>CM067862.1:40424301-43284452 GCA_034642435.1 Megalocaria dilatata | reverse complement strand
CTAACCTAACCTAACCTAACCTAACCTAACCTAACCTAACCTAACCTAACCTAACCTAACCTAACCTAACCTAACCTAACCTAACCTAACCTAACCTAACCTAACCTAACCTAACCTAACCTAACCTAACCTAACCTAACCTAACCTAACCTAACCTAACCTAACCTAACCTAACCTAACCTAACCTAACCTAACCTAACCTAACCTAACCTAACCTAACCTAACCTAACCTAACCTAACCTAACCTAACCTAACCTAACCTAACCTAACCTAACCTAACCTAACCTAACCTAACCTAACCTAACCTAACCTAACCTAACCTAACCTAACCTAACCTAACCTAACCTAACCTAACCTAACCTAACCTAACCTAACCTAACCTAACCTAACCTAACCTAACCTAACCTAACCTAACCTAACCTAACCTAACCTAACCTAACCTAACCTAACCTAACCTAACCTAACCTAACCTAACCTAACCTAACCTAACCTAACCTAACCTAACCTAACCTAACCTAACCTAACCTAACCTAACCTAACCTAACCTAACCTAACCTAACCTAACCTAACCTAACCTAACCTAACCTAACCTAACCTAACCTAACCTAACCTAACCTAACCTAACCTAACCTAACCTAACCTAACCTAACCTAACCTAACCTAACCTAACCTAACCTAACCTAACCTAACCTAACCTAACCTAACCTAACCTAACCTAACCTAACCTAACCTAACCTAACCTAACCTAACCTAACCTAACCTAACCTAACCTAACCTAACCTAACCTAACCTAACCTAACCTAACCTAACCTAACCTAACCTAACCTAACCTAACCTAACCTAACCTAACCTAACCTAACCTAACCTAACCTAACCTAACCTAACCTAACCTAACCTAACCTAACCTAACCTAACCTAACCTAACCTAACCTAACCTAACCTAACCTAACCTAACCTAACCTAACCTAACCTAACCTAACCTAACCTAACCTAACCTAACCTAACCTAACCTAACCTAACCTAACCTAACCTAACCTAACCTAACCTAACCTAACCTAACCTAACCTAACCTAACCTAACCTAACCTAACCTAACCTAACCTAACCTAACCTAACCTAACCTAACCTAACCTAACCTAACCTAACCTAACCTAACCTAACCTAACCTAACCTAACCTAACCTAACCTAACCTAACCTAACCTAACCTAACCTAACCTAACCTAACCTAACCTAACCTAACCTAACCTAACCTAACCTAACCTAACCTAACCTAACCTAACCTAACCTAACCTAACCTAACCTAACCTAACCTAACCTAACCTAACCTAACCTAACCTAACCTAACCTAACCTAACCTAACCTAACCTAACCTAACCTAACCTAACCTAACCTAACCTAACCTAACCTAACCTAACCTAACCTAACCTAACCTAACCTAACCTAACCTAACCTAACCTAACCTAACCTAACCTAACCTAACCTAACCTAACCTAACCTAACCTAACCTAACCTAACCTAACCTAACCTAACCTAACCTAACCTAACCTAACCTAACCTAACCTAACCTAACCTAACCTAACCTAACCTAACCTAACCTAACCTAACCTAACCTAACCTAACCTAACCTAACCTAACCTAACCTAACCTAACCTAACCTAACCTAACCTAACCTAACCTAACCTAACCTAACCTAACCTAACCTAACCTAACCTAACCTAACCTAACCTAACCTAACCTAACCTAACCTAACCTAACCTAACCTAACCTAACCTAACCTAACCTAACCTAACCTAACCTAACCTAACCTAACCTAACCTAACCTAACCTAACCTAACCTAACCTAACCTAACCTAACCTAACCTAACCTAACCTAACCTAACCTAACCTAACCTAACCTAACCTAACCTAACCTAACCTAACCTAACCTAACCTAACCTAACCTAACCTAACCTAACCTAACCTAACCTAACCTAACCTAACCTAACCTAACCTAACCTAACCTAACCTAACCTAACCTAACCTAACCTAACCTAACCTAACCTAACCTAACCTAACCTAACCTAACCTAACCTAACCTAACCTAACCTAACCTAACCTAACCTAACCTAACCTAACCTAACCTAACCTAACCTAACCTAACCTAACCTAACCTAACCTAACCTAACCTAACCTAACCTAACCTAACCTAACCTAACCTAACCTAACCTAACCTAACCTAACCTAACCTAACCTAACCTAACCTAACCTAACCTAACCTAACCTAACCTAACCTAACCTAACCTAACCTAACCTAACCTAACCTAACCTAACCTAACCTAACCTAACCTAACCTAACCTAACCTAACCTAACCTAACCTAACCTAACCTAACCTAACCTAACCTAACCTAACCTAACCTAACCTAACCTAACCTAACCTAACCTAACCTAACCTAACCTAACCTAACCTAACCTAACCTAACCTAACCTAACCTAACCTAACCTAACCTAACCTAACCTAACCTAACCTAACCTAACCTAACCTAACCTAACCTAACCTAACCTAACCTAACCTAACCTAACCTAACCTAACCTAACCTAACCTAACCTAACCTAACCTAACCTAACCTAACCTAACCTAACCTAACCTAACCTAACCTAACCTAACCTAACCTAACCTAACCTAACCTAACCTAACCTAACCTAACCTAACCTAACCTAACCTAACCTAACCTAACCTAACCTAACCTAACCTAACCTAACCTAACCTAACCTAACCTAACCTAACCTAACCTAACCTAACCTAACCTAACCTAACCTAACCTAACCTAACCTAACCTAACCTAACCTAACCTAACCTAACCTAACCTAACCTAACCTAACCTAACCTAACCTAACCTAACCTAACCTAACCTAACCTAACCTAACCTAACCTAACCTAACCTAACCTAACCTAACCTAACCTAACCTAACCTAACCTAACCTAACCTAACCTAACCTAACCTAACCTAACCTAACCTAACCTAACCTAACCTAACCTAACCTAACCTAACCTAACCTAACCTAACCTAACCTAACCTAACCTAACCTAACCTAACCTAACCTAACCTAACCTAACCTAACCTAACCTAACCTAACCTAACCTAACCTAACCTAACCTAACCTAACCTAACCTAACCTAACCTAACCTAACCTAACCTAACCTAACCTAACCTAACCTAACCTAACCTAACCTAACCTAACCTAACCTAACCTAACCTAACCTAACCTAACCTAACCTAACCTAACCTAACCTAACCTAACCTAACCTAACCTAACCTAACCTAACCTAACCTAACCTAACCTAACCTAACCTAACCTAACCTAACCTAACCTAACCTAACCTAACCTAACCTAACCTAACCTAACCTAACCTAACCTAACCTAACCTAACCTAACCTAACCTAACCTAACCTAACCTAACCTAACCTAACCTAACCTAACCTAACCTAACCTAACCTAACCTAACCTAACCTAACCTAACCTAACCTAACCTAACCTAACCTAACCTAACCTAACCTAACCTAACCTAACCTAACCTAACCTAACCTAACCTAACCTAACCTAACCTAACCTAACCTAACCTAACCTAACCTAACCTAACCTAACCTAACCTAACCTAACCTAACCTAACCTAACCTAACCTAACCTAACCTAACCTAACCTAACCTAACCTAACCTAACCTAACCTAACCTAACCTAACCTAACCTAACCTAACCTAACCTAACCTAACCTAACCTAACCTAACCTAACCTAACCTAACCTAACCTAACCTAACCTAACCTAACCTAACCTAACCTAACCTAACCTAACCTAACCTAACCTAACCTAACCTAACCTAACCTAACCTAACCTAACCTAACCTAACCTAACCTAACCTAACCTAACCTAACCTAACCTAACCTAACCTAACCTAACCTAACCTAACCTAACCTAACCTAACCTAACCTAACCTAACCTAACCTAACCTAACCTAACCTAACCTAACCTAACCTAACCTAACCTAACCTAACCTAACCTAACCTAACCTAACCTAACCTAACCTAACCTAACCTAACCTAACCTAACCTAACCTAACCTAACCTAACCTAACCTAACCTAACCTAACCTAACCTAACCTAACCTAACCTAACCTAACCTAACCTAACCTAACCTAACCTAACCTAACCTAACCTAACCTAACCTAACCTAACCTAACCTAACCTAACCTAACCTAACCTAACCTAACCTAACCTAACCTAACCTAACCTAACCTAACCTAACCTAACCTAACCTAACCTAACCTAACCTAACCTAACCTAACCTAACCTAACCTAACCTAACCTAACCTAACCTAACCTAACCTAACCTAACCTAACCTAACCTAACCTAACCTAACCTAACCTAACCTAACCTAACCTAACCTAACCTAACCTAACCTAACCTAACCTAACCTAACCTAACCTAACCTAACCTAACCTAACCTAACCTAACCTAACCTAACCTAACCTAACCTAACCTAACCTAACCTAACCTAACCTAACCTAACCTAACCTAACCTAACCTAACCTAACCTAACCTAACCTAACCTAACCTAACCTAACCTAACCTAACCTAACCTAACCTAACCTAACCTAACCTAACCTAACCTAACCTAACCTAACCTAACCTAACCTAACCTAACCTAACCTAACCTAACCTAACCTAACCTAACCTAACCTAACCTAACCTAACCTAACCTAACCTAACCTAACCTAACCTAACCTAACCTAACCTAACCTAACCTAACCTAACCTAACCTAACCTAACCTAACCTAACCTAACCTAACCTAACCTAACCTAACCTAACCTAACCTAACCTAACCTAACCTAACCTAACCTAACCTAACCTAACCTAACCTAACCTAACCTAACCTAACCTAACCTAACCTAACCTAACCTAACCTAACCTAACCTAACCTAACCTAACCTAACCTAACCTAACCTAACCTAACCTAACCTAACCTAACCTAACCTAACCTAACCTAACCTAACCTAACCTAACCTAACCTAACCTAACCTAACCTAACCTAACCTAACCTAACCTAACCTAACCTAACCTAACCTAACCTAACCTAACCTAACCTAACCTAACCTAACCTAACCTAACCTAACCTAACCTAACCTAACCTAACCTAACCTAACCTAACCTAACCTAACCTAACCTAACCTAACCTAACCTAACCTAACCTAACCTAACCTAACCTAACCTAACCTAACCTAACCTAACCTAACCTAACCTAACCTAACCTAACCTAACCTAACCTAACCTAACCTAACCTAACCTAACCTAACCTAACCTAACCTAACCTAACCTAACCTAACCTAACCTAACCTAACCTAACCTAACCTAACCTAACCTAACCTAACCTAACCTAACCTAACCTAACCTAACCTAACCTAACCTAACCTAACCTAACCTAACCTAACCTAACCTAACCTAACCTAACCTAACCTAACCTAACCTAACCTAACCTAACCTAACCTAACCTAACCTAACCTAACCTAACCTAACCTAACCTAACCTAACCTAACCTAACCTAACCTAACCTAACCTAACCTAACCTAACCTAACCTAACCTAACCTAACCTAACCTAACCTAACCTAACCTAACCTAACCTAACCTAACCTAACCTAACCTAACCTAACCTAACCTAACCTAACCTAACCTAACCTAACCTAACCTAACCTAACCTAACCTAACCTAACCTAACCTAACCTAACCTAACCTAACCTAACCTAACCTAACCTAACCTAACCTAACCTAACCTAACCTAACCTAACCTAACCTAACCTAACCTAACCTAACCTAACCTAACCTAACCTAACCTAACCTAACCTAACCTAACCTAACCTAACCTAACCTAACCTAACCTAACCTAACCTAACCTAACCTAACCTAACCTAACCTAACCTAACCTAACCTAACCTAACCTAACCTAACCTAACCTAACCTAACCTAACCTAACCTAACCTAACCTAACCTAACCTAACCTAACCTAACCTAACCTAACCTAACCTAACCTAACCTAACCTAACCTAACCTAACCTAACCTAACCTAACCTAACCTAACCTAACCTAACCTAACCTAACCTAACCTAACCTAACCTAACCTAACCTAACCTAACCTAACCTAACCTAACCTAACCTAACCTAACCTAACCTAACCTAACCTAACCTAACCTAACCTAACCTAACCTAACCTAACCTAACCTAACCTAACCTAACCTAACCTAACCTAACCTAACCTAACCTAACCTAACCTAACCTAACCTAACCTAACCTAACCTAACCTAACCTAACCTAACCTAACCTAACCTAACCTAACCTAACCTAACCTAACCTAACCTAACCTAACCTAACCTAACCTAACCTAACCTAACCTAACCTAACCTAACCTAACCTAACCTAACCTAACCTAACCTAACCTAACCTAACCTAACCTAACCTAACCTAACCTAACCTAACCTAACCTAACCTAACCTAACCTAACCTAACCTAACCTAACCTAACCTAACCTAACCTAACCTAACCTAACCTAACCTAACCTAACCTAACCTAACCTAACCTAACCTAACCTAACCTAACCTAACCTAACCTAACCTAACCTAACCTAACCTAACCTAACCTAACCTAACCTAACCTAACCTAACCTAACCTAACCTAACCTAACCTAACCTAACCTAACCTAACCTAACCTAACCTAACCTAACCTAACCTAACCTAACCTAACCTAACCTAACCTAACCTAACCTAACCTAACCTAACCTAACCTAACCTAACCTAACCTAACCTAACCTAACCTAACCTAACCTAACCTAACCTAACCTAACCTAACCTAACCTAACCTAACCTAACCTAACCTAACCTAACCTAACCTAACCTAACCTAACCTAACCTAACCTAACCTAACCTAACCTAACCTAACCTAACCTAACCTAACCTAACCTAACCTAACCTAACCTAACCTAACCTAACCTAACCTAACCTAACCTAACCTAACCTAACCTAACCTAACCTAACCTAACCTAACCTAACCTAACCTAAATCAAACTTGTCATATGTGGCTTTTGCTACTTTACGCACTCTCTCCAGACAGTCACACTTGTCACTTGTGACATTTTTGTCCAAGATATCGCGATTATTATTCTTAATATAGTAATCCATTGTTGTTATAAGTGTTCAAGTGTTTTAATTCAATTCCTTATCATCTTCGTTGGTTTATCTTATTATTTATCAGATAAACAAAGCTAGTTCATCATCGAGATAACTACATAGGTAGCTCTTGAAGTTAAATTCTTCGCTACACTACGTCATTCAGTCCTCTAAACCTTTCGTAATTAATCATTGCGATTAATTAATTTGCAATTGTCAGTTAATTCAAAATACTGAAATAAAAGGCAAAATACTGTAGTAAACTAACCGTGGTACGATATAGTTTTATTCATAAATTATTAGAAGTATAAATAGTTTGTGGGGTTTTGATAATAGATGTCTACTAGTTTATTATTCCATTATTTCATCTGGCAACATCTTAATTTTGAAATGTCATCATCAGGCCTTCTTTTCAGTATCTCTTATTTCGCTGAAGTGTAAACAACATAGTTTCTTTATGCTCTGAAATGTCATCTTTGTACCGAATAATGTGTTTTTGTGGGGAATTTCATCACTTCAATATGGAAAAAAAGGCTCCCGGAAGTAATCATATTCAATGCGGAATTTTGTGATGGGTCATATCACCAGAAACATAAAAAAAAACTATTTTGAAAAATATTTATCACAGATTAACATATAAGTCACAAAACAACATGTAATAATGGGTAAACTGGTGCCAAGTGTGTTTTTGTTACCCCAGTAATTTTTACAAAATACAAATGATGAGAATTTTCTACATTGGAGTAGATATCATATGGTTTAGGTTAGTTATTTCAATTGTCAGAAAATACGAATAGATATAGCCTAGAATAATTATAATTACGTTGAAGGCTGTTCCGATGACAAATGGAATGTGGAATGTAGTAGACATAAAAGTTTGATAAGTGCAGAGACCGTATATAGTTACTTGAAAATGACTTGGTAAATGAACATATCTGGATAAATATTTATTTCTTACCAAGCATTAGAAGTTGTATCTGAAAAGTTAGTTTTTTCTCCCTCATAGATATTTCTTCCAAACAAACCAGCATTTTCAATTTCGTGATCATCACCTTCAATCTTAATATCATCTATTTCGAATCGTTGTTCCATTTTTTTGCAGAATGAAAGTATCAGTTCTTATACCTATATTATTTTTATTTCACTAATTCAGTATTCCAAATATTCAGTATAGGTTAGGTTGTTACTAAGGCAAATATTGATATATGATAACAATGACATAACACTATAGATGTAATAATATCACAGATTACGTATAGTAGTCCTCATTCATCAGTAAGATATAGACTTGCTGCATAAACATTAAACCATAGACGTATTAGGATAATAAGTCTATGCATTAAACAAATGTTATTAAGTGACACGGGAATAATTATGACTTCATCCATCTGTGGTCTAGGATTGACGGTATCTTAGATGAACCACTGAAGAGATCCGTATCCTCTAGGCAACACCATTTAAACAGGTGGTATTGGTTTATCCATGTAATTAGCCAATCCCATAGATTAACAATAATATGGTCTTGTTGATCTATGGGCAGTCCAAACCACGTGATCCAATATGGCGGTTGTTGGCACACAATGTGATTGTTGACATAGTAGTTTCGTAATCGTTGACTATTGGAGAGCGGTTTTTTGGCTTTTTCTGGAGCTTTAGTGTTGTTTAAACTCGATTAAAATAGAGAATGAATACCTGAAAAAACTATTGTTGAACAGTAAGTTTGAACATTATTTGTTCACATTTTCAGCATTATTTTACAGGTTGAGCTATTCCGACCTTTTAAGAGCACTCTAAAATATCTGGGATTATACGGAGTACTCTGAAGAACGCTAACCTTTTTATCGCGATCATCTAGTGGCGGGAGAATAGGACATTACATTGTGTAGATAACCCAAGTTACACTTGAACGAGAACGAGGAAACAGTGACGGGAAGTTCAAAATGCAAGGATAAGTAAAAATACAATATTTGTTTGCGGAAGGCAGAGTCCCGCATCTGATTCGGTGTATGAGAGCTAGGTTATACTTTAGGACAAAAAAAAAAGAGTCAGGGATAAAAAACCTTGACCTCTCTTCAACTCCCATACATTCTTCAACCCTGTCCTTTCATTTATTCATGAAATCAAGGTTCCAGAGATCGACAACCTTTCTAATACCCTAAAACATAATTAGTGGGCATGCCGAGGTAAATACGGCAATCAATTAAGTGAACACACAGATAACCTGGCAATAGGAACATGTAACAAAGATCTTCGAGGTAGTTTAACAATAACCCTTTGGTCAGGAATTAAGAAATACAAACCAACCGCACATTGGAAAACGCTAGAGAAAGAATATTATCACTACGGTCGCATGCCTAAAAATACAATGTGTGCCAACAGCCGCCATATTGAATTCACTTTGACAGGTCGATGGATTGCCTAATGTTGTTTGTTTATGATCTAACCTATATTGATTGTCGTCCTAAAGTTGAAAACGTGGTTAAGTAAAATAACGTGATAATAAAAGTATAGGAAATGTGATATTTTCATTCTGTAGTAATGGAAAAAATATTCGAAATGGATGGTATTAAGGTTGAAGACGATTATCACGAAATTAAAGTAATCGAAAATACTGGACTTTTAGGAAGTAATATCAAAAAGGAAGAAGGAATTATCTGTCCAGATACGTCTTCTATTTGGTGAGAATTAATTATTGTTTTGCCTGAATACTGTTTAAATAGCCAAGCTGGCTGTTACATTTCATATTTGTCCCTCTCTTTGGTATAAATAAGAATCTACTGGTCAAGCTCAACTGCCGGAGAGAAGAGAAAAGGATATAAATGGCAATAGCAAATATTTTTGGATGAATTAATTAATAATGTCTTTCTGGCTTGAACAGCATTTTTACCTTTTCTATAGTAAAAAAGTAAATTATGAGGAAAATGCTGCTTATTACTCTCCGTATTTAAAAGGGCACCAAGCAAAAACAACTGCATAGAATTAATTGAACTTTTTCACACACAAGCCTTGCTATATTAGCTTTCAAAACATATAATAATTATGCGGCTTAAGAGTGAAGTTGGGTTTCGAAAATATTCAATCAAATCTTACATCGGGCCGTTTATCTCGCAATGCTTGGCTCAATCGCATCAATTGTCATCGTTAGACCTCATCACAGCATGATCTTGTCGTCATGAATATTCATCTTGACAGTTGATGGCCGGGGTGTCCATACGTTGCCCGACGTTTTGGATTATCGTAATGGCCCCCACTCTTCATTGCAGGTCACAATTCGATGCTACAACCCCTATTCTTTTTTGCCATTGGGGCAGTTCATACGTGAAAAAATGGCGTTCGACTTCTCTCGGCTTCAGTTCACACGGCCCCCAAATTCCTACCTTTCAGATCATTCTCATTGCTTGTAAACGTTGGCAAATGGTTCGTCGAGAGACTCCAAGTGTTTTTGCGAGTTCCTCTTGCGTTTGTGATGGATGTACATCAAGCCTTGCCTCTAATTATTCATCCTTAAACCCCAGGTCGTTCTTCGTCTTCCAAATTAAAATTGCCACTTTTAAATCAGACAAACCACACTTCTGACACGTTCGTTCAACTAAAGCAAGGTCACCATAAACATCCACTAAAATACGATGATATAAATTATTATTTAAGACAAAAGAGAAATTAAATGGCAGGTAAGAGTAGCTTACGGCATTCCAATCTTTCTGTGTGATTTGGCCCAGTTGAATGTATCTTTTACCATTTTGGGGGTCAGTTTTGGTATTTTCACAGCTCTTCTTCCTCTGAAACGAATCTCGAACAAGTTTCTGCGAACTGTTCTTGTGGGAACATTGCATCCTGCCTCTTCAATCTTTTTTTTGGTGTCAAGATGGGACAGACTTCTATTTTCCATCACAATATTCTTGAGCAGTCTCTGACTTCTTGGAGTTACCAGCTTTTTTCTTAGGGCTGTTGCAGACTCACCAGTGGGCAGTTTTTGGCAAATCCGCTTCAGAGATGATTGTGAAACATGGCAAATATTGGCGATTTTTCTTTGGCTATATTCCGAATATTTGAGCATGGTTTCAATTTCCACAGTTTTTTGCTTACTGAGATCTTTTTTTCGTCCCATTCTACGAGAGATTATAAAAACTTCATTGCTAATAGCTATTGAATACTCACCTCCTCAATTAAGTTGTATAAAACAGAAATAATCTTAATATATATAAATCTCGTGTCACAATGTTTGTCCTCAATGGACTCCTAAACCACTTAACCGATTATAATAAAATTCGTACACCATGTGCAGTTCGATCCAACTTGAGAGATAGGATAGTTTAAATCTCAAATTATAGTCGCAATTTTAATTTATTGCTAATTATTTGTCTGTTATTATTTGACAGTCACAATTATCTGTTAACTCCAAATGATTCTAACAGATGTCGATACCTTTCGACTGGGTTGAGTAAGTAGTCAACAGATGGCGCTGCTATGGTAAATCTACGAACGTGTCATATAAGCTACATTTTAACAGCATAATTACCACGTGTTGTTGACGCTATAAAAGAGTCCATTGAGGACAAACATTGTGACACGAGATTTATATATATTAAGATAACAAAAACTTTAGCCACAGCAACGCGTGGCCGGGTCAGCTAGTAGGAGTATAAAACGCTGAAAATCACTCCTTCACTTCTCTAAATACAGCATCAAACCGTTGTTTCTTTCAACCGTTGTTTTCTACCCATTGCATTATCAACGTCTATTAGTTGCGTTGTGTAAATCAACGTAAATTCAGATAATTAATAAAGTAGACAGGGACTCTATTTATACTCCTAATAAAAGGCCAGATACAATGATTATTTACTATTACTTTATTATCACCAAGAAGTTTCCCGTGATCGATAATTCAATTGATTTCAGTGCTCTACATCAAGATATTGAAGAGGAATTTGAAAATGTTGAGGTGAAGGTTGAAAATTCAAATATCGGTGAACAATTTTTTCATGAAACTGGAAATCAAGACAGAGAAGAATACTCTGTTCACACTGCCAATGAGTCATCACAAATTGATAATGAAGATTTTGACTCTATCAAAATGGAAGAGAAACATCATCAAGAGTTTAACAGTTCTAACCTTTGTGGTCGTAGTTTAGCTGTTGAAGAAACAATGGAACAGCACGAAGTAGTCCCTTTGAACAAGAAAGAAGTAGAATATGGATTGGGTGAATTTGAAGCTTCAGTTCATTCGAATTTGGGAAATCAATTTAATTCAACTTGTGATACTGAAAACTGCAAAAGTGGTTCCGGAGGATATGTAGCTTCTGTTCAGCGCAATATGAATAAACACAAATGTCGCTTGTGTGAATATTCAACAAATAAAAAAAAAAGTCATCTCGATAGACATACATTTACTCATTTAAATTTGAAACAATACAAGTGTCATTCATGTGATTTTGGCACAAATCGAAAGGGCAGCCTAGAAAAACATATTGATGTCGTTCACTTAAACGTGAAACGATACAAATGTGCTTTATGTGATTTCGCTACTAGACAGAATGTTAATCTAAAAAATCATATAGACTGCGTTCATATAAATTTGAAGCAATATAAATGTAACATACTGATTTTTGTTAGAGAAAACGTGGAAAAATATCAAAACATAAAAAATTGATGTTTTCGACCATTTTGTGCATACCATAGATATTTCACAGGGATGATCATTTTATGACAATACGTTTGAAATAGGTATTGGAGAGATCCACATATTTTTATGAAGGTAATTAGGCGGGAAAAACCACGTAGGGGATTTTATGCCTACTTGTCACTGTCGATGCCATGAGTAAAAGTCTATGGTAGCTTCGTTGACTTGTGCGCCTGTGAACATAACCTCAAACAGGGACGCGACGGTTCCATAGAAAAATAAGAATTATAGATTGGACACTCAACACCACCTAGATGGGGAGTAGGTAGTGAAGAGATCCGGATCCTCTAAAGATCATACGAGTCACAGAGTCCCTGATAGATTATATAAATCCCACCATTATGTCATTGTATTTACACGCGTTATTTTCTGTGTCAAAATACTCTGTGTTGCGGTGACTTCACAAGTAAAGGATTAGTGAGAATAACAAAAAAAAACTGTCCGTTAAACTTACCCCCTGTAACGGGAGGTTCAGCACTGGTTACCGGAAGTGCAGTTGAAGGTGCAGGCTGGCTGTATCCCCATTTCCTGCGTAACTTTACCCTTTCCGCTGCATAAGAATGATATCTGATTTGAGCGAGTACCGACCTAACAATATGTAGTAATAAGTCATTTAGACCCGGGGCGCTATTGTGTTCACAGGGCCGCTTTGCGAACCACTGCGTAGAGTAGATTTAACCACAGGCTGATGAATGTGTTGCCATTTATTGAGGGTTGTTGCTTTTGAACATTATTAATAAAAATATATTATTCTGGTATTATTGTGTTTCGAATATTTGAACCTCCCGTCACTGTTTCCTTGGTCTCGTTAGGTGTAATCTGGGTTGCCTACACAACGTAAAGTCCTATTCGCCCGCTACTAGACGATCCCGATAAAAAGGCTAGCGCTCTTTAGATTACTCCGAAAACGCCCCCGATCTTAGAGTACTCCGTAACATCCCGGATCTTTTAGAGTACTCTGTAAGGTACGGGATATCTCAGTACCAGTCAATAGTGCTATCTAACCACCAACTTATACTTTTTGCTTTAACCGCTAGGCACCGCTAGCATGAGCCGTTAGCCCTAATTGTAGTTATAATCATAGATTAACAATAATATATAGATTGGACAGTTCTCTACCCCCACCTAAAACTAAGTTTTTAGTTGATGCACCAGTCAATAGTTAGCGCTAACCATCAACTTATACTTTTGGATTTCGCCGCTAGGTACCGCTACCATCAGCCTCGTTATCCATAGTTGTAATAATAATTGTCATATATTTCGAGAAGAAGTGGTGGTTTTGTTTACATTCGGTTATGGTACATCTCATATTTATTTTTGATTAAATTTCGTGAGAGTTGAGTTCAAAACAGTTTAGTGCATCTAAACTAGTGTATTTTCAAATATTGAGTTCAATACAGTACTTGAAAGTGTGATATACTAAGAAATGTTGTGTACATGGGTGTCAAGATCTAACCAGCCCTAGACGATGCCAAGGTTAATCTTGACATCGTTATTACGTCTATGGTTTAGTGTAGTTTGGTCAAAAACGTCCTATAGTGAAAAAACATGGCAACTTGAAAAAAAATAAAATTTAGATTAATTAATATATCGACAGATCTATTTAAAAATTTTCCGTTAAATATAATACAATTGTTTTAATTGTTGTTAAAAATTAATAAATGTATCTGTCCAAAATAATAAGGGATGCTTATAGAAGAAGAAGAAGAAAATTTATTTCTATGTCATTATTACAATACTACATTAATAGTAACAACACAATTTATATTCATTTATTGATGTAGTGTGGTCAAAAGTGTACCAGTGAAATAAAATTATTTAGCTATAAGAAGTGTGACTTTTTAATACTAAAAATTGAAAAATAGATTCAAAATGGAAGATATTAAGGTTGAAGTTGATGATTACGAAATGAACGGAATTGAAAATACTGGATCTTTTGGTATTAATATCGATGAAGAAGGAAATAAGTGTTCGGTTGCCACTTATAACTGGTAAGTAAGCATTAAATATTATTTCATATATGTTCAATTGCCTTAGTAATTTTCAAACGACTATTTTCAGTCCCAATATTTTTAAAACTTTCCATTCCATCTTTTTTGTGCCACTCCTTGATTTGAATATGAAGCTACACAAAAACTCCAGATATTTCCTTGCAATCTGAATAATTCTCTCCTCATCTAAAATTTAATGAGATTAGGTCTTTCTTATGCATTTTTATGAAATATTGCATAAACATCTTTAATTTTTGGGGTTTTTGAAATAATTTCTAATGGATATCTCATGGGTTCCAATTTGGGAGTTGCCAAAGATGTTAATCTTGCGATTCTAATTTAGAAACCAAATAGAGAAATTATTTTTTAGTTCTTATTATCCTGGAAAAATGTTCTTTACCGACAATTTAATATGTTTCAGTGTCTCACATCAAGATAATGAAGAGAAATTTGAAAGTGTCGAGGTGAAAATTGAAGATGTGGACATCAGTGAACAAATCAATGACGTAATTGGAGGTCATGAGAGGGGAGAATACTCTTTTCTAAATGAACATAATTCTGATATGAAATCAACACAACAGATTAAAAATGAGAATTTTCATTCTATCAAATTGGAAGAAAATCACGATCAAGATATTGACAGTTCTAACATTTTTGATGAAAATCAGATAGACTCGCTTCATTTAGATTTGAAAGAATATAAATGTCACTTATGCAGTTTTGCCAGTAGTGAAAAGGCTATCCTCGAAAAACATATAGATGGTGTTCATTTGAATAATTTAAAACAGTATAAATGTCATTTATGCGATTATGCTTCAAACCGGAAGGCAAATCTCAAAAGTCATTATGATTCAATTCATTTAAATTTGAAGCTACACAAATGTAACTTATGTGAATATTCGACGAATCATAAACATTGTCTAAAAAATCATATCGACTCAGTTCATTTAAATCTGAAGCAACATAAATGTAACTTATGTGATTATGCTGCAAATAATAAATGTCATCTCAAGAATCATATGGATGGTTTTCATTTCAACCTAAAGGCGCACAAATGCCACCTATGTGAATATTCGACAAATCATAAATATCATCTGAAAACTCATATACGCTCAGTTCATTTAAACTTGAAGAAACATAAATGTAACTTATGTGATTATACTGCAAATCAGAAAAGTGAACTCAAGAATCATATGAATGCTTTTCATTTCAACATAAAGGAACACAAATGCCACCTTTGTGAATATGCAACGAATAATAAATATCGTCTAAAAAGCCATATAGACTCCGTTCATTTAAATTTGAAGCAACATAAATGTAACTTATGTGATTATGCTGCAAATCATAAAAGTGAACTCAAGAATCATATGAATGCATTTCATTTCAACATAAAGAAACACAAATGCCACCTTTGTGAATATGCAACGAATAATAAATATAATCTAAAAAAGCATATAGACTCGGTTCATTTAAATTTGAAGCAACATAAATGTAACTTATGTGATTATGCTACAAATCATAAAAGTGAACTCAAGATTCATACGGATGGTTTTCATTTCAACATAAAGGCACACAATTGTCACCTATGTGAATATTCGACAAGTCGAAAAAATAGTCTTAAAACTCATATACTTTCGGTTCATTTAAATGTGATTTGATTGTGAATGATTCAATTCATTTAAATTGGAAGCAGCATAAATGCAAGAAACTTTAGAAATGCTCTACTGCAACTAAAAAAACTAAAAAAATCATTTACAATTCTGTTCATTTGAATAAATAGATATTTTCAACTTTCAGATTGTATAGAATTAAATTTAAAAAACTTATTCTGTTATATCAAATCTAAATATTATATATCTATATTTTAATTTTATCACTGTGTGGAGGATCAATTCCTCCAGTTGAAAATCTTGTACATACTTTTTGTAAACTTTTTAGATGTTTAAATTGTCAAGAATTATTGTATTTAGTATTTTAGGTTCAATTGCCACAAGTGCAAGTGTTGCACTTGTGGATCAGAAAAACTTTTATTTTCTTTTTGTATAGATTTAACTATCATCAAATATATCTCTAAATATGCATTATTCGATTCTTAATTTGTTATGACTTTCCTTGAAAATTTCCTTTCAAACTATTGCACAAGATGATGATTGTCTTTGTGTATTTTGAGGAGTAAAATATTTCAAAACATATTAATACCATGATAAATTTGTATTTTTGATCCCCAACTTCTCGTAAAATCGACAGTTCAAGAAAAAAATTTCATAACACGCAGTCACCTTCAAAGTTTCAAATAGTTACTGTAACATTTAAGGCGACCTATGAAATAAATAAATTGGGAGAGTGTATCAAACATTGATTAAATATGTTTTTTGAGTTGCAAATAGATATAAATTGAAAATTACTATGAAGAAATATTTGCATATTACAGAATAATAGCTGGAATTAATTCTCCAGAATCTCTACAGATTTTAATATAAATAAATCTCATGAAAACATTTAGAATTAAATTTTAAAACGTCCTAAATACACTGTATCACTTTATCTTATCTTTCTTAATATATATAAATCTCGTGTCACAATGTTTGTCCTTAATGGACTCCTAAACCACTTAACCGATCATAATAAAATTCGCACACCATGTACAGTTCGATCCAACTTGAGAAATAGGATAGTTTAAATCTCAAATTATAGTCGCAATTTTAATTTATTGCTAATTATTTGTCTGTTATTATTTGACAGTCACAATTATCTGTTAACTCCAAATAATTCTAACAGATGTCGATACCTTTCGACTGGGTTGAGTAAGTAATCAATAGATGGCGCTGCTATGGTAAATCTACGAACGTGACTGATGTTCTCTTATTGTTCCTCTTAGATTGTTTACTATAATGTAATATAACAAAAACTTTAGCCACAGCAACGCGTGGCCGAGTCAGCCAGTAGACATATATATTATCATCACATGTGGTGGAAATTAACTAATAAAGAATCAAAAGGAATATAAATCAATCATTAAATTATTTAGTTTTATTGTTAACAATCAAGATTGAGTTGGCAATATTTATCTTCAAGGTTGGTAACAATGACCAACAACGACTGACCTATGCTAGCGGCCATATATAGAGTTAGAGGGAAGTAACTGGTAGACGTAAAAGTCGATTTTGTAGTTGTATTAAAAGTTATTTATCAACAATACTATTATTAATACTTTCAGAAGCTTCCACCATAGGTTATGGGCCCAGGAAACCAATAAGTTCGTGGTCGTAAGTGGTATTAATTCGAAGTTCAAAAATAACCTTTCTGAGTGGCGTGCACGTGTGAACACCGAAAATGGAAGTGATCGGAAACAAATTGAACAATACCAACTGGAATGTTTGGAGATTCCAAGCGAAATTAATGCTTGTGTCGAAGGGACACAAGCGAAATCACGTGCGGTAAAGAAAAACTTCCGAGTGGAGATGCAGAACAAATAGAAAAATGGAAAGTTAAAGATACTCGCGCCCAAGAAGCACTAGTTCTTCGAATGGATGATGCAACAATATCGCATGTAATGCAGTATACAACAAACAGCTCAAGAAATGTGGGAAAAATTAGAAAGCATTTTCAAAGAAAATGCGGAGGTTGGTGTTGTATGGATCTTCATTAACAACTCCAGGTTTTCAACGTATATTTTTACAACCATTTTAACAATAGAATAGAACAGTAGGGCAGTTTGTATCTAATAACTATAACAAACTTGGCAATAATATATACTGTTTGTGAAACACTCGCCGAAGATCAACTCACCGGTTGATTCTAGCTGAGTTGGTTCGTTTTCACAACTTGGTTCTATTAAAACTCAAAACTTTATTGCCAGCTTTTCCTTCACTCGTATAAGCGGAATTAAATTAACAAAAATGTACAAAAACAGGATAACAAAAATTGACGCTAATTCTTCGGGTTCAAAACCACCATTGAATTACATTGCATTATTTTTTTTCGTTACAGAAGAAGTTCTGTCACTTCTGTTGATCTGTCATTTGTCTGCGACAGAACTCGGTCTATGATCCCTCATTCAATAAAATAGATCTACCGTAATTACAGGAAATACAACTAATAAGATACTGTGATTCAACTATTCTCCGCTAGATGGAGCCACCTAATAAAAACTGAAACATCACAGTACCGATTTGGAATCTAGAACTCGGAGCGGGAGTTTCAACACTGTTGATGGCTTAAACGAGAATGTTCTCGTTTATCTATGCCTATCTGTCCTTTGTCTAAAGCAGAACTGAGCGTACCACTATCAACAGTCACAACAAGATGTTCAGTAACCTCTGCGCATGAGGTGCACAGTTGTCCGATAGCGAGGTTGCCGCATTGAAGAAGCCTGCTGCCACTCTGGGCAAGTAGTGCTTAGGCCATCAAGAGTCCACTTTCTAAACGAACAATTTTATAATTTGAAGTTCGACAATGAAACCGTGAACAACTTCATTTCCAAAGTGACAAATTTGCAAGCTAAGCTGAAGTAAAATGGGGAAGATATTCCTTAAAAAATGGTGCTAAAAAGAATTTTTTTTGTCATTTCCCGTCTGCATGGGAGAGTGTCAGTTTGTATTGTCAAACGTTGAATAATCTGAGAGCACGTCTGCTGATCGAAGAGATCTGGCGCGAAAGAAGAAGAACAATCTGTGGCATTGGTGTCAGTCATATCAGCGTTCCCAAGGTCAAATGTGAATGTAAACAAAGACAACAGAAAATGTTTTGTTTTGTTTGGAGATAATTAGGGCATTTGAAAAAACAATGCCGAAATATTGAATGCAATTACTGCAAGAAGAAAGGTCATTTAATGAAGGATTGTTTTGCTTTTTGTGCATCTCAACACATGTGCAAAGACAAGGGGCTTTCTGCAGTTTGGAGGAAATCAAAGGGCCAAAATATGTTGAAATGGGCGATGGCTCAACTTTGCAAGTAATATAGAGGTCTAGGTAACATGTCTTCTTGCTTACAATGGTAAAGAGTTTCAGAATGTCACATTGTATGATGTTTTCTTTGTTCCAAATCTAAATGTTAATTTATTTTTTTCTCAGGGTAAAGCTCTAGACAAAGGTCTATCTTTGATCTCTGATGCTGAAAAGGCACAGTTTGTTAACAAGAATGATATTGCAGTAGCTGTAGCAATAAGATGTGAGAAATTATTTAAAATGATTTTTAAGCGGTCTGCTACTTCTGAGCCACATGTCAGTGTAAAAATTTTAATAAATCTAATGATGATGCATGTTATTTTGTGACTTTAGGTCATCAAAACATTGAATACATAAATTATATTCTGAAACACAACCAAATTCAAGTAGAACAAACAGAAATTTTTTGTGACTCCTGTGTTCAAGCCAAACTTTGTAGAGAACCTTTTAATGCCCCTACTGATAGTAGAGGGAAAGACATTGGGGGGTATAATTCACATGGATTTGTGTGGCCCTATGGTAGAATGCTCATTCAATAATTCCAGGTATATGTTTTTGTTGAAGGATGACTTCAGCATTATACTACTCTGTCAAGAAAGTAAACAACATTTTTACATTTAATCGTCAAAATTTATTGGGTTTACGCGTTGCTGGGGCTAAAGTTTTTGTTATCTTAATATATATAAATCTCGTGTCACAATGTTTGTCCTCAATGGACTCTTTTATAGCGTCAACAACACGTGGTAATTATGCTGTTAAAATGTAGCTTATATGACACGTTCGTAGATTTACCATAGCAGCGCCATCTATTGATTACTTACTCAACCCAGTCGAAAGTATCGACATCTGTTAGAATCATTTGGAGTTAACAGATAATTGTGACTGTCAAATAATAACAGACAAATAATTAGCAATAAATTAAAATTGCGACTATAATTTGAGATTTAAACTATCCTATCTCTCAAGTTGGATCGAACTGCACATGGTGTGCGAATTTTATTATAATCGGTTAAGTGGTTTAGGAGTCCATTGAGGACAAACATTGTGACACGAGATTTATATATATTAAGATTATAATTTCTGAAAATAAATTGAAATAATGTCATATAAGTACCACTTATATCTTGTAAGGATGTAAACCCATATCTGCAACCGATTTCCCTTAAACTTGCCACAATCAAGTCAATATTAACTTTGTGTGCCTTTCTTCGTCATACTGGTTCTCTTGTATCGTGTAAAGAAAATTTACTTTCAAATTTGTATACAATACGACGATTAGTGAGTCTTTGAACTGAATAATGTCGTCCATTAATTCATCTGAAATTTCTCAGTTATCACAAATGAGCACCGATTTTGATGAAATAATTCAACAATTTCTAAATGTTGTTGAAGAGTGTATCTATCCATGATTAAACGGCACAACCTACTGGACACAAATGACATGGGAAATATCAACGATAATTCACAGCCTTGCCATTATATTCATATTGGAAAACTCTGTTCTTGGTTTAATTATTTGTTATTATCTGTATTACAAAATTTGAATATCAAAACAGATTTAATCTGTTAGTCTTCTACAATTTTAATTTCAAAAAAGTGCTTATAAAGACATTAATTTAATTCATAAAGTTTCTTCACTAAATTTTCTGAAATTAAAATTGTAGAAGACTAACAGATTAAATCTGTTTTGATATTCAAATTTTGTAATAATCCTTCTATCAAGTAAAAAACCGTCCCTTATTATTTTATTATCTGTATTATTAAGGAAGTGATTCATAAAGAATGATGAAAAGTGCAAATTAAATTTCAAGGGATAGTAAATGTTTTATCATGCATTGACTTTTTTAAATATAAATTATAATAATTTTTTTGCACTCAAAGATTGATATTCAATTATTTTTCAATTGCCATAATTAGTAGTAGAAACACGAATATCTAATTTTAAATATATTTGTTACTTTGATAAAGAACAATTATCGAATGGATGGAAATAATTTATATGTCAAAACAGCGTTTGCTGAAGAAAGGTCTAAACAATAAAGCACCAAAAATTAAAAAAAAAGTTAGAATAATTTCACTGAACTTCATTTACCATAATGAAAATTTTTCTTATACTTTGGACTGAGCAACACGTGGTCGGTTGTATTAATGAATTGTAGGTTATTAATTAGAGTGATAGTACTTTTAACATAGCGCCATCTGTTGGATACTCACTCAATTCAGTCAACCGACTACCTTATACCGTCATCTGTTAGAATCTTACCAAACTATGTCTCTTTGTTAGATAAAAAACAATTAATTCACAATAAATAAAATTGCAGTCTTAAATTCGAGAAATGAACTATCCTATCTCTTAAGTTGGAGAAAATCACACATTAAAAAAAACAAAACATTCAAATCGGTTCGGTAGCTTTGGAGTTCATCCCGGACGAACATCGTGACGCTGTACGTTACAGTATTTTCAAGGTGTCCTAGATTTACGCCGCCTCAAAATTAAATGAATCGAATCGTTGTGTCTTTCGAGAACACGAATACTTTTCGCGGCAAAATCGCACAAGTGACACTTGTATCTCTTCAAATTCAAGTGAACCGATTCTACGTGACATTTCAGGACACCTTTTCGATTCGTCGAGAATTCGCACAGGTGGCATTCGTGCGCCTTCACGTTGAAATGGGAAGCGTTCCTATGATTTTCGAGGTCGCTCTTCCGATTCGCAGCATAATCGCAAAAGTTACACTTATGTTGCTTCAGATTCAAATGAACCGAATCTACGTGATATTTTAGGTTGCCTTTTTGACTCGTGGCATAATCGCATAAGTTGCATTTATGCCGCTTCAGATTCAAGTGATCCGAGTCGTGGTGTCTCTTGAGACTGGCCTTGTGGTTCGTGGCGAAATCGCACAAATGACACTTGAACTCTTTCAGATTTAAATGAACTACGTTTATGTGAAACTTGAGATTATATTTGCGATTTCCGACATAATCGCACAAGTGACATTTATACTGTTTCGAATTGAAATGAACCGAATCTATGTGATTTCGTAGGAGGGCGTTTTCGTGGCTGGCAAAACGGCAAATGCAACATTTATATTTTTTCGAATTTAAATGGACCGAATTTACGTGCAATTCGAGGACGTATTTTCGATTCGCGGCATAATCACACAAGTTACACTTGTGCCGTTTCGAATACAAATGAACCGAATCTATGTGATTTTTTAGGTTTCTTTTTTCGTGACTGGCAAAATCACACAAGTGACATTTATGTTTTTTCAAATCTAAATGAACCGACTCTATATGTTTCATCAGACAATATTTTCGATTGGCCGCATAATCACATAAGCTACATTTGTGTTGCTTGAGATTCAAATGGACCGAATCTACATGATTTTGTATTTGTCTCTTTTCGTTTGTGGCGTAATCGCAGAAGTTACATTTATGTTGCTTAAAATTCAGATGTAACAAATCGACGTGATTTTTCAGACGGTCTTTTCCATCTGCGGCAAAATCACACGAATTATATGGCATCGAATCCGAGTGAACTGAATCTATATGTTTTTTGAGTTTTCTCTTTCCATTGCTGGCAAATTTGCATAAGTGACATTTGTGTTGCTTTAAATTCAAATGAACCGAATCTACGTGATTTCGGAGACTTCTCTTTTCTTGAGTGGCAAAATCGCACAAGTGACATTTATGTTTTTTCAAATCTAAATGAACCGACTCTACATGTTTCATTAGGCAATATTTTTGATTGGCCGCATAATCACATAAGCTACATTTGTGTTGCTTGAGATTCAAATGGACCGAATCTACATGATTCTGTATTTGTCTTTTTTCCTTTGTGGCGTAATCGCAAAAATTATATTTATGTTGCTTAAAATTCAAATGTAACAAATCGACGTGATTTTTCAGACGGTCTTTTCCATCTGCGGCTAAATCACACGAATTATATGGCATCGAATCCGAGTAAACCGAATCTGTATGTTGTTTAAGAAGATATTTTTGTTTCACAGCATAATCACATAAGTTACACTTATGTAGTTTCGAACTGAATTCACCGGGATCCTCGTTCGAAGGAAACGCTCCGTGCTGTTCTGTTGCTTCTTCGATAGCTAAACCATGCCCGAAAATATTGATTTTTTGATCGTAGTTTTCTTCCAATTTGACGGAACGAAAAGTCTCATGGTGAACTTGATGCGAAGGATCGGTGGCGTAATTATGTTCACTTTTAACAAAGAATTCCTCCTTGTTATGACCTCCAACTTCAAGGTTACCCATATGACATTCGCCAGGAAATACTCTGTGCTGTTCCTTTGTTTCTTCAATGACTAAACCATCGTCAAAAATGTTAATCTCTTGATCATGTTCTTCTTCCAATTTGATAAAAAAAAAATTCTTTTTATCAATTTGTTGCGATGAATAATTGGCATAATTATGTTCATTTAGAGCGGAGTATCCTTCTCTCTCAGCGATGTTTGCATTTCCATTATTCATTTTGACGCTTACAATTTTCTTACAGTTTTCAATAAGATCAAAGTGTTATTTAAAAATTTTTCACTTGTCGGGAGGTAAAGTCCAACTCTCTGGATTTAGTTTTTATTGCAATAGGAGTCCAATGTGGAAAAACTACGTTATCTGAAATGGAAGATAGGGAGCCGATAAGCTTTTCATTGTCATCACATTCATCTCGTCCACGCAAAGGAGGAAGAGCGAGATGGTATATTAAAAATTAAATAGAGATATAAATTGTCTTTTAAGGGTATAAAAACTTACCACTTTCCACATTAGAGAGTTAGAATTGTGTGAAATCAAAGAACTTCATCGTGTAATAATAAAAGAAGGAAATAATAACAGACAAATGTCAGTCGTAAAACGGTTAACCTTTCAATCACCAGAACCATAGATTTAATTAAAATTGGATATTAGGAGATCCACTCCCGTGAACTTATCCACGCATTTCCAGCCACGGTTTATGACGCGCGGTGGCTCGATAGTGGGATAGAGGCGAATCGGCAGGCGGCGTTGCCAAACCTTCTTTTATTCGGGAAATTGTGTTATTCACTGATTTTTTGATGTGTTTAGCTACTGAATCGCTAAAGAATAGGATTTATAACTTTCGAATTGTCTCGTACAAAGCTGCATAGCAAAAATTAAAAATTTCTTGAAATAAATCATTTAATTCCCGTGAGTCATTCTCTCACAAGAGTGAAAAATCATAACTCCGAAACTAGACACCGCTCTCAGAACATTTTTTCATCGTAATATTCTCATTGAAATGCTGCAATTTAATAAACCTTCAGATAATTCCAGACTAGCGACCGAAATTCGTCATAGCGAAAAAACCGTCCAGTCAAGGATATCTCAAAACTCGAAAAAAATTCATAACTCCGAAACTAGATACCGCTCTCAGAAAATTTTTTCATTTTGATATTCTCATTGGAATGCTGCAATTTAATAAACCTTCAGATAATTCCAGTTTTTTTCGAGTATTGAGATATCCTTGGCTGGACGGTTTTTTCGTTGTCACGAATTTCAGTCGCTAGTCTGAAATTAACTGATGGTTGATTAAATTACAGCATTTCAATGAGAATATTAGGATGAAAAAATTTTCTGAGAGCGGTGTCTAGTTTCGGAGTTATGAATTTTTTTCCAGTTTTGAGATATCCTTGGCTGGACGGTTTTTTCGTTGTCACGAATTTCGGTCGCTAGTCTGGAATTACCTGAAGGTTGATTAAATTACAGCATTTTGATGAGAATATTAGGATGAAAAAATTTTCTGAGAGCGGTGTCTAGTTTCGGAGTTATGAATTTTTTTCGAGTATTGAGATATCCTTGGCTGGACGGTTTTTTCGTTGTCACGAATTTCGGTCGCTAGTCTGGAATTATCTGAAGGTTTATTAAATTGCAGCATTTCAATGAGAATATTACGATGAAAAAATTTTCTGAGAGCGGTGTCTAGTTTCGGAGTTATGAATTTTTTTCCAGTTTTGAGATATCCTTGGCTGGACGGTTTTTTCGTTGTCACGAATTTCGTTCGCTCGTCTGGAATTATCTGAAGGTTTATTAAATTGCAGCATTTCAATGAGAATATCACGATGAAAAAATTTTCTGAGAGCGGTGTCTAGTTTCGGAGTTATGAATTTTTTTCCAGTTTTGAGATATCCTTGGCTGTACGGTTTTTTCGTTGTTACGAATTTCGGTCGCTAGTCTGGAATTACCTAAAGGTTGATTAAATTACAGCATTTCAATGAGAATATTAGGATGAAAAAATTTTCTGAGAGCGGTGTCTAGTTTCGGAGTTATGAATTTTTTTCCAGTTTTGAGATATCCTCGACTGAACGGTTTTTTCGTTGTCACGAATTTCGGTCGCTAGTCTGGAATTACCTGAAGGTTGATTAAATTACAGCATTTCAATGAGAATATTACGATGAAAAAATTTTCTGAGAGCGGTGTCTAGTTTCGGAGTTATGATTTTTCACTCTTGTGAAAGAATGACTCACGGGAATTAAATGATTTATTTCAAGAAATTTTTAATTTTTGCTATGCAGCTTTGTACGAGACAAATCGAAAGTTACAAATCCTATTCTTTAGCGATTCAGTAGCTAAACACATAAAAAAATCAGTGAATAACACAATTTCCCGAATAAAAGAAGGTTTGGCAACGCCGCCTGCCGATTCGCCTCTATCCCACGTTCGACCCACCGCGCGTCATAAACCGTGGCTGGAAATGCGTGGATAAGTTCACAGGAGTGGAAGATCCATTGTTAGGTCTGAATTATTACTATTATCTCCATTGATATCAGTTATCCATCGGGATTTCTCACAGATCATAGACAAGCTATTAAATGTAGTTTTTTTCATTTCATAGGTATAACATCATATGAACTGGCGATCAAATTACTTTCGATGCGACCAACATGTGTGAGCATAGATCAACAAGGCGGCTCTACTATTGTGGTTGTTCGAAGAGTAATTTCCATAGATAAACGAGATATTCTTGTTTATCTATGGCAATTTCGTGTTGTTTTTTTGGGAAAATGGCAATTTTCGTATAAAGAATAAATATTTTATCAAATTATATATTGACCATTCTGGTCCAACACTGTTTACCATCTTTCCGATAGTATCATGATTCGACGCTCATGAAATTTTGGTCTTAGCTGGCAAAAAATTGACCCAGGTGGTTTTTGACCTCTTCATTTGAAGTAGAGGTCCTACCGTCCAAAAATTTTTGCAATGACCGGAACAAATAATAATCCGAAGACGCCAGAACTGGAGAATATAGTGGATGTGGCAGTGTATCCCATTCAAGCTGTAAAAGCTTTTGGTGAGTGACCAAACTTATATGAGATACAAGATAATTTGAAATCTTTCGGTAAATGGTCATTCATCAAAGTTAAATTAGATGAAAACAACTGAGACACCAGAGAGGAAACCCCAGCCTTGAGAATCTCTACAGTTGCGCCATGTACCACTCTTTTTAGTTTTTAAATTTAAATAATAATTTAATCTCTGTTTAGTGTAATCTTTGTTTGATGTAAATAAATTACTGTGTTTTTTCTGTAAAAAATTGAGGTGCTTACAAGTGTTAATTAATAGTTCACATTTCAGTAACTCCAGTTTCAACGAATTACTTCATCTCAAATATTTAACAATTAATTTATTAATTAATTTATCAAGAGAATTATTTATTTTATGTGGATTGTA
Source organism: Megalocaria dilatata (assembly GCA_034642435.1). NCBI lineage: Eukaryota > Metazoa > Arthropoda > Insecta > Coleoptera > Coccinellidae > Megalocaria > Megalocaria dilatata. The sequence continues at coordinate 43,256,938 of CM067862.1, read as the reverse complement.
GTAGTTACAAAAAGACTGAGACTGAATACAGGTGTTTAAAGAGTACTAAGGTATTGGAACAATGTATAATTTTTACTAAATGTAAGACGTAACCAAACACTCATTTCCTTCTTCATAAGTATTAGTACCAAAAGATACAGTATTTTCAATTCCGTTCATTTCGTAATCATCATCCTCAACCTTAATATCGTTCATTTCGAATCTTTTTTCCAATTTTCCGTATTAAAATATTACACTTCTTATAGCTATATCGTGCTTTTTCATTTTAGCACATTTTTGTTTTGACTAGGTCTAGCTAGGTTAGATTGTTATGAGGGGAGCACAGAGGGATATAAAATATTAATGAATTTAATTCTCTATGATAAGATAGACGATAATGACAACATACTAGACATCATCTTATCTTAATATATATAAATCTCGTGTCACAATGTTTGTCCTCAATGGACTCCTAAACCACTTAACCGATTATAATAAAATTCGCACACCATGTGCAGTTCGATCCAACTTGAGAGATAGGATAGTTTAAATCTCAAATTATAGTCGCAATTTTAATTTATTGCTAATTATTTGTCTGTTATTATTTGACAGTCACAATTATCTGTTAACTCCAAATGATTCTAACAGATGTCGATACCTTTCGACTGGGTTGAGTAAGTAATCAATAGATGGCGCTGCTATGGTAATAGAAAGTCAAATAAGGAGATCACCATATCTTTTTACAAATACCATCCGTGTGAAAAAGCATAGTGGACTCCGTGACTGATGTTCTCTTATTTTTCCTCTTAGATTGTTTACTATAATGTAATATAACAAAAACTTTAGCCACAGCAACGCGTGGCCGGGTCAGCTAGTAGATTATATAAATTACCGTAAAATCCCAGATCTTTTAGAGTACTCCGTAAAACCCCGGATCTTTCAGAGTACTCCTAAAAATCGTAGATCTCTTAGAGTACTCCGTAAAACACGAAGTGCTCTATAAGTTTAGCGAATAGAACACCGATTTTGAAAATAAATTTCAACAATTTGTAATCGTTGTTGCGGCGTGAGTCTTTCCATGATAATTTGTCAATGCTTACTGAACAGAAATGTCAAAACAACATGGCTTCACAGTTATCCCTATCGAAAGTTCTATCACTCTGAAAAAAAAACCCGATACAAACAATTCTTTTGATGTGGCTGCCAGAGGGGTGGGAAAAATGTATAAATAGCAATTGAGATTGTTTTAATAAAAAGATATTTTCTATAATCTTCAAAATGCAGACGAGTAATTTTCACAAAAATGTTCCTGTTTCATACTTCTCCACCTGGTATGTTGTTTCAAATTTAAACGATCTGAATCTATATAAAGTTTGAGCTGATGTTAACGATTTGTAGAATATTCACATAATTGACATGTATTAAGCAAAAGCCAAATGAACCGACTTAATGTGCCTTTTGACGACAATTTTATGGTTCGTAGAATACCCACATAAGTGACATTTATGTTGCAATTTCAAATGCACTGAATCTATATAGGTTTTGAGATGAGCTTTATGATTTGTAGAAGACTAGCTGACCCGGCCACGCGTTGCTGTGGCTAAAGTTTTTGTTATATTACATTATAGTAAACAATCTAAGAGGAACAATAAGAGAACATCAGTCACGTTCGTAGATTTACCATAGCAGCGCCATCTATTGATTACTTACTCAACCCAGTCGAAAGGTATCGACATCTGTTAGAATCATTTGGAGTTAACAGATAATTGTGACTGTCAAATAATAACGGACAAATAATTAGCAATAAATTAAAATTGCGACTATAATTTGAGATTTAAACTATCCTATCTCTCAAGTTGGATCGAACTGCACATGGTGTGCGAATTTTATTATAATCGGTTAAGTGGTTTAGGAGTCCATTGAGGACAAACATTGTGACCCGAGAATTATATATATTAAGATTGGCATAAGTGACATTTGTGCCGCTTTGAATTCAAACGAATTGTTTCTATACGAAATTTCAAATTGCATTTTCGAACTGCATCAAAATCGCACAAGTGACACTTATGCGGTCTTAAATTTAAACGCACCGAATCTACGTGCGTTCTGAGATGAAATTTATAATTCGTAGAAAACGTGCACGAGTCACATTTGTGCCGCTTTAAATGCGTATGAACTGAATCTAGGTGAAGCTTCAATTGAAATTTTCGATTTGCGGAATATTCGCACGAGTGACATTTATGGGGTTTTAAATTTACATGCACCGAATCTATGTGCTTTTTGAGATGAAATTTACGAATGGTAGAATATTCACACAAGTGACATTTATAAGGCTTTAAATTTAAATGAACTGAATCGTGTGTCTTTTGACAGAAAAATTTTTACTTGCAGAATAATCACACAAGTGACACTTTTTGAAACTGACACGGACTGAATCTATATGTTTTTTGAGATAGTCTCTTACATTTGTAGAATATTCACACAAATGACTTTCATATTTTTTCACATTCAAATTATCTCCAATTCGATTCAATTTCGAATGAACTGAATTTACGTGCGTTTTGAGATTTCTGTTTTGATTCGTCGTATACTCGCACAAGGAACATTTACGTGGTTTTAATTTTAAATGCACCGAATCTACATGACTTCCAAGGCGATATTTTCGACTTGCCGAATATTCGCACAAGTGACATTCGTATTTTTTCAGATTTAAATGAACTGAATCTATGTGTTTTTTGTGATTCGATTTTAGATTCGTAGAATACTAGCTGACCCGGCCACGCGTTGCTCTGGCTAAAGTTTTTGTTATATTACATTATAGTAAACAATCTAAGAGGAACAATAAGAGAACATCAGTCACGTTCGTAGATTTACCATAGCAGCGCCATCTATTGATTACTTACTCAACCCAGTCGGAAGGTATCGACATCTGTTAGAATCATTTGGAGTTAACAGATAATTGTGACTGTCAAATAATAACAGACAAATAATTAGCAATAAATTAAAATTGCGACTATAATTTGAGATTTAAACTATCCTATCTCTCAAGTTGGATCGAACTGCACATGGTGTGCGAATTTTATTATAATCGGTTAAGTGGTTTAGGAGTCCATTGAGGACAAACAATGTGACACGAGATTTATATATATTAAGATTGACACAGGTGACATTCTTCTTTTCTCGAATTAAAATGATCTTTGAGATGGTTCCTATTTGGATTCAAACTTAAATGAACCGAATTTACTTGTCTTTTAAAATTGCCAATTTGATTTGTTGCATACTCACACGCGTGACATTTACGTGGTTTTAATTTTAAATGTACCGAATCTGTATTACTTCCAAGATGACATTTTTGACTTGCTGAATATTCACACAAGTTACATTTATGTTGTTGTTCTTTGTCTTGTTGTTGTTGCATCGAGTAGAGAAGATGTTGTCCGAAATCGTCGATAGTTCGACGAATAAGCTGATCTGATGGACGATTATGTAAACCATAAATTTCACGAAGTGCTCTATACTACTCTGTCAAGAAAGTACCGTGAATTTTCAATTAAAACAACGTTTTTACATTTAATCGTCAAAATTTATTGGCTCGCCTTCAACATAGGCTCCATTTGCTCCAATACATCTATGCCAACGGCACTTCCAATTATCGAAACATTTTTTATAGGCGCTTTCCGGGATGGACTTTAGCTCTCGCGCCGAATTTTGTTTTTTGGCTTCAATCGACTCAAAACGGGTGCCACGAAGGGGCAATTTTAGTTTTGGGAAAAGGAAAAAGTCGCAGGGAGCCAAATCCGGCGAATCCGAATCCGGTGGTTGCTGAAGCACGTTTGTTGAGTTTTTGGCACAATCGTAGCTCGGTGAGAAGGCGCGTTATCGTCATGCAAAATCCACGAGTTGTTCGCCCACAAATTTGGCCGCTTCTTACGGATACGCTCACGCAAACGTTTCATAACGCCTAGGTAATACTCCTTGTTTACCGTCTGACCCTCTGGAACGAATTCGTAGTGCACCACGCCACGGATATCGAAGAAAACAATGAGCATCACCTTCATTTTCGAGCGGCTTTGGCGTGGTTTTTTCGGTTTCGGCTCATTTTTTGCCACCCATTCCGATGATTGCTGGCTTGTTTACATATCGTACTCGTAGACCCAGGTCTCATCACCAGTTATAATGCGTTCCATGAATGTAGAATCGGAATTACAGCGATCCAGCATGTCTGAAGCAACCTGTTCGCGATGACGTTTTTGAAGAAAATTCAGGTCTTTCGGTACGAGTCGTGCGGCCACCTTTCTCATGCCCAAAATATCAATCAAAATCGTACGTGCGGACTCGTGGGATATTTTAAGATCATGTGCTATCTCTCTCAAGCTGGTACGACGGTTTTCCAGCACCCTTTCCTTAATTTTATCGACGTTATCTTCGATCGAAGCCGTCGATGGGCGACCACTTCACGACCGTCCTTGAAGGCTCTGTACCACTGATATGCACGAGTTTTCGATAGAGCATTATCACCAAAGGCCTTTTGCAACATTTTCAATGCATCGGCACACGAAAATTCATTTGCAACACAAAACTTTAAACAAATTCTTTGCTCAACGTAATCACCCATAGTAAAAATCGGCACGCACTCTGAAATCGACTGACTTAATCAGCTGTTGCAAACACACTAGTTGACAGATCCCGCTCAAGCTTGGCATAGTAATTAAGGACAGTGGTATCAACCTAGGAAAAAAAATGTTTACCTGCCTCATTGCCCTGCCAGATTTAAATCGATAATTCCCGGTACTTTCTTGACAGAATGTAAGTTTGGCGAATAGAACACTGATTTTGAAAATAAATTTCAACAATTTGTAAACGTTGTTGCGGCGTGAGCCTTTCCACGATGATTTGTCAATGCCTACTGAACAGAAATGTCAAAACAACATGGCTTCTACCTTCTGTCAAATCACAGTTATCGAAAGCTCTGTCACTCTAAAAAAGCACCCGATATTTCGATTATTATCTGATCTATTTGAAATAAAATCCCAGAGTTTTGAATAAATTGTTTTTTTATAATTTATTTACAATATTTCAATTTGATACATGAACTAAATCTTGTAATTTATTTCTAATGCAATCTGAAAGTTGATAAATTGCAACTCGCTAAAATGATTGAAAAAATCTATGCTTGTGTATTGAAATGAATAGAATATATGCAGGTTTGGAAATATGATTTTCAATACGTATGACGGAGACTCTGACGTTCAGTCCAACATTGGAATAGTCGAAAGATATGCGCGTTATGATAATGAATAATCCGGTGTGTAACTAGAAAAGAATGATCTATAAATTCAGTTGGCGCAGGAATGCTAGTGTATAAGTCCGTAACAGTTGAAAATCAAATAGGCTCTTCGTGAACACAAATGCATACTGTAGAAGAAAAAATTCGAATTATAAAATGGTACTTTGGTAGTCACACAATCACAGAATATCTCAGAACCGCTTATCCTTCGAAGAATCAACGCGGATTCAAATACAGATCAATGGATACATCAGCAAATTCAACAAGTCACGTTGTGTACCAAGCTCTTGAACGGAAAAAAAAATTGTACATCAGCCTTTCTCGATGTAAGCCAAGCATTTGACAAGGTCTGGGACACTCTGTAAAAGATAAAAAAATTTCTCCCAATAACCTAATTCGAACTCTCGAGATCCTATATCGATTCAAGAAAATTTAGAGTAAGAGTGAACGGAACGATATCACCCGATTTCCCCATAACATCTGGAGTCCCACAAGGAAGCGTCTTTGGCCCGCTACTATATATCTTGTACCCGTTATGCCGAATCTGCTCAAAGAAATTAGATTATCTCCTTATCAAAGTTTTGGCTGTTGGTTGGCACAACAGGATGGACTATTTGAACATTTAATTTAAATTTGTAAGCTTTCGACTTGCGTTGAGTTGTTTTTTAGAATCCCTTTCAATTTTCCCTTTTTTTTTTAGAATATACTAGCTGACCCGGCCACGCGTTGCTGTGGCTAAAGTTTTTGTTATATTACATTATAGTAAACAATCTAAGAGGAACAATAAGAGAACATCAGGTAGCTTATATGACACGTTCGTAGATTCACCATAGCAGCGCCATCTATTGATTACTTACTCAACCCAGTCGAAAGGTATCGACATCTGTTAGAATCATTGTGACTGTCAAATAATAACAGACAAATAATTAGCAATAAATTAAAATTGCGACTATAATTTGAGATTTAAACTATCCTATCTCTCAAGTTGGATCGAACTGCACATGGTGTGCGAATTTTATTATAATCGGTTAAGTGGTTTAGGAGTCCATTGAGGACAAACATTGTGACACGAGATATATATTAAGATAAGATTTCATTTTTAAGCCGGTTATGGCAAGAAATAACCCAAGTACCGATTTTCAGAGACGAAGTTATCTACGTCATTCACTGTCGCAAATAAATTCCTCACATGCGTGTCGTATCGTGTTGTATTTGATTTTCGAGCGTTACGGACTACACCCCAGTACTTCTGAGTTCTATGCAGCAACTAAACTGAATGAGGTGTCCACCTCCCCACTTCTGCGTGAGAAAGAAGAGCCTTCCGAGTTATACACTGGATTATTCATATCTTTCGATCATTCCAACGTCTTATGCGTTAAATATTAAATTTCCAAACAGTGATTTCTCGAGAGCGGCTCTTTTAGTTGCAGAAAAATCACACTTACGCAACGTTAATTAACGAAATCTACATTTATTCAAGTTTTCTTACATTTACGCCGTCTCAACTTTAAATGAATCGAATCGTTATGTCTCTTAAGGACACGTTTACACTTTGCGGCAAAATCACACAAGTCGCACTTATGTCTCTTCAAATTCAAATGGACCGATTCCACGTGCGCCTTGAGGTTACCCTTCTGATTGGTCGAATATTCGCACAGATGACATTTGTGCGGCTTCACGTCCGAATGAAAGGCGTCCATGTGATTCTTGAGATTACCTTTGCCGTTCATGGCAAAATCGCAAAAGTCGCATTTGTGTTCTTTCAACTTTAAATGGACCGAATCTACGTGATTCTTGATGCTTCGTTTTACGTTACTCACGTAATCGCACAAGTGACACTTGTGTTTTTTCAGGTTTAAATGGGCGGAATCTATGTGGTTCTTGAGGGTGGACTTGCGGTTTGTCGCAAAGTCGCATAAATGACACTTATTCTGTTTCAGATTCAGGTGAACGGCGTCTATGTGAAACTTCAGGTTGAACTTGCGACTTCCGACGTAATCGCACATGTGACATTCGTACCGTTTCAAATTCAAATGGACCGCATCAACGTGATCCTTCAGGTGACACGTTATGTTCGTGGCGTAGTCGCACAAGTTGCACTTATGTTTCTTCACGTTGAAATGGACCGAATCTACGTGATTCTTGAGATGCGGTTTCTGATTCGTGGCGTAATCGCAGTAGCCGCACTTGTGCTGCTTCAAATTCAGATGGACCGAATCCACGTGATTGCTCAGACTTCTCTTTTCATTGCTGGCGTAATCGCACAAGTGACACTCGTATTTTTTCAAACCTAAATGGACCGAATCTACGTGTTTTTCGAGTTTTCTCTTTCCGTTGCTGGCAAATTTGCACAAGTGACATTTGTGTTGCTTTAGATTCAAATGAACCGAATCTACGTGATTTCGGAGACTTCTCTTTTCTTGAGTGGCAAAATCGCACAAGTGACATTTATGTCTCTTCAAATCTAAATGAACCGACTCTACATGTTTCATCAGACAATATTTTTGATTGGCCGCATAATCACATAAGCTACATTTGTGTTGCTTGAGATTCAAATGGACCGAATCTACATGATTCTGTATTTGTCTTTTTTCCTTTGTGGCGTAATCGCAAAAATTACATTTATGTTGCTTAAAATTCAGATGTAAGAAATCCACATGATTTTTCAAACGGTCTTTTCCATCTGCGGCAAAATCACACGAATTATATGGCATCGAATCCGAGTGAACTGAATCTATATGTTGCTTAAGAAGATATTTTCGTTTCACAGCATAATCACATAAGTTACACTTATGTAGTTTCGAACTGAATTTTAAACTTAAATGAGATTCACCGGGATCCTCGTTCGAAGGAAACGCTCCGTGCTGTTCTGTCGCTTCTTCGACGGCTAAACCATGCCCAAAAATATCGATTTTTCGATCGTAGTTTTCTTCCAATTTGACGGAACGAAAAGTCTCGTGGTGAACTCGATGTGAAGGATCGGTGGCGTAATTATGTTCACTTTTAACGAAGAATTCGTCCCTGTTATGAGCCTCAACTTCAAATTTACCAGGAAATACTCTGAGATGTCCCGTTGTTTCTTCAACGGCTAAACCGTCGTCGAAAATGTTAATCTCTTGATCGTGTTTTTCTTCCAGTTTGATAAAAAGAAAATTCTGGTTATCGATTTGTTGGGAGGAATAATCGGCATAATTATGTTCGTTTAGAGCGGAGTATTCTGTCCTGTCATGGCCTCCTACGTTGTCAATAAATTGTTCAGCGTTGTTCACATTTTCATTATTCACTTCGACACTTCCAATTTTCCCTGTATTATCTTGATGGGAGGCACTGAAACGAATTGAATGGTTGCTTAATCAAGAAAATTTTCCCAGAGTTATAAGTATCGAAAAACAATTTTTTCATTTGGTTTTTAGGTTAGAATTTAATGAATAATATCATTAGTAGCATATTTCGAGCGTACTCAGTGGCGGATTAAAGGTCCAGAGCGCCCTAGGCAATAACTTTGTCGGCGCCCCTGTACCGGCCATAAATGGCCATCTTAATTAAAAATTCTGAGCTCGCGTGCCCCTTGTAACTACGCGCCCCTAGGCACGTGCCTAGTTTGCCTTACGGATAATCCGCCACTGAGTGTACTGACGTATAAACTACCAAGCCGAATAAAGTGAGATTAAAGTAATCAAATCTGGGTGAAACTGTTCATATCTGGTTCGAAAAAAAGTATAAGAACCCGTAACATCGAGGTATTTGTTTATTGATACTTAATATAAATTGCAAAATTTTTATTAGGAGTACAAATAAGTTTCCGCCGTTTTTTAACACAAATTAAATTTAAACGATTTGAGACTGCTTGCTGAGTGACTTCTAATGTTAGAGCAAGTTCTTTTTGTGTTTGAGATGAATCTTCCTCCAATAATTCCTCCAATTCTGCATCCTCGTAAATTTTTGGCCTTCCACTGCGATCTTTGTCTTCTACGTCGAAATCACCGTTTTTAAACTTTTGAAACCACTCTCGACACGTTCTCTCACTCAAAGCACCCTCACCATATGCTTCTACGAGCAATTGATGCGCCTCAGCAGCAGATTTCTTTGAATTAAAGAAGTAAACTAATATTTCCCGCAAATGACGCTTACTTGGCTCAAATTTTGACATTTTTAACTTATAAAAATTATATTTTACCAATATAAAATGAATGATATTGATAGATTATGTTGTTCTTGAATGTCCAAACTATTTTTTAAGCCGGTTATCATCTGCGAAAGCTAACCGAAACTCCGTGCCGCGCCATCTACAATAAAACGGCGGAAACTTATTTGTACTCCTAATATTTAAACAAAAGTGATAAATATTTTGAATATTTCAACAGATTCTCGGTAACACCTAATAGTGGTACAGAGGTTTACAATCGGAACGTGCGATAATCCCGGTACTTTCTTGACAGAATGTACTTTCGGATATACCCCGTATATGTTACTAGAATATTGGACTGGTCAGTTACGTAACGGCGTGCGTCAGGGGTGATTCAGGGACTGGTCAAGTATTTAATCAGTTTTATATGAGAGCGCGTCAAGAACGGATCGCAATTATGTACTATTTCTAGTTTAATTTCGAATAGTGACGTGAAACCTAGTGATAAGTGAGCGTGATTAATGCGGTTGGATATATCTTACGTGAAAAACGATTTTCGCGAGTTTAGGTGAAGAGTTGAACGAAATTTCTAAAATATCAAGTGAACATAGTGATCGTATTCGAGTTGTGAAAATGAAAAATGGTGTGAAATGAATTTATCGGAGAAATCAAGCGTGGGATATGTAAGTACAGTTTTCGTTGGCGTTAATGAAAATTACTGAATTCACTGAAAATATATTTCTAATATATAATTGTCACAAGTGTTAGATAAAAGTGGAAAATATAATGAAATTCGACTTACGCCTGAAGAATCGTGAGTGAAGAAACTTGTAAACAATTTACTTGTTTGAATATTAAAACAAATTGAAATATGTTTATCTTCTACAATTTTAATTTCAAAAAAATTTTTATTCAAAAAACTTTTACAAATAAATTCATGTCTAACAAGCACCGCTTAGATTTAATAGACGTATATAATCAAAACTCAATATATAATGTCAAATGGAATAAATAACCCAACAGATATACGAAAGTAATTGAAATTAATAAATAATACTTTCTTGACAGAATGTATATTACAGTAAGTACAATAAATTTTATTGAACACTAAAACCCAAAAAGGGGTTCTCTGCAAATTCCAGCTTATCTGAATATATTTAACAGAGGCGAGTTATTTAAATCTATTTGTTCGTTAAGTAATTCTCGAATTTTATTATGTTTATTTATCTCTAGGGATTCTAACAGATTTAAAGCATAACTTCTACTTTCTATATGTAGAATTTCAAAATTATGGTTGAAAGTATATCCTGTTTCTAACAAATGGTGGGAATATGTAGAATTACTTTTATTATTGAGGAAACTCTTCAAATGTTCACAAATTCTATGTCGGAAAGTTCTTCCAGTTCGTCCTATGGAAACTTTAGGGCAATCATCGCAGGTTAACTTATAAACCCCCGATCTTTATGTGTACACTCTTTATTATTTTTAATAAATTTACTCAAGTTTGAATTATTTTTAAATGAAGTTTTTAAATTGTATTTATTTGAGGTATGTAGCAATTTTCTCAGAAATTCCTCTAGTTTATTTTAAGGAAATGTATTTAAAATTTTCTTCTATGTTAGGAAACACCATATTTAAAGCTATTTTATTATTTTTATTCATCAACAATTTGTCTATCAACTTAGGATCATAGTCATTACTAATAGCTATTTGTTTAATTATGTTAAGTTCTGAAATATAATTTTCTCGATTCATGGGAATATTAACTAATCTATGGATCATTCAATTGAATGCTGACAATTTTTGATTTAAAGGACGATTTGATTTATTGTGTATAATAGAATCCGTATAGGTTGGTTTGTGAAATATTGAAAAATCATGTGAAATATTTATTCGAGTAACAGTTAAATCAAGAAAATTAATAGAATTATTATGTTCGGTTTCCATAGTGAATTTAATTGAATGTATTTCATTGATGAATAAAAAGAATTTTTTCAAAAGTCTGTCTGTACCTGTGAAGCAACAGAAAATATCGTCTACATATCTGTACCAATATAAAAAGTATTTCTTAAGGGGATTTTGGTGAATTTTAGTTTTAATATTGTCCATGAATATTTCTGGTAATAAAGGACTTAAGGGATTTTCCATAATCAAACCGTTTTCAGATTTATAAATTTCATATTTGAATTGAAAATAATTTTATTTAGTGCAAATATCTAGACATTCTAAAATATCTTCTTTGATAATTGTATTGCATCTGTTGTTGATTAATAGATTATCTACTAGTTTAATTGTTCCGTTTGGTGGTATACTTGGAAATAAAGTGTGTACCTCAAATGAAATGATTTTAGCATTATGTGGTAAGTGGATATACTTTATTTTATTTATTAGCTGTAGTGAATTTTTTATCAAGTATTTAGCTTGAAATTTAGTTTCTTTTAAATTAATCTGAATAAGTTCTTTCGAAAGTTAAAATGAAGGTGCACTAACGAACGAACTTTCAAAAGAACTTATTCAGATTATTTTAAAAGAAGCTAAATTCCAAACCTGATAATTCTATTAATTTTCCTGATTTAACTGTTACTCGAATAAATAATTCACATGATTTTTCAATATTTCACAAACCAACCTATACGGATTCTATTATACACAATAAATCAAATCATCCTTTAAATCAAAAATTATCAGCATTCAATTGTATGATCCATAGATTAGTTAATATTCCCATGAATCGAAAAAGCTATATTTCAGAACTTAACATAATTAAACAAATAGCTATTAATAATGACTATGATCCTAAGTTGATAGACAAATTGTTGATGAACAAAAATAATAAAATAGCTTTAATTATGGTGGTTCCTAATATTAAAGAAAATTTTAAATACATTTCCTTAAAATACACTAAAGGTATATCTGTGAAAATTGCTACATACCTCAAAAATAAATATAAGTTGAGAACTTCATTTAAAACCAATTCAAACTTGAGTGAATTTATTAAAAATAATAAAGACTGTACACATAAAGATGATAAATCGGGGGTTTATAAGTTAACCTGCGGTGATTGCCCTAAAGTTTACATAGGACAGACTGGAAGAACTTTCCGACATAGAATTTGTGAACATTTGAAGAGTTTCCTCAAAAATAAAAGTAATTCTACATATTCCAACCATTTGTTAGAAACAGGACATACTTTCAACCATAACTTTGAAATTCTACATATAGAAAGCAAAAGTTATGCCTTAAATCTGTTAGAATCCCTAGAGATAAATAAACATAATAAAATTGGAATATTACTTAACGAACAAATAGATTTAAATAGCTCACCTCTGTTAAATATATTCAGATAAGCTGGAATTTGCAGAGACCCTTTTTTGGGTTTTAGTGCTCAATAAAAATTTATTGTACTTAGTGTAATATAAATAGCAACGAATTTCGGAAACAAGTTTAGTTACTCAAAATGTAATCTTGCAGAAATGTCAACAAAATGGCTTCTAGCTTCTGTCAAATCACAGTTATCCCTATCGAAAGTTCTATCAATCTAAAAAAAAAACTCCCGATATCTCAGCTTGCCTGTAGATTCACATTCAAACCAAGGAATGGCACAAATATGGAATGGGGTAGCTACAGAAGTTTTAAATATATGGAGACTGAATATAGTTGTTTAAAAAGTACTTAAGCAATTGCATAACAATAAAAACATATTTATTGCTTACCTAATGTAAGATGCAACCAAATACTTGCTTCTTTCTTCATAGATATTACTACCAAAAGATCCAGTATTTTCAATTTCGTTCTTCTGGCAATTATCATTTTCAACATTAACATCATCCATTTCGAATCTTTTTTCCTATTTTCAGTATTGAAATATCACACTTCTTGTAGCTATATTCAGTTTTATATATATATATATCTATTAGATTTAAGTAATAATGAAACTGACGGACCGAATTTATAACAGGCCTCGTCAAATTCGATGTGAGGTTATGTATAATTATATCCCACAGACTTATTAGCCTAATATGTCTATGTCCTATCCGTCCTTTAAAAAAACTCTTATACACCTTTTTAAAATACTCATTATATCGACATATCTATATATTGAAGAGAATCGTATTCTCTAAGGATCATTGAGTGATAGAATCCTTCGTAGATTCTTAACCTTCATCTCTTTTGTATGTGCTAGGTTAGTAAGACCATCGACGCAACTCAAAATTCCGACTAGAGATGGGATATCGGAGTTATCGGTGATTGTGATTCGTCAATCACTCTGATTGTAAACAGTGATTGTGGTAACTGTTTTTTTCATTTAGCTACCATTAATTGTTTCATTATTAAATAAAGTCAAGAAGCAAGTGAATCGAAAATCTAGAATTTTATTTGCAGAAATTAAATAATTTTTTAGTTTATGCAAATAGTTGCATAGTTGGAATTGCATTTCTGTATTTGTTGTGGATAATTTCTTCTGTTCGGACGTTGGGGCTGGGGCCACTCTGAGTGTTTATTTCCCCAATAAAAATATTTTCGGATCTCTCTTCTCGAATGTCCCGAACAAAATAATACCTATATGGATATCCCACAAAAATACTGAAATATCGTTGTCGGCCACTTATTATTAGATTTGATTACAAAATTTTCGTTCCAATGTATAATTATGAGCCCGATGCTCTACCACTGAGCTGAATCCTGGTCAGGTGGAAAAGAAATTTTGTAGTTGGACGGGTGTCGGTCACCATTTCACTGTTGGGTTAAAAATTAACAGTGCTGTGACCTAAAGTGGCGCAAGATCGCAGTAACAAAGCCTACCCATAACACAACTGAACTCCAAACTCGCACAAGCTGAAAAAGCTTCTGAAGGATATTCACAGAAGATCTAGGAGTATCAGTATATAATAATATATATCTGAAAATTAGGAGATGAATTTTTCATTGTAACCGGTGATTCTTCAATCACGGTGATTAAATCACAGGTAGTGAAATATCGCTCATCTCTAGTTCTCTCCAGAATGGCGGTGGTAATCCATAGATAAACGAAACTGTCATAATAAATATTTAAATTATTATTTCAATTGAAAATTTAGAATAGAATCTAATCCGAGTAGAATATCATACAACATTATCATTAACTACAAAAACACAATTTCTTTCTGAATATTATTGATTTTCTTTTTTGTAGTCAGTTTTCCTGAAAACCTTTTAAAACTGTTTTAAATGTGTTCCTATCATCTTGAACGTGTAATCTCAACTTATCTGCCACTTTCGAATTAAGATGAGTAACATTCGAGCCTGAATCCATAAATCGCACATAATTCATTATTATTTAAGAACACTCTCAATTTCATCAATGGCAGCAAACCTAGTTTTTTTGATTGGATATAGTCTCATTCAGTGTATCCTGTACCCCTACATTGTTCACTGTTCTTATGTTACCAGATATGTTCTTTTCAAAATTACTATTTCTTTTCTTTAAGCGGCATAAAACTTTTTGATGAAATCTCCCCGAAAAACCATTGTTATCACAAAATGGGCAGGACCGTAAAACTGACCGAATTAAATCGTCTTTAAAATAAAAGATTTTAGTTACAATGAGATTTGAGGTTATGGAATTATAAAATTACTTATAGTCAATAGGATTTTTATTTATAACAATTATTAATGGAAATACATCATATAACAACTCTATCACATAAGTAACGGGTTAAAATGGGAAAATATTTTATACAGAAACAGTGAGTCGATAAATTTTGGTTAAACTCAATGACACATTACACTTAAAATTTAAACGAGGCGAGTGTTCGAGATTTTGGAGATAGCGTCTTGGAATTTGCGCAGCGACTTACAAACTTTACATTCGTTGCATCCTTCCAGCTTCAAACGTGAGTGCAACGATTTTATATGATGTTTTAATATTTTTACCCCAGTGGTAGAATACTCACATAAGCGGCATTTATAAATCTTCACGTCTGAATATTTCATTTGGTTCTTCCGATATTTGGCATATTCGTATATTTGACACGTCCGTTGCCTCAAATTTATACGAACCGAGCCTACCTGCCTTTCAAGATCAATTTTCCGACTTGTAGAATATTCACGATGGCGTTTCTTGGAATGAACGTTTTCCTTGTGTTTGTTCAAAATATTCTTCATGTAACAAGAAAAGTTACATAAGTCACACTTGTAGGACGTTAAATACGAATGCACTAGGTAAATGTGACTTCGTAGACTAGTTCTGTCGCTTGCAGCGTATTCGCATAACTGACATCTATATTTTTTCAATTTGAAATGGGCAGATTCTAAATGATTCAAGAAAAAGTACGCCTGCCTTGTGGAATATTCGCATTCTGGACATTCGTGCAGCATTAAACTGAAATGAACTATTCGTTTGTGCTTTTTTAACTCAATTTTCTGATTTGTGGCATAATCGCAAATTTTACATTTAAGCTGCTTCGAATTGAATTTAACTGAATCCGTATCATCTGTTTTCGAACTTGAATGGGCCAGACCGGTTCCATTTTCTGGATCTTCTTTTAAATTTCCAGGAGTGAATTCATGTCCTTTCTTTTCATCATCGTCAACGATCAAATTTTGCTCCCAAACATCAGAACTGTTAATATTTTGCTGATAATTGTCCACATCTTCAACCTTCACCTTGAAATTTTCAAAATTATCTTCTTTATCTGAGTACAGGGAACTGAAATCAATTGGAAAATTAAGTCATTTATATTCTGCGGTAAATAGATCGTCTGTCACATAGCGATGAAATAGCGCCATTGCCAAACTTCACTTAGAGAATGGGGGGGAAATAACACATTAGTTCAGATTATTTTACACACATTCAACAAGAGTAAACCTTTATAGTAAGCATCTACCATAATTGAAATACTTGTAGATTTTTTCCTTGATTTTGCAATATTTGCATATATGAAACTGATCTTGAAATAAGTTAGGTTAGAACCACAGAATACTGATGTCTGAACTACTATGCGTTAGAACTACTATTCTGATTATGGGAATTGGTATAATGATATAGTTTGGTATGAAAATTGACATAAAATAACAGACACTCACCAGTCAATCTCTTCTTTCACTTTATTATATTGATTTAAAGCGTCCATCCTTCAAATTTTGAGATGTTTCCTCGAATAAAATTGCTTCAGGATTTAGCACAACGTTCAAACGGGGTGTAGTTCCTTTTATCGACAATAAACACAACGCGAAATAAATTTATATTGAAATGGAAGTATCGAATTTTAGACTCTTCAACAAATAAGAATATGCATCAATACTAATAGAAAACAAATAATCACAGGTTGTTGCTGTTAGTCTCGTTCTCCTTTACTGCTATAAATGGGGGATATGGATCGCCAAAGCGGGTTATATATAGATCCATAATCTGTTTCAATAACCTAAAATTCTAACCATAGATGGTTCTTCTTTTCGTACCGCCACCGGTATTGTGGGTCTCGTCTTAGTTTAGGGTCTGTGTAAAGTTAAAGTGTCACATAAAATCTAGTTTAATGAATTAAGTTTCTTGTAGTATAAGTATCTGTTACACTCGAAGTTGAAGTGTCAACTAATGAATAAAATGACGGGTAAATTCAAGCTTCGCTTAAACAATTTCTCATGTAATGAACAATCTATGTTCTGTAAATGAGATAAATATTTTCCTTTATTTCAACTGGAATATATTTGATAGAAAATCTTTGTTTGTTACCCTTTGCTTTATGCAGGATGAGACAAAATAGGAAAAATGAGAAAAAATCTAAATTTATCGATTACTAGCTGACCCGGCCACGCGTTGCTGTGGCTAAAGTTTTTGTTATATTACATTATAGTAAACAATCTAAGAAAAGTGGAAATAATTGAATTATACGGTATTTCGTATAGTCAGTCGAAAGGTATCGACATCTGTTAGAATCATTTGGAGTTAACAGATAATTGTGACTGTCAAATAATAACAGACAAATAATTAGCAATAAATTAAAATTGCGACTATAATTTGAGATTTAAACTATCCTATCTCTCAAGTTGGATCGAACTGCACATGGTGTGCGAATTTTATTATAATCGGTTAAGTGGTTTAGGAGTCCATTGAGGACAAACATTGTGACACGAGATTTATATATATTTAAATAAGTCAATATAACGAAGAACACAGAAACTAAAAATTCACAGCTGTTTCGAACAAAAATAATACTGTTTATTTTTACAAATACTTATCACATCAACAAAATAATAATAATCTTTATTTATATGCCATAAAACACAAGATGTAATGCTAACATTTTATTAGATGTACATGTTCAAACAAAGTCTCAAAAACATAATCACACAAGCTAGATTTGTTTATTCAATCTATATGACGTTTCAATCTCCTTTTTTATTTGTTGTTTAATCTCACAAGTCACTTTACGTCTCTTCAAATTTAAATGAAATGAATCATTATGTGTTCTGAGATCACGTTTACTCTTTGCGGCAAAATCACACAAGTCACATTTATACCTCTTCAAATTTAAATGAACCGATTCGATATGACATTTCAGGCTACCTTTTCGATTCGTCGAATATTCACATAGGTGGCATTTGTGTTCCTTTATGTTGAAATGAAAAGCGTCAATGTGATTTTTGAGAAGATTTCTCTGATTTGCGGCGTAATCACACAAGTGACATTTATGTTGCTTCAAATTTAAATGAATCGAATCTACGTGAGACCTGATGGAAGTTACGGAATTTGCGGCATAATCGCACAGGGAGCATTTGTGTTGTTTTAAATTCAGATGAACCGAATTTACATGGGTTTTGAGATGATTTTTTCGATTCGTCGAATATTCACATAGGTGGCATTTGTGCGCCTTTATGTTGAAATGAAAAGCGTCCGTATGATTCTTCAGGTGACCTTTATGATTCGATGCGTAATCGCATAAGTTACATTCGTGTTTTTTCAAATTTAAATGAATCGAATCAATATGATTCTTGAGATGACTCTTTCGATTCGATGAATGTTCGCATAGGTGGCATTTGTGCGCCTTTACGTTGAAATGAAAACCATGCGTATGATTTTTGAGATCACGTTTACTCTTTGCGGCAAAATCACACAAGTCACATTTATGTTTTTTCAAATTTAAATGAATTGAATTCATATGATTTTTCAGATGAGGTTTTAGATTCGTCGAATATTCACATAGGTGGCACTTGTGCGCCTTCATTTCGAAATGTAAAGCATCCAAATGATTTATGAGAAGATTTTTCCGATTTGCGGCGTAATCGCATAAGTCACATTTATGTTTCTTCGAATTTAGATGAATCGAAGCCGTGTGAGTTTTGAGATCACTCTTTCGATTCGACGAATATCCGCATAGGTGGCACTTGTGCGCCATTACGTTGAAATGAAAAGAATCCGTATGATTTTTGAGGCGACTCTTATGTTTCGTGGCGAAATCGCACAGGTCACACTTATACCTTTTCAAATTTAAATGGACCGATTCTTCGTGACATTTCAGATCACCTTTTCGATTCGTCGAATATTCGCATAGGTGGCACTTGTGCGCCCTTATGTTGAAATGAAAAGCGTCCATGTGATTCTTGAGAAGATTTTTCTGGTTTGCGGCGTAATCACATAAGTTACATTTGTGTTTTTTCAGGTTTAAATGAACCGAATCTACGTGAGTTTTGAGGTCGCATTTCCGATTTGCGGCATAATCGCACGAGTTACATCTATGTCGCTTCAAATTTAAATGAACTGAATCTACGTGAGTTTTAAGGTCGAATTTCCGATTTGCGGCATAATCACACAAGTCACACTTATGTTTCTTCAGATTCAAATGAACCGAATCTACGTGAATCTTGAGGTCAAATTTTCGATTTGCGGCATAATCACATAAGTCACACTTATGTTTCTTCGAATTTAAATCAACTGAAGCTGTATGTGGTCTGAGATTTCTTTTTTCATCCGTAGCGTAATCACGCGAGTTACTTTCGTGATGCTTCAAATTTAAATCAATTGAATCCATATGGTTTTTCGGACATTTAACAGGGCGAAAAATCTCATTATCACATCGTTGTGATGAATCGTTGGCTTGATTATATCCACTTTCGAAAATAAATTCTTTCCTATCGTGTACTTCGATTTCATCGATAAATTGTTCAGCGATGTCCACATCTTCAATCTTCACCTTGATACTTTCGAATTTCTCTTCGTCATCTTGATTTGAAGCCCTGAAACGAAAATAGTCAATCACGAAAATTTTTCCGGGTATTTAATACTAAAAAATAATCTTTGTATTTGGTTTATAGGTTAGAATTGAAAGATTAACATCATAAATGGGCAAACTCCCACACATCGATTATTAACAAACTATTAAATAAAATTATTTAAATATTTCAATATTAGCCTTCTACATATTTAATTTCAAAAAATTAAATTAAATTAATTGCAGTTGAAATAGAGGAAAATATTAATCTCATTTCCACAACATATATTGTTTATTTCTTGAGAAACCTAGGGGGGCAAAGACTTATGACAATGGGTGTATATATTTTATCATTTTCAGCTTAATCTAATGAATAACTTTTATGATATTTAAAATTTACTACATCTAGTTTTTGCCATGCTTTTTCTAGTTTATTTCCATAAAATTTTCCATTACCGTTCAAAAATATATTTTTGGACATTTAAAAAAGTGAAGTTTGTAATGAGCATTTCACGGATCCCTTGGGGGGAAGTTTGCCAATAGATGCTGTTGATCTTTCAAATCTAACCTAAGAGCCAGATACAAATATTTATCATTATTTAAATATTTTAATATTAGCCTTCTACATATTTAATTTCAAAAAATTATATTTAATAATTATAACTTCTGAAAATAAATTAAAATAATGTCACATAAGTACCACTTATATCAAATGACATATAAAATAAACATTCATTATAAGACATCCAAATGGTATAACAAAATCCGATAAATAAAAATTGTTAACCAAAATCCTATAAATTAAATATTTTGAACAGACAATGTTTTGTTTCTGCTGATCAATCTTATGAAAACAAATATCTTTCAAAAATGTCTAACATAATCTTAAGAATTTCATCATAAAACTATCCTACTTAGAATATTCAATATTATTGGATATCTAACTAAGTTATTATACTTTCTCAGAGTGTGCTCCCTCTATATATGTATGCGACATTGTCTTCATTTCATTTATTTGAATCTCAATGCCATCCTAAAGCTGAACTACTGGCCAGAACAAATGTGGATTCACAATTGAATAACCGACACAACAATCTCTATGTCTTGCTGGACAACGATATTATGCATCGACGTTATAATAATCTAATTATGGATAATAATTGCGTCATGAAAACAAGGCGTTGAGATGCAGTAAATTTACTTATTTAATATTTCAAGAACAGCCTGATGACATTTATCTGCTTCAGCTGAGGGAAATTATAAGGATTACAGGTTGCGAATCCCAAACCAAAATTATTGATTTTTAAGTGATTTTCTCCACCTAGTATTTATTTCATTCATAAATAAATAAAGTTTTATTTTATTCAGATGTAGGTTTATAGTATAAAGCTAATTTTCTTTTTATAACATAGTACAGTCATTGACTAGATAAATTGTCACAAAAACTTAGAACTGAATTTTTCGATTATCCGTCAAAGGCTCGGTTTGAAATGTTAAACCATGAGCACGTTTTAGAAATAAAACCATTTTTTATTAAGTTTGAAAATGCAGTAAACACTACGAAATTCGAGTCACTGTATATTCAGTTAATAAAATAAGTTAGAAAACTAAGAAATTTCTTATTTCATTCCATTTAAAAATGAATTATGAGAAAGTAAAGAACGACTCTATCCAATATATAAATTATCATTTCATTCGATATTGGATAGAAGTATTCAAATAAAATAAAATTCAGAATTATTTCTTTTTTTTTTAATTAAATATTTTAATATTATTTAAATATTTTAATATTAGCCTCCTACATATTTGATTTCAAAATTTTATATTTAATAATTATAACTTCAGGAAATAAATTAAAATAATGTCATATAAGTACCACTTATATCAAATGACATATAAAATAAACATTCATTATAAGACATCCAAATGATAAAACAAAATCCAATAAATAAAAATTGTTAACCAAAATCCTATAAATTAAATATTTTGAACAGACAAAATTTTGTTTCTGCTGATCAATCTTATGAAAACAAATATCTTTCAAAAATGTCTAACATAATCTTAAGAATTTCGTCATAAAACTATCTTACTTAGAACATTAAATATTATTGAATATCTAAGTTACTTTATATAAAAACTCAAGATATGTAAAAACATTACTGAAAAACAAGTTTTAAGAGAGTCAGTATTAAAATAATTCATATTCAATAAAATATAACATCAATCAACAACAAATATTTACTCACCCTTCAACAATTTAGAAAACTTCTGGTAAATTAATACTGAAAAATTTAAATGGAGTGTGAGGTTAACTACAAATAAATAATTCTGTGGTTTACCCTTGATCTAAAAGATTGAAAGACAATTTAACGGCCTCTGTTATAGCACAAGGACTGTCTGTATAAAGAATGTTAAGGAAACCAAATAACTATATTTTATAAATAAAATAACATTAATAGAGGTTAATACTTGGTAGAAGGTATATAAAATTATTTGAATATTTCAATATTAGTCTTCTACATATTTAATTTCAAAAAATTATATTTGATAATTATAACTATTAAATAAAATCCAACAAAAACAATACATGCCCACAAATTATAATGGAAAATGAAAACTATATTTGCTTAACGTTTTTAGGACGAAAATCTGAACTGATAGCTAGGTAATTGAAGTAAATTGGAATCTCAATATTTGATATGAAGCGATAAATTCTTTAGGTAAATCGATAAAAATACTAAAGATATCGTCAATAAGAACAAGAGATCGGAAGTATAGGTTCAGGACATGACTTTGACCGTAATTTTGAAGTTCTCCACATAGAGAACAAATGCACTAGAAATAAACCGGCATCATAAAAAACAGATTTTACTTAACAACCAGACAGATTTAAACGGATCCCTTTGCTGAACCTTTTTGAATAAATTCTGAAAATTCCCAAAATAAACCTTCATGTTGTCACATTTATTTTTGCTCAATCTTGTATTTAAGGAGATCGATTTTGTACGAGTAGTTAGTTATCATACTCACCTGATGAATTCAAAATGTAATTGACGAAACAATTGTTGTTGAACAATAAATATTAGCGGAAATAAAGTGCTTTACTTTAGATAATGAATTGTTTCAGCCGTTACTATTTGGTAGTTGATCATAATTAAAACAAATTGTAAAAATTACTATGTTTTACTACCAATAAAAACATATACATTCTGTTAAGAAAGTACCGGGAATTATCGATTTAAATCTGGCGGGGCAATAAGGCAGGTAAAATTTTTTTTTCCTAGGTTGGTACCACTGTCCTTAATTACTATGCCAAGCTTGAGCGGGATCTGTCAACTAGTGTGTTTGCAACAGCTGATTAAGTCAGTCGATTTCAGAGTGCGTGCCGATTTTTACTATTTATATTACGTTGAGCAAAGAATTTGTTTAAAGTTTTGTGTTGCAAATGAATTTTCGTGTGCCGATGCATTGAAAATGTTGCAAAAGGCCTTTGGTGATAATGCTCTATCGAAAACTCGTGCATATCAGTGGTACAGAGCCTTCAAGGACGGTCGTGAAGTGGTCGCCCATCGACGGCTTCGATCGAAGATAACGTCGATAAAATTAAGGAAAGGGTGCTGGAAAACCGTCGTACCAGCTTGAGAGAGATAGCACATGATCTTAAGATATCCCACGAGTCCGCACGTACGATTTTGATTGATATTTTGGGCATGAGAAAGGTGGCCGCACGACTCGTACCGAAAGACCTGAATTTTCTTCAAAAACGTCATCGCGAACAGGTTGCTTCAGACATGCTGGATCGCTGTAATTCCGATTCTACATTCATGGAACGCATTATAACTGGTGATGAGACCTGGGTCTACGAGTACGATATGCAAACAAGCCAGCAATCATCGGAATGGGTGGCAAAAAATGAGCCGAAACCGAAAAAACCACGCCAAAGCCGCTCGAAAATGAAGGTGATGCTCATTGTTTTCTTCGATATCCGTGGTGTGGTGCACTACGAATTCGTTCCAGAGGGTCAGACGGTAAACAAGGAGTATTACCTAGGCGTTATGAAACGTTTGCGTGAGCGTATCCGTAAGAAGCGGCCAAATTTGTGGGCGAACAACTCATGGATTTTGCATGACGATAACGAGCCTTCTCACCGAGCTACGATTGTGACTGACTTTCTCGCCAAACACTTAACAAACCTGCTTCAGCAACCACCGTATTCGCCGGATTTGGCTCCCTGCGACTTTTTCCTCTTCCCAAAACTAAAATTGCCCCTTCGTGGCACCCGTTTTGAGTCGATTGAAGCCATAAAACAAAATTCGGCGCGAGAGCTAAAGTCCATCCCGGAAAGCGCCTATAAAAAATGTTCCGATAATTGGAAGTGCCGTTGGCATAGATGTAATGGAGCAAATGGAGCCTATTTTGAAGGCGACCCAATAAATTTTGACAATTAAATGTAAAAATGTTGTTTTAATTGAAAATTCCCGGTACTTTCTTGACAGAGTAGTATTGCACATTTTCTTGTGACTCGAGTTTCGGGAAATGAACTATCCCATCATCAGCTGAAGACCTAACGGAGGTACAGAGGTATTTAAACAAAAGTGATAAATATTTTGAATATTTCAATAGATTCTAGATAACACCTAATAGTGGTACAGAGGTTTACAAGCGGAACGTGATAAAATATCGGGTTAAAAAAGAGGGGCCTTCTAACAGATATCGGAATGTCGGCAATCGACAAAGAAGGTTGTTAAACAGATGGTACCCAAAAATTCCGTTTAACACCCTTCTTCCTCGATTGCCGATATTCCGATATCTGTTAGAAGGCCCCCTCTTTTTTAACCCGGTTTTTTATCACGTTCCCCTTGTAAACCTCTGTACCACTATTAGGTGTTACCTAGAATCTATTGAAATATTCAAAATATGTATCACTTTTGTTTAAATACCTCTGTACCACTGTTAGGTCTTCAGTTGTCTGACGATGGGATAGTTCATTTCCCGAAACTCGAGTCACAAGAAAATGTGTAATATATATTTTTATTGGTAGTAAAACATAGTAATTTTTACAATTTGTTTTAATTGTTTCACTTTAAATCAAGTCATCAACATTATCGCCAGCGTATTTAAGCATTGTGAACATGACAGTAATAAGCCAACAGCTTCGGGTATAAAAACCGGGATTGATCGAACTGATGCTGTAAATATAGAAATCGCACAGAGTATTTATTCCTGTAGGAATATTTAGAAGAATATTTTTACCACTTATTAGTGTTCGGAAGGATCGAATGAAAGTTTTGAGAAAAGATATTTAAAATGCTCGAATATTAGAAAATCGCCAGGAATGGACGGAGTGGCTCCAAAAATGCCATC
This sequence comes from Megalocaria dilatata, assembly GCA_034642435.1. Classification (NCBI taxonomy): domain Eukaryota; kingdom Metazoa; phylum Arthropoda; class Insecta; order Coleoptera; family Coccinellidae; genus Megalocaria; species Megalocaria dilatata. The sequence goes on along the minus strand of CM067862.1, from coordinate 43,231,995 downwards.
CTGAAAGAGAATTATTGACCAAACAGCCGAGATCTGCGGAGATAATCCTTCTTCCCAAACCAGGAAAAGATCATAGCAGAGTCAATTCATATTGTCGTATCAGATCAGCCAAGCCTTAGAACAAAAAGAGTACTGTCCATCTGTGTTCTTGGACATTGCTCAGTCATTCGATAAGGTTCCAGGATTGCTTTTCAAAATAAAAATATGTCTCCCTATTTCCTTCTGAAGTCTTATCTGAGTGAGAGAGAATTTAGGACCAGGATAAATGACAAGGTGTCTGAAAAGTACCTGATAACATTTGGAGTACCACAGGGTACTGCGTTGGGTCCATTTCTCTATCTGCTTTATACAGCAGATCTACCTACAAAAAGGGACACCATTTGCTGATAATAAATAAAGTTATTCTTGGCAAACACAAGGATACAGCATTGGCATCTAGCCACCTGCAAGATCATCTAAACGAAGTTGAAAAATGGAGGATCAAAATTAATGAATCTAAGTCTACAAAAGTGGACTTCACGCTGAGAAGAGATCAATATCCACCGGTCTTCATTAACATTGTGCAGATACTGAAGTGCACATCTACCAAATACTTGAGAATGCATCTGGACGGAAGACTCACCTGAAATGAGCATGTTTGCAAAAAACTGAAACAAATTGATTTGAAAGGAAAAAGGTCCGATTTATCGCTGGAGAACAGAATCTTATAATATATATAAATCTCGTGTCACAATGTTTGTCCTCAATGGACTCCTAAACCACTTAACCGATTATAATAAAATTCGCACACCATGTGCAGTTCGATACAACTTGAGAGATAGGATAGTTTAAATCTCAAATTATAGTCGCAATTTTAATTTATTGCTAATTATTTGTCTGTTATTATTTGACAGTCACAATTATCTGTTAACTCCAAATGATTCTAACAGATGTCGATACCTTTCGACTGGGTTGAGTAAGTAATCAATAGATGGCGCTGCTATGGTAAATCTACGAACGTGTCATATAAGCTACATTTTAACAGCATAATTACCACGTGTTGTTGACGCTATAGAAGAGTCCATTGAGGACAAACATTGTGACACGAGATTTATATATTGTTAGCACTTCGGTAGAAAATTAGCAGACTGTATGTGTAAATTTGATAATGATTAGAAATACACCACAAATCTCAGATGGACACTCACCCTCATCCACTGAATTCCTGGTTAGTTGGGGATCCCCTTGTCTGGAACTCTGACACCAACACCTTGTTGAACTATCGTTCTTGTAATAAGAAATTCTGAACACTTTTTGCTTTGAAAGAATTAAAAAACTCATAAGCCGGAAAAATATCGAACGTAATGTCGATCCGTGATCATTAAGAATCTGGTCGAAGAAAAAGTCTCTCGCATGCGCACAGTGTCATCTGAAAGATGAGTGGTGCATATATGCGCAATTTCAGAAATAAATTAGGGAAACTTGAATGCTGCACTAACATAGCCGCCCACAAAAACCCCTATGGGTTTTTCTAAAGAAAACAGAAAAAAAAAGTTTCCTCCTTTTAAAAAGAACACCATGTAAGTCACCAGAAAATTAAATTTAAATAATAGAAAAGAAAAATAATAACAAATATAGAAATACATTATTTTTATAAAGGAAAATAATTTGAAAATCAATTTCTCGGAAGTGGACAAAGCTTCACAACGGGTCTACGGAAAATACCATTAGCTGTTTTCACCGCAGCTACCCTATTGTGTCCATCCTCTCCCGGAAATAATTCCACAATGCGACCAACCGGCCATTTAAAAGGCGAAACGACATCGCTTTTGATCAAAACAAGGTCGTCGAGCTCAATTTCTTTGGCCGGCTCAGCCCACTTGAAACGCTGCTGAAGTGTATTAACATATTCCGCGAAGTACCTTTTCCAAAAATCTCGCTGCATTTTCTGTATAAGCTGCCATCTAGACAGTCTGTTTAATTTCAAATGAGAAACATCAACATCAGGAATTGTTGAATTCAAGGGTTCTAAAGTGAGAAAATGCCCTGGTGTGAGCGGAATTAAATCATTAGGATCTGAGCTCTGAGAACATAATGGCCTCGAATTCAGAACAGCTTCGATTTGACAAATCAAAGTTGTAAATTCTTCATAGGATAGTCGCTGATCTCCTACCACTCGTAGTAAATGAGATTTAACCATTTTTACACCCGCTTCGGCAAGGCCATTAAAATGTGCACCCGTAGGGGGATTGAAATGCCACTGGAAACTTAGAGTTCCAGAAGTTTCTTGAGCTAACTTCAAAAATTCATTTTGAGCTCCAATGAAATTCCGACCGTTATCGGAGTAGCACGCATGAATCATGCCACGTCGAGAAATGAATCGACGGAATGCCGCGATAAAACTACACGTAGAAAGCTCCTGCGTTAATTCTAAGTGAATAGCTTTGGTTGTAGTGCACACAAAAACGCATATATAAGATTTTAAATATTTTGCACCCTTTATGCGATGCATAGTTACGAAGAAAGGTCCGCAGAAATCAATAGCAACGTGAGAAAATGGCTTTAATTTAGAAATTCTGAAACTTGGAAGATCAGCCATTTCAGGTGGTTTGTAAGTATTTGGACGGGCACGAAAACATTGAAAACAATTAGAAATAACTTTTCTTATTGTTCGACGAGCTGATAGTATCCAATATTTTTGAAGAAGTAAATTATGTAACGTTTTTGAACCGGGATGTAAATATTGCTTGTGAACCGACTCTACAATCAAAATCGTTAATTTATGTGAGCTAGGCATCAAAAGAGGGTGTTTTGCGGCATATTCAATATAACTGGATTTCTTTAAGCGGCCGCCCACCCTGAGAAAACCTAGAGAATCTAGAAAGAGTGAAAGTTTCCGAAAGGGTTTAGGTAAAATTTTGTTTTTGTTAATAATTTCTATGATATCAGAAAATACCGAATATTGCGTATGTTTTATTAAACACATCAACGATTCATTCAACTCATGAATTGTTAAAATGCCTGTTTGTTTAAGGGAACCGGGTTTTGAAATTTTCGAAAATCGTAAACAGTAACTTAAAATTCTTTTTATTTTTTCAAGAGAGGAAAATTTATTTAAAAGGTTATCTAAATCGTCCATTGGAATATCTACATATAAAGATATACTTTTTTCTTCGGCAGAGACTACATCATTATTAAGTTCTGAAGTTTGAGCAGAAAAATTTGGCCACTCGGTTTTTGGGCTGGATAGGAATTCCGGTCCATTCCACCACATTTCGAAACGAATCAATTGCAATGGGTTCATTCCTCTAGATGCACAATCGGCAGCATTTAGAGATGAAGGAATATACATCCATGAATCGGGAGATACCAGTTCCTGAATATGGTGTACTCGATTGGCAACAAAAGTTTTCCAACGGCTCGGTGAAGCATTGAGCCAAGAAAGAACTACCTGTGAATCAGTCCAGCACGTGATTTGATCGAATAAGAGTCGACTAGAAAATGTGTCAGTCACAAATTTGACCAAATCAGCCAAAAGCTTTGCAGCAGTCAGCTCAAGTTTAGGAAGAGTAATTGTTTTTAAGGGGGCAACTCTCCCTTTAGAACAGATTAGAAATACGTGAATAGAATCGCCTCTCTGTAATCTGAGGTAAATTACCGCTGCGTAACCTATGCTTGAAGCGTCACAAAATCCATGTAACTCACATCTCTCATATTGATCAAAGGTGATTCGCCTAGGGAGACGTAATCCAGAGAGTTCTGAAAGTTCACACTTCAATTGTGTCCATGAATTTTTAATGGACTCGGGAAGTTCTTCGTCCCAATCCTTTTTCAAGGACCAAATACATTGCATAATGTATTTTGCCTTTAAAAGAATGGGACACAGAAAACCCAATGGATCGAAAATCCGACCTATATCGGACAAGATGCCTCGTTTTGTGAGGTCTTTTGATATATTTTGGCACTTGTAAGAAAATATATCGAGAGAAGGGTACCACTGAAGACCTAGAACCTTCAGAAATGGTGGTTCATCCTTATCAAAGGACAAAGGAATCTGACAGTCAGAATGGTCTAAGGAAGAAAGCAATGCTGGAGAATTACTAGCCCACTTCCTCAACATAAAACCTCCGCGACTAAGCAGATCGATTAAATCCTTTTGAAGAGACAAAGCTTCAGAATCAGATGATGCACTACCCAGCACATCATCAATATAAGTTTGATCCTCTAGTATCTTACTAGCCATTGGAAAGTTTTCTCTCTCTAGGAGAGCTAGCTCACGAACGGTACGCATTGCCAAATACGGGCTACAATTGAGTCCGAAAGTAACTGTATTTAAGGTATACTCTGAAAGTGAATCGTTTGGATTAAAACGCCATAGAATTCTTTGGAAATTTCTATCAGAAGGAGATATTAAAATTTGTCTGAACATTTGCTTTATATCAGCTATGAATACCACTGCGTCTAAACGGAAAAGTAAAAGTAAAGAAACTATATCCTTTTGTAATTTTGGACCAGGAAGTAAAGTGTCATTTAAGCTCACACCTCTCGAGCCTTTTGCCGATCCATCCCAAACTACACGAAGTTTTGTGCTTACGCTCTCAGGCTTCAGAACACAATGATGGGGTAAGTAACAAAAATTATCATTGGGTATAGCTTCCGATGTGGCTAAAGACATATGTCCACTGTCAAGATATTCTTTCATGAAATCGGAATAAGAAGATTACAAAGATGGATTTTTTAATAAACGTTTTTCAAGTAAGAAAAATCTACGATAAGCTTGAGTATAAGTATCTCCTAGAAATGGTTTCGAATTTCTGAAAGGAAGCGAAACTATGAATCGACCGGTGGAATCACGAGTGGTCGTTTCTTTGAAAAAGGTCTCACACTTTTCATCTTCGACGGAGTAAAAATGCTTATCAGGAATTTGCTCTAATTCCCAGAACTTAGGAATACAGATGTCGACACGAACATCGGATTGAAGAAGAAAAGTTTTTGTTTCTGAACTTGTAGACGGATTGTTAACTTTACCCAAAAGAACCCAACCGAAAATAGTTTCAAGGGCGGTAGGCTGGCCTAATTTTCCAACGATACGTCCATTGAGTAAAATATGAGTGAAAAGCTCAGCACCAATCAGAATGTCTATTGGACTTGAGAGAAAATAATTTTCATCTGCGAGAGGTAAACCCTGTAAATGGTCCCATTGTCCCTTTTTAATAGAAAAAGCAGGTATATTAGAACATAATTTTGGAACAACAATAGCATCGAAAGAAAGTACAGGGCTGTCGGAATTTGTAGGTTTGATATCGCATGCAGTAATACCTTTTGAAGAAAATGAAGTCATTTCGTTCAAACCAAAAATAGTTGTAGAAAATTGATGTCTCTGTAACCCAAGATTACGAAAACATTTTTCGCTTATGAAATTTGATTGACTTCCTGAATCAATAAGAATGCGAACACGTTGAAATGTGCCATATCTATCACGGATATCTACCGCCGCAGTAGCCAATAATACTGTATTTTGTTCGGAAAAGGTGTTACCTGATACAGTTGAAGAATGTGGAATATTTTCTATGATAGTTGAACTATTAATATGGATCAGAGAGTGATGACGGTTATTACAAGTGCGACATTTGTACGACGAAAGACAATTATTTAGATTATGCGAATGATGTAAGCAATTCAAACACAGTTTATTTTGTTTGACGAAAGAAAAACGATCATTCGGAGATTTTGACAAGAAATCAGAGCACTTCGATAATCCATGTGAACCTTTGCAAAGGTAACACTTAACATTGGAATTATAATGAGTATTTTTGTTTGTAATGAAAAACTATTGCTGGTCTTGGAATTATATTTATTATTACACTTCTCTTTGCTTACTGCAAATACTTTATTTTTAGAAGTAGTCAAATGTTGAACGGATTCTAGGGCCTTGCATTTAATTTCAACAAAATTATAAAGTTCCTTATATTCTGGAATTTTGCTAGAATCAGTTTGAATTTCAAAATTAGTTCGAGTCTCAATATCTAGTTTCCCTAGAAGTATATAGAAAAGTAAAAAATCCCACTGATCTGTACTGAAATTTAAAGCATTAAGAGCTGCCAATGATTCGGAAAAGGTATTGAGTAGAATACGAAAATCTTTTGCAGTATTGCCTTTTAGTGAAATGAAAAAAATTGAATCTAATGCATTCGAAGCTATAAGTCTTTTATTTTGATATCTGTCAATAAGTTTTTTGAAAGCGGTGTTATAATTGTCGTTATTTATGGCGATACCATTTAGTAATTTCAAAGGCTCGTCTTTTAGGAAGGAAAATAAATATCTGAACTTTTCAACATTTGAAAGATTGGAATTATCATGAATTAATTTCTCGAACAGATCATGAAAAGTTGACCAAATTTTTGGATCACCGTCAAAAGTGGGTATATTAAGAGGTGGGAGTTTTGCAGAAGCTTCAACACTAACCGACGACGAATTAGAAGTATCATTTTTACTCATGTTATGATAAATAGACAAACCTTCATAATAAAAGTTTTCAGTCTCCCTTCTTATTTTCTCATGTGTATCAAATTCCGCCTCATCCTCAATCAGCATTATAATCTCATTATGACATTCTGAAAACCGCTCAAATAATTTTTTAATATCATCATACCTAGCCTTTAATTGCCCTCTTTTCGACGTATCAGTTAAGCTTTGCTTTGCAATAATGTAAAATTCCGAAATTCGACTAACGTATATTTTACGTTTGCTTTCAAATCTTTTGATGTTACTCATTTTTTGTGAAATATTTTATTGAATGAATGTAAATATAAAGTGATATATGTAAAGAACCAAATTATGCGAAGAAAAGATAATATAAAGAAAGTTTATTAGAACAGAAAGGGTGTCAACGAAAACTTTGGAAGTTGTAATCGTATTTGAGTTTTAATTATTTTCCAATATGAATTGAAAGAAGAAATATGCGGAATGAAAGAATATGTTTATATCGATTGAAGTGAACCTAAGTTGAACATATGGTTTTTTTGTATGAAGCGATAAGCGTATACTGTTTGTACGGATTTATCGATTTCCTACAATCGATATGAATGAAAATTAATAATAATTTGATGGTGACCCACGTGGAAATCTCGAAATGAAAAGAAAGAAAATAAGAAATCACTAGTCAACCGGTTCGAATGGACCAAAATGTTAGCACTTCGGTAGAAAATTAGCAGACTGTATGTGTAAATTTGATAATGATTAGAAATACACCACAAATCTCAGATGGACACTCACCCTCATCCACTGAATTCCTGGTTAGTTGGGGATCCCCTTGTCTGGAACTCTGACACCAACACCTTGTTGAACTATCGTTCTTGTAATAAGAAATTCTGAACACTTTTTGCTTTGAAAGAATTAAAAAACTCATAAGCCGGAAAAATATCGAACGTAATGTCGATCCGTGATCATTAAGAATCTGGTCGAAGAAAAAGTCTCTCGCATGCGCACAGTGTCATCTGAAAGATGAGTGGTGCATATATGCGCAATTTCAGAAATAAATTAGGGAAACTTGAATGCTGCACTAACATATATATTAAGATAACAAAAACTTTAGCCACAGCAACGCGTGGCCGGGTCAGCTAGTTCTTATACACAAAACTATCATCAGACCAATATGGGTGTATGGAATAGAATTGTGGGGCTGCACAAACATGGCTATTATACAGAGACGTCAGTCAAAGATACTACGTATGATAGCAAGTGATCCATGGTATGTTACTAATTAGACCTTACACGAAGACCTGAAGGTGCCATATGTGAAGGGTATAATCAAAGATAAAGGCATGAATCACCATGAAAAATTACATCATCACAAGAATACTTCTCTCCGCCTATCACCGGATCCACAAGATGACAGAAGACTCGAGAGGAACTGGCCAGCAGATCTGATGATGGATTGAAGAGATTGGAGAAGCCCTCGTCACGTCTTCTGAGAGCACGCAGCTCTCAAGCCATCACATTAACCTATTGATTAAATGTATTCTGACTGCCAATAAAGCGTCGAATAAAAAAAAACTTTAAATCATACACGATGAATTTCCATCAAGTAAAGACTGAAACAATCAAGAACCTATTAGAAACTATTTGAAAAACCTCTAAAATAAATATGTTTTTGCAAAATTTAATGAAACTACAGGGGAAGATCTAACTTCAGTAATTTTATCAAATGAATTACTTATTTTATGTGGAATGTAGTAGCCACGAAAGACTGAGACTGAATACAGGTGTTTAAAGAGACTTACGTATAAGAACAATGTATAATTCTTACCAAATATAAGACGGAACTAAACGATCGTTTCCTTCTTCATGGTTATTAGTACCTAATGATCCAGTATTTTCAATTCCGTTAATTTCATAATCATCATCTTCAATCTTAATATCATCCATTTCGAATCTTTTTTCCAATTCTCAGTTTTGAAATATTACACTTCTTATAGATTTATCGTGTTTTTTCACTTTAACACATTTTTGTTTTGTTAATCTAGGTTAGATTGTTATGCTAAGGAAAAGAAGCACAGATATCATAGAACATAGAATAGGAAAGTATAATATTAATGAATTTATATCTCTATATAAGATAATAATGACATACGTACACATATTATTATCCTGATACTCCTAGATCTTCTCTGAAGATCCCTCAGAAGATTTTTCAGCTTGTGCGAGTTAGGAGTTCAATTGTGTTCTGGATAGGTTACTGCGATCCACTTTAGGTCACAGCACTGTTAATTTTCGATCAAACAATCAATCATCAGACAACTCTGATGATGGGATAGTTCATTTCCCGAAAGTCGAGTCACTAGAAAATATGTAATATATCTTTTTTGGTAGTAAAACATAGTAACCATAGATTAACAATAATATATAGATTGGACACTTCCCTACTCCCACCTAAAACTAAGCTTTTAGTTGATGCACCAGTCAATAGTTAGCGCTAACCATCAACTTATACTTTTTGATTTCGCCGCTAGGTACCGCTACCATCAGCCGTTAGCCATAAGATGTAATAATGGGCATATATTTCGAAATAAGAGTGATTTTGTTTACGTTTTGTTATGGCCCAACCTCGATTACATCTCATATTTCTTTTTGATTAAATTTCGTAAGAGTTAGTTCAAAACAGTTTAGTGCATCTAAACTAGTGTATTTTCAAATATTGAGTTCAATACAGTACTTGAAAGTGTGATATACTAAGAAATGTTGTGTACATGGGTGTCAAGATCTAACCAGCCCATCCCAAGTTATTTAAGAAGTGGATTGAAATTATACAGCCAACTGATTGGCACAAATTATCAAATGATCAAATATTGAGAGGAATATAATTTCTTCAGGTTGGTTAATTTTCATTTACTATGTAGTCGTCTAGACTACTTTTATGTTTAGTTGGTTAGTTTAAAATATAAATCAATGCTATGTATATATATAGTCTTGTTGATCTATGATAGTAACTTCTACAATTTGTTTTTTTAATTATGTCTAGGTTAGATTGTTACATAGATTAACAATAATATATATAGTCCTGTTAATCTATGGATCAACAAGACTAATATTTAGTAATCTGTGGATTGTTAAAATTTGAATATCAAAACAGATTTAATCTGTTAGTCTCCTACAATTTTAATTTAAAAAAATTTATTAAAGAAACTTTAAGAATTAAATTAATCTCTTTATAAGCACTGCTCATAATAAATATTTAATAATTAATGAAGTTTCTTCAATAAATTTTTTGAAATTAAAATTGTAGAAGACTAACAGATTAAATCTGTTTCGATATTCAAATTTTGTAATAATCCTTGTATCAAGTAAAAAACCATTCCTTATCATTTTCCTGTGGATTGTAATTGTAGGGAAAGGAGCACAGATATACCATTATAATGACCATAGATAAATAAAAATACATATTCTTTTATCTATGATAACGACTAGGATTCGAGGTTAGAAGATCACGGTGGGAGGATGCTAAATTTCCTTAAGTATTTTCTATTTACTTCTGTTTGTTTTCGTACTGGTGGTGAGTACCTAGCGCATCTTGTTTCTAAAATTTACATTCGTTTATCCTTTAACAAAAGAAAATACAGTGATTCATCAAGCTTTTCCAAAACTCGTCTTGTTGAAGGTAGTTATAATTTCAGTTGAAAATGTATACAAAAGAGAGATTTCTGAATTACAGCTGTTAGAAGTATTGAAAAAGATTTGAAGTAAAACATACTTGTGTCAGATCAAGTATCAGAATTTGCGAAATTGAAAAAATAAAACAAATGACACAAATACTTAATACATCAACAAAATAATAACAATCTTTATTCACATACCATAAACTTCAAGACGTAATGCAAATATTTTCTTAGGTGTACATTAGGGTGGGTCAAAAAAATCGATTATTTTTTTTTACAAGTGACGCGGAAAAATGGGTTGCTAGACACCTTAAAAAAATTCTCACCAAGCATGAGCTCTTAATTTTAATAGGAAGATCCTCCGCATCGCAGTTCTGTATTTTTTTCTCAGTCCAATAGAAAAAAATTCATACCTCATCATTTATCGATTGAACAGAAAAATGTTCCGAGAGAATTTTTTAGGAAATTTAATGCTCTACAAAAAAGATATCTTATATTTTTTCCGTAAACCTCACCGTTTGAAAGATATTATGGATTTAATTTTGATTATTTAAAGACAAATTTCATTTTTGTTTATGAATTATATAACTTGACAATAAATGACTTTTACAAAATGCGCAATACAAGTTTTTGTTGGAAATTAACTGCACTATAAAAATGGTTTCTTATGTTTTGGCGATTAAATTAACCGTTCAAAAGATATTCATCATCAAACTTTCATGTGTACGGATTTTAAAAGATTTTGATTAGATATTCGAAAAATTTCAATATAATTTATAAATTTCATATTAATTTCAATTCTTGTCATAAATATAAGTATTATTTGAGTTTTATTTTCGAAATTATCAAAATTTTTCTTCAATTATTCTAAACATTTTATTTTTAATCATTAGAAATCACGATCCTAGGGAAAATTTCTCCTCTAGAGAATTTTTGTTTTGTATTTTATTTCATTTGTTTGAATTGTGAACAAGCGCCACCTACTTTTTCCTTTATCGTTATGTTGTCGTTGGTTTTTATACATTTATTTCTACAGCATTTTTAATCTTTCTAAAATTTATGATCCCAAAATGCTTGGAGATTTATTAAGAAGATCTCTGGTAGATCATAATCTCTTAAAGAAATCCCTATATCTGATAAATTGTCCTTCAATATTATAGGTTTGATTAGGCAGATTCCTTGTGCCAAAATGAAACAGGTCGTCCTAATGTCCCTTCCATTGGGTTTACCCTTAGTGAACTGGATCTTGTCTTGAATTCTCTTAAAAATTCGTCAAAAAAATATATTATTTTTTTTTACAAGTGACACGGAAAAATGGGTTGCTAGACACCTTAAAAAAATTCTCAACAAGCCTGAGCTCTTAATTTTAATAGGAAGATCCTCCGCATCGCAGTTTTGTATTTTTTTCTCAGTCCAATAGAAAAAACTTCGTACCTCATCCTTTATCGATTGAACAGAAAAATGTTCCAAGAGAATTTTTTAGGAAATTTAATGCTCTACAAAAAAGATATCCTATATTTTTTCCGTAAACCTCACCGTTTGAAAGATATTAAGGATTTAATTTTGGTTATTTTAAGACAAATTTCATTTTTGTTTATGAATTTTATAACTCGACAATAAATGACTTTTACAAAATGCGCAATACAAATTTTTGTTGGAAATTAACTGCTCTATAAAAATGGTTTCTTATGTTTTGGCGATGAAATTAACCGTTCAAAAGATATTCATCATCAAACTTTCATGTGTACGGATTTTAAAAGATTTTGATTAGATATTCGAATTTAATTTATAAATTTCATATTAATTTCAATTCTTGTCATTAATATAAGTATAATTTGAGTTTTATTTTCGAAATTATCAAAATTTTTCTTCAATTATTCTAAACATTTTATTTTAAATCATCAGAAATCACGATCCTAGGGAAAATTTCTCCTCTAGAGAATTTTTGTTTTGTATTTTATTTCATCTGTTTGAATTTGTGAACTGGCGCCACCTACTTTTTCCTTTATCGTTATGTTGTCGTTGGTTTGTATGCTTAAATGTTGTAAATACTTACGACTTTCATCTACTTCCATCATAGTCATAGTTCTGTATGATTTATTTGGGTTATTAGAAAGAATTTTTTCCGGGTATCACTTTTTTGATTTGAATATAGCTCTCGAATATCATTACCAAGTTTTAATGATTTATTATCGACAATATCGAATAATGCTTTAGTTTCATTCTGAAATTTTATTTCAGTGTTGATGATTTTTTTCGCACAAAAGATTTTTGCAATTTCAACCATCGATTATATCAAAGAATTTTTTTTATTACATTAGTCGATTCACTAGTCGGAATCTGGTTGTTTTTCCATAATTCAACAACTTTGTTTGATAGAAAATTTCAAAACTTTGAGCTGATGAAAAAAAAACACTCATAACCTCTTTCACTGTTGACTGTAACTTACGTTCTGAAATTTTTTGCACAGGTTTTCCCATCAAATGAATTTTCTTATCCATATTTTCGATAAATATCAAGTTAATTCACGTAGTAACCGCAATATTTGTAAATAATCAACCGTTCGATCACATATACGGGATCATAAATTTTAGAAAGATTAAAAATGCTGTAGAAATAAATGTATAAAAACCAACGACAACATAACGATAAAGGAAAAAGTAGGTGGCGGTAGTTCACAATTCAAACAGATGAAATAAAATACAAAACAAAAATTCTCTAGAGGAGAAATTTTCCCTAGGATCGTGATTTCTAATGATTAAAAATAAAATGTTTAGGATAATTGAAGAAAAATTTTGATAATTTCGAAAATAAAACTCAAATAATACTTATATTAATGAGAAGAAATGAAATTTATGAATTAAATTGAAATTTTTCGAATATCTAATCAAAAACTTTTAAAATCCGTACACATGAAAGTTTGATGATGAATATCTTTTGAACGGTTAATTTCATCGCCAAAACATAAAAAACCATTTTTATAGAGCAGTTAATTTACAAAAAAAATTTGTATTGCGCATTTTGTAAAAGTCATTTATTGTCGAGTTATAAAATTCATAAACAAAAATGAAATTTGTCTTAAAATAATCAAAATTAAATCCTTAATATCTTTGAAATGGTGAGGTTTACGGAAAAAATATAAGATATCTTTTTTGTAGAGCATTAAATTTCCTAAAAAATTCTCTTGGAACATTTTTCTGTTCAATCGATAAATGATGAGGTATGAATTTTTTTCTATTGGAACTGAGAAAAAATACAAAACTGCGATGCCGAGGATCTTCCTATTAAAATTAAGAGCTCATGCTTGGTGAGAATTTTTTTAAGGTATCTAGCAACCCATTTTTCCGCGTCACTTGTAAAAAAAAATAATCGATTTTTTTGACCTACCCTAGTGTACATGTTGGAACAATCTCAAAAACAGTTACAAAGTTATGCCTCCATTTTTATTAATTTGTACATACTACTATGTGAAGAAAGTACCGGGAATTTTCAATTAAAACAACATTTTTACATTTAATCGTCAAAATTTATTGGGTCGCCTTCAAAATAGGCTCCATTTGCTCCAATACATCTATGCCAACGGCACTTCCAATTATCGAAACATTTTTTATAGGCGCTTTACGGGATGGACTTTAGCTCTCGCGCCGAATTTTGTTTTATGGCTTGAATCGACTCAAAACGGGTGCCACGAAGGGGCAATTTTAGTTTTGGGAAGAGGAAAAAGTCGCAGGGAGCCAAATCCGGCGAATACGGTGGTTGCTGAAGCACGTTTGTTGAGTTTTTGGCGAGTTTTTGGCGTAGCTCGGTGAGAAGGCGCGTTATCGTCATGCAAAATCCAGTTGTTCGCCCACAAATTTGGCCGCTTCTTACGGATACGCTCACTCAAACGTTTCATAACGCCTAGGTAATACTCCCTGTTTACCGTCTGACCCTCTGGCACGAATTCGTAGTGCACCACGCCACGGATATCGAAGAAAACAATGAGCATCACCTTCATTTTCGAGCGGCTTTGGCGTGGTTTTTTCGGTTTCGGCTCATTTTTTGCCACCCATTCCGATGATTGCTGGCTTGTTTGCATATCGTACTCGTAGACCCAGGTCTCATCACCAGTTATAATGCGTTCCATGAATGTAGAATCAGAATTACAGCGATCCAGCATGTCTGAAGCAACCTGTTCGCGATGACGTTTTTGAAGAAAATTCAGGTCTTTCGGTACGAGTCGTGCGGCCACCTTTCTCATGCCCAAAATATCAATCAAAATCGTACGTGCGGACTCGTGGGATATCTTAAGATCATGTGCTATCTCTCTCAAGCTGGTACGACGGTTTTCCAGCACCCTTTCCTTAATTTTATCGACGTTAACTTCGATCGAACGAGGCAAGTCTTCGACCACTTCACGACCGTCTTTGAAGGCTCTGTACCACTGATATGCACGAGTTTTCGATAGAGCATTATCACCAAAGGCCCTTTGCAACATTTTCAATGCATCGGCACACGAAAATTCATTTGCGACACAAAACTTTAAACAAATTCTTTGCTCAACGTAATCACCCATAGTAAAAATCAGCACGCACTCTGACATCGACTGACTTAATCAGCTGTTGCAAACACACTAGTTGACAGATCCCGCTCAAGCTTGGCATAGTAATTAAGGACAGTGGTACCAACCTAGGAAAAAAAATTTTACCTGCCTCATTGCCCCGCCAGATTTAAATCGATAATTCCCGGTTCTTTCTTGACAGAATGTACATGAATATGAACTACTGAAAATTTATGTGGTTTATAGGGTTCATATAGTGAATAAATAACATTAGTTAAGGGGAAGAATACTCAGAGATATTGAAGTTAAAAAGTGTTAGTTGAACGGTAAAATAAAATAACGAAAATATTTTTGCGCCTCATCGTTTCGACCAAATATCTGTAATTTCGAATTTTGACCGGTTTTAACCCCAAGTTTTGTATAAACCTTCAACGAAAATATATATCAGTTGAGATGAATCTTGTTTCATTTAAATTGAAAATGTAGTGAACACTATGAAATTCGAGTCACTGTATTTTCATTTAATGAAAATTAGGTAATGTCTTTTATTTCATTCGATTTAAAATTGAACTATCACAAAGTAACGTCCCATATCAATAATAAGAACATGGCATAAAGTCAACATATCTCTTTCACTTAGCAATGATTTTTAGTGCTGACAAATGCTCATGTTAGTATTTGATAGATTCGGTCTTTACTTGGTGGAAACTCATTTTAATTAAAAAAATGTGTATATGAGACAGTAATTTATTTCCACAAAAATGTTTGTACTACTACAACAATTGTTTCACCACGATGTGGCTTCTTCAGGAATTACATTGTACTGTCTGATGGTATTCAGTGTAACAGAATTGGATATATAACCCCTTTGGTGTTCTTGGACACGTTTCTTGAATGATCTACCAGTCTGGCCAATGTACACTAAAGGGCAATCTTTGCAAGTCAACTTGTTGCCTGAGATTCAAATGAACTGCATGTATATGCTCCCTTAATCGACCTTTTTGCTTTGCGGCATAAGCACATAAGCAACATTTATGCTGCTTCAAATTTAAATGAACTCTTTTCAAACTATTTTCATGATTTACTTCAAATGTACTCAATTGACATTCACCACGATTCTTGTTTGAAGGAAACAATCTCTGCTGTTCCATTTTGTCTTCAGTAGCTGAACTATGACCATAAAAGTTGTTGGAAGCATTAATCTCTTGTTCAATTTTTTCTTCCAATTTGATAGGCCGAAAATTCTCGTTGTTACATTGTTGTGATGAATCAGCGACATGATAATATTCACTATTAACAGTGTATCCTTGCCTGTCATGAACTTCGATTTCATCAGTGAATTGTCCAGAAATGACCACATCTTCATTCTTCACCTCAGCACTTTCAGATTTATTCTCGTTATCTTGACGTGAAACACTGAAACGAATTAAATTGGTAATCAATAAAAAAAATTCCGGAAAAATTAGTGCAAAAAATTTTTTATTTGGGTTTTAGGTTAGCATTGAAAGATTAAAATCATAAAGGGTCGAACTCCCAGCATGGAACCTTTGAAACGTCCGTTATAAACTGTCTCTTCAAAAACCTCAAGAATAAATAAGCCATTTAAAACTTACCAAAAAATATACGAGAAAGAATTAATTTCATATATCCAGAGAATTATTCAAGCAAGGAAATATTTCAGCTTGCCGATTGATTCATATTCCAGCCAAGAAATATCACTAATGTGGAATGCAGTAGCCACAAAAGTTTAAAAAAAAAAGAAAAATATTCCTTACCTAATACAAGACATAATGGAATACTCACTTCCTTATACATAGATATTACTACTAAAAGATAGTGGATTTTCATATCCATTCATTCTACAATCATCATCTTCAACTTTAATATCATCCATTTCAAAACTTTTTTCCATTTTTCAGAACGAAAATATCAGACTTGTTATCTTAATATATATAAATCTCGTGTCACAATGTTTGTCCTCAATGGACTCCTAAACCACTTAACCGATTATAATAAAATTCGCACACCATGTGCACTTCGATCAAACTTGAGAGATAGGATAGTTTAAATCTCAAATTATAGTCGCAATTTTAATTTATTGCTAATTATTTGTCTGTTATTATTTGACAGTCACAATTATCTGTTAACTCCAAATGATTCTAACAGATGTCGATACCTTTCGACTGGGTTGAGTAAGTAATCAATAGATGGCGCTGCTATGGTAAATCTACGAACGTGTCATATAAGCTACATTTTAACAGCATAATTACCACGTGTTGTTGACGCTATAAAAGAGTCCATTGAGGACAAACATTGTGACACGAGATTTATATATATTAAGATAACAAAAACTTTATTCACAGCAACGCGTGGCCGGGTCAGCTAGTAGCTTTATTATATTATTTCACTATAGCACATGTTTGACCACGTTACACCAAGCATTATTAATTGTTTTGTTACTGTATATATGATAGATAATATTGACATAGACAGATTTTCTTCTTCTTCCACAGGCAGCCTTTTTAACAATTATTAAAGCAAATGCACAAGATTTGACGAAAAGTTGTATATAGATATATCAAAATAATAATCATTTTAAATATGAAATTGACCCTAATTTGCCCTAATTATTGTTAAAAATTAATACATTGAATTTAATAATGGCCGACTATGAAGAAGAAGAAGAAGAAAACATGATATCTGTCTATGTCTTTATTTTCATATATCTTCTTATCATAGATATATAATTTTAGAATAATATTATCTAAATGCTACTCGCAATAAGAATATTTTCTAGACCTAGTATAGTGTGAAACGTGCTTTAGTGAAAAAACATAATAAAGCTATAAGGAATGGATGATATTAAGATTGAAAGTGACGAGTACGAAATGAACGGAATTGAAAACACTGGATCTTCTGGCAGTAATATCTATGAAGAAGGAAATGAGTCTTTAGTTTCCTATCAAATAAGGTAAGAAATATATATTGTTTTAAATTTTTCCAATTGCCAACTGGGAAATGATACAAGTTTCAGGTACAGACATTTTTATGTTGGCAATGTGGAAAGAATTAACTCAAAGTTTTCTGTGTTTGTAACGTTAGAAAAAATTGAGAATACAGTTCTTTGCTTGAATTGGCTCGCTGGGGTATGTCGCTAGTGTAAGATAAATATTTTGGTGCTCCCATACGGAGCGTTGCTGAATTGCCTTCATTACAGAGCACTTACGATTAAGCCAATAAGCTTCGAAACATGCACCTGTCCCAGCGATCAACATAACCTATTCGGGCTTGTTTGAGTTTAGAACTTTTATACAGATGTTTTGGGATACAGTTTTATGAAGGGAAGATTATCGTTGAAACCGCCATATTGCCCATTGCTGATGTTAATCTTTCTATTCTAACCTGAAAACCGAATTCAAAAATTATATTTTAGTACCAATTACCTGAAAAAATTTTCCTAGTTGACCATTTAATTCGTTTCAGTGCCTCGCAGCAAAATAACGAGGAGAAATTTGAAAGCGTCGAGATGAAGGTCGAAGATGTGGACGTAACCGAACAATTTACCGATGAAATTGGAATTTACGACAGGCAAGAATACATCGCTAAAAGTGAAATTAATCACGCCATCGATCCATCGCGACAAACTGATAACAAGAATTTTCATCCTTCAGAATTGGAAGAAGGACACGATCGAGAGATTAACAATTCCCACATTTTCGAGCACAGTTCAGCTACCGAAGAAACTATTAAACAGCATAGAGATTTCACCGCAAATAGAAAAGACCTTCCGAAAAACCATAGCGATTCATTAAATTTAAATTTGAAGCAACATAAATGTAACTTATGTGATTATGGCACAAATGACAAAAGACAACTAAGAAATCATATAGATTCCGATCATTTGAATGTCAGGAAACATAAATGTAACTTATGTGATTATGCCGCGAATCGAAAATATTGCCTCAAAAGACATACGGAATCGGTTCATTTAGAATTGAAAAAACATAAATGTTGCTTATGCCACTTTAATACTAATAATAAAGGAGGTCTCAAAAATCATATTCATTCAATTCACTTAAAATTGAAGCAACATAAATGTCACTTATGCGAATTTGCCAGTAACGAAAGAAAAAGTCTTAAATATCACATAGATAGGATTCATTTGAATTTGAAGAAACATAAGTGTGGCTTATGTGATTACGCTACGAATCATATAAGGTATCTCAAAAATCATACAGATTCCGTCCATCTCGATTTGAAAAAACTTAAATGTACTTCGTGTGATTACGCCACGAATGTAGCACGTCATCTCAAGGATCATACAGAAGCGGTTCATTTAAATTTGAGACAATTCAAGTGTCACTTGTGCCCCCATATCTCAAGTCGCAAAGTCAATCTCAGATTTCATGTAGACGCAGTTCATTTGAAGTTGAAACGAAATAAGTGTCATTTATGTGACTTTGCGTCGAACCAGAAGGCCGATCTCAAGAATCACATTGATTCGGTCCATTTAAACTTGAAGAAAAACAAATGTAACTTATGCAATTACGCTGCAAATCGTAAATCCGACCTCAAGAATCACGTGGTTGCCTTTCATTTCAACATAAAGGTACACAAATGCCACACGTGCGGATACTCGACGAATCGTAAAAGTTCTCTGAAATCTCATGTGGAAAAGGTTCATTTGAATTTGATGAAATATAAATGCGACTCGTGTGATTTTGCCGCAAAATATAAGAGAATTCTCGAACGCCATAACGATTCGGTTCATTTGAAATCGAAGCAGCTTGACCTTAAACAAATGTAGATTCAATTTGCTGATTATTGCAACTGAAAAAATTGTTCTCGAAACTTATATACAGGTATGGAAAAGACGGTCGGAAACATAGGGAATTCAGTGTTAATCTAGAGCTTCTTTTCCATCGAAGCATCTGTCCACTGCCATTGTGAAAGAACAGTCATTTATTCGTCATCGCATCGTGCTGAGGTTTTGATTCTTCCACTGGTCCACTGGACCTAACATAACTGCTGAATATCCTATGTTTCCAACTGTCTTTTCCATGGAGCTGTATATTTTGTTCATTTCAATACAATACCATTGATATGTTCAACAATTTTGGAATGTTTCACATTATTAACTTTCAGATTGTATAGAAATTTAATTCATTGTATAAAATCAAGACATTAAAAATAAATAATAAAAAACTAATTTATTGAATAAACTGGCTTTTTTTCCAAATAAAAATATTTATATATATTTTGTGGACACCTGAAACCTTGAGCACTTACTATTTTCCAGAAGATTTTAAATTAGCTGTATACATTCTGTCAAGAAAGTACCGGGAATTATCGATTTAAATCTGGCGGGGCAATGAGGCAGGTAAAAATTTTTTTTCCTAGGTTGCTACCACTGTCCTTAATTACTATGCCAAGCTTGAGCGGGATCTGTCAACTAGTGTGTTTGCAACAGCTGATTGAGTCAGTCGATGTCAGAGTGCGTGCCGATTTTTACTATGGGTGATTACGTTGAGCAAAGAATTTGTTTAAAGTTTTGTGTTGCAAATGAATTTTCGTGTGCCGATGCATTGAAAATGTTGCAAAAGGTCTTTGGTGATAATGCTCTATCGAAAACTCGTGCATATCAGTGGTACAGAGCCTTCAAGGACGGTCGTGAAGTGGTCGCCCATCGACGGCTTCGATCGAAGATAACGTCGATAAAATTAAGGAAAGGGTGCTGGAAAACCGTCGTACCAGCTTGAGAGAGATAGCACATGATCTTAAGATATCCCACGAGTCCGCACGTACGATTTAGATTGATATTTTGGGCATGAGAAACAAGCCAGCAATCATCGGAATGGGTGGCAAAAAATGAGCCGAAACCGAAAAAACCACGCCAAAGCCGCTCGAAAATGAAGGTGATGCTCATTGTTTTCTTCGATATCCGTGGCGTGGTGCACTACGAATTCGTTCCAGAGGATCAGGCGGTAAACAAGGAGTATTACCTAGCCGTTATGAAACGTTTGCGTGAGCGTATCCGTAAGAAGCGGCCAAATTTGTGGGCGAACAACTCATGGATTTTGCATGACGATAACGCGCCTTCTCACCGAGCTACGATTGTGACTGACTTTCTCGCCAAAAATTCAACAAACGTGCTTCAGCAACCACCGTATTCGCCGGATTTGACTCCCTGCGACTTTTTCCTCTTCCCAAAACTAAAATTGCCCCTTCGTGGCACCCGTTTTGAGTCGATTGAAGCCATAAAACAAAATGTTTCGATAATTGGAAGTGCCGTTGGCATAGATGTATTGGAGCAAATGGAGCCTATTTTGAAGGTGACCCAATAAATTTTGACGATTAAATGTAAAAATGTTGTTTTAATTGAAAATTCCCGGTACTTTCTTGACAGGGTAGTATATACAAATTAATAAAAATGGAGGCATAACTTTGTAACTGTTTTTGAGATTGTTCCAACATGTACACTAGGGTAGGTCAAAAAAATCGATTTTTTTTTACAAGTGACACGGAAAAATGGGTTGCTAGACACCTTAAAAAAATTCTCACCAAGCCTGAGCTCTTAATTATAATAGGAAGATCCTCCGCATCGCAGTTTTGTATTTTTTTCTCAGTCCAATAGAAAAAAATTCGTACCTCATCATTTATCGATTGAACAGAAAAATGTTCCAAGAGAATTTTTTAGGAAATTTAATGCTCTACGAAAAAGGTATCTTATATTTTTTCCGTAAACCTCACCATTTGATAGATATAAAGGATTTAATTTTGATTATTTTAAGACAAATTTCATTTTTGTTTATAAATTTTATAACTCGACATTAAATGACTTTTACAAAATGCGCAATAGAAATTTTTGTTGGAAATTAACTGCTATATAAAAATGATTTCTCATGTTTTGGCGATGAAATTAACCGTTCAAAAGATATTCATCATCAAACTTTCATGTGTACGGATTTTAAAAGTTTTTGATTAGATATTTGAGTTTTATTATCAAAATTATCCAAATTTTTCTTCGATTATTCCAAACATTTTATTTTTAATCATTAATCATCATCAAATTTATGATCTCGTATATGTGATCGAACGGTTGATTATTTACAAATATTACGGTTACTACGTGAATTAACTTGATATTTATCGAAAATATGGATAAGGAAATTCATTTGATCGGAAAACCTGTGCGAAAAATTTCAGAACGTAAGTTACAGTCAACAGTGAAAGAGTGTTTTCCTTTTTCATCAGCTCAAAGTTTTGAAATGTTCTGTCAAACAAAGTGCCAAAAATGCAGCTGATCAAATTGTTGAATTATGGAAAAACAACCAGATTCTGACTAGTGAATCGACTAACGTAATAAAAAAAATTCTTCGATATCATAATCGATGGTTGAAATTGCAAAAAACTTTTGTGCGAAAAAAATCATCAGCACGATACAAAAATGAAATAAAATTTCAGAATGAACTTAAAGCATTATTTGATATTGTCGATAATAAATCATTAAAACTGCTTGGTAATGATATTCAAGAGCTATATCCAAATCAAAAAAAGCATTTGTTAGCAATCTTAGTATTTTCGATTGGCTTCTCTGGACTAGAGTTACATTGGACTTATTTGTACATCCCCAAAGTTCAATTGCTTTCTTTTTTTAATAATATGCTCCTTCCAGGTTAATCTGCTATCTAAATGCACTCCCAAATATTTAACAGTTGGGGAATTTGGTATTTTTATATTGTTTATAAAGATGGGTGGACACTGGTCTCTTCGAAGGGTATAATTCACTTGAACTGACTTGGTTTCATTAACTTTTAACTTCCACTTATGCAGCCATTCTTTTATTTCATCAAGATGAATGTGCAATCTATTAGATGCCTCTTGGGGATCTTCATGGCTTGCAAGAATTGCAGCATCATCTGCAAAAGTTCCCATTATCGTATTCGCATTTGTGGGCATATCTGCCGTATACAGTATATACAAAAACGGTCCCATAACACTTCCTTGGGGAACACCGGACTGAATAGGATAAAAATCAGACACTTTATCATTCACCCGTACTCTGAATCTCCTTCCAGTAAGATAAGATCTCATCAGCTTGTGGCAGTATAATGGCAGACATTTCTTTATTTTATACAATGGTCCAGAACGCCAGACTTTATCAAAGGCCTGGCTTACATCCAAAAAAGCAGATGTGCAGTATTGTTTGAGTTCCAGGGCTTTGCTTATCTCATGGAAATTTGAAAGGGAAATCAAGTTGTCAAGCAGTACCACCACGTGAATTTGCACCTTTATTCAACTTATGGTGTCACGCACGGCATAGGTTTGGCCGAGACACATCTACGGTGTACATACCAGAGTCCTACGAAATCCCTAGCTTAAGAACGCACAAAAACTGCACAGCAAGCTTCAAATGTTTCTAAGTTCATTACCAAACTCATTATTCATTAAAATTGGTTAGTTTAAGTAATAGAAATAATTTCAATATTGAATTGTTTAAATGAATGAAAAATCTGAATAATCTAGCATCGTAATTGTTTGAATTCGTTAGAAACCATCGAATTCATGTCATCTAAATAGTGTAAAATAATATGTATGATCTAGTCTCTTGATTAATGCAACTTATGTATAGGAAATGAACTCCATGAAGTTCATTACATAGTGCATGTTTCATTGTAATATTAAATTGAAGTACAAACTTACCTCTAAATGGTTTTTCACTTCAATCTTGAAATTGAAACAAAATGTTTCATGTTTTACGGAGTGGAAACGTGCCCTGGGCCCACAACCTGATGGAATATTATAGTTGGACAGGGCGTAGTTCAATATAAAACACAATTAGCTTCGTCAAGTTATTTATTAATTACGGTCGTTAGGAGTAAACTCTAAGATATAACATGCAGCAACTGCAGCACAAGAGAGAAAGAGTGAGTGTTCTTTTTTCGGACATATCGACCTGGTCCACATACAATAAAACACATATCGGACCCATTAGTTTGTAATGCAAGCAAAATGTACTTGTGATTTGATAGTTCTAAAGGTGTACCCATATGTTTCTTCTTTATTCAAAATTACTAAACCTAAGATTTTTTTCCTTGATTCGCAGTTATTGGCACTGAAAAAAGAATGGAAACGAGCACCATTTCATCAGTCAGAAAGCAGTCTAGCATCAATCCAAGTTCCTTCAAGTTCGACGATTTCAGGAAAATTCGCCAATCTCGATCAAGACTCTAACGAATTACGCAAGATCAAAAAGGTACAGAGCTCTTTCCGTCGCAGAAAATGGAAACGGATTGTTGAAGAGTACATTAAAAGTCCTCACGCCTAGAGCACGAGAAAAAGGAATAGTGCTGTCTGTAGGACGATTGAAGCAGGGGAAGAATGTAAATATTCTTCCTCCGCTTCAAGCATCTCATGTTTTCTGAGACCTTTCAAGATGGTAGCGTCTTCAAAGAAACCGCCATGTTCACACGAAGACGTCTATTCGATATTTTTAAACGGTGAAACCGTTTTGTTTTTACATCAAATATTTCTAAAAGGATTAACTTCGAGATTAGAAAACTGGCCTTCCCTCCTTTTGGGTGAGTAAATATTATATTTTGAACTGAGGGTCTACGAGCGGTTAATCAATGTTAAGTCATCAGTAAAGAGTGAGTCTCGAGATGTAGAACTAAGTTTTTAGTTGATGCACCAGTCAATAGTTAGCGCTAACCATCAACTTATACTTTTTGATTTCCCCGCTAGGTACCGCTACGATAGACTGTTAGCCATAGTTGTAATAATGGTCATATATTTCGAAAAGTAATGGTGGTTTTGTTAAGTTTTGTTATGGCCCAACCTCGATGACATCTCATATTTTTTTATTATTAAATTTCGTGAGAGTTGAGTTCAAAACAGTTTAACGCATCTAAACTAGTGTATTTTCAAATATTAAGTTCAATACAGTACTTGAAAATGGGATATAATTCGATATTTTTAAACGGTGAAACCGTTTTGTTTTTACATCAAATATTTCTAAAAGGATTAAATTCGAGATTAGAAAACTGGCCTTCCCTCCTTTTGGGTGAGTGAATATTATATTTTGAACTGAGGGTCTACGAGCGGTTAATCAATGTTAAGTCATTAGTAAAGAGTGTGAGCTATAATGTCGGATTGCACTAAAGACAACCAACAAGTTCGAGATGTTCGCATGTCTGCAATTATGCCCCGATGATCAGTAAAACGTTTTTGTGTTTGTTTTATTTTAGAATTATTATGCAGATATATGTTACACTGTCTCGAGATGTAGAACTTTCTATTACCATAGTTTACACTCCTCACTGATGATATTTGGTACAAATCAGTCAAATTAATTCATTTGAAAATGTTAAGTCTGTTATTTATTAGCTGAAATAGTATATAGATAGATAATAAGCTTCTAATTTCATATAGAATATTTCCTTTCGATATTTTCAGCTGAACTTCTCTCTATATGCTTTATAGGGCCAGAACATCCAGTAGGCATGGTCGCTAGAACATCTAACTCTGGAGCGCAAAGTTTTGTATTTCTTATTTATAATATTACCAAACTCTTTTCCAGATTTTTCGTTTCCTACAGCTCCAGTATGTTCTGGAATAAGAAAACACCGCAGTTCTTGCCCCAGTTCATTTAGTCTATACAAGCATTCCAATATAATTTTCACACCAATGACGTCAGTACTTGATTTAGTAGCAGCCTGACCGTCACAGTAGATCTTTATATTACTGAACTTTTTAGGTTAAATTTTACCTGCTGTCTGGTCTTTCACCTGAAATCTCTTTAGATAGTAAGTTACCTATTCTGAGTGTTCCATCTAAGCTCGAGTACTCCTTATAGTGGTTAGTAATTGACATAAGAACTATTGGCAATAATGATGTTGCAGACCTGCTAATGAAGCTTGTGGTTATTAAATTATATTTAAGTCTAACAAAAATATTATTATTATTATTTTTATTTATTCATTATATGTTTAGAGATATGCCAAAAAATTTCCAGGGGATCTCTTCTCCACGTTAGTCCCTATGTTTGGCATCTATGAGGAAGACGTTCGTGTGGCTACTGTTCTCAATCAGTAAGAATTTGAAGTGAGTAATTGTTGATTATCATTATTCACTTCAAGTTCTCACTGAATGCAAACAATTTCTGCTCTTCTGAAGAGGCCAGAAAGTAAACCGACCTTGGAAACACTCTTAAACTGTCCAATGCATCAGATAAGTTTGATATGAAGTCCAACAAATACTGTTGAAATGAGAAATATTTATTACCTTTTGGAATTTTCAAAGAATGCAAGCTGGGTGTTAAGTCGCGAGTATTGAGCTGTCTAACTCAAGTTCGTCGGGCGTTTCTCATTCGGACAGCTAGTGACGCCTTGCGGCAGAAAGGTACACTGACTATTTTCAACTGTCATTCTCTAAAAGGTTTTAATCATAGATTAACAATAATATATTGAATGGACACTTCCTACCCCCACCTAAAACTAAGTTTTTAGTTGATGCACCAGTCTATTGTTAGCGCTAACCATCAACTTATACTTTTGGATTTCGCCGCTAGGTACCGCTACCATCAGCCGCGTTATCCATAGTTGTAATAATTGTCATATATTTCCCAACCTTGGGACATCTCATATTTTTTTATTATTAAATTTCGTGAGAGTTGAGTTCAAAACAGTTTAGTGCATCTAAACTAGTGTATCTTCAAATATTGAGTTCAATATAGTACTTGAAAATGGGATATATTAAGAAATGTTGTGTACATGGGCGTCAAGATCTAACCAGCCCTAGACATCGTTTTCCCAAGAGAGATCCCAAGTTATTTAAGGGGTGGATTGAAATTATACAGCCAAATGATTGGCACAAATTATCAGATGATCAAATATTGAGAGGAATATAATTTCTTCAGGTTGGTTCATTTTAATTTACTATGTAGTCGTCTGGACTATTTTTATGTTTAGTTGGTTAGTTTAGAATATAAATCAATGTGCTTTGTAACACAGCAACAAAATACTCTGGATGATCTAATGATATTATTTTTTCTCTAATTGTTGTTCTGGATCAGTGCCAAATGTTGATGGGAAAAGAACTTTTTCAATTTGTAAGATTATATCAAATGATTTATCTATTAGAAACTGTGCAAAGTGTACGATTAATTTACTTGGTAATAGTGAGTTGTTAAAAGATCTAGAGTGTAAGAAATATCAATTTGGTAATTTGATAAAACCGGGACACTATATTTACTTTTTATTTAATCAGTGTTTTGATTATCTCTATCATTTCATTCCAAGACTTTGTGAGAGAAGAAAAATCTCAAAATGTCTTGAAAGTATCATATTGAAGAGTTTAAATTTTAAAATTATGAAGCGTGCATCACATAATTAAAAAAATAATAATAATATAAAATAATTAATATTAAATTTGTCTCTACATATGTACCTGTCCAAAATAATAAGGGCCGCTTATAGAAGAAGAAGAAAACAAATATGTCTATGTTATTACCATATATAACACTACATTAACACTAACAAAACAATTTATACTCAATAATTGGTGCAGTGTGGTTAAAAGTGTACAAGTGAAATAAAATAATAAGAAGTGTGACATTTTAATACTGAAAATTGAAAAATAAACTCAAAATGGAAGATATTAAGGTTGAAGATTATGTTTACGAAATTGAATTATCTAATGAAATTGAAAATACTGGATCTTTAGGTATTGATGTCTATGAAGAAGAAAATAAGTGTTTGGTTGCCACTGATAACTGGTAAGCATTAAATATTATTTCATGTTTGTTCAATTGTCTTAGTACTTTTCTAATGACTATTTTGGAGTTGTCTCCTAATTTTTGATTATGAAACACTCGGGATTTAACACTAATTTATTTGCCCATATCATACAAATGCAGGTTATGAAATTTTGAGGTTATAACTGTACCATAGATTAACATGACTATATAGATGAGACACTCACTGGAAAAAGTCTTAATCAAGTTTGTCGCTTTCTTTGTAGCGACTGGTGCATGAAATAAATTCAACTAGAGAAAACTGTATTACCAACTCTCAATAGAACTGCTTTTAGAATACTGCATTATCGACGCTTGGCGCGAATATTTGAATCTTCTTTCAGTTTTTCCTAGGGCTAAAATTAAACAAATGTTCAGAAATTACTATGTTTTACTACCAAAACATTGAAATGCTTACATTCACACAACATTACAACAAATACATTTAAATTTTTTGGTAGTAAAACAGTAATTTCTGAACAGTAGTTTTAATTTTAGCCCTAGGAAAAACTGAAAGAAGATTCAAATATTCGTTTCAATCTTTAAATTCACTATTTGAATAACAGATACATGTTTGAACTATAATTATTTATTCATTATAAAAAATAGAAACCATTAAATAAAAAAAGAGATGAAATTAAAATATGTACTTACTTTTAATTTTTTTGTAGTACAACTGTAATTCCCAAAAACTTGTTTCAATGTTCAAACTCACTAATTGAATAACAGACATATGTTTGAACAATAATTATTTATTGGTTTAAAAAAAATAAAAACATTAAATAAAAACGAGATAAAATTAACATATTTACAGTATTCCTAGGTGTTAAGACAACAATTGAACCTTGAGAATTTACGAGATCATCTTTAAGATTCGAAATGTCTTTCAGCTTGGTCCTTAATCGGGTCAATAAATTCCTTCTCTGGACTACTGGATAAAAATTTTTTAATCACTTCATTTCAGTTGAGTTGGTAATACAGTTTTCTATAGTTGAATTTGTTTCTGCATCAGTCGCTACTAAAAAGCGACAAACTTGATTCAGACTTGTTCCAGTGAGTGTCCATCTATGTAGTCTTGTTGATCTATGGAACTGAACGTCTCTCTAGGGGTGTCAACTTATCATAGAATATTGAACATATATTCTCCTGTCACTCTATGAGATTTCTGACCTGGCCCCTGTTCAAAATTTACTTTTTATGTGAGAGAATAACAACTATATTCACTCCCGATATTTTTAAAACTTTCCATTCCATCTTTGTGCCACTCCTTGATTTGAATATGAATCTACAGACAAACTTTAATGAGATTAGGTCTTTTTTATGAAATGTTGCATAAACATCTTTAATTTTTGGGGCTTTTGAAATAGTTTCTAATGGATATCTCATGGGTTCCATTTTGGGAGTTTGCCCATTAAAGATGTTAATCTTGCGATTCTAATTTAGAAACCAAATACGAAAATAATTTTTTAGTTCTCATTATCCTGGAAAAATTTTCTTGATCGACCATTTAATTCATTTCAGTCATAATCAAGAGAAATCTGAAAGTGTCGAGGTGAAGATTGAAGATGTGGACACCGCTGAACAATTTATTGACGAAATTGGAAGTTATGAGAGGCAAGAATACTCTTTTCTAAATGAACATAATTATGCTACGAAATCAACACAACAGATTAAAAATGAGAATTTTCATTCTATCAAATTGGAAGAAAATCACGATCAAAATATTGACAGCTCCAACATTTTTCGTAAAAATCAGACAGACTCACTTCATTTAGATTCGAAAGAATATAAATGTCACTTATGCAGTTTCGTTAGTAGCGAAAAGGCTTTCCTCGAAAAACATGTAGATGGGGTTCATTTGAATAATTTGAAACAGTATAAATGTCACTTATGCGATTTTGCTTCAAACCAGAAGGTCAATCTCAGAAGACATTATCGTTCAATTCATTTCAATTTGAAGCAACATAAAAGTAATTTATGTGATTACGCTTCAAATCAGAAAAGTGAACTAAAGAATCATATCGTTGCTTTTCACATCAACGTAAAGGTACACAAATGCCACCTATGTGAATATACCTCGAATCATAAACCTAATCTGAAACGTCATATAGAGTCGGTTCATTTAGATTTGAAGCAACATAAATGTAACTTATGTGATTTCGCTACAAACCAGAAGGCCCGTCTCAAAAATCATATAGATTCAGTTCATTTAAATTTGAAGCATAAATGTAACTTATGCGATTATATCGCAAATCGGAAATGCGACATTAAGATTCATACAGATTCGGTTCATTTAAATTTGAAAAAACACAAATGTAACTTATGCGATTATGCTGCAAACCAGAAAAATCTTCTCAAAAGTCATATGGACGGTTTTCATTTCAACATAAAGGCACACAAATGTCACCTATGTGAACATTCTACAAGTCGAAAACTTCATCTGAGAAATCACATAAAATCAATCCATTTAAATTTGAAAAAACATAAATGTAACTTATGTGATTATGCTGCAAATTTAAAAGGTAATCTGAATAAACATATAAATTCCGTTCATTTAAATTTGAAAGAACATAAATGTAACTTATGTGATTATGCCGCAAATCGGAAATGTAACCTCGAGAATCATATCAATGCTTTTCATTTCAACATAAAGGCTCACAAATGCCACCTATGTGAATATTCGACGAATCAAAAAATTAATCTGAAAAATCATATAAAATCAATTCATTTAAATTTGAAAGAATATAAATGTAACTTATGTGATTATGCTTCAAATAAGAAAAGTGAACTCAAGAAACATATGGATGGTTTTCATTTCAACATAAAGGCACACAAATGTCACCTATGTGAATATTCGACGAATCATAAACATTGTCTGAAAAACCATATCGATTCCGTTCATTTAAATTTGAAAAAACATAAATGTAACTTATGTGATTATGCTGCTAGTCAGAAAAATGATCTCAAGAATCATATGGATAGATTTCATTTCAACATAAAGGCGCACAAATGCCACCTATGTGAATATTCAACAAGTCAAAAAAGTAGTCTTAAAACTCATATACGTTCGGTTCATTTAACTTTGAAGAAACAAATGTGACTTGATTGTGAATGATTCAATTCATTTAAAATGGAAGCAGCATAAATGCAAGAAACTTTAGAAATGCTCTCAAATATATTGTAGATTCAATTCTTTAAAACTGCAGACAGCATTAGTGACTTTAGTGATTACTGCAACTAAAAAACTGCTCTTAAAAATCATATACAATTTCGTTCATTTCAATACATCAAGGATCAATTCCTTCAGTAGAAAATCTTGTACATACCTTTTGTAAACTTTTCTAATGTTTAAATTGTCAAGAATTATTGTATTTAGTATTTTAGGTTCAATTGCCACAAGTGCAAGTGTTGCACTTGTGGATCAGAAATAACGATAAGATTATTATTTTATATTCGAAAAATATTTATTTTTTTTCTGTAGATTTTACTATGATCAAATATATCTCTAAATATTCATTATTCGATTCTTAATTTGTTATGACTTTCCCTGAAAATTTCCTTTCAAACAATTGCACTAGATGATGATTGTCTTTATGTTTTTTGAATAGTAAAATATTTCAAAACATATTAATACCATGATAAATTTGTTTTTTGATCCCCATCTTCTCGTAAAATTGACAGTTCAAACTACTTTAATTTTATCACTATTTTATATTTTAATTTTATCACTATTTTAATTTTATCACTGTGTGGAGGATCAATTCCTTCGGTTGAAAATCTTGTACATACCTTTTTGTAAACTTATCAAATCTTTAAATTGTCAAGAATTATTGTATTTAGTATTTTAAGTTCAATTGCCACAAGTGCAAGTGTTGCACTTGTGGATCAGAAATAAAGATAAGATTATTATTTTATATTCGAAAAATATTTATTTTTTTTCTGTAGATTTTACTATGATCAAATATATCTCTAAATATTCATTATTCGATTCTTAATTTGTTATGACTTTCCCTGAAAATTTCCTTTCAAACAATTGCACTAGATGATGATTGTCTTTATGTTTTTTGAATAGTAAAATATTTCAAAACATATTAATACCATGATAAATTTGTTTTTTGATCCCCATCTTCTCGTAAAATTGACAGTTCAAACTACTTTAATTTTATCACTATTTTATATTTTAATTTTATCACTATTTTAATTTTATCACTGTGTAGAGGATCAATTCCTTCGGTTGAAAATCTTGTACATACCTTTTTGTAAACTTATCAAATGTTTAAATTGTCAAGAATTATTGTATTTAGTATTTTAAGTTCAATTGCCACAAGTGCAAGTGTTGCACTTGTGGATCAGAAATAAAGATAAGATTATTATTTTATATTCGAAAAACATTTATTTTTTTTCTGTAGATTTTACTATGATCAAATATATCTCTAAATATTCATTATTCGATTCTTAATTTGTTATGACTTTCCCTGAAAATTTCCTTTCAAACTATTGCACTAGATGATGATTGTCTTTATGTTTTTTGAATAGTAAAATATTTCAAAACATATTAATACCATGATAAATTTGTTTTTTGATCCCCATCTTCTCGTAAAATTGACAGTTCAAACTATTTTAATTTTATCACTATTTTATATTTTAATTTTATCACTATTTTAATTTTATCACTGTGTGGAGGATCAATTCCTTCGGTTGAAAATCTTGTACATACCTTTTTGTAAACTTATCAAATGTTTAAATTGTCAAGAATTATTGTATTTAGTATTTTAAGTTCAATTGCCACAAGTGCAAGTGTTGCACTTGTGGATCAGAAATAAAGATAAGATTATTATTTTATATTCGAAAAACATTTATTTTTTTTTCTGTAGATTTTACTATAATCAAATATATCTCTAAATATTCATTATTCGATTCTTAATTTGTAGTGACTTTCCTTGAAAATTTCTTTTCAAACTATTGCACAAGATGATGATTGTCTTTATGTTTTGACGTGACAACGTCTTATAAATTGGTTTGCCGGGTGACACTTCAAGAAACTGCGTTACGCTCCGCTCACGTTATGCGCTCACAATGAGAGCGAGTGAGAGGCACGCGTCCCTTCCACTCGGGCATTTTGAATAGTAAAATATTTCAAAACATATTTATACCATGATAAATTTGTTTTTTGATCCCCATCTTCTCGTAAAATTGACAGTTCAAGAAAAAAAATTCATAACACGCAGCTACTTTGAAAGTTTCAAATAGTTAGTGTAACATTAAAGGTCACTTATGAAATAAATTGGTAATAATAATATATAATAATAATATAAATAATTGGTCCACATTGTTGAGTACATCATGAAAGCCTTGGATGATGTGATGCTGACCTGCATGGATCTAAGTCGAGCGTTTGATTGTGTCAACCATGAAAAGCTTCCGCATAAGTTGGAGTACATCGGCATAAGAGGGCCAGTTTTGAATCTGTTGGAGTCGTTCCTTAAGGATAGGTACCAAATTGTAGATTTGGAAGGTAAAAGGTCCTCCAAGACGAAAATAACTGCAGGAGTTCCCCAGGGATCTGTGCTCGGGCCTATTCTTTTCCTCCTCTATATCGATGACCGATGCAGTTTTTAAATGATTCTCAATAAAATCTGGATAAATAAATTACCGGAAAGTCTTATTGATCCAATTGTTTCTTATGTTTTTGAGAATGTGTACAGGATCTATGATAAAAAACAAAGGTCTATTTATATTTACCGGATTCCTATCAACGTTATTCAAAATATTAGTGTCGCTGAAATAACTCATTGTTTTCCGATTAATAGCATTATTATCTGAAACGACAGCTAAAACTTCGAATCCGATGTTTTCTGAACCAACAGTAACTCGACGTAATGAAACTGCTTTTACAGTTCTTACAGGTAAAATATGCACCACTTCTTTATGTACTGACAAGAGACTGCTGATCGTAAACACACGTGCACTTGTAGTTCTATCAGAATGATTATAAATATTCCCAACAACGTTGCCTCCTTGATAATCTATATAAGGTTTAATCTGTATTTCGCCAATCATAAGTGCTATCGATTTATCGTCATATTTCAAAATATTAAATTTAGAACGGGTATAGTGTAAAATGCCTGATTTGTTCTGTACGAGGATCAGTAGATAATTTTTGATATTAAAATTTTTGGATTGGATGTAACGCTTTCTTTCAAACTTTTTCTTAACGTCGAATACTCTAGTCTTTCTTTTCTACCATTGGGAGCTTCTCGGGCTTTAATCGCGGTTTCTTCAGAGGGGCTGACAATGATTTCTCAGTCAATTCAACATAACAATTGGTAACTTTTTCAATATCACTTTCCAAGAAATGATCCTCACACATCTGAAACAAATAATTAATATATATGATTAATCTTAATATATATAAATCTCGTGTCACAATGTTTGTCCTCAATGGACTCCTAAACCACTTAACCGATTATAATAAAATTCGCACACCATGTGCAGTTCGATCCAACTTGAGAGATAGGATAGTTTAAATCTCAAATTATAGTCGCAATTTTAATTTATTGCTAATTATTTGTCTGTTATTATTTGACAGTCACAATTATCTGTTAACTCCAAATGATTCTAACAGATGTCGATACCTTTCGACTGGGTTGAGTAAGTAATCAATAGATGGCGCTGCTATGGTAAATCTACGAACGTGTCATATAAGCTACATTTTAACAGCATAATTACCACGTGTTGTTGACGCTATAAAATTAATTAAATTTATTTTGTAGTGAACGAAATAATAATGTAATATAACAAAAACTTTAGCCACAGCAACGCGTGGCCAGGTCAGCTAGTTATGACATATATATCTGAAAAATCTTTGTATTACATCTTGTATTTTATGGGATATAAATAAAAATAATTATTATTTTGTATATTTAGAAAAATAAAGTATGTGTATTTATCAACAAACTGTTTATTTTCATTACTATTTTCAATTTCATTAGGTAAGGTGTGAAGTACTAACTTGACCCCAACACCAACACATACAGACATCACAATACATAAAACTTCAAACCACCCACCAACCAAAAGATGTCAGCATACAATAGTTTTATTCATAGATTATTGAATGTCCCTTCAAATTCAGAAAACTTTATGAAAGAATTAAATATTATTAAACAAATAGCGTCAAACAACGGTTACAATCCCTTTCTTATAGACAAAATGGTATCCAATAAACAAAAGAAAATGGCATTAAATCTCGTGCACCCAACCATAAAAGAGGACAATACACAGAAATATTTTTCGTTATCTTATGTCAATGGATTATCTGAAAATATTGCTAAATATTTCAAAAGTTGTTTCAATTATAACGCGGCTTTTAAGACAATTAATAACCTTAGTACCTACATAAAAAACAATAAAGATCGTACAAATAAAGAAAATAAATCCGGAGTCTACAAGTTGACTTGCAAAGATTGCCCTTTAGTATACATTGGCCAGACTGGTAGATCATTCAAGAAACGTGTCCAAGAACACCAAAGGGGTTATATATCCAATTCTGTACATTCGATATATGCTAATCATCTTAAGGAATTCAGGCATAATTTCAACAATAATTATGAAATTATGCACGTTGAAAGCAAGAGTTCTAGATTACCACTTTTAGAGAATTTCTTGAAATCAACAGGTATAATGCCCGTAAAATCCTTTTAAACGAACAAACAGATGTCGATAAGTCTCCATTACTGAATATTTTTCCTTAATGGCATTTTTAGCGGCAAACACCTAGAGTTTTTATGACTTGTGCTTCCATTATTTGGTCACGTACCTAAAAATGTATTCAAACCCGGTTACACTGAATACCATCAGACAGTACAATGTAATACCTGAAGAAGCCACATCGTGGTGAAACAGTTGTTGTAGTAGTACAAACATTTTTGTGGAAATAAATTACTGTCTCATATACACATTTTTTTAATTAAAATGAGTTTCCACCAAGTAAAGACCGAATCTATCAAATACTAACATGAGCATTTGTCAGCACTAAAAATCATTGCTAAGTGAAAGAGGTTTGTGGACTTTATGCCACGTTCTTATTGTTGATATGGGACGGAATAGTCCGTTACTTTGTGATAGTTCAATTTTAAATGGAATTAAATAAAAGACATTACCTAATTTTCATTAAATGAAAATACAGTGACTCGAATTTTCATTTGTCAGCTTTGTCATGCTAAGTGGAAGAGGTTTGTGGACTCTTCCATTTTTTAGAATTTGCTTTTGTTTTCGAATTTCTTATTTTCGTAGAATTTATTTCATTTTCTAGCCAGTTCTGGCGAAAAAGAAGTCAAGTACTCATTTTCACAGAGGAAATTATTTATGTAATTAATCGTGGCAGATAAATTTGTCGCATACAATGGAATAAGATAGTCGTATTTATTTTCAATCGATATGGTCTAACACATACCAAGCAAGTTTGAAGTGCAAATGCAAATTCTGATTGCTGAAAGCAACAGTGCAGAGCCTCGTTTCGATGGAAGCATCCCCCTACTGCCATTGAGAGAGATCAGTCGTTTATTCGTGATCGCATCGTGCTAAGGTTTTGATTCTTCCACTGGTCCACTGGACCTAACATAACTGCTGAATATCCTATGTTTCCAACTGTCTTTTCCATGGAGCTGTATATAAGTTTTGAGAGAATTTTTTCAGTTGCAGTAATCACCTAAGTCATTTATGTGGTTTACAATTATATTAGGAGTACAAATAAGTTTCCGCCGTTTTATTGTAGATGGCGCGGCACGGAGTTTCGGTTAGCTTTCGCAGATGATAACCGGCTTAAAAAATAGTTTGGACATTCAAGAACAACATAACCTATTGATATCATTGATTTTATATTGGTAAAATATAATTTTTATAAGTTGGAAATGTCAAAATTTGAGCCAAGTAAGCGTCATTTGCGGGAAATATTAGTTTACTTGTTTAATTTAAAGAAATCTGCTGCAGAGGCGCATCAATTGCTCGTAGAAGCATATGGTGAGGGTGGTTTGAGTGAGAGAACGTGTCGAGAGTGGTTTCAAAAGTTTAAAAACGGTTTAAAAACGACGTAGAAGACAAAGATCGCAGTGGAAGGCCAAAAATTTACGAGGATGCAGAATTGGAGGAATTATTGGAGGAAGATTCATCTCAAACACAAAAAGAACTTGCTCTAACATTAGAAGTCACTCAGCGAGCAGTCTCACATCGTTTAAAATCATTAGAAATGATTCATAAACAAGGAAATTGGGTTCCGTACGGCGGAAACTTATTTGTACTCCTAATAATAAATTCAATCTACATTTGTTTAAGGTTTCATACATTTAAGCCGCTTCAAATTTAAATGAACCGAAGTATTATGATCTTCGAGAATACTCTCATATTTTGCAGCAAAATCACACAAGTCACATTTATATCTCATCAAATTTAAATGAACATTTTCTATATGAGATTTCAGAGCACTTTTTCGAATATTCACATAGATGGCATTTGTGTGCCTTTATGTTGAAATGGAGAGAATTCACATGATTTTCGAGGTCACATTTCCGATTTGCAGCATACTCACATGAGTTACATTTATTTTGCTTTTCATTAAATGAACCGAATCTATATGATTTTTGAGATATCTTATATAATTCGTAGCGTAATCACATAAGCCACACTTATGTTTCTTCAAATTCAAATGAATTCTATCTATATGATATTTGAGACTTTTTCTTTCATTACTGGCAAATTCGCATAAGTGACATTTATGTTGCTTCAATTTTAAGTGAGTTACATTCTGTCAAGAAAGTACCCGGAATTATCGATTTAAATCTGGCGGGGCAATGAGGCGGGTAAAATTTTTTTTCCTAGGTTGGTACCACTGTCCTTAATTACTATGCCAAGCTTGAGCGGGATCTGTCAACTAGTGTGTTTGCAACAGCTGATTAAGTCGGTCGATGTCAGAGTGCGTGCCGATTTTTACTATGGGTGATTACGTTGAGCAAAGAATTTGTTTAAAGTTTTGTGTTGCAAATGAATTTTCGTGTGCCGATGCATTGAAAATGTTGCAAAAGGCCTTTGGTGATAATGCTCTATCGAAAACTCGTGCATATCAGTGGTACAGAGCCTTCAAGGACGGTCGTGAAGTGGTCGCCCATCGACGGCTTCGATCGAAGATAACGTCGATTAAATTAAGGAAAGGGTGCTGGAAAACCGTCGTACCAGCTTGAGAGAGATAGCACATGATCTTAAGATATCCCACGAGTCCGCACGTACGATTTTGATTGATATTTTGGGCATGAGAAAGGTGGCCGCACGACTCGTACCGAAAGACCTGAATTTTCTTCAAAAACGTCATCGCGAACAGGTTGCTTCAGACATGCTGGATCGCTGTAATTCCGATTCTACATTCATGGAACGCATTATAACTGGTGATGAGACCTGGGTCTACGAGTACGATATGCAAACAAGCCAGCAATCATCGAAATGGGTGGCAAAAAATGAGCCGAAACCGAAAAAACCACGCCAAAGCCGCTCGAAAATGAAGGTGATGCTCATTGTTTTCTTCGATATCCGTGGCGTGGTGCACTACGAATTCGTTCCAGAGGGTCAAACGGTAAACAAGGAGTATTACCTAGGCGTTATGAAACGTTTGCGTGAGCGTATCCGTAAGAAGCGGCCAAATTTGTGGGCGAACAACTCATGGATTTTGCATGACGATAACGCGCCTTCTCACCGAGCTACGATTGTGACCGACTTTCTCGCCAAAAACTCAACAAACGTGCTTCAGCAACCACCGTATTCGCCGGATTTGGCTCCCTGCGACCTTTTCCTCTTCCCAAAACTAAAATTGCCCCTGCGTGGCACCGTTTTGAGTCGATTGAAGCCAAAAAACAAAATTCGGCGCGAGAGCTAAAGTCCATCCCGGAAAGCGCCTATAAAAAATGTTTCGATAATTGGAAGTGCCGTTGGCATAGATGTATTGGAGCAAATGGAGCCTATTTTGAAGGCGACCCAATAAATTTTGACGATTAAATGTAAAAATGTTGTTTTAATTGAAAATTCCCGGTACTTTCTTGACAGAGTAGTATATATGATTTTTGAGACTTCCTCTATTATTACTATAAAAGTTGCATAAGTTGCATTTATGTTTTTTCAATTCTAAATGAACTGATTCCATATGTCTTTTGAGGCAATATTTTTATCCTAATGAAATTTGACATAATGTAGACTTGGGCTAAGGGTCGAGACAGTTTAAATTAAGTGAATGGATAATAAACACACAATTTTTAAACTGGCTCTTATAGTTTGTCCATGAGCAAAATACTTGCCAGACAGGGATATATGTTACCCCCACAAACGTCAGGACGCGAATGTAAGTTTAATGAAAAATTATATCCGACTTTTAAATGTCATTTTCCAAAAAATGTCATATTTAAAATGATTATTATTTTGATATATCTATATACAAATTTTCCTTCAAATCTTGTACATTTGCTTTGATAATTGTTAAAAGATAATATTCGTATCTGTCCAAAGTCATAAGCCTACAGAAGAAGAAGAAGAAGAATCACATCTGTTTATGTCATTATTATCATATATAACACTATGGAAGAAGAAGAAAATATGTCTGTCTATGTCAATATTATCTATCATATATCGCACTATGGAAGAAGAAGAAAATATGTCTGTCTATGTCAATATTATCTATCATATATATAGAGTAACGAAACAATGTTTGGTGTAGTGTGGTCAAATACGTGCTATAGTGAAATAATATAATATAGCTATAAGAAGTGTGATATTTTTGTTCTGAAAAATGGAAAAAGTTTTTAAAGTTGATGATATTATGGTTGAAGATGATGACTGTAAAATGAATGGACTTGAAAATACTGAATCTTTTGGTAGTAATATCTATGAAGAAGAAGGAAATGAGGATTCGGTTATGTCTTTTATTAGGTGAGCAATAATATTTTTCTATATTTGTTCTGTTACGTAAATAATTTTAAAAGAACTATATTCAACCCTATAATTTTAAAACTTTTGTGGCTACTGCATTCCACATTTATGATATTTCTTGGCTGGAATATGAATCATTGGGCAAGCTGAAATATTTCCTAGTCTGAATAATTCTCTGGATATTTGAAATTAATTCTTTCTAGTATTTATTAAATATCTTAATATTAACAGATATATTCCGTTAGCCTTCTACATATTTAATTTCGAAAAATTATATTTAATATTATAACTTCAGGAATGAAATTAATGTCCTAATATTAAATATAATTTTTTCAAATTAAATATGTAGAAGGCTAACAGAATATATCGTTTAATATTAAAATATTCAATAAATTTTATATACCTTCTATCAAGTATAAACCTTCATTTATTTTATTTTTCTAGCATATTTCTACTGAGTTTTAAAAGGCATATTTATTTTTGAGGTTTTCGAAAAGACAGTTTATAACGGGCGTTTTAAAGGTTCCATGGTTCCATTTATGGTGTTAATCTTTCTATTCTAACCTAACACCTAAATACAAAATTTTTTTTTTAGCACTAATTATTCTGGTAAAATTTTATTAACAATTTATTTCATTTCAGTGTCTCACATCAAGATAACGAAGAGAAATCTGAAAGCGTTGAGGTAAAGACTGAAGATGTGGACGTTTATGAACAATTCACCGATGAAATTGGGATTCATGAGAGGCAGGAATACATTGCTAAAATTGAATATAATCATGTCGCTGATTCATTACAACAATGTAACAACGAGAATTTTCGGCCTATCAAATTGGAAGAAAAAGTTGAACAAGAGATTAATGCTTCCAACAACTTTTATGGTCATAGTTCAGCTACTGAAGAGAAAATGGAACAGCAGAGATTGTTTCCTTCAAACAGGAATCGTGGTGAATGTCGATTGGGTACATTTGAAATAAATCATGAAAATAGTTTGAAAAGAGTTCATTTAAATTTGAAGCAGCATAAATGTTGCTTATGTGATTATGCCGCAAAGCAAAAAGGTCGATTAAGGGAGCATATACATGCAGTTCATTTGAATCTCAGGCAACATAAATGTTGTTTATGTGATTATGCTTCAAATATAAAACAACAACTCAAGAATCATATAGAAGCAGTCCATTTAAATTATAAACGATATCAATGTGACTTATGCGAATTTGCTACAATATATCGTCAAAGTCTCAAAACGCATATAGATACAGTTCATTTGAATTTGAAGCAACATAAATGTAACTTATGTGATTTTGCTGCAAACCAGAGGGCCACTCTCAAAATTCATATAGAGTCAGTTCATTTAAATTTGAAACAAAATAAGTGTCATTTGTGCGATTTTGCTACGAACCAGACGGCCAGTCTCAAAACTCATATAGATTCAGTTCATTTAAATTTGAAACAATTTAAGTGTCATATTTGCGATTTCGCTACAAACCAGAAGGCCCGTCTCAAAAATCATATAGATTCAGTTCATTTAAATTTGAAGCATAAATGTAACTTATGTGATTATATCGCAAATCGGAAATTTGACCTCAAGATTCATGTGGATTCAGTTCATTTGAATTTGAAAAAACATAAATGTTTCCTATGTGATTATGCCGCAAATCGGAAATTTAACCTCAAAACTCATATAGATTATCTTCATTTAAATTTGAAGCAACATAAATGTAACTCATGTGATTATGTTGCAAATCGGAAATGTGACATTAAGATTCATACAGATTCAGTTCATTTAAAGTTGAAAAAACATAAATGTAACTTATGTGATTATGCATCAAATTATAAAGGTCACCTGAAAAATCATATGGATGCTTTACATTTCAACATAAAGGCGCACAAATGCCACCTATGTGAATATTCTACAAGTCGAAAAAGTAGTCTTAAAACTCATATACGTTCGGTTCATTCAACTCTGAAGATATAAATGTGACTTGATTGTGAATGATTCAATTCATTCAAAATGGAAGCAGCATAAATGCAAGAAACTTTAGAAATGCTCTCAAATATATTGTAGATTCAATTCTTTAAAACTGCAGACAGCATTAGTGACTTTTGTGATTACTGCAACTAAAAAACTGCTCTTAAAAATCATATACAATTTTGTTCATTTCAATCCATCAAGGATCAATTCCTTCAGTTGAAAATCTTGTACATACCTTTTTGTAAACTTTTCTAATGTTTAAATTGTCAAGAATTATTGTATTTAGTATTTTAAGTTCAATTGCCACAAGTGCAAGTGTTGCACTTGTGGATCAGAAATAAAGATAAGATTATTATTTTATATTCGAAAAACATTTATTTTTTTTTCTGTAGATTTTACTATAATCAAATATATCTCTAAATATTCGTTATTCGATTCTTAATTTGTAGTGACTTTCCTTGAAAATATCCTTTCACACAATTGCGCAAGATGATGATTGCCTTTATGTTTTTTGAAGAGTAAAATATTTCAAAACATACCATGATAAATTTGTTTTTTAATCCCCATCTTCTCGTAAAATTGACAGTTCAAACTACTTTAATTTTATCACTATTTTATATTTTAATTTTATCACTGTGTGGAGGATCAATTCCTTCGGTTGAAAATCTTGTACATACCTTTTTGAAAACTTATCAAATCTTTAAATTGTCAAGAATTATTGTATTTAGTATTTTAAGTTCAATTGCCACAAGTGCAAGTGTTGCACTTGTGGATCAGAAATAAAGATAAGATTATTATTTTATATTCGAAAAACATTTATTTTTTTTTCTGTAGATTTTACTATAATCAAATATATCTCTAAATATTCATTATTCGATTCTTAATTTGTTATGACTTTCCCTGAAAATTTCCTTTCAAACTATTGCACTAGATGATGATTGTCTTTATGTTTTTTGAATAGTAAAATATTTCAAAACATATTAATACCATGATAAATTTGTTTTTTGATCCCCATCTTCTCGTAAAATCGACAGTTCAAGAAAAAAATTTCATAACACGCAGCTACTTTGAAAGTTTCAAATAGTTAGTGTAACATTAAAGGTCACTTATGAAATAAATAAATCGGAATAGTGTATCAAACATCAATTAAATATGCCACAGTTTGGTCCACATTGTTGAGTACATCATGAAGGCCTTGGATGATGTGATGCTGACCTGCATGGATCTAAGTCGAGCGTTTGATTGTGTCAACCATGAAAAGCTTCCGCATAAGTTGGAGTACATTGGCATAAGAGGGCCAGTTTTGAATCTGTTGGAGTCGTTCCTTAAGGATAGGCACCAAATTGTAGATTTGGAAGGTAAAAGGTCCTCCAAGACGAAAATAACTGCAGGAGTTCCCCAGGGATCTGTGCTCGGGCCTATTCTTTTCCTCCTATATATCGATGACCGATGCAGTTTTTAAATGATTCTCAATAAAATCTGGATAAATAAATTACCGGAAAGTCTTATTGATCCAATTGTTTCTTATGTTTTTGAGAATGTGTACAGGATCTATGATAAAAAACAAAGGTCTATTTATATTTACCGGATTCCTATCAACATTATTCAAAATATTAGTGTCGCTGAAATAACTCATTGTTTTCCGATTAATAGCATTATTATCTGAAACGACAGCTAAAACTTCGAATCCGATGTTTTCTGAACCAACAGTAACTCGATGTAATGAAACTGCTCAAACTCCTTTTCCTTAATCTTAAAATTTTTGGATTGGATGTAACGCTTTCTTTCAAAACTTTTCTTAACGTCGAATACTCTAGTCTTTCTTTTCTACCATTGGGAGCTTCTCAGGCTTTAATCGAGGTTTCTTCAGAGGGGCTGACAATGATTTCTCAGTCGATTCAACATAACAATTGGCAACTTTTTCAATATCACTTTCCAAGAAATGATCCTCACACATCTGAAACAAATAATTAATATATATGATTAATCTTAATATATATAAATCTCGTGTCACAATGTTTGTCCTCAATGGACTCCTAAACCACTTAACCGATTATAATAAAATTCGCATACCATGTGCAGTTCGATCCAACTTGAGAGATAGGATAGTTTAAATCTCAAATTATAGTCGCAATTTTAATTTAGTGCTAATTATTTGTCTGTTATTATTTGACAGTCACAATTATCTGTTAACTCCAAATGATTCTAACAGATGTCGATACCTTTCGACTGGGTTGAGTAAGTAATCAATAGATGGCGCTGCTATGGTAATAGAAAGTCGAATAAGGAGATCACCATATTTTTTTACAAATACCATCCATGTGAAAAAGCATAGTGGGCTCCGTGACTGATGTTCTCTTATTGTTCCTCTTAGATTGTTTACTATAATGTAATATAACAAAAACTTTAGCCACAGCAACGCGTGGCCGGGTCAGCTAGTACTTATATATAACGAAACGTTATTTTAGTAAATTGAGTAAAAAAATATAAGAATAATATTCATAAACATACATACCCGTTGTATTTGCAGTTGGGTTAAAATTTTCACGACTTATGGTATTTAACCACTTATTCTT
Organism: Megalocaria dilatata; assembly: GCA_034642435.1. Taxonomy (NCBI): domain Eukaryota; kingdom Metazoa; phylum Arthropoda; class Insecta; order Coleoptera; family Coccinellidae; genus Megalocaria; species Megalocaria dilatata. Next base: position 43,188,014 of record CM067862.1, on the reverse strand, counting down.
TAGTTCCTCATTTTTTGAAAAAGCAAAGGAATTCTTTTTAACCCCATTTTTATAGTTCACCTTATAAAGTGGAACACAAGAACAGTTTGGCATGTTGAATGTATTTAATATACAATTTGCACTACAAAAGTTCTAATATTATTTAAAAATAAACAAAAATACAAAACTACACACACTATAAAAAATTCTAATTGTCAAAAGCAGGACAGAAGACAGCACTCTACAGCGACCATAGAGTACCGAATCGTTTCCATAGATCAACAAAACTATATATATATATATTATTGTTAATCTATGATCGTTTCATACCCTACATGTGATGACTCATACCCCATTTTATTTGAAAGTGAGTAGGCCTTGTTGTTTAGGTTGTGTTGACTTGTTGATCTATCGATCTATGTAACAATCTAACCTAGACGTGTCAAAAACGTCTTACGGCATCATAGATTAATAAGACTATATATATATACATTCTTTTATCTATGTACGGCATTTTAACAAAGCAACATGGTGGTTTGACAGCGGTGTTTATATCTATCCCTGTGTCTTCTGTTGATCCTGACTGGTGAGTGTGTTATATATACTTGATGGCATTGAGCGTTGTAAATTAAATCTTATTTTAGTTAATACATTGGTTTTCTACTTATCTCGGGTATTGAATTTTCAATTCTATTTTTGGGTATTTTATTTTCATACTGACCGTTAGTCTGTGTAGGCTCAAGTACCTGCAGGTAATACGAGTACCTACAATCCCGGGGTTTCGCCTCGGGTCTTTAAACTTTTATAACCTAGATCCCATCAAACAAAAGAAAATATTTTGAAATTTTCACATTACAATAAATTAGATTCTCCCTTAGTTATTAATGAGGTTAAGGCACTGTTTGACAAGGCATCCACTGAGAAAGACACGTCGTTAATGGAAAAATGTAACTTAACGATAATTGTTGAAGAAAAATTTGAAGTTTTTTCGAGAAATTTAAGGTTAATAATTATAAAAATACCCTATAGAGAAATCTATATATCTGATAAATGGTCCCTCAATATTATAGGTTAGGTTAGGCAGATTCCTTGTGCCAAAATGAAAACAGGTCGTCCTAATGTCCCTTCCATTGAGTTTACCCTCGGTGAACTGGATCTTGTCTTGAATTCTCTTAAAAATTCGTCCCCGGGACTGGATTGCTTGGGATACCCCAAGTATAAAAAACCTTCCCCCGTCATTTAAGAATAGACTTTTATCTATTTTTAATGGCGTTTGTAATACAGGTCTCGAATTTTTGAAGCATAAAATAATACCATTATTAAAACAAAATAAACCTCCATTGCTTCCTACTATCGGGTGTCTTTTAAGAGTGATAGAAGTTTAAATTGAAATAAAACACATTTAAATTAAGATTGAAGTCAAATTTTTTTTATTTGAAAGATAATTTTATGACATTTGTTTTAAAAATAATTTAATAATTTACTTTCTATGTGGGAGAAAGTAGAATTTCAAAATTATGGTTGAAAGTATGTCCTGTTTCTAACAAATGGTTGGAATATGTAGAATTACTTTTATTATTGGGGAAACTCTTCAAATGTTCACAAACTCTGTGTCGGAAAGTTCTTCCAGTCTGTCCTATGTAAACTTTAGGGCAATCACCGCAGGTTAACTCATAAACCCCCGATTTATCATCTTTATGTGTACAGTCTTTATTATTTTTAATAAATTTACTCAAGTTTGAATTGGTTTTAAATGAAGTTCTTAAATTATATTTATTTTTGAGGTATGTAGCAATTTTCTCAGAAATACCTCTAGTTTATATTAAGGAAATGTATTTAAAATATTCTTTTATGTTAGGAAACACCATATTTAAAGCTATTTTATTATTTTTATTCATCAACAATTTGTCTATCAACTTAGTATCATAGTCATTTTTAATAGCTATTTGTTTATTTATGTTAAGTTCTGAAATATAATTATCTCGATTCATGGGAATATTAACTAATCTATGGATCATACAATTGAATGCTGATTTAAAGGATGATTTGATTTATCATGTATAATAGAATCCTTATAGGGTGGTTTGTGAAATATTGAAAAATCATGTGAATTATTTATTCGAGTAACAGTTAAATCAAGAAAATTAATAGAATTATTATGTTCGGTTTCCATAGTGAATTTAATTGAAGGATGTATTTCATTGATGAATAAAAAGAATTTTTTCAAAAGTCTGTCTGTACCTGTGAAGCAACAGAAAATATCGTCTACATATCTGTACCAATATAAAAAGTATTTCTTAAGGGGATTTTGGTGAATTTTAGTTTCAATATTGTCCATGAATATTTCTGCTAATAAAGGACTTAAGGGATTTCCCATAATCAAACCGTTTTCAGATTTATAAATTTTATTTTTAAATTGAAAATAATTTTGTCTAGTGCAAATATCTAGACATTCTAAAATATCTTCTTTGATAATTGTATTGCATCTGTTGTTGCTTAATAGATTATCTACTAGTTTAATTGTTTCGTTTGGTGGTATACTTGGAAAGAAATTTTGTACGTCAAATGAAATTAATTTAGCATTATGTGGTAAGTGGATATTCTTTATTTTATTTATTAGCTGTAGTGAATTTTTTATCGAGTATTTAGCTTGGAATTTAGTTTCTTTTAAAATAATCTGAATAAGTTCTTTCGAAAGTTAAAATGAAGGTGCACTAACGAACGAACTTTCGAAAGAACTTATTCAGATTATTTTAAAAGAAACTAAATTCCAAACCTAATAATTCTATTAATTTTCTTGATTTAACTGTTACTCGAATAAATATTTCACATGATTTTTCAATATTTCACAAACCAACCTATACGGATTCTATTATACACAATAAATCAAATCATCCTCTAAATCAACAAATAGATTAGTTAATATTTCCATGAATCGAGAAAATTATATTTCAGAACTTAACATAATTAAACAAATAGCTATTAATAATGACTATGATCCTAAGTTGATAGACCAATTGTTGATGAATAAAAATAATAAAATAGCTTTAAATATGATGGTTCCTAATATTGAAGAAAATTTTAAATACATTTCCTTAAAATACACTAAAGGTATTTCTGTGAAAATTGCTACATACCTCAAAAATAAATATAATTTAAGAACTTCATTTAAAACCAATTCAAACTTGAGTGAATTTATTAAAAATAATAAAGACTGTATACATAAAGATGATAAATCCGGGGTTTATAAGATGATAAATCCGGTGATTGCCCTAAAGTTTACATAGGACAGACTGGAAGAACTTTCCGACATAGAATTTGTGAACATTTGAAGAGTTTCCTCAATAATAAAAGAAATTCTACATATTCAAACCATTTGTTAGAAACAGGACATACTTTCAACCATAATTTTGAAATTCTACGTATAGAAAGCAAAAGTTATGCCTTAAATCTGTTAGAATCCCTAAAGATAAATAAACATAATGAAATTGGAATATTACTTAACAAACAAATAGATTTAAATAACTCACCTCTGTTAAATATATTCAGATAAGCTGGAATTTGCAGAGACCCTCCTTTGGGTTTTAGTGCTCAATAAAAATTTATTGTACTTACTGTAATATAAATAGCAACGGATTTCGGAAACAAGCTTAGTTATTCAAAATGTAATCTTGCCTGATGAAGCTACTACGATAGCGAAACGATTGTTGTAAACATAACAATAAAAATTTGTGGAAATCAGAATAACCTTATTTAAATATTATTTAATATGGATTTTCACCAAGTAAGGACTGATCAATTCAACTGTATGATTGTCTTTCTCAGTTAGTTTTTCACTTGCCAATAAACATTTTTGATGTCATATATTCTGATAAGGTGATGGTGTATAATTTGATGTTTTCTTGAGGCTTGTAAAATTAAAATTTGAAATAGTAATGAATAAATTGAAAACCAGTGGTAGTTAATTAATAACTTAGCTTAGTTCATTTGATCTGTGGTAGAAAGTCAGCAGGTATGTTATACTGATGTTTCATTTTCCTGTGACTGTAACCCCACTCTGCTGTTGCTTTTTCTTTGTGTCGATTTGATAGTTGACATAAAGATTGTAATTGAAATGATACTAATATTTGCGAAATGATATAGGTGCACCCTAGACTCTACACTCCCTGGAATCATTCCACATGAAGAATAAGATAATTCTGTTCTACTGATATTGCTGAGTCCAGTTCCTACTGTGGTGACTGACAAAGGGACTCCGTTGGAAATCAAGAATAGGAGAAGAAAATGATATAGCTATAAGAAATATTTTAACATTGAATATTGGAAAAAAGATTCAAAATGGATGATATCAAGATTGAAGATGATTATGAAATGAAGGGAGTTGAAAATACTGGATCTTTCGGTAGTAATACCTATGAAGAAGGAAACAAGCATTTAGTTCCGTCTTATAATTGGTAAGAATTATACATTGTTCAAATACCTAAGTATTCTAACATAAATAGAGGTTAATTCTTGATAGTGTTAGTATCAAGTATTAACCTCTATTAATGTTATTTTATTTATAATGTATAATTATTTGGTTTCCTTAACATTCTTTATACAGACACTCCTTGTGCTATAACAGAGGCCGTTAAATTGTCTTTCAATCTTTTAGATCAAGTGTAAACCACAGAATTATATATTTGTAGTTAACCTCACACTCCATTTAAATTTTTCCGTATTAATTTACCAGAAGTTTCTAAATTGTTGAAGGGTGAGTAAATATTTGTTGTTGATCGATGTTATATTTATTGAATACTAGCTGACCCGGCAAACTTCGTACTGCATCAATCGATAAATGAAAGACCTAAACTTTTGTAAAATTTAATAATTGTATAATATAATAATAATAGCTGACCCGGCAGACTTCTTACTGCATCAATCGATAAATAAAAGACCTAAACTTTTGTTGACCCGGCAGACTTCTTACTGCATCAATCGGTAAATAAAAGACCTAAACTTTTGTATATGCTATGTACCATAGCAGCGCCATCTATTGATTACTTACTCAACCCAGTCGAAAGGTATCGACATCTGTTAGAATCATTTGGAGTTAACAGATAATTGTGACTGTCAAATAATAACAGACAAATAATTAGCAATAAATTAAAATTGCGACTATAATTTGAGATTTAAACTATCCTATCTCTCAAGTTGGATCGAACTGCACATGGTGTGCGAATTTTATTATAATCGGTTAAGTGGTTTAGGAGTCCATTGAGGACAAACATTGTGACACGAGATTTATATATATTAAGATGAATTATTTGAATACTGACGAAGTAAAGTCTCTCTTAAAACTTGTTTTTCAGTAATGTTTTTACATATCTTGAGTTTTTATAGAAAGTAACTTAGTTAGATATCCAATAATATTGAATGTTCTAAGTAAGATAGTTTTATGATGAAATTCTTAAGATTATGTTAAACATTTTTGAAAGATATTTGTTTTCATAAGATTGATCAGCAGAAACAAAATTTTGTCTATTCAAAATATTTAATTTATAGGATTTTGGTTAACAATTTTTATTTATCGGATTTTGTTATACCATTTGGATGTCTTATAATGAATGTTTATTTTATATGTAGTTTGATATAAGTGGTACTTATATGACTTTATTTTAATTTAATTCTCGAAGATATAATTATTAAATATAACTTTTTGAAATTAAATATGTAGAAGGCTAATATTGAAATATTTAAATAACCTAAGTATTCTTTAAACACCTATATCAAGTCTCAGTGTTTTTGATGTGGCTACTAGATTCCACATTTATGCGATTCCTTTGTTTGAATATGAATCTATGGGCAAAATAAGTCATTCATTTGATATTTTAAATTCACTGAAATTAGATCTGCCCACTGTAGTTTCATTAAATTTTCCAAAAACATTAATTTTTAAGGTTTTTGAAATAGTTTCTTGATTGTTTCGGTCTTCGCTTGATGGAAATTCATCGTATATGATTTAAAGTAAAACACTTTATTTCCGCTAATATTTATTGTTTACACAACAGTTATTTCGTTAATTACATTTTGACTTCATCGGGTTAGTATGGTAACTAACTACTTTCACAAAATCGGTCTCGTGACAACGTGAAGGTTTGTTTTGGAAATTTCCAGAATTTGTTCAAAAAGGTTCAGCGAAAGGATCAGTTTAAATATGTCTGGTCGTTAAGTAAAATGTGTTTTTTATGATGCCGGCTTATTTCTAGTGCTTCTAAAAGGCTCAGTCTATTGCATTAGTTTTCTATGTGGAGAACTTCCAAATTATGATTAAAATCATGTCCTCTTTCTTGAAGGTGGGTGGCATAGGTAGAATTTAATTTATTTTTAACAAATGAATGCCTGTTTGGTCAATATATATATATATGGACATTAGGGTGGGTCAAAAAAATCGATTATTTTTTTTTACAAGTGACACAGAAAAATGGGTTGCTAGTCACCTTAAAAAAATTCTCACCAAGCATAAGCTCTTAATTTTAATAGGAAGATCCTCCGTATCGCAGTTTTGTATTTTTTTCTCAGTCCAATAGAAAAAAATTCATGCCTCACATTTATCGATTGGACAGAAAAATGTTCCGAGATAATTTTTTAGGAAATTTAATGCTCTACAAAAAAGGTATCTTATATTTTTTCCGTAAACCTCACCATTTGATAGATATTAAGGATTTAATTTTGATTATTTTAAGACAAATTTCATTTTTGTTTATGAATTTTATAACTCGACAATAAATGACTTTTACAAAATGCGCAATACAAATTTTTGTTGGAAATTAACTGCTTTATAAAAATGGTTTCTTATGTTTTGGCGATGATATTAACCTTTCAAAAGATATTCATCATCAAACTTTCATGTGTATGGATTTTAAAAGTTTTTGATTAGATATTGGAAAAATTTCAATTTAATTTATAAATTTCATATGAATTTCATTTCTTGTACGATTTTGATTGATATTTTGGGCATGAGAAAGGTGGCCGCACGACTCGTACCGAAAGACCTGAATTTTCTTCAAAAACGTCATCGCGAACAGGTTGCTTCAGACATGCTGGATCGCTGTAATTCCGATTCTACATTCATGGAACGCATTATAACTGGTGATGAGACCTGGGTCTACGAGTACGATATGCAAACAAGCCAGCAATCATCGGAATGGGTGGCAAAAAATGAGCCGAAACCGAAAAAACCACGCCAAAGCCGCTCGAAAATGAAGGTGATGCTCATTGTTTTCTTCGATATCCGTGGCGTGGTGCACTACGAATTCGTTCCAGAGGGTCAGACGGTAAACAAGGAGTATTACCTAGGCGTTATGAAACGTTTGCGTGAGCGTATCCGTAAGAAGCGGCCAAATTTGTGGGCGAACAACTCATGGATTTTGCATGACGATAACGCGCCTTCTCACCGAGCTACGATTGTGACTGACTTTCTCGCCAAATACTCAACAAACGTGCTTCATCAACCACCGTATTCGCCGGATTTGGCTCCCTGCGACTTTTTCCTCTTCCCAAAACTAAAATTGCCCCTTCGTGGCACCCGTTTTGAGTCGATTGAAGCCATAAAAGAAAATTCGGCGCGAGAGCTAAAGTCCATCCCGGAAAGCGCCTATAAAAAATGTTTCGATAATTGGAAGTGCCGTTGGCATAGATGTATTGGAGCAAATGGAGCCTATTTTGAAGGCGACCCAATAAATTTTGACGATTAAATGTAAAAATGTTGTTTTAATTGAAAATTCCCGGTACTTTCTTGACAGAGTAGTATGTACAAATTAATAAAAATGGAGACATAACTTTGTAACTGTTTTTGAGATTGTTCCAACATGTACACTAGGGTAGGTCAAAAAAATCGATTATTTTTTTTACAAGTGACGCGGAAAAATGGGTTGCTAGATACCTTAAAAAAATTCTCACCAAGCATGAGCTCTTAATTTTAATAGGAAGATCCTCGGCATCGCAGTTCTGTATTTTTTCTCAGTCCAATAGAAAAAAATTCATACCTCATCATTTATCGATTGAACAGAAAAATGTTCCAAGAGAATTTTTTAGGAAATTTAATGCTCTACAAAAAAGATATCCTATATTTTTTCCGTAAACCTCACCATTTGAAAGATATTAAGGATTTAATTTTGATTATTTTAAGACAAATTTCATTTTTGTTTATGAATTTTATAACTCGACAATAAATGACTTTTACAAAATGCGCAATACAAATTTTTGTTGGAAATTAACTGCTCTATAAAAATGGTTTCTTATGTTTTGGCGATGAAATTAACCGTTCAAAAGATATTCATCATCAAACTTTCATGTGTACGGATTTTAAAAGTTTTTTATTAGATATTCGAAAAATTCAATTTAATTTATAAATTTCATATGAATTTCAATTCTTGTCATTAATATAAGTATTATTTGAGTTTTATTTTCGAAATTATCGCAATTTTTCTTCAATTATTCTAAACATTTTATTTTTAATCATTAGAAATCACGATCCTAGGGAAAATTTTTCCTCTAGAGAATTTTTGTTTTGTATTTTATTTCATCTGTTTGAATTGTGAACTAGCGCCGCCTACTTTTTCCTTTATCGTTATGTTGTCGTTGGTTTTTATACTTGGTGAGAATTTTTTTAAGGTGTCTAGCAACCCATTTTCCGTGTCACTTGTAAAAAAAAATAATGGATTTTTTTGACCCACCCTAATGTACCGCAGGTTAATAATCTATACTCCCTGAAATATGTTTATCTTCTACAATTTTAATTTCAAAAAAATTTTATTCAAAAAACTTTTAGAAATAAATTTATGTCTAACAAGCACCGCTTACATTTAATAGACGTATGTATATAATCAAAACTCAATATATAATTGAATTGTATCAGTCCTTACTTGGTGAAAATCCATATTAAATAATTTGAAATAAGGTTATTCTGATTTTCACAAATTTTTATTGTTAAACTCACAACAATTGTTTCGCTATCACAGTAGCATCATCAGGTAAGATCACATCACACATCACAGTTATTCAAAATGTGATCTTACCTGATGATGCTACTGTGATAGCGAAACAATTGTTGTGAGTTTAACAATAAAAATTTGTGAAAATCAGAATAACCTTATTTCAAATTACTCAATATATAATGTCAAATGGAATAAATAACCCAACAGATATACGAAAGTAATTAAAATTAATAAATAAATAGTTAAAGGAGACAAAATTTTGTTTCTGGTCTTACCTTTAAGAAACACCACTTGCCTTTTAATATTCAAATTTTGTTATATTTCTTCTATCAAGTACAAGGCCTTTCTATTTTATTTTATATATAATATATAATTATATTTTGGCTTCAATAAATCTCATCATGGAATGTCAATGAATTTAAGTAAACCTTAAAATAACTCACACTGTTCTTTGATTTTGTTAGAACATAGATCAATCTTGAATTATATAGTTGATCTGTAGTTCGAAGCTTAAGTCTTTTAACACGTGAGTGATGTAGGTTATGTTTTTGATTTTGATATGTTGGAAGAGGACTGAAGACGGGATTGTCTAGAATTATATTTGTTTTTTAAAGATATAGTGCACATTTTTTTAGAGATTTTTGAAATAATTTGTTCGAATATTTAAATATATTAAATATTTCAAGTAAATTATATTCTTTGAGTGTGTTCATGTTTTAAAAGGCAACTGGTGTTCTTAAAGGTAAGACCAGAAACAAAATTTTGTCTCCTTTAACTATTTATTTATTAATTTTAATCACTTTCGTATATCTGTTGGGTTATTTATTTCATTTGACATTGTATATTGAGTTTAGATTATATACGTCTATTAAATGTAAGCAGTGCTTGTTAGACATAAATTTATTTCTAAAAGTTTTTTGAATAGAATTTTTTTGAAATTAAAATTGTAGAAGATAAACATATTTCAATTTGTTTTAATATTCAAATTTTGTTATATTTCTTCTATCAAGTAAAAGGCCTTTCTTTCTATTTTATCTATACTCCCGATCTCTTATTCATATCGACGAAATCTTTATTGTTTTTATCAGGTACTTATAATCGATGTGTGGGAGTTTGCCCATTTAGTATGTTAATCTTTCAGTTCTAACCTATAAACCAAATACAAAAATTAATTTTCAAGGACTAATTGCCCGGAAAAATTTTCGTGATTGACCATTTTCGTTTCAGTGCCTCACATCAAGACAACGAAGAGAAATTTGAAAGCGTCAAGGTGAAGATTGAAGATGTGGACATCGCTGAACATTTTACCGATGAAATTGAAGTTTACGATAGGAAAGAACACAAATTTGAAAGCGAATATAATCAAGCCAACGATTCATCGCAACAAGGTGATAACGAGATCTTCCGTTCCGTTAAATGTCTGAAAAACCGTATAGATTCGGTTGATTTAAATTTAAAACGTCACGAAAGTACCTCGGGTGATTATGCTACGGATGGAGAAAGTAATCTCGAACAACGTACGGCTTCAGTTCGTTTAAATTCGAAGAAACATAAGTGTGACTTATGTGATTATGCGGCAAATCGAAAATTTGACCTCAAGATTCACGTAGATTCCGTTCATTTAAATTTGAAGAAACATAAGTGTCACTTGTGTGATTACGCCGCAAATCAGAAAACTCTCCTCAAAAATCACACGGATTCTTTTCATCTGAACAAAAAGGTGCACGAATGCCACCTATGCGGATATCTGACGAATCGAAAAAATCATCTCAAGACTCACATAGATTCGGTTCATTTAAAATTGAAGCAACATAAGTGTCACTTGTGCGATTACGCCGCAAATTCTACATCTTCCATCAGGTCTCACGTAGATTCGATCCATTTAAATTTGAAGCGACACAAGTGTCACTTGTGCGATTACGCCGCCAATCAGAAAAACGTTCTCAAGAATCATATAAACACCGTTCATTTCAACGTGAAGGCGCACAAGTGCCACCTGTGCGAATATTCGACGAACCAGAAAGGTAATCTGAAGTGTCACGTAGAATCGGTTCATCTGAATCTGAAACGACACAAATGTTACTTGTGCGGCTTCGCCACGGATCTTCGAAGTCGCCTCAAGAATCATATGCACGATTCTCATTCCGTCGTAAAGGAACACGAATGCCACCTGTGCGATCATTCGTCGAATCAAAAGAGCAGTCTTAAGACTCACATAGAATCGGTTCATTTCAATTTGAGGAAACACAAATGTAACTTATGCGATTACGCGTCGAATCATAAGAGTCACCTGAGGAATCATACGGACGCTTTTCATTTCAACGTGAAGCCGCACAAGTGCCACCTATGCGGATATTCGACGAGTCAAAGAAGTAGTCTCAAGAGTCACGTAGATTCCGTCCATTTAAAATTGAAACAACACAAATGTCACTTGTGCGATTATGCCGCGAATTCCGTAACTTCCATCAGGTCACACGTGGATTCGATCCATTTAAATTTGAAGCGACATAAGTGTCACTTGTGCGATTACGCGGCGAATCATAAATTTCTTCTCAAGATTCACACGGACGGTTTTCATTTCAACGTAAAGGCGCACAAGTGCCACTTATGTGAATATTCGACGAATCGAAAAGGTAGCCTGAAATGTCACGTAGAATCGGTTCATTCGAATTTGAAGCGATATAAATGTCACTTGTGTGATTACGGTACAAAGTATAAACGTGATCTCAAAACGCATTATGATTCCGTTCATTTAAATTCGAAAAAACATAAATGTAACTTGTGTGATTTTGCAACAGATCGTAAGGTCGACCTGAAGAATCACACGGATGATTTTCATTTCGTCCTAAAGGCGCACAAATGTCACCTATGTGATTATTCGTCGAATAAAAAGAGTAGACTTAAAACGCACGTAGATTCGGTTCATTTAAATTTGAAGAAACATAAATGTAACTTATGTGATTACGCGTCAAACCATAAAGTTCTCCTGAAGAATCATACGGATGTTTTTCATTTCAACATAAAGGCGCACAAGTGCCACCTATGCGAATATTCGACGAATCAAAAGACTAATCTCAAGATTCACACAGATTCCGTTCATTTAAAATTGAAACAACATAGATGTAACTTATGTGATTATGCCGCGAATTCCGTAACTTCCATCAGGTCTCACGTAGATTCGATCCATTTGAATTTGAAGCGACATAAATGTAACTTATGCGGTTACGCTACGAATCATAAATTTCTTCTCAAGAATCATACGGATGGTTTTCATTTCAACGTAAGGGCGCACAAATGCCACCTATGTGAATATTCGACGAATCGAAAAGGTAGCCTGAAATGTCATTTAGAAACGGTACATTCAAATTTGAAGAGTAACAAATGTGAATTGTGCGATTATGCCGCAAAATATAAACGTGATCTCAAAACGCATTACGATTCGGTTCATTTGAATTTGAAACAACATAAGTGACATTTATGCGATTCTGCTGCAAACCGGAAGGCAAGTCTCAAGATTCATTATTATTATTATTATTAATACACAAACAGAGGGAGGGGCGAACCCATAAACCCTAAATTTAACAAAATTGATATAAGTAGTACTTATACGACATTATTTCAATTTATTTTCAGAAGTTATAATCATTGAATATAATCTTTTGGAATTAAATATGTAGAAGGCTAATTTTTTAAAATATTTATATTATTTTATATACCTTCTATCAAGAATGACCTCTATTTACGTTATTTTATTTATAATATATAATTATATGGTTTCCCCAAACATTCATACAGATAGTCCTTGTGTTATAGCAAAGGCCGTTAAATTTGTCTTTCAATCTTCTAGATCAGGTTAAACCACAGAGATATTTCTGTGTGTAGTGGATACCTATTTAAGGTTCTCATTTTTAAATAGAACTTTTTCTCGAAGACGAAGGGTGAGTTTGAATATGTGTTATTAATTGATTTTATATTTATTGAATATGAATATTTGAATACTGATGAGCAAAGTCGATTTTAAAACTTGTTTTTCAGTAATGTTTTGCATATCTTGAGTTTTTGTATAAAGTACCTTGGTTAGATATCCAATAATATTGAATAGTCTAAGTAAGATAGTTTTGTGATAAAATTCTTAAGATTATGTTGGATATTCTTGAAAGATATTGGTTTTCATAGGATTGATAAGCAGAAACAAAATTTTGTCTATTCAAAATGTTTAATTTATAGGATTTTAGTTAATAATTTTTATTTATTGGATTTTGTTATACCATTTGGATGTCTTAAAATGAATGTTTATTTTATATGTCATGATATAAGTGGTACTTATACGACATTATTTTAATTTATTTTCAGAAGTTATAATCATTGAATATAATCTTTTGGAATTAAATATGTAGAAGGCTAATTTTTTAAAATTGTTTAAAATTTTTTAAAATATTTATATTATTTTATATACCTTCTATCAAGAATGACCTCTAATTACGTTATTTTAACAAAATTTGTTGCCTCAGTAGTAAACATACCTCATTAAATGTCCAATAAAAAACCCGACAGCAAACTAGGCCTAAAAAAAAAACAAATTTTCATTAATGTCTCAGCCAAACCACCCGTCCAATCCACTCTTAAACACTCCAACCGAAATCGCACCGACAATTCCCGCAGGTAGGGAATTCCACACTGTGAACACGCGATTCACTAAACAATTCTTGCGGCACCTGACAGAAAAGTTTTCCTTCTTTCTCCTCGTAGCCTGCGCCTTTCGAAGGTGCTGAGACCCACCATACTCAATCTTTCCTCATAGCTTGGTCGTGCACCTCGAAACCAAAGTCGCGTTGCCTTCCGTTGTAGTTTTTCCAAGCACTAAACGCACTAAATCAGCATTCCACACAGGCCCACAATATTCCAACAATGGTCTTACGTAACTGGAGTATAATCGTATCCACGATTTCAATGATATTCTTCGGAACGATTTCTTTAACATGAAGAGCCTGCTATTCGCCTTTTTCACAATTTTCGTAATATGCTCTGACCACGACAAATTCTCACAAACGGTCACACCAAGATCGTACAGTGTCCAAAAGATGCTCACCCAGCATATATGTCCTACGCGAATGATTGCCCCCGAGATGCAAAACAACACATTTATCTATATTCAGTGGCAAAAGCCAGTCCGAGCACCACTGAGATATTGAATCCAGATCTTCCTGTAGAGTTTTGTGTTGGGTGGAGTAATTAAAAATCTTCGTGTCGTCGGCATAAAAAGCACAGTCAGACCGGATGTGACGAGATAAGTCACTGGCATATAATATAAACAACAGCGGCCCAAGAACAGATCCCTGGGGTACGCCGCTCTGTACCGCTCTGTCTGTCGAAAAAGAACTCCCGATGCGAACGCACAACTCTCGGTCAGACAAAAAGGATTTTATCCAAAGGAGAAATTTTCCCCGAATCCCACAATGTTCCAATTTATGAAACAACCTCTGCCTAGGCACCCGATCAAAGGCCTTGGAGAAGTCCAAATAAATAACGTCCATCGCCTTCCCCCTGTCTAAAGCCGCAGTCCAGCTGTTGATGCACCCCAGTAGATTCGTCATGGTTGATTTACCCTTGACGAAGCCATGTTGCTGTTTTGGAACCAATTTGTGTTCATTGGCAAAGTTACGAATTTTCTCAGCAATGATAGATTCCATTATTCTGCATACAACCGGTGTAAGACTGATAGGGCGATAGTTATTAGGGTCCAGCTTACTACCTGTCTTGAATACTGGTGTGATGCAAGCTTTTCACCAAAGAGCAGGCACTGTAGACTCACTGAATGATAAATTCAATATAATAGAAAGTGAAAAGGCCAAGTATTCAGACAAGGACCTCAGGAGTAGTGGTGACAACTGATCCGGTCCAGGGGAAGAATTTTTCTTCAGTAAATTTAGATGTCGCCTTATATCATCTAGATTCATTTCATTTAAATTTTCGAAAACATAAATGTAGCTTATGTGATTATGCTGCTAATTAAAATGTTCAACTCAAACATAAAGGCACGCAAATGCCACCTATGTGAATATTCTACGAATCGAAAAGGTCATCAGTTATATCATATACATTCAGTTCTTTTAAATTTGAGGAGATATAAATGTGACTTTGCTGCAAAATGTAACGATGTTCTAAAAAGACATAAAATTTGAAGCAGCATAAATGCAAGAAATCTTAAGAATGCTCTCAAAAGGATTTTAGATTCAATTCATTATAATTACAGACTGTATAAGAGACTTTACTGTAACTAAAAAAACTACTCTCAAATATTATATATATTCTGTTCATTTCAGTACATTAACATAGATATTTTCAGCCATTTTGGCAAGTTGCACTTTATCTACGTTCAGATTGTATATAAATAAATTATACAATTTAATTCATTGTAAAATATTTAATAATTAGTTTATTTAAAGATTTATGAGAGATTGTCGATGGTTTTTTGCAAATGAATCAAATAACTATCGAAGTAGGTATGTTACAAGAGTTAAATATTTGAGATGAAGTTATTCTTTGAAACTGCAGTCACAACAATGTGAACTTAAATGTTTTGATGTAATATAATAGTAATTTTTAACTCTTTTCATTGATAATATAACTCTGATAAACTTCATAGAAATCAAATTATTATTGTCAAATATTAAAACTAAAAAGTGTAGTGGGCAGATGGCACAACCATTGAGGCCGATTGGAAGAACTATTTCCCTTTTTTTTGTCTCAGTTGGCTGATCTAATTTAACCTTGATCAATGACAATTTTCCAAAAACCTCCAAGTTAACTGTTATACAAATTAATAAAAATTCAGACATAACTTTGTGTCTGTTTTTGAGAGATTGTTTGAACATGTATATCTAATAAAATATAAGCATTATATCTTGTGTTTTATGGCGTATAACTGAGGGTTATTATTATTTTGTTGATGTCATAAGTATTTGTTTTAATTTTTCCAATTCAATCGAAACTTATCAAACACGTCATAGCTCAGTTTGATTCCAAGGCTTTGTGAGCGAAGACAAATCTCAAAACGTCTTGAAAAAATCATTATAAAGAATTTAAATTTTCAAATTATGAAGTGTGCATCACTTAACCTTGATAAAATATGCTCATCCGTTGGTTGTCGGGTGTTATTTATTCTGGTGGTTCAGGCAAGTCTATTAAATAGCAACTGGAACTGATTCAAAATTTTTACTCGTTAGTTAATCCAAGGAAAAATTTATTGACCCAATTAAAATACAAACTAAGAGACATTTTTTGAAACTAAAAGAAGATCAAATAAAATAGAATAGAAAAAGGCTTCTTACTTGATAGATATATAATATAACAAAATTTGATTATCAAAACAGATTTAATCTGTTAGTCTTCTACAATTTTAATTTCAAAAAAATTTCTATTCAAAAAACTTTTAGAATTAAATTAATGTCTACAATAAGCACCGCTTATATTTAATAGACGTATATAATCAAAACTCAATATATAATGTCAAATGGAATAGATAAACCAACAGATATAAAAAAGTCATTAAAATTAATAAATAAATATTTGAAGGAGACAAAATTTTGTTTCTGATCTTACCTTTAAGAACACCAATTGCCTTTTAAAAACATGAACACAACTTAAGGACTTCTCAAAAAATATAATTTATTCGAAATATTTAATATATTTAAATATTCAAATAAGTTAATTCCAAAATCTCTCAAGACATGCACTATACCTTCAAAAAACAATTATAATCCTGATAATCTCTTCATCGGCCCTAAATAATATTCCAAATATTAAAATCAAATAACCATCACTATATCTTATCTCCACGTGTTAACAGGATAATATTAAATTAAAATTGTAGAAGACTAACAGATTAAATCTGTTTCGATATTCAAATTTTAAAAGAAGATCTCATAAATAAATGTTCTCATCAATGTTCAATTTTTGTTTTAACATATAGGAATATTGTAAATATCTTAACTTTTTATATAATAAAGTAGCCTTCAGTAATCTGTGCTGTAATATAGAGGACAAACATGGTCTGTAACATAGGTGCATTACATATTTTCAGTTAAATCTAGTACATTTGCTCCAATGATTGTTATTACAATTAATAAGAGTAATAATGCTGCTTGCAGAAGAAGACGATACTATTACATGAATGTCATTATTATCGTATATCTTCTTTTGATGACTGGCTACATAGTCAAAGAGTTGAGTCCAATGTATATCTTCTTATTATAGAGATGAAAATATTATATTTATGCATCTGCGATTTGGCAGTTAACCCACAGATTACTAACTTAGCCTTGTTTATCGTCTTTGTATTTATCTTCGGAGAGGAGCGTCTGTTATGGTTGTCATCGGTGGTAGGAGCTAAAACGTCAGCTGAAGAGCGGCCAGTTTTTCTATTTTAGAAATAGAACGCCATTGCTCATTAAAAGTAAGGAGAGACCCAAACGGAAGTCCACTGAGCTCCTCTAATATGTAAAGTTATTGTATTGTATTGAATTACCTGAGGTCAACGCGAGTGTTATTTGAATCATGTATACTTTATTCATTGGTGGATTTTACTGTACTGATGCTCCAGTCGGGGGCGATCTGTTAACTCTGAATTGACCATTCATATGTGTATCCTAAAATTGAACTACTGGCCAGAACAACTGAAAGCAGCTGAAATTATACTTGTCTCTAAACCAGGTAAATATGCAGACACCATCACATCCTATCGTCCAATCAGCATCCTCCCAATTCTATCAAAAATCTCAGAAAGACCGGTGTTACAAAGAATAAACTCCGACCCAAATATGGAGGAGTGTATACCAGATCATCAGTTTGGATTCTGGTCAAATCACTCCACAATACAGCAAATTCTTCGAATTAACCACGAAATAAGTAAGGCGCTTGAAAACAAGCAATATTATACATCTGCATTCTTGAACGTGAGTCGAGCTTATGATAAAGTTTGGCATCTAGGTTTGCTCTATAAAGTCGAAACATATCTGCCTGGTTGTTATTATGAATTATTGAATTCCTATCTTAGTAAAAGACGATTAAGAGTGAGAGTTGGTAGTGAGGTCTTTTAACTACTTCCCAGTACGATCAGGAGTTCCCTCAGGGAAGTGTCATTGGACCACTGCTAAGTTTCCTCATTCAATGACAAATCAAAAGGAACAATTCCGTTTTAGTGTTAAGAAATATCTCATTGATAATATTTTCTATTCAATGAAGGAATTCTTTGTTAAGCAGTTAAATAAATAACAACAAATTTGTAATGGAGACGAATGGTAACCGAAAGATATTGACATAAATAAACATTTATTTTCAAATGACAAGCCCCAACACAACAAAAAAACTTGGTTCAGCTCTTGTCCTCTCTCCAGAAAATACATTTCCACTCTCTGCAGACCGAGTGAGATCCAACCATAGATTAACAATAATAATAGTCTTGTTGAACTATGGATCCAACCATTGCTGCAGTACAACTTACCTATTTAAAATTAAATTAGTTTGTGAAGTTTTCTTGTACATACGACCATAGATAATCAAGATTGTGTTTCTCGTTTATCAATGGTCATGTCCTTTCACTTGCCTAAAGTACATACGGCCATAGATAATCTCCTTTCACTTGCCTAAGGAAATTTATTTATATATCTTCTAATATATATAAATCTCGTGTCACAATGTTTGTCCTCGATGGACTCCTAAACCACTTAACCGATTATAATAAAATTCGCACACCATGTGCAGTTCGATCCAACTTGAGAGATAGGATAGTTTAAATCTCAAATTATAGTCGCAATTTTAAATTATTGCTAATTATTTGACAGTCACAATTATCTGTTAACTCCAAATGATTCTAACAGATGTCGATACCTTTTGACTGGGTTGAGTAAGTAATCAATAGATGGCGCTGCTATGGTAAATCTACGAACGTGTCATATAAGCTACATTTTAACAGCATAATTACCACGTGTTGTTGACGCTATAAAATTAATTAAATTTATTTTGTAGTGAACGAAATACCGTATATATATATAAATAGTTTGATCTCAATTGAAAATTCCATTCTTACAAAACCCTGCTGATTGTTGACTTAGTCAAGACCCATTTATTTGGAATGAACAGTCGGAAGTAATACTTTTGTCGATGGTCTTAGTAACCAAGCACGAAAGAGAAGAAGAAGAATCGATGTCACAATCTAACCAAGACGTAGTTAAAAACGTGTAGATATAAAAAGTGTAATATTTTAATACTGAAAATTGGAAAAAAGATTCGATATGGATGATATTAAGGTTGGAAATGATGATTATGAAATGAAGGGAATTGAAAATACTGGATCTTTTGGCAGTAATACCTATGAAGCAGGAAACGACCGTTTAGTTCCGTCTTCTATTTGGTAAAAATTATACATTGTTCAATTACCTAAGTACTCTTTAAACACCTATATCAAGTCTCAGTTTTTTTGATGTGGCTACTAGATTCCACATTTGTGCCATTCCTTTGTTTGAATATGAATCTATGGGCAAAATAAATCATTCTTTTGATATTTCAAATTTACTGAAATTAGATCCCACTGTAGTTTCATTAAATTTTACAAAAACCTACTTATTTTCGAGGTTTTTCAAATAGTTTCTAATAGGTTTTTGACTGTTTCGGTCTTTACTTGATGAAAATTCATCGTATATGATTTAAAGTAAACGACTTTATTTCCGCTAATATTTATTGTTTACACAACAGTTATTTCGTCAATTACATTTTGACTTCATCAGGTGAGTATGGTACTTTTACAAAATCGGTCTCCTTAAATACAAATTTTAGCAAAAATAAATGTTACAACATGAAAGTATGTTTCGGGAATTTTCAGAATTTATTCAGAAAGGTTTAAATCTGTCTGGTCGTGAAGTAAAATGTGTTTTTTATGATGCCGGCTTATTTATAGTGCTTCTAAAAGGCTCAGTCTATTGCATTAGTTTTCTATGTGGAGAACTTCCGAATTATGATTAAAATCATGTCCTCTTTCTTGAAGGCGTTTGATTCATTTTTGACGAATGAACTCTGATGTTCTTTTATCCCATTCTCGAATGTTCTGCCTGTTTGGCCGCAGGTTAACCTATTCTCCCGATATCTTTATTATTTTTATCGAATATCAAATATTGAGATTCCAATTTACTTTAAATACCTAGCTATCAGTTCAGATTTTCGTCCTAAAAACGTTAAGCAAATATAGTTTTCATTTTTCGTTATAATTTGTGGGCATGTATTGTTTTTGTTGGATTTCATTTAATGGTTTGTCAATAATCGATGTGTGGGAGTCTGCCCATTTATGATCTTAATCTTTCAGTTTTAACCTATAAACCAAATACAGAAATTATTTTTTAGGACTAATTACCCGGAAAAATTTTCGTGATTGACTATTTCCGTTTCAGGGCCTCACATCAACATAACGAAGAGAAATTTGAAAGCATGAAGGTGAAGATTGAAGACGTGGACATCGCTGAACAATTCATCGATGAAATCGAAGTCCACGATAGGGAAGAATACATCGTTAAAAGTGAATATAATCGTCCCAATAATTCATCGCAACAAGGCGATAACGAGATTTTTCGTTCTGTGAGTGACCGTATAGATTCGGTTAAATCAAATTTGAAGCGATACGAATGTAACTTATGTGATTATAATGCCAACGAAAAATACCGACTGAGAAAGCATATAGATTCAGTTCACTTGAACCTCAGAGAACATCAATGTAGCTTATGTGATTATGCGGCAAATCAGAAAATATCCCTTAGAAATCATGTAGATACGGTTCATTTGAATTTGAAAAACCATAAATGTCCCTTGTGTATTTTTGCTAGTAACGAGATGGCTAGCGTCAAAAAACATATATATGCCGTTCATTTGAATTTGAAACAACATAAGTGTCATTTATGTGATTTTGCCGCGAACATAAAAAGAAGCCTAAAGAACCACGTAGATGCAGTTCATTTAAATTTGAAGCGTCACAAATGTAACTTGTGTCATTACGCCACGAATGAAAAAAATAACCTCAAGCAACATACAGCTTCCGTTCATTTAAATTTGAAAGGACACAAATGTAACCTGTGCGGTTATGCGGCTAATCGAAAATGCGAGCTTGAAAATCATACGGATTCCGTTCATTTAAATTTGAAAAGGTATAAATGTCACTTATGCGAGTACGGCGTGAATCGGAAATACGTCCTCAAGTCTCACGTAGATTCGGTTCATTTAAAATTGAAAAAACACAAGTGTAACTTGTGCGATTATGCCGCAAGATACAAATATCACCTGAGAAATCATATGAACGCCTTTCATCTCAACGTAAACGCACACAAATGCCAGCTATGCGAATATTCCGCGAAGGGAAAGGCCGATCTGAAACGTCATAAAGAATCGGTTCATTTGAACTCGAAAAGGTATAAACGGGACTTGTGTGATTACGCGACGAACGAAAAAGGCATCCTACCACGTTATCTGAACCATCACGTAGATTCCGTTCATTTAAATTCGAAAAAACATAAATCTAACTTGTGTGATTATGCCGCAAATCGGAAATTCGATCACAAAACTCACACAGATTCGGTTCATTTCAATTTGAAGCAACACAAATGTCACCTATGTGATTATGCTTCAAATCGGAAGAGCGAGCTCAAAATTCACGTAGATTCGGTTCATTTAAATCTGAAACATCACAAATGTCACCTATGTGATTATGCCGCAAATCGGAAATTTAACCTCAAAACTCATATAGATTATCTTCATTTAAATTTGAAGCAACATAAATGTAACTCATGTGATTATGTTGCAAATCGGAAATGTGACATTAAGATTCATGTGGATTCAGTTCATTTAAATTTGAAAAAACATAAGTGTGACTTGTGTGATTTTGCCGCAAATCGGAAATTCGATCTCAAAACTCACATAGATTCGGTTCATTTAAATTTGAAGCAACACGAATGTCACCTATGTGATTATGCTGCGAATCGGAAGAGCGAGCTCAAAATTCATGTAGATTCGGTTCATTTAAATCTGAAACAACACAAATGTCACCTGTGTGA
This sequence comes from Megalocaria dilatata, assembly GCA_034642435.1. Classification (NCBI taxonomy): domain Eukaryota; kingdom Metazoa; phylum Arthropoda; class Insecta; order Coleoptera; family Coccinellidae; genus Megalocaria; species Megalocaria dilatata. The sequence continues at coordinate 43,165,966 of CM067862.1, read as the reverse complement.
TTATGCTACGAATCATAAGAGTCACCTGAAAAATCATACGGACGCTATTCATTTCAACATAAAGGCGCAGAAATGTCACTTATGTGAATATTCGACGAATCAAAAAAGTACTCTTAAAACTCATATACGTTTGGTTCATTTGAAATTGAAAAAACATATATGTGATTATGCTTTTTAAAAAACATGTGATTATGCCGCTAATCAAAATGTTCAACTCAAACATAAAGGCACACAAATGCCACCTATGTGAATATTCGACAGATCAAAAAGGTCATCAGTTATATCATATACTACTCTGTCAACAAAGTACCGGGAATTTTCAATTAAAACAACGTTTTTACATTTAATCGTCAAAATTTATTGGGTCGCCTTCGAAATAGGCTCCATTTGCTCCAATAAATCTATGCCAACGGCACTTCCAATTATCGAAACATTTTTTATAGGCGCTTTCCGGGATGGACTTTAGCTCTCGCGCCGAATTTTGTTTTATGGCAATTTTAGTTTTGGGAAGAGGAAAAAGTCGCAGGGAGCCAAATCCGGCGAATACGGTGGTTGCTGAAGCACGTTTGTTGAGTTTGATGACGTTTTTGAAGAATATTCAGGTCTTTCGGTACGAGTCGTGCGGCCACCTTTCTCATGCCCAAAATATCAATCAAAATCGTACGTGCGGACTCGTGGGATATCTTAAGATCATGTGCTATCTCTCTCAAGCTGGTACGACGGTTTTCCAGCACCCTTTCCTTAATTTTATCGACGTTATCTTCGATCGAAGCCGTCGATGGGCGACCACTTCACGGCCGTCCTTGAAGGCTCTGTACCACTGATATGCACGAGTTTTCGATAGAGCATTATCACCAAAGACCTTTTGCAACATTTTCAATGCATCGGCACACGAAAATTCATTTGCAACACAAAACTTAAAACAAATTCTTTGCTCAACGTTATCACCCATAGTAAAAATCGGCACGCACTCTGACATCAACTGACTTAATCAGCTGTTGCAAACACACTAGTTGACGGATCCCGCTCAAGCTTGGCATAGTAATTAAGGACAGTGGTACCAACCTAGGAAAAAAAATTTTACCTGCCTCATTGCCCCGCCAGATTTAAATCGATAATTCCCGGTACTTTCTTCACAGAATTTACATTCAGTTCTTTTAAATTTGAGGAGATATAAATGTGACTTTGCTGCAAAATGTAACGATGTTCTAAAAAGACATAAAATTTAAAGCAGCATAAATGCAAGAAATCTTAAGAATGCTCTCAAACGGATTGTAGATTCAATTCATTTTAATTCCAGACTGCATAAGAGACTTAGGTGATTACTGTAACTAAAAAAATTACCCTCAAAAATTATATATATTCTGTTCATTTCAGTTCACTTACATAGATATTTTCAGCCATTTTACCAAGTGGCACTTCACCTACATTCAGATTGTATATAAATAAATTATACAATTTAATTCATTGTAAAATATTTAATAATTAGTTTATTTAAAGATTTATGAGAGATTGTCGATGGTTTTTTGCAAATGAATCAAATAACTATCGAAGTAGGTATGTTACAAGAGTTAAATATTTGAGATGAAGTTATTCTTTGAAACTGCAGTCACAACAATGTAAACTTAATTTTTTTTTGATGTAATATAATAGTAATTTTTAACTCTTTTTATTGATAATATCATAACTCTTATAAACTTCATAGGAATCAAATTATTATTGTCAAATATAAAAACTAAAAAGTGTAGTGGGCAGATGGCACAACCATTGAGGCCGATTTGAAGAACCATTGCCTTTTTTGTGTCTCAGTTGGCTGATCTAATTTAACCTTGATCAATGACCATTTTCCAAAAACCTTTAAATTAACTGTTATACAAATTAATAAAAATTCAGACATAACTTTGTGTCTGTTTTTGAGAGATTGTTTTAACATGTATATCTAATAAAATATTAGCATTATATCTTGTGTTTTATGGCGTATAACTGAGGGTTATTATTATTTTGTTGATGTCATAAGTATTTGTTTTACTTTTCCAATTCAATCAAAACTTATCAAACACGTCATAGTTCAGTTTGATTCCAAGGCTTTGTGAGCAAAGACAAATCTCAAAATGTCTTGAAAAAACCATTATAAAGAATTTAAATTTTCAAATTATGAAGTGTGCATCACTTAACCTTGATAAAATATGCTCATCCGTTGGTTGTCGGGTGTTATTTATTCTGGTGGTTCAAGCAAGTCTATTAAATAGCAACTGGAACTGATTCAAAATTTTTACTCGTTAGTTAATCCAAGGAAAAATTTATTGACCCAATTAAAATACAAACTAAGAGACATTTTTTGAAACTAAAAGAAGATCTCATAAATAAATATTCTAGTACATTTGCTCCTATGATTGTTATTAAATTATTAAGAGTAATAATGTCAATATTATCGTATATCTTCTTATGATGACTGGCTGGATAAACAAAGAGTTGAGGCCAACTGTGAAACACTCGCCGAAGATCAACTCACCGGTTGATTCTAGCTGAGTTGGTTCGTTTTCACAACTTGGTTCTATTAAAACTCAAAACTTTATTGCCAGCTTTTCCTTCACTCGTATAAGCGGAAATAAATTAACAAAAATGTACAAAAACAGGATAACAAAAATTGACGCTAATTCTTCGGGTTCAAAACCACCATTGAATTACATTGCATTATTTCTTTCGTTACAGAAGAAGTTCTGTCACTTCTGTTGATCTGTCATTTGTCTGCGACAGAACTCAGTCTATGATCCCTCATTCAATAAAATAGATCTACGGTAATTACAGAAAATACAACTCAATAAGATACTGTAATTCAACTATTCTCCGCTAGATGGAGCCACCTAGTAAAACTGAAACATCACAGTACTGAATCTGGAATCTAGAACTCGGAGCGGAAGTTTCAACACCAACGTTATAGAGATAAAAATATATGTATGCATCTTCTTTAGTAGGAGAAGGAATCTTTCTTTTTGTGATTTCTCAATAAATTATTGAAGATTTATCAGATGGTAACAAGAATATTCGATTATGAACACACACATGTAGGTTTAAAACTATTTAATTTCGTATATATCAAAAATAGCCTCAAGATGAGACAAAAAACCGTATTCTTTCCATAAAACCAATCAATCAAATAAATGAATATTTCATTAAATTGATTCCAGAAATAAGTGAACAGCTGTTTGGATTCTTCCAAGAATCAATAAGAGTTCATTTCTGTAACATTAATTTTCTTCACACTACTCAACGTTGGACATTTCCTTTTCTATGACACCTTGGTCGCATGATAAATTTTTATTTCTTCAGTCAAGATGCAAGAATATGTATGCACGAATACGAATGGGCTGAAATTCGAAACAAAATAATTCTAGGAAACTCTAAAAAAATATCAAGCATAACTTACATTTCGAAATATGATAGAATGTTAAATTGCATGGCTACTTTTAGTTGAATATTGGCCAAATATCATAAAAACATCTTCCACAAGAAATTATTGAATACAAGTTGTTATTTTGACATCTGAATCATTCAAATGGAGGTAAACAAACTTTGCTTTGGTGATACGTTTTTCATGCTTCCTTTTCCTTCTTCATCATTTCCAACACATTTAATATGCTCAAAGTTCACGTCTATATTTTTCATACAAAATGTTTGTGCATGATCTACATATTGCCTCAAAATAAGTGTGATAATATGGTATACTTGTTGATTTTGTTCATACCAGCCATAGATTTATAAAAATCTTATCTTTATATTTTAGTATAAGATGTACAGAAATTTTTGAGATTTCAAGTAATAATTTAATTTATTGAATGTAATTACTATTTTTAATTAATCTTGAATCTTTTTTACAATTTTCAGTATTATAATATTGCAATTCTTATAGTTATATCACGTTGTTTCATTATAGCACGTTTTTGACAGGTCTAGGTTAGATTATGTATATATATATATATATATATATATATATATATATATATATATATATATATATATATATATATATATATATATATATATATATATATATATATATTTGTTATATCTGTGTACGTCTGTCATTAAAATCATATTCTGTGCTCTATTCCTTACAAAACCAATCTAACCTAGACCTGTCAAAAACCTGCTATAATGAAACAACGTGATATAACTATAAGAACTGCAATATTATAATACTGAAAATTGGAAAAAAGATTCAAAATGGATAATATTAAATTTGAAGATGATGATTATAAAATGAACCGAATTGAAAATACTGAATCTTTTGGTGGTAATATCTATGAAGAAGGAAATGAGTGTTTTGTTCCGTCTATTCGGTAAGAATTATACATTTTATCATTAATAAGGGGTGTACGAGAAAGGGTTTGGAGAGGTCCAGGCAGACTAGAGCGACTGAATTTCGCCCGGGAAGTTGTGCCCTTTCAAGGCTGATCAATAATGTGCTGGGGGGGTAAAATGTTAGGTCGCCATACCCCTCTTATAATCGTTGAACAAACAATGACTGGTGCCATCTACGTAGAAAACATCATTGAACCAATCATTCTTCCTCTGCGCAACAAATTTAGGGATAATTTCATTCATCAGGATGATAATACCACACCACACTGCACGCGAAGGGTTCAAAATAATCTACAAGAAAACAATATCCAGATAATGAACTGGCCAGCAAACTCATCAGACATGAATCCAATTGAGCACGTATGGGAAGATTACTTAGAGATAGCAATATCCAATCGCGAAAACCCACCTTCAACTTTTCAGGAATTGAGTTTATCGCTTCAGGAAGAATGGAACGATATGCCTGAAAATTTCATTAATGACTTGATTCGTGGGATTCCTAGGCGTATTGGGCAGTTGATTGAAAGAAGAGGTGGCAATACGGACTATTGAATTTGGATTCAGTTGTGGAATAACTATAAATAAATGATCGATAAATTTAGATTTATTCTCATTTTTCCTATTTTGTCTCATCCTGCATAAAGCAAAGAGTAACAAACAAAGATTTTCTATCAAATATATTGCAGTTGAAATAGAGGAAAATATTAATCTCATTTCCAGAACATATATTGTTTATTTCTTGAGAAACCTAGTAGGGCAAAGACTTATGACAATGGGTGTATATATTTTATCATTTTCAGCTTAATCTAATGAATAACTTTTATGATATTTAAAATTTACTACATCTAGTTTTTGCCATGCTTTTTCTAGTTTATTTCCATAAAATTTTCAATTACCATTCAGATATATATTTTTGAACATTTAAAAAAGTGAAGTTTGTAATGAGCATTTCACGGATCCCTTGGGGGGAAGTTTGCCAATAGATGCTGTTGATCTTTCAAATCTAACCTAAGAGCCAGATACAAATATTTATCATTATTTAAATATTTTAATATTAGCCTTCTACATATTTAATTTCAAAAAATTATATTTAATAATTATAACTTCTGAAAATATCATATAAGTACCACTTATATTAAATGACATATAAAATAAACATTCATTATAAGACATCCAAATGGTATAACAAAATCCGATAAATAAAAATTGTTAACCAAAATCCTATAAATTAAATATTTTGAATAGACAAAATTTTGTTTCTGCTGATCAATCTTATGAAAACCAATATCTTTCAAGAATATCCAACATAATCTTAAGAATTTCATCATAAAACTATCTTACTTAGAATATTCAATATTATTGGATATCTAACTAAGTTACTTTCTATAAAATCTCAAGATTTGTAAGAACATTACTGGAAAACAAGTTGTAAGAGAGACTTTGCTTCGTCAGTATTCAAATAATTCATATTCAATAAAATATAACATCAATCAACAACAAATATGTACTCACCCTTCAGCAATTTAGAAAACTTCTGGTAAACTGAAAAATTTTTAAATGTAGTGTAACGGTTAACTATAGATAAATATTTCTGTGGTTTACCCTTGATCTAAAAGATTGAAAGACAATTTAACGGCCTCTGTTATAGCACCAGGAGTATCTGTATAAAGAATGTTAAGGAAACCAAATTATTATATATTATGAATAAAATAACATAAATAGAGGTTAATCCTTGATAGAAGGTATATAAAATTATTTAAATATTTCAATATTAGCCTTCTACATATTTAATTTCAAAAAATTATATTTAATAATTATAACTTCTGAAAATAAATTAAAATAATGTCATATAAGTACCACTTATATCAAACGACATATAAAATAAACATTCATTATAAGACATCCAAATGGTATAACAAAATTCAATAAATAAAGAACAAAATTTTGTCTATTAAAAATATTTGGTTTATAGGATTTTGCTTAACAATTTTTATTTATTGGATTTTGTTATATCATTTGGAAGTCTAATAATGAATGTTTATTTTATATGTCATTTGATATAAGTGGTACTTATATGACATTATTTTAATTTATTTTCAGAAGTTATAATTATAAGATATAATTTTTTGAAATTAAATATGTAGAAGGCTAATATTGAAATATTTAAATAATTTTATATATCTTCTATCAAGGATTAACCTCTATTTATGTTATTTTATTCATAATATATAATAATTTGGTTTCCTTAACATTCTTTATACAGATAGTCCTTGTGCTATAACAGAGGCCATTAAATTGTCTTTCAATCTTTTAGAACAAATTATTTAAATATTTTAAAAATTTTTAAAAAGATTTTAAAAATTTGCCTTCTACATATTTAATTCCAAAAGATTATATTTAATGATTATAACTTCTGAAAATAAATTAAAATAATGTCGTATAAGTACCACTTATATCATGACATATAAAATAAACATTCATTATAAGACATCCGAATGGTATAACAAAATCCAGTAAATAAAAATTATTAACCAAAATCCCATAAATTAAACATTTTGAATAGACAAAATTTTGTTTCTGCTGATCAATCTTATGAAAACCAATATCTTTTAAAAATATCCAACATAATCTTAAGAATTTCATCATAAAACTATCTTACATAGAATATTCAATATTATTGGATATCTAACCAAGGTACTTAATATAAAAACTCAAGATATGTAAAACATTACTGAAAAACAAGTTTTAAGATCAACTTAGCTTCATCAGTATTCAAATACTCATATTCAATAAATATAACATCAATCAATAACAAATATTCGCTTAAAAATATATCTGTGATTTTTAAAATCTTTTTAAAAATTTTTAAAATATTTAAATAATTTTATATACCTTCTATCAAGATCAGCCTCTTTTTATGTTATTTTAGATCAAAGGTAAACCACAGAAATATTTATCTATAGTTAACTGTTACACTACATTTAAAAATTAACCTCTATTTATGTTATTTTATTCATAATATATAATAATTTGGTTTCTGTAACATTCTTTATACAGACAGTCCTTGTGCTATAACAGAGGCCGTTAAATTGTCTTTCAATCTTTTAGATCAAAGGTAAACCACAGAAATATTTATCTATAGTTAACTGTTACACTACATTTAAAAATTTTTCAGTTTACCAGAAGTTTTCTAAATTGTTGAGGGTGAGTAAATATTTGTTGTTGATTGATGTTATATTTTATTGAATATGAATTAGTTGCAGACTGACGAAGCAAAGTCTCTCTTAAAACTTGTTTTTCAGTAATGTTTTTACATATCTTGAGTTTTTACATAAAGTAACTTAGTTAGATATCCAATAATATTGAATATTCTAAGTAAGATAGTTTTATGATGAAATTTTTAAAATTATGTTAGACATTTTTTAAAGATATTTATTTTCATAAGATTGATGAGCAGAAACAAAATTTTGCCTATTCAAAATATTGAATTTATAGGATTTCGGTTAACAATTTTTATTTATCGGATTTTGTTATATCATTTGGATGTCTTATAATGAATGTTTATTTTATATGTCATTTGATATAAGTGGTACTTATATGACATTATTTTAATTTATTTTCAGAAGTTATAATTATTAAATATAATTTTTTGAAATTAAATATGTAGAAGGCTAATATTAAAATATTCAAATAATTTTATATACCTTCTATCAAGAATTAAGCTCTATTTATGTTACAAATATTCATTGTTTTCAGTGCCTCACATCAAGATAACGAAGAGAAATTTAAAAGGGTTGAGGTGAAGATTGAAAATGTAAACATAGATGAACAATTTATTGATGAAATTGGAGTCTATGATAGGGAAGAATACGTTGTTAAAAGTGAAGATAATTATGCCACTGATTCTTCACAGCAAATTGATAATGAGCCCTTTCGCTCTGTTAAATTGGAAGAAAAACATCAAGGGATTAACATTAGTGGCCGTAGTTCAGGTGATGAAGAAACAATGAAACAGCACCGGTTGTTTCCTCCGGATAAGAAGCAAGATGAACGTCAATTGGGCGAATCTGAAGTGAATCATCGAAATAGTTTTAAAGATTTAGATTCAGTTCTTGCAAATTTAAATCCAAATTGTAACGTTGAAAACACCAAAAGCAGCCCCAGAAGATATGCAGATCCTGTCGAGCTCAACGAGAAGAAACATGAATGTCCCTTATGTAAATATTCCACGAATCGAAAAATTTACCTCGACAGACATTTAGATACAGCTCATTTGAATTTGAACCAACATAAGTGCCACTTGTGCACTTACGCTAGTAACAGCAGAAGAAAACTTAAAAATCACGTAGATTCCGTTCATTTAAATTTGAAGCAACATAAATGTCACTTGTGCGATTATGCCGTGAATCAAAATTATCTTCTCAAAAGGCACATAGATTCGGTTCATTTAGATTTGAAGCCGCACGAATGCAACGTGTGCGATTTCGCCACGAACATAAAAAGAAGCCTCAAGAATCACGTAGATTCGATTCATCTAGATTTGAAACAACATAAATGTCACTTATGCGATTACGCCACGAGTCTAAGAAGAAACCTTAAAGCCCATATAAATTCGGTTCATTCGGATCGGAAACAGTACGAGTGTAATTTATGTGATTACGTCGCAACTCGGAAATCTAGACTCGAAGATCATGTAGCGTCCCATTTGAATTTGAGGCAACATAAGTGTAATTTATGCGATTATGCCGTGAATCAAAAGTATCTTCTCAAAAGGCATATATATTCGGTTCATTTGAATTTGAAGCGGCATAAGTGCCACTTGTGCAATTACGCTAGTAACGACAAGAGGAACCTTAACAACCACGTAGATTCTCTTCATTTAGATTTGAAACGACACAAGTGCCACTTGTGCACTTATGGCAGTAACGCCAAAATAAAACTCAAAAGTCACGTGGAATCGGTTCATTTGAATTTGAAACAACATAAGTGTAAGTTGTGCGATTACGCCGTGAACGAAAAGTATCTTCTCAAAAAGCATGTAGATACGGTTCATTTAGATTTGAAACAACATAAGTGCCACTTGTGCAACTACGCTAGTAACGACAAGAGAAATCTTAAAAGTCACGTATATTCGGTTCATTTGAATTTGAAGCAACATAAGTGTAACTTGTGTGATTATGGTACTAACGACAAGAGAAGCCTGAAAGATCATACGTATTCCGTTCATTTAGATTTGAAGCAGCATGAATGTAAGTTTTGCGATTACGGTTCGAATCGTAACTATCGACTTAAGAATCATATAAACGCAGTTCATTCAAGTCAGAAAAAATAATAATAACTCGAAAAAGATCCGCCAGTTTGAGCATAATCAGGGTTAATGGCAGTTATACAGGGTCCTGCAATAGTGCGTTGCGTTCCCGTAGATATTTCGTTTCAAATTTGTTCTCTGAAATCTTTACGTCCTTTTTCGAAGCACTTTCAGATCTAGAAAACGCGCTGGAATATCTTGATGGTTTGCACCGTAGGGTCAAATTCACACCATGTTACCACAATGTTATAATAAAGTAAATTTTCTTTGCAAGACTTTTAATTATGAATAATGATGAAATTTTCTTTGATATATTCAGAAAATTTGAATATCAAAACAGATTTAATCTGTTGTCTTCTACAATTTTAATCTCAAAAAATTCTTTGAAGAAACTTTAAGAATTAAATTAATGTCTTTATAAGCACTGCTCATATTTAATAGACGTATAAAATCAAAATTCATCATACAATATCAAATGGAATTAAGAAAAACCAACGAATATAAATTGTCAATTGAAATTAAAATATAAATAAGCAAACATTTTTTGTAATGAACTCTTCAGACAAACTTACGAAGCCCTGTTTGTTACAAAATGTATTGTTTTCTGATCCTATATCAATGAAAAATAACTCTTTCTCAAAAATATAAAACATAATTTCAAGAACTTCCCAAAAACTAATTTATTTGAAATATTCAATATATTTTAATAAATTACTTCAAAAAATCTCAAAACATGTAGCACATCCTCAAGAAATAATTAAAGTTACGATAAGATTTATATTAGGTTTTTTAAATAAAGAAATTCATTATACAGTGTTGAATGGTTTTAACTAAGGCCAAGTGCCTTATAAGCTTTGTATGATTTTCTGTGAACATGGAACATAGAGTACCTTGGATATAAAGGTACCTACTTAGATGTTTGTTGAGAATCGTATATTTCTAAGATGGCACTGGTAAGTCTATACATTGTTTAATTGATTTTATTATTTTTTATATGTAAAGATGAACTGATCTTATCCTAACTTTAATTATTTCTTGAGGATGTGCTACATGTTTTGAGATTTTTTGAAGTAATTTATTTAAATACATTGAATATTTCAAATAAATTAGTTTTTGAGAAGTTCTTGAAATTATGTTTTGTATTTTTGAGAAAAAGTTATTTTTCATTAATATAGGATCAGAAAACAATACATTTTGTAACAAACAGGGCTTCGTAAGTTTGTCTGAAGAGTTCATTACGCATGCCTGGAACGAAACAAAAAATGTTTGCTTATTTATATTTTAATTTCAATTGACAATTTATATTCGTTGGTTTTTCTTAATTCCATTTGATACTGTATGATGAATTTTGACTTTATACGTCTATTAAATATGAGCAGTGCTTATAAAGACATTAATTTAATTCTTAAAGTTTCTTCAAAGAATTTTTTGAAATTAAAATTGTAGAAGACAACAGATTAAATCTGTTTTGATATTCAAATTTTGTAATAATCCTTCTATCAAGTAAAAAACCGTTCCTTCTTATTTTATTTATATTCAGAAAACCCAAAACTTCAGATATAACCGTAGCCCACTTTTCAAACCATCTGAATACACATAAATTAGCTGCTTGTAGAGAATCTCATGTGTGTAAACTTCCATAGCTGGCCAGGAATTCAATAGGTGCGCTGCAGTGAGGTTTTTTCTTTTCCGAGCGACCACTACCCTAAGACTCAATATACCCACAGTTTTCCTGGAATGTTGTTTCTCAAAAAATTGCATTTACTTGACTGACCTACCTTAATCCGCCGGTTATTCATCGAATACCGTTCGAATCATAGATCAACAAGACTATATAGATTGGACACTTTCCATAAAAAGTCTGTATCAAGTTTGTCGCTTTTTTTGTAGCGACTGGTACATGAAACAAATCCAACTAAAGAAAACTGTATTACCAACTCTCAAGAGAACTGCATTACCTCTGCTTTTAGAATACTGCATTATCGACGCTTGCCGCGAATATTTGAATATTCTTTCAGTTTTTCTTTGGGCTAAAATCAAACAAGTGTTCAGAAATTACAATGTTTTACTACCAAAACATTGAAATGCTTACATTCACACAACTTTACATCAAATACATTTAAATTTTTTGGTAGTAAAATAAAGTAATTTTTGAACACTTGTTTTAATTTTAACCCTAGGAAAAACTGAAAGAAGATTCGAATATTCGTTTCAATCTTCAAACTCACTATTTGAATAACAGATACATGTTTGAACTATAATTAATTATTCATTATAAAAAATAGAAACTATTAAATAAAAAAGAGATGAAATTAACATATTTATTACAATACTTGCATTTAATTTTTGTGCAGTACAACATAGTAATTTCCAAAAACTTGTTTCAATGTTTAAACTCACTATTTGAAAAACAGAAATATGTTTGAACAATAATTATTCATTGGTTATAAAAAGTAAGAACTATTAAATAAAAAAAAGAGATAAAATTAACATATTTAAAGTATTCCAAGGAGTTAAGACAAAAATTGAACCTTGATAACATTAATTTATGAGATCTTTAAGATTCAAAATGTCTTTCAGCTTGGTCCTTAATCGGGTCAATAAATTCCTCTCTGGATTACTGAATAAAAATTTTGAATCAGTTCTGGTTGCTATTTTATTCACTTGCTTTCACCACCGGAATAAAGAACACCTGAAGAGTCAAGCATAATATTTGATAAAGATTATGTGATGCACACTTCATAATTTGAAAATTTAAATTCTTCAATATCATATTTTCAAAACATTTTGAGATTTTTCTTCTCTCACAAAATCTTGGAATGAAATGAAAGAGACAATTAAAACACTGATTAAATGAAAAGTAAGTACAGTGCCCCGGTTTCATCAAATTACCAAATTGATATTTCCTACACTCCATAAAAATAGTCTAGACGACTTCATAGTAAATGAAAATTAACCAACCTGAAGAAATATAATAATTTGTACCAATCAGTTGGCTGTATAATTTCAATCCACCCCTTAGATAACTTGGGATCTCTCTTGGGAAAACGATGTCTAGGGCTGGTTAGATCTTGACACCCATGTACACAACATTCCTTAATATAGCCCATTTTCAAGTACTGTACTGAACTCAATATTTGAAAATACACTAGTTTAGATGTCATTATAAAATAAAACACTTGTTTACATTTTCTACTTTTTTTTGGTATTGACGTACGTTTCGTCTTTGCTTGAAAGACTTCATCAGAATACGAAGTAACAGTTGTTGTACAATGAATTTATAAGATTTTTTACAGAAGGTATACATGTGTTTTTAAATTGTTCGTCGGGTTGGTTTTCTCAAAGAATATTCCCTTCAGAATCATGTTCACTCGATCTGTTTACATTTTCTACTTTATTTCTGGTATTGACGTACGTTTCGTCTTTGCTTGAAAGACTTCATCAGAATACGAAGTAACAGTTGTTGTACAATGAATTTATAAGATTTTTTACAGAAGGTGTACATGTGTTTTTAAATTGTTCGTCGGGTTGGTTTTCTCAAAGAATATTCCCTTCAGAATCATGTTCACTCGATCCAATCCGATAACAATTTAAAAACACATGTACACCTTCTGTAAAAAATCTTATAAATTCATTGTACAACAACTGTTACTTCGTATTCTGATGAAGTCTTTCAAGCAAAGACGAAACGTACGTCAATACCAAAAATAAAGTAGAAAATGTAAACAAGTGTTTTATTTTATAATGACAATTACAACTGATTTCTACCAAGCAACGGCCCAATCTATCATAAAAACTAGTTTAGATGCACTAAACTGTTTTGAACTTAACTCTTACGAAATTTAATCAAAAAGAAATATGAGATGTAATCGAGGTTAGGCCATAACAAAACGTAAACAAAACTACCACTTCTTTTCGAAATATATGACAATTATTTCAACTATGGATAACGCGGCTGATGGTAGCGGTACCTAGCGGCGAAATCCAAAAGTATAAGTTGATGGTTAGCGCTAACTATTGACTGGTGCATCAACTAAAATCTTAGTTTTAGTGGGGGTAGGGAAGTGTCCAATCTATATATTATTGTTAATCTATGATTAAAACCTTTTTAGAGAATGACAGTTGAAAATAGTCGGTGTACCTTTCTGCCGCAAGGCGTCACTAGCTATCCGAATGAGAAACGCCCGACGAACTTGAGTTAGACAGCCCAATACTCACGACTTGACACCCAGCTTGCATTCTTTGAAAATTCTAAAAGGTAATAAATATTTCTCATTTCAACAGTATTTGTTGGACTTCATATCAAACTTATCTGATGCATTGGACAGTTTAAGAATGTTTCCAAGGTCGGTTTACTTTCTAGCCTTTTCAGAAGAGCAGAAATTGTTTGCATTCAGTGAGAACTTGAAGTGAGTAATGATAATCAACAATTACTCACTTCAAATTCTTACTGATTGAGAACAGTAGCCACACGAACGTCTTCCTCATAGATGCCAAACATAGGGACTAGAGTGGAGAAGAGATCCCCTGAAAATTTTTTGGCATATCTCTAAACATATAATGAATAAATAAAAATAATAATAATAATATTTTTGTTAGACTTAAGTATAATTTAATAACCACAAGCTTCATTAGCAGGTCTGCAACATCATTATTGCCAATACTTCTTATGTCAATTACTAACCACTATAAGGAGTACTCGAGCTTAGACGGAACACTCAGAATAGGTAACTTACTATCTAAAGAGATTTCAGGTGAAAGACCAGACAGCAGGTAAAATTTAACCTAAAAAGTTCAGTAATATAAAGATCTACTGTGACGGTCAGGCTGCTACTAAATCAAGTACTGACGTCATTGGTGTGAAAATTATATTGGAATGCTTGTATAGACTAAATGAACTGGGGCAAGAACTGCGGTGTTTTCTTATTCCAGAACATACTGGAGCTGTAGGAAACGAAAAATCTGGAAAAGAGTTTGGTAATATTATAAATAAGAAATACAAAACTTTGCGCTCCAAAAATGAGTTAGATGTTCTAGCGACCATGCCTACTGGATGTTCTGGCCCTATAAAGCATATAGAGAGAAGTTCAGCTGAAAATATCGAAAGGAAATATTCTAAATGAAATTAGAAGCTTATTATCTATCTATATACTATTTCAGCTAATAAATAACAGACTTAACATTTTCAAATGAATTAATTTGACCGATTTGTACCAAATATCATCAGTGAGGAGTGTAAACTATGGTAATAGAAAGTTCTACATCTAGAGACAGTGTAACATATATCTGCATAATAATTCTAAAATAAAACAAACACAAAAACGTTTTACTGATCATCGGGGCATAATTGCAGACATGCGAACATCTCGAACTTGTTGGTTGTCTTTAGTGCAATCCGACATTATAGCTCACACTCTTTACTAATGACTTAACATTGATTAACCGCTCGTAGACCCTCAGTTCAAAATATAATATTCACTCACCCAAAAGGAGGGAAGGCCAGTTTTCTAATCTCGAATTTAATCCTTTTAGAAATATCTGATGTAAAAACAAAACGGTTTCAGCGTTTAAAAATATCGAATTATATCCCATTTTCTAGTACTGTATTGAACTCAATATTTGAAAATACACTAGTTTAGATGAGCTAAACTGTTTTGAACTTTACTCTGAAGAGATCCGGATCCTCTAAGGATCATACGAGTCACAGAGTCCCTGATAGATAAATTCCACCATTATGTCATTGTATTTTACCGCTTTAATTTCTGTGTCAAAATACTCTGTGTTGCGGTGACTTGACAAGTAAATGATTAGTGAGAATAACAAAGGAGAACAAGGTCCTTATAGCGTCCCCATTGTATTTGAATTCATTCGAGAGGAAGGTTCTTGGAAATAAACCTCCTTGAGCAACTTAGTAGTCTACTCGAGATAATAGTAATTATAACAGTGTCCCTTGGTAACTCTTAGTAAGTAAACTTCTTTTAAATGCTTCTGATTAATTACATGCTTTGCATTTTTAAATACCACCTTTGTGTTAATGTGAAATTAATGACTGCACGCTTGTTCATTGTACTTCGCTTTCCATTCTTGTATTTTTGCTTTGCCGTTATTTAATCCAACCGGAATGTTTTAACTAAATTGCATTGCCTTTGTACATAACTTAAGCAACCCTCACAAGTTTTCTGTTTGTATTGTATACTTTCTCTCGGTGCCTGATTGCCTTTTGCTGTATTTGTAAATAGTGGTTCTTTATCTGCGTAAAACTTGCCAATAGGGATTTGTATTATCTTTTCTTACTAATTGCGGTGCTTGATATGTAACTGATTTGTATGTACTCTTGTGTGATCCCCCGGATACCCATTTCTTTGTTCTTATTGCAACGTCCATTAACACGCCCGGGGTAATGGGGTACTGTATCTATTTTATAATGTCCCGGTCAGTTTGTGTTACCTATTTGTCATATGTAAGTGCCAGCTTACTTTGAGAGATTGTATTCCATGTGAACCAGTGGCATTCTTTAGGGTAAATTGCTGGGGAGTCCTGGTAGAGGACAACATATCGTATAGAGAAAGTAAATAACTCCAGATATCCTGATTGCTAGAATTGTTCCGAGGTATTGTGATATCCCCAGGGATTAGTTTACGTGACCCTTCAGGTAGTGTTCGGTTCGTTCTTCAGTAATATCTGAGCCTTCCTGGGCCCGAGGAGGTCAGATACAGTTCCTTTGATAGTAACTTCTCCGGTCGACTCGAATCAGGTTAGATCCCCTCTTTAAGGAGATCTCCTGGGAATGCCACAATTACCCTTACCTTACTGTCCATTTAGACTTACCCATTGTAGTTGAGGTTCAGCACTGATTACCGGAAGTACAGTCGAAGGTGCGCATGCTGGCTGTATCCCCCATTTCCTGCATAACTTTACCCTTTTTCCGCTGCGTAAGAAGGATATCTGATTTGAGCGAATACCGACCTAACAATATGTAGTAATAAGTCATTTAGACCCGGGGCGCTCTTGGTTTCACAGGGCCGCTTTGCGAACCACTGCGTAGAGTAGATTTAACCACAGGCTGATGAATGTGTTCCCATTTATTGAGGGTTGTTGCTTTTGAACATTATAAATAAAAATATATTATTCTGGTATTATTGTGTTTTGAATATTTGAACCTCCCGTCACTGTTTCCTTGCTTTCGTTAGGTGTAATTTGGGTTGCCTACACAACGTAACGTCCTATTCGCCCGCCACAAGACAATCACGATAAAGAGGTTAGCGCTCTTTAGATTACTTCGTATAATTCCAGATCGTTAAGAGTACTCCGTAAACCCCTAGATATTTTAGAGTACTCCGTAAAACCCCAGATCTTAAAGTACTCCGTAACACCCTAGATCTTTTAGAGTACTCTGTAATGTACGGGATAGCTCAACTCTTACGAAATTTAATCAAAAAGAAATATGAGATGTAATCGAGGTTGGGCTATAACAAAACGTAAACAAAACCACTCTTTTCGAAATATATGACCATTATTACAACTATGGCTAACAGCTGATCGTAGCGGTACCTAGCGGCGAAATCAAAAGTATAAGTTGATGGTTAGCGCTAGCTATTGACTGGTGCATCAACTAAAAACTTAGTTTTCGGTGGAGGTAGGGAAGTGTCCAATCTATATATTATTGTTAATCTATGGTTCGGATTGTGGTAGTTCATATTTAGAGCTAATGACGGTTGACTGTTCATTATACCGTGGCTTATAACGGTTGACAGTTCATTCAACACCACCTAAAAGGTGATGTTGGTTCATTATACATATGGGCGCGGGCACGTGTGGGAAGAGGAGAGGAAGGTTACTTTCCGACATATTAAAAATAATCATTCATATTCTCTTTTTATGGCCTTCAACTTCCAAGTTACGTAGCCATTCATTATAATCGTATATTTCTTATCATAGAGATACAAATTCGCTAATATTATTTTCGTATTCTGTGATCGCTGTGCTCTTTTCCTTACAATAACAATCTAACGGGGAATCTCGGAAGCATAGTGAGCACAGACGCTTGCTAATGTATCAGAGATTTCGGGTTCAAATCCCGCTGCGCCAATGGGTGTGATTGTGTCCGTTAGGTAATGATATATCAGTGAATCGTATAATAATAAAATGCCCAAAGTCCATAAATGAATGAGAAAGAAAGATACAAAAATTAGTGACTGGCTACATAACCTGGGAGGTGAAGGCCATAAAAAGAAAATATGGAAGAATGAATAACAATCTAACCTAGACCTGTCAAAAACCTGCTACAGTGAAAAAGCGTGATATAGCTATAAGAACTGGAATATTTTAATACTAAATATTGGAAAGAAGGTTCAGGATGGATGATATTAAGGTTGAAGATGATGATTATAAAATGTAAGGAATTGAAAATACTGAATCTTTTTGTAGTAATATCTATGAAGAAGGAAATGAGTGTTTGGTTCCGTCTTATATTTGGTAAGAATTATATACATATTGTATTATTAATAAGGAGTGTGAGGTATGGTACTACAAGGTTCTACAAATCGAGACAGCGCCACGTGCCACACAAGCAACGAAACAATCGCAATTCTGCAAGAGAAGTTTCCTAGCCGTGTTTTTTTTTCAATGTCGAAATCTTATTGGAAAATTCCTTATATTGAAATGAATCAATGAATATTTGGGAAAATCTCTATTTTTGTTTCGTTTTTTTAGGAACTGAGAAACTATCAAACTTCAACTTTCCTTTGTAGTTATAATTGTTGATGACTTGTTATCAATAAAGAAGTTATCAGTATATCCGTGAGAAAAAAACATTCAGGAAGGACAGTGCTTTATTTTCTCTCTTGGCAAAACAGCTGTGTCGCTAATTTTTATTGATATTTAAAATTTACTACAATTAGTTTTTTCATGCTTTTTTCTTGTGCATTTCCATAAAATTTTCCAGTACCATTCAGATATATATTTTTGAACATTTAAAAAAGTGAAGTTTGTAATGAGCATTTTACGGATCCCTTGGGGGGAAGTTTGCCAATAGATGCTGTTGATCTTTCAAATCTAACCTAAGAGCCAGATTCAAATATTTATCATTATTTAAATATTTTAATATTAGCCTTCTACATATTTAATTTCAAAAAATTATATTTAATAATTATAACTTCTGAAAATAAATTAAAATAATGTCATATAAGTACCACTTATATTAAATGACATATAAAATAAACATTTATTATAAGACATCCAAATGATATAACAAAATTCGATAAATAAAAATTGTTAATCAAAATCCTATAAATTAAATATTTTGAATAGACAAAATTTTGTTTCTGCTGATCAATCTTATGAAAATAAATATCTTTCAAAAATGTCTAACATAATCTTAAGAATTTCATCATAAAACTATCTTACTTAGAATATTCAATATTATTGGACATCTAACTAAGTTACTTTATGTAAAAACTCAAGATATGTAAAAACATTACTGAAAAACAAGTTTTAAGAGAGACTTTGCTTCGTCAGTATTCAAATAATTCATATTCAATAAATATAACATCAATCAACAACAAATATTTACTCACCCTTCAGCAATTTAGAAAATTTCTGGTAAACTGAAAAATATTTAAATGTAGTGTAACAGTTAACTATAGATAAATATTTCTGTGGTTTACCCTTGATATAAAAGATTGAAAGACAATTTAACGGCCTCTGTTATAGCACCAGGAGTATCTGTATAAAGAATGTTACGGAAACCAAATAATTATATATTATGAATAAAATAACATAAATAGAGGTTAATCCTTGATAGAAGTTATATAAAATTATTTAAATATTTCAATATTAGCCTTCTACATATTTAATTTCAAAAAATTATATTTAATAATTATAACTTCTGAAAATAAATTAAAATAATGTAATATAAGTACCACTTATATTAAATGACATATAAAATAAACATTTATTATAAGACATCCAAATGATATAACAAAATTCGATAAATAAAAATTGTTAATCAAAATCCTATAAATTAAATATTTTGAATAGACAAAATTTTGTTTCTGCTGATCAATCTTATGAAAATAAATATCTTTCAAAAATGTCTAACATAATCTTAAGAATTTCATCATAAAACTATCTTACTTAGAATATTCAATATTATTGGACATCTAACTAAGTTACTTTATGTAAAAACTCAAGATATGTGAAAACATTACTGAAAAACAAGTTTTAAGAGAGACTTTGCTTCGTCAGTATTCAAATAATTCATATTCAATAAATATAACATCAATCAACAACAAATATTTACTCACCCTTCAGCAATTTAGAAAATTTCTGGTAAACTGAAAAATATTTAAATGTAGTGTAACAGTTAACTATAGATAAATATTTCTGTGGTTTACCCTTGATATAAAAGATTGAAAGACAATTTAACGGCCTCTGTTATAGCACCAGGAGTATCTGTATAAAGAATGTTACGGAAACCAAATAATTATATATTATGAATAAAATAACATAAATAGAGGTTAATCCTTGATAGAAGTTATATAAAATTATTTAAATATTTCAATATTAGCCTTCTACATATTTAATTTCAAAAAATTATATTTAATAATTATAACTTCTGAAAATAAATTAAAATAATGTAATATAAGTACCACTTATATTAAATGACATATAAAATAAACATTTATTATAAGACATCCAAATGATATAACAAAATTCGATAAATAAAAATTGTTAATCAAAATCCTATAAATTAAATATTTTGAATAGACAAAATTTTGTTTCTGCTGATCAATCTTATGAAAATAAATATCTTTCAAAAATGTCTAACATAATCTTAAGAATTTCATCATAAAACTATCTTACTTAGAATATTCAATATTATTGGACATCTAACTAAGTTACTTTATGTAAAAACTCAAGATATGTGAAAACATTACTGAAAAACAAGTTTTAAGAGAGACTTTGCTTCGTCAGTATTCAAATAATTCATATTCAATAAATATAACATCAATCAACAACAAATATTTACTCACCCTTCAGCAATTTAGAAAATTTCTGGTAAACTGAAAAATATTTAAATGTAGTGTAACGGTTAACTATAGATAAATATTTCTGTGGTTTACCCTTGATCTAAAAGATTGAAAGACAATTTAACGGCCTCTGTTATAGCACCAGGAGTATCTGTATAAAGAATGTTACGGAAACCAAATAATTATATATTATGAATAAAATAACATAAATAGAGGTTAATCCTTGATAGAAGGTATATAAAATTATTTAAATATTTTAATATAAGCCTTCTACATATTTAATTTCAAAAAATTATATTTAATAATTATAACTTCTGAAAATAAATTAAAATAATGTCATATAAGTACCACTTATATCAAACGACATATAAAATAAACATTCATTATAAGACATCCAAATGGTATAACAAAATCCAATAAATAAAAATTGTTAACCAAAATTCTATAAATTAAATATTTTGAATAGACAAAATTTTGTTCTTTATTTATTGGATTTTGTTATACCATTTGGATGTCTTATAATGAATGTTTATTTTATATGTCGTTTGATATAAGTGGTACTTATATGACATTATTTTAATTTATTTTCAGAAGTTATAATTATTAAATATAATTTTTTGAAATTAAATACGTAGAAGGCTAATATTAAAATATTTAAATAATTTTATATACCTTCTATCAAGAATTATTTTGTTACAAATATTTATTGTTTTCAGTGCCTCACATCAAGATAATGAAGAGAAATTTAAAAGGGTTGAGGTGAAGATTGACGATGTAAACATAGATGAACAATTTATTGATGAAATTGGAGTCTATGATAGGGAAGAATACGTTGTTAAAAGTGAAGATAATCATGCCACTGATTCTTCACAGCAAATTGATAATGAGCCCTTTCGCTCTGTTAAATTGGAAGAAAAACATCAAGGGATTAACATTTGTGGCCGTAGTTCAGGTGTTGAAGAAACAATGAAACAGCACCGCTTGTTTCCTCTGGATAAGAAGCAAGATGAACGTCAATTGGGCGAATCTGAAGTGAATCATCGAAATAGTTTCAAAGATGTGGATTCAGTTCTTCCAAATTTAAATCCAAATTGTAACGTTGAAAACACCAAAAGCAGCCCCAGAAGATATGCAGATCCTGTCGAGCTCAACGAGAAGAAACATGAATGTCCCTTATGTAAATATTCCACGAATCGAAAAATTTACCTCGACAAACATTTAGATACAGCTCATTTAAATTTGAACCAACATAAGTGCCACTTGTGCACTTACGCTAGTAACAGCAGAAGAAAACTTAAAAATCACGTAGATTCGGTTCATTTAAATTTGAAACAACATAAATGTCACTTGTGCGATTATGCCGTGAATCAAAGGTATCTCCTCAAAAGGCACGTGGATTCGGTTCATTTAGATTTGAAGCAACATAAATGTCACTTGTGCGATTATGCCGTGAATCAAAATTATCTTCTCAAAAGGCACGTGGATTCGGTTCATTTAGATTTGAAGCCGCACGAATGCAACGTGTGCGATTTCGCTACGAATATAAAAAGAAGCCTAAAAAATCACGTAGATTCGATTCATTTAGATTTGAAGCAACATAAATGTAATTTATGTGATTATGCCGCGAATCAAAAAAGTCTTCTCGGAAACCATATAAGCTTAGTTCATTTAAATTTGAAGCAACATAAATGTCACTTATGCGATTTTGCTTCAAACGAAAAGGGCCCACTAAAAAGACATTATGAATCAATTCATTTAAATTTGAAGCAACATAAATGTAACTTGTGTGATTATGCTGCTAATCAGAAAACTAAACTCGAGAATCATATCAAGGCTTTTCATTTCAACATGAAGGAATACAAATGCCACCTATGCGAATATTCGACGAATTATAAATATTGTCTGAAAAATCATGTGGACTCAGTTCATTTAAATTTGAAGCAACATAAATGTCACTTATGCGATTTTGCTACAAACCAAAAGGGCCAACTCAAAAGACATTATGAATCAATTCATTTAAATTTGAAGCAACATAATTGTCACTTATGCGATTTTGCTTCAAACGAAAAGGGCCCACTAAAAAGACATTATGAATCAATTCATTTAAATTTGAAGCAACATAAATGTCACTTATGCGATTTTGCTACAAACCAAAAGCGCCAACTCAAAAGACATTATGAATCAATTCATTTAAATTTGAAGCAACATAAATGTCACTTATGCGATTTTGCTACAAACCAAAAGGGCCAACTCAAAAGACATTATGAATCAATTCATTTAAATTTGAAGCAACATAAATGTCACTTATGCGATTTTGCTACAAACCAAAAGGGCCAACTCAAAATACATTATGAATCAATTCATTTAAATTTGAAGCAACATAAATGTCACTTATGCGATTTTGCTACAAACCGAAAGGGCCATCTCAAAATACATTATGAATCAATTCATTTAAATTTGAAGCAACATAAATGTCACTTATGCGATTTTGCTACAAACCAAAAGGGCCATCTCAGAAGACATTATGAATCAATTCATTTAAATTTGAAGTAACATAAATGTCACTTATGCGATTTTGCTACAAACCGAAAGGGCCATCTCAAAATACATTATGAATCAATTCATTTAAATTTGAAGCAACATAAATGTCACTTATGCGATTTTGCTACAAACCAAAAGGGCCAACTCAAAATACATTATGAATCAATTCATTTAAATTTGAAGCAACATAAATGTCACTTATGCGATTTTGCTACAAACCGAAAGGGCCATCTCAAAATACATTATGAATCAATTCATTTAAATTTGAAGCAACATAAATGTCACTTATGCGATTTTGCTACAAACCAAAAGGGCCATCTCAGAAGACATTATGAATCAATTCATTTAAATTTGAAGCAACATAAATGTCACTTATGCGATTTTGCTACAAACCAAAAGGGCCATCTCAGAAGACATTATGAATCAATTCATTTAAATTTGAAGCAACATAAATGCAAGAAACCTTAGAAATGCTCTAATGCAACTAAAAAAAACTGTTCTTAAAAATCATATACAATTCTGTTCATTTGAATACATAGATGTATAAATGTCATTTGTGCGATTATGCTTCAAACCGAAAGGGAAATGTCAAAAGTTATTATCAATCAATTCATTTAAATTTGAAGCAACATAAATGTCACTTATGCGATTTTGCTACAAACCGAAAGGGCCATCTCAGAAGACATTATGAATCAATTCGTTTAAATTTGAAGCAACATAAATGTCACTTATGCGATTTTGCTAGAAACCAAAAGGGCCAACTCAAAAGACATTATGAATCAATTCATTTAAATTTGAAGCAACATAAATGTCACTTATGCGATTTTGCTACAAACCGAAAGGGCCATCTCAGAAGACATTATGAATCAATTCATTTAAATTTGAAGTAACATAAATGTCACTTATGCGATTTTGCTACAAACCAAAAGGGCCAACTCAAAAGACATTATGAATCAATTCATTTAAATTTGAAGCAACATAAATGCAAGAAACCTTAGAAATGCTCTAATGCAACTAAAAAAAACTGCTCTTAAAACTCATATACAATTCTGTTCATTTGAATACATAGATATTCTCAACTTTCAGATTGTATAGAATTAAATTTAAAAAAGTTATTTTTTGTATCAAATCTAAATACTATATATCTATATTTTAATTTTATCACTGTGTGGAGGATCAATTCCTTCAGTTGAAAATCTTGTACATACCTTTTTGTAAACTTTTCTAATGTTTAAATTGTCAAGAATTATTGTATTTAGTATTTTAAGTTCAATTGCCACAAGTGCAAGTGTTGCACTTGTGGATCAGAAATAAAGATAAGATTATTATTTTATATTCGAAAAACATTGATTTCTTTTTGTATTGATTTTACTATCATCAAATATATTTCTAAATATTCATTATTCCATTCTTAATTTGTAATGACTTTCCTTGAAAATTTCCTTTCAAACTATTGCACAAGATGACGATTGTCTTTGTGTATTCTGAGGAGTAAAATATTTCAAAACATATTAATACCATGATTAAATTGGTTTTTTTGGTCCCCATCTTCCCGTAAAATTGACAGTTCAAGAAAAAAATTTCATAACACGCAGCTACCTTCAAAGTTTCAAAGAGTTACTGTAACATTAAAGGCCACCCGTGAAAGAAATAAATCGGAAAAGTGTATCAAACATTGATTAAATATGTTTTTTGAATTGCAAATTGAACTTCAAGTGGCCATGAACGGATTTTGTTCCTTCACAAACTCGATCTTTCCATTTTGCTTAGAAACTGCCCTGAAAATTTTCGAGAATTGTTTGTCTTCAAAATTATCATGTTACTGACGAATGGACGTACAGAATTTTATTTGACAACCAATTGTTGTCTGTATGTTCAATGTAACCATTTCTGCCTGAAAATTGGACAAATGAAAACCCTACAATGGAATGACAAGCTCTCTAGAATGAACAGGCAAAAATAGAACTACTTTTTGTCCTCTCCAGAGTCAAGTTGTAAGTTAAAATTTTTCAGGCACTTTTTATTTTATATCTTACGAATATTTTTAAAGAAATTTACAATTTGCAATCAGAAATCTGGATTATCAAATTATTTTATACTTCTTAACCTGTTTTAAAAATATGCCTTTTAAAAACAAATAATAAATGGTTTTATTAGAAATTTTTATCGGAATTTTCGGCATGAGTTATCATTGCAACTGAATTACTTAAATTACTTTAAATTCAGAATTATTGATATACTAGCTGACCTGGCCACGCGTTGCTGTGGCTAAAGTCTGAAAAACTTGTTATCATAGCACATTGAAATGATAAGTGCTAAATATTTTTTAATAGAGGTTAAATAAAAACAATAAAAAAAATATATTTGTACAACTATTTAAAAAGTGTAGGAAACTGTCTATCATTTTTGCATTGACATTTTAATTAAATTTTATAATTATGTGATAATACTTACATACATATATTCAAATTAAATTATAAAGTTTTGATCAATGAAGCACAAATAAGTAAAAAACAGGATTAATTTCACTGTATTATCTTCATTATAATATGAATTCAATTCACACTAAAGTTTTTGTTATATTACATTATAGTAAACAATCTAAGAGGAACAATAAGAGAACATCAGGTAGCTTATATGACACGTTCGTAGATTTACCATAGCAGCGCCATCTATTGATTACTTACTCAACCCAGTCGAAAGGTATCGACATCTGTTAGAATCATTTGGAGTTAACAGATAATTGTGACTGTCAAATAATAACAGACAAATAATTATAGCAATAAATTAAAATTGCGACTATAATTTGAGATTTAAACTATCCTATCTCTCAAGTTGGATCGAACTGCACATGGTGTGCGAATTTTATTATAATCGGTTAAGTGGTTTAGGAGTCCATTGAGGACAAACATTGTGACACGAGATTTATATATATTAAGATATTTTACAGTATATATTGAAACTAGGAACCGAAATAGCTATCAAATGTTGGAATTCTGTTCAATTATTTTTATTTGATTCTTTATTTTGAGAATTTTGGATAATTTTGGAATAGTGGATTTTCTTGTATTTGTATGTTAATTTCACTGTTTTGTACTTTTGCAGGCATATTATGAAGTAAGGTCTATAGTAATTCTAAAATTATGTTTTACTTGGATATTCAAAAGGCAACTCATCGATTAATTTCTTCCCTGCTTTACCATTCCTTAAACATTTCCAGAAAAATACATCAAGGACTTCCAGTTATCTGTCAGTATATAAAATATTTTCCAGTTGGCGCTCACAAATATAGTAAGTCTCGTCCTTATTTTTCATTTCAACACGCTGAAAATATATCAAGTTTATTGACGGAGTGTAAAATATAATCAATTTTTATAGTCACAAATTCTAAGCCCATCCAACAAATTTCCATCAAAATAAGAGTAAAGTTGTTTAATTAATTATCTCATCAAGAATAAAGTGAAGTTTGAAAATAATCATCCAGAAATCAAAAAAATATTACATTTTTAAATTTAAATCAAATTCCCCCGGGTTCTCCATCTGTATCTTGCAGGTTTGATTCGAGATTGGAAAATTTACCTTGAAAACTAATAGCATCATTTTCAATTTCAACCAATAAGGATATTTTATAACTAACTTTATGTATACCTTATACGATGAATGTGTAATTATCTTTAATGTTTTATTTAAAAATTAACCGCTCTCAGTGCGTACTTATTCAAATAACAATCTCACAGATTATGTCTATTACTAATCTGTGAAAATACTTTCTAAATTTCAAAAACTTAATATTTTAACCACAAAATTCCTACTTCTTCAGTACTATATTTTTTCTCTAGAATGGAGCTTCGTAACGCTTTCAACTGAGAGTACCTTTTTTTTAATGTTTGGACAATCTTATTATTCCATCAAAACTCCGATAAGATATAAAAAAAAAAGATTTGTGGAAAGGATATGATTTCAGTGAAGTTTGAAAGAAATAGTGTCCAAAATTTCTGAACCTTTCAGTCATTTCTGGAAAGCTTCCTTCTCTTTGTAAGACAGCAAAGCTTATTCCTTTTTTTTTCAGAAAAACTGCTACTGATGATATAACAAATTATCTTCCAATATCTCTATCGAATTCCGTCTCGAAGGTTATGAAGAGGGTACCATATGAGAGAATGAAATGTTGGATTATTCAAACAAGTTGTCAACTATCACAAGTTGCCAATATCGCTTCCGGATTGGCAAATCAACAGAAACGGCAGTCTGCCAATTTATGGAGTTTATTTATGGCTGCTTAAACAATGGCATTTGTTTGATGAATTGCATGCATTTAATTTGCCTGAATTTCAACTTCATGCTGAATAAACTGGACAATTTTTGTTTTAGGGGAGTGTTTCTTGAATGGATCCGCAGTTTTTGATCAATCAGCATTTATTTGTTCGAGTTGGTACAACAGGATTGCAAAGATTATAATAAATAAATGGGAATAGGCAGTGATCTAAATAGATCACAACTACTATCATACCTGTATATGCATAGCACATATTACGGAAGGCTATCATTACTAATTTACCAATCTGTCTCATTAATTTAGTTTATTTATGGGTATATGCATAGATTAACTATACTGTAAGAAACCTAAATATAATAACATATTGTGCAACTAGTGCGAGAAGTTGTCGATTGCCCACTCTCGTGAGCAATCGACGAGGTTGTCTATTGCCCACTCTCGTGAGCAATCGACGAGGTTGTCGATTGCCCTTTCTCGTGAGCAATCGACGAGGTTGTCGATTGCCCACTCTCGTGAGCAATCGACGAGGTTGTCGATTGCCCACTCTCGTGGGCCATCGACAACCTTGCACCAGTTGCACATGCTATTTTTTATTACGAATGCGAGGATAATGGGAGTATAAATATGGGGTCCAGGGGCAGAGCCCCTGAACTGAAAAAGTTAAAAAATTTGAAGTAAATTTATTTTTAACAATTAAACACAACACAATAACACAAATTTCCAACGATAAAGTATAGAAAAACAAAATTGTTCAATCAGTTTTACTTCCGCTTAAATAAATTGTTATGTTCGAACAGTTTGAGAACGTTATATTCAAATTTTTTGAATTTCCGATGGGTCCGTATTTAAAATTTCAAAATTTGAATCGATCTTGTCCTGTACTCCAATGTCTATTGGAAAATTAAATGCCAACCTTACTTATTTAGTATTGACAGTTCGACTGTCTTTTATTTTTGTTATTCATTTTAATTTTGTCAATTTGCGTGCGAGAAGTTTACTTGTCGCACTCAAATCGACATTAAATTTACTCAAAACTCGTGTGGTAATTGTGAAGTGGGCAATTAGCGTCTTTTCGACCCCAAAAGCAAGCACAAAGATAGTACTTTCCCCGCATGAGTAATAAAATAGTATATTGTGCAACTAGTGCGAGAAGTTGTCGATTGCCCACGAGAGTGCGCTCATTCGCTCGAGTGGGCAATCGACAACCTCGCACGAGTTGCAAATACTATTTTTTATTACAAATGCGGGGATAATGGGAGCATAAAATATTTTTATTTAAATGCCAACCTTACTTATTTAGTATTGACAGTTCGATTGTCTTATTTTAATTTTGTCAATTTGCGTGTGCCAATGAAAATTTGGGTGCGAGGAGTTTACTTGTCTTTACACCCGTTTACAGAACATTTCTTAGTATATCCCATTTTCAAGTACTGTATTGAACTCTATATTTGAAAATACAGTAGTTTAGATGCACTAAACTGTTTTGAACTCAACTCTCACGAAATTTAATAATAGAAAATATGAGATGTACCCAAGGTTGGGCTATAACAAAACGTAAACAAAACTACCACTTCTTTTCGAAATATATGACAATTATTTCAACTATGGATAACGCGGCTGATGGTAGCGGTACCTAGCGGCGAAATCCAAAAGTATAAGTTGATGGTTAGCGCTAACTATTGACTGGTGCATCAACTAAAAACTTAGTTTTAGGTGGGGGTAGGGAAGTGTCCAATCTATATATTACTAGCTGACCCGGCCACGCGTTGATGTGGCTAAAGTTTTTGTAGGAAATTGTGTATCATTTTTGCATTGACATTTTAATTAAATTTTATAATAATGTGATAATACTTACATACATATATTCAAATTAAATTATAAAGTTTTGATCAATGAAGCACAAATAAGTAAAAAACAGGATTAATTTCACTGTATTATCTTCATTATAATATGAATTCAATTCACACTTCAGTCTAAGTAACACGTGACCGGCTATTCTAACACCCAAAATTTAAAAAGTGGAAATAATTGAATTATACGGTATTTCGTTCACTAAAAAATAAATTTAATTAATTTTATAGCGTCAACAACACGTGGTAATTATGCTGTTAAAATGTAGCTTATATGACACGTTCGTAGATTTACCATAGCAGCGCCATCTATTGATTACTTACTCAACCCAGTCGAAAGGTATCGACATCTGTTAGAATCATTTGGAGTTAACAGATAATTGTGACTGTCAAATAATAACAGACAAATAATTAGCAATAAATTGAAATTGCGACTATAATTTGAGATTTAAACTATCCTATCTCTCAAGTCGGATCGAACTGCACATGGTGTGCGAATTTTATTATAATCGGTTAAGTGGTTTAGGAGTCCATTGAGGACAAACATTGTGACACGAGATTTATATATATTAAGAAGATATATATATTAAGATTGTTAATCTATGATTAAAATCTTTTTAGAGAATTACAGTTGAAAATAGTCGGTGTACCTTTCTGCCGCAAGGCGTCACTAGCTATCAGAATAAGGAACGCCCGGCGAACTTGAATTAGACAACCCAATACTCACGACTTAACACCCAGCTTGCATTCTTTGAAAATTCTAAAAGGTAATAAATATTTCTCATTTCAACAGTATTTGTTGCACTTCATATCAAACTTACCTGATGCATTGAATAGTTTATGAAAACTTCCAAGGTTCGGTTTACTTTCTAGCCTCGTCAGAAGAGCAAAAATTGTTTGCATTCAGTGAGAACTTGAAGTGAATAATGATAATCAACAATTGCTCACTTCAAATTCTTACTGATTGAGAACAGTAGCCACACGAACGTCTTCCTCTAAGATTCTAAACATAGGGACCAAAGTAGAGAAGAGATCCCCTGAAAATTTTTGGCATATCTCTAAATATATAATAAATAAATGAAAATAATAATAATAATATTTTTGTTAGACTTAAATATAATTTAATAACCACAAGCTTCATTAGCAGGTCTGCAACATCATTATTGCCATTACTTCTTATGTCAATTACTAACCACTATAAAGAGTACTCGAGCTTAGATGGAACACTCAGAATAGGTAACTTACTATCTAAAGAGATTTCAGGTGAGAGACCACACAGCAGGTAAAATTTAACCTAAAAAGTTCAGTAATATAAAGATCTACTGTGACGGTCAGACTGCTACTAAATCAAGTACTGACGTCATTGGTGTGAAAATTATATTGGAATGCTTGTATAGACTAAATGAACTGGGGCAAGAACTGCGGTGTTTTCTTATTTCAGAACATACTGGAGCTGTAGGAAACGAAAAATCTGGAAAAGAGTTTGGTAATATTATAAATAAGAAATACAAAACTTTGCGCTCCAAAAATGAGTTAGATGTTCTAGCGACCATGCCTACTGGATGTTCTGGCCCTATAAAGCATATAGAGAGAAGTTCAGCTGAAAATATCGAAAGGAAATATTCTAAATGAAATTAGAAGCTTATTATCTATCTATATACTATTTCAGCTAATAAATAACAGACTTAACATTTTCAAATGAATTAATTTGACCGATTTGTACCAAATATCATCAGTGAGGAGTGTAAACTATGGTAATAGAAAGTTCTACATCTAGAGACAGTGTAACATATATCTGCATAATAATTCTAAAATAAAACAAACACAAAAACGTTTTACTGATCATCGGGGCATAATTGCAGACATGCGAACATCTCGAACTTGTTGGTTGTCTTTAGTGCAATCCGACATTATAGCTCACACTCTTTACTAATGACTTAACATTGATTAACCGCTCGTAGACCCTCAGTTCAAAATATAATATTTACTCACCCAAAAGGAGGGAAGGCCAGTTTTCTAATCTCGAATTTAATCCTTTTAGAAATATTTGATGTAAAAACAAAACGGTTTCACAGTTTAAAAATATCGAATTATATCCCATTTTCAAGTACTCTATGGAACTCAATATTTGAAAATACACTAGTTTAGATGCGTTAAACTGTTTTGAACTCAACTCTCACGAAATTTAATGATAAAAAAATATGAGGTGTAATCGAGGTTGGGCCATAACAAAACTTAACAAAACCACCATTACTTTTCGAAATATATGACCATTATTACAACTATGGCTAACAGTCGATCGTAGCGGTACCTAGCGGGGAAATCAAAAAGTATAAGTTGATGACTACTATTGACTAAAAACTTAGTTTTAGGTGGGGGTAGGGAAGAGTCCAATCTATATATTATTGTTAATCTATGGTTCGGATTGTGGTAGTTCATATTTAGAGATAATGACGGTTGACTGTTCATTATACCGTTGGTTCATTATACATATGGGCGCGGGCACCTGTGGGGAGAGGAGAGGAAGGTTACTTTCCGACATATTAAAAATAATCATTCATATTCTCTTTTTATGGCCTTCAACTTCCAAGTTACGTAGCCATTCATTATAATCGTATATTTTCTTATCATAGAGATACAAATTCGTTAATATTATTTTCGTATTCTGTGATCGCTGTGCTCTTTTCCTTACAATAACAATCTAACGGGGAATCTCGGAAGCATAGTGAGCACAGACGCTGGCTATTGTGTGAGAGATTTCGGGTTCAAATCCCGCTGCGCCCATGGGTGTGTTTGTGTGCGTTAGGTAATGATATATCAGTGAATCGTATAATAATAAAAATTGCCCAAAATGCATGAATGAATGAGAATGAAAGATACAAAAATTAGTGACTGTCTACATAACCTGGGAGTTGAAGGCCATAAAATGAAAATAGGGAAGAATGAATAACAATCTAACCTAGACCTGTCAAAAACCTGCTACAGTGAAAAAGCGTGATATAGCTATAAGAACTGGAATACTTTAATACTAAACATTGGAAAAAAGATTCAGGATGGATGATATTAAGGTTGAAGATGATGATTATAAAATGTACGGAATTGAAAATACTGAATCTTTTGGTAGTAATATCTGTGAAGAAGGAAATGAGTGTTTGGTTCCGTCTTATATTTGGTAAGAATTATATACATATTGTATTATTAATAAGGAGTGTGAGGTATGGTACTACAAGGTTCTACAAATCGAGACAGCGCCACGTGCCACACAAGCAACGAAACAATCGCAATTCTGTAAGAGAAGTTTCCTAGCCGTGTTTTTTTTTCAATGTCGAAATCTTATTGGAAAATTCCTTATATTGAAATGAATCAATGAATATTTGGGAAAATCTCTATTTTT
This sequence comes from Megalocaria dilatata, assembly GCA_034642435.1. NCBI lineage: Eukaryota > Metazoa > Arthropoda > Insecta > Coleoptera > Coccinellidae > Megalocaria > Megalocaria dilatata. Next base: position 43,133,205 of record CM067862.1, on the reverse strand, counting down.
GTTTCGTTTTTTTAGGAACTGAGAAACTATCAAACTTCAACTTTCCTTTGTAGTTATTATTGTTGATGACTTGTTATCAATAAAGAAGTTATCAGTATATCCGTGAGAAGAAAACATTCAGGAATGACAGTGCTTTATTTTCTCTCTTGGCAAAACAGCTATGTGGCTAATTTTTGTTGATATTTAAAATTTACTACAATTAGTTTTTTCATGCTTTTTTCTAGTGCATTTCCATAAAATTTTCCATTACTGTTCAAAAATATATTTTTGAACATTTAAAAAAGTAGAGTTTGTAATGAGCATTTCACGGATCCCTTGGGGGGAAGTTTGCCAATAGATGCTGTTGATCTTTCAAATCTAACCTAAGAGCCAGATACAAATATTTATCATTATTTAAATATTTTAATATTAGCCTTCTACATATTTAATTTCATAAAATTATATTTAATAATTATAACTTCTGAAAATAAATTAAAATAATGTCATATAAGTACCACTTATATCAAATGACATATAAAATAAACATTCATTATAAGACATCCAAATGATATAACAAAATCCGATAAATAAAAATTGTTAACCAAAATCCTATAAATTAAATATTTTGAATAGACAAAAATTTTGTTTCTGCTGATCAATCTTATGAAAATAAATATCTTTCAAAAATGTCTAACATAATCTTAAGAATTTCATCATAAAACTATCTTAGAATATTCAATATTATTGGATATCTAACTAAGTTACTTTATGTAAAAACTCAAGATATGTAAAAACATTATTGAAAAACAAGTTTTAAGAGAGACTTTGCTTCGTCAGTATTCAAATAATTCATATTCAATAAATATAACATCAATCCACAACAAATATTTACTCACTCTTCAGCAATTTAGAAAACTTCTGGTAAACTGAAAAATTTTTAAAAGTAGTGTAACGGTTAACTATAGATAAATATTTCTTTGGTTTACCCTTAATCTAAAAGATTGAAAGACAATTTAACGGCCTCTGTTATAGCACAAGGACTGTCTGTATAAAGAATGTTAAGGAAACTAAATTATTATATATTATGAATAAAATAACATAAATAGAGGTTAATCCTTCATAGAAGGTATATAAAATTATTTAAATATTTTAATATTAGCCTTCTACATATTTAATTTCAAAAAATTATATTTAATAATTATAACTTCTGAAAATAAATTAAAATAATGTCATATAAGTACCACTTATACCAAACGATATATAAAATAAACATTCATTATAAGACATCCAAATGGTATAACAAAATCCAATAAATAAAGAACAAAATTTTGTCTATTCAAAATATTTAATTTATAGGATTTTGGTTAACAATTTTTATTTATTGGAAATTGTTATATCATTTGGATGTCTTATAATGAATGTTTATTTTATATGTCGTTTGATATAAGTGGTACTTATATGACATTATTTTAATTTATTTTCAGAAGTTATAATTATTAAATATAATTTTTTGAAATTAAATATGTAGAAGGCTAATATTAAAATATTTAAATAATTTTATATACCTTCTATCAAGAATTATTTTGTTACAAATATTTATTGTTTTCAGTGCCTCACATCAAGATAATGAAGAGAAATTTAAAAGGGTTGAGGTGAAGATTGACGATGTAAACATAGATGAACAATTTATTGATGAAATTGGAGTCTATGATAGGGAAGAATACGTTGTTAAAAGTGAAGATAATCATGCCACTGATTCTTCACAGCAAATTGATAATGAGCCCTTTCGCTCTGTTAAATTGGAAGAAAAACATCAAGGGATTAACATTTGTGGCCGTAGTTCAGGTGTTGAAGAAACAATGAAACAGCACCGCTTGTTTCCTCTGGATAAGAAGCAAGATGAACGTCAATTGGGCGAATCTGAAGTGAATCATCGAAATAGTTTCAAAGATGTGGATTCAGTTCTTCCAAATTTAAATCCAAATCGTAACGTTGAAAACACCGAAAGCAGCCCCGGAAGATATGCAGATCCTGTCGAGGTCGGTGAGAAGGAACACGAACGTCCCTTATGTAAATATTCCACGAATCGAAAAATTGGTCTCGACAGACATCTAGACACGGCTCATTTAAATTTGAACCAACACAAGTGCCACTTGTGCAATTACGCAAGTAACGGCAAAATAAAACTTAAAAATCACGTAGATTCCGTTCATTTAAATTTGAAGCAACATAAATGTCACTTGTGCGCTTACGCCGGGAATCAGAAATATCTCCTCAAAAGGCACATAGATTTGGTTCATTTAGAATTGAAGCCGCACAAATGTAACTTATGCGATTATGCCACCACCAGAAAAAACTACCTGGAAAACCACGTCGACTCGTTCCATTTAAACTTGAAGCGACACAAATGTAACCTTTGTGATTATGCCGGCACGCGAAAAGATCTCCTGAAGAAGCACGTCGATTCCGTTCATTTGGTTCTGAAGGAACACGGGTGTCACTTGTGCAATTTCGCCACTTCCGACAAGACGAGCCTAAAAAACCACATAGATTCGGTTCATTTGGATCTGAAGCCGCACAAATGTAACTTGTGCGATTTTGCCACGAACATAAAAAGAAGCCTCAAGAACCACGTGGATTCGATTCATTTAGATCTGAAACAACATAAGTGTCACTTGTGCGATTTCGCTACGAGTCTAAGGAGGAACCTTAAGAGTCACGTAGATTCCGTTCATTTAGACCGGAAAAAACACAAGTGCAACTTGTGCGCTTACGCTACGAATTGGAAACGTAGCCTCAAAGAACACGTATCGTCCCATTTAAACCTGAGGCAACACAAATGTAATTTATGCGATTATGCCGTGAATCAAAAGTACCTCCTCAAAAGGCACATATGTTCGATTCACTTAGATCTGAAGCGGCATAAGTGCCACTTGTGCAACTACGCCAGCAACGACAAGAGGAACCTTAAAAATCACGTGGATTCGGTTCATTTAGATTTGAAGCTGCATAAGTGTCACTTGTGCGATTACGCCGGTAACGACGGAAGAAAACTTAAGGTTCACGTAGATTCGGTTCACTTGAATTTGAAGCGGCATAAGTGCAACTTGTGCGATTACGCCGCGAATCAAAGGTATCTCCTCAAAAGGCACGTGGATTCGGTTCATTTAGATTTGAAGCGGCATAAGTGTAACTTGTGTGATTATGCCGCGAATCGAAAAAGTCTTCTCGGACACCATGTAAGCTTGGTTCATTTGAATTTGAGGCGACATAAGTGTAACTTATGCGATTACGCTAGTAGCGACAGGAGGAACCTGAAAGATCATACGTATTCCGTTCATTTAAACTTGAAGCAGCACGAGTGTAACTTCTGTGATTATGCTACAAATCATAAATACCGTCTTAAGCGTCATATAGATGCGGTTCACTCGGATCAGAAGAAAAAATAATAACTCGAAAAGGATCCGCCAGTTTGACCATAATCAGGGTTAATGCCAGTTATACAGGGTCCTGCAATAGTGCGTTGCGGAACGAGACATCTTAGAAATTTCGTTTCCTCGCTAGAATCTTTATATACTTTTTCGAAACCCATTCAGAACTAGAAAACGTACTGGAATATTCACCCCATGTTACCACAATGTTATAATAAAATTAATTTTCTGTAAATGACTTTAATTATGCATAATAATGAAATTTCCTTTGATATATTCAGAAAATCCACAACAACAATAGATACAACCAGACCCAACTCCTGTGAATTTATCCACGGTTTATGACGCGCGGTGGGTCGAACGTGGGATAGAGGCGAATCGGCAGGCGGCGTTGCCAAACCTTCTTTTATTCGGGAAATTCTGTTATTCACTGATTTTATGATGTGTTTAGCTACTGAATCGCTGAAGAATAGGATTTATAACTTTCGATTTGTCTCGTACAAAGCTGCATACCAAAAATTAAAAATTTCTTGAAATAAATCACTCAATTCCCGCGAGTCATTCTCTCACAAGAGTGAAAAACCGCTCTCAGAAAATTTTTTCATCGTAGTATTCTCATTAGAATGCTGCAATTTAATAAACCTTCAGATAATTCCAGACTAGCGACCGAAATTCGTGATAGCGAAAAAACCGTCCAGCCAAGGATATCTCAAAACTCGAAAAAAATTCATAACTCGGAAACTAGATACCGCTCTCAGAAAATTTTTTCATCGTAGTATTCTCATTAGAATGCTGCAATTTAATAAACCTTCAGATAATTCCAGACAAGCGACCGAAATTCGTGATAGCGAAAAAACCGTCCAGCCAAGGATATCTCGAAACTCGAAAAAAATTCATAACTCGGAAACTAGATACCGCTCTCAGAAAATTTTTTCATCGTAGTATTCTCATTAGAATGCTGCAATTTAATAAACCTTCAGATAATTCCAGACAAGCGACCGAAATTCGTGATAGCGAAAAAACCGTCCAGCCAAGGATATCTCGAAACTCGAAAAAAATTCATAACTCGGAAACTAGATACCGCTCTCAGAAAATTTTTTCATCGTAGTATTCTCATTAGAATGCTGCAATTTAATAAACCTTCAGATAATTCCAGACAAGCGACCGAAATTCGTGATAGCGAAAAAACCGTCCAGCCAAGGATATCTCGAAACTCGAAAAAAATTCATAACTCGGAAACTAGATACCGCTCTCAGAAAATTTTTTCATCGTAGTATTCTCATTAGAATGCTGCAATTTAATAAACCTTCAGATAATTCCAGACTAGCGACCGAAATTCGTGATAGCGAAAAAACCGTCCAGCCAAGGATATCTCAAAACTCGAAAAAAATTCATAACTCGGAAACTAGATACCGCTCTCAGAAAATTTTTTCATCGTAGTATTCTCATTAGAATGCTGCAATTTAATAAACCTTCAGATAATTCCAGACTAGCGACCGAAATTCGTGATAGCGAAAAAACCGTCCAGCCAAGGATATCTCGAAACTCGAAAAAAATTCATAACTCGGAAACTAGATACCGCTCTCAGAAAATTTTTTCATTGTAATATTCTCATTGAAATGCTGTAATTTAATCAACCTTCAGGTAATATATATTTAATCAACCTTCAGAGAATATTACAATGAAAAAATTTTTTGAGAGCGGTATCTATTTTCGGAGTTATGAATTTTTTTCGAGTTTTGAGATATCATTGACTGGACGGTTTTTTCGCTATCACGAATTTCGGTCGCTAATCTGGAATTATCTGAAGGTTTCCGAGTTATGATTTTTCACTCTTGTGAGAGAATGACTCACGGGAATTAAATGATTTATTTCAAGAACTTTTTAATTTTTGCTATGCAGCTTTGTACGAGACAATTCGAAAGTTATAAATCCTATTCTTTAGCGATTCAGTAGCTAAACACATCAAAAAATCAGTGAATAACACAATTTCCCGAATAAAAGAAGGTTTGGCAACGCCGCCTGCCGATTCGCCTCTATCCCACAATCGAGCCACCGCGCGTCATAAACCGTGGCTGGAAAGGCGTGGATAAGTTCACACGAGTACTTTTCAAACCATCCAACACTCGTATAGTAGCTGCTTACAGATCAATTAATGATACATAGAGCATATTCACTTGAAAGGCCTGGGTTTAACCTCGAAGCTTTATATATGGGTTTCCCATGTCCCCACAGAGAGAAATTTGGCTTGTCACGTTGACGTCTGTGATTCGCTTCTCAAACATCACGAAAATGATCCAGTTTTGAACCGCTTCATTACTGGGGGTGAAAAATGGGTTGTATATAACAATTTTAAAGGTAAGAAATCATGGAGCAAAATGAACCGGCTCAAAGCATTTCGAAAGCCAATATCCGTCAAAAAAAGGTGATGCTGTCGATTTGGTGGGATTTTAAAGTAATCGTTTCTTTGAGCTTTTACCGGATAACACAACAATTAATTCGTACATCTACTCTTATCAGGTGGTCAAACTGAATGATGCATTTCAACAGAAAAAGTGTCGTGTTCCATCAAGATAATGCGAAACCTCATACAAGTGTGGTCACTCTCCAAAAGCTTTTACAACTTGAATGGGATACACTGCCACACCCACCATATTCTCCAGATCTGGCGCTTTCAGATTATTATTTGTTCCGGTCATTGCAAAAATTTTTTGGGTAAACTGAATCAGTTTTTTTGCCAGCAAACACCAAAAATTTCATAATCATGCTACAACCAGGAAGATGGCAAAAGCTGTTGGCCCAGAATGGAATATTTCATATATCATTTGATTGTTGATTCACAGTAATTTCGGACCCAAAATTATCACAGATGTAAGTATCATTCACAAATTACCGTTGACCATAGATCAACAAGACTATATATATTATTGTTAATCTATGGCGTTGACTATCAGAATGGAACAAAAATAATAAATAACTAAACCGATGCTTTGCTGGCGTCATCTATGGTTTATTTGCTACAACAGATCTATTTGAATAAATTCCTTGTGTAGAACACGGCATCTCAGTACAGTATAGCAAACTGCAGTTTTTTGAATAAGTGATAGTTCGATAGCGTCACCTGTTGATTGTTTGATACACCGATAATATGTCATCAATAGATTTCTCTGATTAGAATCTACTAACCTTTATGTGTACACATAATTGCCAACAGATGTCACTAATAACTTTATTCCATATTCTTATAATCCTAATTTAATACGTCAATGGTTTATCCATTTCCTGATCCGAATTTCACAGTCCTGTTTGATCCTGTTTCGATGACATATGTCCATAAATAAATAAGAATAAAAAAAATTTTCAAATTATGAAGTATGCATCACATAATCTTGATCAAATATTATGCTCGACTAGTCAGGTATTCTTTATTCTGGTAGTGTAAGCAACTGAATAAAATAACAACCAGAACTGATTCAAAAATTTTACTCAGTAATCCAGCGTAAGAATTTATTGACCTAATTAAGGTCCAAGCCTGCATCTTAAAGAAGATCTCATAAATAAATGTTCTCAAGGTTCAATTTTCGTTTTAACACTTAGGAATATTGTAAATATGTGTGAAACACTCGCCGAAGATCAACTCGCCGGTTGATTCTAGCTGAGTTGGTTCGTTTTCACAACTTGGTTCTATTAAAACTCAAAACTTTATTGCCAGCTTTTCCTTCACTCGTATAAGCGGAAATAAATTAACAAAAATGTACAAAAACAGGATAACAAAAATTGACGCTAATTCTTCGGGTTCAAAACCACAATTACCTTACATTGCATTATTTCTTTCGTTACAGAAGAAGTTCTGTCGCTTCTGTTGATCTGTTATTTGTCTGCGACAGAACTCAGTCTATGATCCCTCATTCAATAAAATAGATCTACCGTAATTATAGGAAATACAACTCAATAAGATACTGTGATTCAACTATTCTCCGCTAGATGGAGCCACCTAGTAAAAACTGAAACATCACAGTACCGAATCTGGAATCTAGAACTCGGAGCGGGAGTTTCAACAATATGTTAATTTCATCCCTTTTTTATTTGATAGTTTCCATTTTTTATGATGGATAAATAATTATAGTTCAAACATGTTTCTGTTATTCAAATAGTGAATTTAAAGATTGAAACGAATATTTGAATCTTCTTTCAGTTTTTCTTAGGGCTAAAATTAAAACAAATGTTAAGAAATTACTATGTTATACTACCAAAAAATTGAAATGTATTTGTTATAGAGTTGTGTGAATGTAAGCATTTTAATGTTTTGGTCGTAAAACATAGTAATTTCTGAACACTTGTTTAATTTTATCCCTAGAAAAAACTGAAAGAAGATTCAAACTTTCGCGCTAAGCGTCGATAATGCAGTATTCTAAAAGCAGTTCTCTTGAGAGTTGGTAATACAGTTTTCTCTAGTCGCTACAAAAAAGCGTCAAACTTGATTTAGATTTCTTCCAGTGAGTGTCCCATCCATATAATCTTATTAATCTATGAATCTAACCTAGATCTAGTCAAAAACATGCTTCAGTGAATAAATATGATATAGCTATTAGAAGTGTTATATTTTAATACAGAATATTGGAAAAAAGGTTCGAAATGGTTGATGTCAAGGTTGAAGATGATGATTACGAAATGAGAGGAATTGAAAATACTCTATCTTTTGGCAGTGATTCCTATGAAGAAGGAAACGAGCGTTTAGTTTCGTCTTATATTTGGTAAGAATTATACATTGTTCAAATAGCTAAGTAATATTCAAACTCCTATATTTCTTTTTAAAACTTTTGTAGCGATTACATTCCACATTTGTGCCATTCCTTTGTTTGAATATAAATCTATGAGCAGGATGTTTCGATAATTTTGGTGTTTGACCAACCCCATAGCTCGATTGCGTAGGACCAAATTGGCTTTATGATGGTTTTATGTATTGATAGTTTGTTGTCTATTGCCAGTTTAGATCTTCTTCCAATGAGCCATGCAACTCTTTAACTTTGAGATCTATGTATCTCTATATAAAGAGTTTATGGTTTTATATCATTTATTGAGATTCCAATTTACTTTAAATACCTAGCTATCAGTTCAGATTTTCGTCCTATTACGGTAAGCAAATATAGTTTTCATCTTTCATTATAATTTACTGGCTGACCCGGCCACGCGTTGCTGTGGCTAAAGTTTTTGTTATATTACATTATAGTAAACAATCTAACGGCCAGTTTCATAAACAACATCAAAAGGCTCCTTTATGATAAAGTCCCTTTACGAAAAAGGATCCTTTAAATGGGAGCATCAGTTTCATAAACGCACATCGACCGTCCTTTACTTAAAGCTTCCTTTAATGCGCCAGTCATATGTTTCCGACTGTTGGCTATCCTGAGAACTAGTGATTTTACGAATGTAGTTGGTGATATTCTGTAAAAATTGTGAGTTATGCGTTGGAACTTGTAAAAAGAAAAAGAGAAGAAGCATAAATCGATCTTTGCATAAACATGGTTATGTGCAGAAGACAGTATATTGAAGTTTATATCATTATTACGTTCGAATTGCTATATTTTATTACGTGGGTTATATGAATGTATATGGAAGAAAAGAGAAAAAAGTATTACTTTAAAACCAGAGGAGGAACTATGCCTCTTGGAATTGATTGAAAAAGAGAATTTTAATATTATAGGATATAGTCTGGCAAAGAATAGAAACTGCTTTCAATGCAACAGTTCTCCATTGGAGAAATGGGGACCAGCTCAAATCCAAATATGACAATATAAAAATTAAAACTAGAAGGTGGTAGCTGCTCAACGCAGTCATATTGACTGGTGGTAGGGCTCCATTCAAATTGAGGGAGCCAATTTCCAAACAGTTGAGCCCAACTGTTACGAACCCTCTTGCCGAAACGAAAGAGATGTATTATAAAAAAAACGGCTCTAGTAGAAGCTCAGATAGTGGCTATCAAGGAAGAGAATAGAAGAAAAGAAGAGGAGCATTCAAAGCTTAAAATATTAGATTTGCAAATTATGGAGATGAAGAGCAAATTAAATAATAATAATTAAATCTTTTTTATTTTGAATGCACTTTCTGAAAAAGCGGTATTAGAATTCTATCAGCATTGCTGCAGACTATGAAGTCCCCTCAAATTTGAATTAAAAGCCGAAATTTCAATAACACATAATATTTTTATTTCTTTATTCTCACTTGAAACTTTTTCAGGTGTTACCTAAAGTAAAACAATGAATCAGAAATACAAACATAGAAGCCTATCTAAATACATACCTTATAAAATCTTATAAAAATTATATGAAATCTTGTCATGTTGAAGATACAAATTGAATATGAAGAATAGTTCCACAAGTGACAAGGAAATTTATTTTTAATTATCACAGAAATATAATTTTAAATTAGGAAAATGTTTATTAATAATAGACTCTTGCTTGACGAGCTGCATTAACATTAGTTGAATTTGTTTGAAAGTCCTTTTCCTCTTGCAATCATTCATTTGGAAATATTTCGTTCATATTGTGCAAAACAGCGGTAGCAACAATAATTGACGCTTCCAAACTCCATACTTTCTCTCCACCACATTTCTAGTTTGTATAATTGACTGCTTATATAAATTTTCAGCTACAGTTATAGCTTCCGTTAACTTTGTCATAAGATAAGTCTGCAAACTATAACCACTACCACCAAGTAACAAATACCGTCCTAATTTACCACTCTCAAATTGTCTCTTCAAGACACTTATTAAAGATGGTTTGATCATATATTTCCAGTTCCATAGAATCTCAATGTGGAAAGTAGTTGGTTCATCGGTTCAATACAGCTGCCTCTGAAAATTGTCAATTTAATGATTTGGTATACATAAAATTATATCAACAAAATAATAAATCGAAATTTGTTTACCTGTAAAATGGGAAGTACAATTGATCTGCAATTTTTTGAAGCAAAGATTAAACAGTTGGTTTTGTCAAGCAAAAACGATAGAAGAAATCTAGATCATCTAACGTGGAAAAATGTCTCTCCTGTAAATTTTTGGTCTTCTCACAATTATTTCTTCATCATTTGATGAAGAAGTAGAACTAAAATCAGCATTCAACATTTGGTGCAACATATTTCGTAGTACGCTAAAATTAAATAAAATGGGATGTGACAGAACAAGGTTATGTCCACTGTTTTCGTGTGTATCGAGCACCTGCGCAGTGTCGAGCTTCTCGTTAAAGGATCCTTTTCCAGCCGTAAAGGGCCGATTTTCTCACTTTAAGATAAAGGAAGCTTTTAACCTCAAAATTTGTTTATGAAACACGTTTTATCATTAAAGGAGACTTTTTGGGAAAAAGGAGGCTTTAATTTCGTTTATGAAACCGGCCGTAAGAGGAACAATAAGAGAACATCAGTCACGTTCGTAGATTTACCATAGCAGCGCCATCTATTGATTACTTACTCAACCCAGTCGAAAGGTATCGACATCTGTTAGAATCATTTGGAGTTAACAGATAATTGTGACTGTCAAATAATAACAGACAAATAATTAGCAATAAATTAAAATTGCGACTATAATTTGAGATTTAAACTATCCTATCTCTCAAGTTGGATCGAACTGCACATGGTGTGCGAATTTTATTATAATCGGTTAAGTGGTTTAGGAGTCCATTGAGGACAAACATTGTGACACGAGATTTATATATATTAAGATAAGATTACATGTATTGTTTTTGTTCGATTTTATTTAATTGTTTGGTGATGATAGATGTGTAGGAGTTTACCGATTAACGATATTAATCTATCGATTCTAACTTATAAACCAAACACAAAAATTATTTTTAGTACTAATTATCAGGAAAAATTTTCGTGATCGACCATTTAATTTGTTTCAGTGCCTCGCATCAAGATACCGAAGACAAATTTGAAAGTATCGAGGTGAAGATTGAAGATGTGGACATCACTGAACAATTTATCGATGAAATTGAAGTTCATGATAGGGAAGAATACATCTTTGAAAGTGAACATAATCGTGACTCATCACAACGAGGTGATAATGAGATTTTGTGTTCCGTTAAATGCCCGAAAAACGATACAGAGTCGGTTAATTCAGATTTGAAGCAACATGAATGTTGCTTTTTCAACATAAAAGCACACAAATGCCACCTATGTGAATATTCGACAAATCGTAAAGGTAATCTAAAAACTCACGTAGATTCAGTTCATTTAAATTTGAAAAAACATAAGTGTAACTTATGCGAATATTCTTCAAGTCATAAGAGTCACCTCAAAAATCATACGGATTCTTTCCATTTCAACATAAAGGCGCACAAATGCCACCTATGCGGATATTCGACGAATCGAAAAAGGGATCTCAAAACTCATTTAGATTCGGTTCACTTAAATTTGAAAAAACACAAGTGCAACTTATGTGATTTCGCTACGAACCAGAAAAGTTACGTCAAAAATCACATGGACGCTTTTCATTTCAACATAAAGGCGCACAAATGCCACTTATGTGAATATTCGACGTATCGAAAAAGGGATGTCAAGACTCATTTAGATTCGGTTCACTTAAATTTGAAAAAACATAAATGTAACTTTTGTGATTTTGCTACAAATCGCAAAAGTTACCTCAAAAATCACACGGATTCTTTTCATTTCAACATAAAAGCACACAAATGCCATCTATGTGAATATTCGACGAATCAAAAAAGTGATCTCAAAACTCATATTGATTCAGTTCATTTAAATTTGAAGAAACATAAATGTAACTTTTGTGATTATGCTACGAATCATAAGACTAACCTCAAGAATCATATGGAGGCTTTACATTTCAACCTAAAGGCGCACAAATGCCACCTATGTGAATATTCGACAAATCAAAAAAGTAATCTCAAAACCCATATTCATTCGGTTCATTTAAATTTGAAAAAACATAAATGTCACTTATGTAAGTTCGCTACAAAACAAAAATGTTACCTCAAAAATCATATGGATGCTTTTCATGTCAATTAAAGGAAAAAATCGAAAAGACGACCTGAAATATATAGATTCAGTTTGAAGAGATATAAATGTAATTTATGTCTTCAAATTTTAAAGATACACTCAAATATTATACTACTCTGTCAAGAAAGTACCGGGAATTTTCAATTAACACAACATTTTTACATTTAATCGTCAAAATTTATTGGGTCGCCGAATTTTGTTTTATGGCTTCAATCGACTCAAAACGGGTGCCACGAAGGGGCAATTTTGGTTTTGGGAAGAGGAAAAAGTCGCAGGGAGTCAAATCCGGCGAATACGGTGGTTGCTGAAGCACGTTTGTTGAGTTTTTGGCGAGAAAGTCGGTCACAATCGTAGCTCGGTGAGAAGGCGCGTTATCGTCATGCAAAATCCATGAGTTGTTACGGATACGCTCACGCAAACGTTTCATAACGCCTAGGTAATACTCCTTGTTTACCGTCTGACCCTCTGGAACGAATACGTAGTGCACCACGCCACGGATATCGAAGAAAACAATGAGCATTTTCGAGCGGCTCTGGCGGGGTTTTTTCGGTTTCGGCACATTTTTTGCCACCCATTCCGATGATTGCTGGCTTGTTTGCATATCGTACTCGTAGACCCAGGTCTCATCACCAATTATAATGCGTTCCATGAATGTAGAATCGGAATTACAGCGATCCAGCATGTCTGAAGCAACCTGTTCGCGATGACGTTTTTGAAGAAAATTCAGGTCTTTCGGTACGAGTCGTGCGGCCACCTTTCTCATGCCCAAAATATCAATCAAAATCGTACGTGCGGACTCGTGGGATATCTTAAGATCATGTGCTATCTCTCTCAAGCTGGTACGACGGTTTTCCAGCATCCTTTCCTTAATTTTATCGACGTTATCTTCGATCGAAGCCGTCGATGGGCGACCACTTCACGACCGTCCTTGAAGGCTCTGTACCACTGATATGCACGAGTTTTCGATAGAGCATTATCACCAAAGGCCTTTTGCAACATTTTCAATGCATCGGCACACGAAAATTCATTTGCAACACAAAACTTTAAACAAATTCTTTGCTCAACGTAATCACCCATAGTAAAAATCGGCACGCACTCTGACATCTTCTTCTTCTTCTTCTACTTATATTAGGCCCTAGCCCTGTTCTTCACGATTTTTTTTTTCATCCTCTCGTTTAGTTCTGCAGCCGTATTTGTGATGTGGACTGCCAACTGTCTCGCCATCTTTTGAAGGGACGTCCTGGTGGTCTTTTTCCAGTTGGTTTCAAATCCCTCGCTATTCGGGCTAATCTTTGAGGGCTCATTCTGCTTACATGCTGATTCCACTCTCTTCTCCTCTGTTTTCCGCATCGCTCAACATCCTGAACCTTACATCGCTCTCTTATTTGACTGTTTGGTATTCTGTCCAGTAATGTTTTCCCAGCTATTGCTCTTAACGTTTTCATTTCCGTGGTCCTTAGAATCCTCTTCGTCTCCGCTGTATCGGCTCTCGTCTCGATAGAATATGTCATAATAGGCCTAACACATGACTTATATATGCGGATTTTCCCGTCCAATCTCAGATCTTTATTCTTCCAAATGACATTCCGTAAGCATCCCGATATATGAGCTGCTTTGTTGGGTAGTTTGCGTACAGTTGTTTTCAGGTCTCCGCAACTAGAAACTTCCATCCCAAGATATTCGAACTTCGAAACTTGTTCGATTATTTCATTGTTTATTACAATTTTACATCTTATGGGTTCCCTTGCGACAACTAAAGATTTGGTTTTAGCTGTTTACTCTGACATCGACTGACTTAATCAGCTGTTGCAAACACACTAGTTGACAGATCCCGCTCAAGCTTGGCATAGTAATTAAGGACAGTGGTACCAACCTAGGAAAAAAAAATTTTACCTGCCTCATTGCCCCGCCAGATTTAAATCGATAATTCCCGGTACTTTCTTGACAGAAGTATATGTAGTTCATTTAAATTTCCAGAGATGAATGTCACTTATGCAATTTTGACGCAGCAAAGACATTTTTATTCGATTTGAATTTAAAGCAGGATACATGTGAGAAACCTTGAATGTCTTAAACTCTCGAACGTCATCTAGAATATCTAGATTAAATTCATTAAAGTTGCAAACTGCACAAATCTAACTTATGTAATTATACTGCTGCTATCAAAATTACTCTAAAAAATTAAATATATTCTGTTCATTTTAACATATTTTCGAGCATGTTGACAAGTTTCACTGTGTCAGCTTTCAGTACGTATAGGAATAAATTATAAGATCTTGTAATAATATGTATATATGTAAGAAAATTTTTGCATTATATCTTGTATTTAATGTGAATAAAGATTATTATTATTTTGTTGATTTGTTTTATTTTTCCAATTTAGTCAGAAAGCCTCAAACATATTATAATTTAATGAATACATGATACAAATAACATCACATTGATGTCAATTAACCAGGCATCACTGTACGAGGGCACTAAGGTTTTTTATACTGAGCCCCCCCCAAAAGAAAATCCTGGTCATGTGCCTGCAGTTGATACAAAACAATAACTTTACATGTAAGAGCAGTTCAGTCGACATCCCTTTGTGTGTATCCTTACTTTCAATGAACAGGAAATAACAGGAACGTCTTTTTGTGACATAATCATAGATCAACAAGACTATATAGATGGGACACTCACTGTAAAAAGTCTGAATCAAGTTTGTCGCTTTTTTGTAGTGACTGGTGCATGAAACAAATCCAACTAAAGAAAACTGTATTACCAACTCTCAAGAGAACTGTGCTTTTAGAATACTGCATTATCGACGCTTGGCGCGAATATTTGAATCTTCTTTCAGTTTTTCTTTGGGCTAAAATTAAACAAGTGTTCAGAAATTACTATGTTTTACTAACAAAACATTGAAATGCTTACATTCACACAACTCTACAACAAATACATTTCAATTTTTTGGTAGTAAAACATAGTAATTTCTGAACACTTGTTTTAATTTTAACCCTAGGAAAAACTGAAAGAAGATTCAAATATTCGTTTCAATCTTCAAACTTACTATTTGAATAACAGATACAAGTTTGAAATCTATAATTATTTATTCATTATGAAAACTAGAAACTATTAAATAAAAAAAGGGATGAAATTAACCTATGTATTTACAATATTTACATTTCATTTTTCTGTAGTATAACATAGTAATTTCCAAAAACTTATTTCAATGTTCATACTCACTACTTGAATAACAGAAATATGTTTGAACAATAATTATTCATTGGTTATAAAAAATAAGAACTATTAAATAAAAAAAGGGATAAAATTAACATATTTAAAGTATTCCGAGGTGTTAAGACAAAAATTGAACCTTGATAACATTAATTTATGAGATCTTTAAGATTCAAAATGTCTTTCAGCTTGGTCCTTAATCGGGTCAATAAATTCCTTCTCTGGATAACTGAATAAAAATTTTGAATCAGTTCTGGTTGCTATTTAATTCACTTGCTTTCACCAGCAGAATAAAGAACACCTGAAGAGTCAAGCATAATATTTGATAAAGATTATGTGATGCACACTTCAAAATTTGAAAATTTAAATTCTTCAATATGATATTTTCAAAACATTTTGAGATTTTTCTTCTCTCACAAAGTCTTGGAATGAAATGAAAGAGATAATTAAAACATTGATTAAATAAAAAAGTAAGTATAGTGTCCCGGTTTCATTAAATTACCAAATTGATATTTCCTACACTCAATAAAATGTAAATCTTTTAACAATTCACTATGACCAAGTAAATTAATCCTACAGATTTCAGAGTTTCTAATAGATAAATAGTTTGATATAATTTTACAAGTTGCACCACTCAACCTGAAGAAGTTCTTTTCCTATCAACGTTTGGCACTGATCCAGAAACTGGCCCATACCATTTCAATATCTGTTACCTCAGGAAAATGACCTAGAGAAAAAATAGTATTATTAGATCACCCAGAGCAATTTGTCGGTGTGTTACATAGCATTGATTTATATTTTAAACTAACCAATTAAACATAAAAATAGTCTAGACGACTACATAGTAAATGAAAATTAACCAACCTGAAGAAATTATATTCCTCTCAATATTTGATCATCTGATAATTTGTGCCAATCATTTGGCTGTATAATTTCAATCCACCTCTTAAATAACTTGGGATCTCTCTTGGGAAAACGATGTCTAGGGCTGGTTAGATCTTAACACCCATGTACACAACATTTCTTAGTATATCCCTTTTTCAAGTACTGTATTGAACTCAATATTTGAAAATACACTAGTTTAGATGCACTAAACTGTTTTGAACTTAACTCTTACGAAATTTAATCAAAAAGAAATAGATGTACCCGAGGTTGGGCCAAAAAAAAACGTAAACAAAATCACCATAGATCAACAAGACTATATTATTGTTAATCTATGGAAATAATCTGCTATACTTTGTTGTAATTTGGATGTAACTATCTATTCATTATAATATCTATATCTAATAATAACATTGTTCAGCAGTGTCTTGTAGCGACACAGGGTTGTTGTGTCGGTAATTCAGTTGTGAATCCACATTTCATTCACTTTGAATTCTCCAAAAAAACTACAACTAGAGATGTCACCCTATCTGCGATTATGTTTACACCACGTAGGTCTACGAAACGATCTAGTCTCCTACTTTTGGCATTGACAGTGACAAGTAGGCATAAATTCCCTACGTGATTTGTTCCGCTCACTTTTCTCTTAAAAGATATATGGATCTCTTCACTATACATTCTGTCAAGAAAGTACCAGGAATTATCGATTTAAATCTGGCGGGGCAATGAGGCAGGTAAAATTTTTTTTTCCTAGGTTGGTACCACTGTCCTTAATTACTATGCCAAGCTTGAGCGGGATCTGTCAACTAGTGTGTTTGCAACAGCTGATTAAGTCAGTCGATGTCAGAGTGCGTGCCGATTTTTACTATGGGTGATTACGTTGAGCAAAGAATTTGTTTAAAGTTTTGTGTTGCAAATGAATTTTCGTGTGCCGATGCATTGAAAATGTTGCAAAAGGCCTTTGGTGATAATGCTCTATCGAAAACTCGTGCATATCAGTGGTACAGAGCCTTCAAGGACGGTCGTGAAGTGGTCGAAGACTTGCCTCGATAACGTCGATAAAATTAAGGATAGGGTGCTGGAAAACCGTCGTACCATCTTGAGAGAGATAGCACATGATCTTAAGATATCCCGCGAGTCCGCACGTACGATTTTGATTGATATTTTGGGCATGAGAAAGGTGGCCGCACGACTCGTACCGAAAGACCTGAATTTTCTTCAAAAACGTCATGGCGAACAGGTTGCTTCAGACATGCTGGATCGCTGTAATTCCGATTCTACATTCATGGAACGCATTATAACTGGTGATGAGACCTGGGTCTACGAGTACGATATGCAAACAAGCCAGCAATCATCGGAATGGGTGGCAAAAAATGTGCCGAAACCGAAAAAACCACGCCAAAGCCGCTCGAAAATGAAGGTGATGCTCACTGTTTTCTTCGATATCCGTGGCGTGGTGCACTACGAATTCGTTCCAGAGGGTCATACGGTAAACAAGGAGTTTTACCTAGGCGTTATGAAACGTTTGCGTGAGCGTATCCGTAAGAAGCGGCCACATTTGTGGGCGAACAACTCATGGATTTTGCATGTCGATAACGCGCCTTCTCACCGAGCTACGATTGTGACTGACTTTCTCGCCAAAAACTCAACAAACGTGCTTCAGCAACTACCGTATTCGCCTCCCTGCGACTTTTTCCTCTTCCCAAAACTAAAATTGCCCCTTCGTGGCACCCGTTTTGAGTCGATTGAAGCCATAAAACAAAATTCGGCGCGAGAGCTAAAGTCCATCCCGGAAAGCGCCTATAAAAAATGTTTCGATAATTGGAAGTGCCGTTGGCATAGATGTATTGGAGCAAATGGAGCCTATTTTGAAGGCGACCCAATAAATTTCGACGATTAAATGTAAAAATGTTGTTTTAATTGAAAATTCCCGGTACTTTCTTGACAGAGTAGTATACAAATGGATTTTCTGTTAAAATTATAATTTTAAGTGGCCAATAGCGTTCAGCACTGTACTTTAGGTGGGTGATGCACTCACCAGGATAGAATAACTCGCACTAAACAACACTAACAAGGGGGAGATTAAAAAGTATAAAGTCTGGATGCATAACCTGAAAGTCGAGGCCGTAAAAGAGAGTATGAATGAATGAATACTGAATAGCACTGTTAATCTATGTAGCAATCATAGAGAAACATGATTATTTACGTACGGTAACAATCTAACCTATACGTTGTCAAAAACGTGCTACAGCTATAAAAAGTGTAATATTTTATTACTGAAAATTGGAAAAAAGATTCGAAATGGATGATATTAAGGTTGAAGACGAATTAGAAATGAAAGGAATTGAAAATACCGGATCTTTCGGTAGTAATATCTGTGAAAAAGGAAATGAGTATTTGGTTGCGTCTTATAATTGGTAAGAATTATACATTGTTCAAATACCTAAGTACTATTTAAACACCTATATCAAGTCTCAGTCTTTTTGATGTGGCTACTAGATTCCACATTTGTGCCACTCCTTTGTTTGAATATGAATCTATGGGCAACATAAATAATTCTCTTGATATCTTAATTTTCTGAAAATAGATCTTCCCACTGTGGTTTCATTAAATTTTGCAGAAACACATTTATTTTGGGGGTTTTTAAAAATAGTTTCTAATAGACGTGTCATGGTGGGAGTTTGCCCATTTGTGATGTTAATCTTTCAATTCTAACCTATAAACCAAATACAAAAATAATTTTTTCGTACTAATTACAGCGGATTGACAATTTAATTTGTTTCAGTGCCTCACATCAAGATAATAAAGAGATATTTGAAGGTATCAAGGTGAAGATCGAAGATGCCGGCACAGCTGAACAATTTACCGATGAAATTGGAGTTCATGACAGGCAAGAATATTCTTTTAAAAGTGAATATAGTCATGCCGATGCCTCATCGCAACAACGTGATAACGAGAATTTCCGTTATGTCGAGCGTCCGAAAAACCGCACGGATTCGGATAAATTAAATTCGAAGTACGACTTATGCGATAATCCCACCAACGTAAAAGACCAACATAAATGCAGCTTATGTGATTACGCCACGAATCGAAAAAATCGTCTCAAAACTCATACAGATTCCGTTCATTTAAAATGGAAGAGATATAAATGCGACTCGTGTGATTTTGCCGCAAAATGTAAACACGACGTCAAGAGACATAACGATTCGGTTCATTTAAATCTGAAGCGATACAAGTGTAACTTATGCGATTTTGCCACAAATGAGAAAAAAAACCTCAGGAATCATATAGAGTCGGTTCATTTAAATCTGAAGCGATACAAGTGTAACTTATGCGATTTTGCCACAAATCAGAAAAAAAACCTCAGGAATCATATAGAGTCGGTTCATTTAAATTTGAAAAAGCACAAATGTAACCTGTGCGATTTTGCCACGAATCAAAAGGGTAACCTCAAGTACCATGTAGATTCGGTTCATTTAAACTTGCGGCAACATAAATGTGACTTGTGCGATTATGCCGCAAATAGGAAGAAAAACCTCAAAAACCATATCGATTCAATTCATTTGAATTTGAAAAAACACAAATGTAACTTATGCGATTTTGCCACAAATATAAACGGAGATCTCAAATATCATGTTGATTCGGTGCATTTAAATTTGAGGCAACATAAATGTGACTTGTGTGATTACGCCGCAAATCGAAACGCCGACCTCAAAACCCACATGGATGCCGTTCATTTCGACATGAAGGCGCACAAATGCCACCTGTGCGAATATTTAACGAATCGAAAAGACCATCTGAAATGCCATATTGAAACGGTCCATTTAAACTTGAAGAGATACAAATGCGACCTGTGTGATTTTGCCGCAAAGAGTAATCGCGTTCTCAAAAGACACAACGATTCGGTTCATTTAAATTTGAAGAAACATAAATGTAACTTGTGCGATTTTGCCACGAGTCTAAAAGTCGATCTCAAGTATCACGTGGATTCGGTCCATTTAAATTTGAGGCAACATAAGTGCGATTTCTGCGATTACGATGCAAATCGAAATGCCGACCTCAAGATCCATATGGACGCCGTTCATTTCGACATGAAGGCGCACAAATGCCATCTATGCGAATATTTGACGAATCGAAAAGATCATCTGAAGTGTCACATAGAAACGGTCCATTTAAACTTGAGGAGATATAAATGCGACTTGTGTGATTTTGCCGCAAAGAGTAATCGTGTTCTCAAAAGACACAACGATTCGACTCATTCAAATTTGAAGCAGCGTAAATGTAAGACATCTTGAAAAGTATTGTAGATTCGTTTCATTAACATTCCAGAGAACATAAGTGTTACTTTTGCAATTATATTGTAACTAAAACTACTCTCAGAAATTATATTTCGTTCGTATTAATTTCAATACATAAGCACGGATATTTCCAACCAAATTGGCAAGTTGCACTTTGTTAGCTTTAAGTTTGTATAGGAATAAAGTATGAAATGTTATTTATTGTATCAATTCTGTTATTAATAATAATAACAGGAGCTTATTGCTGTGGCAAAGGGCCATCAACCCAAAGTCCCTCAGCCCATTTGTTATTACAGATTTATTAGCATTTCAAAAAAAAATCACTAATGCTATATACTACTCTGTAAAGAAAGTACCGGGAATTTCCAATTAAAACAACATTTTTACATTTAATAAAAGGATTGTAGATTCATCTTCTTAATATATATAAATCTCGTGTCACAATGTTTGTCCTCAATGGACTCCTAAACCACTTAACCGATTATAATAAAATTCGCACACCATGTGCAGTTCGATCCAACTTGAGAGATAGGATAGTTTAAATCTCAAATTATAGTCGCAATTTCAATTTATCGCTAATTATTTGTCTGTTATTATTTGACAGTCACAATTATCTGTTAACTCCAAATGGTTCTAACAGATGTCGATACCTTTCGACTGGGTTGGGTAAGTAATCAATAGATGGCGCTGCTATGGTAAATCTACGAACGTGTCATATAAGCTACATTTTAACAGCAGTCGTTTGTCCATCTTTCGCGGCAAAACGGAGTGACGAATTGATGTTTTTTTTTAAGTGGAGATAGTTAAGTAAAAGGATGGACAGTGACATGGGCTATTTACCGCCCAACGAAGTGGGTGCGGGTCAGCTAGTTCATTATAAAATTAACTTCATTGTATCAAATATAAATATTATGAATAAATTATTAAAAAAATAGTTTATTCAAAGATTTTTGGGAGGTAGTCGATGATTTTTATGCAAATGAATCAATAACTATCGAAATAAATATGTCGGTAGATTTAAATATTTGAGATGAAATAATTCTTTGAAACTGCAGTCAAAAAAATGTAATTTCATTTAAATACTCTTTTCATTGATAATATTACAATAAATTCCTCTTTGGATTACGGGGCTGAAGGACTTACTACTCTGTCAAGAAAGTACCGGGAATCTTCAATTAAAACAACATTTTTACATTTAATCGTCAAAATTTATTGGGTCGCCTTCAAAATAGGCTCCATTTGCTCCAATACATCTATGCCAACGGCACTTCCAATTATCGAAACATTTTTTATAGGCGCTTTCCGGGATGGACTTTAGCTCTCGCGCCGAATTTTATTTTATGGCTTCAATCGACTCAAAACGGGTGCCACGAAGGGGCAATTTTAGTTTTGGGAAGAGGAAAAAGTCGCAGGGAGCCAAATCCGGCGAATACGGTGGTTGCTGAAGCACGTTTGTTGAGTTTTTGGCGAGAAAGTCAGTCACAATCGTAGCTCGGTGAGAAGGCGCGTTATCGTCATGCAAAATCTCATTCTCATGCCCAAAATATCAATCAAAATCGTACGTGCGGACTCGTGGGATATCTTAAGATCATGTGCTATCTCTCTCAAGCTGGTACGACGGTTTTCCAGCACCCTTTCCTTAATTTTATCGACGTTATCTTCGATCGAAGCCGTCGATGGGCGACCACTTCACGACCGTCCTTGAAGGCTCTGTACCACTGATATGCACGAGTTTTCGATAGAGCATCATCACCAAAGGCCTTTTGCAACATTTTCAATGCATCGGCACACGAAAATTCATTTGCAACACAAAACTTTAAACAAATTCTTTGCTCAACGTAATCACCCATAGTAAAAATCGGCACGCACTCTGACATCGACTGACTTAATCAGCTGTTGCAAACACACTAGTTGACAGATCCCGCTCAAGCTTGGCATAGTAATTAAGGACGGTGGTACCAACCTAGGAAAAAAATTTTTACCTGCCTCATTGCCCCGCCAGATTTAAATCGATAATTCCCTGTACTTTCTTGACAGAATGTATAATATTCTTCCTCTAATATGGGCTCAAATGTATCCTCAGATGGAATGCAGGGTAGGTCATTCGCACAGGAGTAGGAGCATTCATCCAATTCTTTATTTGTGGATCTTCTAAACAGCTTTTCAAAATGTTTTGCAAAAGCATCGTCAATGTCTTTATCCTTGGTAAGAGTTTCTCCATCGACTTGAATTGTATTTGAAAGTTGATGGGTTTATAATACTTTATTTTCACAAAATATTGAAAAAAAAAATAATAGACCTATTCCATAGGACGATTTTTAATCTTTTGACGAAGTTTATCTTTCATATCTACACTAAAGGTCAAATCCGAAAAAATTATTCTTTCAATGTATTATTTAGTATTTAATTAAACCTGACAAAAAGTGGTCGTTCGATTGGTTTCAGTGCTTCAAATCAAGACGGCGAAGAACAATTTGCAACGCCGACGGTGAAGATTGAAGATGTGGACATTGCTGAACAATTCACCGATGAAATTGGAATTCATGTCAGGAATGAATACAGTTTTAAAAGTGAATATAATCATACCGATGGATTATCGCAACAAATTAATAACAACAATATTTGTTTTACCCGATTGGAAGAGAAACTTCTTCAAGAGAATAACAGTTCTAATATTTGGGACCATAGTTTAGCTATTGGAGAAACAACGGAACAGCACACGGTGTTTCCTATAAATGTGAAGCAAGAAGAAAGTTTTTCGGGTGAATTTGAAGTAAATCATCAAAACTGTCTGAAACGACATTTGAAATATGAACAATTCGGTGACTCAGCTTGTAATGTCGACGAAAGTTGCAAAACCAACATCGACAAACATGTAGATCCGGTCTTCGATACGAAGCAACACAAATGCGATTTTAGCGATTACGTTACGAATCGAAAAAGCGATATAAAAAAACATAGAGATTCCGTCCATTTGAACCTGAAGCAACATAAATGTCATTTGTGCGATTATGCCACAAACTCGAAACGTTCATTTAAACTTGAAGCAACGTAAATGTTCCTTATGCGATTTTGCGACAAATCTCGAACAGAATCTCAAAAAACATATATTTGCGGTTCATTTAAACTTAGAGTAACATAAGCATCACTTATGGCTCTCGAAAATCATGTAAATGCCATTCATTTGAAATTACAGCGACATTATGCCATTTTACTTCAAATTGAAAAGAAAAATATCATATTAATGCTTTCCGTTTAAGTCTAGATGCAAATGGCACTAATGTAGGTAAATGTTGGATGAATTAAGACTTTCTGAAATGTTCCCATTTTCTTATGTTCCAGCGTTCACCAAAACCTATTCGGCCTTATTTAAGTTTTGAACTGTTATACAGATGTATGTTGCACTGTTATTAATTATATTTGGAAGAAGATTACCAGCCGTATTAATTCATTTGGAATGATACTGTAAGAAAAATTACATTGGTTCTTATATATGTACTAGCTGACCCGGCCACGCGTTGCTGTGGCTAAAGTTTTTGTTATCTTAATATATATAAATCTCGTGTCGCAATGTCACAATGTTTGTCCTCAATGGACTCTTTTATAGCGTCAACAACACGTGGTAATTATGCTGTTAAAATGTAGCTTATATGACACGTTCGTAGATTTACCATAGCAGCGCCATCTATTGATTACTTACTCAACCCAGTCGAAAGGTATCGACATCTGTTAGAATCATTTGGGGTTAACAGATAATTGTGACTCAAATAATAACAGACAAATAATTAGCAATAAATTAAAATTGCGACTATAATTTGAGATTTAAACTATCCTATCTCTCAAGTTGGATCGAACTGCACATGGTGTGCGAATTTTATTATAATCGGTTAAGTGGTTTAGGAGTCCATTGAGGACAAACATTGTGACACGAGATTTATATATATTAAGATAAAATAAGATTACATGTATTGTTTTTGTTCGATTTTATTTAATTGTTTGGTGATGATAGATGTGTAAGAGTTTACCGATTAACGATATTAATCTATCGATTCTAACTTATAAACCAAACACAAAAATTATTTTTAGTACTAATTATCAGGAAAAATTTTCGTGATCGACCATTTAATTTGTTTCAGTGCCTCGCATCAAGATACCGAAGACAAATTTGAAAGTATCGAGGTGAAGATTGAAGATGTGGACATCACTGAACAATTTATCGATGAAATTGAAGTTCATGATAGGGAAGAATACATCTTTGAAAGTGAACACAATCGTGACTCATCACAACGAGGTGATAATGAGATTTTGTGTTCCGTTAAATGCCCGAAAAACGATACAGAGTCGGTTAATTCAGATTTGAAGCAACATGAATGTTGCTTTTTCAACATAAAAGCACACAAATGCCACCTATGTGAATATTCGACAAATCGTAAAGGTAATCTAAAAACTCACGTAGATTCAGTTCATTTAAATTTGAAAAAACATAAGTGTAACTTATGCGAATATTCTTCAAGTCATAAGAGTCACCTCAAAAATCATACGGATTCTTTTCATTTCAACATAAAGGCGCACAAATGCCACCTATGCGGATATTCGACGAATCGAAAAAAGGATCTCAAAACTCATTTAGATTCGGTTCACTTAAATTTGAAAAAACACAAGTGCAACTTATGTGATTTCGCTACGAACCAGAAAAGTTACGTCAAAAATCACATGGACGCTTTTCATTTCAACATAAAGGCGCACAAATGCCACTTATGTGAATATTCGACGTATCGAAAAAGGGATGTCAAGACTCATTTAGATTCGGTTCACTTAAATTTGAAAAAACATAAATGTAACTTTTGTGATTTCGCTACGAATCGCAAAAGTTACCTGAAAAATCACACGGATTCTTTTCATTTCAACATAAAGGCGCACAAATGCCACCTATGTGAATATTCGACGAATCAAAAAAGTGATCTCAAAACTCATATTGATTCGGTTCATTTAAATTTGAAGAAACATAAATGTAACTTTTGTGATTATGCTACGAATCATAAGACTAACCTCAAAAATCATATGGAGGCTTTACATTTCAACCTGAAGGCGCACAAATGCCACCTATGTGAATATTCGACAAATCAAAAAAGTAATCTCAAAACTCATATTCATTCAGTTCATTTAAATTTGAAAAAACATAAATGTCACTTATGTAAGTTCGCTACAAAACAAAAATGTTACCTCAAAAATCATATGGATGCTTTTCATGTCAATTAAAGGAAAAAATCGAAAAGGCGACCTGAAATATATAGATTCAGTTTGAAGAGATATAAATGTAATTTATGTCTTCAAATTTTAAAGATACACTCAAATATTATACTACTCTGTCAAGAAAGTACCGGGAATTTTCAATTAAAACAACATTTTTACATTTAATCGTCAAAATTTATTGGGTCGCCGAATTTTGTTTTATGGCTTCAATCGACTCAAAACGGGTGCCACGAAGGGGCAATTTTGGTTTTGGGAAGAGGAAAAAGTCGCAGGGAGTCAAATCCGGCGAATACGGTGGTTGCTGAGTTTTTGGCGAGAAAGTCGGTCACAATCGTAGCTCGGTGAGAAGGCGCGTTATCGTCATGCAAAATCCATGAGTTGTTACGGATACGCTCACGCAAACGTTTCATAACGCCTAGGTAATACTCCTTGTTTACCGTCTGACCCTCTGGAACGAATACGTAGTGCACCACGCCACGGATATCGAAGAAAACAATGAGCATTTTCGAGCGGCTCTGGCGGGGTTTTTTCGGTTTCGGCACATTTTTTGCCACCCATTCCGATGATTGCTGGCTTGTTTGCATATCGTACTCGTAGACCCAGGTCTCATCACCAGTTATAATGCGTTCCATGAATGTAGAATCGGAATTACAGCGATCCAGCATGTCTGAAGCAACCTGTTCGCGATGACGTTTTTGAAGAAAATTCAGGTCTTTCGGTACGAGTCGTGCGGCCACCTTTCTCATGCCCAAAATATCAATCAAAATCGTACGTGCGGACTCGTGGGATATCTTAAGATCATGTGCTATCTCTCTCAAGCTGGTACGACGGTTTTCCAGCACCCTTTCCTTAATTTTATCGACGTTATCTTCGATCGAAGCCGTCGATTCACGACCGTCCTTGAAGGCTCTGTACCACTGATATGCACGAGTTTTCGATAGAGCATTATCACCAAAGGCCTTTTGCAACATTTTCAATGCATCGGAATACGAAAATTCATTTGCAACACAAAACTTTAAACAAATTCTTTGCTCAACGTAATCACCCATAGTAAAAATCGGCACGCACTCTGACATCGACTGACTTAATCAGCTGTTGCAAACACACTAGTTGACAGATCCCGCTCAAGCTTGGCATAGTAATTAAGAACAGTGGTACCAACCTAGGAAAAAAAATTTTTACCTGCCTCATTGCCCCGCCAGATTTAAATCGATAATTCCCGGTACTTTCTTGACAGAAGTATATGTAGTTCATTTAAATTTCCAGAGATGAATGTCACTTATGCAATTTTGACGCACCAAAGACATTTTTATTCGATTTGAATTTAAAGCAGGATACATGTGAGAAACCTTGAATGTCTTAAACTCTCGAACGTCATCTAGAATATCTAGATTAAATTCATTAAAGTTGCAAACTGCACAAATCTAACTTATGTAATTATACTGCTGCTATCAAAATTACTCTAAAAAATTAAATATATTCTGTTCATTTTAACATATTTTCGAGCATGTTGACAAGTTTCACTGTGTCAGCTTTCAGTACGTATAGGAATAAATTATAAGATCTTGTAATAATATGCATATATGTAAGAAAATTTTTGCATTATATCTTGTATTTAATGTGAATAAAGATTATTATTATTTTGTTGATTTGTTTTATTTTTCCAATTTAGTCAGAAAGCCTCAAACATATTATAATTTAATGAATACATGATACAAATAACATCACATTGATGTCAATTAACCAGGCATCACTGTACGAGGGCACTAAGGTTTTTTATACTGAGCCCCCCCCAAAAGAAAATCCTGGTCATGTGCCTGCAGTTGATACAAAACAATAACTTTACATGTAAGAGCAGTTCAGTCGACATCCCTTTGTGTGTATCCTTACTTTCAATGAACAGGAAATAACAGGAACGTCTTTTTGTGACATAATCATAGATCAACAAGACTATATAGATGGGACACTCACTGTAAAAAGTCTGAATCAAGTTTGTCGCTTTTTTGTAGTGACTGGTGCATGAAACAAATCCAACTAAAGAAAACTGTATTACCAACTCTCAAGAGAACTGTGCTTTTAGAATACTGCATTATCGACGCTTGGCGCGAATATTTGAATCTTCTTTCAGTTTTTCTTTGGGCTAAAATTAAACAAGTGTTCAGAAATTACTATGTTTTACTAACAAAACATTGAAATGCTTACATTCACACAACTCTACAACAAATACATTTCAATTTTTTGGTAGTAAAACATAGTAATTTCTGAACACTTGTTTTAATTTTAACCCTAGGAAAAACTGAAAGAAGATTCAAATATTCGTTTCAATCTTCAAACTTACTATTTGAATAACAGATACAAGTTTGAAAACTATAATTATTTATTCATTATGAAAACTAGAAACTATTAAATTAAAAAAGGGATGAAATTAACCTATGTATTTACAATATTTACATTTCATTTTTCTGTAGTATAACATAGTAATTTCCAAAAACTTATTTCAATGTTCATACTCACTACTTGAATAACAGAAATATGTTTGAACAATAATTATTCATTGGTTATAAAAAATAAGAACTATTAAATAAAAAAAGAGATAAAATTAACATATTTAAAGTATTCCGAGGTGTTAAGACAAAAATTGAACCTTGATAACATTAATTTATGAGATCTTTAAGATTCAAAATGTCTTTCAGCTTGGTCCTTAATCGGGTCAATAAATTCCTTCTCTGGATAACTGAATAAAAATTTTGAATCAGTTCTGGTTGCTATTTTATTCACTTGCTTTCACCAGCAGAATAAAGAACACCTGAAGAGTCAAGCATAATATTTGATAAAGATTATGTGATGCACACTTCAAAATTTGAAAATTTAAATTCTTCAATATGATATTTTCAAAACATTTTGAGATTTTTCTTCTCTCACAAAGTCTTGGAATGAAATGAAAGAGATAATTAAAACATTGATTAAATAAAAAAGTAAGTATAGTGTCCCGGTTTCATTAAATTACCAAATTGATATTTCCTACACTCAATAAAATGTAAATCTTTTAACAATTCACTATGACCAAGTAAATTAATCCTACAGATTTCAGAGTTTCTAATAGATAAATAGTTTGATATAATTTTACAAGTTGCACCACTCAACCTGAAGAAGTTCTTTTCCTATCAACGTTTGGCACTGATCCAGAAACTGGCACATACCATTTCAATATCTGTTACCTCAGGAAAATGACCTAGAGAAAAAATAGTATTATTAGATCACCCAGAGCAATTTGTCGGTGTGTTACATAGCATTGATTTATATTTTAAACTAACCAATTAAACATAAAAATAGTCTAGACGACTACATAGTAAATGAAAATTAACCAACCTGAAGAAATTATATTCCTCTCAATATTTGATCATCTGATAATTTGTGCCAATCATTTGGCTGTATAATTTCAATCCACCTCTTAAATAACTTGGGATCTCTCTTGGGAAAACGATGTCTAGGGCTGGTTAGATCTTAACACCCATGTACACAACATTTCTTAGTATATCCCTTTTTCAAGTACTGTATTGAACTCAATATTTGAAAATACACTAGTTTAGATGCACTAAACTGTTTTGAACTTAACTCTTACGAAATTTAATCAAAAAGAAATAGATGTACCCGAGGTTGGGCCAAAAAAAAACGTAAACAAAATCACCATAGATCAACAAGACTATATTATTGTTAATCTATGGAAATAATCTGCTATACTTTGTTGTAATTTGGATGTAACTATCTATTCATTATAATATCTATATCTAATAATAACATTGTTCAGCAGTGTCTTGTAGCGACACAGGGTTGTTGTGTCGGTAATTCAGTTGTGAATCCACATTTCATTCACTTTGAATTCTCCAAAAAAACTACAACTAGAGATGTCACCCTATCTGCGATTATGTTTACACCACGTAGGTCTACGAAACGATCTAGTCTCCTACTTTTGGCATTGACAGTGACAAGTAGGCATAAATTCCCTACGTGATTTGTTCCGCTCACTTTTCTCTTAAAAGATATATGGATCTCTTCACTATACATTCTGTCAAGAAAGTACCAGGAATTATCGATTTAAATCTGGCGGGGCAATGAGGCAGGTAAAATTTTTTTTTCCTAGGTTGGTACCACTGTCCTCAATTACTATGCCAAGCTTGAGCGGGATCTGTCAACTAGTGTGTTTGCAACAGCTGATTAAGTCAGTTGATGTCAGAGTGCGTGCCGATTTTTACTATGGGTGATTACGTTGAGCAAAGAATTTGTTTAAAGTTTTGTGTTGCAAATGAATTTTCGTGTGCCGATGCATTGAAAATGTTGCAAAAGGCCTTTGGTGATAATGCTCTATCGAAAACTCGTGCATATCAGTGGTACAGAGCCTTCAAGGACGGTCGTGAAGTGGTCGAAGACTTGCCTCGATAACGTCGATAAAATTAAGGATAGGGTGCTGGAAAACCGTCGTACCATCTTGAGAGAGATAGCACATGATCTTAAGATATCCCGCGAGTCCGCACGTACGATTTTGATTGATATTTTGGGCATGAGAAAGGTGGCCGCACGACTCGTACCGAAAGACCTGAATTTTCTTCAAAAACGTCATCGCGAACAGGTTGCTTCAGACATGCTGGATCGCTGTAATTCCGATTCTACATTCATGGAACGCATTATAACTGGTGATGAGACCTGGGTCTACGAGTACGATATGCAAACAAGCCAGCAATCATCGGAATGGGTGGCAAAAAATGTGCCGAAACCGAAAAAACCACGCCAAAGCCGCTCGAAAATGAAGGTGATGCTCATTGTTTTCTTCGATATCCGTGGCGTGGTGCACTACGAATTCGTTCCAGAGGGTCATACGGTAAACAAGGAGTATTACCTAGGCGTTATGAAACGTTTGCGTGAGCGTATCCGTAAGAAGCGGCCACATTTGTGGGCGAACAACTCATGGATTTTGCATGTCGATAACGCGCCTTCTCACCGAGCTACGATTGTGACTGACTTTCTCGCCAAAAACTCAACAAACGTGCTTCAGCAACCACCGTATTCGCTGGATTTGGCTCCCTGCGACTTTTTCCTCTTACCAAAACTAAAATTGCCCCTTCGTGGCACCCGTTTTGAGTCGATTGAAGCCATAAAACAAAATACGGCGCGAGAGCTAAAGTCCATCCCGGAAAGCGCCTATAAAAAATGTTTCGATAATTGGAAGTGCCGTTGGCATAGATGTATTGGAGCAAATGGAGCCTATTTTGAAGGCGACCCAATAAATTTTGACGATTAAATGTAAAAATGTTGTTTTAATTGAAAATTCCCGGTACTTTCTTGACAGAGTAGTATACAAATGGATTTTCTATTAAAATTATAATTTTAAGTGGCCAATAGCGTTCAGCACTGTACTTTAGGTGGGTGATGCACTCACCAGGATAGAATAACTCGCACTAAACAACACTAACAAGGGGGAGATTAAAAAGTATAAAGTCTGGATGCATAACCTGAAAGTCGAGGCCGTAAAAGAGAGTATGAATGAATGAATACTGAATAGCACTGTTAATCTATGTAGCAATCATAGAGAAACATGATTATTTACGTACGGTAACAATCTAACCTATACGTTGTCAAAAACGTGCTATAGCTATAAAAAGTGTAATATTTTATTACTGAAAATTGGAAAAAAGATTCGAAATGGATGATATTAAGGTTGAAGACGAATTAGAAATGAAAGGAATTGAAAATACCGGATCTTTCGGTAGTAATATCTGTGAAAAAGGAAATGAGTATTTGGTTGCGTCTTATAATTGGTAAGAATTATACATTGTTCAAATACCTAAGTACTATTTAAACACCTATATCAAGTCTCAGTCTTTTTGATGTGGCTACTAGATTCCACATTTGTGCCACTCCTTTGTTTGAATATGAATCTATGGGTAACATAAATAATTCTCTTGATATCTTAATATTCTGAAAATAGATCTTCCCACTGTGGTTTCATTAAATTTTGCAGAAACACATTTATTTTGGGGGTTTTCAAAAATAGTTTCTAATAGACGTGTCATGGTGGGAGTTTGCCCATTTGTGATGTTAATCTTTCAATTCTAACCTATAAACCAAATACAAAAATAATTTTTTTAGTACTAATCACAGCGGATTGACAATTTAATTTGTTTCAGTGCCTCACATCCAGATAATAAAGAGATATTTGAAGGTATCAAGGTGAAGATCGAAGATGCCGGCACAGCTGAACAATTTACCGATGAAATTGGAGTTCATGACAGGCAAGAATATTCTTTTAAAAGTGAATATAGTCATGCCGATGCCTCATCGCAACAACGTGATAACGAGAATTTCCGTTATGTCGAGCGTCCGAAAAACCGCACGGATTCGGATAAATTAAATTCGAAGTACGACTTATGCGATAATCCCACCAACGAAAAAGACCAACATAAATGCAGCTTATGTGATTACGCCACGAATCGAAAAAATCGTCTCAAAACTCATACAGATTCCGTTCATTTAAAATGGAAGAGATATAAATGCGACTCGTGTGATTTTGCCGCAAAATGTAAACACGACGTCAAGAGACATAACGATTCGGTTCATTTAAATCTGAAGCGATACAAGTGTAACTTATGCGATTTTGCCACAAATGAGAAAAAAAACCTCAGGAATCATATAGAGTCGGTTCATTTAAATCTGAAGCGATACAAGTGTAACTTATGCGATTTTGCCACAAATCAGAAAAAAAACCTCAGGAATCATATAGAGTCGGTTCATTTAAATTTGAAAAAGCACAAATGTAACCTGTGCGATTTTGCCACGAATCAAAAGGGTAACCTCAAGTACCATGTAGATTCGGTTCATTTAAACTTGCGGCAACATAAATGTGACTTGTGCGATTATGCCGCGAATAGGAAGAAAAACCTCAAAAACCATATCGATTCAATTCATTTGAATTTGAAAAAACACAAATGTAACTTATGCGATTTTGCCACAAATATAAACGGAGATCTCAAATACCATATAGATTCGGTGCATTTAAATTTGAGGCAACATAAATGTGACTTGTGCAATTACGCCGCAAATCGAAACGCCGACCTCAAAACCCACATGGATGCCGTTCATTTCGACATAAAGGCACACGAATGCCACCTGTGCGAATATTTAACGAATCGAAAAGACCATCTGAAATGCCATATTGAAACGGTCCATTTAAACTTGAAGAGATACAAATGCGACCTGTGTGATTTTGCCGCAAAGAGTAATCGCGTTCTCAAAAGACACAACGATTCGGTTCATTTAAATTTGAAGAAACATAAATGTAACTTGTGCGATTTTGCCACGAGTCTAAAAGTCGATCTCAAGTATCACGTGGATTCGGTCCATTTAAATTTGAGGCAACATAAGTGCGAATTCTGCGATTACGATGCAAATCGAAATGCCGACCTCAAGATCCATATGGACGCCGTTCATTTCGACATGAAGGCGCACAAATGCCACCTATGCGAATATTTGACGAATCGAAAAGATCATCTGAAGTGTCACATAGAAACGGTCCATTTAAACTTGAGGAGATATAAATGCGACTTGTGTGATTTTGCCGCAAAGAGTAATCGTGTTCTCAAAAGACACAACGATTCGATTCATTCAAATTTGAAGCAGCGTAAATGTAAGACATCTTGAAATGTATTGTAGATTCGTTTCATTAACATTCCAGAGAACATAAGTGTTACTTTTGCAATTATATTGTAACTGAAACTACTCTCAGAAATTATATTTCGTTCGTATTAATTTCAATACATAAGCACGGATATTTCCAACCAAATTGGCAAGTTGCACTTTGTTAGCTTTAAGTTTGTATAGGAATAAAGTATGAAATGTTATTTATTGTATCAATTCTGTTATTAATAATAATAACAGGAGCTTATTGCTGTGGCAAAGGGCCATCAACCCAAAGTCCCTCAGCCCATTTGTTATTACAGATTTATTAGCATTTCAAAAAAAAATCACTAATGCTATATACTACTCTGTAAAGAAAGTACCGGGAATTTCCAATTAAAACAACATTTTTACATTTAATAAAAGGATTGTAGATTCATCTTCTTAATATATATAAATCTCGTGTCACAATGTTTGTCCTCAATGGACTCCTAAACCACTTAACCGATTATAATAAAATTCGCACACCATGTGCAGTTCGATCCAACTTGAGAGATAGGATAGTTTAAATCTCAAATTATAGTCGCAATTTCAATTTATCGCTAATTATTTGTCTGTTATTATTTGACAGTCACAATTATCTGTTAACTCCAAATGGTTCTAACAGATGTCGATACCTTTCGACTGGGTTGGGTAAGTAATCAATAGATGGCGCTGCTATGGTAAATCTACGAACGTGTCATATAAGCTACATTTTAACAGCAGTCGTTTGTCCATCTTTCGCGGCAAAACGGAGTGACGAATTGATGTTTTTTTTTAAGTGGAGATAGTTAAGTAAAAGGATGGACAGTGACATGGGCTATTTACCGCCCAACGAAGTGGGTGTGGGTCAGCTAGTTCATTATAAAATTAACTTCATTGTATCAAATATAAATATTATGAATAAATTATTAAAAAAATAGTTTATTCAAAGATTTTTGGGAGGTAGTCGATGATTTTTATGCAAATGAATCAATAACTATCGAAATAAATATGTCGGTAGATTTAAATATTTGAGATGAAATAATTCTTTTAAACTGCAGTCAAAAAAATGTAATTTCATTTAAATACTCTTTTCATTGATAATATTACAATAAATTCCTCTTTGGATTACGGGGCTGAAGGACTTACTACTCTGTCAAGAAAGTACCGGGAATTTTCAATTAAAACAACATTTTTACATTTAATCGTCGAAATTTATTGGGTCGCCTTCAAAATAGGCTCCATTTGCTCCAATACATCTATGCCAACGGCACTTCCAATTATCGAAACATTTTTTATAGGCGCTTTCCGGAATGGACTTTAGCTCTCGCGCCGAATTTTGTTTTATGGCTTCAATCGACTCAAAACGGGTGCCACGAAGGGGCAATTTTAGTTTTGGGAAGAGGAAAAAGTCGCAGGGAGCCAAATCCGGCGAATACGGTGGTTGCTGAAGCACGTTTGTTGAGTTTTTGGCGAGAAAGTCAGTCACAATCGTAGCTCGGTGAGAAGGCGCGTTATCGTCATGCAAAATCTCATTCTCATGCCCAAAATATCAATCAAAATCGTACGTGCGGACTCGTGGGATATCTTAAGATCATGTGCTATCTCTCTCAAGCTGGTACGACGGTTTTCCAGCACCCTTTCCTTAATTTTATCGACGTTATCTTCGATCGAAGCCGTCGATGGGCGACCACTTCACGACCGTCCTTGAAGGCTCTGTACCACTGATATGCACGAGTTTTCGATAGAGCATTATCACCAAAGGCCTTTTGCAACATTTTCAATGCATCGGCACACGAACATTCATTTGCAACACAAAACTTTAAACAAATTCTTTGCTCAACGTAATCACCCATAGTAAAAATCGGCACGCACTCTGACATCGACTGACTTAATCAGCTGTTGCAAACACACTAGTTGACAGATCCCGCTCAAGCTTGGCATAGTAATTAAGGACGGTGGTACCAACCTAGGAAAAAAATTTTTACCTGCCTCATTACCCCGCCAGATTTAAATCGATAATTCCCTGTACTTTCTTGACAGAATGTATAATATTCTTCCTCTAATATGGGCTGAAATGTATCCTCCGATGGAATGCAGGGTAGGTCATTCGCACAGGAGTAGGAGCATTCATCCAATTCTTTATTTGTGGATCTTCTAAACAGCTTTTCAAAATGTTTTGCAAAAGCATCGTCAATGTCTTTATCCTTGGTAAGAGTTTCTCCATCGACTTGAATTGTATTTGAAAGTTGATGGGTTTATAATACTTTATTTTCACAAAATATTGAAAAAAAAATAATAGACCTATTCCATAGGACGATTTTTAATCTTTTGACGAAGTTTATCTTTCATATCTACGCTAAAGGTCAAATCCGAAAAAATTATTCTTTCAATGTATTATTTAGTATTTAATTAAACCTGACAAAAAGTGGTCGTTCGATTGGTTTCAGTGCTTCAAATCAAGACGGCGAAGAACAATTTGCAACGCCGACGGTGAAGATTGAAGATGTGGACATTGCTGAACAATTCATCGATGAAATTGGAATTCATGTCAGGAATGAATACAGTTTTAAAAGTGAATATAATCATACCGATGGATTATCGCAACAAATTAATAACAACAATATTTGTTTTACCCGATTGGAAGAGAAACTTCTTCAAGAGAACAACAGTTTTAATATTTGGGACCATAGTTTAGCTATTGGACAAACAACGGAACAGCACACGGTGTTTCCTATAAATGTGAAGCAAGAAAAAAGTTTTTCAGGTGAATTTGAAGTAAATCATCAAAACTGTCTGAAACGACATTTGAAATATGAACAATTCGGTGACTCAGCTTGTAATGTCGACGAAAGTTGCAAAACCAACATCGACAAACATGTAGATCCGGTCTTCGATACGAAGCAACACAAATGCGATTTTGGCGATTACGCTACGAATCGAAAAAGCGATATAAAAAAACATAGAGATTCCGTCCATTTGAACCTGAAGCAATATAAATGTCATTTGTGCGATTATGCCACAAACTCGAAACGTTCATTTAAACTTGAAGCAACGTAAATGTTCCTTATGCGATTTTGCGACAAATCTCGAACAGAATCTCAAAAAACATATATTTGCGGTTCATTTAAACTTAGAGTAACATAAGCATCACTTATGGCTCTCGAAAATCATGTAAATGCCATTCATTTGAAATTACAGCGACGTTATGCCATTTTACTTCAAATTGAAAAGAAAAATATCATATTAATGCTTTCCGTTTAAGTCTAGATGCAAATGGCACTAATGTAGGTAAATGTTGGATGAATTAAGACTTTCTGAAATGTTCCCATTTTCTTATGTTCCAGCGTTCACCAAAACCTATTCGGGCTTATTTAAGTTTTGAACTGTTATACAGATGTATGTTGCACTGTTATTAATTATATTTGGAAGAAGATTACCAGCCGTATTAATTCATTTGGAATGATACTGTAAGAAAAATTACATTGGTTCTTATATATGTACTAGCTGACCCGGCCACGCGTTGCTGTGGCTAAAGTTTTTGTTATCTTAATATATATAAATCTCGTGTCACAATGTTTGTCCTCAATGGACTCTTTTATAGCGTCAACAACACGTGGTAATTATGCTGTTAAAATGTAGCTTATATGACACGTTCGTAGATTTACCATAGCAGCGCCATCTATTGATTACTTACTCAACCCAGTCGAAAGGTATCGACATCTGTTAGAATCATTTGGAGTTAACAGATAATTGTGACTGTCAAATAATAAAAGACAAATAATTAGCAATAAATTAAAATTGCGACTATAATTTGAGATTTAAACTATCCTATCTCTCAAGTTGGATCGAACTGCACATGGTGTGCGAATTTTATTATAATCGGTTAAGTGGTTTAGGAGTCCATTGAGGACAAACATTGTGACACGAGATTTATATATATTAAGATAAAATTACATGTATTGTTTTTGTTCGATTTTATTTAATTGTTTGGTGATGATAGATGTGTAGGAGTTTACCGATTAACGATATTAATCTATCGATTCTAACTTATAAACCAAACACAAAAATTATTTTTAGTACTAATTATCAGGAAAAATTTTCGTTATCGACCATTTAATTTGTTTCAGTGCCTCGCATCAAGATACCGAAGACAAATTTGAAAGTATCGAGGTGAAGATTGAAGATGTGGACATCACTGAACAATTTATCGATGAAATTGAAGTTCATGATAGGGAAGAATACATCTTTGAAAGTGAACATAATCGTGACTCATCACAACGAGGTGATAATGAGATTTTGTGTTCCGTTAAATGCCCGAAAAACGATACAGAGTCGGTTAATTCAGATTTGAAGCAACATGAATGTTGCTTTTTCAACATAAAAGCACACAAATGCCACCTATGTGAATATTCGACAAATCGTAAAGGTAATCTAAAAACTCACGTAGATTCAGTTCATTTAAATTTGAAAAAACATAAGTGTAACTTATGCGAATATTCTTCAAGTCATAAGAGTCACCTCAAAAATCATACGGATTCTTTCCATTTCAACATAAAGGCGCACAAATGCCACCTATGCGGATATTCGACGAATCGAAAAAGGGATCTCAAAACTCATTTAGATTCGGTTCACTTAAATTTGAAAAAACACAAGTGCAACTTATGTGATTTCGCTACGAACCAGAAAAGTTACGTCAAAAATCACATGGACGCTTTTCATTTCAACATAAAGGCGCACAAATGCCACTTATGTGAATATTCGACGTATCGAAAAAGGGATGTCAAGACTCATTTAGATTCGGTTCACTTAAATTTGAAAAAACATGAATGTAACTTTTGTGATTTTGCTACAAATCGCAAAAGTTACCTCAAAAATCACACGGATTCTTTTCATTTCAACATAAAAGCACACAAATGCCATCTATGTGAATATTCGACAAATCAAAAAAGTGATCTCAAAACTCATATTGATTCAGTTCATTTAAATTTGAAGAAACATAAATGTAACTTTTGTGATTATGCTACAAATCATAAGACTAACCTCAAAAATCATATGGAGGCTTTACATTTCAACCTAAAGGCGCACAAATGCCACCTATGTGAATATTCGACAAATCAAAAAAGTAATCTCAAAACCCATATTCATTCGGTTCATTTAAATTTGAAAAAACATAAATGTCACTTATGTAAGTTCGCTACAAAACAAAAATGTTACCTCAAAAATCATATGGATGCTTTTCATGTCAATTAAAGGAAAAAATCGAAAAGGCGACCTGAAATATATGGATTCAGTTTGAAGAGATATAAATGTAATTTATGTCTTCAAATTTTAAAGATACACTCAAATATTATACTACTCTGTCAAGAAAGTACCGGGAATTTTCAATTAAAACAACATTTTTACATTTAATCGTCAAAATTTATTGGGTCGCCGAATTTTGTTTTATGGCTTCAATCGACTCAAAACGGGTGCCACGAAGGGGCAATTTTGGTTTTGGGAAGAGGAAAAAGTCGCAGGGAGTCAAATCCGGCGAATACGGTGGTTGCTGAAGCACGTTTGTTGAGTTTTTGGCGAGAAAGTCGGTCACAATCGTAGCTCGGTGAGAAGGCGCGTTATCGTCATGCTAAATCCATGAGTTGTTACGGATACGCTCACGCAAACGTTTCATAACGCCTAGGTAATACTCCTTGTTTACCGTCTGACCCTCTGGAACGAATACATAGTGCACCAGGCCACGGATATTGAAGAAAACAATGAGCATCACCTTCATTTTCGAGCGGCTTTGGCGTGGTTTTTTCGGTTTCGGCTCATTTTTTGCCACCCATTCCGATGATTGCTGGCTTGTTTGCATATCGTACTCGTAGACCCAGGTCTCATCACCAGTTATAATGCGTTCCATGAATGTAGAATCGGAATTACAGCGATCCAGCATGTCCGAAGCAACCTGTTCGCGATGACGTTTTTGAAGAAAATTCAGGTCTTTCGGTACGAGTCGTGGGGCCACCTTTCTCATGCCCAAAATATCAATCAAAATCGTACGTGCGGACTCGTGGGATATCTTAAGATCATGTGCTATCTCCCTCAAGCTGGTACGACGGTTTTCCAGCACCCTTTCCTTAATTTTATCGACGTTATCTTCGATCGAAACCGTCGATGGGCGACCGTCCTTGAAGGCTCTGTACCACTGATATGCACGAGTTTTCGATAGAGCATTATCACCAAAGGCCTTTTGCAACATTTTCAATGCATCGGCACACGAAAATTCATTTCCAACACAAAACTTTAAACAAATTCTTTGCTCAACGTAATCACCCATAGTAAAAATCGGCACGCACTCTGACATCGACTGACTTAATCAGCTGTTGCAAACACACTAGTTGACAGATCCCGCTCAAGCTTGGCATAGTAATTAAGAACAGTGGTACCAACCTAGGAAAAAAATTTTTTACCTGCCTCATTGCCCCGCCAGATTTAAATCGATAATTCCCGGTACTTTCTTGACAGAAGTATATGTAGTTCATTTAAATTTCCAGAGATGAATGTCACTTATGCAATTTTGACGCAGCAAAGACATTTTTATTCGATTTGAATTTAAAGCAGGATACATGTGAGAAACCTTGAATGTCTTAAACTCTCGAACGTCATCTAGAATATCTAGATTAAATTCATTAAAGTTGCAAACTGCACAAATCTAACTTATGTAATTATACTGCTGCTATCAAAATTACTCTAAAAAATTAAATATATTCTGTTCATTTTAACATATTTTCGAGCATGTTGACAAGTTTCACTGTGTCAGCTTTCAGTACGTATAGGAATAAATTATAAGATCTTGTAATAATATGTATATATGTAAGAAAATTTTTGCATTATATCTTGTATTTAATGTGAATAAAGATTATTATTATTTTGTTGATTTGTTTTATTTTTCCAATTTAGTCAGAAAGCCTCAAACATATTATAATTTAATGAATACATGATACAAATAACATCACATTGATGTCAATTAACCAGGCATCACTGTACGAGGGCACTAAGGTTTTTTATACTGAGCCCCCCCCCAAAAGAAAATCCTGGTCATGTGCCTGCAGTTAATACAAAACAATAACTTTACATATAAGAGCAGTTCAGTCGACATCCCTTTGTGTATATCCTTACTTTCAATGAACAGGAAATAACAGGAACGTCTTTTTGTGACATAATCATAGATCAACACAAGACTATATAGATGGGACACTCACTGTAAAAAGTCTGAATCAAGTTTGTCGCTTTCATTGTAGCGACTGGTGCATGAAACAAATCCAACTAAAGAAAACTGTATTACCAACTCTCAAGAGAACTGTGCTTTTAGAATACTGCATTATCGACGCTTGGCGCGAATATTTGAATCTTCTTTCAGTTTTTCTTTGGGCTAAAATTAAACAAGTGTTCAGAAATTACTATGTTTTACTAACAAAACATTGAAATGCTTACATTCACACAACTCTACAACAAATACATTTCAATTTTTTGGTAGTAAAACATAGTAATTTCTGAACACTTGTTTTAATTTTAACCCTAGGAAAAACTGAAAGAAGATTCAAATATTCGTTTCAATCTTCAAACTTACTATTTGAATAACAGATACAAGTTTGAAAACTATAATTATTTATTCATTATGAAAACTAGAAACTATTAAATAAAAAAAGGGATGAAATTAACCTATGTATTTACAATATTTACATTTCATTTTTCTGTAGTATAACATAGTAATTTCCAAAAACTTATTTCAATGTTCATACTCACTACTTGAATAACAGAAATATGTTTGAACAATAATTATTCATTGGTTATAAAAAATAAGAACTATTAAATAAAAAAAGAGATAAAATTAACATATTTAAAGTATTCCGAGGTGTTAAGACAAAAATTGAACCTTGATAACATTAATTTATGAGATCTTTAAGATTCAAAATGTCTTTCAGCTTGGTCCTTAATCGGGTCAATAAATTCCTTCTCTGGATAACTGAATAAAAATTTTGAATCAGTTCTGGTTGCTATTTAATTCACTTGCTTTCACCAGCAGAATAAAGAACACCTGAAGAGTCAAGCATAATATTTGATAAAGATTATGTGATGCACACTTCAAAATTTGAAAATTTAAATTCTTCAATATGATAT
This sequence comes from Megalocaria dilatata, assembly GCA_034642435.1. Classification (NCBI taxonomy): domain Eukaryota; kingdom Metazoa; phylum Arthropoda; class Insecta; order Coleoptera; family Coccinellidae; genus Megalocaria; species Megalocaria dilatata. The sequence goes on along the minus strand of CM067862.1, from coordinate 43,091,282 downwards.
TTTCAAAACATTTTGAGATTTTTCTTCTCTCACAAAGTCTTGGAATGAAATGAAAGAGATAATTAAAACATTGATTAAATAAAAAAGTAAGTATAGTGTCCCGGTTTCATTAAATTACCAAATTGATATTTCCTACACTCAATAAAATGTAAATCTTTTAACAATTCACTATGACCAAGTAAATTAATCCTACAGATTTCAGAGTTTCTAATAGATAAATAGTTTGATATAATTTTACAAGTTGCACCACTCAACCTGAAGAAGTTCTTTTCCTATCAACGTTTGGCACTGATCCAGAAACTGGCCCATACCATTTCAATATCTGTTACCTCAGGAAAATGACCTAGAGAAAAAATAGTATTATTAGATCACCCAGAGCAATTTGTCGGTGTGTTACATAGCATTGATTTATATTTTAAACTAACCAATTAAACATAAAAATAGTCTAGACGACTACATAGTAAATGAAAATTAACCAACCTGAAGAAATTATATTCCTCTCAATATTTGATCATCTGATAATTTGTGCCAATCATTTGGCTGTATAATTTCAATCCACCTCTTAAATAACTTGGGATCTCTCTTGGGAAAACGATGTCTAGGGCTGGTTAGATCTTAACACCCATGTACACAACATTTCTTAGTATATCCCTTTTTCAAGTACTGTATTGAACTCAATATTTGAAAATACACTAGTTTAGATGCACTAAACTGTTTTGAACTTAACTCTTACGAAATTTAATCAAAAAGAAATAGATGTACCCGAGGTTGGGCTAAAAAAAAACGTAAACAAAATCACCATAGATCAACAAGACTATATTATTGTTAATCTATGGAAATAATCTGCTATACTTTGTTGTAATTTGGATGTAACTATCTATTCATTATAATATCTATATCTAATAATAACATTGTTCAGCAGTGTCTTGTAGCGACACAGGGTTGTTGTGTCGGTAATTCAGTTGTGAATCCACATTTCATTCACTTTGAATTCTCCAAAAAAACTACAACTAGAGATGTCACCCTATCTGCGATTATGTTTACACCACGTAGGTCTACGAAACGATCTAGTCTCCTACTTTTGGCATTGTGTGACATGTAGGCATAAATTTCCCTACGTGATTTGTTCCGCTCACTTTTCTCTTAAAAGATATAAGGATCTCTTCACTATACATTCTGTTAAGAAAGTACCAGGAATTATCGATTTAAATCTGGCGGGGCAATGAGGCAGGTAAAATTTTTTTTCCTAGGTTGGTACCACTGTCCTTAATTACTATGCCAAGCTTGAGCGGGATCTGTCAACTAGTGTGTTTGCAACAGCTGATTAAGTCAGTCGATGTCAGAGTGCGTGCCGATTTTTACTATGGGTGATTACGTTGAGCAAAGAATTTGTTTAAAGTTTTGTGTTGCAAATGAATTTTCGTGTGCCGATGCATTGAAAATGTTGCAAAAGGCTTTTGGTGATAATGCTCTATCGAAAACTCGTGCATATCAGGGGTACAGAGCCTTCAAAGACGGTCGTGAAGTGGACGCCCATCGACGGCTTCGATCGAAGATAACGTCGATAAAATTAAGGAAAGGGTGCTGGAAAACCGTCGTACCAGCTTGAGAGAGATAGCACATGATCTTAAGATATCCCACGAGTCCGCACGTACGATTTTGATTGATATTTTGGGCATGAGAAAGGTGGCCGCATGACTCGTACCGAAAGACCTGAATTTTCTTCAAAAACGTCATCGCGAACAGGTTGCTTCAGACATGCTGGATCGCTGTAATTCCGATTCTACATTCATGGAACGCATTATAATTGGTGATGAGACCTGGGTCTACGAGTAGGATATGCAAACAAGCCAGCAATCATCGGAATGGGTGGCAAAAAATGTGCCGAAACCGAAAAAACCACGTCAAAGCCGCTCGAAAATGAAGGTGATGCTCATTGTTTTCTTCGATATCCGTGGCGTGGTGCACTACGAATTCGTTCCAGAGGGTCATACGGTAAACAAGGAGTATTACCTAGGCGTTATGAAACGTTTGCGTGAGCGTATCCGTAAAAAGCGGCCAAATTTGTGGGCGAACAACTCATGGATTTTGCATGTCGATAACGCGCCTTCTCACCGAGCTACGATTGTGACTGACTTTCTCGCCAAAAACTCAACAAACGTGCTTCAGCAACCACCGTATTCGCTGGATTTGGCTCCCTGCGACTTTTTCCTCTTACCAAAACTAAAATTGCCCCTTCGTGGCACCCGTTTTGAGTCGATTGAAGCCATAAAACAAAATTCGGCGCGAGAGCTAAAGTCCATCCCGGAAAGCGCCTATAAAAAATGTTTCGATAATTGGAAGTGCCGTTGGCATAGATGTATTGGAGCAAATGGAGCCTATTTTGAAGGCGACCCAATAAATTTTGACGATTAAATGTAAAAATGTTGTTTTAATTGAAAATTCCCGGTACTTTCTTGACAGAGTAGTATACAAATGGATTTTCTATTAATATTATAATTTTAAGTGGCCAATAGCGTTCAGCACTGTACTTTAGGTGGGTGATGCACTCACCAGGATAGAATAACTCGCACTAAACAACACTAACAAGGGGGAGATTAAAAAGTATAAAGTCTGGATGCATAACCTGAAAGTCGAGGCCGTAAAAGAGAGTATGAATGAATGAATACTGAATAGCACTGTTAATCTATGTAGCAATCATAGAGAAACATGATTATTTACGTACGGTAACAATCTAACCTATACGTTGTCAAAAACGTGCTATAGCTATAATAAGTGTAATATTTTATTACTGAAAATTGGAAAAAAGATTCGAAATGGATGATATTAAGGTTGAAGACGAATTAGAAATGAAAGGAATTGAAAATACCGGATCTTTCGGTAGTAATATCTGTGAAAAAGGAAATGAGTATTTGGTTGCGTCTTATAATTGGTAAGAATTATACATTGTTCAAATACCTAAGTACTATTTAAACACCTATATCAAGTCTCAGTCTTTTTGATGTGGCTACTAGATTCCACATTTGTGCCACTCCTTTGTTTGAATTTGAATCTATGGGCAACATAAATAATTCTCTTGATATCTTAATTTTCTGAAAATAGATCTTCCCACTGTGGTTTCATTAAATTTTGCAGAAACACATTTATTTTGGGGGTTTTTAAAAATAGTTTCTAATAGACGTGTCATGGTGGGAGTTTGCCCATTTGTGATGTTAATCTTTCAATTCTAACCTATAAACCAAATACAAAAATAATTTTTTTAGTACTAATCACAGCGGATTGACAATTTAATTTGTTTCAGTGCCTCACATCAAGATAATAAAGAGATATTTGAAGGTATCAAGGTGAAGATCGAAGATGCCGGCACAGCTGAACAATTTACCGATGAAATTGGAGTTCATGACAGGCAAGAATATTCTTTTAAAAGTGAATATAGTCATGCCGATGCCTCATCGCAACAACGTGATAACGAGAATTTCCGTTATGTCGAGCGTCCGAAAAACCGCACGGATTCGGATAAATTAAATTCGAAGTACGACTTATGCGATAATCCCACCAACGTAAAAGACCAACATAAATGCAGCTTATGTGATTATGCCACGAATCGAAAAAATCGTCTCAAAACTCATACAGATTCCGTTCATTTAAAATTGAAGAGATATAAATGCGACTCGTGTGATTTTGCCGCAAAATGTAAACGCGACGTCAAGAGACATAACGATTCGGTTCATTTAAATCTGAAGAGATACAAGTGTAACTTATGCGATTTTGCCACAAATCAGAAAAAAAACCTCAGGAATCATATAGAGTCGGTTCATTTAAATTTGAAAAAGCACAAATGTAACCTGTGCGATTTTGCCACGAATCAAAAGGGTAACCTCAAGTACCATGTAGATTCGGTTCATTTAAACTTGCGGCAACATAAATGTGACTTGTGCGATTATGCCGCGAATAGGAAGAAAAACCTCAAAAACCATATCGATTCAATTCATTTGAATTTGAAAAAACACAAATGTAACTTATGCGATTTTGCCACAAATATAAACGGAGATCTCAAATACCATATAGATTCGGTGCATTTAAATTTGAGGCAACATAAATGTGACTTGTGCAATTACGCCGCAAATCGAAACGCCGACCTCAAAACCCACATGGATGCCGTTCATTTCGACATAAAGGCACACGAATGCCACCTGTGCGAATATTTAACGAATCGAAAAGACCATCTGAAATGCCATATTGAAACGGTCCATTTAAACTTGAAGAGATACAAATGCGACCTGTGTGATTTTGCCGCAAAGAGTAATCGCGTTCTCAAAAGACACAACGATTCGGTTCATTTAAATTTGAAGAAACATAAATGTAACTTGTGCGATTTTGCCACGAGTCTAAAAGTCGATCTCAAGTATCACGTGGATTCGGTCCATTTAAATTTGAGGCAACATAAGTGCGAATTCTGCGATTACGATGCAAATCGAAATGCCGACCTCAAGATCCATATGGACGCCGTTCATTTCGACATGAAGGCGCACAAATGCCACCTATGCGAATATTTGACGAATCGAAAAGATCATCTGAAGTGTCACATAGAAACGGTCCATTTAAACTTGAGGAGATATAAATGCGACTTGTGTGATTTTGCCGCAAAGAGTAATCGTGTTCTCAAAAGACACAACGATTCGATTCATTCAAATTTGAAGCAGCGTAAATGTAAGACATCTTGAAAAGTATTGTAGATTCGTTTCATTAACATTCCAGAGAACATAAGTGTTACTTTTGCAATTTATTGTAACTAAAACTACTCTCAGAAATTATATTTCGTTCGTATTAATTTCAATACATAAGCACGGATATTTCCAACCAAATTGGCAAGTTGCACTTTGTTAGCTTTAAGTTTGTATAGGAATAAAGTATGAAATGTTATTTATTGTATCAATTCTGTTATTAATAATAATAACAGGAACTTATTGCTGTGGCAAAGGGCCATCAACCCAAAGTCCCTCAGCCCATTTGTTATTACAGATTTATTAGCATTTAAAAAAAAAATCACTAATGCTATATACTACTCTGTCGAGAAAGTACCGGGAATTTCCAATTAAAACAACATTTTTACATTTAATAAAAGGATTGTAGATTCATCTTCTTAATATATATAAATCTCGTGTCACAATGTTTGTCCTCAATGGACTCCTAAACCACTTAACCGATTATAATAAAATTCGCACACCACGTGCAGTTCGATCCAACTTGAGAGATAGGATAGTTTAAATCTCAAATTATAGTCGCAATTTTAATTTATTGCTAATTATTTGTCTGTTATTATTTGACAGTCACAATTATCTGTTAACTCCAAATGGTTCTAACAGATGTCGATACCTTTCGACTGGGTTGGGTAAGTAATCAATAGATGGCGCTGCTATGGTAAATCTACGAACGTGTCATAGAAGCTACATTTTAACAGCAGTCGTTTGTCCATCTTTCGCGGCAAAACGGAGTGACGAATTGATGTTTTTTTTTAAGTGGAGATAGTTAAGTAAAAGGATGGATAGTGACATGGGCCATTTACCGCCCAACGAAGTGGGTGCGGGTCAGCTAGTTCATTATAAAATTAACTTCATTGTATCAAATATAAATATTATGAATAAATTATTAAAAAAATAGTTTATTCAAAGATTTTTGGGAGGTAGTCGATGATTTTTATGCAAATGAATCAATAACTATCGAAATAAATATGTCGGTAGATTTAAATATTTGAGATGAAATAATTCTTTGAAACTGCAGTCAAAAAAATGTATTTTCATTTAAATACTCTTTTCATTGATAATATTACAATAAATTCCTCTTTGGATTACGGAGCTGAAGGACTTACTACTCTGTCAAGAAAGTACCAGGAATTTTCAATTAAAACAACATTTTTACATTTAATCGTCAAAATTTATTGGGTCGCCTTCAAAATAGGCTCCATTTGCTCCAATACATCTATGCCAACGGCACTTCCAATTATCGAAACATTTTTTATAGGCGCTTTCCGGGATGGACTTTAGCTCTCGCGCCGAATTTTGTTTTACGGCTTCAATCGACTCAAAACGGGTGCCACGAAGGGGCAATTTTAGTTTTGGGAAGAGGAAAAAGTCGCAGGGAGGCGAATACGGTAGTTGCTGAAGCACGTTTGTTGAGTTTTTGGCGAGAAAGTCAGTCACAATCGTAGCTCGGTGAGAAGGCGCGTTATCGTCATGCAAAATCCATCAGTTGTTCGCCCACAAATTTGGCCGCTTCTTACGGATACGCTCACGCAAACGTTTCATAACGCCTGGGTAATACTCCTTGTTTACCGTCTGACCCTCTGGAACGAATTCGTAGTGCACCACGCCACGGATATCGAAGAAAACAATGAGCATCACCTTCATTTTCGAGCGGCTTTGGCGTGGTTTTTTCGGTTTCGGCTCATTTTTTGCCACCCATTCCGATGATTGCTGGCTTGTTTGCATATCGTACTCGTAGACCCAGGTCTCATCACCAGTTATAATGCGTTCCATGAATGTAGAATCGGAATTACAGCGATCCAGCATGTCTGAAGCAACCTGTTCGCGATGACGTTTTTGAAGAATATTCAGGTCTTTCGGTACGAGTCGTGCGGCCACCTTTCTCATGCCCAAAATATCAATCAAAATCGTACGTGCGGACTCGCGGGATATCTTAAGATCATGTGCTATCTCTCTCAAGCCGGTACGACGGTTTTCCAGCACCCTATCCTTAATTTTATCGACGTTATCGAGGCAAGTCTTCGACCACTTCACGACCGTCCTTGAAGGCTCTGTACCACTGATATACACGAGTTTTCGATAGAGCATTATCACCAAAGGCCTTTTGCAACATTTTCAATGCATCGGCACACGAAAATTCATTTGCAACACAAAACTTTAAACAAATTCTTTGCTCAACGTAATCACCCATAGTAAAAGTCGGCACGCACTCTGACATCGACCGACTTAATCAGCTGTTGCAAACACACTAGTTGACAGATCCCGCTCAAGCTTGGCATAGTAATTAAGGACAGTGGTACCAACCTAGGAAAAAAAAAATTTTACCCGCCTCATTGCCCCGCCAGATTTAAATCGATAATTCCCGGTACTTTCTTGACAGAATGTAGATCTGCTTCATAGGTTTCTCTTGTTCTTCCAATGTCAGTATCGATGATTTTAGTGGATATTTTCTGTCTGCTTGGGGGATTCGCAAGAGTTCTAAGATGTTCTGTGATTCTTTCAGATGGATTTAAACATTTTTATTAAGCTTTTTAAGTTGTTCTCGTATCCGTTGATTTTTCGTTGAATGGAACAATAATTCATCGGATGGATTGTGAAATCTGTTTTCCTAATTGTTCGACTGGATGTAGTTTCTGCAGTTTTTAAGTTATTTTGGGCTAGATCTCCGCAATTAACAAATATTAAATTTGAAACAGCATAAATGTTCTTAAAAGGATTGTAGAATTCATTATGATTGGAGACCACATAAGTGTCTAAAAAAACTACTCTCAAAATTCATATATGTTCTGTTCATTTCAATACACAAGCATAGATATTTTCAACCATTGTGGTAATTTTGTCAATTTGAAGTTTGTATCAGGTGTTTTTTTAGAGTCACAGAACTTTCGATAGGGATAACTGTGATTTGACAGAAGGTAGTAGCCATGTTGTTTTGACATTTCTGTTCAGTAGGCATTGACAAATTATCATTGAAAGGCTCACGCCGCAACAACGTTTACAAATCGTTGAAATTTATTTTCAAAATCAGTGTTCTATTCGCCAAACTTATAAAGCACTTCGTGAAATTTATGGTTTACATAATCGTCCTTCAGAGCAGCTTATTCGTCGAACTATCGATAGATTTCGGACAAAATTTTCTCTAGTCGATGCAACAACAACAACAATAATAATATTTCTTTATTTCAAATAAGGTTCACCAAGATGACAATCTGAAATGAAATAGTGTCTTAAAATTAAACATAATCAACTAAATTTAGCATTGAAAAAATCTCCCAGTTCATAAGGTTCAAGATTTATTATCCATGATTTCATTCTATTTTTAAAAATTTTTGGGCTACTTATATTCTTTAAACTATTAGGTAACTGATTGAAAATTCTTGTACAGCCATATGCAGGCTGTTTTTCACTCAAAGTTAATCTGTGTATTGGAAAGTTTAAATTTTGTGTTCTTGTATTATACTTATTACTAGTGTTGTATTCAGTGAACTTATCTTTGTTACAGTACAGTACATTCATAAATATATAAACCGTAAATTGTTTTGTTTGAACAAATTCCTACATGTCTCCCTGAACTTTAAATTATAAATTGTTCGCAGAGTTCTCTTCTGTAACAAAAACATTTCTTTCAAATTTTCATTAGTACCCCGGAAAATTATACCATATCGGAGTCTAGATTCGAAATTCTCATGATACAATATTTTCAATGATTTCTCATTCAAATATTTTTTAGATATTTTGATGGCAAAGTTAATTTGACTTAAGTATTCTGCATGCGTTCTGAAGGACAGAAAATAGTCTACAAAAATCCCCAGGAATTTCGTAGTGTTTGTTTAGTACATTTTCAAACTGAAACACTACCTTCCAAAATCGAATAAGCGCTAATTAAAACACCGAACCCAAACGTCACCAAAGAAAAAATAAAAAACTTACTAACCCATACAGAATCACAGAATAAAAAAGAAAAATCAATAGTAAAATCAATTCAAAACAAAATTAGAAATGATAATTTGATAATGACTAAAGCTGACAAAGGAAACTCTATTGGTACTCTATCCAAAGAAGATTATGACCAGAAAATAAACAATATTTAGGAGAAAGAATCGACCATACAACTAAAAATAAAAACAACGCTCAAAGATGTTCAAATTATTTTATCAAACTATGATAAATTCAAACTTATCAATATGAATCCTGCACCTCCCAAACTACATGGCCTTATTAAAATTCATAAAGATAATTGTCCAATACGCCCTGTGGTATCATATATTAATAGCCCTCTTGCGAAACTAGCCCCTAAATTAAACCAAATTTTTAAAGAAACAACACAATTCAATAAAAAATTCAATCGAACTCACAAGAAACTAAAAAATGTTATCCTTCGAATTAACAGCATTCTAGTGTCGTTTGATGTAGTTAATATGTTCCCGAATATACCAAATATAGAATGCATGAATATAATCGAAAATATCCTAACAAACATCAATCCTGTGATAAAAAACGAAATTTTAACCCTTTTCGAACTTTGCGTGGAAGAAAATTACTTTCAGTACAATAGTAAATTCTACAAACAGAAAGATGGACTTGGCATGGGTTCACCTCTCAGCCCATTACTAGCTGAAACCTTTATGTCCTGTTTTGAAAGAAAAATTCTAAAATCCACACACGCAAAGCATATCACTTTTTGGTACAGGTATTTAGACGATATATTGGCTTGCTTCACATTCAGAATTAAATGAAACATTAGAATATCTTAATAGTTTGCACAATAAGTTCAAATTCACCATGGAAACACAATTCGATAACAAAATAAATTTTCTGGACATAACTTTAATTAAGAGTAATAATGAAATTTCCTTTGAAAACCCACATCAACTGATACAACAATACCAAATTTTTCAAACCATCCGATCAATCATAAACTAGCTGCTTATAGATCAATGGTACATAGAGTATTTTCAATTCCTTTAGATAATATTACGTTAAAAAGGGAATTGAATACGATCAGACAAATAGCCCCAAAAAATCAGTTCGAAACAAAAACTATAAATTCCGTCATAAACAAAAAACAAAAGCAACTAATTCGTAAACAAATTTACCCCGTTTCCAAATCAGATCATAATAACAATAAATTCATAAAACTAACATATTTTGGACCAATTTCACAAAAAATAGCTCAAATTTCGTCAAAAATTAACATAGTAACAGCTTTCACACCCTCCCATAAAATTTTTAATCTCTTTCTTAATCCGAAAGACAAAGAGAACCGACTGAATAATGCTGGAGTCTATAAATTAAGTTGTCAACAGTGCAATAGTGTGTATATAGGACAAACGGGGCGACCTTTCCATAAAAGGTACAAAGAGCATCAATCTGCTTTCAGGAACCGGAAGAATAATTCCAATTTTGCGAAACATTTCTTCGATACAGATCACACGTTCCCGGAATTGAACAACCTTGTTATCTTGCACGTGGAAGCGAAAGGGAAAAAACTTGGCATCCTGGAATCCATAGAAATTGAAAAATATAAGAGGCACGAATAAAACTACTAAACGAACAGACGGAACTTTGGAAAATCCCTCTCTTCGAAGCCTACAATCAGCATATATAATAGTTGAGATCTAATTTGTTCATTCAGGTTGAAAATATAGTAAACACTACGAAACTCGAGTCACTGTATATCAGTAATAATTAAAAGCGATAGAAAACAAAGTGATTTCGTATTTCGTTCCATTAAAATGAACAAAGTAACGGACTACTCCATCCAACATTTTCCGAAAGTCTTTGAATAAGCTGCTGTTGTACAAACTAATGAAAATGCAGACATAACTTTGTGTCTGTTTTTGAGAGAAATTTTTGTGATTGACAATTTAATTAGTTTCAGTGCCCCACATCAAGATAACGAAGAGAAATCTGAAAGTTTCGAGGTGAAGATTGACGATGTGGACATGGTTGAACGATTTACCGATGAAATTAGAGTTCATGACAGACAAGAATACACTGTTAAAAGTGAATATAATCATGCCAATGATCCAGCACAACAACGTGATGATAATTTTCGCCCTGTTAAATGTCCGAAAAACCATATAGATTCAGTTAATTTAAATTTGAAGCAACATGAATGTAACTTATGTGATTTTGCGGCTAATCAAACTTTCCAACTCAGAAAACACATAGATTCGGTTCATTTAAATTTGAAAAAACACAAATGTAACTTATGCGATTTTGCCAGTAAAGAGAAAGGGAACCTCAAAAATCATATAGATTCGATTCATTTGAATTTGAAGCAACATAAATGTAGCTTGTGTGATTATGCCGCTAATCAAAATTTCCAACTCAGAAAACATATAGATTCGGTTCATTTAAATTTGAAAAAACACGAATGCAACTTATGCGATTTTGCCAGTAAAGAGAAAGGGAACCTCAAAAATCATATAGATTCGATTCATTTAAATTTGAAGCAACATAAATGTCACTTTTGCGATTTTGCCAGTAATGACAAAAGAAACCTAAAAAATCATATAGCATCGGTTCATTTGAATTTGAAGCAACATAAATGTAGCTTATGTGATTATGCCGCTAATCAAAATTTCCAACTCAGAAAACACATAGATTCGGTTCATTTAAATTTGAAAAAACACGAATGTAACTTATGCGTTTTTGCCAGTAATGAGAAGTCTAGCCTCAAAAATCATGTAGATGCGGTTCATTTGAATTTGAAACGATTTAAATGTCACTCTTGCGATTTTGCCGCAAATTTTAATCTGAGCTTGAAGAATCACACAGATGCAGTCCATTTAAATTTGAAACAATACAAGTGTCACTTGTGTGATTTTGCCGCAAATTTTAATCTAAGTCTCAAGAATCATATAGACTCGGTTCATTTAAATCTGAAGCATCATGAATGTAACTTGTGTGATTACGCCACGAATGAAAAAAGTAATCTCAAACACCACAGAGATTCCGTTCATTTAAATTTGAAGAAACATAAATGTAACTTGTGCGATTACGCCGCAAATCGGAAAAATCTTCTCAAAAATCATACGGACGCTTTTCATTTCAACATAAAGGCGCACAAGTGCCACATATGTGAATATTCGACGAATCGAAAAGGTGATTTGAAATGTCACGTAGACTCGGTTCATTTAAAATTGAAAAGGTATAAATGTGACTCGTGCGATTACGCCGCAAAATGTAAACGTGATCTCAAGAGACATAACGATTCGGTACATTTAAATTTGAAGTATCACGAATGTAACTTATGTGATTTTGCTACAAATCAGAAAGGTAATCTCAAGTATCATGTAGATTCAGTTCATTTGAATTTGAGGCGGCATAAATGTAACTTGTGTGATTTTGCCGCAAATCGGAAAGTTGACCTCAAGAATCATATAGACGCTTTTCATTTCAACACGAAGGCGCACAAATGCCAGCTATGCGAATATTCGACGAATCAAAAAGGTCATCTGAAATATCATATAGAAACGGTGCATTTGAATTTGAAAAGATTTAAATGCGACTTGTGTGATTTTGCCGCAAAATGTAAAGGTGTTCTTAAGAGACATAATGATTCAATTCATTCAAATTTGAAGTAGCATAAATGCAAGAAACCTTAAGAATGCTATCAAAAGGATTGTAGATTCATCTTCTTAATATATATAAATCTCGTGTCACAATGTTTGTCCTCAATGGACTCCTAAACCACTTAACCGATTATAATAAAATTCGCACACCATGTGCAGTTCGATCCAACTTGAGAGATAGGATAGTTTAAATCTCAAATTATAGTCGCAATTTTAATTTATTGCTAATTATTTGTCTGTTATTATTTGACAGACACAATTATCTGTTAACTCCAAATGATTCTAACAGTTGTCGATACCTTTCGACTGGGTTGAGTAGGTAATCAATAGATGGCGCTGCTATGGTAAATCTAGGAACGTGACTGATGTTCTCTTATTGTTCCTCTTAGATTGTTTACTATAATGTAATATAACAAAAACTTTAGCCACAGCAACGCGTGGCCGGGTCAGCTAGTAATCGATAAATTTAGATTTTTTCTCATTTTTCCTATTTTGTCTCATCCTGCATAAAGCAAAGGGTAACAAACAAAGATTTTCTATCAAATATATTCCAGTTGAAATAAAGGAAAATATTTATCTCATTTACAGATCATAGATTGTTCATTACCTGAGAAATTGTTTAAGCGAAGCTTGAATTTACCCGTCATTTTATTCATTAGTTGACACTTAAACTTCGAGTGTAACAGATACTTATACTACAAGAAACTTAATTCATTAAACTAGATTTTATGTGACACTTTAACTTTACACAGACCCTAAACTAAGACGAGACCCACAATGCCGGTGGGGGCTACGAAAAGAAGAACCATCTATGGTCAGAATTTTAGGTTATTGAAATAGATTATGGATCTATATATAACCCGCTTTGGCGATCCATATCCCCCATTTATAGCAGTAAAGGAGAACGAGACCAACATCAACAACCTGTGTTTATTTGTTTTCTATTAGTATTGATGCATATTCTTATTTGTTGAAGAGTCTAAAATTCGATACTTCCATTTCAATATAAATTTATTTCCTGTTGATAAAAGGAACTACAACCCGTTTGAACGTTGTGCTAAATCCTGAAGCAATTTTATTCGAGGAAACATTTCAAAATTTGAAGGATGGACGCTTTAAATCAATATAATAAAGTGAAAGAAGAGATTGACTGGTGAGTGTCTGTTATTTTATGTCAATTTTCATACCAAACTATTTCATTGTACCAATTCCCATAATCAGAATAGTAGTTCTGACGCATAGTAGTTCAGACATCAGTAATCTGTGGTTCTAACCTAACTTATTTCAAGATCAGTTTCATATATGCGAATATTGCAAAATCAAGGAAAAAATCTACAAGTATTTCAATTATAGTAGATGCTTACTATAAAGGTTTACTCTTGTTGAATGTGTGTAAAATAATCTGAACTCATGTGTGATTTCTCCCCCATTCTCTAAGTGAAGTTTGGCAATGGCGCTATTTCATCGCTATATGACAGACGATCTATTTACCGCAGAAGATAATTAACTTAATTAATTTTCCAATTGATTTCAGTTCCCTGTACTCAGATAAAGAACATAATTTTGAAAATTTCAAGGTGAAGGTTGAAGATGTGGACAATTATCAGCAAAATATTGACAGTTCTGATGTTTGGGAGCAAAATTTGATCGTTGACGATGATGAAAAGAAAGGACATGAATTCTTTCCTGGAAATTTAAAAGAAGATCCAGAAAATCGAACCGGTCTGGCCCATTCAAGTTCGAAAACAGATGATACGGATTCAGTTAAATTCAATTCGAAGCAGCTTAAATGTAAAATTTGCGATTATGCCACAAATCAGAAAATTGAGTTAAAAAAGCACAAACGAATAGTTCATTTCAGTTTAATGCTGCACGAATGTCCAGAATGCGAATATTCCACAAGGCAGGCGTACTTTTTCTTGAATCATTTAGAATCTGCCCATTTCAAATTGAAAAAATATAGATGTCAGTTATGCGAATACGCTGCAAGCGACAGAACTAGTCTCAGGAGTCACATTTATGTAGTGCATTCGTATTTAACCTCCTACAAGTGTGACTTATGTAACTTTTCTTGTTACATGAAGAATATTTTGAACAAACACAAGGAAAACGTTCATTCCAAGAAACGCCATCGTGAATATTCTACAAGTCGGAAAATTGATCTTGAAAGGCAGGTAGGCTCGGTTCGTATAAATTTGAGGCAACGGACGTGTCAAATATACGAATATTGCAAATATCGGAAGAACCAAATGAAATATTCAGACGTGAAGATTTATAAATGCCGCTTATGTGAGTATTCTACCAATCAGGTAAAAATATTAAAACATTATATAAAATCGTTGCACTCACGTTTGAAGCTGGAAGGATGCAACGAATGTAAAGTTTGTAAGTCGCTGCGCAAATTCCAAGATGCTATTTCCAAAATCTCGAACACTCGCCTCGTTTAAATTTTAAGCGTAATGTGTCATCGATTTTAACCAAAATTTATCGACTCTCTGTTTCTGTATAAAATATTTTCCCATTTTAACCCGTTACGTATGTGATAGAGTTGTTATATGATGTATTTCCATTAATAATTGTTACAAATAAAAATCCTATTGACTATAAGTAATTTTATAATTCCATAACCTCAAATCTCATTGTAACTAAAATCTTTTATTTTAAAGACGATTTAATTCGGTCAGTTTTACGGTCCTGGACTGCCATCACCGAAATTTATGGAGGTGATCTAGTTTTGGGTGTACCTCGACTATAGTGATTTTTTCTGTATATAAACCCCTATGTATTTCATATTAATATATATAAATCTCGTGTCACAATGTTTGTCCTGAATGGACTCCTAAACCACTTAACCGATTTTAATAAAATTCGCACACCATGTGCAGTTCGATCCAACTTGAGAGATAGGATAGTTTAAATCTCAAATTATAGTCTCAATTTTAATTTATTGCTAATTATTTGTCTGTTATTATTTGACAGTCACAATTATCTGTTAACTCCAAATGATTCTAACAGATGTCGATACCTTTCGACTGGGTTGAGTAAGTAATCAATAGATGGCGCTGCTATGGTAAATCTACGAACGTGTCATAGAAGCTACATTTTAACAGCAGTCGTTTGTCCATCTTTCGCGGCAAAACGGAGTAACGAATTGATGTTTTTTTTTAAGTGGAGATAGTTAAGTAAAAGGATGGACAGTGACATGGGATATTTACCGCCCAACGAAGTGGGTGCGGGTCAGCTAGTTCATTATAAAATTAACTTCATTGTATCAAATATAAATATTATGAATAAATTATTAAAAAAATAGTTTATTCAAAGATTTTTGGGAGGTAGTCGATGATTTTTATGCAAATGAATCAATAACTATCGAAATAAATATGTCGGTAGATTTAAATATTTGAGATTAAATAATTCTTTGAAACTGTAGTCAAAAAAATGTAATTTCATTTAAATACTCTTTTCATTGATAATATTACAATAAATTCATCTTTGGATTACGGGGCTGAAGGACTTACTACTCTGTCAAGAAAGTACCGGGAATCTTCAATTAAAACAACATTTTTACATTTAATCGTCAAAATTTATTGGGTCGCCTTCAAAATAAGCTCCATTTGCTCCAATACATCTATGCCAACGGCACTTCCAATTATCGAAACATTTTTTATAGGCGCTTTCCGGGATGGACTTTAGCTCTCGCGCCGAATTTTGTTTTATGGCTTCAATCGACTCAAAACGGGTGCCACGAAGGGGCAATTTTAGTTTTGGGAATAGGAAAAAGTCGCAGGGAGCCAAATCCGGCGAATACGGTGGTTGTTGAAGCACGTTTGTTGAGTTTTTGGCGAAAAAGTCAGTCACAATCGTAGCTCGGTGAGAAGGCGCGTTATCGTCATGCAAAATCCACGAGTTGTTCGCCCACAAATTTGGCCGCTTCTTACGGATACGCTCACGCAAACGTTTCATAACGCCTAGGCAATACTCCTCGTTTACCGTCTGACCCTCTGGAACGAATTCGTAGTGCACCACGCCACGGATATCGAAGAAAACAATGAGCATCACCTTCATTTTCGAGCGGCTTTGGCGTGGTTTTTTCGTTTTCGGCTCATTTTTTGCCACCCATTCCGATGATTGCTGGCTTGTTTGCATATCGTACTCGTAGACCCAGGTCTCATCTCCAGTTATAATGCGTTCCATGAATGTAGAATCGGAATTACAGCGATCCAGCACGTCTGAAGCAACCTGTTCGCGATGACGTTTTTGAAGAAAATTCAGGTCTTTCGGTACGAGTCGTGCGGCCACCTTTCTCATGCCCAAAATATCAATCAAAATCGTACGTGCGGACTCGTGGGATATCTTAAGATCATGTGCTATCTCTCTCAAGCTGGTACGACGGTTTTCCAGCATCCTTTCCTTAATTTTATCGACGTTATCTTCGATCGAAGCCGTCGATGGGCGACCACTTCACGACCGTCCTTGAAGGCTCTGTACCACTGATATGCACGAATTTTCGATAGAGCATTATCACCAAAGGCCTTTTGCAACATTTTCAATGCATCGGCACACGAAAATTCATTTGCAACACAAAACTTTAAACAAATTCTTTGCTCAACGTAATCACCCATAGTAAAAATCGGCACGCACTCTGACATCGACTGACTTAATCAGCTGTTGCAAACACACTAGTTGACAGATCCCGCTCAAGCTTGGCATAGTAATTAAGGACAGTGGTACCAACCTAGGGAAAAAAAATTTACCTGCCTCATTGCCCCGCCAGATTTAAATCGATAATTCCTGGTACTTTCTTGACAGAATGTATGTTGATGGCCATACTATCTCAGTTGGCTCATCTAATTTAATCTTGATCTCAATGACCATTTTCCAAAAGCCTTTAAATTAGCTGTTATACAAATTAATAAATATAGAGACATAACTTTGTGTCTGTTTTTGAGAGATTGTTTAAACATGTATATCTATAATATAAATGAAGATAATTATTTTGTTGATGTAATAAGTATTTGTGGTATTTGTTCTATTTTTTCCAATTAACCCAAAAACTATCAAACATGTTATAGTTTAGTTTGATTCCAACACTTTGTGAGCGGAGACAAATCTCAAAATGTCTTGAAAATATATTAAAGAATTAAAATTTTCAAATAATGAAGTGTACATCACATAGCCTTGATGAAATATTATGCTCAACCATTGTCAGGTGTTATTTTTTCTGGAGGCAAGTTTATTAAATAGCAACTGGAACTGTTTCAAAATTGTTACTTGTTGGGTAATCCAAGGAAGGAATTTATTCACCCAATTAAATAAAATGTAAGCTGAGAGACCTTTTGAAACTAAAAGAAGTTCCTGTAAATAAATTTCTCATCAAGGTTCAATTTTTGTCTAAACATCTAGGAATATTGTGAATATCTTATTTTCATCTCTTTTGGTTATTTAATAATTTTAATTTGTTTATAATGAATAAATAATTATACTTTAAACATGTTTCTGTTATTCAAATAGTGAGCCTGAAGATTTAAACAAATTTTTGGAAATTACTTTTTTGTACTAGCAAAAAATTGGAATGTATTTGTTGTACAGTTGTCTGTACAACATTTCAATGTTTTGGTGGTGAAACAGTAATCTCTGAATATTTATTACAATTTTATACCTAGGAAAAACTGAAAGACGATTCAAATATTTGCGCCAAGCGTCGATAATACAGTTCTCTAAAATGGTAACGCAGTTCTCTTAAGAGCTGGTAATATAGTTTTCTCTAGTTGAATTTGTTTCATGCACCAGTTGCTACAAAAAAGCGGCTAATTTTTTTCACACTTTCACTACGAGAGTGTCCTATCCGTACATTACGGAGTACTCTAAAAGATCTAGGGGTTTACGGAGTACTCTTAAAGATCTTGAATTATACGAAGTAATCTAAACAGCGCTAACCTTTTTATCGTGATCATCTAGTGGCGGGAGAATAAGACTCTACGTTGTGTAGACAACCCAAGTTACACGAGAACGAGGAAACAGTGACGGGAAGTTCAGAATGCAATCATAAGTAAAACTACAATATTTGTTTTCGGAAGACAGGGTCCCGCATCTGACTCTGTGTATGAGAGCGAGGTTATACTTTAGGACAAAAAAAAGAGTCAGGGATAAGAAAAAACCTTGACCTCTCTTCAGCTCCCATACATTCTTCAACCCTATCCTTCCCTTTATTCATAAAATCAAGGTTCCAGAGATCGACAACCTTTCTGAGCTATCCCGTACATTACAGAGTACTCTAAAAGATCCGGAATGATACGTAGTACTCTAAGATCTGGGGGTTTACGGAGTACTCTAAAAGATCTAGGGGTTTACGGAGTACTCTTAAAGATCTGGAATTATACGAAGTAATTTAAAGAGAGCTAACCTTTTTATCGTGATCGTCTAGTGGCGGGCGAATAGGACGTTACGTTGTGTAGGCAACCCAAATTACACCTAACGAGAGCAAGGAAACGGTGACGGGAGGTTCAAATATTCGAAACACAATAATACCAGAATAATATATTTTTATTTATAATGTTCAAAAGCAACAACCCTCAATAAATGGAAACACATTCATCAGCCTGTGGTTAAATCTACTCTAAGCAGTGGTTCGCAAAGCGCCCCAGTGAAACCAATAGTGCCCCGGGTCTAAATGACCTATTACTACATATTGTTAGGTCGGTATTCGCTCAAATCAGATATCATTCTTGCGCAGCGGAAAGCGTAAAGTTATGCAGGAAATGGGGGATACAGCCAGCATGCGCACCTTCGACTGTACTTCCGGTAATCAGTGCTGAACCTCAATTACAAGGGGTAAGTCTAAATGGACAGTAAGGTAAGGGTAATTGTGGCATTCCCAGGAGATCTCCTTGAAGAGGGGATCTAACCTGATTCGAGTCGACCGGAGAAGTTACTATCAAAGGAACTGACCTCCTCGGGCCCAGGAAGGCTCAGATATTACTGAAGAACGAACCGAACACTACCTGAAGGGTCACGTAAACTAATCCCTGGGGATATCACAATACCTCGGAACAATTCTAGCAATCAGGATATCTGGAGTTATTTACTTTCTCTATACGATATGTTGTCCTCTACCAGGACTCCCCAGCAATTTACCCTAAAGAACGCCACTGGTTCACATGGAATACAATCTCTCAAAGTAAGCGGGCACATGCATATGACAAATAGGTAACACAAACTGACCCGGACATTATAAAATAGATACAGTACCCCATTACCCCGGGCGTGTTAATGGACGTTACAATAAGAACAAAGAAATGGGTATCCGGGGGATCACACAAGAGTACATACAAATCAGTTACATATCAAGCACCGCAATTAGTAAGAAAAGATAATACAAATCCCTATTGGCAAGTTTTACGCAAATAAAGAACCACTATTTACAAATACAGCAAAAAGCAATCAGGCACCGAGAGAAAGTATACAATACAAACAGAAAACTTGTGAGGGTTGCTTAAGGTTATAAATACTATTATCTCGAGTAGACTACTAAGTTGCTCTGGAGGTTTATTTCCAAGAACCTCCCTCTCGAATCAATTCAAATACTATAGCGGACGCTATAAGGACCTTGTTCTCCTTTGTTATCCTCACTAATCATTTACTTGTCAAGTCACCGCAACACAGAGTATTTTGACACAGAAAATAAAGCGGGTAGATACAATGACATAATGGTGGAATTTATATAATCTATCAGGGACTCTGTGACTCGTATGATCCTTAGACGATCCGGATCTCTTCAGTATCATTCTCCTTAACAAAATCTAGTTAAATTTAATGTGCATAGACTTAGGATAATAAGTCTATGGTACAGAACACAAATTACGAAAATAATGTAGTTTTCTGTAATCCATGCTGTAAATGTAGAGAACAAATATGGTCTGTAACATAGATGAACTACATATTTTCAATTAAATCTAGAAGATTTGCTGCGATGATTCTTATTAAATTAATAAGAGTAATGATGCTGCTTGAGAAAGAAGACGATAACATTATATGAATCTCATTATTATCGTATTTTCTTTTGATATCTTAAAGAGTTGAGGCCATAATGAGAAAAAGAACGTTTATATTATAAAGATAAAAAACACCACTGGATATTCTATCGTTAACCGTTGTCAAAGTTGAATTATTCTACCATTTTTCATGTTTTGATTATTCCCCAGACTATAACAATTCTAAATGTACAATGTTTCGTGTATTAAATGTTAAGTTTTTTGACCAGATGTAAAATACATCCCATCCATTTCCTGGCTCATCACATTCCAAGGTAAAAATCTACCAGAATACAAATAACAAAATTGCAATGGCCAGAAACGTTGTGGAAATTCCACACAAGTGCAGGATGAATATGAATTCCTTAACACAGACAAAAATAATAACAAATGCACTTTTTGTTCAAGCAGTTGGATATTTCAATACTGAATATTGGAAAAAAGAATCGAAATGGATAATATTAAGGTTGAAGATGAAAACTACAAATTGAACGGAATTGAAATTTCTGGATCTTTTGGTAGTAATATCTATGAAGAACGAAGCAAGTATTTGGTTGCATCTTACATTAGGTAAGCAATACATATGTTTTTATTGTTATGCAATTGCTTAAGTATTTTTTAAACAACTATATTCAGTCTCCATATTTTTAAAACTTCTGTAGCTACCCCATTCCATATTTGTGCCATTCCTTGGTTTAAATATGAATCTACAGGCAAGCTGAGATATAGGGTGTTTTTTTTAGAGCGATAGAACTTTCGATAGGGATAACTACGATTTGACAGAAGGTAGAAGCCATGTTTTTTTGACATTTCTATTCAGCAGGCATTGACAAATCATCATGGAAAGGCTCACGCCGCAACAACGTTTACAAATCGTTGAAATTTATTTTCAAAATCAATGTTCTACTCGTCAAACTTATAGAGCACTTCGTGAAATTTATGGTTTACATAATCGTCCATCAGAGCAGCAACTAAAAGAGCTGCTCTCAAGAAATCACTGTTTGGAAATTTAATATTTAACGCATAAGACGGAGAACACTCCGACGTTGGAATGATCGAAAGATATGAATAATCCAGTGTATAACTCAAAAAGAAGGCTCTTCTTTCTCACGCAGAAGTGGGGAGTTGGACACCTCATTCAGTTTAGTTGCTGCATAGAACTCAGAAGTACTGGGGTGTAGTCCATAACGCTCGAAAATCAAATACAACACGATACGACACGCATGTGAGGAATTTATTTGCGACAATGAATGACATAGATAGCTTCGTCTCTGAAAATCAGTACTTGGGTTATTTCTTGCCATAACCGGCTTAAAAATGAAATCTTATCTTAATATATATAAATCTCGTGTCACAATGTTTGTCCTCAATGGACTCCTAAACCACTTAACCGATTATAATAAAATTCGCACACCATGTGCAGTTCGATCCACATTGAGAGATAGGATAGTTTAAATCTCAAATTATAGTCGCAATTTTAATTTATTGCTAATTATTTGTCTGTTATTATTTGACAGTCACAATTATCTGTTAACTCCAAATGATTCTAACAGATGTCGATACCTTTCGACTGGGTTGAGTAAGTAAACAATAGATGGCGCTGCTATGGTAAATCTACGAACGTGTCATATAAGCTACATTTTAACAGCATAATTACCACGTGTTGTTGACGCTATAAAATTAATTAAATTTATTTTGTAGTGAACGAAATACCGTATAATTCATTTATGGACTGATGTTCTCTTATTATTCCTCTTAGATTGTTTATTATAATGTAATATAACAAAAACTTTAGCCACAGCAACGCGTGGCCGGGTCAGCTAGTTTAAATGTATTTTATTTCAATGTAACGTTCTAGCACTCTAAAAAAACACCCGATATTTACTTGCAAACTGAATAATTCTCTTAATATCTAAAATTTCATAAGGTTATTCCGATTTTCACAAATTTTTATTGTTATTCAATACAATGGTTTCGCTATCACAGTAGCAACTTCAGGTAGGCGACATCTTACATTTTGAATAACTGAATTTGTTTTGAAATCTGTTTTTATTTATATTATAGTATGTACAAGTATTGAGCACTAAATTCAATTAAACATACTACTCTGTCAAGAAAGTACCGGGAATTTTCAATTAAAACAACATTTTTACATTTAATCGTCAAAATTTATTGGGTCGCCTCCAAAATAGGCTCCATTTGCTCCAATACATCTATGCCAACGGCACTTCCAATTATCGAAACATTTTTTATAGGCGCTTTCCGGGATGGACTTTAGCTCTCGCGCCGAATTTTGTTTTATGGCTTCAATCGACTCAAAGCGGGTGCCACAAAGGGGCAATTTTAGTTTTGGGAAGAGGAAAAAGTCGCAGGGAGTCAAATCCGGCGAATACGGTGGTTGCTGAAGCACGTTTGTTGAGTTTTTGGCGAGAAAGTCAGTCACAATCGTAGCTCGGTGAGAAGGCGCGTTATCGTCATGCAAAATCCATGAGTTGTTCGCCCACAAATTTGGCCGCTTCTTACGGATACGCTCACGCAAACGTTTCATAACGCCTAGGTAATACTCCTTGTTTACCGTCTGACCCTCTGGAACGAATTCGCAGTGCACCACGCCACGGATATCGAAGAAAACAATGAGCATCACCTTCATTTTCGAGCGGCTTTGGCGTGGTTTTTTCGGTTTCGGCTCATTTTTTGCCACCCATTCCGATGATTGCTGGCTTGTTTGCATATCGTACTCGTAGACCCAGGTCTCATCACTAGTTATAATGCGTTCCATGAATGTAGAATCGGAATTACAGCGATCCAGCACGTCTGAAGCAACCTGTTCGCGATGACGTTTTTGAAGAAAATTCAGGTCTTTCGGTACGAGTCGTGCGGCCACCTTTCTCATGCCCAAAATATCAATCAAAATCGTACGTGCGGACTCGTGGGATATCTTAAGATCATGTGCTATCTCTCTCAAGCTGGTACGACGGTTTTCCAGCATCCTTTCCTTAATTTTATCGACGTTATCTTCGATCGAAGCCGTCGATGGGCGACCACTTCACGACCGTCCTTGAAGGCTCTGTACCACTGATATGCACGAGTTTTCGATAGAGCATTATCAACAAAGGCCTTTTGCAACATTTTCAATGCATCGGCACACGAAAATTCATTTGCAACACAAAACTTTAAACAAATTCTTTGCTCAACGTAATCACCCATAGTAAAAATCGGCACGCACTCTGACATCGACTGACTTAATCAGCTGTTGCAAACACACTAGTTGACAGATCCGGCTCAAGCTTGGCATAGTAATTAAGGACAGTGGTACCAACCTAGGAAAAAAAATTTTTACCTGCCTCATTGCCCCGCCAGATTTAAATCGATAATTCCTGGTACTTTCTTGACAGAATGTATATATTTTTGGGGTTTTTGAAATAGTTTCTGATGGGTGTTTCGAGCGTTCCATGACGGAGTTTGTAAATCTTAATCTTTCAGTAATAAATGTTTTATTAGCAATAATTAACCTGGAAAATTTTTCTAGATTGACGATTTAATTCGTTTCAGAGCTTCACATCGAGATGATAAAGAGAAGTTTGAAGGTGTCGAGGTGAAAATTGAAGATGTGGACGTGACCGAACAATTCATCGATGAAATTGGAATTCACGACAGCAAAAAATACCCTGTTAAAACCGAACATAATTTGGTCGTTGACCGATCACTACAAAGTCATAACGACAATTTTCATTCTCTCAAATTGGAAGAAAACCATGATCGAAAGATCGACATTTTTAGCTACCGTTTAGCCATTGAAGAAACAACGGAACAGCACACGGTTTTTTCTTCAAACAAGAATTACGATAAATTTGAAATAAACCGTGACAATAGTTTAAAAAACGTTCGCTTAAATTCGGAACGATGTAAGTGTCATTTATGTGATTTTGCCACGGATAGAAAAGGCTCCCTAAAATACCATATAGATTCCGTTCACTTGAATCTCAGGCAACATAAATGCAACTTATGTGATTACGCTTCGAATTCTAAAAGATACCTCCGGAATCACATAAATGCAATTCACGTCAACCTCAAGCGGCACAAATGTGACTTATGCGATTATGCCGGGAATCATAAACATCTTCTCAAAAGACATACGGACTTGGTTCATTTAGATTTGAAACAACACGAATGTGGCTTATGCGATTATGCTTCGAATACTAAAAAGTATCTCAAGAATCACATGAATACATTTCATCGCAAACGGCATAAATGTAACTTATGTGATTTTGCCGCAAACCAGAAGGCCAGTCTCAGAAGACATATAAACTCCGTTCATTTAGATTTGAAAAAACATAAATGTCGCTTATGCGCTTTCGCCAGTAATGAAAAATTAAAACTCAAAGATCATACAGACTCCGTTCATTTGAATTTAAAACCATTCGCGTGTCACTTATGCGATTACGTTTCAGGTTGCAGGAGCAATCTTACGAAACACATAGATTCGGTTCATTTAAATTCGAAAAAACATAAGTGCAACTTATGTGATTATGCCGCAAATCAGAAAAAAACCGTCAAGAATCACATAGATTCGATTCATTTGAATTTGAAAAAACACAAATGTAACTTATGTGATTATGCGGCAAATCAGAAAATTTACCTCACGAATCATGTGGACGCCTTTCATTTGAACATAAAGGCGCACGTTTGCCATCTATGCGAATATTCTACAAATCAAAAAGGTCATCTGAAGTATCATGTAGAAACGGTTCATTTAAATTTGAGGAAGTGTAAATGTCACTTGTGTGATTTTGCCGCAAAGAGTAATCGCGTTCTCAAAAAACATTATTATTCAATTCATCCGAATTTGAAGCAGGATACACGTAAGGAACCTTAAAAATACTCTCAAAAGATTCAATTAATTAAAATCTAAAACTGCGTAAGTGTTACTTATGTGATTGTACTGCAACTAGAAAAGTTTCTCTAAAAAATTATATACAGGTATGGAAAAGTTAATCTAGAGGAGCACGAATGTCCAATGGAGCAGTGGAAAATTCAAAACCTCACCT
Source organism: Megalocaria dilatata (assembly GCA_034642435.1). NCBI lineage: Eukaryota > Metazoa > Arthropoda > Insecta > Coleoptera > Coccinellidae > Megalocaria > Megalocaria dilatata. The sequence continues at coordinate 43,065,861 of CM067862.1, read as the reverse complement.
TTTTGGTTTGCTCCACTGGAAATTCGTGCTCCCTAGTATAACATTGAATTTCCTCTATTTCAGACTGTCTTTTCCATATTTCAATGTATTTTCGTTCATTTTGACTTGACTTTCGGTATGTATAGGAATCTTATAATATATATAAATCTCGTGTCACAATGTTTGTCCTCAATGGACTCCTAAACCACTTAACCGATTATAATAAAATTCGCACACCATGTGCAGTTCGATCCAACTTGAGAGATAGGATAGTTTAAATCTCAAATTATAGTCGCAATTTTAATTTATTGCTAATTATTTGTCTGTTATTATTTGACAGTCACAATTATCTGTTAACTCCAAATGATTCTAACAGATGTCGATACCTTTCGACTGGGTTGAGTAAGTAATCAATAGAAGTTTAAAGGAAAAGTGGTCCTGCTGCCACGTATTCCGATGATACCATCAGATTCTACCATACCCTTCAAAAGGCTACAGTTTTCAATTCGTTTAGCTTTCGCCATGTCTATAAATAAATCTCAAGGTCAAACAATGTCCATTTGTGGTTTAGATTTGGAAAATCCATGTTTTTCTCATGGGCAACTATATGTTGCGTGTTCACGTGTTGGGAAACCGTCGAATCTATTTGTGTTAGCTAAAGACAGGTTAACCAAAAACATTGTGCACCGATTGGTGTTAATTTAAATTGAAATTGAAAGTATTTATAATTCAATAAAATAGATATTAATGTTTAAAAGTTGAAGACTGTCTGCCTTGCCTACCTCATTCATGAGTTTAAGCGTCACATGTTATTTACTGTATTATACTGTTATATACTTATATTTATTATAAAATTAAATGGAAATAATAAATCTGATAAATTTTTATTTTGTACCTATTGATTTCTGCTTAATATCAAGTGTAAGAACATTTTAATTAATTGTGTTCAAGGTACTTCCCCTTCAAATCTCAATCCAGTGAATTTGTATACCAACATCAACATTTTCGTCTTTGTTCGTAAATAATTTCATTGTACAAAGGGTTATAGTAATAGAAAGTCAAATAAGGAGATCACCATATTTTTTTACAAATACCATCCGTGTGAAAAAGCATAGTGGACTCCGTGACTGATGTTCTCTTATTGTTCCTCTTAGATTGTTTACTATAATGTAATATAACAAAAACTTTAGCCACAGCAACGCGTGGCCGGGTCAGCTAGTCTTCTTAATATATATAAATCTCGTGTCACAATGTTTGTCCTCAATGGACTCCTAAACCACTTAACCGATTATAATAAAATTCGCACACCATGTGCAGTTCGATCCAACTTGAGAGATAGGATAGTTTAAATCTCAAATTATAGTCGCAATTTTAATTTATTGCTAATTATTGGTCTGTTATTATTTGACAGTCACAATTATCTGTTAACTCCAAATGATTCTAACAGATGTCGATACCTTTCGACTGGGTTGAGTAAGTAATCAATAGATGGCGCTGCTATGGTAAATCTACGAACGTGACTGATGTTCTCTTATTGTTCCTCTTAGATTGTTTACTATAATGTAATATAACAAAAACTTTAGCCACAGCAACGCGTGGCCGGGTCAGCTAGTAAATTATAATATATTGTAATAACATGTGTATCTAAGAGAATTTTTGCATTATATCTTGTATTTAATATGAATAAATATTATTATTATTTTGTTGATGTGATGAGTATCTGTGTCCTTTGTTTTATTTTTTCAATTTTAAGTTATAAATGAAAAAGTGTAATAGTCAGCATTAATGAAACCAGACTAGTATTGCAATAAATAGTTATAACATTTAAGATGTCAACAAACACATGATAAATAAAAACACAGAAGCAAAAATAAATTCGAAATGAATCTGTTACTTGAACCTCAATCCGTAAAATAATACTTTCTAAAAATAAAAATTATTGAATAAATTTTGAAAACAAGAAATACCAACTTGAAATTCCCGATCTAGACCGACAATTTCCGAAGATAAATCTCAAACATCGACAATTCTGCATGTTTATGTGATATCCAGAATAAGTGGAATAATACCAATGGGGACGAAATTTCTTTAATTGTCGGTGTTAGAATTTGTGGCGGATTTATATTATAGTTCGTATGAATTCCCATACATACGAAGTACTATCAATGAAGACGAAATCTCCACAGATTACCGAATAATGCAGTCTCATTGATATGTGGAAATCTCCCAGATTATCAGTGACATTGTAATAGTGTTCAATAAACCCTATTATTATATCTCTATGCGTCTTACAATAGTAACAATCTATCCCAAATTTTATGTTTACTGGTTCCTTATGACTTTATCAAAAAGGTTTTTGCGGGCAACCTTTGTGGGAGAGATGAGAAGAATAGAACAAAGATAAATGAGAATGTTTAGTCTAGTGTAGTCGATTGATCAATATTTACCGATTGATTCATATTAAAGATCGATATATCCATCTTTTTCCGGCGGATCGATAATTTTCGGACGACGGTTGTATTTTACTTCACGGATGACCCCTATACGTACACCACAGACTCAGTCCAAGGTCGAGGCATCCGGGTCTTCTTTATCCACAAATGGCGACCGCCGAAAAAGTCGCGACAATTTCTGTTTTCATCCGTTCCTATCAGAGAAACCGAAAGTTATCGGTAAAATATAATAGGTTTACGCCGTAGCGGGCTCTTCGGACTTTCGATTCCTATACGCATATTCGCGACGGGTGAAGGCCGTCGCGAAATATATCCATTTTTTTCGGACGTTTCAAAAATTTTCAGATGACCTGTCGTATAATACTTCATGGATGACCCCTATACGTACACCACAGACTCAGTCCAAGGTCGAGGTATTGGGGTCTTCTTTATCCACAAATGGCGACCGCCGAAAAAGTCGCGACAATTTCTGTTTTCATCCGTTCCTATCAAAGAACAAGAAAGTTATCGTGAAAATATAATAGGTTTACGCCGTAGCGGGCTCTTCGGACTTTCGATTCCTATACGTATTTTCGCGACAGGTGATGGTCGTCGCGAAATATATCCATTTTTTTCGGACGTTTCAAAAATGTTCAGACGACCTGTCGTATAATACTTCACGGATGACCCCTATACGTACACCACAGACTCAGTCCAAGGTCGAGGCATCCGGGTCTTCTTTATCCACAAATGGCGACCGCCGAAAAAGTCGCGACAATTTCTGTTTTCATCCGTTCCTATCAAAGAACAAGAAAGTTATCGGGAAAATATAATAGGTTCACGCCGTAGCGGGCTCTTTGGACTTTCGATTCCTATACGTATATTCGTGACGGGTGAAGGCCGTCGCGAAATATATCCATTTTTTTCGGACGTTTCAAAAATTTTCAGACGACCTGTCGTATAATACTTCACGGATGACCCCTATACGTACACCACAGACTCAGTCCAAGGTCGAGGTATTTGGGTCTTCTTCATCCACAAATGGCGACCGCCGAAAAAGTCGCAGCAATTTCCGTTTTCATCCGTTCGTATCGAAGGAACGGAAAGTCATTCGTGAAATATAATCGCTTTACGTGGTTACGCCGGCCTTTCGATCCGTATTCGTATTTTCGCGAGTTTTACGAAAGAACGTTTAGCACTACGAAGGCACTCCCACGTCTGTGGTCCGTTGCCATGGCACTTATATTTTTAATATACATCTGTCAATTTATTGGTGACATATTGCCATAGACAAACGAGAATGTGTTCATCTATGGATATTGCCCGAAATGTAAGAGTTCACGTGGACGACACTCAAATGATGTTGCATTCCACAAATAATGATAAGGTCCAAGCATTATGTTGAAATAAAAAAAGAGTGTTTTATTTACGGGTACTTTCTAAACCACAAAATGGATAACCCTTTTTGTATTTCAAAAGGAAACTGGGTTTTTCTTAAGAGAAAACTTAGATTAATTCAATATCCCTAACTATCGACAAACACTTCATTATTATTATTAAATCCCATTCAAGTTTTTTATACGTAATGATTTACTAGGATAAATAAAGGGTATTATTATAATAATTTCTATATTTCCATAGATTTAAACGTACAAATCCATATGCAGTTTTTTCATTGAATTTATCGTGTATCCACACGTATTTAAATGCACCGAATCAATATGCTTTTTGAGATGACCCTTTATATTCGACTCGTAATCACATAGGTTGCACTTATGCTGCTTCAAATTCAAATGAACGGAATCTATATGAACTCTTAGATGAGTCTTCTGATTCGTAGAATGTTCACACAAGTGACACTTATATTCCTTCAAATTTAGATGAACGGAATCCGTGTGCCTTTTAAGGGTATTCTTCTTATATGCGGCATAATCGCAAAATTTACACTTGTGCCTCTCCAAATTCAAATGAACTATATCTACGTGGTTTTTAAGAGACGCCCTCGAATTCGCCGAGTAATCGCACACGTGACACGCGTGCTTCAAATTCAAATGAAGGGAATCTATGTGAATTTTGACGGTGGACTTGTGATTAGCCGCATAATCGCATAAGTGACACTTATGCTGCTTCAGATTCAGATGAACCGAATCCGTGTGCTTGTTCAGATCGTTTTTTCTAGCCGTGGCGTAATCGCAAAAATTACATTTATGTTTCTTCGAATTCGGGTGGGCCAAATCCATGTGCCTCTTAAGGTCGCCCTTTCGAACCGTAACATAATCGCAAGAATCACACTCGCGCCTCTCTGAACTCAAATGAGCGCAGTCCACGTGCTTTTTAAGATCGCTCTTTCGAACCGTACTATAGTGGCAAAATTTACATTTACGTCTCCCCGAATTCGAGTGACGAAGCGAATGCTTCTTGACGGAATCCTTCGAAGACGCGGCGTACCCGCATATATTACATCTATGACGCTTCAAATTCAGATGAACCGAATCCGTGTGTCTTTTGAGAATATGTTTCTGGGTTGCGGCATAATCGCACAGATTGCATTGGAATTCCTTCAAGTTCAAATGAACCGAAGCTATGTGAACCTTAAGGTTGTCTTTTCTATGCGTGGAATATTCACATAAGTGACATTTGTGCGGCTTTAAGTTCAGATGGATCGAGTTTATGTGGATTTTGAGGTGACCTTTCTGATTTGCGGCATAATCACACAGGTGACATTTGTATTGCTTCAAATTCAAATGAACCGAAACTGTATGACTTTTGAGATGATCTTTTCGAGTTACCGCATATTCACATAGGTTGCATTTATATTGCTTCGATTGAACTGGATCCTTACGGCTTTTTCGTTCTTCCTCCGTAACACGGTCACGTTTATTAAGATTAATATTATCGATGTGTATCTCGTTTTTGGTTAAAAATCCTCCTGTGTCCACTTGCTCTGAATTAAATTTACAGATATTGGAATTGCCGAGTTCCTGACGACTAACTTTGGAAATTAATTGATTTTCGTTAAATCGTCCGGATAAGCTGCTTGTATCAATTTCACATTTGATCATGTTTTCTTGTCTTCCAAAAAGTCCATTTTCATCGATGAATTGTTCAACTTTCACTTCCTTGGCTTCCCAACTATGTTGATCGTCAAAGTGCTGAGAACTGAAAGGAGTTATTGTTAAATTTTACAAAATTTCAATTCATGAATCAAATGGACAATTTACCAATCAGAGAAATCCAATATTTCTTCTTTAACATTAGTATCCATGTTTCTTTTACTCAAATGCCATTCTTTAATGAATCAAGCTCTCTCGACTTTCATTCCTATTTGAGCTTATTCCACTTAATCCAACATTTCAACTATGCATTACTTGAATGATATGAATAGATATCAGTTGATTGAATGAACATACTAGTTATTAGACAAAATATTAGTAAACATGGACAAACGACGATAAGTAGTTAATTAAGAAGCTTGAAACTCGTTAACCTATAAAAATTTGTATCCATTGTGTTGAGGCTTAAAGAAACACAGAACAGCATAAAAAACATTGACCGACGTGAAGTTAGCCAAGCCGGACCCTTATTCATGACTGTTTCAATTTTTCAAGATCCAGACTTTACGAGTGTTCAGGTGTTTCTAAAAATTCCATACCATCTTATCGTGATCATCTAGTGGCGGTTGAATAGGACGTTATGTTGTGTAAACAACTAAAGTTACACTCAAACGAGAACGAGGAAACAGTGACAGGAAGTTCAGAATGCGAAGTTATGTAAACAATACAATATTTGGTTTTTTGAAGGCGCCTAACTCGATTTATGGGAGAGAGGTGGCACTTGAGGAACAAAAAGTAAGGGATAAAAACCTAAACCTCTCTAAATTGTTAGCTTTAGCACCATATGTATACGTGATTTCTATTTTATTCTACAACGCAAAAGATTTAAGCAAATCATAAGTGAATATAGCGGGAAATACATGAATCAAATGGACAATTTACCAATCAGAGAAATCCAATATTTCTTCTTTAACATTAGTATCCATGTTTCTTTTACTCAAATGCCATTCTTGAATGAATCAAGCTCTCTCGACTTTCATTCCTATTTGAGCTTATTCCACTTAATCCAACATTTCAACTATGCATTACTTGAATGATATAAATAGATATCAGTTGGTTGAATGAACATACTAGTTATTAGACAAAATATTAGTAAACATGGACAAACGACGATAAGTAGTTAATTAAGAAGCTTGGAACTCAATAACCTATAAAAATTTGTATCCATTGTGTTGAGGCTTAAAGAACCACAGAACAGCATAAAAAACATTGACCGACGTGAAGTTAGCCAAGCCGGACCCTTATTCTTGACTGTTCCAATTTTTCAAGATCATACACAGCTCCAGACTTTACGAGTCTTCAGGTGTTTCTAAAAATTCCATACCATTTTATCGTGATCATCTAATGGCGGGTGAATAGGACGTTATGTTGTGTAAACAACTAAAGTTACACTTAAACGAGAACGAGGTAACAGTGACAGGAAGTTCAGAATGCGAAGTTATGTAAACAATACAATATTTGGTTTTTTGAAGGCGCCTAACTCGATTTATGGGAGAGAGGTGGCACTTGAGGAACAAAAAAGTTAGGGATAAAAACCTAAACCTCTCTAAATTGTTAGCTTTAGCACCATATGTATACGTGATTTCTATTTTATTCTACAACGTAAAAGATTTAAGCAAATCATAAGTGAATAGCGGGAAATACATGAATCAAATGGACAATTTACCAATCAGAGAAATCCAATATTTCTTCTTTAACATTAGTATCCATGTTTCTTTTAGTCAAATGCCATTCTTGAATGAATCAAGCTTCGCTCTACTTTCATTCCTATTCGAGCTTATTCCACTTAATCCAACATTTCAACTATGCATTACTTGAATAATATGAATAGATATCAGTTGGTTGAATGAACATACTAGTTATTAGACAAAATATTAGTAAACATGGACAAACGACGATAAGTAGTTAATTAAGAAGCTTGGAACTCCGTAACCTATAAAAATTTGTATCCATTGTGTTGAGGCTTAAAGAACCACAGAACAGCATAAAAAACAATGACCGACGTGAAGTTAGCCAAGCCGGACCCTTATTCTTGACTGTTCCAATTTTTCAAGATCATACACAGCTCCAGACTTTACGAGTCTTCAGGTGTTTCTAAAAATTCCATACCATTTTATCGTGATCATCTAATGGCGGGTGAATAGGACGTTATGTTGTGTAAACAACTAAAGTTACACTTAAACGAGAACGAGGTAACAGTGACAGGAAGTTCAGAATGCGAAGTTATGTAAACAATACAATATTTGGTTTTTTGAAGGCGCCTAACTCGATTTATGGGAGAGAGGTGGCACTTGAGGAACAAAAAAGTTAGGGATAAAAACCTAAACCTCTCTAAATTGTTAGCTTTAGCACCATATGTATACGTGATTTCTATTTTATTCTACAACGTAAAAGATTTAAGCAAATCATAAGTGAATAGCGGGAAATACATGAATCAAATGGACAATTTACCAATCAGAGAAATCCAATATTTCTTCTTTAACATTAGTATCCATGTTTCTTTTAGTCAAATGCCATTCTTGAATGAATCAAGCTTCGCTCTACTTTCATTCCTATTCGAGCTTATTCCACTTAATCCAACATTTCAACTATGCATTACTTGAATAATATGAATAGATATCAGTTGGTTGAATGAACTTACTAGTTATTAGACAAAATATTAGTAAACATAGACAAACGACGATAAATAGTTAATTAAGAAGCTTGGAACTCCGTAACCTATAAAAATTTGTATCCATTGTGTTGAGGCTTAAAGAACCACAGAACAGCATAAAAAACATTGACCGACGTGAAGTTAGCCAAGCCGGACCCTTATTCTTGACTGTTCCAATTTTTCAAGATCCAGACTTTACGAGTGTTCAGGTGTTTCTAAAAATTCCATACCATTTTATCGTGATCATCTAATGGCGGGTGAATAGGACGTTATGTTGTATAAACAACTAAAGTTACACTTAAACGAGAACGAGGTAACAGTGACAGGAAGTTCAGAATGCGAAGTTATGTAAACAATACAATATTTGGTTTTTGAAGGCGCCTAACTCGATTTATGGGAGAGAGGTGGCACTTGAGGAACAAAAAGTAAAGGATAAAAACCTAAACCTCTCTCATAGATCAACAAGACTATTGTTAAGTTAATCTATGACCTCTCTTCAGCTCATATACATTCTTCAACACTTTTCATCCTGTAGTTTCATTTATTCATAAAATTAAGGTCCCGGAGATCGACAACCTGTCGATTTACCTGCAAGCAAAGGTAAATATCAATTGGATATACAGATAACTTGGCAAAAGGAACAAAAGTAACAAAACTTCGAGGTAGTTTAAATAATAACTCCTCCACCAATTCCCCATTCACACACCTACTATCTAATGAAATTATTATAATCTGGACACATAATATTGTTACTCCTGTGAACTTATCCACGCATTTCCAGTCACGGTTTATGACGCGCGGTGGGTCGATCGTGGGATAGAGGCGAATAGGCAGGCGGCGTTGCCAAACCTTCTTTTATTCGTGAAATTGTGTTATTCACTGATTTTTTTATGTGTTGAGCTACTGAATCGCTAAAGAATAGGATTTATAACTTGTCGAATTGCACAGCAAAAATTTAAAATTTCTTGAAGTAAATCACTTAATTCCCGCGAGTCATTCTATCACAAGAGTGAAAAAATCATAACTCGGAAAGTAGGAACAGCTAATTGATGATTTTTGTATTCACATTTAAATGTTGCAATTTAATAAACCTTCGGATAATTCCAGACTAGCGACCGAAATTAGTGATAACGAAAAAACCGTCAAGTCAAGGATATCTCAAAACTCGAAAAAAATTCATAACTCCGAAACTAGATACCGCTTTCAGAAAATTCTTTCAGGGTAATATTCTCATTGAAATGCTGTAATTTAATCAGTCTTCAGATAATTCCAGACTAGCGACCGAAATTCGTGATAACGAAAAAACCGTCAAGTCAAGGATATCTCAAAACTCGAAAAAAATTCATAACTCCGAAATTAGATACCGCTTTCAGAAAATTCTTTCAGGGTAATATTCTCATTGAAATGCTGTAATTTAATCAGTCTTCAGATAATTCCAGACTAGCGACCGAAATTCGTGATAACGAAAAAACCGTCAAGTCAAGAATATCTCAAAACTCGAAAAAAATTCATAACTCCGAAACTAGATACCGCTTTCAGAAAATTCTTTCAGGGTAATATTCTCATTGAAATGCTGTAATTTAATCAACCTTCAGATAATTCCAGACTAGCGACCGAAATTCGTGATAACGAAAAAACCGTCAAGTCAAGGATATCTCAAAACTCGAAAAAAATTCATAACTCTGAAACTAGATACCGCTTTCAGAAAATTGTTTCAGGGTAATATTTTCATTGAAATGCTGTAATGTAATCAACCTTCAGATAATTCCAGACTAGCGACCGAAATTCGTGATAACGAAAAAACCGTCAAGTCAAGGATATCTCAAAACTCGAAAAAAATTCATAACTCCGAAACTAGATACCGCTTTCAGAAAATTCTTTCAGGGTAATATTCTCATTGAAATGCTGTAATTTAATCAACCTTCAGATAATTCCAGACTAGCGACCGAAATTCGTGATAACGAAAAAATCGTCAAGTCAAGGATATCTCAAAACTCGAAAAAAATTCATAACTCCGAAACTAGATACCGCTTTCAGAAAATTCTTTCAGGGTAATATTCTCATTGAAATGCTGTAATTTAATCAACCTTCAGATAATTCCAGACTAGCGACCGAAATTCGTGATAACGAAAAAACCGTCAAGTCAAGGATATTTCAAAACTCGAAAAAAAATTCATAACTCCAAAACTAGATACCGCCCTCAGAAAATTTTTCCATTGTAATATTCTCATTGGAATGCTGCAATTTAATAAACCTTCAGATAATTCCAGTTTTTTTCGAGTAATATTGTTGTTCAAGAATGTCCTATTGCAACATTCTGAAGACACAAAGATTGTTGTGTCACTTACACAATTGTGAATCCATATTTCATTCCCTCTGAATTCTCAAACAAAGTACCAGTGTTAGCCACTTCTAGATTGAAATAAATGCATATATTAAAAAATTGTATATGAGACAGTAATTTATTTCGACAAAAATGTTTGTACTACTACAACAATTGTTTCACCACGATGTGGCTTCTTCAGGTATTACATTGTACTGTCTCATATACATTTTTTTAATTAAAATGAGTTTCCACCAAGAAAAGACCGAATCAATCAAATAAATGTATATATGATGCAAATAAGACTCACGTTGCAATCAGCTAATTCAATATAATAACTTTACATGTTAAAGCAGCTTAGTCGACTTCCTTTTGTGTCTATTCTTTCTCTTAACGAACAATGACTTTTTATTTCTAACAAAGGAAAGCTGAACGCTTTTCATCCGGCGTTCAGTCGCCGAAGAAAAACAACAACTCACGAGAGAACAGACGCTCCTCTCCGGGGTTATCTTTACACACACGCGTAAGTCTACAAAGCGCACATAAAGTCTTTCTTCTGGCATTGACAGTGACAAGTACACATAAAATTCCCTTTTTTTTTTCACTGGAAAAGGTCTTATAATATCACTAGCTGACCCGGCCACGTGTTGCTGTGGCTAAAGTTTTTGTTATCTTAATATATATAAATCTCGTGTCACAATGTTTGTCCTCAATGGACTCTTTTATAGCGTCAACAACACGTGGTAATTATGCTGTTAAAATGTAGCTTATATGACACGTTCGTAGATTTACCATAGCAGCGCCATCTATTGACTACTTACTCAACCCAGTCGAAAGGTATCGACATCTGTTAGAATCATTTGGAGTTAATAGATAATTGTCACTGTCAAATAATAACAGACAAATAATTAGCAATAAATTAAAATTGCGACTATAATTTGAGATTTAAACTATCCTATCTCTCAATGTGGATCAAACTGCACATGGTGTGCGAAATTTATTATAATCGGTTAAGTGGTTTAGGAGTCCATTGAGGACAAACATTGTGACACGAGATTTATATATATTAAGATAGGTCTAGAAAATATTCTTATTGCGAGTAGCATTTAGATAATATTATTCTAATATTATAAATCTATGATAAGAAGATATATGAAAATAAAGACATAGACAGATATCATGTTTTCTTCTTCTTCTTCATCATAGTCGGCCATTATTAAATTCAATGTATTAATTTTTAACAATAATTAGGGCAAATTAGGGTAAATTTCATATTTAAAATGATTATTATTTTGATATATCTATATACAACTTTTCGTCAAATCTTGTGCATTTGCTTCAATAATTGTTAAAAAGGCTGCCTGTGGAAGAAGAAGAAAATCTGTCTATGTCAATATTATCTATCATATATACAGTAACAAAACAATTAATAATGCTTGGTGTAACGTGGTCAAACATGTGCTATAGTGAAATAATATAATAAAGCTACTAGCTGACCCGGCCACGCGTTGCTGTGGCTAAAGTTTTTGTTATCTTAATATATATCTACCTCAAGAAATGTACGGAATCTGAGCTGAGAACAATTGTATTTTCTTTGAAAAACTCGCCATCGAAAGGATTTGATGAGATCTCCTCATATAATGTAAGAGAAATATACCATACAATAAAAGATAAATTATTGGAACTGATAAATGAGTGTCTTAGTGTGGGTGTTTATCCGTCCAACATAAAAATAGCCAAAATATTACCTGTATTTAAAAAAGGAAAAAAGGAAGATATCAGTAATTATCGTCCCATTTCAATTACCCCAATTTTATCGAAAATAATAGAAAGAGTGATTAAAGACAGATTCATCAAATTTTTTGAACTCTCCCCACAACAATACGGATTTCAAAAATCAAGCTCAACATTGGGTGCTACGACTGACTTGAAAAAGGCGTTTGACACAGTGGATCATCAAATACTCCTCGGGAAGCTTCATGATATGGGCATTCAGGGTGCTGCTTGGAGTCTTCTGAAATCATTCCTAAAGAACCGCCAACAATATGTATTTGTCAATAAAACAAAAAGTCCTAGGAAAAATGTTAGATGTGGTTTACCCCAAGGATCGGTCCTCGGACCACTACTCTATTTATTATATGTGGAGAATCTTGGAAAAATTGATCTGAGTGCAGAATATTATATGTTTGCCGATGACACAGTCTTGGTATTTTATGAAAAAGACCTCAAAAGCCTACAGACAAAAGTAAATAAGAGTTTATCCGAATTTTACAAATGGGTGTGCCGAAACAAACTGGTAGTGAATGAGGATAAAACAGTGTACATGATCTTCAAACCAAAGCGAAAAGAAAAATCATCTATTAATCTCGACTTCACGATAAATGGAAAAAACATCAGAAAAGTAACACAATACACTTACCTTGGCTTGGTTATAGATGAAAATTTGAACTGGGAAAAACACATTGACATGATCTTTGGTAAACTGGCTGGATTAATAGCCTGCATGAAAAGAGTGGGCAACTGTTTTGATGTCAAGCACAAACTTCTGGTGTACAATTCACATATTAAAAGTGTCTTAACATATCTACTGCCAATTTGGGGAAATACCACGAAGTTTAATATAAATCGGCTTCAGAGGTTACAGAACAGAGCAGTGAAAACTATTTTCAATCTCAAATTTGAAACAAGAACAAATCTACTTTATGAACAATACCCAATTTTGCCAATTAAAAAACTCATAAAACAAGAGCTGTGTGCGTTGGTTTTCAAAATAAATAATAACTTACTGAAAACCAAGGTCTGCTTTGAACAGTTTCCACACGACTATGAAACAAGACACAGGGACAGATTTACCTTGAATAAAAACATCCGTACAAACTATGGCAGAAGAAGACCAAGCTTCATAGGACCACAGCTTTACAACGAACTGCTAAAAACTATTAGATTATCTAAGACGTTACATTCCTTTAAAAAAAATTTGAGAACTTATCTTGAAAATTGTTAAATTTATTTTAGTCTTTACTATAAATATAAATATTAATTTATGTATAAGAAATGTATATCTGTGATAACAACTTATGTTGATTAACAGTATTATCAATAAATCAATCAATATAAATCTCGTGTCACAATGTTTGTCCTCAATGGACTCTTCTATAGCGTCAACAACACGTGGTAATTATGCTGTTAAAATGTAGCTTATATGACACGTTCGTAGATTTACCATAGCAGCGCCATCTATTGATTACTTACTCACCCAGTCGAAAGGTATCGACATCTGTTAGAATCATTTGGAGTTAACAGATAATTGTGACTGTCAAATAATAACAGACAAATAATTAGCAATAAATTAAAATTGCGACTATAATTTGAGATTTAAACTATCCTATCTCTCAAGTTGGATCGAACTGCACATGGTGTGCGAATTTTATTATAATCGGTTAAGTGGTTTAGGAGTCCATTGAGGACAAACATTGTGACACGAGATTTATATATATTAAGATGGGAGAGCCTCAAGCTCCATAGTTAGCAAATTAGCTTATAAAATGTGTGCATTCTGATTGCTAATGAACGAATTATAATAATAAAAAAGAGGTAAATATAAAGGGTATTATAATTGAAATAAAATTTATTTCCAATTCTCAAGATTACAAATTACATAATAATAAATAATAACACTAAAATTCCATGTAGCTCAAGACAATCTGCAAATAATTATTTCAAATTCCTACAATATACTTCCTCAAACCTTCATAGAAGAAAAAACGTCAACATACTGTCTTGCACCTTCGATTTAAATGCACGGAATCGATGTGTTTTTTCAGTAGACTCTTCCTACTCGACCCATAATCACATTGGTTGCATTTATGGTCCCTCAAATTCAAATGAATGGAATCTACATGTCTTTTTAGAGTTTGCCTTTCGATTGCGGCATAATCGCACAGGTCGCATTTGTAGGGCTTCAAATTTAAATGAACCGAATTTACATGAACCTTGAGACTGCTCATCTTATTTGTGGCATGATCGCACAGGTGACATTCATACTGCTTCAAATTCAAATGAATCGAGTTTACGTGATATTTCAGATGGTTCTTTTGATTTGCGGCAAAATCGCATAAGTGACATTTGTGTTGCTTTAAATTCAGATGCACTGAATCGACGTGACCTTTGAGAGTTTGTTTTAAAGTTGTAGCGTAATCACATAGGTCGCATTTGTACTGCCTCAAATTTAAGTGGACCGAATCGATATGTCTCCTGAGGATGTATTTTTGATTCACGGCATAATCGCAGAAGTGACATTTATGTTGCTTCAATTTTAAATGGACCAAATCGACGTGCCTCTTGAGATTAGATTTTTGAGTCGGGATGAAGTCGCATAAGTTGCATTTATTTTGCCCTGAATTCGAATGAACTGGATCCGTATGAACTTTGAGACCATTTTTCTCATTCGTAGAATATTCACATTTATATCGCTTCAAATTTGAATGAATTGTATCCTGACGGCTGTCATAATCATATTTATTAGGATTAATATTATCCATAGATTCTCCAATTTTTTCGGCAACAGATCCTTCTGTACCCCCATGTTCTGAAATATTGGAATCACTGAATTCTTGACGGCAAATTTTAACTTGGGGGTTGAAAGGAAATTCCTTCTGATAAACTTGTCCGCATAAACTGTTTGTAACAGTTTCCCTTTTGATTATGTTTTCTTTTCTAGAATAAATACCATTTTCATCGATGAATTGATCGACAATATCAATATCCTCAACTTTCAGGTTCTTGGCTTTCCAGTTCTGTTGATCATCCACATTCTGAGAACTAAAACATCAAAACCATTGCTGTTTCTCAAAATTTCAATAAATCCATCCGCAGAATAGTAAGGTGATAATAAAAGGAACCATTTCAAGGTTTCTTGGAGATCTACACAAGCAGAGGGAATAGACAGAAATTAGATAGACTTAATAATGAAGATTTGGCAATGCAATAGATTGTTGGATCTTATAAGGGCAAAATTAACTTGTAGAATGGTAATTATCTATAAAAATTGCTAATATTATCACAGAGTTTGAGCGCAGGATTTTAAATTCATTGTTCAGATTTTGAGGTTATATTTATCACTATTTATAAATAGAGTAATTTGTCAATGTTTCAACAAAAATTACATTCATAGTGTGTTGTTCTATCCATTTTAGGTATATTCTCTCAATATTTCTGGAGAATTTCAATAAAAAGATGAAAAACAACACACAGCATCAAAACCGAGTAGCACAAGTAAACATACTGATGAATTTAAATTCAATTTAATATTTTAAAATTTGATATAGATTTATTCAACACCATCATGACTGAATGAACTAAAGGCTTTGTTATGATAGATTTTAGTATTTAAAATATTATCTTTGTTCTGTTCTGCGTGTGTAGAGTTGAAAGGGCGTATAGATAAAATAATAAATGAAGGTAACATTCAATTGTAAGCTTTAGCACCATATGTATAAGTGATTTCTGTTTTATTCTACAATGCAAAAGATTTAAGCAAATCATAAGTGGATATAGCGAGAAATACATTAATCAAAGCGATAATTTACCAATCAGAGAAATCCAATATTTCTTCTTTAACGTCAATATCCATGTTTCTTCTAGTCAAATGCATTTCATGAATGAATCAATCTTCTCTCTACTTTCATTCCTATTTGAGCTTATTCCACTTAATCCTACATTTCAACTATGCTTTACTTGAATATTATGAATAGATATCAGTTAGTTGAATGAACATACTAGTTATTAGACAAAATATTAGTAAACATAGACAAATTACGATAAGTTATTAATTAAGACGCTTGGAACTCAGTAACCTATAAGAATTTGTATCCATAGATCAACAAGACTATATATTATTGTTAATCTATGGTTGAGGCTTAATGAACCACAAAACAACATAAAAACCACAAATTACTAGGGAAACACACCGACGTGAAGTTAGCCAAGCCAGACCCTTATTCTTGACTGTTCCAATTTTTCAAGATCATACACAGCTCCAGACTTTACGAGTCTTCAGGTGTTTCTAAAAATTCCATACCATTTAATCGTGTTCATCTAGTGGCGGGTGAATAGGACGTTATGTTGTGTAAACAACTCAAGTTACACCTAAACGAGAAAACAGTGACAAGAAGTTCAGAATGCGAAGTTGTGTAAAAAATACAATATTTGGTTTTTTGAAGGCAGTCACGCACCTACCTCGATGTATGGGTGAGGGGGCGCTTGAGGAAAAAAAGAGTTAGGGATAAAAACCTAAACCTCTCTTCAGCTCCTATACATTCTTCAACACTGTCCATCCTGTAGTTACATTTATTCACAAAATTAAGGTCCCAGAGATCGACAACCTGTCGATTTACCCCCAAGCAAAGGTAAATATCAATTGGATATACAGATAACATGGCTTGATACAGTTTTCTGCTATTTTTAAAAATTATCTTTGTGGTTTCAATGGTAAATGATTCTTCCTATCAGTTGAAGTCTTGTTGTGATTTCTCCGTTTCCCAATTCCCTTTTCAAATATTCCCGAACATTTTTGATAGGATTCATGTCGGGCGAATTTCCAGGCCATCGGAGAGGTCGAATTTTCTTGTCCTCAAGAAATTTTATCACTCTCTTAGCCTTATGGCATGGTGCGGAGTCTTGCATAAATATTTCATTACCATTTGGGAACCAATCCCTCACTTAGGGCAACAACCTGCTCTCCAATACCTTTAAGTATTACCGCATTAGGGTGGGTCAAAAAAAATCGATAATTTTTTTTTTACAAGTGACACGGAAAAATGGGTTGCTACACACCTTAAAAAAATTCTCACCAAGCCTCAGCTCTTAATTTTAATAGGAAGATCCTCCGCATCGCAGTTTTGTATTTTTGTCTCAGTCCAATAGAAAAAAATTCATACCTCATTATTTATCGATTGAACAGAAAAATGTTCCAAGAGAATTTTTTAAGAAATTTAATGCTCTACAAAAAAGGTATCTTATATTTTTTCCGTACACCTCACCGTTTGAAAGATATTAAGGATTTAATTTTGATTATTTCAAGACAAATTTCATTTTTGTTTATGAATTTTATAACTCGACAATAAATGACTTTTACAAAATGCGCAATACAAATTTTTGTTGGAAATTAACTGCTCTATAAAAATGGTTTCTTATGTTTTGGCGATGAAATTAACCGTTCAAAAGATATTCATCATCAAACTTTCATGTGTACGGATTTTAAAAGTTTTTTATTAGATATTCGAAAAATTTCAATTTAATTTATAAATTTCATATGAATTTCATTTCTTGTCATTAATATAAGTATTATTTGAGATTTATTTTCGAAATTATCAAAATTTATCTTCAATTATCCTAAACATTTTATTTTTAATCATTAGAAATCACGATCCTAGGGAAAATTTCTCCTCTAGAGAATTTTTGTTTTGTATTTTATTTCATCTGTTTGAATTGTGTACTAGCACCACCTACTTTTTCCTTTATCATTATGTTGTCGTTGGTTTGTATACATTTATTTCTACATCATTTTTAGTGTTTCTAAAAATAAATCAAACAAAACTATGACTATGATGGAAGTAGAAGAAAGTCGTAAGTATTTACAACATTTAATTATACAAACCGACGACAACATAACGATAAAGGAAAAAGTAGGTGGCGCTAGTTCACAATTCAAACAAATGAAATAAAATACAAAACAAAAATTCTCTAGAGGAAAAATTTTCCTTAGGATCGTGATTTCTGATTATTAAAAATGAAATGTTTAGAATAATTGAAGAAAAATTGCGATAATTTCGAAAATAAAACTCAAATAATACTTATATTAATGCCAAGAAATGAAATTCATATGGAATTTATAAATTAAATTGAAATTTTTCGAATATCTAATCAAAAACTTTTAAAATCCGTACACATGAAAGTTTGATGATGAATATCTTTTGAACGGTTAATTTCATCGCCAAAACATGGGAAACCATTTTTATAGAGCAGTTAATTTCCAACAAAAATTTGTATTGCGCATTTTGTAAAAGTCATTTATTGTCGAGTTATAAAATTCATAAACAAAAACGTAATTTGTCTTAAAATAATCAAAATTAAATCCCTAATATTTTTCAAATGGTGAGGTTTACGGAAAAAATATAAGATACCTTTTTTGTAGAGCATTAAATTTCCTAAAAAATTCTCTCGGAACATTTTTCTGTTCAACCGATAAATGATGAGGTATGAAGTTTTTTCTATTGGACTGAGAAAAAAATACAGAACTGCGATGCAAAGGATCTTCCTATTAAAATTAAAACCTCATGCTTGATGAGAATGTTTTTAAGGTGTCTAGTGTCCCATTTTTCCGTGTCACTTGTAAAAAAAAATTAATCGATTTTTTTGACCCACCCTTTTGCCGCATGGTCCTTCCACAATATAAAGGCGGCCAAACACTTGAGCACTAATAACTGATCATATCATTACTGAGATTGGGTGTTTTACTGTTTTTATAGTACAGTCTGGATGATACTTCTCACCAACTCTCCTTTTCACATACATTCTGTCAAGAAAGTACCGGGAATTATCGATTTAAATCTGGCGGGGCAATGAGGCAGGTAAAAATTTTTTTTCCTAGGTTGGTACCACTGTCCTTAATTACTATGCCAAGTTTGAGCGGGATCTGTCAACTAGTGTGTTTGCAACAGCTGATTAAGTCAGTCGATGTCAGAGTGCGTGCCGATTTTTACTATGGGTGATTACGTTGAGCAAAGAATTTGTTTAAAGTTTTGTGTTGCAAATGAATTTTCGTGTGCCGATGCATTGAAAATGTTGCAAAAGGCCTTTGGTGATAATGCTCTATCGAAAACTCGTGCATATCAGTGGTACAGAGCCTTCAAGGACGGTCGTGAAGTGGTCGCCCATCGACGGCTTCGAACGAAGATAACGTCGATAAAATTAAGGAAAGGGTGCTGGAAAACCGTCGTACCAGCTTGAGAGAGATAGCACATGATCTTAAGATATCCCACGAGTCCGCACGTACGATTTTAATTGATATTTTGGGCATGAGAAAGGTGGCCGCACGACTCGTACCGAAAGACCTGAATTTTCTTCAAAAACGTCATCGCGAACAGGTTGCTTCAGACATGCTGGATCGCTGTAATTCCGATTCTACATTCATGGAACGCATTATAACTGGTGATGAGACCTGGGTCTACGAGTACGATATGCAAACAAGCCAGCAATCATCGGAATGGGTGGCAAAAAATGAGCCGAAACCGAAAACACCACACCACAGCCGCTCGAACATGAAGGTGATGCTCATTGTTTTTTTCGATATCCGTGGCGTGGTGTACTACGAATTCGTTCCAGAGGGTCAGACGGTAAATAAGGAGTATTACCTAGCCGTTATGAAACGTTTGCGTGAGCGTATCCGTAAGAAGCGGCCAAATTTGTGGGCGAACAACTCATGGATTTTGCATGACGATAACGCGCCTTCTCACCGAGCTACGATTGTGACTGACTTTCTCGCCAAAAACTCAATAAACGTGCTTCAGCAACCACCGTATTCGCCGGATTTGGCTCCCTGCGACTTTTTCCTCTTCCCAAAACTAAAATTGCCCCTTCGTGGCACCCGTTTTAAGTCGATTGAAGCCATAAAAGAAAATTCGGCGCGAGAGCTAAAGTCCATCCCGGAAAGCGCCTATAAAAAATGTTTCGATAATTGGAAGTGCCGTTGGCATAGATGTATTGGAGCAAATGGAGCCTATTTTGAAGGCGACCCAATAAATTTCGACGATTAAATGTAAAAATGTTGTTTTAGTTGAAAATTCCCGGTACTTTCTTGACAGAGTAGTACTGTCGCTTGTCATCAAGAATTTGGATTTTTAATTTGTCGCTGAAGCAAACTTGAAAAAGAAAAAACAAATTTTCAAAGAGAAATTAAACGGACAGGAAAGAGTAGCTTACGGTATTTCAATCTTTCTCTGTGAAATGCCTATGTGATTTGGCCGGTTAAATTTATCTTTTACCAATTTGGGGGACAGTCTGACTTTTTGGAGTTACTAGTTTTTTTCTACCACAGTGACTTTTTTTTAGAGCTGTTGCAGACTGACCGTTTCACAGTTGATCATGAAACATTGCAAATATTGGCGATGACAATGCAGTCACCCTGTACGCTGAGAATTTTGTGAGAAAACAAATAAAAGTAGGCTAATTATTTATTTATATATTAATATACATGAACCGATTGTTACAATTTTTCTTGATTAGAAATGGAATGAACCGAATCTATATGTTTTTCAAGGTGAATTTTCCGATTTGTACCAAAATCACACAAATCACACTTAAATTTTCTCAAGTTCAAATGTACGGCATTTATATGATTAACAATGTTGTTTTTATGGTTCGTAGCGTACCCGCATAGGTGGCACTTGTGCTTGTTGAAATTAAAATGAACGGAATCCACATGATTCCGGAGATCGTACCTCTGCACTCCGGCAAAATCGCACAGGTGGCACTTGAACTTTTTCAATTTTAAATGAACGGAATCTAGGTGCCTCTTCACGTTCGCTTTCTCGTACGACGTGTACTGGCACAAGTCGCAACTATGTCGCCTGGAATTCGTGCTATGGACGGTTTCTACGTGTCTCTTCAGGTTATGCCTAGCGCCGGCTAAATAATCGCACGAGTGACACTTGTGCAACTTCTTGAAATGGACGGAATCGAGATGTCTCGCGAGGTACGATTTGACGTTGGCCGCGTAATCGCAAAATTCGCACCTGTGCCTCCTCAAGTTCAGATGAACGGAATCTACGTGCTTCTCCAGGTGGCTCTTCCAAGTCGAGGCGAAATTGCACAAGTGACACTTGTGTTCCTTGACGTTGAAATGGACGGAATTTACGTGAGCCTTCAGAAGGTTCTTAGCGACCGCCGAGTAACCGCACAAATCGCACCGGTGCTGTTTGGGCAGTTTCAGATTCAAATGGACGGAATTCACGTGAACTCTAAGACCGTTCTTCAAACCCGCAGTGTAATTGCACAAGTGGCATTTATGTCGCTTCAGTTTCAAGTGAACCACGTCCGTGTGCTGTTTAAGATGGATCTTTTGATTTGCGGCATAATCGCACAAGAAACATTTGTGCCGTTTTATTTTTAGATGAACGGCATCTATGTGCAGCTTCAGATTCCGTCTTAGTTTCCCTGTGTATCCGCATAAGTGACACTTGTGTTTTTTGGAATTCGAGTCCGCTAGGTTTTTCTCTTCGATCTCTTCTTGGTCGTTTTCTTCCAATTTCAAGGTGGGGAATTCTTCAACTTCTGGGCACTCTTCGACATAATTTTCATGCATCAACTTCTCAGTAGAAGGCAGTTCGTCAATTGCCACTTGATGGGTTTCATAGATCTCCAAATCATGAAGATTCTGGGTTCTGAAAAAAACCGACCTTAATATTTAAATGAAGGGTTTTCGGATAGCGATGATACAAGTTAAAAATTCAAAAAACGCATAAGTTATTCAGTCAGACACATTTTTTTTTTTTATTTGAAAGGTTACGGTACTTTTTCCCATCTTTCTGGCAATTGACGGATCTCACCGCGAAATTGAGTTGTATATTTGTTGTGTGATACTTACAAATCAGCGGGACAGGGTTCTTCTTTAACACAAACGGACTTATAGTCTGTATCCATCTCTTGAAGTACAATGTGTTCGATTATGCCGGAATCAGTCAAGACTGAAAATAAAAATAATCTTGGGATTTCACAAATAAAGGGATAAACGATGAATCATAAAGAACACTAAAGAAATTACAGGAAATATTAATAATCCTAGTAACTATGTATTTATATATTATATATTAGTATCCGTATAAATATCGTTTGTTGAATATTGTCGTTGAAACCAACCTATATACTCATGATAAAAACATTTAGTAGAGATGGAAACGATTTTTGTTTTTGGCTAGTTCTAGTAATATCGGATTTCCAGTCGCCTCAAACTTTAATTAATTGTATAATTTAAAACAGCAGATTCCACATCGGTCATCAATCTAGGTCTACCATACACATAACCCTACATAAACTATTGACATAGATAAATAAGGCTATACTAATCACAGATTACTGAATATTAGTCTGTCTCGTTGATCTATGATACTCATTTAGTAATCTGTAGTCTATGTCGTCTATCATTTTCCTTCATATCCTCGGAAATGTTATGACGTCTTGTTGCTCTACGCTCTGTATATAATTTCATAAATTAATCAACTCCTGTGAACTTATCCACGCAATTCCAGCCACGGTTTATGACGCGCGGTGGGTCGAACGTGGGACAGAGGCGAATCGGCAAGCGGCGTTGCCAAACCTTCTTTCATTCGGGAAATTGTGTTATTCACTGATTTTTTGATGTGTTTAGCTACTGAATCCAGGGCCGTCTTTAATCTATTTGAGGCCCTGGGCTCATTAGGATCATGGGGCCCCTATGACCTTGAGAAAACACTATTTAGTTACAATAGATAAAGAAAGACAAACAAGGTTCTAAATTTATTTTTATTTAATTACTAACTATAAAAAAATAGGAAATATAAAAAATAATCTACTAAAGTAACTCGCTGTCTCGCTTAACTTAAAATCCTTAGATTAATTCTATGTTGATTGCAAAGGTACCCTTCTAGATTTAAGATGAGCAAAATCGTTTCGGTAATACCTAAATATCGGTTATCATTTGGTAATCTGGCAGGAACTAGGGGGCCCCATTCGATCGCGGGGCCCTGGGCACGTGCCCATAGTGCCCAGTGGGGAAGAGGGGCCTGACTGAATCGCTAAAGAATAGGATTTATAACTTTCGAATTGTCTCGTACAAAGCTGCATAGCAAAAATTAAAAATTTCTTGAAATAAATCATTTAATTCCCGTGAGTCATTCTTTCACAAGAGTGAAAATTCATAACTCCGAAACTAGACACCGCTCTCAGAACATTTTTTCATCGTAATATTCTCATTGAAATGCTGCAATTTAATAGACCTTCAGATAATTCCAGACTAGCGACCGAAATTCGTGATAGCGAAAAAACCGTCCAGTCGAGGATATCTCAAAACTGGAAAAAAATTCATAACTCCAAAACTAGACACCGCCCTCAGAAAATTTTTTCATCGTAATATTCTCATTGGAATGCTGTAATTTAATCAACCTTCAGGTAATTCCAGACTAGCGACCGAAATTCGTGACAACGAAAAAACCGTCCAGCCAAGGATATCTCAAAACTGGAAAAAAATTCATAACTCCGAATTCATAACTATGAATTTTTTTCCAGTTTTGAGATATCCTTGACTGGACGGTTTTTTCACTATGACGAATTTCAGTCGCTAGTCTGGAATTATCTGAAGGTTTAGTAAATTGCAGCATTTCAATGAGAATATTAGGATGAAAAAATTTTCTGAGAGCGGTGTCTAGTTTCGGAGTTATGAATTTCTTTCCAGTTTTGAGATATCCTCGACTGGACGGTTTTTTCGCTATCACGAATTCCGGTCGCTAGTCTGGAATTATCTGAAGGTCTATTAAATTTCAGCATTTCAATGAGAATATTAGGATGAAAAAATTTTCTGAGAGCGGTGTCTAGTTTCGGAGTTATGAATTTTTTTTCAGTTTTGAGATATCCTTGACTGGACGGTTTTTTCGCTATGACGAATTTCAATCGCTAGTCTGGAATTATCTAAAGGTTTATTAAATTGCAGCATTTCAATGAGAATATTACGATGAAAAAATTTTCTGAGAGCGGTGTCTAGTTTCGGAGTTATGATTTTTCACTCTTGTGAGAGAATGACTCACGGGAATTAAATGATTTATTTCAAGAAATTTTTAATTTTTGCTATGCAGCTTCGTACGAGACAATTCGAAAGTTATAAATCCTATTTTTTAGCGATTCAGTCAGGCCCCTCTTCCCCACTGGGCACTATGGGCACGTGCCCAGGGCACGTAGATTTTCATCGAATCATATGCTTTTGACATATCCAGAAATATTGCCAGGGCTAATTTGTCTCCCTCTAGCAGTTCCAGTATATTTCTCGTCAGTTCAAATATAGCTGTTTGTGTGGATTTTACTTTTAAAAATGGTATCGACCCAGAAGTGTTTTGGTTCCAACAAGATGGTGCTACACCTCATGCTGCTACCGTAGCAATTGATTTATTGAAAGAAAGATTTGGCACTAACATTATTTCGAGAAATGGTCTCCAAGATCATGTGACATAACTCCACTGGATTATTTTCTTTGCGGTTATGTCAAGTCATTGGTTTATGTTGATAAACCAGAAACAATAGACGCTTTGGAAGCCAACATAACTCGTGTTATTGATGAAATAAGGCCTGAATTACTCGAAAAAGTGGTCAAAAATTGGTCTGGTCGAATGAATGAAACGACAGAAGGAGAATGAAATTGGATTTTTTTGTGAAAACTTCGCGTCTACTTTTTGGAGATGATAAAAACATCTCATTCTAAACAATGTCAATTGCTGTTTATACATTTTTCCCACCTCTCTGTTTTGTGTTAAGGGTACAATAATTTTTCAGTGCCTTCAGTAAAATCAACACACACTATTTGAAAATTTGAATATCAAAACAGATTTAATCTGTGTCTTCTACAATTTTGATTTCAAAAATATTTTCATTCAAAAAACTTTTAGAATTAAATTAATGTCTACATAAAACCGCTCATATTTAATAGACATAATCAAAACTCAATATACAATTATTTAAATATTTTAATATTAGCCTTCTACATATTTAATTTCAAAAAATTATAATAAAACTATGTTACTTATAATATTCAATATTATTGGATATCCAACTAAGTTATTTTCTATAAAATCTAAAGATATGTAAAAACATTACTGAAAAACAAGTTTTAAAAGAGACTGCTTCGTCAGTATTCAAATAATTCATATTCAATAAAATATAACATCAATCAACAAAAAATATTTACTCACCCTTCAACAATTTAGAAAACTTCTGGTAAATGAATACTGAAAAATTTAAATGGAGGTTAACTACAAATAAATAGTTCTGTGGTTTACCCTTGATCTAAAAGATTGAAAGACAATTTAACGGCCACTTCCTTTTCAAAAACATAAAACACAACTTACGGACTTCTCAAAAAATTTAATTCATATGAAATATTTAATATACTACTCTGTCAAGAAAGTACCGGGAATTTTCAATTAAAACAACATTTTTACATTTAATCGTCAAAATTTATTGGGTCGCCTTCAAAATAGGCTCCATTTGCTCCAATACATCTATGCCAACGGCACTTCCAATTATCGAAACATTTTTTATAGGCGCTTTCCGGGATGGACTTTAGCTCTCGCGCCGAATTTTGTTTTATGGCAATTTTAGTTTTGGGAAGAGGAAAAAGTCGCAGGGAGCCAAATCCGGCGAATAGGGTGGTTGCTGAAGCACGTTTGTTGAGTTTTTGGCGAGAAAGTCAGACACAATCGTAGCTCGGTGAGAAGGCGCGTTATCGTCATGCAAAATCCATGAGTTGTTCGCCCACAAATTTGGCCGCTTCTTACGGATACGCTCACGCAAACGTTTCATAACGCCTAGGTAATACTCCTTGTTTACCGTCTGACCCTCTGGAACGAATTCGTAGAGCAACCTGTTTGCGATGACGTTTTTGAAGAAAATTCAGGTCTTTCGGTACGAGTCGTGCGGCCACCTTTCTCATGCCCAAAATATCAATCAAAATCGTACGTGCGGACTCGTGGGATATCTTAAGATCATGTGCTATCTCTCTCAAGCTGGTACGACGGTTTTCCAGCACCCTTTCCTTAATTTTATCGACGTTATCTTCGATCGAAGCCGTCGATGGGCGACCACTTCACGACCGTCCTTGAAGGCTCTGTACCACTGTTATGCACGAGTTTTCGATAGAGCATTATCACCAAAGGCCTTTTGCAACATTTTCAATGCATCGGCACACGAAAATTCATTTGCAACACAAAACTTTAAACAAATTATTTGCTCAACGTAATCGCCCATAGTAAAAATCGGCACGCACTCTGACATCGACTGACTTAATCAGCTGTTGCAAACACACTAGTTGACAGATCCCGCTCAAGGACAGTGGTACCAACCTAGGAAAAAAAAATTTTACCTGCCTCATTGTCCCGCCAGATTTAAATCGATAATTCCCGGTACTTTCTTGACAGAATGTATTCAAATAAGTTAATTCAAAAATCTCTCAAAACATGCACAATACTTTCAAAAAACAATTAGAATTCCGATAATCTCTTCATCGGCCCTAAATAATATTTAAAATATCAAAATCAACTAATAATCAGTATATCTTACCTCAAAGTGGTACCATTTGGCTTCAATCTTGATTTAAATGTGTTTTATTTCAATTTAAAGTTCTATCACTCAAAAAAATTCCCCATATTTTTAAACCAACCACTTATCGAGCCATTTTCATACAAATTGTGTAAATAGATTTAGCCCATTAAAATTTTAGGCTACGTTGTGCCACTCACGTTAGTTGATTATAAATTATCTGTTATCTAATTCATCATGTAAAACGGCTCAAAACAAATCTTGAAAAACTGAATTGTATGTAAATTTATTCGAAATCATTATTGATTTCGAAATCACAATCTTTATTTATATAAAGATTGTGATTTTATTATTTAAATAGGAAAACCTGCATAAGTATGCTATTTCTTTTAGAACTTCAACCTCCTGAAAAATCGCTGCATTTCATAAAATTAAATTTTTTTTATTTCATATTTCCAGCCTTAAAGGGTATAACACAATCTCTTAAGTAATCTATTGGAGGTACTCTGTATATTGGATTTTATATTGAAATTTCATGTTTTATATTCACTCCTTTTGGAAATCATTGAAACTGTATATATATCATATACAGGACACGACTAGTCTAAAGCCGTCCCAGCCGAGTTCGAATAGGCCAAGGCATACAGCGTTCGACGACCGTTTCAAAGGGGAACACTGGTCACTGGCGTCACAGGTAGACATGCGCACCACGCCTGTCTGAAGAGTTTCAGGTGCGCATGCTCAGAACGAAACGCTGTTACCCTCATTTAGAGGTGGAAGCCCCCTCACAAAACCGCATTTCACTCGAGAGTTTCATAACTATCTCATTGGTGACACTATCTGAAGGCATAAATATAAAATTTCGTGGGTTCATCACTAGGACCCTGAGAGAAAACGATTGAAAAGGGTGCACAGCCCCCTAACAAGTTTAAAGTAAATAATGGCTACGGTTTTTAGGATTCTAAAGGTATTTTATTGATAGAATACACTAAAAAGGGTGAAAGCATCACATGTAAAGTTATTGAATAACCAAACAGAATTAAGTAGCTCCCCTTTGTTGAATCTTTTTGAATCATTTTTCAGATTTCCAAAAGAATTGTAAAACTCTCTTCACCCCCTCTCTTTTTTGTTATGTCCATGTACTATATAATGAAATTCTTGTTCATGGTATATTCAGTATCTTGTAATACTCACCTGAAGAAGTCATGGTATGACGTAACGATCTTAGTGTAATAAAATATTAGCGGAAACCAGAATATTGTTTTTATTCATATTTTCAAGATGAATTTCCGTCAAGTAAAGACCGAAACAATCATAGAAATAATTTCTCTCTTTTTATTACTGGAATGTGCTTAAGATTGGTCTTATTATACGCTGTGATTCCTAAGTATTTAGCATGTTGGACTGGTTTTATATTATGTTTTAGCATTCTAATGGTTGGTTAATTGTCTTATATTCTATGGCCAAATATTAGTAGTTCAGATTTGTCAGCATTCGGCAAAACTCTCCATTTTTTTCATCCATGTCATGATTTTGTCACATAGACTCTGTAGTGTCCATAGATCAACAAGACTATAAGATGGAACACTCACTGTAAAAAGTCTGAATCAAGTTTGTCGCTTTTTTGTAGCGACTGGTGCATGAAACAAATTCAATTAGAGAAAACTGCATTACCAACTCTCTAGAGAACTGAATTACATCTGCTTTTAGAATACTGCATTATCGACGCGAATATTTGAATCTTCTTTCAGTTTTTCTTTGGGCTAAAATTAAACAAGTGTTCAGAAATTACTATGTTTTACTACCAAAACATTAAAATGCTTACATTTGCACAACTTTACAGCAAATATATTTCAATTGTTTGGTAGTACGACATAGTAATTTCTGAACACTTGTTTTAATTTTTAGGAAAAACTTAAGGAAGATTCAAATATTCGTTTCAATCTTCATACTCACTATTTGAGTACCAGATACATGTTTGAACTATAATTATTTATTCATCATAAAAAATAGAAACTATTACATAAAAAAAGAGATGAAATTAACATATTTATTTACAATATTTACATCTAAATTTATTGTAGTACAACATAGTAATTTCCAAAAAATATAAAGTAAAAATTTATTTGTTTATAACAAATTGTTTATTGTATAAACAATGAAAAATTAAACAAAACGAACATTTTTTTTATATGGAAAAGTAAATCATGATTTTTAAAGAAAAAATTGTTCCTTAATATTAGTTAGAAGTGGAAGAAAACGATTGTTAATTAACAAATGCGTTTTTAAGCAATAAAATTGTTTTTTAAGGAAACATTTTTGTTTCAAAAATCATTATTTGCTTCAAAGATTGATATTCCTTAAAAAAATTTTCATAATATAACGTTTTATAAACAACACATTTGTTTATAACAATTTTTTAAACAATAAGAGATGAAAATTAAAAAAAATATATTTCTATGTAGCTTTCTACAACATAAAAACGGACCATTAATAATATTTCGAAAAAATTTTTTTTTTCGATAATTAATCCAAGTTTTTAATTTTGCAACAACGAAAATTGTTAATAAAACTGATAAATAAACATTTTTAAATTTTTCCAACGGGGATCTATTCCGAAGTCTTCCAAAAATTGCTCCAAGAGAGGAAAAAAATCTCAAGTTAATAGTTTAACAATTATCACACTTTGAATGTTCATGTCCAAGCAGAAAAAAATTATTAATTAACTACTGCATAACTTAATGAAAAATTGAGATAAAATTTTTTTTTGGCGGATTATTGTTCATTCATCTATCCCTGAATTTTTTCATTTATTAATTTCATATTTAATCTGTTAAAATAACTTTTATTAATAGTGTCCAAAGTAGGCGTGGCTTACGAAAGCCAGAGTACCCGTTTTCGGCCGTATTTTCATCCCTCTGGGACTACAATTCCGGGAGTCGACACTTTTTTTTAGGAAATTTCCTCCTCTTTCTGAATCTTTTTTTCGATTTCAAAAATCTTTATTAGTTTTTCAGATATTCACAAATAACTAAACCCTCTTTTTTTTTTAGTTTATTGTTAATAACTTCTGCAATTTTCGCAAGCGGAACTTAATTTTTTTCAAAAATCATCTAGATGCCATTCCGAATCGAATGACACCTCGATCGTAATTTTCGGAGACTGCTGAAAAGAGCTGACCCAAAAGGCACTTGTCGACTAGACTACCGTAGATTTGCAATCGAATTTGGTGTGTCACGTGGTGTAAACTCTAAATTAAAATAACTATGCCAAATTTCAGTTGACCATCTTGCGAAATACTATGAGAAAAATTCAAACTTCAACACCCGGTATCTCGAAAACGAAACGTTTGCCGTCCCATGCTTACGGGACTTGTGCTGTTAATGTAATAATTGACATGTATTAATTCAATGTTAAATGAACCGACTTGATGTGTCTTCCGAGACCAAATTTATAGCTGGTAGAATACTGGCATAAGTGACATTTATGTTGCAATTTTAAATGCACCGAATCTATATGTCTTCCGAGATGACTCGTATAATTCGTAGAATATGGGCAAAGGTTACATTTGTGCCGCTTCAAATTGAAATGAACCGATTCTATATGAACTTTCAAAGCACTTTTAAAAGCTCCGGCAAAATCACAAAAGTTACATTTAAACGGTTTCAAATTTAAATGCACCGAATCTATATGACTTCCAAGAACGGTCTTATTATTTGTCGAATATTGGCAAAAGTTGCATTTGTGCCGCTTCAAATTTAAATGAACCGAATTTACGTGTATCTTGAGTTGAAAGAGTCTACTTGCCGAATAATCACACAAGTGACATTCGTAATTTCTGATATTCAAATGAACCGCATCTACGTGAAATTTCAGAGTGCTTTTTAGGGCTGCGGCAAAATCACAACAGTGACATTTATGCGGTTTGGCATTTAAATGCACCGAATCTACGTGACGCTTGAGTTGAAAACTTTTGCTGGCCGAATAATCGCACAGGTAACATTTGTAATTTCTGATATTTAAATGAACCGAATCTACGTGAAACTTCAGAGTACTCTTAAGGGCTGCGGCAAAATCACAACTGTGACATTTGTGCGGTTTTAAATTTGAATGTACCGAATCTACATGACTTCCGAGATGACCTGTATAATTCGTAGAATATTGGCAAAGGTTACATTTGTGCCGCTTTAAATTTAAATGCACCGAATCTATGTGACGCTTGAGTTGAAAATTTTTGCTTGCGGCATAATCACACAAGTGACATTCGTAATTTCTGACATTTGAATGAGCCGAATCTGTGTGTTTTTTGAGCTGAGATTTTACGTTGGTGGAATAATCGCACATTCGACATTTTTGCTCTTTCGAATGAACCGAATTTATGTGCGTTTTGAGATGGGTGTTTCGGTTCGTTGCGTACTCGCACGACGGGCATTTGTGCGGTTTTAATTTCAGATGCACCGCATCTATATGATCTCCTAGACGATATTTTTGACTCGCCGAATAATCGCACAGGTGACATTTGAACCGTTTCAAATTTAAATGGACCGAGTTTACGTGTCTTTCGATATGAGCCAATTTATCCGTCGCATACTTACAAAAGGGACATTCGTGTCGTTTTAATTTTAAACGCGCCGAATCTGTATGATTTTCGGAAGAAATATTTTTCTTTTTGTCCGTTATCTCTTCGGTGACTGGATTGGGATTGCGAACGTAACAGTTTCTGGTTTCTTGTTCCTGGTTTTCTTCTATTTGTCCAGATAAATCTCCACTTAGGTTCATGCGTTCATTCTTGATATCCTTATTGTCATGAACTTCAGTTTCGTCCATGAATTGTTCAGTAATATCCACATCGTCAGTTTTTATCTGAAGGTTTTCAAAGCTCTCTCCCTTATTCGAACATGGTTCACTAAAAGCAATTAAATAATCAATCGAGAGTAATTTGAATTTCAATGAACTATTTTCAAGTTGTCAAAGAAATCTCTCAGTTTAAGTTTCACTGTTTATTTCATGTCTGTTGACATATATGTGTAAAAATGAAACTGTTATTTTTAGGGCAAACAACTTTTTAACTTCTATGTTCTATGACCTATGTTCTAAGTCTAAGATTTTAACCTAAAAGTGTCAAATCTTAATATATATAAATCTCGTGTCACAATGTTTGTCCTCAATGGACTCCTAAACCACTTAACCGATTATAATAAAATTCGCACACCATGTGCAGTTCGATCCAACTTGAGAGATAGGATAGTTTAAATCTCAAATTATAGTCGCAATTTTAATTTATTGCTAATTATTTGTCTGTTATTATTTGACAGTCACAATTATCTGTTAACTCCAAATGATTCTAACAGATGTCGATACCTTTCGACTGGGTTGAGTAAGTAATCAATAGATGGCGCTGCTATGGTTAATCTACGAACGTGTCATATAAGCTACATTTTAACAGCATAATTACCACGTGTTGTTGACGCTATAAAAGAGTCCATTGAGGACAAACATTGTGACACGAGATTTATATATATTAAGATAACAAAAACTTTAGCCACAGCAACGCGTAGCCGGGTCAGCTAGTTTTTTTTATCTTTGTATGTCACAATGTTTGTCCTCAATGGACTCTTTTATAGCGTCAACAACACGTGGTAATTATGCTGTTAAAATGTAGCTTATATGACACGTTCGTAGATTTACCATAGCAGCGCCATCTATTGATTACTTACTCAACCCAGTCGAAAGGTATCGACATCTGTTAGAATCATTTGGAGTTAACAGATAATTGTGACTGTCAAATAATAACAGACAAATAATTAGCAATAAATTAAAATTGCGACTATAATTTGAGATTTAAACTATCCTATCTCTCAAGTTGGATCGAACTGCACATGGTGTGCGAATTTTATTATAATCGGTTAAGTGGTTTAGGAGTCCATTGAGGACAAACATTGTGACCGGAGATTTATATATATTAAGATAACAAAAACTTTAGCCACAGCAACGCGTGGCCGGGTCAGCTAGTGTCTATTTAGTTAGTTGTTAGAAATGTGAATCGAGAAACCCGAAGAAATAGCCATTGTTTTTGATTTGTTCCAGGTTAGTAAGCTATTTTTTTATTTATTTCTTTGTATGTTATTATTTTATATTGTGTATGTTATTCTGTTATATTTTAAACTAAAGAAAATAAAATCTTTGAAATCGATTAAAGTAAGAGGTTCATTTCGTACGTGTGTCATTTCATTAACTCCGGAATTCAAAGAAATATATTTGGATGCCGAAGAAGATGCGATGTTTAAGAATGAATATTTACAACTGATTTATTCACCCGCATACATGAGAACAGTATTTGGACAAGAATCACCTAAACCACAGGATACGGTAGAACTTTCAAGAAAAAGGAAGAATTTCAAGAGGATAAAGGAAGATTTTGTGCTGAATAATTTTGATGGTGAGAGTGTTTCAGTGAATTTATGGTCCGAAAAATTCGAGACGGAATGCACGCGTTGTGAAGTAGAAGAAGATAGAGACATGATTTTGATTTTACGGTTGTTTCTCGATGGAATAGCGAAAGAATGACAAATTAATTACATTAGGTTTAGACAAAAGTTTTCAAATATGGAAAGATAACTGCTTAGAGAGTTTTTGTGAAACGAGTTCGCATAAATATAGAGAGGCCTATTCATTTAGGTACATAGGAGGAAGTTTAGTTGACTACGCTTTTAGGAAGGAAAATTTGTTGTTGAATCTCCGAAATAATTTTCCAACTGACATATTAGTTGATTTAATTGTGACAAGTTTGCCCAATATTTTACAAGATAGAATTGATCGATCAAATGTAACAACTTTCGAGAAATAATTGGGTGAGTTGCGAAAGCTAGAAAGTTCAAAAAAATATGACAACGATCGAAATAAAGAAAATCATAGAAAGAATAAATCTGCCGAACAAATTCCTTCCTATTCACAAACAAATAGAAAACCAGTTAAGAAGGAACCATGCTCAATTTGTGAGAAGAATGGTTTTTTAGGTAGATTTCACCCGAAGACTTTGTGTCGACTAAGGAATAAATCCAATAATTTTGAACCAAATAACGTACCCGGTAACATAAAAACTGTAAACAATGTTTGGGTACATGATGAATTAAATCAGGCCATTTCAAATAAAAAAAAAACTAAGACTGCTGCCATTGATAAAATTGAAGGTGTTTATAAATAATAATGAATTATGGGGAATTTACGATTCGGGCTCAAATGATAGTCTTCTGAATTCCAAAGTAGCAGAAAAGTTATGTCTACGCATTCAAGATAATAGAAACACATTCAAAACACTAAGTGGCAGGGCAAAATTTTCAGAAAAAATAATTACAAAAATGAGAATCAATAATATCAAAAAAGAAGTTGTACTTTTTGTAGTTAATGAGAAAATTTTCGAGTATGATATTCTACTCGGACTAGATTCTATTTCCAATTTTCAATTAAAACAAGATTTCGATTC
The DNA here is from genome assembly GCA_034642435.1 of Megalocaria dilatata. Taxonomy (NCBI): domain Eukaryota; kingdom Metazoa; phylum Arthropoda; class Insecta; order Coleoptera; family Coccinellidae; genus Megalocaria; species Megalocaria dilatata. The sequence goes on along the minus strand of CM067862.1, from coordinate 43,031,543 downwards.
GAATATTAATCAAAGATTAGATGTGAATGAAGAGAGAAAGATCGATTGTGTCCATATTAATAATAATGATTACACCATCAATTTCAATGAAGGGATACCAACAGAACTTTTCGAAGCAAAATTAGACCATTTGGAAACGAATCAGAGAAATAAAATTGAAGTTTTAATAAATAAACATGACATGTTTTTGCAAAACACAAGTTTGATATTGGTCAGGTGCAAAATAATGAGGCACTTATGAAACTTTTAGAACACAAATTTATAGCAAAAAAACCATACAGATGCTCAATGGAGGATCAAAAAGAGATAGAATTCCAAATAGGAAGATCAAAGGATCAAAGACTGCTTTTGTGACACAGAATGGTAACTGGCAATGGAAATATTTACCTTTTGGACTTAAAACATCCCCGGCCATATTTCAACGTATATTGAATAATATTATCAGAAAGTATAACCTGAATTTATTCTGCCTAAATTATATAGATGATATTCTAATATTTTCTTGAATATTTGACCAACATATAGAACATTTGGAGAGTCTCTTGAAAGCAATATGTAATGAAGGATTCAGACTTAAATTTATCAAGTGTAATTTTGCAGAAGAAGAAGTCAAGTATTTAGGACATATTGTAGGAAACAATACAGTACGACCTATAAATGACAATTTTATTTCCATTAGGAATTTTTCTCCACCAGATACTCGGAAGAAGATAAGGCAATTTTTGGGTAAAGTTAATTTTTATCACAAATATATAAAAGATTCAGCTAGATTATTAGAACCGTTGCATAATTTACCATTTGCGAGCACTTCAAAACACCAAACAACCGAAGATTTCATCAAATTAATTAATAAAATTCAAGATAAACGACCAATAAAAACATTAGTAACAGATCAATAACCAAGAATAAATTCTGAAAAATTCAGACAACATAGGAGAAGTTTGAATTTACAATTGATTTTCACAACAGTAGATTGTCCTTTTTCTAATGGCCTGAATGAACGACTAAATCAGGCATTAGTGAACAGAATAAGGTGCAAACAAAACGAAAAGAAAACTAGGGCATGGACGAAAATAGCCGATGAATGTATTGAAGAATACAATAGAACAGACCATTCTACAACTGGATATAGCCCAAAATATTTACTTTGTGGCAGAACTAATCCCATTGCTCCAGAAGAACTTATTGAAGAGAGAAATTTACCAAAAGATAAGGAAATAGCATATAAAAATTCTTTACGCTATCATGAATACAATAGAAGACTGATCGACAAGAATAGGAAACATTATGATTTTAAAATTGGAGACTATGTTTACGTTGAAAATAAATCAAAATTGAATAGAAAAAAACTTGATGAAATAAGAATAGGACCTTTTCCAACAGTGAAAAAAATTTCTAACACTATACTACTCTGTCAAGAAAGTACCGGGAATTTTCAATTAAAACAACATTTTTACATTTAATCGTCAAAATTTATTGGGTCGCCTTCAAAATAGGCTCCATTTGCTCCAATACATCTATGCCAACGGCACTTCCAATTATCGAAACATTTTTTATAGGCGCTTTCCGGGATAGACTTTAGCTCTCGCGCTGAATTTTGTTTTATGGCTTCCATCGACTCAAAACGGGTGCCACGAAGGGGCAATTTTAGTTTTGGGAAGAGGAAAAAGTCGCAGGTAGCCAAATCCGGCGAATACGGTGGTTGCTGAAGCACGTTTGTTGAGTTTTTGGCGAGAAAGTCAGTCACAATCGTAGCTCGGTGAGAAGGCGCGTTATCGTCATGCAAAATCCATGAGTTGTTCGCCCACAAATTTGGCCGCTTCTTACGGATACGCTCACGCAAACGTTACATAACGCCTAGGTAATACTCCTTGTTTACCGTCTGACCCTCTGGAACGAATTCGTAGTGCACCACGCCACGGATATCGAAGAAAACAATGAGCATCACCTTCATTTTCGAGCGGCTTTGGCGTGGTTTTTTCGGTTTCGGCTCATTTTTTGCCACCCATTCCGATGATTGCTGGCTTGTTTGCATTTCGTACTCGTAGACCCAGGTCTCATCACCAGTTATAATGCGTTCCATGAATGTAGAATCGGAATTACAGCGATCCAGCATGTCTGAAGCAACCTGTTCGCGATGACGTTTTTGAAGAAAATTCAGGTCTTTCGGTACGAGTCGTGCGGCCACCTTTCTCATGCCCAAAATATCAATCAAAATCGTACGTGCGGACTCGTGGGATATCTTAAGATCATGTGCTATCTCTCTCAAGCTGGTACGACGGTTTTCCAGCACCCTTTCCTTAATTTTATCGACGTTATCTTCGATCGAAGCCGTCGATGGGCGGCCACTTCACGACCGTCCTTGAAGGCTCTGTACCACTGATATGCACGAGTTTTCGATAGAGCATTATCACCAAAGGCCTTTTGCAACATTTTCAATGCATCGGCACACGAAAATTCATTTGCAACACAAAACTTTAAACAAATTCTTTGCTCAACGTAATCACCCATAGTAAAAATCGGCACGCACTCTGACATCGACTGACTTAATCAGCTGTTGCAAACACACTAGTTGACAGATCCCGCTCAAGCTTGGCATAGTAATTAAGGACAGTGGTACCAACCTAGGAAACAAAAAATTTACCTGCCTCATTGCCCCGCCAGATTTAAATCGATAATTTCCGGTACTTTCTTGACAGAATGTATATGAAATAGATATTGGAAATAAAAGAAAGGACAATAACTATTTCAATGTAACTAAGTTGCTCCCACGTGAAAACGCAAACATGTAATGAGGGGTGCCTACTTTGTAACTTCTATGTTCTATGTCTAAGATTTTAACCTAAAAGTGTCACATGTCTATTTAGTTAATTGTTAGAAATGTGAATCGAGAAACCCGAAGAAATAGCATTGTTTTTGATTTCTTCCAGATTAGTAAACTATTTTTTTTATTTCTTTGTATGTTATTATTTTATTTTGTGTATGTTATTCTGTTATATGTCAAACTAAAGAAAATAAAATCTTCCAGAATCATGACATCAAATCGTCTATTTCTTCAATTATAAAATTAAGAATTGATTACATTCTTATAAACATAAGATGAACTCGGCACCAGTTACACATGGAGCAACAGATGAGAAGATACAGGACATTATGATAAATACTTAACAATAAAGTGATCCTTATTTCAATAGATCATCGACAAGTTTATGGGATTCAGTGAAAATCGTTCTTGCCAGGCAGTCAGGACAAAAACCGTCAGAAAAAGAAAAATTAATCTGAACAGCACAGCTCCGGTTGCAATCAACGACAGATTCCAGGCTCTAAGTGACACAGAACAACTTTCAATGAAATTGATGAATCACACCAAAATCAAATTCACAGTTGTATTAGAAATAAATAAAAAATTTAATTTCTTAGACCTAACAGTATCTAAAAGAATAACCTGTTAAATTTCAACATGTTTAGAATAAACGCGTTCGGAGAAGAAATCATTCATCAAATTCTTTTAGTTACGATAATAATAAATTTGCTGCTCTCAATGCGATGATTCATAATACATGCACACTATCAATGTTTCAGGAAAACTTCTACAGAAATCTATACAATAAATCATATAGCCCGAATAATAACGCCTTCAGTGTTATTCGGTCTTGTTGAATACTTCAATTGAAATTAGAATATTAATCTAATCTAAACAATCATGACTTATTCTTTTTGCTAGTAAATGTTTTATATAACGCAAAAGAGTTATCAAATAAAGACAACAACTTACCAATCGGAGGAAACCAATAGTTCTTTAACATCCACGTCCATTTTTCTTCGATCGATTAAAATCAAATGGATTTGGATTTCTTTCCAATTAAGGTTAACTTTCTTGATCCTTCTACCTTTCTTGGATAATATTAATTAATATTTACTATATTAACGAATTCCACACAAGCTACTAGATATATCAATTGCAACTTTAACCTAAATAAATGACAGTAATTTGTGCAGGATCATAGATTAAAAAATATTAAAAACACTGGGTCACGTCAACTTTTAAATTCTATGGTGCGCTATTTAGGCATAAATTTAAATATATTCGCATAAGTCCAGCATAGTCCGTCCCCTTTTTTTTTTTTAATGGAAAGCTCTGTATACTTTAATATTTCTTAAAGCTTGAAGAGATCCACATATTTTTATAAAGGAAGATTAGGCGGGAAGAACCAGCTAGGGAGTTTTATGCCTACTTGTTACTGTCGATGCCAGGAGTAAGAGTCTATGGTCGCTTCATAGACTTGCGCGCGCGTCTGAAAATGTAAACATAACCCCAGGAGATGATCGTTTGGGTTCTCCAGAAGATTGGTGCATAAATTAACAATATTATATAGATTGGACACTTCCCTACCCCTGTCACCTAGTTTTAATGATGATCCAGATTTGTCTATTCGACGACATACACAACAAGTTAGACTCTGTGTATCCACCACATGGAAAATTTTGCGTAAAGATTTTGGTCTACACCCATACAACTGATTCAAGAACTAAAGCCACTTGACCATAATAAGCGTCGTTTGTTTGCTGATTGGGCCCTAGAACAGCTTGAAGTTGATCCACTTTTTTATCGTATAATTGTGTTTAGTGATAAAGTTTATTTCTGGTTGAACTGCTATGTAAACAAGCAAAATTGCCGTTTATGGTGTGAAAACAATCCTCAAGAAGTTCTGCAGGTTCCATTGTATCCTAAAAAATGCACTGTATGGTGTGCTTTTAACGTTGGAGGCATCATCGGTCCATATTTCTTTAAAAATGATGCCGGAGCTAATGTTACAGTGAATGGTGCTTGTTACAGATCGATGATTAAGTGTTTCAAAATTTGAATGGTATCAACCCAGAAGTGTTTTGGTTCTAACAAGATGGTGCTACACCTCATGCTGCTACCGTAACAATTAATTTATTGGAAGAAATATTTGGCAATAACATTATTTTGAGAAATTGGTCTCCAAGATCATGCGACATAACTCCACTGGATTATTTTTTTGGGGTTATGTCAAGTCATTAGTTTATGTCAATGAATCAGACAAACAACAGACCCTTTGGAAGCCAACATAACTTATGTTATTGATGAAATAAGGCCTGAATTACTCGAAAAAGTGGTCCAAAATCGTCTGGTCGAACGTGGTCCCTCAGGGCTAGTGGACATATGCCAGAAATTATTTTTAAAACATAAATGACAAAATTATCTTTCAAATGAGAAAAAAAAAAGCTTCAATCTTAATTTAAATGTGTTTTATTTCAATTTAAAGTTCTATCACTCTAAAAAAAACACCCGATAGAAGTTCCTTGAAATAATTCTACATTTAATTTCAAAATAACTTTATTATATAGGTTTCTTGAAATAATTCTGCATTTAATTCCACACTAATTTTATTATAGAAGTTTCTTGGAATGATTTTGCATTTAATTTCACATTAATTTTATTGCAGAAGTTTCTTGAAATAATTCTGCATTTAATTTTCATTTTATTGTAGAAGTTTTTTGAAATAATTCTGCATTTAATTTCACATTAATTTTATTATAGAAGTTTCTTGAAATAATTTTGCATTTAATTTCACATTCATTTTATTATAGAAGTTTCTTCAAATGATTCTGCATTAATTTTCACATTAATTTTATTGTAGAAGTTTCTTGAAATGATTCTGCATTTAATTTCAAATTAACTTTGTTATAGAAGTTTCTTGAAATAATTTTGCATTTATTTTCACATTAATTTTATTGCAGAACTTTCTTGAAATGATTCTGCATTTAATTTCACATTCATTTTATTATAGAAGTTCCTTGAAATAATTCTGCATTTAATTTCACATTAATTTTATTATAGAAGTTTCTTGAAATAATTTTGCATTTAATTTCACATTGATTTTATTATAGAAGTTTCTGGAAATAATTCTACATTCAATTTCACCTTAATTTTATTATAGAAGTTTCTTGAAATAATTCTGCATTTAATTTCACATTAACTTTATTATAGAAGTTTCTTGAAATAAATTTGCATTTAATTTCACATTTATTTTATTATAGAAGTTTCTTGAAATGATTCTGCGTTCAATTTCACATTCATTCGATGTAATCTAAAATGACACGAGTACATATGCTTTTCGACATCGCCTCTTTTATTTGTGGCAAAATCGCATGAGTAACATTTATGTTTTTTCAAATTCAAGTGAACCGTCTTCATGTGGCAATTGAGATTCCCCTTTTGATTCGAAGCGAAATCGCAAAAGTGACATTTATATTCTTTCAAATTCAGGTGAACCGAGTCGATATGAGTCACGAGATGGTACTCCCGAAAAATTGGCTTCAATCTTAATTTAAATGTGTTTTATTTCAATTTAAAGTTCTATCACTCTAAAAAAAACACCCCATAGAAGTTTCTTGAAATAATTCTACATTTAATTTCAAAATAACTTTATTATATAGGTTTCTTGAAATAATTCTGCATTTAATTCCACACTAATATTATTATAGAAGTTTCTTGGAATGATTTTGCATTTAATTTCACATTAATTTTATTGCAGAAGTTTCTTGAAATAATTCTGCATTTAATTTTCATTTTATTGTAGAAGTTTCTTGAAATAATTCTGCATTTAATTTCACATTAATTTTATTATAGAAGTTTCTTGAAATAAATTTGCATTTAATTTCACATTCATTTTATTATAGAAGTTTCTTTAAATGATTCTGCATTAATTTTATTGTAGAAGTTTCTTGAAATGATTGTGCATTTATTTTCACATTAATTTTATTGCAGAACTTTCTTGAAATGATTCTGCATTTAATTTCACGTTCATTTTATTATAGAAGTTTCTTGAAATAATTCTGCATTTAATTTCACATTCATTTTATTATAGAAGTTCCTTGAAATAATTCTGCATTTAATTTCACATTAATTTTATTATAGAAGTTTCTTGAAATAATTCTACATTCAATTTCACGTTTATTTTATTATAGAAGTTTCTTGAAATAATTCTGCATTTAATTTGACGTTCATTTTATTGTAGAAGTTTCTTGAAATGATTCTGCATTTAATTTCACCTTCATTTCGTTATAGAAATTCCTTGAAATAATTCTGCATTTAATTTCACATTAAGTTTATTATAGAAGTTTCTTGAAATAATTTTGCATTTAATTTCACATTAGTTTTATTGCAGAAGTTTCTTGAAATGATTCTGCATTTAATTTCACGTTCATTTTATTATAGAAGTTCCTTGAAATAATTCTGCATTTAATTTCACATTAACTTTATTATAGAAGTTTCTTGAAATAATTTTGCATTTAATTTCACATTAATTTTATTATAGAAGTTTCTTGAAATAATTTTGCATTTAATTTCACATTAATTTTATTATAGAAGTTTCTTGAAATGATTCTGCATTTAATTTCACATTCATTTTAATATAGAAGTTCCTTGAAATGATTCTTCATTTAATCTCACATTAACTTTATTATAGAAGTATCTTGGAATGATTCTGCATTTAATGTCACATTCATTTTATTATAGAAATTCCTTGAAATAATTCTGCTTTTAATTTCACATTAATTTTATTATAGAAGTTTCATGAAATAATTTTGCATTTAATTTCACATTAATTTTATTAAAGAAGTTTCTTGAAATGATTCTGCATTTAATTTCATATTCATTTTAATATAGAAGTTCCTTGAAATGATTCTTCATTTAATTTCACATTAACTTTATTATAGAAGTTTCTTGGAATGATTCTGCATTTAATTTCACCTTCATTTCATTATAGAAATTCCTTGAAATAATTCTGCATTTAATTTTGCATTAACTTTATTATAGAAGTTCCTTGAAATGATTCTTCATTTAATCTCACATTAACTTTATTATAGAAGTATCTTGGAATGATTCTGCATTTAATGTCACATTCATTTTATTATAGAAATTCCTTGAAATAATTCTGCTTTTAATTTCACATTAATTTTATTATAGAAGTTTCATGAAATAATTTTGCATTTAATTTCACATTAATTTTATTATAGAAGTTTCTTGAAATAATTTTGCATTTAATTTCACATTAATTTTATTATAGAAGTTTCTTGAAATGATTCTGCATTTAATTTCACATTCATTTTAATATAGAAGTTCCTTGAAATGATTCTTCATTTAATCTCACATTAACTTTATTATAGAAGTATCTTGGAATGATTCTGCATTTAATGTCACATTCATTTTATTATAGAAATTCCTTGAAATAATTCTGCTTTTAATTTCACATTAATTTTATTATAGAAGTTTCATGAAATAATTTTGCATTCAATTTCACATTAATTTTATTAAAGAAGTTTCTTGAAATGATTCTGCATTTAATTTCACATTAATTTTATTATAGAAGTTTCTTGAAATGATTTTGCATTTAATTTCACATTAACTTTATTATAGAAGTTTCTTGGAATGATTCTGCATTTAATTTCACCTTCATTTCATTATAGAAATTCCTTGAAATAATTCTGCATTTAATTTTGCATTAACTTTATTATAGAAGTTCCTTGAAATAATTTTGCATTTAATTTCACATTAATTTTATTGCAGAAGTTTCTTGAAATGATTCTGCATTTAATTTCACATTAATTTTATTATAGAAGTTCCTTGAAATGATTCTGCATTTAATTTCACATTAACTTTATTATAGAAGTTTCTTGGAATGATGCTGCATTTAATTTCACATTCCTTTTATTATAGAAAATCCTTGAAATAATTCTGCATTTAATTTCACATAAACTTTATTATAGAAGTTTCTTGAAATAATTTTGCATTTAATTTCACATTAATTTTATTATAGAAGTTTCTTGAAATGATTCTGGATTTAATTTCACATTCATTTTAATATAGAAGTTCCTTGAAATGATTCTGCATTTAATTTCTCATTAACTTTATTATAGAAGTTTCTTGGAATGATTCTGCATTTAATTTCACCTTCATTTCATTATAGAAATTCCTTGAAATAATTCTGCATTTAATTTTGCATTAACTTTATTATAGAAGTTCCTTGAAATAATTTTGCATTTAATTTCACATTAATTTTATTATAGAAGTTTCTTGAAATGATTCTGCATTTAATTTCACATTCATTTTAATATAGAAGTTCCTTGAAATGATTCTGCATTTAATTTCACATTAACTTTATTATAGAAGTTTCTTGGAATGATTCTGCATTTAATTTCACATTCCTTTTATTATAGAAATTCCTTGAAATAATTCTGCATTTAATTTCACATTAACTTTATTATAGAAGTTTCTTGAAATGATTCTGCATTTAATTTCACATTAATTTTATTATAGAAGTTTCTTGAAATAATTTTGCATTTAATTTCACATTCATTTTATTATAGAAGTTCCTTGAAATGATTCTGCGTTTAATTTCTCATTAACTTTATTATAGAAGTTTCTTGAAATAATTTTGCATTTAATTTCACATTAATTAAGAAAGTTCCTTGAAATGATTCTGCATTTAATTTCACATTCATTTTAATATAGAAGTTCCTTGAAATGATTCTGCATTTAATTTTACATTAACTTTATCATAGAAGTTTCTTGAAATAATTTTGCATTTAATTTCACATTAATTTTATTGCAGAAGTTTCTTGAAATAATTTTGCATTTAATTTCACATTAATTTTATTGTAGAAGTTTCTTGAAACGATTCTGCATTTAATTTCACCTTTATTTCATTATAGAAATTCCTTGAAATAATTCTGCATTTGATTTTACATTAACTTTATTATAGAAGTTTCTTGAAATAATTTTGCATTTAATTTCACATTAATTAAGAAGTTTCTTGAAATGATTCTGCATCTAATTTCACGTTCATTTCATTATAGAAGTTCCTTGAAATAATTCTGCATTTAATTTCACATTAACTTTATTATAGAAGTTTCTCGAAATAATTTTGCATCTAATTTCACGTTCATTTTATCACAGAAGTTTCCTGAAATGATTCCGCGTTCAATTTCACATTCATTCGATGTAATCTAAAGTGACACGAGTACATATGCTTTTCGACATCGCCTCTTTTATTTGTGGCAAAATCGCACAAGCAACATTTATGTTTTTTCAAATTCAAGTGAACCGTCTTTATGTGGCAATTGAGAGTCCCCTTTTGATTCGAAGCGAAATCGCAAAAGTGACATTTATATTCTTTCAAATTCAGGTGAACCGAGTCGATGTGAGTCACGAGATGGTACTCCCGATTCGTGCCGTAGGCGCACAAGTTGCATTTGTATTGCATCAGATTCAAATGCACCGCGTCGATGTGATTTTTCAGATTGCTCTTTTGTTTCGTGCTGAAATCGCACAAGAAACATTTGTGCGTGTTCAAATTCAGATGGACCGATCTTACGTGGTAATTGAGGGTGCCTTTTCGGTTTGTAGCGTAAGCGCAAAAGTTGCATTCGTACTCCTTCCAGTTCGAGTGAACGGAATCCATGTGATGATTGAAATCGCTCTTTCGATCCGCGATGTAATCGCATAACTTGCATTTGTTTTGCGTCGGGTTCGAGTGGACCGAATCTTTATGGCATCTGAGGTTACCCTTTTGATTCGTGGCGTAATCGCACGAGTCGCATTTAAACGGTTTCAGTTTCAAGTGAACGGTATCCACGTGCGGTTTGAGACTGTACCTCCGGTTTGTGGCATAGTCGCACAACTGACATTTATATCTCTTCAAATTAAAATGAACAGCGTCTACATGATGCTTGAGATTGACGCTCTGACTTACGGCATAATCACACAAGCCGCATTTGTATTTTTTCAAATGCAAATGAACCGCCTCCACGTGCTTCTTGAGTTTTGTCGCCGTGAAAGTGTCATAATCACATAAGTTGCATTTATGTTCTTTCAAATTTAAATGAACTGAAATTATATGATGTTTGAGATTGGCCTTGTTATGCGTGGCAAAATCGCATAAGAAACACTTGAATCGCTTCAAATTTAAATGGACTTTTTCTATATGTCTGACCAGGGTAGGTTTTTGATTTGCAGAATACACACATAAATGACATTTGTGTTTCTTCGTACCGGGCTGGACAGGATCTACATGTCTTTCGGGGCCGTTTTCGACGTTGCAGGTTGAAATGCACCGATCCGGTTTCGAGTTATTTCGACGATTCACTTCGAATTCGCCCAAGCGATTTTCTCCTTGTTTCTTCTCTTCAGTAGCTAAAAAATGGTCACAAATGTCGAAACTGTTAATCTCTTGATGTTTATCTTCCAATTTAACGGGACGAAAAGTCTCGTCGACAATTTGTTGCGAAGCATCATTGGCATAGTTATATTCGCTTTTAACAATGTATTCTTCCTCGTTGTGAACTCCAATTTCGTCAATAAATTGTTCGGCGGTGTTCGCATCTTCAACCTTCACCCTAACGTTTTCAAATTTCTCTTCGTCATGTTGACTGAAAGCAATAAAATTGTCAATAAAGGGAATTTTTCCAAGATGATAAAGTACCACTTTGATCTACATCATCAATTAGCAAGTTAAATAAAATAATATAGATATTTCCACAATTTATTGAGTTAACGATAATTGGTTTGCTAATACTGTGGGTTTGCCAAGTTTACTTCTCGAACTAACTACTAAAATTACAAATTCGCTTTTTTATCAGCTAAAAACTTGAAAAAAGAGGCGGTAAACTAACTAACAATATTCGGAAATAAAGATAAGAGGAACAATTAAAAAGGGAAGCAAATGACCAACAATTCACAGAAATACCGTCAAAGTAATATAATGGAAAAAAAGTGGAATAAATAACCATAAAATAACATAAATAGAGGTTAATTCTTGATAGAAGGTATATAAAATTATTTCAATATTTTAATAGTATCCTCCTATATATTTAATTTCAAAAAATTATATTTAATAATTATAACTTCTGAAAATAAATTAAAATAATGTCATATAAGTACCACTTATATCAAACGACATCTTAATATACATAAATCTCGTGTCACAATGTTTGTCCTCAATGGACTCCTAAACCACTTAACCGATTATAATAAAATTCGCACACCATGTGCAGTTCGATCCAACTTGAGAGATAGGATAGTTTAAATCTCAAATTATAGTCGCAATTTTAATTTATTGCTAATTATTTGTCTGTTATTATTTGACAGTCACAATTATCTGTTAACTCCAAATGATTCTAACAGATGTCGATACCTTTCGACTGGGTTGAGTAAGTAATCAATAGATGGCGCTGCTATGGTAAATCTACGAACGTGTCATATAAGCTACATTTTAACAGCATAATTACCACGTGTTGTTGACGCTATAAAATTAATTACACTTATAAAATTAATAGTTACACTTCGGGACTCCCGGCAGAAGTGAAAATTTAGTATTAATTACATTTAAATATTTTCATCATTAACAACTTTAACATCCTCATAAAGACAATCTATCCAGCCTGTGGATAATGATGATGTCGTTTGTCCATCTTTCGCGGCAAAACGGAGTGACGAATTGATGTTTTTTTTTTTTAAGTGGAGATAGTTAAATAAAAGGATGGACAGTGACATGGGCTATTTACCGCCCAACGAAGTGGGTGCGGGTCAGCTAGTATAAAATAAACATCCATTATAAGACATCCAAATGATATAACAAAATCCGATAAATAAAAATTGTTAACCAAAATCCTATAAATTCAATATTTTGAACGACAAAATTTTGTTTCTGCTGATCAATCTTATGAAAACAAATATCTTTCAAAAATGTCTAACATAATCTTAAGAATTTCATCATAAAACTATCTTACTTAGGATATTCAGTATTATTGGACATCTAACTAAGTTACTTTATATAAAAACTCAAGATATGTACAAACATTACTGAAAAACAAGTTTTAAGAGAGACTTTGCTTCGTCAGTATTCAAATAATTCATATTCAATAAATATAACATCGATCAACAACCAATATTTACTCACCCTTCAATAATTCAGAACACTTCTGGTAAATGGATATGAAAAATTTACACTTCATCTAAATTCTTCATATCCATTTAACAGAAGTTTATTGATTTATCGATTATTCATTTTTGACATCACAGAAGTCAACATGCAGAGGAATATTCCAATGAAACAACATCCTAACCACCTATATACAAGATCAGATACGAGACAAGAACTCAGAAATATAAATATCCAAAATATAGATTAACAACATCACAGAAACAATTGGAGTATAGATGCATGAAACTATACAACAATTTACCACCTAATAGAAACGGAAAATAGAAAACCGCAAACTATTTAAATAGTAACTATACAAAATGTATAGAATACTGAAATATTGTACCTGCTGACACTATTTCATTTCTCTTTGTGTTTTGTTATATAGAGTGATTTGAAACAAAGATTATTATTATTACTATGATTAGCCATAAGCGTTTTAAAAATATAGCTATTTGAAAAGTATTTAAGTAAATGGAAAATTGTAGAACAATATTAATTTCTTACCCAGTATAAGAAGACTTAGCTGGACAGTTAATTCCTATTACTTCATAGTTATTACTTCCAAAAATTTCAGTGTTTTCAATTTCCTTAATTACGTGATCATCGGCTTCAAGTTTAATATCATTAATTTCGACTCTTTTCTCCATTTTCAGAAGAAAATATCAATAATACTATGCTACTTCATCAAACCACGTTTTTAATGACCACCAAACATTTTGTATAGGTTAGATGCATAGATTAAAAATAATATTTAGATTGGACACTTCCCTACCCCCACCTAAAACTGAGTTTTTAGTTGATGCACCTGTCAATAGTTAGTTTAACCATCAACTTATACTTTTTGATTTCGCCGCTAGGTACCGCTACCATATGCCGTTAGCCGCTGTTGTAATAATGGTCATAGATTTCGAAAAGAAGTGATGTTTTGTTTACGTTTTGTTATGGCCTAACCTCGATTACATCTCATATTTCTTTTTGATTAAATTTCGTAAGAGTTAAGTTCAAAACAGTTTAGTGCATCTAAACTAGTGTATTTTCAAAGATTGAGTTCAATAGAGTACTTGAAAGTGGGATATACTAAGAAATGTTGTGTACATGGGTGTCAAGATCTAACCAGCCCTAGACATCGTTTTCCCAAGAGAGATCCCAAGTTATTTAAGAGGTGGATCGAAATTCTACAGCCAACTGATTGGCGGAAATTATCAGATGATCAAATATTGAGAGGAATATAATTTCTTCAGGTTGGCTAATTTTCATTTACTATGTAGTCGTCTAGACAATTTTTATGTTTAGTTGGTTAGTTTAAAATATAAATCAATGCTATGTAACACACCAACAAATTGCTCTGGGTGATCTAATAATATTATTTTTTCTCTAGGTGATTTTCCTGAGGTAACAGATATTGAAATGGTGTGAAAACCTCGCCGAAGATCAACTCACCGGTTGATTCTAGCTGAGTTGGTTCGTTTTCACAACTTGGTTCTATTAAAACTCAAAACTTTAATAAAACTTTATTGCCTGCTTTTCCTTCACTCGTATAAGCGGAAATAAATTAACAAAAATGTACAAAAACAGGATAACAAAAATTGACGCTAATTCTTCGGGTTCAAAACCACCATTGAATTACATTGCATTATTTCTTTCGTAACAGAAGAAGTTCTGTCACTTCTGTTGATCTGTCATTTCTCATTCAATAAAATAGATCTACCGTAATTACAGGAAATACAACTCAATAAGATACTGTGATTCAACTATTCTCCGCTAGATGGAGCCACCTAGTAAAAACTGAAAACATCACAGTACCGAAATCTGCAATCTAGAACTCGGAGCGGGAGTTTCAACAAATGGTATGGGTCAGTGCCAAATGTTGATAGGAAAAGAACTTCTTCAGGTTAAGTGGTGCAATTTGTAAATCTATTAGAACCTGTAGGATTAATTTACTTGGTCATAGTGAGTTGTTGAAAGATTCACGTTTTATTGAGTAGGAAATATCAATTTGGTAATTTGGTGAAATCGGGACACTATACTTACTTTTTATTTAATCAGTGCTTTAATTATCTCTATCATTTCATTCCAAGACTCTGTAAGAGAAGAAAAATTTTTATTCAGTAATCCAGAGAAGGAATTTATTGACCCGATTAAGGACCAAGTTGAAAGACATTTTGAATCTTAAAGAATATCTCATAAATTAATGTTATCAAGGTTCAATTTTTGTCTTAACACCTCGGAATACTTTAAATATGTTAATTTTATCTCTTTTTTCATTTAATAGTTTTCATTTTTTATAACCAATGAATAATTATTGTTCAAACATAATTCTGTTATTCAAATAGTGAGTTTGAACATTGAAACATGTTTTTGGAAATCACTATGTTGTACTACAGAAAAATTAAATGTAAATATTGTAAATACATATGTTAATTTCATCTCTTTTTTTATTTAATAGTTTCTAATTTTTATAATGAATAAATAATAATTATAGTTCAAACATGTATCTATTATTGAAATAGTGAGTTTGAAGATTGAAACGAATATTTGAATCTTCTTTCAGTTTTCCCTAGGGCTAAAATTGAAACAAGTGTTCAGAAATTACCACTTTCGAGTGGTCATAAAAAGTGGAATTCGATCAATTCAACCTCTCAGCGATCTCACGTGTTGTTATTCGCCGATTTGCATTAACTAATGCCTTTATCAGCTTCAACCGGTCTTCCGGAACCTTGGTACATCTTCGACATCAAAATTGCCGTCAACACATCTTCTCCATACAAATCGGTTAATTTCTTTCTGGCTAGAACAGCAATTTTACTTTTTTCATAGTAAATTATGATGAAAATGCTGCTTATTGCTCCCCATATTTAACCGGGCACCAAGCAAAAACTACTGCGTAGAATTAATTGAACTTCTTCACACGCAAGCCTCGCTATAATAGCTCCCAAAACATACATTCTGTCAAGAAAGTACCGGGAATTATCGGTTTAAATCTGGCGGGGCAATGAGGCAGGTAAAATTTTTTTTTCGTAGGTTGGTACCACTGTCCTTAATTACTATGCCAAGCTTGAGCGGGATCTGTCAACTAGTGTGTTTGCAACAGCTGATTAAGTCAGTCGATGTCAGAGTGCGTGCCGATTTTTTGTTTGAGAATTCAGAGTGAATGAAATCTGGATCCACAATTAGATACTAACAACAACTCTATGTCTTTTCAGAGGGCCCCAAAAATGTCTTCCTGAACAACTATTATTAGATATAAATATTATAATGAATAGGTACTTGAATAAAAGACACAACAACCCATGTGTCTTCAGAATGTCGCAGCAAGACATTCCTGAACGGCGATATTATACGCCCGGATAATAATAATCTAATTAGGTAGTAGGTGTGTGAATGGGGAATTCCTGACCAAAGGGTTATTGTTAAACTACCTCGAAGATCTTTGTTACATGTTCCCGTTGCCAGGTTATCAGTGTGTTCACTCAATTGATTGCCGTATTTACCTTTGCTTGCACACTAAATATGTTCAAGGATATTAGAAAGGTTGTCGTTCTCTGGAACCTTAATTTTATGAATGAAGGGAAGGACAGGGTTGAATGTATGGGAACTGAAGAGAGGGCTCGGGTTTTCTCCCAGACTCTTTTTCCCTAGATCCGAACCTCACTCTTATACACAGAGTCAGATGGGGGTTCCAAGCTTCTGCAAACAAATATTGTATTTTTACTTATCGTTGCATCCTGAACTTCCTGTCGTTGTTTCCTCGTTCTCGTGTAACTTGGGTTATCTACACAACGTAACGTCCTATTCTCCCGCCACTAGATGATCACGATAAAAAGCATTCATTCTTTAGAGTACTCCTTATAATCCCAGATATCTTGGAGTACTCCGTAAAATCCCGGATATATTAGAGTACTGCGTAAAGGACGGAGTAACTCAATATTTAATGTTTTATTGCCAATATACAATTAATTGTCATAAAATAAAAAAGTCATCAACATTATATATTAATTAGATCATATTTATGTGATTTCAAATTAAAATGAGCTGCATCTATATTAATTTTAATTAGTTCGAATTTAAATAAACTGCATCTATATTATTTTTGTGATTGTAGCAAAATCACATT
Source organism: Megalocaria dilatata (assembly GCA_034642435.1). Lineage (NCBI taxonomy): Eukaryota > Metazoa > Arthropoda > Insecta > Coleoptera > Coccinellidae > Megalocaria > Megalocaria dilatata. The sequence goes on along the minus strand of CM067862.1, from coordinate 43,014,416 downwards.
CAACCAATTTAAATCAAGTGCATCTATATAATTTAATTTTTATTTACAGCATAATCACATAAGTCATAATTATGTTTTTTTTTCATTTCAATGAACAGCATCTATGTGATTTATAGATAGAAAATAGCTACCTACTCTCTAACAGAATTACATAAGTCACATTTGTGTTGTTTCAAATTTAAATTCTATATAATTCTTGAGTGGAACTTTTCGACTTGTAGCATAATCATATAAGTTATTTTAATTGAAATTGCTTCAAGTTTAAATAAACTGCATCTATATTATTTTTTTAAGTAGCTTTCGACCTTGAAGAAAAAATCAAATGAGTCACTTTTATGTCGTTTCAAATTTAAACGAACTGATTGTATACGATATTTAAGGCTTCAAATCTAAATGAATCGAATCTATACGATGTTTGGGTTGACCTTTTTCGGATGCGGCGCGATCGTCAAGGTCACATCTACGCTGCTCCACGTTTAAGGGAATCGAATCTATGCTACGTTTTTGACTCGTTGAAAATTTACACGAGTGACACTTGTCTTCCTTCGTGCTAAGTCGGAGAGGGTTGACGTCATTTTCGAGACTGCTTTTATAGTTTATAGTAGATTGAAAATTCTTGCTATCGATTTGTTCCGACGAACCATTGTCAGAATTATAATCCCCTTTAACGATGTAGTCTTCTCCGTCATGAACTTCAATTTCATCGATAAATTTGTCTGCAATGTCCACGTTTTCAAACTTCACTTGGAGACTTTCGCATTTCTTTTCAATACCACTGAAATCAATTAAATGGTCAATCTTTTGTCGAGAAGTACTAGTAATTATGTCTTTGTGTCCGGTGTTATGGTTGGAATTCAAACATGCATGGGGCTTCAAACATATAATTATCAGAAATGATTGAAAGGCAAAGGAACAAATTTATAAAAAAAATTATATCTTACCAAGCATTATAAGACCTAACTGAATAGTTTATTTCTACTTCCTCATAGATATTTCTTCCAAAAATTCCAGTATTCTCAATTTCATGATTATCATTTTCAACCTTAATATGATCTATTTCGAATCTCCTTTCCATTTTTTCCTAATAAAAATATCATACATCTTACTCCTGTGAACTTATCCACGCATTTCCAGCCACGGTTTATGACGCGCGGTGGGTCGAACGTGGGATAGAGGCGAATCGGCAGGCGTTGCCAAACCTTCTTTTATTCGGGAAATTGTGTTATTCACTGATTTTTTTATGTGTTTAGCCACTGAATCGCTGAAGAATAGGATTTATAACTTTCGAATTGTCTCGTACAAAGCTACATAGAAAAAATTCAAGATTTCTTGACATAAATCATTTAATTCCCGTGAGTCATTCTCTCACAAGAGTGAAAAATCATAACTCCGAAACTAGACACCGCTCTCAGAAAATTTTTTCATCCTAATATTCTCATTGAAATGCTGTAATTTAATCAACCTTCAGGTAATTCCAGACTAGCGACCGAAATTCGTCATAGCGAAAAAACCGTCCAGTCGAGGATATCTCAAAACTAGAAAAAAATTCATAACTCCGAAACTAGACACCGCTCTCAGAAAATTTTTTCATCCTAATATTTTCATTGAAATGCTGTAATTTAATCAACCTTCAGGTAATTCCAGACTAGCGACCGAAATCCGTGATAGCGAAAAAACCGTCCAGCCAAGGATATCTCAATACTCGAAAAAAATTCATAACTCCGAAACTAGATACCGCTCTCAGAAAATTTTTTCATCGTAATATTCTCATTGAAATGCTGTACTTTAATCAACCTTCAGGTAATTCCAGACTAGCGACCGAAATTGGTGATAGCGAAAAAACCGTCAATTCAAGGATATCTCAATACTCGAAAAAAATTCATAACTCTGAAAGTCTCTCCAGTTTTGAGATATCCTTGACTGGACGGTTTTTTTGCTATGACGAATTTCGATCGCTAGTCTGGAATTATCTGAAGGTTAAATTGCAGCATTTCTATGAGAATATTACGATGAAAAAATGTTCTGAGAGCGGTGTCTAGTTTCGGAGTTATGAATTTTTTTCGAGTATTGAGATATCCTTGACTGGACGGTTTTTTCGCTATCACGGATTTCGGTCGCTAGTCTGGAATTATCTGAAGGTTAAATTGCATCATTTCTATGAGAATATTACGATGAAAAAATGTTCTGAGAGCGGTGTCTAGTTTCGGAGTTATGATTTTTCACTCTTGTGAGAGAATGACTCACGGGAATTAAATGATTTATTTCAAGAAATTTTTAATTTTTGCTATGCAGCTTTGTACGAGACAATTCGAAAGTTATAAATCCTATTCTTTAGCGATTCAGTAGCTAAACACATCAAAAAATCAGTGAATAACACAATTTACCGAATAAAAGAAGGTTTGGCAACGCCGCCTGCCGATTCGCCTCTATCCCACGTTCGACCCACGGCACGTCATAAACCGTGGATAAGTTCACAGGAGTTAAAAATTATGAGTAACCTCAATCTATTAACGATATTTGCTCTGTACAGGACTGTTTGTTGTCCATTAGAAGAAACAACTAACTTTTTCAAAAAATTCTAAATAAGAAAACAGTTCATAATAACAGATGAGTTCAGATTACGTATATTCTAAATGTAACTTGACAAGTACAGAAGAATCAATTTATTTCAATTAGAGCACTATTTCATTTCAATTTCTACGTACGTGTACATATTGAATTTTATTCGATTTTATTATTTAGTATTATACCTACATTATTACATTACTTTACTAGATAACTTTAAGGACAGTAATTTAATGTTGGGTGTAGGTTATATTTTTGATGATCTCCTGAACAACTTCAATGTCACATGTCACTGATTGTTAACCATAGAAAATGTACTTATATTATTATCCAACCACGAGTATAACCAGAGAAAGGAAAATCTCGCTGTATACTCAATGGGAAATTGTTCTCTTTGTGATTGTCACCTATCATATGCATGTCAAGTTACAGTGCCACATAAATAACGCGAGTAAATACAATGACGTAATGGACCAATTTATATAATCTGTGAGCATAGATAAAAGAATATATGGATTGGACACATGCCTACCCCCACCTAAAACGAAGTTTTTAGTTGATGCACCAGTCAATAATTAGCGCTAACCATCAACTTATATTTTTTGATTTCGCCGCTAGGTACCGCTATCATCAGCCGTTAGCCATAGTTGTAGTAATAGTTGGCATATATTTCGAAAAGAAGTGGTGGTTTTGTCAACGTTTTGTTATGGCCCAACCTAGGGTACATCTCATATTTCTTTTTGATTAAATTTCGTGAGAGTTGAGTTCAAAACAGTTTAGTGCATCTAAACTACTGTATTTTCAAATATAGAGTTCAATACAGTACTTGAAAATGGGATATACTAAGAAATGTTGTGTAAACGGGTGTAAAGATCTAACCAGCCCTAGACATCGTTTTCCCAAGAGAGATCCCAAGTTATTTAAGAGATCGATCTAAATTGTACGGCCAGTTGATTGGCAAAAATTATCAGATGATCAAATATTTAGAGGAATATAATTTCTTCAGGTTGGTTAATTTTTATTTACTATGTAGTCTAGAATATTTTTATGATCATCATCAGTAGCAGTTTTTCTGAAAAAAAGGAATAACCTTTGCTGTCTTACAAAGAGAAGGAAGCTTTCCAGAAATGACCGAAAGGTTCAGAAATGTTCAGAAATTTTGGACACTATTTCTTTCAAACTTCACTGAAATCATATCCTTTCCACAAATCTTTTTTTTTATATCTTATCGGAGTTTTGATGGAATAATAAGATTGTCCAAACATTAAAAAAGAGGTACTCTCAGTTGAAAGCGTTACGAAGCTCCATTCTAGAGAAAAAATATAGTACTGAAGAAGTCCTACATTAATGTAGGAATTTTGTGGTTGAAATATTAAGTTTTTGAAATTTAGAAAGTATTTTCACAGATTAGTAATAGACATAATCTGTGAGATTGTTATTTGAATAAGTACGCACTGAGAGCGGTTAATTTTTAAATAAAACATTTCATCTTAAAGATAATTACACATTCATCGTATAAGGTATGCATAAAGCTAGTTATAAAATATCCTTATTGGTTAAAATTGAAAATGATGCCATTAGTTTTCAAGGTAAATTTTCCAATCTCGAATCAAACCTGCAAGATACAGATGGAGATCCCGGGGGAATTTGATTTAAATTTGAAAATGTAATATTTTTTTAATTTCTGGATGATTATTTTTAAACTTCACTTTATTCTTGATGAGATAATTAATTAAACAACTTTACTCTTATTTTGATGGAAATTTGTTGGATGGGCTTAGAATTTGTGACTATAAAAATTGATTACAATTTACACTCCGTCAATAAACTTGATATATTTTCAGCGTGTTGAAATGAAAAATAAGGAAAAAAGTAACCTTATTTGTGAGCGATATTCAATATACTGACAGATAACTGGAAGTCCTTGATGTATTTTTCTGGAAATGTTTAAGGAATGGTAAAGCAGGGAAGAAATTAATCGATGAGTTGCCTTTTGAATATCGGTAAGTTGATAAGGTTAAAAACTGAAAGGTCATAAAGAGAAGTATTTGAAGGATTCGGTCTTTACTTGATGGAAATTCATTTTTAACTAGAAATAAATAAAATTCAATTTCCACAAACTTTGTGGAATATTATTTATTATTACATAGTTGGTCATAAAAAATTAAATTATCAAATAATTTTTCTTGGTTGATCTGAATAAATTTTAACTGTTTCAAAATAACTATCATTTCAATTGTAGTTTAAGCTGAAAATTTAGTTTACAGTTTGTGATAAATCCATTATTATACAATGTAAAAAGATTTCTCTTTACCTAAAAAGATTTGCGATTGTAAATTTCCAATTTCTATGAACATACTTGTGAAATTTTAAATAAAAAATCCATGTAGAATTGAAACTTACAACTGGGGTCAAAACGCCGCCCTTGTTATTCCGTACTCGTTCTGGAATGCTTCCTATTTGGTTGCTTTATTTTTATTTACGGAATTTTGAACTTAAAATGGTCTTAAATGGTTGCATTGGACAAAAAGAAAAAAAGTGCGAATTCAAAGTGTGGAACAGTTTGAAACACGATAACTCTAAATGAACAATCCAGAAATTTTAAAATTTATATTCATTATTGCATCAACTACTTTATGGAAGCAGATGATATTCGACAATTTTTTTTAAATAATAATAAATTTGGATATCAAAATTAAAATAGTTGATTATAAGGTGACAACAGAGTAATTGCGCATTTTAAATGTAGATATTTGATTGAATTGGTAATATACTTAAATTTCTGTTTTACGTTGGATAACACAAGATTTAATACTATTTTATCATTATTATTCCTCAACAACTACATCTATCTATATTGGATTGTAGTCATTTTAAATTTTTTTTTAAATTAAATTTTGCCGAGAATAAATATGATTTAAGAATAACATTTAAAACAAATTTAAACCTCAGTAAATGAATTATAAACAATGGGACATAGGTAGAACTTTTCAAAAAAGGATTCAAGGACATTTAAAAAGTTTCCTCAATGAAAAAAGTAATTCCATTCTTTTATACCATTTATCGGATGCAGGATAAGAATTTAACCAGAATTTTGCATGTTGAATAAAAGTCCCTAACTTCATTAGAAGCACTGGAAATAAACAGACAATATAATCGAAATTTTACTCAATTCCAAGTAAAACATAATTTTAGAATTACCATAGACCTTACTTCATAATATGCCTGCAAAAGTACAAAACAATAAATGTGTTTTCAAAATAAATTTAATTATTTAAAATGTAAAAAATCAGATAGTGTTAGTGTGACAGTAAAGCAATCGTTTTATTCATAATAAATATGTGGAAATAAGAATAACCATATTTAAAATAATATTTTCAAATATATTTTCTCGGTTAATATAAATAAATTAAATGTTTCAAAATGATTAGCATTAAGTTATTCAAAAATCAATTTGAATGTGAGTCAATACTTGATAGAAGTGAAATTTAAATGATTTTAAATTCAGAATTATATATTCTAACTCCTACAATATATATTTAAACTATATACAAAAACTATCAAAATGATATTCTTATATATAATCAATATAAAATATTTTTCAATGTCTTGGAAAAAACCTTTTTACATCCCGACATGAAACGTATCGATACAAATGTATCAACAAATAACTTTTTAAGTATGTAAATTAACATACAAATACAAGAAAATCCACTATTCCAAAATTATCTAAAATTCTCAAAATAAAGAATCAAATAAAAATAATTGAACGGAATTCCAACATTTGATAGCTATTTCGGTTCCTAGTTTCAATATATACTGTAAAATATATATCAATAATTCTGAAATTAAAGTAATTTAAAAAATTCAGTTGCAATGATAACTCATGCCGAAAATTCCGATAAAAATTTCTAATAAAACCATTTAATATTTGTTTTTAAAAGGCATATTTTTAAAACAGGTTAAGAAGTATAAAATAATTTTCGTTTGCTAATCCAGATTTCTGATTGCAAATTGTGAATTTCTTTAAAAATATTCCTAAGATATAAAATAAAAAGTGCCTGAAAAATTTCAACTTTCAACTTGACTCTGGAGAGGACAAAAAGTAGTTCTTTTTTTGCCTGTTCATTCTAGAGAGCTTGTCATTCCATTGTAGGGTTTTCATTTGTCCAATTTTCAGGCAGAAATAGTCTTCTATGGTTACATTGAACATACAGACAACAATTGGTTGTCAAATAAAATTCTGTACGTCCATTCGTCAGTAACATGATAATTTTGAAGACAAACAATTGAGGGACTCGAAATTTTCAGGGCAGTTTCTAAGCAAAATGGAAAGATCGAGTTTGTGAAGGAACAAAATCCGTTCATGGCCACTTGAAGTTCAATTTGCAATTCAAAAAACATATTTAATCAATGTTTGATACACTTTTCCGATTTATTTCTTTCACGGGTGGCCTTTAATGTTACAGTAACTCTTTGAAACTTTAAAGGTAGCTGCGTGTTATGAAATTTTTTTCTTGAACTGTCAATTTTACGAGAAGATGGGGACCAAAAAAACCAATTTAATCATGGTATTAATATGTTTTGAAATATTTTACTCTTCAAAATACACAAAGACAATCATCATCTTGTGCAATAGTCTGAAAGGAAATTTTCAAGGAAAGTCATTACAAATTAAGAATGGAATAATTAATATTTAGAAATATATTTGATGATAGTAAAATCAATACAAAAAGAAATCAATGTTTTTGGAATATAAAATAATAATAATCTTATCTTTATTTCTGATCCACAAGTGCAACACTTGCACTTGTGGCAATTGAACCTAAAATACTAAATACAATAATTCTTGACAATTTAAACATTAGAAAAGTTTACAAAAAGGTATGTACAAGATTTTCAACTGAAGGAATTGATCCTCCACACAGTGATAAAATTAAAATATAGATATATAATATTTAGATTTGATATAACAGAATAAGTTTTTTAAATTTAATTCTATACAATCTGAAAGTTGAAAATATCTACGTATTCAAATGAACAGAATTGTATATGATTTTTAAGAACAGTTTTTTTTTTAGTTGCATTAGAGAATTTCTAAGGTTTCTTGCATTTATGCTGCTTCAAAGTTAAATGAACCAAACGTATATGAGTTTTAAGACTATTTTTTCGACTTGTAGAATGTTCACATAGGTGGCATTTGTGCGCCTTTATGTTGAAATGAAATCTATCTTTATGATTCTTGAGATGATCTTTCTGATTAGCAGCATAATCACATAAGTTACATTTATGTTGTTTCAACTTCAAATGAATTGTGTCTATATGTTTTTTCAGATTAGGTTTATGATTTGTAGAATATTCACATAAGTTACATTTGTGTACCTTTATGTTGAAATGAAAACCATCCGTATGATTCTTGAGTTCTGTTTTCCTATTTGCAGCATAATCACATAAGTTACATTTATATTGCTTCAAACTTAAATGAACTGATTCCACATGATTTTTTAGACAATGTTTATAATTCGTCGAATATTCACATAGGTGACAATTGTTGACCTTTATGTTGAAATGAAAACCATCCGTATGTTTCTTGAGTTCACTTTTCTTATTTGAAGCATAATCACATAAGTTACATTTATGTTGCTTCAAATTTAGATGAATTGTGTCTTTATGCATTTTTAGATTATATTTATGAGTCGCTGCATATTCACATAGATGGCATTTGTGTTCCCTCAATTTAAAATGAACAGCATTTTTATGCTTGTTGAGATCACTTTTATTACTTGCAGCATAATCACATGAGTTACATTTATGTTGCTTCAAATTTAAATGAATTAATTTACAATGTCTTTTGAGATGGTGCTTTTCGTTTGCAGCATAATCACATAAGTTACATTTATGTGGCTTCAAATTTAAATGAATTGATTGATAATGACTTTTGACATTTCCCTTTCTGTTTGAAGCATAATCGCACAAATGACATCTATACTGTTTTGAATTATTAAAATGAGCTATATGTTTTTCAAGGATAGCCTTTTCACTACTAGCAAAACTGCATAAGTGACATTTATATTCTATCAAATTTAAGTGAAGCGAGTCTATCTGATTTTCATCAAAAATGTTAGAACTGTCAATATCTTGATCGTGTTTTTCTTCCAATTTGATAGAATGGAAATTCTCATTATCGATCTGTTGTGTCGATTTCATATCAGAATTATGTTCATTTAGAAAAGAGTATTCTCCCCTCTCATGACCTCCAATTACGTCATTAATTTGTTCAGTGATGGCCACATCTTCAATTTTCACCTCGAAACTTTCAGATTTCTCTTCATTATCTTGATGTGAGGCACTGAAACAAATTAAATTGTAAATCAAGAAAATTTTTCCAGGATAATAAGAACTAAAAAATAATTACTCTATTTGGTTTTTAAATTAGAATCGCAAGATTAACATCTATAATGGGCAAACTGCCAAATTGGAACCCGCGAGATATCAAAAATTAAAGATATCTATCATGCAATATTTCATAAAAATACATAAGAAAGAGATGATCTCATTAAAGTTTAGATGATGAGATGATTATTCAGATTGCAAGGAAATATCTGGAGTTTTTCTGTAGCTTCATATTCAAATCAAGAAGTGGCATAAAAAAGATAGAATAGAAAGTTTTGAAAATATTGGGACTGAAAAGTACTAAGACAATTGAACAAATATGAAATAATATTTAATGCTTACTTACCAGTCATAAGTGGCAACGGAACACTTATTTTCTTCTTCATAGACATTATTACCTGAAGATCCAGTATTTTCAATTTCATAAGATAATTTAAATTCGTAAACATAATCTTAAACCTTAATATCTTTCATTTTGAATGTATTTTTGAATTTTCAGTATTAAAATGTCACACTTCTTATAGCTATATTATTTTATTTCACTAGAACACTTTTGAACACGCTGCACTAATTATTGAGTATAAAATGATTTCTTACTATTAATGTAGTGCTATATACGGTATTAATGACATAGAAATATATGTTTCCTTCTTCTTCTTCTAGAAGCAGCCCTTATTATTTTGGACAGATACATTTACTAATTTTTAACAATTATTAAAGCAATTGTATTAAATTTAACAGAAAATCTTTAAATAGATCTGTGGATATATTAATTATTCTAAATATCAATTTTTTTTTAAGAGTAGTTATGTTCTTTCACTATAGGACGTTTTTGACCACGCTACACTAAACCATTTTTCAAAATTAGTTGGCTAAGATTTCTGAACATAAATTTTTCATGCTTCTGTCTCCGTTCCAGCTCAAAGCCAAGCTCCAGTAAAATACCCGGGTGGTCACTAATATGTGGCTCAAAGACCTCAACTTTACATTTATCTGATTCAACATTAGTAAGGATATACTCTACTTTGGAAATACTAGTATGACCCCTAATGTTAGTAAAAACCCTAGTAGCACTTTGGGATGTAGCCCTCAAACCAAAACAATGGAGAGCATCCATCAACAATTTAAAGTTTATACAGTCCTTTTTAAAATAATCTATAATTAAATCGCCACATAAAACAATAGAATCCACAGTATCAAAACAGGACTGCAGAGCACAAAATAGTCAATTGAAAAAGAGTTCAAAATTACCAGTACCTGGTCGATAAACACTAAGAATGGCTAGACGAGCCCCACGGCCCGAAATCACAACACCACAGATTTCAATATGCATTTCCTCAGAGAACTTTGTCAACATTAATTTTTTCACTTTTAAGTTTTTCTTTGCATATATCGCAGTTCCGCCATGTTCCCTGGAAGTGGGGCAAAAGCAATTAGCCTTCAACAACACTTGAGTGTTGTTGAACATGTTTCTGACAATAACAAATCTAAATTATCTAATTTATTTGAAATGCACTGGACATTCAGCTGCGTAATTTTCAAGTACTCAGTGGTAGCACTGGCATTCAACCTACTCGATCTTGATTCGTTCTCCGGCGAAAAAAATTATGTACGTTAACTTTATTTGGCTAATTGGAACTATCAAGGGCCTTCTCATACTCAGAACTGGGAATTAGAACTTTGAACGATGAATAGGAATCCGGAAAGCGTGAATTTAACTTCTCAGAAATTTCTCCAAATCTTCAACTCATCAAACCCATTTCATCCACCAATTGCGCTTGTTCTATCGTATGATTAACCTCGGTTAGAGTAAACTTTTTGGGTACTTTAAATTTTTGCCTCGAAGGATGGACAGTTGAAGATCCTGCTACAAAAGTACTGTCACGTAGTTTAGGAGTATCAGTTGCAGCAGTCACTAATGGAAAATCCACATAGAAATCTCCGGAATTCCGCTCATAATTATCACCTGAATTATGCAGCTTATCAAATATGTTTTTTATACACTTTTTGTTGTCATTTGTCATTGTGTTTCATGTTTTCAATCTGAGACTCAAGGTACTCTATTTTAAATTTAAGCAAAGAATTATTTTCCATAAGTATATTGTTTTAAGACTCCAGTTCGTAGACAATTCTTATTAACAGGTCCTGTTGACTGGACTCAGCACTTATGATTTTATCATCCATTTCACACATCGGTGACATGTTACCTTTCATTTTCTCGCTCGAGATATGATTCGATAATTCAATATCACAACATTTTTTCATTTTCAAACACCCGGGGTGAGAACACTTATGGCAATTTTGACATTTAGCACTTTTTTTCACTATTTGTTTTCTACAATATCCACATTGGGAAACACTAACTTGTAGAGAGATATTCGCATCGATCTGTCTGGACGACATCTTCACTACTGTTTTGAAATATTTTACTCTTCAAAAAACATAAAGGCAATCGTCATCTTGCGCAATAGTTTGAAATTTCAGGGAAAGTCATAGCAAATTAAGAATCGAATAATGAATATTTAGAGATATATTTGATGATAGTAAAATCAATACAAAAAGAAATCAATGTTTTTCGAATATAAAATAAAAATCTTATCTTTATTTCTGATCCACAAGTGCAACACTTGCACTTGTGGCAATTGAACTTAAAATACTAAATACAATAATTCTTGACAATTTAAACATTAGAAAAGTTTACAAAAAGGTATGTACAAGATATTCAACTGAAGGAATTGATCCTCCACACAGTGATAAAATTAAAATATAGATATATAATATTTAGATTTGATATAATGGTATAAATTTTTTAATTTTAATTCTATACAATCTGAAAGTTGAAAATATCTATGTATTCAAATGAACAGACGTGTATAAGATTTTTAAGAACAGTTTTTTTTTAGTTGCATTAGAGCATTTCTAAGGTTTCTTGCATTTATGCTGCTTCAAAGTTAAATGAACCAAACGTATATGAGTTTTAAGACTACTTTTTCGACTTGTAGAATGTTCACATAGGTGGCATTTGTGCGCCTTTATGTTGAAATGAAATCTATCCATATGATGCTTGAGATAATCTTTCTGATTAGCAGCATAATCACATAAGTTACATTTATGTTGTTTCAACTTCAAATGAATTGTGTCTATATGTTTTTTCAGATTAGGTTTATGATTCGTCGAATATTCACATAAGCTACATTTGTGTACCTTTATGTTGAAATGAAAACCATCCGTATGTTTCTTGAGTTCAAATTTATGATTTGAAGCATAATCACATAAGTTACATTTATGTTGCTTCAAATTTAGATGAACTGTGTCTTTATGCATTTTTAGATTATATTTATGAGTCGTTGCATATTCACATAGATGGCATTTGTGTTCCCTCAATTTAAAATGAACAGCATTTATATGCTTCTTGAGATCACTTTTATTACTTGTAGCATAATCACATGAGTTACATTTATGTTGCTTCAAATTTAAATGAACTGAGTCCACATGATTTTTTAGACAATCTTTACGATTCGTCGAATATTCACATAAGTTACATTTGTGTACCTTTATGTTGAAATGAAAACCATCCATATGTATCTTGAGTTCACTTTTCCTATTTGAAGCATAATCACATAAGTTACATTTATGTTGCTTCAAATTTAGATGAACTGTGTCTCTATGCATTTTTAGATTATATTTATGAGTCGTTGCATATTCACATAGATGGCATTTGTGTTCCCTCAATTTAAAATGAACAGCATTTTTATGCTTGTTGAGATGACTTTTATTACTTGCAGCATAATCACACGAGTTACATTTATGTTGCTTCAAATTTAAATGAACTGAGTCCACATGATTTTTTAGACAATGTTTATAATTCGTCGAATATTCGCATAGGTGGCATTTGTATTCCTTCATGTTGAAATGAAAAGCCTTGATATGATTCTCGAGTTCAGTTTTCTGATTAGCAGCATAATCACACAAGTTACATTTATGTTGCTTCAATTTTAAATGAATTGATTCATAATGTCTTTTGACATTTCCCTTTCTGTTTGAAGCATAATCGCACAAATGACATCTATACTGTTTTAAATTATTCGAATGAACTCCATCTATATGTTTTTCAAGGATAGCCTTTTCACTACTGGCAAAACTGCATAAGTGACATTTATATTCTATCAAATTTAAGTGAAGCGAGTCTATCTGATTTTCGCCAAAAATGTTAGAACTGTCAATATCTTGATCGTGTTTTTCTTCCAATTTGATAGAATGGAAATTCTCATTATCGATCTGTTGTGTTGGATTCATAGCATGATTATGTTCATTTAGAAAAGAGTATTCTCCCCTCTCATGACCTCCAATTACGTCATTGATTTGTTCACTGATGTCCACATCTTCAATTTTCACCTCGAAACTTTCAGATTTCTCTTCATTATCTTGATGTGAGGCACTGAAACAAATTAAATTATCAATCAAGAACATTTTTCCAGGATAATAAGAACTAAAAAATAATTACTCTACTTTGGTTTTTAAATTAGAATCGCAAGATTAACATCTATAATGGGCAAACTGCCAAATTGGAACCCGCGAGATATCAAAAATTAAAGATAACTATCATGCAATATTTCGTAAAAATACATAAGAAAGAGCTGATCTCATTAAATTTTAGATAACGAGAGAATTATTCAGATTGCAAGGAAATATCTGGAGTTTTTCTGTAGCTTCATATTCAAATCAAGGAGTGGCATAAAAAAGAAAGAATAGAAAGTTTTGAAAATATTGGGACTGAAAAGTACTAAGACAATTGAACAAATATGAAATAATATTTAATGCTTACTTACCAGTCATAAGTGGCAACGGAACACTTATTTTCTTCTTCATAGACATTATTACCTGAAGATCCAGTATTTTCAATTTCATTAGATAATTTAAATTCGTAAACATAATCTTCAACCTTAATATCTTCCATTTTGAATGTATTTTTGAATTTTCAGTATTAAAATGTCACACTTCTTATAGCTATATTATTTTATTTCACTAGAACACTTTTGAACACGCTGCACTAATTTGAGTATAAAATGATTTCTTACTATTAATGTAGTGCTATATACGGTATTAATGACATAGAAATATATGTTTTCTTCTTCTTCTTCTAGAAGCAGCCCTTATTATTTTGGACAGATACATTTACTAATTTTTAACAATTATTAAAGCAATTGTATTAAATTTAACAGAAAATCTTTAAATAGATCTGTGGATATATTAATTATTCTAAATATCAATTTTTTTTAAGAGTAGTTATGTTCTTTCACTATAGGACGTTTTTGACCACGCTACACTAAACCATTTTTCAAAATTAGTTGGCTAAGATTTCTGAACATAAATTTTTCATGCTTCTGTCTCCGTTCCAGCTCAAAGCCAAGCTCCAGTAAAATACCCGGGTGGTCACTAATATGTGGCTCAAAGAACTCAACTTTACATTTATCTGATTCAACATTAGTAAGGATATACTCTACTTTGGAAATACTAGTATGACCCCTAATGTTAGTAAAAACCCTAGTAGCACTTTGGGATGTAGCCCTCAAACCAAAACAATGGAGAGCATCCATCAACAATTTAAAGTTTATACAGTCCTTTTTAAAATAATCTATAATTAAATCGCCACATAAAACAATAGAATCCACAGTATCAAAACAGGACTGCAGAGCACGAAATAGTCAATTGAAAAAGAGTTCAAAATTACCAGTACCTGGTCGATAAACACTAAGAATGGCTAGACGAGCCCCACGGCCCGAAATCACAACACCACAGATTTCAATATGCATTTCCTCAAAAAACTTTGTCAACATTAATTTTTTCACTTTTAAGTTTTGCTTCGCATATATCGCAGTTCCGCCATGTTCCCTGGAAGTGCGGCAAGAGCAATTAGCTTTCAACAACACTTGAGTGTTGTTGAACATGTTTCTGACAATAACAAATCTAAATTATCTAATTTATTTGAAATGCACTGGACATTCAGCTGCGTAATTTTCAAGTACTCAGTGGTAGCACTGGCATTCAACCTACTCGATCTTGATTCGTTCTCCGGCGAAAAAAACTATGTACGTTAACTTTATTTGGCCAATTGGAACTATCAAGGACCTTCTCATACTCAGAACTGGGGATTAGAACTTTGAACGATGAATAGGAATCCGGAAAGCGTGAATTTAACTTCTCAGAAATTTCTCCAAATCTTCAACTCATCAAACCCATTTCATCCACCAATTGCGCTTGTTCTATCGCATGATTAACCTCGGTTAGAGTAAACTTTTTGGGTACTTTAAATTTTTGCCTCGAAGGATGGACAGTTGAAGATCCTGCTACAAAAGTACTGTCACGTAGTTTAGGAGTATCAGTTGCAGCAGTCACTAATGGAAAATCCACATGGAAATCTCCGGAATTCCGCTCATAATTATCACCTGAATTATGCAGTTTATCAGATATGTTTTTTACACACTTTTTGTTGTCATTTGTCATTGTGTTTCATGTTTTCAATCTGAGATTCAAGGTACTCTATTTTAAATTTAAGCAAAGAATTATTTTCCATAAGTATATTGTTTTTAGACTCCAGTTCGTAGACAATTCTTATTAACAGGTCCTGTTGACTGGACTCAGCACTTATGATTTTATCATCCATTTCACACATCGGTGACATGTTACCTTTCATTTTCTCGCTCGAGATATGATTCGATAATTCAATATCACAACATTTTTTCATTTTCAAACACCCGGGGTGAGAACACTTATGGCAATTTTGACATTTAGCACTTTTTTCACTATTTGTTTTCTACAATATCCACATTGGGAAACACTAACTTGTAGAGAGATATTCGCATCGATCTGTCTGGACGACATCTTCACTACTGTTTTGAAATATTTTACTCTTCAAAAAACATAAAGGCAATCGTCATCTTGCGCAATAGTTTGAAATTTCAGGGAAAGTCATAGCAAATTAAGAATTGAATAATGAATATTTAGAGATATATTTGATGATAGTAAAATCAATACAAAAAGAAATCAATGTTTTTCGAATATAAAATAAAAATCTTATCTTTATTTCTGATCCACAAGTGCAACACTTGCACTTGTGGCAATTGAACTTAAAATACTAAATGCAATAATTCTTGACAATTTAAACATTAGAAAAGTTTACAAAAAGGTATGTACAAGATTTTCAACTGAAGGAATTGATCCTCCACACAGTGATAAAATTAAAATATAGATATATAATATTTAGATTTGATATAATGGTATAAATTTTTTAATTTTAATTCTATACAATCTGAAAGTTGAAAATATCTATGTATTCAAATGAACAGACGTGTATAAGATTTTTAAGAACAGTTTTTTTTTAGTTGCATTAGAGCATTTCTAAGGTTTCTTGCATTTATGCTGCTTCAAAGTTAAATGAACCAAACGTATATGAGTTTTAAGACTACTTTTTCGACTTGTAGAATGTTCACATAGGTGGCATTTGTGCGCTTTTATGTTGAAATGAAATCTATCTTTATGATTCTTGAGATGATCTTTCTGATTAGCAGCATAATCACATAAGTTACATTTATGTTGTTTCAACTTCAAATGAATTGTGTCTATATGTTTTTTCAGATTAGGTTTACGATTCGTCGAATACTCACATAAGTTACATTTGTGTACCTTTATGTTGAAATGAAAACCATCCGTATGTTTCTTGAGTTCTGTTTTCCTATTTGCAGCATAATCACATAAGTTACATTTATATTGCTTCAAACTTAAATGAACTGATTCCACATGATTTTTTAGACAATGTTTATAATTCGTCGAATATTCACATAAGTTACATTTGTGTACCTTTATGTTGAAATGAAAACCATCCATATGTTTCTTGAGTTCAAATTTCTGATTTGAAGCATAATCACATAAGTTACATTTATGTTGCTTCAAATTTAGATGAACTGTGTCTTTATGCATTCTTAGTTGATATTTATGAGTCGTTGCATATTCACATAGATGGCATTTGTGTTCCCTCAATTTAAAATGAACAGCATTTATATGCTTCTTGAGATCACTTTTATTACTTGTAGCATAATCACATGAGTTACATTTATGTTGCTTCAAATTTAAATGAACTGAGTCCACATGTTTTTTTAGACAATCTTTACGATTCGTCGAATATTCACATAAGTTACATTTGTGTACCTTTATGTTGAAATGAAAACCATCCGTATGTTTCTTGAGTTCAATTTTCTTATTTGAAGCATAATCACATAAGTTACATTTATGTTGCTTCAAATTTAGATGAACTGTGTCTTTATGCATTCTTAGTTGATATTTATGAGTCGTTGCATATTCACATAGATGGCATTTGTGTTCCCTCAATTTAAAATGAACAGCATTTTTATGCTTGTTGAGATCACTTTTATTACTTGCAGCATAATCACACGAGTTACATTTATGTTGCTTCAAATTTAAATGAACTGAGTCCACATGATTTTTTAGACAATCTTTACGATTCGTCGAATACTCACATAAGTTACATTTGTGTACCTTTATGTTGAAATGAAAACCATCCATATGTTTCTTGAGTTCAAATTTATGATTTGAAGCATAATCACATAAGTTACATTTATGTTTCTTCAAATTTAAATGAACCGAATCAATATGAGTTTTGAGATCACTTTTTTGATTCGTCGAATATTCACATAGGTGGCATTTGTGCGCCTTTATGTTGAAATGAAAAGAATCCGTGTGATTTTTCAGGTAACTTTTGCGATTCGTAGCGAAATCACAAAAGTTACATTTATGTTTTTTCAAATTTAAGTGAACCGAATCTAAATGAGTCTTGACATCTCTTTTTCGATAGGTCGAATATTCACATAAGTGGCATTTGTGCGCCTTTTTGTTGAAATGAAAAGCGTCCATGTGATTTTTGACGTAACTTTTCTGGTTCGTAGCGAAATCACATAAGTTGCACTTGTGTTTTTTCAAATTTAAGTGAACCGAATCTAAATGAGTTTTGAGATCCCTTTTTCGATTCGTCGAATATCCGCATAGGTGGCATTTGTGCGCCTTTATGTTGAAATGGAAAGAATCCGTATGATTTTTGAGGTGACTCTTATGACTTGAAGAATATTCGCATAAGTTACACTTATGTTTTTTCAAATTTAAATGAACTGAATCTACGTGAGTTTTTAGATTACCTTTACGATTTGTCGAATATTCACATAGGTGGCATTTGTGTGCTTTTATGTTGAAAAAGCAACATTCATGTTGCTTCAAATCTGAATTAACCGACTCTGTATCGTTTTTCGGGCATTTAACGGAACACAAAATCTCATTATCACCTCGTTGTGATGAGTCACGATTATGTTCACTTTCAAAGATGTATTCTTCCCTATCATGAACTTCAATTTCATCGATAAATTGTTCAGTGATGTCCACATCTTCAATCTTCACCTCGATACTTTCAAATTTGTCTTCGGTATCTTGATGCGAGGCACTGAAACAAATTAAATGGTCGATCACGAAAATTTTTCCTGATAATTAGTACTAAAAATAATTTTTGTGTTTGGTTTATAAGTTAGAATTGATAGATTAATATCGTTAATCGGTAAACTCCTACACATCTATCATCACCAAACAATTAAATAAAATCGAACAAAAACAATACATGTAATCAAATTTTATCTTAATATATATAAATCTCGTGTCACAATGTTTGTCCTCAATGGACTCCTAAACCACTTAACCGATTATAATAAAATTCGCACACCATGTGCAGTTCGATCCAACTTGAGAGATAGGATAGTTTAAATCTCAAATTATAGTCGCAATTTTAATTTATTGCTAATTATTTGTCTGTTATTATTTGACAGTCACAATTATCTGTTAACTCCAAATGATTCTAACAGATGTCGATACCTTTCGACTGGGTTGAGTAAGTAATCAATAGATGGCGCTGCTATGGTAAATCTACGAACGTGACCGATGTTCTCTTATTGTTCCTCTTAGATTGTTTACTAAAATGTAATATAACAAAAACTTTAGCCACAGCAACGCGTGGCCGGGTCAGCCAGTAAATTATAATGAAAGATGAAAACTATAATTGCTTACCGTAATAGGACGAAAATCTGAACTGATAGCTAGGTATTTAAAGTAAATTGGAATCTCAATAAATGATATAAAACCATAAACTCTTTATATAGAGATACATAGATCTCAAAGTTAAAGAGTTGCATGGCTCATTGGAAGAAGATCTAAACTGGCAATAGACAACAAACTATCAATACATAAAACCATCATAAAGCCAATTTGGTCCTACGCAATCGAGCTATGGGGTTGGTCAAACACCAAAATTATCGAAACATCCTGCTCATAGATTTATATTCAAACAAAGGAATGGCACAAATGTGGAATGTAGTAGCTACAAAAGTTTTAAAAAGAAATATAGGAGTTTGAATATTACTTAGCTATTTGAACAATGTATAATTCTTACCAAATATAAGACGAAACTAAACGCTCGTTTCCTTCTTCATAGGAATCACTGCCAAAAGATAGAGTATTTTCAATTCCTCTCATTTCGTAATCATCATCTTCAACCTTGACATCAACCATTTCGAACCTTTTTTCCAATTTTCTGTATTAAAATATAACACTTCTAATAGCTATATCATATTTATTCACTGAAGCATGTTTTTGACTAGATCTAGGTTAGATTCATAGATTAATAAGATTAAATGGATGGGACACTCACTGGAAGAAATCTAAATCAAGTTTGACGCTTTTTTGTAGCGACTAGAGAAAACTGTATTACCAACTCTCAAGAGAACTGCTTTTAGAATACTGCATTATCGACGCCTAGCGCGAAAGTTTGAATCTTCTTTCAGTTTTTTCTAGGGATAAAATTAAACAAGTGTTCAGAAATTACTATGTTTTACGACCAAAACATTGAAATGCTTACATTCACACAACTTTACAACAAATACATTTCAATTTTTTGGTAGTATAACATAGTAATTTCTTAACACTTGTTTCAATCTTTAAATTCACTATTTGAATAACAGAAACATGTTTGAACTATAATTATTTATCCATCATAAAAAATGGAAACTATTAAATAAAAAAGGGATGAAATTAACATATTGTTGAAACTCCCGCTCCGAGTTCTAGATTCCAGATTGGGTACTGTGATGTTTCAGTTTTTACTAGGTGGCTCCATCTAGCGGAGAATAGTTGAATCACAGTATCTTATTGAGTTGTATTTCCTGTAATTACGGTAGATCTATTTTATTATTGAATGAGGGATCATAGAATGAGTTCTGTCGCAGACAAATAACAGATCAACAGAAGCGACAGAACTTCTTCTGTAACGAAAGAAATAATGCAATGTAAGGTAATTGTGGTTTTGAACCCGAAGAATTAGCGTCAATTTTTGTTATCCTGTTTTTGTACATTTTTGTTAATTTATTTCCGCTTATACGAGTAAAGGAAAAGCTGGCAATAAAGTTTTGAGTTTTAATAGAACCAAGTTGTGAAAACGAACCAACCCAGCTAGAATCAACCGGCGAGTGTTTCACACATATTTACAATATTCCTAAGTGTTAAAACGAAAATTGAACCTTGAGAACATTTATTTATGAGATCTTCTTTAAGATGCGAATATCTCTCTACAAGTTAGTGTTTCCCAATGTGGATATTGTAGAAAACAAATAGTGAAAAAAAGTGCTAAATGTCAAAATTGCCATAAGTGTTCTCACCCCGGGTGTTTGAAAATGAAAAAATGTTGTGATATTGAATTATCGAATCATATCTCGAGCGAGAAAATGAAAGGTAACATGTCACCGATGTGTGAAATGGATGATAAAATCATAAGTGCTGAGTCCAGTCAACAGGACCTGTTAATAAGAATTGTCTACGAACTGGAGTCTAAAAACAATATACTTATGGAAAATAATTCTTTGCTTAAATTTAAAATAGAGTGCCTTGAATCTCAGATTGAAAACATGAAACACAATGACAAATGACAACAAAAAGTGTGTAAAAAACATATCTGATAAGCTGCATAATTCAGGTGATAATTATGAGCGGAATTCCGGAGATTCCCATGTGGATTTTCCATTAGTGACTGCTGCAACTGATACTCCTAAACTACGTGACAGTACTTTTGTAGCAGGATCTTCAACTGTCCATCCTTCGAGGCAAAAATTTAAAGTACCCAAAAAGTTTACTCTAACCGAGGTTAATCATACGATAGAACAAGCGCAATTGGTGGATGAAATGGGTTTGATGGGTTGAAGATTTGGAGAAATTTCTGAGAAGTTAAATTCACGCTTTCCGGATTCCTATTCATCGTTCAAAGTTCTAATCCCCAGTTCTGAGTATGAGAAGGCCCTTGATAGTTCCAATTGGCTAAATAAAGTTAACGTACATAATTTTTTTCGCCGGAGAACGAATAAAGATCGAGCAAGTTAAATGCCAGTGCTACACTGAGTATTTGAAAATTACGCAGCTGAATGTCCAGTGCATTTTAAATAAATTAGATAATTTAGATTTGTTATTGTCAGAAACATATGTTCAACAACACTCAAGTGTTGTTGAAGGCTAATTGCTTTTGCCGCACTTCCAGGGAACATGGCGGAACTGCGATATATGCAAAGCAAAACTTAAAAGTGAAAAAATTAATGTTGACAAAGTTCTCTGAGGAAATGCATATTGAAATCTGTGGTGTTGTGATTTCGGGCCGTGGGGCTCGTCTAGCCATTCTTAGTGTTTATCGACCAGGTACTGGTAATTTTGAACTCTTTTTCAATTGACTATTTCGTGCTCTGCAGTCCTGTTTTGATACTGTGGATTCATAAAACATTTCATCTTAAAGATAATTACACATTCATCATATAAGGTATGCATAAAGTTAGTTATAAAATATCCTTATTGGTTAAAATTGAAAATAATGCCATTAGTTTTCAAGGTAAGTTTTCAAATCTCGAATCAACCCTGTAAGATACAGATGGAGATTCCGGGGGGAATTTGATTTAAATTTCAAAATGTAATATTTTTTAATTTCTGGATGATTATTTTTAAACTTCACTTTATTCTTGATGAGATAATTAATTAAACAACTTTACTCTTATTTTGATGGAAATTTGTTGGATGGGCTTAGAATTTGTGACTATAAAAATTGATTACATTTTACACTCCATCAATAAACTTAATATATTTTCAGCGTGTTGAAATGAAAAATAAGGACGAGACTTACTATATTTGTGAGCGCCAACTGGAAAATATTCAATATACCGACAGATAACTGGAAGTCCTTGATGTATTTTTCTGGAAATGTTTAAGGAATGGTAAAGCAGGGAAGAAATTAATCGATGAGTTGCCTTTTGAATATCGGTAAGTTGATAAGGTTAAAAACTGAAAGGTCATAAAGAGAAGTGTTTGAAGGATTCGGTCTTTACTTGATGGAAATTCATTTTTAACTAGAAATAAATAAAATTCAATTTCCACAAACTTTGTGGAATATTATTTATTACTACATAGTTGGTCATAAAAAATTAAATTGCCAAATAATTTTTCTTGGTTGATCTGAATAAATTTTAACTGTTTCAAAATAACTATCATTTCAATTGTAGTTTAAGCTGAAAATTTAGTTAGAGTTTATAAGTGTGAATAAAATATAAATTATAATTGCGCTATTCTTAACTAATTGAAAAGTCAACATGACTACTTCAAGTGAGGATGATTATTCCGAAAAGGAAATCAATGATAATGGAGTATGGAAAAAAGTACGCCACAAAAGGAAACGAAACAAAGACCCTTAATCGCCTACACAACAACAATCCAAAAAACTCGCATTTCCATCTGCAGTAAACAAGGAATCGAAAGCAGGCGATGATGAAGATATTCACGAAAAAAATTATCATTTAGATAAAGGGAATTCCGCTGATGCGTTATCATATTATAGACAACAAAATATAAACATGGACTTTGAAATCGCAGAAGGGTTTCGGGGATTTCCAACACAGAAAACAGGCACCCAAGAAACAAATACATCCAAACAAACAACAAATAAACCGTCAACATCCTCCATCATAACAGGAAGGGAACAACAAAATACAACCATCTCAAAACAAACAAATTCCACAACAACAAGAAATAACAGAAATTACTCTGCTAAAATGAATGAAATAAAGAACATTGAATTCAAAAACTTATTCTACATAAATACACAGGATCTGGCAATGGAAAGAACTACAATGGCATCTTTGTGGTGTTCCAAATTTCCTAACTCTAGAGACGTAATTTTGAAAACAAAACTAGGTTTCATTCTGAAATCGAACAATGAAAAACCTTTAATCCAAAAAGGATTGGAAGAGCTCAAGAAAGAAAATAAAATAATTAAATACAAGGAAACAACAAATCAGACAGCTCCCAATGAAAGGAATGCACCACAACAAACATATTCAGTTGTAATTAATGTTAATGACGCATCACTCTTCATGAATCCTGTGTGTGAGGAAGATATGCTGCTGTTGATTGCTAGGCTCAAGAACACATGTTCGGCGGGATTTGATAATATCTCCAACAAAATAATAAAAATATGTAGGTTTGAAGTCTGCAAACCACTGACTTATATTTTGAATCTATCACTTGAGAATGGAATTTTTCCGGAGAAACTCAAACTCGCAATAGTAACACCTGTTTATAAAAGGGGTGACTATAATTCTTATGATAGTTATCGTGCTATAAGTATCCTATCTAGTGTAGGCAAAATTTTTGAGCTCAAAATGAACGATTTTTTAGTTTCATTTTTCCAAAAGCATTCCTTACTCTCATCTGCTCAACATGGGTTTACAAGGAATTGTAGCACGGAAACTGCACTCTACGAATTTTATAGAGAAATTGTAGCAGATGTGGATAGTGGTATGGAGGTTGTCGGTCTGTTTGTGGACTTTTCGCGGGCATTTGACTTCGTCAGCCATGAGCTTTTGATCCATAAATTGAACCGTTATGGCATTCGAGGTCTTAGCTTGGATTTGTTCAGGTCCTACCTGACGGGTAGATCGCAAGTAGTGAGGATTGGAGAAGTGGTAAGTACAATCAAGAGTATTGCGGCAGGGGTTCCTCAGGGATCAATTCTCGGCCCTAAGCTATACGTGATCTACAGTAATGATCTCCCATCATTTTTGAAAATAAGATCACCATTATGTCGTATAATATGTTACGCAGACGATACAAATATTCTGGTTTCTGGTTCTGACATGGAACAAGTTAAAAGGGCTACTGCCAATGTCTGTGCTGATATTTTTGAGTGGTCGAGGAAAAATCGGTTAATGGTCAACTGCTCAAAGACTCATGCAGTACATTTTTCGTTGAGGGCACCACAGCCAGGACAGACTGTGATTCGGACTCCTGAATGCGAGATTCCTTTTGTAGATCATACCAAATTATTGGGTATAGTACTTGACTCTCGGTGTCGGTGGAGTAACCACATCGATTTTTTGTGTGGAAAAATCCGTAGTGGTTGTTTTTCACTTAGATTTATGAAAAACCACTGTAGTCATGCGATACTAAGAACTATTTATTTTGCCAGCATCCACTGTCACTTAAGATATGGTATTTTGAACTGGGGTTGTGCTGCGGAAATCAGTAGAGTTTTCATCTTACAAAAATATGCAATTAGAATTTTAGCTGGAATTCCTTTCCGAGAATCTTGTAGACCAGCTTTCAGAGACCTAAGAATATTAACCTTGGTAGGAATTTACATCTATGAAGTATGTTTATATGTATATAAAAATAGATCAATATTTGCTAATGACAATAGTCATGATTACAACACCAGATGCAAACACTTGTTGATACCGAAAGCTCATATTACTACATATTTTCAAAAAAATTTAAATTTTGTTGGTTGTAAAATTTTCAATTCACTTCCTGTTGAAGTGAAGAATTCGTCTAATGTTTATATATTCAAGACTAAGGTTAAAACATTGCTTTTAAGTAAAAATTGTTATTACTTAAAAGAGTTTTGTGAATTTAATTGACGTTTTCTTCTGTTATATGCTGTTTTATTGTAGGAATATTTAACTGAAGAAATAAAATTATTATTATTATTATTATTATTATTATTAATTTCATCAGTGGAAACAAATATTAAAGATGAAGATATAAGCCAATATCTTAATAACATCAATATTAAACATAGGTATTGCAAGAGAATTATCTCCAAAGCCTTCAACAATCCTACAAAATACATCAGAGTAATAACAGGTGAAATAAATGCATTTGAAGAACTACTAAACAATGGACTTTTCTATTTAAATCGACACTACTTAGTTTATCCGAGTCACCCTCCTGAACCAACCTCTGTGCCCTGTGGAAAGTGCTTCCAATTCAATCACACTACAGAAAACTGCAATGAAACACCAAAGTGTTCCAAATGTCAAGGCCCCCACAGAATGTCTCACTGTAAGTCCAATAACAAACCAAAGTGTCTTGCTTGCGGAGCCGAGGATCACATGCCCTGGTCTACCAAATGTCCTAAACACCCCAAAAAACCCATTGAGGGCATCCCAAACACGAATATTAAAACGTTAAATAAAAAAACCAGAGAAATAGAAGAGCTATCCAAGAAATCTAATAGAATACATGCTCCCATCACAGTTCATGATGACATTATAAATGCATATTCCCGCAAATTAAAAATAAACCGAAGAACAATGTTAGAAATGAAATCATGACAAAACTCAAAAAACGATTCATCAATCAATACAATGTGGACACAACAATTGTTTTCTCAGGTAACCGATTTTACATACTAATGTTTGACCTAGAAGATACAGACGAACCTTCACCCACAGAACCAATAAACAATAATATAAATAGTCAAGTTCGCGTCGAAAATTAAGATCCTTTACAACAATATCAACAATTACACTTCGAGAAGACACCTAATCAATCATTTCATTGAACAGAATGATATATCATGCGCATTATTTGTGGAAGCAAAAATAGACGAAACACACAACACCAATTATAGAAATTGGACAACATTCAAAAAAATAGGACACAAGATACAGAACATTAGAGGAGGAAGCATAATTCAGTGCCATCCAGCCCTGAAGGCCATTAAAGACAACCCTCCAGCGATAAACAACCAACTGAATGAGGCAACCCATATCACAGTGCCATTTCTCAAAGACAAATTGCATGTATTTTTGGTCTATTTTCATCCAAATAGTAAAATAGAGGAAACTGTTATCACCAAAGCAGCACTTTACAAGCACTCAATAATTATTGGCGATTTCAATTCCACCACCAACAGAAAAATAGCCCAAATAAATAATTTCCTGAGAAATAGCAATTTTTGCAGAGCTGAAACAGGCCCTACATTCTTAATGCCTGAAAATCAAGACAGCACCCCCGATTTACTACTTTACACAGAAAGCATAAAGGCAAATATCCTGAAAGTGGAGTTGATCCCGGACTTGGGATCTGATCATCTTGCCATGGTAGTAGAACTTGATACGAAACTTGAATCTCAAACAGAAGTAGATAGAATTACATATAACTATAAACTTTCCAACATGGATGAAATTAATAAGGCCATGACGTTGTTTATTGAAAAAAGTGGTAACACACCTCTTAACGAGCATAGTACTGAGGATTTTAATAACATACTTTCTGAAACCATAAGGAAACACACACCAGTTATGAAAAGACATGTATTCCTTCATGAGTTACCTCCTTACATTATTAAACTAATAAAATATAAAAGAAAAATGTACAGGGAGTACTGCAAAAACAAAAACCCACAATTTAAGAAAGACCTGAATGACTACAATAAAAATATACAACGCATGATACAACAGTATAGAGAAAACAAATGGATCCTAGCATGCAGTGAAATTAATGAGTCCAAGGGCAAAAAATTTTATCAAGAAGTCAACAAGCTGTCGAAGTATAAGCAATACTCCACAATACCTACCTTGATACAAAATAACCGAGAATATATCACAGATAAAGAGAAATCGCAACTATTCGCAGAATACTATAAGGAAAGATATAAATTTGAGGAAAACAACAACTACGATAGGAAACAGATGGAACATATAGATGAATGGTATAACAAATATTTCAACAACCAGAACGAAACATTAGAAGGAATGACAATAGATGAGGCAGATTACTACCAACAACTACACAAAAGTAAAAATAGCTCCCCAGGACAAGACCAAATACCATGGGTATTAGTAAAGAGACCGGATCACAAAATACACGAGCACATCATTAAAATCTTTGAAAACTGTTTCAACAAATGTATATTCCCGGAAATATGGAAATGCGGACAGGTTATAAATATCGCTAAGCCCAATTCAAATAAAGAAAGTGTGAGAAGTTATAGACCAATAACATTACTACCAGTGCTAGGAAAACTATATGAAAAAGTAATAAAAGCAATACTGTCAACTCACATAGATCAGCATGTTCCCAACTTTCAACTACTCATCCACTTACAATTCTTGTTTCAAATGTCCAAAATGCAACACTGAAAAAATTTAAGACTGCAATCTTAAGTCTGGATATCGAGAAAGCCTTTGACTGTATGTGGCACAGAGGACTATTGTATAAATTGTATAAACTCGGAGTTCCATTTAAATTGCTAAAGTTATGCAAGCACTTTTTAGAGAACAGAAAAATAGCACTAAGAGTGGGAACATGCTGTTCGGATTGTTTCCATCCTGAGCAGGGAACACCCCAAGGATCCCCACTATCAACTCTCCTCTTCAACATATTCTGTCACGATATACTAGTTGTACCTAATAAGAATTCGTATATCTTGCAGTATGCTGATGACACAATCCTAATATCACACGCAAAAACAATAAAAAAATGTGTGAAGAACCTACAAGAACTGTTAGACAACGTCCAAAATTGGTTCAAAAAATGGAGAATGAAAATTAATGCAGACAAATCCCAATTTACCATTTTTTACCATAGAATCTCCCCTACATCACCTACTCTGGAACTTGATGGGAAAAGTGTCCAATCTTCTCCGTCGATTAAATACTTGGGAGTACAAATTGATAATAAGCTCAATTTCAACCAGCACGCGAAAAACATCAAGAAAAGAACTATATCTAGAGCCAAATACTTCTGCAAATTAGTCCACCGTAAGCAAGGAATCAACATAAATACAGCCGCAAAAATCTACAAAACCATTTGCCGCCCATTGTTAGAGTATGCACATCCAATATATACCAATTGCAAAAAACCTGCAATGAAAAACATCGACGTAGCAGAGACAACAGCACTTAGAACCATCACAAGAATGAGACACCCTAACAACGTACTCTACAATCCACCAAACAACCTACTTTACTCAAGCACCAACATTGAGCCAATAAGAACAAGGCTGAACACCCTGCGTAAAAGATTTGTGGCAAGGCTTAAGAAACAGGATGACATACTGACTTTATATCAAGATGACAACAACCACACCACCTCTAGAAAACACCCACAACATCCTTTAATAAATATATTCAGAATGTAATTTTTTTTTTTTTTTTTTGTTGCTGTTGTTAAATACAAATAATGTATATAAAGGAAAGAAAAAAAAAAAAAACTTGGCTGAAGGACCCAAGGTCAATGGCCATTTGCTCTGCAATAAAGAACCTTTATTATTATTATTATTAGTTAACAGTGTGTGATAAAACCATTATTATACAATGTAAAATGATTTCTCTTTATCTAAAAAAATTTGCGATTGTAAATTTCCAATTTCTATGAACATACTTGTGAAATTTTAAATGAAAAATCCATGTAGAATTGAAACTTACAACTGGAGTCAAAACGCCGCCCTTGTTATTCCGTACTCGTTCTGGAATGCTTCCTATTTGGTCGCTTTATTTTTATTTACGGAATTTTGAACTTAAAATGGTCTTAAATGGTTGCATTGGACAAAAAGAAAAAAAGTGCGAATTCGAAGTTGGAACAGTTTGAAACACGATAACTCTAAAAGAACAATCCAGAAATTTTAAAATTTATATGTATTACTAGCTGACCCGGCCACGCGTTGCTGTGGCTAAAGTTTTTGTTATATTACATTATAGTAAACAATCTAAGAGGAACAATAAGAGAACATCAGGTAGCTTATATGACACGTTCGTAGTTTTACCATAGCAGCGCCATCTATTGATTACTTACTCAACCCAGTCGAAAGGTATCGACATCTGTTAGAATCATTTGGAGTTAACAGATAATTGTGACTGTCAAATAATAACAGACAAATAATTAGCAATAAATAAAAATTGCGACTATAATTTGAGATTTAAACTATCCTATCTCTCAAGTTGGATCGAACTGCACATGGTGTGCGAATTTTATTATAATCGGTTAAGTGGTTTAGGAGTCCATTGAGGACAAACATTGTGACACGAGATTTATATATATTAAGATTGCATCAACTACTTTATGGAAGCAGATGATATTCGAAAATTATTTCTAAATAATAATAAACTTGGATATCAAAATTAAAATAGTTGATTATAAGGTGACAACAGAGTAATTGCGCATTTTAAATGTAGATATTTGATTGAATTGGTAATATACTTAAATTTCTGTTTTACGTTGGGGTACACAAGATTAAATACTATTTTATAATTATTATTCCTCAACAAATACATCTATCGATATTGGATTGTAGTCATTTTTAATTTTTTTTTAAATTAAATTTTGCGGAGAATAAATATGATTTAAGAATAACATTTAAAACAAATTTAAACCTCAGTAAATGAATTATAAACAATGGGACATAGGTAGAACTTTTCAAAAAAGGATTCAAGGACATTTAAAAAGTTTTCTCAATGAAAAAAGTAATTCCATTCTTCTATACCATTTATCGGGTGCAGGATAAGAATTTAACCAGAATTTTGCATGTTGAATAAAAGTCCCCAACTTCATTAGAAGCACTGGAAATAAACAGACAATATAATCGAAATTTTACTCAATTCCAAGTAAAACATAATTTTAGAATTACTATAGACCTTACTTCATAATATGCCTGCAAAAGTACAAAACAGTGAATGTGTTTTCAAAATAAATTTAATTATTTAAAATGTAAAAAATCAGATAGTGTTAGTGTGACAGGAAAGCAATCGTTTTATTCATAATAAATATGTGGAAATTAGAATAACCTTATTTAAAATATATTTTCTCGGTTAATATAAATAAATTAAATGTTTCAAAATGATTAGCATTAAGTTATTCAAAAATCAATTTGAATGTGAGTCAATACTTGATAGAAGAAAAATTTAAATGATTTTAAATTCAGAATTATATATTCTAACTTCTACAATATATATTTAAACTATATACAAAAACTATCAAAATGATATTCTTATATATAATCAATGTAAAATATTTTTCAATGTCTTGGAAAAAACCTTTTTACATCCCGACATGAAACGTATCGATACAAATGTATCAACAAATAACTTTTTAAGTATGTAAATTAACATACAAATACAAGAAAATCCACTATTCCAAAATTATCTAAAATTCTCAAAATAAAGAATCAAATAAAAATAATTGAACGGAATTCCAACATTTGATAGCTATTTCGGTTCCTAGTTTCAATATATACTGTAAAATATATATCAATAATTCTGAAATTAAAGTAATTTAAAAAATTCAGTTGCAATGATAACTCATGCCGAAAATTCCGATAAAAATTTCTAATAAAACTATTTAATATTTGTTTTTAAAAGGCATATTTTTAAAACAGGTTAAGAAGTATAAAATAATTTTCGTTTGCTAATCCAGATTTCTGATTGCAAATTGTGAATTTCTTTAAAAATATTCCTAAGATATAAAATAAAAAGTGCCTGAAAAATTTCAACTTTCAACTTGACTCTGGAGAGGACAAAAAGTAGTTCTTTTTTTGCCTGTTCATTCTAGAGAGCTTGTCATTCCATTGTAGGGTTTTCATTTGTCCAATTTTCAGGCAGAAATAGTCTTCTATGGTTACATTGAACATACAGACGACAATTGGTTGTCAAATAAAATTCTGTACGTCCATTCGTCAGTAACATGATAAGTTTGAAGACAAACAATTGAGGGACTCGAAATTTTCGGGGCAGTTTCTAAGCAAAATGGAAAGATCGAGTTTGTGAAGGAACAAAATCCGTTCATGGCCACTTGAAGTTCAATTTGCAATTCAAAAAACATATTTAATCAATGTTTGATACACTTTTCCGATTTATTTCTTTCACGGGTGGCCTTTAATGTTACAGTAACTCTTTGAAACTTTAAAGGTAGCTGCGTGTTATGAAATTTTTTTCTTGAACTGTCAATTTTACGAGAAGATGGGGACCAAAAAAACCAATTTAATCATGGTATTAATATGTTTTGAAATATTTTACTCTTCAAAATACACAAAGACAATCATCATCTTGTGCCTGAAAGGAAATTTTCAAGGAAAGTCATTACAAATTAAGAATGGAATAATGAATATTTAGAAATATATTTGATGATAGTAAAATCAATACAAAAAGAAATCAATGTTTTTCGAATATAAAATAATAATCTTATCTTTATTTCTGATCCACAAGTGCAACACTTGCACTTGTGGCGATTGAACTTAAAATACTAAATACAATAATTCTTGACAATTTAAACATTAGAAAAGTTTACAAAAAAGTATGTACAAGATTTTCAACGGAAGGAATTGATCCTCCACACAGTGATAAAATTAAAATATAGATATATAATATTTAGATTTGATATAATGGTATAAATTTTTTAAATTTAATTCTATACAATCTGAAAGTTGAAAATATCTATGTATTCAAATGAACAGAATTGTATAAGATTTTTAAGAACAGTTTTTTTTTAGTTGCATTAGAGCATTTCTAAGGTTTCTTGCATTTATGCTGCTTCAAAGTTAAATGAACCAAACGTATATGAGTTTTAAGACTACTTTTTCGACTTGTAGAATGTTCACATAGGTGGCATTTGTGCGCCTTTATGTTGAAATGAAATCTATCCATATGATTCTTGAGATCATTTTTCTGATTAGCAGCATAATCACATAAGTTACATTTATGTTGTTTCAACTTCAAATGAATTGTGTCTATATGTTTTTTCAGATTAGGTTTATGATTCGTCGAATATTCACATAAGTTACATTTGTGTACCTTTATGTTGAAATGAAAACCATCCGTATGATTCTTGAGTTCTGTTTTCCTATTTGCAGCATAATCACATAAGTTACATTTATATTGCTTCAAACTTAAATGAACTGATTCCACATGATTTTTTAGACAATGTTTATAATTCGTGGAATATTCACATAGGTGACAATTGTGTGCCTTTATGTTGAAATGAAAACCATCCGTATGTTTCTTGAGTTCACTTTTCTTATTTGAAGCATAATCACATAAGTTACATTTATGTGGCTTCAGATTTAAATGAACTGTGTCTTTATGCATTTTTAGATTATATTTATGAGTCGTTGCATATTCACATAGATGGCATTTGTGTTCCCTCAATTTAAAATGAACAGCATTTATATGCTTCTTGAGATCACTTTTATTACTTGCAGCATAATCACATGAGTTACATTTATGTTGCTTCAAATTTAAATGAATTAATTTACAATGTCTTTTGAGATGGTGCTTCTCGTTTGCAGCATAATCACATAAGTTACATTTATGTGGCTTCAAATTTAAATGAATTGATTGATAATGACTTTTGACATTTCCCTTTCTGTTTGAAGCATAATCGCACAAATGACATCTATACTGTTTTGAATTATTAAAATGAGCTATATGTTTTTCAAGGATAGCCTTTTCACTACTGGCAAAACTGCATAAGTGACATTTAAATTCTATCAAATTTAAGTGAAGCGAGTCTATCTGATTTTTACCAACAATGTTAGAACTGTCAATATCTTGATCGTGTTTTTCTTCCAATTTGATAGAATGAAAATTCTCATTATCGATCTGTTGTGTTGGATTCATAGCATGATTATGTTCATTTAGAAAAGAGTATTCTCCCCTCTCATGACCTCCAATTACGTCATTGATTTGTTCAGTGATGTCCACATCTTCAATTTTCACCTCGAAACTTTCAGATTTCTCTTCATTATCTTGATGTGAGGCACTGAAACAAATTAAATTGTCAATCAAGAACATTTTTCCAGGATAATAAGAACTAAAAAATAATTACTCTACTTTGGTTTTTAAATTAGAATCGCAAGATTAACATCTATAATGGGCAAACTGCCAAATTGGAACCCGCGAGATATCAAAAATTAAAGATATCTATCATGCAATATTTCATAAAAATACATAAGAAAGAGATGATCTCCTTAAATTTTAGATGAGGAGATAATTATTCAGATTGCAAGGAAATATCTGGAGTTTTTCTGTAGCTTCATATTCAAATCAAGGAGTGGCATAAAAAAGATAGAATAGAAAGTTTTGAAAATATTGGGACTGAAAAGTACTAAGACAATTGAACAAATATGAAATAATATTTAATGCTTACTTACCAGTCATAAGTGGCAACGGAACACTTATTTTCTTCTTCATAGACATTATTACCTGAAGATCCAGTATTTTCAATTTCATAAGATAATTGAAATTCGTAAACATAATCTTCAACCTTAATATCTTCCATTTTGAATTTTCAATATTAAAATGTCACACTTCTTATAGCTATATTATTTTATTTCACTAGAACACTTTTGAACACGCTGCACTAATTTGAGTATAAAATGATTTCTTACTATTAATGTAGTGCTATATACGGTATTAATGACATAGAAATATATGTTTTCTTCTTCTTCTTCTAGAAGCAGCCCTTATTATTTTGGACAGATACATTTACTAATTTTTAACAATTATTAAAGCAATTGTATTAAATTTAACAGAAAATCTTTAAATAGATCTGTGGATATATTAATTATTCTAAATATCAATTTTTTTTTAAGAGTAGTTATGTTCTTTCACTATAGGACGTTTTTGACCACGCTACACTAAACCATTTTTCAAAATTAGTTGGCTAAGATTTCTGAACATAAATTTTTCATGCTTCTGTCTCCGTTCCAGCTCAAAGCCAAGCTCCAGTAAAATACCCGGGTGGTCACTAATATGTGGCTCAAAGACCTCAACTTTACATTTATCTGATTCAACATTAGTAAGGATATACTCTACTTTGGAAATACTAGTATGACCCCTAATGTTAGTAAAAACCCTAGTAGCACTTTGGGATGTAGCCCTCAAACCAAAACAATGGAGAGCATCCATCAACAATTTAAAGTTTATA
Organism: Megalocaria dilatata; assembly: GCA_034642435.1. Taxonomy (NCBI): domain Eukaryota; kingdom Metazoa; phylum Arthropoda; class Insecta; order Coleoptera; family Coccinellidae; genus Megalocaria; species Megalocaria dilatata. The sequence continues at coordinate 42,980,123 of CM067862.1, read as the reverse complement.
CAGTCCTTTTTAAAATAATCTATAATTAAATCGCCACATAAAACAATAGAATCCACAGTATCAAAACAGAACTGCAGAGCACGAAATATTCAATTGAAAAAGAGTTCAAAATTACCAGTACCTGGTCGATAAACACTAAGAATGGCTAGACGAGCCCCACGGCCCGAAATCACAACACCACAGATTTCAATATGCATTTCCTCAGAGAACTTTGTCAACATTAATTTTTTCACTTTTAAGTTTTGCTTTGCATATATCGCAGTTCCGCCATGTTCCCTGGAAGTGCGGCAAAAGCAATTAGCCTTCAACAACACTTGAGTGTTGTTGAACATATGTTTCTGACAATAACAAATCTAAATTATCTAATTTATTTGGAATGCACTGGACATTCAGCTGCGTAATTTTCAAACACTCAGTGGTAGCACTGGCATTTAACCTGCTCAATCTTGATTCGTTCTCCGGCGAAAAAAATTATGTACGTTAACTTTATTTGGCCAATTGGAACTATCAAGGGCCTTCTCATACTCAGAACTGGGAATTAGAACTTTGAACGATGAATAGGAATCCGGAAAGCGTGAATTTAACTTCTCAGAAATTTCTCCAAATCTTCAACCCATCAAACCCATTTCATCCACCAATTGCGCTTGTTCTATCGCATGATTAACCTCGGTTAGAGTAAACTTTTTGGGTACTTTAAATTTTTGCCTCGAAGGATGGACAGTTGAAGATCCTGCTACAAAAGTACTGTCACGTAGTTTAGGAGTATCAGTTGCAGCAGTCACTAATGGAAAATCCACATGGGAATCTCCGGAATTCCGCTCATAATTATCACCTGAATTATGCAGCTTATCAGATATGTTTTTTACACACTTTTTGTTGTCATTTGTCATTGTGTTTCATGTTTTCAATCTGAGATTCAAGGTACTCTATTTTAAATTTAAGCAAAGAATTATTTTCCATAAGTATATTGTTTTAAGACTCCAGTTCGTAGACAATTCTTATTAACAGGTCCTGTTGACTGGACTCAGCACTTATGATTTTATCATCCATTTCACACATCGGTGACATGTTACCTTTCATTTTCTCGCTCGAGATATGATTCGATAATTCAATATCACAACATTTTTTCATTTTCAAACACCCGGGGTGAGAACACTTATGGCAATTTTGACATTTAGCACTTTTTTCACTATTTGTTTTCTACAATATCCACATTGGGAAACACTAACTTGTAGAGAGATATTCGCATCGATCTGTCTGGACGACATCTTCACTACTGTTTTGAAATATTTTACTCTTCAAAAAACATAAAGGCAATCGTCATCTTGCGCAATAGTTTGAAATTTCAGGGAAAGTCATAGCAAATTAAGAATCGAATAATGAATATTTAGAGATATATTTGATGATAGTAAAATCAATACAAAAAGAAATCAATGTTTTTCGAATATAAAATAAAAATCTTATCTTTATTTCTGATCCACAAGTGCAACACTTGCACTTGTGGCAATTGAACTTAAAATACTAAATACAATAATTCTTGACAATTTAAACATTAGAAAAGTTTACAAAAAGGTATGTACAAGATATTCAACTGAAGGAATTGATCCTCCACACAGTGATAAAATTAAAATATAGATATATAATATTTAGATTTGATATAACGGAATAAATTTTTTAAATTTAATTCTATACAATCTGAAAGTTGAAAATATCTACGTATTCAAATGAACAGAATTGTATATGATTTTTAAGAACAGTTTTTTTTTTAGTTGCATTAGAGAATTTCTAAGGTTTCTTGCATTTATGCTGCTTCAAAGTTAAATGAACCAAACGTATATGAGTTTTAAGACTACTTTTTCGACTTGTAGAATGTTCACATAGGTGGCATTTGTGCGCCTTTATGTTGAAATGAAATCTATCCATATGATGCTTGAGATAATCTTTCTGATTAGCAGCATAATCACATAAGTTACATTTATGTTGTTTCAACTTCAAATGAATTGTGTCTATATGTCTTTTCAGATGAGATTTATGATTCGTCGAATATTCACATAAGTTACATTTGTGTACCTTTATGTTGAAATGAAAACCATCCGTATGTTTCTTGAGTTCTGTTTTCTTATTTGCACCATAATCACATAAGTTACATTTATATTGCTTCAAACTTAAATGAACTGAGTCCACATGATATTTTAGACAATCTTTATAATTCGTCGAATATTCACATAAGTTACATTTGTGTACCTTTATGTTGAAATGAAAACCATCCATATGTTTCTTGAGTTCAAATTTATGATTTGAAGCATAATCACATAAGTTACATTTATGTTGCTTCAAATTTAGATGAACTGTGTCTTTATGCATTTTTAGATTATATTTATGAGTCGTTGCATATTCACATAGATGGCATTTGTGTTCCCTCAATTTAAAATGAACAGCTTTTATATGCTTCTTGAGATCACTTTTATTACTTGTAGCATAATCACATGAGTTACATTTATGTTGCTTCAAATTTAAATGAACTGAGTCCACATGATTTTTTAGACAATCTTTACGATTCGTCGAATACTCACATAAGTTACATTTGTGTACCTTTATGTTGAAATGAAAACCATCCATATGTATCTTGAGTTCACTTTTCCTATTTGAAGCATAATCACATAAGTTACATTTATGTTGCTTCAAATTTAGATGAACTGTATCTTTATGCATTCTTAGTTGATATTTATGAGTCGTTGCATATTCACATAGATGGCATTTGTGTTCCCTCAATTTAAAATGAACAGCATTTTTATGCTTATTGAGATGACTTTTATTACTTGCAGCATAATCACACGAGTTACATTTATGTTGCTTCAAATTTAAATGAACTGAGTCCACATGATTTTTTAGACAATGTTTATAATTCGTCGAATATTCGCATAGGTGGCATTTGTATTCCTTCATGTTGAAATGAAAAGCCTTGATATGATTCTCGAGTTCAGTTTTCTGATTAGCAGCATAATCACACAAGTTACATTTATGTTGCTTCAATTTTAAATGAATTGAATCATAATGACTTTTGAGATTTCCCTTTCTGTTTGAAGCATAATCGCACAAATGACATCTATACTGTTTTAAATTATTCGAATGAACTCCATCTATATGTTTTTCAAGGATAGCCTTTTCACTACTAGCGAAACTGCATAAGTGACATTTATATTCTATCAAATTTAAGTGATGCGAGTCTATCTGATTTTCATCAAAAATGTTAGAACTGTCAATATCTTGATCGTGTTTTTCTTCCAATTTGATAGAATGAAAATTCTCATTATCGATCTGTTGTGTTGGATTCATAGCATGATTATGTTCATTTAGAAAAGAGTATTCTCCCCTCTCATGACCTCCAATTACGTCATTAACTTGTTCAGTGATGTCCACATCTTCAATTTTCACCTCGACACTTTCAAATTTCTCTTCATTATCTTGATGTGAGACACTGAAACAAATTAAATTGTAAATCAAGAAAATTTTTCCAGGATAATAAGAACTAAAAAATAATTACTCTATTTGGTTTTTAAATTAGAATCGCAAGATTAACATCTATAATGGGCAAACTGCCAAATTGGAACCCGCGAGATATCAAAAATTAAAGATATCTATCATGCAATATTTCGTAAAAATACATAAGAAAGAGCTGATCTCATTAAATTTTAGATGATGAGATAATTATTCAGATTGCAAGGAAATATCTGGAGTTTTTCTGCAGCTTCATATTCAAATCAAGGAGTGGCATAAAAAAGAAAGAATAGAAAGATTTGAAAATATTGGGACTGAAAAGTACTAAGACAATTGAACAAATATGAAATAATATTTAATGCTTACTTACCAGTCATAAGTGGCAACGGAACACTTATTTTCTTCTTCATAGACATTATTACCTGAAGATCCAGTATTTTCAATTTCATAAGATAATTTAAATTCGTAAACATAATCTTCAACCTTAATATCTTCCATTTTGAATTTTCAATATTAAAATGTCACACTTCTTATAGATATATTATTTTATTTCACTAGAACACTTTTGACCACGCTGCACTAATTATTGAGTATAAAATGTTTTCTGACTATTAATGTAGTGCTATATACGGTATTAATGACATAGAAATATATGTTTCCTTCTTCTTCTTCTAGAAGCAGCCCTTATTATTTTGGACAGATACATTTACTAATTTTCAACAATTATTAAAGCAATTATATTAAATTTAACGGAAAATCTTTAAATAGATCTGTCAATATATTAATTATTCTAAATATCAATATTTTCTAAGTAGCTATGTTCTTTCACTATAGGACGTTTTTGACCACGCTACACTAAACCATTTTTCAAAATTAGTTGGCTAAGATTTCTGAACATAAATTTTTCATGCTTCCGTCTCCGTTCCAGCTCAAAGCCAAGCTACAGTAAAATACCCGGGTGGTCACTAATATGTGGCTCAAAGACCTCAACTTTACATTTATCTGGTTCAACATTAGTAAGGATATAATCTACTTTGGAAATACTAGTATGACTACTAATGTTAGTAGAAATCCTAGTAGCATTTTGGGATGTAGCCCTCAAACCAAAGGAGAGCATCCATCAACAATTTAAAGTTTATACAGTCCTTTTTAAAATAGTCTATATTTAAATCGCCACATAAAACAATAGAATCCACAGTATCAAAACAGGACTGCAGAGCACAAAATATTCAATTGAAAAAGAGTTCAAAATTACCAGTACCTGGTCGATAAACACTAAGAATGGCTAGACGAGCCCCACGGCCCGAAATCATAATGGTATACGAAAACAACTTGGTCAGAAAGATATTTGAACTTTTCATCCAAACATCCTTTTAGCCAAAAACAAAGTCTCATAATTGGCATAACAAACCGTGCAATTGCCCTAACCGGCCCATCTTTGAGAGCGGACACACTGAACAGAGTTAGGAAAATTTTAATCAACAACAACTACCCTATTGATTTAGTGAACAAGATTATCAAACAAAGAACGCACAGGTTTTACAACAGAACAGAAATTCAAGATAAATTCTGCAAGTACATGATTTGAAGGTATGCCATAAAACGCATAATAATTAAAACAATTTGTAGAAATTACTATGTTTTACTACCAATAAGAATATATTTTACACATTTTCTTGTGACTCGAGTTTCGGGTAATGAAATATCCCATCATCAGACAACTGAAGACCTAACAGTGGTACAGACGTATTTAAACAAATGTGATGAATATTTTGAATATTTCAACAGATTCTCGGTAACACCTAATAGTGGTACAGAGGTTTACAATCGGAAAGGGATAAAAAACCGCGTCAAAAAAGAGGGGCCTTCTAACAGATATCGGAATGTCGGCAATCGACAAAGAAGATTGTTAAACAGATGGTACCCATTTAAATATTTCATATAATATTTGGATTCACAAAGCTCCATACAGTCATTCATTATTTTTTATATTTTCTTTATTGTGAACGAATTTGAAAATTTCAATAATCAAGTTTCTTTTCTTTTGAATCTACATGTAAAATTTTCTTAAGATTTTCATTCTTTAGAAAATAGTAATTCCTTTCAACAAAAGAAAATCTTAAGAAAATTTTACATGTAGATTCAAAAGAAAAGAAACTTGATTATTGAAATTTTCAAATTCGTTCACAATAAAGAAAATATAAAAAATAATGAATGACTGTATGGAGCTTTGTGAATCCAAATATTATATGAAATATTTAAATGGGTACCATCTGTTTAACAATCTTCTTTGTCGATTGCCGACATTCCGATATCTGTTAGAAGGCCCCTCTTTTTTGACGCGGTTTTTTATCCCTTTCCGATTGTAAACCTCTGTACCACTATTAGGTGTTACCGAGAATCTGTTGAAATATTCAAAATATTCATCACATTTGTTTAAATACGTCTGTACCACTGTTAGGTCTTCAGTTGTCTGATGATGGGATATTTCATTACCCGAAACTCGAGTCACAAGAAAATGTGTAAAATATATTCTTATTGGTAGTAAAACATAGTAATTTCTACAAATTGTTTTAATTATTATGCGTTTTATGGCATACCTTCAAACCATGTACTTGCAGAATTTATCTTGAATTTCTGTTCTGTTGTAAAACCTGTGCGTTCTTTGTTTGATAATCTTGTTCACTAAATCAATAGGGTAGTTGTTGTTGATTAAAATTTTCCTAACTCTGTTCAGTGTGTCCACTCTCAAAGATGGGCCGGTTAGGGCAATGCCAATTATGAGACTTTGTTTTTGGCTAAAAGGATGTTTGGATGAAAAGTTCAAATATCTTTCTGACCAAGTTGTTTTCGTATACCATTATGATTTCGGGCCGTGGGGCCCGTCTAGCCATTCTTAGTGTTTATCGACCAGGTACTGGTAATTTTGAACTCTTTTTCAATTGAATATTTTGTGCTCTGCAGTCCTGTTTTGATACTGTGGATTCTATTGTTTTATGTGGCGATTTAAATATAGACTATTTTAAAAAGGACTGTATAAACTTTAAATTGTTGATGGATGCTCTCCTTTGGTTTGAGGGCTACATCCCAAAGTGCTACTAGGGTTTCTACTAACATTAGGAGTCATACTATTATTTCCAAAGTAGATTATATCCTTACTAATGTTGAACCAGATAAATGTAAAGTGGAGGTCTTTGAGCCACATATTAGTGACCACCCGGGTATTTTAATGGAGCTTGACTTTAAGCTGGAACAGAGACCGAAGCATGAAAAACTTATGTTCAGAAATCTTAGCCAACTAATTTTGAAAAATGGTTTAGTGTAGCGTGGTCAAAAACGTCCTATAGTGAAAGAACATAGCTACTTAGAAAAAATTGATATTTAGAATAATTAAAATATCCACAGATCTATTTAAAGATTATCTGTTAAATTTAATACAATTGCTTTAATAATTGTTAAAAATTAGTAAATGTATCTGTCCAAAATAATAAGGGCTGCTTCTACAAGAAGAAGAAGAAGGAAACATATATTTCTATGTCATTAATACCGTATATAGCACTACATAAATAGTCAGAAAACATTTTATACTCAATAATTAGTGCAGCGTGGTCAAAAGTGTTCTAGTGAAATAAAATAATATATCTATAAGAAGTGTGACATTTTAATATTGAAAATTCAAAATGGAAGATATTAAGGTTGAAGATTATGTTTACGAATTTAAATTATCTTATGAAATTGAAAATACTGGATCTTCAGGTAATAATGTCTATGAAGAAGAAAATAAGTGTTCCGTTGCCACTTATGACTGGTAAGTAAGCATTAAATATTATTTCATATTTGTTCAATTGTCTTAGTACTTTTCAGTCCCAATATTTTCAAAACTTTCTATTCTATCTTTTTTATGCCACTCCTTGATTTGAATATGAAGCTGCAGAAAAACTCCAGATATTTCCTTGCAATCTGAATAATTATCTCATCATCTAAAATTTAATGAGATCAGCTCTTTCTTATGTATTTTTACGAAATATTGCATGATAGATATCTTTAATTTTTGATATCTCGCGGGTTCAAATTTGGCAGTTTGCCCATTATAGATGTTAATCTTGCGATTCTAATTTAAAAACCAAATAGAGTAATTATTTTTTAGTTCTTATTATCCTGGAAAAATTTTCTTGATTTACAATTTAATTTGTTTCAGTGTCTCACATCAAGATAATGAAGAGAAATTTGAAAGTGTCGAGGTGAAAATTGAAGATGTGGACATCACTGAACAAGTTAATGACGTAATTGGAGGTCATGAGAGGGGAGAATACTCTTTTCTAAATGAACATAATCATGCTATGAATCCAACACAACAGATCGATAATGAGAATTTTCATTCTATCAAATTGGAAGAAAAACACGATCAAGATATTGACAGTTCTAACATTTTTGGCGAAAATCAGATAGACTCGCTTCACTTAAATTTGATAGAATATAAATGTCACTTATGCAGTTTTGCCAGTAGTGAAAAGGCTATCCTTGAAAAACATATAGATGGAGTTCATTCGAATAATTTAAAACAGTATAGATGTCATTTGTGCGATTATGCTTCAAACAGAAAGGGAAATGTCAAAAGACATTATCAATCAATTCATTTAAAATTGAAGCAACATAAATGTAACTTGTGTGATTATGCTGCTAATCAGAAAACTGAACTCGAGAATCATATCAAGGCTTTTCATTTCAACATGAAGGAATACAAATGCCACCTATGCGAATATTCGACGAATTATAAACATTGTCTAAAAAATCATGTGGACTCAGTTCATTTAAATTTGAAGCAACATAAATGTAACTCGTGTGATTATGCTGCAAGTAATAAAAGTCATCTCAACAAGCATAAAAATGCTGTTCATTTTAAATTGAGGGAACACAAATGCCATCTATGTGAATATGCAACGACTCATAAATATAATCTAAAAATGCATAGAGACACAGTTCATCTAAATTTGAAGCAACATAAATGTAACTTATGTGATTATGCTTCAAATAGGAAAAGTGAACTCAAGATACATATGGATGGTTTTCATTTCAACATAAAGGTACACAAATGTAACTTATGTGAATATTCGACGAATCGTAAAGATTGTCTAAAAAATCATGTGGACTCAGTTCATTTAAATTTGAAGCAACATAAATGTAACTCATGTGATTATGCTACAAGTAATAAAAGTGATCTCAAGAAGCATATAAAAGCTGTTCATTTTAAATTGAGGGAACACAAATGCCATCTATGTGAATATGCAACGACTCATAAATATAATCTAAAAATGCATAAAGACACAGTTCATCTAAATTTGAAGCAACATAAATGTAACTTATGTGATTATGCTTCAAATCATAAATTTGAACTCAAGAAACATATGGATGGTTTTCATTTCAACATAAAGGTACACAAATGTAACTTATGTGAATATTCGACGAATTATAAAGATTGTCTAAAATATCATGTGGACTCAGTTCATTTAAGTTTGAAGCAATATAAATGTAACTTATGTGATTATGGTGCAAATAAGAAAACAGAACTCAAGAAACATACGGATGGTTTTCATTTCAACATAAAGGTACACAAATGTAACTTATGTGAATATTCGACGAATCATAAATCTCATCTGAAAAGACATATAGACACAATTCATTTGAAGTTGAAACAACATAAATGTAACTTATGTGATTATGCTGCTAATCAGAAAGATTATCTCAAGCATCATATGGATAGATTTCATTTCAACATAAAGGCGCACAAATGCCACCTATGTGAACATTCTACAAGTCGAAAAAGTAGTCTTAAAACTCATATACGTTTGGTTCATTTAACTTTGAAGCAGCATAAATGCAAGAAACCTTAGAAATGCTCTAATGCAACTAAAAAAAAACTGTTCTTAAAAATCTTATACACGTCTGTTCATTTGAATACATAGATATTTTCAACTTTCAGATTGTATAGAATTAAATTTAAAAAACTTATTCTGATATATCAAATCTAAATATTATATATCTATATTTTAATTTTATCACTGTGTGGAGGATCAATTCCTTCAGTTGAAAATCTTGTACATACCTTTTTCTAAACTTTTCTAATGTTTAAATTGTCAAGAATTATTGTATTTAGTATTTTAAGTTCAATTGCCACAAGTGCAAGTGTTGCACTTGTGGATCAGAAATAAAGATAAGATTATTATTTTATATTCGAAAAACATTGATTTCTTTTTGTATTGATTTTACTATCATCAAATATATCTCTAAATATTCATTATTCCGGTCTTAATTTGCTATGACTTTCCCTGAAATTTCAAACTATTGCGCAAGATGACGATTGCCTTTATGTTTTTTGGAGAGTAAAATATTTCAAAACAGTAGTGAAGATGTCGTCCAGACAGATCGATGCGAATATCTCTCTACAAGTTAGTGTTTCCCAATGTGGATATTGTAGAAAACAAATAGTGAAAGAAAGTGCTAAATGTCAAAATTGCCATAAGTGTTCTCACCCCGGGTGTTTGAAAATGAAAAAATGTTGTGATATTGAATTATCGAATCATATCTCGAGCGAGAAAATGAAAGGTAACATGTCACCGATGTGTGAAATGGATGATAAAATCATAAGTGCTGAGTCCAGTCAACAGGACCTGTTAATAAGAATTGTCTACGAACTGGAGTCTAAAAACAATATACTTATGGAAAATAATTCTTTGCTTAAATTTAAAATAGAGTACCTTGAATCTCAGATTGAAAACATGAAACACAATGACAAATGACAACAAAAAGTGTGTAAAAAACATATCTGATAAGCTGCATAATTCAGGTGATAATTATGAGCGGAATTCCGGAGATTCCCATGTGGATTTTCCATTAGTGACTGCTGCAACTGATACTCCTAAACTACGTGACAGTACTTTTGTAGCAGGATCTTCAACTGTCCATCCTTCGAGGCAAAAATTTAAAGTACCCAAAAAGTTTACTCTAACCGAGGTTAATCATACGATAGAACAAGCGCAATTGGTGGATGAAATAGGTTTGATGAGTTGAAGATTTGGAGAAATTTCTGAGAAATAAATTTTCCATTGTAAAAAGTGAGAAGTTTAATTCACGCTTTCCGGATTCCTATTCATTGTTCAAAGTTCTAATTCCCAGTTCTGAGTATGAGAAGGCCCTTGATAGTTCCAATTGGCTAAATAAAGTTAACGTACATAATTTTTTTCGCCGGAGAACGAATAAAGATCGAGCAGGTTAAATGCCAGTGCTACACTGAGTATTTGAAAATTACGCAGCTGAATGTCCAGTGCATTTTAAATAAATTAGATAATTTAGATTTGTTATTGTCAGAAACATATGTTCAACAACACTCAAGTGTTGTTGAAGGCTAATTGCTTTTGCCGCACTTCCAGGGAACATGGCGGAACTGCGATATATGCAAAGCAAAACTTAAAAGTGAAAAAATTAATGTTGACAAAGTTTTTTGAGGAAATGCATATTGAAATCTGTGGTGTTGTGATTTCGGGCCGTGGGGCTCGTCTAGCCATTCTTAGTGTTTATCGACCAGGTACTGGTAATTTTGAACTCTTTTTTAATTGAATATTTCGTGCTCTGCAGTTCTGTTTTGATACTGTGGATTCATAAAACATTTCATCTTAAAGATAATTACACATTCATCATATAAGGTATGCATAAAGTTAGTTATAAAATATCCTTATTGGTTAAAATTGAAAATAATGCCATTAGTTTTCAAGGTAAGTTTTCAAATCTCGAATCAACCCTGTAAGATACAGATGAAGATTCCGGGGGGAATTTGATTTAAATTTCAAAATGTAATATTTTTTTAATTTCTGGATGATTATTTTTAAACTTCACTTTATTCTTGATGAGATAATTAATTAAACATCTTTACTCTTATTTTGATGGAAATTTGTTGGATGGGCTTAGAATTTGTGACTATAAAAATTGATTACATTTTACACTCCATCAATAAACTTAATATATTTTCAGCGTGTTGAAATGAAAAATAAGGACGAGACTTACTATATTTGTGAGCGCCAACTGGAAAATATTCAATATACCGACAGATAACTGGAAGTCCTTGATGTATTTTTCTGGAAATGTTTAAGGAATGGTAAAGCAGGGAAGAAATTAATCGATGATTTGCCTTTTGAATATCGGTAAGTTGATGAGGTTAAAAACTGAAAGGTCATAAAGAGAAGTATTTGAAGGATTCGGTCTTTACTTGATGGATATTCATTTTTAACTAGAAATAAATAAAATTCAATTTCCACAAACTTTGTGGAATATTATTTATTACTACATAGTTGGTCATAAAAAATTAAATTGTCAAATAATTTTTGTTGGTTGAATAAATTTTAACTGTTTCAAAATAACTATCATTTCAATTGTAGTTTAAGCTGAAAATTTAGTTAACAGTGTGTGATAAAACCATTATTATACAATGTAAAATTATTTCTCTTTACCTAAAAAAATTTGCGATTGTAAATTTCCAATTTCTATGAACATACTTGTGAAATTTTAAATAAAAAATTCATGTAGAATTGAAACCTACAACTGGGGTCAAAACGCCGCCCTTGTTATTCCATACTCGTTCTGGAATGCTTCCTATTTGGTCGCTTTATTTTTATTTACGGAACTTTGAACTTAAAATGGTCTTAAATGGTTGCATTGGACAAAAAGAAAAAAAGTGCGAATTCGAAGTTGGAACAGTTTGAAACACGATAACTCTAAATGAACAATCCAGAAATTTTAAAATTTATATTCATTATTGCATCAACTACTTTATGGAAGCAGATGATATTCGACAATTTTTTTTAAATAATAATAAATTTGGATATCAAAATTAAAATAGTTGATTATAAGGTGACAACAGAGTAATTGCGCATTTTAAATGTAGATATTTGATTGAATTGGTAATATACTTAAATTTCTGTTTTACGTTGGATAACACAAGATTTAATACTATTTTATAATTATTATTCCTCAACAAATACATCTATCGATATTGGATTGTAGTCATTTTTAATTTTTTTTAAAATTAAATTTTGCTGAGAATAAATATGATTTAAGAATGACATTTAAAACAAATTTAAACCTCAGTAAATGAATTATAAACAATGGGACATAGGTAGAACTTTAGAACTTTTCAAAAAAGGATTCAAGGACATTTAAAAAGTTTCCTCAATGAAAAAAGTAATTCCATTCTTTCATACCATTTATCGGGTGCAGGATAAGAATTTAACCAGAATTTTGCATGTTGAATAAAAGTCCCCAACTTCATTAGAAGCACTGGAAATAAACAGACAATATAATCGAAATTTTACTCAATTCCAAGTAAAACTCAATTTTAGAATTACTATAGACCTTACTTCATAATATGCCTGCAAAAGTACAAAACAGTGAATGTGTTTTCAAAATAAATTTAATTATTTAAAATGTAAAAAATCAGATAGTGTTAGTGTGACAGTAAAGCAATCGTTTTATTCATAATAAATATGTGGAAATTAGAATAACCTCATTTAAAATAATATTTTCAAATATATTTTCTCGGTTAATATAAATAAATTAAATGTTTCAAAATGATTAGCATTAAGTTATTCAAAAATCAATTTGAATGTGAGTCAATACTTGATAGAAGTGAAATTTAAATGATTCTAAATTCAGAATTATATATTCTAACTTCTACAATATATATTTAAACTATATACAAAAACTATCAAAATGATATTCTTATATATAATCAATATAAAATATTTTTCAATGTCTTGGAAAAAACCTTTTTACATCCCGACATGAAACGTATCGATACAAATGTATTAACAAATAACTTTTTAAGTATGTAAATTAACACAAAAATACAAGAAAATTCACTATTCCAAAATTATATAAAATTCTCAAAATAAAGAATCAAATAAAAATAATTGAACAGAATTCCAACATTTGATAGCTATTTCGGTCCCTAGTTTCAATATATACTGTAAAATATATATCAATAATTCTGAATTTAAAGTAATTTAAGTAATTCAGTTGCAATGATAACTCATGCAGAAAATTCCGATAAAAATTTCTAATAAAACCATTTAATATTTGTTTTTAAAAGGCATATTTTTAAAACAGGTTAAGAAGTATAAAATAATTTTCGTTGGCTAATCCAGATTTCTGATTGCAAATTGTGAATTTCTTTAAAAATATTCGTAAGATATAAAATAAAAAGTGCCTGAAAGAGAACAGTCAAGTAGTGAACAGCTTCTTAGCTCTCTCTTTGTTTATAATAAAATTTGATTATCAGTAAGTCGATACATTAAGTGGAACTTGTGTGGATTGTTTTTCTTGGATTCTACAGTTCAGTTGTGAAGTGAAATTTGAGGGTTCAACTATATTTGAGAACTTTATTTTCCGCGGTAAACACTTCGGTGAGAACATTTCTGTTATCATTTGTATTGTTTATCTTCGATTTCACTCTTATCTCTGTCTCTCACCGCCCCACCCATGGCTGTCTGCGTGAATTGTGCGAAGCCGGTCTCCGACCGTGACCGTGGTTCCAGTCTCCAGTGCAGCGCTTGCAAGGGGAGTATGCATCTGGCTTGCACGGATCTGCGAGCCGAGGATCGTGTGACCAGACAGGCGGTTCGTGGGCTCAAAATTCTATGTAATGGCTGTTGTTCAAACATAGAAACGTTCGCCAATCTTAAGGCTCTCCTTCAGGATCATAAAAATGATCTCCAATCTAAGATTGAAATTATAGATGCAAAATCAACTGAAATAAACGATAAGCTCAGATCCATAGAGGAAAGATTTAATACCTTCGATGATGTTTCATCCCCAATTTTTGCTGATAAGATTGCAAATGAGGCTGTCGATAGAATTAATCGAGCAAGGAATGTTCTTGTCAGGGGAGTCCAGGAGGTGACGGGTGATGTGGAGGCGAAAGGAAATCATGATTCGGGGGTTGTTGATGAGGTCTTGCAGGCTGTGGGCATGCGGAATTCTCCAGTTACATTGTTCAGGGTTGGAAAACCTGGCGGTAAATTCCCTAGGATGATTAAGGTGGTCATGCAAAATGAACATGATGCAAGGCATATCCTGCGGAATAAACGAAAGCTTCTTGAAAGAATGTCAACAAAGAATGTAACTGTCGTAGATGATAAAACTCTAATCCAACAGGAGAGCTTGAAACTATTGCGATCGGAGCTCGAAAACAGAAAACTTAATGGCGAAACTGATCTCACTATAAAGTATTCACAAGGCATCCCAAAGATAGTCAGGTTTCGTCGACAATAATCACACAGAGAAATTTGTCGATTGGCTGTTTTTGTACACGAACATAGCTAGTTTGAATTCGAAATTTACCGAGCTTATTTGTACCGTACAGGATCTCAATCCAGCCTTTATTCTTATCTCTGAAACGTGGTTAACAGATGTACAACCCAATTCCTTGTACAGTATCAATGGATATTCTCTTTATAGATGTGACCGCTTGAACCGTCGAGGTGGAGGAGTATGCGTGTATGTATCGTCAGCAGTCTCAGACATTTGCTGTGTCTCTCAATTATCTGTTGAGGATGTTGCTAACATTGAACTTATAGCTCTTAAAGTACATAAAGGTACAAACGTTTTTCATTTGGTATGTATTTATCGCCCCGGTGATACGTCCATAAATGACGACATTATACTGGTTGAAAGATTAGAGCAATTATCCTCTCTTGAAAATCTCATTGTTATCGGAGATTTCAACCTACCGGGTATCTCTTGGCCGATTAAAATTACTCCTACCGATTCTCTTAATTCAAGAAATCTTTATCTTGATTTTTTTCTTAACTCTAATTTACGTCAGTTGATCCTGGAGCCCACACGTTTTAGAGTAAACAACACTCCTTCCATTCTTGATCTTGTGTTGACCAATCAATCCTCTTTATTAACGACACCTGACATTCGATCGCCTATCGGTAGCTCGGACCATGCTACAATTACTTCACGAGTACAGCTCAATCTTTTGAAGATGACTGAACAAACTTGCAGAACGATTGATGTGTTGAATATAGAAGCATTAAAGTCCAGATTGGCAGATGTGGGCTGGCGGGAAGTACTGGGAGACTCTTGTGATCCTAACACCGTTTGGAAACATTTTCTTGATGCCCTTGCTTTCCATAGGAATCAGTGTACCGTACAGAAAACCATTGTTCAGAATAAACTTAAGCCTTGGTTGAACAGCGAAATTCTTTCCATGGTAAAACATAAAAAGAAACTATGGTGTAAGCATAAACGATCTAAAAATGATAATGATTTCCATGCCCACAGGGAGTTTTCGAATATGTTGAAAAAGTGCATAAATTGTTCACGAGAAAGATATGAGGAATCCATTGCCACCTCCAACAACCCAAAAACGCTGCACAAATATATCCGCTCAAATTTAATATCCAAGGTGGGCATTCCATTGTTGAAGAGCGGTGATGAGTTATGTCGGGATGGTCTGGATACCGCCAACCTGCTTGCTGATACTTTCTCATTGGTTTACACACTTGAGGATACTCCAACTCAATATCCAGAAATCAAGGGTTCAAGATTGCTGTCTTCCCTGGAAAAGATAGAGTTCACCCCAGATGATATAAGGCGACATCTAAATTTACTGAAGAAAAATTCTTCCCCTGGACCGGATCAGTTGTCACCACTACTCCTGAGGTCCTTGTCTGAATACTTGGCCTTTCCACTTTCTATTATATTGAATTTATCATTCAATGAGTCTACAGTGCCTGCTCTTTGGAGAAAAGCTTGCATCACACCAGTATTCAAGACAGGTAGTAAGCTGGACCCTAATAACTATCGCCCTATCAGTCTTACACCGGTTGTATGCAGAATAATGGAATCTATCATTGCTGAGAAAATTCGTCATTTTGCCAATGAACACAAATTGGTTCCAAAACAGCAACATGGCTTCGTCAAGGGTAAATCAACCATGACGAATCTACTGGGGTGCATCAACAGTTGGACTGCGGCTTTAGACAGGGGGGAGGCGATGGACGTTATTTATTTGGACTTCTCCAAGGCCTTTGATCGGGTGCCTAGGCAGAGGTTGTTTCATAAATTGGAACATTGTGGGATTCGGGGAAAACTTCTCCTTTGGATAAAATCCTTTTTGTCTGACCGAGAGTTCTGCGTTCGCATCGGGAGTTCTTTTTCGACAGACAGAGTGGTACAGAGCGGCGTACCCCAGGGATCTGTCCTTGGGCCGCTGTTGTTTATATAATATGCCAGTGACGTATCTCGCCACATCCGGTCTGACTGTGCTTTTTATGCCGACGACACGAAGATTTTTAATTACTCCACCCAACACAAGACTTTACAGGAAGATCTGGATTCAATATCTCAGTGGTGCTCGGACTGGCTTTTGCCACTGAATATAGATAAATGTGTTGTTTTGCATCTCGGGGGCAATCATTCGCGTAGGACATATATGCTGGGTGAGCATCTTTGAGAATTTTTGAGAATTTGTCGTGGTCAGAGCATATTACGAAAATTGTGAAAGTTACGTAAGACCATTGTTGGAATATTGCGGGCCTGTGTGAAAGGCTGATTTAGTGCGTGATCAACAGTGCTTGGGAAAAACTACAACGGAAGGCAACACGACTTTGGTTTGGAGGTGCACGACCAAGCTATGAGGAAAGATTGAGTATGGTGGGTCTCAGCACCTTCGAAAGGCGCAGGCTACGAGGAGACTTGATTATCACTTTTCGTATATTGAGGTACAATTATGGCATGCTGAGGGACATATATAGTGTAAGCTCTGACACTCGTTTGAGGGGTCACCATTTAAAACTTAAGAAGGAAAACTTTTCTGTCAGGTGCCGCAAGAATTGTTTAGTGAATCGCGTGTTCACAGTGTGGAATTCCCTACCTGCGGGAATTGTCGGTGCGAGTTCGGTTGGAGTGTTTAAGAGTGGATTGGACGGGTGGTTTGGCTGAGACATTAATGAAAATATGAAAATTTGTTTTTTTTTTTTTTTTTTGGCTTAGTTTGCTATCGGGTTTTCTATTGGACATTTAATGAGGTATGTTTACTACTGAGGCAACAAATTTTGTTAATTTTAGGGTTTATGGGTTCGCCCCTCCCTTTGTTTGTGTATTAATAATAATAATAATAAAAAATTTCAACTTTCAACTTGACTCTGGAGAGGACAAAAAGTAGTTCTTTTTTTGCCTGTTCATTCTAGAGAGCTTGTCATTCCATTGTAGGGTTTTCATTTGTCCAATTTTCAGGCAGAAATAGTCTTCTATGGTTACATTGAACATACAGACGACAATTGGTTGTCAAATAAAATTCTGTACGTCCATTCGTCAGTAACATGATAATTACTAAAAAAAAATTTTCAGGGCAGTTTCTAAGCAAAATGGAAAGATCGAGTTTGTGAAGGAACAAAATCCGTTCATGGCCACTTGAAGTTCAATTTGCAATTCAAAAAACATATTTAATCAATGTTTGATACACTTTTCCGATTTATTTCTTTCACGGGTGGCCTTTAATGTTACAGTAACTCTTTGAAACTTTAAAGGTAGCTGCGTGTTATGAAATTTTTTTCTTGAACTGTCAATTTTACGAGAAGATGGGGACCAAAAAAACCAATTTAATCATGGTATTAATATGTTTTGAAATATTTTACTCTTCAAAATACACAAAGACAATCATCATCTTGTGCAATAGTCTGAAAGGAAATTTTCAAGGAAAGTCATTACAAATTAAGAATGGAATAATTAATATTTAGAAATATATTTGATGATAGTAAAATCAATACAAAAAGAAATCAATGTTTTTTGAATATAAAATAATAATAATCTTATCTTTATTTCTGATCCACAAGTGCAACACTTGCACTTGTGGCAATTGAACCTAAAATACTAAATACAATAATTCTTGACAATTTAAACATTAGAAAAGTTTACAAAAAGGTATGTACAAGATTTTCAACTGAAGGAATTGATCCTCCACACAGTGATAAAATTAAAATATAGATATATAATATTTAGATTTGATATAATGGTATAAATTTTTTAATTTTAATTCTATACAATCTGAAAGTTGAAAATATCTATGTATTCAAATGAACAGAATTGTATATGATTTTTAAGAACAGTTTTTTTTTAGTTGCATTAGAGCATTTCTAAGGTTTCTTGCATTTATGCTGCTTCAAAGTTAAATGAACCAAACGTATATGAGTTTTAAGACTACTTTTTCGACTTGTAGAATGTTCACATAGGTGGCATTTGTGCGCCTTTATGTTGAAATGAAATCTATCCATATGATTCTTGAGATCATTTTTCTGATTAGCAGCATAATCACATAAGTTACATTTATGTTGTTTCAACTTCAAATGAATTGTGTCTATATGTCTTTTCAGATGAGATTTATGATTCGTCGAATATTCACATAAGTTACATTTGTGTACCTTTATGTTGAAATGAAAACCATCCGTATGTTTCTTGAGTTCTGTTTTCTTATTTGCACCATAATCACATAAGTTACATTTATATTGCTTCAAACTTAAATGAACTGAGTCCACATGATTTTTTAGACAATCTTTATAATTCGTCGAATATTTGCATAGGGGGCATTTGTGTACCTTTATGTTGAAATGAAAACCATCCATATGTTTCTTGAGTTCAAATTTATGATTTGAAGCATAATCACATAAGTTACATTTGTGTACCTTTATGTTGAAATGAAAACCATCCGTATGATTCTTGAGTTCTGTTTTCCTATTTGAAGCATAATCACATAAGTTACATTTATGTTGCTTCAAATTTAGATGAACTGTGTCTTTATGCATTTTTAGATTATATTTATGAGTCGCTGCATATTCACATAGATGGCATTTGTGTTCCCTCAATTTAAAATGAACAGCATTTTTATGCTTGTTGAGATGACTTTTATTACTTGTAGCATAATCACATGAGTTACATTTATGTTGCTTCAAATTTAAATGAACCGAGTCCACATGATTTTTTAGACAATGTTTATAATTAGTTGTATATTCACATAGGTGGCATTTGTATTCCTTCATGTTGAAATGAAAAGCCTTGATATGATTCTCGAGTTCAATTTTCTGATTAGCAGCATAATCACACAAGTTACATTTATGTTGCTTCAATTTTAAATGAATTGATTGATAATGTCTTTTGACATTTCCCTTTCTGTTTGAAGCATAATCGCACAAATGACATCTATACTGTTTTAAATTATTCGAATGAACTCCATCTATATGTTTTTCAAGGATAGCCTTTTCACTACTAGCAAAACTGCATAAGTGACATTTATATTCTATCAAGTTTAAGTGAAGCGAGTCTATCTGATTTTCATCAAAAATGTTAGAACTGTCAATATCTTGATCGTGTTTTTCTTCCAATTTGATAGAATGAAAATTCTCATTATCGATCTGTTGTGTTGGATTCATAGCATGATTATGTTCATTTAGAAAAGAGTATTCTCCCCTCTCATGACCTCCAATTACGTCATTAATTTGTTCAGTGATGTCCACATCTTCAATTTTCACCTCGAAACTTTCAGATTTCTCTTCATTATCTTGATGTGAGGCACTGAAACAAATTAAATTGTCAATCAAGAACATTTTTCCAGAATAATAAGAACTAAAAAATAATTACTCTACTTTGGTTTTTAAATTAGAATCGCAAGATTAACATCTATAATGGGCAAACTGCCAAATTGGAACCCGCGAGATATCAAAAATTAAAGATATCTATCATGCAATATTTCGTAAAAATACATAAGAAAGAGCTGATCTCATTAAAGTTTAGACGATGAGATGATTATTCAGATTGCAAGGAAATATCTGGAGTTTTTCTGCAGCTTCATATTCAAATCAAGAAGTGGCATAAAAAAGATAGAATAGAAAGTTTTGAAAATATTGGGACTGAAAAGTACTAAGACAATTGAACAAATATGAAATAATATTTAATGCTTACTTACCAGTCATAAGTGGCAACGGAACACTTATTTTCTTCTTCATAGACATTATTACCTGAAGATCCAGTATTTACAATTTCATTAGATAATTTAATTTCGTAAACATAATCTTCAACCTTAATATCTTCCATTTTGAATTTTCAGTATTAAAATGTCACACTTCTTATAGCTATATTATTTTATTTCACTAGAACACTTTTGACCACCCTGCACTAATTATTGAGTATAAAATGATTTCTTACTATTAATGTAGTGCTATATACGGTATTAATGACATAGAAATATATGTTTCCTTCTTCTTCTTCTAGAAGCAGCCCTTATTATTTTGGACAGATACATTTACTAATTTTTAACAATTATTAAAGCAATTGTATTAAATTTAACAGAAAATCTTTAAATAGATCTGTGGATATTTTAATTATTCTAAATATCAATTTTTTCTAAGTAGCTATGTTCTTTTACTATAGGACGTTTTTGACCACGCTACACTAAACCATTTTTCAAAATTAGTTGGCTAAGATTTCTGAACATAAATTTTTCATGCTTCTGTCTCCGTTCCAGCTCAAAGCCAAGCTCCAGTAAAATACCCGGGTGGTCACTAATATGTGGCTCAAAGACCTCAACTTTACATTTATTTGTTTCAACATTAGTAAAGATATAATCTACTTTGGAAATACTAGTATGACCCCTAATGTTAGTAGAAACCCTAGTAGCACTTTGGGATGTAGCCCTCAAACCAAAACAATGGAGAGCATCCATCAACAATTTAAAGTTTGTACAGTCCTTTTTAAAATAATCTATAATTAAATCGCCACATAAAACAATAGAATCCACAGTTTGAAAATTCAGGGAAAGTCATAGCAAATTAAAAACGGAATAATGAATATTTAGAGATATATTTGATGATAGTAAAATCAATACAAAAAGAAATCAATGTTTTTCGAATATAAAATAATAATCTTATCTTTATTTCTGATCCACAAGTGCAACACTTGCACTTGTGGCAATTGAACTTAAAATACTAAATACAATAATTCTTGACAATTTAAACATTAGAAAAGATTACAAAAAGGTATGTACAAGATTTTCAACTGAAGGAATTGATCCTCCACACAGTGATAAAATTAAAATATAGATATATAATATTTAGATTTGATATAAAGGAATAAATTTTTTAAATTTAATTCTATACAATCTGAAAGTTGAAAATATTTATGTATTCAAATGAACAGACTTGTATATGATTTTTAAGAACAGTTTTTTTTTAGTTGCATTAGAGCATTTCTAAGGTTTCTTGCATTTATGCTGCTTCAAAGTTAAATGAACCAAACGTATATGAGTTTGAAGACTACTTTTTCGACTTGTAGAATGTTCACATAGGTGGCATTTGTGCGCTTTTATGTTGAAATGAAATCTATCTTTATGATTCTTGAGATGATCTTTCTGATTAGCAGCATAATCACATAAGTTACATTTATGTTGTTTCAACTTCAAATGAATTGTGTCTATATGTTTTTTCAGATTAGGTTTATGATTCGTCGAATATTCACATAAGCTACATTTGTGTACCTTTATGTTGAAATGAAAACCATCCGTATGTTTCTTGAGTTCAAATTTATGATTTGAAGCATAATCACATAAGTTACATTTATGTTGCTTCAAATTTAGATGAACTGTGTCTTTATGCATTTTTAGATTATATTTATGAGTCGTTGCATATTCACATAGATGGCATTTGTGTTCCCTCAATTCAAAATGAACAGCATTTTTATGCTTGTTGAGATCACTTTTATTACTTGCAGCATAATCACATGAGTTACATTTATGTTCCTTCAAATTTAAATGAATTGATTTATAATGTCTTAGGAGATGGTGCTTTTCGTTTGCAGCATAATCACATAAGTTACATTTATGTTGTTTCAACTTCAAATGAATTGTGTCTATATGTTTTTTCAGATTAGGTTTATGATTCGTCGAATATTCACATAAGTTACATTTGTGTAGCTTCAAATTTAAATGAATTGAATCATAATGACTTTTGAGATTTGCCTTCCGGTTTGAAGCATAATCGCACAAATGACATCTATACTGTTTTAAATTATTCGAATGAACTCCATCTATATGTTTTTCGAGGATAGCCTTTTCACTACTGGCAAAACTGCATAAGTGACATTTATATTCTTTCAAATCTAAATGAAGCGAGTCTATCTGATTTTCGCCAAAAATGTTAGAACTGTCAATATCTTGATCGTGTTTTTCTTCCAATTTGATAGAATGAAAATTCTCATTATCGATCTGTTGTGTTGGATTCATAGCATGATTATGTTCATTTAGAAAAGAATATTCTCCCCTCTCATGACCTCCAATTACGTCATTAATTTGTTCACTGATGTCCACATCTTCAATTTTCACCTCGAAACTTTCAGATTTCACTTCATCATCTTGATGTGAGGCACTGAAACAAATTAAATTATCAATCAAGAACATTTTTCCAGGATAATAAGAACTAAAAAATAATTACTCTACTTTGGTTTTTAAATTAGAATCGCAAGATTAACATCTATAATGGGCAAACTGCCAAATTGGAACCCGCGAGATATCAAAAATTAAAGATATCTATCATGCAATATTTCATAAAAATACATAAGAAAGAGCTGATCTCGTTAAATTTTAGATAACGAGAGAATTATTCAGATTGCAAGGAAATATCTGGAGTTTTTCTGTACCTTCATATTCAAATCAAGGAGTGGCATAAAAAAGATAGAATAGAAAGTTTTGAAAATATTGGGACTGAAAAGTACTAAGACAATTGAACAAATATGAAATAATATTTAATGCTTACTTACCAGTCATAAGTGGCAACGGAACACTTATTTTCTTCTTCATAGACATTATTACCTGAAGATCCAGTATTTACAATTTCATTAGATAATTTAATTTCGTAAACATAATCTTCAACCTTAATATCTTCCATTTTGAATGTATTTTTGAATTTTCAGTATTAAAATGTCACACTTCTTATAGCTATATTATTTTATTTCACTAGAACACTTTTGAACACGCTGCACTAATTATTGAGTATAAAATGATTTCTTACTATTAATGTAGTGCTATATACGGTATTAATGACATAGAAATATATGTTTTCTTCTTCTTCTTCTAGAAGCAGCCCTTATTATTTTGGACAGATACATTTACTAATTTTTAACAATTATTAAAGCAATTGTATTAAATTTAACAGAAAATCTTTAAATAGATCTGTGGATATATTAATTATTCTAAATATCAATTTTTTTTAAGAGTAGTTATGTTCTTTCACTATAGGACGTTTTTGACCACGCTACACTAAACCATTTTTCAAAATTAGTTGGCTAAGATTTCTGAACATAAATTTTTTATGCTTCTGTCTCCGTTCCAGCTCAAAGCCAAGCTCCAGTAAAATACCCGGGTGGTCACTAATATGTGGCTCAAAGACCTCCACTTTACATTTATCTGGTTCAACATTAGTAAGGATATAATCTACTTTGGAAATACTAGTATGACTCCTAATGTTAGTAGAAACCCTAGTAGCACTTTGGGATGTAGCCCTCAAACCAAAGGAGAGCATCCATCAACAATTTAAAGTTTATACAGTCCTTTTTAAAATAGTCTATATTTAAATCGCCACATAAAACAATAGAATCCACAGTATCAAAACAGGACTGCAGAGCACAAAATATTCAATTGAAAAAGAGTTCAAAATTACCAGTACCTGGTCGATAAACACTAAGAATGGCTAGACGAGCCCCACGGCCCGAAATCATAATGGTATACGAAAACAACTTGGTCAGAAAGATATTTGAACTTTTCATCCAAACATCCTTTTAGCCAAAAACAAAGTCTCATAATTGGCATAACAAACCGTGCAATTGCCCTAACCGGCCCATCTTTGAGAGCGGACACACTGAACAGAGTTAGGAAAATTTTAATCAACAACAACTACCCTATTGATTTAGTGAACAAGATTATCAAACAAAGAACGCACAGGTTTTACAACAGAACAGAAATTCAAGATAAATTCTGCAAGTACATGATTTGAAGGTATGCCATAAAACGCATAATAATTAAAACAAATTGTAGAAATTACTATGTTTTACTACCAATAAGAATATATTTTACACATTTTCTTGTGACTCGAGTTTCGGGTAATGAAATATCCCATCATCAGACAACTGAAGACCTAACAGTGGTACAGACGTATTTAAACAAATGTGATGAATATTTTGAATATTTCAACAGATTCTCGGTGACACCTAATAGTGGTACAGAGGTTTACAATCGGAAAGGGATAAAAAACCGCGTTAAAAAAGAGGGGCCTTCTAACAGATATCGGAATGTCGGCAATCGAGAAAGAAGGTTGTTAAACAGATGGTACCCATTTAAATATTTCATATAATATTTGGATTCACAAAGCTCCATACAGTCATTCATTATTTTTTATATTTTTTTTATTGTGAACGAATTTGAAAATTTCAATAATCAAGTTTCTTTTCTTTTGAATCTACATGTAAAATTTTCTTAAGATTTTCTTTTGTTGAATGGAATTACTATTTTCTAAAGAATGAAAATCTTAAGAAAATTTTACATGTAGATTCAAAAGAAAAGAAACTTGATTATTGAAATTTTCAAATTCATTCACAATAAAAATAATGTAAAAAATAATGAATGACTGTATGGAGCTTTGTAAATCCAAATATTTGAGATATACAACAAAATAATGTAAAAATAATAAATGACTGTACGGTACACAATTCATTTGAAGTTGAAACAACATAAATGTAACTAATGTGATTATGCTGCTAATCAGAAAAATCATCTCAAGAATCATATGGATAGATTTCATTTCAACATAAAGGCGCACAAATGCCACCTATGTGAACATTCTACAAGTCGAAAAAGTAGTCTTAAAACTCATATACGTTTGGTTCATTTAACTTTGAAGCAGCATAAATGCAAGAAACCTTAGAAATGCTCTAATGCAACTAAAAAAAAACTGTTCTTAAAAATCTTATACACGTCTGTTCATTTGAATACATAGATATTTTCAACTTTCAGATTGTATAGAATTAAATTTAAAAAATTTATTCCATTATATCAAATCTAAATATTATATATCTATATTTTAATTTTATCACTGTGTGGAGGATCAATTCCTTCAGTTGAAAATCTTGTACATACCTTTTTGTAAACTTTTCTAATGTTTAAATTGTCAAGAATTATTGTATTTAGTATTTTAAGTTCAATTGCCACAAGTGCAAGTGTTGCACTTGTGGATCAGAAATAAAGATAAGATTATTATTTTATATTCGAAAAACATTGATTTCTTTTTGTATTGATTTTACTATCATCAAATATATCTCTAAATATTCATCATTCCGTTTTTAATTTGCTATGACTTTCCCTGAAATTTCAAACTATTGCGCAAGATGACGATTGCCTTTATGTTTTTTGAAGAGTAAAATATTTCAAAACAGTAGTGAAGATGTCGTCCAGACAGATCGATGCGAATATCTCTCTACAAGTTAGTGTTTCCCAATGTGTATACTGTAGAAAACAAATAGTGAAAGAAAGTGCTAAATGTCAAAATTGCCATAAGTGTTTTCACCCCGGGTGTTTGAAAATGAAAAAATGTTGTGATATTGAATCATCGAATCATATCTCGAGCGAGAAAATGAAAGGTAACATGTCACCGATGTGTGAAATGGATGATAAAATCATAAGTGCTGAGTCCAGTCAACAGGACCTGTTAATAAGAATTGTCTACGAACTGGAGTCTTAAAACAATATACTTATGGAAAATAATTCTTTGCTTAAATTTAAAATAGAGTGCCTTGAATCTCAGATTGAAAACATGAAACACAATGACAAATGACAACAAAAAGTGTGTAAAAAACATATCTGATAAACTGCATAATTCAGGTGATAATTATGAGCGGAATTCCGGAGATTCCCATGTGGATTTTCCATTAGTGACTGCTGCAACTGATACTCCTAAACTACGTGACAGTACTTTTGTAGCAGGATCTTCAACTGTCCATCCTTCGAGGCAAAAATTTAAAGTACCCAAAAAGTTTACTCTAACCGAGGTTAATCATACGATAGAACAAGCGCAATTGGTGGATGAAATGGGTTTGATGGGTTGAAGATTTGGAGAAATTTCTGAGAAGTTAAATTCACGCTTTCCGGATTCCTAATAATCGTTCAAAGTTCTAATTCCCAGTTTTGACTATGAGAAGGCCCTTGATAGTTCCAATTGGCCAAATAAAGTTAACGTACATAATTTTTTTCGCCGGAGAACGAATAAAGATCGAGCAGGTTAAATGCCAGTGCTACACTGAGTATTTGAAAATTACGCAGCTGAATGTCCAGTGCATTTTAAATAAATTAGATAATTTAGATTTGTTATTGTCAGAAACATATGTTCAACAACACTCAAGTGTTGTTGAAGGCTAAT
This sequence comes from Megalocaria dilatata, assembly GCA_034642435.1. Taxonomy (NCBI): domain Eukaryota; kingdom Metazoa; phylum Arthropoda; class Insecta; order Coleoptera; family Coccinellidae; genus Megalocaria; species Megalocaria dilatata. The sequence continues at coordinate 42,953,121 of CM067862.1, read as the reverse complement.
TGCTTTTGCCGCACTTCCAGGGAACATGGCGGAACTGCGATATATGCAAAGAAAAACTTAAAAGTGAAAAAATTAATGTTGACAAAGTTCTCTGAGGAAATGCATATTGAAATCTGTGGTGTTGTGATTTCGGGCCGGGGGGCTCGTCTAGCCATTCTTAGTGTTTATCGACCAGGTACTGGTAATTTTGAATTCTTTTTCAATTGAATATTTCGTGCTCTGCAGTCCTGTTTTGATACTGTGGATTCATAAAACATTTCATCTTAAAGATAATTACACATTCATCATATAAGGTATGCATAAAGTTAGTTATAAAATATCCTTATTGGTTAAAATTGAAAATAATGCCATTAGTTTTCAAGGTAAGTTTTCAAATCTCGAATCAACCCTGTAAGATACAGATGGAGATTCCGGGGGGAATTTGATTTAAATTTCAAAATGTAATATTTTTTAATTTCTGGATGATTATTTTTAAACTTCACTTTATTCTTGATGAGATAATTAATTAAACAACTTTACTCTTATTTTGATGGAAATTTGTTGGATGGGCTTAGAATTTGTGACTATAAAAATTGATTACAATTTACACTCCGTCAATAAACTTAATATATTTTCAGCGTGTTGAAATGAAAAATAAGGACGAGACTTACTATATTTGTGAGCGCCAACTGGAAAATATTCAATATACCGACAGATAACTGGAAGTCCTTGATGTATTTTTCTGGAAATGTTTAAGGAATGGTAAAGCAGGGAAGAAATTAATCGATGAGTTGCCTTTTGAATATCGGTAAGTTGATAAGGTTAAAAACTGAAAGGTCATAAAGAGAAGTATTTGAAGGATTCGGTCTTTACTTGATGGAAATTCATTTTTAACTAGAAATAAATAAAATTCAATTTCCACAAACTTTGTGGAATATTATTTATTACTACATAGTTGGTCATAAAAAATTAAATTGCCAAATAATTTTTCTTGGTTGATCTGAATAAATTTTAACTGTTTCAAAATAACTATCATTTCAATTGTAGTTTAAGCTGAAAATTTAGTTAACAGTGTGTGATAAAACCATTATTATACAATGTAAAATTATTTCTCTTTACCTAAAAAAATTTGCGATTGTAAATTTCCAATTTCTATGAACATACTTGTGAAATTTTAAATAAAAAATCCATGTAGAATTGAAACTTACAACTGGAGTCAAAACGCCGCCCTTGTTATTCCGTACTCGTTCTGGAATGCTTCCTATTTGGTCGCTTTATTTTTATTTACGGAATTTTGAACTTAAAATGGTCTTAAATGGTTGCATTGGACAAAAAGAAAAAAAGTGCGAATTCGAAGTTGGAACAGTTTGAAACACGATAACTCTAAAAGAACAATCCAGAAATTTTAAAATTTATATGTATTACTAGCTGACCCGGCCACGCGTTGCTGTGGCTAAAGTTTTTGTTATATTACATTATAGTAAACAATCTAAGAGGAACAATAAGAGAACATCAGGTAGCTTATATGACACGTTCGTAGTTTTACCATAGCAGCGCCATCTATTGATTACTTACTCAACCCAGTCGAAAGGTATCGACATCTGTTAGAATCATTTGGAATTAACAGATAATTGTGACTGTCAAATAATAACAGACAAATAATTATAGCAATAAATTAAAATTGCGACTATAATTTGAGATTTAAACTATCCTATCTCTCAAGTTGGATCGAACTGCACATGGTGTGCGAATTTTATTATAATCGGTTAAGTGGTTTAGGAGTCCATTGAGGACAAACATTGTGACACGAGATTTATGTATATTAAGATTGCATCAACTACTTTATGGAAGCAGATGATATTCGAAAATTATTTTTAAATAATAATAAATTTGGATATCAAAATTAAAATAGTTGATTATAAGGTGACAACAGAGTAATTGCGCATTTTAAATGTAGATATTTGATTGAATTGGTAATATACTTAAATTTCTGTTTTACGTTGGGGTACACAAGATTTAATACTATTTTATAATTATTATTCCTCAACAACTACATCTATCGATATTGGATTGTAGTCATTTTTAATTTTTTTTTAAATTAAATTTTGCCGAGAATAAATATGATTTAAGAATAACATTTAAAACAAATTTAAACCTCAGTAAATGAATTATAAACAATAGGACATAGGTAGAACTTTTCAAAAAAGGATTCAAGGACATTTAAAAAGTTTCCTCAATGAAAAAAGTAATTCCATTCTTTTATACCATTTATCGGATGCAGGATAAGAATTTAACCAGAATTTTGCATGTTGAATAAAAGTCCCCAACTTCATTAGAAGCACTGGAAATAAACAGACAATATAATCGAAATTTTACTCAATTCCAAGTAAAACTCAATTTTAGAATTACTATAGACCTTACTTCATAATATGCCTGCAAAAGTACAAAACAATGAATGTGTTTTCAAAATAAATTTAATTATTTAAAATGTAAAAAATCAGATAGTGTTAGTGTGACAGTAAAGCAATCGTTTTATTCATAATAAATATGTGGAAATTAGAATAACCATATTTAAAATAATATTTTCAAATATATTTTCTCGGTTAATATAAATAAATTAAATGTTTCAAAATGATTAGCATTAAGTTATTCAAAAATCAATTTGAATGTGAGTCAATACTTGATAGAAGTAAAATTTAAATGATTTTAAATTCAGAATTATATATTCTAACTCCTACAATATATATTTAAACTATATACAAAAACTATCAAAATGATATTCTTATATATAATCAATATAAAATATTTTTCAATGTCTTGGAAAAAACCTTTTTACATCCCGACATGAAACGTATCGATACAAATGTATTAACAAATAACTATTTAAGTATGTAAATTAACATACAAATACAAGAAAATCCACTATTCCAAAATTATCTAAAATTCTCAAAATAAAGAATCAAATAAAAATAATTGAACGGAATTCCAACATTTGATAGCTATTTCGGTTCCTAGTTTCAATATATACTGTAAAATATATATCAATAATTCTGAAATTAAAGTAATTTAAAAAATTCAGTTGCAGTGATAACTCATGCCGAAAATTCCGATAAAAATTTCTAATAAAACCATTTAATATTTGTTTTTAAAAGGCATATTTTTAAAACAGGTTAAGAAGTATAAAATAATTTTCGTTTGCTAATCCAGATTTCTGATTGCAAATTGTGAATTTCTTTAAAAATATTCGTAAGATATAAAATAAAAAGTGCCTGAAAAATTTCAACTTTCAACTTGACTCTGGAGAGGACAAAAAGCACTTCTTTTTTTGCCTGTTCATTTTAGAGAGCTTGTCATTCCATTGTAGGGTTTTCATTTGTCCAATTTTCAGGCAGAAATAGTCTTCTATGGTTACATTGAACATACAGACAACAATTGGTTGTCAAATCAAATTCTGTACGTCCATTCGTCAGTAACATGATAATTTTGAAGACAAACAATTGAGGGACTCGAAATTTTCCGGGCAGTTTTTAAGCAAAATGGAAAGATCGAGTTTGTGAAGGAACAAAATCCGTTCATGGCCACTTGAAGTTCAATTTGCAATTCAAAAAACATATTTAATCAATGTTTGATACACTTTTCCGATTTATTTCTTTCACGGGTGGCCTTTAATGTTACAGTAATTCTTTGAAACTTTAAAGGTAGCTGCGTGTTATGAAATTTTTTTCTTGAACTGTCAATTTTACGAGAAGATGGGGACCAAAAAAACCAATTTAATCATGGTATTAATATGTTTTGAAATATTTTACTCTTCAAAATACACAAAGACAATCATCATCTTGTGCAATAGTTTGAAAGGAAATTTTCAAGGAAAGTCATTACAAATTAAGAATGGAATAATGAATATTTAGAAATATATTTGATGATAGTAAAATCAATACAAAAAGAAATCAATGTTTTTCGAATATAAAATAATAATCTTATCTTTATTTCTGATCCACAAGTGCAACACTTGCACTTGTGGCAATTGAACTTAAAATACTAAATACAATAATTCTTGACAATTTAAACATTAGAAAAGTTTACAAAAAGGTATGTACAAGATTTTCAACCGAAGGAATTGATCCTCCACACAGTGATAAAATTAAAATATAGATATATAATATTTAGATTTGATATAATGGTATAAATTTTTTAATTTTAATTCTATACAATCTGAAAGTTAAAAATATCTATGTATTCAAATGAACAGACGTGTATAAGATTTTTAAGAACAGTTTTTTTTTAGTTGCATTAGAGCATTTCTAAGGTTTCTTGCATTTATGCTGCTTCAAAGTTAAATGAACCAAACGTATATGAGTTTGAAGACTACTTTTTCGACTTGTAGAATGTTCACATAGGTGGCATTTGTGCGCTTTTATGTTGAAATGAAATCTATCCATATGATTCTTGAGATCATTTTTCTGATTAGCAGCATAATCACATAAGTTACATTTATGTTGTTTCAACTTCAAATGAATTGTGTCTATATGTTTTTTCAGATTAGGTTTATGATTTGTAGAATATTCACATAAGCTACATTTGTGTACCTTTATGTTGAAATGAAAACCATCCGTATGATTCTTGAGTTCTGTTTTCCTATTTGCAGCATAATCACATAAGTTACATTTATATTGCTTCAAACTTAAATGAACTGATTCCACATGATTTTTTAGACAATGTTTATAATTCGTGGAATATTCACATAGGTGACAATTGTGTGCCTTTATGTTGAAATGAAAACCATCCATATGTTTCTTGAGTTCACTTTTCTTATTTGAAGCATAATCACATAAGTTACATTTATGTGGCTTCAGATTTAAATGAACTGTGTCTTTATGCATTTTTAGATTATATTTATGAGTCGTTGCATATTCACATAGATGGCATTTGTGTTCCCTCAATTTAAAATGAACAGCATTTATATGCTTCTTGAGATCACTTTTATTACTTGCAGCATAATCACATGAGTTACATTTATGTTGCTTCAAATTTAAATGAACTGAGTCTATATGCTTTTTTACATTATATTTATAATTAGTTGTATATTCACATAGGTGGCATTTGTATTCCTTCATGTTGAAATGAAAAGCCTTGATATGATTCTCGAGTTCAGTTTTCTGATTAGCAGCATAATCACACAAGTTACATTTATGTTGCTTCAAATTTAAATGAATTAATTTACAATGTCTTTTGAGATGGAGCTTCTCGTTTGCAGCATAATCACATAAGTTACATTTATGTGGCTTCAAATTTAAATGAATTGAATCATAATGACTTTTGACATTTCCCTTTCGGTTTGAAGCATAATCGCACAAATGACATCTATACTGTTTTAAATTATTCGAATGAACTCCATCTATATGTTTTTCAAGGATAGCCTTTTCACTACTGGCAAAACTGCATAAGTGACATTTATATTCTATCAAATTTAAGTGAAGCGAGTCTATCTGATTTTTACCAACAATGTTAGAACTGTCAATATCTTGATCGTGTTTTTCTTCCAATTTGATAGAATGAAAATTCTCATTATCGATCTGTTGTGTTGGATTCATAGCATGATTATGTTCATTTAGAAAAGAGTATTCTCCCCTCTCATGACCTCCAATTACGTCATTGATTTGTTCAGTGATGTCCACATCTTCAATTTTCACCTCGAAACTTTCAGATTTCTCTTCATTATCTTGATGTGAGGCACTGAAACAAATTAAATTATCAATCAAGAACATTTTTTCAGGATAATAAGAACTAAAAAATAATTACTCTACTTTGGTTTTTAAATTAGAATCGCAAGATTAACATCTATAATGGGCAAACTGCCAAATTGGAACCCGCGAGATATCAAAAATTAAAGATATCTATCATGCAATATTTCGTAAAAATACATAAGAAAGAGCTGATCTCATTAAAGTTTAGACGATGAGATGATTATTCAGATTGCAAGGAAATATCTGGAGTTTTTCTGTACCTTCATATTCAAATCAAGGAGTGGCATAAAAAAGATAGAATAGAAAGTTTTGAAAATATTGGGACTGAAAAGTACTAAGACAATTGAACAAATATGAAATAATATTTAATGCTTACTTACCAGTCATAAGTGGCAACGGAACACTTATTTTCTTCTTCATAGACATTATTACCTGAAGATCCAGTATTTTCAATTTCATAAGATAATTTAAATTCGTAAACATAATCTTCAACCTTAATATCTTCCATTTTGAATTTTCAATATTAAAATGTCACACTTCTTATAGCTATATTATTTTATTTCACTAGAACACTTTTGACCACGCTGCACTAATTATTGAGTATAAAATGTTTTCTGACTATTTATGTAGTGCTATATACGGTATTAATGACATAGAAATATATATTTCATTCTTCTTCTTCTAGAAGCAGCCCTTATTATTTTGGACAGATACATTTACTAATTTTTAACAATTATTAAAGCAATTATATTAAATTTAATCATTAAATAGATCTGTCAATATATTAATTTTTCTGAATATCAATATTTTCTAAGTAGCTATGTTCTTTCACTATAGGACGTTTTTGACCACGCTACACTAAACCATTTTTCAAAATTAGTTGGCTAAGATTTCTGAACATAAATTTTTCATGCTTCCGTCTCCGTTCCAGCTCAAAGCCAAGCTCCAGTAAAATACCCGGGTGGTCACTAATATGTGGCTCAAAGACCTCCACTTTACATTTATCTGGTTCAACATTAGTAAAGATATAATCTACTTTGGAAATACTAGTATGACTCCTAATGTTAGTAGAAACCCTAGTAGCACTTTGGGATGTAGCCCTCAAACCAAAGGAGAGCATCCATCAACAATTTAATGTTTATACAGTCCTTTTTAAAATAGTCTATATTTAAATCGCCACATAAAACAATAGAATCCACAGTATCAAAACAGAACTGCAGAGCACGAAATATTCAATTAAAAAAGAGTTCAAAATTACCAGTACCTGGTCGATAAACACTAAGAATGGCTAGACGAGCCCCACGGCCCGAAATCACAACACCACAGATTTCAATATGCATTTCCTCAGAGAACTTTGTCAACATTAATTTTTTCACTTTTAAGTTTTGCTTTGCATATATCGCAGTTCCGCCATGTTCCCTGGAAGTGCGGCAAAAGCAATTAGCCTTCAACAACACTTGAGTGTTGTTGAACATATGTTTCTGACAATAACAAATCTAAATTATCTAATTTATTTGAAATGCACTGGACATTCAGCTGCGTAATTTTCAAGTACTCAGTGGTAGCACTGGTATTCAACCTATGTAGGGGATTAAACCAAATTTCAATTTCTTGCTGTTAACTATAGATCTTTTTTTAGTGGACTGTATTTATTTAAAGGGCGAAATTTGGACTAAACCTCCACACAATAAATAAGTATCAAATACCCGAGACTTGAGAAAAAATGCTGGGGATGGAAAATAAGTGAAACAAGTAAAGAAAGATGTGAAGGAAAGGGACTCACCTGGTTTCACTGTCTTCTGGGTTTTACACCACATGGGCAATGGTGATATTTGAGAATTCGCCAACTGAATTGTCTTCTTCTACTTAAAACTAACACTTAACTTAAACCTAAATACTAAAGTTTCTTGTACAGAACTTGAAAGTCTTTTGTGGATTTTTCGATGAATATCGTGCGAATTTTCCGCGTGAGAAAGCGATGAGCCGTTAAAATTGTGTGTTCTTCTCGAGATGCGAAGACCAAGTGTGGTAAGAAGGTGGAGGGGTGAGGAAAAGAAGGAATCCGGAAGAGATGGAAATATTGCCGCAAATCCTCTCAAGTCCTTATCTCGAAATTTGAAATCAAACATACCCCCCACCCAAAATAATTATTTTGCGATCGAACCGAGGTATACGCTCTCCAATTCAATTGAAAAAAAAATTTTTTTTTTCCGAAAAATACAGCAAAAAAAAAAAGAATAAACGAGAAAAATTTAATGCACCGTGTGTGACATCATCAATTATTAAACGGCAGTAAAACCACCTTGCTAGTAGGCCTCGTAACGATACCTTTACGAGTATGAATTTTAAGAATTCTTACCACTTCATCTGGGCCCTTACACAATTCCTGGATAATTCCAAGCGGCCATTCGGCCGGAGAAACTCTGGGTTCGTACCACAAAACGACGTCACCAACCTTTATTGGCGGCATCGTTTTAGTCCACTTTGATCGTTTGAGATTCTGATCAATGCATTCGCGACTCCATTGCTTCAAGAACCCTTGAACTATTTGTTGGGTTAATTGCCATCTATCTAACACTCCCATGGGAATTTCCATAATATCAGCCTCTGGACGACAAAGAAGCTCCGAACCAATCAAAAAATGACCCGGAGTCAGCGCTTGAAAATCGTTCGGTGAGCTAGATAGAACACCAATTGGGCGAGAATTCAAAATGGCCTCAATCCGGATGCACACCGTTTGGAATTCTTCCATCGTTAAGACCTGAGATCCAACCACCCTCTTCAAATGATACTTGACACTCTTTATACCGGCCTCCCAAATCCCACCAAAATTCGGTGCATAGGGTGGGTTAAAAATCCATTGAATTTCCCGAGCTGCTAAATAACCCCCTATATCCCTGTTCTGAGCCTGAAGGAACCTACTAATTTCTGAAATTTCACGAGCTGCGCCTCGAAAGTTTCTACCTTGATCCGAATATATATGTGATGGCATTCCCCTACGAGCTATAAAACGATCGAGTGCAGCTAAGAATGCCGCCGTAGACAAACTTGCCACCACCTCTATGTGAACTGCTCGTGAGAAAAAACACACGAACAAGGTTATGTACGTTTTTTCCTGTTTTGCATTTCGCCTGGAATTAAATTTGGTCCAGAAGGGACCACCGACATCCACACCACAATGAGTAAAGCTCCTCGAAGGTTGCACACGAGAGGAGGGAAGATCAGCCATAGGGGGCTGAACAGGAGCCGCTTGGAATCTATAACACTGTAGGCAATGAAAAATCCTCTGTCTTATTAGACTTCTTGCTGACGGAATGTAATATGCTCTTTGCAATAGCGATTGAACCAATTTTGGACCCCCATGACCAGAAAACAGATGGAAATGATCGCAGAGTAACGATGCCAAATAAGATTCACGGGGAATCACATAAGGATGTTTCGAGTGATAAGGAAGTTCAGAATTTTTCAGTCTGCCCCCCACCAGCAGAAAACCCGAAGAGTCCAGAAAAGGACAAAGCGATCGAAACTTAGGTGAGCACATTTTCCCCATGTTAAGTAGCACTATTTCCTTTTCCAAATATCGATTCTGAGTAATTCGAATGGTATTTCTCGAAATTTATTAAATTTCCATTTCATCACAATAAATAGAAATCAGAAAACTGAAACGAAAACGTTATCTATATTCAATCCAGATGACACATGGAGGAGATAAACGATGATAGCATCGAAGAAAACACGAGTTCCACCTCAGATAAAAGAAACAGCAATTTGATAACATCACATCAGAATGCTATACAGGACGCCTATATGAAAGACACAACACAGGATATTCCTTCAACCAGTCACCCAATAACCAATAAAGAGCAAAACATCAAAATAGATAATGCAAATGTAGATACACATTTTTACAGGATGCCATCGACAAGTGATGAAGAATTTTTAGGTTTCCCGGGAAATGAACCAGTAAATAATTCATGGCAGGCAGTTAGGGCCAAAACAACAAAAAGAAGGAAAATCAGTTGCAATACCCCTATTCCAATAACCGTCAACAATAGATTCAACGTGTTGAGTGAGAAAAATGAAAAAACAAATACAACCAGTAAAAACAATGATGATAATAATATACCGAAACCGCCACCAATATTTGTTTATGGTGTTACAAATTATGGTGAAATGGTGAAACAACTACGAACTGTAGTAGAAGATGGAAAGTACATCACAGAATGTCTAGCAGATGACACAATAAAAATAAATTGCGAGCTACCAGACACCTACAGGAAGCTAATTAGATACATGAGAGACAAAAATGTTATACATCACACATATCAACCTAAGGAAGAACGTGCATATAGAGTAGTTGTTAAGCGTCTTCATCGCACCACTGATATTGAAGAAATTAAGCAAGAATTAGCCAAAAAGGGACATCAAGTCAGAAATATCCTTAATTGTAGGAATAGGGTAACCAAAGAGCCTTTAAATATGTTTTTCATTGATTTAGAGCCAGCCATCAATAATAAAGATATCTACAAATTTCAACATCTTCAATATAGATCAATACAAATTGAACCACCTAAAAAAACTAAAGGTATCACACGATGTCAGCAATACGGACACTCAAAGTCATATTGTAACAGACCAAATGCGGAGGGGAGCGTAACACTACAATGTGAGACACCCCAGCTGAATGTGCACTATGCGAAGGTGCTCATCCAGCAAATTATAAGGGATGTGAATTTTATCACAAACTATTGAAATCAAACAACGCAAACAATAGATTAAACATTCATAATAGGACAAATACACAAATAAATCCTGCAATTATATCACAACTTCCACAACAACAAACTCTAACCAATAATGCTTCAGCTTCCAAGACAACTGGAGAGCATGCAGGTATGCAATTTCCGCAACAGCAACAAACCAGAAGTTATGCAGACGCTACCAAGAACATAAATATCGAACCATCAACTGATATAAATAGTATTATGAATAGATTCTTAGATGAGTTTAAAACCATGTTCCAACAGCTCATACAACAGAATAGTATGATATTAAACATGCTAACCACAGTCATAAGTAAAATTCGCTAAGTTTATAAAAGTCGCAGAATGGAATTCCAATGGTCTTCTGCAACATAAAAATGAGGTTGAGTATTTTCTCCATCAGAACTCCATAGACGTCCTTCTCATAAGTGAAACACATTTCACCCATAGATCCTACTTCAATATAGCGAGTTATACCACATACTGTACAAATCATCCAGATAATACTGCCCATGCTGGTACTGCCATTTTAATCAAGAACACTTTCAACCATATAGAACTACCAAAATATCAATGTGACCATCTGCAGGCAACAGTGTTAAAAGTTCAAACATCAAGAAGGAAGATTTCAAGGCTTTCTTCCAAATTCTGGGATCTAAATTCATTGCAGGTGGTGATTATAGCAGCAAGCACATCTTATTTGGTTCACGACTCATTACAACTAAGGGTAGAGAACTAGCGGACCTCATTCAGGAAAATAATTACTCCATACTATCAACTGGAACCGCTACTTATTGGCCGACAGATCCTAATAAAACACCAGACTTACTAGACTTTTTCATAACAAATGGTATTTCTTCTACCTATATGAATATTGTTCCAAGCTATGATCTATCATCAGATCACTCCCCTATCATAGCCACAATAAGTAGCGTTGTAATTCATAAAAAATCAATTCCTCGATTGCATAGTAGAAAAACAGACTGGAATGAATACAGAAGTTTAATCGAAGAACATATATGCCTGAATGTAAGTCTTAAAAGACCAAGTGAAATAGATGGAGTATTGACATCATTTGTTCATCTTCTTAAATATTCTGTGGGAAAAGCCACGCCTACTTCTGAAGAAAAGTGCAAAACATATAATGTTCCAGAGGAAATCAAAAGACTTCTAGCACAGAAGAGAAGAGTTAGAAAGAGATGGCATCAGACACACTCGCCTGCAGACAAGACCATCTTGAACAGATTAACAAATGAACTAAAATTTAAGATGAAAGAACACAAAGAATTGTCATTCAACAACTATGTGTTAAGTTTAAATAGATATGACAATTCAGTGTGGAAACCAATAAAAAACTCAAAAAAACCAAAAATCCATATACCACCTTTACGCAACATACCAGGATCAACTATTCAATGGGCAAGGACTGACAATGAAAAGGCTCAAACATTTGCAGAACACCTGGCTGAAGTATTCACACCCAATGATGACATACACGATTACGAGGTTGAAAGAGAAATGTCTTCTAATACGACTCTTATGAAAAGTATCACCATAAAAGAACTACAAAAAGAAATAAAATACCTGAACACCCGAAAAGCTGCTGGAATAGATGAGGTCACACCAAAAATGATCAAGGAACTGCTTAAGAAAGGAGTAGCAATGATGGCATATATATTCAATGCTATCCTGAGACAAAATTATTGGCCAGAACACCTAAAAACTGCAGAAATAATCCTCATACTGAAACCCGGCAAGAATCCAAACGCTGTAACATCATATAGACCAATTAGCTTACTACCAACTTTATCTAAGATCTTGGAGAAAATTTTGCTATTGAGAATAAAGTCGGATCCCAACACCAAAGAATGGATTCCTCCACACCAATTTGGATTCAGAACAAATCACTCCACCATACAGCAGACACACAGAATAAGTCATGAGATAAGCAAAGCCCTGGAACTCAAACAATACTGCACATCTGCTTTTTTGGATGTAAGCCAGGCCTTTGATAAAGTCTGGCATTCTGGACTATTGTATAAGATAAAGAAATGTCTGCCATTATACTGCTACAAGTTGATGAGATCTTATCTTACTGGAAGGAGATTCAGAGTACGGGTGAATGATAAAGTGTCTGATTTTTATCCTATTCAGGATTCCCCAAGGAAGTGTTATGAGACCGTTTTTGTATACGCTGTATACGGCAGATATGCCCACAAATGCGAATACGATAATGGGAACTTTTGCAGATGATGCTGCAATTCTTGCAAGCCATGAAGATCCCAAAGAGGCATCTAATAGATTGCAAATTCATAATTGAAACACAATAGATTGGAGTTACTATGTATTTACTACCAAGGTTTTTTATTATTTTTGGTTCACATGTTACCGCGGTTTCGAACGATGACCGTTCATCTTCAGACGTAACAGAGGACTAAAGCACTAGTTACAGATTCAGCTTTGAAGTAATGTTCCATTTGGTACAAAAACTGTATAACAGATGTTACAAATTATTCAGAATAAATATTTCCAGTGAAAAGCAATAACAAGGATTACAGAGGTGTTATGGGTTTTTTTATGATGGTACATGAACAATTCCTTTTTCAACAGGTAGCAAGTAAGAAATAGCAGAAAATAATTATGTGCAAATGTCGGTACCTTTTTGAAGCTATTTCGGTTACTTAAAAACATTAAATATTTTTGATTTACACAGATCAGTCTGGTCGTTCATTATATCGATATCATCATTATGCAGCGCTTTGAATATTTCAATTGATTCTAGATAATTTAATTTTCTCCCTTTTGATGCAAGATGGAGGATTTTCAGATTTTCAATTGATGGGAATGAATGACCATTGTCAATACAATGTGTTGCAAATGTTGATGATTTTTTATTCTTTTTAAAGTCAGTTTGGTGTTCTCTGAATCTAGTTTTAAAAGACCGTCCAGTCTGACCTATGTAAATACTATTGCAATCTGAACAGGTTAACTCATAAACTCCCGATTTTTCTATTTTTGGGGTGGTGTCTTTCGCGTTGAATAAAATTGAGGATAATTTGCTAACAGATTTGTAGGCTACATTCAAATTCAATTTTGTGTAAATATTAGCGATTTTTTCACTTACGTCTCCAAAATATGACAATGAAATAATTTTTTCTTTATTATATAATTTTGTATGGGGGTATATTTGATATGATACTACTTGGGAATATTTTTTGGCTGATAATTTATTTATTATATTTTCACTGAAACCGTAGTTCTTAGCTATTGTTTTTATGGTTTTTATTTCATTTTCGAAGTTAGATTTTGAGAGAGATAAGGAATATGCTCTGTGTATCATGGATCTGTAGGCTGCAATTTTTTGATGATATGGATGATTAGAGTCTATGGGAATGCAAATATCCGTGTAGGTAGGTTTTCTATATATATTTAATTCAATTTTGTTTTTTGAATGTGTTATAGAAAGGTCCAAGAATGAAATATTTCTGTTTTTTTTCTTTTTCTAACTTGAATTTTATGGTCGGATGAATGCTATTGATTATTTTTAGAAATTGATCTAGTTGTCTAGCTGTTCCATTGATGCACGCAAGTATGTCGTCTACGTATCTATACCAGAAATGAATTTTCACTGGTAAATCTAAGTCAAATATTTTGTTTTCCATAGATGACATAAAAATATCCGCAAGAAGTGGGCTTAGTGGAGAGCCCATAGCTAGACCATTCGGTTGTTCATATAATTCATTATTAAACTGAAAATAGTTTCTTTGGAGACATAGTTCCAAAAGAATTATGAATTCGCAGTGCAATGATGGATTAACATGTGAACGCTCTGGGATTTCAGATACTTTATTTATTGTATCAGTTCTTGGAATATTTGGGAACATTTTATCTACGTCTAGACTTAATAGATATGAGTTATTTGGTATTGTGAAGTTTTTCAGTTTTTTAGCTAATTCAATGGAATTTTTTATGGAATGTTTTGAAGTGAAATTTGTCAGTGATTTGAACACTTGATTTAGTTCTTTTTCTAATTTATATGTGGGATGACTAGTGAAACAGACAACTGGACGTATTGGACAGTTTTCTTTGTGGGTTTTCATCAGACCATAAAGTTTCGGTGGGCTGGGATTCATATTGATGAAAAAGTTTGGCGATTTTGTAAGGATGGGACAGGATATGTCCGATAAGGTACTTTTTAGAAGTTTTTGAATTTTAGCTGTGGGGTCAGTGTGAATTTTAGATAAATTTTCTTTTTCTATGAAATTATTCATTTTTTCCATATATTGTGATCTAGGCAATATCACAATAGCGTCGGATTTATCTGCTTTAGTAATAGTGAGATCATTTATTCTGACTTTTTTCTTCAATGTTTTTATTGTTTCGGTTAAATTTTCATCGAATTTTAGTTCATAATTTTTGAGGATTTTGTTGATTTTTGAAGGAAAATAATAAAAAACCTTGGTAGTAAATACATAGTAACTCCAATCTATTGTGTTTCAATTATGATCAACTACCAAATAGTAACGGCTGAAGCAATTCACTACTTGCAAATTCATCTTGATGAAATAAAAGAATGGCTGCATAAGTGGAAGATAAAAGTTAATGAAACCAAGTCAGTTCAAGTAAATTATACTCTTCGAAGAGACCAGTGTCCACCCATCTTTATGAACAATATAAAGATACCAAATTCCCCAACTGTTAAATATTTGGGAGTGCATTTAGATAGCAGACTAACCTGGAATAATAATAATAATAATAATATTTATTCATTAAGAGTAGATAACACATCAAAAATTATTTTTAAGCTCATTCACAAGTACACACTACACAAGGTGAATAAATAAACGATATCACAGAAGCTTCAGCTCCGAGAAGCTATAGCTTGTACGTGATGTAATACTATTTAAATTACTCTTTTCCTACGATGGACGAACAAATATCTACAGAAAAATATAATATACAAAAAGAAAATACACACAAATATATCCTATCTTAATGAGAACCTTTGATTAACAAAATTATGTACTCTCCTTCCGTACGAGAGAATCCAGTTTTTCAAATTTTCCTTAAACATGTTAAGGCTGTTAATATTCCTAATGTTACGAGGAAGTTCATTGTAGAGTTTCGGTGCAAGGAAGCTGCAGTGACGCTGTCCCACAGACTTAACACAATGAGGGACGCTGAGTGCATTTACCCTATTTCGTGTATTGTAACCATGTGTGACGGGATTGGAAGCCATTTTGGATTTCTTGATATTAATCAGCATGTGCATACAGAAGAGTTGTCTAATATCCAGTATTTCAGCCTCCTTGAATAGTTTTTCACCAGAGAAAGTGAGAGGTCTACTATAGATGATTCGAAGAATCCATCTTTGAATTACAACCAAGTCTTTCAGATGGTTATCCGTAGCACCACCCCAACCTATGATTCCATAATTCAGCTGGGACTGCACTAACGCAAAATAGAGCATTCTGAGGTGTCTCACGTCAAGATAATCTTTGAGAAATTTAAGTTTGTATAAAACTCCTCTTAGTTTATTGACCAAATTTTTTATGTGCAAGTCCCACCTCAAATGTCGGTCAATTGTTACACCCAAATACCTAACCGAGTCCGCTTCTGGGATAACTGAACCAGGTGTGATCTCAAGGGGCCCCATGCACGGTAATCCACTGCAGTAGGAAGTAAAGGGCAGATATTTCGTTTTTTCTAGGTTTAGTGTCAATGTGTTGTAACTGAACCACTCCATTAAAATTCTGAAGTCATCCTCTGCCTCCGATTTCAAAGAATCCCACGAATCGGATTCACAAAAAAGTGCAGTATCGTCCGCAAAACCAAGAATTTTACCCCTCACTCTGACATCGAGTAAACTATTTATATAGAGCACAAACAAAAGTGGTCCGAGCACAGTGCCCTGTGGTACACCGTAGGTTACACATAAAGGTTCACTCAGTTCCCCATCAATATCCACCTTCTGCTCTCTGTCTGTCAGGTAACTTTCAAGCAAGTCATAGACTTTTCCACGCAAACCATAATTGCTCAATTTATTGAGGAGCTTTCCATGAGAGACTGTGTCAAAGGCTTTAGAAAGATCAATAAAGACGCACAAGGATGGTTTACTCTTATCTAGTGAGTTATAAATGCAGGATGTTAAATGATGTATTGCGTCCTCAGTTGATTTATTCTCTCTAAAACCATATTGATGCTGAGAAATGATGTTATTTTTTTCGCAAAATTTTAATATTCTTGTTTTCAATATTTTTTCCAAGATTTTTGCAATATTAGAGGTTAGAGAGATTGGCCTATAGTTTTCCATCTGCAATCTATTTCCATTCTTGTATAGGGGCTTAACGATTCCGACCTTCAACTTTTTTGGAAAATATCCTCTATCGAAGCAGCGATTTATCAAATGTGTTAGGGGGGTCTTTATTTCATCAGATATTTTCCTCAGCGTTTCTGCTCTGATATTGTCACATCCAGGTGACCTTTTCTGTTTCAGCTGCTTTATTGTCTCAAGAACTTCTTCATTAGTGGCCGGAAATAGACCCATGGAGTTTTTCACTCCTTTGAGAGGTTCTGTGTAATTGTCAGGGATTTTGATTCGCTGTGCGTATACTTGACCCAGAGTACCATAGTAAGAACCAAAACTATTGGAAATATCTTTTTTGGAATCCAGAATCAAACCATCTGTCGATAAAATACTTTCAATCTTTGTGTCTGTTCTTGATCGACCACAGATTTCATTTATTCCCTCCCATAGAGCTTTTGACTGGTTTACGTTGTCTCTTATTAGTTTTCGAGCGTACGTTTTTTTCGCAATTTTAATTAATTTAACTAACTTATTTTTATATGTGAGGTATTCTGTCTTCAGGCGGGTATCATCTGGACAGTTCTGCAGAGCTGTGTAGAGCAATTGTTTTTTATTTATCGATGTTACTAGTGCTGGGGTTATCCATTTTTTTCTGCCTTTACCTCGTTTATTCAGCCTGACTTTTTTCGTATTCTCCTCGATATATGCACTAATTTTTCCTATGAATTCATCTGTCATTTCATCTATACACCGTGAACTATAAAAACTTTCCCATTTCTCCTCATTCAAAGCTGCTTTAAGGGCTGTGTAATCTATGAATTTTCTAAATTCATCTGCAGATTTAGATATGCTAGCTGCTTTTCCACCCAGATCAACAGTCATGGCTATAGGATAATGGTCTGTGACACCGCACTGAAAAATATATGACTGTATTTCTCTCGAAACTTTGGTTTTCACGAAGATGTGATCGATACAAGTTTGACTGAGTGGTCGGGTGCACTCGTTTATGTAGGACTCATAACCAAAAGCGTACATTATATTCTTATATTCTTCAGAGTATTCCGTGCCCGACAATAAATCGATGTTGATATCCCCCGTTACTACATGCATATCACTTTTATCAACCGTCTGAATATACTGCTGGAAATCTTGATTGAACCTTTCGGGGCAAGTGCTTGGAGACCTATACACAGCTGTAAAAATAACGTGCTTGGATTCAATTTCTGTGCTGACCTCGAGAATCTTAATATCTCCTATATTTTTTACCGCATGAGAGAAATTGATCTCATTCCTAACATAAACTATCACTCCATCATTCTTATTCAACACACCCTCACTATATAAAACCGTATAGCCATCGATATTCAACACATCCAGATCATGTACGAGATATGTTTCAGAAAGAACCATGACATGAAATTCCAGCGCAAGCCCATTCAAAAACAAAATCATCTCATCTATATTCTTCATGACACTTCTGATATTAAAATGCACCATATTAAGTTTTGTTGTTTTATATGAAACAAAATTATCTATATCACGAATTATTTTCGCCATAATTGGCTCGTTTTTATACTCTCTTATAAATGGATCCATATCACCCCAAAATTACACCGGGAAACAAAAGAAAAAAACGGAGATAAACTGACACACAAACAAATATAACAACGCAAAAACGGATTACGTAAAATTAAGCGACTATTTCAGATTCCTTTGTGAATTAGTACGCGATCTAGTGTACTTTTCCGGTTTGCCAGTTTTTCTAATAATCTTATCGGGTGTATTCTTTAACTGAAAATTTGTTGGAGTGTCTTTGATGTTCTTAGATTTTTGAGCTCGGACCTCAATGCTTTTCGGATGTAGAATCAGGGATGGACTTGGGGTTGCGGGGTCACTATTGGGTTTTGTGGATTGCTCCTGCGATTGTTGTAATTCCTGGAGTGTATACTCTTTATTTTCTACAACTAGTCTATTGCCCCTTATAAAACAATTTTGTCCTCTTTCCTTCTCCTCAATCATATACTTCCTGAGTGCTCGATATTCGTTTCGCTGCTCCTCTGTTAAATCGTTCGATATCGCGATACCACCCCCCTTCAATTTTCTGCAGTTCTTGATAATTTCAGTTTTCTTGATATTCGATACAAATTCAATCTTTACCGGACAATTTGGTTTTTTTCCCAGGCAGTAAAAGTTATTTATGTCCCCATTATCGACTTCCACTCCCAGCAGGTTTTTAAACTCTGCGCAAATGAAATCCAATGTTATAGTATCGTTTGGTGTTGACCATCCAAAAACAACAATATTATTCTCTTTGGACTTTCTCTCAATTCGGCCAATTTTTTCCCTCAAAGTCAAATTCTCTCGCTCGAGTTGACGAATTTTGTGCTTCAGTTGTTCAAATTCAAGCAATATGTTCGATTCCGAAGCCCTGATACTACTCTTTATTTCAGCCTTACTGTTCTCTATTTTCTCCAAAATATTCTGCACTACTTTATCATCCATAGTACTAAATCAAGTTGAAAAATTTATCGAACTTCCGAAAAAGTAGCTTAACGGGAAGAAAAACGTGATAAAACTCAATCAGAATCAAAACAAAGGGCGACAGGAATCACACACTTCACTTCCTTGGGCCTATAAGGAAGACTTCGAACAGAAAAGGGCCGGCCACGAAAAAATGGGATCGAGGAATTTGGTACGATATGAAAAAGGGTTTATTTATCTAATTGTTCCGTTTTAGCTATGAATCACGCGATAAATGTGCTGTATGGAATCACCTGCTGGACGTACGCTACCTACTTGTTGTTATCAATAGAAGAGATGATATCAACGAATCATAAACAATTTTTTCACATTAACAGCGAATACTTCAATTCTTTTCAGGCGAACATATATGTATCTATACATCAACTTCTTAACTGAAAAATTCAAATTCAACCTTGCTGAATAACTCACTGCGAATTTACGAAATTTTCAGAGCACCACATAAAACGCGTCCACTCCACCATAAGTTTAGACACTAGGAGCATATTATTAAAAAAAGGAAGCAAATAGACCTTAGAACTAAAGAACTGAATTGGCTTATAGGTAGAAAATCGAAACTCTCATTAGAAAACAAGCTGCTGATATATAAAACGGTCATAAAGCCCATATGGACATACGGAATTGAACTTTGGGGATGTACAAGTAAGTCCAATGTAACTCTAGTCCAAAGATGCCAATCGAAAATACTGAGATTGCTAACAAATGCTCCATGGTATGTATCAAATCAAACCCTGCATGAAGATTTAAAAATACCTTATATGAAGGATGTCATCAAGGAACAGAGCCAAAAACATCACACTAAGTTAGATGGTCATATAAACGACTTACTACAACCGTTGCTTCAACCTCAAGACATGAGAAGACTCAAAAGGAACTGGCCAGCTGATATGACGTAGATTTAAAGTGGTCTTTTCACTGGAGAAGACCATATCAAATCATTTGAGAGCTTAAAGCTCTGTAGACAGCAAATTAGCTCATAGAATTGTTGTATTCTGATTGCTAATGAATAAATGATAATAAACAAAAAAAAAAAAACGTAGTTTAGGAGTATCAGTTGCAGCAGTCACTAATGGAAAATCCACATGGGAATCTCCGGAATTCCGCTCATAATTATCACCTGAATTATGCAGCTTATCAGATATGTTTTTTACACACTTTTTGTTGTCATTTGTCATTGTGTTTCATGTTTTCAATCTGAGATTCAAGGCACTCTATTTTAAATTTAAGCAAAGAATTATTTTCCATAAGTATATTGTTTTTAGACTCCAGTTCGTAAACAATTCTTAGTAACAGGTCCTGTTGACTGGACTCAGCACTTATGATTTTATCATTATCCATTTCACACATCGGTGACATGTTACCTTTCATTTTCTCGCTCGAGATATGATTCGATGATTCAATATCACAACATTTTTTCATTTTCAAACACCCGGGGTGAAAACACTTATGGCAATTTTGACATTTAGCACTTTCTTTCACTTTTTGTTTTCTACAATATCCACATTGGGAAACACTAATTTGTAGAGAGATATTCGCATCGATCTGTCTGGACGACATCTTCACTACTGTTTTGAAATATTTTACTCTTCAAAAAACATAAAGGCAATCGTCATCTTGCGCAATAGTTTGAAATTTCAGGGAAAGTCATAGCAAATTAAAAACGGAATAATGAATATTTAGAGATATATTTGATGATAGTAAAATCAATACAAAAAGAAATCAATGTTTTTCGAATATAAAATAATAATCTTGTCTTTATTTCTGATCCACAAGTGCAACACTTGCACTTGTGGCGATTGAACTTAAAATACTAAATACAATAATTCTTGACAATTTAAACATTAGAAAAGTTTACAAAAAGGTATGTACAAGATTTTCAACTGAAGGAATTGATCCTCCACACAGTGATAAAATTAAAATATAGATATATAATATTTAGATTTGATATAACAGAATAAGTTTTTTAAATTTAATTCTATACAATCTGAAAGTTGAAAATATGTATTCAAATGAACAGACTTGTATATGATTTTTAAGAACAGTTTTTTTTTTAGTTGCATTAGAGCATTTCTAAGGTTTCTTGCATTTATGCTGCTTCAAAGTTAAATGCACCAAACGTATATGAGTTTTAAGACTACTTTTTAAACTTGTAGAATGTTCACATAGGTGGCATTTGTGCGCCTTTATGTTGAAATGAAATCTATCTTTATGATTCTTGAGATGATCTTTCTGATTAGCAGCATAATCACATAAGTTACATTTATGTTGTTTCAACTTCAAATGAATTGTGTCTATATGTTTTTTCAGATTAGGTTTATGATTCGTCGAATATTCACATAAGCTACATTTATGTGGCTTCAATTTTAAATGAATTGATTTATAATGTCTTTTGAGTTGGCCCTTTTGGTTTGAAGCAAAATCGCATAAGTTACATTTATGTGGCTTCAAATTTAAATGAATTGATTGATAATGACTTAGGAGATGGTGCTTTTCGTTTGCAGCATAATCACATAAGTTACATTTATGTGGCTTCAAATTTAAATGAATTGATTGATAATGTCTTTTGACATTTCCCTTTCTGTTTGAAGCATAATCGCACAAATGACATCTATACTGTTTTAAATTATTAAAATGAGCTATATGTTTTTCAAGGATAGCCTTTTCACTACTAGCAAAACTGCATAAGTGACATTTATATTCTATCAAATTTAAGTGAAGCGAGTCTATCTGATTTTCATCAAAAATGTTAGAACTGTCAATATCTTGATCGTGTTTTTCTTCCAATTTGATAGAATGGAAATTCTCATTATCGATCTGTTGTGTTGGATTCATAGCATGATTATGTTCATTTAGAAAAGAGTATTCTCCCCTCTCATGACCTCCAATTACGTCATTGATTTGTTCACTGATGTCCACATCTTCAATTTTCACCTCGAAACTTTCAGATTTCACTTCATCATCTTGATGTGAGGCACTGAAACAAATTAAATTATCAATCAAGAACATTTTTCCAGGATAATAAGAACTAAAAAATAATTACTCTACTTTGGTTTTTAAATTAGAATCGCAAGATTAACATCTATAATGGGCAAACTGCCAAATTGGAACCCGCGAGATATCAAAAATTAAAGATATCTATCATGCAATATTTCATAAAAATACATAAGAAAGAGCTGATCTCGTTAAATTTTAGATGATGAGATGATTATTCAGATTGCAAGGAAATATCTGGAGTTTTTCTGTAGCTTCATATTCAAATCAAGAAGTGGCATAAAAAAGATAGAATAGAAAGTTTTGAAAATATTGGGACTGAAAAGTACTAAGACAATTGAACAAATATGAAATAATATTTAATGCTTACTTACCAGTCATAAGTGGCAACGGAACACTTATTTTCTTCTTCATAGACATTATTACCTGAAGATCCAGTATTTACAATTTCATTAGATAATTTAATTTCGAAAACATAATCTTCAACCTTAATATCTTCCATTTTGAATTTTCAGTATTAAAATGTCACACTTCTTATAGCTATATTATTTTATTTCACTAGAACACTTTTGACCACCCTGCACTAATTATTGAGTATAAAATGATTTCTTACTATTAATGTAGTGCTATATACGGTATTAATGACATAGAAATATATGTTTCCTTCTTCTTCTTCTAGAAGCAGCCCTTATTATTTTGGACAGATACATTTACTAATTTTTAACAATTATTAAAGCAATTATATTAAATTTAACGGAAAATCTTTAAATAGATCTGTCAATATATTAAATTATTCTAAATATCAATATTTTCTAAGTAGCTATGTTCTTTTACTATAGGACGTTTTTGACCACGCTACACTAAACCATTTTTCAAAATTAGTTGGCTAAGATTTCTGAACATAAATTTTTCATGCTTCTGTCTCCGTTCCAGCTCAAAGCCAAGCTCCAGTAAAATACCCGGGTGGTCACTAATATGTGGCTCAAAGACCTCAACTTTACATTTATTTGTTTCAACATTAGTAAAGATATAATCTACTTTGGAAATACTAGTATGACCCCTAATGTTAGTAGAAACCCTAGTAGCACTTTGGGATGTAGCCCTCAAACCAATGGAGAGCATCCATCAACAATTTAAAGTTTATACAGTCCTCTTTAAAATAGTCTATATTTAAATCACCACATAAAACAATAGAATCCACAGTATCAAAACAGGACTGCAGAGCACAAATCTGTCTGGACGACATCTTTACTACTGTTTTGAAATATTTTACTCTTCAAAAAACATAAAGGCAATCGTCATCTTGCGCACTAGTTTGAAATTTCAGGGAAAGTCATAGCAAATTAAAAACGGAATAATGAATATTTAGAGATATATTTGATGATAGTAAAATCAATACAAAAAGAAATCAATGTTTTTCGAATATAAAATAATAATCTTATCTTTATTTCTGATCCACAAGTGCAACACTTGCACTTGTGGCAATTGAACCTAAAATACTAAATACAATAATTCTTGATAATTTAAACATTAGAAAAGTTTACAAAAAGGTATGTACAAGATTTTCAACTGAAGGAATTGATCCTCCACACAGTGATAAAATTAAAATATAGATATATAATATTTAGATTTGATATAAAGGAATAAATTTTTTAAATTTAATTCTATACAATCTGAAAGTTGAAAATATCTACGTATTCAAATGAACAGACTTGTATATGATTTTTAAGAACAGTTTTTTTTTAGTTGCATTAGAGCATTTCTAAGGTTTCTTGCATTTATGCTGCTTCAAAGTTAAATGAACCAAACGTATATGAGTTTTAAGACTACTTTTTCGACTTGTAGAATGTTCACATAGGTGGCATTTGTGCGCTTTTATGTTGAAATGAAATCTATCTTTATGATTCTTGAGATGATCTTTCTGATTAGCAGCATAATCACATAAGTTACATTTATGTTGTTTCAACTTCAAATGAATTGTGTCTATATGTTTTTTCAGATTAGGTTTATGATTCGTCGAATATTCACATAAGCTACATTTGTGTACCTTTATGTTGAAATGAAAACCATCCGTATGTTTCTTGAGTTCAAATTTATGATTTGAAGCATAATCACATAAGTTACATTTATGTTGCTTCAAATTTAGATGAACTGTGTCTTTATGCATTTTTAGATTATATTTATGAGTCGTTGCATATTCACATAGATGGCATTTGTGTTCCCTCAATTCAAAATGAACAGCATTTTTATGCTTGTTGAGATCACTTTTATTACTTGCAGCATAATCACATGAGTTACATTTATGTTCCTTCAAATTTAAATGAATTGATTTATAATGTCTTAGGAGATGGTGCTTTTCGTTTGCAGCATAATCACATAAGTTACATTTATGTTGTTTCAACTTCAAATGAATTGTGTCTATATGTTTTTTCAGATTAGGTTTATGATTCGTCGAATATTCACATAAGTTACATTTGTGTAGCTTCAAATTTAAATGAATTGAATCATAATGACTTTTGAGATTTGCCTTCCGGTTTGAAGCATAATCGCACAAATGACATCTATACTGTTTTAAATTATTCGAATGAACTCCATCTATATGTTTTTCGAGGATAGCCTTTTCACTACTGGCAAAACTGCATAAGTGACATTTATATTCTTTCAAATCTAAATGAAGCGAGTCTATCTGATTTTCATCAAAAATGTTAGAACTGTCAATATCTTGATCGTGTTTTTCTTCCAATTTGATAGAATGAAAATTCTCATTATCGATCTGTTGTGTTGGATTCATAGCATGATTATGTTCATTTAGAAAAGAATATTCTCCCCTCTCATGACCTCCAATTACGTCATTAACTTGTTCAGTAATGTCCACATCTTCAATTTTCACCTCGAAACTTTCAGATTTCTCTTCATTATCTTGATGTGAGGCACTGAAACAAATTAAATTATCAATCAAGAACATTTTTCCAGGATAATAAGAACTAAAAAATATCTATTTGGTTTTTAAATTAGAATCGCAAGATTAACATCTATAATGGGCAAACTGCCAAATTGGAACCCGCGAGATATCAAAAATTAAAGATATCTATCATGCAATATTTCATAAAAATACGTAAGAAAGAGCTGATCTCGTTAAATTTTAGATGAGATAGTTATTCAGATTGCAAGGAAATATCTGGAGTTTTTCTGCAGCTTCATATTCAAATCAAGGAGTGGCATAAAAAAGATAGAATAGAAAGTTTTGAAAATATTGGGACTGAAAAGTACTAAGACAATTGAACAAATATGAAATAATATTTAATGCTTACTTACCAGTCATAAGTGACAACGGAACACTTATTTTCTTCTTCATAGACATTATTACCTGAAGATCCAGTATTTTCAATTTCATAAGATAATTTAAATTCGTAAACATAATCTTCAACCTTAATATCTTCCATTTTGAATTTTCAATATTAAAATGTCACACTTCTTATAGCTATATTATTTTATTTCACTAGAACACTTTTGACCACCCTGCACTAATTATTGAGTATAAAATGTTTTCTGACTATTAATGTAGTACTATATACGGTATTAATGACATAGAAATATATGTTTCCTTCTTCTTCTTCTAGAAGCAGCCCTTATTATTTTGGACAGATACATTTACTAATTTTTAACAATTATTAAAGCAATTATATTAAATTTAACGGAAAATCTTTAAATAGATCTGTCAATATATTAATTATTCTAAATATCAATATTTTCTAAGTAGCTATGTTCTTTCACTATAGGACGTTTTTGACCACGCTACACTAAACCATTTTTCAAAATTAGTTGGCTAATATTTCTGAACATAAATTTTTCATGCTTCTGTCTCCGTTCCAGCTCAAAGCCAAGCTCCAGTAAAA
The DNA here is from genome assembly GCA_034642435.1 of Megalocaria dilatata. Lineage (NCBI taxonomy): Eukaryota > Metazoa > Arthropoda > Insecta > Coleoptera > Coccinellidae > Megalocaria > Megalocaria dilatata. Next base: position 42,926,900 of record CM067862.1, on the reverse strand, counting down.
TACCCGGGTGGTCACTAATATGTGGCTCAAAGACCTCCACTTTACATTTATCTGGTTCAACATTAGTAAAGATATAATCTACTTTGGAAATACTAGTATGACCCCTAATGTTAGTAAAAACCCTAGTAGCACTTTGGGATGTAGCCCTCAAACCAAAGGAGAGCATCCATCAACAATTTAAAGTTTATACAGTCCTTTTTAAAATAATCTATAATTAAATCGCCACATAAAACAATAGAATCCACAGTATCAAAACAGGACTGCAGAGCACAAATCTGTCTGGACGACATCTTTACTACTGTTTTGAAATATTTTACTCTCCAAAAAACATAAAGGCAATCGTCATCTTGCGCAATAGTTTGAAATTTCAGGGAAAGTCATAGCAAATTAAGACCGGAATAATGAATATTTAGAGATATATTTGATGATAGTAAAATCAATACAAAAAGAAATCAATGTTTTTCGAATATAAAATAATAATCTTATCTTTATTTCTGATCCACAAGTGCAACACTTGCACTTGTGGCAATTGAACTTAAAATACTAAATACAATAATTCTTGACAATTTAAACATTAGAAAAGTTTAGAAAAAGGTATGTACAAGATTTTCAACTGAAGGAATTGATCCTCCACACAGTGATAAAATTAAAATATAGATATATAATATTTAGATTTGATATAACAGAATAAGTTTTTTAAATTTAATTCTATACAATCTGAAAGTTGAAAATATCTATGTATTCAAATGAACAGACGTGTATAAGATTTTTAAGAACAGTTTTTTTTTAGTTGCATTAGAGCATTTCTAAGGTTTCTTGCATTTATGCTGCTTCAAAGTTAAATGAACCAAACGTATATGAGTTTTAAGACTACTTTTTCGACTTGTAGAATGTTCACATAGGTGGCATTTGTGCGCCTTTATGTTGAAATGAAATCTATCCATATGATGCTTGAGATAATCTTTCTGATTAGCAGCATAATCACATAAGTTACATTTATGTTGTTTCAACTTCAAATGAATTGTGTCTATATGTCTTTTCAGATGAGATTTATGATTCGTCGAATATTCACATAAGTTACATTTGTGTACCTTTATGTTGAAATGAAAACCATCCGTATGTTTCTTGAGTTCTGTTTTCTTATTTGCACCATAATCACATAAGTTACATTTATATTGCTTCAAACTTAAATGAACTGAGTCCACATGATATTTTAGACAATCTTTATAATTCGTCGAATATTCACATAAGTTACATTTGTGTACCTTTATGTTGAAATGAAAACCATCCATATGTTTCTTGAGTTCACTTTTCTGATTAGCAGCATAATCACACAAGTTACATTTATGTTGCTTCAAATTTAAATGAACTGAGTCCACATGATTTTTTAGACAATCTTTACGATTCGTCGAATACTCACATAAGTTACATTTGTGTACCTTTATGTTGAAATGAAAACCATCCGTATGTTTCTTGAGTTCTGTTTTCTTATTTGCACCATAATCACATAAGTTACATTTATATTGCTTCAAACTTAAATGAACTGAGTCCACATGATATTTTAGACAATCTTTATAATTCGTCGAATATTCACATAAGTTACATTTGTGTACCTTTATGTTGAAATGAAAACCATCCATATGTTTCTTGAGTTCACTTTTCTGATTAGCAGCATAATCACACAAGTTACATTTATGTTGCTTCAAATTTAAATGAACTGAGTCCACATGATTTTTTAGACAATCTTTACGATTCGTCGAATACTCACATAAGTTACATTTGTGTACCTTTATGTTGAAATGAAAACCATCCGTATGTTTCTTGAGTTCTGTTTTCTTATTTGCACCATAATCACATAAGTTACATTTATATTGCTTCAAACTTAAATGAACTGAGTCCACATGATATTTTAGACAATCTTTATAATTCGTCGAATATTCACATAAGTTACATTTGTGTACCTTTATGTTGAAATGAAAACCATCCATATGTTTCTTGAGTTCACTTTTCTGATTAGCAGCATAATCACACAAGTTACATTTATGTTGCTTCAAATTTAAATGAACTGAGTCCACATGATTTTTTAGACAATCTTTACGATTCGTCGAATACTCACATAAGTTACATTTGTGTACCTTTATGTTGAAATGAAAACCATCCGTATGTTTCTTGAGTTCTGTTTTCTTATTTGCACCATAATCACATAAGTTACATTTATATTGCTTCAAACTTAAATGAACTGAGTCCACATGATATTTTAGACAATCTTTATAATTCGTCGAATATTCACATAAGTTACATTTGTGTACCTTTATGTTGAAATGAAAACCATCCATATGTTTCTTGAGTTCACTTTTCTGATTAGCAGCATAATCACACAAGTTACATTTATGTTGCTTCAAATTTAAATGAACTGAGTCCACATGATTTTTTAGACAATCTTTACGATTCGTCGAATACTCACATAAGTTACATTTGTGTACCTTTATGTTGAAATGAAAACCATCCGTATGTTTCTTGAGTTCTGTTTTCTTATTTGCACCATAATCACATAAGTTACATTTATATTGCTTCAAACTTAAATGAACTGAGTCCACATGATATTTTAGACAATCTTTATAATTCGTCGAATATTCACATAAGTTACATTTGTGTACCTTTATGTTGAAATGAAAACCATCCATATGTTTCTTGAGTTCACTTTTCTGATTAGCAGCATAATCACACAAGTTACATTTATGTTGCTTCAAATTTAAATGAACTGAGTCCACATGATTTTTTAGACAATCTTTACGATTCGTCGAATACTCACATAAGTTACATTTGTGTACCTTTATGTTGAAATGAAAACCATCCATATGTTTCTTGAGTTCACCTTTCCTATTTGAAGCATAATCACATAAGTTACATTTATGTTTTTTCAAATTTAAGTGAACCGAATCTAAATGAGTCTTGACATCTCTTTTTCGATAGGTCGAATATTCACATAAGTGGCATTTGTGCGCCTTTTTGTTGAAATGAAAAGCGTCCATGTGATTTTTGACGTAACTTTTCTGGTTCGTAGCGAAATCACATAAGTTGCACTTGTGTTTTTTCAAATTTAAGTGAACCGAATCTAAATGAGTTTTGAGATCCTTTTTTCGATTCGTCGAATATCCACATAGGTGGCATTTGTGCGCCTTTATGTTGAAATGAAAAGAATCCGTATGATTTTTGAGGTGACTCTTATGACTTGAAGAATATTCGCATAAGTTACACTTATGTTTTTTCAAATTTAAATGAACTGAATCTACGTGAGTTTTTAGATTACCTTTACGATTTGTCGAATATTCACATAGGTGGCATTTGTGTGCTTTTATGTTGAAAAAGCAACATTCATGTTGCTTCAAATCTGAATTAACCGACTCTGTATCGTTTTTCGGGCATTTAACGGAACACAAAATCTCATTATCACCTCGTTGTGATGAGTCACGATTATGTTCACTTTCAAAGATGTATTCTTCCCTATCATGAACTTCAATTTCATCGATAAATTGTTCAGTGATGTCCACATCTTCAATCTTCACCTCGATACTTTCAAATTTGTCTTCGGTATCTTGATGCGAGGCACTGAAACAAATTAAATGGTCGATCACGAAAATTTTTCCTGATAATTAGTACTAAAAATAATTTTTGTGTTTGGTTTATAAGTTAGAATTGATAGATTAATATCGTTAATCGGTAAACTCCTACACATCTATCATCACCAAACAATTAAATAAAATCGAACAAAAACAATACATGTAATCAAATTTTATCTTAATATATATAAATCTCGTGTCACAATGTTTGTCCTCAATGGACTCCTAAACCACTTAACCGATTATAATAAAATTCGCACACCATGTGCAGTTCGATCCAACTTGAGAGATAGGATAGTTTAAATCTCAAATTATAGTCGCAATTTTAATTTATTGCTAATTATTTGTCTGTTATTATTTGACAGTCACAATTATCTGTTAACTCCAAATGATTCTAACAGATGTCGATACCTTTCGACTGGGTTGAGTAAGTAATCAATAGATGGCGCTGCTATGGTAAATCTACGAACGTGACCGATGTTCTCTTATTGTTCCTCTTAGATTGTTTACTAAAATGTAATATAACAAAAACTTTAGCCACAGCAACGCGTGGCCGGGTCAGCCAGTAAATTATAATGAAAGATGAAAACTATAATTGCTTACCGTAATAGGACGAAAATCTGAACTGATAGCTAGGTATTTAAAGTAAATTGGAATCTCAATAAATGATATAAAACCATAAACTCTTTATATAGAGATACATAGATCTCAAAGTTAAAGAGTTGCATGGCTCATTGGAAGAAGATCTAAACTGGCAATAGACAACAAACTATCAATACATAAAACCATCATAAAGCCAATTTGGTCCTACGCAATCGAGCTATGGGGTTGGTCAAACACCAAAATTATCGAAACATCCTGCTCATAGATTTATATTCAAACAAAGGAATGGCACAAATGTGGAATGTAGTAGCTACAAAAGTTTTAAAAAGAAATATAGGAGTTTGAATATTACTTAGCTATTTGAACAATGTATAATTCTTACCAAATATAAGACGAAACTAAACGCTCGTTTCCTTCTTCATAGGAATCACTGCCAAAAGATAGAGTATTTTCAATTCCTCTCATTTCGTAATCATCATCTTCAACCTTGACATCAACCATTTCGAACCTTTTTTCCAATTTTCTGTATTAAAATATAACACTTCTAATAGCTATATCATATTTATTCACTGAAGCATGTTTTTGACTAGATCTAGGTTAGATTCATAGATTAATAAGATTAAATGGATGGGACACTCACTGGAAGAAATCTAAATCAAGTTTGACGCTTTTTTGTAGCGACTAGAGAAAACTGTATTACCAACTCTCAAGAGAACTGCTTTTAGAATACTGCATTATCGACGCCTAGCGCGAAAGTTTGAATCTTCTTTCAGTTTTTTCTAGGGATAAAATTAAACAAGTGTTCAGAAATTACTATGTTTTACGACCAAAACATTGAAATGCTTACATTCACACAACTTTACAACAAATACATTTCAATTTTTTGGTAGTATAACATAGTAATTTCTTAACACTTGTTTCAATCTTTAAATTCACTATTTGAATAACAGAAACATGTTTGAACTATAATTATTTATCCATCATAAAAAATGGAAACTATTAAATAAAAAAGGGATGAAATTAACATATTGTTGAAACTCCCGCTCAGAGTTCTAGATTCCAGATTCGGTACTGTGATGTTTCAGTTTTTACTAGGTGGCTCCATCTAGCGGAGAATAGTTGAATCACAGTATCTTATTGAGTTGTATTTCCTGTAATTACGGTAGATCTATTTTATTATTGAATGAGGGATCATAGAATGAGTTCTGTCGCAGACAAATAACAGATCAACAGAAGCGACAGAACTTCTTCTGTAACGAAAGAAATAATGCAATGTAAGGTAATTGTGGTTTTGAACCCGAAGAATTAGCGTCAATTTTTGTTATCCTGTTTTTGTACATTTTTGTTAATTTATTTCCGCTTATACGAGTAAAGGAAAAGCTGGCAATAAAGTTTTGAGTTTTAATAGAACCAAGTTGTGAAAACGAACCAACCCAGCTAGAATCAACCGGCGAGTGTTTCACACATATTTACAATATTCCTAAGTGTTAAAACGAAAATTGAACCTTGAGAACATTTATTTATGAGATCTTCTTTAAGATGCGAATATCTCTCTACAAGTTAGTGTTTCCCAATGTGGATATTGTAGAAAACAAATAGTGAAAAAAAGTGCTAAATGTCAAAATTGCCATAAGTGTTCTCACCGCGGGTGTTTGAAAATGAAAAAATGTTGTGATATTGAATTATCGAATCATATCTCGAGCGAGAAAATGAAAGGTAACATGTCACCGATGTGTGAAATGGATGATAAAATCATAAGTGCTGAGTCCAGTCAACAGGACCTGTTAATAAGAATTGTCTACGAACTGGAGTCTTAAAACAATATACTTATGGAAAATAATTCTTTGCTTAAATTTAAAATAGAGTGCCTTGAATCTCAGATTGAAAACATGAAACACAATGACAAATGACAACAAAAAGTGTGTAAAAAACATATCTGATAAGCTGCATAATTCAGGTGATAATTATGAGCGGAATTCCGGAGATTCCCATGTGGATTTTCCATTAGTGACTGCTGCAACTGATACTCCTAAACTACGTGACAGTACTTTTGTAGCAGGATCTTCAACTGTCCATCCTTCGAGGCAAAAATTTAAAGTACCCAAAAAGTTTACTCTAACCGAGGTTAATCATACGATAGAACAAGCGCAATTGGTGGATGAAATGGGTTTGATGGGTTGAAGATTTGGAGAAATTTCTGAGAAGTTAAATTCACGCTTTCCGGATTCCTATTCATCGTTCAAAGTTCTAATCCCCAGTTCTGAGTATGAGAAGGCCCTTGATAGTTCCAATTGGCTAAATAAAGTTAACGTACATAATTTTTTTCGCCGGAGAACGAATAAAGATCGAGCAAGTTAAATGCCAGTGCTACACTGAGTATTTGAAAATTACGCAGCTGAATGTCCAGTGCATTTTAAATAAATTAGATAATTTAGATTTGTTATTGTCAGAAACATATGTTCAACAACACTCAAGTGTTGTTGAAGGCTAATTGCTTTTGCCGCACTTCCAGGGAACATGGCGGAACTGCGATATATGCAAAGCAAAACTTAAAAGTGAAAAAATTAATGTTGACAAAGTTCTCTGAGGAAATGCATATTGAAATCTGTGGTGTTGTGATTTCGGGCCGTGGGGCTCGTCTAGCCATTCTTAGTGTTTATCAACCAGGTACTGGTAATTTTGAACTCTTTTTCAATTGACTATTTTGTGCTCTGCAGTCCTGTTTTGATACTGTGGATTCATAAAACATTTCATCTTAAAGATAATTACACATTCATCATATAAGGTATGCATAAAGTTAGTTATAAAATATCCTTATTGGTTAAAATTGAAAATAATGCCATTAGTTTTCAAGGTAAGTTTTCAAATCTCGAATCAACCCTGTAAGATACAGATGAAGATTCCGGGGGGAATTTGATTTAAATTTCAAAATGTAATATTTTTTAATTTCTGGATGATTATTTTTAAACTTCACTTTATTCTTGATGAGATAATTAATTAAACAACTTTACTCTTATTTTGATGGAAATTTGTTGGATGGGCTTAGAATTTGTGACTATAAAAATTGATTACAATTTACACTCCGTCAATAAACTTGATATATTTTCAGCGTGTTGAAATGAAAAATAAGGACGAGACTTACTATATTTGTGAGCGCCAACTGGAAAATATTCAATATACCGACAGATAACTGGAAGTCCTTGATGTATTTTTCTGGAAATGTTTAAGGAATGGTAAAGCAGGGAAGAAATTAATCGATGAGTTGCCTTTTGAATATCGGTAAGTTGATAAGGTTAAAAACTGAAAGGTCATAAAGAGAAGTATTTGAAGGATTCGGTCTTTACTTGATGGAAATTCATTTTTAACTAGAAATAAATAAAATTCAATTTCCACAAACTTTGTGGAATATTATTTATTACTACATAGTTGGTCATAAAAAATTAAATTGCCAAATAATTTTTCTTGGTTGATCTGAATAAATTTTAACTGTTTCAAAATAACTATCATTTCAATTGTAGTTTAAGCTGAAAATTTAGTTAGAGTTTATAAGTGTGAATAAAATATAAATTATAATTGCGCTATTCTTAACTAATTGAAAAGTCAACATGACTACTTCAAGTGAGGATGATTATTCCGAAAAGGAAATCAATGATAATGGAGTATGGAAAAAAGTACGCCACAAAAGGAAACGAAACAAAGACCCTTAATCGCCTACACAACAACAATCCAAAAAACTCGCATTTCCATCTGCAGTAAACAAGGAATCGAAAGCAGGCGATGATGAAGATATTCACGAAAAAAATTATCATTTAGATAAAGGGAATTCCGCTGATGCGTTATCATATTATAGACAACAAAATATAAACATGGACTTTGAAATCGCAGAAGGGTTTCGGGGATTTCCAACACAGAAAACAGGCACCCAAGAAACAAATACATCCAAACAAACAACAAATAAACCGTCAACATCCTCCATCATAACAGGAAGGGAACAACAAAATACAACCATCTCAAAACAAACAAATTCCGCAACAACAAGAAATAACAGAAATTACTCTGCTAAAATGAATGAAATAAAGAACATTGAATTCAAAAACCTATTCTACATAAATACACAGGATCTGGCAATGGAAAGAACTACAATGGCATCTTTGTGGTGTTCCAAATTTCCTAACTCTAGAGACGTAATTTTGAAAACAAAACTAGGTTTCATTCTGAAATCGAACAATGAAAAACCTTTAATCCAAAAAGGATTGGAAGAGCTCAAGAAAGAAAATAAAATAATTAAATACAAGGAAACAACAAATCAGACAGCTCCCAATGAAAGGAATGCACCACAACAAACATATTCAGTTGTAATTTCATCAGTGGAAACAAATATTAAAGATGAAGATATAAGCCAATATCTTAATAACATCAATATTAAACATAGGTATTGCAAGAGAATTATCTCCAAAGCCTTCAACAATCCTACAAAATACATCAGAGTAATAACAGGTGAAATAAATGCATTTGAAGAACTACTAAACAATGGACTTTTCTATTTAAATCGACACTACTTAGTTTATCCGAGTCACCCTCCTGAACCAACCTCTGTGCCCTGTGGAAAGTGCTTCCAATTCAATCACATTACAGAAAACTGCAATGAAACACCAAAGTGTTCCAAATGTCAAGGCCCCCACAGAATGTCTCACTGTAAGTCCAATAACAAACCAAAGTGTCTTGCTTGCGGAGCCGAGGATCACATGCCCTGGTCTACCAAATGTCCTAAACACCCCAAAAAACCCATTGAGGGCATCCCAAACACGAATATTAAAACGTTAAATAAAAAAACCAGAGAAATAGAAGAGCTATCCAAGAAATCTAATAGAATACATGCTCCCATCACAGTTCATGATGACATTATAAATGCATATTCCCGCAAATTAAATAAACCGAAGAACAATGTTAGAAATGAAATCATGACAAAACTCAAAAAACGATTCATCAATCAATACAATGTGGACACAACAATTGTTTTCTCAGGTAACCGATTTTACATACTAATGTTTGACCTAGAAGATACAGACGAACCTTCACCCACAGAACCAATAAACAATAATATAAATAGTCAAGTTCGCGTCGAAAATTAAGATCCTTTACAACAATATCAACAATTACACTTCGAGAAGACACCTAATCAATCATTTCATTGAACAGAATGATATATCATGCGCATTATTTGTGGAAGCAAAAATAGACGAAACACACAACACCAATTATAGAAATTGGACAACATTCAAAAAAATAGGACACAAGATACAGAACATTAGAGGAGGAAGCATAATTCAGTGCCATCCAGCCCTGAAGGCCATTAAAGACAACCCTCCAGCGATAAACAACCAAATGAATGAGGCAACCCATATTGGTCTATTATTATTTATTATTTATTTATTTAACAAACTTTATTGGATCTTATCCAAATGGCCAACGACCGAGGTCTTCCAGCCTGTTGAATAATGCTTAATGTAAACATATTCCTTTGATATATAATACTTCACAAAACTTCACCTTAACAATCCAAAGAAAAAAAAAAAAAAAAAAAAAAAAAAAAACATATATACATTATTCAATTTTCAAATAATTTCCAAGGAATAGTACAGTGGTTTGGCAGGATTTTTCCTCTTTCTGGCTTGATCTTCATTAAACTCCAGGAGCAATGGAGTAATAATCTCCACATTATGAGTACTCTTTAGAAACCTTTCATTAAGTCTTTTGATCCGACATTCAATTGGTTCAACCTGAGTTCTTTGGTAAAGCTCCTCATTTGATGGGTTGTGCAGAGGGTTATCAGGATGTCTAATTTTAGTTATTTTTCTCAGACAAGTTCTCTCCGCAATCGTAATACCCTTGAATGCAGTCCTGCAGCAAGTCTCGTATAATTGGTGGCCATATTCAAGGATGGGTCTGCATATCATCTTATAAATTCTACTTGCTGTCTTGGTGCTGATACCTTCGTCCTTATACGTGATGGAGCGGAAGTGCTTGGCTCTAGCTATGGCGTTTTTTTTTGCAGATGCTATATGCTGTTTGAAGCTTAATTTAGAATCCATTATTATTCCTAAATATTTAACGGAATTGGCAGGGGGAATTTGGACATTGTCAAACTGGAATTTTGGTGAAGTGCTTTTCAGTTTATGATGGAATAGCATAAAATCTGATTTTTGTGGGTTCTGTTTAATTCTCCACTTTTTCATCCAAGTTGATGTTTTGTTTGTTATGACCTGCAATCCATGTACTGTTTCATTTAAGGAATTCCCATGAGAGACGATCACCGTGTCGTCTGCAAACTGCAGTATATACGCATCTTTATTCACTATGGGTGAGTGGTGGCTATAGATATCAGAGCAGTATATATTATAGAGTAGTGGTGAAAGTGGGGATCCTTGGGGCAATCCTTGTTCTGGTGTGAAGCTTCGTGAGCTTGTATTTCTAATTTTGACCTGGATACTACGGCCATACAGAAACCCTTTGATAACCCTCAGCAGATACATTGGACACCCGAGCATATGTAATTTATACAGTAATCCTACGTGCCATACACTATCAAATGCCTTCTGTATATCCATGAACAATGCGGCAGAGTGTTTACCTTCCTTATATTTTGTTTGCACGTTTGTTGTTAGAATTATTAGGGGATGAATTGTTGATGACTTTGGTCTGAAACCGAACTGATATTCTGGAATTAAATGACCCACGCGTTTTTCCATTCTTGTTTTGATAATCTTTTCGAAATTTTTTCCACATACTGGCAAGAGAGTGATGGGTCTATAGTTCGAAATCTTAGAGCGGTCCGTTTTTGTTTTAGGAATGGTCACTATAACTCCCTTTCTCCACACTTCAGGGAAATGTCCTTGTTTCAAGCAATAATTATAAATTTCTATAATTTTTTTGTGAATAGTGAGGTCCAGCCTGCGCAAAATTTTTCTTGGTATTTTGTCATACCCAGGAGCTGAGTTTTTACCACCATTCAAGACTCGAAAGTATTCTTCCTCATCAATGTTATCCAGATCGTGTGTACTCCTTGATAAGGAAAACACACCATTATGCCATGCTTCAACAGTTTTCTTGTGTTCTTCATCGAATGTTATGTCACGGTCAAAGTTATAGATTTTCTCAAAGTGTGCAGCAAATGCATTGGCAACCTCATCATCTGTTGTTAAGTCCTTCCCACTTATATTAATGGTTTCTGTATTTCCATGTTTTCTGTATTTAGTTAGTTTTTTGATGGTATTCCAGTAGTTCCGCCCTTGTAAATTTTCTATAGATTTGCATGCTTCGAGATATTTTGATGAACGATGATGCATTATGAGTCTGTGTATGTCTTTATTTAGCTGATTGTATTTCCTCTTTTGTTCATCGTCCTCGCACCGTTTGATTTCTCTGTACATATGTTTCTTCTTCTTAATTAGTTTCAGTATAAACGGCGGCAATGTTGGCTTGTGGTATTGTTTCTTGATCACAGGTGTTTCAGATTGAATTGTATTCTGAAGTTTGTTCATAAACCAGGTGATGAACTCTGGGTTAATTTCATCGTCTCTTCTCATTTCAATCCAGTGGCTCATTTTATCATTAACCCTTTCTATGTTGCATTTGTCATACAAAGAAATCATCTCTTGTGGATATTCGATCGGGTCTGCGTCAAGGTCCAGGGTGAATTCAATAGCCAGGTGATCCGAGCCTAGGTCAGGTGTCAGTTGCACATATTTGATGTTTGGTTGTAAGTTTTTTGTGTAAAGTATAACATCAGGAGTACTACTTGGGTTGCCTATCATAATAAATGTGGGTGGAGTATGTAGTTGAACAAAGTCTGAATTTTTAATGAACTGATTGATTTGTTTTCTCTTTACAGCGTTATTATTAAGGTCACCTATAATGATAGAATATTTGTATTGTGCAGCCTTAATCAATAGGTTTTCTTCAATTTTCCGACTTGTGTGGTGTATATAAGTTAAAAATATATGAAGTTTGTCATCCTTGAATGGGATTGTCGAATGCAAGACCTCATTCCAAGGGTTGTTAACATGAGGAGGATTATTCTTTGTTAGTTTCATCCATTGTTCGGCTTGTATGATGCTTCCACCCCTCACATTTGTATTGAGTATATTACCCATCCTAGCAATGGTTTTCCAGTTTTTATACTGAATGTTGTGTGATTCTTTTGATTTTGTTTCCACAAACAAAGCACAGTTAATATTCCTGTTTTCAATGTATCGCTGCACTAGTTCTTTTTTATTGTTGTAACTATTGATGTTTGCACAAATAAATCTAGCTGTGAATGTCCCTGTGTATTTGAAGCCCCTCCGAAGGCTCTGTTTCGATTGTCTTGTTCTCATCATCGAAGTGGAACATCATGATGTAAAGGCGATTTCCAATGAATGTTGGCACAGTATTTATTCTGAATAATTCGATAAAGCGTTTCTGTAGTTTTATTATAAGAGCTTGTCGGTCAATATTACCTGGTTTATTTATTTTATGTACATATGTATTGATAATATGGTCATGTACAGTGATATTGGCGTGTATTTTACTGTTTTTGGTTTTGGTCTGTTTTATTTCCTGTGATTTTCTGTTTATGGATCTTATCTTGACATTAGGTATACCCTCAATAGGTTTTAGTGGCCTATTAGGGCAAAGAATTATTTTCCATAAGTATATTGTTTTAAGACTCCAGTTCGTAGACAATTCTTATTAACAGGTCCTGTTGACTGGACTCAGCACTTATGATTTTATCATCCATTTCACACATCGGTGACATGTTACCTTTCATTTTCTCGCTCGAGATATGATTCGATAATTCAATATCACAACATTTTTTCATTTTCAAACACCCGGGGTGAGAACACTTATGGCAATTTTGACATTTAGCACTTTCTTTCACTATTTGTTTTCTACAGTATACACATTGGGAAACACTAACTTGTAGAGAGATATTCGCATCGATCTGTCTGGACGACATCTTCACTACTGTTTTGAAATATTTTACTCTTCAAAAAACATAAAGGCAATCGTCATCTTGCGCAATAGTTTGAAATTTCAGGGAAAGTCATAGCAAATTAAGACCGGAATAATGAATATTTAGAGATATATTTGATGATAGTAAAATCAATACAAAAAGAAATCAATGTTTTTCGAATATAAAATAATAATCTTATCTTTATTTCTGATCCACAAGTGCAACACTTGCACTTGTGGCAATTGAACTTAAAATACTAAATACATTAATTCTTGACAATTTAAACATTAGAAAAGTTTACAAAAAAGTATGTACAAGATTTTCAACTGAAGGAATTGATCCTCCACACAGTGATAAAATTAAAATATAGATATATAATATTTAGATTTGATATAACAGAATAAGTTTTTTAAATTTAATTCTATAAAATCTGAAAGTTGAAAATATCTACGTATTCAAATGAACAGACGTGTATAAGATTTTTAAGAACAGTTTTTTTTTAGTTGCATTAGAGCATTTCTAAGGTTTCTTGCATTTATGCTGCTTCAAAGTTAAATGAACCAAACGTATATGAGTTTTAAGACTACTTTTTAAACTTGTAGAATGTTCACATAGGTGGCATTTGTGCGCCTTTATGTTGAAATGAAATCTATCTTTATGATTCTTGAGATGATCTTTCTGATTAGCAGCATAATCACATAAGTTACATTTATGTTGTTTCAACTTCAAATGAATTGTGTCTATATGTTTTTTCAGATTAGGTTTACGATTCGTCGAATACTCACATAAGTTACATTTGTGTACCTTTATGTTGAAATGAAAACCATCCGTATGATTCTTGAGTTCTGTTTTCCTATTTGCAGCATAATCACATAAGTTACATTTATATTGCTTCAAACTTAAATGAACTGAGTCCACATGATTTTTTAGACAATGTTTATGATTCGTTGAATATTCACATAAGTTACATTTGTGTGCCTTTATGTTGAAATGAAAACCATCCGTATGATTCTTGAGTTCTGTTTTCCTATTTGCAGCATAATCACATAAGTTACATTTATATTGCTTCAAACTTAAATGAACTGAGTCCACATGATTTTTTAGACAATGTTTATGATTCGTTGAATATTCACATAAGTTACATTTGTGTACCTTTATGTTGAAATGAAAACCATCCGTATGATTCTTGAGTTCTGTTTTCCTATTTGCAGCATAATCACATAAGTTACATTTATATTGCTTCAAACTTAAATGAACTGAGTCCACATGATTTTTTAGACAATGTTTATGATTCGTTGAATATTCACATAAGTTACATTTGTGTACCTTTATGTTGAAATGAAAACCATCCGTATGATTCTTGAGTTCTGTTTTCCTATTTGCAGCATAATCACATAAGTTACATTTATATTGCTTCAAACTTAAATGAACTGAGTCCACATGATTTTTTAGACAATGTTTATGATTCGTTGAATATTCACATAAGTTACATTTGTGTACCTTTATGTTGAAATGAAAACCATCCATATGTTTCTTGAGTTCAAATTTCTGATTTGAAGCATAATCACATAAGTTACATTTATGTTGCTTCAAATTTAGATGAACTGTGTCTTTATGCATTTTTAGATTATATTTATGAGTCGTTGCATATTCACATAGATGGCATTTGTGTTCCCTCAATTTAAAATGAACATTATTTTTATGCTTGTTGAGATCACTTTTATTACTTGCAGCATAATCACACGAGTTACATTTATGTTGCTTCAAATTTAAATGAACTGAGTCCACATGATTTTTTAGACAATCTTTACGATTCGTCGAATATTCACATAAGTTACATTTGTGTACCTTTATGTTGAAATGAAAACCATCCATATGTTTCTTGAGTTCACCTTTCCTATTTGAAGCATAATCACATAAGTTACATTTATGTTTCTTCAAATTTAAATGAACTGAATCAATATGAGTTTTGAGATCACTTTTTTGATTCGTCGAATATTCACATAGGTGGCATTTGTGCGCCTTTATGTTGAAATGAAAAGAATCCGTGTGATTTTTCAGGTAACTTTTGCGATTCGTAGCGAAATCACAAAAGTTACATTTATGTTTTTTCAAATTTAAGTGAACCGAATCTAAATGAGTCTTGACATCCCTTTTTCGATACGTCGAATATTCACATAAGTGGCATTTGTGCGCCTTTATGTTGAAATGAAAAGCGTCCATGTGAATTTTGACGTAACTTTTCTGGTTCGTAGCGAAATCACATAAGTTGCACTTGTGTTTTTTCAAATTTAAGTGAACCGAATCTAAATGAGTTTTGAGATCCTTTTTTCGATTCGTCGAATATCCGCATAGGTGGCATTTGTGCGCCTTTATGTTGAAATGGAAAGAATCCGTATGATTTTTGAGGTGACTCTTATGACTTGAAGAATATTCGCATAAGTTACACTTATGTTTTTTCAAATTTAAATGAACTGAATCTACGTGAGTTTTTAGATTACCTTTACGATTTGTCGAATATTCACATAGGTGGCATTTGTGTGCTTTTATGTTGAAAAAGCAACATTCATGTTGCTTCAAATCTGAATTAACCGACTCTGTATCGTTTTTCGGGCATTTAACGGAACACAAAATCTCATTATCACCTCGTTGTGATGAGTCACGATTGTGTTCACTTTCAAAGATGTATTCTTCCCTATCATGAACTTCAATTTCATCGATAAATTGTTCAGTGATGTCCACATCTTCAATCTTCACCTCGATACTTTCAAATTTGTCTTCGGTATCTTGATGCGAGGCACTGAAACAAATTAAATGGTCGATCACGAAAATTTTTCCTGATAATTAGTACTAAAAATAATTTTTGTGTTTGGTTTATAAGTTAGAATTGATAGATTAATATCGTTAATCGGTAAACTCCTACACATCTATCATCACCAAACAATTAAATAAAATCGAACAAAAACAATACATGTAATCAAATTTTATCTTAATATATATAAATCTCGTGTCACAATGTTTGTCCTCAATGGACTCCTAAACCACTTAACCGATTATAATAAAATTCGCACACCATGTGCACTTCGATCCAACTTGAGAGATAGGATAGTTTAAATCTCAAATTATAGTCGCAATTTTAATTTATTGCTAATTATTTGTCTGTTATTATTTGACAGTCACAATTATCTGTTAACTCCAAATGATTCTAACAGATGTCGATACCTTTCGACTGGGTTGAGTAAGTAATCAATAGATGGCGCTGCTATGGTAAATCTACGAACGTGACCGATGTTCTCTTATTGTTCCTCTTAGATTGTTTACTAAAATGTAATATAACAAAAACTTTAGCCACAGCAACGCGTGGCCGGGTCAGCCAGTAAATTATAATGAAAGATGAAAACTATAATTGCTTACCGTAATAGGACGAAAATCTGAACTGATAGCTAGGTATTTAAAGTAAATTGGAATCTCAATAAATGATATAAAACCATAAACTCTTTATATAGAGATACATAGATCTCAAAGTTAAAGAGTTGCATGGCTCATTGGAAGAAGATCTAAACTGGCAATAGACAACAAACTATCAATACATAAAACCATCATAAAGCCAATTTGGTCCTACGCAATCGAGCTATGGGGTTGGTCAAACACCAAAATTATCGAAACATCCTGCTCATAGATTTATATTCAAACAAAGGAATGGCACAAATGTGGAATGTAGTAGCTACAAAAGTTTTAAAAAGAAATATAGGAGTTTGAATATTACTTAGCTATTTGAACAATGTATAATTCTTACCAAATATAAGACGAAACTAAACGCTCGTTTCCTTCTTCATAGGAATCACTGCCAAAAGATAGAGTATTTTCAATTCCTCTCATTTCGTAATCATCATCTTCAACCTTGACATCAACCATTTCGAACCTTTTTTCCAATTTTCGGTATTAAAATATAACACTTCTAATAGCTATATCATATTTATTCACTGAAGCATGTTTTTGACTAGATCTAGGTTAGATTCATAGATTAATAAGATTAAATGGATGGGACACTCACTGGAAGAAATCTAAATCAAGTTTGACGCTTTTTTGTAGCGACTAGAGAAAACTGTATTACCAACTCTGAAGAGAACTGCTTTTAGAATACTGCATTATCGACGCCTAGCGCGAAAGTTTGAATCTTCTTTCAGTTTTTTCTAGGGATAAAATTAAACAAGTGTTCAGAAATTACTATGTTTTACGACCAAAACATTGAAATGCTTACATTCACACAACTTTACAACAAATACATTTCAATTTTTTGGTAGTATAACATAGTAATTTCTTAACACTTGTTTCAATCTTTAAATTCACTATTTGAATAACAGAAACATGTTTGAACTATAATTATTTATCCATCATAAAAAATGGAAACTATTAAATAAAAAAGGGATGAAATTAACATATTGTTGAAACTCCCGCTCAGAGTTCTAGATTCCAGATTCGGTACTGTGATGTTTCAGTTTTTACTAGGTGGCTCCATCTAGCGGAGAATAGTTGAATCACAGTATCTTATTGAGTTGTATTTCCTGTAATTACGGTAGATCTATTTTATTATTGAATGAGGGATCATAGAATGAGTTCTGTCGCAGACAAATAACAGATCAACAGAAGCGACAGAACTTCTTCTGTAACGAAAGAAATAATGCAATGTAAGGTAATTGTGGTTTTGAACCCGAAGAATTAGCGTCAATTTTTGTTATCCTGTTTTTGTACATTTTTGTTAATTTATTTCCGCTTATACGAGTAAAGGAAAAGCTGGCAATAAAGTTTTGAGTTTTAATAGAACCAAGTTGTGAAAACGAACCAACCCAGCTAGAATCAACCGGCGAGTGTTTCACACATATTTACAATATTCCTAAGTGTTAAAACGAAAATTGAACCTTGAGAACATTTATTTATGAGATCTTCTTTAAGATGCGAATATCTCTCTACAAGTTAGTGTTTCCCAATGTGGATATTGTAGAAAACAAATAGTGAAAAAAAGTGCTAAATGTCAAAATTGCCATAAGTGTTCTCACCGCGGGTGTTTGAAAATGAAAAAATGTTGTGATATTGAATTATCGAATCATATCTCGAGCGAGAAAATGAAAGGTAACATGTCACCGATGTGTGAAATGGATGATAAAATCATAAGTGCTGAGTCCAGTCAACAGGACCTGTTAATAAGAATTGTCTACGAACTGGAGTCTAAAAACAATATACTTATGGAAAATAATTCTTTGCTTAAATTTAAAATAGAGTGCCTTGAATCTCAGATTGAAAACATGAAACACAATGACAAATGACAACAAAAAGTGTGTAAAAAACATATCTGATAAGCTGCATAATTCAGGTGATAATTATGAGCGGAATTCCGGAGATTCCCATGTGGATTTTCCATTAGTGACTGCTGCAACTGATACTCCTAAACTACGTGACAGTACTTTTGTAGCAGGATCTTCAACTGTCCATCCTTCGAGGCAAAAATTTAAAGTACCCAAAAAGTTTACTCTAACCGAGGTTAATCATACGATAGAACAAGCGCAATTGGTGGATGAAATGGGTTTGATGGGTTGAAGATTTGGAGAAATTTCTGAGAAGTTAAATTCACGCTTTCCGGATTCCTATTCATCGTTCAAAGTTCTAATCCCCAGTTCTGAGTATGAGAAGGCCCTTGATAGTTCCAATTGGCTAAATAAAGTTAACGTACATAATTTTTTTCGCCGGAGAACGAATAAAGATCGAGCAAGTTAAATGCCAGTGCTACACTGAGTATTTGAAAATTACGCAGCTGAATGTCCAGTGCATTTTAAATAAATTAGATAATTTAGATTTGTTATTGTCAGAAACATATGTTCAACAACACTCAAGTGTTGTTGAAGGCTAATTGCTTTTGCCGCACTTCCAGGGAACATGGCGGAACTGCGATATATGCAAAGCAAAACTTAAAAGTGAAAAAATTAATGTTGACAAAGTTCTCTGAGGAAATGCATATTGAAATCTGTGGTGTTGTGATTTCGGGCCGTGGGGCTCGTCTAGCCATTCTTAGTGTTTATCGACCAGGTACTGGTAATTTTGAACTCTTTTTCAATTGACTATTTCGTGCTCTGCAGTCCTGTTTTGATACTGTGGATTCATAAAACATTTCATCTTAAAGATAATTACACATTCATCATATAAGGTATGCATAAAGTTAGTTATAAAATATCCTTATTGGTTAAAATTGAAAATAATGCCATTAGTTTTCAAGGTAAGTTTTCAAATCTCGAATCAACCCTGTAAGATACAGATGGAGATTCCGGGGGGAATTTGATTTAAATTTCAAAATGTAATATTTTTTAATTTCTGGATGATTATTTTTAAACTTCACTTTATTCTTGATGAGATAATTAATTAAACAACTTTACTCTTATTTTGATGGAAATTTGTTGGATGGGCTTAGAATTTGTGACTATAAAAATTGATTACATTTTACACTCCATCAATAAACTTAATATATTTTCAGCGTGTTGAAATGAAAAATAAGGACGAGACTTACTATATTTGTGAGCGCCAACTGGAAAATATTCAATATACCGACAGATAACTGGAAGTCCTTGATGTATTTTTCTGGAAATGTTTAAGGAATGGTAAAGCAGGGAAGAAATTAATCGATGAGTTGCCTTTTGAATATCGGTAAGTTGATAAGGTTAAAAACTGAAAGGTCATAAAGAGAAGTGTTTGAAGGATTCGGTCTTTACTTGATGGAAATTCATTTTTAACTAGAAATAAATAAAATTCAATTTCCACAAACTTTGTGGAATATTATTTATTACTACATAGTTGGTCATAAAAAATTAAATTGCCAAATAATTTTTCTTGGTTGATCTGAATAAATTTTAACTGTTTCAAAATAACTATCATTTCAATTGTAGTTTAAGCTGAAAATTTAGTTAGAGTTTATAAGTGTGAATAAAATATAAATTATAATTGCGCTATTCTTAACTAATTGAAAAGTCAACATGACTACTTCAAGTGAGGATGATTATTCCGAAAAGGAAATCAATGATAATGGAGTATGGAAAAAAGTACGCCACAAAAGGAAACGAAACAAAGACCCTTAATCGCCTACACAACAACAATCCAAAAAACTCGCATTTCCATCTGCAGTAAACAAGGAATCGAAAGCAGGCGATGATGAAGATATTCACGAAAAAAATTATCATTTAGATAAAGGGAATTCCGCTGATGCGTTATCATATTATAGACAACAAAATATAAACATGGACTTTGAAATCGCAGAAGGGTTTCGGGGATTTCCAACACAGAAAACAGGCACCCAAGAAACAAATACATCCAAACAAACAACAAATAAACCGTCAACATCCTCCATCATAACAGGAAGGGAACAACAAAATACAACCATCTCAAAACAAACAAATTCCACAACAACAAGAAATAACAGAAATTACTCTGCTAAAATGAATGAAATAAAGAACATTGAATTCAAAAACTTATTCTACATAAATACACAGGATCTGGCAATGGAAAGAACTACAATGGCATCTTTGTGGTGTTCCAAATTTCCTAACTCTAGAGACGTAATTTTGAAAACAAAACTAGGTTTCATTCTGAAATCGAACAATGAAAAACCTTTAATCCAAAAAGGATTGGAAGAGCTCAAGAAAGAAAATAAAATAATTAAATACAAGGAAACAACAAATCAGACAGCTCCCAATGAAAGGAATGCACCACAACAAACATATTCAGTTGTAATTAATGTTAATGACGCATCACTCTTCATGAATCCTGTGTGTGAGGAAGATATGCTGCTGTTGATTGCTAGGCTCAAGAACACATGTTCGGCGGGATTTGATAATATCTCCAACAAAATAATAAAAATATGTAGGTTTGAAGTCTGCAAACCACTGACTTATATTTTGAATCTATCACTTGAGAATGGAATTTTTCCGGAGAAACTCAAACTCGCAATAGTAACACCTGTTTATAAAAGGGGTGACTATAATTCTTATGATAGTTATCGTGCTATAAGTATCCTATCTAGTGTAGGCAAAATTTTTGAGCTCAAAATGAACGATTTTTTAGTTTCATTTTTCCAAAAGCATTCCTTACTCTCATCTGCTCAACATGGGTTTACAAGGAATTGTAGCACGGAAACTGCACTCTACGAATTTTATAGAGAAATTGTAGCAGATGTGGATAGTGGTATGGAGGTTGTCGGTCTGTTTGTGGACTTTTCGCGGGCATTTGACTTCGTCAGCCATGAGCTTTTGATCCATAAATTGAACCGTTATGGCATTCGAGGTCTTAGCTTGGATTTGTTCAGGTCCTACCTGACGGGTAGATCGCAAGTAGTGAGGATTGGAGAAGTGGTAAGTACAATCAAGAGTATTGCGGCAGGGGTTCCTCAGGGATCAATTCTCGGCCCTAAGCTATACGTGATCTACAGTAATGATCTCCCATCATTTTTGAAAATAAGATCACCATTATGTCGTATAATATGTTACGCAGACGATACAAATATTCTGGTTTCTGGTTCTGACATGGAACAAGTTAAAAGGGCTACTGCCAATGTCTGTGCTGATATTTTTGAGTGGTCGAGGAAAAATCGGTTAATGGTCAACTGCTCAAAGACTCATGCAGTACATTTTTCGTTGAGGGCACCACAGCCAGGACAGACTGTGATTCGGACTCCTGAATGCGAGATTCCTTTTGTAGATCATACCAAATTATTGGGTATAGTACTTGACTCTCGGTGTCGGTGGAGTAACCACATCGATTTTTTGTGTGGAAAAATCCGTAGTGGTTGTTTTTCACTTAGATTTATGAAAAACCACTGTAGTCATGCGATACTAAGAACTATTTATTTTGCCAGCATCCACTGTCACTTAAGATATGGTATTTTGAACTGGGGTTGTGCTGCGGAAATCAGTAGAGTTTTCATCTTACAAAAATATGCAATTAGAATTTTAGCTGGAATTCCTTTCCGAGAATCTTGTAGACCAGCTTTCAGAGACCTAAGAATATTAACCTTGGTAGGAATTTACATCTATGAAGTATGTTTATATGTATATAAAAATAGATCAATATTTGCTAATGACAATAGTCATGATTACAACACCAGATGCAAACACTTGTTGATACCGAAAGCTCATATTACTACATATTTTCAAAAAAATTTAAATTTTGTTGGTTGTAAAATTTTCAATTCACTTCCTGTTGAAGTGAAGAATTCGTCTAATGTTTATATATTCAAGACTAAGGTTAAAACATTGCTTTTAAGTAAAAATTGTTATTACTTAAAAGAGTTTTGTGAATTTAATTGACGTTTTCTTCTGTTATATGCTGTTTTATTGTAGGAATATTTAACTGAAGAAATAAAATTATTATTATTATTATTATTATTATTATTAATTTCATCAGTGGAAACAAATATTAAAGATGAAGATATAAGCCAATATCTTAATAACATCAATATTAAACATAGGTATTGCAAGAGAATTATCTCCAAAGCCTTCAACAATCCTACAAAATACATCAGAGTAATAACAGGTGAAATAAATGCATTTGAAGAACTACTAAACAATGGACTTTTCTATTTAAATCGACACTACTTAGTTTATCCGAGTCACCCTCCTGAACCAACCTCTGTGCCCTGTGGAAAGTGCTTCCAATTCAATCACACTACAGAAAACTGCAATGAAACACCAAAGTGTTCCAAATGTCAAGGCCCCCACAGAATGTCTCACTGTAAGTCCAATAACAAACCAAAGTGTCTTGCTTGCGGAGCCGAGGATCACATGCCCTGGTCTACCAAATGTCCTAAACACCCCAAAAAACCCATTGAGGGCATCCCAAACACGAATATTAAAACGTTAAATAAAAAAACCAGAGAAATAGAAGAGCTATCCAAGAAATCTAATAGAATACATGCTCCCATCACAGTTCATGATGACATTATAAATGCATATTCCCGCAAATTAAAAATAAACCGAAGAACAATGTTAGAAATGAAATCATGACAAAACTCAAAAAACGATTCATCAATCAATACAATGTGGACACAACAATTGTTTTCTCAGGTAACCGATTTTACATACTAATGTTTGACCTAGAAGATACAGACGAACCTTCACCCACAGAACCAATAAACAATAATATAAATAGTCAAGTTCGCGTCGAAAATTAAGATCCTTTACAACAATATCAACAATTACACTTCGAGAAGACACCTAATCAATCATTTCATTGAACAGAATGATATATCATGCGCATTATTTGTGGAAGCAAAAATAGACGAAACACACAACACCAATTATAGAAATTGGACAACATTCAAAAAAATAGGACACAAGATACAGAACATTAGAGGAGGAAGCATAATTCAGTGCCATCCAGCCCTGAAGGCCATTAAAGACAACCCTCCAGCGATAAACAACCAAATGAATGAGGCAACCCATATTGGTCTATTTTCATCCAAATAGTAAAATAGAGGAAACTGTTATCACCAAAGCAGCACTTTACAAGCACTCAATAATTATTGGCGATTTCAATTCCACCACCAACAGAAAAATAGCCCAAATAAATAATTTCCTGAGAAATAGCAATTTTTGCAGAGCTGAAACAGGCCCTACATTCTTAATGCCTGAAAATCAAGACAGCACCCCCGATTTACTACTTTACACAGAAAGCATAAAGGCAAATATCCTGAAAGTGGAGTTGATCCCGGACTTGGGATCTGATCATCTTGCCATGGTAGTAGAACTTGATACGAAACTTGAATCTCAAACAGAAGTAGATAGAATTACATATAACTATAAACTTTCCAACATGGATGAAATTAATAAGGCCATGACGTTGTTTATTGAAAAAAGTGGTAACACACCTCTTAACGAGCATAGTACTGAGGATTTTAATAACATACTTTCTGAAACCATAAGGAAACACACACCAGTTATGAAAAGACATGTATTCCTTCATGAGTTACCTCCTTACATTATTAAACTAATAAAATATAAAAGAAAAATGTACAGGGAGTACTGCAAAAACAAAAACCCACAATTTAAGAAAGACCTGAATGACTACAATAAAAATATACAACGCATGATACAACAGTATAGAGAAAACAAATGGATCCTAGCATGCAGTGAAATTAATGAGTCCAAGGGCAAAAAATTTTATCAAGAAGTCAACAAGCTGTCGAAGTATAAGCAATACTCCACAATACCTACCTTGATACAAAATAACCGAGAATATATCACAGATAAAGAGAAATCGCAACTATTCGCAGAATACTATAAGGAAAGATATAAATTTGAGGAAAACAACAACTACGATAGGAAACAGATGGAACATATAGATGAATGGTATAACAAATATTTCAACAACCAGAACGAAACATTAGAAGGAATGACAATAGATGAGGCAGATTACTACCAACAACTACACAAAAGTAAAAATAGCTCCCCAGGACAAGACCAAATACCATGGGTATTAGTAAAGAGACCGGATCACAAAATACACGAGCACATCATTAAAATCTTTGAAAACTGTTTCAACAAATGTATATTCCCGGAAATATGGAAATGCGGACAGGTTATAAATATCGCTAAGCCCAATTCAAATAAAGAAAGTGTGAGAAGTTATAGACCAATAACATTACTACCAGTGCTAGGAAAACTATATGAAAAAGTAATAAAAGCAATACTGTCAACTCACATAGATCAGCATGTTCCCAACTTTCAACTACTCATCCACTTACAATTCTTGTTTCAAATGTCCAAAATGCAACACTGAAAAAATTTAAGACTGCAATCTTAAGTCTGGATATCGAGAAAGCCTTTGACTGTATGTGGCACAGAGGACTATTGTATAAATTGTATAAACTCGGAGTTCCATTTAAATTGCTAAAGTTATGCAAGCACTTTTTAGAGAACAGAAAAATAGCACTAAGAGTGGGAACATGCTGTTCGGATTGTTTCCATCCTGAGCAGGGAACACCCCAAGGATCCCCACTATCAACTCTCCTCTTCAACATATTCTGTCACGATATACTAGTTGTACCTAATAAGAATTCGTATATCTTGCAGTATGCTGATGACACAATCCTAATATCACACGCAAAAACAATAAAAAAATGTGTGAAGAACCTACAAGAACTGTTAGACAACGTCCAAAATTGGTTCAAAAAATGGAGAATGAAAATTAATGCAGACAAATCCCAATTTACCATTTTTTACCATAGAATCTCCCCTACATCACCTACTCTGGAACTTGATGGGAAAAGTGTCCAATCTTCTCCGTCGATTAAATACTTGGGAGTACAAATTGATAATAAGCTCAATTTCAACCAGCACGCGAAAAACATCAAGAAAAGAACTATATCTAGAGCCAAATACTTCTGCAAATTAGTCCACCGTAAGCAAGGAATCAACATAAATACAGCCGCAAAAATCTACAAAACCATTTGCCGCCCATTGTTAGAGTATGCACATCCAATATATACCAATTGCAAAAAACCTGCAATGAAAAACATCGACGTAGCAGAGACAACAGCACTTAGAACCATCACAAGAATGAGACACCCTAACAACGTACTCTACAATCCACCAAACAACCTACTTTACTCAAGCACCAACATTGAGCCAATAAGAACAAGGCTGAACACCCTGCGTAAAAGATTTGTGGCAAGGCTTAAGAAACAGGATGACATACTGACTTTATATCAAGATGACAACAACCACACCACCTCTAGAAAACACCCACAACATCCTTTAATAAATATATTCAGAATGTAATTTTTTTTTTTTTTTTTTGTTGCTGTTGTTAAATACAAATAATGTATATAAAGGAAAGAAAAAAAAAAAAAACTTGGCTGAAGGACCCAAGGTCAATGGCCATTTGCTCTGCAATAAAGAACCTTTATTATTATTATTATTAGTTAACAGTGTGTGATAAAACCATTATTATACAATGTAAAATGATTTCTCTTTATCTAAAAAAATTTGCGATTGTAAATTTCCAATTTCTATGAACATACTTGTGAAATTTTAAATGAAAAATCCATGTAGAATTGAAACTTACAACTGGAGTCAAAACGCCGCCCTTGTTATTCCGTACTCGTTCTGGAATGCTTCCTATTTGGTCGCTTTATTTTTATTTACGGAATTTTGAACTTAAAATGGTCTTAAATGGTTGCATTGGACAAAAAGAAAAAAAGTGCGAATTCGAAGTTGGAACAGTTTGAAACACGATAACTCTAAAAGAACAATCCAGAAATTTTAAAATTTATATGTATTACTAGCTGACCCGGCCACGCGTTGCTGTGGCTAAAGTTTTTGTTATATTACATTATAGTAAACAATCTAAGAGGAACAATAAGAGAACATCAGGTAGCTTATATGACACGTTCGTAGTTTTACCATAGCAGCGCCATCTATTGATTACTTACTCAACCCAGTCGAAAGGTATCGACATCTGTTAGAATCATTTGGAGTTAACAGATAATTGTGACTGTCAAATAATAACAGACAAATAATTAGCAATAAATAAAAATTGCGACTATAATTTGAGATTTAAACTATCCTATCTCTCAAGTTGGATCGAACTGCACATGGTGTGCGAATTTTATTATAATCGGTTAAGTGGTTTAGGAGTCCATTGAGGACAAACATTGTGACACGAGATTTATATATATTAAGATTGCATCAACTACTTTATGGAAGCAGATGATATTCGAAAATTATTTCTAAATAATAATAAACTTGGATATCAAAATTAAAATAGTTGATTATAAGGTGACAACAGAGTAATTGCGCATTTTAAATGTAGATATTTGATTGAATTGGTAATATACTTAAATTTCTGTTTTACGTTGGGGTACACAAGATTAAATACTATTTTATAATTATTATTCCTCAACAAATACATCTATCGATATTGGATTGTAGTCATTTTTAATTTTTTTTTAAATTAAATTTTGCGGAGAATAAATATGATTTAAGAATAACATTTAAAACAAATTTAAACCTCAGTAAATGAATTATAAACAATGGGACATAGGTAGAACTTTTCAAAAAAGGATTCAAGGACATTTAAAAAGTTTTCTCAATGAAAAAAGTAATTCCATTCTTCTATACCATTTATCGGGTGCAGGATAAGAATTTAACCAGAATTTTGCATGTTGAATAAAAGTCCCCAACTTCATTAGAAGCACTGGAAATAAACAGACAATATAATCGAAATTTTACTCAATTCCAAGTAAAACATAATTTTAGAATTACTATAGACCTTACTTCATAATATGCCTGCAAAAGTACAAAACAGTGAATGTGTTTTCAAAATAAATTTAATTATTTAAAATGTAAAAAATCAGATAGTGTTAGTGTGACAGGAAAGCAATCGTTTTATTCATAATAAATATGTGGAAATTAGAATAACCTTATTTAAAATATATTTTCTCGGTTAATATAAATAAATTAAATGTTTCAAAATGATTAGCATTAAGTTATTCAAAAATCAATTTGAATGTGAGTCAATACTTGATAGAAGAAAAATTTAAATGATTTTAAATTCAGAATTATATATTCTAACTTCTACAATATATATTTAAACTATATACAAAAACTATCAAAATGATATTCTTATATATAATCAATGTAAAATATTTTTCAATGTCTTGGAAAAAACCTTTTTACATCCCGACATGAAACGTATCGATACAAATGTATCAACAAATAACTTTTTAAGTATGTAAATTAACATACAAATACAAGAAAATCCACTATTCCAAAATTATCTAAAATTCTCAAAATAAAGAATCAAATAAAAATAATTGAACGGAATTCCAACATTTGATAGCTATTTCGGTTCCTAGTTTCAATATATACTGTAAAATATATATCAATAATTCTGAAATTAAAGTAATTTAAAAAATTCAGTTGCAATGATAACTCATGCCGAAAATTCCGATAAAAATTTCTAATAAAACTATTTAATATTTGTTTTTAAAAGGCATATTTTTAAAACAGGTTAAGAAGTATAAAATAATTTTCGTTTGCTAATCCAGATTTCTGATTGCAAATTGTGAATTTCTTTAAAAATATTCCTAAGATATAAAATAAAAAGTGCCTGAAAAATTTCAACTTTCAACTTGACTCTGGAGAGGACAAAAAGTAGTTCTTTTTTTGCCTGTTCATTCTAGAGAGCTTGTCATTCCATTGTAGGGTTTTCATTTGTCCAATTTTCAGGCAGAAATAGTCTTCTATGGTTACATTGAACATACAGACGACAATTGGTTGTCAAATAAAATTCTGTACGTCCATTCGTCAGTAACATGATAAGTTTGAAGACAAACAATTGAGGGACTCGAAATTTTCGGGGCAGTTTCTAAGCAAAATGGAAAGATCGAGTTTGTGAAGGAACAAAATCCGTTCATGGCCACTTGAAGTTCAATTTGCAATTCAAAAAACATATTTAATCAATGTTTGATACACTTTTCCGATTTATTTCTTTCACGGGTGGCCTTTAATGTTACAGTAACTCTTTGAAACTTTAAAGGTAGCTGCGTGTTATGAAATTTTTTTCTTGAACTGTCAATTTTACGAGAAGATGGGGACCAAAAAAACCAATTTAATCATGGTATTAATATGTTTTGAAATATTTTACTCTTCAAAATACACAAAGACAATCATCATCTTGTGCCTGAAAGGAAATTTTCAAGGAAAGTCATTACAAATTAAGAATGGAATAATGAATATTTAGAAATATATTTGATGATAGTAAAATCAATACAAAAAGAAATCAATGTTTTTCGAATATAAAATAATAATCTTATCTTTATTTCTGATCCACAAGTGCAACACTTGCACTTGTGGCGATTGAACTTAAAATACTAAATACAATAATTCTTGACAATTTAAACATTAGAAAAGTTTACAAAAAAGTATGTACAAGATTTTCAACGGAAGGAATTGATCCTCCACACAGTGATAAAATTAAAATATAGATATATAATATTTAGATTTGATATAATGGTATAAATTTTTTAAATTTAATTCTATACAATCTGAAAGTTGAAAATATCTATGTATTCAAATGAACAGAATTGTATAAGATTTTTAAGAACAGTTTTTTTTTAGTTGCATTAGAGCATTTCTAAGGTTTCTTGCATTTATGCTGCTTCAAAGTTAAATGAACCAAACGTATATGAGTTTTAAGACTACTTTTTCGACTTGTAGAATGTTCACATAGGTGGCATTTGTGCGCCTTTATGTTGAAATGAAATCTATCCATATGATTCTTGAGATCATTTTTCTGATTAGCAGCATAATCACATAAGTTACATTTATGTTGTTTCAACTTCAAATGAATTGTGTCTATATGTTTTTTCAGATTAGGTTTATGATTCGTCGAATATTCACATAAGTTACATTTGTGTACCTTTATGTTGAAATGAAAACCATCCGTATGATTCTTGAGTTCTGTTTTCCTATTTGCAGCATAATCACATAAGTTACATTTATATTGCTTCAAACTTAAATGAACTGATTCCACATGATTTTTTAGACAATGTTTATAATTCGTGGAATATTCACATAGGTGACAATTGTGTGCCTTTATGTTGAAATGAAAACCATCCGTATGTTTCTTGAGTTCACTTTTCTTATTTGAAGCATAATCACATAAGTTACATTTATGTGGCTTCAGATTTAAATGAACTGTGTCTTTATGCATTTTTAGATTATATTTATGAGTCGTTGCATATTCACATAGATGGCATTTGTGTTCCCTCAATTTAAAATGAACAGCATTTATATGCTTCTTGAGATCACTTTTATTACTTGCAGCATAATCACATGAGTTACATTTATGTTGCTTCAAATTTAAATGAATTAATTTACAATGTCTTTTGAGATGGTGCTTCTCGTTTGCAGCATAATCACATAAGTTACATTTATGTGGCTTCAAATTTAAATGAATTGATTGATAATGACTTTTGACATTTCCCTTTCTGTTTGAAGCATAATCGCACAAATGACATCTATACTGTTTTGAATTATTAAAATGAGCTATATGTTTTTCAAGGATAGCCTTTTCACTACTGGCAAAACTGCATAAGTGACATTTAAATTCTATCAAATTTAAGTGAAGCGAGTCTATCTGATTTTTACCAACAATGTTAGAACTGTCAATATCTTGATCGTGTTTTTCTTCCAATTTGATAGAATGAAAATTCTCATTATCGATCTGTTGTGTTGGATTCATAGCATGATTATGTTCATTTAGAAAAGAGTATTCTCCCCTCTCATGACCTCCAATTACGTCATTGATTTGTTCAGTGATGTCCACATCTTCAATTTTCACCTCGAAACTTTCAGATTTCTCTTCATTATCTTGATGTGAGGCACTGAAACAAATTAAATTGTCAATCAAGAACATTTTTCCAGGATAATAAGAACTAAAAAATAATTACTCTACTTTGGTTTTTAAATTAGAATCGCAAGATTAACATCTATAATGGGCAAACTGCCAAATTGGAACCCGCGAGATATCAAAAATTAAAGATATCTATCATGCAATATTTCATAAAAATACATAAGAAAGAGATGATCTCCTTAAATTTTAGATGAGGAGATAATTATTCAGATTGCAAGGAAATATCTGGAGTTTTTCTGTAGCTTCATATTCAAATCAAGGAGTGGCATAAAAAAGATAGAATAGAAAGTTTTGAAAATATTGGGACTGAAAAGTACTAAGACAATTGAACAAATATGAAATAATATTTAATGCTTACTTACCAGTCATAAGTGGCAACGGAACACTTATTTTCTTCTTCATAGACATTATTACCTGAAGATCCAGTATTTTCAATTTCATAAGATAATTGAAATTCGTAAACATAATCTTCAACCTTAATATCTTCCATTTTGAATTTTCAATATTAAAATGTCACACTTCTTATAGCTATATTATTTTATTTCACTAGAACACTTTTGAACACGCTGCACTAATTTGAGTATAAAATGATTTCTTACTATTAATGTAGTGCTATATACGGTATTAATGACATAGAAATATATGTTTTCTTCTTCTTCTTCTAGAAGCAGCCCTTATTATTTTGGACAGATACATTTACTAATTTTTAACAATTATTAAAGCAATTGTATTAAATTTAACAGAAAATCTTTAAATAGATCTGTGGATATATTAATTATTCTAAATATCAATTTTTTTTTAAGAGTAGTTATGTTCTTTCACTATAGGACGTTTTTGACCACGCTACACTAAACCATTTTTCAAAATTAGTTGGCTAAGATTTCTGAACATAAATTTTTCATGCTTCTGTCTCCGTTCCAGCTCAAAGCCAAGCTCCAGTAAAATACCCGGGTGGTCACTAATATGTGGCTCAAAGACCTCAACTTTACATTTATCTGATTCAACATTAGTAAGGATATACTCTACTTTGGAAATACTAGTATGACCCCTAATGTTAGTAAAAACCCTAGTAGCACTTTGGGATGTAGCCCTCAAACCAAAACAATGGAGAGCATCCATCAACAATTTAAAGTTTATACAGTCCTTTTTAAAATAATCTATAATTAAATCGCCACATAAAACAATAGAATCCACAGTATCAAAACAGAACTGCAGAGCACGAAATATTCAATTGAAAAAGAGTTCAAAATTACCAGTACCTGGTCGATAAACACTAAGAATGGCTAGACGAGCCCCACGGCCCGAAATCACAACACCACAGATTTCAATATGCATTTCCTCAGAGAACTTTGTCAACATTAATTTTTTCACTTTTAAGTTTTGCTTTGCATATATCGCAGTTCCGCCATGTTCCCTGGAAGTGCGGCAAAAGCAATTAGCCTTCAACAACACTTGAGTGTTGTTGAACATATGTTTCTGACAATAACAAATCTAAATTATCTAATTTATTTGGAATGCACTGGACATTCAGCTGCGTAATTTTCAAACACTCAGTGGTAGCACTGGCATTTAACCTGCTCAATCTTGATTCGTTCTCCGGCGAAAAAAATTATGTACGTTAACTTTATTTGGCCAATTGGAACTATCAAGGGCCTTCTCATACTCAGAACTGGGAATTAGAACTTTGAACGATGAATAGGAATCCGGAAAGCGTGAATTTAACTTCTCAGAAATTTCTCCAAATCTTCAACCCATCAAACCCATTTCATCCACCAATTGCGCTTGTTCTATCGCATGATTAACCTCGGTTAGAGTAAACTTTTTGGGTACTTTAAATTTTTGCCTCGAAGGATGGACAGTTGAAGATCCTGCTACAAAAGTACTGTCACGTAGTTTAGGAGTATCAGTTGCAGCAGTCACTAATGGAAAATCCACATGGGAATCTCCGGAATTCCGCTCATAATTATCACCTGAATTATGCAGCTTATCAGATATGTTTTTTACACACTTTTTGTTGTCATTTGTCATTGTGTTTCATGTTTTCAATCTGAGATTCAAGGTACTCTATTTTAAATTTAAGCAAAGAATTATTTTCCATAAGTATATTGTTTTAAGACTCCAGTTCGTAGACAATTCTTATTAACAGGTCCTGTTGACTGGACTCAGCACTTATGATTTTATCATCCATTTCACACATCGGTGACATGTTACCTTTCATTTTCTCGCTCGAGATATGATTCGATAATTCAATATCACAACATTTTTTCATTTTCAAACACCCGGGGTGAGAACACTTATGGCAATTTTGACATTTAGCACTTTTTTCACTATTTGTTTTCTACAATATCCACATTGGGAAACACTAACTTGTAGAGAGATATTCGCATCGATCTGTCTGGACGACATCTTCACTACTGTTTTGAAATATTTTACTCTTCAAAAAACATAAAGGCAATCGTCATCTTGCGCAATAGTTTGAAATTTCAGGGAAAGTCATAGCAAATTAAGAATCGAATAATGAATATTTAGAGATATATTTGATGATAGTAAAATCAATACAAAAAGAAATCAATGTTTTTCGAATATAAAATAAAAATCTTATCTTTATTTCTGATCCACAAGTGCAACACTTGCACTTGTGGCAATTGAACTTAAAATACTAAATACAATAATTCTTGACAATTTAAACATTAGAAAAGTTTACAAAAAGGTATGTACAAGATATTCAACTGAAGGAATTGATCCTCCACACAGTGATAAAATTAAAATATAGATATATAATATTTAGATTTGATATAACGGAATAAATTTTTTAAATTTAATTCTATACAATCTGAAAGTTGAAAATATCTACGTATTCAAATGAACAGAATTGTATATGATTTTTAAGAACAGTTTTTTTTTTAGTTGCATTAGAGAATTTCTAAGGTTTCTTGCATTTATGCTGCTTCAAAGTTAAATGAACCAAACGTATATGAGTTTTAAGACTACTTTTTCGACTTGTAGAATGTTCACATAGGTGGCATTTGTGCGCCTTTATGTTGAAATGAAATCTATCCATATGATGCTTGAGATAATCTTTCTGATTAGCAGCATAATCACATAAGTTACATTTATGTTGTTTCAACTTCAAATGAATTGTGTCTATATGTCTTTTCAGATGAGATTTATGATTCGTCGAATATTCACATAAGTTACATTTGTGTACCTTTATGTTGAAATGAAAACCATCCGTATGTTTCTTGAGTTCTGTTTTCTTATTTGCACCATAATCACATAAGTTACATTTATATTGCTTCAAACTTAAATGAACTGAGTCCACATGATATTTTAGACAATCTTTATAATTCGTCGAATATTCACATAAGTTACATTTGTGTACCTTTATGTTGAAATGAAAACCATCCATATGTTTCTTGAGTTCAAATTTATGATTTGAAGCATAATCACATAAGTTACATTTATGTTGCTTCAAATTTAGATGAACTGTGTCTTTATGCATTTTTAGATTATATTTATGAGTCGTTGCATATTCACATAGATGGCATTTGTGTTCCCTCAATTTAAAATGAACAGCTTTTATATGCTTCTTGAGATCACTTTTATTACTTGTAGCATAATCACATGAGTTACATTTATGTTGCTTCAAATTTAAATGAACTGAGTCCACATGATTTTTTAGACAATCTTTACGATTCGTCGAATACTCACATAAGTTACATTTGTGTACCTTTATGTTGAAATGAAAACCATCCATATGTATCTTGAGTTCACTTTTCCTATTTGAAGCATAATCACATAAGTTACATTTATGTTGCTTCAAATTTAGATGAACTGTATCTTTATGCATTCTTAGTTGATATTTATGAGTCGTTGCATATTCACATAGATGGCATTTGTGTTCCCTCAATTTAAAATGAACAGCATTTTTATGCTTATTGAGATGACTTTTATTACTTGCAGCATAATCACACGAGTTACATTTATGTTGCTTCAAATTTAAATGAACTGAGTCCACATGATTTTTTAGACAATGTTTATAATTCGTCGAATATTCGCATAGGTGGCATTTGTATTCCTTCATGTTGAAATGAAAAGCCTTGATATGATTCTCGAGTTCAGTTTTCTGATTAGCAGCATAATCACACAAGTTACATTTATGTTGCTTCAATTTTAAATGAATTGAATCATAATGACTTTTGAGATTTCCCTTTCTGTTTGAAGCATAATCGCACAAATGACATCTATACTGTTTTAAATTATTCGAATGAACTCCATCTATATGTTTTTCAAGGATAGCCTTTTCACTACTAGCGAAACTGCATAAGTGACATTTATATTCTATCAAATTTAAGTGATGCGAGTCTATCTGATTTTCATCAAAAATGTTAGAACTGTCAATATCTTGATCGTGTTTTTCTTCCAATTTGATAGAATGAAAATTCTCATTATCGATCTGTTGTGTTGGATTCATAGCATGATTATGTTCATTTAGAAAAGAGTATTCTCCCCTCTCATGACCTCCAATTACGTCATTAACTTGTTCAGTGATGTCCACATCTTCAATTTTCACCTCGACACTTTCAAATTTCTCTTCATTATCTTGATGTGAGACACTGAAACAAATTAAATTGTAAATCAAGAAAATTTTTCCAGGATAATAAGAACTAAAAAATAATTACTCTATTTGGTTTTTAAATTAGAATCGCAAGATTAACATCTATAATGGGCAAACTGCCAAATTGGAACCCGCGAGATATCAAAAATTAAAGATATCTATCATGCAATATTTCGTAAAAATACATAAGAAAGAGCTGATCTCATTAAATTTTAGATGATGAGATAATTATTCAGATTGCAAGGAAATATCTGGAGTTTTTCTGCAGCTTCATATTCAAATCAAGGAGTGGCATAAAAAAGAAAGAATAGAAAGATTTGAAAATATTGGGACTGAAAAGTACTAAGACAATTGAACAAATATGAAATAATATTTAATGCTTACTTACCAGTCATAAGTGGCAACGGAACACTTATTTTCTTCTTCATAGACATTATTACCTGAAGATCCAGTATTTTCAATTTCATAAGATAATTTAAATTCGTAAACATAATCTTCAACCTTAATATCTTCCATTTTGAATTTTCAATATTAAAATGTCACACTTCTTATAGATATATTATTTTATTTCACTAGAACACTTTTGACCACGCTGCACTAATTATTGAGTATAAAATGTTTTCTGACTATTAATGTAGTGCTATATACGGTATTAATGACATAGAAATATATGTTTCCTTCTTCTTCTTCTAGAAGCAGCCCTTATTATTTTGGACAGATACATTTACTAATTTTCAACAATTATTAAAGCAATTATATTAAATTTAACGGAAAATCTTTAAATAGATCTGTCAATATATTAATTATTCTAAATATCAATATTTTCTAAGTAGCTATGTTCTTTCACTATAGGACGTTTTTGACCACGCTACACTAAACCATTTTTCAAAATTAGTTGGCTAAGATTTCTGAACATAAATTTTTCATGCTTCCGTCTCCGTTCCAGCTCAAAGCCAAGCTACAGTAAAATACCCGGGTGGTCACTAATATGTGGCTCAAAGACCTCAACTTTACATTTATCTGGTTCAACATTAGTAAGGATATAATCTACTTTGGAAATACTAGTATGACTACTAATGTTAGTAGAAATCCTAGTAGCATTTTGGGATGTAGCCCTCAAACCAAAGGAGAGCATCCATCAACAATTTAAAGTTTATACAGTCCTTTTTAAAATAGTCTATATTTAAATCGCCACATAAAACAATAGAATCCACAGTATCAAAACAGGACTGCAGAGCACAAAATATTCAATTGAAAAAGAGTTCAAAATTACCAGTACCTGGTCGATAAACACTAAGAATGGCTAGACGAGCCCCACGGCCCGAAATCATAATGGTATACGAAAACAACTTGGTCAGAAAGATATTTGAACTTTTCATCCAAACATCCTTTTAGCCAAAAACAAAGTCTCATAATTGGCATAACAAACCGTGCAATTGCCCTAACCGGCCCATCTTTGAGAGCGGACACACTGAACAGAGTTAGGAAAATTTTAATCAACAACAACTACCCTATTGATTTAGTGAACAAGATTATCAAACAAAGAACGCACAGGTTTTACAACAGAACAGAAATTCAAGATAAATTCTGCAAGTACATGATTTGAAGGTATGCCATAAAACGCATAATAATTAAAACAATTTGTAGAAATTACTATGTTTTACTACCAATAAGAATATATTTTACACATTTTCTTGTGACTCGAGTTTCGGGTAATGAAATATCCCATCATCAGACAACTGAAGACCTAACAGTGGTACAGACGTATTTAAACAAATGTGATGAATATTTTGAATATTTCAACAGATTCTCGGTAACACCTAATAGTGGTACAGAGGTTTACAATCGGAACGGGATAAAAAACCGCGTCAAAAAAGAGGGGCCTTCTAACAGATATCGGAATGTCGGCAATCGACAAAGAAGATTGTTAAACAGATGGTACCCATTTAAATATTTCATATAATATTTGGATTCACAAAGCTCCATACAGTCATTCATTATTTTTTATATTTTCTTTATTGTGAACGAATTTGAAAATTTCAATAATCAAGTTTCTTTTCTTTTGAATCTACATGTAAAATTTTCTTAAGATTTTCTTTTGTTGAAAGGAATTACTATTTTCTAAAGAATGAAAATCTTAAGAAAATTTTACATGTAGATTCAAAAGAAAAGAAACTTGATTATTGAAATTTTCAAATTCTTTCACAATAAAGAAAATATAAAAAATAATGAATGACTGTATGGAGCTTTGTGAATCCAAATATTATATGAAATATTTAAATGGGTACCATCTGTTTAACAATCTTCTTTGTCGATTGCCGACATTCCGATATCTGTTAGAAGGCCCCTCTTTTTTGACGCGGTTTTTTATCCCTTTCCGATTGTAAACCTCTGTACCACTATTAGGTGTTACCGAGAATCTGTTGAAATATTCAAAATATTCATCACATTTGTTTAAATACGTCTGTACCACTGTTAGGTCTTCAGTTGTCTGATGATGGGATATTTCATTACCCGAAACTCGAGTCACAAGAAAATGTGTAAAATATATTCTTATTGGTAGTAAAACATAGTAATTTCTACAAATTGTTTTAATTATTATGCGTTTTATGGCATACCTTCAAACCATGTACTTGCAGAATTTATCTTGAATTTCTGTTCTGTTGTAAAACCTGTGCG
Organism: Megalocaria dilatata; assembly: GCA_034642435.1. Taxonomy (NCBI): domain Eukaryota; kingdom Metazoa; phylum Arthropoda; class Insecta; order Coleoptera; family Coccinellidae; genus Megalocaria; species Megalocaria dilatata. The sequence continues at coordinate 42,888,931 of CM067862.1, read as the reverse complement.
TTCTTTGTTTGATAATCTTGTTCACTAAATCAATAGGGTAGTTGTTGTTGATTAAAATTTTCCTAACTCTGTTCAGTGTGTCCACTCTCAAAGATGGGCCGGTTAGGGCAATGCCAATTATGAGACTTTGTTTTTGGCTAAAAGGATGTTTGGATGAAAAGTTCAAATATCTTTCTGACCAAGTTGTTTTCGTATACCATTATGATTTCGGGCCGTGGGGCCCGTCTAGCCATTCTTAGTGTTTATCGACCAGGTACTGGTAATTTTGAACTCTTTTTCAATTGAATATTTTGTGCTCTGCAGTCCTGTTTTGATACTGTGGATTCTATTGTTTTATGTGGCGATTTAAATATAGACTATTTTAAAAAGGACTGTATAAACTTTAAATTGTTGATGGATGCTCTCCTTTGGTTTGAGGGCTACATCCCAAAGTGCTACTAGGGTTTCTACTAACATTAGGAGTCATACTATTATTTCCAAAGTAGATTATATCCTTACTAATGTTGAACCAGATAAATGTAAAGTGGAGGTCTTTGAGCCACATATTAGTGACCACCCGGGTATTTTAATGGAGCTTGACTTTAAGCTGGAACAGAGACCGAAGCATGAAAAACTTATGTTCAGAAATCTTAGCCAACTAATTTTGAAAAATGGTTTAGTGTAGCGTGGTCAAAAACGTCCTATAGTGAAAGAACATAGCTACTTAGAAAAAATTGATATTTAGAATAATTAAAATATCCACAGATCTATTTAAAGATTATCTGTTAAATTTAATACAATTGCTTTAATAATTGTTAAAAATTAGTAAATGTATCTGTCCAAAATAATAAGGGCTGCTTCTACAAGAAGAAGAAGAAGGAAACATATATTTCTATGTCATTAATACCGTATATAGCACTACATAAATAGTCAGAAAACATTTTATACTCAATAATTAGTGCAGCGTGGTCAAAAGTGTTCTAGTGAAATAAAATAATATATCTATAAGAAGTGTGACATTTTAATATTGAAAATTCAAAATGGAAGATATTAAGGTTGAAGATTATGTTTACGAATTTAAATTATCTTATGAAATTGAAAATACTGGATCTTCAGGTAATAATGTCTATGAAGAAGAAAATAAGTGTTCCGTTGCCACTTATGACTGGTAAGTAAGCATTAAATATTATTTCATATTTGTTCAATTGTCTTAGTACTTTTCAGTCCCAATATTTTCAAAACTTTCTATTCTATCTTTTTTATGCCACTCCTTGATTTGAATATGAAGCTGCAGAAAAACTCCAGATATTTCCTTGCAATCTGAATAATTATCTCATCATCTAAAATTTAATGAGATCAGCTCTTTCTTATGTATTTTTACGAAATATTGCATGATAGATATCTTTAATTTTTGATATCTCGCGGGTTCAAATTTGGCAGTTTGCCCATTATAGATGTTAATCTTGCGATTCTAATTTAAAAACCAAATAGAGTAATTATTTTTTAGTTCTTATTATCCTGGAAAAATTTTCTTGATTTACAATTTAATTTGTTTCAGTGTCTCACATCAAGATAATGAAGAGAAATTTGAAAGTGTCGAGGTGAAAATTGAAGATGTGGACATCACTGAACAAGTTAATGACGTAATTGGAGGTCATGAGAGGGGAGAATACTCTTTTCTAAATGAACATAATCATGCTATGAATCCAACACAACAGATCGATAATGAGAATTTTCATTCTATCAAATTGGAAGAAAAACACGATCAAGATATTGACAGTTCTAACATTTTTGGCGAAAATCAGATAGACTCGCTTCACTTAAATTTGATAGAATATAAATGTCACTTATGCAGTTTTGCCAGTAGTGAAAAGGCTATCCTTGAAAAACATATAGATGGAGTTCATTCGAATAATTTAAAACAGTATAGATGTCATTTGTGCGATTATGCTTCAAACAGAAAGGGAAATGTCAAAAGACATTATCAATCAATTCATTTAAAATTGAAGCAACATAAATGTAACTTGTGTGATTATGCTGCTAATCAGAAAACTGAACTCGAGAATCATATCAAGGCTTTTCATTTCAACATGAAGGAATACAAATGCCACCTATGCGAATATTCGACGAATTATAAACATTGTCTAAAAAATCATGTGGACTCAGTTCATTTAAATTTGAAGCAACATAAATGTAACTCGTGTGATTATGCTGCAAGTAATAAAAGTCATCTCAACAAGCATAAAAATGCTGTTCATTTTAAATTGAGGGAACACAAATGCCATCTATGTGAATATGCAACGACTCATAAATATAATCTAAAAATGCATAGAGACACAGTTCATCTAAATTTGAAGCAACATAAATGTAACTTATGTGATTATGCTTCAAATAGGAAAAGTGAACTCAAGATACATATGGATGGTTTTCATTTCAACATAAAGGTACACAAATGTAACTTATGTGAATATTCGACGAATCGTAAAGATTGTCTAAAAAATCATGTGGACTCAGTTCATTTAAATTTGAAGCAACATAAATGTAACTCATGTGATTATGCTACAAGTAATAAAAGTGATCTCAAGAAGCATATAAAAGCTGTTCATTTTAAATTGAGGGAACACAAATGCCATCTATGTGAATATGCAACGACTCATAAATATAATCTAAAAATGCATAAAGACACAGTTCATCTAAATTTGAAGCAACATAAATGTAACTTATGTGATTATGCTTCAAATCATAAATTTGAACTCAAGAAACATATGGATGGTTTTCATTTCAACATAAAGGTACACAAATGTAACTTATGTGAATATTCGACGAATTATAAAGATTGTCTAAAATATCATGTGGACTCAGTTCATTTAAGTTTGAAGCAATATAAATGTAACTTATGTGATTATGGTGCAAATAAGAAAACAGAACTCAAGAAACATACGGATGGTTTTCATTTCAACATAAAGGTACACAAATGTAACTTATGTGAATATTCGACGAATCATAAATCTCATCTGAAAAGACATATAGACACAATTCATTTGAAGTTGAAACAACATAAATGTAACTTATGTGATTATGCTGCTAATCAGAAAGATTATCTCAAGCATCATATGGATAGATTTCATTTCAACATAAAGGCGCACAAATGCCACCTATGTGAACATTCTACAAGTCGAAAAAGTAGTCTTAAAACTCATATACGTTTGGTTCATTTAACTTTGAAGCAGCATAAATGCAAGAAACCTTAGAAATGCTCTAATGCAACTAAAAAAAAACTGTTCTTAAAAATCTTATACACGTCTGTTCATTTGAATACATAGATATTTTCAACTTTCAGATTGTATAGAATTAAATTTAAAAAACTTATTCTGATATATCAAATCTAAATATTATATATCTATATTTTAATTTTATCACTGTGTGGAGGATCAATTCCTTCAGTTGAAAATCTTGTACATACCTTTTTCTAAACTTTTCTAATGTTTAAATTGTCAAGAATTATTGTATTTAGTATTTTAAGTTCAATTGCCACAAGTGCAAGTGTTGCACTTGTGGATCAGAAATAAAGATAAGATTATTATTTTATATTCGAAAAACATTGATTTCTTTTTGTATTGATTTTACTATCATCAAATATATCTCTAAATATTCATTATTCCGGTCTTAATTTGCTATGACTTTCCCTGAAATTTCAAACTATTGCGCAAGATGACGATTGCCTTTATGTTTTTTGGAGAGTAAAATATTTCAAAACAGTAGTGAAGATGTCGTCCAGACAGATCGATGCGAATATCTCTCTACAAGTTAGTGTTTCCCAATGTGGATATTGTAGAAAACAAATAGTGAAAGAAAGTGCTAAATGTCAAAATTGCCATAAGTGTTCTCACCCCGGGTGTTTGAAAATGAAAAAATGTTGTGATATTGAATTATCGAATCATATCTCGAGCGAGAAAATGAAAGGTAACATGTCACCGATGTGTGAAATGGATGATAAAATCATAAGTGCTGAGTCCAGTCAACAGGACCTGTTAATAAGAATTGTCTACGAACTGGAGTCTAAAAACAATATACTTATGGAAAATAATTCTTTGCTTAAATTTAAAATAGAGTACCTTGAATCTCAGATTGAAAACATGAAACACAATGACAAATGACAACAAAAAGTGTGTAAAAAACATATCTGATAAGCTGCATAATTCAGGTGATAATTATGAGCGGAATTCCGGAGATTCCCATGTGGATTTTCCATTAGTGACTGCTGCAACTGATACTCCTAAACTACGTGACAGTACTTTTGTAGCAGGATCTTCAACTGTCCATCCTTCGAGGCAAAAATTTAAAGTACCCAAAAAGTTTACTCTAACCGAGGTTAATCATACGATAGAACAAGCGCAATTGGTGGATGAAATAGGTTTGATGAGTTGAAGATTTGGAGAAATTTCTGAGAAATAAATTTTCCATTGTAAAAAGTGAGAAGTTTAATTCACGCTTTCCGGATTCCTATTCATTGTTCAAAGTTCTAATTCCCAGTTCTGAGTATGAGAAGGCCCTTGATAGTTCCAATTGGCTAAATAAAGTTAACGTACATAATTTTTTTCGCCGGAGAACGAATAAAGATCGAGCAGGTTAAATGCCAGTGCTACACTGAGTATTTGAAAATTACGCAGCTGAATGTCCAGTGCATTTTAAATAAATTAGATAATTTAGATTTGTTATTGTCAGAAACATATGTTCAACAACACTCAAGTGTTGTTGAAGGCTAATTGCTTTTGCCGCACTTCCAGGGAACATGGCGGAACTGCGATATATGCAAAGCAAAACTTAAAAGTGAAAAAATTAATGTTGACAAAGTTTTTTGAGGAAATGCATATTGAAATCTGTGGTGTTGTGATTTCGGGCCGTGGGGCTCGTCTAGCCATTCTTAGTGTTTATCGACCAGGTACTGGTAATTTTGAACTCTTTTTTAATTGAATATTTCGTGCTCTGCAGTTCTGTTTTGATACTGTGGATTCATAAAACATTTCATCTTAAAGATAATTACACATTCATCATATAAGGTATGCATAAAGTTAGTTATAAAATATCCTTATTGGTTAAAATTGAAAATAATGCCATTAGTTTTCAAGGTAAGTTTTCAAATCTCGAATCAACCCTGTAAGATACAGATGAAGATTCCGGGGGGAATTTGATTTAAATTTCAAAATGTAATATTTTTTTAATTTCTGGATGATTATTTTTAAACTTCACTTTATTCTTGATGAGATAATTAATTAAACATCTTTACTCTTATTTTGATGGAAATTTGTTGGATGGGCTTAGAATTTGTGACTATAAAAATTGATTACATTTTACACTCCATCAATAAACTTAATATATTTTCAGCGTGTTGAAATGAAAAATAAGGACGAGACTTACTATATTTGTGAGCGCCAACTGGAAAATATTCAATATACCGACAGATAACTGGAAGTCCTTGATGTATTTTTCTGGAAATGTTTAAGGAATGGTAAAGCAGGGAAGAAATTAATCGATGATTTGCCTTTTGAATATCGGTAAGTTGATGAGGTTAAAAACTGAAAGGTCATAAAGAGAAGTATTTGAAGGATTCGGTCTTTACTTGATGGATATTCATTTTTAACTAGAAATAAATAAAATTCAATTTCCACAAACTTTGTGGAATATTATTTATTACTACATAGTTGGTCATAAAAAATTAAATTGTCAAATAATTTTTGTTGGTTGAATAAATTTTAACTGTTTCAAAATAACTATCATTTCAATTGTAGTTTAAGCTGAAAATTTAGTTAACAGTGTGTGATAAAACCATTATTATACAATGTAAAATTATTTCTCTTTACCTAAAAAAATTTGCGATTGTAAATTTCCAATTTCTATGAACATACTTGTGAAATTTTAAATAAAAAATTCATGTAGAATTGAAACCTACAACTGGGGTCAAAACGCCGCCCTTGTTATTCCATACTCGTTCTGGAATGCTTCCTATTTGGTCGCTTTATTTTTATTTACGGAACTTTGAACTTAAAATGGTCTTAAATGGTTGCATTGGACAAAAAGAAAAAAAGTGCGAATTCGAAGTTGGAACAGTTTGAAACACGATAACTCTAAATGAACAATCCAGAAATTTTAAAATTTATATTCATTATTGCATCAACTACTTTATGGAAGCAGATGATATTCGACAATTTTTTTTAAATAATAATAAATTTGGATATCAAAATTAAAATAGTTGATTATAAGGTGACAACAGAGTAATTGCGCATTTTAAATGTAGATATTTGATTGAATTGGTAATATACTTAAATTTCTGTTTTACGTTGGATAACACAAGATTTAATACTATTTTATAATTATTATTCCTCAACAAATACATCTATCGATATTGGATTGTAGTCATTTTTAATTTTTTTTAAAATTAAATTTTGCTGAGAATAAATATGATTTAAGAATGACATTTAAAACAAATTTAAACCTCAGTAAATGAATTATAAACAATGGGACATAGGTAGAACTTTAGAACTTTTCAAAAAAGGATTCAAGGACATTTAAAAAGTTTCCTCAATGAAAAAAGTAATTCCATTCTTTCATACCATTTATCGGGTGCAGGATAAGAATTTAACCAGAATTTTGCATGTTGAATAAAAGTCCCCAACTTCATTAGAAGCACTGGAAATAAACAGACAATATAATCGAAATTTTACTCAATTCCAAGTAAAACTCAATTTTAGAATTACTATAGACCTTACTTCATAATATGCCTGCAAAAGTACAAAACAGTGAATGTGTTTTCAAAATAAATTTAATTATTTAAAATGTAAAAAATCAGATAGTGTTAGTGTGACAGTAAAGCAATCGTTTTATTCATAATAAATATGTGGAAATTAGAATAACCTCATTTAAAATAATATTTTCAAATATATTTTCTCGGTTAATATAAATAAATTAAATGTTTCAAAATGATTAGCATTAAGTTATTCAAAAATCAATTTGAATGTGAGTCAATACTTGATAGAAGTGAAATTTAAATGATTCTAAATTCAGAATTATATATTCTAACTTCTACAATATATATTTAAACTATATACAAAAACTATCAAAATGATATTCTTATATATAATCAATATAAAATATTTTTCAATGTCTTGGAAAAAACCTTTTTACATCCCGACATGAAACGTATCGATACAAATGTATTAACAAATAACTTTTTAAGTATGTAAATTAACACAAAAATACAAGAAAATTCACTATTCCAAAATTATATAAAATTCTCAAAATAAAGAATCAAATAAAAATAATTGAACAGAATTCCAACATTTGATAGCTATTTCGGTCCCTAGTTTCAATATATACTGTAAAATATATATCAATAATTCTGAATTTAAAGTAATTTAAGTAATTCAGTTGCAATGATAACTCATGCAGAAAATTCCGATAAAAATTTCTAATAAAACCATTTAATATTTGTTTTTAAAAGGCATATTTTTAAAACAGGTTAAGAAGTATAAAATAATTTTCGTTGGCTAATCCAGATTTCTGATTGCAAATTGTGAATTTCTTTAAAAATATTCGTAAGATATAAAATAAAAAGTGCCTGAAAGAGAACAGTCAAGTAGTGAACAGCTTCTTAGCTCTCTCTTTGTTTATAATAAAATTTGATTATCAGTAAGTCGATACATTAAGTGGAACTTGTGTGGATTGTTTTTCTTGGATTCTACAGTTCAGTTGTGAAGTGAAATTTGAGGGTTCAACTATATTTGAGAACTTTATTTTCCGCGGTAAACACTTCGGTGAGAACATTTCTGTTATCATTTGTATTGTTTATCTTCGATTTCACTCTTATCTCTGTCTCTCACCGCCCCACCCATGGCTGTCTGCGTGAATTGTGCGAAGCCGGTCTCCGACCGTGACCGTGGTTCCAGTCTCCAGTGCAGCGCTTGCAAGGGGAGTATGCATCTGGCTTGCACGGATCTGCGAGCCGAGGATCGTGTGACCAGACAGGCGGTTCGTGGGCTCAAAATTCTATGTAATGGCTGTTGTTCAAACATAGAAACGTTCGCCAATCTTAAGGCTCTCCTTCAGGATCATAAAAATGATCTCCAATCTAAGATTGAAATTATAGATGCAAAATCAACTGAAATAAACGATAAGCTCAGATCCATAGAGGAAAGATTTAATACCTTCGATGATGTTTCATCCCCAATTTTTGCTGATAAGATTGCAAATGAGGCTGTCGATAGAATTAATCGAGCAAGGAATGTTCTTGTCAGGGGAGTCCAGGAGGTGACGGGTGATGTGGAGGCGAAAGGAAATCATGATTCGGGGGTTGTTGATGAGGTCTTGCAGGCTGTGGGCATGCGGAATTCTCCAGTTACATTGTTCAGGGTTGGAAAACCTGGCGGTAAATTCCCTAGGATGATTAAGGTGGTCATGCAAAATGAACATGATGCAAGGCATATCCTGCGGAATAAACGAAAGCTTCTTGAAAGAATGTCAACAAAGAATGTAACTGTCGTAGATGATAAAACTCTAATCCAACAGGAGAGCTTGAAACTATTGCGATCGGAGCTCGAAAACAGAAAACTTAATGGCGAAACTGATCTCACTATAAAGTATTCACAAGGCATCCCAAAGATAGTCAGGTTTCGTCGACAATAATCACACAGAGAAATTTGTCGATTGGCTGTTTTTGTACACGAACATAGCTAGTTTGAATTCGAAATTTACCGAGCTTATTTGTACCGTACAGGATCTCAATCCAGCCTTTATTCTTATCTCTGAAACGTGGTTAACAGATGTACAACCCAATTCCTTGTACAGTATCAATGGATATTCTCTTTATAGATGTGACCGCTTGAACCGTCGAGGTGGAGGAGTATGCGTGTATGTATCGTCAGCAGTCTCAGACATTTGCTGTGTCTCTCAATTATCTGTTGAGGATGTTGCTAACATTGAACTTATAGCTCTTAAAGTACATAAAGGTACAAACGTTTTTCATTTGGTATGTATTTATCGCCCCGGTGATACGTCCATAAATGACGACATTATACTGGTTGAAAGATTAGAGCAATTATCCTCTCTTGAAAATCTCATTGTTATCGGAGATTTCAACCTACCGGGTATCTCTTGGCCGATTAAAATTACTCCTACCGATTCTCTTAATTCAAGAAATCTTTATCTTGATTTTTTTCTTAACTCTAATTTACGTCAGTTGATCCTGGAGCCCACACGTTTTAGAGTAAACAACACTCCTTCCATTCTTGATCTTGTGTTGACCAATCAATCCTCTTTATTAACGACACCTGACATTCGATCGCCTATCGGTAGCTCGGACCATGCTACAATTACTTCACGAGTACAGCTCAATCTTTTGAAGATGACTGAACAAACTTGCAGAACGATTGATGTGTTGAATATAGAAGCATTAAAGTCCAGATTGGCAGATGTGGGCTGGCGGGAAGTACTGGGAGACTCTTGTGATCCTAACACCGTTTGGAAACATTTTCTTGATGCCCTTGCTTTCCATAGGAATCAGTGTACCGTACAGAAAACCATTGTTCAGAATAAACTTAAGCCTTGGTTGAACAGCGAAATTCTTTCCATGGTAAAACATAAAAAGAAACTATGGTGTAAGCATAAACGATCTAAAAATGATAATGATTTCCATGCCCACAGGGAGTTTTCGAATATGTTGAAAAAGTGCATAAATTGTTCACGAGAAAGATATGAGGAATCCATTGCCACCTCCAACAACCCAAAAACGCTGCACAAATATATCCGCTCAAATTTAATATCCAAGGTGGGCATTCCATTGTTGAAGAGCGGTGATGAGTTATGTCGGGATGGTCTGGATACCGCCAACCTGCTTGCTGATACTTTCTCATTGGTTTACACACTTGAGGATACTCCAACTCAATATCCAGAAATCAAGGGTTCAAGATTGCTGTCTTCCCTGGAAAAGATAGAGTTCACCCCAGATGATATAAGGCGACATCTAAATTTACTGAAGAAAAATTCTTCCCCTGGACCGGATCAGTTGTCACCACTACTCCTGAGGTCCTTGTCTGAATACTTGGCCTTTCCACTTTCTATTATATTGAATTTATCATTCAATGAGTCTACAGTGCCTGCTCTTTGGAGAAAAGCTTGCATCACACCAGTATTCAAGACAGGTAGTAAGCTGGACCCTAATAACTATCGCCCTATCAGTCTTACACCGGTTGTATGCAGAATAATGGAATCTATCATTGCTGAGAAAATTCGTCATTTTGCCAATGAACACAAATTGGTTCCAAAACAGCAACATGGCTTCGTCAAGGGTAAATCAACCATGACGAATCTACTGGGGTGCATCAACAGTTGGACTGCGGCTTTAGACAGGGGGGAGGCGATGGACGTTATTTATTTGGACTTCTCCAAGGCCTTTGATCGGGTGCCTAGGCAGAGGTTGTTTCATAAATTGGAACATTGTGGGATTCGGGGAAAACTTCTCCTTTGGATAAAATCCTTTTTGTCTGACCGAGAGTTCTGCGTTCGCATCGGGAGTTCTTTTTCGACAGACAGAGTGGTACAGAGCGGCGTACCCCAGGGATCTGTCCTTGGGCCGCTGTTGTTTATATAATATGCCAGTGACGTATCTCGCCACATCCGGTCTGACTGTGCTTTTTATGCCGACGACACGAAGATTTTTAATTACTCCACCCAACACAAGACTTTACAGGAAGATCTGGATTCAATATCTCAGTGGTGCTCGGACTGGCTTTTGCCACTGAATATAGATAAATGTGTTGTTTTGCATCTCGGGGGCAATCATTCGCGTAGGACATATATGCTGGGTGAGCATCTTTGAGAATTTTTGAGAATTTGTCGTGGTCAGAGCATATTACGAAAATTGTGAAAGTTACGTAAGACCATTGTTGGAATATTGCGGGCCTGTGTGAAAGGCTGATTTAGTGCGTGATCAACAGTGCTTGGGAAAAACTACAACGGAAGGCAACACGACTTTGGTTTGGAGGTGCACGACCAAGCTATGAGGAAAGATTGAGTATGGTGGGTCTCAGCACCTTCGAAAGGCGCAGGCTACGAGGAGACTTGATTATCACTTTTCGTATATTGAGGTACAATTATGGCATGCTGAGGGACATATATAGTGTAAGCTCTGACACTCGTTTGAGGGGTCACCATTTAAAACTTAAGAAGGAAAACTTTTCTGTCAGGTGCCGCAAGAATTGTTTAGTGAATCGCGTGTTCACAGTGTGGAATTCCCTACCTGCGGGAATTGTCGGTGCGAGTTCGGTTGGAGTGTTTAAGAGTGGATTGGACGGGTGGTTTGGCTGAGACATTAATGAAAATATGAAAATTTGTTTTTTTTTTTTTTTTTTGGCTTAGTTTGCTATCGGGTTTTCTATTGGACATTTAATGAGGTATGTTTACTACTGAGGCAACAAATTTTGTTAATTTTAGGGTTTATGGGTTCGCCCCTCCCTTTGTTTGTGTATTAATAATAATAATAATAAAAAATTTCAACTTTCAACTTGACTCTGGAGAGGACAAAAAGTAGTTCTTTTTTTGCCTGTTCATTCTAGAGAGCTTGTCATTCCATTGTAGGGTTTTCATTTGTCCAATTTTCAGGCAGAAATAGTCTTCTATGGTTACATTGAACATACAGACGACAATTGGTTGTCAAATAAAATTCTGTACGTCCATTCGTCAGTAACATGATAATTACTAAAAAAAAATTTTCAGGGCAGTTTCTAAGCAAAATGGAAAGATCGAGTTTGTGAAGGAACAAAATCCGTTCATGGCCACTTGAAGTTCAATTTGCAATTCAAAAAACATATTTAATCAATGTTTGATACACTTTTCCGATTTATTTCTTTCACGGGTGGCCTTTAATGTTACAGTAACTCTTTGAAACTTTAAAGGTAGCTGCGTGTTATGAAATTTTTTTCTTGAACTGTCAATTTTACGAGAAGATGGGGACCAAAAAAACCAATTTAATCATGGTATTAATATGTTTTGAAATATTTTACTCTTCAAAATACACAAAGACAATCATCATCTTGTGCAATAGTCTGAAAGGAAATTTTCAAGGAAAGTCATTACAAATTAAGAATGGAATAATTAATATTTAGAAATATATTTGATGATAGTAAAATCAATACAAAAAGAAATCAATGTTTTTTGAATATAAAATAATAATAATCTTATCTTTATTTCTGATCCACAAGTGCAACACTTGCACTTGTGGCAATTGAACCTAAAATACTAAATACAATAATTCTTGACAATTTAAACATTAGAAAAGTTTACAAAAAGGTATGTACAAGATTTTCAACTGAAGGAATTGATCCTCCACACAGTGATAAAATTAAAATATAGATATATAATATTTAGATTTGATATAATGGTATAAATTTTTTAATTTTAATTCTATACAATCTGAAAGTTGAAAATATCTATGTATTCAAATGAACAGAATTGTATATGATTTTTAAGAACAGTTTTTTTTTAGTTGCATTAGAGCATTTCTAAGGTTTCTTGCATTTATGCTGCTTCAAAGTTAAATGAACCAAACGTATATGAGTTTTAAGACTACTTTTTCGACTTGTAGAATGTTCACATAGGTGGCATTTGTGCGCCTTTATGTTGAAATGAAATCTATCCATATGATTCTTGAGATCATTTTTCTGATTAGCAGCATAATCACATAAGTTACATTTATGTTGTTTCAACTTCAAATGAATTGTGTCTATATGTCTTTTCAGATGAGATTTATGATTCGTCGAATATTCACATAAGTTACATTTGTGTACCTTTATGTTGAAATGAAAACCATCCGTATGTTTCTTGAGTTCTGTTTTCTTATTTGCACCATAATCACATAAGTTACATTTATATTGCTTCAAACTTAAATGAACTGAGTCCACATGATTTTTTAGACAATCTTTATAATTCGTCGAATATTTGCATAGGGGGCATTTGTGTACCTTTATGTTGAAATGAAAACCATCCATATGTTTCTTGAGTTCAAATTTATGATTTGAAGCATAATCACATAAGTTACATTTGTGTACCTTTATGTTGAAATGAAAACCATCCGTATGATTCTTGAGTTCTGTTTTCCTATTTGAAGCATAATCACATAAGTTACATTTATGTTGCTTCAAATTTAGATGAACTGTGTCTTTATGCATTTTTAGATTATATTTATGAGTCGCTGCATATTCACATAGATGGCATTTGTGTTCCCTCAATTTAAAATGAACAGCATTTTTATGCTTGTTGAGATGACTTTTATTACTTGTAGCATAATCACATGAGTTACATTTATGTTGCTTCAAATTTAAATGAACCGAGTCCACATGATTTTTTAGACAATGTTTATAATTAGTTGTATATTCACATAGGTGGCATTTGTATTCCTTCATGTTGAAATGAAAAGCCTTGATATGATTCTCGAGTTCAATTTTCTGATTAGCAGCATAATCACACAAGTTACATTTATGTTGCTTCAATTTTAAATGAATTGATTGATAATGTCTTTTGACATTTCCCTTTCTGTTTGAAGCATAATCGCACAAATGACATCTATACTGTTTTAAATTATTCGAATGAACTCCATCTATATGTTTTTCAAGGATAGCCTTTTCACTACTAGCAAAACTGCATAAGTGACATTTATATTCTATCAAGTTTAAGTGAAGCGAGTCTATCTGATTTTCATCAAAAATGTTAGAACTGTCAATATCTTGATCGTGTTTTTCTTCCAATTTGATAGAATGAAAATTCTCATTATCGATCTGTTGTGTTGGATTCATAGCATGATTATGTTCATTTAGAAAAGAGTATTCTCCCCTCTCATGACCTCCAATTACGTCATTAATTTGTTCAGTGATGTCCACATCTTCAATTTTCACCTCGAAACTTTCAGATTTCTCTTCATTATCTTGATGTGAGGCACTGAAACAAATTAAATTGTCAATCAAGAACATTTTTCCAGAATAATAAGAACTAAAAAATAATTACTCTACTTTGGTTTTTAAATTAGAATCGCAAGATTAACATCTATAATGGGCAAACTGCCAAATTGGAACCCGCGAGATATCAAAAATTAAAGATATCTATCATGCAATATTTCGTAAAAATACATAAGAAAGAGCTGATCTCATTAAAGTTTAGACGATGAGATGATTATTCAGATTGCAAGGAAATATCTGGAGTTTTTCTGCAGCTTCATATTCAAATCAAGAAGTGGCATAAAAAAGATAGAATAGAAAGTTTTGAAAATATTGGGACTGAAAAGTACTAAGACAATTGAACAAATATGAAATAATATTTAATGCTTACTTACCAGTCATAAGTGGCAACGGAACACTTATTTTCTTCTTCATAGACATTATTACCTGAAGATCCAGTATTTACAATTTCATTAGATAATTTAATTTCGTAAACATAATCTTCAACCTTAATATCTTCCATTTTGAATTTTCAGTATTAAAATGTCACACTTCTTATAGCTATATTATTTTATTTCACTAGAACACTTTTGACCACCCTGCACTAATTATTGAGTATAAAATGATTTCTTACTATTAATGTAGTGCTATATACGGTATTAATGACATAGAAATATATGTTTCCTTCTTCTTCTTCTAGAAGCAGCCCTTATTATTTTGGACAGATACATTTACTAATTTTTAACAATTATTAAAGCAATTGTATTAAATTTAACAGAAAATCTTTAAATAGATCTGTGGATATTTTAATTATTCTAAATATCAATTTTTTCTAAGTAGCTATGTTCTTTTACTATAGGACGTTTTTGACCACGCTACACTAAACCATTTTTCAAAATTAGTTGGCTAAGATTTCTGAACATAAATTTTTCATGCTTCTGTCTCCGTTCCAGCTCAAAGCCAAGCTCCAGTAAAATACCCGGGTGGTCACTAATATGTGGCTCAAAGACCTCAACTTTACATTTATTTGTTTCAACATTAGTAAAGATATAATCTACTTTGGAAATACTAGTATGACCCCTAATGTTAGTAGAAACCCTAGTAGCACTTTGGGATGTAGCCCTCAAACCAAAACAATGGAGAGCATCCATCAACAATTTAAAGTTTGTACAGTCCTTTTTAAAATAATCTATAATTAAATCGCCACATAAAACAATAGAATCCACAGTTTGAAAATTCAGGGAAAGTCATAGCAAATTAAAAACGGAATAATGAATATTTAGAGATATATTTGATGATAGTAAAATCAATACAAAAAGAAATCAATGTTTTTCGAATATAAAATAATAATCTTATCTTTATTTCTGATCCACAAGTGCAACACTTGCACTTGTGGCAATTGAACTTAAAATACTAAATACAATAATTCTTGACAATTTAAACATTAGAAAAGATTACAAAAAGGTATGTACAAGATTTTCAACTGAAGGAATTGATCCTCCACACAGTGATAAAATTAAAATATAGATATATAATATTTAGATTTGATATAAAGGAATAAATTTTTTAAATTTAATTCTATACAATCTGAAAGTTGAAAATATTTATGTATTCAAATGAACAGACTTGTATATGATTTTTAAGAACAGTTTTTTTTTAGTTGCATTAGAGCATTTCTAAGGTTTCTTGCATTTATGCTGCTTCAAAGTTAAATGAACCAAACGTATATGAGTTTGAAGACTACTTTTTCGACTTGTAGAATGTTCACATAGGTGGCATTTGTGCGCTTTTATGTTGAAATGAAATCTATCTTTATGATTCTTGAGATGATCTTTCTGATTAGCAGCATAATCACATAAGTTACATTTATGTTGTTTCAACTTCAAATGAATTGTGTCTATATGTTTTTTCAGATTAGGTTTATGATTCGTCGAATATTCACATAAGCTACATTTGTGTACCTTTATGTTGAAATGAAAACCATCCGTATGTTTCTTGAGTTCAAATTTATGATTTGAAGCATAATCACATAAGTTACATTTATGTTGCTTCAAATTTAGATGAACTGTGTCTTTATGCATTTTTAGATTATATTTATGAGTCGTTGCATATTCACATAGATGGCATTTGTGTTCCCTCAATTCAAAATGAACAGCATTTTTATGCTTGTTGAGATCACTTTTATTACTTGCAGCATAATCACATGAGTTACATTTATGTTCCTTCAAATTTAAATGAATTGATTTATAATGTCTTAGGAGATGGTGCTTTTCGTTTGCAGCATAATCACATAAGTTACATTTATGTTGTTTCAACTTCAAATGAATTGTGTCTATATGTTTTTTCAGATTAGGTTTATGATTCGTCGAATATTCACATAAGTTACATTTGTGTAGCTTCAAATTTAAATGAATTGAATCATAATGACTTTTGAGATTTGCCTTCCGGTTTGAAGCATAATCGCACAAATGACATCTATACTGTTTTAAATTATTCGAATGAACTCCATCTATATGTTTTTCGAGGATAGCCTTTTCACTACTGGCAAAACTGCATAAGTGACATTTATATTCTTTCAAATCTAAATGAAGCGAGTCTATCTGATTTTCGCCAAAAATGTTAGAACTGTCAATATCTTGATCGTGTTTTTCTTCCAATTTGATAGAATGAAAATTCTCATTATCGATCTGTTGTGTTGGATTCATAGCATGATTATGTTCATTTAGAAAAGAATATTCTCCCCTCTCATGACCTCCAATTACGTCATTAATTTGTTCACTGATGTCCACATCTTCAATTTTCACCTCGAAACTTTCAGATTTCACTTCATCATCTTGATGTGAGGCACTGAAACAAATTAAATTATCAATCAAGAACATTTTTCCAGGATAATAAGAACTAAAAAATAATTACTCTACTTTGGTTTTTAAATTAGAATCGCAAGATTAACATCTATAATGGGCAAACTGCCAAATTGGAACCCGCGAGATATCAAAAATTAAAGATATCTATCATGCAATATTTCATAAAAATACATAAGAAAGAGCTGATCTCGTTAAATTTTAGATAACGAGAGAATTATTCAGATTGCAAGGAAATATCTGGAGTTTTTCTGTACCTTCATATTCAAATCAAGGAGTGGCATAAAAAAGATAGAATAGAAAGTTTTGAAAATATTGGGACTGAAAAGTACTAAGACAATTGAACAAATATGAAATAATATTTAATGCTTACTTACCAGTCATAAGTGGCAACGGAACACTTATTTTCTTCTTCATAGACATTATTACCTGAAGATCCAGTATTTACAATTTCATTAGATAATTTAATTTCGTAAACATAATCTTCAACCTTAATATCTTCCATTTTGAATGTATTTTTGAATTTTCAGTATTAAAATGTCACACTTCTTATAGCTATATTATTTTATTTCACTAGAACACTTTTGAACACGCTGCACTAATTATTGAGTATAAAATGATTTCTTACTATTAATGTAGTGCTATATACGGTATTAATGACATAGAAATATATGTTTTCTTCTTCTTCTTCTAGAAGCAGCCCTTATTATTTTGGACAGATACATTTACTAATTTTTAACAATTATTAAAGCAATTGTATTAAATTTAACAGAAAATCTTTAAATAGATCTGTGGATATATTAATTATTCTAAATATCAATTTTTTTTAAGAGTAGTTATGTTCTTTCACTATAGGACGTTTTTGACCACGCTACACTAAACCATTTTTCAAAATTAGTTGGCTAAGATTTCTGAACATAAATTTTTTATGCTTCTGTCTCCGTTCCAGCTCAAAGCCAAGCTCCAGTAAAATACCCGGGTGGTCACTAATATGTGGCTCAAAGACCTCCACTTTACATTTATCTGGTTCAACATTAGTAAGGATATAATCTACTTTGGAAATACTAGTATGACTCCTAATGTTAGTAGAAACCCTAGTAGCACTTTGGGATGTAGCCCTCAAACCAAAGGAGAGCATCCATCAACAATTTAAAGTTTATACAGTCCTTTTTAAAATAGTCTATATTTAAATCGCCACATAAAACAATAGAATCCACAGTATCAAAACAGGACTGCAGAGCACAAAATATTCAATTGAAAAAGAGTTCAAAATTACCAGTACCTGGTCGATAAACACTAAGAATGGCTAGACGAGCCCCACGGCCCGAAATCATAATGGTATACGAAAACAACTTGGTCAGAAAGATATTTGAACTTTTCATCCAAACATCCTTTTAGCCAAAAACAAAGTCTCATAATTGGCATAACAAACCGTGCAATTGCCCTAACCGGCCCATCTTTGAGAGCGGAC
Source organism: Megalocaria dilatata (assembly GCA_034642435.1). Lineage (NCBI taxonomy): Eukaryota > Metazoa > Arthropoda > Insecta > Coleoptera > Coccinellidae > Megalocaria > Megalocaria dilatata. The sequence continues at coordinate 42,870,641 of CM067862.1, read as the reverse complement.
ACACTGAACAGAGTTAGGAAAATTTTAATCAACAACAACTACCCTATTGATTTAGTGAACAAGATTATCAAACAAAGAACGCACAGGTTTTACAACAGAACAGAAATTCAAGATAAATTCTGCAAGTACATGATTTGAAGGTATGCCATAAAACGCATAATAATTAAAACAAATTGTAGAAATTACTATGTTTTACTACCAATAAGAATATATTTTACACATTTTCTTGTGACTCGAGTTTCGGGTAATGAAATATCCCATCATCAGACAACTGAAGACCTAACAGTGGTACAGACGTATTTAAACAAATGTGATGAATATTTTGAATATTTCAACAGATTCTCGGTGACACCTAATAGTGGTACAGAGGTTTACAATCGGAAAGGGATAAAAAACCGCGTTAAAAAAGAGGGGCCTTCTAACAGATATCGGAATGTCGGCAATCGAGAAAGAAGGTTGTTAAACAGATGGTACCCATTTAAATATTTCATATAATATTTGGATTCACAAAGCTCCATACAGTCATTCATTATTTTTTATATTTTTTTTATTGTGAACGAATTTGAAAATTTCAATAATCAAGTTTCTTTTCTTTTGAATCTACATGTAAAATTTTCTTAAGATTTTCATTCTTTAGAAAATAGTAATTCCATTCAACAAAAGAAAATCTTAAGAAAATTTTACATGTAGATTCAAAAGAAAAGAAACTTGATTATTGAAATTTTCAAATTCATTCACAATAAAAATAATGTAAAAAATAATGAATGACTGTATGGAGCTTTGTAAATCCAAATATTTGAGATATACAACAAAATAATGTAAAAATAATAAATGACTGTACGGTACACAATTCATTTGAAGTTGAAACAACATAAATGTAACTAATGTGATTATGCTGCTAATCAGAAAAATCATCTCAAGAATCATATGGATAGATTTCATTTCAACATAAAGGCGCACAAATGCCACCTATGTGAACATTCTACAAGTCGAAAAAGTAGTCTTAAAACTCATATACGTTTGGTTCATTTAACTTTGAAGCAGCATAAATGCAAGAAACCTTAGAAATGCTCTAATGCAACTAAAAAAAAACTGTTCTTAAAAATCTTATACACGTCTGTTCATTTGAATACATAGATATTTTCAACTTTCAGATTGTATAGAATTAAATTTAAAAAATTTATTCCATTATATCAAATCTAAATATTATATATCTATATTTTAATTTTATCACTGTGTGGAGGATCAATTCCTTCAGTTGAAAATCTTGTACATACCTTTTTGTAAACTTTTCTAATGTTTAAATTGTCAAGAATTATTGTATTTAGTATTTTAAGTTCAATTGCCACAAGTGCAAGTGTTGCACTTGTGGATCAGAAATAAAGATAAGATTATTATTTTATATTCGAAAAACATTGATTTCTTTTTGTATTGATTTTACTATCATCAAATATATCTCTAAATATTCATCATTCCGTTTTTAATTTGCTATGACTTTCCCTGAAATTTCAAACTATTGCGCAAGATGACGATTGCCTTTATGTTTTTTGAAGAGTAAAATATTTCAAAACAGTAGTGAAGATGTCGTCCAGACAGATCGATGCGAATATCTCTCTACAAGTTAGTGTTTCCCAATGTGTATACTGTAGAAAACAAATAGTGAAAGAAAGTGCTAAATGTCAAAATTGCCATAAGTGTTTTCACCCCGGGTGTTTGAAAATGAAAAAATGTTGTGATATTGAATCATCGAATCATATCTCGAGCGAGAAAATGAAAGGTAACATGTCACCGATGTGTGAAATGGATGATAAAATCATAAGTGCTGAGTCCAGTCAACAGGACCTGTTAATAAGAATTGTCTACGAACTGGAGTCTTAAAACAATATACTTATGGAAAATAATTCTTTGCTTAAATTTAAAATAGAGTGCCTTGAATCTCAGATTGAAAACATGAAACACAATGACAAATGACAACAAAAAGTGTGTAAAAAACATATCTGATAAACTGCATAATTCAGGTGATAATTATGAGCGGAATTCCGGAGATTCCCATGTGGATTTTCCATTAGTGACTGCTGCAACTGATACTCCTAAACTACGTGACAGTACTTTTGTAGCAGGATCTTCAACTGTCCATCCTTCGAGGCAAAAATTTAAAGTACCCAAAAAGTTTACTCTAACCGAGGTTAATCATACGATAGAACAAGCGCAATTGGTGGATGAAATGGGTTTGATGGGTTGAAGATTTGGAGAAATTTCTGAGAAGTTAAATTCACGCTTTCCGGATTCCTAATAATCGTTCAAAGTTCTAATTCCCAGTTTTGACTATGAGAAGGCCCTTGATAGTTCCAATTGGCCAAATAAAGTTAACGTACATAATTTTTTTCGCCGGAGAACGAATAAAGATCGAGCAGGTTAAATGCCAGTGCTACACTGAGTATTTGAAAATTACGCAGCTGAATGTCCAGTGCATTTTAAATAAATTAGATAATTTAGATTTGTTATTGTCAGAAACATATGTTCAACAACACTCAAGTGTTGTTGAAGGCTAATTGCTTTTGCCGCACTTCCAGGGAACATGGCGGAACTGCGATATATGCAAAGAAAAACTTAAAAGTGAAAAAATTAATGTTGACAAAGTTCTCTGAGGAAATGCATATTGAAATCTGTGGTGTTGTGATTTCGGGCCGGGGGGCTCGTCTAGCCATTCTTAGTGTTTATCGACCAGGTACTGGTAATTTTGAATTCTTTTTCAATTGAATATTTCGTGCTCTGCAGTCCTGTTTTGATACTGTGGATTCATAAAACATTTCATCTTAAAGATAATTACACATTCATCATATAAGGTATGCATAAAGTTAGTTATAAAATATCCTTATTGGTTAAAATTGAAAATAATGCCATTAGTTTTCAAGGTAAGTTTTCAAATCTCGAATCAACCCTGTAAGATACAGATGGAGATTCCGGGGGGAATTTGATTTAAATTTCAAAATGTAATATTTTTTAATTTCTGGATGATTATTTTTAAACTTCACTTTATTCTTGATGAGATAATTAATTAAACAACTTTACTCTTATTTTGATGGAAATTTGTTGGATGGGCTTAGAATTTGTGACTATAAAAATTGATTACAATTTACACTCCGTCAATAAACTTAATATATTTTCAGCGTGTTGAAATGAAAAATAAGGACGAGACTTACTATATTTGTGAGCGCCAACTGGAAAATATTCAATATACCGACAGATAACTGGAAGTCCTTGATGTATTTTTCTGGAAATGTTTAAGGAATGGTAAAGCAGGGAAGAAATTAATCGATGAGTTGCCTTTTGAATATCGGTAAGTTGATAAGGTTAAAAACTGAAAGGTCATAAAGAGAAGTATTTGAAGGATTCGGTCTTTACTTGATGGAAATTCATTTTTAACTAGAAATAAATAAAATTCAATTTCCACAAACTTTGTGGAATATTATTTATTACTACATAGTTGGTCATAAAAAATTAAATTGCCAAATAATTTTTCTTGGTTGATCTGAATAAATTTTAACTGTTTCAAAATAACTATCATTTCAATTGTAGTTTAAGCTGAAAATTTAGTTAACAGTGTGTGATAAAACCATTATTATACAATGTAAAATTATTTCTCTTTACCTAAAAAAATTTGCGATTGTAAATTTCCAATTTCTATGAACATACTTGTGAAATTTTAAATAAAAAATCCATGTAGAATTGAAACTTACAACTGGAGTCAAAACGCCGCCCTTGTTATTCCGTACTCGTTCTGGAATGCTTCCTATTTGGTCGCTTTATTTTTATTTACGGAATTTTGAACTTAAAATGGTCTTAAATGGTTGCATTGGACAAAAAGAAAAAAAGTGCGAATTCGAAGTTGGAACAGTTTGAAACACGATAACTCTAAAAGAACAATCCAGAAATTTTAAAATTTATATGTATTACTAGCTGACCCGGCCACGCGTTGCTGTGGCTAAAGTTTTTGTTATATTACATTATAGTAAACAATCTAAGAGGAACAATAAGAGAACATCAGGTAGCTTATATGACACGTTCGTAGTTTTACCATAGCAGCGCCATCTATTGATTACTTACTCAACCCAGTCGAAAGGTATCGACATCTGTTAGAATCATTTGGAATTAACAGATAATTGTGACTGTCAAATAATAACAGACAAATAATTATAGCAATAAATTAAAATTGCGACTATAATTTGAGATTTAAACTATCCTATCTCTCAAGTTGGATCGAACTGCACATGGTGTGCGAATTTTATTATAATCGGTTAAGTGGTTTAGGAGTCCATTGAGGACAAACATTGTGACACGAGATTTATGTATATTAAGATTGCATCAACTACTTTATGGAAGCAGATGATATTCGAAAATTATTTTTAAATAATAATAAATTTGGATATCAAAATTAAAATAGTTGATTATAAGGTGACAACAGAGTAATTGCGCATTTTAAATGTAGATATTTGATTGAATTGGTAATATACTTAAATTTCTGTTTTACGTTGGGGTACACAAGATTTAATACTATTTTATAATTATTATTCCTCAACAACTACATCTATCGATATTGGATTGTAGTCATTTTTAATTTTTTTTTAAATTAAATTTTGCCGAGAATAAATATGATTTAAGAATAACATTTAAAACAAATTTAAACCTCAGTAAATGAATTATAAACAATAGGACATAGGTAGAACTTTTCAAAAAAGGATTCAAGGACATTTAAAAAGTTTCCTCAATGAAAAAAGTAATTCCATTCTTTTATACCATTTATCGGATGCAGGATAAGAATTTAACCAGAATTTTGCATGTTGAATAAAAGTCCCCAACTTCATTAGAAGCACTGGAAATAAACAGACAATATAATCGAAATTTTACTCAATTCCAAGTAAAACTCAATTTTAGAATTACTATAGACCTTACTTCATAATATGCCTGCAAAAGTACAAAACAATGAATGTGTTTTCAAAATAAATTTAATTATTTAAAATGTAAAAAATCAGATAGTGTTAGTGTGACAGTAAAGCAATCGTTTTATTCATAATAAATATGTGGAAATTAGAATAACCATATTTAAAATAATATTTTCAAATATATTTTCTCGGTTAATATAAATAAATTAAATGTTTCAAAATGATTAGCATTAAGTTATTCAAAAATCAATTTGAATGTGAGTCAATACTTGATAGAAGTAAAATTTAAATGATTTTAAATTCAGAATTATATATTCTAACTCCTACAATATATATTTAAACTATATACAAAAACTATCAAAATGATATTCTTATATATAATCAATATAAAATATTTTTCAATGTCTTGGAAAAAACCTTTTTACATCCCGACATGAAACGTATCGATACAAATGTATTAACAAATAACTATTTAAGTATGTAAATTAACATACAAATACAAGAAAATCCACTATTCCAAAATTATCTAAAATTCTCAAAATAAAGAATCAAATAAAAATAATTGAACGGAATTCCAACATTTGATAGCTATTTCGGTTCCTAGTTTCAATATATACTGTAAAATATATATCAATAATTCTGAAATTAAAGTAATTTAAAAAATTCAGTTGCAGTGATAACTCATGCCGAAAATTCCGATAAAAATTTCTAATAAAACCATTTAATATTTGTTTTTAAAAGGCATATTTTTAAAACAGGTTAAGAAGTATAAAATAATTTTCGTTTGCTAATCCAGATTTCTGATTGCAAATTGTGAATTTCTTTAAAAATATTCGTAAGATATAAAATAAAAAGTGCCTGAAAAATTTCAACTTTCAACTTGACTCTGGAGAGGACAAAAAGCACTTCTTTTTTTGCCTGTTCATTTTAGAGAGCTTGTCATTCCATTGTAGGGTTTTCATTTGTCCAATTTTCAGGCAGAAATAGTCTTCTATGGTTACATTGAACATACAGACAACAATTGGTTGTCAAATCAAATTCTGTACGTCCATTCGTCAGTAACATGATAATTTTGAAGACAAACAATTGAGGGACTCGAAATTTTCCGGGCAGTTTTTAAGCAAAATGGAAAGATCGAGTTTGTGAAGGAACAAAATCCGTTCATGGCCACTTGAAGTTCAATTTGCAATTCAAAAAACATATTTAATCAATGTTTGATACACTTTTCCGATTTATTTCTTTCACGGGTGGCCTTTAATGTTACAGTAATTCTTTGAAACTTTAAAGGTAGCTGCGTGTTATGAAATTTTTTTCTTGAACTGTCAATTTTACGAGAAGATGGGGACCAAAAAAACCAATTTAATCATGGTATTAATATGTTTTGAAATATTTTACTCTTCAAAATACACAAAGACAATCATCATCTTGTGCAATAGTTTGAAAGGAAATTTTCAAGGAAAGTCATTACAAATTAAGAATGGAATAATGAATATTTAGAAATATATTTGATGATAGTAAAATCAATACAAAAAGAAATCAATGTTTTTCGAATATAAAATAATAATCTTATCTTTATTTCTGATCCACAAGTGCAACACTTGCACTTGTGGCAATTGAACTTAAAATACTAAATACAATAATTCTTGACAATTTAAACATTAGAAAAGTTTACAAAAAGGTATGTACAAGATTTTCAACCGAAGGAATTGATCCTCCACACAGTGATAAAATTAAAATATAGATATATAATATTTAGATTTGATATAATGGTATAAATTTTTTAATTTTAATTCTATACAATCTGAAAGTTAAAAATATCTATGTATTCAAATGAACAGACGTGTATAAGATTTTTAAGAACAGTTTTTTTTTAGTTGCATTAGAGCATTTCTAAGGTTTCTTGCATTTATGCTGCTTCAAAGTTAAATGAACCAAACGTATATGAGTTTGAAGACTACTTTTTCGACTTGTAGAATGTTCACATAGGTGGCATTTGTGCGCTTTTATGTTGAAATGAAATCTATCCATATGATTCTTGAGATCATTTTTCTGATTAGCAGCATAATCACATAAGTTACATTTATGTTGTTTCAACTTCAAATGAATTGTGTCTATATGTTTTTTCAGATTAGGTTTATGATTTGTAGAATATTCACATAAGCTACATTTGTGTACCTTTATGTTGAAATGAAAACCATCCGTATGATTCTTGAGTTCTGTTTTCCTATTTGCAGCATAATCACATAAGTTACATTTATATTGCTTCAAACTTAAATGAACTGATTCCACATGATTTTTTAGACAATGTTTATAATTCGTGGAATATTCACATAGGTGACAATTGTGTGCCTTTATGTTGAAATGAAAACCATCCATATGTTTCTTGAGTTCACTTTTCTTATTTGAAGCATAATCACATAAGTTACATTTATGTGGCTTCAGATTTAAATGAACTGTGTCTTTATGCATTTTTAGATTATATTTATGAGTCGTTGCATATTCACATAGATGGCATTTGTGTTCCCTCAATTTAAAATGAACAGCATTTATATGCTTCTTGAGATCACTTTTATTACTTGCAGCATAATCACATGAGTTACATTTATGTTGCTTCAAATTTAAATGAACTGAGTCTATATGCTTTTTTACATTATATTTATAATTAGTTGTATATTCACATAGGTGGCATTTGTATTCCTTCATGTTGAAATGAAAAGCCTTGATATGATTCTCGAGTTCAGTTTTCTGATTAGCAGCATAATCACACAAGTTACATTTATGTTGCTTCAAATTTAAATGAATTAATTTACAATGTCTTTTGAGATGGTGCTTCTCGTTTGCAGCATAATCACATAAGTTACATTTATGTGGCTTCAAATTTAAATGAATTGAATCATAATGACTTTTGACATTTCCCTTTCTGTTTGAAGCATAATCGCACAAATGACATCTATACTGTTTTAAATTATTCGAATGAACTCCATCTATATGTTTTTCAAGGATAGCCTTTTCACTACTGGCAAAACTGCATAAGTGACATTTATATTCTATCAAATTTAAGTGAAGCGAGTCTATCTGATTTTTACCAACAATGTTAGAACTGTCAATATCTTGATCGTGTTTTTCTTCCAATTTGATAGAATGAAAATTCTCATTATCGATCTGTTGTGTTGGATTCATAGCATGATTATGTTCATTTAGAAAAGAGTATTCTCCCCTCTCATGACCTCCAATTACGTCATTGATTTGTTCAGTGATGTCCACATCTTCAATTTTCACCTCGACACTTTCAAATTTCTCTTCATTATCTTGATGTGAGACACTGAAACAAATTTAATTGTCAATCAAGAACATTTTTCCAGGATAATAAGAACTAAAAAATAATTACTCTATTTGGTTTTTAAATTAGAATCGCAAGATTAACATCTATAATGGGCAAACTGCCAAATTGGAACCCGCGAGATATCAAAAATTAAAGATATCTATCATGCAATATTTCATAAAAATACATAAGAAAGAGATGATCTCATTAAATTTTAGATGAGGAGATAATTATTCAGATTGCAAGGAAATATCTGGAGTTTTTCTGTAGCTTCATATTCAAATCAAGGAGTGGCATAAAAAAGATAGAATAGAAAGTTTTGAAAATATTGGGACTGAAAAGTACTAAGACAATTGAACAAATATGAAATAATATTTAATGCTTACTTACCAGTCATAAGTGGCAACGGAACACTTATTTTCTTCTTCATAGACATTATTACCTGAAGATCCAGTATTTTCAATTTCATAAGATAATTTAAATTCGTAAACATAATCTTCAACCTTAATATCTTCCATTTTGAATGTATTTTTGAATTTTCAGTATTAAAATGTCACACTTCTTGTAGCTATATTATTTTATTTCACTAGAACACTGCACGCTGCACTAATTATTGAGTATAAAATGTTTTCTGACTATTAATGTAGTGCTATATACGGTATTAAACATAGAAATATATGTTTCCTTCTTCTTCTTCTAGAAGCAGCCCTTATTATTTTGGACAGATACATTTACTAATTTTTAACAATTATTGAAGCAATTGTATTAAATTCAACGGAAAATCTTTAAATAGATCTGTGGATATATTAATTTTTCTAAATATAAATTTTTTCTAAGTAGCTATGTTCTTTCACTATAGGACGTTTTTGACCACGCTACACTAAACCATTTTTCAAAATTAGTTGGCTAAGATTTCTGAACATAAATTTTTCATGCTTCTGTCTCTGTTCCAGCTTAAAGCCAAGCTCCATTAAAATACCCCAGTGGTCACTAATATGTGGCTCCAAGACCTCCACTTTACATTTATCTGGTTCAACATTAGTAAAGATATAATCTACTTTGGAAATACTAGTATGACTCCTAATGTTAGTAGAAACCGTAGTAGCACTTTGGGATGTAGCCCTCAAACCATAGGAGAGCATCCATCAACAATTTAAAGTTTATACAGTCCTTTTTAAAATAATCTATAATTAAATCGCCACATAAAACAATAGAATCCACAGTATCAAAACAGGACTGCAGAGCACAAAATAGTCAATTGAAAAAGAGTTCAAAATTACCAGTACCTGGTCGATAAACACTAAGAATGGCTAGACGAGCCCCACGGCCCGAAATCACAACACCACAGATTTCAATATGCATTTCCTCAGAGAACTTTGTCAACATTAATTTTTTCACTTTTAAGTTTTGCTTCGCATATATCGCAGTTCCGCCATGTTCCCTGGAAGTGCGGCAAAAGCAATTAGCCTTCAACAACACTTGAGTGTTGTTGAACATATGTTTCTGACAATAACAAATCTAAATTAAATAATTTGAAATAAGGTTATTCTGATTTTCACAAATTTTTATTGTTAAACTCACAACAATTGTTTCGCTATCACAGTAGCATCATCAGGTAAGATCACATTTTGAATAACTAAGCTTGTTTCCGAAATCCGTGGCTATTTATATTACAGTAACTACAATAAATTTTTATTAGGCACTAAAACCCAAAAAAGGGTCCCTGCAAATTCCAGCTTATCTGAATATATTTAACAGAGGTGAGCTATTTAAATCTATTTGTTCGTTAAGTAATATTCCAATTTTATTATGTTTATTTATCTCTAGGGATTCTAACAGATTTAAGGCATAACTTTTGCTTTCTATATGTAGAATTTCAAAGTTATGGTTGAAATTATGTCCTGTTTCTAACAAATGGTTGGAATATGTGGAATTGCTTTTATTGTTGAGGAAACTCTTCAAATGTTCACACATCCTATGACGGAACGTTCTTCCAGTTTGACCTATGTAAATTTTAGGGCAATCACCGCAGGTTAACTTATAAACCCCAGATTTATCATCCTTATGTGTGTAGTCTTTATTATTTTTGATAAATTTACTCAAGTTTAAATTAGTTTTGAATGAAGTTCTCAAATTATATTTATTTTTGAGGTATGTAGCAATTTTCTCAGAAATACCTTTAGTGTAATTTAAGGAAATGTATTTAAAATTTTCTTTTATATTAGGAAACACCATATTTAAAGCTATTTTATTATTTTTCTTCATCAATAATTTGTCTATCAACTTTGGATCATATTCATTATTAAAAGCTATTTGTTTAATTATGTTAAGTTCTGAAATATAATTTTCTCGATTCATGGGAATATTAACTAATCTATGGATCATACAATTAAATGCTGATAATTTTTGATTTAGAGGATGATTTGATTTATTGTGTATAATAGAATCCGTATAGGTTGGTTTGTGGAATATTGAAAAATCATGTGAACTATTTATTCGAGTAACAGTTAAATCAAGAAAATTAATAGAGTTATTAAGTTCGGTTTCCATAGTGAATTTAATTGAAGGATGTATTTCATTGATGAATAAAAAGAATTTTTTCAAAAGTCTGTCTGTACCTGTGAAGCAACAGAAAATATCATCTACATATCTATACCAATATAAAAAATACTTCTTAAGGGGATTTTGGTGAATTTTAGTTTCAATATTGTCCATAAATATTTCTGCTAATAAAGGACTTAAGGGATTTCCCATAATCATACCGTTTTCAGATTTATAAATTTCATTTTTAAATTGAAAATAATTTTGTCTAGTGCAAATATCTAGACATTCTAAAATATCTTCTTCGATAATTGTTGTGAGTTTAACAATAAAAATTGGTGAAAATCAGAATAACCTTATTTCAAATTATTTATTATGGATTTTCACCAAGTAAGGACTGATACAATTCAAAATCTAAATTATCTAATTTATTTGGAATGCACTGGACATTCAGCTGCGTAATTTTCAAACACTCAGTGGTAGCACTGGCATTTAACCTGCTCGATCTTGATTCGTTCTCCGGCGAAAAAAATTATGTACGTTAACTTTATTTGGCCAATTGGAACTATCAAGGGCCTTCTCATACTCAGAACTGGGGATTAGAACTTTGAACGATGAATAGGAATCCGGAAAGCGTGAATTTAACTTCTCAGAAATTTCTCCAAATCTTCAACCCATCAAACCCATTTCATCCACCAATTGCGCTTGTTCTATCGTATGATTAACCTCGGTTAGAGTAAACTTTTTGGGTACTTTAAATTTTTGCCTCGAAGGATGGACAGTTGAAGATCCTGCTACAAAAGTACTGTCACGTAGTTTAGGAGTATCAGTTGCAGCAGTCACTAATGGAAAATCCACATAGAAATCTCCGGAATTCCGCTCATAATTATCACCTGAATTATGCAGCTTATCAAATATGTTTTTTATACACTTTTTGTTGTCATTTGTCATTGTGTTTCATGTTTTCAATCTGAGACTCAAGGCACTCTATTTTAAATTTAAGCAAAGAATTATTTTCCATAAGTATATTGTTTTTAGACTCCAGTTCGTAGACAATTCTTATTAACAGGTCCTGTTGACTGGACTCAGCACTTATGATTTTATCATCCATTTCACACATCGGTGACATGTTACCTTTCATTTTCTCGCTCGAGATATGATTCGATAATTCAATATCACAACATTTTTTCATTTTCAAACACCCGGGGTGAAAACACTTATGGCAATTTTGACATTTAGCACTTTCTTTCACTAATTGTTTTCTACAGTATCCACATTGGGAAACACTAACTTGTAGAGAGATATTCGCATCGATCTGTCTGGACGACATCTTCACTACTGTTTTGAAATATTTTACTCTCCAAAAAACATAAAGGCAATCGTCATCTTGCGCAATAGTTTGAAATTTCAGGGAAAGTCATAGCAAATTAAGACCGGAATAATGAATATTTAGAGATATATTTGATGATAGTAAAATCAATACAAAAAGAAATCAATGTTTTTCGAATATAAAATAATAATCTTATCTTTATTTCTGATCCACAAGTGCAACACTTGCACTTGTGGCGATTGAACTTAAAATACTAAATACAATAATTCTTGACAATTTAAACATTAGAAAAGTTTACAAAAAGGTATGTACAAGATTTTCAACTGAAGGAATTGATCCTCCACACAGTGATAAAATTTAAAATATAGATATATAATATTTAGATTTGATATAATGGTATAAATTTTTTAAATTTAATTCTATACAATCTGAAAGTTGAAAATATCTATGTATTCAAATGAACAGACGTGTATAAGATTTTTAAGAACAGTTTTTTTTTAGTTGCATTAGAGCATTTCTAAGGTTTCTTGCATTTATGCTGCTTCAAAGTTAAATGAACCAAACGTATATGAGTTTGAAGACTACTTTTTCGACTTGTAGAATGTTCACATAGGTGGCATTTGTGCGCTTTTATGTTGAAATGAAATCTATCCATATGATTCTTGAGATGATTCTTCTGATTAGCAGCATAATCACATTAGTTACATTTATGTTGTTTCAACTTCAAATGAATTGTGTACCGTACAGTCATTCATTATTTTTACATTATTTTGTTGTATATCTCAAATATTTGGATTTACAAAGCTCCATACAGTCATTCATTATTTTTTACATTATTTTTATTGTGAAAGAATTTGAAAATTTCAATAATCAAGTTTCTTTTCTTTTGAATCTACATGTAAAATTTTCTTAAGATTTTCTTTTGTTGAAAGGAATTACTATTTTCTAAAGAATGAAAATCTTAAGAAAATTTTACATGTAGATTCAAAAGAAAAGAAACTTGATTATTGAAATTTTCAAATTCGTTCACAATAAAGAAAATATAAAAAATAATGAATGACTGTATGGAGCTTTGTGAATCCAAATATTATATGAAATATTTAAATGGGTACCATCTGTTTAACAACCTTCTTTGTCGATTGCCGAAATTTCGGTATCTGTTAAAAGGCCCCTCTTTTTTAACGCGGTTTTTTATCCCTTTCCGATTGTAAACCTCTGTACCACTATTAGGTGTCACCGAGAATCTGTTGAAATATTCAAAATATTCATCACATTTGTTTAAATACGTCTGTACCACTGTTAGGTCTTCAGTTGTCTGATGATGGGATATTTCATTACCCGAAACTCGAGTCACAAGAAAATGTGTAAAATATATTCTTATTGGTAGTAAAACATAGTAATTTCTACAATTTGTTTTAATTATTATGCGTTTTATGGCATACCTTCAAATCATGTACTTGCAGAATTTATCTTGAATTTAAGTTCTGTTGTAAAACCTGTGCGTTCTTTGTTTGATAATCTTGTTCACTAAATCAATAGGGTAGTTGTTGTTGATTAAAATTTTCCTAACTCTGTTCAGTGTGTCCGCTCTCAAAGATGGGCCGGTTAGGGCAATGCCAATTATGAGACTTTGTTTTTGGCTAAAAGGATGTTTGGATGAAAAGTTCAAATATCTTTCTGACCAAGTTGTTTTCGTATACCATTATGATTTCGGGCCGTGGGGCTCGTCTAGCCATTCTTAGTGTTTATCGACCAGGTACTGGTAATTTTGAACTCTTTTTTAATTGAATATTTCGTGCTCTGCAGTTCTGTTTTGATAATGTGGATTCTATTGTTTTATGTGGCGATTTAAATATAGACTATTTTAAAAAGGACTGTATAAACATTAAATTGTTGATGGATGCTCTCCTTTGGTTTGAGGGCTACATCCCAAAGTGCTACTAGGGTTTCTACTAACATTAGGAGTCATACTAGTATTTCCAAAGTAGATTACATCCTTACTAATGTTGAACCAGATAAATGTAAAGTTGAGGTCTTTGAGCCACATATTAGTGACCACCCGGGTATTTTACTGGAGCTTGGCTTTGAGCTGGAACGGAGACGGAAGCATGAAAAATTTATGTTCAGAAATCTTAGCCAACTAATTTTGAAAAATGGTTTAGTGTAGCGTGGTCAAAAACGTCCTATAGTGAAAGAACATAGCTACTTAGAAAATATTGATATTTAGAATAATTAATATATTGACAGATCTATTTAAAGATTTTCCGTTAAATTTAATACAATTGCTTTAATAATTGTTAAAAATTAGTAAATGTATCTGTCCAAAATAATAAGGGCTGCTTGTAGAAGAAGAAGAAGAAAACATATATTTCTATGTCATTAATACCGTATATAGCACTACATTAATAGTAAGAAATCATTTTATACTCAATAATTAGTGCAGCGTGTTCAAAAGTGTTCTAGTGAAATAAAATAATATAGCTATAAGAAGTGTGACATTTTAATACTGAAAATTCAAAAATACATTCAAAATGGAAGATATTAAGGTTGAAGATTATGTTTACGAAATTAAATTATCTAATGAAATTGTAAATACTGGATCTTCAGGTAATAATGTCTATGAAGAAGAAAATAAGTGTTCCGTTGCCACTTATGACTGGTAAGTAAGCATTAAATATTATTTCATATTTGTTCAATTGTCTTAGTACTTTTCAGTCCCAATATTTTCAAAACTTTCTATTCTATCTTTTTTATGCCACTCCTTGATTTGAATATGAAGCTACAGAAAAACTCCAGATATTTCCTTGCAATCTGAATAATTATCTCCTCATCTAAAATTTAACGAGATCAGCTCTTTCTTATGTATTTTTACGAAATATTGCATGATAGATATCTTTAATTTTTGATATCTCGCGGGTTCCAATTTGGCAGTTTGCCCATTATAGATGTTAATCTTGCGATTCTAATTTAAAAACCAAAGTAGAGTAATTATTTTTTAGTTCTTATTATCCTGGAAAAATGTTCTTGATTGACAATTTAATTTGTTTCAGTGTCTCACATCAAGATAATGAAGAGAAATTTGAAAGTGTCGAGGTGAAAATTGAAGATGTGGACATCACTGAACAAATTGATGACGTAATTGGAGGTCATGAGAGGGGAGAATACTCTTTTCTAAATGAACATAATTCTGATATGAAATCGACACAACAGATTGATATTGAGAATTTTCATTCTATCGAATTGGAAGAAAAACACGATCAAGATATCGACAGTTCTAACATTTTTGATGAAAATCAGATAGACTCGCTTCACTTAAATTTGATAGAATATAAATGTCACTTATGCAGTTTCGCCAGTAGTGAAAAGGCTATCCTTGAAAAACATATAGCTCATTTTAATAATTCAAAACAGTATAGATGTCATTTGTGCGATTATGCTTCAAACAGAAAGGGAAATGTCAAAAGTCATTATCAATCAATTCATTTAAATTTGAAGCCACATAAATGTATCTTATGCGATTTTGCTTCAAACCAAAAGGGCCAACTCAAAAGACATTATAAATCAATTCATTTAAATTTGAAGGAACATAAATGTAACTTATGTGATTATGGTGCAAATCGGAAAACTGAACTCGAGAATCATATCAAGGCTTTTCATTTCAACAGGAAGGAATACAAATGCCCCCTATGTGAATATACAACTAATTATAAAGATTGTCTAAAAAATCATGTGGACTCAGTTCATTTAAATTTGAAGCAACATAAATGTAACTCATGTGATTATGCTACAAGTAATAAAAGTGATCTCAAGAAGCATATAAATGCTGTTCATTTTAAATTGAGGGAACACAAATGCCATCTATGTGAATATGCAACGACTCATAAATATCAACTAAGAATGCATAAAGACACAGTTCATCTAAATTTGAAGCAACATAAATGTAACTTATGTGATTATGCTTCAAATCAGAAATTTGAACTCAAGAAACATATGGATGGTTTTCATTTCAACATAAAGGCACACAAATGTAACTTATGTGAATATTCAACGAATCATAAACATTGTCTAAAAAATCATGTGGACTCAGTTCATTTAAGTTTGAAGCAATATAAATGTAACTTATGTGATTATGCTTCAAATCATAAATTTGAACTCAAGAAACATATGGATGGTTTTCATTTCAACATAAAGGTACACAAATGTAACTTATGTGAATATTCGACGAATCATAAATCTCATCTGAAAAGACATATAGACACAATTCACTTGAAGTTGAAACAACATAAATGTAACTTATGTGATTATGCTGCAAATAACAAAACAGAACTCAAGAAACATACGGATGGTTTTCATTTCAACATAAAGGCGCACAAATGTAGCTTATGTGAATATTCGACGAATCATAAACCTCATCTGAAAATACATATAGACACAATTCATTTGAAGTTGAAACAACATAAATGTAACTTATGTGATTATGCTGCTAATCAGAAAGATCATCTCAAGAATCATAAAGATAGATTTCATTTCAACATAAAAGCGCACAAATGCCACCTATGTGAACATTCTACAAGTCGAAAAAGTAGTCTTAAAACTCATATACGTTTGGTTCATTTAACTTTGAAGCAGCATAAATGCAAGAAACCTTAGAAATGCTCTAATGCAACTAAAAAAAAAACTGTTCTTAAAAATCATATACAAGTCTGTTCATTTGAATACGTAGATATTTTCAACTTTCAGATTGTATAGAATTAAAATTTAAAAAATTTATTCCTTTATATCAAATCTAAATATTATATATCTATATTTTAATTTTATCACTGTGTGGAGGATCAATTCCTTCAGTTGAAAATCTTGTACATACCTTTTTGTAAACTTTTCTAATGTTTAAATTGTCAAGAATTATTGTATTTAGTATTTTAAGTTCAATTGCCACAAGTGCAAGTGTTGCACTTGTGGATCAGAAATAAAGATAAGATTATTATTTTATATTCGAAAAACATTTATTTTTTTTTCTGTAGATTTTACTATAATCAAATATATCTCTAAATATTCATTATTCGATTCTTAATTTGTAGTGACTTTCCTTGAAAATTTCCTTTCACACAATTGCACTAGATGATGATTGTCTTTGTGTATTTTGAAGAGTAAAATATTTCAAAACATATTAATACCATGATAAATTTGTTTTTTGATCCCCATCTTCTCGTAAAATTTCATAACACGCAGCTACTTTGAAAGTTTCAAATAGTTAGTGTAACATTAAAGGTCACTTATGAAATAAATAAATCGGAATAGTGTATCAAACATCAATTAAATATGCCACAGCTTTGGTCCACATTGTCGAGTACATCATGAAGGCATTGGATGATGTGATGCCGACCTGCATGGATCTAAGTCGAGCGTTTGATTGTGTCAACCATGAAAAACTTCCGCATAAGTTGGATTACATTGGCATAAGAGGGCCAGTTTTGAATCTGTTGGAGTCGTTCCTTAAGGATAGGCACCAAATTGTAGATGTGGAAGGTAAAAGGTCCTCCAAGACGAAAATAACTGCAGGAGTTCCCCAGGGATCTGTGCTCGGGCCTATTCTTTTCCTTCTATATATTGATTATATATAACGTTGGTGCTGATGATGAATCTCTCTTCCCTGACGATACAACATTATTGAATAGAGGCAAGGGCAGAAATCTACTCCTAAATAGATCTCATGAAACAGTCAAAGATGCGATAGAATGGTTTAGTTCAAATGACATGAAAGTGAACGAAGAGAAAACTCAGGAGTTGATTGTGAGCACAAAACGTCAAGAACCAAAAAGTATTTGCCAAGGACTCCCAACTTGAAACTTGTAAACAATTTACTTGTTTTTGATTATAATATAATAATAATAATAATATTTATTATTATTATTATTATAATATAACAATAATAATAATAATATTTATTCACCATAAAACCATTTACAAAAAGTTGAAACAAAGCAGTATGCATATCCATATATATGTGAACAAATAAACAATACCACAGAAGCTCCGGCTAGCCATCACTTGTACGTGGTGTCATATCGAGAAAAAATTGCCCCCGATGATGAGTGAACAAAGTGGACCAAACTGAAATACCCAATCCACCCACAAACCAAAAAAAAGTTCTTTTTGTTATTATTATTTTTTTTTTATTTTTAATTTATTATATTTCTTTCATTCATTATTGTTTTTTTTTTTTTAATATTTTTCTAATTTAAAAATTCATTATGTTTTGAATAATATTTTTTATTTGTCTATACAATATTTTTTTTTTTCCCCTCTTTTTTTTTCCTTCTGTTTTTTTTTCCCATTCATCTTACACCCCTACCTCCGGTTAATGAAGTCATGTAGTCCTTTCCTTCCGTAGGAGAGAATCCATTTTTTACATTTCTTTCTGTATAAACTGATATTGTTTATCTTTAAGATGTTAGCAGGAAGCTGATTGATGAGTTTCGGCGCAAGATAGTCACAGTGACGTTGTCCTATAGATTTTTCACATCTTGGTACGGTCAAGGAGCTCATTTTGGCTCTGGTGTTGTGAAGGTGTACAATGGGCTTAAAATTTATTATGTCTAGCAACCCATTTTTCCGTGTAACTTGTAAAAAAAAAAATAATCGATTTTTTTGACCCACCCTAATATATATATACAGTCGAGCTTCGATAACTCAAATCATGATCCGACAGAAAAAATCGAGTTATCAAGACTTCAAGTAATTGAAAAAACTTTTTCAGGTATTGTTTACGTGAGAAAATAATGTTACATGAATGGAAAGAAGTTAAAATTCACTGTCCAGATTGATAATCTTAATATATATAAATCTCGTGTCACAATGTTTGTCCTCAATGGACTCCTAAACCACTTAACCGATTATAATAAAATTCGCACACCATGTGCAGTTCGATCCAACTTGAGAGATAGGATAGTTTAAATCTCAAATTATAGTCGCAATTTTAATTTATTGCTAATTATTTGTCTGTTATTATTTGACAGTCACAATTATCTGTTAACTCCAAATGATTCTAACAGATGTCGATACCTTTCGACTGGGTTGAGTAAGTAATCAATAGATGGCGCTGCTATGGTAAATCTACGAACGTGACTGATGTTCTCTTATTGTTCCTCTTAGATTGTTTACTATAATGTAATATAACAAAAACTTTAGCCACAGCAACGCGTGGCCGGGTCAGCTAGTTTTCTTATACATATTCTTACATACGTTAATAGAAACATACATCCTCAGCGTTTATTTCTCTGTGGAAAATTCGGTTATTTGTGACTGACTAGTGGATTTTTCATTTTGGTTTTCGAAAAGAGCTTTAATGTTATTCGAACTGATATAAATTGAACCCGTTGTATGTTCGTTTGTCTTAAAACATGAACGCAAAATGCTTCATAAGTTTGCAAGCGACTCATTAGGAGGAGGTTATTGCACGCTTGCCTTGAAATTCAGTTTCCCTAGGGGGAGACTGAATTCTAACGCCTTCTCTTTAATTAATCCTCCAGATATAGTTCTGGATCCTCGCCGATTTAAACCAAGCTAAAACTGCTTCGTCCACACTTGCGTACATTTGTTTTTTCAGCCTTTTGGAAGTACCACACGAACCACCACTTTCAACTGCACTGGTAATTGTTTTCTTTTTTTTTTTAGAAGAGTAGACACAGTGTTTTCCAGGACACCATATTTCAAAGCTACATCTTTCTTTCGTACACCACTATCCATCTTATTATATATAAATCTCGTGTCACAATGTTTGTCCTCAATGGACTCCTAAACCACTTAACCGATTATAATAAAATTCGCACACCATGTGCAGTTCGATCCAACTTGAGAGATAGGATAGTTTAAATCTCAAATTATAGTCGCAATTTTAATTTATTGCTAATTATTTGTCTTTTATTATTTGACAGTCACAATTATCTGTTAACTCCAAATGATTCTAACAGATGTCGATACCTTTCGACTGGGTTGAGTAAGTAATCAATAGATGGCGCTGCTATGGTAAAACTACGAACGTGTCATATAAGCTACCTGATGTTCTCTTATTGTTCCTCATAGATTGTTTACTATAATGTAATATAACAAAAACTTTAGCCACAGCAACGCGTGGCCGGGTCAGCTAGTATATCTATATTTATCATCAAAAGATAAAGTTTTAAATTATGTTTTGATGACATATTGTTAGCAATAAAGACAACGTGTATCAAATAGACATATAAAAGGAATAACTACTACTGTATGCTCGTGAAACCTCACAAGGTAAAACGGAAGAACTGATCTTGATTTTACGGCATATGCCCCCCAGAAAATTCAAATTATCGAATGTGCCGCCAAATATTTCCTTTGAGGTATCAAGATATTAGAGTTATAGAAAAAAGTTCAACTTATTGACTAAAAATTACACTAATATTCAATCTTGTCCCTGTTAAAAACCAATTAAATTTGGGTTATCAAAAATTCGATTTATCGAAGTTCGACTGTATATTTAATAAGAAGTTTTATGTGAAAAATAAAATATGAATAATCTCACCTTTTTATCAACTTTCTTATACGTGTGGTGTCTGTAAACAATGTAATCATCGTGGTTTGAAAATGTCATTATTCCTTTTGAATCCTTGGGTACTGGGAACAGGTACTTCAAAATATTCATACAACGTTCCCCCAGAGCTGTCTTGAAATTTTCAAAAATTAGATGTGGGTATTGTTCGGACATAGTTCCGATATCAGGGATTTAGTGTCTCGTAACGACATCTGATAAATTAAAATACGCTGTAGGACCATGGGGTAAATGACAAACGATAAGTGTATCAGGTATACCTCTATGTTCATGTACTATAATGAAATCTGTTACGTCATTTGCTCTGCAAGCATTGTTTCATTTCATAATTTCCCCTATTCATCCTTTGACAATTAGGGAATATCAACCTCAGTTCTTTTACGAACTGTTTCAATTTGGCACTTGGATCTCTTGATGTCTTATTCATCATCTTGCGAACTTTTAAGCGCACCTCCACTTTCACCACCTATCAGCATAGCTGTTTCGGGTCCAGCATCATCATATTCATGTTTTCTTGTATAGTATAATGCTTTAATTTGCAAGTCTCCATGAATAACTGCATTGTTCGTGATGCTGTTTTTTACACTATTTTTTTTCTTTTGGATCACACGTTGTTTTTCTTCAGTAGATTTCCTATATAAATATTCACGTCTTCAACGTGCCTGCCGCCTGAACATCTTGTTTATTATATAAGAAATTATAGGTTAGATTACATTCTCTAAATTTATTATCATAACACAGAATATAAGACTCCTCTGAACTTATCCACGCATTTCCAGCCACGGTTTATGACGCGCGGTGGGTCGAACGTGGGATAGAGGCGAATTGGCAGGCGGCGTTGCCAAACCCTCTTTTATTCGGGAAATTGTGTTATTCACTGATTTTTTGATGTGTTTAGCTACTGAATCGCTAAAGAATAGGATTTATAACTTTCGAATTGTTTCGTACAAAGCTGCATAGCAAAAATTAAAAAATTCTTGAAATAAATCATTTAATTCCCGTGAGTCATTCTCTCACAAGAGTGAAAAATCATAACTCCGAAACTAGACACCGCTCTCAGAAAATTTTTTCATCCTAATATTCTCATTGAAATGCTGTAATTTAATCAACCTTCAGGTAATTCCATACTAGCGACCGAAATTCGTGACAACGAAAAAACCGTCCAGCCAAGGATATCTCAATACTCGAAAAAAATTCATAACTCCGAAAGTCTCGAGTTTTGAGATATCCTTGACTGGACGGTTTTTTCGCTATGACGAATTTCGGTCGCTAGTCTGGAATTATCTGAAGGTTTATTAAATTATAGCATTTCAATGAGAATATTACGATGAAAAAATTTTCTGAGAGCGGTGTCTAGTTTCGGAGTTATGAATTTTTTTCCAGTTTTGAGATATCCTCGACTGGACGGTTTTTTCGCTATCACGAATTTCAGTCGCTAGTCTGGAATTATCTGAAGGTCTATTAAATTTCAGCATTTCAATGAGAATATTACAATGAAAAAATGTTCTGAGAGCGGTGTCTAGTTTCGGAGTTATGATTTTTCACTCTTGTGAGAGAATGACTCACGGGAATTAAATGATTTATTTCAAGAAATTTTTTATTTTTGCTATGCAGCTTTGTACGAGACAGTTCGAAAGTTATAAATCCTATTCTTTAGCGATTCAGTAGCTAAACACATCAAAAAATCAGTGAATAACACAATTTCCCGAATAAAAGAAGGTTTGGCAACGCCGCCTGCCGATTCGCCTCTATCCCACGTTCGACCCACCGCGAGTCATAAACCGTGGCTGGAAATGCGTGGATAAGTTCACGGTTGTGAATATAAGTAATGCATGAATCTCTCATTTATGGCCTCAACTCTTTGGTTATGTAGCCAGAACATAAATGGTAGGATATAAAGATCATGGAATTATTCAAATTAAAACAAGTTGTAGAAATAACTATGTTTTACTAGCAATAAATTGATATTTCACACTGAAGAGATCCACATATTTTTATAAAGGAAGATTAGGCGGGAAGAAAAACCTAGGGAATTTTATGCCTACTTGTCACTGTCGATGACAGGAGTAAGAGTCTATGGTAGCTTGATAGACTTGCGCGCGCGTCTTAAAATGTAAACATAACCCCGGGAGATGTTCCTTTTGTTCTGAAGAAGATTGGTGGTATTCATTGTAGACTGAACGCCGGTTTCAGAGGGTCCAGTTTTCCTTTGTTAGAAATAGAACGCCCTTGTTCCTTAAAACTGAAGGTTAAACACAAAGGGAAGTTGACTGAGCTGCCCTAACATGTAAAGTTATTGTATTGTATTGAATTACCTGAGGTCAACGTGAGTGTTATTCGTATCATGTATTCTTTATCCGTTGGTGGATTTTACTGTATTGATGCTCTAGCTAGGGGGGCGACCTGTTTGCATTAATCTGAATTGACCATTTAACATATTTCATACATGTAAATGTCTTTATATACCCCCACCTAAAACTAAGTTTTTAGTTGATGCACCAGTCAATAGTTAGCGCTAACCATCAACTTATACTTTTGGATTTCGCCGCTAGGTACCGCTACCCATCAGCCGTTAGCCATAGTTGTAATAATGATCATATATTTCGAAAAGAAGCAGTGGTTTTGTTTACTGATTCAAAATTCTTATTCAGTAATCCAGAAAAGGAATTTATTGTCCCGATTAAGGTCCAAGCTGAAAGACATTTTAAATCTTAAAGAAGATCTCATAAATTAATTTTCTCAAGGTTCAATTTTTGTCTTAACACC
Organism: Megalocaria dilatata; assembly: GCA_034642435.1. Lineage (NCBI taxonomy): Eukaryota > Metazoa > Arthropoda > Insecta > Coleoptera > Coccinellidae > Megalocaria > Megalocaria dilatata. Next base: position 42,847,158 of record CM067862.1, on the reverse strand, counting down.
TAGGAATACTGTAAATATGTTAATTTTATCTCTTTTTTTTATTTAATAGTTTCTATTTTTTATAACCAATAAATAATTATTGTTCAAACATATTTCTGTTATTCAAATAGTGAGTTTGAACATTGAAACAAGTTTTTGGAAATCGCTATGTTGTACTACAGAAAAATTAAATGTAAATATTGTAAATACATATGTTAATTTCATCTCTTTTTTTTATTTAATAAGTTCAATTTTTTATAATGAATAAATAATTATAGTTCAAACATGTATCTGTTATTCAAAAAGTGAGTTTGAAGATTGAAACGAATATTTGAACCTTCTTTCAGTTTTTCCCAGGGCTAAAATTAAAACAAGTGTTCAGAAATCACTATGTTTTACCACCAAACAATTGAAATGTATTTGTTGTAAAGTTGTGTGAATGTAAGCATTTTAATGTTTTGGTATAAAACATAGTAATTTCTGAACACTTGTTTAATTTTAGCCCTAGGAAAAACTGAAAGAAGATTCAAATATTCGCGCCAAGCGTCGATAATGCAGTATTCTAAAAGCACAGGTAATGCAGTTCTCTTGAGAGTTGGTAATACAGTTTTCTCTAGTTGAATTTGTTACACGAACCAGTCGCTACAATGAAAGCGACAAACTTGATTCAGACTTTTTACAGTCAGTGTCCCATCTATACAGTCTTGTTGATCTATGATCACGATAAAAAGGTTAGAGTTCCTAAGAGTACTCCGTAAAATCCTAGATATATTAGAGTACTCTCAAAAGGTCAGGATAGCGCACTACCAAAAAAGTAGAAATCGACTAAATGTGGTGACACTGGGTTAAAGAGACTTCATGGAGGCTTGCTCGGCTGACCACCGAACGGGATCCACAAAGAGGAGGGCGACAAGGGGGAGTCTTCTTTATCAGAACGGGAATTGTCATTTGATATTGATCTGTCCCATATCCAACAGAACACTTGCGTGTATTGTTGGTTGCATTCCAATGGCAAAGGAAACTTCTAAGAGAAACTTTGAAGGTGGCTGTGTGTTATGAAATTTTTTTCTTGAACTGTCAATTTTACGGGAAGATGGGGATCAAAACTACAAATTTATCATGGTATTAATATGTTTTGAAATATTTTACTCTTCAAAAAACATAAAGACAATCATCATCTAGTGCCATGGTGTGAAAGGAAATTTTCAAGGAAAGTCGCTACAAATTAAGAATCGAATAATGAATATTTAGAGATATATTTGATGATAGTAAAATCAATACAAAAAGAAATCAATGTTTTTCGAATATAAAATAATAATCTTATCGTTATTTCTGATCCACAAGTGCAACACTTGCACTTGTGGCAATTGAACTTAAAATACTTAATACAATAATTCTTGACAATTTAAACATTAGAAAAGTTTACAAAAAGGTATGTACAAGATTTTCAACTGAAGGAATTGATCCTCCACACAGTGATAAAATTAAAATATCGATATATAATATTCAGATTTGATATAAGGGAATAAATTTTTTAAATTTAATTCTATACAATCTGAAAGTTGAAAATATCTATCTATTCAAATGAACAGAATTGTATATGATTTTTAAGAACAGTTTTTTTTAGTTGCACTAGAGCATTTCTAAGGTTTATTGCATTTACGTTGCTTCAAATTTAAATGAATTGAATCATTCACAATCGAGTCACATTTATATCTTCAAAGTTAAATGAACTGAACGTATATGAGTTTTAAGACTACTTTTTAGACTTGTGGCATTTGTGCGCCTTTATGTTGAAATGAAATCTATCCATATGATTCTTGAGATCATTTTTCTGATTAGCAGCATAATCACATAAGTTACATTTATGTTGTTTCAACTTCAAATGAATTGTGTCTATATGTCTTTTCAGATGAGATTTACGATTCGTCGAATATTCACATAGATTACATTTGTGTGCCTTTATGTTGAAATGAAAAACATCCATATGATTCTTGAGATCTCTTTTCCTATTTGCAGCATAATCACATAAAATACATTTATATTGCTCCAAATTTGAATGAACTGAGTCTATATGCTTTTTTACATCAGATTTATAATTAGTTGTATATTCACATAGGTGGCATTTGTATTCCTTCATGTTGAAATGAAAAGCCTTGATATGATTCTCGAGTTCAGTTTTCCGATTTGCAGCATAATCACATAAGTTACATTTATGTCGCTTCAAATTTAAATGAATTGATTCAACATGCGTTTTGAGTTTGGCCTTTTCGTTTGAAGCATAATCGCATAAGTGACATTTGTGCTGCTTCAAATTTAAATGAATTGATTCATAATGTCTTTTGAGTTGGTCCCTTTGGTTTGAAGCATAATCGCATAAGTTACATTTATGTTGCTTCAAATTTAAATGAATTGATTCATAATGTCTTTTGAGTTGGTACTTTCGGTTTGCAGCATAACCGCATAAGTGACATTTATGTTGCTTCAAATTTAAGTGAATTGATTCATAATGTCTTTTGAGTTGGCCCTTTTGGTTTGAAGCGAAATCGCATAAGTGACATTTATACAGTTTTAAATTATTCAAATGTACTCCACCTATATGTTTTTCAAGGATAGCCTTTTCACTACTGGCAAAACTGCATAAGTGACATTTATATTCTATCAAATTTAAGTGAAGCGAGTCTATCTGATTTTCATCAAAAATGTTAGAACTGTCAATATCTTGATCGTGTTTTTCTTCCAATTTGATAGAATGGAAATTCTCAATATCGATCTGTTGTGTCGATTTCATATCAGAATTATGTTCATTTAGAAAAGAGTATTCTCCCCTCTCATGACCTCCAATTACGTCATTAATTTGTTCAGTGATGTCCAAATCTTCAATTTTCACCTCGAAACTTTCAGATTTCTCTTCATTATCTTGATGTGAGGCACTGAAACATATTGAATTGTCGGTAAAGAACATTTTTCCAGGATAATAAGAACTAAAAAATAATTACTCTATTTGGTTTTTAAATTAGAATAGCAAGATTAACATCTTTGGCAACTCCTAAATTGGATCCATTAGAAACTATTTCAAAAACCCCAAAAATTAAAGATGTTTACACAATATTTCATAAAAATACGTAAGAAAGAGCTGATCTCATTAAAATTTAGATGAGGAGAGAATTATTCAGATTGCAAGGAAATATCTGGAGTTTTTCTGTAGCTTCATATTCAAATCAGGGAGTGGCATAAAAAAGATAGAATAGAAAGTTGTTAAAATATTGGGACTGAATATAGTCGTTCGAAAATTACTAAGGCAATTGAACAAATATGAAATAATATTTAATGCTTACTTACCAGTTATCAGTGGCAACGGAACACTTATTTTCTTCTTCATAGACATTATTACCTGAAGATCCAGTATTTTCAATTTCATTAGATAATTTAATGGTAAATCGATCGTCATGTCGCGCGGTCGTGGAATATGTTGCTCCCGTTGCACTCTGAAAATAGATCGATATGATGATTCAATAAATTGCCAAATTTGTGATACAAGTTATCATGTCAAGTGCCTCAATATGTCTATAGACGACTTTAATGAATTTCGTGCAAGTGTTAACAATAAATGGAATTGTGAGGCATGTCAGCAGCGCACTGAAAATGTGTCACAAAACATCGTTCCTAATGCCCAAATAAGGGATTATTCCTTATCAGGATTTGATTTCTCAGCATTCAGGAAGGAAATGGTCACTGAAATTACCTCTATTTTTGTTACTGAGATTGATTTGCTCAAAACAGTTATCACAAGCCAGAGTAAACAAATTGAAGAACTATTAAAAGAAATTCATATCATCAAGTCTGATAAGAACCATATCAACACAACAGATCGTGGGACTATCTCCGTGAGTCCACCTGACCGGGATACCATCGATTACTCATCCTCTACAGCTGCGGTGTCGATCATCTGTGACCCGATAACATGCGTTCCAATCTCGTCGAATGAAATATGCGAAAATGCCAATTCTAATGAAAACCGAGGAAAATCCATAAAATCAAATGATTGGACTCTTGTGACCACAAAGAAGAAAACGAAAAAGCCCATTCAAAAATCAGCTGAGAAATCTGAGTTACCGGTTCCTTCTCCTATCGAAAAACAGCCAAAACTCAAAAGAGTTAACAGACCTTTGGTAGGTACTCAGAAAACGAGTAGTCTTCATGTGGTTCCGAAGAAACAACTTTCATACATACATGTGTCAAGACTGAGCCCTGCTACAACTGAGTTGGAACTAAAGAGTTTTATTCAACAATATACACAGGATGTCTCTTGTGAAAAACTGAACTCCAAGCGACCGGACGTATATTCTTCGTTCAAGATAACTCTTCCAAGAGACTTACATGAAACAGTCATGGATCCAGCATTCTGGCCCGAGGGTGTGGCTGTGAGTAATTTTTTTGTAAGGCGCCGTCAACTCGCGATAGGAACTTAAAAAGAAATTTTAAGATAATCCAGCTCAACGTGCAGGGTATAAACAATAAATTTAATTATTTAGATGTTCTTATAAGTATTGAAAGCCCGGATATCTTGAGTATAGCCGAGATCTGGTGTTCTCCAGAACAAGTGTCTTCTTTAGCCATTAACGGTTATTATATGGCTGCCTCGTATTGTAGATCGTTCCATCAACGTGGTGGTACAGCCATTTATGTCAAGTCAGATTATTTAGCCGAAAATATTAGGCAGATTGAGGGCTTCTCCCTCGAAATGCAGTGCGAAATTTGTGCAGTAAATCTCAAAGTTTCTACTAAAAATGTATCCATTATAAGCGTCTACAGGCCTCCTGGGGCTAACATTGAGCTTTTTATTAATTCATTGTCATGTGCACTTGACTGTTGTTTTTCTGGTTCTGATCTCATTTTCGTTTGTGGTGATTTTAACATCAACTATTTTGCTCCTCACAACTATCTTGATTATATGCTGTTGAGATGCAATCTTAAAGTAACTTCCACGGAACCAACGAGAGTTTTCACGGATAGAAATGGGAAGACAAGCTCTAGTAAAATTGACTACATCCTGACTAATGCTAGTACGGATTCTTTGTCAGTCCGAGTATTTGAGAGTAATATAGCTGATCACAAGGCCATACGATTAGTATATAATTATAATACAGATGCTCCAACCTCTGAACCCATCCTGAGATCATTTCGATTGTTGAATGGTGAGAGTCTTCAAATCCTGTCAACTGCTTCAATTTGTTTTGATGGTGTTTATTCCTTCACGGATGCTGATGGTGCATTCGGGGAGTTTCTCACTATTTTAACTTCTGTGATTGATACTGCATGCCCGGTTGTAGAGAGAGCCCCTGTTAGAGCGAAAACTCATGGGTGGGTCACTAGGGAGATACGAAAGGCGAGCTCTGATCTGAAAGATCTGCATTGGTTGCATCAAAATTTGAAATCTCTGGAATCAAGGAGCCTCTATATTGCGGCAAAGAAAAAGTATGCGGAACTGCTTAGGTCTAGTAAGATAGAATTCTACAATAAAATTTTAGAGTCTTCATGTAATAGGTCGAAAACGGTTTGGAATTTGGTAAGGACTGAAACGAGCCAAAACTCCGCTACTCCGCAGATCAAATTGAGCGATAACGGTACGATTATATCCGATCCTCAGTCAGTGACGGATATGTTTGGCGGGTATTTCTCCAGTATTGGTCGTATTAGTGTTGAGGAGCATTACGGTAGTGCGAGATCGTCCTCCTGTTCAACCCAAGCCATGACAGATAAAAACTTTTTCTTTTACCCTGTGACAGATCAGGAAATTATAGACATAATTAAACAATTCAAGAAGGTAAATAGTAGCGGTCATGATATGATATCTGTACGAATATTGAAAATTTTGGCTGACAAAATAGCAGAGCCTTATGCTTACCTAATTAATAAAGCAGTTACTGCGGGTAGATATCCAGCTCTACTTAAAATCTCTAAGGTTATTCCAATACATAAAAAAGAATCCAAGGACAATGTTGCCAACTATCGGCCAATATCAATAACCAGTTCACTATCGAAAGTCTTTGAGAAGGTGATACATAAGCGAATGGTTAAATATTTGGATAAATTTTCTTTAATTTCTAGTCAGCAACATGGCTTTCGTGTGGGCAGATCGACCGAGTCCGCAACTGGTGACTTCATTACATATGTCTACGAGTGCCTAGATACTGCGGTTCCGGTCGCTGGGTTATTTTTTGATGAGTCTCGAGCATTCGACTGTCTCGACTTCAGTTTTGTCGTCAGTAAATTATATAATATAGGCTTTCGAGGTGTTTTCTTGGATTGGGTATCGGACTATCTGAGGGATCGATTGCTGTTCGTTCAAGTGGGTCATCATAACTCGAGAAGGTATCCTGTGGAAATGGGTGTACCACAGGGATCTGTGCTGGGGCCTCTGCTGTTCATACTGTTCGTTAATGATCTACCAAACTACTTAAAAACTTACTCCGATCATTTGTTGGATGTTCGGATCGTATTATTTGCGGACGATACGTCATTTCTTGTGTCAGCAAAGAGTGCCTCAGAACTCAAGATGATATGCGGGATCCTCATTAATTCATTCATGGAGTGGTGCCACCAAAACTCAATAATTTTAAATGTCAACAAGACCGATCTTATATTTTTTCAAAACAAGTTCTCGGTGGGTGAGTTTGAATTGACTCTCCCGACTGGTATCCTCAAGGCATCAGATCACGTGAGGTTTTTGGGCATTTTAATTGATGAACAATTGAATTGGCAGAAACAAGCAAATTTCGTCTGTAAAAAACTTAGCAGCGCATTTTACGCTCTAAAGAAACTAAGAAATGCTTTACCTAGAGAAACCCTGTTACAGGTTTATTATGCGCTGGCTTATTCTCATATGAGCTATAATACAGTTTTGTGGGGGAGTTCATCATTGGCGGAGGATGTTTTCATTGCGCAGAAGAAACTGATACGCCTGATATTCAATATGGAGCCCCTGGAGTCCTGTAGACCCAAGTTTATTCAGTACAAAATATTGAGTTTTCCCTGCATATTTATATTAAACTCTCTATTATTTGTTAAGAAGAACTCAGACAATCTCAAGAAATGCTGTGAGTTCCATAAACATGATACAAGACATAAAAGCACTCTTGAGTATCCAATTCACAGAACTTCAAAATTCCAAAAATCACCATTGTATAATGGCATTAAACTTTTTAATCACTTGCCTGACAAATTCAAGACATTACCTTATATGATTTTCAAAAAAGAAGTTAAGAAGTTGCTGATGATCAACTGCTTTTATAGTCTTGGGGAATTCTTGGACTGTAAACTGAATTAATGAATAATTTTGCATTTGGTTTTTCTAATTTTATTGGAGAATATATTATTATTTGTTGAACCATATGACTTGTCCCATACAATGTTTTTTTGTCTGAGAGGATGTAATAAACTTATTCTTATTCTTATTCTTATTCTTTCGTAAACATAATCTTCAACCTTAATATCTTCCATTTTGAATGTATTCTTCAATTTTCAGTATTAAAATGTCACACTTCTTATAGCTATATTATTTTATTTCACTAGAACACTTTTGACCACGCTGCACTAATTATTGAGTATAAAATGTTTTGTGACTATTAATGTAGTGCTATATACGGTATTAATGACATAGAAATATATGTTTTCTTCTTCTTCTTCTAGAAGCAGCCCTTATTATTTTGGACAGATACATTTACTAATTTTTAACAATTATTAAAGCAATTGTATTATATTTAACGGAAATTTTCAAAGTATTTTTCAATTTTTAGTATTAAAATGCCACACTTCTTATAGCTATATTATTTTATTTCACTAATACACTTTTGAACACACTGCACCAATTGTTGAGTATAAATTGTGTTGTTACTATTAGAGTAGTGTTATATATGGTAATAATGACAAGGAATATACTACTCTGTCAAGAAAGTACCGGGAATTTTCAATTAAAACAACATTTTTACATTTAATCGTCAACATTTATTGGGTCGCCTTCAAAATAGGCTCCATTTGCTCCAATACATCTATGCCAACGGCACTTCCAATTATCGAAACATTTTTTATAGGCGCTTTCCGGGATGGACTTTAGCTCTCGCGCCGAATTTTGTTTTATGGCTTCAATCGACTCAAAACGGGTGCCACGAAGGGGCAATTTAAGTTCTGGGAAGAGGAAAAAGTCGCAGCCAAATCCGGCGAATACGGTGGTTGCTGAAGCACGTTTGTTGAGTTTTTGGCGAGAAAGTCAGTCACAATCGTAGCTCGGTGAGAAGGCGCGTTATCGTCATGCAAAATCCATGAGTTGTTCGCCCACAAATTTGGCCGCTTCTTACGGATACGCTCACGCAAACGTTTCATAACGCCTAGGCAATACTCCTTGTTTACCGTCTGACCCTCTGGAACGAATTCGTAGTGCACCACGCCACGGATATCGAAGAAAACAATGAGCATCACCTTCATTTTCGAGCGGCTTTGGCGTGGTTTTTTCGGTTTCGGCTCATTTTTTGCCACCCATTCCGATGATTGCTGGCTTGTTTGCATATCGTACTCGTAGACCCAGGTCTCATCACCAGTTATAATGCGTTCCATGAATGTAGAATCGGAATTACAGCGATCCAGCATGTCTGAAGCAACCTGTTCGCGATGACGTTTTTGAAGAAAATTCAGGTCTTTCGGTACGAGTCGTGCGGCCACCTTTCTCATGCCCAAAATATCAATCAAAATCGTACGTGCGGACTCGTGGGATATCTTAAGATCATGTGCTATCTCTCTCAAGCTGGTACGACGGTTTTCCAGCACCCTTTCCTTAATTTTATCGACGTTATCTTCGATCGAAGCCGTCCACTTCACGACCGTCCTTGAAGGCTCTGTACCACTGATATGCACGAGTTTTCGATAAAGCATTATCACCAAAGGCCTTTTGCAACATTTTCAATGCATCGGCACACGAAAATTCATTTGCAACACAAAACTTTAAACAAATTCTTTGCTCAACGTAATCACCCATAGTAAAAATCGGCACGCACTCTGACATCGACTGACTTAATCAGCTGTTGCAAACACACTAGTTGACAGATCCCGCTCAAGCTTGGCATAGTAATTAAGGACAGTGGTACCAACCTAGGAAAAAAATTTTTTACCTGCCTCATTGCCCCGCCAGATTTAAATCGATCATTCCCCGTACTTTCTTGACAGAATGTATGTTTTCTTTTTCTATAAGCAGCCTTTATTATTTTGAACAGATACATATAATAATTTTTAACAATTATTAAAGCAATTGTATTGAATTTAACGGAAAATTTTTGAGTAGATCTGTCTATATATTAATTATTCTAAATATCAATTTTTTTTAAGAGTAGTTATGTTCTTTCACTATAGGACGTTTTTGACCACACTGCACTAAACCAATAACAATAATCTCCAAATCCTGCAAAGAATATTCTTTCGGCCACTCCTCAAATTAGGCATTAATTGCTACTTTCAGTTCTTTAGCGTCGGAAAATCGCTTTCCACAAAGATATTTTTTCACATTTGGAAATAGGTAGTAGTTACTGGAGGCCAAGTTTGGATTGATTCGCCACGCGGTCCTTGTGAACCGGCGCGTTGTCGTTAAGCAGCGACACCCCCGGTGTGAGTTTTTATCGCCTCTTTCCATAAATTGCTTTTCTTAAACTACGCAAAGTGGTTACGTATGATGCTGCTGTGATACTTTCACCCTTTTCGGTGTATTCCATCAATAAAAAACCTCTAGAATCTCAAAAAGACCGTAGGTTGAAAATAGTCGTTGGGTCTTCTCCACAGAGCTTTAAAAACTCCTTACAGCACTCGACTTGTACTTGCTTCTGAGATGCGGTGAGCACTCATTTTCGAGAGGTTAAGATGGTCAAGAAGGCTTGTCATCTCTGTTAACATCTTGATTTTTATTCTGGCATCTTCAAGTACCAGCTTTTTCACATTTTCTTCGGGCGTGCCGTTAAGGGGCCCCTCCCGAGCGAGGATCGTCTTCGATGCCATCCGGAAAAATTTCTGCTTTGAAGGCAGAATTAACGATGAAACAGATTGGACCCACTATATTGGATATATGTTTTATTACACTGATAGGAATATCTCATCATATCCTGAAAAAAACTTTTTCGGCATCCTCTTTACTGTAGATAAAATCTCGTTCTCATCACCTTCAAACAAGTTAAAAGATCTGAAATAAATTAAATGGAGAATGCTGACGCGAAGTAACTAAAATTGGTATTGAGATGAAATTCATTTCTAAAAATATATTCGAATTTAAATCAAATTCCTTTGAAAATTTACCTTGAAAACTAATGGCATTATATTTCATATTAACCAAATAGGATATTTTATAACCAACTTTATGCACCTTCATAGATCAACAAGACCATATTATTTTTAATCTATGTGCACTTTATAAGAAGATGCATGTAAAATCATCTCTAAAATGAAATGTTTGTTTATATTTAAAAATTAAGTGCTCTCAGTACGTACTTATTCAATCCCACAGATTATCCATAATATTATTCTGTGAAAATACTTTCTAAATGTCAAAAACTTAATATTGGATTTACAAAATTCCTACATTACCTTATTGCATGTGGTGCCATCTACACCCATCTAGCTGAATTACCATAGAATTGGAAATATCAATACAAAGAAATCTGCTAGTCCGGTTTCATCCAACATTAAATATAGACATTCATGAATAGATGGCGCTATACCTTCAGGTTACAGAAACACCCAATATAGCATGGCCTCTGTTGACTATTTACCGCAACAAAGCTATATATCGGTAGAATTCTTAGTGCAGAATTTTCAACCATAAGCTAGTAGAGCTTAGTGTAGATAGATGTCAGTTAAATATGATACCTTAATGAGAGATATGTCGATCTCTTCATTAAATTTATATTTATTGATTTTCAGCGCGTTATGAATGCTATTTTTCAGTTTTATATATACACATTTTTATGTTTTAATATATATATATATATTGAATTGTTGATTTTGTTATAAAATTAATGAAAATAAAAAAAAATTGTTCTGAATAATATTTTTTCGTTCATTTATTAAAAAAATAGAAATTGATAATATTTCTTGGTTTTTCAATAAATGTACTATAATTTTTGTCGAATGTACTATATAGTTCAGTTGACAATAATGCTATATTGACCACACTCAATGTCATTTCTGTTCCCATTGTCCGGCATGTTAAAATTTTTCCTGTGTTTATTTCATTAACGAAATTTTCTAAGTTTTATTTAAATATAGATAGTTTAATATCATATTTAAACTAAAAAATCGAAATGGGCGATTTTAAGATTGAAGATAATGATCACGAAATGAAAGAAATTAAAAATACTCTATCCATCAGAAGAAATATTCAAGAGGGAGAAAAAATTAACTGTCCCCATACGTCTTCCAGTATTAGGTATGAAGTAAATAAATAATAAAATATATTCCTAGATTTGAGAGAGAGAGAGAGAGAGAGAGAGAGAGAGAGAGAGAGAGAGAGAAAAGATATGTATTGCTATAGCCAATGGATAACGACTTGCGTCTTTCTGCCAGTGTAAAATACATCCTTTATATACATAGTATTTTTCTTGAAAAGGAAGTATACATAATTTTTCGTAAAGGGCAAGTCGACGGTGTTATGTATGGCCTCCACCCAAAAGATTCCTTTTAACTATTTCTTCATCTGTGTTGTACGTTTTTCCATTTTTAGTAACTTGACTCATGTTTGTATATTGTATTCCATCTTGTTAGCTTCTTTATTTCTTGCCAATAGTTCCTGCCCTTCATTTCTTTGATTTTTTCACCTGTTTGGATCCATATTATTATTATTAACCTGACACTCCTAGATCTTCTGTGAAGAACCCCGCAGAAGCTTTTTCAGCATGTGCGAGTATCGGGCGTCTTTTTAGAGTGATAGAACTTTAAATTGAAATGAAACACATTTAAATTAAGATTGAAGCCAATTTTTTTTTTATTTGAAAGATAATTTTATGACATTTATGTTTTAAAAATAATTTCCGGCGTATGTCCACCACGACTAGCTCTGAGGAACGGCATTCGACCAGACCAGTTTTGGACCACTTTTTCGAGTAATTCAGGCCTTATTTCATCAATAATACGAGTTATGTTGGCTTCCAAAGAGTCTATTGTTTCTGGTTTACCAGCATAAACCAATGACTGGACGTAACGCCAAAGAAAATAATCCAGTGGAGTTATGTCGCATGATCTCTATAAAACGTGAACCAGATCTTCTTGAAAGACGCTTAGCCCTAGAAGAAAAAAAGTTCTTCATTGAAAATTCTTGATTTAGTGTTTTAAATATTGTATACGTGATTTTAAATTCTGTATTAGTTTGTTCCGTAACACTCAATTATATGAAATGTTGTAAATAAATTATATTACTATTGTTGAACAGTTCGTAAGTGAAGAATCCTCTTCGGTGCAGGTTCGCATCTTCGTAAGGAAAGAAACTTTGTATGTCTATAAAAAAATTAAGTTAGACCCTATTATAAGTAGACTTCAAACCTTGGGAAAGAAATTTGTGAATAGACCGCACAACTTCCAAATCCTCCAGCTCGTTGATCTACAAGATCGGATCCAAGAACAAAACAAAAGAAAATACCCAATCGAACCCTTAACGGGTGCAATATGGAACCTTTCCGGTAGAGGCGATAGATAACAACTTCAAACTTTCAATGTTTTTTTTCAACAATTATGTAACTTCTCAAGAAAAAATGTTTATAAAAAAATTATTGTATATTGACAAGGCGTTAGCCATTTTAGTTAAGCACAGAATTTGTCCTCAACTAAAGTGAAAATAAAAAAAAACGAATAGATTTTTCCTGAAATTCTTTCTGGTGTTTATTAATTGCAGACCGACGAACAGAACGGAATCCATAATTTTCTCCATCAGGAGCGATCTTCAGCCTATTCACTGTTTCGTTCAACTTTTTTTGCTCTCAAAATGCATAAATTCAGGAGGTTTAAGTCTGGGGAATTTGGAGGCTATTGTGTTGGTCGAACGAAGACTGGGACATTGTGTTGAAGCCGTTGGACAGTGTTCTGTGAACCGGTGCCGAGTCCTGCTGAAACACCCAGCGTTACTCCTTCAGTTACGAAAACTGGCGGAGAATGTCCATTTCATGTGATTGCCGCCCAAACAACACTGAAGCTTGCTTTCGACTTTGATATGCTTGCAAATGGCCTCCATTGAGAAAAGAACTGTCGCCCAAGTAAATACGATCGTTTCATTTGTACAGGGACTAGTGTGGTCGATTGACCTACCTTTTATCGATTGATCAAGTAGAGGCCGAAAAAAACTGGAATTCAATTTTTGACCACTTTTTCGACTAATTCAGGCCTTATTTCATCAATAACATGAGTTATGATGGCTTCCAAAGCGTCTATTGTTTTTGGTTTATCAACATAAACCAATGACTTGACATAACCCCAAAGAAAATAATCCAGTGGAATTATGTCGCATGATCTTGGAGGCCAATTAATTTTACCATTTCTCGAAATAATGTTATCTCCAAATCTTTCTTTCAATTAATCAATTGTTACGGTATCGACATGAGGTGTAGCTATATCTTGTTGGAACCAAAATACTTCTGGGTCGATACCATTCAAATTTTGAAACAAATAATCATTGATCATCGATCTGTAACGAGTACCATTCACTGTAACATTAGCTCCAGCATCGTTTTTAAAGAAATATGGACCGATGATGCCTCCAGTGTGTAAAACACACCATACAGTGCATTTTTCAGGATGCACTGGGACCCGCAGAACTTCTTGAGGATTGTTTTCACTCCATATACGGCAATTTTGTTTGTTTACATAGCGGTTCAACCAGAAATGAGCTTCATCACTAAACGCAATTTTACGATAAAAAAATTGGATCAACTTCAAGCTGTTCTAGGGCCCAATCCGCAAACAAACGACGCTTATTATGGTCAAGTGGCTTAAGTTCTTGAACCAGTTCGATCTTGTATGGGTGTAGACCAAGATCTTTACGCAAAATTTTCCATGTGGCGGATGCACATTGTTTTGAACGTCGACGAATAGACAAATCTGGATCATCATTAACACTATGACTTACAGCAGCGATATTTTCTTCTGTACGTACAGTTCTTTGTCTTGTTGTTGTTGTTGCATCGAGTAGAGAAATTTATTCTCGATATTTTCACGTTACCAACGCAGAATAAACTTTCCTCATGCTCAAATCAGACCATAATTTGCCGTAATGCTCATATATTAGCATATACATTCTGTCAAGAAAGTACCGGGAATTATCGATTTAAATCAGGCGGGGCAATGGGGCAGGTAAAAATTTTTTTTCCTAGGTTGGTACCACTATCCTTAATTACTATGCCAAGCTTGAGCGGGATCTGTCAACTAGTGTGTTTGCAACAGCTGATTAAGTCAGTCGATGTCAGAGTGATGTCAGATTTTTACTATGGATGATTACGTTGAGCAAAGAATTTGTTTAAAGTTTTGTGTTGCAAATGAATTTTCGTGTGCCGATGCATTGAAAATGTTGCAAAAGGCCTTTGGTGATAATGCTCTATCGAAAACTCGTGCATATCAGTGGTACAGAGCCTTCAAGGACGGTCGTGAAGTGGTCGCCCATCGACGGCGTCGATCGAAGATAACGTCGATAAAATTAAGGAAAGGATGCTGGAAAACCGTCGTACCAGCTTGAGAGAGATAGCACATGATCTTAAGATATCCCACGAGTCCGCACGTACGATTTTGATTGATATTTTGGGCATGAGAAAGGTGGCCGCACGACTCGTACCGAAAGACCTGAATTTTCTTCAAAAACGTCATCGCGAACAGGTTGCTTCAGACATGCTGGATCGCTGTAATTCCGATTCTACATTCATGGAACGCATTATAACTGGTGATGAGACCTGGGTCTACGAGTACGATATGCAAACAAGCCAGCAATCATCGGAATGGGTGGCAAAAAATGAGCCGAAACCGAAAAAACCACGCCAAAGCCGCTCGAAAATGCTCATTGTTTTCTTCGATATCCGTGGCGTGGTGCACTACGAATTCGTTCCAGAGGGTCAGACGGTGAACAAAGAGTATTACCTAGGCGTTATGAAACGTTTGCGTGAGCGTATCCGTAAGAAGCGGCCAAATTTGTGGGCGAACAACTCATGGATTTTGCATGACGATAACGCGCCTTCTCACCGAGCTACGATTGTGACCGACTTTCTCGCCAAAAACTCAACAAACGTGCTTCAGCAACCACCGTATTCGCCGGATTTGACTCCCTGCGACTTTTTCCTCTTCCCAAAACCAAAATTGCCCCTTCGTGGCACCCGTTTTGAGTCGATTGAAGCCATAAAACAAAATTCGGCGCGAGAGCTAAAGTCCATCCCGGAAAGCGCCTATAAAAAATGTTTCGATAATTGGAAGTGCCGTTGGCATAGATGTATTGGAGCAAATGGAGCCTATTTTGAAGGCGACCCAATAAATTTTGACGATTAAATGTAAAAATGTTGTTTTAATTGAAAATTCCCGGTACTTTCTTGACAGAGTAGTATATAAAATTAATAAATAATTTCATTTGGAGGGAAATGCTAATTATTGGTATAGCGACTTAATGTGAAATTACTTGAGGGTGAGGAAGATTTCTTCATCTGTGACGCTTGCATTCGTCGGCATTACAGCATTGCACTGAAGAGTAGCCAAAAAACTATGAAACCAGCGTGTCTGCTGCTTATGCCCGATGATCAACAAAACCTGTTTGGCTGTATTTAAGTTTTGAACTGTAACACAGATGTATGTTGCACTGTACTGATTCGAAAAACTTCCTGTTTACCATGCTTACACTCGTTGTCATAGTATCGGGTGTTTTTTTTTTAGTCATAGAACTTTCGATAGGGATAACTGTGGTTTGACAGAAGGTAGAAGCAATGTTGTTTTGACATTTCTGCTCAGTAAGCATTGACAAATTATCATGGAAAGACTCACGCCGCAACAACGTTCACAAATTGTTGAACTTTATTTTCAAAATCAGTGTTCTATTCGCCAAACTTATAGAGCACTTCGTGAAATTTATGGTTTACATAATCGTCCATCAGACCAGGTTATTCGTCGAACTATTGATAGATTTCGGACAACATTTTCTCTACTCGATGCAACAACAACAACAAGACAAAGAACTGTACGTACAGAAGAAAATATCGCTGCTGTAAGTCATAGTGTTAATGATGATCCAGATTTGTCTATTCGTCGACGTTCAAAACAATGTGCATCCACAACATGGAAAATTTTGCGTAAAGCCTTGATCTACACCAATACAAGATCCAACTGGTTCAAGAACTAAAACCACTTGACCATAATAAGCGTCGTTTGTTTGCTGATTGGGCCCTAGAACAGCTTGAAGTTGATCCATTTTTTCTATCTTAAAAATTGCGTTTAGTGATGAAGCTCATTTCTGGTTGAACGGCTATGTAAAGAAGCAAAATTGCCGTATATGGAGTGAAAACAATCCTACAAAAGTTCTGCAGATTCCATTGGATCCTGAAAAATGCACTGTATGGTGTGATTTACACGCTGGAGGCATCATCGGTCCATATTTCTTTAAAAACAATGCTGGAGCTAATGTTACAGTGAATGATGCTCGTTACAGATCGATGATTATTTGTTTCAAAATTTGAATGGTATCGACCCAGAAGTGTTTTGGTTCCAACAAGATATAGCTACACCTCATGTCGATACCGTAACAATTGATTAATTGAAAGAAAGATTGGCGATAACATTATTTCGAGAAATAGTCCAATTCATTGGCCTCCTAGATAATAACTACATAACCAGAAACAATAGACTCTTTGGAAGCCAACATAACTCGTGTTATTGATGAAATAAGGCATGAATTACTCGAAAAAGTGGTCCAAAATTGGTGTGATCGAATGCGGTTCCTCAGATCTAGTCGTGGTGGACATATGCCGGAAATTATTTTTAAAACATAAATGTCATAAAATTATCTTTCAAATAAACGTTTGTTATTCTTTCATTTCATCTTTAACATTAACACGATCCATTTTGAATTCTCCAGGTGATTTATATTTAATTAGATCATTCTTTCTTGGTTGACTTCATTTATATGACTGTAATCTAAACAATTTGATTATGTAAAAAGATTCTCAACTCTCATTTTTAATCATTTATCTACATTCGGGAACCTAAAACTTAGGACAGTTTTTATTATCAGGTCAATCTAATAATTTCATTTGTGGATGTAGTTTCAAAAGTTTTAAAAATATAAACTACATTGTTGAACAGTTTTTAGGGACAAATCCAGAAAAATATTCATTTCTTACCAAAAACTTGAAGACGCATATGAACAGTTAATTCCCTCTTCCTTATAAAAACTTCTTCCCGAAATTCTAGTATTTTCCATTTCTTTAATTTCGTGACAATTATCTTGAGCCATTTCCAGTCTGTTTTCTATTTTTTGAATTGAAAATGTCAGTACACTTTGTATATTATGCTATTTTTCTGCAGCACTACTTAAGCCACAGAACCTAACACTAAAAAGGTTAGCTCATAGATAATCTAAATACAAGATGCCCATCTTCACTACTAAGAATGTGTTACAAATCAGCGCCGCCTGCGTCAATCTACTTGAAATAATTGTATGGCAAAATATGCATATTCAAATGATATTTTACAGAATGTAGTAAAGAGATCCGTATTCTCTAAGGATCACACGACTGATAAATAAATAAATAAATAAATAAATTTATTGATCCTTTCAGACATTTACAATGTATAGGACAAGTCTTACGAAGAAACATAGGTAAAAAATAAACACATATAAAAATTAACAAACGGCATCAGCCAGAAACTCATCGACAGTATAATAACACTTATTGAGTAAAAGGGATTTAACTTCCCTCTTGAAAAACTTTCCATTCATTGATTTTAGTTGACTAGGCAAATGGTTGAACAGTTTGATACCCATATAATCGGGTGAGGATTCAAACTTGGCCGTAGAATGTCTAGGAAAGGCTATAATATCTGTTTTACGTGTTTCATACTTATGAAAGTCTGAACATCTCTTATACTTGCTTAAGTTTAGGTGGATATTCACAAGGCAGTTCAAAATGTACACGCATGGGAAGGGAAGTACACCAAATTCTCGGAAAGTCCTTCATAGATATATATATATATATCATTATGTCACGCGTTATTAGGAATCAAATATTCTGTGGCACTGTAACTTGACAAGTATGGGATGAGCAACAATCATAGATAAACGTCATTCTCGTTTATCTATGGTGACAACTACGTAGAGGACAAGGTTCTTATGGCATTTCCGATGTAATTGTATTTTGAAGCGGCATCATAGAGCCTATATAGATGGGACCATAGATTAACAATAATATATAATTGGACACTTCCCTACCCCCTCCTAAAACTAAGTTTTTAGTTGATGCACCTGTCAATAGTTAGCGGTAACCATCAACTTATACTTTTCGATTTCGCCGCTAGGTACCGCTACCATATGCCGTTAGCCATTGTTGTAATAATGGTCATATATTTCGAAAAGAGTGGTTTTGTTTACGTTTTTTTATGGCCCAACCTCGGGTACATCTCATATTTCTTTTTGATTATATTTCGTGAGAGTTGAGTTCAAAACAGTTTAGTGCATCTAAACTATTGTATTTTCAAATATTGAGTTCAATACAGTACTTGAAAATGGGATATATTAAGAAATGTTGGTGGGTGTTAAGATCTAACCAGCCCTAAATATCGTTTTCCCAAGTTATTTAAGAGGTGGATTAAAATTATACAGCCAACTGATTGGCATAAATTATCAGATGATCAAATATTGAGAGGAATATAATTACTTCAGGTTGGTTCATTTTAATTTACTATGTAGTCTAGACTTTTTTTATATTTAGTTGGTTAGTTTTGTTTGATTTTAGCCCCAGGAAAAACTGAAAGAAGATTCAAATATTCGCGCCAAGCGTCAATAATGCAGTATTCTAAAAGCAGAGGTAATGCAGTTCTCTTGAAAGTTGGTAATACAGTTTTCTCTAGTTGAATTTGTTTCTTGCACCAGTCGCTACAAAAAAGCGACAACTTGATTCAGACTTTTTCCAGTGAGTGTCCCATCTATATAGTCTTGTTGATCTATGGATGGGACCGACCGTATGTAAAATTAAGTGATTTAGACCCGGGGTGCTGTTGGGTTCACTGTGTAGCTTTACGAACCACTGAGTAGAGTAGATTTAACAGCAGGCTGATTAATGTTTGTTTCTATTGATTGAGGCTTGTTGCCCTTGAATATTACTAATACAAATATATTACCCTGACGTTATAGTGAATATTTGAACCTCCCGTCACTGTTTCCTTGCTCTCGTTAGGTGTGATTTGGGTTGTCTACACAATGTAACGTCCTATTCTCCCGCCACTAGATGATTACCATGAAAGGTTATTCCATATAATCCCAGCTATCTTAGAGTACTCCTTATAATACGAAATAGCTCAAGCTTATTAGCTACTAACTCATTTTTTAAACCGGCTCAAACTCTCACCAAGGGTCTTTTGAGGAAAAATTTTAAATAAAAATCACTCGTTTACCTTTCAGTATCTATTACAATAAAATAAAAACAGGCCAAATTATTTGTGAGCTTTAAATATTTTATGTACGTACAAGATATATAAACATTCGACAATTGGTACAAATTAAGCAAACATTAATTAATTATCTCATATTATTCTAATAATTTATAATACAAAATGTAGATCATAATAATAATATAATGAAGAGATCCACATATTTCAATAAGGGAAATTAGGCGGGAAGAACAACCTAGGGAATTTTATGCCTACTTGTCACTGTCGATGCTAGGATTAAGAGTCTATGGTCGCTTCATAGTATTGTGCGTATGTGTAAACATCACCCTGGATAAGTGTGTCTGTTCTGTTCTTCACAGTCCAGAATTGTGTTTTTCTTCGGCGTCCAGTTTTGCTTTGTTAGAAATAGCCTGCCTTTCTTTGTCCATTAAAAGATAAGGATAGACACAAACAGAAATAGACTAAGCTGCTCTCACATATAAAGTTATTGTATTGTATTGAATTACCTGATGTCGACGTATCATGTATTCTTTAGTCATTGGTGGATTTTACCGTATTGATGCAATGGAACTTTGATAATTCACATAAGTGACATTTATGTCTCAATTCTAAATGAACTGAATCTATACGACCTTCAAGATTTCACTCTTGCTTCACAGAACATTCACATTAGTTACATTTACGTTTCAAATCTGAATGAGCCGAATTCATATGTCTTTTAAGAGTGCCTTTATAATCCGTGGAATATTCACATAAGTGACATTTATGTTTCAAATAAAAATGAACAGAATCTATATGTCTTTTAAGACTACTTCTCAGGTTCGCAGAATATTCACACAGATGACATTTATGTTTCAAACCCGAATGAACTGAATCTATATGAATTTTCAGGCTGATTCTATAATTCGCAGAATATTCACATAAGTGACATTTATGTTGCTTTAAATCTAAATGAATTGAATCTACATGCCTTTTCAGGCTGCTTCTATAATTCGTAGAATATTCACAAAAGTGACATTCGTGTTGCTTCAAATCTGAATGAACCGAATCGATATGTCTTTTAAGACCCGTTTTACGACATGCCGAATATTCGCAAAGGTGACACTTATGCTTTTTCAAATCTAAATGAACCGAATCTATATGACTTTTAAGATAGTTTTTACGATTCGCTGAATATCCACAGAGATGACATTTGTGTTTTTTCAAATCTAAATGAACCGAATCTATATGACTTTTAAGATTGTTTTTACGATTCGCTGAATATCCACAGAGATGACATTTGTGTTTTTTCAATTCTAAATGAACCGAATCTATATGACTTTTAAGATTGCTTTTGTAATTTGTAGAATATTCACACAAGTGACATTCCTGTTGCTTTAAATCTAAATGAGCTGAATCTATATGACCCTTTAGGCTGCTTCTATAATTCGTAGAATATTCACACAAGTGACATTCATGTTGCTTTAAATCTAAATGAACCGAATCTATGTGACTTTTAAGATTGGTTTTAAGATTTGCAGAATATTCACACAAGTGACATTCGTGTTGCTTCAAATCTAAATGAGCTGAATCTATATGAACTTTTAGGCTGCTTCTATAATACGTAGAATATTCACACAAGTGACATTCGTGTTGCTTTAAATTTAAATGAGCTGAATCTATATGACCCTTTAGGCTGCTTCTATAATTCGTAGAATATTCACACAAGTGACATTCATGTTGCTTTAAATCTAAATGAACCGAATCTATGTGACTTTTAAGATTGGTTTTAAGATTTGCAGAATATTCACACAAGTGACATTCGTGTTGCTTCAAATCTAAATGAGCTGAATCTATATGAACTTTTAGGCTGCTTCTATAATTCGTAGAATATTCACACAAGTGACATTCATGTTGCTTTAAATCTAAATGAACCGAATCTATGTGAACTTTTAGGCTGCTTCTATAATTCGTAGAATATTCACACAAGTGACATTCATGTTGCTTTAAATCTAAATGAACCGAATCTATGTGACTTTTAAGATTGGTTTTAAGATTTGCAGAATATTCACACAAGTGACATTCGTGTTGCTTCAAATCTAAATGAGCTGAATCTATATGAACTTTTAGGCTGCTTCTATAATTCGTAGAATATTCACACAAGTGACATTCATGTTGCTTTAAATCTAAATGAACCGAATCTATGTGACTTTTAAGATTGCTTTTGTAATTTGTAGAATATTCACACAAGTGACATTCCTGTTGCTTTAAATCTAAATGAGCTGAATCTATATGAACTTTTAGGCTGCTTCTATAATACGTAGAATATTCACACAAGTGACATTCATGTTTTTTCAAACCTAAATGAACTGAATCCGTATGGATCTTAAGATTGCTTTTAAGACTTGCAGAATATTCACATAAGTGACATTCATTTTTCTTTGAATCGAAATCAACTAAATCTTGGTCACAAATGTGAGAACTCTTAACTTCTTGCCTATAGTTCTTTTCTTCTTTTGGAAAAGGAAACTCGTTATCATTTCGATGTGATAAACCACTCAGGTAATTATGTTCTTCTTTAACGATGTACTCTTTCCCGTCATGAACTCCATTCTCATCGCTGAATTGTTCAACAATATCCATATGTTCAATCTTCACTTCGAGATTTCCAAGGTTTCTATCATTATTTGGACAAGGGACTCTGAAACAAATTAAATAGTTAATCAGACAGTTTTTTTTGGGAATGATAAAGCAAAATTGACCTTTGTTACAACTTTCATACGGTAACTGAAAACTATAAAATAAATATGTGGGTCATAAAATTTCTTATCAGCTATAGAAAAATAAAAATTATCTGAGCTGACTGGTATGTCAGAATCAGAAAATAACAATATTTTTTACAGTATGTTATGATGGTTTTGTTAGGTGCGCCACAGAGAAGCTTCTTCAAATATAAATTCTGACAAAGTTAATTTATTTAATGAAATATTCACTTTATATAGTGATGACACGCAGAATGATCTGGAGGAATTCTCATTTAATAAATTTTGAGAAGATTTCAACAAATATTCGACATACAGTCAGTGCATTCTTGGATTAATTTCATCACGTTGAAATCTGAAAGCTATCAGTGAATTTATAAAATTTCAATTTCTGTCTATGTAATAATTAAAACATCGAGCATTATTGCAATAAATCGGTCAGTGTCTCTGAATTTGAGGAATTTTTCTCAAAAAATACACCACAAAATAGTAAAACCTCACAATATAAGTCGGATGAATCTTAATATATATAAATCTCGTGTCACAATGTTTGTCCTCAATGGACTCTTAAACCACTCAACCGATTATAATAAAATTCGCACACCATGTGCAGTTCGATCCAACTTGAGAGATAGGATAGTTTAAATCTCAAATTATAGTCGCAATTTTAATTTATTGCTAATTATTTGTCTGTTATTATTTGACAGTCACAATTATCTGTTAACTCCAAATGATTCTAACAGATGTCGATACCTTTCGACTGGGTTGAGTAAGTAAACAATAGATGGCGCTGCTATGGTAAATCTACGAACGTGTCATATAAGCTACATTTTAACAGCATAATTACCACGTGTTGGTGACGCAGTCGAAAGGTATCGACATCTGTTAGAATCATTTGGAGTTAACAGATAATTGTGACTGTCAAATAATAACAGACAAATAATTAGCAATAAATTAAAATTGCGACTATAATTTGAGATTTAAACTATCCTATCTCTCAAGTTGGATCGAACTGCACATGGTGTGCGAATTTTATTATAATCGGTTAAGTGGTTTAGGAGTCCATTGAGGACAAACATTGTGACACGAAATTTATATATATTAAGATAACAAAAACTTTAGCCACAGCAACGTGTGGCCAGGTCAGCTAGTATATATATAAAACGTTAAACAACGCAACACACCATCAAAAAAAACAAACGAAAACAAAGTTACAAATGAAATAGACCAACTTCAATTAACCACGAAAAATTGAACACAGCAGATATGGAGGCAGACCAATAACTGATAACCAAACTGGCCAACAAAAAGGAAGCCCCCAAGAATCTCGAGCACAAACATCAAATCAAAACAAACAACAAATAAACTACCCAAACAAAAATATACATAAAAATTTCTCAGCAAGGATGATTATATTTGAGCTAATTATCAGTATCACTGCTTGACAGAATCTGACTTGAAGATGAATAAAATTTTCTGCCTTCGTTACGTTGCAAACAATCGGAAATAATACTCTGTTCGAAAATTATGCCTTTCTGCATGAACTGAATGAACCCATTTCAACATAAATCTATATGTTATGCTATGCGGGGCGAATATAGGTACGTTGCAGATTTCTCAATATTGCATATTACAGGGAAGTTTCGAGAAATCGACTTGACCAAATCGGGCTACTTTTTGTTCGAAACGTTTATACGGATGTTAGTTGAAATGTCCCGACATATGGAAATATGTATTAAAATAGCTTATACTCTTAATTAGATATATACGGTAAAGATCAGCCTGACAGGTATATTCAAAAAAAAATTTCTTTCTCCAATTCAGAATCACGGAATAACTGCGTCTGACTTGAGCATGAGGTAAGATACCTGAATTGGAAACATGGAATAAAATCGATTATATTTGAGCTAATTATCAGTATCACTCCTTGACAGAATCTGACTTGAATATGAATAAAATTTTCGCTACAAACTATCGGAAATAGTGCTTTGTTCGAAAATACTTTCACAAGAGTAAGTCAAGTATGCGTTTCTGCATGAACTGAATGAACCCATTTTATCATTAATATATATGTTATGCTATGCGGGGCGAATATAGGATGAAATTCAAAACACAGAAGACTTGGAATCAGACCATCTGGCGATGGTTATTGAGATTGATATGAAAAATAGACGCCTATAAATACCCCAAAAAAGCATACTCCTTTGATGGATGTAATATACAAACAGTAAATGAAGATGTTGTAGATTTCATATGGTAAAACATGGAACACAGTCTTACCGAAGAACTTCAATAATTACTTCTCAGAGAAAATAAAGAAAAACTGTCCAAAAGTATCATGACATCCTTTTCTCCATGAGGCACCGAAATTTATAATTATTTTGTGCTTCCTAAAGTAAAGTGGCCAATTCAAATCGCCGAAACGAGAAATTTTTCCTGGGAATTTTTCTTGCAATAAAGCCAAAACGGGTCGTGTTGTATGGCTTGTTGAACCATCTTGCTGGAACCACATCTCTTCCAATTCTATATCATTAATTTCAGATAAAAAAAATCTGTAATCGTTTGGCTATACCGATGAGAATTGACGGTTTGAGCGATACCTTCTTTATTTTCCAAGAAATCATTCCACCAGATCAACTTGCACACCTTACAGTGACTTTTTGTGGATGTAATGGTCTTGTAAATTTACTATTCCTAAAAAGAAAACACCCTCCCTAATCGATTCTTTCTTTTTTAAGATTTGTGGGACGATTCACTAGCTGACATTGTCAGAGACAGATCCTCATTTTTCAGAACATATCTTTGATCCATCCCCAGAAAACTTCCTGATAGCAAAAAAATTCAAGCTTATGCTAAAATGAAGGTAAAACAAAGAAGAGGTATCTTTTAGATTATTTTGTGAAGAACTGGGCCATAAAAATGGTTCCCAACTTTGGAAGGACATAAGAAAATTTCGATGGGGAACTACGATTAAGTTTCTGAAAAACCGTTCACTCTGATAGGTTCTGAACTCTTGTCAAGGTTGTGCCCTCCTTTAACTGCCGATCCCCAAACCTCTCCCTGACTGCCCTTTCCTGACATAAACCTTGACAAACTCATTCTCTCCTTAATGAAGGTTACTTCTCCCGATAAAGATGGTATCAGCTATAGTATGATTAAACAAACCTTCATGTTATCACGTTTCTTTTTGCTCAAAATTGTATTTAAGGAGACCGATTTTGTAAAAGTACCGTACTCACCTGATGAAGTCAAAATGTAATTGACGAAACAATTGTTGTGTAAACAATAAATATTATCGGAAATAAAGTGTTTTATGTTAAATCGTACACGATGAATTTCCGTCAAGTAAAGACCGAAACAATCAAGCAAATATATTAAATGACATAAATCTAATAACAAAATTTATTGAATATCCCTCGTACAATTTAAACTCGAAATAATGTTTTTCTAGATTTCAAATAAACATCTTAATTAAACTTACCGACATACTTTCGGATATACCCCGTATATGTTACTAGAATATTGGACTGGTCAGTTACGTAACGACGTGCGTCAGGGGTGATTCAGGGACTGGTCAAGTATTTAATCAGTTTTATATGAGAGCGCGTCAAGAACGGATCGCAATTATGTACTATTTCTAGTTTAATTTCGAATAGTGACGTGAAACCTAGTGATAAGTGAGCGTGATTAATGCGGTTGGATATATCTTACGTGAAAGACGATTTTCGCGAGTTTAGGTGAAGAGTTGAACGAAATTTCTAAAATATCGAGTGAACATAGTGATCCTATTCGAGTTGTGAAAATGAAAAATGGTGTGAAATTAATTTATCGGAAAAATCAAGCGTGGGAT
Source organism: Megalocaria dilatata (assembly GCA_034642435.1). Taxonomy (NCBI): domain Eukaryota; kingdom Metazoa; phylum Arthropoda; class Insecta; order Coleoptera; family Coccinellidae; genus Megalocaria; species Megalocaria dilatata. The sequence goes on along the minus strand of CM067862.1, from coordinate 42,820,938 downwards.
ACGTAAGTACAGTATTCGTTGGCGTTAATGAAAATTACTGAATTCACTGAAAATATATTTCTAATATATAATTGTCACAAGTGTTAGATAAAAGTGGAAAATATAATGAAATTCGACTTACGCCTGAAGAATCGTGCGTGAAGAAACTTGTAAACAATTTACTTGTTTTTAAAATAAGAAGGAACGGTTTTTTACTTGATAGAAGGATTATTACAAAATTTGAATATCAAAACAGGTTTAATCTGTTGTCTTCTACAACCTTACATTGTTCAATTGATTTTATTATTTTTTATATGTAAAGTTGAACTGATCTTATCGTAACTTTATATTTTCTTGAGGATGTGCTACATGTTTTGAGACTTTTTGAAGTAATTTATTTAAATATATTGAATATTTCAAATAAATTAGTTTTTGAGAAGTTCTTGAAATTATGTTTTATATTTTTGAGAAAGGGTTATTTTTCATTAATATAGGATCAGAAAACAATACATTTTGTAACAAACAGGGCTTCGTACGTTTGTCTGAAGAGTTCATTACGCATGCCTGGAACGAAACAAAAAATGTTTGCTTATTTATATTTTAATTTCAATTGACAATTTATATTCGTTGGTTTTTCTTAATTCCATTTGATATTGTATGATGAATTTTGACTTTATACGTATATTAAATATGAGCAGTGCTTATAAAGACATTAATTTAATTCTTAAAGTTTCTTCAAAGAAGTTTTTGAAATTAAAATTGTAGAAGACAACAGATTAAATCTGTTTTGATATTCAATACTTGTATAGGTTAGATTGTTGTTGAATTCGGTGTTGCCGTAGCTACCGATTTTTCGTTTATGTTTATGTCTAATGATTTGAACACCCAAATACCGAAAACCGAAAAATATCTACCGATTTTTTTCATATACTGTTGGTGGCTACAGCTAGTTATTCGATTTCCATGGAAAAATAATGTCGTTAAAGACATTTTAGATGACAAATTATTTCTCTGTTGTTTCCCTTTTCATCGATATCGACGATTTTCACAATATGGTACTGAATGGAGAATTTTGCGACAAACTGAAATGTGAATGTTGTTCTAGTCTTGTTGAATACTGTTTCAGTATGTAGAATAACTATTTCAATCCTTCTGCGTGAATATTAATTAATTCTTTTAGTTATTCCTATTTTGTTTCAGAAGAATTTATTTTTATTTCTAGTTCTGTTCAATTATTATATTATTTTAGACCAAGAAGATTACGAAAAATTTCACATTTTAGTGTTGCGTTATTTCAATTTTGATGGAAATGCTTTGTTTTATTAGATATTTTTGCTATTTTGTATTAATCACTGTTTGATTTCGAATTTCGAGATAAGGACTTGAGAGGATTTGCGGCAATATTTCCATCTCTTCCGGATTCCTTCTTTTCCTCACCCCACCACCTTCTTACCACACTTGGTCTTCGCATCTCGAGAAGAACACACAATTTTAACGGTTCATCGCATTCTCACGCGGAAAATTCGCACGATATTCATCGAAAAATCCACAAAAGACTTTCAAGTTCTGTACAAGAAACTTTAGTATTTAGGTTAAAGTTAAGTGTTAGTTTTAAGTAGAAGAAGACAATTCAGTTGGCGAATTCTCAAATATCACCATTGCCCATGTGGTGTAAAACCCAGAAGACAGTGAAACCAGGTGAGTCCCTTTCCTTCACATCTTTCTTTACTTGTTTCACTTATTTTCCATCCCCAGCATTTTCTCTCAAGTCTCGGGTATTTGATACTTATTTATTGTGTGGAGGTTTAGTCCAAATTTCGCCCTTTAAATAAATACAGTCCACTAAAAAAAGATCTATAGTTAACAGCAAGAAATTGAAATTTGGTTTAATCCCCTACAATCACTATTAAACAATTGTTTCAGTTCAGTTTTATCTAATCATATCTCAAATAAAATTTCAGAAAATGATCCATTATCTAAAATCTACTAATATTGCATTTTGATGTTCGGCAACACTGATTGTTATGATAATAATGGCGTAGACCCATAGATTTTCTCCTAATATGTCTTTGCGTAGATCTCAGAGTAATAAATATCAAATAAACTCTGATTATTACTCTGAGATACAGGTATCACAGATTTTGAACTTAATAATATGTCTATGACCAGTACCATCGAAAAACCCATAGACTAACATAAAAAGAGGTTAATTCTTGATAGAAGGTACATAAAATTATTTAAATATTTTAAAAATTTTTAAAATTAGCCTTCTACATATTTAATTCCAAAAGATTATATTTAATGATTATAACTTCTGAAAATAAATTAAAATAATGTCGTGTAAGTACCACTTATATCATGACATAAAATAAACATTCATTATAAGACATCTGAATGGTATAACAAAATCCAATAAATAAAAATTATTAACCAAAATCCTATAAATTAAATATTTTGAATAGACAAAATTTTGTTTCTGCTGATCAATCTTATGAAAACCAATATCTTTCAAGAATATCCAACATAATCTTAAGAATTTCATCATAAAACTATCTTACTTAGAATATTCAATATTATTGGATATCTAACCAAAGTACTTTATATAAAAACTCAAGATATGTAAAACATTACTGAAACACAAGTTTTAAGATCAACTTTGCTTCTTCAGTATTCAAATATTCATATTCAACAAATATAACATCAATTAACAACATGTTGTTAATTGATGTTATAATTGTTGAATATGAATATTTGAATACTGACGAACCAAAGTTGATCTTAAAACTTGTTTTTCAGTAATGTTTTACATATCTTGAGTTTTTTATATAAAGTACCTTGGTTAGATATCCAATAATATTGAATAGTCTAAGTAAGATAGTTTTATGATGAAATTCTTAAGATTATGTTGGATATTCTTGAAAGATATTGGTTTTCAGAAGATTGATCAGCAGAAACAAAATTTTGTCTATTCAAAATATTTAATTTATAGGATCTTGGTTAATAATTTTTATTTATTGGATTTTGTTATACCATTCGGATGTCTTATAATGAATGTTTATTTTATATGTCATGATATAAGTGGTACTTATACGACATTATTTTAATTTATTTTCAGAAGTTATAATCATTAAATATAATCTTTTGGAATTAAATATGTAGAAGGCTAATTTTAAAATATTTAAATAATTAAACCCATAGACTTATGATCTTAATAATACGTCTATGGACAAACCACTAACGAGCCATAATTGTCTATAATCACTAATTATAAACTTTGGGAATCAAAGAAATTACATCTTCTCATGAAAATGTTACAGTTTGTTTAATTTTTTGAAACCATAAAAGCTCCAATCAAGGTTCAATTAAATTTAGAAGGATAATTAAGGAGTATTCAAGATTATATTTGATTCTGACCCGAAAATTACATCAAATTTTTCTGAAGATTGGAATAAAAGAAAATCTGGGCTAGACTTTGAGGCTTTGAATTTATTTATTTACAATTTCATACCTACATTCTCTTGTGTATAATTATTTAAACATAGTTTTTCTTCCAATGCTCAGTTTCAGGATACAATTAGGAGGGGACTTGGAAATAAAATCCAGATGTGTAGTACTGGCTAATGGTGACATTTCGAAATGAAGGTGTTGCCAGATGAAACGATGGAATGATAAACTAGTAGCGATATATGTTATAAAAACCGCACAATATTATTTTTACTCGCAATACCATTTACTGAACTTTCTATGTTATCATAAGAGTTTATAGGTTAGATTTTTTCTGAATCGTGTTTCTTCTCCAATTCGTGATGTAATATTTGGCTCAATAAATGAACAAATTTAGGACTAATGTTAGGTGTTTATTTGATTGCTTAATTACTTAGTTAAAGACTGGTAAATAAATAAATAATCTATACATATTCTACATATTTAAAAATTGTTTCCATTCAGGATCTTGACTTGTACCATTTCAAATCCAGAAAGGTGTTAAACATCCATCTATATTGAAGTACGAATGAATAGATTCTATGTCTTTGCAGATTAATTTTCCGGTTTGCAGCAAAGTTACATAAATGGCACTTATGTTTTCTCAAATTTAAATGAAAGGCATCAACACGCAGCTTCAAACTATTCTTATAATTCGTAGCATAATCGCACAATAATCACTTTGTCTTCGAGATATACTCGCACAGATGACAAATAAGTTGCTTTATGTTCAAATGGATTGCGTCGATATGCTTCTTCAGAGAATTATTTTTATACACGGTGAAATCACATAAGTCCCTTCGATTTCATATGTACACCGTACACAGGTGACATTTATGCTCCTTCAAGTTGAAATGAACCGAGTCCAAGAGCAAATATAATAAACCGATCAAGAATCAACTTCACAAACTAAACCAAATATTCCACACAAGATTAGAAAGACTGAAAGATATTCTACCACTGTTTCACACTACAAGGACCATACAAAAAGAAGATTCCCTACAGACCCTCCTGCAAGCACTAACTTAAAATGACACTGTACATTAAACAGGCTGAAGGACCTACGGTCGATGGACATTTGTATGTATATGCATTAAACATCTGTTATTATTATTATTTGACATAGGTGAATTGTTGATATTTATATTTAGAGACTCCCACGAGTACATAGTTGAAATAAATGAGATTATTTTTATGACTGAGGAAAGAGGACAAGTGTAGATATGATTTAAAGATGACAAATATATAGTAGTCGTAAAAGTTGTAAAAATATATATTGGATATCATTACTTGAAGGGTATTTAGGCAAATGAATGATAAAATTTTCATATCTTACCGAGCATTTGAGGACTCATCTGAACAGTTAATTTCGTCTTCCCCATATGAATTTCTTCCAAAAAATCCATTATTTTCAATTTCTGTCATTTCGTCCTCAATCTTAATATTATCCATTTGAAAGCTTTTTCTCACAATGAAATTGATCAAAACTGACACAAAACGTCACAATTAAGGGAAAATATTCAGTTCAATCGTTCTCCAAACACTCAAATTTTTTAATTTCAAAACGTGCTTTTTTAACTTAAAGACACCATAGATAAACCAAAACTTTCATTAGGTTTATGTATGCCATAGATTGACAGTAATCACAGAATATTGATGACTAAATGACTGTTATCCGTATTCTTTGACACTGTACGAGAATGTACATTCACATTTATCTATGTGTCCAACTGTCATATACAAACTAGTATGTAGCTGTCATATCATAGATCAACAAGGCTATGTTATTCAGTAATGAAAAGAGCAAAGTGAAGAGATCCGTAATCTCTAAGGATCATAGAGTGACAGAATCCTTTATAGAGTAATAAATTGCGTCACAGTATTTAGCCGCGTTATTTATTTGTTACTAATTCTGTGGCACTGTAAGTTGACACGTATGCGATTGGTGGCAATAACAGAGAAGAACGTTCTTAATTAACAGGGATATATAAAGAAAAAAATGTCTGTGGCAACCCTGAGTTAAATCCATAGACAATAATTGAGTTTATCTATGATTTAACCTCATTTATCATTTGAAAGTTTGAAACGTTCCCTCCATAGGTTAACAATAACGGGCTTTTAATCTCCATTTCCCCCTGTGTTTTACTTGTAATTTCTAGCTGGTAAGTGTGGTTTTTACTTAATGCCTGCTAACTTTGCTAAATATCTGCATTTGAGCTATATAGTAGAAACTGTTTATAAGAGTAATTTGTTGACATGAATACAGTTAATCCCGGGGTTCCACCCTGGGTCTTTAATTTATTATCTCCTCGTTCCCAACAGGCTATTGACCGTATTCTGAGACTTTCTATTAATAATAGACTAAACCTTTTTATTGTTATGGACGATATCAAATCAATTCTTGGCAGTAGTAATAATCGGCAAGATAATTCTTTCGTTGATGAATGTAATAAATTATCAAGCAATAAATATAGATTGACTGATAAAGGTCCATTTCTAGTGTATGTGGAATCAAAGGACAAAAATATAGGTAACCTCAACCCAATCAGCTTGGACAAACTTCTGTTTAATTTTCCTGATTACTCTAACTTCAGATTTCAAAAATCGGTAGGAAAGGCCTGAAAAAAATTGGAGTAATAAGTAATGTATGGCAGTTGAGCTATCCCGCCTTTTAGATATCCGGGAATTTACGGAGTATTCCAAGATATCTGGGATTATGAGGAGTCTCTAAACAACCTTTTTATCGTGATCATCTAGTGGCGGGAGAATAGGACGTTACGTTGTGTAGATATCCCAAGTTACCCTTGAACGAGAACGAGGAAACAGTGACGGGAAGTTCAGAATGTAAGGATAAGTAAAAATAGAATATTTATTTGCGGAAGGCAGGGCCCCGCGTCTGACTCTGTATGAGAGCGAGGTTCGATATAGGGAAAAAGAGTCTGGGAGAGAACCTGAGCCCTCTCTTCAGCTCTCATACATTCTTCAAATCTGTCCTTCCCGTCATTCATAAAATTATGGTTCCAGAGATCGACAACCTTTCTGATATCCTAAAACATATTTAGTGTGCAAGCAAAGGCAAATACTGCAATCAATTGAGTGAATACACTAATAACCTGGCAACGGGAACGTGTAACAAAGATCGTCGAGGTAGTTTAACAATAACCCTTTGGTCAGGAATTCACCATTCACCTATCCAATTCGATTACTATAATCTGGGCGCATAATATCGTTGTTCAGGGATGTCTTGTTGTGACATTCATAAGACACATAGGTTGTGGTGTCTTTTATTTAACTACCTATTCATTATAATATTTATACCTAATAATAGTTGTTCAGGAAGGTCTTGTTGCGGCCCTCTCTGAAGACACAGTGTTGTTGTGTCAGTATCTAATCGTGGACCCACATTTCATTCACTGTAAACACTGATTTCTCAAACAAAGTACCAATGAAGATAAAGACGCTTACATGTATGAAATATGTTAATTGGTAAATTAAGATTAAAGTAAATTGGTCGCCCCTAGCTGGAGTATCAATACAGTAAAATCCACTGACGGATAAAGAATACATGATACAAATAAGACTCACTTTGACCTCTGGTAATTCAATACAATAACTTTACATGTTAGGGCAGCTCAGTCGACTTCCCTTTGTGTCTAACCCTCACTTTCAATGAACAATGGAGTTCTATTTCTAACGAAGGAAAACTGGACTCTCTGAAGACGGCGTTCAGTTGACAACGATTACCACCAATTTACTGGAGAACAAACGATCATCTCCCAGGGTCATGTTTACATTTTCAGACGCGCGTACAAGTCTGCGAAGCGACCATAGACTCCTGTCATCGAAAGTGACAAGTAGGCATAAAATTCCCTAGGCGGTTCTTCCCGCCTAATCTTCCTTCATAAAAATATGTGGATCTCTTCACTGTATACAATATTTCTTTCTTTGAAGCTGATAAAGGAGCTTTCCTACTGATCTCCCTAATTTGAACTTCCTTACCAGATTCCTCGTTCTTTTCCTATCCTTGATACTCGAACTCTAAAATCTTATTCTTCTATATTGAGATCAAATACTTCTCGTACAGCTAACACTACATCTCCCTCGAAGGATGTTAGTTCAAACGGTCAGAAAAGAAAGGTTTTATACTCTAAAACAGGATTTGATGAAAAAGCACACGAAAACTGCCTTCTTCCTTACAGACCAACTTATGAAAATCTACCTGGGCTACAATTGAGCCCCCAATCCCCCACATGATCTATCTAAAATTGGTTTTAAGTTAACATTTTTTTTTATTATAGTTTATATAGGTTCGGCCTAGAGTCCTTAGTCCCAGGAATCGACCCATTACTAATGGTGGAAAACTAGTCTCGTAGAACAGATTGTGGGTACATAGCATCACTGCTGGGCCCAGCTGCTGCTCTGATTCTTGCAAGGGGACTGCTTGCTGCTCAGAGCTCTGCGTTTCGAAAGGAAGAAGAAGAAGAAACGTTCCCCACCACGTTTTATGATAGTTTTGGACTAGGTTAGTTTTCTGATTCCATTTTACATCTTAATATATATAAATCTCGTGTCACAATGTTTGTCCTCAATGGACTCCTAAACCACTTAACCGATTATAATAAAATTCGCACACCATGTGCAGTTCGATCCAACTTGAGAGATAGGATAGTTTAAATCTCAAATTATAGTCGCAATTTTAATTTATTGCTAATTATTTGTCTGTTATTATCTGACAGTCACAATTATCTGTTAACTCCAAATGGTTCTAACAGATGTCGATACCTTTCGACTGGGTTGAGTAAGTAATCGATAGATGGCGCTGCTATGGTAAATCTACGAACGTGTCATATAAGCTACATTTTAACAGCATAATTACCACGTGTTGTTGACGCTATAAAATTAATTAAATTTATTTTGTAGTGAACGAAATACCGTATAATTCAATTATTTCCACTTTTCTTAGATTGTTTACTATAATGTAATATAACAAAAACTTTAGCCACAGCAAAGCGTGGCCGGGTCAGCTAGTTGGTTAATAAGTTTCATTTCATTGTCTATCAAGATAGAAACGTGGTTTTCTGAGACAATATGAATTTAATTTTTAATTAATTAGGTTACATATATTTCCTTTTTTATGTTTAATATAATATTAATCAGGTGAAGCAGTAAAATCTGGAGAGCTATCTTCAAATAGGAATTAAAGCAAGGAGATCCATTTGAATCGAAGAATTATGGACGTTGATGTTAAAGAAGAAATATTGGTTTCCCCCAATAGGTAAATTTCTGACTTTACTTTTGCTTTATATAATATAGTTGTTGGCAAAAAGAATAGAAATCACTCAGAGTTTGATATAGCAAGTAGATCTATAAATACCCCTGCTAATTACACAAGCAGAATACAAGAATTTTTAACTTAAAATGCACAATCACAAGACCTTTAGTCGTTCATATTAATGTTGAATGAAATTGAAAAAGGCTTTTTAAGAAATATAACAAAATTTGAATATCAAAACAGATTTAAACTGTTAGTCTTCTACAATTTTAATTTCAAAAAAATTTTTATTCAAAAAACTTAAAACTATATTTAATAGACGTATATAATCAAAACTCAATATATAATGTCGAATGGAATAAATAAACCAACAGATATAAAAAAAGTCATTAAAATTAATAAATAAATATTTAAAGGAGACAAAATTTGGTTTCTGATCTTAACGTTAAGAACACCAATTGCTTTTCAAAAACATGAACAGAACTTAAGAACTGCTCAAAAAATATAATTTATTTGAAATATTTAATATATTTGAATATTCAAATAAGTTAATTAAAAAATCTCTCAAAACATGCACAATATCTTCAAAAAACAATTATAATTCTGATAATATCTTCAAAAAACAATTATAATTCTGATAATCTCTTCATCGGCCGTAAATAATATTCCAAATATCAAAATCAAATAACTATATCCACGTGGTAACCGGATAAATTGCTTTAAAGAGACTAACTTTAAAATTCAAGATAGTCTATGTTCTCAAAAAAATCACAGAAAAGTATAAGCTATTATAAGGTAATCTTTAAACCATTGACATTCCATAATGAGATTTATTAAAGCCTAAATATAATTATATATTATGTATAAAATAAATTGGAAAAAGGCTTTTTACTTGATAGAAGAAATATAACAAAATTTTAATATCAAAACAAATTAAAATATGTTTGTCTTTTACAATTTTAATTTCAAAAAACTTTTAGAATTAAATTAATGTCTACAATAAACACCGCTTATATTTAATAGACGTATATAAATATAAGCGGTGCTTATTCTAGACATTAATTTAATTCTAAAAGTTTTTTGAAATTAAAATTGTAAAAGACAAACATATTTTAATTTGTTTTGATATTCAAATTTTGTTATATTTCTTCTATCAAGTAAAAAGCCTTTTTCTAATTTATTTTATACATAAATATAATTATATTTGGGCTTTAATAAATCTCATTATGGAATGTCAATGGTTTAAAGATAACCTTATAATACCTTATACTTTTCTGTGATTTTGTTGAGAACATAGACTATCTTGAATTTTAAAGTTAGTCTGTTTAAAGCAATTTATCCGATTACCACGTGGATATAGTGATAGTTATTTGAATTTGATATTTGGAATATTATTTACGGCCGATGAAGAGATTACCAGAATTATAATTGTTTCTTGAAGATATAGTGCACATTTTTTTAGAGATTTTTGAAGTAATTTATTCGAATATTTAAATATATTAAATATTTCAAATAAATTATTTTTTTTGAGAAGTCCTTAAGTTGTGTTCATGTTTTCGAAAAGCAATTGGTGCTCATAATGGTAAGATCAGAAACAAAATTTTGTCTCCTCTAAATATTTATTTATTAATTTTAATGACTTTTTTATATCTGTTGGTTTATTTATTCCATTTGACATTATATATTGAGTTTTGATTATATACGTCTATTAAATATAAGCGGTGCTTATTGTAGACATTAATTTAATTCTAAAAGTTTTTTGAATAAAATTTTTTTTTTTAATTAAATTCGAGGTTTCTTATTTGAACTAAATCATGGATCATATCAGGACGCTACTAGATCGCGTAGGCTACTTGTCTTATGTTAACAATGTTCATCCTCAATGAAGGAGGGGATGACAACTATAATTAGATGTACAATGTTCAGTTCAGGTCTAGAATGTTTGTATTCTTTCTCTAATTGCTATGTGAAGTTTTTAATTAACTTTCTATTAAAAGAGTCCTGTTTAACAACAGATGAAAGATGTCCTTCAGTTATCCAGGGTTTTAATCTTGTGTTTTCTGCCTGTGTTAGTTTTATCTTGGAAACGTTGGAGTTTAAGGTATCCATAACATTTTGATGCGATATCGGAGAATAAACGAAAACATTCAGCCTTTTTTTTTATCGTTTTAGTTCATAAAAAAGTTAATTTGAATGACACAGTACTAAGATGTCGTTAAACAACAACAAACAGAAAACTTTCCTAAAAAGGTTTTACGAATATCAAGCAGCATTTAAGCATCAAAAAGATAACTCTTATTTTTGAAACAAATAATGTTTTTCCGGAATTAGAACATATTAAAATAGTACATCTGGAACCGACGTCTTGGAATTAATAGACTTTACATATGTATCATGATGCTGCTGTAAAACTATGATATTTTATAAGTTCTACACATACCTTTGAAGTACAACTTATTATGCACCAGTTTGAGAATGTAGTAAAATTACGAAATTCGGATCATTGTATCCTCAATAAACAAAAAGTGATAAAAAATTAAGTTTTTAAAATGAACTATCCCAAAGTAACATAACTACTGCATCAAATATTCCTTACATATTAAATTGTTTCAGCTGTTACTATTTGGTAGTTGATCATAATTAAAACAAATTGTAGAAATTACTATGTTTTATTACCAATAAAAATATATTTTACACATTTTCTTGTGACTCGAGTTTCGGGAAATGAACTATCCCATCATCAGACAACTGAAGACCTAACAGTGGTACAGAGGTATTTAAACAAAAGTGATACAAATTTTGAATATTTCAATAGATTCTAGGTAACACCTAATAGTGGTACAGAGGTTTACAAGCGGAACGTGATAAAAAACCGGGTTAAAAAAAGAGGGGGCCTTCTAACAGATATCGGAATGTCGACAATCGACAAAGAAGGTTGTTAAACAGATGATACCCATTTAAATATCTCAAATAATTTTTGGGGTTACATAGCTCTGTACACTCATTCATTATTTTGTTGTACTACTCTGTCAAGAAAGTACCGGGAATTTTCAATTAAAACAAGATTTTTACATTTAATCGTCAAAATTTATTGGGTCGCCTTCAGAATAGGCTCAATTTGCTCCAATACATCTATGCCAACGGCACTTCCAATTATCGAAACATGTTTTATAGGCGCTTTCCGGGATGGACTTTAGCTCTCGCGCCGAATTTTGTTTTATGGCTTCAATCGACTCACAACGGGTGCCACGAAGGGGCAATTTTAGTTTTGGGAAGAGGAAAAAGTCGCAGGGAGCCAAATCCGGCGAATACGGTGGTTGCTGAAGCACGTTTGTTGAGTTTTTGGCGAGAAAGTCAGTCACAATCGTAGCTCGGTGAGAAGGCGCGTTATCGTCATGCAAAATCCATGAGTTGTTCGCCCACAAATTTGGCCGCCTCTTACGGATACGCTCACGCAAACGTTTCATAACGCCTAGGTAATACTCCTTGTTTACCGTCTGACCCTCTGGAACGAATTCGTAGTGCACCACGCCACGGATATCGAAGAAAACAATGAGCATCATTCAGCTTCATTTTCGAGCGGCTTTGGCGTGGTTTTTTCGGTTTCGGCTCATTTTTTGCCACCCATTCCGATGATTGCTGGCTTGTTTGCATATCGTACTTCTAGACCCAGGTCTCATCACCAGTTATAATGCGTTCCATGAATGTAGAATCGGAATTACAGCGATCCAGCATGTCTGAAGCAACCTGTTCGCGATGACGTTTTTGAAGAAAATTCAGGTCTTTCGGTACGAGTCGTGCGGCCACCTTTCTCATGCCCAAAATATCAATCAAAATCGTACGTGCGGACTCGTGGGATATCTTAAGATCATGTGCTATCTCTCTCAAGCTGGTACGACGGTTTTCCAGCACCCTTTCCTTAATTTTATCGACGTTATCTTCGATCGAAGCCGTCGATGGGCGACCGTCCTTGAAGGCTCTGTACCACTGATATGCACGAGTTTTCGATAGAGCATTATCACCAAAGGCCTTTTGCAACATTTTCAATGCATCGGCACACGAAAATTCTTTTGCAACAAAAAACTTTAAACAAATTCTTTGCTCAACGTAATCAGCCATAGTAAAAATCGGCACGCACTCTGACATCGACTGACTTAATCAGCTGTTGCAAACACACTAGTTGACAGATCCCGCTCAAGCTTGGCATAGTAATTAAGGACAGTGGTACCAACCTAGGAAAAAAAATTTTACCTGCCTCATTGCCCCGCCAGATTTAAATCGATAATTCCCGGTACTTTCTTGACAGAGTAGTACTTTCGGATATACCCCGTATATGTTACTAGAATATTGGACTGGTCAGTTACGTAACGCCGTGCGTCAGGGGTGATTTAGGGACTGGTCAAGTATTTAATCAGTTTTATATGAGAGCGCGTCAAGAACGGATCGCAATTATGTACTATTTCTAGTTTAATTTCGAATAGTGACGTGAAACCTAGTGATAAGTGAGCGTGATTAATGTGGTTGGATATATCTTACGTGAAAGACGATTTTCGCGAGTTTAGGTGAAGAGTTGAACGAAATTTCTAAAATATCGAGTGAACATAGTGATCCTATTCGAGTTGTGAAAATGAAAAATGGTGTGAAATGAATTTATCGGAAAAATCAAGCCTGGGATACGTAAGTACAGTATTCGTTGGCGTTAATGAAAATTACTGAATTCACTGAAAATATATTTCTAATATATAATTGTCACAAGTGTTAGATAAAAGTGGAAAATATAATGAAATTCGACTTACGCCTGAAGAATCGTGCGTGAAGAAACTTGTAAACAATTCACTTGTTTTTGATTGTCTCGGTTCTTAAAATTTACTTGTTAGTGAAAAGGGGATAGTCTAGTGAAAATGGAAAATTCACAGTGAACATGGACAATTTTCTTACGTGCTGCTGAAATAGTTTTAATTAAGTTATCACGGTAGATGAAACCACGTTTCAACTTCCAATGGTTTTATCAGAGTGATGCTTTGTTAGAAAATCTGTTTAAACGATTAATTACACCTGAAGTAAGTAGATGGTCAAATATGTTCATTAACTTGGCGAGTTAAATAGAAGTATAATGGTGAATTTGATGGAAGCCAGTTTGTTTTTCAAACAAGTTGCCTCTATGACAAAAATATTATCTTAAAGGCCGTGGGACGATAAGTATACCGAATCGGTCCCAGATAGGGATCGGGCTCATTTTTTCAGGGAATGTTTGTACCCATGAGATACTTCGATGCTGCGAGTTTCAGGTCTTTATCTATAACCACTTCGGAGTAAATCGAAAAATACTGAAAATTAGAAAAAATTGATGTTCTCAGAGCGTACTTATTCGATTGATCTGAAAATTGGATATGTTTTGCCTCATTGCCCCTCCAGATTTAAATCGATAATTCCCGGTACTTTCTTGACAGAATGTATTTTACACATTTTCTTGTGACTCGAGTTTCGGGAAGTGAACTATCCCATCATCAGACAGCTGAAGACCTAACAGAGGTATTTAAATAAAAGTGATACAAAGTTTGAATATTTCAATAGATTCTAGATAACACCTAATAGTGGTACAGAGGTTTACAAGCGGAATGTTATAAAAAACCGGGTTAAAAAAGAGGGAGCTTCTAGCAGATATCGGAATGTCGGCAATCGACAAAGAAGGTTGTTAAACAGATGATACCCATTTAAATATCTGAAATAATTTTTGGGGTTACATAGTTCCGTACAGTCATTCATTATTTTGTTGTATATCTCAAATATTTGGATTTACATAGCTCCATACAGTCATTCATTATTTTTTAAATTATTTTTATTGTGGAAGAATTAGAAAATTTCAATAATCAAGTTTCTTTTCTTTTGAATCTACATGTGAAATTTTCTTAAGATTTTCTTTTGTCGGAAGGAATAACTGTTTTCTAAAGAATGAGTGGCAAAAGTTGAAAAGTAAACAAAAATTCAACTTTTGCCACTCATTCTTTAGAAAACAGTAATTCCTTTCGACAAAAGAAAATCTTAAGAAAATTTCACATGTAGATTCAAAAGAAAAGAAACTTGATTATTGAAATTTTCTAATTCGTTCACAATAAAAATAATTTAAAAAATAATGTATGACTCTATGGAGCTGTGTAAATCCAAATATTTGAGATATACAACAAAATAATGAATGACTGTACGGAGCTATGTAACCCCAAAAATTATTTCAGATATTTAAATGGGTACCATCTTTTTAACAACCTTCTTTGTCGATTGCCGACATTCCGATATCTGTTAGAAGGCCCCTCTTTTTTAACCCGGTTTTTTATCACGTTCCGCTTGTAAACCTCTGTACCACTACTACTAGGTGTTACCTAGAATCTATTGAAATATTCAAAATATGTATCACTTTTGTTTAAATACCTCTGTACCACTGTTAGGTCTTCAGTTGTCTGATGATGGAATAGTTCACTTCCCGAAACTCGAGTCACAAGAAGATGTGTAATATATATTTTTATTGGTAGTAAAACATAGTAATTTCTACAATTTGTTTTAATTATTCCTTACATGTTTCTAAGAGACAATTTATACAATTCGTTTAGAAACAAAGTGAAAAACTTAAGAAGCTTCATTAAAAGGTTAGAAAATGTTCTGCTTACCGTATTTTACCCGCTTTGTTTGATTGCTTTATTTGCAATGAAATTAACATCATCCAAGCATGGTCCTCAAAATTAAGCAAAGTTAGTTGCAAACCTGTATAAATGTATCTTGATATGTTCCATCTTTTAGTTCGTATGTGCAACACTCCAAGCAACCTTCAATGTTTTAATATCACTGTTCTATGATGTAGATGAATTTATTGAAATTTTGAGAAACACAGCAACAATTCTGATGTTTCAGTTCTGAGCACTTGGATGATCAACAGACTTGGCAAGCCAAGGAAGTGAAAGTTGATGATGTTGACATCGTGGAACAATTCATCGATGAAAATGGAGTTTATGATAGAAAAAGTATCATTAAAAGTGAAATTGATGCAAGCAGGTTATCCGAACAATTTCATCAGCAGATAAGTCTTTTCCAACCGCAAGTTAAAATCTGTCGTCGAGAATTTAGTGTTTCCAATAAATGTAAATTTAATTTGGAGCGAGTGGACGCAGACGGATCTGTCACCAAAAAAATTGGAAAACAAACTCTTAAAAGGCCTCAGGGTTCAAATTTGAAGCAACATAAATGTTGCTTATGCGATTATGCTACAAATGCAAAATATCTTCTAAAAAGACATACAGACGCGGTTCATTTGAATTTGAGACAACATAAATGTAACTTATGTGATTATAGTGCAAATTTTAAAACCAATCTGAGCAATCATATAAACTCGGTTCATTTAAATTTGAGGCATCAGTGTAGCTTATGTGATTATACTTCATGTTTAAAACATCATCTGGAAAAACATATGGACAGAGTTCATTTGAATTTGAAGCCAGATAAATGTTTCTTATGTGATTTTGCTACAAATGGAAAACATCATCTGAAAAGTCATATAGATGCAGTTCATTTGAATTTGAGACCACATCAATGTAACTTATGTGATTATGCTACAAATGACAAATATAAACTGAAAGATCATATAAACTCAATTCATTTAAATTTGAAGCAACATAAATGTAACTCATGTGAATATGCTGCAAATGTAAGAACTGTTCTGCTAAATCATATGAAAAGGGCTCATTTAAATCTGAAGCCACATAAATGTAACTTATGTGATTATGCTGCGAATACAAAAGGTCGTTTGAGAAGTCACATAGATTCTGTTCATTTAAATTTGAAGCAACATAAATGTTTCTTATGTGATTATGCTACAAATGACAAATATCCACTGAAAGATCATATAAACTCGGTTCATTTCAATTTGAAGCAACATAAATGTAACTTATGTGAATATGCTGCAAATGTAAGAACTGTTCTGCTAAAACATATGAAAAGGGCTCATTTAAATCTGAAGCCACATAAATGTAACTTATGTGATTATGCTGCAAGTAATAAAAGTGATCTCAACAAGCATAAAAATGCTGTTCATTTTAAATTGAGGGAACACAAATGCCATCTATGTGAATATGCAACGACTCATAAATATCAACTAAGAATGCATAAAGACACAGTTCATCTAAATTTGAAGCAACATAAATGTAACTTATGTGATTATGCTGCAAATACAAAAGGTCGTTTGAGAAGTCATATAAACTTTGTTCATTTGAATTTGAAGCAACATAAATGTTTCTTATGTGATTATGCTACAAATGACAAATATCTACTGAAAGATCATATAAACTCGGTTCATTTCAATTTGAAGCAACATAAATGTAACTTATGTGATTATGCTGCAAATGTAAGAACTGTTCTGCTAAAACATATGAAAAGGGCTCATTTAAATCTGAAGCCACATAAATGTAACTTATGTGATTATGCTGCAAGTAATAAAAGTCATCTCAACAAGCATAAAAATGCTGTTCATTTTAAATTGAGGGAACACAAATGCCATCTATGTGAATATGCAACGACTCATAAATATCAACTAAGAATGCATAAAGACACAGTTCATCTAAATTTGAAGCAACATAAATGTAACTTATGTGATTATGCTGCAAATACAAAAGGTCGTTTGAGAAGTCACATAGATTCTGTTCATTTGAATTTGAGACCATATCCATGTAACTTATGCGATTATGCTGCAAAAATAAAAAGTCATCTAAATCTACATATCGACAGAGTTCATATAAATTTCAAGCATCATAAATGTAATTTATGTGATTATACTACTAGTAAAAAAATTCATCTGAAGAATCATATAAATTCAATTCATTTAAATTTGAATCAATATTAGTGTCACTTATGTGAATATGCTGCTAATCAAGAATCGAATCTAAAAAAACATGTAAACTCGGTTCATTCAAATTTGAAGCAAAACGAATGTCACTTGTGTGAATATTCCGCATATAGAACGAGTAGTCTCAAGGATCATATAGATACAGTTCATTCAAATTTAAAGCATCACGTATGTAATTTGTGCGATTATGCTACATCACAAAAATCCGCTTTAAGAAACCATATATATTCGGTACATTTTTAAGCAACGGAAATGACACGCAAGTATTTCACAAGTGGGAAAAGTTGTTTCAAAGTTCGTCTAGTTTTGGTTCATTTAAATTTGAAGCAACATAACTGTCACTTATGTGAATTTTTCTACAAATAAGAAAAGTCAGTCCCAAAGTTCGTACGCTCTCCACCTTCAATAGGATAACGGACGAATTGAAATTCAAAATTAAAGATGCGAGGGAGAAATCATTCAATGAGTATGTTACTAATCTCGAAAGATATGATAATTCAGCATCGGAACCTATAAAAAACTTAAAAAGACCAATGAAACACGTACCACCGTTGAGCAACATGACAGGATCAACAATGAAATGGTCAAGAACCGGTTAAGAAATTGCATAACAATTTATTGAGCATCTGGCCAAAGTATTCGCTTCAAATAATGACATGACTGATTACGTTCTGAAAAAAGTGCTTCTGGAAATTCCAGCAAGTACCACACCTATAAAAAAATCACTATGAAGCGAGTTCAAAATCAAATGGAAAAGCTGTTTATGTACTTTAATATTTATAAATTCATGAAGTGACAAAACTTGTCACTTCATGAATGTATGTTGGTTGTCGTTAAAAATATATGTTTATTTTAAATTTATTGTAAATAATATGGTACTATTTTAATAAATGATTTTTAATATATATGTATATATTGTATATTGAAGTATCCAGAAATAATTGTTTAATTTTATTTGAGTACTTCTATCAAATATGGACTGAAATGATAATATATATATTGGATGGAGTCTTCCTTTACTTTGTGATGGTTCATTTTTAAATGGAATGAAATAAGAAATTAATTGTCATTATAAAATAAAACACTTGTTTGAATTTCCTATTTTTTCTCTTAAACATGAAAATCTTATGAAAAATTTTACATGTAGATTCAAACGAAAAGAAAATTGATTATTGAAATTTTCAAATTCGTTCACAATAAAAATAATGTAAAATATAATTAATGACTGTATGGAGATATGTCAATCCAAATATTTGAGATATACAACAAAATAATGAATGACCGTACGGAGCTATGCAACCCCAAAAATTATTTCAGATATTTAAATGGGTACCATCTGTTTAACAACCTTCTTTGTAGATTGCCAACATTCCCATATCTGTTAGAAGGTCCCTCTTGTTTAACCCGGTTTTTTATCACATTCCGCTTGTAAACCTCTGTACCTCTATTAGGTGTTACCAAGAATCTATTGAAATATTCAAAATATGTATCACTTTTGTTTAAATACCTCTGTACCACTGTTAGGTCTTCAGTTGTCTGATGATGGAATAGTTCACTTCCCGAAACTCGAGTCACAAGAAAATGTGTAATATATATGTTTATCGGTAGTAAAACATATAGACTACAGGCCCATGTTGAAAAAATTATGGGCCATTTGAACCACCCGGTGACCTATCTAGAACGATATAAGAGCTTAAAATAATAAGATTCAGCACTATGCCGTCACTTGTAAGCTGTCCAACTGAGTGCAGGTGAGAATTCGAAAGTACAGGTAGAGTGAGTACATTTTGGTCACATATTTTTGTACGGCATTCTTACCATCGATTGATCCATGAAAAATAATAAGAAAACGCGCAATGCCGTAAAAAAATGGTGCGCCACAAAGTCGGAATTTTTTTTTTATTTTCCTACAATTACCAGGGTAAATTTGGTCATTTGATTTTGTACGGCATCTGTGTCATACTATTTCAATACTGCTTCTAATCCATTATTCCGCAACGCCGTACAAAAATCATGCGACAAGGGGAAAAAATCGAGGGTTGCAATCCCCTCTCTTCCCGTGGTCCAAGGGGTGATTTGAAAAAATACGGCTTCGGTTCCAAAACATTATCTAGCACTCAAAAGTACTATTAAAAATAATGCCGTCAAAAAATGATTGTTCATTTGAATGTATATCAATAATTATCTTAATTTCATCGTATCCTTGATTTTTAGAGCTATAAAATCATTTGATCCTGTACGGGAACTTTTTTTTTTTAACATGATATTGTAAAATACAATTGTTATATAGTATTGCCGTTCAAAAGAAACCGTTCTAAAAAAATTAACGAGAAATAAAAAAACTGAAATTTTGTCAATTATTGTAAAAGTTTAAATATCATAGAATAATGAAATATAGCAGTTTTCTACATTTTATCCCTTGTTTTAAATATACTATTAACATAGATAAATTAGGAAAAAATGATGCCGTACGTTTTTATGCAGACCATATCTTTTAGGCTGATGAAAGTGACGCTACAATTTTAAGGGTACTTTATGGCCATCTGATACAATACGGCAGGGTAGGCGAACCTTTATGCATCAACGTGCCATTTTTTCTGAAAGAAAGTTTAATGGGGTCATTCGCGTGCCATCAAATAATTTTGACTTTCTGATTATTTGGAAAATAATAATTATAAATACTATCAAAACTCTTCATTAAATAAAGTAAGCAAAAGAGGTACATTTTGGTATGTTTATATTAAATTTCAGTAAAATTAGTGTGACTTCTGTTGCTGCAGGTTAGATGACAAATAATTTATGTTAGGGTTGTAAGATGTTACTTTTAGCAAAATGCATGCTGAACTAGATTCATCTGTCAAACGGTTTCTAACCGAGTTTTTAATGTTATTCATCTCTGAAAATAATGACTCGCAGGCATATGTAGATGAAAACATGGTTAAAATAGCATGAGCCAGCTTCTTCAAACAGTTAAATGTGTCTGGTAACGCATTCCATGTTTCCAGAAGTTTATTATTAGCATTTTTACTCAAATTACTTGTCGATCTTTCAGTTTCAATTAATTCCAACTCTTTCCTTGTTTCAATAAATTTTTGAATCCGTATTGAACTAGATTGGAAATCAATCAGCTGCATTTCAAATTCTTCAATTTCCAACCAATCAAATTGAGAGAAGTTCAGTTTATGAAATGACGTCACATCTGGGTACATAATGAACTTGAGTATTTCCGACAATTCTTTGAACTGAGAAAATCTCCCTAAAAATTCCTTGATTAAAGAATCGATCACAGAAATAAATTCTTCAGTCATTTTTTCTTTGTCTGCTGTCTCGTGAATATCTAAATCATTCATATATTTTTTCAAGTTTGGAAAATACTTGTAGTTTCTTGTGATAATATCGTTTCTAAAAACTTGCAGTTTTGCCTCAAAAGCGCGAACGAGATCTATCATGGCAATAATTGTTTTGTTTGTCCCTTGAAGCTTTACGTTTAATGTGTTTAAATGTTGGCATATGTCTGTAAAAAACATCAATTTTGAAAGCCACATAACGTCCAATAACTGTGGGTATTGTGCAATTTTTCCCTCATTTTGCGAAAACAGTCTGATTTCTTCCAAGCAATCAACAAATCTTTCAAGTACATTCCCGCGACTCAACCAGCGAACACTATTATACATCAGTAAGCCATTATACACCGAGTTGACTTCGTCCAACAAAGCATCGAATTTTCGCTTGTTTAAAGCCTGTGACGAGATAAGGTTGACTATTTTTGTAACTACCGCCATTACATTATCAAGGGATATTAAACCACTCTTAGCACACGAGACTTGTTGGTGAATGATGCAGTGGAATTCAAGAATCGAATGTCCTACGTCAGCTTGAAATAAACTTATGAAACCGTTTTTTTTACCCACCATACTTGGAGCACCATCAGTTGTTACAGAAACAATTTTTTTTATATCAATTTCTTTTTCAGCAAGTGAATTTTTAACTGCCGTACTTATATCTGTTCCCTTTGTAGTTGTTAGCAACGATTTTATTGCAATTAATTCTTCCTTAATGACGTTTTCTACGCAATACCGAGCAAAAACAGCTAAACGTGCAGATTTAGTGACGTCAGTGCTTTCGTCAAGACATAGCGATATAAAAGAAGCATCTTTAATGTCAATTTTTTGTTGATCTGTTATATTTTCGGCCAGTTTTAAGATTCTTTCTTTTATTGTGTTTCTTGATAGAGGAGTATCTTTGATGCGCTGAATTATCTTATCTTTATTGTCGAAATCTTCAAAAAGAGAGGGCGCGCATGCTAACCAGGCTTCCTTCGAAAACTCACCTTCTTGAAAAGGTTTACCATGCCGTGCAATGACATTTGCAGCCGCGTAACTTGCCGCGCTTGTATTACAATTTTTGTCAACAAATTTAATCATAGACGTTGACTGTTTATTTCTGTCATTCAATGCACTTGCAATAAATTCTTTTTGCAACACTCCGCAGCGTAGGAGCATCGTCTTAAAATACCTAATTCTGCGACGTGCCCAAAATATTGTGTCGCGTGCCATGGTTCGCCTACCCTGCAATACGGTATTAACATATTTTTGAAGAGAACAATTGATAATATGATAAAATCACTATGACGTGTCTAACTGAACTGAAACGGTGTGTATATTATGTCCAAGAATTGAAACTGTCAATCACATTATTAACAGTTTTCTATACTTTTTGGTTTAATATATACTTCAAACATTATTGATACATACATATAATTTATTTGTTTCATTGTAATGATGTGAATGAATAAAACAATCATTTTTTAGAAAAATTCGATATATTTAATGATAATAATAAAAAAAATGGTAATTTTTCAGAGAAATTCGATAAATTTAATGATGATAATAAAAAATATAGTTTTTCTTTAAATTATTCAGTATCGGAATCAGTTGCCGAGTTGTTATCGGAATCAACGTCTTCATCGACGTCCGAATTATCTTCTCTATTATTTTCTGAAACATAAATATGTATTTGTCAAAATCAAAGTA
Organism: Megalocaria dilatata; assembly: GCA_034642435.1. Classification (NCBI taxonomy): domain Eukaryota; kingdom Metazoa; phylum Arthropoda; class Insecta; order Coleoptera; family Coccinellidae; genus Megalocaria; species Megalocaria dilatata. The sequence goes on along the minus strand of CM067862.1, from coordinate 42,798,284 downwards.
TTGCGTACAAATTAAAGATGTAAATATTTATTTACCTACGACGTTATTATATTCTTCACCTGATTCCTCATCAGATTCCGTTATGTCACAGACTTTTTGGGGGCATTCCTCGCCGTGAAACCAATCGAAATCGTACCGATCGTCATTAGCAAGCCATCCATAGTGAGAGAGAGAGAGAGTACTTTATTGTCTCAGACAATGAGCCATTGACCTGTGGTCCTTCAGCTCGTGTACATTGCTTAATAATTTCCAATAACAAAAAAAAAAAAAAAAATTACATTATATGTATTATCATTATTATTAATTTCAATTATTTATGTATTTATGCTTGTTTTTCTGTGGTCTTCTTCTAGTTGTTTAATAATCGTCGCCTCGGGGAATATTCTCGTGTTTTCTACTGGTGTGTCCTGTTGAAAGAGTTGTAGTATTTCTTGCATTTCTTGCAGTTTTTTGTAAAAGCCGTTGTTCAGTTTTTTGATCCTTATTCCTATCGGTTCTATGTTTGTTTTTGCGTAGAGAAGTTCATTAGGGGGGTTGAATAGCCGGTTGTTTGGGTGTCTGATTTTAGTAACAATTCTTAACGCTGTTCTTTCCGCGACCTCCAGATTGTTTTTTGCTGGATTCCTGCAGCTGGTGTAAATGGGGTGGGCGTATTCTAATATTGGTCGGCATATTGTTTTGTATACTTTTGATGCATTATTGATGGACAATCCTTTATTGCGAATTATTAGCTTGGAGAAGTGTTTTGCTCTAGATATTGCCGCTTTTTTCATTGCCTTGGTATGTTTATTGAAATTTAGTTTATTGTCTATATTTACTCCTAAGTACTTTATGGTATCCACAGGTCGTTTGAGTTGATTGTTTATTGAGATAGTTGGAGAAGTCGCCGATATTCTGTGGTGGAAAATAATATATTTTGATTTGTCTGGATTAGGTTTTAAGCGCCAGGTGCTGAACCAGCTTTCAGTTCTATCCATCAATTCTTGTAAAGACTCGATGCATTTCTTGAGGTTCTTCTCGTGAGCTATTAGGAGTGTATCATCCGCATATTGTAACAAATATTTTTCTGAGTCTTGTTCTGTAGCTATATCACTGCAGTAAGTATTGTAGAGTAAAGGAGATAGTGGTGACCCTTGAGGTGTGCCCTGTTCTGGTGAAAATGTTTTCGATGATGATTTATTAATCCTAACTAATAGTCTTCTGTTTTCTAAAAACTCTTTGATTGTTTTAATTAGGAATCTTGGTGTTTTCATCAGGAATAATTTATACAGTAGGCCCTTATGCCATATACTGTCGAAGGCTTTGTTTATGTCCAAACTGATAGCAGCAGTTTTAAATTTTTTCTTTATGGCGTTTTGTGTATTTGATATCATGATAGATAATGGGTGCACTGTGGATTTCTTTTCTTGGAAACCAAATTGATGATGTGGTATCATATCTTTCGCGTGTTTATTCAACTTGGACTTGATTATTTTTTCATATATTTTTCCTAAAACTGGTAAAAGTGTAATAGGTCTATAGTTTTTTGCTTTAGAGTGGTCTGAGTTTGTTTTAGGGATTGTTATTATGGTGCCTTCTTTCCATACTTCTGGGAATATTTCTTGGTTGAGGCAGTACTCAAAGATTTTTATCAGGTGTTCGTGTGCTTCATCATTTAGTTGTTTAATTATCTTCCATGGTATCGAGTCAGAGCCCGGCGCGCTGTTTTTAGCTGTATTTACTATTTCAAAATATGTTTCTTTGTCGATCTTTTCTTTGTTTTGCTCTATAATTCCAGTCCTGTTGAAAAATGTTTGATACCATTGGTCTACTTTTGTTTTCTGACTTTTATTGAAACTATTGTCCTCATCATATCTGAAGACCTTTTCAAAGTGCTTTGCAAATAGATCTGCTTTCTCTTGATCCTCGTTGTACAATTTGTTATTTTCTTCCAGGGTTTGTATTTTATTTTGTTGTTTATATTTAGATAGTTTTTTGATCTCTTGGTAAAAGAGTCTCCCTTTGGATTCGTTAACTCTATTACAGGCTTTTATCCATGTATGTTCTCTGTATTGATGGATCATTTTTTGTAGATTTTTATTGTATTCATTTAGTTTTCGTTTGAAGTTGGTATCTTTGTTTCTGCAGTAGTCTCTGTACATCTTTCGCTTGTTTTTAATTAGTCTGATTATGTATGGTGGTAATTCATGGACGAAAAATTGATGCTTTTTTACTGGCGTGTTCTTTTTTATTGTGTTTGATAAGGCTTCGTTAAATAATTTAATGTATTCTTGGTTGATATCTTGGTCTTCATTCTGCTTTATATATTCAGTTATTTCTTTGTTAACTTTCTTGATATTGCATTGGCTGTAATTAAAGGTAGTATCTTCGGGTTCTTCTTGTGGTTGATGTTCCATATCTAGTTCAACCAGAATTGCCAGGTGGTCAGCTCCCAAGTCTGGGAGGAGTTCCACTTTGGTGATGTTTTTTCCTAAATTAGACGAATGCAGTATAATATCTGGAGTGCTGTCTGGATTATTATCCATCAGGAAAGTAGGTGGTGTTGTCATTTGTTTAAATCGATTGTTAAGTGTGAAGTTAGTTATTTGTTTTCTTTTGGCTTTGTTGACATTAAAGTCACCTATTATTATTGCGTACTTACACTGGGACGCTTTTGTAAATATGGTTTCTTCTATTTTGGCCCAAGGGTGGATATATACCAGAAAAATGTGTAGTTTTTCGTTTCTAAATGGTATCGTAAAATGTATAACTTCATTTTTTCTGTTATTTACAGTTGGTGGGTTTGCTTTACCCATTTTAAGACGTGGGTGGCATTTAACCAAGCTTCCTCCTCTCACTCTGACATCTTTATCTCCATCATGTTTAAGTATATTCCAGTTTCTGTAGGTTATTTCTTGATTTTCTTGTATTTTGGTTTCCACGAACATGGCACAGTCTATTATGTTAGTTTCTATAAAGTTGTTAATTAAGTGTCTCTTCGGGATGTAGCTGTTTATGTTATTATATAATATTTTGATTTTATTGCACATATTCCTTATTACTATTGCTGTTGATCGGTTCTGTGGGTGAACTGGCCTCTGGGTCCTCTACATCGAACATCAGTATGTATACTCTGTTTCCTGAAAATACTGCAGTGGTGTCTATACTGTATTGGTTAATAAACCTCTTCTTCAGCTTTTGTAAGAGTTCTTCTCTGTTTATATTCTTCGGCTTGTTAATTTTTCTCACATAGGTGTTGATAATGTCATCATGAACTGTTATGTTAGAGTGAATTCTTGTTTGTTTTTTGTGTAGATCTTCAATATCTTTGGATTTTTTATTGAGTAGTTTAATGTTCACGTTGGGAATTCCTTCTATTGGTTTTTTTGGATGCTTAGGGCATTTTAGTGACCAGGCTTGGTGTTCCTCTGCACCACATGATGCACACTTTGGTGTTTCTTTTGATTTGCACATGGTAGTTTTGTGCATTCCTTGACATTTCATGCATTGGGGTGTGTTATTACATTTATCTGTTGTGTGGTCAAATTTTAAGCACTTATTACAAGGCACTGGTGTTGGAGTTGGCGGGTTGCTCGGGTATACTGCATAGTGTCGGTTTTTATAGAATAATCCATTGTTAAGAAGTTCTTCGAATGTTTTGCTGTGACCTGTAATTACTCTGATGTACCCTGTTGGTGTGTTATAATTTCTTGAAATGATTCGTTTAAGGTATCTGTGTTCCAGGTTACTTTTGTTCAAAAATTCGCTCAGTTCTTCATCACTTATGTTCTTTTCCATTGCTGAAATAACTATGGAGTACGTTTGTTGTGGTTCCGATTTTTTGGTTCGTGTATTTCTTGTTTTAGTTTCGCTGAATGATAATATTTTTGCTTGTTTTTGTAACTCTTCTAGTGCTTTCTGTATTTCTTCTTTGTGGTTATTTGATTTAAGTAGGTATCCTAATTTAGTTTTCAGTATAACATCCTTGTTATTGGGGATCTTCGAGTTCCACACATCTGACATTTTAATCCTGTCAGTTATATCCTGATTGTTCACAGTTATGTAGTATAAATTAGCATATTCACTATTTTGAATTTCCCTCATTCTCATGGAAAAATTGGTTATTTTGTTTGTGTGATTTGTGGAATTATTTTGTCTTGTAGGGGAGTAGTTGACTATGTTTGATTTTTCTCTATTTGCTAGTTGTGTTGTTGCTTTCATTATTTCGTTCGTTGTGAATCCTTTAAATCCTTCATCTTCTTTATTACAGCCTTTGTTTATGTTTTGACTTGACTGTGAGTAAACATGTATGTTATCAGTGGAATTCCTTTCTGTTTGATAACTTTTAATGTTTCCAGCAGATGGAAAGGCGAGTTTTTTTGGTTGTTGTTGTGTTGGCGAGTTCGGGTCTTTATGTCTTTTCCTCTTGTGACGCACTTTCCTCCATTGTCCATTGTCTTCAATTTCCATCTCAGAATAATCCCCATCACTAGATGGATTCATAGTGGTTTTTCTATTTTATTTGTTTGAAGTACGAATTTAAACAATTAGTCTCCGATAAGCGCAGTGATAAGGTCCGATCGCGGCAGATGTGTTATTGCCATCCATAGTTTATTGGAAACAAGATCGACGGTACTTGTTTGTAGGCATTACACCAAATCTGTGCTATTTAGGTACGTCTCTTCAGATGTTGCTCCAACTTCCGGAAACAAGGGGGAAACGACGTTGCTTCCAATTTCATAGCTGTTTATTTGAAAGCTTCATTACTACTTTTCGGCATATAAATGTCTCAAATATGATACACCTTGCTTCGTTGACTGTTTTTCTTGCCCTTACGTTGTATAAAACGCATACATATTCTTGCAGAACATTGAAAGTTTGTTCCAGTAGTGGACTGTAAGTACAAATTTTTTAAATATTTTTTTTCCACTTGTTCATTTCTGAAATAAAAGCTTAAATTTTACAGGTGCCTGCTAACTTTAGTGTCATGAGTAATTGTCAAAAATATGTTGTATTTTGGAATTATCAGTGACAACATGTCTATATTTCGGTATAAATCGATAGTATACAAACCCATATTTAACATAGTTTCTAACTAGGAATATAGAATCACGAAAAGACTATGAAAATTAGTACAAATAAACTATCTAAATGCCGTATAAAAAAAATTTCACCTTACATTTCGTTATATGGGTTTTTTCTTTTTCAGTTTTTTTCCCCTTTGGACCAACGAAAATGTACGGCATATGAAAAAATATTATCTATGCATAAAATACTTTCAAACTAAATTTATTTCATGTTGTGTCAAATCACCCCCTGGACCACGGAAAGAGAGGGGATTGCAACCCTCGATTTTTTCCCCTCGTCGCATGATTTTTGTACGGCGTTGCGGAATAATGGATTAGAAGCAGTATTGAAATAGTATGACACAGATGCCGTACAAAATCAAATGACCAAATTTACCCTGGTAATTGTAGGAAAATAAAAAAAAAATTCCGACTTTGTGGCGCACCATTTTTTTACGGCATTGCGCGTTTTCTTATTATTTTTCATGGATTTATCGGTGGTAAGAATGCCGTACAGAACTACGTGACCAAAATGTACTCACTCTACTTGTACTTTCGAATTCTCACCTGCACTCAGTTGGACAGCTTACAAGTGGCGGCATAGTGCTGAATCTTATTATTTTAAGCTCTTATATCGTTCTGGATAGGTCACCGGGTGGTTCAAATGACCCATAATTTTTTCAACATGGGCCTGTAGTCTAATAGTAATTTCTACAATTTGTTTTAATTATTCCTTACATGTTTCTAAGAGACAATTTATACAATTCGTTTAGAAACAAAGTGAAAAACTTAAGAAGCTTCATTAAAAGGTTAGAAAATGTTCTGCTTACCGTATTTTACCCGCTTTGTTTGATTGCTTTATTTGCGATGAAATTAACATCATCCAAGCATGGTCCTCAAAATTAAGCAAAGTTAGTTGCAAACCTGTATAAACGCATCTTGATATGTTTCATCTTTTAGTTCGCATGTGCAACACTCCAAGCAACCTTCAATCTTTTAATATCACTGTTCTATGATGTAGATGAATTTATTGAAATTTTGAGAAACACAGCAACAATTCTGATGTTTCAGTTCTGAGCACTTGGATGATCAACAGAGCTGGGAAGTTAAGGAAGTGAAAGTTGATGATGTTGACATCGTGGAACAATTCATCGATGAAAATGGAGTTTATGATAGAAAAAGTATCATTAAAAGTGAAATTGATGCAAGCAGGTTATCCGAACAATTTCATCAGCAGATAAGCCTTTTCCAGCCCCAAGTTAAAATCTGTCGTCGAGAATTTAGTGTTTCCAATAAATGTAAATTTAATTTGGAGCGAGTGGGCGCAGACGGATCTGTCGCCAAAAAAATTGGAAAGCAAACTCTTAAAAGGCCTCAGGGTTCAAATTTGAAGCAACATAAATGTTGCTTATGCGATTATGCTTCAAATTTAAAACGTATTCTTAAAAAACATATTAACTCTGTTCATTTGAATTTGAGACATCAGTGTAGCTTATGTGATTATACTTCATGTTTAAAACATCATCTGGAAAAACATATGGACAGAGTTCATTTGAATTTGAAACAACATAAATGTTTCTTATGTGATTTTGCTACAAATGGAAAACATCATCTGAAAAGTCATATAGATGCGGTTCATTTGAATTTGAGACCACATCAATGTAACTTATGTGATTATGCTGCAAATTATAAATGTGAACTCAAGAATCATATCAATGCTTTTCATTTCAACATAAAGGCGCACAAATGCCACCTATGTGAATATTCGACGAATCGTAAATATCACCTAAAAGCTCATATAAAATCGGTTCATTTAAATTTGAAGCAACATAAATGTAACTTATGTGATTATGCTGCGAATCATAAATGTAATATGAAAAGTCATATGGACTCGATTCATTTAAATTTGAAGCGATATAAATGTAACTTATGTGATTATGCTGCAAATAAAAAAGATCGTCTGAGAGATCATATAGACAGAGTTCATTTGAATTTGAAGCAACATAAATGTTTCTTATGTTATTATGCTACAAAGGACAAATATCTACTGAAATATCATATAGACAGAGTTCATTTGAATTTGAAGCAACATAAATGTAACTTATGTGATTATGCTGCAAATTTAAGATCTACTCTGCTAAAACATATGAAAAGGGCTCATTTAAATTTGAGACCATATCAATGTAACTTATGCGATTATGCTGCAAGTATAAAAAGTCATCTAAATCTACATATCGACAGAGTTCATATAAATTCGAAGCATCATAAATGTAATTTATGTGATTATACTACTAGTAAAAAAATTCATCTGAAGAATCATATAAATTCAATTCATTTAAATTTGAATCAATATAAGTGTCACTTATGTGAATATGCTGCAAATCAAAAATCGAATCTAAAAAAACATGTAAACTCGGTTCATTCAAATTTGAAGCAAAACGAATGTCACTTGTGTGAATATTCCGCATATAGAACGAGGGGTCTCAAGGATCATATAGATACAGTTCATTCAAATTTAAAGCATCACGTATGTAATTTGTGCGATTATGCTACATCACAAAAATCCGCTTTAAGAAACCATATATATTCGGTTCATTTTTAAGCAACGGAAATGACACGCAAGTATTTCACAAGTGGGAAAAGTTGTTTCAAAGTTCGTCTAGTTTTGGTTCATTTAAATTTGAAGCAACATAACTGTCACTTATGTGAATTTTTCTACAAATAAGAAAAGTCAGTCCCAAAGTTCGTAAAAAAAATTATCAGCATTCAATTGTATGATCCATAGATTAGTTAATATTCCCATGAATCGAGAAAATTATATTTCAAAACTTAACATAATTAAACAAATAGCTATTAATAATGACTATGATCCTACGTTGATAGACAAATTGTTGATGAATAAAACTAATAAAATAGCTTTAAATATGGTGTTTCCTAATATAAAAGAAAATTTTAAATATATTTCCTTAAAATACACTAAAGGTATTTCTGAGAAAATTGCTACATACCTCAAAAATAAATATAATTTGAGAACTTCATTTAAAAATAATTCAAACTTGAGTAAATTTATCAAAAATAATAAAGACTACACACATAAGGATGATAAATCTGGGGTTTGTAAGTTAACCTGCGGTGATTGCCCTAAAGTTTACATAGGACAGACTGGAAGAACTTTCCGTCATAGGATGTGTGAACATTTGAAGATTTTCCTCAATAATAAAAGTAATTCTACATATTCCAACCATTTGTTAGAAACAGGACATACTTTCAACCATAACTTTGAAATTCTACATATAGAAAGCAAAAGTTATGCCTTAAATCTGTTAGAATCCCTAGAGATAAATAAACATAATAAAATTGGAATATTACTTAACGAACAAATAGATTTAAATAACTCACCTCTGTTAAATATATTCAGATAAGCTGGAATTTGCAGAGACACCCTTTTTGGGTATTAGTGCTCAATAAAAATTTATTGTACTTACTGTAATATAAATAGCAACGGATTTCGGAAACAAGCTTAGTTATTTAAAATGTGATCTTGCCTGATGATGCTACTGTGATAGCGAAACAATTGTGAGTTTAACAATAAAAATTTGTGAAAATCAGTATAACCTTATTTCAAATTATTTAATATGGATTTTCACCAAGTAAGGACTGATACAATTCAAAATTCAATATGGGTACCATCTGTTTATCAACCTTCTTTGTCGATTGCCGACATTCCGATATCTGTTAGAAGGCCCCCCTTTTTTATAATCCGGTCTTTTATCACGTTCCGCTTGTAAACCTCTATACCACTATTAGGTGTTACCTAGAATCTATTGAAATATTCAAAATATGTATCACTTTTGTTTAAATACTTCTGTACCACGGTTAAATCTTCAGTTGTCTGATGAGGGGATAGTTCATTTTCCGAAACTCGAGTCACAAGAAAATGTGTAATATATATTTTTAATGGTAGTAAAACATAGTAATTTTTACAATTTGTTTTAATTCTATAGACAAATATGAAATACATAGGGGTATATATACAAAACTAATCATAAAATTACTTAGTCAATAGGATTTTTATTTATAACAATTATTAATGGAAATACGTCATATAACATCTCTATCACATATGTAACGGGTTAAAATGGGAAAATATTTTATACAGAAACAGTGAGTCGATAAATTTTGGTTAAAATCGATGTCACATTACGCTTAAAATTTAAACGAGGGGCGAGTGTTCGAGATTTTGGAGATAGCGTCTCGGAATTTGCGCAGCGACTTACAAACTTTACATTCGTTGCATCCTTCCAGCTTCAAACGTGAGTGCAACGATTTTATATGATGTTTTAATATTTTTACCTGATTGGTAGAATACTCACATAAGCGGCATTTATAAATCTTCACGTTCCAATATTTCATTTGGTTCTTCCGATATTTGGCATATTCGTATATTTGACACGTCCGTTGCCTCAAATTTATACGAACCGAGCCTACCTGCCTTTCAAGATTAATTTTCCGACTTGTAGAATATTCATATATATTATATATATTAATATATTTGAAGCATAATCACATTCGTTTATGCTGTTTCAAACTTAAATAAATTGAATCTACATTATGTTTTAGAGATTTTATAATTTACAGCATAAAGAATAAGTTACAATTGTTTCAATTTCAAATTGATTGAATTTACATGACTTTTCAGTTTATTTTTATAGTTTGAAGAAAAATCGCACAATTTACATTTATGCTGCTTCAAATTTATATGAAAAGAATCTTTGTTTTTCGTAATAACTTTTCTGATTTGTAGCATAATCACATAAGTCACATTTGTGTTGCTTCAACTTTATAAAATTTCTTGAGAACTTTTTAAAATTAAATTAAATAAATGCCTTAGTAAACACTGTAGTAATAATCTGATTAAAGAATTCCAAATGAACAGATTTCACTTTTATTCAGTCTATTTTCATAGGAATCCAGTTGTTTTTCCACAAGTAATAGAAACTTGATTGTACCCTTACCTCAAAACTCGGAATCCATTTAAATATTGTGTTACCAAATTTTTGACAAGTTCTTTGAAAGCTATATTCGTCTTTATCCAAACAATCTGAATGTTGATCTCACAGCAAATAGGATTTCAATAGAGGGATATTTAGTTTCGTTAGACTTTAATAAGTCTATGGAACAAATGTAGAAAAATATTTATTTCTTACCAAAAACTAGATGACCTATCTGAATAGTTAATTTCCTCTTCTTCATAAAAACTTCTAGTATTTTCTATTTCTTTCATTTCGTGATCATCATATTCAGTCTTTATATTGTCAATTTCGAATCTATTTGCCATTTTTAAATTGAAAAATGCTATTTCTCTTTCCACTACAGAACGTACAAAATCATGATGAAATAGTTTTAGGTTAGATCACAGATTAATACGTATACAGATTACTGAGGACTATATTAATTTAGTAATCTGAATGATCTATTGCATAGAAAAATGCATACATTTATATACAAATTAAAGTATGTCTATGATCTATTGATAATGGACATTACGATTAACGAGAGTGTCTCGTTAACCTATTGAGCTATCCCGTACATTACAGGGTACTCTAAAAGATCCGGGATGTTACATAGTACTCTAAGATCTGGGGGTTTACGGAGTACTCTAAAAGATCTAGGGGTTTGCCGAGTAATCTTAAAGATCTGGAATTATACGGAGTAATCTAAAGAGCGCTAACCTTTTTATCGTGATCGTCTAGTGGCGGGCGAATAGGACGTTACGTTGTGTAGGCAACCCAAATTACACCTAACGAGAGCAAGGAAATAGTGACGGGAGGTTCAAATATTCGAAACACAATAATACCAGAATAATATATTTTTATTTATAATGTTCAAAAGCAACAACCCTCAATAAATGGAAACACATTCATCAGCCTGTGGTTAAATCTACTCTACGCAGTGGTTCGCAAAGCGGCCCTGTGAAACCAATAGCGCCCCGGGTCTAAATGACTTATTACTACATATTGTTAGGTCGGTATTCGCTCAAATCAGATATCCTTCTTACGCAGCGGAAAGGGTAAAGTTATGCAGGAAATGGGGGATACAGCCAGCATGCACACCTTCGACTGTACTTCCGGTAATCAGTGCTGAACCTCAATTACAAGGGGTAAGTTTAAATGGACAGTAAGGTAAGGGTAATTGTGGCATTCCCAGGAGATCTCCTTGAAGAGGGGATCTAACCTGATTCGAGTCGACCGGAGAAGTTACTATCAAAGGAACTGTATCTGACCTCCTCGGACCCAGGAAGACTCAGATATTACTGAAGAACGAACCGAACACTACCTGAAGGGTCACGTAAACTAATCCCTGGGAATATAACAATACCTCGGAACAATTATCTAGCTATCAGGATATCTGGAGTTATTTACTTTCTCTATACGATATGTTGTCCTCTACCAGGACTCCCCCGCAATTTACCCTCAAGAACGCCACTGGTTCACATGGAATACAATCTCTCAAAGTAAGCGGGCACATGCATATGACAAATATGTAATACAAACTGACCAGGACATTATAAAATAGATACAGTACCCCATTACCCAGGCGTGTTAATGGACGTTACAATAAGAACAAAGAAATGGGTATCCGGGGGATCACACAAGAGTACATACAAATCAGTTACATATCAAGCACCGCAATTAGTAAGAAAAGATAATACAAATCCCTATTGGCAAGTATTACGCAGATAAAGAACCACTATTTACAAATACAGCAAAAAGCAATCAGGCACCGAGAGAAAGTATACAATACAAACAGAAAACTTGTGAGGGTTGCTTAAGTTATGTACAAAGGCAATGCAATTTAGTTAAAACATTCCGGTTGGATTAAATAACGGCAAAGCAAAAATACAAGAATGGAAGCGAAGTACAATGAACGAGCGTGCAGTAATTAATTTCACATTAACACAAAGGTGGTATTCAAAAATGTAAAGCATGCAATTAATCAGAAGCATTTAAAAGAAGTTTACTTACTAAGAGTTACCAAGGCACACTGTTATAAATACTATTATCTCGAGTAGACTACTACGTTGCTCAGGAGGTTTATTTCCAAGAACCTTCCTCTCGAATGAATTCAAATACAAATGGGGACGCTATAAGGACCTTGTTCTCCTTTGTTATTCTTACTAATCATTTACTTGTCAAGTGACCGCAACACAGAGTATTTTGACACAGAAATTAAAGCGGGTAAATACAATGACATAATGGTGGAATTTATATAATCTATTAGGGACTCTGTGACTCGTATGATCCTTAGAGGATCCGGATCTCTTCACTATTATAATGGATTTTGTGTGAAAGCGTATAAAGGTACTGAGATTTGTATTCTTAAATATGGAAAATATATTCGTAATGTATTATTTTATAGTTGAAGATGAGCTATCCCGTGTTATATGGAGTACTCTAAAATATCTGGGGTTGTACGGAGTACTCTAAGAGATCTAGAGGTTTACTGAATACTCTAAAAGATCTGGGATTTTACGGAGTACTCTAAGAGATCCGGAATTTTACGGAGTACTCTGAAGAACGTTACGTTGACACAAATGACACCTAAGGAGAGCAAGGAAATAGTGACGGGAGCATAGATAAATAAGAATATAATTATTATTTATCTATGAACGGGAAGTTCAAATATTCAAAACACGAATGCCAGAATAATATATTTCTATTTGTAATATTAATCATTAATTTCACATTAACACTAAGGTGGTATTCAAAAATGTAAAGCTTGCAATTAATCAAGAGCATTTGAAAGAGTTACCAAGGAGGACTGTTATGAGAACTATTATGTCGAGAATATTTCTAAGTCGCTTAGGAGGTTTATTTCCAAGAATCTTCCTCTCGGCTGTTTCAAAATACAATGTGAATGCTGTAAAGACATTGTTCTCTTTTTGTTATTGTCACCGATCGCCTACGTGGAAAGTTACAGTGCCACAGAGTAGTTGACACATAAATAACACGGGTAAGTACAATGATATAATGGTGGAATTTATATAATCTATGAGGATTCTGTGACTGGTATGACCCTTTAGAGGATACGATCCCTTCAATTCAAATAACTGTTCCATTACTTGGTGAGGAATACAATTTTCTTAGGTATGTTAATTGCTCGAAATACTTACCACTAATTCATCTAATGTAAATCATAAAATAAACGTGCTTCCGTAATGTCACCATTTGTTGATAGCTGTTGTTTTAGGATTGAAAAAGTCTATTCTTAATATATACAAATGATTCAATTTATAATGACTTTTTGGTTATAGATTGTCGTTTAAATTTAAACCTATCACATTCGTTTGACTGTGGTTATTTTGGATGTAGGTCTCTGGATAATTTCATATTTGTTGTTGAAATTATGTTCAAATTCTATTAAATGGTTGGCGTATGTGGAATTTGCAGTGTAGCTCTTTTGATGTTCGTTGATTCTCTTCTTGAACGATGCCATTGTCCGTTTCTCTTTCAACCTAATTGATAATTCCTGTCAATCTTATCTTAATATATATAAATCTCGTGTCACAATGTTTGTCCTCAATGGACTCCTAAACCACTTAACCGATTATAATAAAATTCGCACACCATGTGCAGTTCGATCCAACTTGAGAGATAGGATAGTTTAAATCTCAAATTATAGTCGCAATTTTAATTTATTGCTAATTATTTGTCTGTTATTATTTGACAGTCACAATTATCTGTTAACTCCAAATGATTCTAACAGATGTCGATACCTTTCGACTGGGTTGAGTAAGTAATCAATAGATGGCGCTGCTATGGTAAATCTACGACCGTGTCATATAAGCTACATTTTAACAGCATAATTACCACGTGTTGTTGACGCTATAAAAGAGTCCATTGAGGACAAACATTGTGACATTGCGACACGAGATTTATATATATTAAGATAACAAAAACTTTAGCCACAGCAACGCGTGGCCGGGTCAGCTAGTACATATATAAGAACCAATGTAATTTTTCTTACAGTATCATTCCAAATGAATTAATACGGCTGGTAATCTTCTTCCAAATATAATTAATAACAGTGCAACATACATCTGTATAACAGTTCAAAACTTAAATAAGCCCGAATAGGTTTTGGTGAACGCTGGAACATAAGAAAATGGGGACATTTCAGAAAGTCTTAATTCATCCAACATTTACCTACATCAGTGCCATTTGCATCTAGACTTAAACGGAAAGCATTAATATGATATTTTTCTTTTCAATTTGAAGTAAAATGGCATAATGTCGCTGTAATTTCAAATGAATGGCATTTACATGATTTTCGAGAGCCATAAGTGATGCTTATGTTACTCTAAGTTTAAATGAACCGCAAATATATGTTTTTTGAGATTCTGTTCGAGATTTGTCGCAAAATCGCATAAGGAACATTTACGTTGCTTCAAGTTTAAATGAACGTTTCGAGTTTGTGGCATAATCGTACAAATGACATTCATATTGCTTCAGGTTCAAATGGACGGAATCTCTATGTTTTTTTATATCGCTTTTTCGATTCGTAGCGTAATCGCATTTGTGTTGCTTCGTATCGAAGACCGGATCTACATGTTTGTCGATGTTGGTTTTGCAACTTTCGTCGACATTACAAGCTGAGTCACCGAATTGTTCATATTTCAAATGTCATTTCAGACAGTTTTGATGATTTACTTCAAATTCACCCGAAAAACTTTTTTCTCGCTTCACATTTATAGGAAACACCGTGTGCTGTTCCGTTGTTTCTCCAATAGCTAAACTATGGTCCCAAATATTAGAACTGTTATTCTCTTGAAGAAGTTTCTCTTCCAATCGGGTAAAACAAATATTGTTGTTATTAATTTGTTGCGATAATCCATCGGTATGATTATATTCACTTTTAAAACAGCATTCATTCCTGACATGAATTCCAATTTCATCGGTGAATTGTTCAGCAATGTCCACATCTTCAATCTTCACCATCGGCGTTGCAAATTGTTCTTCGCCGTCTTGATTTGAAGCAGTGAAACCAATCGAACGACCACTTTTTGTCAGGTTTAATTAAATACTAAATAATACATTGAAAGAATAATTTTTTCGGATTTGACCTTTAGCGTAGATATGAAAGATAAACTTCGTCAAAAGATTAAAAATCGTCCTATGGAATAGGTCTATTATTTTTTTTTTCAATATTTTGTGAAAATAAAGTATTATAAACCCATCAACTTTCAAATACAATTCAAGTCGATGGAGAAACTCTTACCAAGGATAAAGACATTGACGATGCTTTTGCAAAACATTTTGAAAAGCTGTTTAGAAGATCCACAAATAAAGAATTGGATGAATGCTCCTACTCCTGTGCGAATGACCTACCCTGCATTCCATCGGAGGATACATTTGAGCCCATATTAGAGGAAGAATATTATACATTCTGTCAAGAAAGTACAGGGAATTATCGATTTAAATCTGGCGGGGCAATGAGGCAGGTAAAATTTTTTTTCCTAGGTTGGTACCACCGTCCTTAATTACTATGCCAACCTTGAGCGGGATCTGTCAACTAGTGTGTTTGCAACAGCTGATTAGGTCAGTCGACGTCAGAGTGCGTGCCGATTTTTACTATGGGTGATTACGTTGAGCAAAGAATTTGTTTAAAGTTTTGTGTTGCAAATGAATGTTCGTGTGCCGATGC
Organism: Megalocaria dilatata; assembly: GCA_034642435.1. Classification (NCBI taxonomy): domain Eukaryota; kingdom Metazoa; phylum Arthropoda; class Insecta; order Coleoptera; family Coccinellidae; genus Megalocaria; species Megalocaria dilatata. The sequence goes on along the minus strand of CM067862.1, from coordinate 42,782,535 downwards.
ATTGAAAATGTTGCAAAAGGCCTTTGGTGATAATGCTCTATCGAAAACTCGTGCATATCAGTGGTACAGAGCCTTCAAGGACGGTCGCCCATCGACGGCTTCGATCGAAGATAACGTCGATAAAATTAAGGAAAGGGTGCTGGAAAACCGTCGTACCAGCTTGAGAGAGATAGCACATGATCTTAAGATATCCCACGAGTCCGCACGTACGATTTTGATTGATATTTTGGGCATGAGAATGAGATTTTGCATGACGATAACGCGCCTTCTCACCGAGCTACGATTGTGACTGACTTTCTCTTCAAAAACTCAACAAACGTGCTTCAGCAACCACCGTATTCGCCGGATTTGGCTCCCTGCGACTTTTTCCTCTTCCCAAAACTAAAATTGCCCCTTCGTGGCACCCGTTTTGAGTCGATTGAAGCCATAAAAGAAAATTCGGCGCGAGAGCTAAAGTCCATCCCGGAAAGCGCCTATAAAAAATGTTTCGATAATTGGAAGTGCCGTTGGCATAGATGTATTGGAGCAAATGGAGCCTATTTTGAAGGCGACCCAATAAATTTTGACGATTAAATGTAAAAATGTTGTTTTAATTGAAAATTCCCGGTACTTTCTTGACAGAGTAGCACAGCACTAAACCATGGAAAAAAGGCATTTTGATTACCATCCCCAAGGTAAAGACTGATTATTCCAACATAGAAAACTGCAGACCTATCACAGTTCTACCTACATTGGGAAAAAATATTGGGAGAGGGAATATGCAAAGAGATAGGAAAATATATACTACACTATCATTCAAAAAGAAGACATCAACCATCCACCCTTTAATTGTACTCACTTCAAACATTCAATGCAATAGAAAAATGGGAAATAAAACAGCTGCTATATTTATGGACATTCTAAAAGCTTTCGACAGTGTCTGATCTCCAAGCTTTACCATCCAAATTGCCCCATCTATTTGACAAAAATGATAAGCCATTTCATTTTAAATAGAAAATTACAGGTACGGGTCAAAAGTAAAGTGTCAGAAGAATTTACACAAGTACAAGGTATACCACGAGGCTCGCCTCTATCTCCGCTGCTTTACAACTTGTTCTGCTGTGACATGTAGAGACAATACAATGACAGGAACCAGAATATCAACAAGCATGCATACATTCTTCAATTTGCTGATGACACAACATTAATATCCCACCACAAAACATTGAAAGAATGTATGAAAGGACTACAGAAGTACACAATTACTCCAACAGATTCATGCAAATACCTGGGCATACAGATTGATAGCAAGTTGAACATCAGAGCACATTTAAAACTCCAAAAGAAAACAGCTATCACACAAGCGGCTATCACACGAGCGACTTTAGGTCTGTAACTTATAAAAACAAAGGAATCAGCAGTAAAACAGCAAGTCTAATCTACAAAATGATATGTAGACCTCTATTAGACTATGGACATACCATAATTTCAAATTCAACAAAAAAAGCTCTAAAAATAATTGAAGTGGCGGTAAGAACCTGCTTAGGAAAAATTACAAAATTGAGACATCCTGACAACCCACCGTACAATCCATCCAATCAACTTTTATATCAGATAACAGAAATCGAACCAATAATAGAAAGAATGGAAAAACTCGGCAAGAAACTCATCAATATCAGTTATTACATCGTCCATTTATCTATTTCACAGTAGCTCATTCAAATCTTTTCACCCAATATTTCTGAAAAAAACAGCTATTTTCACATAAAAATTATGTTTAACTAATGTTTCAAAAGTAATGAGAGAGGTCAAACTAGAAGCTGGGAATAGTTTACAATCACTGGATAATGAGACATTCAATAGAGGATTTTATCCATTTGCTTAATTTGTCCCTGTAGTTTTAACTTTTGTTGTATTTGATGTGAACTGTGTAACTAAAATGATGGTGATGAAATAAGAAAGTGATCTATATATAAAAGGAACTTTCATTATTGGACGATTCACAAATATTATATCATGAAACGCATACTACAGATTAAACTAATAACTTAGATATATGTAGGGATATAATTTCAAAAATATAAACTAAATACTTGAAGAGCATTTAGGCAAACTAACAAATATACAAAAATATGAATTTCTTACCAAAACCTAGACGACGTATTTGAACAGTTAATTCTCTTTTCCTCATAATAACATCTTCTAAAAACTTTAGTATTTTCCATTTCGTGATCAACATCTTCGCTCTTTATATTGTCCATTTCGAATCTATTTTCCATTTTTGTAATTGAAAAACACTTTTGATATGCTATTTCACCAAAGAATATGATGATACGGAATAGGTTAGATCGTAGACAAACTGTGTTTGTAGTTTATCGATGGGTAGATATGTATAATGACAATCACAGATTACTGGAGGTTACTAATTAATTATCTGTGGGCGTTTCATAGATTAACAAGCTTTTATTAGAGATAGGATATTCCCGTTCTAAAGGCATTAAACAAGTTTGCGACTGATGCATGAAACAAATTCAACTAGAGAAAACTGTATTACCAACTCTCAAGATAACTGCTCACCTGTGCCTGTAGAAAATTGCATTATCGACGCTTGGCGCGAGTATTTGAATCTTCTCTCAGCTTTCCGTAGAGATAAAATTGAAACAAGTGTTCCGAGATTACTAGGTTTTACTACCAAATTATTGAAATGTTCACATTAAGACAACTGCACAACAAATACATTTTAATTTTTTGGTAGTACAACTAGTAATTTCCGAAAACTCGTTTAAATCTCCAAACTATTTGAATAACATAAACATGTTTGAACTATAATTATTTATTCATTATAAAAAAATAAAAAACATTAAATAACAAAAAGAAATAAAAGATATTTGCAATATGTCTAGATGTTTCTACAAAAAATTATTCACATCTATGTACGAGATCATCGAACTATCCACCAAAATTTTGTTGAGTAAGTTCGATCAATATTCTTTATTATGTTTGGCTTCTGTTATCTCTGTTTGATTCGTGTTAATTCTTATGTCTATCAAACAACAGCATTCTCCAAGACATTTATTCAATTTCGAAAAGTTTCTAAGAAATTTTATAAAATCAAAATTTGTACTAGGTATTTAAGAATTTCTCTGTTTGACATTCAAGAGATGCTTCACTATTTTCTTTGCATTTGAAGTCCCTTACTTTCATCCCTACTTGATCTCCGAAAAGTGTGTATTGATCGCTGCATTCTTGAATATCTTTCATGATGGAAAGGCGAAGATTTGTGTTTCTTCTGATTGTTCAGGTGGTGACTTGAAGAGTACCTTTAATTCCTTCTTATTCGCTTTCAGAATTTACGTCCCTATCCTCGAGGAGCTCTCGGTCTTGATCGGTATTATGTGTCTCTTGTTGGACGACTTCTACGTTCTCAGATGCTTTCTGGTCCTACAAAGATACCTGGTTAAATTCGAGAAGAATGCAAACAAACTATAATTCCACTTAAGCAAATGTTTGGTTGCCAAGGAAGAATGTCAGACGGGTGTATTCAGTGAAAAAAATTCAAGGAATGCCTTCAGGATAACACAATGCATCTCCCCACAGCTTGTGCAATACTACACCGTTTGTTTTTATTGCAGATAATGTATTCGTTCTTCAGAAAACGTTAGGGGTCCCTTCACAGGAGCTCCGAATAAAGGGTTTAAAACGAGGAGATTTTAACTATCGTTATCCATATGTCTACCGGAAAGTAAACCTTAAATTTACCTTCAGGTTCTGTGTATTTTTGTAGGGGAGCAGGCCCAAGTCACAACGCACAATTCGCCAAGTTGTGGTCTGCGAAAGTCCGAATTCTTGGGAGAGACTTGAAATAGACTTCCTCGGATTCTCCTCCAAACTCTCACGAAGAGCGGCGATGCATTCGGAAGATCTTGCCTTTCGTCTTCGTACGTGTGGTGGTTTATTGTTTACTAAATCGATAGAATCAAATTTAACCACTGCATTGCGAATAGTCCTCTCGGAAGGACGATTGTGGCGACCGTAAAATGGGCGAAGCGCGCGGAACGTTGCCCTAACAGAACATCCATTTTGATAAAACAATTCTCTCATTTGCATGCGTTGTTCAACGCTATATCGCTCCATGGTGATTTGGCAAAATAGTCTGAATAAATGGCAAATGGCAGCCAATTTGACAGATTTAGCTTAACAATATGGCCGCTATCAACTCCTGTGAACTTATCCACGCATTTCCAGCCACGGTTTATGACGCGCGGTGGGTCGAACGTGGGATAGAGGAGAATCGGCAGGCGGCGTTGCCAAACCTTCTTTTATTCGGGAAATTGTGATATTCACTGATTTTTGATGTGTTCAGCTACTGAATCGCTAAAGAATAGGATTTATAACTTTCGAATTGTCTCGTACAAAGCTGCATAGCAAAAATTAAAAATTTCTTGAAATAAATCATTTAATTCCCGTGAGTCATTCTCTCACAAGAGTGAAAAATCATAACTCCGAAACTAGACACCGCTCTCAGAACAATTTTTCATCGTAATATTCTCATTGAAATGCTGAAATTTAATAGACCTTCAGATAATTCCAGACTAGCGACCGAAATTCGTGATAGCGATCAAACCGTCCAGGTAGGGATAACTCAAAACTCGAAAAAAATTCATAACTCCGAAACTAGACACCGCTCTCGGAACATTTTTTCATCGTAATATTCTCATTGAAATGCTGAAATTTAATAGACCTTCAGATAATTCCATCTAGCGACCGAAATTCGTGACTACGAAAAAACCGTCCAGCCAAGGATATCTCAATACTCGAAAAAAATTCATAACTCCGAAACTAGACACCGCTCTCAGAAAATTTTTTCATCCTAATATTCTCATTGAAATGCTGCAATTTAATAAACCTTCAGATAATTCCAGACTAGCGACCGAAATTAGTCATAGCGAAAAAACCGTCCAGTCAAGGATATCTCAAAACTCGAGAGACTTTCGGAGTTATGAATTTTTTTCGAGTATTGAGATATCCTTGGCTGAACGGTTTTTTCGTTGTCACGAATTTCGGTCGCTAGTCTGGAATTATCTGAAGGTTTATTAAATTGCAGCATTTCAATGAGAATATTAGGATGAAAAAATGTTCTGAGAGCGGTGTCTAGTTTCGGAGTTATGATTTTTCACTCTTGTGAGAGAATGACTCACGGGAATTAAATGATTTATTTCAAGAAATTTTTAATTTGTGCTATGCAGCTTTGTACGAGACAATTCGAAAGTTATAAATCCTATTCTTTAGCGATTCAGTAGCGAACACATCAAAAAATTAGTGAATAACACAATTTCCCGAATGAAAGAAGGTTTGGCAACGCCGCCTGCCGATTCGCCTCCTTCCCACGTTCGACCCACCGCGCGTCAAACCGTGGCTGGAATTGCGTGGATAAGTTCACAGGAGTCCGCTATCAGCCACAGTAGTTGCTTATTTAGTTCTGTGGATAATAACAACATGGGGTTATGAGCTCAATTACTAGTCATGTGCCCAGTCTCGTATTACTTCTGTGGTATGGTTAGTTTGTCTATGGTGGTAGTTGACTAATGGCAGATAGCACAGATTACGGATAGTTATTTAGTCGTCAGTCACAGATAACTGAAGACTACTGAGCTTTCCCGTGTTATTACGGAGTACTCTGAAATATCCGGGATTTTACGGAGTAATCTAAAAGATCCGGATTTTTACGGAGTACTCCGAGAGATCTGGGATTTTACGGAGTACTCTGAAAGATCTAGGAGTTTACAAAGGTTTCTACTAAAACAGATTATTCTGTGATGATCTGCTGAAACTTCAAAGTTTCACTATTCTGTGGTTCAAAAATGATTTCGAGTTGATAACCTTTTTGGTATATATTTAGCATTTTCCCATAGATAAGCGAGACAGTTTCGTTTATCTATTAATTTTCCATAATTGCAGTAGTTCTAGGAATACTAAGACAAAATTGTTCAAGGAATATATTATTTAATGATAGATATGGAGATTACTGAAGCAGATTTTTCTGGTTGGTAAGTTATTGTTTTGATTGATTAGGTTCTTCTATTGATCTCTTTGGCGTTAAAAAAACTATTTGCAAAACGTAGTTTTGTGTTTATTAATATGACAAATACATGTAGCTTGCTATTCATGATTCATTTTTATGATAAATATAAATTAATCTATCTTTGTTTATATGTATACCCAAAATAAATTGCTCTTGATTGATTTTTTTATTTCAGTGTCCCAAAAAATGAGAACTGTGAAAACCCCCAGGTAAAGATTGAAGTTGTAGACACTTCTGAACAATTCATCAATCAAATCGGAAATTGCGAAGAAAACAACATTAAAATTTCGAAACGGAAGCCGTACAAGTGTCATCTCTGCGAATATTCGGCGAATACCAAAGCTCAAGTCAAAATTCACGTAGACTCCTTTCATTTCAACATGAAGCATTACTGTGACGTATGCGATTATGCCGCAAACCGTAAAGGAGACCTCAAGAACCATAAAGATTCCGTCCATTTCCGCATAAAGGACCATAAATGTCACCTATGCGAATATTCGACGAGCAAAAACGTTTACCTGAAGACTCACATAGATTCGATTCATCTAAATTTGAAGCAACAGTGCGACTTCTGTGATTACGACGCAAGCTGCAAGGGAGCCCTGAAAAAACACATAGGATCCGTCCATTTCAACGCGAAAGAGTACAAATGCAACCTGTGCGAATATTCGGCGAATCAGAACGCACATCTAAAGTCTCACGTAGACTCCGTCCATTTGAATTTGAAACAGAAGTGCCACTTGTGCGATTACGCCGCCAACCGCAAATGCGATCTCAAGAGTCACATAAACGCCGTCCACTTCGGCGCGAAGAGGCACGATTGTCACCTGTGCGAATTTTCGGCGAAACAAAAGATCGATCTTAAGACCCACGTGAAATCTGTTCACTTGAACCTGGAGCAGCATAAATGTCACTTATGTGGTTTCGTTACAAACTATCGATGGTCCCTGAAAAATCACGTGAAACGGATTCATGATGCTACGAACCGAAATTGAATTTTCGAAGACTGCGTCGTGATTTTGCCGGAATATGTGTGAATTAGTGCGGCAAGTACTAATTGATTGTTATATGGGGGTATTGTGAAAAATATGTGAAACGTTACAAAATAGTAGAATCTTGAATAATTTAACGATAGATGATAAGACTATACGAACTTTTGTGTTGCAAATTGCCTGCGGAATCACCTTGCCAACTTTGACCAGAGTTAACTTGGGCATCCTGTATATTCATAAGCATAATAATAATAAATGTTTTCTGGGAAAAATAAAGATTATTTTCATTATTCTTTTTATATTCCTATATAGTACTATGTCAAGAAAGTACCGGGAATTTTCAATTAAAACAACATTTAATCGTCAGAATTTATTGGGTCGCCTTCAAAATAGGCTCCATTTGCTCCAATACATCTATGCCAACGGCACTTCCAATTATCGAAACATTTTTTATAGGCGCTTTCCGGGATGGACTTTAGCTCTCGCGCCGAATTTTCTTTTATGGCTTCAATCGACTCAAAACGGGTGCCACGAAGGGGCAATTTTAGTTTTGGGAAGAGGAAAAAGTCGCAGGGAGCCAAATCCGGCGAATACGGTGGTTGCTGAAGCACGTTTGTTGAGTTTTTGGCGAGAAAGTCGGTCACAATCGTAGCTCGGTGAGAAGGCCACAAATTTGGCCGCTTCTTACGGATACGCTCACGCAAACGTTTCATAACGCCTAGGTAATACTCCTTGTTTACCGTCTGACCCTCTGGAACGAATTCGTAGTGCACCACGCCACGGATATCGAAGAAAACAATGAGCATCACCTTCATTTTCGAGCGGCTTTGGCGCGGTGTTTTCGGTTTCGGCTCATTTTTTGCCACCCATTCCGATGATTGCTGGCTTGTTTGCATATCGTACTCGTAGACCCAGGTCTCATCACCAGTTATAATGCGTTCCATGAATGTAGAATCGGAATTACAGCGATCCAGCATGTCTGAAGCAACCTGTTCGCGATGACGTTTTTGAAGAAAATTCAGGTCTTTCGGTACGAGTCGTGCGGCCACCTTTCTCATGCCCAAAATATCAATCAAAATCGTACGTGCCGACTCGTGGGATATCTTAAGATCATGTGCTATCTCTCTCAAGCTGGTACGACGGTTTTCCAGCACCCTTTCCTTAATTTTATCGACGTTATCTTCGATCGAAGCCGTCGATGGGCGACCACTTCACGACCGTCCTTGAAGGCTCTGTACCACTGATATGCACGAGTTTTCGATAGAGCATCATCACCAAAGGCCTTTTGCAACATTTTCAATGCATCGGCACACGAAAATTCATTTGCAACACAAAACTTTAAACAAATTCTTTGCTCAACGTAATCACCCATAGTAAAAATCGGCACGCACTCTGACATCGACTGACTTAATCAGCTGTTGCAAACACACTAGTTGACAGATCCCGCTCAAGCTTGGCATAGTAATTAAGTACAGTGGTACCAACCTAGGAAAAAAAAATTTTACCTGCCTCATTGCCCCGCCAGATTTAAATCGCTAATTCCCGGTACTTTCTTGACAGAATGTATTTAAATATACAAATTTATAGCCGTACAAAATATTTCATCAAATATGCTATATATTCAGAGAAATGACGCATGAAAAAATGTCATGTCCTATTCTCTTGGCTTCAAATGTACAGAATTAATATGATTTCTCAGGCGACTCTTCCTATTTGACCCATAATTACGTGGGATGCATTCACGTTGCTTTAAAATCAAATAAACTGAATCTGCATGTCTTTTGAGAGTTGCATTTTGAGTTACGGCAAAATCACATCGATCGATTTGCACGAATGACATTTACGTTTCCCTTAATTCTGATGAACCGAATCGACGTGACTTTTCAGAGTTTGTCTCAGAGTTGTTCCATAATCACACAGGTCGCATTTATGCGGCTTCAAATTTAAATGTACCGAATCTACGTGTGTTTCGAGAGAACCTTTTCGATTAGCGGCATAATCGCACAAATTACATTTGTGTCGCTTTAAATTCAAATGAACCGTATCCGTATGTCTTTTGAGAGTTGCGTTTTGAATTACGGCAAAATCACAACAATACGGCTTCAAACGTAGACAAACTGCAGTTCATTGATGATCTTTTTGATTTGCAACGAAATCACACGAATGACATTTACGTTCCCCTAAATTCTGATGAACCGAATCGACGTGACTTTTCAGAGTTTGTCTCAGAGTTGTTCCATAATCACACAGGTCGCATTTATGCGGCTTCAAATTTAAATGTACCGAATCTACGTGTGTTTCGAGAGAACCTTTACGATTAGCGGCATAATCGCACAAATTACATTTGTGTCGCTTTAAATTCAAATGAACCGAATCCGTGTGTCTTTTGAGAGTTGCGTTTTGAATTACGGCAAAATCACAACAATACGGCTTCAAACGTAGACAAACTGCAGTTCATTGATGATCTTTTTGATTTGCAACGAAATCACACGAATGACATTTACGTTCCCCTAAATTCTGATGAACCGAATCGACGTGACTTTTCAGAGTTTGTCTCAGAGTTGTTCCATAATCACACAGGTCGCATTTATGCGGCTTCAAATTTAAATGTACCGAATCTACGTGTGTTTCGAGAGAACCTTTACGATTAGCGGCATAATCGCACAAATTACATTTGTGTCGCTTTAAATTCAAATGAACCGAATCCGTGTGTCTTTTGAGAGTTGCGTTTTGAATTACGGCAAAATCACAACAATACGGCTTCAAACGTAGACAAACTGCAGTTCATTGATGATCTTTTTGATTTGCAACGAAATCACACGAGTGACATTTACGTTCCCCTAAATTCTGATGAACCGAATCGACGTGACTTTTCAGAGTTTGTCTCAGAGTTGTTCCATAATCACACAGGTCGCATTTATGCGGCTTCAAATTTAAATGTACCGAATCTACGTGTGTTTCGAGAGAACCTTTACGATTAGCGGCATAATCGCACAAATTACATTTGTGTCGCTTTAAATTCAAATGAACCGAATCCGTGTGTCTTTTGAGAGTTGCGTTTTGAATTACGGCAAAATCACAACAATACGGCTTCAAACGTAGACAAACTGCAGTTCATTGATGATCTTTTTGATTTGCAACGAAATCACACGAGTGACATTTACGTTCCCCTAAATTCTGATGAACCGAATCGACGTGACTTTTCAGAGTTTGTCTCAGAGTTGTTCCATAATCACACAGGTCGCATTTATGCGGCTTCAAATTTAAATGTACCGAATCTACGTGTGTTTCGAGAGAACCTTTACGATTAGCGGCATAATCGCACAAATTACATTTGTGTCGCTTTAAATTCAAATGAACCGAATCCGTGTGTCTTTTGAGAGTTGCGTTTTGAATTACGGCAAAATCACAACAATACGGCTTCAAACGTAGACAAACTGCAGTTCATTGATGATCTTTTTGATTTGCAACGAAATCACACGAATGACATTTACGTTCCCCTAAATTCTGATGAACCGAATCGACGTGACTTTTCAGAGTTTGTCTCAGAGTTGTTCCATAATCACACAGGTCGCATTTATGCGGCTTCAAATTTAAATGTACCGAATCTACGTGTGTTTCGAGAGAACCTTTACGATTAGCGGCATAATCGCACAAATTACATTTGTGTCGCTTTAAATTCAAATGAACCGAATCCGTGTGTCTTTTGAGAGTTGCGTTTTGAATTACGGCAAAATCACAACAATACGGCTTCAAACGTAGACAAACTGCAGTTCATTGATGATCTTTTTGATTTGCAACGAAATCACACGAGTGACATTTACGTTCCCCTAAATTCTGATGAACCGAATCGACGTGACTTTTCAGAGTTTGTCTCAGAGTTGTTCCATAATCACACAGGTCGCATTTATGCGGCTTCAAATTTAAATGTACCGAATCTACGTGTGTTTCGAGAGAACCTTTACGATTAGCGGCATAATCGCACAAATTACATTTGTGTCGCTTTAAATTCAAATGAACCGAATCCGTGTGTCTTTTGAGAGTTGCGTTTTGAATTACGGCAAAATCACAACAATACGGCTTCAAACGTAGACAAACTGCAGTTCATTGATGATCTTTTTGATTTGCAACGAAATCACACGAGTGACATTTACGTTCCCCTAAATTCTGATGAACCGAATCGACGTGACTTTTCAGAGTTTGTCTCAGAGTTGTTCCATAATCACACAGGTCGCATTTATGCGGCTTCAAATTTAAATGTACCGAATCTACGTGTGTTTCGAGAGAACCTTTACGATTAGCGGCATAATCGCACAAATTACATTTGTGTCGCTTTAAATTCAAATGAACCGAATCCGTGTGTCTTTTGAGAGTTGCGTTTTGAATTACGGCAAAATCACAACAATACGGCTTCAAACGTAGACAAACTGCAGTTCATTGATGATCTTTTTGATTTGCAACGAAATCACACGAGTGACATTTACGTTCCCCTAAATTCTGATGAACCGAATCGACGTGACTTTTCAGAGTTTGTCTCAGAGTTGTTCCATAATCACACAGGTCGCATTTATGCGGCTTCAAATTTAAATGTACCGAATCTACGTGTGTTTCGAGAGAACCTTTACGATTAGTGGCATAATCGCACAAATTACATTTGTGTCGCTTTAAATTCAAATGAACCGAATCCGTGTGTCTTTTGAGAGTTGCGTTTTGAATTACGGCAAAATCACAACAATACGGCTTCAAACGTAGACAAACTGCAGTTCATTGATGATCTTTTTGATTTGCAACGAAATCACACGAGTGACATTTACGTTCCCCTAAATTCTGATGAACCGAATCGACGTGACTTTTCAGAGTTTGTCTCAGAGTTGTTCCATAATCACACAGGTCGCATTTATGCGGCTTCAAATTTAAATGTACCGAATCTACGTGTGTTTCGAGAGAACCTTTTCGATTAGCGGCATAATCGCACAAATTACATTTGTGTCGCTTTAAATTCAAATGAACCGAATCCGTGTGTCTTTTGAGAGTTGCGTTTTGAATTACGGCAAAATCACAACAATACGGCTTCAAACGTAGACAAACTGCAGTTCATTGATGATCTTTTTGATTTGCAACGAAATCACACGAGTGACATTTACGTTCCCCTAAATTCTGATGAACCGAATCGACGTGACTTTTCAGAGTTTGTCTCAGAGTTGTTCCATAATCACACAGGTCGCATTTATGCGGCTTCAAATTTAAATGTACCGAATCTACGTGTGTTTCGAGAGAACCTTTTCGATTAGCGGCATAATCGCACAAATTACATTTGTGTCGCTTTAAATTCAAATGAACCGTATCCGTATGTCTTTTGAAAGTTGCGTTTTGAATTACGGCAAAATCACAACAATACGGCTTCAAACGTACACAAACTGCAGTTCATTGATGATCTTTTTGATTTGCAACGAATTCACTCGGGTGACATTTACGTTCCCTCAAAATCAGATGAACCGAATCGACGTGACCTTTCAGAGTTTGTCTCAGAGTTGTTCCATAATCACTCAGGTCGCATTTACGCGGCTTCGAATTTAAATGGACCGAATCCACGTGCGTTTCGAGAGAACCTTTTTGATTAGCGGCATAATCGCACAAATTACATTTGTGTCGCTTCAAATTCAAATGAACCGAATCCGTGTGTCTCTTGAGAGTCTGTTTCTGATTCGCGGTGAAATCGCAATAGTCGCATTTATTCTGCTTCAGGTTCAAATGAACCGAATCGATGTGAACCCGGAGAGTGTTTAACTTATTCGTGGAATATTCGCACAGGTGACACTCGTGCTGCCGTAAATTCAAATGAACGGAGTCTGTATGATTCCTCAGTAGAGCCTTTTGATTTGCGGCGTAATCGCATAAATTACACCTGTGTTTCTTCAGATTCAGATGAATCGAGTCTACGTGACTCTTCAGAGTTTGTTTTAGAGTCGTAGCATAATCACAGAGGTCGCATTTGTACGGCTTCAAATTCGAATGGACTGAATCTGTATGTTTTTGGAGGCTAATTTTTTGACTTGCGGCATAATCGCACAGGTGACATTTATGTTGCTTTAAATTTAAATGAACGGAATCTACATGTCTTCTGAGATTAGGTTTTTTGGTGGCGGCAAAATCACAATAGTCGCATTTGTTTCGCTTCAAATTTAAATGGACCGATTCTACATGACATTTCAGATGGCCTTTTTGATTCGTCGAATATCCACATAGGTGGCATTTGTGCGCCTTGATGTTGAAATGGAAAGAATCGACATGACTCCGGAGGCCCCCTTTTCGATTCGAGGCATAATCGCACAAGTGGCACTTATGCCGTCTTGAATTTAAATGAACCGAATTTATGTGATACACGAGGCTGGTCTTTCGATTCGAAGTAAAATCGCACAAGTGACATTTACATTGTCTCAAATTTAAATGCACCGAATCTACATGATTCATCAGTTTGTTCTTATGATTGGAGGCAAAATCGCAGAGGTGACATTTATGCCGCTTCAAATTCAAATGGACCGAATCTATATGAAGTTTGAGTGTACGCTTTACGTTCGAAGCAAAATCGCACAGGTAGCATTCGTGCTGTTTCGGTTTCAAATGGATCGAGTCTATGTGATTTCGAAGACGAACTCTCCGACTTGCGGCATAATCGCACAGGTCGCATTTATACCGCTTCAAGTTCAAATGAACCGAATTTTTATGTTTTACGATGTCGCTTTTTAAGTGTGCGGCATAATCGCACAAGTCACATTTGTGTCTCTTCGAATTCAAACGAACCGAATCTACGTGAGTTTTGAGACGATTTACTTCAAATTCACTCAAATGACTATCATATGGCTTCGAGTTGGAAGAAAATATTCCGCACCATTCCATCGTTTCTCCATTAGTTAAGCTATAATCGTAAATGTTAGAATTGACAGTCTCTTGATGATGTCGTTCTTCTAATTCGATAGAGCCAAAGTTCTTGACGTCAATTTGTTGCGACAAATCGAAAGCACGATTATGTTCACTTCGAACTATGTTCTTTATATCGTCATGAACTCCAGGTTCGTCATTAAATTGTTGCGTGTTGTTCATATTTTCAATCTTCACTTGGACACTTTGGACATTTTCTTTGGTATCTTGATATGGGACACTGAAACAAATCAAACAGGCAATTAGAAGAAGTTTTTGTGAGGATGAGAGGAGATAAATAAAACATTGCCGAGTATAAGTTTAGGGTCCCCCGTAATTTGCATTTATTTCCGAAATCTATTGTTTGATTGTTAGGAAAGTAATTTCGATTTTTACCACATTTAATTGTATTCTTTCGAACCCAACTTCACACCTAAGCGGCATAATCATTACATGTTTTGAGAGCCGATATAGCAGGGCTTGTGTGTGGAAAATTAATTGTACGCAGTAGTTTTTGGTTGGTGTCCTTTGAATATGGAGACCAATAAGCAGGATTTACGTCATATTTTACTTTTAAAAAAGGTAAAAATGCTGTTCAAACCTGAAAGAGATTAACCGATGTGTATGGAGAGGATGTGTCGACATTACCACAGTGTCAGAACTGGTTTGCAAAATTTCGATCCGGCAATTTTGATGTTGAAGATGGATCACGGGACCACGTTCTGGAAGGCCGGTTGAAGCTTATAAAGACTCTTTATGACCACTTGAAAGGCCTATTGATAACATGATCCTGCGATTCAGATCCAATAGATATCTAGAGGCTTGCAAGGAAATCGAAGAGCAAAAAGGCAGGACATACTGGAGAACAATTAAAAAACTTGCAAAGTACACAACCCATCAACTTTCAAATACAATTCAAGTCAACGGAGAAACTCTTACCAAGGATAAAGACATTGATGATGCTTTCCTGAAACATTTTGAAAAAGCATTGGGAGAGAGAATATGCAAAGAGATAGGAAAATAGATACCACAATAGATACCAGATACCACAGAGTGTCAGAAGAACTTACACCAGCTCAAGGTCTACCATGAGGCTCGCCTCTGTCACCGCTGCTTTACAACTTGTTCTGCTGTGACATGTTCAGACAATACAATGATAGAACAAGCATGCATACATTCAATTTGCTGATGACACAACATTAATAAGTAATGAGAGGCCAAACTACAAGCTGAGAATAGTTTACAATCACTGGATAATGAGACATTTAATAGAGGATTTTATCCATTTGGTTAATTTGTCCCTGTAGTTTTATTAGGATTACAAATAAGTTTCCGCAGATGGCGCGGCACGGAGTTTCGGTTAGCTTTCGCAGATGATAACCACCGGCTTAAAAAATAGTTTGGACATTCAAGAACAACATAACCTATTAATATCATTGATTTTTTATTGGTAAAATATAATTTTTATAAGTTGAAAATGTCAAAATTTGAGACAAGTAAGCGTCATTTGCGGGAAATATTAGTTTACTTCTTTAATTTAAAGAAATCTGCTGCTGAGGCGCATCAATTGCTCGTAGAAGCATATGGTGAGGGTGCTTTGAGTGAGAGAACGTGTCGAGAGTAGTTTCAAAAGTTTAAAAACGGTGATTTCGACGTAGAAGACATTGGAAGGCCGAAAATTTACGAGGATGCAGAATTGGAGGAATTATTAGAGGAAGATTCATCTCAAACACAAAAAGAACTTGCTCTAACATTAGAAGTCTCAGCAAGACGTCTCACATCATTAAAAATCATTCTTCTATAATAAATATTTAATTTGTGTTAAAAAACGGCGGAAACTTATTTGTACTCCTAATAACTTTTGTTGTATTTGATGTGAACTGTGTAACTAAAATAATGGTGATGAAATAAGAAAGTAATCTATATATAAAAGGAACTTTCATTATTGGACGATTCACAAATATTATATCATGAAACGCATACTACAGATTAAACTAATGACTTAGTTATATGTAAACTGAATACTTGAAGAGCATTTAGACAAACTAACAAATCTACAAAAATATTAATTTCTTACCAAAACCTAGACGACGTATTTGAACAGTTAATTCTCTTTTCCTCATAATAACTTCTTCTAAAAATTTTACTATTTTCCATTTCGTGATCATCATCTTCGCTCTTTACATTATCCATTTCGAATCTATTTTCCATTTTTTAATTGAAAAACACTTTTGATATGCTATTTCACCAAAGAATATGATGATACGGAATAGGTTAGGTCATAGACAAACTGTGTTTGTAGTTTATCGATGGGTAGATATGTATAATGACAATCACAGATTACTGAAGGATACTAATTAATTATCTGTGGGCGTTTCATAGATTAACAAGCTTTAATAGATAGGATATTTCCGTTCTAAGGGCATTAAACAAGTTTGCGACTGATGCATGAAACAAATTCAACTAGAGAAAACTGTATCACTCTTAAGAGAACTGCTCGCCTGTGCCTGTAGAAAACTGCATTATCGACGCTTGGCGCGAGTATTTGAATCTTCTCTCAGTTTTCCGTAGAGATAAAATTGAAACAAGTGTTTCGAGATTACTATGTTTTACTACCAAATTATTGAGATGTTCGCATTCAGACAACTGTACAACAAATACATTTCAATTTTTTGGTAGTACAACTAGTAATTTCCGAAAACTCGTTTAAATCTCCAAACTACAATATTACCAAATTCAATAAAGACAGCTCTGATTATAATTGAAGTGGCGGAAAGAACTTGCTTAGGAAAAATTACAAAATTGAGACATCCTGACAACCCACTGTACAATCCATCCAATCAACTTTTATATCAGATAACAGAAATCGAACCAATAATGGAAAGAATGCAAAAACTCGGCAAGAAACTCGTCACAAACCAAAATAACATCAACATAATGGAGCCATTGATACACCACTACAATAGAGAATCTACAACACCAAAGGCAAAGTTGCCACTCTTCAAACAGCTGAAATCCCTAGAATAACCGTCATTATTTATCAATAGTCTCTAATAATTTCTAATTGTAATATAAGTAATGTAAATTTATGTGTAGAAATAGCGTGGTGCGTAGAACAGTTCGACATAATTCAATCATCTTTTTTCCAGTCAATTCTTTAAGCTTCTGCCCATCTGTTGAAATGAGAATTCGATGTCTGTGTTCTATCGCCTACTACGATGGTTTTTAAATGACAAATTAATAATTTAATTAGCTCGATTTTTATGAATGCAACTAGTCTAGTCAACAAGTGCCTTTTGGGTCAGCTTTTTTCAGCAGTCTCCGAAAATTATGATCAAGGTGTCATTCGATTCGGAATGGCATCTAGATGATTTTTGAAAAAAATTAAGTTCCGCTTGCAAAAATTGCAAAAGTTATTAACAATTAACTAAAAAAAAAGACGGTCTAGTTTTTTGTAAATATCTCAAAAACTAATAAAGATTTTTGAAATAAAAAAAAGATTCAAAAAGAGGAGGAAATTTCCTAAAAAAAGTGTCAACTCCCGGAATTGTAGTCCCAATATTAATAATTTTCCCAGAAGGATGAAAATACGGCCGAAAACGGGTACTCTGGCTTTCGTAAGCCACGCCTACTTTGGACACTATTAAAAAAAATTATTTTAACAGATTAAATATGAAGTTTAATGAATGAAAAAATTCAGGGGCATATTGGATAGATGAATGAACAATAATCCGCCAAAAAAAAAATTTTCAATTAGTTATGCAATAGTAAATTAATAATTTTTTTCCGCTTGGACATGAACATTGCAAGTGTGATAATTGTTAAACTATTAACTTGAGATTTTTGTCCTCTGTTGGAGCAATTTTTAGAAGACTTCAGAATAGATCCCCGTTGGAAAAATTTTAAAATGTCTATTTTTCAGTTTTTTATTAACAATTTTCGTTGTTGCAAAATTAAAAACCTAGATTATCGAAAAAAAATTTTTTTCCGAAATATTATTAATGGTCCGTTTTTATGTTGTAGAAAACTACATAGAAATATTTTTTTTAAATTTTTATCTCTTATTGTTTAAAAAATTGTTATAAACAAATGCGTTGTTTATAAAATAATTGAAATTTTTTTTAAGGAATATCAATCTTTGATCCAAATAATGATTTAAAAAAAAATTTTTTTATGGCTTAAAAACGCATTTGTTAATTAACAATCGTTTTCTCCCACTTCTAACTAATATTAAGGAACCATTTTTTCTTTAAAAATCATGATTCACTTTTCTTTTCCATATAAAAAAAAATTTCGTTTTGTTTAATTTTTCATTGTTTATATGATAAACAATTTGTTATAAACAAATAAATTTTTACTTTATATTTTTTTCCCTATTCTCTTACTGCCACATGATTTTTTAATTTTTTTATTATTTTTTTTTGTTTTTAAATATAAGTTCTCTTTAATTTCGTCATCCTTACCTGGTTTTTCATCTTTAAGATTATTATAATTTATAAACTAATGGAGATACGATGAACAAACTTAAGACTTATTTATTCTCCATTAGTTGAGGAATAAATTTAGCTAAAAAATTTAGTTGTTATATAACGTAAATAGAGGTCATTCTTGATAGAAGGTATATAAAATAATATAAATATTTTAAAAAATTTTTAAACAATTTTAAAAAATTTGCCTTCTACATATTTAATTCCAAAAGATTATATTCAATGATTATAACTTCTGAAAATAAATTAAAATAATGTCGTATAAGTACCACTTATATCATGACACAAAATAAACATTCATTATAAGACATCCAAATGGTATAACAAAATCCAATAAATAAAAATTATTAACTAAAATCCTATAAATTAAACATTTTGAATAGACAAAATTTTGTTTCTGCTTATCAATCCTATGAAAACCAATATCTTTCAAGAATATCCAACATAATCTTAAGAATTTTATCACAAAACTATCTTACTTAGACTATTCGATATTATTGGATATCTAACCAAGGTACTTTATATAAAAACTCAAGATATGCAAAACATTACTGAAAAACAAGTTTTAAAATCGACTTTGCTCATCAGTATTCAAATATTCATATTCAATAAATATAAAATCAATTAATAACATATATTCAAACTCACCCTTCGCCTTCCAGAAAAAGTTCTATTTAAATGAGAACCTTAAATAGGTATTCACTACACACAGAAATATCTCTGTGGTTTAACCTGATCTAGAAGATTGAAAGACGAATATAATGGCCTCTGCTATAACACAAGGACTATCTGTATGAATGTTTGAGGAAACCATATAATTATATATTATGAATAAAATAACGTAAATAGAGGTCATTCTTGATAGAAGGTATATAAAATAATATAAATATTTTTAAAAATTTTTAAACAATTTTAAAAAATTAGATTTTGGATTTTGTTATACCATTTGGATGTCTTATAATGAATGTTTATTTTGTGTCATGATATAAGTGGTACTTATACGACATTATTTTAATTTATTTTCAGAAGTTGTAATCATTGAATATAATATTTTGGAATTAAATATGTAGAAGGCTAATTTTTTAAAATTGTTTAAAATATTTATATTAGTTGTTATATCTCTATAAATTTAATAAATAAATTAATAACAACTAAATTTTTCAGGTAAATTTATTCCTCAACTAATGGAGAATAAATAAGTCTCAAGTTTATCCATCGCATCTCCATTAGTTTATAAATTATAATAATCTTAAAGATGAAAAACCAGGTAAGGATGACGAAATTAAAGAGAACTTATATTTAAAAAAATAAAAAAAAATAATAAAAAAATTAAAAAATCATTTTTTTAATTATATTGGTACTGCCTCAATATAGAAGACTTAGAAGAAAATGGCAAACTGACTTGAGATTTAAGGGGCTTTTTCACTGGAAAAGACCAATGTCATGTGAGAGCCTCAAGCTCCACAGTTGGCAAATTAAATTATAGAATGTGTGATTGCTAATAAATGTATTTTAATAAAAAAAACTTCATAACAAAACCTATATAATGCAAATGTATAAATACAAGATATAAAAGTACATAAACAGCTTATCTATTTAATTTTGAACTTGCTTCATAGTGATTTTCCTTATAGGTGTGGTACTTGCAGGAATTTCCTGAAGCTCTTTTTCTAAATCATCATCAGTTATGTCACTTATTGTGTGATATTTTCCTCGTTTCTCTAATTTTGAATTAAAATTTGTTATCCTATTTAAGGCAGTTTTATCCCCTGGAGAGAGCGTACGAACTACTTTTCTTATTCGTAGAAAATTTACATAAGTAACATTTGTTTTTTCAAATTCAAATGAACTAAAACCATACGAACTTTGAGCCTACTTCTTTCACCTCTAAAATATTAACACGTCATTTCCGTTTCTTAAAAACGAACCAGACATATGTGATTTTTGAGAGCGAATTTCCGAGATGCAGCATAACCACATAAGTTACATTTATGACGCTCTAAATTTAAATGAACCCTATCAACGTGTCTCTTGAGATTATGTAGGTGAATCGTGGTGAATTCACAATAGACGCATTCATTTCTTTCAAAATTTAAATGGACAGTGTCGATGTGATCCTTAAGACTCCTCTTCCCACCCGTAGTATAATCGCATAAGTTACATTTATGTCGCTTTAAATTTAAATGAACCTCATCTAAATGAGCCTTGAGACCACTCGTTCTATATGCGGAATATTCACACAAGTGACACTGATGTCGCTTTAAATTTAAATGAACCTTATCTACATGTCTTTTGAGATTTTGTTGGTGAGTCGTGGTAAATTCACAATAGACGCATTTGTTTTTTTCCAAATTTAAATGGACAGTGTCTGTATGATCTTTAAGACTCCTTTTCCTGCCTGTAGTATAATCACATAAGTTACATTTATGTCGCTTCAAATTTAAATGAACCAAGTCTACGTGACTCTTCAAATAAACTTTTATATTTGTAGCGTAATCACATGAGAAACATTTATATCGCTTCAAATTTAAATGAATCGAATTTATATGACTATTCATATTAGATTTAGAATTTGTAGCATACTCACATAAGTTACATTTATGTGGCTTCAGATTTAAATGGACAAAGTCTACATGACTTTTCAAGCAACCTTTTATATTTGTAGCATAATCACATAAGTTACATATGTATCGCTTCGAATTAAAATGAACCGTGTTTATATGAGTTTTCACGCTAGTTTTAAAATTTGTAGCGAAATCACATAAGTTACATCTATGTTGCTTCAAGTTTAAATGAACCGACTCTACGTGAGTCTTCAGATAATATTTCGTACTCGAAGCGTAACCACATAAGCAACATTTGTGATTCTTCGAGTTTAAATGAACGGAGTTTAAATGATTATTTAGACTGATTTTTGCGTTCGCGGTATAATCGCAAAAGTTACATTGATGTGGTCTCAACTTCAAATGAACCGAGTCGATATGTTTCTTCAGAGAACGCTTCGCATTCGTAGCGTAATCACATAAGTGACATTTATGTTCTCTCAAATTCGAATGAACCGAGTCCATATGATTCTTCAGATAGCATTTTAAATTTGCGGCATAATCGCACAAGTGACACTTATGTCGCTTTGAATTTAAATGAACTGCTTTTATATGCTTCCTTATATTAAATTTATGATTCGCAGCATATTCGCATAAGAAACATCTATGTCGCTTCGAATTTATGTGAATCGAATCTATATGACTTTTCACGTTGAATTTATTATTTGTAGCAAAATCACAAAAGTTGCATTTGTGTCGCTTCAAATTTAAATGAACTAAGTCTATGTGATTTGTCATAGTATATTTACGATTTGAAGCAAAATCACACAAGTTACATTTGTATCGCTTCAAATTTAAATGGACCGAGTCCGTATGTTTTTTCAGAAGTCGTTTCAAATGTGTACCAAAATCACATAAGCAACATTTATGATTCCTCAAATTTAAATGAACCGAGTTTGTATGATTGCTCAGATTGCTTTTAAAATTTGCACTATAATCACATAAGTTACATTTATGTGGTCTCAAATTCAAATGAACCGAGTCTGTATGTTTTTTTAGAAGATATTTTGCATTTGTAGCGTAGTCGCATAAGCAACATTCATGTTGCTTCCGATTCAAATGAACCGAGTATATGTGTCGTTGCAAAGTTCGTTTTAAATTTGCGGCATAATCGCAGAAATTACATTTATGTTGCTTCAAATTTAAATGAACCGAGTCTATGTGTTTTTGCAAAGAAGCTTTTTGATTTGAAGCATAATCACAGAAGTTACATTGATGTTGCTTCAAATTTGAACGAACTGAATCCTGAGGCCTTTTAAGAGTTCGTTTTCCAATTTTTTCGGCGACAGATCCGTCCGCACTCGCACGCTCCGAATTAAATTTAAATATATCGGAATCGCTGAATTGTTGATGACAAATTTCAACCTGAGAGTACGAAAGATTCATCCCTTGATGAAATTGTCCGGAGCTTTCATCAATTTCACTTTTAATGAAATTTTTTCTATCGTAAACTCCATTTTTATCGGTGAATTGTTCCACGATGTCAACATCATCGACTTTCTCTTTCTTGACTTCCCAGCTCTGTTGATTATCCAGGTACGGGGAACTGAAACATCAGAATTGTTGTTACATATTTTAAAATTTCAATAAATCCATCTACATCATAGTAAAGTTATATTAAAAGGATTTAAGTTAGTTCAGAGGGTTGCACACGCGAACTAAAATATGGAACATATCAAGATGCATTTATACAGGTTTGCAACTTTGCTTAATTTTGAGGAGTGTGCTTGGTTTCATCGCAAAAAAGCAATCAAGCAAAGCAGGTAAAATACGGTAAACACAGTGTGTGTTTGACTTTCATGGAGAACACATGTCTAGCATCCTAATGCGAATTGATAGTTTACAAGTGAAAAAGCTAAAAACCGGAGATAAGCGGAAAATAATTCAGAAAATTCAAAATTTCTCGAAACATTTCCACCAGCGCCGCGGAGTTCGAGGCTTTCCACGCTGAGATGTCTCAAAATAGCGGCACTTCGTCTTACGTAACATCGGAAGATGGCGAAAATTTTCAAGAAGTTACCAAGAAAAAACGTAAAAAGAAAACAAACAAAGCAGATCAAACAGCAAAAAAGAATAAGGAAAGCAAATCCCCAGAAATTATTTTCAAAGAACCACAATTATTAAGTTTGAAATCCAAACCAAATCACAACAAAAAATGCGAACGAATGGAGATAGATAATGGAACATCTGATAACACAACACAACAGAACAAATCAAGACGAGAAAATGTAAACATAAACACTCCACAAAAAATGACATACCCACGTAAACACAACCAAAACACCGTGATTTCAACAAGAATGAGCGAAATTCGGAGAATTGAATATGCAGTGCTATTCTATTTATCAGTGGATGAAGCCATTATAAAAGACCGAATTCAAATGTCCGAAGAATGGAATAAGAAATTCCCAAATTCAGCTGATGTTATTCTTAGAACAAAACTGGGATACCTACTGAAATCTAATAGTAAAAAAGAGGAACTTAAAACTGCTCTAGAAGAAATGAAGATTAACAAAATTATCATTAATTATAATGAAACCAAACCATACGAAAGAAATAGTGAAAGAAAAGAACCTCAAAAAACTTTCTCTGTAGTTATTTCAGCCGTAGAAAAATCCATTGATGAAAAAGACATCAGTCAACATCTGAATAATCTAAACCTAAAACACAGATACTGCAAGAGAATAATAGCAAGAGCAACAAATACACCAACAGGACATATCAGAATAATAACTGGAGAGGAAGCAACATTTGAAAAACTGTTGAACGAAGGAATGTTCTACAAAAATAGACATTATCTCATCTACCCTAGCAATCCCCCTGAACCTACTCCAATGCCTTGCAGCAAGTGTTTATTATTTGACCACACAAGCGAAAACTGCAAAAGTCCTCTCATATGTACAAAATGCCAGGGCCCACACAGAGAATCACAATGTAAAACCAACCTACCACCCAAATGCAGGTCATGTGGCTCAGAAGACCATCAGGCATGGTCCCCTAAATGCTCAAAACACCCAAAAACACCTATTGATGGAATACCTAACGTCTCAATCAAATCACTCAACAAGAAATCAAGAAATATAGAGGAACTGCACAAAAAACAAAGCAGAATACATAGCACGATAACCATTCACGATGATATAGTCAACACATATATAAGGAAACTGAATAAACCAAAAAACACCAACAGAGAAGAACTCATTAATAAACTAAAACGCAGATTCATCAACCAGTACGATATCGATACCGTTGCTGTTTTTTCAGGAAACAGGGTATATATCTTGATGTTTGATGTAGAGAACCCAGACGAATCCTCACCAACCGAGCCTAAAAACAACAGCATTCAAGTTCAATTCTGAAGTGAAAATATTGTACAACAACATCAACAGTTATGTGCCCAAAAAACAACTCATTAATAACTTTATTGAAAACAACGACATAAAATGCGCAATGTTCGTTGAGGCAAAAATCAAAGATGAGAACACTGCGACTTACAGAGATTGGAAAGTTATCAATAAAATAGGTAACAAAACACTTAACACAAGGGGAGGAAGTGTTGTACAAGGTCATCCATCTCTGAAGATAGGCAAAGAAAACTCACCGGTGATACAGAATTATCTGAATGAATGTATTCACTTCACAATACCAATTGGAACTGAAAAGATACATATTTTTTTAGTGTATATACATCCGCACTCTAAAATCGAAGAGACTATATTCACAAAAGCTGCATTGTACAAATACGCCGTGATCATAGGGGATTTCAATCCTAACAGGCAGAAAAACAAACAACTTAATAAATTCCTGCAGAACGGAACATTCTCCAAACGTCTGACAAATCCTACCTTCCTCATGGATGACAATCCAGACAGTACTCCAGACCTGATTCTCTACTCCACTAACCTGACGAGCAACATCATGAATGTCGAGCTTGTTCCAGACCTGGGATCAGATCACCTGGCAATGGTAATTACCCTTGATTTAATGCGAACACCAGAAGAAGTGCCTAGGATGATAAAATACAATTTTCGCAAGTGCAACATCAAAAAAGTCGATAAAGAAATGATGAACATCATAAATGAAAACAAGAACGTAAATATAAACGAAGACTACATCACAGCGTTCAACAACACCCTATCAAACAGCATAACAAGGCACTCACCCATTGTTAAACATAACCCGACCCTTCATGAACTTCCTCCCTACATAATAAAGTTAATCAAGATGAAACGTAAAATGTACAGAGAATATTTGCTTCAACCCAATCCGAACATTAAAAGGAACATCAATGAAATTAACAAGAGCATTCAAACAATGATTCAACAATATAGACAACATACATGGATAAACGCTTGCTATGAAATTAATAAGACATCGGGAAGAACATTCTATCAGCAGGTTAACAAGCTTTCCAAATACAAGAAATTTAATAGTATATCAACCTTAAAGGACTCACTGAAGGAATACAACACGGATAAAGAAAAAGTAGAAAAGTTTGCTGACCACTTCAAAGGCTCCTTTAACTATGACAAGAACTCTAAATTTGACAAATCTCACGAAGCGCATATTAACTCCTGGTATGACAACTATTTTAGCAACCATCAAACTACAACTGCAAATGATAACATCAAAATAGAGGAGGAGGACTATTATGAAATTCTTCACAAAAACAAGAATAGTGCTCCAGGAGTGGATTCTATCCCATGGAATGTTGTGAAAAGGTTGAATGAAGATATACACTCGGAAATTATAAAGATCTATGAATATTGTCTCAACTCTGGATTATTCCCCAAGATTTGGAAAACGGGCATCATAATTACCATCCCCAAACATAACACAGACCATCACAAAGTAGAAAATTATAGGCCAATAACACTACTGCCAGTATTGGGAAAACTATTTGAGAAGATCATCAAAAGGAGACTGGAGGAACAACTGAAAGATGCCATACCCAAGCAACAATTCGGATTTCGCCCCAGAAAATCGACTATCCACCCAATGACCATCTTTATTTCCAACACTCAAAATGCACAACTCAATCGGAAGAAAACAGCTGCGATTTGCTTAGATATCAATAAGGCATTTGATAGCATATGGCATAAAGGTTTGCTTTTCAAACTCCAAAAACTGAACACTCCTAAATACCTAATAGAAATAATCAAGGGCTTCTTAGAAGAGAGAATACTTGCAATTAAAATAAACGAGACAATCTCCACTTGTTTTTCCCCTGAACAGGGCACCCCACAGGGATCACCACTCAGTCCATTCCTCTATAACATATACTGCAGCGACATATATAACGGATCCAGCCGAGCCCAATATCATCTACAGTACGCAGACGACACAATAGTCGTTTCACATGAGAAAAGCGAAAGGAAATGCATGGAAGGCTTACAACTATACATGGACAATATGGTTACTTGGTTTCACAAATGGCGGCTTCAACCAAATCCTGGCAAATCCAATTTGATAATATTCAATCATAAAATACGTCCAAACTCACCAACACTAAAGATTGAAAACAACATCATTTCACCAGCACCCTCAATTAAATACTTGGGAATACATGTAGACAACAAAGCTAACATGAAACTGAATTCAAATATCGCCAAAAAAAAATCAATAAATCGAGCAAAACACTTCAGATGCCTTACATATAAAGACCAAGGAATTAGTTTAAAAAACTCGGTCAAAATTTACAAAAGTATTTGTAGACCCATCCTAGAATATGGGCACCCCCTGTACATAAATGTGGCAGATTCTGTATTACGAAACATTGAAGTAGGAGAAAGATCGGCACTAAGAATCATAACACGATTAAGACACCCACTCAACAAACTGCACAATCCGCCAAACGAGCTACTCTACGAAAAAGCTAACATACAACCAATTAAAGAAAGACTGATGGATCTGAATAGAAAATTCTCAGAAAGACTCAAAGACCTAGAGGATGTTGCAAGTATGATGCACAATGAGCCAGTAACCACCCCCCCAAGAAAATTCCCAATTCGAAGCGTGATGGACAGACTTCATGAACTACAATAGAATATACTTAATTCATAAATTTCATATGCAATGTATAATTTATGTAATTTTTTTTTTTTTTTTTTCTTTTTTTGTCACAAAGTTGTATAATCCACCAGGCTGAAGGACTTAGGTCGATGGCCATTGACTGTAGTCAATAAAAACTGTTATTATTATTATTATTACGGTAAACAGAACATTTTCTAACCTTTTAATGGAGCTTAAATTTTTCACTTTAATGGCATCAGAGCTTTCAAATCCATTTGTATAAATTGTTTTAGCAAAACGTAAGGAATATCGAATGCAGTAGTCTGTTACTTTGTAATAGTTCATTTTAAAAATTGAACAAATAAGAAATTACAATTTTGATTTCTATCACTTTTTGTTCATACGAATCAACGAATAAAATCGAATATATTTGAGCTTATAATCAGTTTCACTGCTTGACAGAATCTTACTTGAAGATGAATAAAATTTTTCGCCTTCGTTACGTTACAAACAATCGGAAATACTGCTCTGTTCGAAAATTATTTCACAAGAGTGAGTCAAGTATACCCTTCTGCATGAACTTAATGAACCCATTTCAACATAAATCTATATACATTCTGTCAAGAAAGTACCGGGAATTATCGATTTAAATCTGGCGGGGCAATGAGGCAGGTAAATTTTTTTTTCCTAGGTTGGTACCACTGTCCTTAATTACTATGCCAAGCTTGAGCGGGATCTGTCAACTAGTGTGTTTGCAACAGCTGATTAAGTCAGTCGATGTCAGCGTGCGTGCCGATTTTTACTATGGGTGATTACGTTGAGCAAAGAATTTATTTAAAGTTTTGTGTTGCAAATGAATTTTCGTGTGCCGATGCATTGAAAACGTTGCAAAAGGCCTTTGGAGATAATGCTCTATCGAAAACTCGTGTATATCAGTGGTACAGAGCCTTCAAGGACGGTCGTGAAGTGGTCGCCCATCGACGGCTTCGATCGAAGATAACGTCGATAAAATTAAGGAAAGGGTGCTGGAAAACCGTCGTACCATCTTGAGAGAGATAGCACATGATCTTAAGATATCCCACGAGTCCGCACGTACGATTTTGATTGATATTTTGGGCATGAGAAAGGTGGCCGCACGACTCGTACCGAAAGACCTGAATTTTCTTCAAAAACGTCATCGCGAACAGGTTGCTTCAGACATGCTGGATCGCTGTAATTCCGATTCTACATTCATGGAACGCATTATAACTGGTGATGAGACCTGGGTCTACGAGAACGATATGCAAACAAGCCAGCAATCATCGGATTAGGTGGCAAAAAATGAGCCGAAACCGAAAAAACCACGCCAAAGCCGCTCGAAAATGAAGGTGATGCTCATTGTTTTCTTCGATATCCGTGGCGTGGTGCACTACGAATTCGTTTCAGAGGGTCAGACGGTAAACAAGGAGTATTACCCAGGCGTTATGAAACGTTTACGTGAGCGTATCCGTAAGAAGCGGCCAAATTTGTGGGCGAACAACTCATGGATTTCGCATGACGATAACGCGCCTTCTCACCGAGCTACGATTGTGACTGACTTTCTCGCCAAAAACTCAACAAACGTGCTTCAGCAACCACCGTATTCGCCGGATTTGGCTCCCTGCGACTTTTTCCTCTTCCCAAAACTAAAATTGCCCCTTCGTGGCACCCGTTTTGAGTCGATTCAAGCCATAAAACAAAATTCGGCGCGAGAGCTAAAGTCCATCCCGGAAAGCGCCTATAAAAAATGTTTCGATGATTGGAAGTGCCGTTGGCATAGATGTATTGGAGCAAATGGAGCCTATTTTGAAGGCGACCCAATAAATTTTGACGATTAAATGTAAAAATGTTGTTTTAATTGAAAATTCCCGGTACTTTCTTGACAGAGTAGTATTATGCTATGCGAGGCGAATATAGGTACGTTGCAGATTTCTTAATGTTGTATATTACAGAGAAGTTTCGAGAAATCGACTTGACCAAATCGGGCTACTTTTTGTTCGAAATGTTTATAAGGATGATTGTTGAAATGACCCGACATATGGAAATATGTAATTAAGAGCTTATACTCTTAATTAGATATATACGGTAAAGATCTGCCTAACAGGTATATTCAAAATAAAAATTTTTTTCTCCAAATCGTAATCACGGTATGACTGTGCCTGACTTGAGCATGAGGTAAGATATCTTAATTCGAAACATGGAATTAAATCGAATATATTTGAGCTAATTATCAGTTTCACTGCTTGACAGAATCTGACTTGAAGAACGAATTACTTTTTGAGGATACGAATTTCGTAGTTTTAGTACATTTTAAAAATGGTGTATAATAACTTTTATTTCAAAGGTATTATATATTTACAGAAGACTTCTATTTGTATAGACAACGTAAGGATAAAGGAAAAAGTAGGTGGCGCTAGTTCACAATTCAAACAGATGAAATAAAATACAAAACAAAAATTCTCTAGAGGAGAAATTTTCCCTAGGATCGTGATTTCTAATGATTAAAAATAAAATGTTTAGAATAATCGAAGATAAATTTTGATAATTTCGAAAATAAAACTCAAATAATACTTATATTAATGACAAGAAGTGAAATTCATATGAAATTTATAAATTGAATTGAAATTTTTGGAATATCTAATCAAAATCTTTTAAAATCCGTACACATGAAAGTTTGATGATGAATATCTTTTGAACGGTTAATTTCATCTCCAAAACATAAGAAACCATTTTTATAGAGCAGTTAATTTCCAACAAAAATTTGTATTGCGCAATTTGTAAAAGTCATTTATTGTCGAGTTATAAAATTCATAAACAAAAATGAAATTTCTCTTAAAATAATCAAAATTAAATCCTTAATATCTTTCAAATGGTGAGGTTTACGGAAAAAATATAAGATACCTTTTTTGTAGATCATTAAATTCCCTAAAAAATTCTCTGGGAACATTTTTCTGTTCAATCGATAAATGATGAGGTATGAATTTTTTTCTATTGGACTGACAAAAAATACAAAACTGCTTAAAATTAAGAGCTCATATTTGGACTGGAAGAACTTTCCGTCGTAGAATTTGTGAACATTTGAAGAGTTTCCTCAACAATAAAAGTAATTCTACATATTCCAACCTTTTGTTAGAAACAGGACATACTTTCAACCATAACTTTGAAATTCTACATATAGAAAGCAAAAGTTATGCCTTAAATCTGTTAGAATCCCTAGAGATAAATAAACATAATAAAATTGGAATATTACTTAACGAACAAATAGATTTAAATAACTCACCTCTGTTTAATATATTCAGATAAGCTGGAATTTGCAGAGACCCCCTTTTTTGGGTTTTAGTGCTCAATAAAATAAAAATTTATTGTATTGTACTTACTGTAATATAAATAGCAACGGATTTCGGAAACAAGCTCAGTTATTCAAAATGTAATCTTGCCTGATGATGCTACTGTGATAGCGAAACATTTGTTGTAAACATAACAATAAAATTTTGTGAAAATCAGAATAACCTTATTTAAATATTATTTAAGGATATCGCAATTAAATGAATTGAGTATGGGGTCGGCTCTTGTATTTAAAATGAGAAAGATGTCACTTTACTATAAAATGTTAATAAGGTTAAATTGATGGAATATTTGGGGATTCTTTCAATCAAAAAAGCCATGGAGAAAAAGGAGAATTTAACAAATTCCCAAATACTCTTCGGGAACACCCCTATTTTGGATACTGTTATTTCCATGCGCCATAAAAATACACAGATGTCCTAAGTGTAATAAAAGAACCTTTTCAATTTTAAGTTTAGTTCCTTTTTGTTATCCTTTGAAGATCCTCGAAAGACCTCAACACGTGTCAGGATTCTGAATAAACTGTGAAAAATAAAAACTGTGTGAATTTTTTTTTAATAAAAAAGATATCGTCGATAAGAACAAGAGATCAGGAGTATTTTGGTTAAGCTGCGGTACATGTCGATATGTACACAAGAAGAGCTTTCGAGAAAAGGATCAATGAACATCATTGAAAATGAATCGAATTCTATCTATGTCAACCATCTACAAGAATCGGGACACTATTTTGACCATAATGTCGAAGTTCTCCATATCGAGAACGAATGTAATAGACGACCTTTTTGAAGCACTAGAAATAAAGCGGCATCATAAAAAACACATTTTACTTAACGACCAGAGAGATTTGAACCAATCCCCGTTATTCAACCTTTTTGAAAAAATTCTGAAAATTCCCAAAACAAACCTTCATTTCATACTTATTGCACTTTTATAAAGAAAATAGACAATTTCTAAAAAATTAACATTAGGCAATGTAATGGATTGTTGGATCTTGCATGAAGGACAAAGTTTACTTGTAAAATAGTGGACACCTATAAAAATTGCTAACATTATCCCTAAGTTTGACTGAAATTCATTGTTATTGTCTATGTCGAAGTTATATTTCTCATTATTTATAAACAAAGTACTTTGTCGATGTTTCAACAAAAATTACATTATACTGAATTGTTTCAGCCGTTACTATTTGGTAGTTGATCATAATTAAAACAAATTGTAGAAATTACTATGTTTTACTACCAATAAAAATATATATTGCACATTTTCTTGTGACTCGAGTTTCGGGAAGTGAACTATTCCATCATCAGACAACTGAAGACCTAACAGTGGTACAGTGGTATTTAAACAAAAGTGATAGATGTTTTGAATATTTCAACAGATTCTCGGTAACACCTAATAGTGGTACAGAGGTTTACAAGCGTAACGGGATAAAAAACCGGGTTAAAAAAGAGGATAAAAACAGATATCGGAATGTCGGCAATCGACAAAGAAGGTTGTTAAACAGATGGTACCCATTTAAATATCTGAAATAATTTTATTATTATATTATTGTGAACTAATTTGAAAATTTCAACAGATTCTAGATAATCGAGTTTATTCCCTTTTGATCCTACATGTAAAATTTTAAGATTATCTATTGTGGGAAAGGAATGACCGTTTTCTAGACAATGAGTGGAAAATAAAAATTTTGTTTATTTTTTATGAAATAAAAAGGAACGGTTTTTTACTTGATAGAAGGATTATTACAAAATTTGAATATCAAAACAGATTGAATCTGTTAGTCTTCTACAATTTTAATTTCAAAAAATTTACTTAAGAAACTTTAAGAATTAAATTAATGTCTTTATAAGCACTGCTCATATTTAATAGACGTATAAAATCGAAATTCATCATACAATATCAAATGGAATTTAAGAAAAACCAACGAATATGAATTGCCAATTAAAATTAATAAATAAATAAACAAACATTTTTTGTTTCGTTCCAGGCATGCGTACTGAACTCTTCACACAAACGTACGAAGCCCTGTTTGTTACAAAATGTATTGTTTTTTGATCCTATATTTATGAAAAATAACTCTTTTTGGTTGGATTTTCTTAAATTCCATTTGATATTGTATGATGAATTTCGATTTTATAGGTCTATTAAATATGAGCAGTGCTTATAAAGACATTAATTTAATTCTTAAAGTTTCTTAAATAAATTTTTTGAAATTAAAATTGTAGAAGACTAACAGATTAAATCTGTTTTGATATTCAAATTTTATTTTTTATGAAACTCATTTCATGTTCGTTGAACCTCGTCTTGAAGGAAAGTCCTGTTTGTCCTATATATTTATTACTGCACGTAGAACAAGATAACTCATAAACTCCTGATTTGCGTATGTTAGGAGTAGGGTCCTTTGCGTTAAATAAAGAAAAAATTCTACTTCTGCCACTCATTGTCCAGAAAACGGTCATTCCTTTCCCACAATAGATAATCTTAAAATTTTACATGTAGAATCAGAAGGGAAGAAACTCGATTATCTAAAATCTGTTGAAATTTTCAAATTAGTTCACAATAACAATAATGTAAAAATAATGAATGACTGTACGGAGCTATGCCAATCGAAAATATTTGAGATATTTCAAGAGTAACATCTGTTTAAAACCTTTTTCAACGAACATAAAATGAATTTAATGAAAAGTAAACAAAAATTCAACTTTTGCCACTCATTCTTTAGAAAACAGTAATTCCTTTCGACAAAAGAAAATCTTAAGAAAATTTTACATGTAGATTCAAAAGAAAAGAAACTTGATTATTGAAATTTTCAAATTAGTTCATAATAAAAATAATTGAGATATTTAAATGGGTACCATCTGTTTAACAACCTTCTTTGTCGATTGCCGACATTCCAATATCTGTTAGAAGGCCCCCCTTTTTTAACCCGGTTTTTTATCACGTTCCGCTTGTAAACCTCTGTACCACTATTAGGTGTTATCTAGAATCTATTGAAATATGCAAAATATGTATCAATTTTGTTTAAAAACCTCTGTACCACTGTCAGGTCTTCAGTTGTTTGATGATGGGGTACTTCACTTCCCGAAACACGAGTCACAAGAAAATGTGTAAAAAATATATTTTTATTGGTAGTAAAACTTAGTTATGTCTACAATTTGTTTTAAAAATTACATTTACAGAATATTTATGTTCTATCCATTTTAAATATTTACTCTCTCAATTTTTCTGGAGGATTGCAATAAAAATAAGAATAATAGTAGCGGAAAGTAAGTACATTTCTCAAAATCTGCGGCACCATTAGTAAAATTTCAGAAGAATTGAACAACTCTGTGGCATTTCTGGAATGTACGGTAAATACAGAATGTGTGGAAATTCAGAATAAGGAAAAGTCTGAATTTAATATGGACTCGGATAATGGAGATTACTCAGACGTAATCATGTTCAAGTTGAAAAAAAAGTTCAAATAACTGCTCAATTCTACAATCAAAACGAGGGTAACGTAAGGACCACAGTTGGAGATTTTAATGATAACGTATCAAAACATATGTGGGAAGGGAATAAGTTTGGAAATGAGACGCTAAATCCTTAAAGAGACGTTTCACGACTTTATTGTTGCTTCTTCAAGCTCTATAAACAAACACATAGATATAGTTAATTAAACATTGTAAAACTTGCATACTATTCTACATTTCTTGGATGTGGTAAACATCCCGTCAATTTTTACCATTTGAAATAATGTATGGATCCAAAATGAACAAACAAATAATTTATCGTCAGGCGAATTGCACAAGTCAGTTGATTAAAACGATATTCTCCTTCACATGATAAATAAACAAACATTTACGTACTCCACTGACAATCAGAGGATTGCGGCCCAGTTATTTCATTAACGGATAATCTGAAATGACCCCCTCAAGTAACGACTCAACAACAGAAAACATAATTGAGCTAAATGATATAGAAATAAATAAACTGACAAACATACTGAGTTGAGAAACGTCACTTGAAAGAATGATTTGGCGTCTCATTTTCAAACTTATTCCATTCCCACAAATATTTTGATTCGTTATAGAAGGAGGAATACCACATAGATTGATTTTAATGATAACCTTCCAGAACGAATTATTCGTCACCAATATGTTATGGAATTACTTAAAACATTTCGAAATACAGGTACTGCAAATAATAAAAACGCTACAAGAATCCAAATATAGTTCTTTTCTCTGCTAAACAATTTGAATAATTTCCAGCAAAATTTAATATTTTGAAATTTGTTATACATTTATTCAAAAACCAATGTGAATGTAATAAAAGCCTTGTGGTAGGATTCTAGTGTATGTTAAATAATGTTCTATTCACATGTTTAATTAGCTCAAAAGATGTTTAAGTAGTATAGAAAATAAGAAATGAATATTGCACCGAATGTCAAGCTTTAAGACCAGGCATTATACGTGATTTCTATTTTTTGCCCAAAAAATATTTCATATAACGCAAATGAATTACTCAATAAAGACAAAAATTTACCAATCGGGGAAAACCAATAGTTTTTCTTTAACATCAATGTCCATATTTCTTCGTTTAAAATGCCTTTTTTGAATCGTTCGATCTCCTTGCTTTCGTTCCTGTTTGAAATCAGCCCTGGTTCACTTTAATAATATTTCCAAGTATCAA
Organism: Megalocaria dilatata; assembly: GCA_034642435.1. Classification (NCBI taxonomy): domain Eukaryota; kingdom Metazoa; phylum Arthropoda; class Insecta; order Coleoptera; family Coccinellidae; genus Megalocaria; species Megalocaria dilatata. The sequence continues at coordinate 42,747,431 of CM067862.1, read as the reverse complement.
CTATATTTTTTAATGAACATCATACAAGTTACTAGAGAACAAATATAAACTACATTTTATGTTTGTCCATGTTGCAGAAAATATCACATAAAAAAATGATGCCACTTTGGTACAATAAATTAACAGCCATTTTGTACAAGATCATAGAATGTTACGTAAGCACCACATGCGCAGTAAAGCGGCAGGTTTCGTCAATACAACCTCGCGATCGGACAATTGTGTATTTGTCATAGATAACTTAAAAATATAATAGTTTTTCTATGGTTATTGTGTAGTGTACCTAATGCACAGATTAACAAAAAATAAATATAACCTCCTTGATCCAGCAGCAACTAAAGGTGTTGGTTGATCTATGCATAGATAAATGGAATGTTCTGGTTTATATATGGATCTATGACTAATGCGCAGAGAATATTGGCTTGACTGATAAACAAAAAATAATAAGGTTATTTGATTTTCACAAATTTTCATTGTTAAGTAAATGGAAATGTTCAGTGTAGAAAAAAAAATTCAGGTCATAAAATGGCACTTTAATGGTCAATCAATTCAAGAGACAAATTCATTTATTGTTGCTTTTGAAGATAGGCCGATTTTTTGAAGTTCGCCTATTTCTAAAATGATTAAAAAATTGCAGAAATGCATGCAAGTATTGCAAGATCGATAAACCATTAAAAACCATTAGTGAAAATTTTCTGAAAAAAGAAGTAGAGATGCGTGTTGCTGTTGAAACCAGTGTTCAAGTAAACATATTGCCGAACAAGTGTTTGGAATATTTTGAAAAGAAATGATTACAGATGTTATAAGGTTCAAATAAACCAAGAACAGTACAAATAAAGCACCACTACTAATAATTACAACAAACAGCAACCAGGCACAGACAGAAAGTATACAATACGAATAGATAACTTGTGAGGGTCGGGCCACTTTAGTTATATACAAAGGCAATGCATTTTAGTTAAAATATTCCGATCGGATCAAATAACACTGAAGCAAAATACAATAATGAAACGCGATGAGTTGAACTGGAGAAGTACAAGCCAATCAAAAATACTTCGAATTATAGCAAATGCTCCATGGTACATCATTAAACAAACCCTATACGAAGATTTACCAATCCCTTTTGTAAAGGATGTCATCAAAAAGAAGAGCGAGAAACATTCTAAACTGGAAAGCCATATCAACCATCTATTGCATCCATTGGTACTGCCTCAATATAGAAGACTAAGAAGAAAATGACCAACTGACTTGAGATATAAGGGGCTTTTTCACTGGAAAAGACCAATGTCATGCGAGAGCCTCAAGCTCCGCAGTTGGCAAATTAAATTATAGAATGTGTGATTGCTAATAAATGTATTTTAATAAAAAAAAAAACTTCATAACAAAACCTATATAATGCAAATGTATAAATACAAGATATAAAAGTACATAAACAGCTTATCTATTTAATTTTGAACTCGCTTCATAGTGATTTTTTTATAGGTGTGCTACTTGCAGGAATTTCCTGAAGCTCTTTTTCTAAATCATCATCAGTTATGTCACTTATTGTGTGATATTTTCCTCGTTTGTCTAATTTTGAATTTAAATTTGTTATCCTATTTAAGGCAGTTTTATCCCCTGGAGAGAGCGTACGAACTACTTTTCTTATTCGTAGAAAATTTACATAAGTAACAATTGTTTTTTCAAATTTAAATCAACTAAAACCATACGAACTTTGAGCCTACTTTTTTCACCTCTAAAATATTTACACGTCATTTCTGTTCCTTAAAAACGAACCAGACATATGTGATTTTTGAGAGCGAATTTCCGAGATGCAGCATAACCACATAAGTTACATTTATGACGCTCTAAATTTAAATGAACCCTATCAACGTGTCTCTTGAGATTATGTAGGTGAATCGTGGTGAATTCACAATAGACGCATTCATTTCTTTCAAAATTTAAATGGACAGTGTCGATGTGATCCTTAAGACTCCTTTTCCCACCCGTAGTAAAATCGCATAAGTTACATTTATGTCGCTTTAAATTCAAATGAACCTCATCTAAATGAGCCTTGAGACCACTCGTTCTATATGCGGAATATTCACACAAGTGACACTGATGTCGCTTTAAATTTAAATGAACCTTATCTACATGTCTTTTGAGATTTTGTTGGTGAGTCGTGGTAAATTCACAATAGACGCATTTCTTATTTTCCAAATTTAAATGGACAGTGTCTGTATGATCTTTAAGACTCCTTTTCCTGCCTGTAGTATAATCACATAAGTTACATTTATGTCGCTTCAAATTTAAATGAACCAAGTCTACGTGACTCTTCAAATAAACTTTTATATTTGTAGCGTAATCACATGAGAAACATTTATATCGCTTCAAATTTAAATGAATCGAATTTATATGACTATTCATATTAGATTTAGAATTTGTAGCATACTCACATAAGTTACATTTATGTGGCTTCAGATTTAAATGAACAAAGTCTACGTGACTTTTCAAGCAACCTTTTATATTTGTAGCGTAATCACATAAGAAACACTTATGTCGCTTCAAATTTAAATGAATCGCATCTATATGACTTTTCATATTAGGTTTATGATTCGTAGCATAATCACATAAGTTACATTTATGTTGCTTCAATTTTAAATGTACCGAGTCTATATGTTCTCGCAGAAAAACTTTCTCATTTGTAGCGTAATCACATAAGCTACATTTATGTCGCTTAAAAGTTGAATGAACCGAGTCTATATGTTTTTGCAGAAAAGCTATCTTATTTGTAGCATAATCACATAAGTTACATTTGTATCGCTTCGAATTAAAATGAACCGTGTTTATATGAGTTTTCACGCTAGATTTAAAATTTGTAGCGAAATCACATAAGTTACATCTATGTTGCTTCAAGTTTAAATGAACCGACTCTATATGAGTCTTCAGATAATATTTCGTACTTGAAGCATAATCACATAAGCAACATTTGTGATTCTTCGAATTTAAATGAACGGAGTTTAAATGATTATTTAGACTGATTTTTGCGTTCGCGGTATAATCGCAAAAATTACATTGATGTGGTCTCAACTTCAAATGAACCGAGTCGATATGTTTTTTCAGAGAACGCTTCGCATTCGTAGCATAATCACAAAAGTTACATTGATGTTGCTTCAAATTTGAACGAACTGAATCCTGAGGCCTTTTAAGAGTTCGTTTTCCAATTTTTTCGGCGACAAATCCGTCTGCACCCACATGCTCCGAATTGAATCTAAATATATCGGAATCGCTAAATTGTTGATGACAAATTTCAACCGGGGAGTACGAAACATTCATCCCCTGATGAAATTGTCCGGAGCTTTCATCAATTTCACTTTTAACGAAATTTTTTCTATCGTAAAGTTCATTTTTATCGGTGAATTGTTCCACGATGTCAACATCATCGACTTTCTCTTTCTTGACTTCCCAGCTCTGTTGATTATCCAGGTACGGAGAACTGAAACATCAGAATTGTTGTTACATATTTTAAAATTTCAATAAATCCATCTACATCATAGTAAAGTCACATTGAAAGAATTGAAGTATGCTCAGAGTGTTGCACATGCGAACTAAAATATGGAACATATCAAGATTGCAACTTTGCTTTATTTTGAGAAGCGCGCTTGGTTAGTGAAATTTTCATCGCAAAAAAGCAATCAAGCAAAGCAGGTAAAATACGTTAAACAGAACATTTTCTAACCTTTTAATGGAGCTTAAATTTTTCACTTTAATGGCATCAGAGCTTTCAAATCCATTTGTATAAATTGTTTTAGCAAAACGTAAGGAATATTGGATGCAGTTGTCTGTTACTTTGTAATAGTTCATTTTAAAAATTGAACAAATAAGAAATGACTACTTTCTTTTCTATCACTTTTTGTTTATTAGCCAAGAATTAGCCAAAAAGGGACATCAAGTCGGAAATATCCTTAATTGTAGGAATAGGGTAACCAAAGAGCCTTTAAATATGTATTTCATTGATTTAGAGCCAGCCATCAATAATAAAGATATCTACAAATTTCAACATCTTCAATATAGATCAATACAAATTGAACCACCTAAAAAAACTAAAGGTATCACACGATGTCAGCAATACGGACACTCAAAGTCATATTGTAACAGACCAAATGCGGAGGGGAGCGTAACACTACAATGTGAGACACCCCAGCTGAATGTGCACTATGCGAAGGTGCTCATCCAGCAAATTATAAGGGATGTGAATTTTATCGCAAACTATTGAAATCAAACAACGCAAACAATAGATTAAACATTCATAATAGGACAAATACACAAATAAATCCTGCAATTATATCACAACTTCCACAACAACAAACTCTAATCAATAATGCTTCAGCTTCCAAGACAACTGGAGAGCATGCAGGTATGCAATTTCCGCAACAGCAACAAACCAGAAGTTATGCAGACGCTACCAAGAACATAAATATCGAACCATCAACTGATATAAATAGTATTATGAATAGATTCTTAGATGAGTTTAAAACCATGTTCCAACAGCTCATACAACAGAATAATATGGTATTAAACATGCTAACCACAGTCATAAGTAAAATTCGCTAAGTTTATAAAAGTCGCAGAATGGAATTCCAATGGTCTGCTGCAACATAAAAATGAGGTTGAGTATTTTCTCCATCAGAACTCCATAGACGTCCTTCTCATAAGTGAAACACATTTCACCCATAGATCCTACTTCAATATAGCAAGTTATACCACATACTGTACAAATCATCCAGATAATACTGCCCATGCTGGTACTACCATTTTAATCAAGAACACTTTCAACCATATAGAACTACCAAAATATCAATGTGACCATCTGCAGGCAACAGTGTTAAAAGTTCAAACTCTACCATTTGATTTAGTGGTTGCTGCAGTCTATTGTCCACCTCGGCATAATACCAAGAAGGAAGATTTCAAGGCTTTCTTCCAAATTCTGGGATCTAAATTCATTGCAGGTGGTGATTATAACAGCAAGCACACCTTATTTGGTTCACGACTCATTACAACTAAGGGTAGAGAACTAGCGGACCTCATTCAGGAAAATAATTACTCCACACTATCAACTGGAACCGCTACTTATTGGCCAACAGATCCTAATAAAACACCAGACTTACTAGACTTTTTCATAACAAATGTATTTCTTCTACCTATATGAATATTGTTCCAAGCTATGATCTATCATCAGATCACTCCCCTATCATAGCCACAATAAGTAGCGTTGTAATTCATAAAAAATCAATTCCTCGATTGCATAGTAGAAAAACAGACTGGAATGAATACAGAAGTTTAATCGAAGAACATATATGCCTGAATGTAAGTCTTAAAAGACCAAGTGAAATAGATGGAGTATTGACATCATTTGTTCATCTTCTTAAATATTCTGTGGGAAAAGCCACGCCTACTTCTGAAGAAAAGTGTAAAACATATAATGTTCCAGAGGAAATCAAAAGACTTCTAGCACAGAAGAGAAGAGTTAGAAAGAGATGGCATCGGATACACTCGCCTGCAGACAAGACCATCTTGAACAGATTAACAAATGAACTAAAATTTAAGATGAAAGAACACAAAGAATTGTCATTCAACAACTATGTGTTAAGTTTAAATAGATATGATAATTCAGTGTGGAAATCAATAAAAAACTCAAACAAACCAAAAATCCATATACTACCTTTACGCAACATACCAGGATCAACTATTCAATGGGCAAGGACTGACAATGAAAAGGCTCAAACATTTGCAGAACATCTGGCTGAAGTATTCACACCCAATGATGACATACACGATTACGAAGTTGAAAGAGAAATGTTAAATATTCCTTCTAATACGACTCCTATTAAAAGTATCATCATAAAAGAACTACAAAAAGAAATAAAATACCTGAACACACGAAAAGCTGCCGGAATAGATGAGGTCACACCAAAAATGATCAAGGAACTGCCTAAGAAAGGAGTAGCAATGATGGCATATATATTCAATGCTATCCTGAGACAAAATTATTGGCCAGAACACCTAAAAACTGCACATATAATCCTCATACTGAAACCCGGCAAGAATTCAAACGCTGTAACATCATATAGACCAATTAGCTTACTGCCAACTTTATCTAAGATATTGGAGAAAATTTTGCTATTGAGAATAAAGTCGGATCCCAACACCCAAGAATGGATTCCTCCACACCAATTTGGATTCAGAACAAATCACTCCACCATACAGCAGACACACAGAATAAGTCATGAGATAAGCAAAGCCCTGGAACTCAAACAATACTGCACATCTGCTTTTTTGGATGTAAGCCAGACCTTTGATAAAGTCTGGCATTCTGGACTATTGTATAAGATAAAGAAATGTCTGCCATTATACTGCTACAAACTGATGAGATCTTATCTTACTGGAAGGAGATTCAGAGTAAGGGTGAATGATAAAGTGTCTGATTTTTATCCTATTCAGTCCGGTGTTCCCCAAGGAAGTGTTATGGGACCGTTTTTGTATACGCTGTATACGGCAGATATGCCCACAAATGCGAATACGATAATGGGAACTTTTGCAGATGATGCTGCAATTCTTGCAAGCCATGAAGATCCCAAAGAGGCATCTAATAGATTGCAAATTCATCTTGATGAAATAAAAGAATGGCTGCATAAGTGGAAGATAAAGGTTAATGAAACCAAGTCAGTTCAAGTAAATTATACTCTTCGAAGAGACCAGTGTCCACCCATCTTTATAAAACAAGCTGCTGATATATAAAACGATCATAAAGCCCATATGGACATACGGAATTGAACCTTGGGGATGTACAAGTAAGTCCAATGTAACTCTTGTCCAGAGAAGCCAATCGAAAATACTGAGATTGCTAACAAATGCTCCATGGTATGTATCAAATCAAACCCTACATGAAGATCTGAAAATACCTTATGTGAAGGATGTCATCAAGGAACAGAGCCAAAAACATCACACTAAGTTAGATGGTCATATAAACGACTTACTACAACCGTTGCTTCAACCTCAAGACATGAGAAGACTCAAAAGGACCTGGCCAGCTGATATGGGGTAGATTTAAAATGGTCTTTTCACTGGAGAAGACCATATCAAATCATTTGAGAGCTCAAAGCTCTGTAGACAGCAAATTAGCTCATAGAATTGTTGTATTCTGATTGCTAATGAATAAATGATAATAAAAAAAAAAATTCAAAACCAATGTGAATGTAATAAAAGCCTTGTGGTAGGATTCTAGTGTATGTTAAATAATGTTCTATTCACATGTTTAATTAGCTCAAAAGATGTTTAAGTAGTATAGAAAATAACAAAATGAATATTGCACCGAATGTTAAACTTTAAGACCAGGCATCTACTTCCTGTATCAAATTATACGTTGATTTTGGCCAAAAAGTATTTCATATAACGCAAATGAATTACTCAATAAAGACAAAAATTTACCAATCGGGGGAAACCAATATTTTTTCTTTAACATCAATGTCCATATTTCTTCGTTTAAAATGCCTTTTTTGAATCGTTCGATCTCCTTGCTTTCATTCCTGTTTGAAATCAGCCCTGGTTCACTTGAATAATATTTCCAAGTATCAACTATATTTTTTAATGAACATCACACAAGTTACTAGAGAACTAATATAAACTACATTTTATGTTTGTCCAGGTTACAGAAAATATCAGATAAAAAAATGATGCCACAATAAATTAACAGCCATTTTGAACAAGATCATAGATAGACAAAGGATATTTTATAGTTTTCTTTTTTAGAATTCCCTTCGGGCTTATGGGCTCAAGTGAATTGTTTGTCCAAGATAGGTTACGGATAAAAATCTGTAATCTATGGAGTTCAACCTCTGTACTCTAAATTTTTATCCATAATTATTGGAAAGTGGTTTCATCCAAAAGTCGAATGTTAACGTAAGCACCACATGCGCAGTAAAGCAGCAGGTTTCGTCAATACAACAACCTCGCGATCGCACAATTGTTTTATTGTCTTACATACTAATAATAGTTTTCTATGGTTATTGTGTAGTGTACCTAATGCACAGATTAGCAAAAAATAAATATAGCCTCCTTGATCCAGCAACAACTAAAGGTGTTGGTTGATCTATGCATGGATAAACGAGAATGTTCTCGTTTATGATGGATCTATGACTAATGCTCAGAGAATACTGGCTTGACTGATAAACAAAAAATAATAAGGTTATTTGATTTTCACAAATATTCATTGTTAAGTAAATCGAAATGTTCAGTGTAGAAAACAAATTCAGGTCATAAAATGGCACTTTTATGGTCAATCAATTCAAGAGACTAATTCATTTATTGTTGCTTTTGAAGATAGGCCGATTTTTTGAAGTTCGGCCATTTCTAAAATGATTAAAAAATTGCAGAAATGCATGCAGGCATTGCGAGATCGATAAACCACCAAAAACCATTAGTGAAAATTATCTGAAAAAAGAAGTAGAGATGCGTGTTGCTGTTGAAACCAGTGTTCAAGTAAACATATTGCCGAACAAGTGTTTGGAATATTTTGAAAAGAAATGATTACCGATGTTATAAGGTTCAAATAAACCAAGAAATTTTTCCAGAAAAATGGAATTTTGTGAAACTATGATGGAGAAAGTAAATGAAAATAGTTTATTCCTTAAAATCTTATTCACTAATGAGTCATGGTTTTCCTTGAATAGAAAACATAACCCATCAGTATCTAGGAAGAATAAGCGTCCGAGTATTCCTGTGCGTATTCCCAAAAACTTAATGTTTGGACTGGGATTCTGGGGAATTACATGTTAGGTCCGTTATTTCTTGATAGCAACCTCAACACTGCCAAATATTTGGAGCTATTACAGAACCAAATTATTCCGACAACTCCCAATCGATTTCGATGATATCTGGTTTCAACAGGATGGTTGTTCAAGTCACAACGACGAGCAGTCACACAATATCTCAGGACGACTTTTTCGGACTGTGTTATTTCTACAAATGGCCCTCCAACGGATCACCAGATTTAACTCCCTATGATATTTTCTTTAGGGATATTTGAAAAATTTGGTTTAAGGGCATGAAATTGTTAGTGACGAATATTAACGAATTAAGATTCAAAATAATCCAACTTTTGTGCAAAAATAGCAACTATGCTGAATCTGCTCATAGATATGAGATTATCTCTTTATAATAGGCTCAATAAAGTGGATTATTTGAAGCTGGCATTCAGTCTCGGAGGATTACCGAGTCTTTTCACCCGTCTTTTCACCCGTTGTTAGTAAAGCTACACAGTGAACCCAATAGTGCACCGTGTCTAAATCACTTAATTCTACATATCGTTAGGTTGGTAACTTGCTTGAATCAGATATCATTCTTATACAGTGGAAAGGATTAGAGAGGACCGGATAATAAAAAAAAACTTCATAACAAAACCTATATAATACAAATGTATAAATACAAGATATAAAAGTACATAAACAGCTTATCTATTTAATTTTGAACTTGCTTCATAGTGATTTTCCTTATAGGTTTGATACTTGCAGGAATTTCCTGACCAAAAACAATTTGGAAAAATTTTGAAAGAAATTTTTTACCCAAAAATAAATTTTTAAAAATTTTCTCAAAAAAAATAAATTTTGAAAAAATTCTTACCCAAAAAAAAATTTCGAAAAAGTTTTACCCAAAAAAAAGTTTTAAAAAAATTTCTCCCAAAAAAAAAATTTTGGTAAAATTTTTCTCCAAAAAAAATTTTTTTTCACCTAAAAAAGTTGACAAAAAAAATTTCACCCAAAAAAAATTTTTTTTGTTTCACATGAAAAAGTGACCAAAAAAAATTTTTACCCAAAAAAATTTTCTCCCAAAAAATTTTTTTTCACCTGAAAAAATTGACCAAAAAATAATAACAATGTTTACCAAAAAAAAAATTTTCAAAATTTTGACCCAAAAACTTTTTTTTTCAAATAAAGAAACTGTCAAAAAAAAATTTTTTTAATTTTCAGCAAAAAAAATTTTTTTTTGGGTGGAAATAAAGACAAATTTTTTTTGGTCACTTTTTATGAAAAAAAAATTTTTTGGGTGAAATTTTTTTCGAAAAATTTTTTGAGTCAGTTTTTTCAGGAGAAAAAAATTTTTTTTGGGAGAAAACTTTCTCCAAAAAATTTTTTTTTTGGTACAAATTTTTTTTGGGCACTTTTTTATGTGAAAAAAAATTTTGGTTGGGAAAAATTTTTTTTGGTCACTTTTTTATGTGAAAAAAAATTGTTTCAAAATTTTTTTTCACCTGATAAAACTGACTAGAAAATAATTTTTGGAAAAAATTTTCACTCTAAAAAAATTTTCAACCAAAAAAAAAGTTGAAAAAATTTTCAACGAAAAAACAATTTTTTTTTCACATAAGAAAAGTGACCACAAAAAATTTGAAAAAATTTTTACCCAAAAAAAAATTTCTCCCGAAAAATAATTTTTGGAGAAAGTTTTCTCACAAAAAAAATTTTTTTGACCTGAAAAAACTGACCAAAAAATTTTTTTTTTCACATAAGTGACCAAAAAAAATTTTTTCTTCAAAATTTTCACCCCATAAAACAATTTGAGAAATTTTTCACTTAGAACAAAATTTTTCTTTCACATAAAAAAAGTAACCAAAAAATTTTCACCCAAAAAAAAATTTTCCAAAAAAATTTTTCCCCAAAAAGAATTTTTTTTTCACATGAAAAAGTGCCCAAAAAAATTTGTGAAAAAAAATTTTGAAATTCTTTTTTTTTCACATAAAGTGATAAAACACTTCGAAATTCGAGTCACTGTATATTCAGTTAATAAAATGTGACAGAAAACCAAGTAATTTCTTATTTCATTCCATTTAAAAATGAACCATCACAAAGTGAAGGACGACTCCATCCAATATATAAATTATCATTTCAGTCGATATTTGATAGAAGTATTCAATAAAATTAAATTCAGAATTATTTCTGGAAACTTCAATACACAAAAGGTATTAAAAATCATTTATTAAAATAGTACCATAATATTTACAATAAATATAAAATACAATATTTATTAAATGTCAAGCAAGAAAAGTTTTTCACATTATGAACGTATAAATACAAAAGTACATAAACAGCTTTTCCATTTAATTTTGAACTCGCTTCATAGTGATTTTTTTATAGGTGTGGTACCTGCAGTAATTTCCAGAAGCTCTTTTTCCAGATGGTAATCAGTCATGTCATTATTTGAAGCGAATACTTTGGCCAGATGCTCAGTAAATGGGTGGTACATGTTTAATTGGTCTTTTTAAGTTTTTTAAAGGTTCAGGTTTAGAATTATCATATCTATCAAGATTAGTGACATACTCCTTGAATGATTTTTCCCTCGTTTTTTTTAATTTTGAATTTCAATTCGTTTATTATCCTATTAAAGGTGGTTTTATCTACTGGAGAGAACTTTGGGACTACTTTTCTTATTTATAGAAAATTTACACAAATCTCACTTGTAAAATATTTAAGAGTCATTTCTGTTGCTTAAAAATAAACCGAATATATGTGGTTTTTTAGAGCGGATTTTTGATATGTAGCTTAATCACATAAGTAACATTTATGTGATGCTTTGAATTTAAATGAACTGTATTTATATGATCTTTGAGACTACTCATTTTATATGCAGAATATTCAAACAAGTGACATACTATACATTCTGCTTCAAATTTGAATGAACTGAGTTTAAATGTTTGTTTAGATAACGTTTTTGATTTGCAGAATAACCGCACAAGTGACATACATGTTGCTTCAAATTCAAATGAACCGAGTCTGTATGTTCTTTTAGATGATGTTTTGAATTTGCGGCATAATCACATAAGTCACATTTATGTTGTTTCAAATTCGAATGAACCGAGTCTATATGTTTCTGCAGAGCAGTTTTTCTTCTTGCGGCATAATCACAGAAATTACACTGATGTGGTCTCAAATTCAAATGAACGAAGTCCATATGTTGTTTCAGAAGATATTTTAAATTCGTAGCATAATCACACGAGCAACATTTATGTTTCTTCAAATTTAAATGAACCGAGTCGACGTGTTGTTGCAAAGTTCGTTTTTCGTTTGCGGCATAATCGCATAACTTGCACTGATGTTGTCTCAAATTCAAATGAACCGAGTCTATATGTTGTTGCAGATTACCTTTGTCGTATGCGGCATATTCACATAAGTCACATTTATGTTGTCTCAATTTCAAATGAACCGAGTCTTTATGTTGTTGCAAATTACCTTTGTCATTTGCAGCATAGTTACATAAGTTACATTTATGTTGTCTCAATTTCAAATGAACCGAGTCTAAGTGTTTTTTCATATGATATTTCAAATTTGTAGCATAATCACATAAGTTACATTTATGTCGCTTCAAATTCAAATGAACCGAGTCTATATGTCGTTGCAAAGTTCCTTTTTCATTTGCGGCATAATCGCAAAAATTACATTTATGTCGCTTCAAATTTGAATCCCGAGGCCTTTTAGGAGTTCGTTTTCCAATTTTTTCGGCGACAGATCCTCCTGTACCCGCACGCTCCGAATTGAATTTAAATATATTGGAATCACTGAATTGTTGATGACAAATTTCAACCTGGGAGTACGAAAGATTCATCCCCTGATGAAATTGTCCGGAGCTTTCATCAATTTCACTTTTAATGAAATTTCTTCTATCGTAAACTTCATTTTTATCGATGAATTGTTGCACGATGTCAACATCATCAACTTTCTCTTTCCTGGCTTTCCAGCTCTGTTGATTATCCAAGTGTGGAGAACTGAAACATCAGAATTGTTGTTACATATTTTAAAATTTCAATAAATCCATCCACATCATAGTAAAGTCATATTGAAAAAATTGAAGTGTGCTCAGAGTGTTGCACATGCGAACTAAAATATGGAACATATCAAGATTGCAACTTTGCTTTATTTTGAGAAGCATGCTTGGTTAATGAAATTTTCATCGCAAAAAGGCAATCAAGCAAAGCAGGTAAAATACGGTAAACAGAACATTTTCTAACCTTTTAATGGAGTTTCTTAAGTTTTTCACTTTGTTGGCATCAGAGCTTGCAAATCCAATTGTATAAATTATTTTAGCAAAACGTAAGGAATATCGGATGCAGTAGTCTGTTACTTTGTGATAGTTCATTTTAAAAATTGAACAAATAAGAAATGACTACTTTCTTTTCTATCACTTTTTGTTTATTGAGGATACGAATTTCGTAGTTTTAGTACATTTTAAAAATGGTGTATAATCAGTTTTATTTCAAAGATATTATATACTAGTTGACCCGGCCACGCGTTGCTGTGGCTAAAGTTTTTGTTATATTACATTATAGTAAACAATCTAAGAGGAACAATAAGAGAACATCAGTCACGGAGTCCACTATGCTTTTTCACACGGATGGTAATTATGCTGTTAAAATGTAGCTTATATGACACGTTCGTAGATTTACCATAGCAGCGCCATCTATTGATTACTTACTCAACCCAGTCGAAAGGTATCGACATCTGTTAGAATCATTTGGAGTTAACAGATAATTGTGACTGTCAAATAATAACAAACAAATAATTAGCAATAAATTAAAATTGCGACTATAATTTGAGACTTAAACTATCCTATCTCTCAAGTTGAATCGAACTGCACATGGTGTGCGAATTTTATTATAATCGGTTAAGTGGTTTAGGAGTCCATTGAGGACAAACATTGTGACACGAGATTTATATATATTAAGATAAGATTTATAGAAAACTTCTATTTGTATAGACAACATGAGGATAAAGGAAAAAGTAGGTGGCGCTAGTTCACAATTCAAACAGATGAAATAAAATACAAAACAAAAATTCTCTAGAGGAGAAATTTTCCCTAAGATCGTGATTTCTAATGATTAAAAATAAAATGTTTAGAATAATTGAAGAAAAATTGCGATAATTTCGAAAATAAAACTCAAATAATACTTATATTAATGAGAAGAAATGAAATTCACATGAAATTTATAAATTAAATTGAAATTTTTCGAATATCTAATCAAAAACTTTTAAAATCCGTACACATGAAAGTTTGATGATGAATATCTTTTGAACGGTTAATTTCATCGCCAAAACATAAGAAACCATTTTTATAGAGCAGTTAATTTCCAAAAAAAATTTGTATTGCGCAATTTGTAAAAGTCATTTATTGTCGAGTTATAAAATTCATAAACAAAAATGAAATTTGTCTTAAAATTAAATCCTTAATATCTTTCAAATGGTGAGGTTTACGGAGAAAATATAAGATACCTTTTTTTTTTGTAGAGCATTAAATTTCCTAAAATATTCTCTGGGAACATTTTTCTGTTCAATCGATAAATGATGAGGTATGAATTTTTTTCTATTGGACTGAGAAAAAAATACAAAACTGCGATGCGGAGGATCTTCCTATTAAAATTAAGAGCTCAGGCTTGGTGAGAATTTTTTTAAGGTGTCTAGCAACCCATTTTTCCGTGTCACTTGTAAAAAAAAATAATCGATTTCTTTGACCCACCCTTGTGTATAATCAGTTTTATTTCAAAGGTATTATATATTTATAGAAGACTTCTGTTTGTGGGGAGCTTTTAAAAGTAGCATCATGATAATTTATGGAAACATCTATTGATTTCAAGATGTCTAGTTTCTTGACTTTCAGTTCGAGATGTACTATTTTAATATTACTTTGGTTCGTGTCATCAATCTATGTCTCTCGAACGATTCCGTATCAGTGGAAGGAGTCGATCATTACTCCAGTTCACAAATCCGGGTTTGAGTCAAAAACTCAACTTAAACAAAAAAACTCTAAAAGATATTCACGTTATTTACAAAAACTACGACAAATTCAAAATCTTCAACATGAATCCTACTTCTACTAAAGTCTATGACTTCATAGTAAAATCCGTAAAGATCAGTGTAGCATTTCTGGAATGTACGGTAAATACAGAATATGTGGAAATTCAGAATAAGGAAAAGTCTGAATTCAATATGGACTTGGATAATGGAGATTACTCAGATGTAATCATGTTTAATTTAAAAATATAAGAGTTCAAAGGGTACAAACAAGGAATTATAAATAGTCGTATAATAGAAGCAACAAAAACGTTGAGAAACGTCACTTGAAAGAATGATTTAGCATCTCGTTTTCAAACTTATTCCATTCCGCCGAATATTTTGATTAGTTATAGAAGAAGGAATACAACATGGTTGACTTGTGTTTAATGATAACCTTCCAGAACGAAATCAAAGAAAAAACAGTTATCTTCTCTGTTGAATTAATTTCCGGCAAAATTCATCATATTCATAAATTTATTTTACATTCATTCAACACTAATATGAATGAACTAAATAAAGGCCGTGTTGTGACAGATTTTATTATAAGCTAAAACTTCTTATATTCTGCATGTGTAATTAGCCGAAAGAATGTATTTATAGAATTGAAAAAAAATTACACTCATTGTAAGCTTTAAAGCCATGAATCTATATCAAACTATGCGTGATTTCTACTTTTTTATCCAACAACTATGTTATATAAAGCAAAAGTAAAGTCGGAAATTTACCTATTGGGGGAAACCAATATTTCTTGTTTTACATCAACGTCCATATTTCTTCGATTCAAATGCCTTTCTGCGATCAATGGATCTCCTTGCTTTCATTCCTATTTGAAGACGGCTCCCCTGATCCTACTGCTTCACTTGAATAATATTATATTACATTTAAAAAAGGAAATATATGTATTTGTCTTGGAAGACAACGAAATGAAACTTGTTGTTTAACAAATGGCGTTAGAAACCATAGAGAAACCTCATAAATGAGGTTAAATAATAAATAAACTTATGTTATGTCTATGGTTTTAACTCAGGGTTGCCAGACATTTTTCTTTCTTTAGATGGCCCCGTCAACTTAAGCCATAAAACGTCAGTATATTTATCTATGATTTAGGGTATCAAAGTTTGGTGTCTTGAAGTTAAAGGCACGTTTTGAAATTCAAAAATTTGAATTTAGGTGTTTGGAGTACAATTAACCATAATCCTTCCCCTTGTGCTGTTTTGTGTGACTTTTTCTCTCCCGGTAAGTTGACAACCTCCCTAGAATATCAAAGGTTGGGAAAGAAGAAATCCATTATTTTTTCGGTAGATGGCTGTAGTAATCGATAAAACAATTTCAGATTTATGCTCGTTGTCAAGGTGACATTTTACACTGGAAGAATTCTTTCGGTGTTTTTTGTTTGGATCATTCAGTTTTGTGAGTTACAGGGTGTTAAAAATGTAAGTCATCAAACGGGAAATTTGGCAAATTTTACAGTTTTTCGTTGGTCTCGATACTGTAATTACTAATTGAATTTGGTTTGATGGAAATGTCTAAAGGAGCTGAAGATAAACCATAAAATAGTTTCATACCATTTACGTAAAGCTGGATTCGAAAAGAAGCTCGATGTTTGGCTACCCCACCAATAGACACTAAAAAACACGATGAATCGAATTTCCATCTGAGAAGTCTTGGCCAAATGGAATGAAATCGATCCATTCCTATAATATTTTATGGGTAAACAGGGGTGTCAACTGCTGGAGTTTGTGCACAAGATCAACGTGCCACAACTATCAAATACTTTCTTGATGTCCATGAATATGGCTACTGACTTGTTACCTTTTTCCATTGTAGTGTGTACGTTCAATATTAGCGTTACTAATGGGTGGACGGTTGAATGATTTGCTTGAATTCAAACTGTGAAAGAGGAACGTTTTATCCAAACAAATATTCTAGACGAATTTTCTAATATTCCTCCTAAAATTGGTGATATCCGATAGCTGGATACTTGAATTATTTGAATTTGCCACTTTTCCGTAGTTTTCTAGTTTAGTTTTGAAGCTGTGATCAAAAATTGTGTTGTTCTTTGCGGAGAATGTATCGGGTATTTTTTTTAGAGTGATAGAATTTTCGATGATTTGACAGAAGGTAGAAACCATGTTGTTTCGACATTTCTGTTCAGTAAGCATTGACAAATTATCAGGGAAAGACTCACGCCGCAACAACGTTTATTTATTTCATTTAATTTATAGAGCACTTTGTGAAATTTATGATTTACATAATCGTCCATCAGAGCAGCTTATTCGTCGAACTATCGATAGATTTCGGACAACATTTTCTCTACTCGATGCAACAACAACAACAAGACAAAGAACTGTACGTACAGAAGAAAATATCGCTGCTGTAAGTCATAGTGTTAATGTTGATCCAGATTTGGAGTGAAAGCAACCCTCAAGAAGCTCTGCAGGTTCCATTACATCCTGAAAAATGCACTGTATGGTGTGCTTTACACGCTGGAGGCATCATCGGTCCATATTTCTTTAAAAACGATGCTGGAGCTGATGTTACAGTGAATGGTGCTCGTTACAAATCGATGATCAATGATTATTTGTTTCAAAATTTGAATGGTATCGACCCAGAAGTATTTTTGTTCCAACAAGACGGAGCTACACCTCATGCTGCTACCGTAACAATTGATTTATTGAAAGAAAGATTTGGCGATAACATTATTTCGAGAAATGGTCCAATAATTGGCCCCCAGAAACAATAGACGCATTGGAAGCTAACATAACTCGTATTATTGATGAAATTAGTTCTTAATTACTCGAAGTGGTTCAAAATTGGTCTGGTCGAATGCGGTTCCTCAGAGCTAGTCCTGATGAAAATATGCCGGAAATTATTTTTGAAACATAAATGTCATAAAATTATCTTTCAAATAAAAAAAAATTTGGCCTTCATCTTAATTTAAAAAACGTTCTATCACTCTAAAAAAAACACCCGACATATGTAATGAAATATGCTGAATTGATGATTAACAAGGAATGTAGTAACCAATAAAAATTTCAGAAATATACACTGAATATGGTTACTACGTGAAATGTGCTCGGTCAAATGGAAAATTCCAGAACTAATTTCCTACCGAAGATTAGAAAACTTATGGGAACGGTTAATTCTTCCTTCTTGTTTTATGTTTATTCTTACAATATTTTCAGTATATTTAATTCCGTGATAATTATTTGCAAGCCAATGGATCATATTAAGATCCATTCCTATTTTTCAAAATAACTATATTAACTTCTTGATATTTTTTCAAAATTTGAATATTAAAACAAATTGAAATACGTTTATCTTCTACAATTTTAATTTCAAAAAAATTTTTATCCAAAAAACTTTTAGAAATAAATTTATGTCTAACAAGCACCGCTTACATTTAATAGACGTATATAATCAAAACTCAATATATAATGTCAAATGGAATAAATAACCCAACAGATATATGAAAGTAATTAAAATTAATAAATAAATATTCAAAGGAGACAAAATTTTGTTTCTGGTCTTACCTTTAAGAACACCAATTGCCTTTTAAAAACATGAGCACACTTAAAGGACTTCTCAAAGAATATAATTTATTTAAAATATTTAAATATTCGAATAAGTTAATTCAAAAATCTCTAAAAGTTTTTTATAATATAACTAATACTGGGGATATCACAATACCTCGGAACAATGATATAGCAATCACTCACACATTCTCACATTAGCGTTGGACACCCGGAGCTGTTTACTGTCTCTATACGATATGTCGTCCTCTACCAGGACTACTCAGCGATTTACCCTAAAGAATGCCACCAGTTCACAATCTCTCAAAGTAAGAGGGCATGTGCATATGACAAATAGGTAACAAAAACTGACTATGACATAAATTAATACATTATCCCATCACCTGCAGGTGGTAATGAACGTTACAATAAAAGCAAACAAAGAAATAGTTCACTGGGGGATTAAACAAGAGTAAATGCAAATCAGTTACATATCAGGCTCTGCGAATACCATAAACAGTACAAATAAAGCACCACTATTAATAAATACAACAAACAGCAATCAGGCACTGAAAAAAGTATACAATACAAATAGATAACTTGTGAGGGTCGGGCCACTTTAGTTATATACAAAGGCAAATGCATTTTAGTTAAAATATTCCGGTCGGATTAAATAACACTGAAGCAAAATACAAGAATGAAAAGCGATGAGTGGAACACTCTGGAGAAGTACAAGCCAATCAAAAATACTTCGAATTATAGCAAATGCTCCATTATACATCAGTAAACAAACCCTATACGAAGATTTACGAATCCCTTTTGTAAAGGATGTCATCAAAAAGAAGAGCGAGAAACATTCTAAACTGGAAAGCCATACCAACCATCTATTGCATCCATTGGTACTGCCTCAATATAGAAGACTAAGAAGAAAATGACCAACTGACTTGAGATATAAGGGGCTTTTTCACTGGAAAAGACTAATGTCATGTGAGAGCCTCAAGCTCCACAGTTGGCAAATTAAATTATAGAATGTGTGATTGCTAATAAATGTATTTTAATAAAAAAAACTTCATAACAAAACCTATATAATGCAAATGTATAAATACAAGATATAAAAGTACATAAACAGCTTATCTATTTAATTTTGAACTCGCTTCATAGTGATTTTTTTATAGGTGTGGTACTTGCAGGAATTTCCAGAAGCTCTTTTTCTAAATCATTATGTCATTATTTTAAGTGAATACTTTGGCAAGATATTCAGTATGTGATTGTGCCATTTTTTCATCGGTTCTTGCTAATTTAACCGTTGATCCTGTTATGTTGTTCAATGGTGGTGGTACATGCTTCATTGGTGCTTTTAAGTTTTTTATAGATTCCTACACTGAATTATCATATCTATCGAGATTAGTGACATACTCATTGAGTGATTTTTTTCCTCGTTTCTTTAATTTTGAATTTCAATTTGTAATCCTATTTAAGGTTGTTTTATCTCCTGGAAAGTGTATGAACCTCTTTTCTCATTCGTAGAAAATTTACATGAGTAAAATTTGTTTTTTCAAATTTAAATGAACTAAAACTATATGAATTTTAATCCTACTTTTTTTCACCTCTAAAATATTTATACGTCATTTCTGTTTCTTAAAAACGAACCAAACATATACGATTTTTGAGAGCGAATTTTTGAGATGTAGCATAATCACACAAGTGACATTGATGTTGCTTTAAATTTAAATTAACCTTATCTACATGTGTTTTGAGATTTTGTAGGTGAGTTGTGGTAAATTCACAATAGACTCATTTATTTTTTTCAAATTTAAATGAACAGTATCTATATGATCATTAAGACTACATTTCCTGCCTGTAGTATAATCACATAAGTTACATTTATGTCGCTTCAAATTTAAATGAACCAAGTCAACATGACTTTTCAAACTAACTCTTATATTTGTAGTATAATCACATAAGAAACATTTATATCGCTTCAAATTTAAATGAACCAAGTCAACATGACTTTTCAAACTAACTCTTATATTTGTAGTATAATCACATAAGAAACATTTATATCGCTTCAAATTTAAATGAACCAAGTCAACATGACTTTTCAAACCAACTCTTATATTTGTAGTATAATCACATAAGAAACATTTATATCGCTTCAAATTTAAATGAATCGAGTCCATATGACTTTTCATATTAGATTTATGATTTGTAGCAAAATCACATAAGTTACATTAATGTCGCTTCAAATTTAAATGAACCAAGTCAACATGACTTTTCAAACTAACTCTTATATTTGTAGTATAATCACATAAGAAACATTTATATCGCTTCAAATTTAAATGAATCGAGTCCATATGACTTTTCATATTAGATTTATGATTTGTAGCAAAATCACATAAGTTACATTAATGTCGCTTCAAATTTAAATGAACCAAGTCAACATGACTTTTCAAACTAACTCTTATATTTGTAGTATAATCACATAAGAAACATTTATATCGCTTCAAATTTAAATGAATCGAGTCCATATGACTTTTCATATTAGATTTATGATTTGTAGCAAAATCACATAAGTTACATTAATGTCGCTTCAAATTTAAATGAACCAAGTCAACATGACTTTTCAAACTAACTCTTATATTTGTAGTATAATCACATAAGAAACATTTATATCGCTTCAAATTTAAATGAATCGAGTCCATATGACTTTTCATATTAGATTTATGATTTGTAGCAAAATCACATAAGTTACATTGATGTCGCTTCAAATTTAAATGAACCAAGTCAACATGACTTTTCAAACTAACTCTTATATTTGTAGTATAATCACATAAGAAACATTTATATCGCTTCAAATTTAAATGAATCGAGTCCATATGACTTTTCATATTAGATTTATGATTTGTAGCAAAATCACATAAGTTACATTGATGTCGCTTCAAATTTAAATGAACCAAGTCAACATGACTTTTCAAACTAACTCTTATATTTGTAGTATAATCACATAAGAAACATTTATATCGCTTCAAATTTAAATGAATCGAATCCATATGACTTTTCATATTAGATTTATGATTTGTAGCAAAATCACATAAGTTACATTGATGTCGCTTCAAATTTAAATGAACCAAGTCAACATGACTTTTCAAACTAACTCTTATATTTGTAGTATAATCACATAAGAAATATTTATATCGCTTCAAATTTAAATGAATCGAGTCCATATGACTTTTCATATTAGATTTATTATTTGTAGCAAAATCACATAAGTTACATTAATGTCGCTTCAAATTTAAATGAACCAAGTCAACATGACTTTTCAAACTAACTCTTATATTTGTAGTATAATCACATAAGAAACATTTATATCGCTTCAAATTTAAATGAACCAAGTCAACATGACTTTTCAAACCAACTCTTATATTTGTAGTATAATCACATAAGAAACATTTATATCGCTTCAAATTTAAATGAATCGAGTCCATATGACTTTTCATATTAGATTTATGATTTGTAGCAAAATCACATAAGTTACATTAATGTCGCTTCAAATTTAAATGAACCAAGTCAACATGACTTTTCAAACTAACTCTTATATTTGTAGTATAATCACATAAGAAACATTTATATCGCTTCAAATTTAAATGAATCGAGTCCATATGACTTTTCATATTAGATTTATGATTTGTAGCAAAATCACATAAGTTACATTAATGTCGCTTCAAATTTAAATGAACCAAGTCAACATGACTTTTCAAACTAACTCTTATATTTGTAGTATAATCACATAAGAAACATTTATATCGCTTCAAATTTAAATGAATCGAGTCCATATGACTTTTCATATTAGATTTATGATTTGTAGCAAAATCACATAAGTTACATTGATGTCGCTTCAAATTTAAATGAACCAAGTCAACATGACTTTTCAAACTAACTCTTATATTTGTAGTATAATCACATAAGAAACATTTATATCGCTTCAAATTTAAATGAATCGAGTCCATATGACTTTTCATATTAGATTTATGATTTGTAGCAAAATCACATAAGTTACATTGATGTCGCTTCAAATTTAAATGAACCAAGTCAACATGACTTTTCAAACTAACTCTTATATTTGTAGTATAATCACATAAGAAACATTTATATCGCTTCAAATTTAAATGAATCGAATCCATATGACTTTTCATATTAGATTTATGATTTGTAGCAAAATCACATAAGTTACATTGATGTCGCTTCAAATTTAAATGAACCAAGTCAACATGACTTTTCAAACTAACTCTTATATTTGTAGTATAATCACATAAGAAATATTTATATCGCTTCAAATTTAAATGAATCGAGTCCATATGACTTTTCATATTAGATTTATTATTTGTAGCAAAATCACATAAGTTACATTAATGTCGCTTCAAATTTAAATGAACCAAGTCAACATGACTTTTCAAACTAACTCTTATATTTGTTGTATAATCACATAAGAAACATTTATATCGCTTCAAATTTAAATGAATCGAGTCCATATGACTTTTCATATTAGATTTATGATTTGTAGCAAAATCACATAAGTTACATTGATGTCGCTTCAAATTTAAATGAACCAAGTCAACATGACTTTTCAAACTAACTCTTATATTTGTAGTATAATCACATAAGAAACATTTATATCGCTTCAAATTTAAATGAATCGAGTCCATATGACTTTTCATATTAGATTTATGATTTGTAGCAAAATCACATAAGTTACATTGATGTCGCTTCAAATTTAAATGAACCAAGTCAACATGACTTTTCAAACTAACTCTTATATTTGTAGTATAATCACATAAGAAACATTTATATCGCTTCAAATTTAAAAGAATCGAGTCCATATGACTTTTCATATTAGATTTATGATTTGTAGCAAAATCACATAAGTTACATTAATGTCGCTTCAAATTTAAATGAACCAAGTCAACATGACTTTTCAAACTAACTCTTATATTTGTAGTATAATCACATAAGAAACATTTATATCGCTTCAAATTTAAATGAATCGAGTCCATATGACTTTTCATATTAGATTTATGATTTGTAGCAAAATCACATAAGTTACATTGATGTCGCTTCAAATTTAAATGAACCAAGTCAACATGACTTTTCAAACTAACTCTTATATTTGTAGTATAATCACATAAGAAACATTTATATCGCTTCAAATTTAAATGAATCGAGTCCATATGACTTTTCATATTAGATTTATGATTTGTAGCAAAATCACATAAGTTACATTGATGTCGCTTCAAATTTAAATGAACCAAGTCAACATGACTTTTCAAACTAACTCTTATATTTGTAGTATAATCACATAAGAAACATTTATATCGCTTCAAATTTAAAAGAATCGAGTCCATATGACTTTTCATATTAGATTTATGATTTGTAGCAAAATCACATAAGTTACATTGATGTCGCTTCAAATTTAAATGAACCAAGTCAACATGACTTTTCAAACTAACTCTTATATTTGTAGTATAATCACATAAGAAACATTTATATCGCTTCAAATTTAAATGAATCGAGTCCATATGACTTTTCATATTAGATTTATGATTTGAAGCAAAATCACATAAGTTACATTGATGTCGCTTCAAATTTAAATGAACCAAGTCAACATGACTTTTCAAACTAACTCTTATATTTGTAGTATAATCACATAAGAAACATTTATATCGCTTCAAATTTAAATGAATCGAGTCCATATGACTTTTCATATTAGATTTATGATTTGAAGCAAAATCACATAAGTTACATTGATGTCGCTTCAAATTTAAATGAACCAAGTCAACATGACTTTTCAAACTAACTCTTATATTTGTAGTATAATCACATAAGAAACATTTATATCGCTTCAAATTTAAATGAATCGAGTCCATATGACTTTTCATATTAGATTTATGATTTGTAGCAAAATCACATAAGTTACATTAATGTCGCTTCAAATTTAAATGAACCAAGTCAACATGACTTTTCAAACTAACTCTTATATTTGTAGTATAATCACATAAGAAACATTTATATCGCTTCAAATTTAAATGAATCGAGTCCATATGACTTTTCATATTAGATTTATGATTTGTAGCAAAATCACATAAGTTACATTAATGTCGCTTCAAATTTAAATGAACCAAGTCAACATGACTTTTCAAACTAACTCTTATATTTGTTGTATAATCACATAAGAAACATTTATATCGCTTCAAATTTAAATGAATCGAGTCCATATGACTTTTCATATTAGATTTATGATTTGTAGCAAAATCACATAAGTTACATTAATGTCGCTTCAAATTTAAATGAACCAAGTCAACATGACTTTTCAAACTAACTCTTATATTTGTTGTATAATCACATAAGAAACATTTATATCGCTTCAAATTTAAATGAATCGAGTCCATATGACTTTTCATATTAGATTTATGATTTGTAGCAAAATCACATAAGTTACATTGATGTCGCTTCAAATTTAAATGAACCAAGTCAACATGACTTTTCAAACTAACTCTTATATTTGTTGTATAATCACATAAGAAACATTTATATCGCTTCAAATTTAAATGAATCGAGTCCATATGACTTTTCATATTAGATTTATGATTTGTAGCAAAATCACATAAGTTACATTAATGTCGCTTCAAATTTAAATGAACCAAGTCAACATGACTTTTCAAACTAACTCTTATATTTGTTGTATAATCACATAAGAAACATTTATATCGCTTCAAATTTAAATGAATCGAGTCCATATGACTTTTCATATTAGATTTATGATTTGTAGCAAAATCACATAAGTTACATTAATGTCGCTTCAAATTTAAATGAGCCAAGTCAACATGACTTTTCAAACTAACTCTTATATTTGTTGTATAATCACATAAGAAACATTTATATCGCTTCAAATTTAAATGAATCGAGTCCATATGACTTTTCATATTAGATTTATGATTTGTAGCAAAATCACATAAGTTACATTGATGTCGCTTCAAATTTAAATGAACCAAGTCAACATGACTTTTCAAACTAACTCTTATATTTGTAGTATAATCACATAAGAAACATTTATATCGCTTCAAATTTAAATGAATCGAGTCCATATGACTTTTCATATTAGATTTATGATTTGTAGCAAAATCACATAAGTTACATTAATGTCGCTTCAAATTGAAATGAACCAAGTCAACATGACTTTTCAAACTAACTCTTATATTTGTTGTATAATCACATAAGAAACATTTATTTCGCTTCAAATTTAAATGAATCGAGTCCATATGACTTTTCATATTAGATTTATGATTTGTAGCAAAATCACATAAGTTACATTAATGTCGCTTCAAATTTAAATGAACCAAGTCAACATGACTTTTCAAACTAACTCTTATATTTGTTGTATAATCACATAAGAAACATTTATATCGCTTCAAATTTAAATGAATCGAGTCCATATGACTTTTCATATTAGATTTATGATTTGTAGCAAAATCACATAAGTTACATTAATGTCGCTTCAAATTTAAATGAACCAAGTCAACATGACTTTTCAAACTAACTCTTATATTTGTTGTATAATCACATAAGAAACATTTATATCGCTTCAAATTTAAATGAATCGAGTCCATATGACTTTTCATATTAGATTTATGATTTGTAGCAAAATCACATAAGTTACATTGATGTCGCTTCAAATTTAAATGAACCAAGTCAACATGACTTTTCAAACTAACTCTTATATTTGTAGTATAATCACATAAGAAACATTTATATCGCTTCAAATTTAAATGAATCGAGTCCATATGACTTTTCATATTAGATTTATGATTTGTAGCAAAATCACATAAGTTACATTGATGTCGCTTCAAATTTAAATGAACCAAGTCAACATGACTTTTCAAACTAACTCTTATATTTGTAGTATAATCACATAAGAAACATTTATATCGCTTCAAATTCAAATGAATCGAGTCCATATGACTTTTCATATTAGATTTATGAATTGTAGCAAAATCACATAAGTTACATTTATGAGGCTTCAAATTTAAATGAACAAAGTCTATATGACTTCTCAAACGACCCTTTACATTTGTAGCATAATCACATAAGAAACATTTATGTCGCTTCAAATTTAAATGAATCGAGTCCATATGACTTTTTATATTAGATTTATGATTCGTAGCAAAATCACATAAGTTACACTTATGAGGCTTCAAATTTAAATGAACAAAATCTATATGACTTCTCAAACGACCTTTTACATTTGTAGCATAATCACATAAGTTACATTTATGTCGCTTAAAACTTAAATGAACCGAGTCTATATGTTTTTGCAGAAAAGCTATCTCATTTGTAGCATAATCACACAAGAGACATTTATGTCGCTTCAAATTTAAATGAATTTTGTCTATATGACTTTTCATATTAGATTTAAAATTTGTAGCATAATCACATAAGTTACATTTATGTTGCTTTAAATTTAAATGAACGGAGTCTATATGATATTTCAGATTATATTTCGAATTTGTACCAAAATCACATAAGCAACATTTATGATTCTTCAAATTTAAATGAATGGAGTTAATATGATTTTTTAGATGGGTTTTCAAATATGCCGTATAATCACATAAGTTACATTGATGTGGCCTCAAATTTAAATGAACTGAATCTATATGACGTTGCAATATCCTTTTTTTAATTGCAGCATAATCGCATAAGTTACATTTATGTTGTCTAAAATTCGAATGAACGGAGTCTATATGATTTTTTAGATAATATTTTAAATTTGCAGCATAATCACACAAGTGACACTTGTGTCTCTTCAAATTTAAATGAACGGAGTCTATATGATTTCTCATATTAGATTTATTATTTGTAGCAAAATCACATAAGTTACATTGATGTCGCTTCAAATTTAAATGAACCGAGTTCATATGGTATTTTAGATACCTTTCTGTGTTTGCAGCATAATCACATAAGTTACATTTATGTCGCTTCAAATTTAAATGAACTGAGTTTATATGATTCTTCATATTAAATTTATGATTTGTAGCAAAATCACATAAGTTGCATTCATGTCGCTTCAAATTTAAATGAACCGAGTCCATATGTTTTCTCAGAAGATGTTTCAGATTTGTACCAAAATCACATAAGCAACATTTATGATTCTTCAAATTTAAATGAACTGAGTTTATATGATTTTTCAGATTGCTTTTTAAATATGCAGTATAATCACATAAGTTACATTGATGTGGTCTCAAATTCAAATGAACCGAGTTTATATGTTTTTTCAGAAGATGTTTTGTATTTGCAGCATAATCACATAAGCAACATTTATGTTGCTTCAAATTTAAATGAACCGAGTCTATATGCTTTTTCAGAGAACTTTTTACATTGGTAGCATAATCACATAAGTTACATTCATGTTGCTTGAAATTTAAATGAACCGTGTCCATATGATTCTTCAGATAGCATTTTAAATTTGCAGCATAATCACATAAGTTACATTCATGTAGCTTCAGATTCAAATGAACCGAGTCTATATGTTTTTGCAAAGTAGCTTTCTCATTTGTAGCATAATCACATAAGCAACATTTATGTTGCTTCAAATTTGAACGAACTGAATCCTGAGGCCTTTTAAGAGTTTGTTTTCCAATTTTTTTGGCGACAAATCCGTCTGCACCCGCACGATCCGAATTAAATTTACATATATTCGAACCACTAAATTCTTGATGACAAATTTCAACCTGGGAGTACGAAAGATTCATCCCCTGATGAAATTGTCCGGAGCTTTCATCAATTTCACTTTTAATGAAATTTTTTCTATCGTAAACTCCATTTTTATCGATGAATTGTTCCACGATGTCAACATCATCGACTTTCTCATTCTTGGCTTCCCAGCTCTGTTGATCATACAAGTGCTGAGAACTGAAACATCAGAATTGTTGTTACATATTTTAAAATTTCAATAAATCCATCCACATCATAGTAAAGTCATATTGAAAGAATTGAAGTATGCTCAGAGTGTTGCACATGCGAACTAAAATATGGAACATATCAAGATGCATTTATACAGGTTTGCAACTAACTTTGCTTAATTTTGAGGAGAGTACTTGGTTGATGAAATTTTCATCGCAAAAAAGCAATCAAACAATGCAGGTAAAATATGGTAAGCAGAACATTTTCCAACCTTTTAATGGAGCTTAAATTTTTCACTTTATTGGGATCAGAGCTTTCAAATCCATTTGTATAAATTGTTTTAGAAATACGTGAGGAATATTGGATGGAGTAGTCTGTTACTTTATGATAGTTCATTTTAAAAATTTAATAAATAAGAAATTGTTATAGAATTTTAATAAATGAAATTTTTTTAATTTTGTTTTTACCACAATTTTTGTGGTGTAGCCAAATTGATATGTTTTAAAAAATATAACTTCAGTATGAATACTATTTAGATCACCCTTGTATGTAGTTCTTGTATTCTATGTTTCCAGCTAGCTCTTAAGATTATAATTTTGAATAATTGTATAATTTTTAAAATTTAAATATTATCAAATTTGATTTGGTCTTTTAGGGAGGGTTCAATTTGAATTTTTAAATTATATATATTATATGGAAGTAATTTGAAATATAATCAATGATTATTAATCTTAATTCTAATTCTGTGTTCTAACCTAACCCTATCTAAATATCGTAACGCAATTCTAACGTAAACAATGATTGTTATTTCAAAATTTCTTTCTGGAAAGATTAACAGGATTGAATTTTTATTACCTTTGGTAAGTTTGTTCATCAATTTATGATTGTTCCTTTTAATTGTCCCTTCTTCGTTTCAGGAATAACTCTGGTTTCTTTGGAAACGACACTTCTAGAACATTCTGAAATTCACAGGCAACTTTGTTGATTTTCTTCTATATATCCGATTCGTTTGAAACTTGATTTCTATGTGGGATTTTTCCATTCAAATTCAGGTAATGTATTTTCTGGATTCAATTTCACAATAACCAAATAATCTTCCTTTTTTAGATGACGATACTTTTTGGAACTTTTTTAATTATGGACTGACAAGGACTCTACCCTGCATATCTGGAGACTGACCAAATTTTTCTGTGTCTGCCCTATTTATAGTTTTCACGAAAAATTGAATTTCAAAGCTTACTAGCTCCTGTCAAAATTATTGAAAAATGATGCTTTCGATGATTTTACAAAATTTACAATATTTCCTGGTTTGAAATTACTGTTGAAAATTAGCTTATTTTTTAAACTACATTTTGATGTATTTTTCATGTTGAACAAAACAGTGAAAGTCTTGGTTTTCATCCGTACAGTATTTCAAGTGTCAAAATTTAACTTCTAATGCTTATAATTTATAAATTATTGAAAATTACTTATGAAATTGATTAAATTTCTTTAGCTTAGATGCTATTACAATTCTATTGATGCCTAAACATTTTCAAGGATATCTCTTACATTAATAATTTCAGAATATCTGACGTTGATGTTATCTTTCATTGAATTAAGTAAATTTTGATTAAATTTGTTCTATTTACATAATTCTGGTGAGTTAAATTTAATTTAGCGTATTCTTTGTCAATAATTTCACTAAAGTTTATATGTCATTCATGATAGTGAAAAATCTTTTCCACAATTTCAAATTAGATATCTAAATTCAAATTACTTCTATTTTTGGCAACTTTGGCTGTCTTTAGATTGAATAATTGTGAATTGAAATCTCCCTGTGAATTTTATTTATAAATTGTTAACAATATTACTGATTTTTAATTACCGTTCAAAGAATTTTCATTCGACTAGTCGTTATGTACTCTGAATATGCTTTTTCTTTATAATTTTAGCTTGAGAGTATTTTTATGAATTGAATTATTAATATTTCTATCAAAATAAAAAAACTAAAAATTTTAGCCCTCCACACAACAGTATTGTAGAAACATTTCGTGTTGTTAATTTTTCTGATTACACCAAATGTTAAATGTATGAAAATATGAAAACACGAGAAAACATAAATAATGTTAATTCTTTTAAAACTTTTGGAAAAAAAATATTTAAATCAGATAGCTCAAATAATTTCACAAATTAAGATAAAAATAGCTTTCACACCCTGATGTAAAATTTCTGATCTACTTTTTAATGCTAAAGACAAGAACAACCCCCCATTAATTCAGGAGTTTTTAAATTAAGTTGTTATCAGTGTTGTGATACAAAGTGGAAGAATTATTTAAATATTTTAAAAATGTTAAAATTAGCCTTCTACATATTTAATTCCAAAAGATTATATTTAATGATTATAACTTCTGAAAATAAATTAAAATAATGTCGTATAAGTACCACTTATATCAAACGACATATAAAATAAACATTCATTATAAGACATCCGAATGGTATAACAAAATCCACTAAATAAAAATTATTAACCAAAATTCTATAAATTAAATATTTTGAATAGACAAAATTTTGTTTCTGCTGATCAATGTTATGAAAACCAATATCTTTCAAAAATATCCAACATAATCTTAAGAATTTCATCATAAAACTATCTTACTTAGACTATTCAATATTATTGGATATCTAACCAAGGTACCTTATATAAAAACTCAAGATATGTAAAACATTACTGAAAAACAAGTTTTAAGAGAGACTTTGCTTCTTCAGTATTCAAATAATTCATATTCAATAAATATAACATCAATTAACAACAAATATTCACTCACCCTTCGATATTCTAGAAAGAATTTTTCCGAAATGAAACCTTTTAATGTAGAGAGAACGGTTCACTACACACAAAAATAGATCAAGGGTAAACCACAGAAATATTTATCTATAGTTAACCGTTACACTACATTTAAAAATTTTTCAATTTACCAGAAGTTTTCTAAATTGTTGAAGGGTGAGTAAATATTTGTTGTTGATCGATGTTATATTTATTGAATATGAATTATTTGCAGACTGACGAAGCAAAGTCTCTCTTAAAACTTGTTTTTCAGTTATGTTTTACATATCTTGAGTTTTTATATAAAGTACCTTAGTTAGATATCCAATAATATTGAATAGTCTAAGTAAGATAGTTTTATGATGAAATTCTTAAGATTATGTTAAACATTTTTGAAAGATATTTGTTTTCATAAGATTGATCAGCAGAAACAAAATTTTGTCTATTCAAAATATTTAATTTATAGAATTTTGGTTAATAATTTTTATTTAGTGGATTTTGTTATACCATTCGGATGTCTTATAATGAATGTTTATTTTATATGTCGTTTGATATAAGTGGTACTTATACGACATTATTTTAATTTATTTTCAGAAGTTATAATCATTAAATATAATCTTTTGGAATTAAATATGTAGAAGGCTAATTTTTAAAATTTTTAAAATATTTAAATAATTTTATATACCTTCTATCAAGAATTAACCTCTATTTATGTTATTTTAAAGTGGAAGAACTTTCACAAACAGATTCGAAGAATCATTTATGTATCAAAAAGAAAACTCTAATTTTGTGAAACAATTTTTTTACAGTTTTAATTTTCAAGAATTAGATAATCTCAAAATAATACATCTGGAACAGAAAGGCAACAAACTAGACATCCTAGAATCAATAGGGGTTTACAAAAATTATGATCCCACAGTAAATCTATTGAACCAGCAGACGAACCCGAAGCATTCCCCACTTTTCAAAGCCTTCTACAGATGTATAAAAACCTTTGAAATAGAACTTGTTATACATCAGCGAATTATAAATAGTAGTGTAATAGAAGCAACAAAAACGTTGAGAAACGTCACTTGAAAGAATGATTTAGCGTCTCATTTTCAAACTTATTCCATTCCCACAAATATTTTGATTCGTTATAGAAGAAGGAATACCACATAGATTGAATTTGATGATAACCTTCCAGAACGAAATATTCGTCACCAATATGTTATGGAATTATTTAAAACATTTCGAAATACAGGTACTGCAAATAATAAAAACGCTACAAGAATCCAAACATAGTTCTTTTCTCTGCTAAACAAGTTGAATAATTTCCAGCAAAATTTAAGATTTTGAAATTTGTTTTACATTCATTCAACATTAATATGAATGAACTAAAGGCCTTGTCGTGACAGATTTTACTATAAGTTAAAAATTGTTCTATTCTGTATGTGTAATTAGCTGAAAGGGTGTATTTATTGAATTGAAAAAAAAATTACTACATTCATTGTCAGCTTTGCACCTACTTGTTATATCAAACTATATGATACATGATCTCTTTTCTTGGCAACTATATTATATAAAACAAAAGTAAGGTTAGAAATTTACCTATTGGGGGAAACCAATATTTCTTTTTTAACATCAACGTCCATTTTTCTTCGATTTAAATGCCTTTCTGCAATCAATGGATCTCCTTGCTTTCATTCCTATTTAAAGACAGCTCCCCTGATCTTACTGCTTCACTTGAATAATATTATTTTAAATATAAAAAAGAAAATAAACGTAACCTGATTGATTAAAAATGAAATTTAAGGAAGATTAAATTCATATTGTTTCAGAAAACCACGTTTCTACCTTGATAGACAATCAAATGAACCTATTGTTTAACAAATGGCGTCAGAAACCATAGATAAACGAGTGGGTACATTATTGAATGATTGTCAAAGTGACTATCATAGATAAACGTATATGTACATTCTCGTTTGGATTGAGAGGTTAACCGTTTCACGTGCTATACGTCTTTCCGATTTTCCTTGAATTTCTTATATTTCCTTGATCTAACGGAGGTTTCGTGTATCCAGGATTAGAAGTTTATTTTTATTTTTGTTATTATTATAATAATTAATATTTAGTTCGTTCCTTTTTTCTAACTAACTAGGGTATGTACTAGTGACTGTTAGGGGTAAGTTATTCGTTGTACAGTCAAGTCTATTTGGAAATCCTTTTATAGTTACATTGAAGAAGGGCAGTCTCCTCCCCTACTGTTATCAGTAGAGGGATGGACTGGCAAATTGACGAGGAACCTGATGGTTCCTCGTCCATTCACTCAGATATCTCTATCTACAACCATTTAACTCCAACTTGTAAACGAATTTTCTCCAAAATTCAAAACAGATCTGACGATGATGAATCTCAATATTCACCTGCAAATATATCTCTTCTCTCCAGAGAAATAGAATTAATAAAAGCACAATTTAGTGAAGATATTGAAATAATAAATGAGGCAAATTCCTTATCTCAAAAATTAATTGATGTACAAGAAAAATCTAAATTATCACAAATCTCACACAGGCCTCAGGCTACTAAAACTAAATTTAAATATCCAATCTCTTCAGTAGGTCCCTATATTATTATTATCGAATCAAAATTTAATAATCATATTGGAAATATTCATCCAATGAATCTGGGAAAAAAGTTAGTAAAAGAAGGTACATCCGGAATAAAGAATATTTCAAAAAAAGGTAAAAACAGAATCAGCCTAGAATTCTCTAGTGCTCCCAGCGCAAATTCTTTCTTAACCAACAACCCATTCTCAACTGATCAGAACATAGACGTCTACATACCATCAAGAATGGTAACTTGTAGAGGAGTTATAAAAAATATAGGTGATGAAATAACAGTTGAAGATGTATTAAATTACGCTGACTCCCGAATTAAAATAATTTCCGCCAAAAAACTCAATAGAAGAACAAAAACCGACGAGGGCATTAAATATGTTCCCTCTAATACATGGGTTCTAACATTTGAAGGAAAAAATCTCCCTGAATTCATTTCCATCTGGGGATGTATTAGGCGTATATCACTTTATGTTGGACCAGTCATCCAATGTTATAACTGCTTAAGATACGGTCACACATTATCTAATTGTAACGGAAAGAAAAGGTGCAGAAATTGCGGCGAAGAGCACAACGAAGAGGAGTGTTCTAATCAATCTCCAGAACTTAATAAATGTGTTTTTTGTGAGGGAAAACACGCATCAACTGATCGCAACTGTCCAGAATTCTCAAGACAAAAACAAATAAATAATATAATAGCCTGCGAAAACATTTCCTACTTTGACGCAGTAAAATTAATGCCCAAAACCTACGGCCCCTCAACCTCCCTTAACTCAACATCAACTCCCAGCCCTTCAAGATCCCCACAGGAATTTCCCCATCTGCAATCCTCTCCTCCTTTAAATTCACCAAAGCAGGCGAACATAATATCAGTTCATAATCGGAGATCCCTCCTTGATGATCCAAAAAACAAAACCCAATATTCAGAAATTACTAAAAAGAGGAGACTCCCATCACCTCCTGGTTATGATAGAATTGCTCATCAACAACAGCTTATCTCCTACAGCTCGGATCCGAAGCTCCCCATCATCAGAAATTCTTCACCCCCTTCATTAAATTATTTACCCCTTTCTCCAGAACTCCCACAAGCGGAACAGATACAGAAAATGATAGTTCAGAGTCTTTCGTCAGGCAACTATATTGAATTAATTAAAAATCTAAATGAGGTTATAACCTCAATAAATTCTATACTACATAAAACCAATTCTACTATAGCAGATTCTAATTCACATTAACTAATTCTTATACTATTTGTCGTACTTCGTCTATTCCAAAACCTAAATTCCAAATTTTACTTTATTTTTCTTAGTCTCAGTAATCATTCTCCCCAATTAATGAACAGTATTCTACAATGGAATATAAGATCCCTCAGATCCAATATTGAAAATTTAAAAATAAGAATAGACGAGGACAATCCATCTGTTGTCCTTCTTTCGGAAACTTGGCTAACCCCAGACAGCTCTTTTCGTCTGTCAGGTTTTTCAATTATCCGTGACGACCGACCCTCAAGGGGAGGTGGAATAGCAACGCTCATAAGAAATGGCATTAAGCACTATCCGCTGTCCTTTTCCAACCTAACCATCCCCGAAGAACTACAAATCCAAGCGGTAAGAATTGCCAAATACTCTATAGTAAATATTTACTGTCCCCCGCAAACACGTCTCACCAAAAAAATATGGGACGGTATATTGCTGAACCTCCTTCCTCCCTTTCTAAATTGTGGCGATCTAAACGCCCAGAATCCCATCTGGGGATCCACTACGTCAAATTCAAATGGATTGACCCTTCAAAAGGTTCTCCTGGAGAATGATATATGTTTGTTAAACGATGGCTCAGGCACTAGAGTTTCTTCATGTGTGGATGGTGTGAGTGCTCCCGATCTTTCTATCTGCTCAAAAGATATCAAACTTGCTCTTACGTGGTCAGTCAAAACAGACCCAGGTAATAGTGATCATTATCCAATAATCATAGAAAACATCAACATACCCTGCTCATCTCCCAATTCGAATCGATACTTTTCATTCAAATACAATATCAAAAAAGCGAACTGGGAATTATTTCAAGATAAGATTGAAGGCTCAATTACAAGCCATTCTCCCCCTAATTTCGAGTCATTCCAACAGATGGTAATATCCGCGGCAGATGAATCAATTCCTCGAAAAAAGATCAAAACTACTGGTTTGGGATCAAAGTACTCAATATGTTGGTGGGATGATACTCTAACCCAAGCGGTAAAGGAAAGATCGGCGGCATTCGCGAATTATTTGTCCAACCCATCAATAGAATCTTTTCTGCTCGCGAAGAGGTCTCAATCGAGTGCCAAACGCAAAATTAAACAAGCCAAAAAGTCATCTTTCAGGACCTTCTGTGAAAACCTCCCACATAAGAATGGTGCGCAATTGTGGAAAGACATTAAGAGATTTAAATTCGGTGTCAGTTCTAGCTCCTCTCAGTTCCCATCAGTAACATGCGGAAGAGAAATTTTGAATCGGCTTTGTTCTCCCTTGCCAGCTCCCACTGCCTTACCCCAAGTTTCAGTAGAGACGTCCTCCTTTCCTGACATATCATTGGATGAACTCCTTTGTGTGCTTGAACAGAAAGGAGACTCAGCTCCGGGTAAAGACGGAATCACCTATAGTATGCTAAAGAATCTACCCCTGAACGCAAAAATTATCTTACTTGATATAGTTAATTCAAATATCCACTCTCCGAACATTCCCCCTTTCCTCAAAGAAACGGTTATAGTTCCAATATGTAAACCGGGCAAACCCCCCAATGACTCTCGAAGTTACAGACCAATTGCCTTGAGCTCCTGTCTGATTAAAATCTTAGGTTCTATTCTGTCCACTAGACTCGAGAGAATTTATGAAAAAAACTCCTCAAAAGAGGAACTTCAATTTGGCTTTAGAAAGGGTAAGTCAGTAGAGGACGCAATCACTTATCTAACATCATTCATTTACACATCCTTTGCCAAAAAAGAGGTAACCTTAGCTGTGTTCCTGGACATTAAACACGCATATGATTCGGTCAATTTCCACATATTGAGGGAACTGTTAGTAAGGGAGGGAATTCCCGAGGGAATTATACAAATATTGGAGTCTCTAACGTTAAATAGATCAATCTTCATAATTGACCCCCTTACTAGAGTACTCTTAGGTCCAAGCCAGGCAAGTCTTGGGCTGGAACAGGGATCTCCTTACAGTCCAGTATTATTTAACATATATGTAAAAGATATCGGTTCATTCATAAGAGGTAATGGAGTTAAAGTACTCAAATATGCAGATGACATGACATTGTTAGTATCAGCTCCCAATTTTATAACAGCCTTCAACCTGATGTCCTCCGCGTTAACTCAGCTAGAACTATGGTCTCAGAAAAAGGGACTGCAGATATCCTCAGAAAAATCCAAGGCAATGTGCTGCCACAGGTCTAAACAGTGGACTAATCTCCCTTCATTAAAATTTTTTAATAATGACATTCGATGGGTAGATTCGGTCAGGTACTTGGGTGTTACTGTACAGCGAAACTTGAAATGGACAGAACACATCGACAATATGTGTACTAAAGCCTTTCAGGGGATCAACATAATAAGATCATTGTGCAGAACTTGGTGGGGCTCTCATCCATCAACCTTGATGATTCTATACAATTCCATTGTACGTTCTCATCTAGATTTCGGCGGTATTTTTCTGGGGAGATGCTCCAAGAAAGTATTAAAAAAACTTGATACCACTCAATTCTCGGCTTTAAGAT
The DNA here is from genome assembly GCA_034642435.1 of Megalocaria dilatata. Classification (NCBI taxonomy): domain Eukaryota; kingdom Metazoa; phylum Arthropoda; class Insecta; order Coleoptera; family Coccinellidae; genus Megalocaria; species Megalocaria dilatata. Next base: position 42,709,960 of record CM067862.1, on the reverse strand, counting down.
CTGTGTTGGGGGTGATGAGATCAACTCCAACCAACGTAATTTTGGCGGAATCATGCGAAATTCCTCTTGGTCTCAGAAGAATCTGGCTAGCCTTAAAGTATCTGTCGAAACAGTTCAAGGTTAGGAATAATCCGGTATGAAGAATTGAGTTTGCGGTTGGTTCTAGGTGAAACATTATAATATTTATATTAAAAATAACACTCGGTTTATATTTCACAGTTTATTCAGAAATCTGACACGTGTTTCGGTATTTCAACCATCTTCAGAGGAGTACAAAAAGTAACTAAACTTAAAATCACAGAGGTTCATTTTTATTACAATTACAACATCTGTTGCTTTTTATGGCACATTTTTACAACAGAATCCAATACAGGCGTACTAGGAAAGAGTATTTGGGAATTGGTCAAATTTTCTTTATTCTCTAAAGATTTTTTGATTGAAAGAATCTCCAAATAGTCCATCACTTTACCCTTATTAACATTGTATAATAAACTAACATCCTTTTCGTTGAAAAAGTGATTATTCTCTATACAATGTTCTGCAAAACCGGTTGATTTATGGTTTTTTAGAATTGATACCCTATGTTCTTTCACTCGAAGTTGTAAACACCGACCTGTTTGTCCAATATATATAGCATCACAATCATCACATTTTAGTTGGTAAATTCCCGTATTAGTCATATTAGGGTTCCTTTCTTTATTATTCCCTAAGAGTTTGGCTAGATTATTTTTATTGACTGTTATCGAACTAATTCCCATTTTCCGGAAACCATTACAAATTTTGTAACTAATACCTTTTATATACGGTATAGAGTACCACATTAAATCTCGGTTATAATCCTTTGAATTTATATAAAAATTTTTTAAAATATATTTAAATGCTTTCTTTTTAATCATTTTGTCAATAAGGTCCGTTCTATAGCCATTATTTAAATTCAATAACAAATTTTTTAATCAATTTAATGGCCTACCAATGGGTAGCCCTATAAGTCCACTTTTGGCTGAAATATTCATGGCATATTTAGAAAATTTATTATTCACGAATAAAACAAATAGACTAATTAAGTATATCCATTTTTGGGCTAGATATGTAGATGATGTCTTTTGCATTTGGACCGGAACCGACAGACAGCTGAAACAATTCTTGAATTTTCTCAATGACTTGAATAAAAATATCGAATTTACCATAGAAATTGAACAAAACTCGTCGATTAGCTTTTTAGATCTCAAAATCTCTCATTTAGATAACAAATTTGAATTCGATATTTTCAGAAAACCGACTACGACAGACACCACCATACATTCCAAATCCAATCAGTCATGGCAGATTAAAATGTCATCATTCCATAGCTTCATACATAGACTCTTGAATATCCCGTTGAATGAAACTAATTACAAAAAAGAAGTTAATATAATTAAAACCATAGCTTTGAATAATGGCTATAGAACGGACCTTATTGACAAAATGATTAAAAAGAAAGCATTTAAATATATTTTAAAAAATTTTTATATAAATTCAAAGGATTATAACCGAGATTTAATGTGGTACTCTATACCGTATATAAAAGGTATTAGTTACAAAATTTGTAATGGTTTCCGGAAAATGGGAATTAGTTCGATAACAGTCAATAAAAATAATCTAGCCAAACTCTTAGGGAATAATAAAGAAAGGAACCCTAATATGACTAATACGGGAATTTACCAACTAAAATGTGATGATTGTGATGCTATATATATTGGACAAACAGGTCGGTGTTTACAACTTCGAGTGAAAGAACATAGGGTATCAATTCTAAAAAACCATAAATCAACCGGTTTTGCAGAACATTGTATAGAGAATAATCACTTTTTCAACGAAAAGGATGTTAGTTTATTATACAATGTTAATAAGGGTAAAGTGATGGACTATTTGGAGATTCTTTCAATCAAAAAATCTTTAGAGAATAAAGAAAATTTGACCAATTCCCAAATACTCTTTCCTAGTACGCCTGTATTGGATTCTGTTGTAAAAATGTGCCATAAAAAGCAACAGATGTTGTAATTGTAATAAAAATGAACCTCTGTGATTTTAAGTTTAGTTACTTTTTGTACTCCTCTGAAGATGGTTGAAATACCGAAACACGTGTCAGATTTCTGAATAAACTGTGAAATATAAACCGAGTGTTATTTTTAATATAAAAAAAAATATAATCCGGTATTATCCATTTTGAAACAATTACACTCACTGCAATTCTTCTGGACAGTTAATTGTCCGCCCCCTCTCATGGAAGCACTCAATTTGTTAGAAAATCCGGACATATACATCTAACTTCCTTCCTCCTTGTTTCCTTCTAGACCTGGAAGTTCACTACACTAGATTTAAGTATCACTCATTCGGCTTAAGAAAGGATAACCCAGATAATTCCCAATTATTCTTAGACAGATGTAATGAACTTTTCCCAGAAGAGGTTAGAGTTTTTACCGATGCTTCCAGGGATAATAATAGAGTCGGTTTAGGAGTGTATAGTCTGAGAACAATTGACTACAAGGAACGTCTGCCGGGTTTTTTCTCCATATGCGCCGCGGAGCTCACAGCTATCCAAAGAGCCATCACCCTTATTCAAACAAAAAGAATCCATAAAGCTGTGATAATTTCAGATTCAAAGAGTGCTCTTCAAAAGATCACTAATTGGCGGATTCACGGTTCAAATGATATGGCAACTTTGAATATTCGGAAAAATCTATATCAGTTGAAACAGAAAGGTTTCTGTATTTCATTGGCCTGGGTTCCAAGTCACACCCAAATCTACGGAAACGATAAGGCGGATTCATTAGCTAGAAAGGCCATAAAATTGCGCAATCAAAAACATATCAAGGGTGACGTGAGGGAATTTTGGCCTAAATTCCGAAGAGTAATTTGGGAAAGATGGAAAGATCAGTGGTTGAGAATGGGTCTTCAAAAGGGAAAAATATATGTAGAATTCCTTAATAGGAAATTACCTATCAGTCCATGGTTCAACACAATCTCTTTACCTAGAATATATATGTCTACTATTATCAGATTGCGATCTTCTCATTGCAGTAGCCCCGCTCATCTTCATAAGATAGGAGTGTATCAGTCACCCTTATGTAACTGTGGAGAGAAGGGAGATATTTTTCATATATTCCATGATTGTATCAACAATGAACAAAATATTGCTAATTTACACACCGACCCGACCCGTTTATTGGCAAATAGGTTGTCATTCCCAATAAATTTTTCGGAAGTCCTGTTTATGAGTGAAATTCAAGTGATCAAAATCATAGTAAACTTTCTATCTGTTTCAGGAATTAAACTCTGAGAAGTAATTCAAATTGACTTTGATAATTATTCAAATGAGAATGTGTGGTTTGTCCCGTAGCCCGTAGGAAAGTGTATGTGACGACGATGTATATGTGGTGTACTAACATCCTAGTGTGATGTCTAATTTCTTTATCAATGTCCACCCAATGTTCCATCCCACAATCCTAACAAAGCACGTTAGTGAAGTATACTCTCCACAAAATGCAATATCTATACAAAGATTTAACTCTACAAACAAGAAAACTCCTGTGTAGATGGTCATAGATACCCAGCACATAGTAAAGGATAAAGAAGAAGAAGAAGAAGAAGAACATTCTCGTTTATCTATGGTGACAATTCTAACCTATGAAACATATAGTTAAATAAAATTATTATTGTTAACGTAAGCAAGACTTGCCCAGAGTTTACTTACTAAGAGTTACCAAGGGACACTGTTATAAATACTATTATCTCGAGTAGACTACTGTTAACGTAAGCAAGAGTTGCCCAGAGTGGCAGCAGGCTTCGTCATTGTGGCAACCTCGAGATCGGACAACTGTGCACCTCATGCGCAGAGGGAACTGAACAAGATGTAACTGTTGGTACTGGTACATTCAGTTCTGTTCATAGATCAACAAGACTATTATTGTTAATCTATGGTTCTGTTTTAGACAAAGGGCAAATAGGTCAACGTTCAAGGTATCAACAGTATATTTTATTACTAAGTTAGTTATAGTTATTAGCGATACAAACTTCCCTACTGTTCTATCCGATTGTTGAACTGACTGTGAGACTGTAAAAATATATGTTGAAAAGCAGGTGTTATCAGTAAAGATCCTTACAAGACTTGCTCTTAGAGAATTGCCGAATACACTTCTATTTCATATTGTCATTTCAAAATGAAAGTATTGAAGAGATCCGGATCCTCTAAGGATCATACGAGTCACAGAGTCCCTCATAGATTATATAAATTCCAAAATTTTCGAAAAATTTTTACCCAAAAAAAAATTTTTATAAATTTTCTCCAAAAAAATTAATTTTGAAAAAATTCTCACCTAAAAAAAATTTTCGAAAAATTTTTACCCAAAAAAAAGTGCCCAAAAAATTTTTTTTCACCTAAGATGACCAAAAAGAATTTTTTTTCACCTAAAAAAGTGACCAACAAAATTTGAAAAAAAAATGACCAAAAAAATTTGGAAAAATTTTGAAAAAAATTTTTTACCCAAAAATAAATTTTTAAAAATTTTCTCCAAAAAAATTAATTTTTAAAAAATTCTTACCCAAAAAAAAATTTCGAAAAACTTTTACCCAAAAAAAGTTCTGAAAAAATTTCTCCCAAAAAAAAAATTTGATAAAATTTTTCTTCAAAAAAAAAGTTGACAAAAAAAATTTCACCCAAAAAAAATTTTTTTGTTTCACATGAAAAAGTGACCAAAAAAATTTTTACCCAAAAAAAAATTTGACAAAAATTTCTCGCAAAAAATTTTTTTTTCACCTAAAAAAATTGACCAAAAAAAAAATAATTTTCACCCAAAAAAAATTTTCAAAATTTTTTTTTTCAAATAAAGAAACTCAAAAAAAAAATTTTAAATTTTCAGCAAAAAAAAAATTTTTTTTGGGTGAAAATAAAAACAAAATTTTTTTTGGTCACTTTTTATGTGAAAAAAAATTTTTTTGGGTGAAAATTTTTTCGAAAAATTTTTTTTGGTCAGTTTTTTCAGGAGAAAAAAAATTTTTTTTGGGAGAAAACTTTCTCCAAAAATTTTTTTTATCGGGAGAAATTTTTTTTTTGGTACAAATTTTTTTTTGGGTAAAAATTTTTTCGAAAAAAACTTTTTTTTTATGTGAAAAAAAATTTTGGCTGGGGAAAAATTTTTTTGGGAAAACTTTTTTTTGGGTGAAATTTTTTTTGGTCACTGTTTTATGTGAAAAAAATTGTTTCAAAAAAATTTTTTTTCACCTGAAAAAACTGACTAGAAAATAATATTTGGAAAAAATTTTCACTCTAAAAAAATTTTCAACCAAAAAAAAAGTTGAAAAAATTTTCAACGAAAAAACAATTTTTTTTTACATAAAAAAAATGACCAGAAAAAATGATCGAAAAAAAATTTCGAAAAAGTTTTCACCCAAAAAAAAAAATTTTTCCCAAAAAAAAATTTTTTTTTCACATAAAAGTGCCCAAAAAAATTTATGTGAAAAAAAGTTTTGAAATTTTTTTTTTTCACATAAAGTGATAAAACACTTCGAAATTCGAGTCACTGTATATTCAGTTAATAAAATGTGACAGAAAACCAAGTAATTTCTTATTTTATTCCATTTAAAAATGAACCATCACAAAGTGAAGGACGACTCCATCCAATATATAAATTATCATTTCAGTCGATATTTGATAGAAGTATTCAATAAAATTAAATTCAGAATTATTTCTGGAAACTTCAATACACAAAAGGTATTAAAAATCATTTATTAAAATAGTACCATAATATTTACAATAAATATAAAATACAATATTTATTTAATGTCAAGCAAGAAAAGTTTTTCACATTATGAACGTATAAATACAAAAGTACATAAACAGCTTTTCCATTTAATTTTGAACTCGCTTCATAGTGATTTTTTATAGGTGTGGTACTTGCAGGAATTTCCAGAAGCTCTTTTTCCAGAACGTAATCAGCATGTCATTATTTGAAGTGAATACTTTGGCCAGATGCTCAGTAAATGGGTGGTACATGTTTAATTGGTCTTTTCAAGTTTTTTATAGGTTCAGGTTTAGAATTATCATATCTATCAAGATTAGTGACATACTCGTTGAATGATATTTCCCTCGTTTTTTTAATTTTGAATTTCAATTCGTTTATTATCCTATTAAAGGTGGTTTTATCTACTGGAGAGAAATTTGGGACTACTTTTCTTATTTATGGAAAATTTACATAAATCTCACTTGTAAAATATTTAAGAGTAATTTCTGTTGCTTAAAAATAAACCGAATATATGTGGTTTTTTAGAGCGGATTTTTGAGATGTAGCTTAATCACATAAGTAACATTTATGTGATGCTTTGAATTTAAATGAACTGTATTTATATGATACTAGCTGACTCGGCCACGCGTTGCTGTGGCTAAAGTTTTTGTTATCTTAATATATATAAATCTCGTGTCACAATGTTTGTCCTCAATGGACTCTTTTATAGCGTCAACAATACGTGGTAATTATGCTGTTAAAATGTAGCTTATATGACACGTTCGTAGATTTACCATAGCAGCGCCATCTATTGATTACTTACTCAACCCAGTCGAAAGGTATCGACATCTGTTAGAATCATTTGGAGTTAACAGATAATTGTGACTGTCAAATAATAACAGACAAATAATTAGCAATAAATTAAAATTGCGACTATAATTTGAGATTTAAACTATCCTATCTCTCAAGTTGGATCGAACTGCACATGGTGTGCGAATTTTATTATAATCGGTTAAGTGGTTTAGGAGTCCATTGAGGACAAACATTGTGACAGGAGATTTATATATATTAAGATTTGAGACTACTCATTTTATATGCAGAATATTCACACAAGTGACATGCATTCTGCTTCAAATTTGAATGAACTGAGTTTAAATGTTTGTTTAGATAACGTTTTTGATTTGCAGAATAACCGCACAAGTGACATATATGTTGCTTCAAATTCAAATGAACTGAGTCTGTATGTTCTTTTAGATGATGTTTTGAATTTGCGGCATAATCACACAAGCAACATTTATGTTGCTTCAAATTCAAATGAACTGAGTCTGTATGTTGCTGCAGAATAGTTTTTGTACTTGCAGCATAATCACAGAAATTACACTGATGCGGTCTCAAATTCAAATGAACGAAGTCCATATGTTTTTTCAGAAGATATTTTAAATTCGTGGCATAATCACATAAGCAACATTTATGTTTCTTCAAATTTAAATGAACCGAGTCTACGTGTTGTTGTAAAGTTCGTTTTTCATTTGCAGCATAATCGCATGAGTTACATTGATGTTGTCTCAAATTCAAATGAACCGAGTCTATATGTTGTTGCAAATTACCTTTGTCATTTGCAGCATAGTCACATAAGGTACATTTATGTTGTCTCAATTTCAAATGAACCGAGTCTAAGTGTTTTTTCATATGATGTTTCAAATTCGTGGCATAATCGCATAAGTTACATTTATGTTGCTTCAAATTCAAATGAACCGAGTCTATATGTCGTTGCAAAGTTCGTTTTTCATTTGCAACATAATCGCATAAGTTACATCGATGTGGTCTCGAATTCGAATGAACCGAGTCTGTATGTTTTTTCAGAAGACGTTTTAATTTTGTAGCAAAATCACATAAGCGACATTTATGTTGCTTCAAATTCAAATGAACCGAGTCTGTATGTTTTTTCAGAAGATATTTCAAATTTGTAGCGTAATCACATAAGTTACATTTATGTTGCTTCAGATTCGAATGAACCGAGTCTAAATGCCGTTGCAAAGTTCGTTTTTCGTTTGCAGCATAATCGCATAAGTTACATTTATGTTGCTTCAAATTTGAATCCCGAGGCCTTTTAGGAGTTTGTTTTCCAATTTTTTTGGCGACAGATCCGTCTGCGCCCACTCGCTCCAAATTAAATTTACGTTTATTGGAAACATTCAATTCTTGACGACAGGTTTTAACTTGGGAATGGAGAAGACTTATCTGCTGATGAAATTGTTCGGATAACCTGCTTGTATTAATTTCACTTTTAATGATATTCTTTCTATCATAAACTCCGTTTTCATCGATGAATTGTTCCACAATGTCAACATCATCAATTTTCACTTCATTGGTTTGCCAAGTCTGTTGATCATCCAAGTGCTCAGAACTGAAACATCAGAATTGTTGCTGTGTTTCTCAAAATTTCAATAAATTCATCTACATCATAGTATTCATTTTATTAAAAGATTGAAGGTTGCTTGGAGTGTTGCACATTCGAACTAAAATATGGAACATATCAAGATGCATTTATACAGGTTTGCAACTAACTTTGCTTAATTTTAAGGACCATGCTTAGATAATGTCAATTTCATTGCAAAAAAGCAATCAAACAAAGCAGGAAAAATACGGTAAACAGAACATTTTCCAACCTTTTAATGGAGTTTCTTAATTTTTTCAATTTGTTGGCATCGGAGCTTTCAAAACCAATCGTATAAATTGTCTTAGAAACATGTAAGGAATATTTGATGCAGTAGTTATGTTACTTTGTGATAGTTCAACTTAAAATCTTTATTTTTTATCACTTTTTGTTTATTGGGAATACAATAATCCGAATTTTGTAGTTTTACTAAATTTTCTAACTGGTGTATAATAAGTTGTACTTCAAAGGTTTTTTATATTTAAAGAAGACTATGGTATGTGTAGAATTCATAAAATATCATAGTTTTACATCGTGCATCATGATACATTAGGGTGGGTCAAAAAAATCGATTTTTTTTTTTACGAGTGATAAGGAAAAATGGGTTGCTAGACACCTTAAAAAAATTCTCACCAAGCATGAACTCTTAATTTTAATAGGAAGATCCTCCGCATCGCAGTTTTGTATTTTTTTCTCAGTCCAATAGAAAAAAATTCATACCCCATCATTTATGGATTGAACAGAAAAATGTTCCAAGAGAATTTTTCAGGAAATTTAATGCTCTACAAGAAAGGTATCTTATATTTTTTCCGTAAACCTCACCATTTGAAAGATATTAAGGATTTAATTTTGATTATTTTAAGACAAATTTCGTTTTTGTTTATGAATTTTATAACTCGACAATAAATGACTTTTACAAATTGCGCAATACAAATTTTTGTTGGAAATTAATTGCTCTATAAAAATGGTTTCTTGTGTTTTGGCGATGAAATTAACCGTTCAAAAGATATTCATCATCAAACTTTCATGTGTAAGGATTTTAAAAGTTTTTGATTAGATTCAATTTAATTTATAAATTTCATATGAATTTCATTTCTTGTCATTAATATAAGTATTATTTGAGTTTTATTTTCGAAATTATCAAAATTTATCTTCGATTATTCTAAACATTTTATTTTTAATCATTAGAAATCACGATCCTAGGGAAAATTTCTCCTCTAGAGAATTTTTGTTTTGTATTTTATTTCATCTGTTTGAATTGTGAACTAGCGCCACCTACTTTTTCCTTGTTATATTGTCGTTGGTTTGTATACATTTATTTCTAAAGCATTTTTAGTGTTTCCAAAATTTATGATCTCGTATATGTGATCGAACGATTAATTATTTACAAATATTGCGGTTACTACGTGAATTAACTTGATATTTATCGAAAATATGGATAAGGAAATTCATTTGATCGGAAAACCTTTGCAAAAAAATTTCAGAACGTAAGTTACAGTCAACAGTGAAAGAGGTTATGAGTGTTTTTTTTTCATCAGCTCAAAGTTTTGAAATTTTCTATCAAACAAAGTGCCAAAAATGCAGCTGATCAAGTTATTGAATTATGGAAAAACAACCAGATTCTTCGCTATCATAATCAATGGTTGAAATTGCAAAAATCTTTTGTGGGAAAAAAATCATCAACACGATACAAAAATGAAATAAAATTTCAGAATGAACTTAAAGCATTATTTGATATTGTCGATAATAAATCATTAAAACTGCTTGGTAATGATATTCAAGAGCTATATTCAAATAAACAAGTGATATCCGGAAAGAAATTCTTTCTAATAACCCAAATAAATCAAACAGAATTATGACTGTTTCATAAGATATCTGTTAGAAGGTCCCTCTTTTTTAAACCGGTTTTTTATCACGTTCCGATTGTAAATCTCTGTACCACTATTAGGTGTCACCTAGAATCTATTGAAATATTCAAAATATTTATCACTTTTGTTTAAATACCTCTGTACCACTGTTAGGTCTTCAGTTGTCTGATGATGGAATAGTTCATTTCCTGAAACACGAGTCACAAGAAAATGTGTAATATATATTTTTATTAAATAACATAAATAGAGGTTAATTCTTGATAGAAGGTATATAAAATTATTTAAATATTTTGAAAATTTAAAAAAAATTTTAAAATTAGCCTTCTACATATTTAAGATTATATTTAATGATTATAACTTCTGAAAATAAATTAAAATAATGTCGTATAAGTACCACTTATATCATGACATATAAAATAAACATTCATTATAAGACATCCGAATGGTATAACAAAATCCAATAAATAAAAATTATTAACCAAAATCCTATAAATTAAATATTTTGAATAAACAAAATTTTGTTTCTGCTCATCAATCTTATGAAAACCAATATCTTTCAAGAATATCCAACATAATCTTAAGAATTTCATCACAAAACCATCTTACTTAGACTATTTTTTGAATATGAATATTTGAATACTGAAGAAGCAAAGTTGATCTTAAAACTTGTTTTTCAGTAATGTTTTACATATCTTGAGTTTTTATATAAAGTAACTTAGTTAGATATCCAATAATATTGAATATTCTAAGTAAGATAGTTTTATGATGAAATTCTTAAGATTATGTTGGATATTTTTGAAAGATATTGGTTTTCATAAGATTGATCAGCAGAAACAAAATTTTGTCTATTCAAAATGTTTAATTTATGGGATTTTGGTTAATAATTTTCATTTATTGGATTTTGTTATATCATTTGGATGTCTTATAATGAATGTTTATTTTATGTCATGATATAAGTGGTACTTATACGACATTATTTTAATTTATTTTCAGAAGTTATAATCATTGAATATAATCTTTTGGAATTAAATATGTAGAAGGCTAATTTTAAAATTTTTAAAATATTTAAATAATTATATTTTTATTGGTGGCAAAACAGTAATTTCTAGAATTTGTTTTAATTATAATCAACTACCAAATAGTAACGTCTGAAACAATTCAATATATGAATCCCTACTTCTACTAAATTATATGGCTTTATTAAAATCCATAAAAATCGGTCCCCAATACGCCCTCCACCTAACAGTATCGTAGTAATATTAGATGTTCTTAATGTTTCTGATTACAGCAAATGTTAAATGTATGAAAATATGCAAACACAAGATAACATAAACAATGTTAACTCTTTTAAAACTTTTGGAATAAAATAATTTAAAACAAATGGCTCAAATAATTTCACAAACTAACACAAAAATAGCTTTCAAACTCTGATCTAAAATTTACTCTTAATGCTAAAGACAAAAACAACCCCCTAATAATTCAGGAGTTTATAAATTCAGTTGTCACCAGTGTGGCGATTTATACAAACTGGAAGAACTTTCACAAACAGATTCGAAGAAACATTTATGTATCGAAAAGAAATCTCTAATTTTGTGAAACAATTTTTTTAAAGTTTTAATTTTCAAGAATTAGATAATCTCAAAATAATACATCTGGAACAGAAAGGCAAGAAACTAGACGTCCTAGAATCAATAGAGGTTTACAAAAATTATGATCCCACAGTAAAACTATTGAACTAACAGACGAACCTGCGGCATTCCCGACTTTCCAAAGCCTTCTACAGATGTATAAAAACCTTTGAGATAAAACTTGTTGTACATCAGTTTGAAAATGTAGTAAATACTACAAAATTACGGTCACTGTATACTCTATAATAAAAAAAAGGTGTAGAAAACTTAGTCATTTCATACTATTGCACTTTTATAAAGAAAATAGACAATTTCTAAAAAATTAACATTAGGCAATGTAATGGATTGTTGGATCTTGCATGAAGGACAAAGTTTACTTGTAAAATAGTGGACACCTATAAAAATTGCTAACATTATCCCTAAGTTTGACTGAAATTCATTGTTATTGTCTATGTCGAAGTTATATTTCACATTATTTATAAACAAAGTACTTTGTGGATGTTTCAACAAAAATTACATTTACAGAATATTTATTCTATCCATTTTAAGTATATTTTACTCTCTCAATTTTTCTGGAGGATTGCATTAAAAATAAGAACAATAGTAGCGGAAAGAAAGTAGATTTCTTAAAATCTGCGGCACCATTAGTAAAATTTCAGAAGAATTGAACAACTCTGTGTCATTTCTGGAATGTACGGTAAATAAAGAATATGTGGAAATTCAAAATAAGGAAAAGTCTGAATTTAATATGGACTCGGATAATGGAGATTACTCAGACGTAATCATGTTCAAGTTGAGAAAAAAGTTCAAATTACTGCTCAATTCCAAACGGGGGTAACGTAAGGACCACAGTTGAAGATTTTAATGATAACGTATCAAAACATAAGTGGGAAGGAAATAAGTTTGGAAATGAGACGCTAAATCCTTAAAGAGACGTTTCACAACTTTATTGTTGCTTCTTCAAGCTCTATAAACAAACATATAGATATAGGCAATTAAACATTGTAAAACTTGCATACTATTCTACATTTCTTGGATGTGGATGCAAACACAAGATAACATAAAAAATGTTAACCCTGTTAAAACTTTTGGAAGAAAATAAATTTAAAACAGATAGCTCCAATAATTTCAGAAACTAACTTAAAAATAGCTTTCAAGCCCTCATGTGAAATTTCTAACCTATTTATTAATGCTAAGACAAAAACATGCCCAGGAGTTTATAAATTAAGTTGTCATCAGTACTTTTCAAAGCCTTCTTCATGTAGTAATAAATAATAGTTCAAAAAAACTAAAACAACACGTTTTCACAAAGAATCCAACTAAAAGTAGAAAATAAATTTTAATTAGTTTGAATTAAGAATGGTGCAAATAAGAAATAAATGTATATTATAATAAAAACGCTATAAGAAACCAAATATAGTTATTTTTTCTGCTAAACAAGTTGAATAATTTCCAGCAAAATATAATGTTTTGAAATTTGTCTTACATTCATTCAACACTAATATGAATGAACTTTGTTGTGACAGATTTTATTATAAGTTAAAAATTCTTCTATTCTGCATGTTTAATTAGCTGAAAGGGTGTATTTATTGAATTGAAAAAAATTTACTACATTCATTGTCAGCTTGGCATCTACTTGTTATATCAAACTATACAGGATCTCTTTTTTTGGTAACTGTATTATATAAAACAAAAGTAAAGTCAGAAATTTACCTATTGGGGGAAACCAATATTTCTTCTTTAACATCAACGTCCATAGGTCTTCGATTCAAATAGCTTTCTGCAATCAGTAGATCTCCTTGCTTTCATTCCTTTTTGAGGACAGCTCTCCTGACCCTACTGCTTCACTTGAATAATATTATATTAAATATAAAAAAGAAAATATATGTAACCTGATTCATTAAAAAATAAATTAAAGGAAGATTAAATTCATATTGTCTCAAATAACCACGTTTCTATCTTGATAGACAATCAAATCATAGATTAACAATTATATATAGATTGGACACTTCTCTGCTCCCACCTAAAACTAAGTATTTAGTTGGTGCATCAGTCAATAGATAGCGTTAACCATCAACTTATATTTTTTGATTTCGCCGCTAGGTACCGCTACCATCAGCCGTCAGTCATAGTTTTAGTAATAATGGTCATATATTTTGAAAAGAAATGGTGGTTTTGTTTACGTTTTGTTATGGCCTAACCTCGGGTACATCTCATTTTTTTTTATTAAATTTCGTGAGAAGGAGTGGTGCAATTTGTGAGATTATATCAAATGATTTATCTATTATAAACTGTGCAATCTGTAGGATTAATTTACTTGATCATAGTGAGTTGTTAAAAAATCTTGAGTGTTTTAATTTTCTCTTTCATTTCATTCCAAGACTTTGTGAGAGAAGAAAAATCTCAAAATGTTTTGAAAATATCATATTGAAGAATTTAAATTTTCAAATTATGAAGTGTGCATCACATAATCTTTATCAAATATTATGCTTGACTCTTCAGGTGTTCTTTATTCTGGTGGTGAAAGCAAGTGAATAAAATAGCAACCAGAACTGATTCAAAATTTTCATTCAGTAATCCAGAGAAGGAATTTATTGATCCGATTAAGGTCCACGCTGAAAGACATTTTGAATCTTGAAGATCTCATGAATTAATATTCTCAAGATTCAATTTTTGTCTTAACACCTAGGAATACTGTAAATATGCGAATTTTATCTTTTTTTTTATTTAATAGTTTTTATTTTTTATAACCAATAAATAATTATTGTTCAAACATATTTCTGTTACTCAAATAGTGAGTTTGAACATTGAAACAATTTTTTGGAAATAACTATGTTGTATTACAAAAAAAATTGAATGTAAATATTGTAAATAAATATGTTGATTTTATCTCTTTTTTATTTAATAGTTTCTATTTTTCCTAATGAATAAATAATTATAGTTCAAACATGTATCTGTTATTCAAATAGTGAGTTTGAAGATTGAAACGAATATTTGAATTTTCCTAGGGCTTAAATTAAAACAAGTGTTCAGAAATTACTATGTTGTACTACCAAAAAATTGGAATGTATTTGTTGTAAAGTTGTGTGAATGTAAGCATTTCAATGTTTTGTTAGTAAAACAGTAATTTCTGAACATTTGTTTAATTTTAGCCCTAGGAAAAACTGAAAGAAGATTCAAATATTCGCGCCAAGCGTCGATAATGCAGTATTCTAAAAGCACAGGTAATGCAGTTCTCTTGAGAGTTGGTAGTACAGTTTTCTCTAGTTGAAGTTCACACACTTTCATATTGACATTAGACATTTTCCATTATTTGACATACACAAATACCCACGGCAATGGTAGAACTCGATCCCACAGTCTCCGGCACCGTGGACAGACATCTCTGCCGCTGCGCTACCATATGACCATAGATAAATAAATAACGTTCATCTTCGTTTCTGCAAAACAAAACGATCATCTCTCGAGGTTATGTATACATTTTTACACGCGCGCACAAGCCTACGAAGCGACCATAGACTCTTACTCCTAGCATCGACAGTGACAAGTAGGCATAAAATTCCCTAGGTGATCCTTCCTTTATAAAAATATGTGGATAAAGATGAAAATGAGATCATTCGTTACTTAACCGCATAGATTAACAAGACTATATTCTTTTATCTATGCTTACCCCAGTGTCACACCATACGGATAACAGTCACACATTCACAGTATTCTGTGCTTGCTGTCAATATCTATGGCATAGATAAGTTTAAGAATCTATGGTGTCAAAGTTTGGTGTCTAAGTTAAAGGCACGTTTTGAAATTCAAAAATTTGAGTGTTTGAAGAACAATTAACCTGAATCTTTTCCCTTGATTGTGACCATAGACTTATTACCCTTTTATTTTGTATTAATACGTTTATGATTGTGACGTATTGTGTTAATTTTGATCAAGTTTATTGTGAGAAAAGGTTTTCAAATGGATAATATTAAGATTGAGGACGATGAGTACGAAATGAAAGAAATTGAAAATAATGGATTTTTTGGAAGTAATTCATATGAGGAAGAAGAAATTAACTGTTCAGATGAGTCTTCAAATGCTCGGTAAGATATGGATATTTTATCATTCATTTGCCTAAATACTCTTCAAGTAATGATATCCAATATATATTTTTACAACTTTTATGACTACCATTTAATATATTTGTTATCTTTAAATCTTTTCTACCTTTGTCCTCTTTCCTCATTCATAAAAATAATCTTATTTATTTCAACTATGAACTGGTAAGAGTCTCTAAATATATAATCCTTAACGAACAAACTGATGTAAACAATTCACCTAAGTCAAATAATATTAATAACAGATCTTCATTGCATGTACATGCAAATGGCCATCGACCATGAGTCCTTCAGCTTGTTTAATGTACAGTGTTATTTTCACTTAGTGCTTGCAGGAGAGTCTGTAGGGAATCTAGTTCTTGTATGGTCCTTGTAGTGTGGAACAGTGGTAGAATATCTTTCAGTCTTTCTAATCGTTCATTTTTATTTGTCATCTGTGCGAATATACCTCGAAGCCAAAGTATCATCTCGGCAGCTCGTAGATTCTGTACATATGAATTCGAAGAAACATAAGTGCTTATTGTGCGATTATGCTACGAATTATAAAAATAGTTTGAAGCTGCACGTTGATGCCTTTCATTTGAATTTGAGAAAACATAAGTGCCATTTATGTAACTTTGCTGCAAACCGGAAAATTAATCTGCAAAGACATAGAATCTATTCATTTGTACTCCAGTGAAGATGGATGTTTAAACACCTTTCTTGATTAGAAATGGTACAAGTCAAGATCCTGAATGGAAACAATTTTTAAATATGTAGAATATGTATAGATTTTTTTATTTATTTACCAGTCTTTAACTTAGTAATTAAATAGCCAAATAAACACCTAACATTAGTCCTAAATTTGTTTATTTATTGAGCTAAATATTACATCACGAATTGGAGAAGAAACACGATTCAGAAAAAATCTAACCTATAAACTTTTATGATAACAGAAAGTTCTGTAAATGGTATTGGGAGTAAAAATAATATTTGAATATCAAAATAGATTTTATCTGTTGTTTTCTACAATTTTAATTTCAAAAAATTCTTTGAAGAAACTTTAGGAATTAAATTAATGTCTTTATAAGCACTGCTCATATTTAATAGACGTATAAAGTCAAAATTCATCATACAATATCAAACGGAATCAAGAAAAACCAACGAATATAAATTGTCAATTGAAATTAAAATATAAATAAGCAAACATTTTTTGTTTCGTTCCAGGCATGCGTAATGAACTCTTCAGACAAACGTACGAAGCCCTGTTTGTTACAAAATGTATTGTTTTCTGATCCTATATTAATGAAAAATAACTCTTTCTCAAAAATATAAAACATAATTTCAAGAACTTCTCAAAAACTAATTTATTTGAAATATTCAATATATTTAAATAAATTACTTCAAAAAATCTCAAAACATGTAGCACATCCTCAAGAAATAATTAAAGTTACGATAAGATCAGTTCAACTTTACATATAAAAAAATAATAAAATCAATTGAGTACCTTGGATATAAAGGTACCTACTTATATGTTTGTTGAAGATCATGCATTTCTAAGATGGCACTGGGTAAGTTGTTTAATTAATTTTATTATTTTTTTATATGTAAAGTTGAACTGATCTTATCGTAACTTTAATTATTTCTTGAGGATGTGCTACATGTTTTGAGATTTTTTGAAGTAATTTATTTAAATATATTGAATATTTCAAATAAATTAGTTTTTGAGAAGTTCTTGAAATTATGTTTTATATTTGTGAGAAAGAGTTATTTTTCATTAATATAGGATCAGAAAACAATACATTTTGTAACAAACAGGGCTTCGTACGTTTGTCTGAAGAGTTCATTACGCATGCCTGGAACGAAACAAAAAATGTTTGCTTATTTATATTTTAATTTCAATTGACAATTTATATTCGTTGGTTTTTCTTGATTCCGTTTGATATTGTATGATGAATTTTGACTTTATACGTCTATTAAATATGAGCAGTGCTTATAAAGACATTAATTTAATTCCTAAAGTTTCTTCAAAGAATTTTTTGAAATTAAAATTGTAGAAGACAACAGATAAAATCTGTTTTGATATACAAATTTTGTAATAATCCTTCTATCAAGTAAAAAACCGTTCCTTCTTATTTTATTTTAAAAATAATATTGTGCGGTTTTTATAACATATATCGCTACTAGTTTATCATTCCATCGTTTCATCTAGCAACACCTTCATTTCGAAGTGTCACCATTCGTCAGTACTACACATCCGGTTTTTATTTCCAAGTCTTCTCCTAATTATATCGTGAAACTGAGCATTGGAAGAAAAATTATGTTTATATAATTATACACAAGAGAATGTAGGTATGAAATTGTAAATAAATAAATTCAGAGCCTCAAAGTGTAGCCCAGATTTTCTTTTATTCCAATCTTCAGAAAAATTTGATGTAATTTTTCGGGTCAGAATCAAATATAATCTTGAATACTCCTTAATTATCCTTCTAAATTTAATTGAACTTTGATTGGATCTTTTATGGTTTCAAAAAATTAAACAAACTGTAACATTTTCATGAGAAGATGCAATTTCTTTGATTCCCAAAGTTTATAATTAGTGATTATAGACAATTATGGCTCGTTAGTGATTTGTCCATAGACGTATTATTAGGATCATAAGTCTATGGGATTTTCGATGGTGCTGATCATAGATATATTATTAAGTTAAAAGTCTGCGATACCTGTATCTCGGAGTAATATTCAGAGTTTATTTTATGTTTATTACTCTGAGATCTAATCAAAGACATATTAGGAGAATAAATCTATGGGTCTACGCCATTATTATCGTATCAATCAGTGTTGCCGAACATCAAAATGCAATATCAGTAGATCAGAACAAATGTGTTCCTAACGATATGTAGAAATAAGTCATTTATACCCGGGGCGCTATTAGGTTCACTGCGGAGCTTTGGAAACCACTGAGTAGAGTAGATTTGGCCACAGGCTGATAAATGTTTGTTTCCAATCATTGAGGGTTGTTGCTTTTCAATATTACTAATATAAATATGTAAAAATAAAACTGTTATTCTCAGGGAAACAACTTTGTAACTTCTATGTTCTATGTCTAAGATTTTAACCTAAAAGTGTCAGATGTCTATTTAGTTTGTTGTTAGAAATGTGAATCGAGAAACCCGAAGAAATAGCGTTGTTTTTGATTTCTTCCAGAATCATGACATCATTCAATAGAAAATGTCTTTTTACTTGATAGAAGAAACATAACAGAATTTGAATATCAAAACAGATTTAATCTGTTAGTCTTCTACAGTTTTAATTTCGAAACAAAATTTTATTCAAAAAACTTTTAGAATTAAATTAATGTGTACAATAAGCACCGCTTATATTTAATAGACGTATATAATCAAAACTCAATATATAATGTCAAATGGAATAATTAAACCAACAGATATAAGAAAGTCATTAAAATTAATAAATAAATATTTAAAGGAGACAAAATTTTGTTTCTGATCTTACCATTAAGAAAAAAACAAAACATTAACACAACTTAAGGACTTCTCAAAAAATATAATTTATTTGAAATATTCAATATATTTAAATATTCAAATAAGTTAATTCAGAAATCTCTCAAAACATGCACTATATCTTCAAAAAACAATTATAATTTTGGTAATCTCTTCGTCGCCCTAAATAATATTCCAAATATCAAAATCAAATAACTATCACTATATCTCACCTCACATGTGTTTAACAGGATAATTGCTTTAAACAAACTAACTTTAAAATTCAAGATAGTCTATGTTCTTAACAAAATCACAGAAGAGTGTAAGGTGTTTTAAGGTTATATTTAAATCATTGACATTCCATAATTAGATTTATTAAAGCCTAAATATAATTATATATTATGTATAAAATAAAATAGAAAAAGGCTCTTTACTTGATAGAAGGAATATAACAAAATTTGAATATCAAAACAGATTTAATCTGTTAGTCTTCTACAATTTTAATTTCAAAAAAATTTTATTCAAAAAACTTTTAGAATTAAATTAATGTGTACAATAAGCACCGCTTATATTTAATAGACGTATATAATGAAAACTCAATATATAATGTCAAATGGAATAAATAAACCAACAGATATAAAAAAAAGTCATTAAAATTAATAAATAAATATTTAAAGGAGACAAAATTTTTGTTTCTGATCTTACCATTAAGAATACCAATTGCCTTTTAAAAACATGGACACAACTTAAGGAAATAACATAAATAGAGGTTAATTCTTGATAGAAGGTATATAAAATTATTGAAATATTTTAATATTAGCCTTCTACATATTTAATTTCAAAAAATTATATTCAATAATTATAACTTCAAGAATTAAATTAAATTTAAATTTTTCAGTATTCATTTACCAGAAGTTTCTGAATTGTTGAAGGGTGAGTAAATATTTTTTGTTGATTGATGTTATATTTTATTGAATATGAATTATTTGAATACTGACGAAATTAATTTATAGGATTTTGGTTAACAATTTATATTTATTGGATTTTGTTATATCATTTGGATGTCTTACAATGAATGTTTATTTTATATGTCGTTTGATATAAGTGGTACTTATATGACATTATTTTAATTTATTTCCTGAAGTTATAATTATTAAATATAATTTTTTGAAAATAAATATGTAGAAGGCTAATATTGAAATATTTAAATAATTTTATATACCTTCTATCAAGAATTAACCTCTATTTATGTTATTTTATTCCTAATATATAATTATTTGGTTTCCTTAACATTCTTTATACAGACAGTCCTTGTGATATAACAGAGGCCTTTAAATTGTCTTTCAATCTTTTAGATCAAGGGTAAACCACAGAATTATTTATTTATAGTTAACCGTTACACTTCATTTAAATTTTTCAGTATTAATTTACCAGAAGTTTTCTAAATTGTTGAAGGGTGAGTAAATATTTGTTGATTGATGTTATATTTATTGAATATGAATTATTTGAATACTGACCAAGCAAAGTCTCTCTTAAAACTAGTATTTCAGTAATGTTTTTACATATCTTTAGATTTAATAGAAAATAACTCAGTTAGATATCCAATAATATTGAATATTCTAAGTAAGATAGTTTTATGATGAAATTCTCAAGATTATGTTTAACATTTTTGAAAGATATTGGTTTTCATAAGCTCGATCAGCAGAAACAAAATTTTGTCTATTCAAAATATTTAATTTATAGGATTTTGGTTAAAAATTTTTATTTATTGGATTTTGTTATATCATCTAGATGTCTTATAATGAATGTTTATTTTATATGTCGTTTGATATAAGTGATACTTATATGACATTATTTTAATTTAATTCTTGAAGTTATAATTATTGAATATAATTTTTTGAAATTAAATATGCAGAAGGCTAATATTAAAATATTTAAATAATTTTATATCCCTTCTATCAAGTATTAACCTCTGTTTATGTTATTAATGTCACATCATTCAGAAAAAAAAATGCTGAAGAACTTACAGAAAGAAATTTAATTCTTGAAGTTATAATTATTGAATATAATTTTTTGAAATTAAATATGTAGAAGGCTAATATTAAAATATTTAAATAACAACTTAAGGACTTCTCAAAAAAAATAAAATTTAATTGAAATCTTTAATATATTTAAATATTCAAATAAGTTAATTCAGAAATCTCTCAAAACATGCACTATACCTTCAAAAAAAAAATTATAATTATGTTGGTTTATTTATTCCATTTGACATTATATATTGAGTTTTGATTATATACGTCTATTAAATGTAAGCGGTGCTTGTTTTAGACATTAATTTAATTCCAAAAGTTTTGAATAAAATTTTTTTTTTAAATTAAAATTGTAGAAGACTAACAGATTAAATCCGTTTTGATATTCAAAAGGGTTAATTTTACTTTATCATTCCCAAAAAAATCGCTCTGGTTAACTATTTAATTATTATTATTTATTATTTATTTATTTAATTATTATTATTTTAACTATTTAATTTTTTCAGAGGCCCTTGTCCAAATAATGATAGAAAGTTTGAAAATCTCGAAGTGAAGATTGAACATATGGATATTGTTGAACAATTCAGCGATGAGAATGGAGTTTACGACAGAAAAGAATACATCGTTAAAGAAGAACGTAATCACCTGAATGGTTCATCACATCGAAATGATAACGAGTTTCGTTTTCCAAGAGAAGAAAAGAACAATCAGCAAGAAATTAAGAGTTCACACATTTGTGACCAAGATCTAGTTACTGTTGATAAAAACACAAGTTTTCCTATTGAACGGACGGAAAGCCAGGCATCGATCCAGAAAAAGGACCTTGACAGACGTTTAAGTTCAGTTAATTCCGATTCGAAGAAAAATAAATGTCACTTGTGTGAATACTCTACAAATTATAAAAGCAACCTTAAAAATCATATAGATTCAGTTCATTTAGATGTGAAACATAGATGTCACTTGTGCGAATATTCTGCGAATCGTAAAAATAATCTTAAAAGCCATATAGATTCGGTTCATTTAGATTTGAAAAAACATAAGTGTCACTTATGTGAATATTCGGCAAGTCGTAGGAACAATCTTAAGATTCACATAGACTCCGTTCATTTAGATCTGAAACGCAAATGTCACCTTTGCGAATATTCCGCGAACCGTAAGATCGATCTTAAGAAACACGTAGAATCGGTTCATTTGGATTTAAAGCGGCACGAATGTCACTTGTGCGAATATTCTTCGAATTATAGCAGCAGCCTCAAGAGTCACATCGATTCGGTTCATTTAGATCTGAAACATAGATGTCACTTATGCGAGTATTCCGCGAATCTTAGAAATAATCTTAAGAGACACATAGATTCCGTTCATCTGGATCTAAAGCGACATAAGTGTCAGTTCTGCGATTATTCCGCGAATTATAGGAGCAGCCTTAAAAGTCATATATATTCGGTTCATTTAGTTTTGAAACATAAGTGTCATTTATGCGAATATTCGGCGAGTCGTAAAAGCAATCTTAAGAGCCATGTAGATTCGGCTCATTTAGCTTTGAGACATAAATGTCACTTGTGTGAATATTACGGGAACCTGAGAAATAGCCTTAAAAGACACATAGATTCCGTTCATTCGGATCTGAAACATAAGTGTCACCTTTGCGACTATTCGGCGAGTCGTAAAAGCAATCTTAAAGGTCACATAGATTCCGTTCATTTGAATTTGAAGCATAAATGTCACCTGTGTGAATATTCGGCGAGTCGTAAGAACAATCTTAAAAGTCACATAGATTCCGTTCATTTGAATTTGAAGCATAAATGTCACTCGTGCGAATATTCCTCGAATTATAAGAGCAACCTTAAAATTCATATAGATTCCGTTCATTTAGATCTGAAGTATGAGTGTGACCTTTGCGAATATTCCGCCGGTCGTAAAAACAATCTTAAAAGACACGTGGAATCGGTTCATCTGAATCTGAAACATAAATGTCGCCTTTGTGAATTTTCGGCGAGTCGTAAGAATAATCTTAAGAGTCACGTAGATTCGGTTCATCTGCATTTGAAACATAAGTGTCACTTATGCGAATATTCGACGAATCTTAAGAGGACTCTTAAAAGACATATAAATTCAGTTCATTTAGATTTAAAATATAAATATAATTTATAAATAATATAAAGTCAATGTAATTTCAGTCAATATTTATTATAACTAAAATGTCAAAATAATTATCAGTTTATTTTATGAAATGATGAATGTAATGAATAGTAATAAATGAAAATATATTTTATTTATTGAGAAATAAGCTTCTTTAAACCTTGTAAAAAAAATTATTCCAGTGTTCTGTTATTCATAATATCATCATTTGAGCACCAGCATGGATCGTAGAATACACAGATAAACTCGGCCTCAGAGTGTGCTCCCTCTATATATGTATGCCACATTGTCTTCATTTCATTTATTTGAATCTCAATGCCATCCTAAAGCTGAACTACTGGCCAGAACAAATGTGGATTCACAATTGAATAACCGACACAACAACCTCTGTATCTTGAGAATATCACAGCAAGACATGCCTGGACAACGATATTATGCATCGAAGTTATAATAATCTAATTATGGATAATAATTGCGTCATGAAAACAAGGCGTTGAGATGCAGTAAATTTACTTATTCAATATTTCAAGAACAGCCTGATGACATTTATCTGCTTCAGCTGAGGAAAATTATAAGGATTACAGGTTGCGAATCCCAAACCAAAATTATTGATTTTTTAAGTGGTTTTCTCCACCTAGTATTTATTCCATTCATAAATAAATAAAGTTTCATTTTATTCAGATGCAGGTTTGTAGTATAAAGCTAATTTTCTTTTTATAACATAGTACAGTCATTGACATTGACAAATTGTCACAAAAAATCAGAACTGAATTTTTTGATTACCTGTCAAAGGCTCGGTTTGAAATGTTAAACCATGAACACGTTTTAGAAATGAAACCATTTTTTATTAAGTTTGAAAATGTAGTAAACACTACGAAATTCGAGTAACTGTATATTCAGTTAATAAAATAAGATAGAAAATTAAGCAATTCGTTATTTCACTCCATTTAAAAATGAACTATCAGAAAATTAAGGACGATTCCATCCAATATATAAATTATCATTTCATTCGATATTGGATAGAAAAGTATTCAAATAAAATAAAATTCAGAATTATTTCTTTTTTCTATTTAAATATTTTAACATTATTTAATTGAATATTAATTAGCCTTCTACATATTTAATTTCAAAAAATTATATTTAATAATTATAACTTCAGGAAATAAATTAAAACAATGTCATATAAGTACCACTTATATCAAACGACATACAAAATAAACATTCATTATAAGACATCCAAATGATATAACAAAATCCAATGAATAAAAATTGTTAACCAAAGTCCTATAAATTAAATATTTTGAATAGACAAAATTCTGTTTCTGCTAATCAATCTTATGAAAACAAATATCTTTCAAAAATGTCTAACATAATCTTAAGAATTTCATCATAAAACTATCTTACTTAGAATATTCAATATTATTGGATATCTAACTAAGTTACTTTCTATAAAATTTCAAGATATGTAAAAACATTACTGAAAAACAAGTTTTAAGAGAGACTTTGCTTCGTCAGTAGAATTATTTCTGGAAACTTCAATATACAATACATTTTAAAAATCATTTATTAAAATAGTACCATAATATTTATAATAAATATAAAATACACATATTTATTTAATGTCAAGCAAAAAAAGTTTTTCACTTTATGAATGTACTACTCTGTCAAGAAAGTACCGGGAATTTTCAATTAAAACAACATTTTTACATTTAATCGTCAAAATTTATTGGGTCGCCTTCAAAATAGGCTCCATTTGCTCCAATACATCTATGCCAACGGCACTTCCAATTATCGAAACATTTTTTATAGGCGCTTTCCGGGATGGACTTTAGCTCTCGCGCCGAATTTTGTTTCATGGCTTCAATCGACTCAAAACGGGTGCCACGAAGGGGCAATTTTAGTTTTGGGAAGAGGAAAAAGTCGCAGGGAGCCAAATCCGGCGAATACGGTGGTTGCTGAAGCACGTTTGTTGAGTTTTTGGCGAGAAAGTCAGTCACAATCGTAGCTCGGTGAGAAGGCGCGTTATCGTCATGCAAAATCCACGAGTTGTTCGCCCACAAATTTGGCCGCTTCTTACGGATACGCTCACGCAAACGTTTCATAACGCCTAGGTAATACTCCTTGTTTACCGTCTGACCCTCTGGAACGAATTCGTAGTGCACCACGCCACGGATATCGAAGAAAACAATAAGCATCACCTTCATTTTCGAGCGGCTTTGGCCTTGGTTTTTTCGGTTTCGGCTCATTTTTTGCCACCCATTCCGATGATTGCTGGCTTGTTTGCATATCGTACTCGTAGACCCAGGTCTCATCACCAGTTATAATGCGTTCCATGAATGTAGAATCGGAATTACAGCGATCCAGCACGTCTGAAGCAACCTGTTCGCGATTACGTTTTTGAAGAAAATTCAGGTCTTTCGGTACGAGTCGTGCGGCCACCTTTCTCATGCCCAAAATATCAATCAAAATCGTACGTGCGGACTCGTGGGATATCTTAAGATCATGTGCTATCTCTCTCAAGCTGGTACGACGGTTTTCCGGCACCCTTTCCTTAATTTTATCGACGTTATCTTCGATCGAAGCCGTCGATGGGCGACCACTTCACGACCGTCCTTGAAGGCTCTGTACCACTGATATGCACGAGTTTTCGATAGAGCATTATCACCAAAGGCCTTTTGCAACATTTTCAATGCATCGGCACACGAAAATTCATTTGCAACACAAAACTTTAAACAAATTCTTTGCTCAACGTAATCACCCATAGTAAAAATCGGCACGCACTCTGACATCGACTGACTTAATCAGCTGTTGCAAACACACTAGTTGACAGATCCCGCTCAAGCTTGGCATAGTAATTAAGGACAGTGGTACCAACCTAGGAAAAAAAAATTTTACCTGCCTCATTGCCCCGCCAGATTTAAATCGATAATTCCCGGTACTTTCTTGACAGAGTAGTACTTTCGGATATACCCCGTATATGTTACTAGAATATTGGACTGGTCAGTTACGTAACGCCGTGCGTCAGGGGTGATTCAGGGACTGGTCAAGTATTTAATCAGTTTTATATGAGAGCGCGTCAAGAACGGATCGCAATTATGTACTATTTCTAGTTTAATTTCGAATAGTGACGTGAAACCTAGTGATAAGTGAGCGTGATTAATGCGGTTGGATATATCTTACGTGAAAAACGATTTTCGCGAGTTTAGGTGAAGAGTTGAACGAAATTTCTAAAATATCGAGTGAACATAGTGATCCTATTCGAGTTGTGAAAATGAAAAATGGTGTGAAATGAATTTATCGGAAAAATCAAGCGTGGGATATGTAAGTACAGTATTCGTTGGCGTTAATGAAAATTACTGAATTCACTGAAAATATATTTCTAATATATAATTGTCACAAGTGTTAGATAAAAGTGGAAAATATAATGAAATTCGACTTACGCCTGAAGAATCGTGCGTGAAGAAACTTGTAAACAATTTACTTCTTTTTGATTGTCTCGGTTCTTAAAATTTACTTGTTACTGAAAAGTGGATAGTCTAGTGAAAATGGAAAATTCACAGTGAACATGGACAATTTTCTTACGTGCTGCTGAAATAGTTTTAATTAAGTTATCACGGTAGATGAAACCACGTTTCAACTTCCAATGGTTTTATCAGAGTGATGCTTTGTTAGAAAATCTGTTTAAACGATTAATTACACCTGAAGTAAGTAGATGGTCAAATATGTTCATTAACTTCCATGATTGTAGAATCGGAATTAGAGCGATTCAGCATGTCTGAAGCAACCTGTTCGCGATGACGTTTTTGAAGAAAATTCAGGTCTTTCGGTACGAGTCGTGCGGCCACCTTTCTCATGCCCAAAATATCAATCAAAATCGTACGTGCGGACTCGTGGGATATCTTAAGATCATGTGCTATCTCTCTCAAGCTGGTACGACGGTTTTCCAGCACCCTTTCCTTAATTTTATCGACGTTATCTTCGATCGAAGCCGTCGATGGGCGACCACTTCACGACCGTCCTTGAAGGCTCTGTACCACTGATATGCACGAGTTTTCGATAGAGCATTATCACCAAAGGCCTTTTGCAACATTTTCAATGCATCGGCACACGAAAATTCATTTGCAACACAAAACTTTAAACAAATTCTTTGCTCATCGTAATCACCCATAGTAAAAATCGGCACGCACTCTGACATCGACTGACTTAATCAGCTGTTGCAAACACACTAGTTGACAGATCCCGCTCAAGCTTGGCATAGTAATTAAGGACAGTGGTACCAACCTAGAAAAAAAAATTTTTACCTGCCTCATTGCCCCGCCAGATTTAAATCGATAATTCCCGGTACTTTCTTGACAGAATGTATAAATACAGAATATATAAGTACACAAACAGTTTTTCTATTTAATTTTGAACTCGCTTCATAGTGATTTTCTCTATAGGTTCTTTGTCGGAATTTCTAGAAGCTCTTTTTCTAAATCGTAAACAGTTATGTCATTATTTGAAGTGAATATTTTGGCCAGATGTTGAGTATATTGTTGTGATATTTTTTCATCGGTTCTTGCCAATTTCATTGTTAATCCTGTTATGTTGCTCGCCGATGGTACCAGATTTTTCATTATAATTAATAAAGTTTTTTAGAGTGATAGAACTTTCGATAGGGATAACTGTGATTTGACAGTTGTTGTTGGTTGAACGGCTATGTAAACAAGCAAAATTTTCGTTATGGAGTGAAAACAATCCTCAGGAAGTTCCATTGCATCCCGAAAAATGCACTGTATGGTGTGCTTTACACAATGGTCCAATTAATTGGCCTCCAACATAACTCCACTGGATTATTTTCTTTGGGATTATGTCAAGGCATTGGCATATGCTGATAAAACTAGAAACAATAGACCCTTCGGAAGC
Source organism: Megalocaria dilatata (assembly GCA_034642435.1). Lineage (NCBI taxonomy): Eukaryota > Metazoa > Arthropoda > Insecta > Coleoptera > Coccinellidae > Megalocaria > Megalocaria dilatata. The sequence goes on along the minus strand of CM067862.1, from coordinate 42,681,615 downwards.
CAACATAACTCATATTATTGATAAAATAAGGCTTGAATTACTCGAAAAAGTGGTCCAAAATTGGTCTGGTCGAATGCGGTTCCTCAGAGCTAGTCGTGGTGGACATATGCCGGAAATCTTTCAAATAAAAAAAAAAATTGGCTTCAATCTTATTTTATATGTGTTTTATTTCAATTTAAAGTTCTATCACACTGAAAAACACCTGATAAGAGATCAACTGAATTTTTTCAAAATGATTTCACAAAATAGGATATGTACAAGGTAGACAAGATATTGAGTGCAACTTCATTTTTTCAAATGGATCACCCTATATATTTTCTTATTTTTAGCTAGCTCTTTTTCTCCTGATTACAGATATATTTATATTGTCATGGAATTTACAGTTAAATTAAATAATAACCTAAATATATTAAGGAAAAGACTCACCGTTGTTTATAAGTTGACTCGTTAGAGTGTACCCAGACCAAAATTAATTGAATGAGATAATTCAATTCATAAAAATATTCACAAGCTCATATTATGAAGAAAAAACATATTCAGAGTAAATAACGACTAGTCGAATGAAAATCATTTGAACGGTAATTAAAAATCAGTAATATTGTTGACAATTTATACATAGAATTCACAGGGAGATTTCAATTCACGATTATTCAATGTAAAAACAGCCAAAGTTGCAATAAATAGAAGTAATTTGAATTTAGATATCCAATTTGAAATTGATGAAGAATTTGCTGAAAAGATTTGTTACTATCATGAATGACATATAAACTTTAGTGAAATTGTTGACAAAGAACAAGCTAAATTAAATATAACTCACCAGAATTATGTAAATAGAATAAATTTGATTAAAAAATCAATTAATTCAATGAAAGATAACATCAACGTCAGATATTCTGAAATTATTAATGTAAGAGATATCCTTGAAAATGTTTAGGCATCAATAGAATTGTAATAGCATCTAAGCTAAAGAAATTTAATCAATTTCATAAGTAATATTTTGTAATTTATAAGTTATAAGCATTAGAGGTTAAACTTTTGTTAAATTTTGACACTTGAAATACTGTACGGATGAAAAGCAAGACTTTCACTGTTTTGTTCCACATGAAACATACATCAAAATGTAGTTTAAAAAATAAGCTAATTTTCAACAGTAATTTCAAACCAAGAAATATTGTAAATTTTGTAAAATCATCGAAAGGATAATTTTTTAATAATTTTGACAGAAGCTATTAAGCTTTGAAATTCAATTTTTCTTGAAAACTATAAATAGGACAGACACAGAAAAAGTCAGTCAGTCTCCAATTATTCAGATTAGTGTCCATGACGGTCCATAATTAAAAAAGTTCCAAAAAGTATCATCATGTAAAAAAGGGAGATTATTTGGTTATTGTGAATGGAAATTGAATCCAGAAAATACATTACCTGAATGTGAATGGAAAAATCAAGTTTCAAACGAATCGGATATATAGAAGAAAATCAACAAAGTTGCCTGTGAATTTCAGAATGTTCTAGAAGTGTTGTTTCGAACGAAACCGGTGTTATTCCTTAAACGAAGAAGGGACAATTGAAAGGAACAATCATAAATTGATGAACAAACTTACCAAAGGTAGTAAAAATTCAATCCTGTCAATCTTTCCAGAAAGAAATTTTGAAATAACAATCATTGTTTACGTTAGAATTACGTTATGATATTTAGATAGGGTTAGGTTAGAACATAGAAATAGAATTTAAATTATTAATCACCGATTATATTTCAAATTACTTCCATATAAAATATATATAATACTAGTTGACCCGGCCACGCGTTGCTGTGGCTAAAGTTTTTGTTATATTACATTATAGTAAACAATTCTTATGATAAGCTCTTGAAGACGTTTGTTACACTGTTCTTGAGATTCTTGTGCATTGAAATAATACACATGCACATTGAAATAATAAGCGCTAAATATTTTTTAATAGAGGTTAAATAAAAACAATAAAAAAAAATATGTGTACAACTATTTAAAAAGTGTAGGAAATTGTGTATCATTTTGGCATTGACATTTTAATTAAATTTTATAATTATGTGATAATACTTACATACATATATTCAAATTAAATTATAAAGTTTTGATCAATGAAGCACGAATAAGTAAAAAACAGGATTGATTTCACTGTATTATCTTCATTATAATATGAATTCAATTCACACTTCAGTCTAAGTAACACGTGACCGGCTATGTTAACACCAAAAATTTAAAAAGTGGAAGTAATTGAATTATACGGTATTTCGTTCACTACAAAATAAATTTAATTAATTTTATAGCGTCAACAACACGTGGTAATTATGCTGTTAAAATGAAGCTTATATGACACGTTCGTAGATTCACCATAGCATAGAATCATTTGGAGTTAACAGATAATTGTGACTGTCAAATAATAACAGACAAATAATTAGCAATAAATTAAAATTGAGACTATAATTTGAGATTTAAACTATCCTATCTCTCAAGTTGGATCGAACTGCACATGGTGTGCGAATTTTATTATAATCGGTTAAGTGGTTTAGGAGTCCATTGAGGACAAACATTGTGACACGAGATTTATATATATTAAGAAGATTAAGATTGAAGCCAAATTTTTTGTTATCTGAAAGATAATTTTATGACATTTATGTTTTAAAAATAATTTCCGGCATAAGTCCACCACGACTAGCTCTGAGGAACCGCATTCAACCAGACCAATTTTGGACCACTTTTTCGAGTAATTCAGGCCTTATTTCATCAATAACACGAGTTATATTGGCTTCCAAAGCCTCTATTGTTTCTAGTTTTATCAGCATATGCCAATGACTTGATATAAGCCCAAAGAAAATAATCCAGTGGAGTTATGTCGGATGATCTTGAAGGCCAATTAATTGGACCAGTTGGATCTTGTATGGGTGTAGACCAAGTCTTTATGTGGTGGATGTACAGAGTCCAACTTGGTGTAAATGTCGACGAATAGACAAATCTGGATCATCATTGACGCTATGACTTACAGCAGCGATATTTTCTTCTGTACGTACAGTTATTTGTCTTGTTGTTATTGTTGCATCGAGTAGAGAAAATGTTGTCCGAAATCTGTCGATAGTTCGACGAATAAGCTGCTCTGATGGACGATTATGTGAACCATAAATTTCACGAAGTGCTCTATAAGTTTGGCGACTAGATCAGTGATTTTGAAAATAAATTCCAACAATTTGTAAACGTTGTTGCGGCGTGAGTCTTTTCATGATAATTTGTCAATGCTTACTGAACAGAAATGTGAAAACAACATGGCTTCTACCTTCTGTCAAATCACAGTTATCCCTATCGAAAGTTCTATCACTCTGAAAAAAACACCCGATACGAACAATTCTTTTGATGTGGCTGCCAGAGGGGTGGGAAAAACGTATAAATAGCAATTGAGATTGTTTTAATAAAAACATATTTTCTATCATCTTCAAAATGCAGACGAGTAATTTTCACAAAAATGTACCTGTTTCATACTTCTCCACCTGGTATGTTGTTTCAAATTTAAACGATCTGAATCTATATAAAGTTTGAGCTGATGTTAAAGATTTGTAGAATATTCACATAATTGACATGTATTAATCAAAAGTCAAATGAACCGACTTAATGTGCCTTTTGATGACAATTTTATGGTTCGTACCCACATAAGTGACATTTATGTTGCAATTTCAAATGCACTGAATCTATATAGGTTTTGAGATGAGCTTTATGATTTGTAGAAGACTAGCTGACCCGGCCACGCGTTGCTGTGGCTAAAGTTTTTGTTATATTACATTATAATAAACAATCTAAGAGGAACAATACGAGAACATGAGTCACGTTCGAAGATTTACCATAGCAGGGCCATCTATTGATTACTTACTCAAGCCAGTCGAAAGGTATCGACATCTGTTAGAATCATTTGGAGTTAACAGATAATTGTGACTGTCAAATAATAACAGACAAATAATTAGCAATAAATTAAAATTGCGACTATAATTTGAGATTTAAACTATCCTATCTCTCAAGTTGGATCGAACTGCACATGGTGTGCGAATTTTATTACAATCGGTTAAGTGGTTTAGGAGTCCATTGAGGACAAACATTGTGACACGAGATTTATATATATTAAGATAATATAAATAATATAACAATCATAAATTGATGAACAAACTTACCAAAGGTAGTTAAAATTCAATCCTGTCAATCTTTCCAGAAAGAAATTTTGAAATAACAATCATTGTTTACGTTAGAGTTTTTTTTTTTCCTCACGAGTGTTAGTAGTATTTAGGCTCAGCAATGATACTATGCACCCAATATCAAGTAAGTTAGTAAACGCACACAAACACACCCATGGGCGCAGCTGGATTCGAACCCGCAATCCCTGATACCACAGCTCGCGACTATGCTCACTATGCCACCGAGATCCCCTACGTTAGAGTTATGATATTTAGATAGGGTTAGGTTAGAACATAGAAATAGAATTTAGATTATTAATCACCGATTATATATTATAGTTGTCTGAATGGCCCCGTAGCCGTGGACAAAAAAAGGAAAAAGAAGAAGAAGAAGATCACCGATTATATTTCAAATTACTTCCATATAAAATATATATAATATAAGTAATATATAATTTAAAAATTCAAATTGAACCCTCCCTAAAAGACCCAATCAAATTTGATAATATTTAAATTTCAAAAATTATACAATTATTCAAAATTATAATACTAAGAGCTAGCTGGCAACATAGAATACAAGAATCTACATGACTATTAAGACTGCTCTTACGACTCACAGAATATTCACATAAGTGACATTTACATTTCAAATCTAGATGAACCAAGTTTATATGACTTTTGAGATTGCTCTTATAATTCGCTGTATATTCACATATATGACATTTTTATTTCAAATGTAAGTGAACCGAACCTATGTGACTTTTAAGATGGCTTTTACGACTCGAGGAATATTCGCAAAAGTGACAATTATGTTTCAAACGTAGATGAACCGAATCCGTATGCCTTTTAAGAGTGCCTTTATAACTCGCAGAATATTCACACAAGTGACATTTGTGTTTCAAATCTAAATGAACCGAATCGATGTGACTCTTGAGATTGCTTTTGTGATTCCCGGAATATTCACACAAGTGACACTTATGTTTCGTTTTTAAATGAACCGAATCTACGTGACTCTTGATGCTGTTCTTATGATTCGCAAAATATTCACATAAGTGACATTTATATTTCAGATCTAGATGAACCGAATCTACATGACTCTTGAGATTGCTCTTTCGACTCACAGAATATTCGCAAAAGTGACATTTGTGTTTCAACTCTAAATGAACAGAATCTATATGTCTCTTAACGCTATTTCTTAGATTCGCGGAATATTCGCATAAGTGACATTTATGTTTCCTTGAATCGAAATTGACCAAACCTAAAGGTCTGTCGAGGTTCTTTTTCTGGCTTTTTATCTGTCCCGTAGGAAAACTCGTGTTTTTGTTAACTGTTTTTTCAATAACTAAACCTCGGTCACGAATATTAGAACTCGTAATTTCTACCTGATAATTCTTTTCTATTTTCGGAGAACAAATCTCATTATCAATTCGAAGGGATAAACGACTCAGGTTCTTCTTTAACGATACGTTCCTTCCTGTCATAAACTTCATTCTCATCATTGAATTGTTCAACAATATCTATATGTTCAGTCTTCACCTCGAGATTTTCAAGGTTTTTATCATTATTTGTACAAGGGACGCTGAAACAAATTGAATAGTTAATCAAGAGCAATTTTTTGAGAATGATAAAGTAACCTTTGTTGAAATAAATAAGATTATTTTAATGACTGAGAAAAGGCAACAAAGGTGAAAATGATTTAGAGATAACAAATATATTATATTGTAATCATAAAAGTTATGAAAATATAGACTGAATATAATTACTTAATTTACTTATAAAATATTTAATTTCTTACCGAACATTAGAAGACGCATCTGAACAGTTAATTCCTTCTTCCCCATATAAATTTTTTCCAAAAAATTCATTATTCTCAATTTCTTTCATTTCGTGCTCATCATTTTCAATCTTAATATTATCCATTTGAAAGCTTTTTTTCAAAATACAAGTTATATTATTTATTTTTCAAATTATCTCACTAACTTTTTACTTTTATCTTCAAGATAGCAAAATTTGACACCTTGGATTGACACAAGTCACAGAATACTCTTGAATCAATGATTAGTATCCGTATTCTGTGACATAAGGTTAAGAATCTCTCTTATTTATCCACCAATGACAATGGAACCCCAGGTTGGTTATGAAATTTGATCCTGTGTGTTTCCTGGGAGTTTATGACGTACTCTAAAAGATCTGGAATTTTACGGAGTACTCTAATAGATCTAGGATTTTACGGAGTACTCTGAAGAGCGCTAACCTTTTTATCGTTATCGTCTAGTGGCAGTAGAATAGGAAGTTTTGTTGTGTAGACAACCCAAATTACACCTAACGAGGGCAAAGAAACAGTGACGGGAGATTCAAATATTCAAAACACTGTAATGCCTGAAGAGATCCGTAACCTTTGAGGATCATACGAGTCACAGAGTCTCTCATCGATTATATAAATTCCACCATTACGTTATTTAGTTAAGTACTCTGTGGCGCGGTAATTTGACACGTATGTGATTAGTGACAATAAGAAAGGAGAACAATGTCCTTATAGCATACCCATTGTATTTTAAGGCATTCCTGAGCAATTTAGTAACATACTCGAGATAATACTACTTATATCAGTCCCCCTTGGTATCTCTTAAACTTCTTTTAAATGCTTCAGATTAATTGCAGGCTTTACATTTTTGAATACCACCTGAAGAGATCCGGATCCTCTAAGGATCATACGAGTCACAGAGTCCCTGATAGATTATATAAATTCCATCATTATGTCATTGTATTTACCCGCTTTAATCTCTGTGTCAAAATACTTTGTGTTGCGGTGACTTGACAAGTAAATGATTAGTGAGAATAACAAAGGAGAACAAGGTCCTTATAGCGTCCTCATTTGTATTTGAATTCATTCGAGAGGAAGGTTCTTGGAAATAAACCTCCTGAGCAACTTAGTAGTCTACTCGAGATAATAGTATCTATAACAGTGTCCCTGGGTAACTCTTAGTAAGTAAACTTCTTTTAAATGCTTCTGATTAATTGCATGCTTTACATTTTTAAATACCACCTTTGTGTTAATGTGAAATTAATGACTGCACGCTCGTTCATTGTACTTCGCTTTCCATTCTTGTATTTTTGCTTTGCCGTTATTTAATCCCACCAGAATATTTTAACTAAATTGCATTGCCTTTGTACATAACTTAAGCAACCCTCACATGTTTTCTCTTTCTCTCGGTGCCTGATTGCTTTTTGCTGTATTTGTAAATAGTGGATCTTTATCTGCGTAATACTTGCAAATAGAGATTTTTTATTATCTGTTCTTACTAATTGCTGTGCTTGATATGCAACGGTTTTGCATTTACTCTTGTGTGATCCCCGGTTACCTATTTCTTTATTTGTTAATATAAATAGGTTAGCGCTCTTCAGAATACTCCGTAAAATCGTGATCTTTTAGAGTACTCCGTTAATCTCCAGATCTTTTAGAGTACTCCGTAAACCCCCAGATCTCTCAGATTACTCCGTAAAATCCTAGATCTCTTATATTACTCCGTGAAATAACAGATCCTTTAGAGTACTCCGTTAACCCCAGATCTCTTAGAGTACTCCGTAAAACGCCGGATCTTCTAGAGTACTCCTTAAGATTCCAGAACTCTTAGAGTATTCTGTATAACACGGGATAGCTCACCACATTTTACGGAATTAATCATAGACGTATTAAAGTATTATAAGTCTTTAATATAATATATTAAAGTATTATAAGTGGAAGTAAAGTAGCATTGTTTTTCTATGATTATAAACATAGATAAATTAAATATTACTCATAGATTAACGAGACAATCATTTGTCTACGAGTGTAGTTATGGTAGTTTACGCCATAGATTAACAATAATTTAGTCTTGTTGATCTTGGTTTACGTAGATGGATATTTTGAAAAATTTAGGTCTCAATGTAATGCAGTCACGAATGAAATAAATTAATGTCATCATCATTTCTAGGTAGAATATATATCCCCAGGAATCAAAAGGCTAAATATTGATGCAGTCATAGACGTATTTAAAACTTGGAATTCACCATTTTCAATTTCAATCACATTACACTAGTCACATGTGCTGGAAAAAGTTTCTGAAGAAAATAGTCTTTAGTTACGTTTGATGACAAAAAGCACCTACAAGATGACAGAGCATATCCACTTTCAAAATATCTTTTAACACCAATTCCGGATGAAAGAATATTAACTAGAATTCACAATATGTAACATTATATTAACGAAATGAAGACAGAGCGCAACAATAGGGTGTTAAAATAAAAATGGCGTCAGTTGTATCATATAAAATTAAGGGAAATTAGGTTAATCTTCAACTTAGTTCTACACAATTTACCCTTACAAGATTGTATTTTATTAGAAGAAAATGAAGAACCTGTTGAAGATGCTCTGGTTTTAGAACTTCACATATGAAAATCAAAACAGATTTAATCTGTTGTCTTCTACAATTTTAATTTCAAAAAATTCTTTGAAGAGACTTTAAGAATTAAATTAATGTCTTTATAAGCACTGCTCATATTTAATAGACGTCAAAATTCATCATACAATATCAAACGGAATTAAGAAAAACCAACGAATACAAACTGTCAATTAAAATTAAAATATAAATAAGCAAACATTTTTTGTTTCGTTCGGTATGATTCTGTGAACGTGGAACATAAGCACCTTGGATCTATGAAAGTGTTTACTTTTATTTTCTATTGAGGGCCGTGTATTCCTAAGATTCACCGAGTAAGTCTATACATTGTTTATTTGATTTTATTATATTTTTTATATGTAATGTTGAACTGATCTTATCGTAACTTTAATTATTTCTTGAGAATGTGCTACATGTTTTGAGATTTTTTGAAGTAATTTATTTAAATATATTGAATATTTCAAATAAATTAGTTTTTGAGAAGTTCTTGAAATTATGTTTTATAATTTTGAGAAAGGGTTATTTTTCATTCATATGGGATCGGAAAACAACATTTTGTAACAAACAGGGCTTCGTAAGTTTGTCTGAAGAGTTCATTACGCATGCCTGGAACGAAACAAAAAATGTTTGCTTATTTATATTTTAATTTTAATTGACAGTTTGTATTCGTTGGTTTTTCTTAATTCCGTTTGATATTGTATGATGAATTTTGACGTCTATTAAATATGAGCAGTGCTTATAAAGACATTAATTTAATTCTTAAAGTCTCTTCAAAGAATTTTTTGAAATTAAAATTGTAGAAGACAACAGATTAAATCTGTTTTGATTTTCATATTTGTAATAATCCTTCTATCAAGTAAAAAACCATTCCTTCTTATTTTATTAGAACTTCACAATTTGAGCAACCAAAATTATATGGAAGAAATTAATGCAATAGAAATGTACATTGTAAATAACTTCAGTTAATAAAATATATTTTTATTTATTACTATTCATTACTTTCAATTATTTCAAATGTCTTTTCAAACATGAACTAAAATATTCTACATGATAACAGTAGGTTCAAGATTTCATAAAATAAAAATTAAAAAGAAATCTTCAATAAATAAAATAACACAATAAGTAGTTTCCTTTTAACATTTTATTGGGACTACAATTCCGTGAGTCGACACTTTTTTCAGGAGATTTCCTCCTTTTTTTGAATCTTTTTTTTATTTCAAAAATATTTATTAGTTTTTGAGATGCATATTTACAAAAAACTAAACCCTCTTTTTTTTTTAAGTTAATTGTTAATAACTTTCGCAAGCGGAACTTAATTTTTTTCAAAAATCATCTAGATGCCATTCCGAATCGAATGACACCTTGATCATAATTCCCGGAGACTGATGAAAAATGTTGACCCCACAAGGCACTTGTTGACTAGACTAACTCTTTTGCTTCGCAGAATATTCACATTAGTTACATTTACGTTTCGAATCTGAATGAACTAAATTTATATGTCGTTTAAGAGTGATTTTATAATTCACAGAATATTTACATAAGTGACATTGGTATTTCAATGGTAAATGACCTGAATCTATATGACCTTTAAGATTTCACTCTTGCTTCACAGAATATTCACATTAGTTACATTTACGTTTCAAATCTGAATGAGCCGAATTCATATGTCCTTTAAGAGTGATTTTATAATTCACAGAATATTTACATAAGTGACATTTGTATTTCAATTGTAAATGACCTGAATCTATATGACCTTTAAGATTTCACTCTTGCTTCACAGAATATTCACATTAGTTACATTTACGTTTCAAATCTGAATGAGCCGAATTCATATGTCCTTTAAGAGTGATTTTATAATTCACAGAATATTTACATAAGTGACATTTGTATTTCAATTGTAAATGACCTGAATCTATATGACCTTTAAGATTTCACTCTTGCTTCACAGAATATTCACATTAGTTACATTTACGTTTCGAATCTGAATGAACTAAATTTATATGTCCTTTAAGAGTGATTTTATAATTCACAGAATATTTACATAAGTGACATTTGTATTTCAATTGTAAATGACCTGAATCTATATGACCTTTAAGATTTCACTCTTGCTTCACAGAATATTCACATTAGTTACATTTACGTTTCAAATCTGAATGAGCCGAATTCATATGTCTTTTAAGAGTGCCTTTATAATTAGCAGAATATTTACATAAGTGACATTTGTATTTCAATTGTAAATGACCTGAATCTATATGACCTTTAAGATTTCACTCTTGCTTCACAGAATATTCACATTAGTTACATTTACGTTTCAAATCTGAATGAGCCGAATTCATATGTCCTTTAAGAGTGATTTTATAATTCACAGAATATTTACATAAGTGACATTTGTATTTCAATTGTAAATGACCTGAATCTATACGACCTTTAAGATTTCACTCTTGCTTCACAGAATATTCACATTAGTTACATTTACGTTTCAAATCTGAATGAGCCGAATTCATATGTCCTTTAAGAGTGATTTTATAATTCACAGAATATTTACATAAGTGACATTTGTATTTCAATTGTAAATGACCTGAATCTATACGACCTTTAAGATTTCACTCTTGCTTCACAGAATATTCACATTAGTTACATTTACGTTTCAAATCTGAATGAGCCGAATTCATATGTCCTTTAAGAGTGATTTTATAATTCACAGAATATTTACATAAGTGACATTTGTATTTCAATTGTAAATGACCTGAATCTATATGACCTTTAAGATTTCACTCTTGCTTCACAGAATATTCACATTAGTTACATTTACGTTTCAAATCTGAATGAGCCGAATTCATATGTCCTTTAAGAGTGATTTTATAATTCGCAGAATATTTACATAAGTGACATTTGTATTTCAATTGTAAATGACCTGAATCTATACGACCTTTAAGATTTCACTCTTGCTTCACAGAATATTCACATTAGTTACATTTACGTTTCAAATCTGAATGAGCCGAATTCATGTCTTTTAAGAGTGCCTTTATAATTCGCAGAATATTTACATAAGTGACATTTGTATTTCAATTGTAAATGACCTGAATCTATACAACCTTTAAGATTTCACTCTTGCTTCACAGAATATTCACATTAGTTACATTTACGTTTCAAATCTGAATGAGCCGAATTCATATGTCTTTTAAGAGTGCCTTTATAATTCGCAGAATATTCACATAAGTGACATTTGTGTTTCAATTCTAAATGAACCGAATCTATATGAGTTTTAAGATTGCTTTTATAATTCGTAGAATATTCACATAAGGCGCATTTATGTTTCAAATTTAAATGAACTGAATCTATATGACTTTTAACACTGCTCTTATGATTTGCCGAATATTCACACAAATCACATTTATATTTCAGATTCAGGTGAACCGCATATATATGACTTTTAAGATTGCTTTTACGACTCGTAGAGTAGTCACAAAAGTGACATTCACGTTTCAACCCTAAATGAACCGAATCTATATGTCTGTTGAGACTATTTTTCAGATTCGCGGAATATTCACATAAGTGACATTTATGCTTCACATCTAAATGAACCGAATTTATATGACTTTTAAGGGTGCCTTTATGACTTGCAAAATATTCACATAAATGACATTTATATTTCAAATCTAGGTGAACTGAATCTGTATGACTTTTAAGATTGCTGTTACGACTTGCTGAATATTCACAAAGGTGACATTTATATTTCAATCCTAAATGAACTGAATCTAAATGTCTTTTAAGGCTATTTTTTAGATTAGCTGAATATTCGCATAAGTGACATTTATGCTTCAAATCTAAATGAACCGAATTTATATGTTTTTTAAGATTGCTCTTTCGACTTGCGGAATATTCACACAAGTGACACTTATGTTTCACATCTAAATGAACCGAATCTATATGACTTTTAAGATTGCTTTTGTAATTTGTAGAATATTCGCATATATGACATTTATGCTTCCTTGCATCCAAATTAACTAAATCCAAATGTCCGCCGAGGTGGTTTTGCTGAATTGATGACGACAGACTTTTCATCTGTTCCATAGGAAAACTTGTGTTTTTATCAACAATAACTAAATCTTGGTCACAAATGTGAGAATTCTTAATTTCTTGCTGATAGTTGTTTTCTTCTTTTGGAAAACAAAACTCGTTATGTTCTTCTTCAATGATATATTCCTTAATGTCATAAACTCCATTCTCACCACTGAATTGTTTAACAATATCCATATGGTCAGACTTTATCTCGAGATTTTCAAAGTGTCTATAATTATTTGGACAAGGCACCCTGAAACAAATTGAATTGCTAATCAGAGCGATTTTTTTGAGAATGATAAAGTAAAATTGACCTTTGTTACAACTTTCATACGGTAACTGAAAAATATAAAATAAATATGTGGGTCATACAATTTCTTATCAGCAATAAAAAAATAAAAATTATCTGAGCTGACTGGTATGTGAAAAATAAATAAAACTTTTTAATGGGATTTTAAAAAATTTTTTTTAATAGACACACTCGAATGCAATTTGTAAAGTTTAATTGAATTGGAAGAAAATTAATACTGAAACATTGTAACATTCAATAGTAATGTCACATCATAATTTATTTCAATATTTTAATATTATTAGCCTTCTACATATTTAATTTCAAAAAATTATATTCAGTTATTATAACTTCGATAATTAATAACATAAAAAGAGGTTAATTCTTGATAGAAGGTATATAAAATTATTTAAATATTTTAAAAATTTAAAAAAAAAATTTAAAATTAGCCTACTACATATTTAATTCCAAAAGATTATATTTAATGATTATAACTTCTGAAAATAAATTAAAATAATGTCGTATAAGTACCACTTATATCAAACGACATATAAAATAAACATTCATTATAAGACATCCGAATGTTTATTTTATATGTCATGATATAAGTGGTACTTATACGACATTATTTTAATTTATATCGAAAATATAGAAAAGCATTGACGTTAAATCATTAGAGTGTCTCTGAATTATGTATTTATATATTATATTTAATATTAATTTAATTCCTGAAGTTATAATTATTGAATATAATTTTTTTAAATTAAATATGTAGAAGGCTAATATTAAAATATTTAAATAATTTTTTTTACCTTCTATGTAGTATTAACCTCATTTATTTTATTTGATTCATAACATATAATTATTTGGTTTCCTTAACATTCTTTATACAGATAGTCCTTGTGCTATAACAGAGGCCGTTAAATTGTCTTTCAATCTTTTAGATCAAGGGTAAACCACAGAATTATTTATATATAGTTAACCGTTACACTACATTTAAATTTTTCAGTACTTATTTACCAGAAGTTTTCTAAATGGTTGAAGGGTGAGTAAATATTTGCTGTTGATTGATGTTATATTTGTTGAATATGAATTATTTGAATACTGACGAAGCAAAGTCTCTCTTAAAACTTGTTTTTTAGTAATGCTTTTACATATCTTGAGTTTTTATAGAAAGTAACTTAGTTAGATATTCAATAATATTTAATGTTCTAAGTAAGATAGTTTTATGATGAAATTCTTAAGATTATGTTGAACATTTTTTAAAGATATTTGTTTTCATAAGCTTGATCAGCAGAAACAAAATTTTGTCTATTCAAAATATTTAATTTATAGAATTTTGGTAAACAATTTTTATTTATTGGATTTTGTTATACCATTTGGATGTCTTATAATGAATGTTTATTTTGTATGTCGTTTGATATAAGTGGTACTTATATGACATTATTTTAATTTAATTCTCGAAGTTATAATTATTAAATATAATTTTTTGAAATTAAATATGTAGAAGGCTAATATTAAAATATTTAGATAATTTTATATACCTTCTATCAAATATTAACCTGTATTTATGTTATTAATGTCACATCATTCAGAAAAAAAAATGCTGAAGAACTTACGGAAAGTGTTAAGAAGAAAATCAGGATAAGTACAAGTTAACTCATTAATAACATCTCAGTTAATAAAAGTATGAACTTTTTAAGGAAGTGATATTCGTGAATAATTATATTTAAATTTCATATCTGCTAAGGAAATATTATTATGTTGAATAAATTCAGATTAAAATCCATCATGTAGCGCATGTAGAAAAAGCCGATCTAAAAATTAGTAAATAACATTATTCAGATACTAAATTGTTTCAGCCGTTACTATTTGGTAGTTGATCATAATTAAAAAAAATTGTAAAAACTACTATGTTTTACTATCAATAAAAAGATATATTACACATTTTCTTGTGACTCGAGTTTCGGGAAATGAACTATCCCATCATCAGACAACTGAAGACCTAACAGTGGTACAGAGGTATTTAAACAAAAGTGATACATATTTTGAATATTTCAATAGATTCTTGGTAACACCTAATAGTGGTACAGAGGTTTACAAGCGGAACGTGATAAAAAACCGGGTTAAAAAAGAGGGGCCTTCTAACAGATGGTACCCATTTAAATATCTCAAATAATTTTTGGGGTTACATAGCTCCGTACAGTCATTCATTATTTTTACATTATTTTGTTGTATATCTCAAATATTTGGATTTACATAGCTCCGTATAGTCATTCATTATTTTTTACATTATTTTTATTATGGACGAATTTGAAAATTTCAATAATCAAGTTTCTTTTCTTTTGAATCTACATGTAAAATTTTCTTAAGATTTTCTTTTGTCGAAAGGAATTACTATTTTGTAAAGAATGAGTGGCAAAAGTTGAATTTTTGTTTACTTTTCATTAAATTCATTTTATGTTCGTTGAAAAAGGCTTTAAACAGATGTTACTTTTGAAATATCTCAAATATTTTCGATTGGCATAGCTCCGTACAGTCATTCATTATTTTTACATTATTGTTATTGTGAACTAATTTGAAAATTTCAACAGATTTTAGATAATCGAGTTTCTTCCCTTCTGATTCTACATGTAAAATTTTAAGAATATCTATTGTGGGAAAGGAATGACCGTTTTCTAGACAATGAGTGGCAAAAGTAGAATTTTTTCTTTATTTAACGCAAAGGACCCTACTCCTAACATACACAAATCAGGAGTTTATGAGTTATCGTGTTCTACGTGTAGTAATAAATATATAGGACAAACAGGACATTCCTTCAAGATAGGTTCAACGAACATAAAATGAATTACATAAAAAATAAAATTTGAATATCAAAACAGATTTAGTCTGTTAGTCTTCTACAATTTTAATTTCAAAAAATTCATTTAAGAAACTTTAAGAATTAAATTAATGTCTTTATAAGCACTGCTCATATTTAATAGACGTATAAAATCGAAATTCATCATACAATATCAAATGGAATTTAAGAAAAACCAACCAAACAGAGTTATTTTTCATAAATATAGGATCAGAAAACAATACATTTTGTAACAAACAGGGCTTCGTACATTTGTCTGAAGAGTTCAGTACGCATGCCTGGAACGAAACAAAAAATGTTTGTTTATTTATTTTTTAATTTTAATTGAAAATTTATATTCGTTGGTTTTTCTTAAATTCCATTTGATAATGTATGATGAATTTCGATTTTATACGTCTATTAAATATGAGCAGTGCTTATAAAGGCATTAATTTAATTCTTAAAGTTTCTTAACTAAATTTTTTGAAATTAAAATTGTAGAAGACTAACAGATTAAATCTGTTTTGATATTCAAATTTTGTAATAATCCTTCTATCAAGTGAAAAACCGTTCCTTATTATTTCATAAAAAATAAACAAAATTTTTATTTTCCACTCATTGTCTAGAAAACGGTCATTCCTTTGCCACAATAGATAATCTTAAAATTTTACATGTAGGATCAAAAGGGAATAAACTCGATTATCTAGAATCTGTTGAAATTTTCAAATTAGTTCACAATAACAATAATGTGAAAATAATGTAAATATGTAAATCGAAAATATTTGAGATATTTGAAAAGTAACATCTGTTTAAAACCTTTTTCAACGAACATAAAATTAATTTAATGAAAAATAAACAAAAATTCAACTTTTGCCACTCATTCTTTACAAAACAGTAATTCCTTTCGACAAAAGAAAATCTTAAGAAAATTTTAAGATTCAAAAGAAAAGAAACTTGTTCACAATAAAAATAATGTAAAAAACAATGAATGAATGTACGGAGCTATGTAAAACCAAATATTTGAGATAAACAACAAAATAATGTAAAAATAATGAATGACTGTACGGAGCTATGTAACCCCAAAAATTATTTGATATATTTAAATGGGTACCATCTGTTTAACAACCTTCTTTGTCGATTGCCAACATTCTGATATCTGTTAGTAGGCCCCCCTTTTTTAACCCGGTTTTTTATCACGTTCCCCTTGTAAACCTCTGTACCACTATTAGGTGTTACCTAGAATCTATTGAAATATTCAAAATATTTATCACTTTTGTTTAAATACCACTGTACCACTGTTAGGTCTTCAGTTGTCTGATGATGGGATAGTTCATTTCTCGAAACTCGAGTCACAAGAAAATGTATAATATATATTTTTATTGGTAGTAAAACATAGTAATTTTTTTTAATAACATTATTGGTGAAAATGATTTAGAGATGATAACAAATATATTACGTAGTAGTCATGAAAGTTTTTAAAATATGTATTGGACACAATTACTTGAAGAGTATTTAGGCAAATGAAAGATAAAATATTCATATCTTACCGAGCATTTGAAGACCCATCTGAACAGTTAATTCCTTCTTCCCTTCCAAAGAATCTATTAATTTCAATTTCTTCCGTTTCATGCCAATCATCCTCAATCTTAATGTTATCCATTTGAAACCTTTTTTATCACAGTGACACAGGTTTCAGGGTAAAGAGTAGACACAAACACACTTCATTCTGTAAGGATAATTAGATTAGAGGTGAATACATGAGAAATCCAGACAAACAGTGAACTACATTCTGTCAATAAAGTACCGGGAATTATCGATTTAAATCTGGCGGGGCAATGAGGCAGGTAAAATTTTTTTTTCCTAGGTTGGTACCACTGTCCTCAATTACTATGCCAAGCTTGAGCGGGATCTGTCAACTAGTGTGTTTGCAACAGCTGATTAAGTCAGTCGATGTCAGAGTGCGTGCCGATTTTTACTATGGGTGATTACGTTGAGCAAAGAATTTGTTTAAAGTTTTGTGTTGCAAATGAATTTTCGTGTGCCGATGCATTGAAAATGTTGCAAAAGGCCTTTGGTGATAATGCTCTATCGAAAACTCGTGCATATCAGTGGTACAGAGCCTTCAAGGACGGTCGTGAAGTGATCGCCCATCGACGGCTTCGATCGAAGATAACGTCGATAAAATTAAGGAAAGGGTGCTGGAAAACCGTCGTACCAGCTTGAGAGAGATAGCACATGATCTTAAGATATCCCACGAGTCCGCACGTACGATTTTGATTGATATTTTGGGCATGAGAAAGGTGGCCGCACGACTCGTACCGAAAGACCTGAATTTTCTTCAAAAACGTCATCGCGAACAGGTTGCTTCAGACATGCTGGATCGCTGTAATTCCGATTCTACATTCATGGAACGCATTATAACTGGTGATGAGACCTGGGTCTACGAGTACGATATGCAAACAAGCCAGCAATCATCGGAATGGGTGGCAAAAAATGAGCCGAAACCGAAAAAACCACGCCAAAGCCGCTCGAAAATGAAGGTGATGCTCATTGTTTTCTTCGATATCCGTGGCGTGGTGCACTACGAATTCGTTCCAGAGGGTCAGACGGTAAACAAGGAGTATTACCTAGGCGTTATGAAACGTTTGCGTGAGCGTATCCGTAAGAAGCGGCCAAATTTGTGGGCGAACAACTCATGGATTTTGCATGACGATAACGCGCCTTCTCACCGAGCTACGATTGTGACTGACTTTCTCGCAAAAAACTCAACAAACGTGCTTCAGCAACCACCATATTCGCCGGATTTGGCTCCCTGCGACTTTTTCCTCTTCCCAAAACTAAATATGCCCCTTCGTGGCACCCGTTTTGAGTCGATTGAAGCCATAAAACATAAATTCGGCGCGAGAGCTAAAGTCCATCCCGGAAAGCGCCTATAAAAAATGTTTCGATAATTGGAAGTGCCGTTGGCATAGATGTATTGGAGCAAATGGAGCCTATTTTGAAGGCGACCCAATAAATTTTGACGATTAAATATAAAAATGTTGTTTTAATTGAAAATTCCCAAGAAGATAACATCTTATATACAAAGGGGAGTCCGCTTAAACAAGCAGGCAACAATGTAGACTGGCCAAATAGAGGTCTACCACGATTAGCTAACATATCCCCAGTACAATTGTGTCCTGTATACGAATGATTTGGTACCCACATTAAAGATATGTAAAACCTCGTTTTAGCCCAAGACAAACATCAGTATGAGGCTCATGTTAGTGATCAACGGGCTATTTCTCTGGAATTTCATGCTGGTTTTGCATCTTAATACCAAACAGCAATATAAAATGGTTAAAAGTCTGAGTCAGTATAATCTGGATAATTTTGTTTCTCAAATATCGCATTGTGAATTCAAGAATGGTTCTGAATATACAAATATTGATGAAAGCATTGAAGCATTCATAGGTATAATACGAAACATATCGGGTTTTTTTTTTAGAGTGAAAGTACTTTAAATTGAAATAAAACACATTTAAATTAAGGTTGAAGCCAATTTTGTTCCACTTTTTCGAGTAATTCAGGCCTTATTTCATCAATTACACGAGTTATGTTGGCTTCCAAAGCGTCTATTGTTTCTGGGCCAATTAATTGGAGCATTTCTCGAAATAATGTTATCGCCAAATCTTTCTTTCAATAAATCAATTGTTACGGTAGTAGCATGAGGTGTAGCACCATCTTGTTGGAACCAAAACACTTCTGGATCGATAACATTCAAATTTTGAAACAAATAATCTTTGATCATCGATCTGTAACAAGCACCATTCACTGTAACATTAGCTCCAGCATCGTTTTTAAAGAAATATGGACCAATGATGCCTCCAGCGAGTAAAGCACACCACACGGTGCATTTTTCAGGATGCAATGGAACCTGCAGAACTTCTTGAGGGTTGTTATCACTCCATATACTGCAATTTTGCTTGTTTACATAGCCGTTCAACCAGAAATGAGCTCCATCACTAAACACAATTTACGATAATAAAGTGGATCAACTTCAAGCTGTTCTTGGGCCCACTCAGCAAACAAACGACGCTTATTATGGTCAAGTGGCTTTAGCTCTTGAACCAGTTGGATCTTGTATGGGTGTACACCAAGATCTTTACGCAAAATTTTATCATAATAATAATAAGCAATTAATTAATTCGTCTATGATTATTTACTTATCTATGAAGTTCTGTGGTACGGTAATTTTTCGTCTCTGACAGGGTAATATCAGGATTTTCGGTTGGCAACAGTGCTGGCTAAATGACCTGACAGTTGAGGCCATAAAAGAGAATTTGAATGAACGGAGCGTCCTTATGTTAGGTTAAAACGTAATAAATATCAAGAAGTTAATATAGTTATTTTGAAAAATCGGAATGGATCATATTAAGTTTGCAAATAATAATCACGCAATTAATATACTGAAAATATTGTAAGAATGAACATATAACAAGAAGGAAGAAATAACCGTTCCCATAAGTTTTCTAATCTTCGGTAGGAAATTAGTTCTGGAATTTTTCATTTGACCGAGTACATTTCACGTAGTAACCATATTCAGTGTATATTTCTGAAATTTTTATTGGTTACTACATTCCTTGTTAATCATCAATTCAGCATATTTCATTACATATGTCGGGTGTTTTTTTTTAGAATGATAGAACGTTTTTTAAATTAAGATGAAGGCCAAATTTTTTTTTATTTGAAAGATAATTTTATGACATTTATGTTTTAAAAATAATTTCTGGTATATGTCCACCACGACTAATTCGAAGGAACCGCATTCGACCAGACCAATTTTGAACCACTTCGAGTAATTAAGAACTTATTTCATCAATAATACGAGTTATGTTAGCTTCCAATGCGTCTATTGTTTCTGGGGGCCAATTAATTGGACCATTTCTCGAAATAATGTTATCGCCAAATCTTTCTTTCAATAAATCAATTGTTACGGTAGCAGCATGAGGTGTAGCACCATCTTATTGGAACGAAAACATTTCTGGGTCGATACCACTCAAATTTTGAAACAATCTTTGATCATCGATCTGTAACGAGCACCATTCACTGTAACATCAGCTCCAGCATCGTTTTTAAAGAAATATGGACCGATGATGCCTCCAGCGTGTAAAGCACACCATACAGTGCATTTTTCAGGATGTAATGGAACCTGCAGAGCTTCTTGAGGGTTGCTTTCACTCCAAATCTGGATCATCATTAACACTATGACTTACAGCAGCGATATTTTCTTCTGTACGTACAGTTCTTTGTCTTGTTGTTGTTGTTGCATCGAGTAGAGAAAATGTTGTCCGAAATTCATCGATAGTTCGATGAATAAGCTGCTCTGATGGACGATTATGTAAATCATAAATTTCACAAAGTGCTCTATAAATCAAATGAAATAAATAAACGTTGTTGCGGCGTGAGTCTTTCCCTGATAATTTGTCAATGCTTACTGAACAGAAATGTCGAAACAACATGGTTTCTACCTTCTGTCAAATCATCGAAAATTCTATCACTCTAAAAAAAAATACCCGATACATTCTCCGCAAAGAACAACACAATTTTTGATCACAGCTTCAAAACTAAACTAGAAAACTACGGAAAAGTGGCAAATTCAAATAATCCAAGTATCCAGCTATCGGATATCACCAATTTTAGGAGGAATATTAGAAAATTCGTCTAGAATATTTGTTTGGATAAAACGTTCCTCTTTCACAGTTTGAATTCGAGCAAATCATTCAACCGTCCACCCATTAGTAACTCTAATATTGAACGTACACACTACAATGGAAAGAGGTAACAAGTCAGTAGCCATATTCATGGACATCAAGAAAGCATTTGATAGTGTGTGGCACGATGATCTTGTGCACAAACTCCAGCAGTTTGACACCCCAGTTTACCCATGAAATATAGGAATGGGTCGATTTCATTCCGTTTGGCCAAGACTTCGCAGATGGAAATTCGATCCATCGTGTTTTTTAGTGTCTATTGGTGGGGTACCCAAACATCGAGCTTCTTTTCGAATCCAGCTTTACGTAAATGGTATGAAACTATTTTATGGTTTATCTTCAGACATTTCCATCAAACCAAATTTAATTAGCTGTTACAGTATCGAGACCAAAGAAAAACTGTAAAATTTACCAAATTTCCCGTTTGATGACTTACATTTTTAACACCCTGTAACTCACAAAACTGAATGATCCAAACAAAAAACACCGAAAGAATTCTTCCAGTGTAAAATGTCACCTTGACTACGAGCATAAATCTGAAATTGTTTTATCGATTACTACAGCCATCTACCGAAAAAATAATGGATTTCTTCTTTCCCAACCTTTGATATTCTAGGGAGGTTGTCAACTTACCGGGAGAGAAAAATTTACACAAAACAGCACAAGGGAAAGGATTATGGTTAATTGTACTCCAAACACCTAAATTCAAATTTTTGAATGTCAAAACGTGCCTTTAACTTCAAGACACCAAACTTTGACACCCTAAATCATAGATAAATATACTGACGTTTTATGGCCTAAGTTGACGGGGGCATCTAAAGAAAGAAAAATGTCTGGCAACCCTGAGTTAAAACCATAGACATAACATAAGTTTATTTATTATTTAACCTCATTTATGAACGTCCTCTTCTTCCCACGTTTTCTGACAGTCTCGTTTCTCTATGGTTTCTAACGCCATTTGTTAAACAACAAGTTTCAATTCGTTGTCTTTCAAAACAAATACATATATTTCCTTTTTTAAATGTAATATAATATTATTCAAGTGAAGCAGTAGGATCAGAGGAGCCGTCTTCAAATAGGAATGAAAGCAAGGAGATCCATTGATCGCAGAAAGGCATTTGAATCGAAGAAATATGGACGTTGATGTAAAACAAGAAATATTGGTTTCCCCCAATAGGTAAATTTCCGACTTTACTTTTGCTTTATATAATATAGTTGTTGGCTAAAAAAGTAGAAATCACGCATAGTTTGATATAGATTCATAGCTTTAAAGCTTACAATGAGTGTAATTTTTTTTCAATTCTATAAATACATTCTTTCGGCTAATTGCACATGCAGAATAGAACAAGTTTTAACTTATAATAAAATCTGTCACAACAAGGCCTTTAGTTCATTCATATTAGTGTTGAATGAATGTAAAATAAATTTAAGAATATGATGAATTTGCCGGAAATGAATTCAACAGAGAAGATAACTGTTTTTTCTTTGATTTCGTTCTGAAAGGTTTTCATTAAACACAAGTCAACCATGTTGTATTCCTTCTTCTCTAACTAATCAAAATATTTGGCGGAATGGAATAAGTTTGAAAACGAGATGCTAAATCATTCTTTCAAGTGACGTTTCTCAACGTTTTTGTTGCTTCTATTATACGACTATTTATAATTCCTTGTTTCTACCCTTTGAACTCTTATATTTTTAAATTAAACATGATAACATCTGAGTACTCTCCATTATCCGAGTCCATATTAAATTCAGACTTTTCCTTATTCTGAATTTCCACATATTCTGTATTTACCGTACATTCCAGAAATGCCACTAATGGTGCCGCAGATTTTAAGAAATCTACTTTCTTTCCACTACTATTATTCTTGTTTTTATTGCAATCCTCCAGAAAAATCGAGAGAGTAAAATATATTTAAAATGGATAGAACATAAATATTCTGTAAATGTAACTTTTGTTGAAACATCGACAAAGTACTTTGTTTATTAATAATGAGAAATATAACTTCGACATAGACAATAACAATGAATTTCAGTCAAACTTAGGGATAATGTTAGCAATTTTTATAGGTGTCCACTATTTTACAAGTAAACTATGTCCTTCATGCAAGATCCAACAATCCATTACATTGCCTAATGTTAATTTTTTAGAAATTGTCTATTTTCTTTATAAAAGTGCAATAGTATGAAATGACTTAGTTTTCTATACCTTTTTTTTTATTATAGAGTATACAGTGACCTTGGTTTTGTAGTTTTTATTACATTTTCAAACTGACGTATAACAAGTTTTATCTCAAAGGTTTTTATACATCTGTAGAAGGCTTTGGAAAGTGGGGAATGCCGCAGGTTCGTCTGTTAGTTCAATAGTTTTACTGTGGGATCATAATTTTTGTAAACCTCTATTGATTCTAGGACGTCTAGTTTCTTGCCTTTCTGTTCCAGATGTATTATTTTGAGATTATCTAATTCTTGAAAATTAAAACTTTAAAAAAATTGTTTCACAAAATAAGTGTTATCTTTTCGATACATAAATGATTCTTCGAATCTGTTTATGAAACTTCTTTTTAGGGGGTTGTTTTTGTCTTTAGCATGGAAAATAGGTTAGAAATTTTACATCAGGGTGTGAAAGCTATTTTTATGTTAGTTTGTGAAATTATTTGAGCCATTTGTTTTAAATTATTTTATTCCAAAAGTTTTAAATGTGTTAACATTGTTTACGTTTTCTTGTTTTTGCATATTTTCATACTTTTAACATTTGGTGCAATCGGAAACATCAACAACATGAAATGTTACTCAATACTGTTATGTGGAGGGCTAAAATATTTAGTTTTTTCGTTAGTTCTGTTGAGTTATTTACTGAATGGGTTGGATTGAAATTTGATTCTTCGTTAAAAATTTCGTTTAATTTAGGGCGTATTGGGCACTGATCTTTATGGATTTTACTATGAAGTCATAGACTTTAGTAGAAGCAGGATTCATGTTGAAGATTTTGAATTTGTCATAGTTTTTGTGAATAACGTGAATATCTTTTAGAGTTTTTTTTTGTTTGAGTTGAGTTTTTGACTCAAATCCCGATTTGTGAACTGGAGTAATGATTGACTCCTTCCACTGATACGGAATCGTTAGAGAGACATAGATTGATGACACGAACCAAAGTAATATTAAAATAGTACATCTGGAACTGAAAATCAAGAAACTAGACATCTTGAAATCAATAGATGTTTCCATAAATTATCATGATGCTACTTTTAAAAGCTCCTCACAAACAGAAGTCTTCTATAAATATATAATAACTTTGAAATAAAACTGATTATACACAAGGGTGGGTCAAAAAAATCGATTATTTTTTTTTACAAGTGACACGGAAAAATGGGTAACTTACGTTCTGAAATTTTTTGCACAGGTTTTCCGATCAAATGAATTTTCTTATCCATATTTTCGATAAATATCAAGTAACTTCACGTAGTAACCGCAATATTTGTAAATAATTAATCGCTCGATCACATATACGAGATCATAAATTTTGGAAACACTAAAGATGCTTTAGAAATAAATGTATACAAACCAACGACAATATAACAAGGAAAAAGTAGGTGGCGCTAGTTCACAATTCAAACAGATGAAATAAAATACAAAACAAAAATTCTCTAGAGGAGAAATTTTCCCTAGGATCGTCATTTCTAATGATTAAAAAAAAATATTTAGAATAATTGAAGAAAAATTTTGGTAATTTTAAAAATAAAACTCAAATAATACTTATATTAATGACAAGAAAGGAAATTCATATGAAATTAATAAATTAAATTGAAATTTTTCGAATATTTGATCAAAAACTTTTAAAATCCGTACACATGAAAGTTTGATGATGAATATCTTTTGAACGGTTAATTTCATCGCCAAAACATAAGAAACCATTTTTATAGAGCAGTTAATTTCCAACAAAAATTTGTATTGCGCATTTTGCAAAATTCATTTATTGTCGAGTTATAAAATTCATAAACAAAAATGAAATTTGTCTTAAAATAATCAAAATTAAATCCTTAATATCTTTCAAATGGTGAGGTTTACGGAGAAAATATAAGATACCTTTTCTGTAGAGCATTAAATTTCCTAAAAAATTCTCTTGGAACTTTTTTCTGTTCAATCGATAAATGATGAGGTACGAATTCTTTTCTATTGGACTGAGAAAAAAATACAAAACTGCGATGCCGAGGATCTTCCTATTAAAATTAAGAGCTCAGGCTTGGTGAGAATTTTTTTAAGGTGTCTAGCAACCCATTTTTCCGTGTCACTTGTAAAAAAAAATCGATTTTTTTGACCTACCCTAGTGTACATGTTGGAACAATCTCAAAAACAGTTACAAAGTTATGCCTCCATTTTTATTAATTTGTACATATACAGCTAATTTAAAATCTTCTGGAAAATAGTAAGTGCTCAAGGTTTCAGGTGTCCACAAAATATATATAAATATTTTTATTTGGAAAAAAAGCCAGTTTATTCAATAAATTAGTTTTTTATTATTTATTTTTAATGTCTTGATTTTATACAATGAATTAAATTTCTATACAATCTGAAAGTTAATAATGTGAAAAAAAAAATGTTGAACATATCAAAACTGCGATGCGAAGGATCTTCCTATTAAAATTGAGAGCTCAGGCTTGGTGAGAATTTTTTTAAGGTGTCTATTTTTCCATGTCACTTGTAAAAAAAAAATAATAATCGATCTTTTTTGACTAAAACTACGAAATTCGGATCACTGTATCCTTAATAAACAAACAGTGATAGAAAAGTATTAATTTCTTATTTGTTCAATAAAATAGAAAAAGGCTTTCTACTTGATAGAAGAAATATAACAAAATTTTAATTTCAAAAAAATTTTATTCGAAAAACTTTCAGAATTAAATTAATGTCTAAAATAAGCACCGCTTACGTTTAATAGGCGTATATAATCAAAACTCAATATATAATGCCAAATGGAATAAATAAACCAACAGATATAAGAAAGTCATTGAAATTAATAAATAAATATTTAAAGGAGACAAAATTTTGTTTCTGATCTTACCATTAAGAACACCAATTGCCTTTTAGAAACATGAACACAACTTAAGGACTTCTTAAAGAATATAATTTACTAGCTGACCCGGCCACGCGTTGCTGTGGCTAAAGTTTTTGTTATATTACATTATAGTAAACAATCTAAGAGGAACAATAAGAGAACATCAGTCACGGAGTCCACTATGCTTTTTCACATGGATGGTATTTGTAAAAAAATATGGTGATCTCCTTATTCGACTTTCTATTACCATAGCAGCGCCATCTATTGTTTACTTACTCAACCCAGTCGAAAGGTATCGACATCTGTTAGAATCATTTGGAGTTAACAGATAATTGTGACTGTCAAATAATAACAGACAAATAATTAGCAATAAATTAAAATTGCGACTATAATTTGAGATTTAAACTATCCTATCTCTCAAGTTGGATCGAACTGCACATGGTGTGCGAATTTTATTATAATCGGTTAAGTGGTTTAGGAGTCCATTGAGGACAAACATTGTGACACGAGATTTATATATATTAAGATTTGGAATATTTAATATATTTAAATATTCGAATAAGTAAGCAGTGCTTATTTTAGACATTAATTTAATTCTAAAAGTTTTTTGAATAAAATTTTTTTGGAATTAAAATTGTAGAAGACTAACAGATTTAATCTGTTTTGATATTCAAATATTTGTTCAATTTTTAAAATGAACTATCAAAAAGTAACTACTGCATCCAATATTCCTTACGTTTTGCTAAAATAATTTATACAATTGGATTTGAAAGCTCTGATGCCAACAAAGTGAAAAACTTAAGAAACTCCATTAAAAGGTTGGAAAATGTTCTGTTTACCATATTTTACCCGCTTTGTTTGATTGCTTTTTTTTTTTAATGAAATTGACATAATCCATGCATGGTCTTCAAAATTAAGCAAAGTTAGTTGCAAACCTGTATAAATGCATCTTGATATGTTCCATATTTTAGTTTGCATGTGCAACACTCTGAGCATACATTCTGTCAAGAAAGTACCGGGAATTATCGATTTAAATCTGGCGGGGCAATGAGGCAGGTAAAATTTTTTTTCCTAGGTTGGTACCACTGTCCTTAATTACTATGCCAAGCTTGAGCGGGATCTGTCAGCTAGTGTGTTTGCAACAGCTGATTAAGTCAGTCGATGTCAGAGTGCGTGCCGATTTTTACTATGGGTGATTACGTTGAGCAAAGAATTTGTTTAAAGTTTTGTGTTGCAAATGAATTTTCGTGTGCCGATGCATTGAAAATGTTGCAAAAGGCCTTTGGTGATAATGCTCTATCGAAAACTCGTGCATATCAGTGGTACAGAGCCTTCAAGGACGGTCGTGAAGTGGTCGCCCATCGACGGCTTCGATCGAAGATAACGTCGATAAAATTAAGGAAAGGGTGCTGGAAAACCGTCGTACCAGCTTGAGAGAGATAGCACATGATCTTAAGATATCCCACGAGTCCGCACGTACGATTTTGATTGGTATTTTGGGCATGAGAAAGGTGGCCGCACGACTCGTACCGAAAGACCTGAATTTTTTTCAAAAACGTAATCGCGAACAGGTTGCTTCAGACATGCTGGATCGCTGTAATTCCGATTCTACATTCATGGAACGCATTATAACTGGTGATGAGACCTGGGTCTACGAGTACGATATGCAAACAAGCCAGCAATCATCGGAATGGGTGGCAAAAAATGAGCCGAAACCGAAAAAACCACGCCAAAGCCGCTCGAAAATGAAGGTGATGCTCATTGTTTTCTTCGATATCCGTGGCGTGGTGTACTACGAATTCGTTCCAGAGGGTCAGACGGTAAACAAGGAGTATTACCTAGGCGTTATGAAACGTTTGCGGAGCGTACCGTAAGAAGCGGCCAAATTTGTGGGCGAACAAGTCATGGATTTTGCATGACGATAACGCGCCTTCTCACCGAGCTACGATTGTGACTGACTCTCTCGCCAAAAACTCAACAAACGTGCTTCGGCAACCACCGTATTCGCCGGATTTGGCTCCCTGCGACTTTTTCCTCTTCCCAAAACTAAAATTGCCCCTTCGTGGCACCCGTTTTGGGTCGATTGAAACCATAAAACAAAATTCGGCGACCCAATAAATTTTGACGATTAAATGTAAAAATGTTGTTTTAATTGAAAATTCCCGGTACTTTATTGACAGAGTAGTACTTCAATTCTTTCAATATGACTTTACTATGATGTGGATGGATTTATTGAAATTCTAAAATATGTAGCAACAATTCTGATGTTTCAGTTCTCCGTACCTGGATAATCAACAGAGCTGGGAGGCCAAAAAAGAGAACGCCGATGACGTCGACATCTTTGAACGATACATCAATAAAAATGGAGTTTACGATAGGACGAATATCATCAAAAGTGAAATCGACGAAAGCTCCGGACAATTTCATCGGGGGCTAAATCTTCCGTACTCCCAGGTTAAAATTCGCCGTCAAGAATTCAGCGCCTCCGATATGTGTAAATTCGATTCGGAGCGTGTGGGTGCGGACGGATTAGCCGCCAAAAAAGGCGGAAAACAAACGCTCAGAAGGCTTCGGGATTCAGTTCGTTCAAACTCCTCGAATCGACATAAATGTTTCTTGTGCGATTACGCCACGAATAACAAAGCTACCTTGCGAAAACACGTAGACTCGGTCCATCTGAATCTGAAACTGCACGAATGTAAGTTCTGCGATTACGCCTGCAAACGCAAGAGGGACCTAAAAAGCCACACGGACTCGGTTCATCTGAACTTGAAGCGACATAAATGTAATTTATGCGATTATGCCTGCAAACGTAAGAGGGATCTAAAGAAACATATAGACTCGGTTCATCTGAATCTGAGACCGCACGAATGTAAATTGTGCGATTACGCCGCCAGCGAAAAAGCCAACCTGCAAAAACACATAGATTCGGTCCATTTCAACCTGAGACCGCATCGATGTAACTTATGTGATTATGCCGCTAACGAAAAGGCCACGCTGCAAAAACACGTAGACTCCGTTCATTTCAACTTTAGACCGCATCGATGTAACTTATGCGATTATGCCGCTAACGAGAAGGCCACATTGCAAAAGCACGTAGACTCCGTCCATCTGAATCTGAAGCAACACAAATGTGCCTTATGCGATTATACCGCGAAGCAGAAACCCCATCTGAAGAGTCACATATACTCGGTCCATCTGAATCTGAAGCAGCACGAATGTAACTTGTGCGATTATGCCGCAAACGAGAAGGCCTCTTTGCAGAAGCACGTGGACTCCGTTCATTTGAACCTGAAGCGGCATAAATGCAACTTGTGCGATTACGCCGCGAACGTGAAAGGTTACCTGAAGAAGCACGTAGACTTGGTCCATCTGAATCTGAGACCGCATCGATGTAACTTGTGCGATTATACGGCAAATGCCAAAAACCACCTGAAGAATCACGTGGACTCCGTTCATTTAAACTTGAAGAATCACAAATGTTGCTTGTGCGATTTCGGCACGAATTTAAGGCATCTTCTGAGGAATCACGTGGACTCGGTCCATTTGAACTTGAGACCGCATCGGTGTAATTTCTGTGATTATGCCGCAAGTATAAGGGCTACCCTGCAACGACACGTAGACTCCGTTCATTTAAACTTGAAGCGGCACAAGTGTTCCTCTTGCGATTATGCCGCAAACGATAAAACTATCCTGCAAAAACACCTAGATTCGGTTCATTCGAATTCGAAGCCCATATGTGATTTAGCCGCAATTAAAAAGGGTAATTTGCAGAAACGCGTAGATTCGGTCCATCTGAACCTGAGACCCCATCCATGTAACTTATGCGATTATGCCGCAAACGAAAAGGCCACCCTGCGAAAACACGTAGACTCCGTTCATTTGAACTTGAAGCAGCATAAGTGTAACTTGTGCGATTACGCCACGAATCACAGAACGAACATGAAGAGTCACGTAGAGTCGGTTCATCTGAATTTGAAGCGACACAAATGTAACTTGTGCGGTTACGCCGCGAATGTAAAGGCCCGTCTGAAGAGTCACGTGGACTTGGTGCATTTGAACGTGAAGCGACATAGATGTAACTTATGCGAATACGCTACGGGTAGGAAAAAGAGTCTCCGGGATCATATAGATACCGTGCATTTGAATACGAATCAAAATAAGTGCGACTATTGCGAATTTACCACGACTCACCTGCAGAATCTCAAGAGACATGTGGATTCGGTTCATCTGAATTTGAAGCGGCACGAATGTGATTTCTGCGATTATTCCGCGAATCAGAAAAATAATCTGAAAAAGCACGTAAACTCGGTTCATTCAAATTCGTAGCATCTCAAAGCTTCATTTAAATTTAAAGCGTCATAAATGTAACTTACGTGATTATTCTACATCTCAAAAACCATATATATTTAGTACATTTTCGAGAGACAGAAATGACGTGTAAATATTTTACAAGTGAAGAAAAGTAGGCTCAATGTACATATAGTTTTAGTTCATCTGGATTTGAAAAAACATAAATGTTACTTATGTGAAATTTCTACAAATAAAAGTAGTTCATACACTCTCCAGGAGATTGAACCACCTTAAATATGATAACAATATATGTTTAAATACTCATTATTTCTAGCTGAATGTTATTTTGCTATTATTTAAATATTTTAAAAATTTAAAAAAATTTTTAAAAATTAACCTTCTACATATTTAATTCCAAAAAATTATATTTAATGATTATAACTTCTGAAAATAAATTAAAATAATTAAAAATATTTTAATTTATTTTCAGAAGTTATAATCATTAAATATAATCTTTTGGAATTAATTATGTAGAAGGTTAATTTTTAAAGATTAGCCTTCTACATATTTAATTCCAAAATATTATATTTGATGATTATAACTTCTGAAAATATATTAAAATATTTTTAATTATTTTAATTTATTTTCTGAAGTTATAATCATTAAATATAATATTTTGGAATTAAATATGTAGAAGGCTAATTTTTAAAAATTTTTAAAAATTAGCCTTCTACATATTTAATTCCAAAATATTATATTTAATGATTATAACTTCTGAAAATAAATTAAAATAATTAAAAATATTTTAATTTATTTTCAGAAGTTATAATCATCAAATATAATCTTTTGGAATTAAATATGTAGAAGGCTCATTTTTATAAATTTTTTTAAAAATTTTTAAAATATTTAAATAATTTTATATACCTTCTATCAAGAATTAACCTCTTTTTATGTTATTTTATTTTGCTATTGTTTTTCATTTTCCAATTGGATTAAAACGTTGAATTTTCCGATATAATAACTAAATTACGTTATAGTGATTTGTCAAGGGTGATAATACAAAATCAAACAGAATTATCTTTTATTTTATTCAATTTTCCATTTGAGTTTTGGTAATGTTAATCTACTCCCTCTACCGATAGTCTAGTCAACAAGTGCCTTTTGGGTCAACTTTTTTCAGCAGTCTCCGAAAATTATGATCAAGGTGTCATTCGATTCGGAATGGCATCTAGATGATTTTTGAAAAAAATTAAGTTTCACTTGCTAAAATTGCAATAGTTATTAACAATTAACTAAAAAAAAAGGGGGTTTAGTTTTTTGTAAATATCTCAAAAACTAATGAAGATTTTTGAAATCGAAAAAAAGATTCAAAAAGAGGAGGAAATTTCCTAAAAAAAAGTGTCGACTCCCAGAATTGTAGTTCCAATATTAATAATTTTCCCAGAGGGATGAAAATACGGCCGAAAACGGGTACTCCGGCTTTCGTAAACCACGCCTACTTTGGACACTTAATGAAAATTATTTTAACGGATTAAATATGAAATTTAATAAATGAGAAAATTCAGGGGTATACTAGATAGATGAATGAACAATAATCCGCCAAAAAAAAATTTTTATCTCAATTTTTCAATTAGTTATGCAATAGTTTATTAATAATTTTTTTCTGCTTGGACGTGAACATTCAAAGTGTGATAATTGTTAAACTATTAACTTGAGATTTTTTTTCCTCTCTTGGAGCAATTTTTGGAAGACTTCAGAATAGATCCCCGTTGGAAAAATTTTAAAATGTTTATTTTTCAGTTTTTTATTAACAATTTTCGTTGTTGCAAAATTAAAAACTTAGATTAATTATCGAAAAAATTTTTGGTCCGTTTTTATGTTGTACGAAGCTACATAGAAATATTTTTTTTTAATTTTTATCTCTTATTGTTTAAAAAATTGTTATGAACAAATGCGTACTTTATAAAATAATTTAAATTTTTTTAAGGAATATCAATCTTTGATACAAATGATTAAAAAAAAAATTTTTCCTTAAAAAAATTTTTTTTTGCTTAAAAACGCGTTTGTTAATGAACATTAGTTTTCTCCCACTTCTAACTAATATCAAGGAACCATTTTTTCTTTAAAAATCATGATTTACTTTTCTTTTCCATATAAAAAAATTTTTCGTTTTGTTTAATTTTTCATTGTTTATATAATAAACAATTTGTTATAAACAAATAAATTTTTACTTTATATTTTTTTCCCTATTCTTCTTACTGCCACAAATACAGACATTTTTTAATTTTTTTATTATTTTTTTCATTTTTAAATATAAGTTCTCTTTAATTTCGTCATCCTTACCTGGTTTTTCATCTTTAAAATTATTATAATTTATAAACTAATGGAGATGCGATGAATAAACTTGAGACTCATTTATTCTCCATTAGTTAAGGAATAAATTTAGCTAAAAAATTTAGTTGTTATTAATTTATTCATTAAATTTATAGCGATTGTTTATGAAAAATACTTCGGCAAAATTTTTTTTTGCTCTAATGCTTAAAAATGTCAAAATTTTTGCCGAAGTATTTTTCATAAACAATCGCTATAAATTTAATAATTAAATTAATAACAACTAAACTTTTTAGCTACATTTATTCTTTAACTAATGGAGAATAAATAAGTCTCAAGTTTGTTCATCGTATCTTCATTAATTTATAAATTATAATAATCTTAAAGATGAAAAACCAGGTAAGGATGACGAAATTAAAGAAAACTTATATTAAAAAAAAAAAAGTAATAAAAAAATTAATATAAAAAAAATCATGTCTGTATAGAACGTGTATTCTGATTGCTTATAAATGAATTAAAATAAAAAAAATTATCTTTAGATCAAAAATGATCTAAAGATTCTGACCGTGAAGTACTAATTTATTTGAAAGGTCATGTAGTAGATCCCTGGGATGACTGATTATTTTGAGAATATTGTTTTGAATGTTTTCTTATAGCGGTATTAATTTTCCATCTAATATTAATTCTCATCTAATAGTATGATGATATAATTCCCATTTTGTAAGAGGAGAAAACTTTTCATTAGCAGTCTTATAAATGAAATTTTTGAGAAAAAGAACATACTATATCGTTTGAAACATCCATCCTATTGATTTTTAGATTTCCCTTCGATGAAAATTCTAACCTATAATTAATATGAAGGCCATAGATCAACAAGACTATATTATTGTTAATCTATGATGAAGGCTTTTCTGTTATCTCTTTTCTGTAAACTTTTCTCCAACTCGAAATAAAATCATTGATAAATTGAAATATCGAACCATAGATTAACAATAAAATAGTCTTGTTAATCTATGTATCGAACTTAAGACTTCGCGCCATAGATAATCGAGACAGTTTTGTTTATCTATGATTACGTAGTAATCACTTACAAAATGGAGAACACAAATAAATTAGATAAATTATTATCTATAAAAGTTTAAAATATTCATATAAAGGTTCCGATTATTATTAAAAATTCTGATTGAAAGAGTAACTTAGACAAACTATTTTAAAAAAATGGATAGATATAAGCTCACACAACGCATTGAAAGATTGACGATTACTATGGAAATGGTGAAAATTTTGCAATTACATTTCTTAAAATTTGTACTACTTTTGGTCAACCTCTCAAGCGCGAATACACTTCGAGTAATTTAATATGCAGCTAATATTGATCCGATTAATTATACTATTTAGGAATTGTCCTAATTCTTCTAGTTAATAATAGGTGGCAGCACTGTCGTTTGCGATCGCCAATTTTCATAGTAATTTTTTCAAGAATTCTATATTGATTTGGGCAGTCAACGAAAAGTAAACTATTTACTTCAAAAATTATTGAAGAGTTATAATTTAATCGCATTTGCTTTAGCTACGTAATTCGAGGACTAAACGAAAATAGCAATATCTGTCAATGTTGTAACTCCTGTAAACTACTTTTAAATATATCTACAGTAGAGTCATAGACAAACTATTAGACAGTTGACTTGCCGTAATGTGTGGTTTTTCTGTGCTTATTATGCATTGGTTAAAATCGTGTTTTAGTGCAATACCTTAATATAAAAATAAATTAAATACTTAAACATGGAAAATATTTCGGAAATGGTTATTGTTAAGGTTGAAGATGGTAATCACGAATATAAAGAAACCGATACTAGATTTTTGGGAGGAAATTTCTGTAAGGAAGAAGGAAGAGAATATTCAAATACATCTTCTATTGCTTGGTAAGAAATAAATATTGTTTTAGATTTGTTCTTTTGTCTAAATACTTTTCAGTCTTGGTAAACACAAACCATCTCTTCATGAATGCTTTTTGTTTTATTCATTATTTATTAGCATTGAAAAATACAATATTCTGTAAGCTAATATGCTATCTATAAGAGCATTGTGCCCTTAAGGAACTTTAAAAGGTCTTCTCCATTGAGAGTACCACTTCTACCCTACTTCAGATCTACTGGCCAGCTCCTTTTGAGTCTTCTACAGTTTAAAGGTTGAATTAGTGGATGTAGCATGTTTTTTACAAGAGCCTCAAGTTTGACGTGGTGTTTTTCACTTTTTCCTTTAATGACATCCTTCACATACGGTATTTTTAGGTCTTCATGTAGAGTGATATTTTTTATTCACGTATATGGGGGGACACTGCTGTTTACGAAGGGATCTTCATCGATTGCATGAATTGCTGTATCATCTGCAAAAGTTCCCATTATAGTTTTCAGACTTATGGGGAGGTTTGCTGTGTACAATATATATAGTAGGGGGCCAAGAATGCTTCCTTGGGGAACTTCGGATTGGACTGGATGCTTATCAGAGACCTTATCCTTTTAGTAAGATAGGATCTCATTATCCTAACATATTGGTAAACATTCCTTGACTTTATAAAGAAGGCCAGGATGCCAGACTTTATCATCTAGGAAAACAGATGTGCAGTACTTTTTGTGATCCAGGGCTTCATTTATCTCATGGCTTATTCTGTGAGTCTGTTGTATAGAGACATTGACACAACCAATATGTAACATTGAACATAATCACCGATCTATGTACTTGAAAGCAAATAATCCTACAGAAGTTTTAGAAATAGGGAAAATCCTCAAAAATAAACATACTAGTGGGTTAGACGAAATACCCACCAGCATAATCAAACTAGCACTGCCTGAAATAAACGAGATCCTAGCACACCTGATCAATGTGTCATTTAAGGAATGTGAATTCCCAGAACAACTAAAAACGGCAATTATCAAACCGATATTAAAAAAGGGGACTTCTAAGGACATGGGTAACTATTATCAGCATTCTTCCAAGCTTCCCAAAAATTTTTGAATTGATAATGTGCTCAAGAAGGAATTCCTGAATAGTTATGACTGGGGCCGATTAGGTATACTTATCGTCCCACGGCCTTTAAGATAATATTTTTGTCATAGAGGCAACTTGTTTGAAAAACAAACTGGCTTCCATCAAATTCACCATTATACTTCTATTTAACTCGCCAAGTTAATGAACATATTTGACCATCTACTTACTTCAGGTGTAATTAATCGTTTAAACAGATTTTCTAACAAAGCATCACTCTGATAAAACCATTGGAAGTTGAAACGTGGTTTCATCTACCGTGATAACTTAATTAAAACTATTTCAGCAGCACGTAAGAAAATTGTCCATGTTCACTGTGAATTTTCCATTTTCACTAGACTATCCACTTTTCAGTAACAAGTAAATTTTAAGAACCGAGACAATCAAAAACAAGTAAATTGTTTACAAGTTTCTTCACGCACGATTCTTCAGGCGTAAGTCGAATTTCATTATATTTTCCACTTTTATCTAACACTCATGACAATTATATATTAGAAATATATTTTCAGTGAATTCAGTAATTTTCATTAACGCCAACGAATACTGTACTTACGTATCCCACGCTTGATTTCTCCGATAAATTCATTTCACACCATTTTTCATTTTCACAACTCGAATACGATCACTATGTTCACTCGATATTTTAGAAATTTCGTTCAACTCTTCACCTAAACTCGCGAAAATCGTTTTTCACGTAAGATATATCCAACCGCATTAATCACGCTCACTTATCACTAGGTTTCACGTCACTATTCGAAATTTAACTAGAAATAGTACATAATTGCGATCCGTTCTTGACGCGCTCTCATATAAAACTGATTAAATAATAATAATAATAGCTCTTTATTCTCGATCACATCCATACACATATAAATATAATAATATGAAGATGAAATAGAATAGTGTCAGAAATAAGAATTACATGATATAATCATCTAAACTGTATGGTTCTAGCTCAATGAGATATTCGAATAATCTTCTTTTGAAACATTTCATATTTTTTATAGTTTTTATATTTTTTGGAATAAATAAATAATAAATACTTGACCAGTCCCTGATTCACCCCTGACGCACGGCGTTACGTAACTGACCAGTCCAATATTCTAGTAACATATACGGGGTATATCCGAAAGTACTACTCTGTCAAGAAAGTACCGGGAATTATCGATTTAAATCTGGCGGGGCAATGAGGCAGGTAAAAATTTTTTTTCCTAGGTTGGTACCACTGTCCTTAATTACTATGCCAAGCTTGAGCGGGATCTGTCAACTAGTGTGTTTGCAACAGCTGATTAAGTCAGTCGATGTCAGAGTGCGTGACGATTTTTACTATGGCTGATTACGTTGAGCAAGGAATTTGTTTAAAGTTTTGTGTTGCAAATGAATTTTCGTGTGCCGATGCATTGAAAATGTTGCAAAAGGCCTTTGGTGATAATGCTCTATCGAAAACTCGTGCATATCAGTGGTACAGAGCCTTCAAGGACGGTCGTGAAGTGGTCGCCCATCGACGGCTTCGATCGAAGATAACGTCGATAAAATTAAGGAAAGGGTGCTGGAAAACCGTCGTACCAGCTTGAGAGAGATAGCACATGATCTTAAGATATCCCACGAGTCCGCACGTACGATTTTGATTGATATTTTGGGCATGAGAAAGGTGGCCGCACGACTCGTACCGAAAGACCTGAATTTTCTTCAAAAACGTCATCGCGAACAGGTTGCTTCAGACATGCTGGATCGCTGTAATTCCGATTCTACATTCATGGAACGTATTATAACTGGTGATGAGACCTGGGTCTACGAGTACGATATGCAAACAAGCCAGCAATCATCGGAATGGGTGGCAAAAAATGAGCCGAAACCGAAAAAACCACGCCAAAGCCGCTCGAAAATGAAGCTGAATGATGCTCATTGTTTTCTTCGATATCCGTGGCGTGGTGCACTACGAATTCGTTCCAGAGGGTCAGACGGTAAACAAGGAGTATTACCCAGGCGTTATGAAACGTTTGCGTGAGCGTATCCGTAAGAAGCGGCCAAATTTGTGGGCGAACAACTCGTGGATTTTGCATGACGATAACGCGCCTTCTCACCGAGCTACGATTGTGACTGACTTTCTCGCCAAAAACTCAACAAACGTGCTTCAGCAACCACCGGATTCGGATTCGCCGGATTTGGCTCCCTGCGACTTTTTCCTCTTCCCAAAACTAAAATTGCCCCTTCGTGGCACCCGTTTTGAGTTAATTGGAAGTGCCGTTGGCATAGATGTATTGGAGCAAATGGAGCCTATTTTGAAGGCGACCCAATAAATTTTGACGATTAAATGTAAAAATGTTGTTTTAATTGAAAATTCCCGGTACTTTCTTGACAGAGTAGTATAAGTAGCCCAAAAATTTTTTAAAATAGAACTTAATCATGGATAATAAATCTTGAACCTTATGAACTGGAAGATTTTTTCAATGCTGAATTTAGTTGATTATGTTCAATTTTAAGACACTATTTAATTTCAGATTGTAATCTTGATGAACCTTATTTGAAATAAAGAAATATTATTATTATTATTAGTGATTCGTTCTAAATCCGAACTGATGTTGAGGTATCCATTCATCTGTGTTGAGATCAGCTTTAAGTGTGGAAAGCAAGAGTTTTTCAAGAATTTTTGATGAAATAGGCAAAAGGCTAATGGGTCGATATGAGGTTACAGCTTTTGGGTCTTTAGCCGGTTTTGAAATGAGAATTTCAGCAATTTTCAGTTGTTCTGGCCAATAATTTTGCTTCAATATTGCATTGAATATGCATGTCATTATCAATCATTTTAGGTGTTATTCTGTCCAACTTTTTTTTTGTCAAAAACTTATGAAAACAACAACTTTTTTATTCAAGCAATCACGATAGAATCATCGCAGTAAACTGTATTACTCGCGAAAACTCCTTTTAATTGCCTATTTAATTTGTTTCAGCGTCCCACATCAAGATACTAAAGAAAAATTTGAGAGTGTCCAAGTGAAGATCGAAAATATGAACAGTTCTGGACAATTTATTGACGAACTTGGAGTTCATGACAATGTAAGGAACACGGTTCAAAGTGAACATAATCGTGCTTTTGATTGGTCGCAACAAATTGACTTCAAGAACTTTGGCCGTATCAAATTAGAAGAACGGCATCATCAAGAGACTGCTAATTCTAACATTTATGATTATAGCTTAACTATCGGAGAAACAATCGAACAGCACATGTTTTCTTCCAACGGGAAACAAGACGATTGTCATTTGGGCGAATTTGAAGCGAATCATCAAAATAACCTGGAACGATACATACAGTCGGATCCTTTGAATTTGGTGCGGTGTAACTCAACTTATAACGATGAATACGTCGAAAGCGATCTCAACAAGCAGGTAGATCCGGACCGGCTCAGTATGAGGAAACACGAATGTCACTTATGTAAATTTTCCACAAGTAGAAAGGGTAATCTCAAGTATCACATCGACTCGGTTCATTTGAACCTCAAGCAACATAAATGTGACTTATGTGATTATACGGCAAATTTTGAAAGACACGTCAAGTTACACAAAGACTCCATCCACTTCAATTTGAAACAGCACAAATGCGACATGTGCAATTTCGCCTCGAACCTCAAGCAGAGTCTTAAGACTCACATCGATTCGGTCCATCTAAATCTGAAGAGGTATAAATGTGACTTGTGCGATTATGCCGCAAACTTAAAGAGTGACATCAGGAAGCACAACAATTCGGTCCATTTGAACCTGAAGCAGTTTAAATGCGACTCGTGCGATTACGCCGCGAATCAGAGAGTTCATCTTCGAAATCATGTAGACTCGATCCATCTGAATCTGAAGCAGCATAAATGCCACTTGTGTGATTTTGCCTCCAATGTAAAGCGCACCCTGAAACTTCATATCGATAGGGTTCATTTGAATTTGAAGCAGCATAAGTTTGCTTCGAATCGAACAGACATGGATTTAGTCCGTTTGAATTTGAAGCCGCATAAATGCGACCTGTGCCATTTCGCTTCGAATCAAGAGGGCAATCTCAAGATTCACACGGATTCGGTTCATTCGAACCTGAAGCCGTATAAATGCGACTTGTGCGAGTATTCCGCGAGCCAAATGATAAGGCTCAGGTATCACGTGGATTCGGTTCATTTAAATTTGAAACGGCACAGATGTCAGTTCTGCGATTTTGCCTCCAATCACAAGAATAAACTGAAGAACCACGTAGACTCGGTGCATTTGAATTTGAAGCGACACAAATGCGACTTTTGCGATTTCGCTTCGAATCTGAAGAACGTGCTCAAGAATCACGTGAATTCGGTCCATTTGAATTTGAAACAGTTCAGGTGTAACTTGTGCGATTATGCTTCGAACCGGAAGAAGGGCCTCCAAAACCACGTCGATTCCTTCCATTTCAACATCAAGGCGCACCAATGCCACCTATGTAAATATTCGACGAATCAAAAAGGTCATCTAAAATGTCATATAGAAACGGTCCATTCCAATTTGAAGCAACATAAATGTAACTTATGTGATTTCGCCACAAACTATAAACAGATGCTTAAAAATCATATGGATTCGATCCATTTGAATTTGAAGTTGGTATAAGTATGACATGTGTCAATATCTAAATGTGACTTACTTGATTAAGCTATAAATGAGTGTAAATAAACTTAATATTAAATATAATGTTGATGGCTTATTTATTTCATGAAAATGCAATTGTGTACTGGTGAATAAAACACT
Organism: Megalocaria dilatata; assembly: GCA_034642435.1. Taxonomy (NCBI): domain Eukaryota; kingdom Metazoa; phylum Arthropoda; class Insecta; order Coleoptera; family Coccinellidae; genus Megalocaria; species Megalocaria dilatata. The sequence continues at coordinate 42,640,570 of CM067862.1, read as the reverse complement.
ATATTTGATCAAATTCTCAAAATTTATCACTAAGAATATCAAAATTTATTACTAAGAATTGTCATTATTCATAGGACATTCTCAGTACTTACGTCTCAAGAAAATTTTTCTACAGAAATCTATATAAATGCTCTTTTTTATCCAATAATAGAAAATTCAAATAAATACCTGACGTTGAGTTATTTTCGACTTTTATCTACCCAAATCCAAAATTATTGTAATAAATTTACTTAAAAACACTCCTAATCTAAGAAATATTCTATTCAACATAGTTTAGAGGTTCGGAAGCCTAAAGAATAAATTGTAATGATTGGAAAATAGGTGGATCAAACAAGAGAAAATGAGCATCTGACTACATCCGAAAAGTCGGAAATCAAAGCTTTCAATAACTAGCTGACCCGGCCACGCGTTGCTGTGGCTAAAGTTTTTGTTATCTTAATATATATAAATCTCGTGTCACAATGTTTGTCCTCAATGGACTCTTTTATAGCGTCAACAACACGTGGTAATTATGCTGTTAAAATGTAGCTTATATGACACGTTCGTAGATTTACCATAGCAGCGCCATCTATTGATTACTTACTCAACCCAGTCGAAAGGTATCGACATCTGTTAGAATCATTTGGAGTTGACAGATAATTGTGACTGTCAAATAATAACAGACAAATAATTAGCAATAAATTAAAATTGCGACTATAATTTGAGATTTAAACTATCCTATCTCTCAAGTTGGATCGAACTGCACATGGTGTGCGAATTTTCAGTAGCTAAACACATATAAAGTGAATAACACAATTTCCCGAATAAAAGAAGGTTTGGCAACGCCGCCTGCCGATTCGCCTCTATCCCACGTTCGACCCACCGCGCGTCATAAACCGTGGCTGGAAATGCGTGGATAAGTTTACAGAAGTGAATTTTTTTATGTTTAATGAAGAGAATGATATGAAGAAAATATCGATTTCAAAACCTATTTTTATTAACTTCTGCAAGTTGATATTCAGATATTTAAAAAATTCAGCCGATTTTTATAATATTACCAACAAATTATCGGAATATAATGAAAATCATTTATTAGTAACGTAAGTAAGTAAGTAGTAAGTTTCCACCATTATTGGGAACACTGCATATAACACACATAACCTCACATTTCATGATTTTCATCTATAGTGAAATAATATGACATCTGTGATATTTTTATTCTTAAATAACTAAATATGGAAGACATATTCAATATCGACAATATTAAGGTTGAAGTAGATCACGACATTGAAGAACTTGAAAATACTGTATTTTCAGGAAGAAACATCTGTAATGAAATTGAATATTCAGAAACGTCTTCTACTGCTTGGTAAAAAACAATTATTTGTTTGTATTTGTTGATTTGAAAATATAAAATGTAGTTCTCACCATCTGTATTTTGGTGTGATTAAAATTCAATAAAGAAAACTACAGAAACAGTATGAATTCTAAGGTGGACATGTGAGTTACAACTATTTTTTTAATAATTATTCCGATATTATTTGGTAATTTTGTTTGGAATTGGTTCAATCCCGTGGCGCAACAATATTAAATCCAAAAGATTGAACTGGTTATTATCCAGACGTAACGAGTGGTAATTTCTAAGACGTTTATTCAATTTAGTTTTAATTGAGTAAAAAAACCCTTTTTATTATTTGATTTTCGACTATTTAATTGATTTTAGTGCCTCACATAACAATGGTGAGAAATTTGAAAATACCCCGGTGAAGATTGAAAATGTGGATATTTCAGAAGAATTTACTGACGTCAATGGAGTCTATGACAGGGAAAAATACAATATTAGTGAACTTGACGCCGACAATGGTTTATCGCAACAAACTGACGTTCTTTCACCTCATTCTTCAAAACGATGTGCAAGTCCAATTTCAGTTCAAAATAAAAAGAGGTGTGAAAACCCCACTGTTGACCAAACTAAAAGACAAACAAGTGAAGGTATGTTTCTTATAAATATAAGTTATCAATTGAAAATCGTCAAATAATTTTTTTTCCAGAGATATCGAGTAGTTTAGAGCAAGCATCTGAAGCGTACGCTTCTGGACAAAATGTGGCTGATATGTTATCGAAACTAATTGATGGGAATTCCGGGCGATGGATTGAAGCTAACAAAGAGCTGAAGATGAAAGAGATAGAGTTGAAAGAAATGGAATTAAAAATTAGCCTCATTAGGGAGAAAAATATAAAACGTGAACTAGATCTTCTTGAAAGACGCTTAGCCCTAGAAGAAAAAAGGTTCTTCATTGAAAATTCTTGATTTAGTGTTTTAAATATTGTATACGTGATTTTAAGATCTGTATTAGTTTGTTCCGTAACACTCAATTATATGAAATGTTGTAAATAAATTATATTACTATCGTTGAACAGGTCGTAAGTGAAGAATCCTCTTCGGTGCAGGTTCGCATCTTCGTAAGGAAAGAAACTTTGTATGTCTATAAAAAAATTAAGTTAGACGCTATTATAAGTAGACTTCAAACACAGATTATCCATAATATTATTCTGTGAAAATACTTTCTAAATGTCAAAAACTTAATATTGGATTCACAAAATTCCTACATTACCTTACTGCATCTAGCTGTATTACCATAGAATTGGAAATATCAATACAAAGAAATCTGCTAGTCCGGCTTCATCCAACATTAAATATAGACATTCATGAATAGATGGCGCTATACCTTCGAGTTACAGAAACACCCAATATAGCGTGGCCTCTGTTGACTATTTACCGCAACAAAGCTAAATATCGGTAGAATTCTTAGTGCAGAATTTTCAATCATAAGCTAGTAGAGCTTAGTGTTGATAGATGTCAGTTAAATAGGATAGCTTAATGAGAGATATGTCGATCTCTTCATTAAATTTATATTTATTGATTTTCAGCGCGTTATGAATGCTATTTTTCAGTTTTATATATACACATTTTTATGTTTTAATATATATATATATATATTGAATTGTTGATTTTGTTATAAAATTAATGAAAATAAAAAAAAATTGTTCTGAATAATATTTTTTCGTTCATTTATTAAAAAAATAGAAATTGATAATATTTCTTGGTTTTTCAATAAATGTACTATAATTTTTGTCGAATGTACTATATAGTTCAGTTGACAATAATGCTATATTGACCACACTCAATGTCATTTCTGTTCCCATTGTCCGGCATGTTAAAATTTTTCCTGTATTTATTTCTTTAACGAAATTTTCTAAGTTTTATTTAAATATAGATAGTTTAATATCATATTTAAACTGAAAAATCGAAATGGGCGATTTTAAGATTGAAGATAATGATCACGAAATGAAAGAAATTAAAAATACTCTATCCATCAGAAGAAATATTCATGAGGGAGAAAAAATTAACTGTCCCCATACGTCTTCCAGTACTAGGTATGAAGTAAATAAATAATAAAATATATTCCTAGATTTGAGAGAGAGAGAGAGAGAGAAAAGATATGTATTGCTATAGCCAATGGATAACGACTTGCGTCTTTCTGCCAGTGTAAAATACATCCTTTATATACATAGTATTTTTCTTGAAAAGGAAGTATACATAATTTTTCGTAAAGGGCAAGTCGACGGTGTTATGTATGGCCTCCACCCAAAAGATTCCTTTTAGCTATTTCTTCATCTGTATTGTACGTTTTTCCATTTTTAGTAACTTGACTCATGTTTGTATATTGTATTCCATCTTATTAGCATCCTTTATTTCTTGCCAATAGTTCCTGCCCTTCATTTCTTTGATTTTTTCACCTATTTGGATCCACTTTTATTATTATTATCCTGACACTCCTAGATCTTCTGTGAAGAACCCCGCAGAAGCTTTTTCAGCATGTGCGAGTTCAGTTGCGTTCTGGGTAGGCTTTGTTACTGAGATCTTTCGCCACTTTAGGTCACAGCACTTGGTCAACCTATCGGGCGTCTTTTTAGAGTGATAGAACTTTAAATTGAAATGAAACACATTTAAATTAAGATTGAAGCCAATTTTTTTATTTATTTGAAAGATAATTTTATGACATTTATGTTTTAAAAATAATTTCCGGCATATGTTCATCAGGACTAGTTCTGAGGAACGGCATTCGACCAGACCAATTTTGGACCACTTTTTCCAGTAATTTAGGCCTTATTTCATCAATAACACGAGTTATGTTGGCTTCCAAAGAGTCTATTGTTTCTGGTTTACCAGCATAAACCAATGACTGGACGTAACGCCAAAGAAAATAATCCAGTGGAGTTATGTCGCATGATCTCTATAAAACGTGAACCAGATCTTCTTGAAGGACGCTTAGCCCTAGAAGAAAAAAGTTCTTCATTGAAAATTCTTGATTTAGTGTTTTAAATATTGTATACGTGATTTTAAATTCTGTATTAGTTTGTTCCGTAACACTCAATTATATGAAATGTTGTAAATAAATTATATTACTATCGTTGAACAGTTCGTAAGTGAAGAATCCTCTTCGGTGCAGGTTCGCATCTTCGTAAGGAAAGAAACTTTGTATGTCTATAAAAAAATTAAGTTAGACGCTATTATAGGTAGACTTCAAACCTTGGGAAAGAAATTTGTGAATAGACCGCACAACTTCCAAATCCTCCAGCTTGTTGATCTACAAGATCGGAATCAAGAACAAAACAAAAGAAAATACCCAATCGAACCCCTAACGGGTGCAATATGGAACCCTTCCGGTAGAGGCGATAGATAAGAACTTCAAACTTTCAATGTTTTTTTCAACAATTATGTAACTTCTCAAGAAAAAATGTTTATGAAAAAATTATTGTATATTGACAAGGCGTTAGCCATTTGAGTTAAGCACAGAATTTGTCCTCAACTAAAGTGAAAATAAAAGAAACGAATAAATATTTCCTCAAATTCTTTCTGGTGTTTATTAATTACAGACCGACGAACAGAACGGAATCCATAATTTTCTCCATCAAGAGCGATCTTCAGCCCATTCACTGTTTCGTACTTTTTTTGCTCCCAAAATGCATAAATTCAGGAGGTTTAAGTCTGGGAAATTTGGAGGCTATTGTGTTGGTCGAATGAAGACTGGGACATTGTGTTGAAGCCGTTGGACAGTGTTCTGTGAACCGGTGCCGAGTCCTGCAGAAAAACTTAGCGTTACTCCTTCAGTTATGAAAACTAGCGGAGAATGTCCATTTCATGTGATTGCCGCCCAAACAACACTGAAGCTTGCTTTCGACTTTGATATGCTTGCAAATGGTCTCCATTGAGAAAAGAACTGTCGCCCAAGTAAATACGATCGTTTCATTTGTACAGGGACTAGTGTGGTCGATTGACCTACCTTTTATCGATTGATCAAGTAGAGGCTGAAAAAAACTAGAATTAAATTTTTGACCACTTTTTCGAGTAATTCAGGCCTTATTTCATCAATAACATGAGTTATGTTGGCTTCCAAAGCGTCTATTGTTTTTGGTTTATCAACATAAACCAATGACTTGACATTAACCTAAGGAAAATAATCCAGTGTCGCATGATCTTGGAGGCCAATTAATTGTACCATTTCTCGAAATAATGTTATCTCCAAATATTTCTTTCAATAAATCAATTGTTACGGTAGCAGCATGAGGTGTAGCACCATCTTGTTGGAACCAAAACACTTCTGGGTCGATACCATTCAAATTTTGAAACAATTAATCATTGATCATCGATCTGTAACGAGCACCATTCACTGTAACATTAGCTCCAGCATCGTAAAATATGGACGGATGATGCCTCCAGCGTGTAAATCACACCATACAGTGCATTTTTCAGGATGCAATGGAACCCGCAGAACTTCTTGAGGATTGTTTTCACTCCATATACGGCAATTTTGCTTGTTTACATAGCCGTTCAACCAGAAATGAGTTTCACCACTAAACACAATTTTACGATAAAAAAATCAACTTCAAGCTGTTCTAGGGCCCAATCAGCAAACAAACGACGCTTATTATGGTCAAGTGGCTTTAGTTCTTGAACCAGTTCGATCTTGTATGGGTGTAGACCAAGATCTTTACGCAAAATTTTCCATGTGGTGGATGCACATTGTTTTGAACGTCGACGAATAGACAAATCTGGATCATCATTAACACTATGACTTACAGCAGCGATATTTTCTTCTGTACGTACAGTTCTTTGTCTTGTTGTTGCATCGAGTAGAGAAATTTATTCTCGATATTTTCACGTTACCAACGCAGAATAAACTTTCCTCATGCTCAAATCAAACCATAATTTGCCGTAATGCTCAAATATTAGCATATACATTCTGTCAAGAAAGTACCGGGAATTATCGATTTAAATCTGGCGGGGCAATGAGGCAGGTAAAAATTTTTTTTCCTAGGTTGGTACCACTGTCCTTAATTACTATGCCAAGCTTGAGCGGGATCTGTCAACTAGTGTGTTTGCAACAGCAGATTAGGTCAGTCGATGTCAGAGTGCGTGCCGATTTTTACTATGGGTGATTACGTTGAGCAAAGAATTCGTTTAAAGTTTTGTGTTGCAAATGAATTTTCGTGTGCCGATGCATTGAAAATGTTGCAAAAGGCCTTTGGTGATAATGCTTTATCGAAAACTCGTGCATATCAGTGGTACAGAGCCTTCAAGGACGGTCGTGAAGTGGTCGCCCATCGACGGCTTCGATCAAAGATAACGTCGATAAAATTAAGGAAAGGGTGCTGGAAAACCGTCGTACCAGCTTGAGAGAGATAGCACATGATCTTAAGTAATTCACGAGTCCGCACGTACGATTTTGATTGATATTTTGGGCATGAGAAAGGCGGCCGCACGACTCGTACCGAAAGACCTGAATTTTCTTCAAAAACGTCATCGCGAACAGGTTGCTTCAGACATGCTGGATCGCTGTAATTCCGATTCTACATTCATGGAACGCATTATAACTGGTGATGAGACCTGGGTCTACGAGTACGATATGCAAACAAGCCAGCAATCATCGGAATGGGTGGCAAAAAATGAGCCAAAACCGAAAAAACCACGCCAAAGCCGCTCGAAAATGAAGGTGATGCTCATTGTTTTCTTCGATATCCGTGGCGTGGTGCACTACGAATTCGTTCCAGAGGGTCAGACGGTAAACAAGGAGTATTACCTAGGCGTTATGAAACGTTTGCGTGAGCGTATCCGTAAGAAGCGGCCAAATTTGTGGGCGAACAACTCATGGATTTTGCATGACGATAACGCGCCTTCTCACCGAGCTACGATTGTGACTGACTTTCTCGCCAAAAACTCAACAAACATGCTTCAGCAACCACCGTATTCGCCGGATTTGGCTCCCTGCGACTTTTTCCTCTTCCCAAAACTAAAATTGGTCCTTCGTGGCACCCGTTTTGAGTCGATTGAAGCCATAAAACAAAATTCGGCGCGAGAGCTAAAGTCCATCCCGGAAAGCGCCTATAAAAAATGTTTCGATAATTGGAAGTGCCGTTGGCATAGATGTATTGGAGCAAATGGAGCCTATTTTGAAGGCGACCCAATAAATTTTGACGATTAAATGTAAAAATGTTGTTTTAATTGAAAATTCCCGGTACTTTCTTGACTGAGTAGTATTCATATTAAAATAAATTAATTCGGACGATCTGTATGAAAAATCCTTAATAAGGTATATAATAAGAACTATGGTAATAGAAAGTTATTGAAATCGAGACAGTGTAACATACATCTGTATAACAATTCTATACTCAAACAAACTTATACAAGGTTTTGTAGATCACAGAGGCAAATTGCACCACCAATCAGTTTGAAACGTGCGCATGTCTGCAATTTCCCTCTGTTATCTACAAAACCTTGTCGAGTTTGTTTGAGTATAGAATTTTTACACAGTATCGATTTATAGAACTTTCTGTTACCATAGCGCATATTAATAACAGAGTATGATGAAGACCACAAAAAGAAGGCATGAAAATAGTTTCTCAGAAATAAGACTGGAAGAAGATATTGCGACGATTACAGAGGAAGAGTATTATAGAGCACTACACCATGGAAAGAACACCTCCCCTGGCTATGATAACACCTCCAGAAGGATTTAAATCTGCTGTATAAAGCAGATAGAGAAATGGACCCAACACACTACCCTGTGGTACTCCAAATTTTATCGGGTACTTTTCAGACACCTTGTCATTTATCCTTGTCCTAAATTCAGAGAGGCATTATGAAGCTACCTTAAAAATGGCAATAAATTATAGAACAAAACTGCATATTTGACCTAAATCCGAGATCCGAGACATGTTAAATAAAGTCTTGAAGTTCACGCAAAAATAATGGATTTTTTCCGCAACCTGTTATGATTGGATAACGTTATACAAACATGGAAGCATATTGAAGCAAAACACCAAAGGAGGTACACTAATGTAGCCTGCTAACAGAGAAAAAATTGGTAAAAACAATCCTCCCCACTTCAATAACCCATGGAACGATGTCCTGCATTTTACAGTCCCCTTCAATAATGAAAAAATCCACATATTTCTAGTCTACATACAACACTCCAGCCGACTTGTTCAAGAAAACTTGTTAGTGAAAGTATCACAATATAAATACTGTATCAAAGAGCGGGAGAAAACACAAATTACAATAAATATCTAGAGGATGGTAAGGAAATCAAAGAGCAAAAAGGCAGGATATACTGGAGAACGATTAAAAAACTTGCAAAGTACACAACCCATCAACTTTCAAATACAATTCAAGTCAATGGAGAAACTCTTACCACAAAACATTGCCAAACTGAAGAACTACTGGAAAGCCACTATACTGAAGGATATGTGAAAACGTACAGTGTTGAAGAGTTTTTAAATTATTGTAAATTAAACAAAACTGTATACATTTAAATTTTAATTGAATTCGACATTTATTCTTGTACATCTATCTGTACTATACATTACATTATACTTTGTTACATGTGTGCTGGGACACCCTGTACGTTGTCATTAATTTAAATGAGCCGGTACTATATATTTCACTCCACCTTTTCTATTTTTTATCCATTATCTGCATCAGTAGCAGTTTTATCTTGATTAAAATGTAAAGAATCTATATGATACTTCAGGTCACTTTTCCGATTTGAAGCATAATCACATATGTGACATTTATGCTGTTTCAAATTCAAATGAATCGAATCCACATGAGACCTGATAGACGTTATAGAATTTGCGGCATAATCACACAGGTCGCATTTATGCTGTTTCAAATTCAAAATGGACCGAATTTACGTGATACTTGAGTTTGCTCTTTTGAGCAAATATTCTGAAGGATATGTGAAAACGTACAGCGTTGAAGAGTTTTTAGATTATTGTAAATTAAACAAAACTGTATCAATTTAAAATTTAATTGAATTAGACATTTATTCGTGTACATCTATCTGTACTATGAACATTATATACATTACATTATACTTTGTTACACATGTGCTGGGACACCCTGTACATTGTCACTAATTTAAATGAGCCGATTCTATATATTTCACTCCACCTTTTCTATTTATCCATTATCTGCATCAGTAGCAGTTTTATCTTGATTAAAATGTAAAGAATCTATATGATACTTCAGGTCACTTTTCCGATTTGAAGCATAATCACATATGTGACATTTATGCTGTTTCAAATTCAAATGAATCGAATCCACATGAGACCTGATAGACGTTATAGAATTTGCAGCATAATCACACAGGTCGCATTTATGCTGTTTCAAATTCAAAATGAACCGAATTTACGTGATACTTGAGCTTGCTCTTTTGAGCAAATATTCTGAAGGATATGTGAAAACGTACAGCGTTGAAGAGTTTTTAGGTTATTGTAAATTAAACAAAACTGTATCAATTTAAAATTTAATTGAATTAGACATTTATTCTTGTACATCTATCTGTACTATGAACATTATATACATTACATTATACTTTGTTACACATGTGCTGGGACACCCTGTACGTTGTCACTAATTTAAATGAGCCGATTCTATATATTTCACTCCACCTTTTCTATTTATCCATTATCTGCATCAGTAGCAGTTTTATCTTGATTAAAATGTAAAGAATCTATATGATACTTCAGGTCACTTTTCCGATTTGAAGCATAATCACATATGTGACATTTATGCTGTTTCAAATTCAAATGAATCGAATCCACATGAGACCTGATAGACGTTATAGAATTTGCGGCATAATCACACAGGTCGCATTTATGCTGTTTCAAATTCAAAATGGACCGAATTTACGTGATACTTGAGCTTGCTCTTTTGAGCAAATATTCTGAAGGATATGTGAAAACGTACAGCGTTGAAGAGTTTTTAGATTATTGTAAATTAAACAAAACTGTATCAATTTAAAATTTAATTGAATTAGACATTTATTCGTGTACATCTATCTGTACTATGAACATTATATACATTACATTATACTTTGTTACACATGTGCTGGGACACCCTGTACATTGTCACTAATTTAAATGAGCCGATTCTATATATTTCACTCCACCTTTTCTATTTATCCATTATCTGCATCAGTAGCAGTTTTATCTTGATTAAAATGTAAAGAATCTATATGATACTTCAGGTCACTTTTCCGATTTGAAGCATAATCACATATGTGACATTTATGCTGTTTCAAATTCAAATGAATCGAATCCACATGAGACCTGATAGACGTTATAGAATTTGCAGCATAATCACACAGGTCGCATTTATGCTGTTTCAAATTCAAAATGAACCGAATTTACGTGATACTTGAGCTTGCTCTTTTGAGCAAATATTCTGAAGGATATGTGAAAACGTACAGCGTTGAAGAGTTTTTAGGTTATTGTAAATTAAACAAAACTGTATCAATTTAAAATTTAATTGAATTAGACATTTATTCTTGTACATCTATCTGTACTATGAACATTATATACATTACATTATACTTTGTTACACATGTGCTGGGACACCCTGTACGTTGTCACTAATTTAAATGAGCCGATTCTATATATTTCACTCCACCTTTTCTATTTATCCATTATCTGCATCAGTAGCAGTTTTATCTTGATTAAAATGTAAAGAATCTATATGATACTTCAGGTCACTTTTCCGATTTGAAGCATAATCACATATGTGACATTTATGCTGTTTCAAATTCAAATGAATCGAATCCACATGAGACCTGATAGACGTTATAGAATTTGCGGCATAATCACACAGGTCGCATTTATGCTGTTTCAAATTCAAAATGGACCGAATTTACGTGATACTTGAGCTTGCTCTTTTGAGCAAATATTCTGAAGGATATGTGAAAACGTACAGTGTTGAAGAGTTTTTAGATTATTGTAAATTAAACAAAATTGTATCAATTTAAAATTTAATTGAATTAGACATTTATTCGTGTACATCTATCTGTACTATGAACATTATATACATTACATTATACTTTGTTACACATGTGCTGGGACACCCTGTACATTGTCACTAATTTAAATGAGCCGATTCTATATATTTCACTCCACCTTTTCTATTTATCCATTATCTGCATCAGTAGCAGTTTTATCTTGATTAAAATGTAAAGAATCTATATGATACTTCAGGTCACTTTTCCGATTTGAAGCATAATCACATATGTGACATTTATGCTGTTTCGAATTCAAATGAATCGAATCCACATGAGACCTGATAGACGTTATAGAATTTGCGGCATAATCACACAGGTCGCATTTATGCTGTTTCAAATTCAAAATGGACCGAATTTACGTGATACTTGAGCTTGCTCTTTTGAGCAAATATTCTGAAGGATATGTGAAAACGTACAGCGTTGAAGAGTTTTTAGATTATTGTAAATTAAACAAAACTGTATCAATTTAAAATTTAATTGAATTAGACATTTATTCGTATACATCTATCTGTACTATGAACATTATATACATTACATTATACTTTGTTACACATGTGCTGGGACACCCTGTACGTTGTCACTAATTTAAATGAGCCGATTCTATATATTTCACTCCACCTTTTCTATTTATCCATTATCTGCATCAGTAGCAGTTTTATCTTGATTAAAATGTAAAGAATCTATATGATACTTCAGGTCACTTTTCCGATTTGAAGCATAATCACATATGTGACATTTATGCTGTTTCAAATTCAAATGAATCGAATCCACATGAGACCTGATAGACGTTATAGAATTTGCAGCATAATCACACAGGTCGCATTTATGCTGTTTCAAATTCAAAATGAACCGAATTTACGTGATACTTGAGCTTGCTCTTTTGAGCAAATATTCTGAAGGATATGTGAAAACGTACAGCGTTGAAGAGTTTTTAGGTTATTGTAAATTAAACAAAACTGTATCAATTTAAAATTTAATTGAATTAGACATTTATTCTTGTACATCTATCTGTACTATGAACATTATATACATTACATTATACTTTGTTACACATGTGCTGGGACACCCTGTACATTGTCACTAATTTAAATGAGCCGATTCTATATATTTCACTCCACCTTTTCTATTTATCCATTATCTGCATCAGTAGCAGTTTTATCTTGATTAAAATGTAAAGAATCTATATGATACTTCAGGTCACTTTTCCGATTTGAAGCATAATCACATATGTGACATTTATGCTGTTTCAAATTCAAATGAATCGAATCCACATGAGACCTGATAGACGTTATAGAATTTGCGGCATAATCACACAGGTCGCATTTATGCTGTTTCAAATTCAAAATGGACCGAATTTACGTGATACTTGAGCTTGCTCTTTTGAGCAAATATTCTGAAGGATATGTGAAAACGTACAGCGTTGAAGAGTTTTTAGATTATTGTAAATTAAACAAAACTGTATCAATTTAAAATTTAATTGAATTAGACATTTATTCGTGTACATCTATCTGTACTATGAACATTATATACATTACATTATACTTTGTTACACATGTGCTGGGACACCCTGTACATTGTCACTAATTTAAATGAGCCGATCTATATATTTCACTCCACCTTTTCTATTTATCCATTATCTGCATCAGTAGCAGTTTTATCTTGATTAAATGTAAAGAATCTATATGATACTCAGGTCACTTTTCCGATTTGAGCATAATCACATATGTGACATTTATGCTGTTTCGAATTCAAATGAATCGAATCCACATGAGACCTGATAGACGTTATAGAATTTGCAGCATAATCACACAGGTCGCATTTATGCTGTTCAAATTCAAATGAACCGAATTTACGTGATACTTGAGCTTGCTCTTTTGAGCAAATATTCTGAAGGATATGTGAAAACGTACAGCGTTGAAGAGTTTTTAGGTTATTGTAAATTAAACAAAACTGTATCAATTTAAAATTTAATTGAATTAGACATTTATTCTTGTACATCTATCTGTACTATGAACATTATATACATTACATTATACTTTGTTACACATGTGCTGGGACACCCTGTACCTTGTCACTAATTTAAATGAGCCGATTCTATATATTTCACTCCACCTTTTCTATTTATCCATTATCTGCATCAGTAGCAGTTTTATCTTGATTAAAATGTAAAGAATCTATATGATACTTCAGGTCACTTTTCCGATTTGAAGCATAATCACATATGTGACATTTATGCTGTTTCAAATTCAAATGAATCGAATCCACATGAGACCTGATAGCCGTTATAGAATTTGCGGCATAATCACACAGGTCGCATTTATGCTGTTTCAAATTCAAAATGAACCGAATTTACGTGATACTTGAGCTTGCTCTTTTGAGCAAATATTCTGAAGGATATGTGAAAACGTACAGCGTTGAAGAGTTTTTAGGTTATTGTAAATTAAACAAAACTGTATCAATTAAAATTTAATTGAATTAGACATTTATTCGTGCACATCTATCTGTACTATGGAAACATTATATACATTACATTATACTTTGTTACACATGTGCTGGGACACCCTGTACGTTGTCACTATTTAAATGAGCCGATTCTATATATTTCACTCCACCTTTTCTATTTATCCATTATCTGCATCAGTAGCAGTTTTATCTTGATTAAAATGTAAAGAATCTATATGATACTTCAGGTCACTTTTCCGATTTGAAGCATAATCACATATGTGACATTTATGCTGTTTCAAATTCAAATGAATCGAATCCACATGAGACCTGATAGACGTTATAGAATTTGCGGCATAATCACACAGGTCGCATTTATGCTGTTTCAAATTCAAAATGAACCGAATTTACGTGATACTTGAGCTTGCTCTTTTGAGCAAATATTCTGAAGGATATGTGAAAACGTACAGCGTTGAAGAGTTTTTAGATTATTGTAAATTAAACAAAACTGTATCAATTTAAAATTTAATTGAATTAGACATTTATTCGTGTACATCTATCTGTACTATGAACATTATATACATTACATTATACTTTGTTACACATGTGCTGGGACACCCTGTACATTGTCACTAATTTAAATGAGCCGATTCTATATATTTCACTCCACCTTTTCTATTTATCCATTATCTGCATCAGTAGCAGTTTTATCTTGATTAAAATGTAAAGAATCTATATGATACTTCAGGTCACTTTTCCGATTTGAAGCATAATCACATATGTGACATTTATGCTGTTTCAAATTCAAATGAATCGAATCCACATGAGACCTGATAGACGTTATATAATTTGCAGCATAATCACACAGGTCGCATTTATGCTGTTTCAAATTCAAAATGAACCGAATTTACGTGATACTTGAGCTTGCTCTTTTGAGCAAATATTCTGAAGGATATGTGAAAACGTACAGCGTTGAAGAGTTTTTAGGTTATTGTAAATTAAACAAAACTGTATCAATTTAAAATTTAATTGAATTAGACATTTATTCTTGTACATCTATCTGTACTATGAACATTATATACATTACATTATACTTTGTTACACATGTGCTGGGACACCCTGTACCTTGTCACTAATTTAAATGAGCCGATTCTATATATTTCACTCCACCTTTTCTATTTATCCATTATATGCATCAGTAGCAGTTTTATCTTGATTAAAATGTAAAGAATCTATATGATACTTCAGGTCACTTTTCCGATTTGAAGCATAATCACATATGTGACATTTATGCTGTTTCAAATTCAAATGAATCGAATCCACATGAGACCTGATAGACGTTATAGAATTTGCAGCATAATCACACAGGTCGCATTTATGCTGTTTCAAATTCAAAATGAACCGAATTTACGTGATACTTGAGCTTGCTCTTTTGAGCAAATATTCTGAAGGATATGTGAAAACGTACAGCGTTGAAGAGTTTTTAGGTTATTGTAAATTAAACAAAACTGTATCAATTTAAAATTTAATTGAATTAGACATTTATTCTTGTACATATATCTGTACTATGAACATTATATACATTACATTATACTTTGTTACACATGTGCTGGGACACCCTGTACATTGTCACTAATTTAAATGAGCCGATTCTATATATTTCACTCCACCTTTTCTATTTATCCATTATCTGCATCAGTAGCAGTTTTATCTTGATTAAAATGTAAAGAATCTATATGATACTTCAGGTCACTTTTCCGATTTGAAGCATAATCACATATGTGACATTTATGCTGTTTCAAATTCAAATGAATCGAATCCACATGAGACCTGATAGACGTTATAGAATTTGCGTCATAATCACACAGGTCGCATTTATGCTGTTTCAAATTCAAAATGAACCGAATTTACGTGATACTTGAGCTTGCTCTTTTGAGCAAATATTCTGAAGGATATGTGAAAACGTACAGCGTTGAAGAGTTTTTAGGTTATTGTAAATTAAACAAAACTGTATCAATTTAAAATTTAATTGAATTAGACATTTATTCTTGTACATCTATCTGTACTATGAACATTATATACATTACATTATACTTTGTTACACATGTGCTGGGACACCCTGTACATTGTCACTAATTTAAATGAGCCGATTCTATATATTTCACTCCACCTTTTCTATTTATCCATTATCTGCATCAGTAGCAGTTTTATCTTGATTAAAATGTAAAGAATCTATATGATACTTCAGGTCACTTTTCCGATTTGAAGCATAATCACATATGTGACATTTATGCTGTTTCAAATTCAAATGAATCGAATCCACATGAGACCTGATAGACGTTATAGAATTTGCGGCATAATCACACAGGTCGCATTTATGCTGTTTCAAATTCAAAATGGATCGAATTTACGTGATACTTGAGCTTGCTCTTTTGAGCAAATATTCTGAAGGATATGTGAAAACGTACAGCGTTGAAGAGTTTTTAGATTATTGTAAATTAAACAAAACTGTATCAATTTAAAATTTAATTGAATTAGACATTTATTCGTGTACATCTATCTGTACTATGAACATTATATACATTACATTATACTTTGTTACACATGTGCTGGGACACCCTGTACCTTGTCACTAATTTAAATGAGCCGATTCTATATATTTCACTCCACCTTTTCTATTTATCCATTATCTGCATCAGTAGCAGTTTTATCTTGATTAAAATGTAAAGAATCTATATGATACTTCAGGTCACTTTTCCGATTTGAAGCATAATCACATATGTGACATTTATGCTGTTTCAAATTCAAATGAATCGAATCCACATGAGACCTGATAGACGTTATAGAATTTGCAGCATAATCACACAGGTCGCATTTATGCTGTTTCAAATTCAAAATGAACCGAATTTACGTGATACTTGAGCTTGCTCTTTTGAGCAAATATTCTGAAGGATATGTGAAAACGTACAGCGTTGAAGAGTTTTTAGGTTATTGTAAATTAAACAAAACTGTATCAATTTAAAATTTAATTGAATTAGACATTTATTCTTGTACATCTATCTGTACTATGAACATTATATACATTACATTATACTTTGTTACACATGTGCTGGGACACCCTGTACATTGTCACTAATTTAAATGAGCCGATTCTATATATTTCACTCCACCTTTTCTATTTATCCATTATCTGCATCAGTAGCAGTTTTATCTTGATAAAAATGTAAAGAATCTATATGATACTTCAGGTCACTTTTCCGATTTGAAGCATAATCACATATGTGACATTTATGCTGTTTCAAATTCAAATGAATCGAATCCACATGAGACCTGATAGACGTTATAGAATTTGCAGCATAATCACACAGGTCGCATTTATGCTGTTTCAAATTCAAAATGAACCGAATTTACGTGATACTTGAGCTTGCTCTTTTGAGCAAATATTCTGAAGGATATGTGAAAACGTACAGCGTTGAAGAGTTTTTAGGTTATTGTAAATTAAACAAAACTGTATCAATTTAAAATTTAATTGAATTAGACATTTATTCGTGTACATCTATCTGTACTATGAACATTATATACATTACATTATACTTTGTTACACATGTGCTGGGACACCCTGTACGTTGTCACTAATTTAAATGAGCCGATTCTATATATTTCACTCCACCTTTTCTATTTATCCATTATCTGCATCAGTAGCAGTTTTATCTTGATTAAAATGTAAAGAATCTATATGATACTTCAGGTCACTTTTCCGATTTGAAGCATAATCACATATGTGACATTTATGCTGTTTCAAATTCAAATGAATCGAAACCACATGAGACCTGATAGACGTTATAGAATTTGCAGCATAATCACACAGGTCGCATTTATGCTGTTTCAAATTCAAAATGAACCGAATTTACGTGATACTTGAGCTTGCTCTTTTGAGCAAATATTCTGAAGGATATGTGAAAACGTACAGCGTTGAAGAGTTTTTAGGTTATTGTAAATTAAACAAAACTGTATCAATTTAAAATTTAATTGAATTAGACATTTATTCTTGTACATCTATCTGTACTATGAACATTATATACATTACATTATACTTTGTTACACATGTGCTGGGACACCCTGTACGTTGTCACTAATTTAAATGAGCCGATTCTATATATTTCACTCCACCTTTTCTATTTATCCATTATCTGCATCAGTAGCAGTTTTATCTTGATTAAAATGTAAAGAATCTATATGATACTTCGGGTCACTTTTCCGATTTGAAGCATAATCACATATGTGACATTTATGCTGTTTCAAATTCAAATGAATCGAATCCACATGAGACCTGATAGACGTTATAGAATTTGCGGCATAATCACACAGGTCGCATTTATGCTGTTTCAAATTCAAAATGAACCGAATTTACGTGATACTTGAGCTTGCTCTTTTGAGCAAATATTCTGAAGGATATGTGAAAACGTACAGCGTTGAAGAGTTTTTAGGTTATTGTAAATTAAACAAAACTGTATCAATTTAAAATTTAATTGAATTAGACATTTATTCTTGTACATCTATCTGTACTATGAACATTATATACATTACATTATACTTTGTTACACATGTGCTGGGACACCCTGTACGTTGTCACTAATTTAAATGAGCCGATTCTATATATTTCACTCCACCTTTTCTATTTATCCATTATCTGCATCAGTAGCAGTTTTATCTTGATTAAAATGTAAAGAATCTATATGATACTTCAGGTCACTTTTCCGATTTGAAGCATAATCACATATGTGACATTTATGCTGTTTCAAATTCAAATGAATCGAATCCACATGAGACCTGATAGACGTTATAGAATTTGCGGCATAATCACACAGGTCGCATTTATGCTGTTTCAAATTCAAAATGAACCGAATTTACGTGATACTTGAGCTTGCTCTTTTGAGCAAATATTCTGAAGGATATGTGAAAACGTACAGCGTTGAAGAGTTTTTAGGTTATTGTAAATTAAACAAAACTGTATCAATTTAAAATTTAATTGAATTAGACATTTATTCTTGTACATCTATCTGTACTATGAACATTATATACATTACATTATACTTTGTTACACATGTGCTGGGACACCCTGTACGTTGTCACTAATTTAAATGAGCCGATTCTATATATTTCACTCCACCTTTTCTATTTATCCATTATCTGCATCAGTAGCAGTTTTATCTTGATTAAAATGTAAAGAATCTATATGATACTTCAGGTCACTTTTCCGATTTGAAGCATAATCACATATGTGACATTTATGCTGTTTCAAATTCAAATGAATCGAATCCACATGAGACCTGATAGACGTTATAGAATTTGCGGCATAATCACACAGGTCGCATTTATGCTGTTTCAAATTCAAAATGAACCAAATTTACGTGATACTTGAGCTTGCTCTTTTGAGCAAATATTCTGAAGGATATGTGAAAACGTACAGCGTTGAAGAGTTTTTAGGTTATTGTAAATTAAACAAAACTGTATCAATTTAAAATTTAATTGAATTAGACATTTATTCTTGTACATCTATCTGTACTATGAACATTATATACATTACATTATACTTTGTTACACATGTGCTGGGACACCCTGTACGTTGTCACTAATTTAAATGAGCCGATTCTATATATTTCACTCCACCTTTTCTATTTATCCATTATCTGCATCAGTAGCAGTTTTATCTTGATTAAAATGTAAAGAATCTATATGATACTTCAGGTCACTTTTCCGATTTGAAGCATAATCACATATGTGACATTTATGCTGTTTCAAATTCAAATGAATCGAATCCACATGAGACCTGATAGACGTTATAGAATTTGCGGCATAATCACACAGGTCGCATTTATGCTGTTTCAAATTCAAAATGAACAGAATTTACGTGATACTTGAGCTTGCTCTTTTGAGCAAATATTCTGAAGGATATGTGAAAACGTACAG
The DNA here is from genome assembly GCA_034642435.1 of Megalocaria dilatata. Classification (NCBI taxonomy): domain Eukaryota; kingdom Metazoa; phylum Arthropoda; class Insecta; order Coleoptera; family Coccinellidae; genus Megalocaria; species Megalocaria dilatata. The sequence continues at coordinate 42,620,780 of CM067862.1, read as the reverse complement.
CGTTGAAGAGTTTTTAGGTTATTGTAAATTAAACAAAACTGTATCAATTTAAAATTTAATTGAATTAGACATTTATTCTTGTACATCTATCTGTACTATGAACATTATATACATTACATTATACTTTGTTACACATGTGCTGGGACACCCTGTACATTGTCACTAATTTAAATGAGCCGATTCTATATATTTCACTCCACCTTTTCTATTTATCCATTATCTGCATCAGTAGCAGTTTTATCTTGATTAAAATGTAAAGAATCTATATGATACTTCCGGTCACTTTTCCGATTTGAAGCATAATCACATATGTGACATTTATGCTGTTTCAAATTCAAATGAATCGAATCCACATGAGACCTGATAGACGTTATAGAATTTGCGGCATAATCACACAGGTCGCATTTATGCTGTTTCAAATTCAAAATGAACCGAATTTACGTGATACTTGAGCTTGCTCTTTTGAGCAAATATTCTGAAGGATATGTGAAAACGTACAGCGTTGAAGAGTTTTTAGGTTATTGTAAATTAAACAAAACTGTATCAATTTAAAATTTAATTGAATTAGACATTTATTCTTGTACATCTATCTGTACTATGAACATTATATACATTACATTATACTTTGTTACACATGTGCTGGGACACCCTGTACATTGTCACTAATTTAAATGAGCCGATTCTATATATTTCACTCCACCTTTTCTATTTATCCATTATCTGCATCAGTAGCAGTTTTATCTTGATTAAAATGTAAAGAATCTATATGATACTTCAGGTCACTTTTCCGATTTGAAGCATAATCACATATGTGACATTTATGCTGTTTCAAATTCAAATGAATCGAATCCACATGAGACCTGATAGACGTTATAGAATTTGCGGCATAATCACACAGGTCGCATTTATGCTGTTTCAAATTCAAAATGAACCGAATTTACGTGATACTTGAGCTTGCTCTTTTGAGCAAATATTCTGAAGGATATGTGAAAACGTACAGCGTTGAAGAGTTTTTAGGTTATTGTAAATTAAACAAAACTGTATCAATTTAAAATTTAATTGAATTAGACATTTATTCTTGTACATCTATCTGTACTATGAACATAATATACATTACATTATACTTTGTTACACATGTGCTGGGACACCCTGTACATTGTCAATAATTTAAATGAGCCGATTCTATATATTTCACTCCACCTTTTCTATTTATCCATTATCTGCATCAGTAGCAGTTTTATCTTGATTAAAATGTAAAGAATCTATATGATACTTCAGGTCACTTTTCCGATTTGAAGCATAATCACATATGTGACATTTATGCTGTTTCAAATTCAAATGAATCGAATCCACATGAGACCTGATAGACGTTATAGAATTTGCGGCATAATCACACAGGTCGCATTTATGCTGTTTCAAATTCAAAATGAACCGAATTTACGTGATACTTGAGCTTGCTCTTTTGAGCAAATATTCTGAAGGATATGTGAAAACGTACAGCGTTGAAGAGTTTTTAGGTTATTGTAAATTAAACAAAACTGTATCAATTTAAAATTTAATTGAATTAGACATTTATTCTTGTACATCTATCTGTACTATGAACATTATATACATTACATTATACTTTGTTACACATGTGCTGGGACACCCTGTACATTGTCACTAATTTAAATGAGCCGATTCTATATATTTCACTCCACCTTTTCTATTTATCCATTATCTGCATCAGTAGCAGTTTTATCTTGATTAAAATGTAAAGAATCTATATGATACTTCAGGTCACTTTTCCGATTTGAAGCATAATCACATATGTGACATTTATGCTGTTTCAAATTCAAATGAATCGAATCCACATGAGACCTGATAGACGTTATAGAATTTGCGGCATAATCACACAGGTCGCATTTATGCTGTTTCAAATTCAAAATGAACCGAATTTACGTGATACTTGAGCTTGCTCTTTTGAGCAAATATTCTGAAGGATATGTGAAAACGTACAGCGTTGAAGAGTTTTTAGGTTATTGTAAATTAAACAAAACTGTATCAATTTAAAATTTAATTGAATTAGACATTTATTCTTGTACATCTATCTGTACTATGAACATTATATACATTACATTATACTTTGTTACACATGTGCTGGGACACCCTGTACGTTGTCACTAATTTAAATGAGCCGATTCTATATATTTCACTCCACCTTTTCTATTTATCCATTATCTGCATCAGTAGCAGTTTTATCTTGATTAAAATGTAAAGAATCTATATGATACTTCAGGTCACTTTTCCGATTTGAAGCATAATCACATATGTGACATTTATGCTGTTTCAAATTCAAATGAATCGAATCCACATGAGACCTGATAGACGTTATAGAATTTGCGGCATAATCACACAGGTCGCATTTATGCTGTTTCAAATTCAAAATGAACCGAATTTACGTGATACTTGAGCTTGCTCTTTTGAGCAAATATTCTGAAGGATATGTGAAAACGTACAGCGTTGAAGAGTTTTTAGGTTATTGTAAATTAAACAAAACTGTATCAATTTAAAATTTAATTGAATAAGACATTTATTCTTGTACATCTATCTGTACTATGAACATTATATACATTACATTATACTTTGTTACACATGTGCTGGGACACCCTGTACATTGTCACTAATTTAAATGAGCCGATTCTATATATTTCACTCCACCTTTTCTATTTATCCATTATCTGCATCAGTAGCAGTTTTATCTTGATTAAAATGTAAAGAATCTATATGATACTTCAGGTCACTTTTCCGATTTGAAGCATAATCACATATGTGACATTTATGCTGTTTCAAATTCAAATGAATCGAATCCACATGAGACCTGATAGACGTTATAGAATTTGCGGCATAATCACACAGGTCGTATTTATGCTGTTTCAAATTCAAAATGAACCGAATTTACGTGATACTTGAGCTTGCTCTTTTGAGCAAATATTCTGAAGGATCTGTGAAAACGTACAGCGTTGAAGAGTTTTTAGGTTATTGTAAATTAAACAAAACTGTATCAATTTAAAATTTAATTGAATTAGACATTTATTCTTGTACATCTATCTGTACTATGAACATTATATACATTACATTATACTTTGTTACACATGTGCTGGGACACCCTGTACATTGTCACTAATTTAAATGAGCCGATTCTATATATTTCACTCCACCTTTTCTATTTATCCATTATCTGCATCAGTAGCAGTTTTATCTTGATTAAAATGTAAAGAATCTATATGATACTTCAGGTCACTTTTCCGATTTGAAGCATAATCACATATGTGACATTTATGCTGTTTCAAATTCAAATGAATCGAATCCACATGAGACCTGATAGACGTTATAGAATTTGCAAGCTAATCACACAGGTCGCATTTATGCTGTTTCAAATTCAAAATGAACCGAATTTACGTGATACTTGAGCTTGCTCTTTTGAGCAAATATTCTGAAGGATATGTGAAAACGTACAGTGTTGAAGAGTTTTTAGGTTATTGTAAATTAAACAAAACTGTATCAATTTAAAATTTAATTGAATTAGACATTTATTCTTGTACATCTATCTGTACTATGAACATTATATACATTACATTATACTTTGTTACACATGTGCTGGGACACCCTGTACGTTGTCACTAATTTAAATGAGCCGATTCTATATATTTCACTCCACCTTTTCTATTTATCCATTATCTGCATCAGTAGCAGTTTTATCTTGATTAAAATGTAAAGAATCTATATGATACTTCAGGTCACTTTTCCGATTTGAAGCATAATCACATATGTGACATTTATGCTGTTTCAAATTCAAATGAATCGAATCCACATGAGACCTGATAGACGTTATAGAATTTGCAAGCTAATCACACAGGTCGCATTTATGCTGTTTCAAATTCAAAATGAACCGAATTTACGTGATACTTGAGCTTGCTCTTTTGAGCAAATATTCTGAAGGATATGTGAAAACGTACAGTGTTGAAGAGTTTTTAGGTTATTGTAAATTAAACAAAACTGTATCAATTTAAAATTTAATTGAATTAGACATTTATTCTTGTACATCTATCTGTACTATGAACATTATATACATTACATTATACTTTGTTACACATGTGCTGGGACACCCTGTACGTTGTCACTAATTTAAATGAGCCGATTCTATATATTTCACTCCACCTTTTCTATTTATCCATTATCTGCATCAGTAGCAGTTTTATCTTGATTAAAATGTAAAGAATCTATATGATACTTCAGGTCACTTTTCCGATTTGAAGCATAATCACATATGTGACATTTATGCTGTTTCAAATTCAAATGAATCGAATCCACATGAGACCTGATAGACGTTATAGAATTTGCAAGCTAATCACACAGGTCGCATTTATGCTGTTTCAAATTCAAAATGAACCGAATTTACGTGATACTTGAGCTTGCTCTTTTGAGCAAATATTCTGAAGGATATGTGAAAACGTACAGTGTTGAAGAGTTTTTAGGTTATTGTAAATTAAACAAAACTGTATCAATTTAAAATTTAATTGAATTAGACATTTATTCTTGTACATCTATCTGTACTATGAACATTATATACATTACATTATACTTTGTTACACATGTGCTGGGACACCTGTACGTTGTCACTAATTTAAATGAGCCGATTCTATATATTTCACTCCACCTTTTCTATTTATCCATTATCTGCATCAGTAGCAGTTTTATCTTGATTAAAATGTAAAGAATCTATATGATACTTCAGGTCACTTTTCCGATTTGAAGCATAATCACATATGTGACATTTATGCTGTTTCAAATTCAAATGAATCGAATCCACATGAGACCTGATAGACGTTATAGAATTTGCGGCATAATCACACAGGTCGCATTTATGCTGTTTCAAATTCAAAATGAACCGAATTTACGTGATACTTGAGCTTGCTCTTTTGAGCAAATATTCTGAAGGATATGTGAAAACGTACAGTGTTGAAGAGTTTTTAGGTTATTGTAAATTAAACAAAACTGTATCAATTTAAAATTTAATTGAATTAGACATTTATTCTTGTACATCTATCTGTACTATGAACATTATATACATTACATTATACTTTGTTACACATGTGCTGGGACACCCTGTACGTTGTCACTAATTTAAATGAGCCGATTCTATATATTTCACTCCACATTTTCTATTTATTCATTATCTGCATCAGTAGCAGTTTTATCTTGATTAAAATGTAAAGAATCTATATGATACTTCAGGTCACTTTTCCGATTTGAAGCATAATCACATATGTGACATTTATGCTGTTTCAAATTCAAATGAATCGAATCCACATGAGACCTGATAGACGTTATAGAATTTGCGGCATAATCACACAGGTCGCATTTATGCTGTTTCAAATTCAAAATGGACCGAATTTACGTGATACTTGAGCTTGCTCTTTTGAGCAAATATTCTGAAGGATATGTGAAAACGTACAGTGTTGAAGAGTTTTTAGGTTATTGTAAATTAAACAAAACTGTATCAATTTAAAATTTAATTGAATTAGACATTTATTCTTGTACATCTATCTGTACTATGAACATTATATACATTACATTATACTTTGTTACACATGTGCTGGGACACCCTGTACATTGTCACTAATTTAAATGAGCCGATTCTATATATTTCACTCCACCTTTTCTATTTATCCATTATCTGCATCAGTAGCAGTTTTATCTTGATTAAAATGTAAAGAAAATTTGAATATCAAAACAAATTGAAATATGTTTATCTTCTACAATTTTAATTTCCAAAAGAATTTTTTATTCAAGAAACTTTTAGAATTAAATTAATGTCTAAAACAAGCACCGCTCACATTTAATAGACGTTCATAAACAAAACTCAATATACAATGTCAAATGAAATAAATAACCCAATAGATATACGAAAGTAATTAAAATTAATAAATAAATATTCAAAGGAGACAAAATTTTGTTTCTGGTCTTAACTTTAAAAAATACTACTTGCCTTATAAAAACATGAACACACTTAAAGGACTTCCCAAAGAATATAATTTATTTGAAATATTTAATATATTTGAAATATTTAATATTAAATATTTCAAATAAATTATATTCTTTGGGAAGTCCTTTAAGTGTGTTCATGTTTTTATAAGGCAAGTAGTATTTTTTAAAGTTAAGACCAGAAACAAAATTTTGTCTCCTTTGAATATTTATTTATTAATTTTAATTACTTTCGTATATCTATTGGGTTATTTATTTCATTTGACATTGTATATTGAGTTTTGTTTATAAACGTCTATTAAATGTGAGCGGTGCTTGTTTTAGACATTAATTTAATTCTAAAAGTTTCTTGAATAAAAAATTCTTTTGGAAATTAAAATTGTAGAAGATAAACATATTTCAATTTGTTTTGATATTCAAATTTTGTTATATTTCTTCTATCAAGTAAAAAGCCTTTCTATTTTATTTTTTAAAATGTAAAGAATCTATATGATACTTCAGGTCACTTTTCCGATTTGAAGCATAATCACATATGTGACATTTATGCTGTTTCAAATTCAAATGAATCGAATCCACATGAGACCTGATAGACGTTATAGAATTTGCAAGCTAATCACACAGGTCGCATTTATGCTGTTTCAAATTCAAAATGAACCGAATTTACGTGATACTTGAGCTTGCTCTTTTGAGCAAATATTCTGAAGGATATGTGAAAACGTACAGTGTTGAAGAGTTTTTAGGTTATTGTAAATTAAACAAAACTGTATCAATTTAAAATTTAATTGAATTAGACATTTATTCTTGTACATCTATCTGTACTATGAACATTATATACATTACATTATACTTTGTTACACATGTGCTGGGACACCCTGTACGTTGTCACTAATTTAAATGAGCCGATTCTATATATTTCACTCCACCTTTTCTATTTATCCATTATCTGCATCAGTAGCAGTTTTATCTTGATTAAAATGTAAAGAATCTATATGATACTTCAGGTCACTTTTCCGATTTGAAGCATAATCACATATGTGACATTTATGCTGTTTCAAATTCAAATGAATCGAATCCACATGAGACCTGATAGACGTTATAGAATTTGCAGCATAATCACACAGGTCGCATTTATGCTGTTTCAAATTCAAAATGAACCGAATTTACGTGATACTTGAGCTTGCTCTTTTGAGCAAATATTCTGAAGGATATGTGAAAACGTACAGCGTTGAAGAGTTTTTAGGTTATTGTAAATTAAACAAAACTGTATCAATTTAAAATTTAATTGAATTAGACATTTATTCTTGTACATCTATCTGTACTATGAACATTATATACATTACATTATACTTTGTTACACATGTGCTGGGACACCCTGTACATTGTCACTAATTTAAATGAGCCGATTCTATATATTTCACTCCACCTTTTCTATTTATCCATTATCTGCATCAGTAGCAGTTTTATCTTGATTAAAATGTAAAGAATCTATATGATACTTCAGGTCACTTTTCCGATTTGAAGCATAATCACATATGTGACATTTATGCTGTTTCAAATTCAAATGAATCGAATCCACATGAGACCTGATAGACGTTATAGAATTTGCGGCATAATCACACAGGTCGTATTTATGCTGTTTCAAATTCAAAATGAACCGAATTTACGTGATACTTGAGCTTGCTCTTTTGAGCAAATATTCTGAAGGATCTGTGAAAACGTACAGCGTTGAAGAGTTTTTAGGTTATTGTAAATTAAACAAAACTGTATCAATTTAAAATTTAATTGAATTAGACATTTATTCTTGTACATCTATCTGTACTATGAACATTATATACATTACATTATACTTTGTTACACATGTGCTGGGACACCCTGTACATTGTCACTAATTTAAATGAGCCGATTCTATATATTTCACTCCACCTTTTCTATTTATCCATTATCTGCATCAGTAGCAGTTTTATCTTGATTAAAATGTAAAGAATCTATATGATACTTCAGGTCACTTTTCCGATTTGAAGCATAATCACATATGTGACATTTATGCTGTTTCAAATTCAAATGAATCGAATCCACATGAGACCTGATAGACGTTATAGAATTTGCGGCATAATCACACAGGTCGCATTTATGCTGTTTCAAATTCAAAATGAACCGAATTTACGTGATACTTGAGCTTGCTCTTTTGAGCAAATATTCTGAAGGATATGTGAAAACGTACAGTGTTGAAGAGTTTTTAGGTTATTGTAAATTAAACAAAACTGTATCAATTTAAAATTTAATTGAATTAGACATTTATTCTTGTACATCTATCTGTACTATGAACATTATATACATTACATTATACTTTGTTACACATGTGCTGGGACACCCTGTACATTGTCACTAATTTAAATGAGCCGATTCTATATATTTCACTCCACCTTTTCTATTTATCCATTATCTGCATCAGTAGCAGTTTTATCTTGATTAAAATGTAAAGAATCTATATGATACTTCAGGTCACTTTTCCGATTTGAAGCATAATCACATATGTGACATTTATGCTGTTTCAAATTCAAATGAATCGAATCCACATGAGACCTGATAGACGTTATAGAATTTGCGGCATAATCACACAGGTCGCATTTATGCTGTTTCAAATTCAAAATGGACCGAATTTACGTGATACTTGAGCTTGCTCTTTTGAGCAAATATTCTGAAGGATATGTGAAAACGTACAGCGTTGAAGAGTTTTTAGGTTATTGTAAATTAAACAAAACTGTATCAATTTAAAATTTAATTGAATTAGACATTTATTCTTGTACATCTATCTGTACTATGAACATTATATACATTACATTATACTTTGTTACACATGTGCTGGGACACCCTGTACATTGTCACTAATTTAAATGAGCCGATTCTATATATTTCACTCCACCTTTTCTATTTATCCATTATCTGCATCAGTAGCAGTTTTATCTTGATTAAAATGTAAAGAATCTATATGATACTTCAGGTCACTTTTCCGATTTGAAGCATAATCACATATGTGACATTTATGCTGTTTCAAATTCAAATGAATCGAATCCACATGAGACCTGATAGACGTTATAGAATTTGCGGCATAATCACACAGGTCGTATTTATGCTGTTTCAAATTCAAAATGAACCGAATTTACGTGATACTTGAGCTTGCTCTTTTGAGCAAATATTCTGAAGGATCTGTGAAAACGTACAGCGTTGAAGAGTTTTTAGGTTATTGTAAATTAAACAAAACTGTATCAATTTAAAATTTAATTGAATTAGACATTTATTCTTGTACATCTATCTGTACTATGAACATTATATACATTACATTATACTTTGTTACACATGTGCTGGGACACCCTGTACATTGTCACTAATTTAAATGAGCCGATTCTATATATTTCACTCCACCTTTTCTATTTATCCATTATCTGCATCAGTAGCAGTTTTATCTTGATTAAAATGTAAAGAATCTATATGATACTTCAGGTCACTTTTCCGATTTGAAGCATAATCACATATGTGACATTTATGCTGTTTCAAATTCAAATGAATCGAATCCACATGAGACCTGATAGACGTTATAGAATTTGCAGCATAATCACACAGGTCGCATTTATGCTGTTTCAAATTCAAAATGAACCGAATTTACGTGATACTTGAGCTTGCTCTTTTGACCAAATATTCTGAAGGATATGTGAAAACGTACAGCGTTGAAGAGTTTTTAGGTTATTGTAAATTAAACAAAACTGTATCAATTTAAAATTTAATTGAATTAGACATTTATTCTTGTACATCTATCTGTACTATGAACATTATATACATTACATTATACTTTGTTACACATGTGCTGGGACAGCCTGTACATTGTCACTAATTTAAATGAGCCGATTCTATATATTTCACTCCACCTTTTCTATTTATCCATTATCTGCATCAGTAGCAGTTTTATCTTGATTAAAATGTAAAGAATCTATATGATACTTCAGGTCACTTTTCCGATTTGAAGCATAATCACATATGTGACATTTATGCTGTTTCAAATTCAAATGAATCGAATCCACATGAGACCTGATAGACGTTATAGAATTTGCAGCATAATCACACAGGTCGCATTTATGCTGTTTCAAATTCAAAATGAACCGAATTTACGTGATACTTGAGCTTGCTCTTTTGAGCAAATATTCTGAAGGATATGTGAAAACGTACAGCGTTGAAGAGTTTTTAGGTTATTGTAAATTAAACAAAACTGTATCAATTTAAAATTTAATTGAATTAGACATTTATTCTTGTACATCTATCTGTACTATGAACATTATATACATTACATTATACTTTGTTACACATGTGCTGGGACAGCCTGTACATTGTCACTAATTTAAATGAGCCGATTCTATATATTTCACTCCACCTTTTCTATTTATCCATTATCTGCATCAGTAGCAGTTTTATCTTGATTAAAATGTAAAGAATCTATATGATACTTCAGGTCACTTTTCCGATTTGAAGCATAATCACATATGTGACATTTATGCTGTTTCAAATTCAAATGAATCGAATCCACATGAGACCTGATAGACGTTATAGAATTTGCAGCATAATCACACAGGTCGCATTTATGCTGTTTCAAATTCAAAATGAACCGAATTTACGTGATACTTGAGCTTGCTCTTTTGACCAAATATTCTGAAGGATATGTGAAAACGTACAGCGTTGAAGAGTTTTTAGGTTATTGTAAATTAAACAAAACTGTATCAATTTAAAATTTAATTGAATTAGACATTTATTCTTGTACATCTATCTGTACTATGAACATTATATACATTACATTATACTTTGTTACACATGTGCTGGGACAGCCTGTACATTGTCACTAATTTAAATGAGCCGATTCTATATATTTCACTCCACCTTTTCTATTTATCCATTATCTGCATCAGTAGCAGTTTTATCTTGATTAAAATGTAAAGAATCTATATGATACTTCAGGTCACTTTTCCGATTTGAAGCATAATCACATATGTGACATTTATGCTGTTTCAAATTCAAATGAATCGAATCCACATGAGACCTGATAGACGTTATAGAATTTGCAGCATAATCACACAGGTCGCATTTATGCTGTTTCAAATTCAAAATGAACCGAATTTACGTGATACTTGAGCTTGCTCTTTTGACCAAATATTCTGAAGGATATGTGAAAACGTACAGCGTTGAAGAGTTTTTAGGTTATTGTAAATTAAACAAAACTGTATCAATTTAAAATTTAATTGAATTAGACATTTATTCTTGTACATCTATCTGTACTATGAACATTATATACATTACATTATACTTTGTTACACATGTGCTGGGACAGCCTGTACATTGTCACTAATTTAAATGAGCCGATTCTATATATTTCACTCCACCTTTTCTATTTATCCATTATCTGCATCAGTAGCAGTTTTATCTTGATTAAAATGTAAAGAATCTATATGATACTTCAGGTCACTTTTCCGATTTGAAGCATAATCACATATGTGACATTTATGCTGTTTCAAATTCAAATGAATCGAATCCACATGAGACCTGATAGACGTTATAGAATTTGCAGCATAATCACACAGGTCGCATTTATGCTGTTTCAAATTCAAAATGAACCGAATTTACGTGATACTTGAGCTTGCTCTTTTGACCAAATATTCTGAAGGATATGTGAAAACGTACAGCGTTGAAGAGTTTTTAGGTTATTGTAAATTAAACAAAACTGTATCAATTTAAAATTTAATTGAATTAGACATTTATTCTTGTACATCTATCTGTACTATGAACATTATATACATTACATTATACTTTGTTACACATGTGCTGGGACAGCCTGTACATTGTCACTAATTTAAATGAGCCGATTCTATATATTTCACTCCACCTTTTCTATTTATCCATTATCTGCATCAGTAGCAGTTTTATCTTGATTAAAATGTAAAGAATCTATATGATACTTCAGGTCACTTTTCCGATTTGAAGCATAATCACATATGTGACATTTATGCTGTTTCAAATTCAAATGAATCGAATCCACATGAGACCTGATAGACGTTATAGAATTTGCAGCATAATCACACAGGTCGCATTTATGCTGTTTCAAATTCAAAATGAACCGAATTTACGTGATACTTGAGCTTGCTCTTTTGACCAAATATTCTGAAGGATATGTGAAAACGTACAGCGTTGAAGAGTTTTTAGGTTATTGTAAATTAAACAAAACTGTATCAATTTAAAATTTAATTGAATTAGACATTTATTCTTGTACATCTATCTGTACTATGAACATTATATACATTACATTATACTTTGTTACACATGTGCTGGGACAGCCTGTACATTGTCACTAATTTAAATGAGCCGATACTATATATTTCACTCCACCTTTTCTATTTATCCATTATCTGCATCAGTAGCAGTTTTATCTTGATTAAAATGTAAAGAATCTATATGATACTTCAGGTCACTTTTCCGATTTGAAGCATAATCACATATGTGACATTTATGCTGTTTCAAATTCAAATGAATCGAATCCACATGAGACCTGATAGACGTTATAGAATTTGCAGCATAATCACACAGGTCGCATTTATGCTGTTTCAAATTCAAAATGAACCGAATTTACGTGATACTTGAGCTTGCTCTTTTGACCAAATATTCTGAAGGATATGTGAAAACGTACAGCGTTGAAGAGTTTTTAGGTTATTGTAAATTAAACAAAACTGTATCAATTTAAAATTTAATTGAATTAGACATTTATTCTTGTACATCTATCTGTACTATGAACATTATATACATTACATTATACTTTGTTACACATGTGCTGGGACAGCCTGTACATTGTCACTAATTTAAATGAGCCGATTCTATATATTTCACTCCACCTTTTCTATTTATCCATTATCTGCATCAGTAGCAGTTTTATCTTGATTAAAATGTAAAGAATCTATATGATACTTCAGGTCACTTTTCCGATTTGAAGCATAATCACATATGTGACATTTATGCTGTTTCAAATTCAAATGAATCGAATCCACATGAGACCTGATAGACGTTATAGAATTTGCAGCATAATCACACAGGTCGCATTTATGCTGTTTCAAATTCAAAATGAACCGAATTTACGTGATACTTGAGCTTGCTCTTTTGACCAAATATTCTGAAGGATATGTGAAAACGTACAGCGTTGAAGAGTTTTTAGGTTATTGTAAATTAAACAAAACTGTATCAATTTAAAATTTAATTGAATTAGACATTTATTCTTGTACATCTATCTGTACTATGAACATTATATACATTACATTATACTTTGTTACACATGTGCTGGGACAGCCTGTACATTGTCACTAATTTAAATGAGCCGATTCTATATATTTCACTCCACCTTTTCTATTTATCCATTATCTGCATCAGTAGCAGTTTTATCTTGATTAAAATGTAAAGAATCTATATGATACTTCAGGTCACTTTTCCGATTTGAAGCATAATCACATATGTGACATTTATGCTGTTTCAAATTCAAATGAATCGAATCCACATGAGACCTGATAGACGTTATAGAATTTGCAGCATAATCACACAGGTCGCATTTATGCTGTTTCAAATTCAAAATGAACCGAATTTACGTGATACTTGAGCTTGCTCTTTTGACCAAATATTCTGAAGGATATGTGAAAACGTACAGCGTTGAAGAGTTTTTAGGTTATTGTAAATTAAACAAAACTGTATCAATTTAAAATTTAATTGAATTAGACATTTATTCTTGTACATCTATCTGTACTATGAACATTATATACATTACATTATACTTTGTTACACATGTGCTGGGACAGCCTGTACATTGTCACTAATTTAAATGAGCCGATTCTATATATTTCACTCCACCTTTTCTATTTATCCATTATCTGCATCAGTAGCAGTTTTATCTTGATTAAAATGTAAAGAATCTATATGATACTTCAGGTCACTTTTCCGATTTGAAGCATAATCACATATGTGACATTTATGCTGTTTCAAATTCAAATGAATCGAATCCACATGAGACCTGATAGACGTTATAGAATTTGCAGCATAATCACACAGGTCGCATTTATGCTGTTTCAAATTCAAAATGAACCGAATTTACGTGATACTTGAGCTTGCTCTTTTGACCAAATATTCTGAAGGATATGTGAAAACGTACAGCGTTGAAGAGTTTTTAGGTTATTGTAAATTAAACAAAACTGTATCAATTTAAAATTTAATTGAATTAGACATTTATTCTTGTACATCTATCTGTACTATGAACATTATATACATTACATTATACTTTGTTACACATGTGCTGGGACAGCCTGTACATTGTCACTAATTTAAATGAGCCGATTCTATATATTTCACTCCACCTTTTCTATTTATCCATTATCTGCATCAGTAGCAGTTTTATCTTGATTAAAATGTAAAGAATCTATATGATACTTCAGGTCACTTTTCCGATTTGAAGCATAATCACATATGTGACATTTATGCTGTTTCAAATTCAAATGAATCGAATCCACATGAGACCTGATAGACGTTATAGAATTTGCAGCATAATCACACAGGTCGCATTTATGCTGTTTCAAATTCAAATGGACCGAATCGACGTGATGCTTCAGATGACTCGTTTTAATTGCGGCGTAATCGCAAAAGTCACATTTGTACCGCTTCCGGTTTAAATGAACAGAATCCACGTGATACTTGAGAGAATTTTTATAATAATACGCGGCATCGTCGCACAAGTGACATTTGTGCTGCTTCAAATTCGAATGAACCGCATCCACGTGATACTTGAGCTTGTTCTTTTGATTCGTGGCAAATTCGCAGACGTCGCATCTGTGCTGCCTCAATTTCAAATGGACCGATTCGTTATGTTTGTTGACGTCGCTTTTCATGTTCGAGGCGTAATCGCACAATTCGCATTTATATTGTTTCAGATTCAAATGGACCGACTCGACGTGAATCTTGAGTTTACTCTTTTGATTGGTGGCGAAAGTGCAAACGTGACATTTGTGCTGTTTCAAATTCAAATGTACCGAGTTTACGTGATTTTTAACGTGACCCTTCTTATTTGAAGCGTAATCGCAATAGTCGCATTTGTGCCGTTTCAAATTCAAATGTACCGAATCGACGTGATGCTTGAGATGACTTGTTTTAATTGCGGCGTAATCGCAAAAGTCGCATTTGTGCCGCTTCAGATTTAAATGAACGGAGTCTACGTGATATTTCAGAGAATTTTTGTAGTACGAGGCGTAATCACACAAGTGACATTTGTGCTGCTTCAAATTCGAATGTACCGCATCCACGTGACACTTGAGCTTGCTCTTTTGATTCGTGGCAAATTCGCAGGCGTCGCATCTATGTTGCCTCAAATTCGAATGAACCGCTTCCACGTGATACTTGAGCTTGCCCTTTTGATTCGTCGCAAATTCGCACAAGTGACATTTGTGCTGTTTCAAATTCGAATGAACCTCATCTACGTGATACTTGAGCTTGGTCTTTTGATTCGTCGCGAATTCGCACAAGTGACATCTGTGCTGT
Organism: Megalocaria dilatata; assembly: GCA_034642435.1. NCBI lineage: Eukaryota > Metazoa > Arthropoda > Insecta > Coleoptera > Coccinellidae > Megalocaria > Megalocaria dilatata. Next base: position 42,605,156 of record CM067862.1, on the reverse strand, counting down.
TTCAAATTCAAATGTACGGATTCGTTGTGTTGCTTGATGTGGCTTTTCAAGTTCGAGGCGTAGTGGCACAAGTCGCATTTATGTTGTTTCAGATTCAAATGGACCGCGTCGACGTGATTTTTAAGTTTGCTCTTCTGATTGGTGGCGAAACTGCAAACGTGACATTTGTGCTGTTTCAAATTCAAATGGACCGAGTCGACGTGATTTTTTAGGTGATTCTTCTTGTTCGCGGCGTAACCGCACAAGTGGCATTTGTGCGGCTTCAAATTTAAATGTACCGAATCTACGTGATCTTTTAGGTGAACTTTTTGATTCGTGGAAAATCCGCACAACTCGCATTTGTGCCCTTTCAAGTTTAAATGGACCGAAACGTTGTGTTTGTTGACGTCGCTCCTACGGTTCGCGACGTAATCGCACGACTCGCATTTGTGTTTCTTCGTACCGAACCGGACGGGATCCGCTCGTTTGTTTAGGCCGCTTTTGCCGTCTTCAACGCCGTAAGGCGAATCGCGTTGTTGTTCCAAATTTGAGGGATCTGAATCTGTATTTAGATGATTCACTTTAAATTCGCCCAAATGACGTTTATCTTGCGTTTCATTTGGAGGTGACGTGTCTCCAATAGTTAAACCGACGTCAATTTGTTGAATTGAATGGTTGGTGCGATTAAATTCCCTTTTAACGCAGTGTTCATTCCAGTCGTGAATTTCGAGCTGATCGGATTGTTCATCCAAGTCCACTTTTTCAATCTTCACCATGGGAATTGGAAATTTCTCATCAACATCTTGATGTTGGCCACTGAAACCGATTGATTTACCAATCAATAGCAATTTTTATCGGGTTTCATAAATTAGTTAAAAATAAACACGACAGACCAAACAAAAATATCGGGTGTTTTTTTTTAGAGTCATAGAACTTTCAATATTGATTTGACAGAAGGTAGAAGACATGTTGTTTTGCCATTTCTGGTCATCAAGCAATGACAATTTATCGTGGAAAGAGTGAAGCCGCAACAACGTTTACAAATTGTTGAAATTTATTTTAAAAAACGGTGTTCTATTCGCCAAACTTATAGAGCGCTTCATGAAATTTATGGTTTACACAATCGTCCATCAGAGCGGCTTACTCGTCGAACTATCGATAGATTTCCGACAACATTTTACATCCTGTCAAGAAAGTACCGGGAGTTTTATCGATTTAAATCTGGCGGGGCAATGAGGCAGGTAAAATTTTTTTTTCCTAGGTTGGTACCACTGTTCTTAATTACTATGCCAAGCTTGAGCGGGATCTGTCAACTAGTGTGTTTGCAACAGCTGATTAAGTCAGTCGATGTCAGAGTGCGTGCCGATTTTTACTATGGGTGATTACGTTGAGCAAAGAATTTGCTTAAAGTTTTGTGTTGCAAATGAATTTTCGTGTGCCGATGCATTGAAAATGTTGCAAAAGGCCTTTGGTGATAATGCTCTATCGAAAACTCGTGCATATCAGTGGTACAGAGCCTTCAAGGACGGTCGTGAAGTGGTCGCCCATCGACGGCTTCGATCGAAGATAACGTCGATAAAATTAAGGAAAGGGTACTGGAAAACCGTCGTACCAGCTTGAGAGAGATAGCACATGATCTTAAGATATCCCACGAGTCCGCACGTACGATTTTGATTGATATTTTGGGCATGAGAAAGGTGGCCGCACGACTCGTACCGAAAGACCTGAATTTTCTTCAAAAACGTCATCGCGAACAGGTTGCTTCAGACATGCTGGATCGCTGTAATTCCGATTCTACATTCATGGAACGCATTATAACTGGTGATGAGACCTGGGTCTACGAGTACGATATGCAAACAAGCCAGCAATCATCGGAATGGGTGGCAAAAAATGAGCCGAAACCGAAAAAACCGCGCCAAGGCCGCTCGAAAATGAAGGTGATGCTCATTGTTTTCTTCGATATCCGTGGCGTGGTGCACTACGAATTCGTTCCAGAGGGTCAGACGGTAAACAAGGAGTATTACCTAGGCGTTATGAAACGTTTGCGTGAGCGTATCCGTAAGAAGCGGCCAAATTTGTGGGCGAACAACTCATGGATTTTGCATGACGATAACGCGCCTTCTCACCTGTGACTGACTTTCTCGCCAAAAACTCAATAAACGTGCTTCAGCAACCACCGTATTCGCCGGATTTGGCTCCCTGCGACTTTTTCCTCTTCCCAAAACTAAAATTGCCCCTTCGTGGCACCCGTTTTGAGTCGATTGAAGCCATAAAACAAAATTCGGCGCGAGAGCTAAAGTCCATCCCGGAAAGCGCCTATAAAAAATGTTTCGATAATTGGAAGTGCCGTTGGCATAGATGTATTGGAGCAAATGGAGCCTATTTTGAAGGCGACCCAATAAATTTTGACGATTAAATGTAAAAATGTTGTTTTAATTCAAAATTCCCGGTACTTTCTTGACAGATTAGTATGTACTCGATGCAACAACAACAACAAGACAAAGAACTGTATGTATAGAAGAAAATATCGCTGCTGTAAGTCATGGAGTTAATGATGATCCGGATTTGTCTATTCGTCGATGTTCACAAATAGTTTGAGTACCACAGGGTAGTGTGTTGGGTCCATTTCTCTATCTGCTTTATACAGCAGATCTACATCCTTCTGGGGGTGTTATCATAGCCAGGGGAGGTGTTCTTTTCATGGTGTAATGTAGAATACTCTTTGTTAGTTGACTTCTCTAACAGCTTCTTATAATGTTCGGATAAAGCATCAGTGATACTTTTGTCATTATGAGTTTTAACTTGGATTTGCTGCTGTAAGTCGTGGTGTTAATGATGATCCAGATTTGTCCATTCGTCGACGTTCATAACAAGTTGGATTCTGTGCATCCACCACATTTTGCATAGAGATCTTGGTCTACACCCACACAAGATCCAACCGGTTCGAGAACTAAAGCCACTTGACCATAATAAGCGTGGTTTGTTTGCTGATTGGGCCCTAGAACAGCTTGAAGTTGGTTTTTTTTATCGTAAAATTGTGTTTAGTGGTGAAGCTCATTTCTGGTTGAACCGCTATGTAAACAAGCAAAATTGCCGTATATGGAGTGAAAACAATCCTCAAGAAGTTCTGCGGGTCCCATTGCATCCTGAAACATACACTGTATGGTGTGATTTACACACTGGAGGCATCATCGGTCCATATTTCTTTAAAAACGATGCTGGAGCTAATGTTACATTGAATGGTACTCGTTACAGATCGAAGTTGAATGGTATCGACCCAGAAGTGTTTTGGTTCCAACAAGATGGTGCTACACCTCATGCTGGTACCGTAACAATTGATTTATCGAAAGAAAGATTTGGAGATAACATTATTTCGAGAAATGGTACAATTAATTGGCCTCCAAGATCATGCGACATAACTCCACTGGATTATTTTCTTTGGGGTTATGTCAAGTCATTGGTTTATGTTGATAAACCAAAAACAATAGACGCTTTGGAAGCCAACTTAACTCATGTTATTGACGAAATAAGGCCTGAACTACTAGAAAAAGTGGTCAAAAATTGAATTCCAGTTTTTTTCGGCCTCTACTTGATCAATCGATAAAAGGTAGGTCAATCGACCACACTAGTCCCTTTACAAATGAAACGATCGTATTTACTTGGGCGACAGTTCTTTTCTCAATGGAGGCCATTTGCAAGCATATCAAAGTCGAAAGCAAGCTTCAGTGTTGTTTGGGCAGCAATCACGTGAAATGGACATTCTCCGCCAGTTTTCGTAACTGAAGGAGTAACGCTGGGTGTTTCAGCAGGACTCGGCACCGGTTCACAGAACACTGTCCAACGGCTTCAACACAATGTCCCAGTCTTCGTTCGACCAACACAATAGCCTCCAAATTCCCCAGACTTAAACCTCCTGAATTTATGCATTTTGAGAGCAAAAAAAGTTGAACGAAACAGTGAATAGGCTGAAGATCGCTCCTGATGGAGAAAATTATGGATTCCGTTCTGTTCGTCGGTCTGCAATTAATAAACACCAGAAAGAATTTCAGGAAAAATCTATTCGTTTTTTTTTATTTTCACTTTAGTTGAGGACAAATTCTGTGCTTAACTAAAATGGCTAACGCCTTGTCGATATACGATAATTTTTTTATAAACATTTTTTCTTGAGAAGTTACATAATTGTTGAAAAAAAACATTGAAAGTTTGAAGTTCTTATCTATCGCCTCTACCGGAAGGGTTCCATATTGCACCCGTTAGGGGTGCTATTGGGTATTTTCTTTTGTTTTGTCCTTGGTTCCGATCTTGTAGATCAACGAGCTGGAGGATTTGGAAGTTGTGCGGTCTATTCACAAATTTCTTTCCCAAGGCTTGAAGTCTACTTATAATAGGGTCTAACTTAATTTTTATAGACATACAAAGTTTCTTTCCTTATGAAGATGCGAACCTGCACCGAAGAGGATTCTTCACTTACGAACTGTTCAACGATAGTAATATAATTTATTTACAACATTTCATATAATTGAGTGTTACGGAACAAACTAATACAGAATTTAAAATCACGTATACAATATTTAAAACACTAAATCAAGAATTTTCAATGAAGAACTTTTTTTCTTCTAGGGCTAAGCGTCTTTCAAGAAGATCTGGTTCAGGTTTTATAGAGATCATGCGACATAACTCCACTGGATTATTTTCTTTGGCGTTACGTCCAGTCATTGGTTTATGCTGGTAAACCAGAAACAATAGACTCTTTGGAAGCCAACATAACTCGTATTATTGATGAAATAAGGCCTGAATTACTCGAAAAAGTGGTCCAAAACTGGTCTGGTCGAATGCCGTTCCTCAGAGCTAGTCGTGGTGGACATACGCCGGAAATTATTTTTAAAACATAAATGTCATAAAATTATCTTTCAAATAAAAAAAAAATTGGCTTCAATCTTAATTTAAATGTGTTTCATTTCAATTTAAAGTTCTATCACTCTAAAAAGACGCCCGATACTCGCACATGCTGAAAAAGCTTCTGCGGGGTTCTTCACAGAAGATCTAGGAGTGTCAGGTTAATAATAATAATATGGATCCAAACAGGTGAAAAAATCAAAGAAATGAAGGGCAGGAACTATTGGCAAGAAATAAAGAAGCTAACAAGATGGAATACAATATACAAACATGAGTCAAGTTACTAAAAATGGAAAAACGTACAACACAGATGAAGAAATAGTTAAAAGGAATCTTTTGGGTGGAGGCCATACATAACACCGTCGACTTGCCCTTTACGAAAAATTATGTATACTTCCTTTTCAAGAAAAATACTATGTATATAAAGGATGTATTTTACACTGGCAGAAAGACGCAAGTCGTTATCCATTGGCTATAGCAATACATATCTTTTCTCTCTCTCAAATCTAGGAATATATTTTATTATTTATTTACTTCATACCTAGTACTGGAAGACGTATGGGGACAGTTAATTTTTTCTCCCTCTTGAATATTTCTTCTGATGGATAGAGTATTTTTAATTTCTTTCATTTCGTGATCATTATCTTCAATCTTAAAATCGCCCATTTCGATTTTTTAGTTTACATATGATATTAAAGTATCTATATTTAAATAAAACTTAGAAAATTTCGTTAAAGAAATAAACACAGGAAAAATTTTTACATGCCGGACAACAATGAGAACAGAAATGACATTGACAAGTTTTATGTCATTTATGCAGAGTTGCCAACATCCGTGTGGTCAATATAGCATTATTGTCAACTGAACTATAGTACATTCGACAAAAATTATAGTACATTTATTGAAGAACCAAGAAATTTTATCAATTTCTATTTTTTTAATAAACGAACGAAAAAATATTATTCAGAACAATTTTTTTTATTTTCATTAATTTTATAACAGAATCAACAATTCTATATATATATATATATATTAGAACATAAAAATGTGTATATATAAAACTGGAAAATAGCATTCATAATGCGCAGAAAATCAATAAATATAAATTTAATGAAGAGATCGATATATCTCTCATTAAGGTATCCTATTTAACTGACATCTATCAACACTAAGCTCTACTAGCTTATGATTGAAAATTCTGCACTAAGAATTCTACCGATATATAGCTTTGTTGCGGTAAATAGTCAACAGAGGCCATACTATATTGGGTGTTTTTGTAACTCGAACGTATAGCGCCCTCTATTCATGAATGTCTATATTTAATGTTGGATGAAACCGGGACTAGCAGATTTCTTTGTACTGATATTTCCAATTCTATGGTAATACAGTTAGATGGGTGTAGATGGCACCACATGCAGTAAGGTAATGTAGGAATTTTGTGAATCCAATATTAAGTTTTTGACATTTAGAAAGTATTTTCACAGAATAATATTATGGATAATCTGTGGGATTGAATAAGTACGTACTGAGAGCACTTAATTTTTAAATATAAACAAACATTTCATTTCAGAGATGATTTTACATGCATCTTCTTATAAAGTGCACATAGATTAAAAATAATATGGTCTTAAAATAAAATAAGGTGGAACGGTTTTTTACTTGATAGAAGGATTATTACAAAATTTGAAAATCAAAACAGATTTGCTTATTTATATTTTAATTTTAATTGACAGTTTATGTTCGTTGGTTTTTCTTAATTCCGTTTGATATTGTATGATGAATTTTGACGTCTATTAAATATGAGCAGTGCTTATAAAGACATTAATTTAATTCTTAAAGTTTCTTCAAAGAATTTTTTGAAATTAAAATTGTAGAAGACAACAGATTAAATCTGTTTTGATTTTCAATTTTTTTAATATGGTCTTGTTGATCTATGAAGGTGCATAAAGTTGGTTATAAAATATCCTATTTGGTTAATATGAAATATAATGCCATTAGTTTTCAAGGTAAATTTTCAAAGGAATTTGAATATATTTTTAGAAATGAATTTCATCTCAATAGCAATTTTAGTTACTTCGCGTCAGCATTCTCCATTTAATTTATTTCAGATCTTTTAACTTGTTTGAAGTTGATGAGAACGAGATTTTATCTACAGTAAAGAGGATGCCGAAAAAGTTTTTTCAGGATATGATGAGATATTCCTATCAGTGTAATAAAACATATATCAGTGTAATAAAACATATATCCAATATAGTGGGTCCAATCTGTTTCATCGTTAATTCTGCCTTCAAAGCAGAAATTTTTCCGGATGGCATCGAAGACGATCCTCGCTCGGGAGGGGCCCCTTAACGGCACGCCCGAAGAAAATGTGAAAAAGCTGGTACTTGAAGATGCCAGAATAAAAATCAAGATGTTAACAGAGATGACAAGCCTTCTTGACCATCTTAACCTCTCGAAAATGAGTGCTCACCGCATCTCAGAAGCAAGTACAAGTCGAGTGCTGTAAGGAGTTTTTAAAGCTCTGTGGAGAAGACCCAACGACTATTTTCAACCTACGGTCTTTTTGAGATTCTAGAGGTATTTTATTGATGGAATACACCGAAAAGGGTGAAAGCATCACAGCAGCATCATACGTAACCACTTTGCGTAGTTTAAGAAAAGCAATTTATGGAAAGAGGCGATAAAAACTCACACCGGGGGTGTCGCTGCTTAACGACAACGCGCCGGTTCATAAGGACCGCGTGGCGAATCAATCCAAACTTGGCCTCCAGTAACTACTACCTATTTCCAAATGTGAAAAAATATCTTTGTGGAAAGCGATTTTCCGACGCTAAAGAACTGAAAGTAGCAATTAATGCCTAATTTGAGGAGTGGCCGAACGAATATTCTTTGCAAGATTTGGAGATTATTGTTATTGGTTTAGTGTAGTGTGGTCAAAAACGTCCTATAGCGAAAGAACATAACTGCTCTAAAAAAAAATTGATATTTGGAATAATTAATATATGACAGATCTATTCAAAAATTTTCCGTTAAATTCAATACAATTGCTTTAATAATTGTTAAAAATTACTATATGTATCTGTTCAAAATAATAAAGGCTGCTTATAGAAAAAGAAAACATACATTCTGTCAAGAAAGTACCGGGAATGATCGATTTAAATCTGGCGGGGCAATGAGGCAGGTAAAATTTTTTTTTCCTAGGTTGGTACCACTGTCCTTAATTACTATGCCAAGCTTGAGCGGGATCTGTCAACTAGTGTGTTTGCAACAGCTGATTAAGTCAGTCGATGTCAGAATGCGTGCCGATTTTTACTATGGGTGATTACCATAGTAAAAAGGAAATGATTATAGGAACATTAAGGACCTGAGAAAGCAAGCGTAAGTATCAAAATCTCAATATCCCTAGATTTTTAGCACGTGCCCAACTTTCAACCCGCACGACAAATTGTTTTAAGGGATGTTCTGTCACTCAGGTTTACTTTCAACTTTAAGCGGCAATTAAAATAGTGGAGATTCCACAAACTTATCCTTTAAATAATATTTTTACAAGTTCGATTGGGCCGGACTACAATCTCGGGAAATTAACCCACCCAAACTGCCGTTTTTTTCACCTGAAATATACGAAATCGAAAACCAGCGTCGCAAAAAAAATGAATGTTTGAACACACTTATCTTGAAAACTAATTACTTTTACACTCTCGGATTCCATTACGCCTCAGATGCTGATTACTTGATCAGAAAACTGTACCGTAATGAAGCAGCCGAAAGAAATGATTATAGGAACATTAAGGACCTGAGAAAGCATGCGGAAGTATCAAAATCTCGCCTGAAGAATACGAAATCGAAAACGCAGCGTCGCAAAAAAAGGAAATTTCGAAGTGGGATGCGAACTTTCGATTTATTGATTAATTTTATACTGATACCCCTAGATCTGCTCTGAAGATCCCTCAAGAGCTTAAGTATAGCTTGTGCAACTTAGGAGATCAGTTGTTTTCGTTATTGTGTCCTTAGGCACCTAAGGCACTAAACCATTAGTCACCCAAGTAATTAAACAATAAATTTGAAAGTCTCGAACAATTTACTGATATAAAGACTCCAACACGTGCTAGATTGGTCAGGCATGCTGAAAATATCGCCACTTACGCTGAGAATGTAGATGAAAAACCCAGGTTTTAATGGATTACGCTACCGAACGATGTTAACTGATTTTTTTGAGCCCAAATTGATGCCATCGACTTTGACAACGTTTTTTTCAGCAAGATGGCGCCAATAGACGTGAAACAATGGACTACGCAAATATTCCAGCGCTGAGAGACAAGAGCCACAATCTGTCGAAAACATGATGAAATATTATATCGAAAGAATGACCATCTGACGATTTGGCATAAATTGTTATTAACCTTAGAATTTGTACATTGTAGTGAAATAAAAATATTTCTGCCTTTCCCAAAAAATTGTTTTTTTCTCTTGATTAAAAATGAGACGTTTTACAAGTACAAGTATTAGGGATAGGTCAACACTTCGGAAAAGAGACCGATAGATATTTGACTGGATTTTCTCCAAGGGTAGAATGCATAATTTTCAAGAAAGAAATTCTAGAGGAATTCGAAGTGAATGAGTATTCAAGAGAAGTTGCAGAAGGTCCTGAAGAAAGTAGGCAAATTTAAAAGAGATTTCAAAACTATACATTCTGTTTATAAATTGTAGAACACACAGTATAACGGTTCACGACACTGCTTAATGAAGATAAAAATATGTGCCATATAAATTGATACTAAAGCTTAAGGCATAATCTTTAAGTCTTGCCTCGATGTGAAATATCTAAATTATTCAAATTTCAGTTTCAAGTTAGCCTTGAAATATTATTTACGATCGCAAACAGCACTTTCGAAGTGATCCTATGCTAAAATTCATATTTATTTTTCAGAATACAAACCAACAATCTCAAGACGGTGAAAACGTTAGGCACCGGAGGTTTTGCTAGCGTAGAGCCTGTCGAGTATGACAAAAACCGAAAATATGGCATTGTAAAAAGACGTAACAGGACCTCATACTAACAGAAAGAGCCATCTGGGTAGAACTGGATAATCTTTTCATTGTCAGATAAAATTGCATCCAATTTTGAATAACAAAAGAGCGTTCTGTCTGAGCACACTTATCTTGAAAAGAAAACTAATCACTTTTACACTCTTGGATTCAATTACGCCTCGGATGCTGATAACTTGATCAGAAAACTGTGCCGTAATGAAGCAGCCGAAAGAAATGATTATAGGAACATTAAGGACCTGAGAAAGCATGCGTAAGTATCAAAATCTCGCCTGAAGAATACGAAATCGAAAACGCAGCGTCGCAAAAAAAGGAAATTTCGAAGTGGGATGCGAACTTTCGATTTATTGATTAATTTTATACTGATACCCCTAGATCTGCTCTGAAGATCCCTCAAAAGCTTAAGTATAGCTTGTGCAACTTAGGAGATCAGTTGTTCTTCGTTAGGCTTCGTTATTGTGTCCTTAGGCACCAAACCATAAGTCACCCAAGTAATTAAACAATAAATTTGAAAGTCTCGAACGAGTTACTGATATGAACACTCCAACACGTGCTAGATTGGTCAGGCATGCTGAAAATATCGCCACTTACGCTGAGAATGTAGATGAAAAACCCAGGTTTTAATGGATTACGCTACCGAACGATGTTAACTGATTTTTTTGAGCCCAAATTGATGCCATGGACGTTAACAACGTTTATTTTCAGCAAGATGGCGTCAGTAGACGTGAAACAATGGACTACGCAAATATTCCAGCACTGAAAGACAAGAGCCACAATCTGTCGAAGACATGATGAAATATTATATCGAATATGCCGATTTGGCATATATTGTTATTAACCCTAGAATTTGTACATTGTTGTGAAATAAAACTATTTCTGCCTTTCCCAAAAAATTGTTATTTTCTCTTGATTAAAACTGAGACGTTTTACTGGGAGACCCTTTTTTATTATGCTAAATTATTCTAGAATAGACAGTATGATAACAGTAACTGAGAATTACTGAAACATATGTTGAACTATTTCTGCGGTTACTATTCGGAATTAAATAAGTTAAACCACCCCGTTGTAATCACATTTTAGAAAAGAAAACCCAGCAATGTTTACCTAAACACTTGAAAGATATTTTCTTAATCAGACAAAAATTTTTTTATAGTAACCAGATCAGCCTGTATAATAAAATTTTACAAAACAATCCAAAACGGATAATAATGAGAAATATTTTCAAAAACTAACATAAAAACAACTTTCACACCCTCACATAAAATTTTCAACCACTTTTTTAATACAAAAGACGAAAATAACCGACTAAACAATTCTGGACTTAATTAAAACAAATTGTAGAAATTACTATGTTTTACTACCAATAAAATTATATATTACATATTTTCTTGTGACTTGAGTTTCGGGAAGTGAACTATCCCATCATCAGACAACTGAAGACCTAACAGTGGTACAGAGGTATTTAAACAAAAGTGATACAAATTTTGAATATTTCAATAGATTCTAGGTAACACCTAGTAGTAGTGGTACAGAGGTTTACAAGCGGAACGTGATAAAAAACCGGATTAAAAAAGAGGGACCTTCTAACAGATATCGGAATGTCGGCAATCGACAAAGAAGGTTGTTAAACAGATGGTACCCATTTAAATATCTCAAATAATTTTTGGGGTTACATAGCTCCGTACAATCATTCATTATTTTTACATTATTTTGTTGTATATCTCCAATATTTGGATTTACAAAGCTCCATACAGTCATTCATTATTTTTTACATTATTTTTATTGTGAACGAATTTGAAAATTTCAATAATCAATCTTCTTTTCGTTTGAATCTACATGTAAAATTTTTCATAAGATTTTCATGTTTAAGAGAAAAAATAGGAAATTCAATGTTAATCTAGAGGAACACGAGGGGCCATTGAGAGAGAATAGTGGTTTATTCGTCATCGCATCGCACTGAGGTTTTGATTCTTCCACTGGTCCACTGGACCGGCGTTATTTATAGATTAGGATTGAATTTCCTATGTTTCCCTCCATCTTTTCCACACCTGTATATAATAGTTTAAATAAAGCTCGTTTTAAAATTTAAATACTACGAAATTCGAGTCACTATGTATTCATGTAACAAATTGTGACAGAAAACTAAGTAATTTCTTATTCTTGACCTCATGATAACTAGAGAAAACAATAAACATAACTTCGCAATTTATCATAAACCATCACAAACAGATACCATTATACACCGTAATTCTTTTCATCCATTCCAACACAAACTAGCAGCTCTCCATAGTATGATATACCGTTTATTGAACATTCCACTAAACCAAGTCAATTTCCAAAAAGAAAAATGTATAATTAAACAAATAGCTTACAACAATGGATATAATACATCTCTAATAGATAATTTAATTAACCAACGTATACACAAAAACACAATAAAAGAAATTTATCCAGTAACATCTGATCTATCTGAACACAAATACGTTAGCCTCACATATCTCGGAAACATTAGTATTCAACTAAAAAACCTACTCAAAAAAGAAAATATTAAAGTCTCTTTCAAGACAAACAATCCTATTAGCAAATACATCAAAAACAATAAAAACAGTATGGATAAACTTCAATTATCAGGTGTATACAAACTCACTTGCCCAGATTGCCCAAAGATTTATATTGGTAGAACAGGTAGAAATTTCGGTACACGCCTAAGAGAACATAAAAGAAGTTTCGATAAAAATAAAAAAGATTCACATTATGCTAAACACCTTCTTGAAAATAACCATTCTTTCACAAAAGAAATAGAAATTCTACATGTTGAAAATAGAGGTCTAAAATTGAACTTATGGGAAATTTACGAAATAAATAAACATAAAAACAGCAATAACCTAGTAAATGAACAAATAGATTTTTATTACACCCCTCTATTCAATATTTACAAGGGATCCAGTGAACACGATTCTGAAGGGAATATTCTTTGAGAAAACCAATCCGACGAACAATTAAAAACACATGTACACCTTCTGTAAAAAATCTTATAAATTCATTGTACAACAACTGTTACTTCGTATTCTGATGAAGTCTTTCTAGCAAAGACGAAACGTACGTCAATACCAAAAATAAAGTAGAAAATGTAAACAAGTGTTTTATTTTATAATGACAATTAATTTCTTATTTCATTCCATTTAAAAATGAACCATCACAAAGTAAAGGAAGACTCCATCCAATATATATATTATCATTTCAGTCCATATTTGATAGAAGTACTCAAATAAAATTAAACAATTATTTCTGGATACTTCAATATACAATATATACATATATATTAAAAATCATTTATTAAAATAGTACCATATTATTTACAATAAATTTAAAATAAACATATATTTTTAACGACAACCAAGATACATTCATGAAGTGACAAGTTTTGTCACTTCATGAATTTATAAATATTAAAGTACATAAACAGCTTTTCCATTTGATTTTGAACTCGCTTCATAGTGATTTTTTTATAGGTGTGGTACTTGCTGGAATTTCCAGAAGCTCTTTTTTCAGAACGTAATCAGTCATGTCATTATTTGAAGTGAATACTTTGGCCAGATGCTCAATAAATTGTTATGCAATTTCTTAACCGGTTCTTGACCATTTCATTGTTAATCCTGTCATGTTGCTCAACGGTGGTACGTGTTTCATTGGTCTTTTTAAGTTTTTTATAGGTTCCGACGCTGAATTATCATATCTTTCGAGATTAGTAACATACTCATTGAATGATTTCTCCCTAGCATCTTTAATTTTGAATTTCAATTCGTGTGTTATCCTATTGAAGGTGTAGAGCGTACGAACTTTGGGACTGACTTTTCTTATTTGTAGAAAAATTCACATAAGTGACAGTTATGTTGCTTCAAATTTAAATGAACCAAAACTAGACGCACTTTGAAACTACCTTTCCCACTTGTGAAATATTTGCGTGTCATTTCCGTTGCTTAAAAATGAACCGAATATATATGGTTTCTTAAAGCGGATTTTTGTGATGTAGCATAATCGCACAAATTACATACGTGATGCTTTAAATTTGAATGAACTGTATCTATATGATCCTTGAGACCCCTCGTTCTATATGCGGAATATTCACACAAGTGACATTCGTTTTGCTTCAAATTTGAATGAACCGAGTTTACATGTTTTTTTAGGTTCGATTTTTGATTTGCAGCATATTCACATAAGTGACACTTATATTGATTCAAATTTAAATGAATTGAATTTATATGATTCTTCAGATGAATTTTTTTACTAGTAGTATAATCACATAAGTTACATTTATGATGCTTGAAATTTATATGAACTCTGTCGATATGTAGATTTAGACGACTTTTTATTTTTGCAGCATAATCGCATAAGTTACATTTATGTTGTTTCAACTTCAAATGAACAGAATCTATGTGACTTCTCAAACGACCTTTTGTATTCGCAGCATAATCACATAAGTTACATTTATGTTCCTTCAAATTTAAATGAGCCCTTTTCATATGTTTTAGCAGAACAGTTCTTACATTTGCAGCATATTCACATGAGTTACATTTATGTTGCTTCAAATTCAAATGAACAAAGTTTATATGACTTCTCAAACGACCTTTTCTATTCGCAGCATAATCACATAAGTTACATTTATGTTCCTTCAAATTTAAATGAGCCCTTTTCATATGTTTTAGCAGAACAGTTCTTACATTTGCAGCATATTCACATAAGTTACATTTATGTTGCTTCAAATTTAAATGAATCGAGTCTATATGATCTTTCAGTTTATATTTGTCATTTGTAGAATAATCACATAAGAAACATTTATGTTGCTTCAAATTCAAATGAACAAAGTTTATATGACTTCTCAAACGACCTTTTGTATTCGCAGAATAATCACATAAGTTACATTGATGTGGTCTCAAATTCAAATGAACAGAATCTATGTGACTTCTCAAACGACCTTTTGTATTCGCAGCATAATCACATAAGTTACATTTATGTGGCTTCAGATTTAAATGAGCCCTTTTCATATGATTTAGCAGAACAGTTCTTACATTTGCAGCATATTCACATAAGTTACATTTATGTTGCTTCAAATTTAAATGAATCGAGTCTATATGATCTTTCAGTTTATATTTGTCATTTGTAGCATAATCACATAAGAAACATTTATGTTGCTTCAAATTCAAATGAACAAAATTTATATGACTTCTCAAACGACCTTTTGTATTCGCAGCATAATCACATAAGTTACATTTATGTGGCTTCAGATTTAAATGAGCCCTTTTCATATGATTTAGCAGAACAGTTCTTACATTTGCAGCATATTCACATAAGTTACATTTATGTTGCTTCAAATTTAAATGAATCGAGTCTATATGATCTTTCAGTTTATATTTGTCATTTGTAGCATAATCACATAAGAAACATTTATGTTGCTTCAAATTCAAATGAACAAAATTTATATGACTTCTCAAACGACCTTTTGTATTCGCAGCATAATCACATAAGTTACATTTATGTGGCTTCAGATTTAAATGAGCCCTTTTCATATGATTTAGCAGAACAGTTCTTACATTTGCAGCATATTCACATAAGTTACATTTATGTTGCTTCAAATTTAAATGAATCGAGTCTATATGATCTTTCAGTTTATATTTGTCATTTGTAGCATAATCACATAAGAAACATTTATGTTGCTTCAAATTCAAATGAACAAAATTTATATGACTTCTCAAACGACCTTTTGTATTCGCAGCATAATCACATAAGTTACATTTATGTGGCTTCAGATTTAAATGAGCCCTTTTCATATGTTTTAGCAGAACAGTTCTTACATTTGCAGCATATTCACATAAGTTACATTTATGTTGCTTCAAATTTAAATGAATCGAGTCTATATGATCTTTCAGTTTATATTTGTCATTTGTAGCATAATCACATAAGAAACATTTATGTTGCTTCAAATTCAAATGAACAAAATTTATATGACTTCTCAAACGACCTTTTGTATTCGCAGCATAATCACATAAGTTACATTTATGTGGCTTCAGATTTAAATGAGCCCTTTTCATATGATTTAGCAGAACAGTTCTTACATTTGCAGCATATTCACATAAGTTACATTTATGTTGCTTCAAATTTAAATGAATCGAGTCTATATGATCTTTCAGTTTATATTTGTCATTTGTAGCATAATCACATAAGAAACATTTATGTTGCTTCAAATTCAAATGAACAAAATTTATATGACTTCTCAAACGACCTTTTGTATTCGCAGCATACTCACATAAGTTACATTTATGTGGCTTCAGATTTAAATGAGCCCTTTTCATATGATTTAGCAGAACAGTTCTTACATTTGCAGCATATTCACATAAGTTACATTTATGTTGCTTCAAATTTAAATGAATCGAGTCTATATGATCTTTCAGTTTATATTTGTCATTTGTAGCATAATCACATAAGAAACATTTATGTTGCTTCAAATTCAAATGAACAGAATCTATGTGACTTCTCAAACGACCTTTTGTATTCGCAGCATAATCACATAAGTTACATTTATGTGGCTTCAGATTTAAATGAGCCCTTTTCATATGTTTTAGCAGAACAGTTCTTATATTTGCAGCATATTCACATAAGTTACATTTATGTTGCTTCAAATTTAAATGAATCGAGTCCATATGACTTTTCATATTAGATTTATGATTTGTAGCAAAATCACATAAGTTACATTTATGTTGCTTCAAATTCAAATGAACTGAGTCCATATGACTATTCATATTAGATTTTAAATTCGCAGCATAATCACATAAGTTACATTTATGTGGTCTCAAATTCAAATGAACCGCGTCTGTATGTTTTTTCAGAATACGTTTTAAATTTGTAGCATAATCGCATAAGCAACATTTATGTTGCTTCAAATTTGAACCCCGAGGCCTTTTAAGAGTTCGTTTTCCAATTTTCTTGGCGACAGATCCGTCTGCGCCCACTCGCTCCGAATTAAATTTACATTTATTGGAAACACTAAATTCTCGACGACGGATTTTAACTTGGGGTTGGAAAAGACTTATCTGCTGATGAAATTGTTCGGATAACCTGCTTGCATCAATTTCACTTTTAATGATACTTTTTCTATCATAAACTCCATTTTCATCGATGAATTGTTCCACGATGTCAACATCATCAACTTTCACTTCCTTGGCTTCCCAAGTCTGTTGATCATCCAAGTGCTCAGAACTGAAACATCAGAATTGTTGCTGTGTTTCTCAAAATTTCAATAAATTCATCTACATCATAGAACAGTGATATTAAAAAATTGAAGGTTGCTTGGAGTGTTGCACATGCGAACTAAAAGATGAAACATATCAAGATGCGTTTATACAGGTTTGCAACTAACTTTGCTTAATTTTGAGGACCATGCTTGGATGATGTCAATTTCATTGCAAATAAAGCAATCAAACAAAGCGGGTAAAATACGGTAAACAGAACATTTTCTAACCTTTTAATGAAGCTTCTTAAGTTTTTCACTTTGTTTCTAAACGAATTGTATAAATTGTCTCTTAGAAACATGTAAGGAATAATTAAAACAAATTGTAGAAATTACTATTAGACTACAGGCCCATGTTGAAAAAATTATGGGTCATTTGAACCACCCGGTGACCTATCCAGAACGATATAAGAGCTTAAAATAATAAGATTCAGCACTATGCCGTCACTTGTAAGCTGTCCAACTGAGTGCAGGTGAGAATTCGAAAGTACAGGTAGAGTGAGTACATTTTGGTCACATAGTTCTGTACGGCATTCTTACCACCGATAGATCCATGAAAAATAATAAGAAAACGCACAGTGCCTTAAAAAAATGGTGCGCCACAAAGTCGGATTTTTTTTTTTATTTTCCTACAATTACCAGGGTAAATTTGGTCATTTGATTTTGTACGGCATCTGTGTCATACTATTTCAATACTGCTTCTAATTCATTATTCCGCAACGCCGTACAAAAATCATGCGACGAGGGGAAAAAATCGAGGGTTGCAATCCCCTCTCTTTCCGTGGTCCAGGGGGTGATTTGACACAACATGAAATAAATTTAAAATAAAATAGAAAGGCCTTTTACTTGATAGAAGAAATATAACTAAGTTTGAATATTGAAACAAATTAATATATGTTTATCTTCTACAATTTTAATTTAAAAAATTTTTATTCAAAAAAACTTTTAGAATTAAATTAATGTCTAAAACAAGCACCGCTTATATTTAAGACGTATATAATCTAAACTCAATATACAATGTCAAATGGAATAAATAAACCAAAAGATACACGAAAGTCCCTAAAATTAATAAATAAATATTTAAAGGAGACAAATTTTGTTTCTGGTCTTGTTCTCAAAACGCCATTTATATATAATATATAATTATATCTTGGCTTCAATAAATTTCATTATACAGTGTCAATGAATGGTAAACCTTAAAGATAACTCACACTGTTCTTTGATTCTGTTAGAGCATAGATAAATCTTGAATTATAAAGATGATCTATGTCTCGAAACATTATTCATTTACACGTGTTGAGTGGTTTGGTACAGGTTAGTTTTTGATTTTGATATTTTGAATATATTTCAGGACTGAAGACGGAATTGTTTTGAACTATATTTGTTTTTTGAAGATATAGTGCATGCTTTGAGAGATATCTGAATTTACTTATTCGAATATTTAAATATATTAAATATTTCAAATAAATTATATTCTTTGAGAGGTCCTTTAAGTGTGTTCATGTTTTCAAGGTACAAATGGCGTTTTGAGAACAAGACCAGAAACAAAATTTGTCTCCTCTAAATATCTATTTATTAATTTTAGGGACTTTCGTGTATCTTTTGGTTTATTTATTCCATTTGACATTGTATATTGAGTTTAGATTATATACGTCTATTAAATATAAGCGGTGCTTGTTTTAGACATTAATTTAATTCTAAAAGTTTTTTTGAATAAAAATTTTTTAAATTAAAATTGTAGAAGATAAACATATATTAATTTGTTTCAATATTCAAACTTGAAATAAATTTAGTTTGAAAGTATTTTATGCATAGATAATATTTTTTCATATGCCGTACATTTTCGTTGGTCCAAAGGGGAAAAAAACTGAAAAAGAAAAAACCCATATAACGAAATGTAAGGTGAAATTTTTTTTATACGGCATTTAGATAGTTTATTTGTACTAATTTTCATAGTCTTTTCGTGATTCTATGTTCCTAGTTAGAAACTATGTTAAATATGGTTTTGTATACTATTGATTTATACCAAAATATAGACATGTCGTCACTGATAATTCCAAAATACAACATATTTTTGACAATTACTCATGACACTAAAGTTAGCAGGCACCTGTAAAATTTAAGCTTTTATTTCAGAAATGAACAAGTGGAAAAAAAATATTTAAAAAATTTGTACTTACAGTCCACTACTGGAACAAACTTTCAATGTTCTGCAAGAATATGTATGCGTTTTATACAACGTAAGGGCAAGAAAAACAGTCAACGAACCAAGGTGTATCACATTTGAGACATTTATATGCCGAAAAGTAGTAATGAAGCTTTCAAATAAACAGCTATGAAATTGGAAGCAACGTCGTTTCCCCCTTGTTTCCGGAAGTTGGAGCAACATCTGAAGAGACGTACCTAAATAGCACAGATTTGGTGTAATGCCTACAAACAAGTACCGTCGATCTTGTTTCCAATAAACTATGGATGGCTTGCTAATGACGATCGGTACGATTTCGATTGGTTTCACGGCGAGGAATGCCCCCAAAAAGTCTGTGACATAACGGAATCTGATGAGGAATCAGGTGAAGAATATAATAACGTCGTAGGTAAATAAATATTTACATCTTTAATTTGTACGCAAGACTTTGATTTTGACAAATACATATTTATGTTTCAGAAAATAATAGAGAAGATAATTCGGACGTCGATGAAGACGTTGATTCCGATAACAACTCGGCAACTGATTCCGATACTGAATAATTTAAAGAAAAACTATATTTTTTATTATCAACATTGAAATTTATCGAATTTTTCGGAAAAATTACCATTTTTTTTATTATTATCATTAAATATATCGAATTTTTCTAAAAAATGATTGTTTTATTCATTCACATCATTACAATGAAACAAATAAATTATATGTATGTATCAATAATGTTTGAAGTATATATTAAACCAAAAAGTATAGAAAACTGTTAATAATGTGATTGACAGTTTCAATTCTTGGACATAATATACACACCGTTTCAGTTCAGTTAGACGTCATAGTGATTTTATCATATTATCAATTGTTCTCTTCAAAAATATGTTAATACCGTATTGCAGGGTAGGCGAACCAATGGCACGCGACACAATATTTTGGGCACGTCGCAGAATTAGGTATTTTAAGACGATGCTCCTACGCTGCGGAGTGTTGCAAAAAAATTTATTGCAAGTGCATTGAATGACAGAAATAAACAGTCAACGTCTATGATTAAATTTGTTGACAAAAATTGTAATACAAGCGCGGCAAGTTACGCGGCTGCAAATGTCATTGCACGGCATGGTAAACCTTTTCAAGAAGGTGAGTTTTCGAAGGAAGCCTGGTTAGCATGCGCGCCCTCTCTTTTTGAAGATTTCGACAATAAAGATAAGATAATTCAGCGCATCAAAGATACTCCTCTATCAAGAAACACAATAAAAGAAAGAATCTTAAAACTGGCCGAAAATATAACAGATCAACAAAAAATTGACATTAAAGATGCTTCTTTTATATCGCTATGTCTTGACGAAAGCACTGACGTCACTAAATCTGCACGTTTAGCTGTTTTTGCTCGGTATTGCGTAGAAAACGTCATTAAGGAAGAATTAATTGCAATAAAATCGTTGCTAACAACTACAAAGGGAACAGATATAAGTACGGCAGTTAAAAATTCACTTGCTGAAAAAGAAATTGATATAAAAAAAATTGTTTCTGTAACAACTGATGGTGCTCCAAGTATGGTGGGTAAAAAAAAACGGTTTCATAAGTTTATTTCAAGCTGACGTAGGACATTCGATTCTTGAATTCCACTGCATCATTCACCAACAAGTCTCGTGTGCTAAGAGTGGTTTAATATCCCTTGATAATGTAATGGCGGTAGTTACAAAAATAGTCAACCTTATCTCGTCACAGGCTTTAAACAAGCGAAAATTCGATGCTTTGTTGGACGAAGTCAACTCGGTGTATAATGGCTTACTGATGTATAATAGTGTTCGCTGGTTGAGTCGCGGGAATGTACTTGAAAGATTTGTTGATTGCTTGGAAGAAATCAGACTGTTTTCGCAAAATGAGGGAAAAATTGGACAATACCCACAGTTATTGGACGTTATGTGGCTTTCAAAATTGATGTTTTTTACAGACATATGCCAACATTTAAACACATTAAACGTAAAGCTTCAAGGGACAAACAAAACAATTATTGCCATGATAGATCTCGTTCGCGCTTTTGAGGCAAAACTGCAAGTTTTTAGAAACGATATTATCACAAGAAACTACAAGTATTTTCCAAACTTGAAAAAATATATGGATGATTTAGATATTCACGAGACAGCAGACAAAGAAAAAATGACTGAAGAATTTATTTCTGTGATCGATTCTTTAATCAAGGAATTTTTAGGGAGATTTTCTCAGTTCAAAGAATTGTCGGAAATACTCAAGTTCATTATGTACCCAGATGTGACGTCATTTCATAAACTGAACTTCTCTCAATTTGATTGGTTGGAAATTGAAGAATTTGAAATGCAGCTGATTGATTTCCAATCTAGTTCGATACGGATTCAAAAATTTATTGAAACAAGGAAAGAGTTGGAATTAATTGAAACTGAAAGATCGACAAGTAATTTAAGTAAAAATGCTAATAATAAACTTCTGGAAACATGGAATGCGTTACCAGACACATTTAACTGTTTGAAGAAGCTGGCTCATGCTATTTTAACCATGTTTTCATCTACATATGCCTGCGAGTCATTATTTTCAGAGATGAATAACATAAAATCAGATCCAACAAACTCGTTCCAGAAGTCGGTGAGGAAACTAACTATTGAATATAAGAATATTTTTAGTGACAGAAATCTAAAAACTTTATGTGTTATGAACCCTACTGCTCCTGTTCTATATGGAATGCCTAAATTACACAAGGAAGATATTCCAATGAGACCAGTGGTTTCATATATAAACGCACCAGCATATATTTTATGTAAAGATTTGGCAAAAAATCTACCATCTGTAGTAAATTGCACTTCTCCGTATAGTGTCAAAAATTCCCTTGAACTCATTAAAAAATTAGAACAGACTACCGTACCGAACAAATGTAAATTCATCTCTTTTGACGTAAAAAGCCTATTTACTTCGATACCAACAAACGAGCTCAAGCCACTCTTGAAATCTATGATAAATAACAGCCATCTAACACCAACAAACAAAGATAATCTATACAAAATTCTAGAAATGTGTTTAGACCAAAATTATTTTAAATTCAATAACAAATTTTTTAATCAATTTAATGGCCTACCAATGGGTAGCCCTATAAGTCCACTTTTGGCTGAAATATTCATGGCATATTTAGAAAATTTATTATTCACGAATAAAACAAATAAACTAATTAAGTATATCCATTTTTGGGCTAGATATGTAGATGATGTCTTTTGCATTTGGACCGGAACCGACAGACAGCTGAAACAATTCTTGAATTTTCTCAATGACTTGAATGAAAATATCGAATTTACCATAGAAATTGAACAAAACTCGTCGATTAGCTTTTTAGATCTCAAAATCTCTCATTTAGATAACAAATTTGAATTCGATATTTTCAGAAAACCGACTACGACAGACACCACCATACATTCCAAATCCAATCAGTCATGGCAGATTAAAATGTCATCATTCCATAGCTTCATACATAGACTCTTGAATATCCCGTTGAATGAAACTAATTACAAAAAAGAAGTTAATATAATTAAAACCATAGCTTTGAATAATGGCTATAGAACGGACCTTATTGACAAAATGATTAAAAAGAAAGCATTTAAATATATTTTAAAAATTTTTTATATAAATTCAAAGGATTATAACCGAGATTTAATGTGGTACTCTATACCGTATATAAAAGGTATTAGTTACAAAATTTGTAATGGTTTCCGGAAAATGGGAATTAGTTCGATAACAGTCAATAAAAATAATCTAGCCAAACTCTTAGGGAATAATAAAGAAAGGAACCCTAATATGACTAATACGGGAATTTACCAACTAAAATGTGATGATTGTGATGCTATATATATTGGACAAACAGGTCGGTGTTTACAACATCGAGTGAAAGAACATAGGGTATCAATTCTAAAAAACCATAAATCAACCGGTTTTGCAGAACATTGTATAGAGAATAATCACTTTTTCAACGAAAAGGATGTTAGTTTATTATACAATGTTAATAAGGGTAAAGTGATGGACTATTTGGAGATTCTTTCAATCAAAAAATCTTTAGAGAATAAAGAAAATTTGACCAATTCCCAAATACTCTTTCCTAGTACGCCTGTATTGGATTCTGTTGTAAAAATGTGCCATAAAAAGCAACAGATGTTGAAATTGTAATAAAAATGAACCTCTGTGATTTTAAGTTTAGTTACTTTTTGTACTCCTCTGAAGATGGTTGAAATACCGAAACACGTGTCAGATTTCTGAATAAACTGTGAAATATAAACCGAGTGTTATTTTTAATATAAATATTAAAAACTCGGTTAGAAACCGTTTGACAGATGAATCTAGTTCAGCATGCATTTTGCTAAAAGTAACATCTTACAACCCTAACATGAATTATTTGTCATCTAACCTGCAGCAACAGAAGTCACACTAATTTTACTGAAATTTAATATAAACATACCAAAATGTACCTCTTTTGCTTACTTTATTTAATGAAGAGTTTTGATAGTATTTATAATTATTATTTTCCAAATAATCAGAAAGTCAAAATTATTTGATGGCACGCGAATGACCCCATTAAACTTTCTTTCAGAAAAAATGGCACGTTGATGCATAAAGGTTCGCCTACCCTGCCGTATTGTATCAGATGGCCATAAAGTACCCTTAAAATTGTAGCGTCACTTTCATCAGCCTAAAAGATATGGTCTGCATAAAAATGTACGGCATCATTTTTTCCTAATTTATCTATGTTAATACTATATTTAAAACAAGGGATAAAATGTAGAAAACTGCTATATTTAATTATTCTATGATATTTAAACTTTTACAATAATTGACAAAATTTCAGTTTTTTTATTTCTCGTTAATTTTTTTAGAACGGTTTCTTTTGAACGGCAATACTATATAACAATTGTATTTTACAATATTATGTTAAAAAAAAAAGTTCCCGTACAGGATCAAATGATTTTATAGCTCTAAAAATCAAGGATACGATGAAATTAAGATAATTATTGATATACATTCAAATGAACAATCATTTTTCGACGGCATTATTTTTAATAGTACTTTTGAGTGCTAGATAATGTTTTGGAACCGAAGCCGTATTTTTTCAAATCACCCCTTGGACCACGGGAAGAGAGGGGATTGCAACCCTCGATTTTTTCCCCTTGTCGCATGATTTTTGTACGGCGTTGCGGAATAATGGATTAGAAGCAGTATTGAAATAGTATGACACAGATGCCGTACAAAACCAAATGACCAAATTTACTCTGGTAATTGTCGGAAAATAAAAAAAAAATTCCGACTTTGTGGCGCACCATTTTTTTACGGCATTGCGCGTTTTCTTATTATTTTTCATGGATCAATCGATGGTAAGAATGCCGTACAAAAATATGTGACCAAAATGTACTCACTCTACCTGTACTTTCGAATTCTCACCTGCACTCAGTTGGACAGCTTACAAGTGACGGCATAGTGCTGAATCTTATTATTTTAAGCTCTTATATCGTTCTAGATAGGTCACCGGGTGGTTCAAATGACCCATAATTTTTTCAACATGGGCCTGTAGTCTATATGTTTTACTACCGATAAACATATATATTACACATTATCTTGTGACTCGAGTTTCGGGAAGTGAACTATTCCATCATCGGACAACTGAAGACCTAACAGTGGTACAGAGGTATTTAAACAAAAGTGATACATATTTTGAATATTTCAATAGATTCTTGGTAACACCTAATAGTGGTACAGAGGTTTACAAGCGGAACGTGATAAAAAACCGGGTTAAAAAAGAGGGGCCTTCTAACAGATATCGGAATGTCGGTAATCTACAAAGAAGGTTGTTAAACAGATGGTACCCATTTAAATTTCTGAAATAATTTTTGGGGTTGCATAGCTCCGTACGGTCATTCATTATTTTGTTGTATATCTCAAATATTTGGATTGACATATCTCCATACAGTCATTAATTATATTTTACATTACTTTTATTGTGAACGAATTTGAAAATTTCAATAATCAATTTTCTTTTCGTTTGAATCTACATGTAAAATTTTTCATAAGATTTTCACGTTTAAGAGAAAAAATAGGAAATTCAAACAAGTGTTTTATTTTATAATGACAATTAATTTCTTATTTCATTCCATTTAAAAATGAACCATCACAAAGTAAAGGAAGACTCCATCCAATATATATATTATCATTTCAGTCCATATTTGATAGAAGTACTCAAATAAAATTAAACAATTATTTCTGGATACTTCAATATACAATATATATATATTAAAAATCATTTATTAAAATAGTACCATATTATTTACAATAAATTTAAAATAAACATATATTTTTAACGACAACCAACATACATTCATGAAGTGACAAGTTTTGTCACTTCATGAATTTATAAATATAAAAGTACATAAACAGCTTTTCCATTTGATTTTGAACTCGCTTCATAGTGATTTTTTTATAGGTGTGGTACTTGCTGGAATTTCCAGAAGCTCTTTTTTCAGAACGTAATCAGTCATGTCATTATTTGAAGCGAATACTTTGGCCAGATGCTCAATAAATTGTTATGCAATTTCTTAACCGGTTCTTGACCATTTCATTGTTAATCCTGTCATGTTGCTCAACGGTGGTACGTGTTTCATTGGTCTTTTTAAGTTTTTTATAGGTTCCGACGCTGAATTATCATATCTTTCGAGATTAGTAACATACTCATTGAATGATTTCTCCCTAGCATCTTTAATTTTGAATTTCAATTCGTGTGTTATCCTATTGAAGGTGTAGAGCGTACGAACTTTGGGACTGACTTTTCTTATTTGTAGAAAAATTCACATAAGTGACAGTTATGTTGCCTCAAATTTAAATGAACCAAAACTAGACGAACTTTGAAACTACTTTTCCCACTTGTGAAATATTTGCGTGTCATTTCCGTTGCTTAAAAATGAACCGAATATATATGGTTTCTTAAAGCGGATTTTTGTGATGTAGCATAATCGCACAAATTACATACGTGATGCTTTAAATTTGAATGAACTGTATCTATATGATCCTTGAGACCCCTCGTTCTATATGCGGAATATTTACACAAGTGACATTCGTTTTGCTTCAAATTTGAATGAACCGAGTTTACATGTTTTTTTAGGTTCGATTTTTGATTTGCAGCATATTCACATAAGTGACACTTATATTGATTCAAATTTAAATGAATTGAATTTATATGATTCTTCAGATGAATTTTTTTACTAGTAGTATAATCACATAAGTTACATTTATGATGCTTGAAATTTATATGAACTCTGTCGATATGTAGATTTAGACGACTTTTTATTTTTGCAGCATAATCGCATAAGTTACATTTATGTTGTTTCAACTTCAAATGAACAGAATCTATGTGACTTCTCAAACGACCTTTTGTATTCGCAGCATAATCACATAAGTTACATTTATGTTCCTTCAAATTTAAATGAGCCCTTTTCATATGTTTTAGCAGAACAGTTCTTACATTTGCAGCATATTCACATAAGTTACATTTATGTTGCTTCAAATTTAAATGAATCGAGTCTATATGATCTTTCAGTTTATATTTGTCATTTGTAGAATAATCACATAAGAAACATTTATGTTGCTTCAAATTCAAATGAACAAAGTTTATATGACTTCTCAAACGACCTTTTGTATTCGCAGAATAATCACATAAGTTACATTGATGTGGTCTCAAATTCAAATGAACAGAATCTATGTGACTTCTCAAACGACCTTTTGTATTCGCAGCATAATCACATAAGTTACATTTATGTGGCTTCAGATTTAAATGAGCCCTTTTCATATGATTTAGCAGAACAGTTCTTACATTTGCAGCATATTCACATAAGTTACATTTATGTTGCTTCAAATTTAAATGAATCGAGTCTATATGATCTTTCAGTTTATATTTGTCATTTGTAGCATAATCACATAAGAAACATTTATGTTGCTTCAAATTCAAATGAACAAAATTTATATGACTTCTCAAACGACCTTTTGTATTCGCAGCATAATCACATAAGTTACATTTATGTGGCTTCAGATTTAAATGAGCCCTTTTCATATGATTTAGCAGAACAGTTCTTACATTTGCAGCATATTCACATAAGTTACATTTATGTTGCTTCAAATTTAAATGAATCGAGTCTATATGATCTTTCAGTTTATATTTGTCATTTGTAGCATAATCACATAAGAAACATTTATGTTGCTTCAAATTCAAATGAACAGAATCTATGTGACTTCTCAAACGACCTTTTGTATTCGCAGCATAATCACATAAGTTACATTTATGTGGCTTCAGATTTAAATGAGCCCTTTTCATATGATTTAGCAGAACAGTTCTTACATTTGCAGCATATTCACATAAGTTACATTTATGTTGCTTCAAATTTAAATGAATCGAGTCTATATGATCTTTCAGTTTATATTTGTCATTTGTAGCATAATCACATAAGAAACATTTATGTTGCTTCAAATTCAAATGAACAAAGTTTATATGACTTCTCAAACGACCTTTTGTATTCGCAGCATAATCACATAAGTTACATTTATGTGGCTTCAGATTTAAATGAGCCCTTTTCATATGATTTAGCAGAACAGTTCTTACATTTGCAGCATATTCACATAAGTTACATTTATGTTGCTTCAAATTTAAATGAATCGAGTCTATATGATCTTTCAGTTTATATTTGTCATTTGTAGCATAATCACATAAGAAACATTTATGTTGCTTCAAATTCAAATGAACAGAATCTATGTGACTTCTCAAACGACCTTTTGTATTCGCAGCATAATCACATAAGTTACATTTATGTGGCTTCAGATTTAAATGAGCCCTTTTCATATGTTTTAGCAGAACAGTTCTTATATTTGCAGCATATTCACATAAGTTACATTTATGTTGCTTCAAATTTAAATGAATCGAGTCCATATGACTTTTCATATTAGATTTATGATTTGTAGCAAAATCACATAAGTTACATTTATGTTGCTTCAAATTCAAATGAACTGAGTCCATATGACTATTCATATTAGATTTTAAATTCGCAGCATAATCACATAAGTTACATTTATGTGGTCTCAAATTCAAATGAACCGCGTCTGTATGTTTTTTCAGAATACGTTTTAAATTTGTAGCATAATCGCATAAGCAACATTTATGTTGCTTCAAATTTGAACCCCGAGGCCTTTTAAGAGTTCGTTTTCCAATTTTCTTGGCGACAGATCCGTCTGCGCCCACTCGCTCCGAATTAAATTTACATTTATTGGAAACACTAAATTCTCGACGACGGATTTTAACTTGGGGTTGGAAAAGACTTATCTGCTGATGAAATTGTTCGGATAACCTGCTTGCATCAATTTCACTTTTAATGATACTTTTTCTATCATAAACTCCATTTTCATCGATGAATTGTTCCACGATGTCAACATCATCAACTTTCACTTCCTTGGCTTCCCAAGTCTGTTGATCATCCAAGTGCTCAGAACTGAAACATCAGAATTGTTGCTGTGTTTCTCAAAATTTCAATAAATTCATCTACATCATAGAACAGTGATATTAAAAAATTGAAGGTTGCTTGGAGTGTTGCACATGCGAACTAAAAGATGGAACATATCAAGATGCGTTTATACAGGTTTGCAACTAACTTTGCTTAATTTTGAGGACCATGCTTGGATGATGTTAATTTCATCGCAAATAAAGCAATCAAACAAAGCGGGTAAAATACGGTAAGCAGAACATTTTCTAACCTTTTAATGAAGCTTCTTAAGTTTTTCACTTTGTTTCTAAACGAATTGTATAAATTGTCTCTTAGAAACATGTAAGGAATAATTGAAACAAATTGTAGAAATTACTATTAGACTACAGGCCCATGTTGAAAAAATTATGGGTCATTTGAACCACCCGGTGACCTATCCAGAACGATATAAGAGCTTAAAATAATAAGATTCAGCACTATGCCGTCACTTGTAAGCTGTCCAACTGAGTGCAGGTGAGAATTCGAAAGTACAGGTAGAGTGAGGACATTTTGGTCACATAGTTCTGTACGGCATTCTTACCACCGATAGATCCATGAAAAATAATAAGAAAACGCACAGTGCCTTAAAAAAATGGTGCGCCACAAAGTCGGAATTTTTTTTTTATTTTCCTACAATTACCAGGGTAAATTTGGTCATTTGATTTTGTACGGCATCTGTGTCATACTATTTCAATACTGCTTCTAATCCATTATTCCGCAACGCCGTACAAAAATCATGCGACGAGGGGAAAAAATCGAGGGTTGCAATCCCCTCTCTTTCCGTGGTCCAGAGGGTGATTTGACACAACATGAAATAAATTTAGTTTGAAAGTATTTTATGCATAGATAATATTTTTTCATATGCCGTACATTTTCGTTGGTCCAAAGGGGAAAAAAACTGAAAAAGAAAAAACCCATATAACGAAATGTAAGGTGAAATTTTTTTTATACGGCATTTAGATAGTTTATTTGTACTAATTTTCATAGTCTTTTCGTGATTCTATGTTCCTAGTTAGAAACTATGTTAAATATGGGTTTGTATACTATCGATTTATACCAAAATATAGACATGTTGTCACTGATAATTCCAAAATACAACATATTTTTGACAAGTACTCATGACACTAAAGTTAGCAGGCACCTGTAAAATTTAAGCTTTTATTTCAGAAATGAACATGTGGAAAAAAAATATTTAAAAAATTTGTACTTACAGTCCACTACTGGAACAAACTTTCAATGTTCTGCAAGAATATGTATGCGTTTTATACAACGTAAGGGCAAGAAAAACAGTCAACGAACCAAGGTGTATCATATTTGAGACATTTATATGCCGAAAAGTAGTAATGAAGCTTTCAAATAAACAGCTATGAAATTGGAAGCAACGTCGTTTCCCCCTTGTTTCCGGAAGTTGGAGCAACATCTGAAGAGACGTACCTAAATAGCACAGATTTGGTGTAATGCCTACAAACAAGTACCGTCGATCTTGTTTCCAATAAACTATGGATGGCTTGCTAATGACGATCGGTACGATTTCGATTGGTTTCACGGCGAGGAATGCCCCCAAAAAGTCTGTGACATAACGGAATCTGATGAGGAATCAGGTGAAGAATATAATAACGTCGTAGGTAAATAAATATTTACATCTTTAATTTGTACGCAAGACTTTGATTTTGACAAATACATATTTATGTTTCAGAAAATAATAGAGAAGATAATTCGGACGTCGATGAAGACGTTGATTCCGATAACAACTCGGCAACTGATTCCGATACTGAATAATTTAAAGAAAAACTATATTTTTTATTATCAGCATTAAATTTATCGAATTTTTCGGAAAAATTACCATTTTTTTTATTATTATCATTAAATATATCGAATTTTTCTAAAAAATGATTGTTTTATTCATTCACATCATTACAATGAAACAAATAAATTATATGTATGTATCAATAATGTTTGAAGTATATATTAAACCAAAAAGTATAGAAAACTGTTAATAATGTGATTGACAGTTTCAATTCTTGGACATAATATACACACCGTTTCAGTTCAGTTAGACGTCATAGTGATTTTATCATATTATCAATTGTTCTCTTCAAAAATATGTTAATACCGTATTGCAGGGTAGGCGAACCAATGGCACGCGACACAATATTTTGGGCACGTCACAGAATTAGGTATTTTAAGACGATCGAACGCGATGCTCCTACGCTGCGGAGTGTTGCAAAAAGAATTTATTGCAAGTGCATTCAATGACAGAAATAAACAGTCAACGTCTATGATTAAATTTGTTGACAAAAATTGTAATACAAGCGCGGCAAGTTACGCGGCTGCAAATGTCATTGCTCGGCATGGTAAACCTTTTCAAGAAGGTGAGTTTTCGAAGGAAGCCTGGTTAGCATGCGCGCCCTCTCTTTTTGAAGATTTCGACAATAAAGATAAGATAATTCAGCGCATCAAAGATACTCCTCTATCAAGAAACACAATAAAAGAAAGAATCTTAAAACTGGCCGAAAATATAACAGATCAACAAAAACTTGACATTAAAGATGCTTCTTTTATATCGCTATGTCTTGACGAAAGCACTGACGTCACTAAATCTGCACGTTTAGCTGTTTTTGCTCGGTATTGCGTAGAAAACGTCATTAAGGAAGAATTAATTGCAATAAAATCGTTGCTAACAACTACAAAGGGAACAGATATAAGTACGGCAGTTAAAAATTCACTTGCTGAAAAAGAAATTGATATAAAAAAAATTGTTTCTGTAACAACTGATGGTGCTCCAAGTATGGTGGGTAAAAAAAAAACGGTTTCATAAGTTTATTTCAAGCTGACGTAGGACATTCGATTCTTGAATTCCACTGCATCATTCACCAACAAGTCTCGTGTGCTAAGAGTGGTTTAATATCCCTTGGTAATGTAATGGCGGTAGTTACAAAAATAGTTAACCTTATCTCGTCACAGGCTTTAAACAAGCGAAAATTCGATGCTTTGTTGGACGAAGTCAACTCGGTGTATAATGGCTTACTGATGTATAATAGTGTTCGCTGGTTGAGTCGCGGGAATGTACTTGAAAGATTTGTTGATTGCTTGGAAGAAATCAGACTGTTTTCGCAAAATGAGGGAAAAATTGCACAATACCCACAGTTATTGGACGTTATGTGGCTTTCAAAATTGATGTTTTTTACAGACATATGCCAACATTTAAACACATTAAACGTAAAGCTTCAAGGGACAAACAAAACAATTATTGCCATGATAGATCTCGTTCGCGCTTTTGAGGCAAAACTGCAAGTTTTTAGAAACGATATTATCACAAGAAACTACAAGTATTTTCCAAACTTGAAAAAATATATGAATGATTTAGATATTCACGAGACAGCAGACAAAGAAAAAATGACTGAAGAATTTATTTCTGTGATCGATTCTTTAATCAAGGAATTTTTAGGGAGATTTTCTCAGTTCAAAGAATTGTCGGAAATACTCAAGTTCATTATGTACCCCGATGTGACGTCATTTCATAAACTGAACTTCTCTCAATTTGATTGGTTGGAAATTGAAGAATTTGAAATGCAGCTGATTGATTTCCAATCTAGTTCAATAGGGATTCAAAAATTTATTCAAACAAGGAAAGAGTTGGAATTAATTGAAACTGAAAGATCGACAAGTAATTTAAGTAAAAATGCTAATAATAAACTTCTGGAAACATGGAATGCGTTACCAGACACATTTAACTGTTTGAAGAAGCTGGCTCATGCTATTTTAACCATGTTTTCATCTACATATGCCTGCGAGTCATTATTTTCAGAGATGAATAACATTAAAAACTCGGTAAGAAACCGTTTGACAGATGAATCTAGATCAGCACGCATTTTGCTAAAAGTAACATCTTACAACCCTAACATAAATTATTTGTCATCTAACCTGCAGCAACAGAAGTCACACTAATTTTACTGAAATTTAATATAAACATACCAAAATGTACCTCTTTTGCTTACTTTATTTAATGAAGAGTTTTGATAGTATTTATAATTATTATTTTCCAAATAATCAGAAAGTCAAAATTATTTGATGGCACGCGAATGACCCCATTAAACTTTCTTTCAGAAAAAATGGCACGTTGATGCATAAAGGTTCGCCTACCCTGCCGTATTGTATCAGATGGCCATAAAGTACCCTTAAAATTGTAGCGTCACTTTCATCAGCCTAAAAGATATGGTCTGCATAAAAATGTACGGCATCATTTTTTCCTAATTTATCTATGTTAATACTATATTTAAAACAAGGGATAAAATGTAGAAAACTGCTATATTTAATTATTCTATGATATTTAAACTTTTACAATAATTGACAAAATTTCAGTTTTTTTATTTCTCGTTAATTTTTTTAGAACGGTTTCTTTTGAACGGCAATACTATATAACAATTGTATTTTACAATATCATGTTAAAAAAAAAAAGTTCCCGTACAGGATCAAATGATTTTATAGCTCTAAAAATCAAGGATACGATGAAATTAAGATAATTATTGATATACATTCAAATGAACAATCATTTTTTGACGGCATTATTTTTAATAGTACTTTTGAGTGCTAGATAATGTTTTGGAACCGAAGCCGTATTTTTTCAAATCACCCCTTGGACCACGGGAAGAGAGGGGATTGCAACCCTCGATTTTTTCCCCTTGTCGCATGATTTTTGTACGGCGTTGCGGAATAATGGATTAGAAGCAGTATTGAAATAGTATGACACAGATGCCGTACAAAACCAAATGACCAAATTTACTCTGGTAATTGTCGGAAAATAAAAAAAAAATTCCGACTTTGTGGCGCACCATTTTTTTACGGCATTGCGCGTTTTCTTATTATTTTTCATGGATCAATCGATGGTAAGAATGCCGTACAAAAATATGTGACCAAAATGTACTCACTCTACCTGTACTTTCGAATTCTCACCTGCACTCAGTTGGACAGCTTACAAGTGACGGCATAGTGCTGAATCTTATTATTTTAAGCTCTTATATCGTTCTGGATAGGTCACCGGGTGGTTCAAATGACCCATAATTTTTTCAACATGGGCCTGTAGTCTATATGTTTTACTACCGATAAACATATATATTACACATTATCTTGTGACTCGAGTTTCGGGAAGTGAACTATTCCATCATCGGACAACTGAAGACCTAACAGTGGTACAGAGGTATTTAAACAAAAGTGATACATATTTTGAATATTTCAATAGATTCTTGGTAACACCTAATAGTGGTACAGAGGTTTACAAGCGGAACGTGATAAAAAACCGGGTTAAAAAAGAGGGGCCTTCTAACAGATATCGGAATGTCGGTAATCTACAAAGAAGGTTGTTAAACAGATGGTACCCATTTAAATTTCTGAAATAATTTTTGGGGTTGCATAGCTCCGTACGGTCATTCATTATTTTGTTGTATATCTCAAATATTTGGATTGACATATCTCCATACAGTCATTAATTATATTTTACATTACTTTTATTGTGAACGAATTTGAAAATTTCAATAATCAATTTTCTTTTCGTTTGAATCTACATGTAAAATTTTTCATAAGATTTTCACGTTTAAGAGAAAAAATAGGAAATTCAAACAAGTGTTTTATTTTATAATGACAATTAATTTCTTATTTCATTCCATTTAAAAATGAACCATCACAAAGTAAAGGAAGACTCCATCCAATATATATATTATCATTTCAGTCCATATTTGATAGAAGTACTCAAATAAAATTAAACAATTATTTCTGGATACTTCAATATACAATATATATATATTAAAAATCATTTATTAAAATAGTACCATATTATTTACAATAAATTTAAAATAAACATATATTTTTAACGACAACCAACATACATTCATGAAGTGACAAGTTTTGTCACTTCATGAATTTATAAATATTAAAGTACATAAACAGCTTTTCCATTTGATTTTGAACTCGCTTCATAGTGATTTTTTTATAGGTGTGGTACTTGCTGGAATTTCCAGAAGCTCTTTTTTCAGAACGTAATCAGTCATGTCATTATTTGAAGCGAATACTTTGGCCAGATGCTCAATAAATTGTTATGCAATTTCTTAACCGGTTCTTGACCATTTCATTGTTAATCCTGTCATGTTGCTCAACGGTGGTACGTGTTTCATTGGTCTTTTTAAGTTTTTTATAGGTTCCGACGCTGAATTATCATATCTTTCGAGATTAGTAACATACTCATTGAATGATTTCTCCCTAGCATCTTTAATTTTGAATTTCAATTCGTGTGTTATCCTATTGAAGGTGTAGAGCGTACGAACTTTGGGACTGACTTTTCTTATTTGTAGAAAAATTCACATAAGTGACAGTTATGTTGCTTCAAATTTAAATGAACCAAAACTAGACGCACTTTGAAACTACCTTTCCCACTTGTGAAATATTTGCGTGTCATTTCCGTTGCTTAAAAATGAACCGAATATATATGGTTTCTTAAAGCGGATTTTTGTGATGTAGCATAATCGCACAAATTACATACGTGATGCTTTAAATTTGAATGAACTGTATCTATATGATCCTTGAGACCCCTCGTTCTATATGCGGAATATTTACACAAGTGACATTCGTTTTGCTTCAAATTTGAATGAACCGAGTTTACATGTTTTTTTAGATTCGATTCTTGATTAGCAGCATATTCACATAAGTGACACTTATATTGATTCAAATTTAAATGAATTGAATTTATATGATTCTTCATATGAATTTTTTTACTAGTAGTATAATCACATAAGTTACATTTATGATGCTTGAAATTTATATGAACTCTGTCGATATGTAGATTTAGACGACTTTTTATTTTTGCAGCATAATCGCATAAGTTACATGGATATGGTCTCAAATTCAAATGAACAGAATCTATGTGACTTCTCAAACGACCTTTTGTATTCGCAGCATAATCACATAAGTTACATTTATGTTCCTTCAAATTTAAATGAGCCCTTTTCATATGTTTTAGCAGAACAGTTCTTACATTTGCAGCATATTCACATGAGTTACATTTATGTTGCTTCAAATTTAAATGAATCGAGTCTATATGATCTTTCAGTTTATATTTGTCATTTGTAGCATAATCACATAAGAAACATTTATGTTGCTTCAAATTCAAATGAACAGAATCTATGTGACTTCTCAAACGACCTTTTTTATTCGCAGCATAATCACATAAGTTACATTTATGTGGCTTCAGATTTAAATGAGCCCTTTTCATATGTTTTAGCAGAACAGTTCTTATATTTGCAGCATATTCACATAAGTTACATTTATGTTGCTTCAAATTTAAATGAATCGAGTCTATATGATCTTTCAGTTTATATTTGTCATTTGTAGCACAATCACATAAGAAACATTTATGTTGCTTCAAATTCAAATGAACAGAATCTATGTGACTTCTCAAACGACCTTTTTTATTCGCAGCATAATCACATAAGTTACATTTATGTGGCTTCAGATTTAAATGAGCCCTTTTCATATGTTTTAGCAGAACAGTTCTTACATTTGCAGCATATTCACATAAGTTACATTTATGTTGCTTCAAATTTAAATGAATCGAGTCTATATGATCTTTCAGTTTATATTTGTCATTTGTAGCATAATCACATAAGAAACATTTATGTTGCTTCAAATTCAAATGAACAGAATCTATGTGACTTCTCAAACGACCTTTTTTATTCGCAGCATAATCACATAAGTTACATTTATGTGGCTTCAGATTTAAATGAGCCCTTTTCATATGTTTTAGCAGAACAGTTCTTACATTTGCAGCATATTCACATAAGTTACATTTATGTTGCTTCAAATTTAAATGAATCGAGTCTATATGATCTTTCAGTTTATATTTGTCATTTGTAGCACAATCACATAAGAAACATTTATGTTGCTTCAAATTCAAATGAACAGAATCTATGTGACTTCTCAAACGACCTTTTTTATTCGCAGCATAATCACATAAGTTACATTTATGTGGCTTCAGATTTAAATGAGCCCTTTTCATATGTTTTAGCAGAACAGTTCTTATATTTGCAGCATATTCACATAAGTTACATTTATGTTGCTTCAAATTTAAATGAATCGAGTCTATATGATCTTTCAGTTTATATTTGTCATTTGTAGCATAATCACATAAGAAACATTTATGTTGCTTCAAATTCAAATGAACAGAATCTATGTGACTTCTCAAACGACCTTTTTTATTCGCAGCATAATCACATAAGTTACATTTATGTGGCTTCAGATTTAAATGAGCCCTTTTCATATGTTTTAGCAGAACAGTTCTTACATTTGCAGCATATTCACATAAGTTACATTTATGTTGCTTCAAATTTAAATGAATCGAGTCTATATGATCTTTCAGTTTATATTTGTCATTTGTAGCACAATCACATAAGAAACATTTATGTTGCTTCAAATTCAAATGAACAGAATCTATGTGACTTCTCAAACGACCTTTTTTATTCGCAGCATAATCACATAAGTTACATTTATGTGGCTTCAGATTTAAATGAGCCCTTTTCATATGTTTTAGCAGAACAGTTCTTATATTTGCAGCATATTCACATAAGTTACATTTATGTTGCTTCAAATTTAAATGAATCGAGTCCATATGACTTTTCATATTAGATTTATGATTTGTAGCAAAATCACATAAGTTACATTTATGTTGCTTCAAATTCAAATGAACAAAGTTTATATGTTTTCTCAGTTGATCTTTTATAGTTGCAGCATAATCACATAAGAAACATTTATGTCGCTTCAAATTTAAATGAACAAAGTCTACATGCCTTTTCAAGCAACCTTTTATATTTGTAGCATAATCACATAAGTTACATTTATGTCGCTTCAGATTTAAATGAACTGAGTCCATATGACTATTCATATTAGATTTTAAATTCGCAGCATAATCACATAAGTTACATTTATGTGGTCTCAAATTCAAATGAACCGCGTCTGTATGTTTTTTCAGAATACGTTTTAAATTTGTAGCATAATCGCATAAGCAACATTTATGTTGCTTCAAATTTGAACCCCGAGGCCTTTTAAGAGTTTGTTTTCCAATTTTTTTGGCGACAGATCCGTCTGCGCCCACTCGCTCCGAATTAAATTTACATTTATTGGAAACACTAAATTCTCGACGACAGATTTTAACTTGCGGTTGGAAAAGACTTATCTGCTGATGAAATTGTTCGGATAACCTGCTTGCATCAATTTCACTTTTAATGATACTTTTTCTATCATAAACTCCATTTTCATCGATGAATTGTTCCACGATGTCAACATCATCAACTTTCACTTCCTTGGCTTGCCAAGTCTGTTGATCATCCAAGTGCTCAGAACTGAAACATCAGAATTGTTGCTGTGTTTCTCAAAATTTCAATAAATTCATCTACATCATAGAACAGTGATATTAAAAAATTGAAGGTTGCTTGGAGTGTTGCACATGCGAACTAAAAGATGAAACATATCAAGATGCGTTTATACAGGTTTGCAACTAACTTTGCTTAATTTTGAGGACCATGCTTGGATGATGTCAATTTCATCGCAAATAAAACAATCAAACAAAGCGGGTAAAATACGGTAAGCAGAACATTTTCTAACCTTTTAATGAAGCTTCTTAAGTTTTTCACTTTGTTTCTAAACGAATTGTATAAATTGTCTCTTAGAAACATGTAAGGAATAATCGAAACAAATTGTAGAAATTACTATTAGACTACA
The DNA here is from genome assembly GCA_034642435.1 of Megalocaria dilatata. NCBI lineage: Eukaryota > Metazoa > Arthropoda > Insecta > Coleoptera > Coccinellidae > Megalocaria > Megalocaria dilatata. The sequence goes on along the minus strand of CM067862.1, from coordinate 42,566,434 downwards.
GGCCCATGTTGAAAAAATTATGGGTCATTTGAACCACCCGGTGACCTATCCAGAACGATATAAGAGCTTAAAATAATAAGATTCAGCACTATGCCGCCACTTGTAAGCTGTCCAACTGAGTGCAGGTGAGAATTCGAAAGTACAGGTAGAGTGAGTACATTTTGGTCACATAGTTCTGTACGGCATTCTTACCACCGATAAATCCATGAAAAATAATAAGAAAACGCGCAATGCCGTAAAAAAATGGTGCGCCACATAGTCGGAATATTTTTTTTATTTTCCTACAATTACCAGGGTAAATTTGGTCATTTGATTTTGTACGGCATCTGTGTCATACTATTTCAATACTGCTTCTAATCCATTATTCCGCAACGCCGTACAAAAATCATGCGACGAGGGGAAAAAATCGAGGGTTGCAATCCCCTCTCTTTCCGTGGTCCAGGGGGTGATTTGACACAACATGAAATAAATTTAGTTTGAAAGTATTTTATGCATAGATAATATTTTTTCATATGCCGTACATTTTCGTTGGTCCAAAGGGGAAAAAAACTGAAAAAGAAAAAACCCATATAACGAAATGTAAGGTGAAATTTTTTTTATACGGCATTTAGATAGTTTATTTGTACTAATTTTCATAGTCTTTTCGTGATTCTATGTTCCTAGTTAGAAACTATGTTAAATATGGTTTTGTATACTATTGATTTATACCAAAATATAGACATGTCGTCACTGATAATTCCAAAATACAACATATTTTTGACAAGTACTCATGACACTAAAGTTAGCAGGCACCTGTAAAATTTAAGCTTTTATTTCAGAAATGAACAAGTGGAAAAAAAATATTTAAAAAATTTGTACTTACAGTCCACTACTGGAACAAACTTTCAATGTTCTGCAAGAATATGTATGCGTTTTATACAACGTAAGGGCAAGAAAAACAGTCAACGAAGCAAGGTGTATCATATTTGAGACATTTATATGCCGAAAAGTAGTAATGAAGCTTTCAAATAAACAGCTATGAAATTGGAAGCAACGTCGTTTCCCCCTTGTTTCCGGAAGTTGGAGCAACATCTGAAGAGACGTACCTAAATAGCACAGATTTGGTGTAATGCCTACAAACAAGTACCGTCGATCTTGTTTCCAATAAACTATGGATGGCTTGCTAATGACGATCGGTACGATTTCGATTGGTTTCACGGCGAGGAATGCCCCCAAAAAGTCTGTGACATAACGGAATCTGATGAGGAATCAGGTGAAGAATATAATAACGTCGTAGGTAAATAAATATTTACATCTTTAATTTGTACGCAAGACTTTGATTTTGACAAATACATATTTATGTTTCAGAAAATAATAGAGAAGATAATTCGGACGTCGATGAAGACGTTGATTCCGATAACAACTCGGCAACTGATTCCGATACTGAATAATTTAAAGAAAAACTATATTTTTTATTATCAGCATTAAATTTATCGAATTTTTCGGAAAAATTACCATTTTTTTTATTATTATCATTAAATATATCGAATTTTTCTAAAAAATGATTGTTTTATTCATTCACATCATTACAATGAAACAAATAAATTATATGTATGTATCAATAATGTTTGAAGTATATATTAAACCAAAAAGTATAGAAAACTGTTAATAATGTGATTGACAGTTTCAATTCTTGGACATAATATACACACCGTTTCAGTTCAGTTAGACGTCATAGTGATTTTATCATATTATCAATTGTTCTCTTCAAAAATATGTTAATACCGTATTGCAGGGTAGGCGAACCAATGGCACGCGACACAATATTTTGGGCACGTCGCAGAATTAGGTATTTTAAGACGATGCTCCTACGCTGCGGAGTGTTGCAAAAAGAATTTATTGCAAGTGCATTCAATGACAGAAATAAACAGTCAACGTCTATGATTAAATTTGTTGACAAAAATTGTAATACAAGCGCGGCAAGTTACGCGGCTGCAAATGTCATTGCACGGCATGGTAAACCTTTTCAAGAAGGTGAGTTTTCGAAGGAAGCCTGGTTAGCATGCGCGCCCTCTCTTTTTGAAGATTTCGACAATAAAGATAAGATAATTCAGCGCATCAAAGATACTCCTCTATCAAGAAACACAATAAAAGAAAGAATCTTAAAACTGGCCGAAAATATAACAGATCAACAAAAAAATTGACATTAAAGATGCTTCTTTTATATCGCTATGTCTTGACGAAAGCACTGACGTCACTAAATCTGCACGTTTAGCTGTTTTTGCTCGGTATTGCGTAGAAAACGTCATTAAGGAAGAATTAATTGCAATAAAATCGTTGCTAACAACTACAAAGGGAACAGATATAAGTACGGCAGTTAAAAATTCACTTGCTGAAAAAGAAATTGATATAAAAAAAATTGTTTCTGTAACAACTGATGGTGCTCCAAGTATGGTGGGTAAAAAAAACGGTTTCATAAGTTTATTTCAAGCTGACGTAGGACATTCGATTCTTGAATTCCACTGCATCATTCACCAACAAGTCTCGTGTGCTAAGAGTGGTTTAATATCCCTTGATAATGTAATGGCGGTAGTTACAAAAATAGTCAACCTTATCTCGTCACAGGCTTTAAACAAGCGAAAATTCGATGCTTTGTTGGACGAAGTCAACTCGGTGTATAATGGCTTACTGATGTATAATAGTGTTCGCTGGTTGAGTCGCGGGAATGTACTTGAAAGATTTGTTGATTGCTTGGAAGAAATCAGACTGTTTTCGCAAAATGAGGGAAAAATTGCACAATACCCACAGTTATTGGACGTTATGTGGCTTTCAAAATTGATGTTTTTTACAGACATATGCCAACATTTAAACACATTAAACGTAAAGCTTCAAGGGACAAACAAAACAATTATTGCCATGATAGATCTCGTTCGCGCTTTTGAGGCAAAACTGCAAGTTTTTAGAAACGATATTATCACAAGAAACTACAAGTATTTTCCAAACTTGAAAAAATATATGAATGATTTAGATATTCACGAGACAGCAGACAAAGAAAAAATGACTGAAGAATTTATTTCTGTGATCGATTCTTTAATCAAGGAATTTTTAGGGAGATTTTCTCAGTTCAAAGAATTGTCGGAAATACTCAAGTTCATTATGTACCCCGATGTGACGTCATTTCATAAACTGAACTTCTCTCAATTTGATTGGTTGGAAATTGAAGAATTTGAAATGCAGCTGATTGATTTCCAATCTAGTTCGATACGGATTCAAAAATTTATTGAAACAAGGAAAGAGTTGGAATTAATTGAAACTGAAAGATCGACAAGTAATTTGAGTAAAAATGCTAATAATAAACTTCTGGAAACATGGAATGCGTTACCAGACACATTTAACTGTTTGAAGAAGCTGGCTCATGCTATTTTAACCATGTTTTCATCTACATATGCCTGCGAGTCATTATTTTCAGAGATGAATAACATTAAAAACTCGGTAAGAAACCGTTTGACAGATGAATCTAGTTCAGCATGCATTTTGCTAAAAGTAACATCTTACAACCCTAACATAAATTATTTGTCATCTAACCTGCAGCAACAGAAGTCACACTAATTTTACTGAAATTTAATATAAACATACCAAAATGTACCTCTTTTGCTTACTTTATTTAATAAAGAGTTTTGATAGTATTTATAATTATTATTTTCCAAATAATCAGAAAGTCAAAATTATTTGATGGCACGCGAATGACCCCATTAAACTTTCTTTCAGAAAAAATGGCACGTTGATGCATAAAGGTTCGCCTACCCTGCCGTATTGTATCAGATGGCCATAAAGTACCCTTAAAATTGTAGCGCCACTTTCATCAGCCTAAAAGATATGGTCTGCATAAAAACGTACGGCATCATTTTTTCCTAATTTATCTATGTTAATACTATATTTAAAACAAGGGATAAAATGTAGAAAACTGCTATATTTCATTATTCTATGATATTTAAACTTTTACAATAATTGACAAAATTTCAGTTTTTTTATTTCTCGTTAATTTTTTTAGAACGGTTTCTTTTGAACGGCAATACTATATAACAATTGTATTTTACAATATCATGTTAAAAAAAAAAAGTTCCCGTACAGGATCAAATGATTTTATAGCTCTAAAAATCAAGGATACGATGAAATTAAGATAATTATTGATATACATTCAAATGAACAATCAGTTTTTGACGGCATTATTTTTAATAGTACTTTTGAGTGCTAGATAATGTTTTGGAACCGAAGCCGTATTTTTTCAAATCACCCCTCGGAAAGAGAGGGGATTGCAACCCTCGATTTTTTCCCCTTGTCGCATGATTTTTGTACGGCGTTGCGGAATAATGGATTAGAAGCAGTATTGAAATAGTATGACACAGATGCCGTACAAAATCAAATGACCAAATTTACTCTGGTAATTGTCGGAAAATAAAAAAAAAATTCCGACTATGTGGCGCACCATTTTTTTACGGCATTGCGCGTTTTCTTATTATTTTTCATGGATCAATCAATGGTAAGAATGCCGTACAAAAATATGTGACCAAAATGTACTCACTCTACTTGTACTTTCGAATTCTCACCTGCACTCAGTTGGACAGCTTACAAGTGACGGCATAGTGCTGAATCTTATTATTTTAAGCTCTTATATCGTTCTAGATAGGTCACCGGGTGGTTCAAATGACCCATAATTTTTTCAACATGGGCCTGTAGTCTATATGTTTTACTACCGATTTTATTATTATTATTATTATTATCCTGATACTCCTAGATCTTCTGTAAAGATCCCTCAGAAGCTTTTTCAGCTTGTGCGAGTTAGGAGTTCAGTTGTGTTCTGTGTAGGCTTTGTTACTGCGATCTTGCGCCACTTTAGGTCACAGCACTGTTAATTTTTGACCCAACAGTGAAATGGTGGCAGATACCCGTCCAACTAGAAAATTTCTTTTCTACCTACAGGATTCGAACCCGGACCTCCCGGTCACGAGTCCGATGCTCTCCCGCTGAGCTATCCACACCGATAAAAATATATATTACACATTTTCTTGTGACTCGAGTTTCGGGAAGTGAACTATTCCATCATCGGACAACTGAAGACCTAACAGTGGTACAGAGGTATTTAAACAAAAGTGATACATATTTTGAATATTTCAATAGATTCTTGGTAACACCTAATAGAGGTACAGAGGTTTACAAGCGGAATGTGATAAAAAACCGGGTTAAACAAGAGGGACCTTCTAACAGATATGGGAATGTTGGCAATCTACAAAGAAGGTTGTTAAACAGATGGTACCCATTTAAATATCTGAAATAATTTTTGGGGTTGCATAGCTCCGTACGGTCATTCATTATTTTGTTGTATATCTTTAATATTTGGATTGACATATCTCCATACAGTCATTAATTATATTTTACATTACTTTTATTGTGAACGAATTTGAAAATTCCAATAATTAATTTTCTTTTCGTTTGAATCTACATGTAAAATTTTTCATAAGATTTTCACGTTTAAGAGAAAAAATAGGAAATTCAATGTTAATCTAGAGGAACACGAGGGGCCATTGAGAGAGAACAGTGGTTTATTCGTCATCGCATCGCACTGAGGTTTTGATTCTTCCACTGGTCCACTGGACCGGCGTTGTTTATAGATTAGGATTGAATTTCCTATGTTTCTCTCCATCTTTCCCACACCTGTATATAATAGTTTAAATAAAGCTCGTTTTAAAATTTAAACACTACGAAATTCGAGTCACTATGTAGTCAGTTAATAATTATGACAGAAAACTAAGTAATTTCTTATTTCATTCCATTTAAAAATGAACTATCACAAAGTAATGGAAGACTCCATCCAATATATATATTATCATTTCAGTCCATATTTGATAGAAGTACTCAAATAAAATTAAACAATTATTTCTGGATACTTCAATATACAATATATATATATTAAAAATCATTTATTAAAATAGTACCATATTATTTACAATAAATATAAAATACACATATATTTTTAACGACAACCAACATACATTCATGAAGTAACAAGTTTTGTCACTTCATGAATTTATAAATATAAAAGTACATAAACAGCTTTTCCATTTAATTTTGAACACGCTTCATAGCGATTTTTTTATAGGTGTGGTACTTGCTGGAATTTCCAGAAGCTCTTTTTTCAGAACGTAATCAGTCATGTCATTATTTGAAGCGAATACTTTGGCCAGATGCTCAATAAATTGTTATGCAATTTCTTAACCGGTTCTTGACCATTTCATTGTTAATCCTGTCATGTTGCTCAACGGTGGTACGTGTTTAATTGGTCTCTTTAAGTTTTTTATAGGTTCCGACGCTGAATTATCATATCTTTCGAGATTCGTAACATACTCATTGAATGATTTCTCCCTCGCATCTTTAATTTTGAATTTCAATTCGTCCGTTATCCTATTGAAGGTGGAGAGCGTACGAACTTTGGGACTGACTTTTCTTATTTGTAGAAAAATTCACATAAGTGACAGTTATGTTGCTTCAAATTTAAACGAACCAAAACTAGACGAACTTTGAAACAACTTTTCCCACTTGTGAAATACTTGCGTGTCATTTCCGTTGCTTAAAAATGAACCGAATATATATGGTTTCTTAAAGCGGATTTTTGTGATGTAGCATAATCGCACAAATTACATACGTGATGCTTCAAATTTGAATGAACCGAGTTTACATGTTTTTTTAGGTTCGATTTTTGATTTGCAGCATATTCACATAAATGACACTTATATTGATTCAAATTTAAATGAATTGAATTTATATGATTCTTCATATGAATTTTTTTACTAGTAGTATAATCACATAAATTACATTTATGATGCTTGAAACTTATATGAACTCTGTCGATATGTAGATTTAGACGACTCTTTATTTTTGCAGCATAATCGCATAAGTTACATGGATATGGTCTCAAATTCAAATGAACAGAATCTATGTGACTTCTCAAACGACCTTTTGTATACGCAGCATAATCACATAAGTTACATTGATCTGATCTCAAATTTAAATGAGCCCTTTTCATATGATTTAGCAGAACAGTTCTTACATTTGCAGCATATTCACATAAGTTACATTTATGTTGCTTCAAATTGAAATGAACCGAGTTTATATGATCTTTCAGTAGATATTTGTCATTTGTAGCATAATCACATAAGAAACATTTATGTTGCTTCAAATTCAAATGAACAAAGTTTATATGACTTCTCAAACAACCTTTTGTATTCGCAGCATAATCACATAAGTTACATTTATGTAGTCTCAAATTCAAATGAACACTGTCTGTATGACTTCTCAAACGACCTTTTTTATTTGTAGCATAATCACATAAGACACATTTATGAGGCTTCAAATTTAAATGAATCGAGTCCATATGACTTTTCATATTAGATTTATGATTTGTAGCAAAATCACATAAGAAACATTTATCTTGCTTCAAATTCAAATGAACCGAGTTAATATGTTTTTTCAGAATACGTTTTAAATTTGTAGCATAATCGCATAAGCAACATTTATGTTGCTTCAAATTTGAACCCCGAGGCCTTTTAAGAGTTCGTTTTCCAATTTTTTTGGCGACAGATCCGTCTGCGCCCACTCGCTCCGAATTAAATTTACATTTATTGGAAACACTAAATTCTCGACGACGGATTTTAACTTGGGGTTGGAAAAGACTTATCTGCTGATGAAATTGTTCGGATAACCTGCTTGTATTAATTTCACTTTTAATGATATTCTTTCTATCATAAACTCCATTTTCATCGATGAATTGTTCCACCATGTCAACATCATCAACTTTCACTTTCTTGGTTTGCCAAGTCTGTTGATCATCCAAGTGCTCAGAACTGAAACATCAGAATTGTTGCTGTGTTTCTCAAAATTTCAATAAATTCATCTACATCATAGAACAGTGATATTCAAACATTGAAGGTTGCTTGGAGTGTTGCACATGCCAGCTAAAAGATGGAACATATCAAGATACATTTATACAGGTTTGCAACTAACTTTGCTTAATTTTGAGGACCATGCTTGGATGATGTTAATTTCATTGCAAATAAAGCAATCAAACAAAGCGGGTAAAATACGGTAAGCAGAACATTTTCTAACCTTTTAATGAAGCTTCTTAAGTTTTTCACTTTGTTTCTAAACGAATTGTATAAATTGTCTCTTAGAAACATGTAAGGAATAATTAAAACAAATTGTAGAAATTACTATGTTTTACTACCAATAAAAATATGACAACTGAAGACCTAACAGTGGTACAGAGGTATTTAAACAAAAGTGATACAAAGTTTGAATATTTCAATAGATTCTAGGTAACACCTAATAGTGGTACAGAGGTTTACAAGCGGAACGTTATAAAAAACCGGGTTAAAAAAGAGGGAGCTTCTAACAGATATCGGAATGTCGGCAATCGACAAAGAAGGTTGTTAAACAGATGATACCCATTTAAATATCTGAAATAATTTTTGGGGTTACATAGCTCCGTACAGTCATTCATTATTTTGTTGTATATCTCAAATATTTGGATTTACAAAGCTCCATACAGTCACTCATTATTTTTTAAATTATTTTTATTGTGGAAGAATTTGAAAATTTCAATAATCAAGTTTCTTTTCTTTTGAATCTACATGTGAAATTTTCTTAAGATTTTCTTTTGTCGGAAGGAATTACTGTTTTCTAAAGAATGAGTGGCAAAAGTTGAAAAGTAAACAAAATTTCAACTTTTGCCACTCATTCTTTAGAAAACAGTAATTTTCTAAAGAATGAGTGGCAAAAGTTGAAAAGTAAACAAAAATTCAACTTTTGCCACTCATTCTTTAGAAAACAGTAATTCCTTTTGACAAAAGAAAATCTTAAGAAAATTTCACATGTAGATTCAAAAGAAAAGAAACTTGATTATTGAAATTTTCAAATTCTTCCACAATAAAAATAATTTAAAAAATAATGAGTGACTGTATGGAGCTTTGTAAATGCAAATATTGGAGATATACAACAAAATAATGTAAAAATAATGAATGACCGTACGGAGCTATGCAACCCCAAAAATTATTTGAGATATTTAAATGGGTACCATCTGTTTAACAACCTTCTTTGTCGATTGCCGACATTCCCATATCTGTTAGAAGGTCCCTCTTTTTTAACCCGGTTTTTTATCACGTTCCGCTTGTAAACCTCTGTATCACTACTACTAGGTGTTACCTAAAATCTATTGAAATATTCATAATTTGTATCACTTTTGTTTAAATACCTCTGTACCACTGTCAGGTCTTCAGTTGTCTGATGATGGGATAGTTCACTTCCCGAAACTCGAGTCACAAGAAAATGTGTAATATACATTCTGTCAAGAAAGTACCGGGAATTATCGATTTAAATCTGGCGGGGCAATGAGGCAAAACATATCCAATTTTCAGATCAATCGAATAAGTACGCTCTGAGAACATCAATTTTTTCTAATTTTCAGTATTTTTCGATTTACTCCGAAGTGGTTATAGATAAAGACCTGAAACTCGCAGCATCGAAGTATCTCATGGGTACAAACATTCCCTGAAAAAATGAGCCCGATCCCTATCTGGGGCAGATTCGGTATACTTATCGTCCCACGGCCTTTAAGATAATATTTTTGTCATAGAGGCAACTTGTTTGAAAAACAAACTGGCTTCCATCAAATTCACCATTATACTTCTATTTAACTCGCCAAGTTAATGAACATATTTGACCATCTACTTACTTCAGGTGTAATTAATCGTTTAAACAGATTTTCTAACAAAGCATCACTCTGATAAAACCATTGGAAGTTGAAACGTGGTTTCATCTACCGTGATAACTTAATTAAAACTATTTCAGCAGCACGTAAGAAAATTGTCCATGTTCACTGTGAATTTTCCATTTTCACTAGACTATCCCCTTTTCAGTAACAAGTAAATTTTAAGAACCGAGACAATCAAAAACAAGTAAATTGTTTACAAGTTTCTTCACGCACGATTCTTCAGGCGTAAGTCGAATTTCATTATATTTTCCACTTTTATCTAACACTTGTGACAATTATATATTAGAAATATATTTTCAGTGAATTCAGTAATTTTCATTAACGCCAACGAATACTGTACTTACGTATCCCAGGCTTGATTTTTCCGATAAATTCATTTCACACCATTTTTCATTTTCACAACTCGAATAGGATCACTATGTTCACTCGATATTTTAGAAATTTCGTTCAACTCTTCACCTAAACTCGCGAAAATCGTCTTTCACGTAAGATATATCCAACCACATTAATCACGCTCACTTATCACTAGGTTTCACGTCACTATTCGAAATTAAACTAGAAATAGTACATAATTGCGATCCGTTCTTGACGCGCTCTCATATAAAACTGATTAAATACTTGACCAGTCCCTAAATCACCCCTGACGCACGGCGTTACGTAACTGACCAGTCCAATATTCTAGTAACATATACGGGGTATATCCGAAAGTACTACTCTGTCAAGAAAGTACCGGGAATTATCGATTTAAATCTGGCGGGGCAATGAGGCAGGTAAAATTTTTTTTCCTAGGTTGGTACCACTGTCCTTAATTACTATGCCAAGCTTGAGCGGGATCTGTCAACTAGTGTGTTTGCAACAGCTGATTAAGTCAGTCGATGTCAGAGTGCGTGCCGATTTTTACTATGGCTGATTACGTTGAGCAAAGAATTTGTTTAAAGTTTTTTGTTGCAAAAGAATTTTCGTGTGCCGATGCATTGAAAATGTTGCAAAAGGCCTTTGGTGATAATGCTCTATCGAAAACTCGTGCATATCAGTGGTACAGAGCCTTCAAGGACGGTCGTGAAGTGGCCGCCCATCGACGGCTTCGATCGATAAAATTAAGGAAAGGGTGCTGGAAAACCGTCGTACCAGCTTGAGAGAGATAGCACATGATCTTAAGATATCCCACGAGTCCGCACGTACGATTTTGATTGATATTTTGGGCATGAGAAAGGTGGCCGCACGACTCGTACCGAAAGACCTGAATTTTCTTCAAAAACGTCATCGCGAACAGGTTGCTTCAGACATGCTGGATCGCTGTAATTCCGATTCTACATTCATGGAACGCATTATAACTGGTGATGAGACCTGGGTCTAGAAGTACGATATGCAAACAAGCCAGCAATCATCGGAATGGGTGGCAAAAAATGAGCCGAAACCGAAAAAACCACGCCAAAGCCGCTCGAAAATGAAGCTGAATGATGCTCATTGTTTTCTTCGATATCCGTGGCGTGGTGCACTACGAATTCGTTCCAGAGGGTCAGACGGTAAACAAGGAGTATTACCTAGGCGTTATGAAACGTTTGCGTGAGCGTATCCGTAAGAGGCGGCCAAATTTGTGGGCGAACAACTCATGGATTTTGCATGACGATAACGCGCCTTCTCACCGAGCTACGATTGTGACTGACTTTCTCGCCAAAAACTCAACAAACGTGCTTCAGCAACCACCGTATTCGCCGGATTTGGCTCCCTGCGACTTTTTCCTCTTCCCAAAACTAAAATTGCCCCTTCGTGGCACCCGTTTTGAGTCGATTGAAGCCATAAAACAAAATTCGGCGCGAGAGCTAAAGTCCATCCCGGAAAGCGCCTATAAAACATGTTTCGATAATTGGAAGTGCCGTTGGCATAGATGTATTGGAGCAAATTGAGCCTATTCTGAAGGCGACCCAATAAATTTTGACGATTAAATGTAAAAATCTTGTTTTAATCGAAAATTCCCGGTACTTTCTTGACAGAGTAGTACAACAAAATAATGAATGAGTGTACAGAGCTATGTAACCCCAAAAATTATTTGAGATATTTAAATGGGTATCATCTGTTTAACAACCTTCTTTGTCGATTGTCGACATTCCGATATCTGTTAGAAGGCCCCCTCTTTTTAACCCGGTTTTTTATCACGTTCCGCTTGTAAACCTCTGTACCACTATTAGGTGTTACCTAGAATCTATTGAAATATTCAAAATTTGTATCACTTTTGTTTAAATACCTCTGAACCACTGTTAGGTCTTCAGTTGTCTGATGATGGGATAGTTCATTTCCCGAAACTCGAGTCACAAGAAAATGTGTAAAATATATTTTTATTGGTAGTAAAACATAGTAATTTCTACAATTTGTTTTAATTATGATCAACTACCAAATAGTAACAGCTGAAACAATTTAATATGTAAGGAATATTTGATGCAGTAGTTATGTTACTTTGGGATAGTTCATTTTAAAAACTTAATTTTTTATCACTTTTTGTTTATTGAGGATACAATGATCCGAATTTCGTAATTTTACTACATTCTCAAACTGGTGCATAATAAGTTGTACTTCAAAGGTATGTGTAGAACTTATAAAATATCATAGTTTTACAGCAGCATCATGATACATATGTAAAGTCTATTAATTCCAAGACGTCGGTTCCAGATGTACTATTTTAATATGTTCTAATTCCGGAAAAACATTATTTGTTTCAAAAATAAGAGTTATCTTTTTGATGCTTAAATGCTGCTTGATATTCGTAAAACCTTTTTAGGAAAGTTTTCTGTTTGTTGTTGTTTAACGACATCTTAGTACTGTGTCATTCAAATTAACTTTTTTATGAACTAAAACGATAAAAAAAAAGGCTGAATGTTTTCGTTTATTCTCCGATATCGCATCAAAATGTTATGGATACCTTAAACTCCAACGTTTCCAAGATAAAACTAACAGAGGCAGGAAACACAAGATTAAAACCCTGGATAACTGAAGGACATCTTTCATCTGTTGTTAAACAGGACTCTTTTAATAGAAAGTTAATTAAAAACTTCGCATAGCAATTAGAGAAAGAATACAAACATTCTAGACCTGAACTGAACATTGTACATCTAATTATAGTTGTCATCCCCTCCTTCATTGAGGATGCACATTGTTAACATAAGACAAGTAGCCTACGCGATCTAGTAGCGTCCTGATATGATCCATGATTCAGTTCAAATAAGAAACCTCGAATTTAATTTAAAAAAAAATTTTTATTCAAAAAACTTTTAGAATTAAATTAATGTCTACAATAAGCACCGCTTATATTTAATAGACGTATATAATCAAAACTCAATATATAATGTCAAATGGAATAAATAAACCAACAGATATACGAAAGTCATTAAAATTAATAAATAAATATTTAAAGGAGACAAAATTTTGTTTCTGATCTTACCATTATGAACACCAATTGCTTTTCGAAAACATGAACACAACTTAAGAACTTCTCAAAAAATATAATTTATTTGAAATATTTAATATATTTAAATATTCGAATAAATTATTTCAAAAATCTCTAAAAAAATGTGCACTATATCTTCAAAAAACAATTATAATTCTGGTAATCTCTTCATCGGCCGTAAATAATATTCCAAATATCAAATTCAAATAACTATCACTATATCCACGTGGTAATCGGATAAATTGCTTTAAACAGACTAACTTTAAAATTCAAGATAGTCTATGTTCTCAACAAAATCACAGAAAAGTATAAGGTATTATAAGGTTATCTTTAAACCATTGACATTCCATAATGAGATTTATTAAAGCCCAAATATAATTATATTTATGTATAAAATAAATTAGAAAAAGGCTTTTTACTTGATAGAAGAAATATAACAAAATTTAATATCAAAACAAATTAAAATATGTTTGTCTTTTACAATTTTAATTTCAAAAAACTTTTAGAATTAAATTAATGTCTAGAATAAGCACCGCTTATATTTATATACGTCTATTAAATATAAGCGGTGTTTATTGTAGACATTAATTTAATTCTAAAAGTTTTTTGAAATTAAAATTGTAAAAGACAAACATATTTTAATTTGTTTTGATATTCAAATTTTGTTATATTTCTTCTATCAAGTAAAAAGCCTTTTTCTAATTTATTTTATACATAATATATAATTATATTTAGGCTTTAATAAATCTCATTATGGAATGTCAATGGTTTAAAGATTACCTTATAATACCTTATACTTTTCTGTGATTTTTTTGAGAACATAGACTATCTTGAATTTTAAAGTTAGTCTCTTTAAAGCAATTTATCCGGTTACCACGTGGATATAGTTATTTGATTTTGATATTTGGAATATTATTTACGGCCGATGAAGAGATTATCAGAATTATAATTGTTTTTTGAAGATATTGTGCATGTTTTGAGAGATTTTTTAATTAACTTATTTGAATATTCAAATATATTAAATATTTCAAATAAATTATATTTTTTGAGCAGTTCTTAAGTTCTGTTCATGTTTTTGAAAAGCAATTGGTGTTCTTAACGTTAAGATCAGAAACCAAATTTTGTCTCCTTTAAATATTTATTTATTAATTTTAATGACTTTTTTTATATCTGTTGGTTTATTTATTCCATTCGACATTATATATTGAGTTTTGATTATATACGTCTATTAAATATAAGCAGTGCTTATTGTAGACATCAATTTAATTCTAAAGTTTTTTGAATAAAAATTTTTTTGAAATTAAAATTGTAGAAGACTAACAGTTTAAATCTGTTTTGATATTCAAATTTTGTTATATTTCTTAAAAAGCCTTTTTCAATTTCATTCAACATTAATATGAACGACTAAAGGTCTTGTGATTGTGCATTTTAAGTTAAAAATTCTTGTATTCTGCTTGTGTAATTAGCAGGGGTATTTATAGATCTACTTGCTATATCAAACTCTGAGTGATTTCTATTCTTTTTGCCAACAACTATATTATATAAAGCAAAAGTAAAGTCAGAAATTTACCTATTGCGGGAAACCAATATTTCTTCTTTAACATCAACGTCCATAATTCTTCGATTCAAATGGATCTCCTTGCTTTAATTCCTATTTGAAGATAGCTCTCCAGATTTTACTGCTTCACCTGATTAATATTATATTAAACATAAAAAAGGAAATATATGTAACCTAATTAATTAAAAATTAAATTCATATTGTCTCAGAAAACCACGTTTCTATCTTGATAGACAATGAAATTAAACTTATTAACCAACTAGCTGACCTGGCCACGCTTTGCTGTGGCTAAAGTTTTTGTTATATTACATTATAGTAAACAATCTAAGAAAAGTGGAAATAATTGAATTATACGGTATTTCGTTCACTACAAAATAAATTTAATTAATTTTATATCGTCAACAACACGTGGTAATTATGCTGTTAAAATGTAGCTTATATGACACGTTCGTAGATTTACCATAGCAGCGCCATCTATCGATTACTTACTCAACCCAGTCGAAAGGTATCGACATCTGTTAGAACCATTTGGAGTTAACAGATAATTGTGACTGTCAGATAATAACAGACAAATAATTAGCAATAAATTAAAATTGCGACTATAATTTGAGATTTAAACTATCCTATCTCTCAAGTTGGATCGAACTGCACATGGTGTGCGAATTTTATTATAATCGGTTAAGTAGTTTAGGAGTCCATTGAGGACAAACATTGTGACACGAGATTTATATATATTAAGATGTAAAATGGAATCAGAAAACTAACCTAGTCCAAAACTATCATAAAACGTGGTGGGGAACGTTTCTTCTTCTTCTTCCTTTCGAAACGCAGAGCTCTGAGCAGCAAGCAGTCCCCTTGCAAGAATCGGAGCAGCAGCTGGGCCCAGCAGTGATGCTATGTACCCACAATCTGTTCTATGAGACTAGTTTTTCACCATTAGTAATGGGTCGATTCCTGGGACTAAGGACTCTAGGCCGAACCTATATAAACTATAATAAAAAAAAATGTTAACTTAAAACCAATTTTAGATAGATCATGTGGGGGATTGGGGGCTCAATTGTAGCCCAGGTAGATTTTCATAAGTCGGTCTGTAAGGAAGAAGGCAGTTTTCGTGTGCTTTTTCATCAAATCCTGTTTTAGAGTATAAAACCTTTCTTTTCTGACCGTTTGAACTAACATCCTTCGAGGGAGATGTAGTGTTAGCTGTACGAGAAGTATTTGATCTCAATATAGAAGAATAAGATTTTAGAGTTCGAGTATCAAGGATAGGAAAAGAACGAGGAATCTGGTAAGGAAGTTCAAATTAGGGAGATCAGTAGGAAAGCTCCTTTATCAGCTTCAAAGAAAGAAATATTGTATACAGTGAAGAGATCCACATATTTTTATGAAGGAAGATTAGGCGGGAAGAACCGCCTAGGGAATTTTATGCCTACTTGTCACTTTCGATGACAGGAGTCTATGGTCGCTTCGCAGACTTGTACGCGCGTCTGAAAATGTAAACATGACCCTGGGAGATGATCGTTTGTTCTCCAGTAAATTGGTGGTAATCGTTGTCAACTGAACGCCGTCTTCAGAGAGTCCAGTTTTCCTTCGTTAGAAATAGAACTCCATTGTTCATTGAAAGTGAGGGTTAGACACAAAGGGAAGTCGACTGAGCTGCCCTAACATGTAAAGTTATTGTATTGAATTACCAGAGGTCAAAGTGAGTCTTATTTGTATCATGTATTCTTTATCCGTCAGTGGATTTTACTGTATTGATACTCCAGCTAGGGGCGACCAATTTACTTTAATCTTAATTTACCAATTAACATATTTCATACATGTAAGCGTCTTTATCTTCATTGGTACTTTGTTTGAGAAATCAGTGTTTACAGTGAATGAAATGTGGGTCCACGATTAGATACTGACACAACAACACTGCGTCTTCAGAGAGGGCCGCAACAAGACCTTCCTGAACAACTATTATTAGGTATAAATATTATAATGAATAGGTAGTTAAATAAAAGACACCACAACCTATGTGTCTTATGAATGTCACAACAAGACATCCCTGAACAACGATATTATGCGCCCAGATTATAGTAATCGAATTGGATAGGTGAATGGTGAATTCCTGACCAAAGGGTTATTGTTAAACTACCTCGACGATCTTTGTTACACGTTCCCGTTGCCAGGTTATTAGTGTATTCACTCAATTGATTGCAGTATTTGCCTTTGCTTGCACACTAAATATGTTTTAGGATATCAGAAAGGTTGTCGATCTCTGGAACCATAATTTTATGAATGACGGGAAGGACAGATTTGAAGAATGTATGAGAGCTGAAGAGAGGGCTCAGGTTCTCTCCCAGACTCTTTTTCCCTATATCGAACCTCGCTCTCATACAGAGTCAGACGCGGGGCCCTGCCTTCCGCAAATAAATATTCTATTTTTACTTATCTTTACATTCTGAACTTCCCGTCACTGTTTCCTCGTTCTCGTTCAAGGGTAACTTGGGATATCTACACAACGTAACGTCCTATTCTCCCGCCACTAGATGATCACGATAAAAAGGTTGTTTAGAGACTCCTTATAATCCCAGATATCTTGGAATACTCCGTAAATTCCCGGATATCTAAAAGGCGGGATAGCTCAACTGCCATACATTACTTATTACTCCAATTTTTTTCAGGCCTTTCCTACCGATTTTTGAAATCTGAAGTTAGAGTAATCAGGAAAATTAAACAGAAGTTTGTCCAAGCTGATTGGGTTGAGGTTACCTATATTTTTGTCCTTTGATTCCACATACACTAGAAATGGACCTTTATCAGTCAATCTATATTTATTGCTTGATAATTTATTACATTCATCAACGAAAGAATTATCTTGCCGATTATTACTACTGCCAAGAATTGATTTGATATCGTCCATAACAATAAAAAAGTTTAGTCTATTATTAATAGAAAGTCTCAGAATACGGAACTTTAATAAATTAAAGACCCAGGGTGGAACCCCGGGATTAACTGTATTCATGTCAACAAATTACTCTTATAAACAGTTTCTACTATATAGCTCAAATGCAGATATTTAGCAAAGTTAGCAGGCATTAAGTAAAAACCACACTTACCAGCTAGAAATTACAAGTAAAACACAGGGGGAAAATGGAGATTAAAAGCCCGTTATTGTTAACCTACGGAGGGAACGTTTCAAACTTTCAAATGATAAATGAGGTTAAATCATAGATAAACTTAATTATTGTCTATGGATTTAACTCAGGGTTGCCACAGACATTTTTTTCTTTATATATCCCTGTTAATTAAGAACGTTCTTCTCTGTTATTGCCACCAATCGCATACGTGTCAACTTACAGTGCCACAGAATTAGTAACAAATAAATAACGCGGCTAAATACTGTGACGCAATTTATTACTCTATAAAGGATTCTGTCACTCTATGATCCTTAGAGATTACGGATCTCTTCACTTTGCTCTTTTCATTACTGAATAACATAGCCTTGTTGATCTATGATATGACAGCTACATACTAGTTTGTATATGACAGTTGGACACAGATAAATTTGAATGTACATTCTCGTACAGTGTCAAAGAATACGGATAACAGTCATTTAGTCATCAATATTCTGTGATTAGTGTCAATCTATGGCATACATAAACCTAATGAATGTTCTGGTTTATCTATGGTGTCTTTAAGTTAAAAAAGCACGTTTTGAAATTAAAAAAATTGAGTGTTTGGAGAACGATTGAACTGAATATTTTCCCTTGATTGTGACGTTTTGTGTCAGTTTTGATCAATTTCATTGTGAGAAAAAGCTTTCAAATGGATAATATTAAGATTGAGGACGAAATGAAAGAAATTGAAAATAATGGATTTTTTGGAAGAAATTCATATGGGGAAGACGAAATTAACTGTTCAGATGAGTCCTCAAATGCTCGGTAAGATATGAAAATTTTATCATTCATTTGCCTAAATACCCTTCAAGTAATGATATCCAATATATATTTTTACAACTTTTACGACTACTATATATTTGTCATCTTTAAATCATATCTACACTTGTCCTCTTTCCTCAGTCATAAAAATAATCTCATTTATTTCAACTATGTACTCGTGGGAGTCTCTAAATATAAATATCAACAATTCACCTATGTCAAATAATAATAATAACAGATGTTTAATGCATATACATACAAATGTCCATCGACCGTAGGTCCTTCAGCCTGTTTAATGTACAGTGTCATTTTAAGTTAGTGCTTGCAGGAGGGTCTGTAGGGAATCTTCTTTTTGTATGGTCCTTGTAGTGTGAAACAGTGGTAGAATATCTTTCAGTCTTTCTAATCTTGTGTGGAATATTTGGTTTAGATTGTGAAGTTGATTCTTGATCGGTTTATTATATTTGCTCTTGGACTCGGTTCATTTCAACTTAAAGGAGCATAAATGTCACCTGTGTACGGTGTACATATGAAATCGAAGGAACTTATGTGATTTCACCGTGTATAAAAATAATTCTCTGAAGAAGCATATCGACGCAATCCATTTGAACATAAAGCAACTTATTTGTCATCTGTGCGAGTATATCTCGAAGACAAAGTGTTTATTGTGCGATTATGTTACGAAGTATTAAAATAGTTTGAAGCTGCGCGTTGATGCCTTTCATTTGAATTCGAGAAAACATAAGTGCCATTTATGTAACTTTGCTGCAAACCGGAAAATTAATCTGCAAAGACATAGAATCTATTCATTCGTACTCCAGTGAAGATGGATGTTTAAACACCTTTCTGATTTAGAAATGGTACAAGTCAAGATCCTGAATGGAAACAATTTTTAAATATGTAGAATATGTATAGATTTTTTATTTATTTACCAGTCTTTAACTAGGTAATTAAACAACCAAATAAACACCTAACATTAGTCCTAAATTTGTTCATTTATTGAGCCAAATATTACATCACGAATTGGAGAAGAAACACGATTCAGAAAAAATCTAACCTATAAACTCTTATGATAACATAGAAAGTTCAGTAAATGGTATTGCGAGTAAAAATAATATTGTGCGGTTTTTATAACATATATCGCTACTAGTTTATCATTCCATCGTTTCATCTGGCAACACCTTCATTTCGAAATGTCACCATTAGCCAGTACTACACATCTGGATTTTATTTCCAAGTCCCCTCCTAATTGTATCCTGAAACTGAGCATTGGAAGAAAAACTATGTTTAAATAATTATACACAAGAGAATGTAGGTATGAAATTGTAAATAAATAAATTCAAAGCCTCAAAGTCTAGCCCAGATTTTCTTTTATTCCAATCTTCAGAAAAATTTGATGTAATTTTCGGGTCAGAATCAAATATAATCTTGAATACTCCTTAATTATCCTTCTAAATTTAATTGAACCTTGATTGGAGCTTTTATGGTTTCAAAAAATTAAACAAACTGTAACATTTTCATGAGAAGATGTAATGTTTTACATATCTTGAGTTTTTATATAAAGTACTTTGGTTAGATATCCAATAATATTGAATATTCTAAGTAGGATAGTTTTATCATGAAATTCTTAAGATTTGGTTGAACATTTTTTAAAAATATCTGTTTTCATAAGATTGATGAGCAGAAACAAAATTTTGTCTACTCAAAATATTTAATTTATAGGATTTTGGTTAACAATTTTTATTTATTGGATTTTGTTATATCATTCGGATGTCTTATAATGAATGTTTATTTTATATGTCATGATATAAGTGGTACTTATACGACATTATTTTAATTTATTTTCAGAAGTTATAATCATTAAATATAATCTTTTGGAATTAAATATGTAGAAGGCTAATTTTGAAATTTTTTAAAAATTCTTAAAATATTTAAATAATTTTATATACCTTCTATCAAGAATGAATCTCTTTTTAAGTTAGTCTATGGGTTTTTCTATGGTACTGATCATAGACATATTATTAAGTTCAAAATCTGTGATACCTGTATCTCAGAGTAATAATCAGAGTTTATTTGATATTTATTACTCTGAGATCTACGCAAAGACATATTAGGAGAAAATCTATGGGTCTACGCCATTATTATCATAACAATCAGTGTTGCCGAACATCAAAATGCAATATTAGTAGATTTTAGATAATGGATCATTTTCTGAAATTTTATTTGAGATATGATTAGATAAAACTGAACTGAAACAATTGTTTAATAGTGATTAATACAAAATAGCAAAAATATCTAATAAAACAAAGCATTTCCATCAAAATTGAAATAACGCAACACTAAAATGTGAAATTTTTCGTAATCTTCTTGGTCTAAAATAATATAATAATTGAACAGAACTAGAAATAAAAATAAATTCTTCTGAAACAAAATAGGAATAACTAAAAGAATTAATTAATATTCACGCAGAAGGATTGAAATAGTTATTCTACATACTGAAACAGTATTCAACAAGACTAGAACAACATTCACATTTCAGTTTGTCGCAAAATTCTCCATTCAGTATCATATTGTGAAAATCGTCGATATCGATGAAAAGGGAAACAACAGAGAAATAATTTGTCATCTAAAATGTCTTTAACGACATTATTTTTCCATGGAAATCGAATAACTAGCTGTAGCCACCAACAGTATATGAAAAAAATCGGTAGATATTTTTCGGTTTTCGGTATTTGGGTGTTCAAATCATTAGACATAAACATAAACGAAAAATCGGTAGCTACGGCAACACCGAATTCAACAACAATCTAACCTATACAAGTATTGAATATCAAAACAGATTTAATCTGTTGTCTTCTACAATTTTAATTTCAAAAACTTCTTTGAAGAAACTTTAAGAATTAAATTAATGTCTTTATAAGCACTGCTCATATTTAATATACGTATAAAGTCAAAATTCATCATACAATACAATACAATGGAATTAAGAAAAACCAACGAATATAAATTGTCAATTGAAATTAAAATATAAATAAGCAAACATTTTTTGTTTCGTTCCAGGCATGCGTAATGAACTCTTCAGACAAACGTACGAAGCCCTGTTTGTTACAAAATGTATTGTTTTCTGATCCTATATTAATGAAAAATAACCCTTTCTCAAAAATATAAAACATAATCTCAAGAACTTCTCAAAAACTAATTTATTTGAAATATTCAATATATTTAAATAAATTACTTCAAAAAGTCTCAAAACATGTAGCACATCCTCAAGAAAATATAAAGTTACGATAAGATCAGTTCAACTTTACATATAAAAAATAATAAAATCAATTGAACAATGTAAGGTTGTAGAAGACAACAGATTAAACCTGTTTTGATATTCAAATTTTGTAATAATCCTTCTATCAAGTAAAAAACCGTTCCTTCTTATTTTAAAAACAAGTAAATTGTTTACAAGTTTCTTCACGCACGATTCTTCAGGCGTAAGTCGAATTTCATTTTATTTTCCACTTTTATCTAACACTTGTGACAATTATATATTAGAAATATATTTTCAGTGAATTCAGTAATTTTCATTAACGCCAACGAATACTGTACTTACGTATCCCACGCTTGATTTTTCCGATAAATTAGTTTCCCACCATTTTTCATTTTCACAACTCGAAAAGGAACACTATGTTCACTCGATATTTTAGAAATTTCGTTCAACTCTTCACCTAAACTCGCGAAAATCGTCTTTCACGTAAGATATATCCAACCACATTAATCACGCTCACTTATCACTAGGTTTCACGTCACTATTCGAAATTAAACTAGAAATAGTACATAATTGCGATCCGTTCTTGACGCGCTCTCATATAAAACTGATTAAATACTTGACCAGTCCCTGAATCACCCCTGACGCACGGCGTTACGTAACTGACCAGTCCAATATTCTAGTAACATATACGGGGTATATCCGAAAGTATGTCGGTAAGTTTAATTAAGATGTTTATTTGAAATCTAGAAAAACATTATTTCGAGTTTAAATTGTAGGAGGGATATTCAATAAATTTTGTTATTAGATTTATGTCATTTAATATATTTGCTTGATTGTTTCGGTCTTTACTTGACGGAAATTCATCGTGTACGATTTAACATAAAACACTTTATTTCCGATAATATTTATTGTTTACACAACAATTGTTTCGTCAATTACATTTTGACTTCATCAGGTGAGTACGGTACTTTTACAAAATCGGTCTCCTTAAATACAATTTTGAGCAAAAAGAAACGTGATAACATGAAGGTTTGTTTAATCATACTATAGCTGATACCATCTTTATCGGGAGAAGTAACCTTCATTAAGTAGAGAATGAGTTTGTCTAGGTTTATGTCAGGAAAGGGCAGTCAGGGAGAGGTTTGGGGATCGGCAGTTAAAGGAGGGCACAACCTTGACAAGAGTTCAGAACCTATCAGAGTGAACGGTTTTTCAGAAACTTAATCGTAGTTCCCCATTGAAATTTTCTTATGTCCTTCCAAAGTTGGGAACCATTTTTATGGCCCAGTTCTTCACAAAATAATCTAAAAGATACCTCTTCTTTGTTTTACCTTCATTTTAGCATAAGCTTGAATTTTTTTGCTATCAGGAAGTTTTCTGGGGATGGATCAAAGATATGTTCTGAAAAATGAGGATCTGTCTCTGACAATGTCAGCTAGTGAATCGTCCCACAAATCTTAAAAAAGAAAGAATCGATTAGGGAGGGTGTTTTCTTCTTAGGAATAGTAAATTTACAAGACCATTACATCCACAAAAAGTCACTGTAAGGTGTGCAAGTTGATCTGGTGGAATGATTTCTTGGAAAATAAAGAAGGTATCGCTCAAACCGTCAATTCTCATCGGTATAGCCAAACGATTACAGATTTTTTTTATCTGAAATTAATGATATAGAATTGGAAGAGATGTGGTTCCAGCAAGATGGTTCAACAAGCCATACAACACGACCCGTTTTGGCTTTATTGCAAGAAAAATTCCCAGGAAAAATTTCTCGTTTCGGCGATTTGAATTGGCCACTTTACTTTAGGAAGCACAAAATAATTATAAATTTCGGTGCCTCATGGAGAAAAGGATGTCATGATACTTTTGGACAGTTTTTCTTTATTTTCTCTGAGAAGTAATTATTGAAGTTCTTCGGTAAGACTGTGTTCCATGTTTTACCATATGAAATCTACAACATCTTCATTTACTGTTTGTATATTACATCCATCAAAGGAGTATGCTTTTTTGGGGTATTTATAGGCGTCTATTTTTCATATCAATCTCAATAACCATCGCCAGATGGTCTGATTCCAAGTCTTCTGTGTTTTGAATTTCATCCTATATTCGCCCCGCATAGCATAACATATATATTAATGATAAAATGGGTTCATTCAGTTCATGCAGAAACGCACACTTGACTTACTCTTGTGAAAGTATTTTCGAACAAAGCACTATTTCCGATAGTTTGTAGCGAAAATTTTATTCATATTCAAGTCAGATTCTGTCAAGGAGTGATACTGATAATTAGCTCAAATATAATCGATTTTATTCCATGTTTCCAATTCAGGTATCTTACCTCATGCTCAAGTCAGACGCAGTTATTCCGTGATTCTGAATTGGAGAAAGAAATTTTTTTTTGAATATACCTGTCAGGCTGATCTTTACCGTATATATCTATTAAGAGTATAAGCTATTTTAATACATATTTCCATATGTCGGGACATTTCAACTAACATCCGTATAAACGTTTCGAACAAAAAGTAGCCCGATTTGGTCAAGTCGATTTCTCGAAACTTCCCTGTAATATGCAATATTGAGAAATCTGCAACGTACCTATATTCGCCCCGCATAGCATAACATATAGATTTATGTTGAAATGGGTTCATTCAGTTCATGCAGAAAGTCATAATTTTCGAACAGAGTATTATTTCCGATTGTTTGCAACGTAACGAAGGCAGAAAATTTTATTCATCTTCAAGTCAGATTCTGTCAAGCAGTGATACTGATAATTAGCTCAAATATAATCATCCTTGCTGAGAAATTTTTATGTATATTTGTTGTTTGTTTTGATTTGATGTTTGTGCTCGAGATTCTTGGGGGCTTCCTTTTTGTTGGCCAGTTTGGTTATCAGTTATTGGTCTGCCTCCATATCTGCTGTGTTCAATTTTTCGTGGTTAATTGAAGTTGGTCTATTTCATTTGTAACTTTGTTTTCGTTTGTTTTTTTTGATGGTGTGTTGCGTTGTTTAACGTTTTATATATATACTAGCTGACCTGGCCACACGTTGCTGTGGCTAAAGTTTTTGTTATCTTAATATATGTAAATTTCGTGTCACAATGTTTGTCCTCAATGGACTCCTAAACCACTTAACCGATTATAATAAAATTCGCACACCATGTGCAGTTCGATCCAACTTGAGAGATAGGATAGTTTAAATCTCAAATTATAGTCGCAATTTTAATTTATTGCTAATTATTTGTCTGTTATTATTTGACACAATTATCTGTTAACTCCAAATGATTCTAACAGATGTCGATACCTTTCGACTGCGTCACCAACACGTGGTAATTATGCTGTTAAAATGTAGCTTATATGACACGTTCGTAGATTTACCATAGCAGCGCCATCTATTGTTTACTTACTCAACCCAGTCGAAAGGTATCGACATCTGTTAGAATCATTTGGAGTTAACAGATAATTGTGACTGTCAAATAATAACAGACAAATAATTAGCAATAAATTAAAATTGCGACTATAATTTGAGATTTAAACTATCCTATCTCTCAAGTTGGATGGAACTGCACATGGTGTGCGAATTTTATTATAATCGGTTGAGTGGTTTAGGAGTCCATTGAGGACAAACATTGTGACACGAGATTTATATATATTAAGATTCATCCGACTTATATTGTGAGGTTTTACTATTTTGTGGTGTATTTTTTGAGAAAAATTCCTCAAATTCAGAGACACTGACCGATTTATTGCAATAATGCTCGATGTTTTAATTATTACATAGACAGAAATTGAAATTTTATAAATTCACTGATAGCTTTCAGATTTCAACGTGATGAAATTAATCCAAGAATGCACTGACTGTATGTCGAATATTTGTTGAAATCTTCTCAAAATTTATTAAATGAGAATTCCTCCAGATCATTCTGCATGTCATCACTATATAAAGTGAATATTTCATTAAATAAATTAACTTTGTCAGAATTTATATTTGAAGAAGCTTCTCTGTGGCGCACCTAACAAAACCATCATAACATACTGTAAAAAATATTGTTATTTTCTGATTCTGACATACCAGTCAGCTCAGATAATTTTTATTTTTCTATAGCTGATAAGAAATTTTATGACCCACATATTTATTTTATAGTTTTCAGTTACCGTATGAAAGTTGTAACAAAGGTCAATTTTACTTTATCATTCCCAAAAAAAACTGTCTGATTAACTATTTAATTTGTTTCAGAGTCCCTTGTCCAAATAATGATAGAAACCTTGGAAATCTCGAAGTGAAGATTGAACATATGGATATTGTTGAACAATTCAGCGATGAGAATGGAGTTCATGACGGGAAAGAGTACATCGTTAAAGAAGAACATAATTACCTGAGTGGTTTATCACATCGAAATGATAACGAGTTTCCTTTTCCAAAAGAAGAAAAGAACTATGGGCAAGAAATTAAGAGTTCTCACATTTGTGACCAAGATTTAGTTGATTTCGATTCAAAGAAAAATGAATGTCACTTATGTGAATATTCTGCAAGTCTTAAAAGCAATCTTAAGATCCATACGGATTCAGTTCATTTAGGTTTGAAAAAACATGAATGTCACTTGTGTGAATATTCTACGTATTATAGAAGCAGCCTAAAAGTTCATATAGATTCAGCTCATTTAGATTTGAAGCAACACGAATGTCACTTGTGTGAATATTCTGCAAATCTTAAAACCAATCTTAAAAGTCACATAGATTCGGTTCATTTAGATTTAAAGCAACATGAATGTCACTTGTGTGAATATTCTACGAATTATAGAAGCAGCCTAAAGGGTCATATAGATTCAGCTCATTTAGATTTAAAGCAACACGAATGTCACTTGTGTGAATATTCTACAAATTACAAAAGCAATCTTAAAAGTCATATAGATTCGGTTCATTTAGATTTAAAGCAACATGAATGTCACTTGTGTGAATATTCTACGAATTATAGAAGCAGCCTAAAAGTTCATATAGATTCAGCTCATTTAGATTTGAAGCAACACGAATGTCACTTGTGTGAATATTCTGCAAATCTTAAAACCAATCTTAAAAGTCACATAGATTCGGTTCATTTAGATTTAAAGCAACATGAATGTCACTTGTGTGAATATTCTACGAATTATAGAAGCAGCCTAAAGGGTCATATAGATTCAGCTCATTTAAATTTAAAGCAACACGAATGTCACTTGTGTGAATATTCTACGTATTATAGAAGCAGCCTAAAAGTTCATATAGATTCAGCTCATTTAGATTTGAAGCAACACGAATGTCACTTGTGTGAATATTCTGCAAATCTTAAAACCAATCTTAAAAGTCACATAGATTCGGTTCATTTAGATTTAAAGCAACATGAATGTCACTTGTGTGAATATTCTACGAATTATAGAAGCAGCCTAAAGGGTCATATAGATTCAGCTCATTTAGATTTAAAGCAACAGGAATGTCACTTGTGTGAATATTCTACAAATTACAAAAGCAATCTTAAAAGTCATATAGATTCGGTTCATTTAGAATTGAAAAAACACAAATGTCATCTCTGTGGATATTCAGCGAATCGTAAAAACAATCTTAAAAGTCATATAGATTCGGTTCATTTAGATTTGAAAAAACACAAATGTCATCTCTGTGGATATTCAGCGAATCGTAAAAACAATCTTAAAAGTCATATAGATTCGGTTCATTTAGATTTGAAAAAGCATAAGTGTCACCTTTGCGAATATTCGGCATGTCGTAAAACGGGTCTTAAAAGACATATCGATTCGGTTCATTCAGATTTGAAGCAACACGAATGTCACTTTTGTGAATATTCTACGAATTATAGAAGCAGCCTGAAAAGGCATGTAGATTCAATTCATTTAGATTTAAAGCAACATAAATGTCACTTATGTGAATATTCTGCGAATTATAGAATCAGCCTGAAAATTCATATAGATTCAGTTCATTCGGGTTTGAAACATAAATGTCATCTGTGTGAATATTCTGCGAACCTGAGAAGTAGTCTTAAAAGACATATAGATTCTGTTCATTTTTATTTGAAACATAAATGTCACTTATGTGAATATTCCACGGATTATAAAGGCACTCTTAAAAGACATATGAATTCGGCTCATTCAGATTTGAAACGTAAATGTAACTAATGTGAATGTTCTGTGAAGCAAGAGTGAAATCTTGAAGGTCGTATAGATTCAGTTCATTTAGAATTGAGACATAAATGTCACTTATGTGATAGATTATCAAAGTTCCATTGCATCAATACGGTAAAATCCACCAATGACTAAAGAATACATGATACGTCGACATCAGGTAATTCAATACAATACAATAACTTTATATGTGAGAGCAGCTTAGTCTATTTCTGTTTGTGTCTATCCTTATCTTTTAATGGACAAAGAAAGGCAGGCTATTTCTAACAAAGCAAAACTGGACGCCGAAGAAAAACACAATTCTGGACTGTGAAGAACAGAACAGACACACTTATCCAAGGTGATGTTTACACATACGCACAATACTATGAAGCGACCATAGACTCTTAATCCTAGCATCGACAGTGACAAGTAGGCATAAAATTTCCTAGGTTGTTCTTCCCGCCTAATTTCCCTTATTGAAATATGTGGATCTCTTCATTATATTATTATTATGATCTACATTTTGTATTATAAATTATTAGAATAATATGAGGTAATTAATTAATGTTTGCTTAATTTGTACCAATTTTCGAATGTTTATATATCTTGTACGTACATAAAATATTTAAAGCTCACAAATAATTTGGCCTGTTTTTATTTTATTGTAATAGATACTGAAAGGTAAATGAGTGATTTTTATTTAAAATTTTTCCTCAAAAGACCCTTGGTTAGAGTTTGAGCCGGTTTAAAAAATGAGTTAGTAGCTAATAAGCTTGAGCTATTTCGTATTATAAGGAGTACTCTAAGATAGCTGGGATTATATGGAATAACCTTTCATGGTAATCATCTAGTGGCGGGAGAATAGGACGTTACGTTGTGTAGACAACCCAAATCACACCTAATGAGAGCAAGGAAACAGTGACGGGAGGTTCAAATATTCACTATAACGTCAGGGTAATATATTTGTATTAGTAATATTCATTGGCAACAAGCCTCAATGAATAGAAACAAACATTAATCAGCCTGCGTTAAATCTACTCTACTCAGTGGTTCGTAAAGCTACACAGTGAACCCAACAGCACCCCGGGTCTAAATCACTTAATTCTACATATGATCGGTCTCATCCATAGATCAACAAAACTATATAGACGGGACACTCACTGGAAAAAGTCTGAATCAAGTTGTCGCTTTTTTGTAGCGACTGGTGCATGAAACAAATTCAACTAGAGAAAACTGTATTACCAACTTTTAAGAGAACTGCATTACCTCTGCTTTTAGAATACTGCATTATTGACGCTTGGCGCGAATATTTGAATCTTCTTTCAGTTTTTCCTGGGGCTAAAATCAAACAAAACTAACCAACTAAATATAAAAAAAGTCTACATAGTAAATTAAAATGAACCAACCTGAAGTAATTATATTCCTCTCAATATTTGATCATCTAATAATTTATGCCAATCAGTTGGCTGTATAATTTTAATCCACCTCTTAAATAACTTGGGAAAACGATATTTAGGGCTGGTTAGATCTTAACACCCACCAACATTTCTTAATATATCCCATTTTCAAGTACTGTATTGAACTCAATATTTGAAAATACAATAGTTTAGATGCACTAAACTGTTTTGAACTCAACTCTCACGAAATATAATCAAAAAGAAATATGAGATGTACCCGAGGTTGGGCCATAAAAAAACGTAAACAAAACCACTCTTTTCGAAATATATGACCATTATTACAACAATGGCTAACGGCATATGGTAGCGGTACCTAGCGGCGAAATCGAAAAGTATAAGTTGATGGTTACCGCTAACTATTGACAGGTGCATCAACTAAAAACTTAGTTTTAGGAGGGGGTAGGGAAGTGTCCAATCTATATATTATTGTTAATCTATGGTCCCATCTATATAGGCTCTATGATGCCGCTTCAAAATACAATTACATCGGAAATGCCATAAGAACCTTGTCCTCTACGTAATTGTCACCATAGATAAACGAGAATGACGTTTATCTATGATTGTTGCTCATCCCATACGTGTCAAGTTACAGTGCCACAGAATATTTGATTCCTAATAACGCGTGACATAATGATATATATATATATCTATGAAGGACTCTATCAGTCGTGTGATCCTTAGAGAATACGGATCTCTTTACTACATTCTGTAAAATATCATTTGAATATGCATATTTTGCCATACAATTATTTCAAGTAGATTGACGCAGGCGGCGCTGATTTGTAACACATTCTTAGTAGTGAAGATGGGCATCTTGTATTTAAATTATCTATTAGCTAACCTTTTTAGTGTTAGGTTCTGTGGCTTAAGTAGTGCTGCAGAAAAATAGCATAATATACAAAGTGTACTGACATTTTCAATTCAAAAAATAGAAAACAGACTGGAAATGGCTCAAGATAATAGTCACGAAATTAAAGAAATGGAAAATACTAGAATTTCGGGAAGAAGGTTGTATAAGGAAGAGGGAATTAACTGTTCATATGCGTCTTCAAGTTTTTGGTAAGAAATGAATATTTTTCTGGATTTGTCCCTAAAAACTGTTCAACAATGTAGTTTATATTTTTAAAACTTTTGAAACTACATCCACAAATGAAATTATTAGATTGACCTGATAATAAAAACTGTCCTAAGTTTTATGTTCCCGAATGTAGATGAATGATTAAAAATGACAGTTGAGAATCTTTTTACATAATCAAATTGTTTAGATTATATATAGATCATATAAATGAAGTCAACCAAGAAAGAATGATCTAGTTAACTATAAATCACCTGGAGAATTCAAAATGGATCGTGTTAATGTTAAAGATGAAATGAAAGAATAACAAACGTTTATTTGAAAGATAATGTCATGACATTTATGTTTTAAAAATAATTTCCGGCATATATCCACCACGACTAGATCTGAGGAACCGCATTCGATCAGACCAATTTTGGACCACTTTTTCAAGTAATTCATGCCTTATTTCATCAATAACACGAGTTATGTTGGCTTCCAAAGAGTCTATTGTTTCTGGTTATGTAGTTATTATCTTGGAGGCCAATGAATTGGACCATTTCTCGAAATAATGTTATCGCCAATCTTTCTTTCAGATAATCAATTGTTACGGTATCAACATGAGGTGTAGCACCATCTTGTTGGAACCAAAACACTTCTGGGTCGATACCATTCAAATTTTGAAACAAATAATCATTAATCATCGATCTGTAATGAGCATCATTCACTGTAACATTAGCTCCAGCATCGTTTTTAAAGAAATATGGACCGATGATGCCTCCAGCGTGTAAAACACACCATACAGTGTGTTTTTCAGGATTCAATGGAACCTGCAGAACTTCTTGAGGATTGTTTTCACTCCATATACGGAAATTTTGCTTGTTTAAATAGCCGTTCAACCAGAATTGAGCTTCATTACTAAACACAATTTTACGATAAAAAAATGGATCAACTTTAAGCTGTTCTAGAGCCCAATCAGCAAACAAACGACGCTTTAATGGTCAAGTGGCTTTAGTTCTTGAACCAGTTGGATCTTGTATTGGTGTAGATCAAGGCTTTACGCAAAATTTTCCATGTTGTGGATGCCTAAAGTCAAACTTGTTGTGAACGTCGACGAATAGACAAATCTGGATCATCATTAACATTATGACTTACAGCAGCCATATTTTCTTCTGTACCTACAGTTCTTTGTCTTATTGTTGTTGTTGCATCGAGTAGAGAAAATATTGTCCGAAATCTATTCATAGTTCGACGAATAAGCTGCTCTGATAGACGGTTATGTAAACCATAAATTTCACGAAGTGCTCTATAAGTTTGGCGAATAGAACACTGATTTTGAAAATAAATTTCAACAATTTGTAATCGTTGTTGCGGCGTGAGTCTTTCCATGATAATTTGTCAATGCTTACTGAACAGAAATGTCAAAACAACATGGCTTCTACCTTCTGTCAAACCACAGTTATCCCTATCGAAAGTTCTATGACTAAAAAAAAAAAACCCCCGATACTATGACGAGTGTAAGCATGGTAAACAGGAAGTTTTTCGAATCAGTACAGTGCAACATACATCTGTGTTACAGTTCAAAACTTAAATACAGCCAAACAGGTTTTGTTGATCATCGGGCATAAGCAGCAGACACGCTGGTTTCATAGTTTTTGGCTACTCTTCAGTGCAATGCTGTAATGCCGACGAATGCAAGCGTCACAGATGAAGAAATCTTCCTCACCCTCAAGTAATTTCACATTAAGTCGCTATACCAATAATTAGCATTTCCCTCCAAATGAAATTATTTATTAATTTTATATACTACTCTGTCAAGAAAGTACCAGGAATTTTCAATTAAAACAACATTTTTACATTTAATCGTCAAAATTTATTGGGTCGCCTTCAAAATAGGCTCCATTTGCTCCAATACATCTATGCCAACGGCACTTCCAATTATCGAAACATTTTTTATAGGCGCTTTCCGGGATGGACTTTAGCTCTCGCGCCGAATTTTGTTTTATGGCTTCAATCGACTCAAAACGGGTGCCACGAAGGGGCAATTTTGGTTTTGGGAAGAGGAAAAAGTCGCAGGAAGTCAAATCCGGCGAATACGGTGGTTGCTGAAGCACGTTTGTTGAGTTTTTGGCGAGAAAGTCGGTCACAATCGTAGCTCGGTGAGAAGGCGCGTTATCGTCATGCAAAATCCATGAGTTGTTCGCCCACAAATTTGGCCGCTTCTTACGGATACGCTCACGCAAACGTTTCATAACGCCTAGGTAATACTCCTTGTTTACCGTCTGACCCTCTGGAACGAATTCGTAGTGCACCACGCCACGGATATCGAAGAAAGCAATGAGCATCACCTTCATTTTCGAGCGGCTTTGGCGTGGTTTTTTCGGTTTCGGCTCATTTTTTGCCACCCATTCCGATGATTGCTGGCTTGTTTGCATATCGTACTCGTAGACCCAGGTCTCATCACCAGTTATAATGCGTTCCATGAATGTAGAATCGGAATTACAGCGATCCAGCATGTCTGAAGCAACCTGTTCGCGATGACGTTTTTGAAGAAAATTCAGGTCTTTCGGTACGAGTCGTGCGGCCACCTTTCTCATGCCCAAAATATCAATCAAAATTGTACGTGCGGACTCGTGGGATATCTTAAGATCATGTGCTATCTCTCTCAAGCTGGTACGACGGTTTTCCAGCACCCTTTCCTTAATTTTATCGACGTTATCTTCGATCGAAGCCGTCGATGGGCGACCACTTCACGACCGTCCTTGAAGGCTCTGTACCACTGATATGCACGAGTTTTCGATAGAGCATTATCACCAAAGGCCTTTTGCAACATTTTCAATGCATCGGCACACGAAAATTCATTTGCAACACAAAACTTTAAACAAATTCCTTGCTCAACGTAATCACCCATAGTAAAAATGGCACGCACTCTGACATCGACTGATTTAATCAGCTGTTGCAAACACACTAGTTGACAGATCCCGCTCAAGCTTGGCATAGTAATTAAGGATAGTGGTACCAACCTAGGAAAAAAAATTTTACCTGCCCCATTGCCCCGCCTGATTTAAATCGATAATTCCCGGTACTTTCTTGACAGAATGTATATGCTAATATTTGAGCATTACGGCAAATTATGGTCTGATTTGAGCATGAGGAAAGTTTATTCTGCGTTGGTAACGTGAAAATATCGAGAATAAATTTCTCTACTCGATGCAACAACAACAACAAGACAAAGAACTGTACGTACAGAAGAAAATATCGCTGCTGTAAGTCATAGTGTTAATGATGATCCAGATTTGTCTATTCGTCGACGTTCAAAACAATGTGCATCCGCCACATGGAAAATTTTGCGTAAAGATCTTGGTCTACACCCACACAAGATCGAACTGGTTCAAGAACTAAAGCCACTTGACCATAATAAGCGTCGTTTGTTTGCGGATTGGGCCCTAGAACAGCTTGAAGTTGATCCAATTTTTTTATCGTAAAATTGCGTTTAGTGATGAAGCTCATTTCTGGTTGAACCGCTATGTAAACAAGCAAAATTGCCCTATATGGAGTGAAAACAATCCTCAAGAAGTTCTGCGGGTCCCATTGCATCCTGAAAAATGCACTGTATGGTGTGATTTACACGCTGAAGGCATCATCGGTCCATATTTCTTTAAAAACGATGCTGGAGCTAATGTTACAGTGAATGATGCTCGTTACAGATCGATGATCAATGATTATTTGTTTCA
This sequence comes from Megalocaria dilatata, assembly GCA_034642435.1. NCBI lineage: Eukaryota > Metazoa > Arthropoda > Insecta > Coleoptera > Coccinellidae > Megalocaria > Megalocaria dilatata. The sequence continues at coordinate 42,532,059 of CM067862.1, read as the reverse complement.
AAATTTGAATGGTATCGACCCAGAAGTGTTTTGGTTCCAACAAGATTGTGCTACACGTCATGCTGCTACCGTAACAATTGATTTATTGAAAGAAAGATTTGGAGATAACATTATTTCAAGAAATGGTAAAATTAATTGGCCTCCAAGATCATGCGACATAATTCCACTGGATTATTTTCTTTGGGGTTATGTCAAGTCATTGGTTTATGTTGATAAACCAAAAACAATAGACGCTTTGGAAGCCATCATAACTCATGTTATTGATGAAATAAGGCCTGAATTAGTCGAAAAAGTGGTCAAAAATTGAATTCTAGTTTTTTTCGGCCTCTACTTGATCAATCGATAAAAGGTAGGTCAATCGACCACACTAGTCCCTGTACAAATGAAACGATCGTATTTACTTGGGCGACAGTTCTTTTCTCAATGGAGACCATTTGCAAGCATATCAAAGTCAAGAGCAAGCTTCTGTGTGGTTTGTGCGGCAATCACATGAAATGGACATTCTCCGCCAGTTTTCGTAACTGAAGGAGTAACGCTAGGTGTTTCAGCAGGACTCGGCACCGGTTCACAGAACACTGTCCAACGGCTTCAACACAATGTCCCAGTCTTCGTTCGACCAACACAATAGCCTCCAAATTCTCCAGACTTAAACCTCCTGAATTTATGCATTTTGAGAGCAAAAAAAGTACGAAACAGTGAATAGGCTGAAGATCGCTCCTGATGGAGAAAATTATGGATTCCGTTCTGTTCGTCGGTCTGTAATTAATAAACACCAGAAAGAATTTCAGGAAATATTTATTCGTTTTTTTTATTTTCACTTTAGTTGAGGACAAATTCTGTGCTTAACTCAAATGGCCAACGCCTTGTCAATATACAATAATTTTTTTATAAACATTTTTTCTTGAGAAGTTACATAATTGTTGAAAAAAAACATTGAGAGTTTGAAATTGTTATCTATCGCCTCTACCGGAAGGGTTCCATATTGCACCCGTTAGGGGTTCGATTGGGTATTTTCTTTTGTTTTGTCCTTGGTTCCGATCTTGTAGATCAACGAGCTGGAGGATTTGGAAGTTGTGCGGTCTATTCACAAATTTCTTTCCCAAGGTTTGAAGTCTACTTATAATAGGGTCTAACTTAATTTTTTTATAGACATACAAAGTTTCTTTCCTTATGAAGATGCGAACCTGCACCGAAGAGGATTCTTCACTTACGAACTGTTCAACGATAGTAATATAATTTATTTACAACATTTTATATAATTGAGTGTTACGGAACAAACTAATACAGAATTTAAAATCACGTATACAATATTTAAAACAATAAATCAAGAATTTTCAATGAAGAACCTTTTTTCTTCTAGGGCTAAGCGCCTTTCAAGAAGATCTGGTTCACGTTTTATAGAGATCATGCGACATAACTCCACTGGATTATTTTCTTTGGCGTTACGTCCAGTCATTGGTTTATGCTGGTAAATCAGAAACAATAGACTCTTTGGAAGCCAACATAACTCGTGTTATTGATGAAATAAGGCCTGAATTACTGGATAAAGTGGTCCAAAATTGGTCTGGTCGAATGCGGTTCCTCAAAGCTAGTCGTGGTGGACATACGCCGGAAATTATTTTTAAAACATAAATGTCATGACATTATCTTTCAAATAAACGTTTGTTATTATGAAGAGATCGACATATCTCTCATTAAGGTATCATATTTAACTGACATCTATCTACACTAAGCTCTACTAGCTTATGGTTGAAAATTCTGCACTAAGAATTCTACCGATATATAGCTTTGTTGCGGTAAATAGTCAACAGAGGCCATGCTATATTGGGTGTTTCTGTAACCTGAAGGTATAGCGCCATCTATTCATGAATGTCTATATTTAATGTTGGATGAAACCGGACTAGCAGATTTCTTTGTATTCATATTTCCAATTCTATGGTAATTCAGCTAGATGGGTGTAGATGGCACCACATGCAATAAGGTAATGTAGGAATTTTGTAAATCCAATATTAAGTTTTTGACATTTAGAAAGTATTTTCACAGAATAATATTATGGATAATCTGTGGGATTGAATAAGTACGTACTGAGAGCACTTAATTTTTAAATATAAACAAACATTTCATTTTAGAGATGATTTTACATGCATCTTCTTATAAAGTGCACATAGATTAAAAATAATATGGTCTTGTTGATCTATGAAGGTGCATAAAGTTGGTTATAAAATATCCTATTTGGTTAATATGGAATATAATGGCATTAGTTTTCAAGGTAAATTTTCAAAGGAATTTGATTTAAATTCGAATATATTTTTAGAAATGAATTTCATCTCAATAGCAATTTTAGTTACTTCGCGTCAGCATTCTCCATTTAATTTATTTCAGATCTTTTAACTTGTTTGAAGGTGATGAGAACGAGATTTTATCTACAGTAAAGAGGATGCCGAAAAAGTTTTTTTCAGGATATGATGAGATATTCCTATCAGTGTAATAAAACATATATCCAATATAGTGGGTCCAATCTGTTTCATCGTTAATTCTGCCTTCAAAGCAGAAATTTTTCCGGATGGCATCGAAGACGATCCTCGCTCGGGAGGGGCCCCTTAACGGCACGCCCGAAGAAAATGTGAAAAAGCTGGTACTTGAAGATGCCAGAATAAAAATCAAGATGTTAACAGAGATGACAAGCCTTCTTGACCATCTTAACCTCGCAAAAATGAGTGCTCACCGCATCTCAGAAGCAAGTGCAAGTCGAGTGCTGTAAGGAGTTTTTAAAGCTCTGTGGAGAAGACCCAACGACTATTTTCAACCTACGGTCTTTTTGAGATTCTAGAGGTATTTTATTGATGGAATACACCGAAAAGGGTGAAAGTATCACAGCAGCATCATACGTAACCACTTTGCATAGTTTAAGAAAAGCAATTTATGGAAAGAGGCGATGAAAACTCACACCGGGGGTGTTGCTGCTTAACGACAACGCGCCGGTTCACCGCGTGGCGAATCAATCCAAACTTGGCCTCCAGTAACTACTACCTATTTCCAAATGTGAAAAAATATCTTTGTGGAAAGCGATTTTCCGACGCTAAAGAACTGAAAGTAGCAATTAATGCCTAATTTGAGGAGTGGCCGAACGAATATTCTTTGCAAGATTTGGAGATTATTGTTATTGGTTTAGTGTAGTGTGGTCAAAAACGTCCTATAGTGAAAGAACATAACTGCTCTAAAAAAAAATTGATATTTGGAATAATTAATATATGACAGATCTATTCAAAAATTTTCCGTTAAATTCAATACAATTGCTTTAATAATTGTTAAAAATTATTATATGTATCTGTTCAAAATAATAAAGGCTGCTTATAGAAAAAGAAAACATACATTCTGTCAAGAAAGTACCGGGAATGATCGATTTAAATCTGGCGGGGCAATGAGGCAGGTAAAAAATTTTTTTCCTAGGTTGGTACCACTGTCCTTAATTACTATGCCAAGCTTGAGCGGGATCTGTCAACTAGTGTGTTTGCAACAGCTGATTAAGTCAGTCGATGTCAGAGTGCGTGCCGATTTTTACTATGGGTGATTACGTTGAGCAAAGAATTTGTTTAAAGTTTTGTGTTGCAAATGAATTTTCGTGTGCCGATGCATTGAAAATGTTGCAAAAGGCCTTTGGTGATAATGCTCTATCGAAAACTCGTGCATATCAGTGGTACAGAGCCTTCAAGGACGGTCGTGAAGTGGTCGCCCATCGACGGCAACATAACAATAAAGGAAAAAGTAGATGGCGCTAGTTAACAATTCAAACAGATGAAATAAAATACAAAACAAAAGTTCTCTAGAGGAGAAATTTTCCCTAGGATCGTGATTTCTAATGATTAAAAATAAAATGTTTAGAATAATTGAAGATAAATTTCGATAATTTCGAAAATAAATCTCAAATAATACTTATATTAATGACAATAAATGAAATTCATTTGAAATTTATAAATTAAATTGAAATTTTTCAAATATCTAATCAAAAACTTTTAAAAACCGTACACATGAAAGTTTGATGATGAATATCTTTTGAACGGTTAATTTCATCGCCAAAACATAAGAAACCATTTTTATAAAGCAGTTAATTTCCACCAAAAATTTGTATTGCGCATTTTGTAAAAGTCATTTATTGTCGGGTTATAAAATTCATAAACAAAAATGAAATTTGTCTTAAAATAATCAAAATTAAATCCTTAATATCTTTCAAATGGTGAGGTTTACGGAAAAAATATACGATACCTTTTTTGTAGAGCATCAAATTTCCTAAAAAATTCTCTTGGAACATTTTTCTGTTCAATCGATAAATGATGAGGTACGAATTTTTTTCTATTGGACTGAGAAAAAATACAAAACTGCGATGCCGAGGATCTTCCTATTAAAATTAAGAGCTCAGGCTTGGTGAGAATTTTTTTAAAGTGTCTAGCAACTCATTTTTCCGTGTCACTTGTAAAAAAAAATAATCGATTTTTTTGACCCACCCTACTCTTCATACATAAACGAAAGACTAAACAATCTGAAGAATAATAACCTGTTGACTTTTTCCATATGTTCAATTAACTCCCTCTACGTTTCACTGATTTAAGTTTTTCTTTGATTTCAGATTGAACTGACAGAGGTGGGACCACGGTTCCAATTGAAACTGTTCGAAGTCAAATTAGGAACTCTTGAGCACATAGAGAGTGCCGAGACTGAATGGTCTCTAAGACCATATATGAATACATCTTCCAAGAGACGTTTCTTGAGTGAGGAGGATGGATTGCACTAGGACGGGGTCCACTTTTATTTTATTCTTAGCAGGGACCACTATGTAAATATATTAAGAATAAATTGTAAAAATCAAACTGAACCTTTTATTAAAAAATCAATAGGAAATTACATTTTAAAAAAAATAAAATAGTTTCAGGATAAACTTCTGTAATTTTGTATTAATGTGATTTCTGAGCTTGCATCTTCTTCACGAGTTGGGCTATTCTAGGACTAATATTGCTACTCGAGGCTACATGCAAATCATCACCTACTCTCAAACGATACCTTGCCTTGTTTTTAATAACCAACAATGCAGAAAATCCTCGTTCACATAAATAGTCGTTGAGAGAATCATAAAATAGCGCAAGGCGATTTCTCGGAGTTTACTATAAGAAATTACTAATTAATACTATAAGATAAAATAAGAAGGAACGGTTTTTTACTTGATAGAAGGATTATTACAAAATTTGAAAATCAAAAACAGATTTAATCTGTTGTCTTCTACAATTTTAATTTCAAAAAATTCTTTGAAGAAACTTTAAGAATTAAATCAATGTCTTTATAAGCACTGCTCATATTTAATAGACGTCAAAATTCATCATACAATATCAAACGGAATTAAGAGAAATCAACGAATATAAATTGTCAATTGAAATTAAAATATAAATAAGCAAACATTTTTTGTTTCGTTCCAGGCATGCGTAATGAACTCTTCAGACAAACTTACGAAGCCCTGTTTGTTACAAAATGTATTGTTTTCTGATCCCATATTAATGAAAAATAACTCTTTCTCAAAAATATAAAACATAATTTCAAGAACTTCTCAAAAACTAATTTATTTGAAATATTCAATATATTTAAATTGTTTTTTTAAGTTGAACTGATCTTATCGTAACTTTAATTATTTCTTGAGGATGTGCTACATGTTTTGAGATTTTTTGAAGTTATTTATTTAAATATATTGAATATTTCAAATAAATTAGTTTTTGAGAAGTTCTTGAAATTATGTTTTATATTTTTGAGAAAGAGTTATTTTTCATTAATATGGGATCAGAAAACAGACAATTTATATTCGTTGGTTTTTCTTAATTCCGTTTGATATTGTATGATGAATTTTGACGTCTATTAAATATGAGCAGTGCTTATAAAGACATTAATTTAATTCTTAAAGTTTCTTCAAAGAATTTTTTGAAATTAAAATTGTAGAAGACAACAGATTAAATCTGTTTTTGATTTTCAAATTTTGTAATACTATAAGAATTTTGCAAAGCAAAAAATTAATACAAATATATTCTAGTACTATGAAATAATCACTATCAGTACAGAAGGCAACGAGTTTATCCCACATAAGATTATGTTTCTCGAAATATTCTGATATTGAGTTCATGACATCAATACCTTTTGATGTTGTTTCCAGTTCCCGTGAAATCAATAATTCTTCTTTAATTATGTTGTCGTCTAAAAAGCTAAGAAATATAAGTACCTGACAACAATTTGAAATTATTTAAATATTTTAATATTAGCCTTCTACATATTTAATTTAAAAACATTATATTTAATAATTATAACTTCAGAAAATAAATTAAATTTATACAGATAGTCCTTGTGCTATAACAGAGGCCGTTAAATTGTCTTTCAATCTTTTAGATCAAGGTTAAACCACAGAAATATTTATTTATAGTTAACCGTTACACTACATTTAAATGTTTCAGTATTAATTTACCAGAAGTTTCTAAATTGTTGAAGGGTGAGTAAATATTTGTTGTTGATTGATGTTATATTTTATTGAATATGAATTATTTGAAATAAAATAGAAAGGCCTTTTACTTGATAGAAGAAATATGACAAAATTTGAATATTAAAACAAATTAATATATGTTTATCTTCTACAATTTTAATTTAAAAAATTTTATTAAAAAAAAATATACGTCTATTAAATATAAGCGGTGCTTGTTTTAGACATTAATTTAATTCTAAAAGTTTTTTTTAATAAAATTTTTTAAATTAAAATTGTAGAAGATAAACATATATTAATTTGTTTTAATATAAAAAAAAAAATGAATTATTTGAATACTGACGAAGCAAAGTCTCTCTTAAAACTTGTTTTTCAGTAATGTTTTTACATATCTTGATTTTTAATATAAAGTAACTTAGTTAGATATCCAATAATATTGAATATTCTAAGTAAGATAGTTTTTTGATGAAATTCTTAAGATTATGTTAAACATTTTTGAAAGATATTTGTTTTAATAAGATTGATCAGCAGAAACAAAATTTTGTCTATTCAAAATATTTAATTTATAGGATTTTGGTTAACAATTTTTATTTATTGGATTTTGTTATACCATTTGGATGTCTTATAATGAATGTTTATTCTATATATCATTTGATAAAGTGGTACTTATATGACATTATTTTAATTTATTTTCTGAAGTTATAATTATTAAATATAATTTTATGGAATTAAATATGTAAAACGCTAAAATTAAAATATTTAAATAATTTTATATACCTCCTATCAAGTATTAACCTCTATTTATGTTATTTTATTCATAATATATAATTATTTGGTTTCCTTAACGTTCTTTATACAGATAGTCCTTATGCTATAACAGATGCCGTTAAATTGTCTTTCAATCTTTTAGATCAAGGGTAAACCACAGAATTATTTATTTGTAGTTAACCTTACACTCCATTTAAATTTTTCAGTATTCATTTACCAGAAGTTTTCTAAATTGTTGGAGGGTGAGTAAATATTTGTTGTTGATTGATGTTATTTTTATTGAATATGAATTATTTGAATACTGACGAAGCAAAGTCTCTCTTAAAACTTGTTTTTCAGTAATGTTTTTACATATCTTTAGATTTTATAGAAAATAACTTAGATATCCAATAATATCGAATATTCTAAGTAAGATAGTTTTTTGATGAAATTCTTAAGATAATGTTAAACATTTTTGAAAGATATTTGTTTTCATAAGATTGATCAGCAGAAACAAAATTTTGTCTATTCAAAATATTTAATATATAGGATTTTGGTTAACAATTTTTATTTATTGGATTTTGTTATATCATTTGGATGTCTTATAATGAATGTTTATTCTATATGTCATTTGATATAAGTGGTACTTATATGACATTATTTTAATTTATTTTCTGAAGTTATAATTATTAAATATAATTTTTTGAAATTAAATATGTAGAAGGCTAATATTTAAATAATTTTATATACCTCCTATCAAGTATTAACCTCTATTTATGTTATTTTATTCATAATATATAATTATTTGGTTTCCTTAACGTTCTTTATACAGATAGTCCTTATGCTATAACAGATGCCGTTAAATTGTCTTTCAATCTTTTAGATCAAGGGTAAACCACAGAATTATTTATTTGTAGTTAACCTTACACTCCATTTAAATTTTTCAGTATTCATTTACCAGAAGTTTTCTAAATTGTTGATGGGTGAGTAAATATTTGTTGTTGATTGACGTTATATTTATTGAATATGAATTATTTGATATTCTAAGTAATCTAGGTTTTTGATGAAATTCTTAAGATTATTTTAAACATTTTTGAAAGATATTTGTTGTCATAAGATTGATCAGCAGAAACAAAATTTTGTCTATTCAAAATATTTAATATATAGGATTTTGGTTAACAATTTTTATTTACTGGATTTTGTTATATCATTTGGATGTCTTATAATGAATGTTTATTTCATATATTATTTTAATTTTCCGTTAACAAGTAGGTTATCGTTAGATGTTAGGTGAAAACTTGGCCCACTGTCGATGCCGGTTTTGCTAAATGAGCCATTAGGAAACACGGCACTCAAAGCATAAGTTGCTTTTCTGTTTAGGCACTAAAGAAAGTGTCCATTTTCTTTACACTTGCAATATGTAATCATAGATTAACAAGAATATATTCTTTTATCTATGCAGGTAATATTGCTTCTATCCCGAGTGTTTACATTTTCATCATAGACATAGATTAACAATAATACAGCCTTGTTGATCTATGATTTTCATTGGAATTTATCAATTATCGTTGCTTTTGCCACCATCTCTATGCTTCTTAGGGAACTGTTTTCTTTTTGGTGCGTTCTTTGCAGAAAAAGCTTCTCCACGTCCCTGACTGTCGCCATCTACTTGCATATCGAGCAACTTAGATTTAATGGCATCTGTAGTCATTGACATACCTGAATGCTCCACAGCCATGATTAACGGTTAATATTTCTCAGGTAATGCTGCCAAAAGAAGTGAACCGACCCATTCTTCATTGATGTTAGAACCCGTTCTCCTCAGCTTCTGCGATATTTCGACGACCTGATTTATGTAACTCCATGGAATCATGTTTTTCCAATCTGGCTGATATTAAGATCCTCAAAAGTCCAATCCATAGATAAACGTTTATCGATGGTCCAATGTTCCTTGAAAAACTGCTATCGTCGTATAGCATAGATCAACAATACTATATTATTGTTAATCTATGGTCGTATAGTTTCTTCAAGTAGTTCAGGTTCATCCATACTTCTTGTGGAGTTGCCGCTTCTCTCAGGTGGATGTAGAGTGATGGTTCAATCATTAAAATGATTTTTGCCTTGGTTTTTGCCAATACAGTGGAATCCGATTCACTGCCAGTGATACATTTGTTTAGTCCTTCAAGCACAAGCACGTTTTCAATGGCGAACACCCGTTCTTGATAATTTTTACGTACGGCTAGCTTGGGCACACTTGCGAAATAATTAATAATTATTAATCTGTTGGAATGTTTAGAAATCAATAAACCCCACCAAAACCCATATCCACGCTTAACAATAAACTAGATAATTATATAAATTTAGAATAGTAAACTACATCTCAGTAATTCATCCTTGATTATTTAATAATATCTCTCTAACTTTTATTGACTGAAATTATTAACTATCAAATCCGATCGTACTTACTGAAAAATAACATTCAATGGAAATCACATGAAAATGTTTACTTCCTCATACATTACATTCTCATATAATTCCAAATACATTTATTTGAAGAATGGGCAGATTAATTCTTCAACTTGCACTTAATTAATTTATCCATAACACAACTTTTCCTCTAGTTGCTCTGACGACTAGAATTCAAATAAACCGCCTTGTCGCAACGCAGTCACAGAGGGCGGTTCTGTCGCAACCTTAATTTTTATGTCAGTTTCGGCCATTTTCACGTAGCAAGGACGTTTCTTGCGTTTTCGATCGTAAAGAGTGGCAGGTTGATTTTTCGGCGGTTTAAAAGTTTCCCGGATCGACAGGCGAAAATAAAATGTGATTTGTAAACTTGGAGATCGACACAACAACTGGCAGTGTACAAAACTGTGAGTATTTTTTCATGGACCCATAGTCGTCTACCATTGACAGATCGGTGTATGGGTTTGTTAAAGGCCACTTTTTGTTTTGATATATAGTCCTTTTCGTTGTTTGCTTGGTAGTTTCTTTTAATTTGGTGCGTTTTAGAGCACGTGTTTCATCAGAACGTCCCCAGGAGTTTATTAACTTTTATATTAAGCCTAAGAAGGCATCATATTGTACATGGGCATCCTTAGTCGGTCATCGATGTATGCAGTTGCAGAGCATAACAATTCACTGTCATATTTCAAAAATATTCCATTCTAAAATCAGCTGATCTTATGCTTAAACACAATTGATTTTTCGTGAAAATTCCACTAACAAAGAACCGATTTCACCAGAATTTTAAGATCAAGGTTGTTTCGTCCCAAACTGCTACATGCTTTATTTCAATTTTGTCCTTTAAAAATCAATTCCCAGACGATTTCTTCGAAAACGAAGGCTGCAATGATCAGCATATTTATTAAATATATCTGGTATCTTGTTTTTGTTTGAATGTTTGCCAAGTTGCCTTTATAAGTGCGGCAATAAATATATCTTTTGTTCCATTTTTCGTTTATCTTGTAAGTTTGTTTACCTATTGTAATAAATTCTTGTGGAACATTTGGCGTACTTTCTTATGATTCCAAATATGTTTTTCTTGAATCACATGCCTACTTTCATAATGACGAAGATTGTTGCAAAGAAGGCATGCATCTGACCAAATTAATCGTCATTTTGCGTCAAGAAAAATGTGTTAATTAGACTGGTTATGTTAAAGGAATGTTTTATTTAGTTCTAGACGTGCTTTGTTGGGTAATTGAATATAAAATTCCCTTGTGTAATCAGTGTTAATATATGTTAACATGAATAGTTTATTTAATCCCCTAATTATGTTAATTTCTTAGGAAGTGTTTTACATCATTCTGGATTTCTTTGAATTCGAACAATGCTTAATATTGGAGATTATTATCAACAGAAACGTCTGTGATATAACTTTATAAATATTCAGCAATTGTTATTGTAAATTTGAGTATATTTATTGAGAAAATTGGAAGTTTTTGTGTTGTTCGTTCAACTTCAGATTATGAATTCCTCCAAAAAATATTCCATAAAAAAATTAATGAAATAATATTCAAAAATACACTACTTATAAGCCAGTATTTTGAGCAAAAGAGCAGAGGTTATTGTGAAAGGAAAAAGGTTAAAATAATATATTGTAAATTATACTAGAATTCTGTAAAATCAGTTTAGAGAGCAGAAGACCGCTTCTGCGGCGTCTTCATTTTTCTCTTACAGCTGACGAAGTTCCATACACTGGTATATTTTTCTATAACCTTAAACAGGTCAAGTTTTGTGCCTATAAACTGCGATTTGCTGACATCATTGATTTCCTGTTAACATTTAAAGAAAACTGCTGCAAAAGCGTATCAAATGCTTGTTGAAACTTACGATGTTCATATTCTTGGTAAAATGGCATTTTGAGTGGCTCAAAAAAATTTTGACGTGGAAAACCACCGAAAAAGTTTGAAGACAACGAATGAAAAGCATTACTGGATGAAGACGACACTCAAACTTAACAAGAACTCGCGGATCAATTGAATTTGACGCAGAAAACAGTATCCTCGTTTGAGAGCTGTAGGAAAGATTCAGAAAGTAAGAAAATAGGTTCTGTATGAACTGAATGAAAGGCAGCAAGAAAATCGAAAAACCACTTGTGAAATGCTACTCGGCAGATACAAAAGAATGTCTTTTCTCCATCGAATCGCGGGAGGTGATGAAAAATTGATATATTTTGTTTGAGAATCCAAAAGGGTCGTAGATCACCCACAGATGGGTGAATCTAGGACATCCACTGCAAGACAATGCTCTGTGTTATTTATGGTTTAGCCATTACTATTTATTGATCAATTGAAAAGTGGTTTTGGAAATTACTTTGTTTTTCTACCTACAAACTTTGACCGGTGTGAATTTAGCAGACTTTCCAGCATACTATTTGTCAGAAATACAGAGCATATATTGCTTTCGGATGTTTTTTCAACGCTTCTAATTCAAAGTTCTATAATATATATTCAAACCTATTCGCCGGAGCATATGCAGTTTTTATATGCGGCTTTCGTTTAGCAATAAGAATATCCACTGAAACAATTATCGATTTCCAAAGGGGTTGGGGGGTAGTTTTTCAACACTTAATCCCTTAAACTTTGAGATTCAACATTTCCGAGAATATTCGCTGAAAAGGCTTTTAGAGGAGTGGCGGGGTAGTTTTTCAAGACTTCATCCCTTAAATTTTGAAATTCCATATCTCCGATGATATTTGCCGGAGCGCAAATAGATTTTATATGTGGGCTTTGTATAGCAATGAAAATATTTTCTGAAAACAATTATCGAGTTCCGAAGGGGTTACCAGGTCGTTTTCAAAGACTCCATCCCTTAAACTTCAAAATATATTTTCTCCGACAATATTTTAGCACATAGCGATTTTATGTGCGGCTTTCCTATAGAAATAAGAATGTCAACTAAAAACGAGATGCGGAGTAATTTTCCAACACTTCATCCCTTAAACTATGAAATTCAATATCACTGAAAATGTTAGACAGAACACATACAAATTTCATATGGTGGTTCTGTATAGTAGTGAAAGTATATTCTAAGAAAAATGATCGAATTCTGGAGGAGTTGAGTGGTAGTTTTTTAAAACTTCATCCCGTAAATTTCAAAAAACACCTCCGACAATATTTTAGCACATACAGATTTTCTATGCGGTTTTTCTGTAGAAATCAGAAGGTCCACTAAAAGCAGGTTAAGGGGTTTTTTCAACACTTCATCCCTTAAACTTCAAAATACGTTATCTCCGACAATATTAGCACATACAGATTTTATATGCGGCTTTTCTATAGAAATAAGAATGTCTACTAAAAACGGGTTGCGAGGTAGTTTTTCAACACTTCATCCCTTAAATTATGAATCACTGAAAATATTAGAAGGAACACACAAGTATTATATGGGGGTTCTGTATAGAAGTGAAAATATATTCTGAGAAAAATTATCGACTTCCGGAGGGGTTGCGTGGTAGTTTTTCAACACTTCATCCCTTAAACTTCAAAATACATTATCTCCGACAATATTTTAGCACATACCGATTTTATGTGCGGTTTTCCTTAAGAAATGACAAGGTCCACTAAAAAGTGGTTAGGGGGTAGTTTTTCAACACTTTATCCCTTATAATTTGAAATTCAATATAACTGAAAATATTAGACGGAGCACGTACAGATTTCATAGGAGCGTTCTGTATAGCAACGAAAATATATTCTGGGAAAACTTATCTACTTCCGGAGGTTTGCGGGGTAGTTTTTCATTATTTCATCCCTTAAACTTTCAATATTGTTGTATTTTGAAGTTTGAAAGATGAAGTGTTGAAGAACTACCCCGCAACCCTCAGGAAGGAATATCTTCTGAAAAAACTGTTCACTTCCTGAGGGTTGCGGGGTAGTTCTTCAACACTTCATCTTTCAAACTTCAAAATACAACAATATTGAAAGTTTAAGGGATGAAATAGTGAAAAACTACCCCGCAAACCTCAGGAAATGAACAGTTTTTTCTGAAGATATTCCTTCCTGAGGGTTGCGGGGTAGTTCTTCAACACTTCATCTTTCAAACTTCAAAATACAACAATATTGAAAGTTTAAGGGATGAAATAGTGAAAAACTACCCCGCAAACCTCAGGAAGTGAACAGTTTTTTCAGAAGATATTCCTATTTTCATAAAGAACCCATGTATGAAATTGTTTTTGCTCCAGCGAATATTTTTCGGTGATAATAAATTTCAAAGTTTAAGGGATGAAATATTGAAAAACTACCCAGCTTCTATTCTGGAAATCGGTCATTGTTTCAGTGTATATTCTTATTGCTACTCGAAAGCCGCATATGCTCGGGCGAATATGTTTGAAGATATTGAATTTTGAATCACAAGGGTTGAAAAAAACTACCCCTCGGAAGTCGCTCATGTATCTAGGAAGTATTCATGTGCCCTGAGTAACATTTCAATAAAAATTCATATAAAAATGCCAAATTATTCCACATGGCTTTTCTGAGAATCCGCTTAAATTCTTAGAAGTTGGCCATCAAATAAAAATAATATCAAGTGAATCACGACAGTCGATAAAATTATTATCAACTATTGTGTCAACAATGGAGTTTCATCATTATATTTTTATTTTAGTCTTATGAAAACAGTTAGATAATGTATCGTTTATCGATGTTTCAGTATCAGTTTATTTGTTGATTTCAATTCATATGGGCTCCAAACAAAGAGATATACTTCTCAGGCTCTTTTCAAGGTATCTTATTTCGAAATTCTGTTGAAATTTTCTATTTTTTTTTAATTCAGTTGGGATCGAAACGGGTCCTTGAAGAAAACCATACTTCAATCCTAACTTTGCCAACAGGGGAGTGGTTTTTTAATAGTAAACCTTGAAAATTTTCTGTTAAAAACTTTCCCCTAACACATCAGCTGATAAAAGCGATACAATCATCCAGCGCTTCTCTAACGTTTCTTGAATAACGATTTAACTTAGTAAAATCACACGACCTGGGAAATTAACTGGACCATTTTCTGAGAACCAAATTTTGTTTTCAATAAATCGATTGTTGAGGTGGCTGTGTGGCAGGTAGCACCATCTTGTTGAAACCACAACCAGATTATTCTCAACAACAGCAGGAAAAAAATTACTTTTTTGCGTGTGCGTGCATTTTTTTGCGTACTGGTACTCTTGTGTCAAGAAAATTCACCTTCAAATTTGTCTACAATACGACGAATAGTGAGTTGATTAACTGAATGTCGTCCAGGAATTCTTAAATTTCTCCCAGTTTTCAGAAATGATCACTGATTTTGATAAGATAATTTAACAATTTCTAAACGTTGTTGAAGCGTGTGAAATGTCAAAAATAATATACAGTGTTGCCCTTATAACCATTTCAAATTGTACCATTCCTATTGGAAAATTCGTTATGTCTACTTAAATAGAAACCAAGTTTTTCTAAGACATTTTGATTCCATTAATAAAAACTTTCACATCGGCTACATATGTTATTTAATTTCTATAAATTTTACTTGTTTTCTATAGATTCCTATATTTCCTATATTTAGTAGTGTTATACGATATTTGAGAATTCTATATTAAATAGAAACATAGTTTTCCTAAGATATTTTGACTTAATTTTTGAAAGATTAAGTTATGTAGACGTTTAAAAGAATAATTCTGTTTTGATATATAAAAATTGTCACTTTGTTTAGTGGCTTTGTTCGAATGCACCACATCATAAAACCTTTTTTTCTCGAGAATGATCCTTCAAGCAAGTGTCCCTTTTTCTTTAGAAACGTTTGGACAATCTGATCCTTTGATTAAAAATTCAGCTCAGGAATTAGGAGTCATTTAATGAAAGTATCTTCGCCACTGTTAGAAATTAGTAGGTCATTTGAAATTCCATGAAAACAAACTTATAAGATCTCAAACATAGGTTGGGGAAAAAATCCATTATTTTATTTAATATGTTGTCCGATTTGGATCTAATATGCATAGTTTCATTCCATAATTTGTTGCCATTTTTTAAGGTACCTTCATAATGTCTCTCTCGTAGAAGTCTTGGTCCTTATTGGCGAAAAATAGCAGAGGTACTCTTAAAGGTCTTCGCGCCCTTAAATGTGAGGAATGCAACCATCTCCTTATGGTACTGGTTGAGACTACCCGTCTATAGGTCCTCAAAAAATTACTTTGAAGGGCTGTTACAGATACAGTTCGATTCCTTCGAGCAAATTTTGCGATATAATGGTCTTCCCTTGCAGATGTTACTCTGGGTCGACCAGGCACCGGTCTCCGGGCAACGCTGCTAGTTTCCAAGAAAAGGGCCACTATGCGCCTTACTGAAGTCCGTGGAATATTCAAACGCATTCTGGTGGTTCGAAAAAGATTTTTGACGACGTGTGTATGTTTAATATACTTAATCTGTCAATGGTTTTCACAAATAATACATCGTATTTAATGAAAAATATTGATTTATTAATGTTTTAACATAGTTCATTGGGGAACCAGTCTCTGACTTGTGGCAGCAAACGGTTTTGCAAGACTTCTTTGTCCTGGTCTTGTCTCATTATGACTTTTACCACGTACAAACGTCTTGTGCCTTTTCAGCTGATCAAGACTTTTGACGATGTGTGTATGTTTAATATACTTAATCGGTCAATGGTTTTCACAGATAATACATCGTATTTAATGAAAATAATTGATTTATTAATGTTTTAACATAGTTCATTGGGGAACCAGTCTCTGACTTGTGGCAGCAAACGATTTTGCAAGACTTCTTTGTCCTGGTCTTGTCTCATTATGACTTTTACCACGTACAAACGTCTTGTGCCTTTTCAGCTGATCAAGACTTTTGACGATGTGTGTATGTTTAATATACTTAATCGGTCAATGGTTTTCACAGATAATACATCGTATTTAATGAAAATAATTGATTTATTAATGTTTTAACATAGTTCATTGGGGAACCAGTCTCTGACTTGTGGCAGCAAACGATTTTGCAAGACTTCTTTGTCCTGGTCTTGTCTCATTATGACTTTTACCACGTACAAACGTCTTGTGCCTTTTCAGCTGATCAAGACTTTTGACGATGTGTGTATGTTTAATATACTTAATCTGTCAATGGTTTTCACAAATAATACATTGTATTTAATGAAAAATATTGATTTATTAATGTTTTAACATAGTTCATTGGGGAACCAGTCTCTGACTTGTGGCAGCAAACGATTTTGCAAGACTTCTTTGTCCTGGTCTTGTCTCATTATGACTTTTACCACGTACAAACGTCTTGTGCCTTTTCAGCTGATCAAGACTTTTGACGATGTGTGTATGTTTAATATACTTAATCTGTCAATGGTTTTCACAAATAATACATCGTATTTAATGAAAAATATTGATTTATTAATGTTTTAACATAGTTCATTGGGGAACCAGTCTCTGACTTGTGGCAGCAAACGATTTTGCAAGACTTCTTTGTCCTGGTCTTGTCTCATTATGACTTTTACCACGTACAAACGTCTTGTGCCTTTTCAGCTGATCAAGACTTTTGACGATGTGTGTATGTTTAATATACTTAATCTGTCAATGGTTTTCACAAATAATACATCGTATTTAATGAAAAATATTGATTTATTAATGTTTTAACATAGTTCATTGGGGAACCAGTCTCTGACTTGTGGCAGCAAACGATTTTGCAAGACTTCTTTGTCCTGGTCTTGTCTCATTATGACTTTTACCACGTACAAATGTCTTGTGCCTTTTCAGCTGATCAAGACTTTTGACGATGTGTGTATGTTTAATATACTTAATCGGTCAATGGTTTTCACAAATAATACATCGTATTTAATGAAAATAATTGATTTATTAATGTTTTAACATAGTTCATTGGGGAACCAGTCTCTGACTTGTGGCAGCAAACGATGTTGCAAGACTTCTTGGTACTGGTCTTGTCTCATTATGCCTTTCGTCACGTGGAAACGTCCTGTACCTTTTCCGCTGATCACTGATCAGACCATCACTTTCTTAGGGTGCTTAACAGTCTGGATGAAACTTTCCTTCATGGCGACGACGTACGAACTTTTTTAGTGTGAAATGTCACCTTGACAACGAGCATAGGTCTTAAATTGCTTGATTGATACTTTATGAGATATTCTCCAACCTATTAGATCTCTCAAGGACATTATTCCCTCTAAGCAATTGATTGTAGAGATCTTATTTCACTTTTTCATTTTTCTTCCAGAAGAACCATGGATAGCACTGATCAGCCGAACTCCATCTGTCAGGTGGAACGAATCGAGATGTACCAGCTGCCTCCTACCGATCCTAAACTCTCCCTACCATTCAATCTGCTGGAGGGAGAGGCCGTGGAGCATCACGGTACTTGCAGGGACGGCTTGATCCTGATCACAAATTACAGACTGTACCTTCAGATCGCCAGGAATCATCATCATGTACCGCTCGGGCTCATTGAGACTATAGAGCAGAAGGAATTGTTCTATTTGTACATAGGTTGCAAGGATTGCAGAACGTATAAGTGAGAATCTGTTTCTTTTTTTTTTAATCCTTTTCAAATCAAATAAGACGTGTATTTTGGAAGGTGAGGTTTCACACATATCAATAATAATGATTCTCATAAAGATACAAATATTCATTATAATGAGAATTTTACAAGGTATTTCTACAGGCAATTTGCAAAATTCACCATTCCACCTTGCCTATCAAGATACAGTTCAAGATCTGTTAGAACCAGATTATGATTGCAGAGTTCAATTTTGTAGATGGTACCGAAATCAAGTAGATACTTAGGGACACGCTCTGAAATATTTAATTTCCACAATTCCAATGTTTGGGTCATAATAATCTACACGCAACTGTTACGACTCATAGCCAACACGAGTTCAGGGTTAATGTATGGCTAGCATGACAAGATGTTAAATTTTTGGGCTGATAATAATTCAAGAGGTTTTGACTGCCACTTTCAAAAAATCTTTTGGAAAATGAAATTTTTGATTCATTGGAAGACATGCTTCTGAACCAATAGCTCCAAATTTGGTTTCAAGTGGACGGTTGTCCAGCACACAATAGTAGAATAGTTACAGAATGGATGGATCATTTTGATAGAAAATGGAAATAGGAAGATTCGGACCGATCAGATTGCCTGCTCGAAGTCCCGACCTTACACTTCTAGTCTTCTTCCTTTGGGGTTTTTTTAAAAGATATGGTGTTTAATACACCAATTCATACTCATGACAACCTTATCGAAAGAATACATAGCTGTTACAAAATACTAAAGCAACGATGGGGGCAGTTGCGGAAAACTGTGGATTCTGTCCTGTTTTTTATGGGGGTTTAGTGGGCGAAATTCAGAGTAAACTTTGACCAAAGATTAGGGCTGAAGAATATTATATGAAAATTTTTTCCTGAACCACCCTATAATAAGTGAGTATTTCATAAAAATCTCCATGAAATCACCCTAGTCTAAGGAGAATTTTCCGCTCTTTCCAATGGTGTACACTGAATTTTGAGTTAGATGATAGTTTTCAAGTTATGCTCTGTTTTAAGTAAAAAAAATTAGTTGAATAACTAACATAATAACAACGAAAGATAATTGAACCATACTCTATAGGAACTTGCAAATTGCCTGTAGAATCACATTGTAAAATTTGGCCAGAGATAACTTGGGCACCCTGTATTGAGTGAGGACCAATAGATGTAATACATTGTTGGTATGGCTTTCCAGTTTGGCATGATGTTTCTCACCCTTCTCTTTAATGACATCCTTTATATAGGGATCGTCGTATAGGGTTTGATTAGTGACATACCATGGAGCATTTGCTATCAGTATTTTTAAAATGTTGATATATTTGATTTACTTGTATCGGGTATTTTTTTAGAGTGATAAAACTTTAAATTGAAATAAAACTGGGAAATATTAAAAACTTATTTCCAAAGTGGTGAATATTCTATCCAAACCGTTAGAAAACTTCTTTCCACAACAATAGAAATGAAATCCGCCAGGCACCCGCGATTAAGTAGGGAGCCCCGGGCTGTAAGATATCTTTGAGCCCTTGGACATGAGAATTGGAACACGCACAAATAGGAGATCCTTCCTGTTCAGATTTCGTCTGATGTAAACGTTGTTGCGGCGTGAGTCTTTCTATGAATATTTGTCAATGCTTACTGAACAGAAATGTCAAAACAACACGGCTTCTACCTTCTGTCAAATCACAGTTATCCCTATCAAAAGTTCTATCACTTGGTATATTGGTTGTCCAGTCCCAGTTTAGATTTCCTACATATAAACCAATTAACTTCTCGTGTTCTCATGTCTATTTCCTTCCTTCTCTTGATTATGTGTTTCTCCAGTCTAAATATTTCCCCAAGTATTTTGCACTTGAGACCTCTGGTATTTGTATATTATTTGGTTTACATTGGCCTCTCCTTAAGGTGAAATTCGCCTACAGTGAGTGGATACATTTATTTTGATTTCCTCTTGTGCGTGCGGCCAATTTTGTATTTCATTCAAGAGTTTCTGTAATTTATTGGTGGCATTTTGTGGATCTTCATCAACTGCTAGAAAGCCAGTATCATCTGCGAAAGTTCCCAATACGGTATGAGGGTTTGAAGGTAGGTCAGCAGTGTACAACAGTGGTCCAATGACGCTTACCCGAGAAATGCCTGATCATATTGGAAAGTAGATCAATTTCGCACCACCAACTCGTACTTTGAATTGTTTTTAACTAAGATAGGATTTCAATAATTTATTATAATATCTATGGAAGAACCTTTTCCATTTTGTATAATAAACCAAGGTGCCAAACTTTCTCAAAAGTTTGATTGACCTCAGGGAATGCTGATGTGCAATTCTTTTTTTCCTTCAAGTGTTTCATTCAACTCTAGACATAATAATTTATAGTTTCATTATCAAAAAAACTCCTTCTTGTGTAGACATTCTGTATTTTTCCTAATGAAAGGAGTTTGTCATTAAGGAATTAATATTATATACACAATTGACAAGCAATAAAGTTGAAGAATTTTGTCTTAACTATTATAAATCTTATTAACTTTTACATTTTCTTTATTTTTTTTAATTCCCAGTAACGTATACAAGTTTCTATAGGTTACTTACATTTAACTTTTTTCAGGTGTACGTTTGAGAATAACGAATCCTGCTTAGAATGGTATGACAAGATACTCAAGGCTTCCGAGCCCCCGAAACAACTTAACCAGCTTTTCGCGTTCTTTCACTTCGCCCACTTTAGAGGCAGCGAGGATCGCGTTCAAAAACCGTACTGCTTCGATCTGAATAGTTTTACGATGGAGGTGAGCACTGACAATTGAAATCTTTCTCTCCGGATAACGTTTGACGTACTTGATTTCTTCTCGTTTTCAGATGGAAAGACTGCAGTTCGAAAAGTCCCTTTGGCGCATAAGCAAAGTAAACGTCAATTACGAGGTTTGTTCCTCGTACCCCCCTTATCTGTTGGTACCGAGAGACATAGATGACGAGGAGCTGAAGAAAGTGTCTAAGTTCAGAAGTTCCCAGAGAATCCCGGCTGTCGTCTGGAGGTAAAATTTCAAATCCGAGAATTCGCCTCCCGAGTGCATTGCGTAATTTGAATTTATTCGCAGGCATACTAAAAATGGGGCTGTCGTCGCGCGATGCAGCCAGCCTGAAGTCGGTTGGTTTGGATGGAGGGGAGAAGAAGACGAAAAGTTGTTACAGTTGATTTCTAAGAGTATAGATAGCACCAAGCAGGAGAAGAAGGTTGGTGTGAAACATTAAAAATCACTAGAATTATGATTATTTCATATAGTCTAAGATCCGAACCTAAATGACCTTCACCGAGCTGATAATAGAATAAACTTATTTTATTATAAACAGTAGTATATTAGAAAATTTATTAAAAATGGGTTTTCAAAAAAAATCCTGGACAAAATATTTTTAATTATTTTTTTAAAAATGATTTTTCATTATATGGTGCAACATCAAGATAATAAGAAAATTTTATACTGGACTTGAAGTATAAAACATATAGAATGTGCTAACGTAGGGTTGTCTATAATTTAGCTGGACAAACTGCTAGGTTGTCAGGTATAAACAGGTATGACGATGCAAGTTACTTTCACTTGTTATGATAATAGAAAAAAATTTATATCAGCGTAAGCGCTGTTTTATTACGAACACGTTGATATAGGGTTGTCTGCAAAAAATTTGATCCTAATAGGGGTTTGCGAATTTTAAAGATTTTAATTTCAACGCGTGTGAAAATGAGTTACAGAGAGATCCGAGGTAAGTATAATGTGTAATAATAAAGGACCGAACATCGCACTCGTTTCTGATGGGGCCTGGAATATAAAAAAGTGCGCATGCTCGGCACCATGGAAGGCAGGGTTCCTTTATTATTACACATTATACTTACCTCGGATCTCCCTGTCACTCATTTTCACACGCGTTGAAATTAAAATCTTTAAAATTCGCAAACCCCTATTAGGACCAAAATTTTTGCAGACAACCCTATATCAACGTGTTCGTAATAAAACAGCGCTTACGCTGATATAATTTTTTTTCTATTATCATAACAAGTGAAAGTAGCTAGCATCGTCATACCTGTTTATACCTGACAACCTAGCAGTTTGTCCAGCTAAATTATAGACAACCCTACGTTAGCACATTCTATATGTTTTATACTTCAAGTCCAGTATAAAATTTTCTTATTATCTTGATGTTGCACCATATAATGAAAAATCATTTTTAAAAAAATAATTGAAAATATTTTGTCCAGGATTTTTTTTAAAAACCCATTTTTAATAAATTTTCTAATATACTACTATTTATTATAAAATAAGTTTATTCTATTATCAGCTCGGTGAAGGTCATTTAGGTTCGGATCTTCTACTAATAGTACTAGAATATATTTGTATTAATTTTTTGCCTTGCATAGAATCACCTCTAGGAGTTTTTCGATGTATAACATACATGCTGGGTTTCGTAAAAATTTGGTAATCACTGGATTAACAGATACTCTTGTCAAGTTTGACAAACGGATCAACGAATTTGGATTTCACAAAACAAGTTCAGGTAGTTGATCGTGTGGATCAGTTGATCCAAGAAAATAATCTGACAGTGTCACACTTTCTAACATTTTACTGCTACATCATAGAAAGAATGAGAACAAGAATGTATTTATTTCTGTGGTAGTGCTGTTAATGTAAGGTTAAAACTTAGAAATGGATGGTTATTGCTTATATGTTTGTCATACCATACTACTATGAACTACACTATCAGTATTACTTGTGTGTTTGTGTAAAATGGAAGGTGTTTCAAACAGGCAAATTCTACTGATACCCTTTTTAACAATTCTGCATTAGGGTGGGTCAAAAAAATCGATTATTTTTTTTACAAGTGACACGGAAAAATGGGTTGCTAGACGACACCTTAAAAAAATTCTAACCAAGCATGAGCTCTTAATTTTAATAGGAAGATCCCCCGCATCGCAGTTTTGTATTTTTTTCTCAGTCCAATAGAAAAAAATTCATACCTCATCATTTATCGATTGAACAGAAAAATGTTCTGAGAGAATTTTTTAGGAAATTTGATGCTGTACAAGAAAGGTATCTTATATTTTTTCCGTAAACCTCACCATTTGAAAGATATTAAGGATTTAATTTTGATTATTTTAAGACATATTTTATTTTCGTTTATGAATTTTATAACTCGACAATAAATGACTTTTACAAAATGCGTAATACAAATTTTTGTTGGAAATTAACTGCTCTATAAAAATGGTTTCCCATGTTTTGGCGATGAAATTAACCGTTCAAAAGATATTCATCATCAAACTTTCATGTGTACGGATTTTAAAAGTTTTTGATTAGATATTTGAAAAATTTCAATTTAATTTATAAATTTCATATGAATTTCATTTCTTGTCATTAACATAAGTGTTATTTGAGTTTTATTTTCGAAATTATCAAAATTTTTCTTCGATTATTCTAAACATTTTATTTTTAATCATTAGAAATCCTGATCCTAGGGAAAATTTCTCCTCTAGAGAATTTTTGTTTTGTATTTCATTTCATCTGTTTGAATTGTGAACTAGCGCCACCTACTTTTTCCTTTATCGTTATGTTGTCGTTGGTTTGTATAATAAATGTTGTAAATACTTACGACTTTCATCTACTTCCATCATAGTCATAGTTCTGTTTGATTTATTTGGGTTATTAGAAAGAATTTCTTTCCGGGTATCACTTTTTTGATTTGAATATAGCTCTTGAATATCATTACCAAGCAGTTTTAATGATTTATTATCGACAATATCAAATAATGCTTTAAGTTCATTCTGAAATTTTATTTCATTTTTGTATCGTGCTGATGATTTTTTTCGCACAAAAGATTTTTGCAATTTCAACCATAATTCATCAACTTGATCAGATGCATTTGTGGCACTTTGTTTGATAGAACATTTCAAAACTTTGAGCTGATGAAAAAAAACACTCATAACCTCTTTCACTGTTGACTGCAACTTACGTTCTGAAATTTTTTGCAAAGGTTTTCCGTTCAAATGAATTTCCTTATCCATATTTTCGATAAATATCAAGTTAATTCACGGAGTAACCGCAATATTTGTAAATAATTAATCGTTCGATCACATATACGAGATCATAAATTTTGGAAACACTAAAAATGCTGTAGAAATAAATGTATACAAACCAACGACAACATAACGATAAAGGAAAAAGTAGGTGGCGCTAGTTCACAATTCAAACAGATGAAATAAAATACAAAACAAAAATTCTCTACAGGAGAAATTTTCCCTAGGATGGTGATTTCTTATGATTAATAATGAATGTTTAGAATAATTGATGAAAAATTTTGATAATTTTGAAAATAAAACTCAAATAATACTTATATTAATGACAAGAAATGAAATTTATAATTTAAATTGAAATTTTTCGAATATCTAATCAAAAACTTTTAAAATCCGTACACATGAAAGTTTGATGATGAATATCTTTTGAACGGTTAATTTCATCGCCAAAACATGGGAAACCTTTTTTATAGAGCAGTTAATTTCCAACAAAAATTTGTATTGCGCATTTTCTAAAAGTCATTTATTGTCGAGTTTTCAGTAACAAAAATGAAAGTTGTCTTAAAATAATCAAAATTAAATCCTTAATATCTTTCAAATGGTGAGGTTTAAGGAAAAAATATAAGATATCTTTTTTGTAGAGCATTAAATTTCCTAAAAAATTCTCTCGGAACATTTTTCTGTTCAATCGATGAACGAAGAGATACGAATTTTTTTCTATTGGACTGAGAAAAAAATACAAAACTGCGATGCGGAGGATCTTCCTATTAAAATTAAGAGCTCATGCTCTGCCAGACACCTTAAGGTGTCTGGCAACCCATTTTTCCATGTCACTTGTATAAAAAAAAATTATTATTTAGAAACCACCAGTTGCATAAAATCGTAGACAAACTAATAGTTGTAATCTCGCATCGATCGATTAATTCCTTTTACTGTGTGGTTCAATTTCTGGTCCAATTTTATGTAACAATTCCATCACGACATTTTTGTAAGAACGAAAACGTATTTTGAAATCAAGATCATCGTATTTTGCAAAAGGATCACTCCTGTCTAATAATTTGGGGTCTTGGAATTTCACTTAAATCTTGTTCTGATTATGATGACGGTGAAGTGATTTCGAAAAGCATTTTACAATTATATCACTTCGAAACAGTAAACAATACACTATTTAACGAAGAATACGATTCACCAAAATGGACGAATCAACTTGATCTGTGATTTAGCAGCGATTCTAAGTTTAGATCAGAGCACAAAATGTTTCGTGGAACACAATTTGTACTTGATCGATGATCAACAGAGGTTAATCTGTCATAGTTTGACAGAGAGGCTAAATCTCTTTGGGCGCTTTGGGAACATAGAACTAGATAAATTGTAGAAGGACTTTGTGTTCAATACGCTAGTTTCAATGACTAAAGTTTTGTGGAACCCACTGTATATGTCATTATAATATGTATTTTATGCCATTTTGTCACAAATATGTGTGGCTAATTCTGTAATCATAAGGTTGTGAAATTTTTTTTTCAATAGGTACTTATTTTGGATGCTCGTTCGTACGCTATCGCCGTTGCCAATAGGGCTCGTGGAGGTGGCTGTGAGTGTCCCGAATACTACTCCAACTGTGAAATCCAGTTTATGAATCTAGCTAACATACATTCCATCCGCAAAAGTTTCCAAGCTCTTCGTCTCCTTTGCATCTCTTCTTCGGATCAAACGTATGTACTCGTAATTCAAGTGTGGTCTTGGAAAAGTTAACTATTCCAAATGTTTCAGGTGGCACAGCCAACTAGAAAACACCAAGTGGCTCCAGCACATGTCAGGGCTCATGAAGGCAGCCGTTACCTTAGTAACGGCTGTCGATTCAGATGCCCGTTCTGTAATGGTACACTGCTCCGACGGCTGGGATAGGACGCCGCAAATAGTGGCTTTGGCCGAGCTACTTCTGGATCCCTATTATAGAACTGTCGATGTAAGTCGGCATAAGACAAAATCGAAATTTGTTATCTGATCGATGTTCTTCTAGGGATTCCGCATACTCATCGAGAGAGAATGGTTGGCTTTTGGACACAAATTTGCTGATCGTTGCGGTCATTCCACTGGCAGCGAAGACCTGAACGAGAGATGTCCAGTGTTTCTGCAATGGTTGGACTGCGTTCATCAGCTTCTCAAGCAGTTTCCTTGTGATTTCGAGTTCTCCCTAGCTTATTTGGTGAGTGAGTTACGAGCATTTTTGAAAAAGTGCTGAAGGAAAGAGTGAGGTTTCATTTTGAACTGTTGAGGAAATGCTTGAAGATTCCTTGGGTTTTTAATGTTTTATGTTTAATGGAATTGAATTATGTTCCTATGAACTCGTACATTTCTTGTATTTGAATGTAGAATTTCCTAACACGAGGTTCCATTTCAAATTGATAGAAAACGCAATGTTTTTCTGCGACAGGCATGAATATTTATATTGTACCATCACCTGCATTATGCAATATTTATGTACATGTTATCCTGAACCATCAACATCAGACAACAATAATGCCTATGACAGCCATCATCACAAATAGAAAAAAACCTGACAGATACTACAACAGCTTTGTGACAAAACCATGACATTTCACCTCTATTACACAACATTTATATGAATGATATCCATAAACCATTAATATCAGACAACAATAATATTTATATCATTCAATACACCTATGACACAGCCATAATCACAACTAGGAATTATATGACAGATGCTAGAGAAACAATGCAACATATTTGTAGCAAAACTGTAATATGGTTACCTTTATTATACAACAGTTATGTACATGCTATCCTGAAGCATCAACATCAGACAACAATAATGCCTATGACACAGCCATCATCAAAAAAAGGAATTATCTGACGGATGCTAGAGAAACAATACAACATATTTGTAACAAAACTGTAATATGGTTACCTTTATTATACAACAGTTATGTACAAGCTATCCTGAAGCATCAACATCAGACAACAATAATGCCTATGACACAGCCATCATAAAAAAAAGGAATTATCTGACGGATGCTAGAGAAACAATACAACATATTTGTAACAAAACTGTAATATGGTTACCTTTATTATACAACAGTTATGTACATGCTATCCTGAAGCATCAACATCAGACAACAATAATGCCTATGACACAGCCATCATAAAAAAAAGGAATTATCTGACGGATGCTAGAGAAACAATAC
The DNA here is from genome assembly GCA_034642435.1 of Megalocaria dilatata. Lineage (NCBI taxonomy): Eukaryota > Metazoa > Arthropoda > Insecta > Coleoptera > Coccinellidae > Megalocaria > Megalocaria dilatata. Next base: position 42,504,543 of record CM067862.1, on the reverse strand, counting down.
AACATATTTGTAACAAAACTGTAATATGGTTACCTTTATTATACAACAGTTATGTACATGCTATCCTGAAGCATCAACATCAGACAACAATAATGCCTATGACACAGCCATCATCAAAAATAGGAAAAACCTAACATATTAGAACAGCTTTGTGACAAAACCATGACATATTTATGTAAAAGACATTCATGAACCATTAATATTAGATACTGAATTGTTTCAGCCGTTACTATTTGGTAGTTGATCATAATTAAAACAAATTGTAGAAATCACTATGTTTTACTACCAATAAAAATATATATTACACATTTTCTTGTGACTCGAGTTTCGGGAAATCATCAGACAACAAGTTGTCTGATGATGGGATAGTTCATTTCCCGAAACTCGAGTCACAAGAAAATGTGTAATATATATTTTTATTGGTAGTAAAACATAGTAATTTCTACAATTTGTTTTAATCATTAATATTAGACAACAATAACAGTTATATCCTTCAATAAACCTATGACAAGCCATAATCACAACTAGGAATTATATGACCGATGCTAGAGAAGCAATACAACATCTTTGTGACAAAACCATGACGTTTCACAACATTTATGTGAATGATATCCATGAACTATTAGTATCAGACAACAATAATGCCTACAACACAGCCATTATCACAAATATCAGGTGTTTTTTTTAGAGTGATAGAATTTTCAATAGGGATAACTGATTTGACAGAAGGTAGAAGCCATGTTCTGAGATTTCTGTTCAGTAAGCATTGACAAATTAACATGGATAAGACTCACGCCGCAACAACGTTTACAAATTGTTGATATTTTATTTTCAAAATCAGTGTTCTACCCGCCAAACTTATAGAACACTTCGTGAAATTTATGGTTTATATAATCGTCCATCAAAGCAGCTTATTCATCGAACTATCGATATATTTCAGACAACATTTTCTCTACTCGATGCAACAATAACAACAAGACAAAGAACTGTACGTACAGAAGAAAATATCGCTGCTGTAAGTCATAGTGTTAATGATGATCCAAATTTGTCTATTCGTCGACGTTCACAACAAATTGCTCGTTACAGATCGATAATTAATGATTATTTTTTTCAAAATTTGAATGGTATCGACACAGAAGTGTTTTGGTTCCAACAAGATGGTGCTACACCTCATGCTGCTACCGTAACAATTGATTTATTGAAAGAAAGATTTAACGATAACATTATTCCGAGAAATGGTCCAATTAATTGGACTCCAAGATCATGCAACGTAACTCCACTGGATTAATTTCTTTGAGGTTATGTCAAGTCATTGGTTTATGCGGATAAACCAGAAATAATAGACTGTTTGGAAGCCAACATAACTTGTGTTATTGATGAAATAAAGCCTGAATTACTCGAAAAAGTGGTCCAAAATTGGTCTGGTCGAATGGGGTTCCTCAGAGTTAGTCGTGGTGGACATATGCCGGAAACTATTTTTAAAACTTAAATGTCATAAAATTACCTTTCAAATAAAAAAAAATTGGCTTCAGTCTCAATTTAAATGTGTTTTATTTCAATTTAAAGCTATCACTCTAAAAAAAACACCCGATAGGAGAAACCTGACATACCAGAGAAGCACTACAACAGCTTTGTGACAAAACTGACATTTTCACCTCTCTTATACAACATTTATGTAAATGATATCCATTAACCATCAATATCAGAGAATGATAACAGTTCTGACATCAGACATCATAAGAATAGAATATACAACTCACCAAATGAACTATTACAAGAAAACAAATATTGAGCCATTGAAACAAAACATGAGAAGCTGAATTAAAGCCTCTTAAGAAATTGTATTATACAACTTTTGCAAGAAACTTTACGACTCTTTCATAGAGACATAGGTGTCTCGAACACAAAGAGAGTTCGCTGGAGCAACAACCATTCAGATATTCTAAAATAACTATAGACTTTGAGCTATCCCGTACATTACGGAGTACTCTAAAAGATCTAGGGGGTTACGGAGTACTCTTAAAGATCTGGAATTATACGAAGTATTCTAAAGAGCGCTAACCTTTTTATCGTGATCGTCTAGTGGCGGGCGAATAGGACTTTACGTTGTGTAGGCAACCCAAATTACACCTAACGAGAGCAAGGAAACAGTGAGGTTCAAATATTCGAAACACAGTAAAACCAGAATAATATATTTTTATTAATAATGTTCAAAAGCAACAACCCTCAATAAATGGCAACACATTCATCAACCTGTGGTTAAATCTACTCTACGCAGTGGTTCGCAAAGCGGCCCTGTGAAACCAATAGCTCCCCGGGTCTAAATGACTTATTACTACATATTGTTAGGTCGGTACTGGCTCAAATCAGATATCATTCTTATGCAGCGGAAAGGGTAAAGTTATGCAGGAAAGGGGATACAGCCAGCCTGCACCTTCAACTGCACTTCCGGTAACCAGTGCTGAACCTCCCGTTACAAGGGGTAAGTTTAACGGACAGTAAGGTAAGGGTAACTGTGGTATGCCCAGGAGATCTCCTTGAAGAGGGGATCTAACATAATTCAAGTCGACCGGAAAAGGTACTATCAAAATGGACTATATCTAGCTCCTCGGGGTGACAAAGGCCCAGGAAGGCTTAACTCTTACTGAGGAACGGCCGAATACTACCAGAAGGATCACGCAAACTAATCCCTGGAGATATCACAGTACCCGGAACAAATATCTAGCAATCACTCACACATTCTCACAATAACGTTGGATATCTGGAGCTATTTACTGTCTCTATACAATATGTCGTACCCTACCTGGACTACCCTGCGGTTTACCCTAAAGAACGCCACTGGTTCACAAGGAATACAATCTTTCAAGGTTAGCGGGCACATGCATATGACAAATATGTAACATGAACTGACTAGGACATTATAAAATAGATACAGTACCCCATCACCTAGGTGCGTTAATGAATGTTACAATAAGAACAAAGAAATAGGTAGCCGGGGGATCACACAAGAGTACATGCAAGCAGTTACATACCAAGCACCGCAATTATTAAGAACAGATAATACAACTATTAGCAAGTATTACGCAGATAAAGAACCATTATTTACAAATACAACAAAAGCAATCAGGCACCGACAGAAAGTATACAATACAAACAGAAAACTTGTGAGGGTCGCTTTAGTTATGTACAAAGGCAATGCAATTTAGTTAAAACATTCCAGTCGGATTAAATAACAGTGAAGCAAAAATCCATCAATGAAAAGCGAAGTACAATGAACGAGCGTGCAGTCATTAATTTCACATTAACACAAAGGTGGTATTCAAAAATGTAAGCATGCAATTAATCAGAAGCATTTAAAAGAAGTTTACTTACTAAGAGTTACCAAGGGACACTGTTATAAATACTGTTATCTCGTGTAGACTACTAAGTTGCTCAGGAGGTTTATTTCCAAGAACCTTCCTCTCGAATGAATTCAAATACAATGGGGACGCTATAAGGACCTTGTTCTCCTTTGTTATTGTCACTAATCACGTACGTGTCAAGTTACAGAGTATTTTGACACAGAAATAACGCGGGAAAATACAATGACATAATTTGTATAATCTATCAGGGACTCTGTGACTCGTATGATCCTTAGAGGATCCGGATCTCTTCAACTTCAAATGTAGTTTAATTTTTTAATTATTGCTGAAGGACCTAAGGTTGTACTATGCACTCAGTCTCTCTCAAAATTGAACTTCTTGTTCGAAGACCCATTATAAAAATTTCACATTTGACTGTGTTTCAGGTGAAACTTGCACAACACATCTATTCCAATTTGTTCGGTACTTTCCTATGCAACACACTCCAGGACAGACTTAAGATAGTCAACAACAGGACGTTCTCCGTTTGGGAATTCCTTAATTCGCCAAGGTTCAAGAATCATCTTTACGAACCCTCAGGCAACTTTACGACTCCAAAGGTAAAACGATCGAACTACTGTTTTTGTTTGAAATGTTAATGGTCGTTTTCAATAGGTAATATGGCCCCTGACGAACGTTAGAGATCTCTACCTGTGGAGGGAGGTATATCTGGGAACGATGGAGGCAAATTTTAGGACAGATTGTGGTTCGGAGTCCTGTCCTGGGCCACCTGACATCTTAGCGTATCACATGACTAAGACAAAGTCCTACAACGATCTGGCAGCCATGTCAGACTGTTACCAAGGTCATTTTAGGAGGAGCAGCGATCCTAGTTTGAATATTGAAAAGTAAGAGACTTATTGTTATTTAAATATTTTAATATTAGTCTTCTACATATTTAATTTCAAAAAATGATATTCAATAATTATAACTTCAAGAATTAAATTAAAAATAATGTCATATAAGTACCACTTATATCAAACAACATATGAAATAAACATTCGTTATAAGACATCTAAATGGTACAACAAAATCCAATAATTAAAAATTGTTAACCAAAATCCTATAAATTAAATATTTTGAATAGACAAAATTTTGTTTCTGCTGATCAATCTTATGAAAACAAATATCTTTCAAAAATGTTTAACATAATCTTAAGAATTTCATCATAAAACTATCTTACTTGGAATATTCAATATTATTGGATATCTAACTAAGTTACTTTCCATAAAACTCAAGATATGTAAAAACATTACTGAAAAATAAGTTTTAAGAGAGACTTTGCTTCGTCAGTATTCAAATAATTCATATTCAATAAAATATAACATCAATCAACAACAAATATTTACTCACCCTTCAACAATTGAGAAAACTTCTGGTAAATGAATACTGAAGAATTTAAATGGAGGTTAACTACAAATAAATAGTTTTGTGATTTACCTTTGATCTAAAAGATCAAATGATTCCTCCAACAGACCAGTTACGGCAAGAACTTACTGTCTATAAACTTTTCAAGCAAGAATAATCAGGATTGAAATGTTAATATTGTCATCATACTGTCAGCCGGTATTATGAGCTTAATAAGACCGCGAAATCAAGACAGACACAATATTTAAAGTAATAAAACAAAAGCTCAACCAAATTAGAACAAGAGTTTATAATGGAGTTTAATGTTAACTCAGATAAATAATTCTGTGGTTTACCATTGATCTAAAAGATTGAAAGACAATTTAACGGCCTCTGTTATAGCACAAGGACTATCTGTATAAAGAATGTTAAGGAAACCAAATAATTATATATTATGAATGATATAACATAAAAAGAATTAAACGACATATAAAATAAACATTCATTATGAGACATCCAAATGACATAACAAATTCCAATAAATAAAAATTGTAAACCAAAATCCTATAAATTAAATATTTTGTTTCTGCTGATCAATCTTATGAAAACAAATCTTTCTATCAAGAATTAACCTCTATTTATGTTATCTTATTGTTATTGGAAATATTTAACAAAGACAAAATGTCATATAAAAATATAGAAAAGCACAGATGTGAAGTTAGAATAGAAGCTTTTGCGCGCTTTTTCAACAGTCCATTTTCCCTGAAAAATTCATATTTTTAATTATCTTGAAGAAGTTACATATTAGGTAATCACACTACAGATAATGTAAAGAAAGGCCAACAAACGATTGGCCAACATAAGCTCGCTACAGAGACAGGCTTGCCTTGCAATTAGAGTTGCATTTCTCATCACACCCACGGCAGACATGGAGGTCCTACTAAATCTACCACCCCTGCACTTGCTAGAGGAGAGGGAGGCGGAACGGACCACATACAAACTATATCAACTGGCGATCCACAGGCCAGAGGCAATAGTGATGGGAGGCTCAAGACTGCTGGACGAGCTTTTAACGAACAGTATCCTATCGATGCCCTCGGATCTAATGTCAAAAATCACGAGCCAGGAACGGAATTTCAATGTAATCGTCCCCAGCCGGAACGAGTGGACCCAGCATGCTGAGGTTCTATTGAGAACCGACCTTGGCTTGTTCACAGATGGCTCGCGAACGACGAATGGAACGGGAGTGGGAGTATGGGAGCAAACCGAGAATCAACATCTCATTGAGTCTCGGTCAAAACGCAACCATATTCCAGGCAAAACTACTTGTCCTTGAGACCGCGGCAGAAATGCTGATAAAACGGCAAATCCACCACGGTAAAATCAAAATATTTACTGATAGTCAGTCAGTACTAAAAGCTTTGGAATCCAGCTCTTGTACCTCGAGAACAGTCTGGAGTTGCCGCACGGCTTCAAATAGGCTCAGTATGTATAACGGAGTCACTCTGGTTTGGATACCGAGCCACTCAAACCATTTGGGTAACGAGGAGGCGGATCGGCTGGCGTTTGCTGGAGCTGCGCTGCCTCTGGTAGGACCTGAACCATTCCTGGGAATACCACATGACATGGCTAACGAGGCGATAACAGGCAGAATGAACTCAAGGCTAGAGTCTTTCTGGCGGAACCATTCTGGCCTGAAACATTGGAAGGTGGCAGGTTCGAACAAAAAGATGGCGGACCTAGCGCTAGGTCTGGATAGGGCCAAACTAGGAACACTTGTCGGAATTATGACAGGTCACTGCAGACTGAAAGCGTATTTGCACAAAATCGGTCTGGCTGAAGACAATGAATGCAGGCTGTGTCTTGAGGACACTGAAACAGCCATGCACATCGTCTCGGAGTGCCCAGCGGTGAGTCGCATCAGATTCAAAGTCTGTGAATTGTCAGAAAGATGGGAATAAGTAGTGGCTAGCGACGGACAGCATTTTGGACTTTGAATGTATAACACATTTTTAACAATGAAGCTTCAATTTTCGACAAAAAACCGCATGAACTTATTTAGACTCCCAATAACTAGTGGCCTGTATTAATTGATTTGCCAGCAATGGCTATATTTGAGCATCTGTAGAACTTTATTTAATTAACGGCACCATTTGCAAATTATAATACAGTGTGAGTTTTTCTGGCTAATAATACATCAGTGGCTAGATTTTAACAACTATTCTTGGTTTTACAGTATTTAGTGGTATTCTTATTTGTAACTATCCACTTCTTATAGGAAGCTATCTACGGTGACCCTCCAGGAGACTCAAGAACCCGCCCACACTCACGAGAACGGCGTCCTCCGTTCCCCCAACCTCACCTCCGAACTGGAGGAGTCCTCGGACTTCACGTTCGAGAAGATCGCCCCCAAGAGCTCCGAACTAGAGAACGGACACCATCACGTCGATCAGGACCATCACGCGGCGACAAGCGGCCGCGATCGTCACTCCACCATCAACAGCGAGGACGAACTGCTCAACGGCGATCCCTTTTTATTTGAGAATGTGATAGTGGGCGACGGTGACGCATGCGCGAAACGCGACGACGACGCGAACAGTGACGGCGCGTTGGCCGATAACGAAGGACCCGACGTTACCGACCGGACGACCGAAGAGAGAACTAAGGACGACGGTGGCGCCGGAGACGTGGTGGACGGTAAAGAGGCGAAGCCCGAGGTTGCTAAGTCCGAAGATAGTGCGTTCGGCGAGGCGGAGGTAGGGGTGATATCGAGGTGCAAGGAGTCGGAGCCGATTCCGGTGCCGTCGAAGAAGGACAGTGCGGACAAGTCCGTAGAGAACAGTTCTGAGACTCTTGTTTCGGAGAATTTGTATTGTAGGTGAGTATTTGTGCGGGATGGGGTTCTTTCTGGGTGACATATCGGTAGTTTCAGTTGTTAATCCGATGTTTTTATTTTCACGTAGTGGTTTATGATAAATAAATGTTACCATGAGAACATATTAAGTTGTAAACCATTTTAATTTTGTTAGGAGCGAAAAGTTATTTGTATTTGTTGAAGGATACCATTAGAAGAATTGTCTCTTTCTTAAGAATTACCAGGTACCAAGTCTATTGTTTGAAAACGATGAAAAATATTGAGAATACATATTAATTCGGGCTATTTTCGAAAAATACTTCTAAAAACATTAAATTTTTAAAAGGTAACAGTAATTGTATTTTTTCGAACGCAACTTCACACTTAAGCCTCATAGTCATTATATGTTTTGAGAGCTGATATATCAAGGCTTGTGTGTGAAAATTCTACACAGTAGTTTTTGATTGGTGTCCTTTTAAATATGGAGAAGAAAAAGCAGCATTTTCGTCATGTTTTACTAGAGAAGGTGAAAATGCTGTTCAAGCCAGAAAGAAATTAACCGATGTGTATGGAGATGATGTGTTGATAGTACGCCTGTGCCAGAACTGGTTTGCAAAATTTTGATGTACCACGTTCTGGAAGACCGGTTGAAGCCGATAAAGGCGTCGGTTGATGCAAATCGGCGAATAACAGCAGGTCAGATCAGTGAGAGGTTAAATCGATCGAATTCAACTGTTTACGGCCTGGGTTTAACCTCAAAGCTCTCGATAGGTGGGTTCCCAACGTCGCGAAAATGATCCATTTTTGAAGCGCATCATTACTGGCGACGAAAAATGGGTTGTAGAAAACAATGTCAAACTCAAGAGATCACGGAGCAAAAAAGATGAACCGGCTCAAAGCATTTCGAAAGCCAATATCCATCAAAAAAAGGTGATGCTGTCTGTTTGGTGGGATTTTTAAAGGAATTGTTTTTTTTTTTGGGCTTTCACCGGATAACACAACAATTAATTCGGAAGAAATTGAATGATGCACTTCAACAGAAAAGATGTAGTATTCCACCAAGATACTGTGAGACCTCATAAAAGTTTGGTCAAGGTTTTACGGCTTGAATGGGATACACTGCCACACCCACCACGTATTCTCCAGATCTGGCACCTTCGGAGTCTTATTGGTTCCGGTCATTGCAAAATTTTTTGGACACTAAATCCTTAACTTTAAATAAAGAGATTAAAAATCACCTGGATCAGTTTTTTGTCAGCAAAGACCAACAATTTTATGAGCGCGGAATCATGCTACCAGAAAGATGGCAAAAGGTATTGGACCAGAATGGCCACATATAATTTAGTAAAATATTTATTCATTATACTAAAATTGTCTTTCATTTTCCCAAACAAAAACGAAATTACTTTCTGAACAACCCAATTAATTACCATCTAGGTGTAGACACTTTAGGTTCAGTTAAGTTAAAAAATTCTTAAGAATTTGATACTATATTCACTTAATGATAATTTTAAGATAACATAACATAAATAGAGGTAAATTCTTGATAGAAGGTATATAAAATTATTTAAATATTTTAATATTAGCCTTCTACATATTTAATTTCAAAAAATTATATTCAATAATTATAACTTCAAGAATTAAATTAAAATGATATATAAAATAAACATTCATTATAAGACATCCAAATGATATAACAAATTTTTTAGACCACATCGCTAAAAAATTCTTTAGGGGTATTATTTTTTATTCTGTTGTTTTAAAGTGTTGGTAGATTTAAAAGCGACATCAATATGTAGTGGTGAAATTTTTTTCTTCATTTCTCCTGACAAACTTTCTACATAGGTCATTGCATAATATTTTTTGCTTTCATCAGCATTCTCATAAAGAACTTGTGTACAATTCCTTCCATCAATAACTTTTTCAATGATTTTTGTAGGATAATCATTTTTCTTCAAGATGGCCTTTATTTCATCTAAATTATTTCGATGAAATTCAGCAAAGGACAACTTCAAAGCTCTGTTCTTTAAATTACTGATAATATTTATTTTTTGTGTAATAGCACACTATTATCTAAATATTTTAATATTAGCCTTCTAGATATTTAATTTCAAAAAATTATATTCAATAATTATAACTGCAAGAATTAAATTGAAATGATATATAAAATAAACATTCAGTATAAGACATCCAAATGAAATAACAAATTTTTTAGACCACATCGCTAAAAAATTCTTTAGGGGTATTATTTTATTGTTATTTGAATATTTTAATAATTGCCTCCTAGATATTTAATTTCAAAAAATTATATTCAATAATAATAACTTCAAGAATTAAATTAAAATAATGTCATATAAGTACCGCTTATATTAAACGACATATAAAATAAACATTCATTATAAAACATCCAAATGATATAAGAAAATCCAATAAAAAAAAATTGTTAACCAAAATCCTATAAATAAAATATTTTAAATAGACAAAATTTTGTTTCTGCTGATCAATCTTATGAAAACAAATCTTTCAAAAACATTTAACATAATCTTAAAAATTTCATTATAAAACTATCTTACTTAGAATATTCAATATTATTGGATATCTAACTAAGTTATTTTCTATAAAATCTAAAGATATGTAGAAACATTACTGAAAAACAAGTTTTAAGAGAGACTTTGCCTTGTCAGTATTCAAATAATTCATATTCAATAAAATATAACATAAATGAACAAATAATATTTACTCACCCTTCAACAATTTAGAAAACTTCTGGTAAATGAATACTGAAAAATTTAAATGGAGTTTAAAAAAAAATTTTTTTTCAGTATTCATTTACCAGAAGTTTTCTAAATTGTTGAAGGATGAGTAAATATTTGTTGTTGATTGATGTTATATTTTATTGAATATGAATTATTTGAATACTGACGAAGCAAAGTCTCTCTTAAAATTTGTTTTTCAGTAATGTTTTTACATATCTTGATTTTTAATATAAAGTAACTTAGTTAGATATCCAATAATATTGAATATTCTAAGTAAGATAGTTTTATGATGAAATTCTTAAGATAATGTTAGACATTTTTGAAAGATATTTGTTTTCATAAGATTGATCAGCAGAAACTAAATTTTGTCTATTCAAAATAATTAATATATAGGATTTTGGTTAACAATTTTTATTTATTGGATATTGTTATATTATTTGGATGTCTTATAATGAATGTTTATTTTATATATCATTTTAATTTAATTCTTGAAGTTATAATTATTGAATATAATTTTTTGAAATTAAATATGTAGAAGGCTAATATTAAGATGTTTAAATAATTTTATATACCTTCTATCAAGAATTAACCTCTATCTTTGTTATGTTATCTTAAAATTATCATTAAGTGAATATAGTATCAGATTCTTAAGAATTTTTTAACTTAACTGAACCTAAAGAGTCTACATCTAGATGGTAATCCATTGGGTTGTTCAGAAAGTAATTTCGTTTTTGTTTGGGAAAATGAAAGACAATTTTAGTTTAATAAATAAATATTTCATTAAATTATATGTGGCCATTCTGGTCCAATACTTTTTGCCATCTTTCTGGTAGCATGATTCCAGGCTCATAAAAGTGTTGGTCTTTGCTGACAAAAAACTGATCCAGGTGATTTTTGACCTATTCATTTGAAGTTAAGGTTTTAGTGTCCAAAAAATTTTGCAATGACCGAAACCAATAAGAATCCGAAGGTGCCAGATCTGGAGAATATGTGGTGGGTGTGGCAGTGTCTCCCATTGAAGCCGTAAAAGCTTGACCAAACTTTTATGAGGTCTCACATTATCTTGGTGGAATACTACATCTTTTCTGTTGAAGTGCGTCATTCAATTTCTTCCGAATTCATTTTTGTGTTATCCGGTGAAAGCCCAAAAAAACAATTCCTTTAAAAATCCCACCAAACAGACAGCATCACCTTTTTTTGATGGATATTGGCTTTCGAAATGCTTTGAGCCGGTTCATCTTTTTTGCTCCATGATCTCTTGAGTTTGACATTGTTTTCTACAACCCATTTTTCGTCGCCAGTAATGATGCGCTTCAAAAATGGATCATTTTCGTGACGTTGGGAACCCACATATCGAGAGCTTTGAGGTTAAACCCAGGCCGTAAACAGTTGAATTCGATCGATTCAACCTCTCACTGATCTGACCTGTTGTTATTCGCCGATTTGCATCAACCGATGCCTTTATCGTGTCTTTATCAGCTTCATCCGGTCTTCCAGAACGTGGTACATATTATATATACTTATTTATATGCATTTTGGCAGAGTATCCGAAAATACAAATAACTTTTCTTCATTTTTGATGGTTATTTTTCTAACAGCTGTTTTTTTCCTTTTTCTCATAACTTTCCGAAAATTAAATGTTGATTTTTTCCCTTCTCAATCATCTTCTGTTCGATCCTCATGTTTGTGCTTGTTTTTCATTTTTCACTGTTTGTCATCGTTTTCTTTTTCTTTTTCATCTATTAGTTCATCGCCGAGAGATATAAACGGATTCGAAAAAATCCATGCACCTTCGCAACCCATTGATATACCCACAAGTTGTATCGGTAAAAGGAGCTGCGAGAATGGAGTTATTAGTTTAAACAGGTAACTTTGCACCCATTTTATTTCATGTATCTTTTCATATTGCACAGTTCTTTTTCTCCTTCCTTAATTTTTTCTATAGCTATATGACCACGATTAGTTAATATTGCAAACGTACAGTATTGATCTTCACTTCGCTGTGAAAATCTATTTTAAATATTGAAAGAAAATTATCGTTTCATCAAATTTCGCAGTTTGATTCAGAAAAATTGTTTATGCGATTGATTGTTTGAGTATTCATTGTGAATATATCTGTAATATAATTTGATAAACTATAATTTTTTTCTAATATTTATTATTACGGAGATTATTCGAAACAGAATTTCCGAATGTAGAACAAACTTGTATATGAAGTGTTAGATCTAATTTTGGACTGGTTCAAAAGTTGAAAACATTTTAATTCTTGCTACTGCGAGTTGAAATACGTGTTATAGCTTACTGGGTTTGACGTTTACGGCCAGTTTCATAAACAACATCAAAAGGCTCCTTTATAGATACTGAATTGTTTCATCCGTTACTATTTGGTAGTTGATCATAATTAAAACAAATTGTAGAAATTACTATGTTTTACTACCAATAAAAATATATTTTTTACACATTTTCTTGTGGCTCGAGTTTCGGGAAATGAACTATCCCATCATCAGACAACTGAAGACCTAACAGTGGTACAGAGGTATTTAAACAAAAGTGATAAATATTTTGAATATTTCAATAGATAACACCTAATAGTGGTACAGAGGTTTACAAGCGGAACGTGATAAAAACCCGGTTAAAAAAGAGGGGCCTTCTAACAGATATCGGAATGTCGGCAATCGACAAAGAAGGTTATTAAACAGATGGTACCCAAATATCTCAAAAAAATTTTTTGGGGTTACATAGCTCCGTACAGTTATTCATTATTTTTACGTTATTTTGTTGTACATCTCAAATATTTGGATTTACATAGCTCCATACAGTCATTCATTATTTTTTAAATTATTATTATTGTGAACGAATTTGAAAATTTTAATAATCAAGTTTCTTTTCACTTGAATCTACATGTAAAATTTTTCTCAAGATTTTCTTTTGTCGAAAGGAATTACTAATTTCTAAAGAATGAGTGGCAAAAGTTGAATTTTTGTTTACTTTTCATTAAATTCATTTTACGATCGTTGAAAAAGGTTTTAAACAGATGTTACTTTTTAAGTATCTGAAATATTTTCGATTTAGATAGCTCCGTACAGTCATTCATTATTTTTACATTATTGTTATTGTGAACTAATTTGAAAATTTCAACAGATTCTAGATAATCGAGTTTCTTCCCTTTTGATTCTACATGTAAAATTTTAAGATTATCTATTGTGGGAAAGGAATGGCCGTTTTCTAGACAATGAGTGGCAAAAGTAGAATTCTGTTTATTTCTTATGAAACTCATTTTATGTTCGTTGAACCTCGTCTTGAAGGAATGTCCTGTTTGTTCTATATATTTATTACTGCACGTAGAACAAGATAACTCTTAAACTCCTGATTTTTGAATGTTTGGAGTCGGGTCCTTTGCGTTAAAAAATACCGATGAGAACTTGTTTTGCGTTTTGAAGGCAATATTGACATCTGATTTTGAAAAACTATTGGCCACTTTTTGACTTATGCTACCAAAGTACCTGAAGAAAATGAAAAATTCATTTCTCTATCGTACTTTGGTAGCATAAGTCAAAGAGTGGCCAATAGTTTTTCAAAATCAGATGTCAATACCGCCTTCAAAACGCAAAACAAGTTATCATCGGTATTTTTTAACGCAAAGGACCCTACTCCAAACATACACAAATCAGGAGTTTATGAGTTACCTTGTTCTACGTGCAGTAATAAATATATAGGACAAACAGGACGTCCCTTCAAGACGAGGTTCAACGAACATAAAATGAGTTTCATAAAAACTAAACAGAATTCTACTTTTGCCACTCATTGTCTAGAAAACGGCCATTCCTTTCCCACAATAGATAATCTTAAAATTTTACATGTAGAATCAAAAGGGAAGAAACTCGATTATCTAGAATCTGTTGAAATTTTCAAATTAGTTCACAATAACAATAATGTAAAAATAATGAATGACTGTACGGAGCTATCTAAATCGAAAATATTTCAGATACTTAAAAAGTAACATCTGTTTAAAACCTTTTTCAACGATCGTAAAATGAATTTAATGAAAAGTAAACAAAAATTCAACTTTTGCCACTCATTCTTTAGAAATTAGTAATTCCTTTCGACAAAAGAAAATCTTAAGAAAATTTTACATGTAGATTCAAATGAAAAGAAACTTGATTATTAAAATTTTCAATTCGTTCACAATAAAAATAATTTGAAAAATAATGAATGACTGTATGGAGCTATGTAAATCCAAATATTTGAGATGTACAACAAAATAACGTAAAAATAATGAATAACTGTACGGAGATATGTAACCCCAAAAAATTATTTGAGATATTTGGGTACCATCTGTTTAATAACCTTCTTTGTCGATTGCCGACATTCCGATATCTGTTAGAAGGCCCCTCTTTTTTAACCCGGTTTTTTACGTTCCGCTTGTAAACCTCTGTACCACTATTAGGTGTTACCTAGAATCTATTGAAATATTCAAAATATTTATCAGTTGTGTTTAAATACCTCTGTACCACTGTTAGGTCTTCAGTTGTCTAATGATGGGATAGTTCATTTCCGAAACTCGAGTCGCAAGAAAATGTGTAAAATATATTTTTATTGGTAGTAAAACATAGTAATTTCTACAATTTGTTTTAATTAAGGCTCCTTTATGATAAAGTCCCTTTATGAAAAAGGATCCTTTAAATGTGACCATCAGTTTCATAAACGCACATCGACCGTCCTTTACTTAAAGCTTCCTCTAATGGGTCGGTCATATGTTTCCGACTGTTGGCTATCCTGAGAACTAGTGATTTTACGAATATAGTTGGTGATATTCTGTGAAAATTGTGAGTTATACGTCGGAACTTGTAAAAGTAAAAAGAAAAGAAGCATAAATCAGTCTTTGCATAAACATGGTTATGTGCAGAATACAGTATATTGGAATTTATATCATTATTACGTGCGAATTGCTATATTTTAGTGAACGTGAGTTACATAAATAAATATGGAAGAAAAGATAAAAAAAGTATTACTTTAAAACCTGAGGAGGAACTATGTCTCTTGGAATTGATTGAAAAAGAGAATCTTAATGTTATAGGATAAAGTCTGGCAGAGAATAGCAACTGCTTTCAATGCAACAGTTCTCCATTGGAGAGATGGGGACCAGCTCAAATCCAAATATGACAATATAAAAATTAAAACTAGAAAGGAGGTAGCTGCTCAACGCAGTCATATTAAAGGGGCTGGTGGTGGGGCTCCATTGAAATTGAGGGAGCCAATTTCCAAACAGTTGAGCCCAACTGTTACGAACCCACTTGCCGAAGCGAAAGAGATGCATTATAAAAAAAAACAGCTTTAGTAGAAGCTCAGATAGTGGCTATCAAGGAAGAGAATAGAAGAAAAGAAGAGGAGCATTCGAAGCTTAAAATATTAGATTTGCAAATTATGGAGATGAAGAGAAAATTAAATAATAATAATTAAATCTTTTTTATTTTGAATGCACTTTCTGGGAAGAGCGGCATTAGAATTCTATCAGCATTGCTGCAGACTATGAAATCCCCTCAAATTTGAATTTAAAACAAATATTTCAATAAGACATAATATTTTTATTTCTTTATTCTCGCTTGAAACTTTTTCAGATGTTACCTAAAGTAAAACAATGAATCAAAAATACAAACATAGAAACCTATCTAAATACATATCTCGTAAAAACTCGTGAAAATTGTATGAAATCTTGTCATGTTGAAGATACAAATTGAATATGAAGAGTAGTTTCACAAGTGACAAGCAAATTTATTTTCAATTATCACGCAAATATAAATTGTAAATTAGCAAATGTTTATTAATAATAGACTCTCACTTGACGAGCTGCATTAACATTAGTTGAATTTGTTTGAAAGTCCTCTTCCTCCTGCAATCCTTCATTTGGAAATATTTCGTTCATATCTACAGCTATCTTGTGCAAAACAGCGGTAGCAACAATAATTGCCCTTATGGTCGTTAACTTAACACTCTTTCCTTTAGAAAGTATAGGAAAACGACGTTTCCAAACTCCATACTTTCTCTCCACCACATTTCTAGTTCATATAATTGACTGCTTATATAAATTTTCAGCTGCAGTTATAGCTTCCGGTAACTTTGTCATAAGATAAGTCTGCAAACTATAACCACTATCCCCAAGTAACAAATACCGTCCAAATTTACCATTCTTAAATTGTCTCTTCAAGACACTATTATTAAAGATGGTTTGATCATGTATTAAGCCAGGTCATTTAGCTACAATGATTCTGATTCTCAAGTCTGAATCACACACGGTTTGAACGTTAACATATTTCGCAGTAGGCTAAAATTAAACAAAATGGGTAGATGTGACAGAACAAGGTTATGCCCACTGTTTTCGTGTTTATAGAGCACCTGCGCAGTGTCGAGCTTCTCGTTAAAGGATCCTTTTCCAGCAGTAAAGGGCCGATTTTCTCACTTTAAGATAAAAGACGCTTTTAAGTTCATTTTAACCTTAAAATTTGCTTATGAAACACGTTTTATCATTAAAGGAGACTTTTTGGGAAAAAGAAGGCTTTAATTTCGTTTATGAAACTGGCCGTTGGACAAATATCCTGTGTTTCAAATCTGCACCTGAACGTGTTTAAAAGTTATATTATTAAGTCCATTTCATGGAAGAACTGGAACTAAATTTTTTTTAATGATTATTTATAGGCAAAAACTAAGATAGATTGTTATAATCTGGACGCTTAATATAGTTGTCCAGGAACGTCTTGTTGCGACATTCTGAAGACACAGAGGCTGTTGTGTCAGTATGTAAATGTGGATCCACATTTCATTCACTATAAACACTCTGAATCCTCAAAGTGCTATTGTTAACAACCACCACCTCTAGATTCAAATAAATGGAATGAAGATAAAGGCGCTTACATGTATGAAATATATTAAATGGTCAATTTTAAATGTGAGTAGGCAGTGTTATTATCTATCCCCTCCAACGGGAAGGTTCTTTATCGCATCCATTAATGGCTTGATCGGGTACTTTTTTTTGTTCTGTTCTTGATTTGGATCTTGTAGAAAAACGGACTGGAGGACTTGGAGGTTGTGTGGTCTCACAAATTTCTTTCCTAAGGTTTGAAGGCTACTTAGAATCGGGTATATGTTCATATTTTCATAGAGGTTATTCGGGGCAGTGGATTTCCTAGATGGCATATCTCAAAGTCTTCAAACTACTGCGTTCTGCTATTTTGATATTATTAAGGCTGGGTCTTCTACAGTTAATATATATTAGATGTCCTTAGTCTAATATCGGTCTGCATATAGTATGGTAGATTCTTGAAGCAGTGGTGTGGTTTATGCCACGGTTTCTGTAAGTGAGGTGTCTAAAGTGCTTTAATCTAGCAATTATTTCTTTTTTTTTATTATAGGAATGTACTTTAAGATGGTCTTGTTAACCACTGTGATTCCTAGGTATTTAGCGTGTTGGAATAGTTTTATATTATGTTGGAGCATTCTGATGGTTAGTGAGTTGTCTGATAAATTATGGCCAAATATTATTAATTTAGATTTGTCAGAATTTGGTAGAATTCTTCATTTTTTCATCCATGTCATGATCTTGTTATAAAGACTTTGTAGCTCCTCCATTGTGCCCTTCAGATTCTTGCTGTCTGTTATGAGGACTGTCATCAGCGTATTGGAATATGTAACTTTTCAGTTCTTCTATTACTTTTTAGATATCGTGTACGTAAATATTGTATAGACCTGGTGATAATAGAAAGCCTTGTGGTACACCTGGTTGATTTTAACCCTCATGCTTGTTTTGTGACTACTATCAAATGCTTTCTTGATGTCCATGAATATGGCTGCTGACTAGTGAACTTTTTTCATTGTGGTTGGTTCTTTCGAGCTACTAATGGGTGGTTGAATGATTTTTTTAAATCCAAACTGTTAAAAATGGATGTTTTGTCCAATTGAATTTTCAAGACGAATTTCCACGAATTTTCCAAAGGTTTTTCCTAAAATTCGTTAAAAGATGATGGGCCGATACTAGATACAGCATGTTTAATGAACAGTGGTTATTATCTTATGTTAGTGCTTGAAGGAGAATCTCTGTAGCTTCTTGAACAGTGGTAAAATATCGTCCATTTTTTCTAATCTTATGTGGAATTTTTGGTTTAGTTTCTGAAGTCTATTTTTGATCAGTTCTATGTGGGTTTTCGAGTACAGTAGTTCATTGGAAGGTTTGTGCAGTTTGTTTAGTGGATGTCTTGTAATATTTCGCAGAGTTGATTTTTCAGCTACTTCAGTGTTTTTTAGCGTTGATGTTTAGCTGTTTGCGTAGCATTCTCTGTCAAAAGGTCTACATATTGTCTTATATATTCTAACTGTATTATTAAGGCTTATCCCTCTGCCTTGGTATAAAAGTTCCCCTTTTCCGCTTGGTTGGGAAGTATCCGGTATTCAGGCAGTGATTGTAAATCCTCCTGATTTCATCATGAACTTTGGAACTTAGTTGATGTATCAGGTGTTTTTTTTAGAGTGATAGAACTTTCGATAGGAATAACTTTGATTTGACAGAAGGTAGAAGCCATGTTGTTTTGACATTTCTGTTCAGTAAGCATTGACAAATTACCATGGAAAGACTCACGCCGCAACAACGTTTACAAATTGTTGAGATTTATCCACCACATGGAAAATTTTGCGTAAAGATCTTGGTCTACACCCATACAAGATCCAACAGGTTCAAGAACTAAGTCCACTTGACCATAAAAGCGTCGTTTGTTTGCTGATTGGGCCCTAGAACAGCTTGAAGTTGGTCCACTTTTTTATCGTAAAAATGTGTTTAGTGATGAAGCTCATTTCTGGTTGAACGGCTATGTAAACAACCAAATTTGCCTTATATGGAGTGAAAAAAATCCTCAAGAAGTTCTGCAGGTTCCATTGCATCCTGAAAAATGCACTGTATGGTGTACTTTACACGCTGGAGGCATCATCGGTCCATATTTATTTAAAAACGATGCTGGAGCTGATGTTACAGTGAATGGTGCTCGTTACAGATCGATGATCAATGATTATTTGTTTCAAAATTTGAATGGTATCGACCCAGAAGTGTTTTGGTTCCAACAAGATGGTGCTACACCTCTTACTGCTACTGTAACAATTGATTCATTGAAAGAAAGATTTTGATATAACATTATTTCGTGAAATGGTCCAATAAATTGGCCTTGAAGATCATGCGACATAACTCCACTGGATTATTTTCTTTGGGGTTATGTCGAGTCATTGATTTATGCTGATAAACCAGAAACAATAGACGCTTTGGAAGCCAACATAACTTGTGTTATTGATTAAATAAGGCCTGAATTACTCGAAAAAGTGGTCCAAAATTGGTCTGGTCTGAATGGTTCAGTTTTTATGCATTCTTTTAGGTTCTCGGTGCATAGAACTGTATCTGGGGTACTAGGTACACTCATGATTAGTGTTGGTGGGGTTTTAATTTGAATAAAGTAAGAGTTTTCGGTTTTATTTGTTAAAACAAAAAACGAAGAATGCCCAAACGCAACATAAGGTGTTATTTTATTTTTATTATTTTCCACTCTTAAGAATTTTTCTAACATTAATATTTTTCTTTTCATTCTAACTTTTGCGAATATGTATCTGCAGGTTTAAAACTTTCGTTTAATTTTCTTGATGATTGTACAAAACCGACGAGCTATCGAACGTTCTTTTAACTCGTGGTACCAAGAATTAACACAGTGTTTAACTCTTGAATTTTCTGGTTCCGATAAGTTGGAACTCGTCTTCTTTTTGCAGTAATCATTTCGCGGAACAGATCAATCTCAGCTCATCGGAATTGTCGAACTCCCCCCTGTTCTCCAGGACATCTAGCAGCAACGGCTGGGACAATACCCTGAGCAGCTTACAGAGGCAAAACACCTGCCAGTACGTTCAGTATCATCTGGGGGAAGATGGACTAATACCCCTCAGATCTTTCATACAGGAAAGGATATCGAAAATTATGGAAGAAGGAAAGGTACAGAAAATTTAGGATCTTTAAATTATTCCGCAGTTTTTGTTTTTTCATTTTGAAATAATAGCTTACAGTGTCCTTTTTATATGGTGGTTGACTGAAAATTAAACAGCCATTTTTCAAGAATTGCGTCATCATTTTAGAAAGACGCTCTCAGATTTGTCGATTAAATGAACTACCTATCAACACTACCAAGTGTTATGATGGACAATAATTTTGAACTAATTTCACGTGTTTGTTGTGTGAATTGTATCCCTTTGAGATTAGGCACGGAATGTGTCAAACTTCACTCTGTTGTCACTTTTGGCAGATATAAGGCTAGACTTTTGACAGTTTGTTTGTCATTTAATAACTTTTCAGATACGTGTCTACACTGCTCAAAAATTGAGGTGGGTAATTTGCGTACATATAATAATATACAAAGTGAAATAAAAAAGCGTTTTTGTATATGTACGGATGTAGCTTGAAACATCCTACTTCGTGAAATGCCTCAGAGCGCCAAGGAAAAGATAAATTAAACTTGTCTTTCCTGAATGAATCCCAAATTGTCAACCTGATAATGAAAATGCAAACTCTTACTTCCTATCTTTTTATTTAAACTTTACAATTAAAAAAGTGGCTTTTATTTACAATATAATAGTTTTTCAATAAGCCTGAGGTCAGATTTACGTAAGGAATTTGAGCTTATCCTGGAACATTGTTCTTCAAGGTGTCGAAATGATAGTGCTTTCTCCAAGAATAGTTCCTATTCTGCATATAATTAGCAGGTGTTCGTTCTCAAATTGTTCCAAATGACCATTAGAGCGTCCGGAACCAAGATGGTGCGGTAATAAGATTCTCTAAACGGGCTCAAGGAAGATTGTCTGGTAGTTAGATAATCCAAGCAAAAAGGCATTCCAGTAGGATTGTTCAGTTATAAGAACATCAGGTACTAAAATCTCCTGTAGTAAGACTTTTGATTAGACGTCTTATAAGAAACACTAAAAATTCATTCGACGATTTTCATGGATTAGGTACGTTAATTCGAAGAAAATATCACAATGTGTGTCTTCGTCTAACCCCACAATAATAAAAGAACCTGGGAAATTCTACGCTTCTTGAAAACAATACAACTCTACAGCGCATGCGATAACAACGTCGACTTTCATTGCGTAAACTCCAAACTTCTTAATGGTTTTAGTGAAATCAAATCTTTGGAGCATTTTTTAGCGATTGTAATTCAAATCAACAGTGGAGCGTTTTTTAACGTTACAATCTGGTGGGGGTTCCCCTAGCTTTTTCGTAGTCCTCCTACAATATTTAACATTGTGTCGATGAAGTTATCAATGAAAGCTTAAGGAATGTTTTTCCAAATGTCCGTCAAAGCATTGATGAGCTGTTGTTATGTCTGGAGTGAGTCAGGTGTGATTGCTGTGACACTGCAAATAAGACATGTTCAATACGATTTTGGTCTGGAGAGACAGTGGACCAATCCATTCGGTTAACGCCATGCATTTCTATGGAGTCGTTAATAATTCTTGCCCGGTGTGGAGGAGCATTATCGTCTATTAACATAAAATTGTCGCTTAATTCTACAATAAAATCGCGATATCTTACCGCTGTCATGATTGCGTTAATGAGTATAATGAGATCCGTGCGCCCATTAAAACAAATGCTTCCCTAAACGCACTCTGAGCCACCACCGAAAAGTATTGTTGGCGTCATGAAATGTTTATTATACCGTTGACCCTATTCCCGCCACACTAACACCCGCCCATCAGACGAACACAGACGAAATCTGAACAGGTAGGATCTCCTATTTGTGCGTGTTCCAATTCTCATGTCCAAGGGCTCAAAGATATCTTACAGCCCGGGGCTTCCTACTTAATCGCGGGTGCCTGGCGGATTTTACTTCTATTGTTGTGGATAGAAGTTTTCTAACGGTTTGGATAGAATATTCACCACTTTGGAAATAAGTTTTTAATAAACTTCCCAGTTTTGTTCAAACGTAAATCCACACATTTTATTTGAAAACGATAAAAAATATTTTATTCAAATAATCTCATTTGCAGTTGGCAGTGATCAGTGATAACGGCTTCACCAGGTTTAACAGCTCATAATAGATTACACCCTTCTGATTCTACCAAACACAGTGCATTGTTTCTTATTGCTACCTTTCATTCAGAACCCATTTTTGCACTATCCGAATCTTTCCCACAGCTTTCAAACGAATGGAAACGGCTTTCTGTATTCAATTGATCCACGAGATCTTGTTGACTTTGAGCATCATCTTCATCCAATAACGCTTGCAATTCGTTGTCTACGAACTTTTCCGGTGGTTTCCCTCGCTCTTCCGTTAAAATCGCCACTTTAGAATTTTTTGAACTACTTGTAACAATGTGTTTTACCAAGAGTATGTTCACCGTAAGCTTTGAGAAGCATTCGATACGATTCTCATGCAGCTTTCTTCAAATGATAACAGAAAACTAACGATGTCCGCCTATCGTAGTTCGTAAGTATCGGGTGTTTTTTTTAGAGTGATAGAACTTTCGATAGGGATAACTGTGATTTGACAGAAGGTAGAAGCCATGTTGTTTTGACATTTCTGTTCAGTAAGCATTGACAAATTATCATGGAAAGACTCACGTCGCTACAACGTTAACAAATTGTTGAAATTTATTTTCAAAATCAGTGTTCTACTCGTCAAACTTACAGAGCACTTCGTGAAGTTTATGGTTAACATAATCGCCCATCAGAGCAGCTTATTCGTCGGACTATCGATAGATTTCGGACAACATTTTCTCTACTCTATGCAACAAAAACAACAAGACAAAGAACTGTATGTACAGAAGAAAATATCGCTGCTGTAAGTCATAGTGTTAATGATGATCCAGATTTGTCTATTCGTCGACGTTCACAACAAGTTGGACTCTGTGCATCCAAGAACTAAAGCCACTTGACCATAATAAGCGTCGTTTGGTTGCTGATTGGGCCCTAGAACAGCTTGAAGTTGATCCACTTTTTTATCGTAAAATTGTGTTTAGTGATGAAGCTCATTTCTGGTTGAACGACTATGTAAACAAGCAAAATTGCCTTATATGGAGTGAAAACAATCCTCAAGAAGTTCTCAGGTTCCATTGCATCCTGAAAAATGTACTGTGTGGTGTGCTTTACACGCTGGAGGCATCATCGGTCCATATTTTTTTAAAAACGATGCTGGTGCTAATATTATAGTGAATGGTGCTCGTTACAGATCGATGATCAATGATTATTTGTTTCAAAATTTGAATGGTATCGACCCAGAAATGTTTCGGTTCCAACAAGATGGAGCTACATCTAATGCTGCTACCGTAACAATTGATTTATTGAAAAAAAGATTTGGCGATAACATTATTTATGGTCGAATTAATTAACCTCCAAGATCATGCGACATAACTCCACTGGATTATTTACTTTGGGGTTATGTCGAGTCATTTATGCTGATAAACAAGAAACAATAAACGCTTTGGAAGCCAACATAACTCGTGTTATTGATGAAATAAGGCCTGAATTACTCGAAAAAGTGGTACAAAATGGGTCTGGTCGAATGGGGTTCCTCAGAGCTAGTCGTGGTGGACATATGCCGGAAATTATTTTCAAAACAAATTTCATAAAATTATCTTTCAAATAAAAAAAAATTTGGCTTCAATCTCAATTTAAATGTGTATTATTTCAATTTAAATTTCTATCACTCTAAAAAAAATATCCGATACAAAACTTTTCATGTTTAAGTTTATAGAAAAATATACTAATAAAATAAAATAGAAAGGCCTTTTACTTGATAGAAGAAGTATAACAAAATTTGAATATTAAAACAAATTTAAATATGTTTATCTTCTACAATTTTAATTTCAAAAAAAATTTTTTATTCAAAAAACTTTCAGAATTAAATTAATGTCTAAAACAAGCACCGCTTACATTTAATAGACGTATATAATCAAAACTCAATATATAATGTCAAATGGAATAAATAAACCAACAGATATACGAAAGTCATCAAAATTAATAAATAAATATTTAAAGGAGACAAAATTTTGTTTCTGGTCTTACCTTTAAGAACACCAATTGCCTTTTAAAAACATGAACACACTTAAAGGACTTCTCAAAGAATATAATTTATTTGAAATATTCAATATATTTAAATATTCGAATAAGTTAATTCAGAAATCTCTAAAAACATGCACTATATCTTCAAAAAACAAATATAATTCTAAGCAGTTCCTTCTTCAGTTCTGAATAATATTCCAAATATCAAAATCAAAAAACTAACCTATATCCAAACCCTCAACACGTGTAAAAGGACTAATGCTTCGAAACACAGATCAACTTTATAATTCAAGATTGATCTATGTTCTAACAAAATCAAAGAACAGTGTGAGTTATTTTTAAGGCTTATTCAAATTCATTGACATTCCATAATGAGATTTGTTGAAGCCAAAATATAATTATATATTATATATAAAGTAAAATAGAAAGGCCTTTTACTTGACAGAAGAAATATAACAAAATTTGAATATTAAAACAAATTGAAATATGTTTATCTTCTAAAATTTTAATTTAAAAAAAAAATTTTTATTCAAAAAACTTTTAGAATTAAATTAATGTCTAAAACAAGCACCGCTTACATTTAATAGACGTATATAATCAAAACTCAATATATAATGTCAAATGGAATAAATAAACCAACAGATATACGAAAGTCATTAAAATTAATAAATAAATATTTAAAGGAGACAAAATTTTGTTTCTGATCTTACCTTTAAGAACACCAATTGCCTTTTAAAAACATGAACACACTTAAAGGACTTCTCAAAGAATATAATTTATTTGAAATATTCAATATATTTAAATATTCGAATAAGTTAATTCAAAAATCACTAAAAACGGTGCTTGTTTTAGACATTAATTTTTCTAAAAGTTTTTTTAATAAAAAAATTTTTTTTTAATTAAAATTGTAGAAGATAAACATATTTCAATTTGTTTTAATATTCAAATTTTGTTATATTTCTTCTACCAAATAAAAGACCTTTCTATTTTATTTTATATATAATATATAATTATATTTTGGCTTCAATAAATCTCATTATGGAATGTCAATGAATTTAAATAAACCTTAAAATAACTCACACTGTTCTTTGATTTTGTTAGAACATAGATCAATCTTGAATTATATAGTTGATCTGTGTTTCGAAGCTTTAGTCTTTTAACACGTGAGAGATATAGGTTAGTTTTTTGATTTTGATATTTGAAATATTATTGAGGACTGAAGACGGAATTGCTTAGAATTATATTTGTTTTTTGAAGATATAGTGCATGTTTTTAGAGATTTCTGAATTAACTTATTCGAATATTTAAATATATTAAATATTTCAAATAAATTATATTCTTTGAGAAGTCCTTTAAGTGTGTTCATGTTTTTAAAAGGCAATTGGTGTTCTTAAAGGTAAGACCAGAAACAAAATTTTGTCTCCTTTAAATATTTATTTATTAATTTTAATGACTTTCGTATATCTGTTGGTTTATTTATTCCATTTGACATTATATATTGAGTTTTGATTACATACGTCTATTAAATGTAAGCGGTGCTTGTTTTAGACATTAATTTAATTCTAAAAGTTTTTTGAATAAAAAATTTTTTTGAAATTAAAATTGTAGAAGATAAACATATTTCAATTTGTTTTAATATTCAAATTTTGAAAAATATACTGGTGCACTTGTGTATTGAACATCTTCCTCAGCTGTTAAAGGGAGATGATGATGCTGCAGAAGCAGTCTTACAGTCTCTGTATGGCTAGCACCTTCAATATGGAAATTACAGTTTCATATTCGTGGTAGTAACTAATGATCCCACAGAGCTATATCTTATCAAGTCTTTAATAATACCATAGCTCCTGTTGGGGTCACAGAAAGTTGAGTTTCTTTAAGCACCACATTTTTTCACCATACTTTCCATTTCTTCAGTTTTGATAAGGAAGTTTTCGCTCAGTCTTGGTTTCAACAAAAATGGTTCTATAGGAAATTTATCTCCTCTTTCAGAAAAAGGAGGAGAAACTGGAGAAGGAGATCCACACCTACAGGCAAGTGCTGATCAATCAGTGGTGCCTCAAGTGCTGCGGCGAGAAGATTGACGACAACGTAAGTTGCTGTGAACGGGTAAATTTTGAACACTATTCTGACTAACGTAAACCGCACGTCGCGGCCTTCCACAGGGGTCGGTTATTGAGTCTGTTGGTTCGGCAGGTGAGGGCGAGGCGTCGGCGGTCGAATCTCTGCCTTCGGACAAGTCCTGGGAGAACCTCGAGTACTCGATGTACAACGAGATGCAGGGAATCAAGTGGGTGCCAGATCACGCGGTCACAAGATGCACGAACTGCAACATCAAGTTTTGGATAGGGAAGAGGAAGCATCATTGCAGGTTGGTATTTATTGATTACTGTCCGATGACCGTGGCTTCCTTCATATGGATTTCATTTTAACTTTGGCATTTGTTTATGTAGAACGAAAAAGTCTCGAAATTTGAAAATTAATCTTATTGACATTTTGTATTGGAGGTATAAATAAGTTCGTGCGGTTTTTCGTCGAAAATTGAAGCTTTATTGTGAAAAATTTGTTAAAAGTATTGTTCGTCGTTAGATACTACTTTTTATCATCTTGCTGGCAATTGACGGGTCCCATCGCGAAAATAGGCCGGTTCTTTGGCCGCTACCCATGCATCCATCCATTTTTTGACTTCATCGTAATTGGGGAAGTGCAGGTCACCAAGGCCATGTTGCATCGATCGGAAGAGATGATAATCCGAAGGAGTAACGTCTAGGCTGTACAACTGTCCAATTGTCGTCGGTAGACTTCCCCTGTGATTCTTTTGTTCGATTGTAGCATCTCATAAATACCTCACCCAGCTGGTCCCACCAAATACATAGCATGATCTTCTTGTCATGAATATTCGGCTTGGCGATTGATGATGAGGCATTCATACGTTGCCCGACGTTTTAGATTATCATAATGGACCCACTTTACATCGCCAGTCACAATTCGATACAAAAAACCTTTCTTTTATGTCATTGGCGTAGTTGTTCCCAGGTGAAAAACCGGCGTTCGACTTCCCTTGGCTTCAGTTCATACGGCACCCAATTTCCTACCTTTCGAATCATCCCCATTGCTTTAAAACGTTTCTACGAGTTTCTCTTGCTTTTGTGATGGATCTTCATTGAGCCTTGCCTCTAGTTCTTCATCTTTAAACTTTGGTGTCGCTCCTAGTCGTTCTTCGTCTTCCAAATCAAAATTGTCACTTTTAACTTGGACAAACCACTTCTGGAAAGTTCGCTCAGCTGGAGCATGGTCACCATAAACATCCACTTAAATATGAGGACTTTTGGCAGCCTTTTTTCTACATGCTATGGTTTCTTCAGCGTTCAACACTTCTCTGCTCACAAAATTTTTGTCTTCGTTTTAAAATCTAATCTAGTCGTACAAATTCTTAATGATTGTTTTGCCATGCTTTTTAACACCTCTCTCATAATATTAGTTATTTCATTTGTAAACCTCTCATTTCAGACCCATTGAAAGTACTGTTTAAACCGAAAGAACCAATGGTAATTTAACGATTTCTTTGTGAAAATATCTTAATTCCCGAATAAGTGGAGAAAACAGTTAACAAGGATCTACAATATTCATACAACCACTTGACATTTGATTTTCACTGGTCTTAGAAAGTATACTGTGACGTTAAAATAAGACTAGTCAATTATGAAGTTTGCTTTTTGAAGTAGTTGTTATTTCGAGTCTGGTAACATTTCTGTCATTTGTGTTTCGACAGAAATTTAGTTTAATATCTGGCTTTAACGAATTGGATCGATTTACGCTCGAACAAAACTGGTAAATATCAAAAACTTATTTCCAAAGCGATAACCCTTCTGTCCAAACTGTTAGAAATTTACGTGGAAAATTCAATAGAAATGAAATGCCCTCATGGCAATTTGTGGATTAATTTGTCCGTGGAAACTGGATCGTTTCCACTTTGCTCAATGGGATGAAGCTCATTTTCATCTATTTTCTTGTGGGGATCCGTTAAGGATAATACGCTAACTATCCAGAAACGATTGATACCTTGCAACACCAAATCGAAGTTGCCATTCATGAGATTGAGCCCCAAACAATCGACAATGTACTGAAACTTGGGTTGATCGGATGGTGCATGATATTATTTTCATTCGAAAATGTCAAGGTTCAACCTTTCTACCCAACTCATAACTTCGAAAAAATATTCATTAGTTTTTTATTTATAGCCGATCAAAAATGCGAACTTAAATTTGTGACATTGCAGATCAGACATGTTCAATGCAATTTTGGTCTGGAGAGACAGCGGACCAATCCATTCAGTTAACTCCATGCATTTTTATATGGTCGTTGATAATTCTCTTCTTAAATCACGATACCTTACCGCTTTCACAGTTGCGGTAAAGGGGATAATAAGATTTGTGCGCCCATTAAAACAAATGCTCCACAAACGCACACTGAACCGCCGCCGAAAAGAGTTGTTGGCATCATAAAATGTTTATTAGACCCTGTACTCGCCACACCAACATTCGCCCATCAGACTGATAACAGGCACAATCTGGACTCATCCATGAACACGTGAATTCTACCACTTAGTGTATTTGCATGTGAGCGTAGCAGTCTCCACAGTCTGCCCCAAGAAGCAGAAAGTGTGATGAGGGTTAAGCCTTATCATCGCGCGTGGCGAGAACCACCAGTTTCCAGTTTGGGCTTCAGTTCGAGAACCTACAACCATACGACTGGTAGCAGCGAAGCACTATCCAACCTCTACTGGCTCTGCAGTTCCAGTACGCAACTTACACGCCGCAGGAGCTTCTTATCCACCCACCCAAACGCAGTCCCATGAACCAAGATAGTCTCAAGATTGATGTGTCAATTGATCCTGGTACCGGACAATCTGGCCTGTACAGATCCACAAACCCCAGAAATGTCTCGCAATCGATCCAGGTTCTGGACGAGGCCGGTCGAACCCTTAAATCCCTCTAAACCCTGAAGTATTTAATGAGAATATGAGTGTCTGCGAACAGATAAATGAAATACCTTCCTAGTCCAGACTTTCAACCACTGCCCACTCGAGTCCAACAGCAATATGGTACAAGTAACACCTGAGGGCAATCCACCCTCCCGAGTAACGCAGTATACTACATAACGCACTCGGCCATTACACAGAAAAATCCGTAGATTTACTGCGATAGGGTAGAGTACGCAAGTTTTAAGAGAGAAGCCTTGTCACTGAGTTAATCAACCGGCTCAGTCCTCCATTTCACCAGAACGGCAAAAATAGGGCCCCATTCGGAGATCTTCCACCATACAGGTACAGTGACTGGCGCGAATGGCATTACGTTAGGCACCAAGACTTAACCCTCCATTTCGCCGGGACCAAACTAGGGTCCTAGTCATGACAAGCACCCCCATCGCGACAAGATCTAATGCCTGGGGGGCGACTCATCCGCGAACAGGCAGGATCTCCTATCTGTGCGCCTTCCAGTTCTCATGTTCAAGAGTCCAACGGTATCTTACAGCCCGGTGCTCCTTACTCAATCGTGAGCGCCTGGCGAATTTCATTTCTATTGGATGTTCCACGTAAATTTCTAACAGTTTGGATAGACGATTTACCACTTTGGAAATAAGTGTTTAATATTTCCCAGTTTTTGGAAATAAGTTTCCAATATTTCCTAGTTTGCTCAAGCGTAAATTGGATCTATGTTATTAATGTCAAATATTAAACTAACTTTCTGTCAAAAAACGAATGACAATAGTTTTGCCAAACTCTAAATAACCACTACTTCAAAATGCAAACACTAGATGTCCTATCTTTTAATGACATTAAAATGAAGTAGAAACAAAAGTATGTGTTTCATTAATATTATTATGATTTCGGACCTGAATTATTTCAATGTTCCTTAATGCTGACAAAGAATTTGAAACAAAATATAAAAAGACAAAAAAATTTGTGAAACACAATACAATTCCTTTTTTGACAACCTCTGTTAATTGTATTTCATTTCGCATTTTTCTAAACCTTTTTTATCGTAATAATGGATCACATCATAGGATATATTTTATGTAGTTTTGTAACATTTTTTATCATTGAAGATTTCGTTTCAAGTTTTTTATAATTTTTACCAAGCATGGGCTAAATTAATCCAATTTTTCAGGATAACGAACAACTTATCTTGCCATATGAAATATGTGTACTGAAAATGTATAAAATGTTCCAACTATACTTACGGCCAGTTTCATAAACGAAATTAAAGCCTCCTTTTTCCCGAAAAGTCTCCTTTAATGATAAAACGTGTTTCATAAGCAAATTTTAAGGTTAAAATGAACTTAAAAGCGTCTTTTATCTTAAAGTGAGAAAATCGGCCCTTTACTGCTGGAAAAGGATCCTTTAACGAGAAGCTCGACACTGCGCAGGTGCTCTATAAACACGAAAACAGTGGACATAACCTTGTTCTGTCACATCTACCCATTTTGTTTAATTTTAGCCTACTGCGAAATATGTTAACGTTCAAACCGTGTGTGATTCAGACTTGAGAATCAGAATTATTGTAGCTAAATGACCTGGCTTAATACATGATCAAACCATCTTTAATAATAGTGTCTTGAAGAGACAATTTAAGAATGGTAAATTTGGACGGTATTTGTTACTTGGGGATAGTGGTTATAGTTTGCAGACTTATCTTATGACAAAGTTACCGGAAGCTATAACTGCAGCTGAAAATTTATATAAGCAGTCAATTATACGAACTAGGAATGTGGTGGAGAGAAAGTATGGAGTTTTGAAATGTCGTTTTCCTATACTTTCTAAAGGAAAGAGTGTTAAGTTAACGACCATAAGGGCAATTATTGTTGCTACCGCTGTTTTGCACAAGATAGCTGTAGATATGAACGAAATATTTCCAAATGAAGGATTGCAGGAGGAAGACGACTTTCAAACAAATTCAACTAATGTTAATGCAGCTCGTCAAGTGAGAGTCTATTATTAATAAACATTTTGCTAATTTACAATTTATATTTGCGTGATAATTGAAAATAAATTTGCTTGTCACTTGTGAAACTATTCTTCATATTCAATTTGTATCTTGAACATGACAAGATTTCATAGAATTTTTATAAGTTTTTACGAGGTATGTATTTAGATAGGTTTCTATGTTTGTATTTTTGATTCATTGTTTTACTTAAGGTAACATCTGAAAAAGTTTCAAGCGAGAATAAAGAAATAAAAACATTATGTGTTATTGAAATTTCTGTTTTTAATTCAAATTTGAGGGGATTTCATAGTCTGCAGCAATGCTGATAGAATTCTAATACCGCTTTTCCCAGAAAGTGCATTCAAAATAAAAAAGATTTTATTATTATTTAATTTTCTCTTATCTCCATAATTTGCAAATCTAATATTTTAAGCTTCGAATGCTCCTCTTCGTTTCTTCTATTCTCTTCCTTGATAGCCACTATCTGAGCTTCTACTAAAGCTGTTTTTTTTTATAATGCATCTCTTTCGCTTCGGCAAGTGGGTTCGTAACAGTTGGGCTCAACTGTTTGGAAATTGGCTCCCTCAATTTCAATGGAGCCCCACCACCAGCCAATATGACTGCGTTGAGCAGCTACCACCTTTCTAGTTTAAGTTTTTATATTGTCATATTTGGATTTGAGCTGGTCCCCATCTCTCCAATGGAGATCTGTTGCATTGAAAGCAGTTGCTATTCTCTGCCAGACTTTATCCTATAACATTAAAATTATCTTTTTCAATCAATTCCAAGAGACATAGTTCCTCCTCAGGTTTTAAAGTAATACTTTTTTTATCTTTTCTTCCATATTTATTTATATAACTCACGTTCACTAAAATATAGCAATTCGCACGTAATAATGATATAAATTCCAATATACTGTATTCTGCACATAACCGTGTTTATACAAATACTGAGTTATGCTTCTTTTCTTTTTCTTTTTACAAGTTCCGGCGCATAACTCACAATTTTCACAGAATATCACCAACTATATTCGTAAAATCACTAGTTCTCAGGATAGCCAACAGTCGGAAACATATGACCGGCCCATTAGAGGAAGCTTTAAGTAAAGGACGGTCGATGTGCTTTTATGAAACTGATGGTCACATTTAAAGGATCCTTTTTCATAAAGGAGCCTTTCGATGTTGTTTATGAAACTGGCCGTTAGTGTTCCTTATTTTAACGTCCTTCAGTATATTTGCTTAAAGGAAGAAAATGCATTTAAATTGACTATTTGAACTTCAATTATTATGTGTTGAATAAAACAAGATGGTTATTGAGTATTGTGGCATCCTACAGATATTAATCAATTAATACTTCCGTTTTTTTGTTTCTTGTCATTTGGACTAACTCTTAATTTTTTGCATTATTTTAGTTTAACATAAATAGAGGTTAACACTTGATAGAAGGTATATAAAGTTATTTGAATATTTTAATATTAGCCTTCTACATATTTATTTTCAAAAAATTATATTTAATAATCATAACTTCGAGGATTAAATTAAAATAATGTCATATAAGTACCACTTATATCAAACGACATATAAAATAGACATTCATTTTAAGACATCCAAATGATTTAACAAAATCCAATAAATAAAAATTGGTAACCAAAATTCTATAAATTAAATATTTTGAATAGACAAAATTTTGTTTCTGCTGATCAATCTTGTGAAAACAAATATCTTTCAAAAATTTTTAAAATAATCTTATTGATATTCAATATTATTGAATATCTAACTAAGTTACTTTCTATAATAACTTAAAATATGTAAAAGAATTACTGAAAAACAAGTTTTAAGGGAGACTTTACTTCGTCAGTATTCAAATAATTCATATTCAGTAAAATATAACATCAATCAACAACAAATATTTACTCACCCTTCAACAATTTAGAAAACTTCTGGTAAATAAATACTGAAAAATTTAAATGTAACGTAAGGTTAAGTTACACATAAATAATTCTGTGGTTTACCCTTGATCTAAAAGATTGAAAGTCAATTTAACGGCCTCTGTTTATAGCACAAGGACTGTGTATAAAGAATGTTAAGGAAACCAAATAATTATATATTATAAATAAAATAACATAAATAGAGGTTAATACTTGATAGAAGGTATATAAAATTATTTAAATATTTTAATATTAGCCTTCTACATATTTAATTTCAAAAAATTATATTTAATAATTATAACTTCGATGATTAAATTAAAATAATGTCATATAAGTACCACTTATATCAAACGACATATAAAATAAACATTCATTATAAGACATCCAAATGATATAACAAAATCCAATAAATAAAAATTGTTAACCAAAATCCTATAAATTAAATATTTTGAATAGACAAAATTTTGTTTCTGTCGATCAATCTTATGAAAGCAAATATCTTTAAAAAATGTTTAACATGATCTTAACAATTTCATCATAAAACTATCTTACATGTGCTATAACAGAGGCCGTTAAATTGTCTTTCAATCTGTTAGATCAAGGGTAAACCACAGAATTATTTATGTGTAACTTAGCCTTACATTACATTTAAATTTTTCAGTATTTGATTTGAAGTATAACACTTTATTTCCGCTTATTTTTATTTTTCAACAAGTTGAAAAAGTGTTTTACTTCAAATCATTTACGATGAATTTCCGTCAAGTAGAGACCGAAACAATCAAGAATTTTCAGTATTTATTTACCAGAAGTTTCTAAATTGTTGAAGGGTGAGTAAATATTTGTTCTTGATTGACGTTATATTTTATTGAATTTGAATTATTTGAATACTGACGAAGTAAAGTCTCTCTTAAAACTTGTTTTTTTTCAGTAATGTTTTTACATATCTTGAGTTTTCATATAAAGTAACTTAGTTAGATACCCAATAATATTGAATATTCTAAGTAAGATAGGTTTATGATGAAATTCTTAAGATTATGTTAGACATTTTGGAAAGATATTTGTTTTCATAAGATTGATCAGCAGGAACAAAATTTTGTCTATTCAAAATATTTAATTTATAGGATTTTGGTTAACAATTTTGATTTATTGGATTTTGTTATATCATTTGGATTGTCTTATAATGAATGTTTATTTTATATGTCGTTTGATTTAAGTGGTACTTATATAACATTATTTTAATTTAATTCTCGAAGTTATAATTATTTTCTGAAATTAAATATGTAGAAGGCTAATATTGAAATATTTATATGATTATTTTGGTTTAGCTGATTTCGACCAACGTCCAACCTTTTAAATCAAAACGAACACGAAACAAAGTAATTTGAAGTAAGGTTATTCTGATTTTCACAAATTTTAATTGTTAAACTCACAACAATTGTTTCGCTATCACAGTAGCATCATCAGGCAAGATCACATTTTGAATAACATTTATTCAAGTTGTTGTGAGTTTAACAATAAAAATTTGTGAAAATCAGAATAACCTTATTTCAAATTATTTAATATGGATTTTCACCAAGTAGGGACTGATACAATTCAATACGAAACAAAGTTCAATGTGATGAGACTAACCATTTCTTTTTATTTTCCAGAAAGTGTGGTAACATATTCTGCGCAGACTGTTCTGAGAACAGCACCCCGTTACCTTCGGAGCAGTTATACGACCCCGTCCGAGTCTGCACAGGCTGCTACACCAAACTACAAAGAGACTGTACCGAGATGCCGAGTCAATGCAAGCAGGGCGCATGCGCCCAGACTACAAACAACCCCCAGATCACGGCCACGAGTAACTAATATTCCTCCATGTCCTTCTCATTGATGTAAAAATACGGAAAATGCCAGATAGTCACGATAAGCTCCGATTAAAAATCGCGAGAACGGTGTTTTAGCTGTTTCTCTCTGTGACCACGCACTTTCGGATTCCTTTGTTCTGTGTCTGCTGTCAATTTTGTTGTCGATGTTGAGAGTTCGGCAGAAGTTTCGATGAGGTTATGTTGAGAATTTATATTTTAGAAAGGTTGCGAATGGGTTGAGAAGATGAGGTGTGATTTTTATAAACGATCGATGAATTAGAGCAAATTACGAACGTAGGGAAATTTTTGGATAGGTAACGTTGAAAAAAAAAACAAGCGAAATCGATCTTTTCGAAATTTTGCATACTGCAAAGGCTCATGTTAAAAAATTAAGTGCTTGGCGTTACTTTTGGCGAGATATGAAACATTTACTCGGCTTCTCAGAGCACCGTTTATTTCATGGACATTTTACAAAGCACAGCAAGATTTGATGATGGTTTTAAAGTACATAACCGTATGTTATCCCTTATTTATTATTCGAAAGAGTTGATTAGGATAATCCATCGTTTTATAGTGAGTTTAATTTTATACCCGACGCAGAAGCTTTAATTTTAACAATTTTTCAGCATTTCAAATTAACATTGTTGGCGATTGCAACTGAACGATGGAAACAAAATTGAGAAGATTTTCTGCGAACTGTTACTTGTTGAACAAAAACCAATTTGAAAATTCAATCAAAAATATTTAGAATTCTACCATTAAAATGTAATATGACTTCTGTTGTTTCATTTTTCTTATCGATTTTTTAGCATTTGAAAATAATCGTTTTCCAAATTGATTATAAGTAAATGATTTGAAGTAAAACACTTTATTTCCGCTTATTTTTATTTTTCAGCGACAATTGTTTCGTCAATTACATATAGGTGAGTATGGTAATTAACTACTTTTACAAAATCTTTCTCCTTAAATACAAGTTTCACTAAAAATACGTGATAAAATGAGTTTACAAGGAATTTATTGAAAAAGGTTCAACAACGGAGAACGGTTCACATCTGTTTGGTCGTTCAACAAAATATTCATTTTATGATGCCGGTTTATTTCCATTGCTTCTAAAAGGTCCAATCTATTGCATTTGTTCTCGAAATTGAGAACTTCAAAGTTATGGTCAAAATCATGTCCGGATTCTTGTAGATGTCTGGCATACGTGGAGTTTGATTTATTCTTAACGAATGAATTCCGGTGTTCCTGGATCCTACTCTCAAAAGATCTACCCGTTTGACCAATGCATACATATGGACATGTACCACAATTTAACCTATATACGCCTGATATCTTGTTCTTATTGACGATATCTTTATTATTTTTTATTAATTTACCTAAAGAATTTATTGTTTTATATGAGATATTGACATTTCGTTTTTTCTTTAAATATCTAGCTATCTGTGCAGATTTTTGTCCTATGTATGGTAAGCAAATAAACTCTTCATTTTTTCTGATATGTGGATAAACTAATGACATAGATTGTTTCAGTTTAATTTTATTCAATAGTTGATCAATAATTGATGGGTTATACCCATTATTTACTGTTATTTGTTTTATTATATTCAATTCTATTTCAAAATTCTCTTGTGACATAGGTACATTAACTAGTCTATGCACCATACTATTGTATGCTGCTAATTTATGGGATAAAGGATGATTTGAGGAAGAATGTATTGTGCCGTCTGTGTGTGTTGGTTTGCGGTAAATCGAAAAATTATGTCTATTGTTAATTTTAATTATAAGAACAAGAGATCAGGCGTATATAGATTAAATTGTGGTACATGTCCATATGTATACATTGGTCAAACGGGTAGATCTTTTGAGAGTAGGATCCAGGAACACCGGAATTCATTCGTTAAGAATAAATCAAACTCCACATATGCCAGACATCTACAAGAATCCGGACATGAGTTTGACCATAACTTTGAAGTTCTCCATTTCGAGAACAAATGCAATAGATTGGACCTTTTAGAAGCAATGGAAATAAACCGGCATCATAAAATGAATATTTTGTTGAACGACCAAACAGATGTGAACCGTTCTCCGTTGTTGAACCCTTTTTCAATAAATTCCTTGTAAACTTCATTTTATCACGTATTTTTAGTGAAACTTGTATTCAAGGAGAAAGATTTTGTGAAAGTAGTTAGTTACCATACTCACCTGACGAAGTCAATATGTAATTGACGAAACAATTGTCGTTGAAAAATAAAAATAAGCGAAAATAAAGTGTTTTACTTCAAATCATTTACGATGAATTTCCGTCAAGTAGAGACCGAAACAATCAAGAATTTGATTATAAGTAAGGTTATAGCTGTGTGGGAAACTCTGTTGTTGAAATTGAGGCACTAATCAGTATCGCTGAAAATACAATATGGTGTTTGACATTTTAGAAATAATTTTTTGTCGTATCAATTCTAAATAATTTATTCTTATCTGTTAAGAGTGTTCTTAAATTTAAATCTAGGGCTAAATAGTCATTTATGATCAAAGAGTGACACTTCAACAACTGTACTGTCACTATGACATTCACCCAGATAATGTCGGATGTTCATAAATTTTATATTTTCTAGACATATTGGAGGGCATAGTCCGTTACTTGTGATAGTTCATTTCAAAAATGGAATAAATAAGAATCTGTTTACCGCTAGTTTCGTAGTCTTACCACATCTTCGAACTGGCGTATAACAAGCTGTATTTCGAAGGTTTTTATTTATTTAAAGAAGGCTTCAGTTTGTGTAGAACTTTGAAAGCTGGGGAATATCAAAGTTTCGTTTGCTCATTTATCAGTTTAATTGCGGATTTTTGATAATTTTTGTGAACTTCTATTGATTCCAGGATGCCTAGTCTTTGGTTGCTAGATGTTTTCGATGCTTGGTGTTCTTCGAACCTTTCTGTGAAAGTTCCTCGAGTTTATCCTATATAATAAAATAGAAAGGCCTTTTACTTGATAGAAGAAATATAATAAAATTTGAATATCAAAACAAATTAAAATATGTTTATCTTCTACAATTTTAATTTCAAAAAATTTTTCATTCAAAAAACTTATTTAAATTAATGTCTAAAACAAGCACCGCTTACATTTAATAGACGTATATAATCAAAACTCAATATATAATGTCAAATGGAATAAATAACCCAACAGATATACGAAAGTAATTAAAATTAATAAATAAATAAATATTTAAAGGAGACAAAATTTGTTTCTAGTCTTACCTTCAAGAACACCAATTGCCTTTTAAAAACATGAACACACTTAAAGGACTTCTCAAAGAATATAATTTATTTGAAATATTTAATATATTTAAATATTCGAATAAGTTAATTCAGAAATCAAAAATGTTCATGTTTTTGAAAGGCAATTTGTGCTCTTAATGGTAAGATCAGAAACAAAATTTTGTCTCCTTTAATTATATATTTATTAATTTTAATGACTTTCGTCTATCTGTTTGTTTATTTATTCCATTTGACATTATATATTGAGTTTTGATTATATACATCTATTAAACGTAAGCGGTGCTTATTTTAGACATCAATTTAATTCTAAAAGTTTTTTGAATGAAAATTTTTTGAAACTAAAATTGTAGAAGATTAAAATATTTAATTTGTTTTGATATTCAAATTTTGTTATCCTATATATACGTAACGGCACTCATGAAAACTTAATTGATAAACTCCTGAATTACGAAGCTGATTATTTTTCTATTTGGCATTAAAAAATATGTCATAAATTTTATGTGAGGGTGTGAAAGCTTCAATGTTAGTTGTTGAAATTATTTCAGCTGTCTTTTGTGAAATTGGTCCAAAATACGTTGGTTTGACAATTTTTCTATTATTGTTTTCTGTTTTGGGTGTATGGTGTATTTGTTTCGGAGTGAGTTGCTTTTTCTTCCTGTTCATGAGAGAATTCATGATTTTTCTTCCAGAATAATTGTTTGTAGCTATTTCTTTGATTGTATTCAGTTCCTTTCTTAGGACATTATTGAAAAATATATACTAAATACAATTAGCGAAATAGCTACAAACAATCATTTCGAAACATAAATTCTCTCATAAATAAAAATAAAGAGCAACTCGTTTTGGAACAAATATACCCTACTGTCAAACTAATATATTTTGGACCAATTGCATAATTCAGCAGTACAGCTATTAAACAAAGAGTTGGACTCGTAATATTCCCATTTTTTGAAGTTTTACACAAACTTTGCTCATTGTATTGTCAACAACAAAATGGGTATAGCAAATGAAGTAATTTCTTATTTATTCCATTTTCTGGACATTGTCAACAAAGTTTTCAGAAATTGTCAGTTAGATTCTAAACATTTTCATACAAAGAATTTTATGCATCGATGACAGACACTGTCTTCTTAGTAATTGTCATATTGCAGTCCAATACTGTCATGGTTACATGAATAACTACTGAGTGACACATTTATCCAACTATTTCAGAATATCGAACACATTTAGGCATGAATGAAAAAATATCGAAGCGATATTTTCAATGCAAACCCGAAATGTTCACCTAAACATATTTAAGAAAGTCTAAGACTATATTGTATTAAGAAAATTGTTATTCAAAATTTACAGAAATACTTGATCTATCAAGGTGTAAAAACAAATCATCCTTAACGGAAATGCATCCTTGGATTAAGGGAAAATGGACAATTCAACAGAACTGTCGTTTGAAAATAAAGTTAATTTAACAAAAGAGAACGAATTGAGATTATATCAACCTAAGTAAGTTTAAGTACTAAAAAAACACTGTGATGCAATGGAAATGATTGTATACTAATAAAAAATGCACTAGTTGACAAGAAATCAAAGAAGTTGATATATCCTTGTATTTAATTCGAAAATTTAAGTGAATTTCAACTTTATCATTAAGTGTTATGTGTTTTTGGATGTACTATGGAAATATTGTACAATAATGTTGTTGAACAAGAAATTATGGGATATTTTATGAAGCTCTCGAGGCTTAAACTTGCCGTTCACAAACGGATAAATTATTTTATATACTATGTGTATATAGATTTCCTTAGATTTTATGTTTAAAGTTCATAGAGCTATGAAGAAGAGTAAAACCTACACATCCTAGCATATTTTTCACTTTTAAATTCCGATATGTGCATTGGTTCGGGACTTGGTCGGTGGCAATTCCTTTTTTATTTTCGTAATCTTTTAGCCGATGTCGGGATTCCTTATCCTGAATGCGACAAAATGTTCGGGAAAAATTGGCTGCTGTCTTTAACTAAAATTTTCTCATCCGCAAAAAGCTTCAGCATCGAACAAGATATTGCAGAAGTTGAATAACGAAAAGCTTGAACAGGTAATGAATGTGTTAACATAGGCTCCGCAAAAAGCTGGATCATAAGGAATAGCTTCAAATAAAACTTGTAGAAAGCCACCCTCCTGATTTACTCTCGTTTGGTTATTCAATATTGAAAAAATGCATGTAGACTTTTTACACATTTTCTTTATACTTTTTGATGTAATAGATATGAATAAAATCGATTCAATAATTAATTAGAGTTTTATTCAAATTCTGTTGAAAATCGATAACTATTAAAAGATGTTAGTTCATCACATATTGGAGAAAATTATATATCGTTTCAATATTTTGGGAGCTAATTCTAGACCTTAAAATAAGTGAAATGTTTCATATAAACATGGGTCCGCCAATGAGGGATTTTCGGTTTTAAAAATTTCAACTACTAGCGCAACCAAATACGATAAAAACAGAAGATATTCGATTTATTATGACTTCTAGTGTTTTACAGAAGATGTTCGGCAATTGCCGACCTGTCTATCATTGTAGGCGCAATTGACATTGCCGAGCAGAAAAACCCCGGATAGTTCGGGGAAGTACCTAGGCTCGGGTTTATTCAAATAAACATTACTGTACAGAGCTATGTAATCCCAAAAATTATTTGAGGTATTTAAATGGGTACCATCTGTTTAACAACGTTCTTTGTCGATTGCCGACATTCCGATATCTGTTAGAAGACCCCTCTATTTTAACCCGGTTTTTTATCACGTTCCGATTGTAAACCTCTGTACCACTATTATTGAATTGTATCAGTCCTTACTTGGTGAAAATCCATATTAAATTATATTTAAATAAGGTTATTCTGATTATCACAAATTTATTGATATTGAGGAGATCCGGATCCTCTAAGGAGCATACGAGTCACAGAGTCCCTGATAGATTATATAAATTCCACCATTATGTCATTGTATTTACCCGCGTTATTTCTGTGTCAAAATACTCTGTGGCGCTGTAACTTGACACGTAGGTGATTAGTGACAATAACAAAGGAGAACAAGGTCCTTATAGCGTCCCCATTATATTTGAATTCATTCGAGAGGTAGGTTCTTGGAAATAAACCCCCTGAGCAACTTAGTAACATATTCGAGATAATAGTATTTGTAACAGCGTCCCTTGGTAACTCTTAGTAAGTAAACTTCTTTTAAATGCTTCTGATTAATTGCATGCTTTACATTTTTAAATATAAATTGCTTTGCAAATTTCTTGTAGTATTAATTAGTAATTTCTTATAGTAAACTCCGAGAAATCGCCTTGCGCTATTTTATGATTCTCTCAACGACTATTTATGTGAACGAGGATTTTCTGCATTGTTGGTTATTAAAACAAATATCTTTCAAAAATGTTTAACATAATCTTAAGAATTTCATCAAAAAACTATCTTACTTAAAATATTCAATATTATTGGATATCTAACTAAGTTACTTTATATAAAAACTCAAGATATGTAAAAACATTACTGAAAAACAAGTTTTAAGAGAGACTTTGCTTCGTCAGTATTCAAATAATTCATATTCAATAAAAATAACATCAATGAACAACAAATATTTACTCACCCTTCAACAATTTAGAAAACTTCTGGCAAATGAATACTGAAACATTTAAATGTAGTGTAACGGTTAACTATAGATAAATATTTCTGTGGTTTACCCTTGATCTAAAAGATTGAAAGACAATTTAACGGCCTCTGTTATAGCACAAGGACTATCTGTATAAATTTAATTTATTTTCTGAAGTTATAATTATTAAATATAATGTTTTTAAATTAAATATGTAGAAGGCTAATATTAAAATATTTAAATAATTTCAAATTGTTGTCAGGTACTTATATTTCTTAGCTTTTTAGACGACAACATAATTAAAGAAGAATTATTGCTTTCACGGGAACTGGAAACATCAAAAGGTATCGACGTCATGAACTCAATATCAGAATATTTCGAGAAACATAATCTTATGTGGGATAAACTCGTTGCCTTCTGTACTGATAGTGATTATTTCATATTACTAGAATATATTTGTATTAATTTTTTGCTTTGCAAAATTCTTATAGTATTAATTAGTAATTTCTTATAGTAAACTCCGAGAAATCGCCTTGCGCTATTTTATGATTCTCTCAACGACTATTTATGTGAACGAGGATTTTCTGCATTGTTGGTTATTAAAAAAAAGGCAAGGTATCGTTTGAAAGTAGGTGATGATTTGCATGTAGCCACGAGTAGCAATATTAGTCCTAGAATAGCCCAACTCATGAAGAAGATGCAAGCTCAGAAATCACATTATTACAAAATTACAGAAGTTTATCCTGAAACTATTTTATTTTTTTTTAAATGTAATTTCCTATTGATTTTTTAATAAAAGGTTCAGTTTGATTTTTACAATTTATTCTTAATATATTTACATAGTGGTCCCTGCTAAGAATAAAATAAAAGTGGACCCCGTCCTAGTGCAATCCATCCTCCTCACTCAAGAAACGTCTCTTGGAAGATGTATTCATATATGGTCTTAGAGACCATTCAGTCTCGGCACTCTCTATGTGCTCAAGAGTTCCTAATTTGATTTCGAACAGTTTCAATTGGAACCGTGGTCCCACCTCTGTCAGTTCAATCTGAAATCAAAGAAAAACTTAAATCAGTGAAACGTAGAGGGAGTTAATTGAACATATGGAAAAAGTCAACAGGTTATTATTCTTCAGATTGTTTAGTCTTTCGTTTATGTATGAAGTGTAGGGTGGGTCAAAAAAATCGATTATTCTTTTTACAAGTGACACGGAAAAATGGGTTGCTAGACGACACCTTAAAAAAATTCTCACCAAGTATGAGCTCTTAATTTTAATAGGAAGATCCTCTGCATCGCAGTTTTATATTTTTTTCTCAGTCCAATAGAAAAAAATTCATACCTCACCATTTATCCATTGAACAGAAAAATGTTCCGGGAGAATTTTTTAGGAAATTTGATGCTCTACAAAAAAGGTATCTTATATTTTTTCCGTGAACATCACCATTTGAAAGATATTAAGGATTTAATTTTGATTATTTTAAGACAAATTTCATTTTTGTTTATGAATTTTATAACTCGACTTTTACAAAATGCGCAATACAAATTTATGTTGGAAATTAACTGCTCTATAAAAATGGTTTCTTATGTTTTGGCGATGAAATTAACCGTTCAAAAGATATTCATCATCAAACTTTCATGTGTACGGATTTTAAAAGTTTTTGATTAGATATTCGAAAAATTTCAATTTAATTTATAAATTTCATATGAATTTCATTTCTTGTCATTAAGAAAATTATTATTTGAGTTTTATTTACGAAATTATCAAAATTTTTCTTCA
This sequence comes from Megalocaria dilatata, assembly GCA_034642435.1. Classification (NCBI taxonomy): domain Eukaryota; kingdom Metazoa; phylum Arthropoda; class Insecta; order Coleoptera; family Coccinellidae; genus Megalocaria; species Megalocaria dilatata. The sequence continues at coordinate 42,460,655 of CM067862.1, read as the reverse complement.
ATTATTCTAGACATTTTATTTTTAATCATTAGAAATCCTGATCCTAGGGAAAATTTCTCCTCTAGAGAATTTTTGTTTTGTATTTTATTTCATCTGTTTGAATTGTGAACTAGCGCCATCTACTTTTTCCTTTATCGTTATGTTGTCGTTGGTTTGTATAATTAAATATTGTAAATACTTACGACTTTCATCTACTTCCATCTTAGTCATAGTTCTGTTTGATTTATTTGGGTTATTAGAAAGAATTTCTTTCAGGGTATCACTTTTTTTATTTGAATAAAGCTCTTGAATATCATTACCAAGCAGTTTTAATGATTTATTATCGACAATATGAAATAATGCTGTAAGTTCATTCTGAAATTTTATTTCATTTTTGTATCGTGCTGATGATTTTTTTCGCACAAAAGATTTTTACAATTTCAACCATCGATTATGATTGCGAAGAATTTTTTTTATTGTTTTTCCATAATTCAAAAACTTGATCAGCTGCATTTTTGGCACTTTGTTTGATAGAACATTTCATAACTTTGAGCTGATGGAAAAAAACACTCATAACCTCTTTCACTGTTGACTGTAACTTACGTTCTGAAATTTTTTGCACAGGTTTTCCGATCCAATGAATTTCCTTATCCATATTTTCGATAAATAACAGTTAATTCACGTAGTAACCGCAATATTTGTAAATAATCAACCGTTTGATCACATATACGAGATCATAAATTTTGGAAACACTAAAAATTTGGAAACAGATGAAATAAAATACAAAACAAAAATTCTCTAGAGGAGAAATTTTCCCTAGGATCGTCATTTCTGATGATTAAAAATAAAATGTTTAGAATAATTGAAGAAAAATTTTGATAATTTCGAAAATAAAACTCAAATAATACTTATATTAATGACAAGAAATGAAATTCATATGAAATTTATAATTTCAATTGAAATTTTTCGAATATCTAATCAAAAACTTTTAAACTCCGTACACATGAAAGTTTGATGATGAATATCTTTTGAACGGTTAATTTCATCGCCAAAACAAGGGAAACCTTTTTTATAGAGCAGTTAATTTCCAACAAAAATGTGTATTGCGCATTTTGTAAAAGTCATTTATTGTCGAGTTATAAAATTCATAAACAAAAATGAAATTTGTCTTAAAATAATCAAAATTAAATCCTTAATATCTTTCAAATGGTGAGGTTTACGGAAAAAGTACAAGATACCTTTTTTCTAGAGCATTAAATTTCCTAAAAAATTCTCTCGGAACATTTTTCTGTTCAATCGATAAATGATGGGGTATGAATTTTTTTCTATGGGACTGAGAAAAAAATACAAAACTGCGATGCGGGGGATCTTCCTATTAAAATTAAGAGCTCATGCTTGTGAGAATTTTTTTAAGGTGTCTAGCAACCCATTCTTCCGTGTAACTTGTAAAAAAAAAAATAATCGATTTTTTTGACCCACCCTAATATATATATACAGTCGAGCTTCGATAACTCAAATCATGATCTGACAGAAAAAATCGAGTTATCAAGACTTCAAGTAATTGAAAAAACTTTTTCAGGTATTGTTTACGTGAGAAAATAATGTTACATGAACGGAAAGAAGTTAAAATTCACTGTCTAGATTGATAAATTTTCTTATACATATTCTTAGATACGTTAATAGAAACATACATCCTCAGCGTTTATTTCTCTGTGGAAAATTCGGTTATTTGTGACTGACTAGCGGATTTTTTATTTTGGTTTTCGAAAAGAGCTTTAATGTTATTCGAACTGTTATAAATTGAACCCGTTGTATGTTCGTTTGTTTTAAAAAATGAACGCAAAATGCTTCATAAGTTTGCAAGTGACTCATTAGGAGGAGGTTATTGCACGCTTGCCTTGAAATTTAGTTTCCCTAGGGGGAGACTGAATTCTAACGCCTTCTCTTTAATTAATCCTCCAGATATTGTTCTGGATCCTCGCCGATTTAAACCAAGCTAAAACTGCTTAGTCCACACGAACCACCACTTTCAACTGCACTGATAATTGTTTTCTTTTTTTTTTAGTGTTTTCCAGGACACCATATTTCAAAGCTACATCTTTCTTTCGTACACCACTATCCATATGTCTATATTTATCATCAAAAGATAAAAGTTTTCAAATTACGTTTTGATGACATATTGTAAGCAATAAAGACAACGTGTATCAAATAGACATATAAAAGGAATAACTACTACTGTATGCTCGTGAAACCTCACAAGGTAAAACGGAAGAACTGATCTTGATTTTACGGCATATGCACCCCAGAAAATTCAAATCATCGAATGTGCCGCCAAATATTTCCTTTGAGGTATCAAGATATTAGAGTTATAGAAAAAAGTTCAACTTATTGACTAAAAATTACACTAATATTCAATCTTGTCCCTGTTAAAAACCAATTAAATTTGAGTTATCAAAAATTCGATTTATCGAAGTTGGACTGTATATTTAATAAGAAGTTTTATGTGAAAAATAAAATATGAATAATCTCACCTTTTTATCAACTTTCTTATACGTGTGGTGTCTGTAAACAATGTAATCATCGTGGTTTGAAAATGTCATTATTCTTTTTGAATCTTCCTTGGGTACTGGGAACAGGTACTTCAAAATATTCATACAACGCTCCCCCAGAGCTGTCTTGAAATTTTCAAAAATTAGATGTGGGTATTGTTCGGACATAGTTCCGATATCAGGGATTTCGTGTCTCATAATGACATCTGATAAATTAAAATACGCTGTAGGACCATAGGGTAAATGACAAACGATAAGTGTATCAGGTATACCTCTATGTTCATGTACTATAATGAAATCTGTTACGTCATTTGCTCTGCAAGCATCGACTAATTGTTTCATTTCATAATTTCCCCTATTCATCCTTTGACAATTAGGGAATATCAACCTCAGTTCTTTTACGAACTGTTTCAATTTGGCACTTGGATCTCTTGATGTCGTTAACACAATTTTTGGGTCTTCTATCCCTGCATACCTGTATTCATCATCTTGCGAACTTTTAAGCGCACCTCCACTTTCACCACCTATCAGCATAGCTGTTTCGGGTCCAGCATCATCATATTCATGTTTTCTAGTATAGTATAATGCTTTATTTTGCAAGTCTCCATGAATAACTGTATTGTTCGTGATGCTGTTTTTTACACTATTTTTTTTCTTTTGGATCACACGTTGTTTTTCTTCAGCAGATTTCCTATATAAATATTCACGTCTTAAACGTGCCTGCCGCCTGAACATCTTGTTTATTATATGAATCACAGACTATAAAAATACATTTAACACATTGTTGACCTAAGAAATTATAGGTTAGATTGCATTCATTGTCTCTAAATTTATTATCAGAACACAGAATATAAGTAATGCATGAATCTCTCATTTATGGCCTCAACTCTTTGGTTATGTAGCCAGAATATAAATGGTAGGATATAAAGATCATGGAATAATTCAAATTAAAACAAGTTGTAGAAATTACTATGTTTTACTACCCATAAATTGATATTTCACACTGAGGAGATCCACATATTTTTATAATGGAAGATTAAGCGGGAAGAACGACCTATGGAATTTTATGCCTACTTGTCACTGTCGATGACAGGAGTAAGAGTCTATGGTAGCTTGATAGACTTGCGCGCGCGTCTTAAAATGTAAACATAACCCCGGGAGATGTTCCTTTTGTTCTGAAGAAGATTGGTGTATATATTGTAGACTGAACGCCGGTTTCAGAGGGTCCAGTTTTCCTTTGTTAGAAATAGAACGCCCTTGTTCCTTAAAAGTGAAGGTTAAACACAAAGGGAAGTTGACTGAGCTGCCCTAACATGTAAAGTTATTGTATTGTATTGAATTACCTGAGGTCAACGTGAGTGTTATTTGTATCATGTATTCTTTATCCGTTGGTGGATTTTACTGTATTGATGCTCTAGCTAGGGGGCGACCTGTTTGCTTTAATCTGAATTGACCATTTAACATATTTCATACATGTAAATGTCTTTATATTCATTCCATTTATTGGGATATAACAGGTGGTTAACAATGGTACTTTGTTTGAGAATTCAGAATGTTTAGAGTGAATGAAATGTGGATCCGCGATTAGATACTGACACCAGAAACATGTGTCTACAGAAAGAGCCGCAACAAGGCCTTCTTGAACAACTATTATTAGATATAAATATTGAAGAGATCCGGATCCTCTAAGGATCATTCGAGTCACAGAGTCCCTGATAGATTATATTCCACCATTATGTCATTGTATTTTCCCGCTTTAATTTCTGTGTAAAAATACTCTGTGTTGCGGTGACTTGACAAGTAAATGATTAGTGAGAATAACAAAGGAGAACAAGGTCCATATAGCGTCCCCATGGTATTTGAATTCATTGGAGAGGAAGGTTCTTGGAAATAAACCTCCTGAGCAACTTAGTAGTCTACTCGAGATAATAGTATTTATAACAGTGTGCCTTGGTAACTCTTAGTAAGTAAACTTCTTTTAAATGCTTCTGATTAATTACATGCTTTACATTTTTAAATACCACCTTTGTGTTAATGTGAAATTAATGACTGCACGCTCGTTCATTGTACTTCGCTTCCATTCTTGTATTTTTGCTTTGCCGTTATTTAATCCAACCGGAATGTTTTAACTAAATTGCATTGCCTTTGTACATAACTTAAGCAACCCTCACAAGTTTTCTGTTTGTATTGTATACTTTCTCTCGGTGCCTGATTGCTTTTTGCTGTATTTGTAAATAGTGGTTCTTTATCTGCGTAATACTTGCCAATAGGGATTTGTATTATCTTTTCTTACTAATTGCGGTGCTTGATATGTAACTGATTTGTATGTACTCTTGTGTGATCCCCCGGATACCCATTTCTTTGTTCTTATTGTAACGTCCATTAACACGCCTGGGTAATGGGGTACTGTATCTATTTTATAATGTCCTGGTCAGTTTGTGTTACCTATTTGTCATATGCATGTGCCCGCTTACTTTGAGAGATTGTATTCCATGTGAACCAGTGGCGTTCTTTAGGGTAAATTGCGGGGGAGTCCTGGTAGAGGACAACATATCGTATAGAGAATGTAAATAACTCCAGATATCCTGATTGCTAGATAATTGTTCCGAGGTATTGTGATATCCCCAGGGATTAGTTTATGTGACCCTCCAGGTAGTGTTCGGTTCGTTCTTCAGTAATATCTGAGCCTTCCTGGGCCAGAGGAGGTCAGATACAGTTCCTTTGATAGTAACTTCTCCGATCGACTCGAATTAGGTTAGATCCCCTCTTCAAGGAGATCTCTTGGGAATGCCACAATTACCCTTACCTTACTGTCCATTTAAACTTACCCCTTGTAATTGAGGTTCAGCACTGATTACCGGAAGCACAGTCGAAGGTGCGCATGCTGGCTGTATCCCCTTTTTCCTGCATAACTTTACCCTTTTCCGCTGCGCAAGAATGATATCTGATTTGAGCGAATACCGACCTAACAATATGTAGTAATAAGACATTTAGACCCGGGGCGCTATTGGTTTCACTGGGGCGCCTTGCGAACCACTGCGTAGAGTAGATTTAACCACAGGCTGATGAATGTGTTTCCATTTATTGAGGGTTGTTGCTTTTGAACATTATTAATAAAAATATATGATTCTGGTATTATTGTGTTTTGAATATTTGAACCTCCCGTCACTGTTTCCTTGCTCTCGTTTAGGTGTAATTTGGGTTGCCTACACAACGTAAGTCCTATTTGCCCGCCACTAGACGATCACGATAAAAAGGTTAGCGCTCTTTAGATTACTTCGTATAATTCCAGATCTTTAAGGGTACTCCGTAAACGCCTAGATCTTTTAGAGTACTCCGTAAACCCCCAGATCTTAGAGTACTACGTAACATCCCGGATCTTTTAGAGTACCCTGTAATATACGGGATAACTCACCTTATTTAAATATTATTTTCTATGTACCACTATTAGGTCTTACCGAGAATCTGTTGAAATATTCAAAATATTTATCACTTTTGTTTAAATACCTCTGTACCACCGTTAGGTCTTCAGTTGTCTGATGATGGGATAGTTCATTTCCCGAAACTTGAGTCACAAGAAAATGCGTAATATATATTTTTTGGTAGTAAAACATAGTAATGTCTACAATTTGTTTTAATCAGTAGTTTTTGGTTAGTGCCGTTTTACATATGGAAAGCAATAAGCAGCATTTGCGTCACATTTTACTTTTTTACTATAGAAAAGGTGAAAGAAATTAACCGATGTGTTTGGATAAGTTTGGTCACTCGCCAAAAGCTTTTACAGCTTGAATGGGATACACTGCCACACCCACCATATTCTCCAAATCTGCTACATCCAGATTATTATTTGTTCCGGTCATTGCAAAATTTTTTGGACGGGAAAAACCTTTACTTCAAATGAAGAGGTCAAAGATGACTTCGATCAGTTTTTTACCAAGAAAGACCAAACATTTTATGAGCATGGAATTATGCTACTACCTCAAAGGTGTTGGACCAGAATGGCCAATATATAATTTAACAAAATATTTTTACGAAAATTTTCAGTCATTTTCCCAAAGAAACCGAAATTACTTTTCGAACAACCCAATAATTTCTCATTGCATTTAAAAATGAACTATCAAAAAGTAACGGACTACACCATAATAACATGAAGCAGATTAATCATTGAATGTTTATTAATTTCGCTATGAAATATTTACGTCCTCGTACATCTACTTTTGCCATCTATTAGTCATTAAAAGTAACAGACTGAAATTGACTACATTTCTTCTCATTTGTTCTGTCTTTTAAGGGTAGCAGATCATATTTCTATGGATATCATACTGAGTTAGGGTTACTGTCAGTAGGTGTCACCACACGCAAAAATTAAATTTAGGTTATAATAATAGACGTTGAATATATCAGTATTACCCATAATATGTATTCAAAATGTTTATTTACGTTCAACTTAATTACAATTCATTCCAAAATTTTCAAATAAATCATTGAAAGGGAACTTGCTGGTAATAAAAGTATGGAAGATGTTAGATAAAGTGGAGATGATTTTCAAATCATCAGAGATAAATCTGTAAGTAAATTATATCTTTACCCAAAATATTAATCAATATATACATGATACAGTATAATACTTTTTCGAATATTGAAAAATAACTGGAAATATATCCCTTTAATCTCATCAGAATACTTTGTTAATAAATTCATGCAACTGATTAGATTCTTTTTTTTGAGAGGGAGTTATTTCCTATCGCAGATTCATTGTGAAATAATTATGTTTGGAATAACATAATAAGTTACTCAACCTTAATAGTTGCATAAACTAATATATTTTATATTCAGCCGAATAATTTTCTTACATATACACGCAGATTACTGAACAGAACAGTTATCTGTGCGCATATACAGTATTATGTTTTCAAGTCGAGAAATTTTCATTAACATTTCATAAATTTTTATTTTTGTATTGCTATACAATAATTTGAATTCTTTTATTCCTTTTAATTTTATCCAGGCAATAATTAATTCAAAAAAATCAAGTTCTACTTTCTACAATAAAGCAATGTCACTGCTGCCACCTAATAATTATTCGCAGAATTAACAATTTCTGTACTTAAATTTCTTTATGCTGCTCCTGCCATCTAGCGGTAGTATAGCTAAATTCTATTCAGTTTACGTTTTGTCTTTTAGATGTCGCCATCAGACATTAAGAACTCTATTATGTTTTAATTGTTTCTAAGTGAATTCATCCGAAAAGGAAATCTTGAGAAAGGTCTTCACAAATGTCGCACAATAGTTATTAGTAATCTGTGCATATATTTAGGTATACTGCTTGTTTCCAATGCAAGAAATTTTAAATTACATTTCATAAACTTTAATTTTTGTATTCCACTACAAAATATTTCAAATTCTTTCATTCCTTTTAACTTCATCCAAACAATAATCAATATAAAATCAATGGCAACTGTTTCACCTTTTACAATGAAACACGTCACTGCTGTCACCTAAGAGTTATTCAAAGAATGAACAATTTCTGTAATTGAATTTCTTCCTGCTGCTCCTCCCATCTAACGCGGGAAGAGCTAAGTATTATTGAGTTTACCTTTTAACTTCTAGATGCCGCCACCAGCCATCAAAAATTGAAATTATTTTCTAGTAACTTTATAATGTTTTAACTGTTCCTAAGTTAATTCGTCCGAAATGGAAATATTGAAGAAAGTTAATTTCATTACAGATTACGGATAATAATCATCAGTTCTGCGCATATAGTATGCCATGTTTTTCAATTAAATTTCATAAATTTTCATTTTTGTATTCTTATACAAAATGACATTAAATTCTTTCATTCGTTTCAACCTCATCGAGGCACTAATTAATATAAAACCAAGTAATAATAGCCAATGTTTCACCTTTTATAATGAAGCACGTCACTACTACCACCTAGTAGTTATTCAAAGTTCCTGTAATTGAATTTCTTCATGCTGCTCCTCCCATCTGGCGATGTTAAAGAAAAGTACTATTGAATTCACATTTTCCCTTTTAGATGTCGCCATCAGTCCCTAAAAATGTTTTTTATTTTTCAGTAACATTATTATGTTTTAATTGTTTCTAAGTGAATTCCCCCGAAAAGGAAATCTTGAGAATGGTTAACTTAAACCTCCCATGATTTTGTAATTTTTTATATTGTGGATGAATTGTCAGATTTAATAATTTACATCGAATATTGCGAAATTTTGTTAACATTTTTTCATTGTTCTGTAATTTATAATGGCATTTAAAATTGAAATATTTCAACATACGAGTGAAAACTCCTGATGAAAATCACTTTTCTCATAGACAGATCTTTAATAAAAATTACCTGCCAAGAAATGTTTTGAGGAATTCGAAAATGAAATTCAGGTATTTCCTTTTCAGGTAATGCACATACTTCAGAAAAACATATAATTTCATTCATCAATTTCAATCAATAAAATAATTCTTTTTATAAAAGATTAACAAAAGGAAAGTTCTAATATAATCAGTTTCAAAACTGCTCATTTCCCAGAAACTTTTACTTCATAAAAATTTTCAATTTCTGAATAACGAAATTCAATATTTTTTCAGCGTTTTGTACAAAGTATAGAACGTGAATAGCATTATGTAAAATATTTTTAATTAATAATAAAATGAGTTTTCAACAAATCAACTGAATTGGGAATTTTTTTTATATTTGCAAACTTGAGGAACCAATTTTGTAAATTGCAAATACCTCCTCGTTGACATAAAGAGCTAAATACGGCCCTGTTCCGAATGGAGCTCAAGGTCAAATTTATTCGGAGATTGATCGGGAAACAAGATGCTCCTGATACAATTCGCGAACCTCTTCGCTGTCGTCCTATTCTGGCATAGGATAAGAGTAATATGAGCCACACTCACTCTTAGAAAGTATCTAACATTGGGATATACATTTACAAGGCTGCCTTTATGCCGGCAGAAGCAAACAGTTAAAAGGTATACGAAATATATCAGGAGCAGCCAGATATTTCGCGCCAATTCTCTAAGCCACGCCTACTGTACATGAAGATTTTTTGGGACAGAACCGTCTACATTGAAATTTCGCACACATTATATGGGAAATTGTGTTGAAAAAGAGAGTGATTACGTCATTGCTTAAAAATTTATCTTTTTGTATTTAATGCAGACAGACAACATTACTTTTTGGGTAGATTTAAGTATCAAGAACAATATTAGTGGTTAATACAGTTTTGATAAATTGAAATTACCCGAATCAGTGTACTTAATGGAAATCATCGTAATGTTAATAATTATTTGAAAGGATGGAGAAACATCATGCATAATTAATCAAAATATCGAATTTACCAAAAATTAACAATATCACCTGTTATTATTATTAAGTATCAAGAAAATCATACTGTAGAACTCAATATTAATAAACTAACTGGTATTAATGATATTTAAAATAAAATGTTATTGACCGATAAAATCACAAAAGGCAAAATGTTAGCAGACTAACGTAAAAATGTTTCTTCAGGCTTCAGATGTAGTAAACTTCGAAACTACACAAATATGTGAATTGTTAGTTCACATAAAAATGCACACATCAATTTTTCTCGTACTAAAAGATGGTATTTTCCAAAAATAGTAATTAATTGCTAGATTATTTTCATCAGCGCATCCACTATTAAAAAAATTGTGAAATTCTAGATATTGGAACTTCTGGGGACGAAAATAATTCAATATTTTTCGTCTTGCAGAAATAATATATGAGTATTTCAGAAACTCATTAGATTTAATATAGAGTAAGTTGATTTATTCGAATAAAAATATTAATGGTGGTTACGCTTTCAAGAAGTTTCATAATATTGATATTTTTTTAATAATGTACGTCAATATAAAATAAGAAAAGTCATATTTACTTTCCACATAAAGTACTAATTTTAAATATTCAATGAAACTTTCCTGAATTGAATGGATTTCAAAAGATAAGTACTCTTAAATGAAAAATGAATACCTATTACTTACTGGCATTCAACATTTCCTTCGTTTCACACGTCAGCTCTTCATTCCTGAAGGTATTATTTTCAATTTGACGATTCGGCAGGCCTTAATTTCCATTAGTTCGTTCGATCTAGTTTTATATCGATTCCAGTTGACTTAAATAACTGCAAGATGAATGAAACTATTCTGAATTACGTAAATTGTGGTTGAAAATGTATTATGCGATATACAAATAATAAAGACATTAAATATCATCTGTACAAAATTTGTTCCTCAAGTTTGCAAATATAAAAAAAATTCCCAATTCAGTTGATTTGTTGAAAACTCATTTTATTATTAATTAAAAATATTTTACATAATGCTATTCACGTTCTATACTTTGTAGAAAACGCTGAAAAAATATTGAATTTCGTTATTTAGAAATTGAAAATTTTTATGAAGTAAAAGGTTCTGGGAAATGAGCAGTTTTGAAACTGATTATATTAGAACTTTCCTTTTGTTAATCTTTTATAAAAAGAATTATTTTATTGATTGAAATTGATGAATAAAATTATATGTTTTTCTGAAGTATGTGCATTACCTGAAAAGGAAATACCTGAATTTCATTTTCGAATTCTTCAAAACATTTCTTGGCAGGTAATTTTTATTAAAGATCTGTCTATGAGAAAAGTGATTTTCATCAGGAGTTTTCACTCGTATGTTGAAATATTTCAATTTTAAATGCCATTATAAATTACAGAACAATGAAAAAATGTTAACAAAATTTCGCAATATTCGATGTAAATTATTAAATCTGACAATTCATCCACAATATAAAAAATTACAAAATCATGGGAGGTTTAAGTTAACCATTCTCAAGATTTCCTTTTCGGGGAAATTCACTTAGAAACAATTAAAACATAATAATGTTACTGAAAAATAAAAAACATTTTTAGGGACTGATGGCGACATCTAAATGGGAAAATGTGAATTCAATAGTACTTTTCTTTAACATCGCCAGATGGGAGGAGCAGCATGAAGAAATTCAATTACAGGAACTTTAAATAACTACTAGGTGGTAGTAGTGACGTGCTTCATTATAAAAGGTGAAACATTGGCTATTATTACTTGGTTTTATATTGAATATTGCCTCGATGAGGTTAAAACGAATGAAAGAATTTAATGTCATTTTGTATTAGAATACAAAGATGAAAATTTATGAAATTTAATTAAATTAATAAAACATGGCATACTATATGCGCAGAACTGATGATTATTATCCGTAATCTGTAATGAAATCAACTTTCTTCAATATTTCCATTTCGGACGAATTAACTTAGGAACAGTTAAAACATTATAAAGTTACTAGAAAATAAATTCAATTTTTGATGGCTAGTGGCGGCATCTAAAAGTTAAAAGGTAAACTCAATAATACTTAGCTCTTCCCGCGTTAGATGGGAGGAGCAGCAGGAAGAAATTCAATTACAGAAATTGTTCATTCTTTGAATAACTCTTAGGTGACAGCAGTGACGTGTTTCATTGTAAAAGGTGAAACAGTTGCCATTGATTTTATATTGATTATTGTTTGGATGAAATTAAAAGGAATGAAAGAATTTGAATTATTTTGTAGTGGAATACAAAAATTAAAGTTTATGAAATGTAATTTAAAATTTCTTGCCTTGGAAACAAGCAGTATACCTAAATATATGCACAGATTACTAATAACTATTGGGCGACATTTGTGAAGACCTTTCTCAAGATTTCCTTTTCGGATGAATTCACTTAGAAACAATTAAAACATAATAGAGTTCTTAATGACTGATGGCGACATCTAAAAGACAAAACGTAAACTGAATAGAACTTAGCTATACTACCGCTAGATGGCAGGAGCAGCATAAAGAAATTTAAGTACAGAAATTGTTAATTCTGCGAATAATTATTAGGTGGCAGCAGTGACATTGCTTTATTATAGAAAGTAGAACTTGATTTTTTTGAGTTAATTATTGCCTGGATAAAGTTAAAAGGAATAAAAGAATTCAAATTATTGTATAGCAATACAAAAATTTAAATTTTTGAAATGTTAATGAAAATTTCTCGACTTGAAAACATAATACTGTATATGCGCACAGATAACTGTTCTGTTCAGTAATCTGCGTGTATATGTTAGAAAATTATTCGGCTGAATATAAAATATATTAGTTCATGCAACTATGAAGGTTGAGTAACTTATTATGTTATTCCAAACATAATTATTTCACAATGAATCTGCGATAGGAAATAACTCCCTCTCAAAAAAAAAAGAATCTAATCAGTTGCATGAATTTCTTAACAAAGTATTCTGATGAGATTAAAGGGATATGTTTCCAGTTATTTTTCAATATTCGAAAAAGTATTATACTGTATCATGTATATATTGATTAATATTTTGGGTAAAGATATAATTTACTTACAGATTTATCTCTGATGATTTGAAAATCATCTCCACTTTATCTAACATCTTCCATACTTTTATTACCAACAAGTTCTCTTTCAATGATTTATTTGAAAATTTTGGAATGAATTGTAATTAAGTTGAACGTAAATAAACATTTTGAATACATATTATGGGTAATACTGATATATTCAACGTCTATTATTATAACCTAAATTTAATTTTTGCGTGTGGTGACACCTACTGACAGTAACCCTAACTCAGTATGATATCCATAGAAATATGATCTGCTACCCTTAAAAGACAGAACAATTGAGAAGAAATGTAGTCAATTTCAGTCTGTTACTTTTAATGACTAATAGATGGCAAAAGTAGATGTACGAGGACGTAAATATTTCATAGCGAAATTAATAAACATTCAATGATTAATCTGCCTCCTGTTATTATGGTGTAGTCCGTTACTTTTTGATAGTTCATTTTTAAATGCAATGAGAAATTATTGGGTTGTTCGAAAAGTAATTTCGGTTTCTTTGGGAAAATGACTGAAAATTTTCGTAAAAATATTTTGTTAAATTATATATTGGCCATTCTGGTCCAACACCTTTGAGGTAGTAGCATGATTCCATGCTCATAAAATGTTTGGTCTTTCTTGGTAAAAAACTGATCGAGGTGATTTTTGACCTCTTCATTTGAAGTAAAGGTTTTTCCCGTCCAAAAAATTTTGCAATGACCGGAACAAATAATAATCTGGATGTAGCAGATTTGGAGAATATGGTGGGTGTGGCAGTGTATCCCATTCAAGCTGTAAAAGCTTTTGGCGAGTGACCAAACTTATCCAGACACATCGGTTAATTTCTTTCTGGCTTGAACAGCATTTTCACCTTTTCTATAGTAAAATGTGACGCAAATGCTGCTTATTGCTTTCTATATGTAAAAAGGCACCAACCAAAAACTACTGATTAAAACAAATTGTAGACATTACTATGTTTTACTACCAAAAAATATATATTACGCATTTTCTTGTGACTCAAGTTTCGGTAAATGAACTATCCCATCATCAGATAACTGAAGACCTAACGGTGGTACAGAGGTATTTAAACAAAAGTGATACATATTTTGAATATTTCAACAGATTCTCGGTAACACCTAATAGTGGTACAGAGAAAATAATATTTAAATAAGGTTATTCTGATTTTCACAAATTTATTGATATGTTCACAACAATTGTTTCGCTATCACAGTAGCATCATCAGGAAAGATTACATTTTGAATAAGTAAGTTGTTTCCGAAATCCGTTGCTATTTATATTACAGTAAGTACAATAAATTTTTATTGAGCACTTAAACCCAAAAAAGGGTCTCTGCAAATTCCAGCTTATCTGAATATATTTAACAGAGGTGACTTATTTATTATTATTATTATCCTGATACTCCTAGATCTTCTGTGAAGATCCCTCAGAAGCTTTTTCAGCTTGTACGAGTTAGGAGTTCAGTTGTGTTCTGTGTAGGCTTTGTTACTGCGATCTTGCGCCACTTTAGGTCACAGCACTGTTAATTTTTGACCCAACAGTGAAATGGTGGCAGATACCCGTCCAACTAGAAAATTTCTTTTCTACCTGAATAGGATTCGAACCCTGGACCTCCCGGTCACGAGTCCGATGCTCTCCCGCTGAGCTATCCACACTCATTTATTTATATATTTAAATCTATTTGTTCGTTAAGTAATATTCCAATTTTATAATGTTTATTTATCTCTAGGGATTCTAACAGATTTAAGGCATAACTTTTGCTTTCTATATGTAAAATTTCAAAGTTATGGTTGAAAGTATGTCCTGTTTCTAACAAATGGTTTGAATATGTAGAATTACTTTTATTATTGAGGAAACTCTTCAAATGTTCACAAATTCTATGTCGGAAAGTTCTTCCAGTCTGTCCTATGTAAACTTTAGGGCAATCACCGCAGGTTAACTTATAAACACCCGATTTATCATCTTTAAGTGTACAGTCTTTATTATTTTTAATAAATTTACTCAAGTTTGAATTCGTTTTGAATGAAGTCCTCAAATTATATTTATTTTTGAGGTATGTAGCAATTTTCTCAGAAATACCTTTAGTGTATTTTAAGGAAATGTATTTAAAATTTTCTTTTATATTAGGAAACACCATATTTAAAGCTATTTTATAATTTTTAGTCATCAACAATTTGTCTATCAATTTAGGATCATAGTCATTATTAATAACTATTTGTTTAATTATGTTAAGTTCTGAAATATAATTTTCTCGATTCATGGAAATATTAACTAATCTATGGATCATACAATTAAAGGCTGATAATTTTTGATTTAGAGGATGATTTGATTTATTGCGTATATTAGAATCCGTATAGGTTGGTTTGTGAAATATTGAAAAATCATGTGAATTATTTGTTCGAGTAACAGTTAAATCAAGAAAATTAAGAGAATTATTATGTTCGGTTTCCATAGTGAATTTAATTGAAGTATGTATTTCATTGATGAATAAAAAGAATTTTTTCAAAAGTCTGTCTGTACCTGCGAAGCAACAGAAAATATCGTGTACATATCTGTACCAATATAAAGAGTATTTCATAAGGGGATTTTGGTGAATTTTATTTTCAATATTGTTCATGAATATTTCTGCTAATAAAGGACTTAAGGGATTTCCCATAATCAAACCGTTTTCATATTTATAAATTTTATTTTTGAATTGAAAATAATTTTGTTTAGTGCAAATATCTAGACATTCTAAAATATCTTCTTTGATAATTGTATTGCATCTGTTGTTGATTAATAGATTATCTACTAGTTTAATTGATTCGTTTGGTGGTATACTTGGAAATAAATTTTGTACGTCAAATGAAATGAATTTAGTATTATGAGGTAACTGGATATTCTTTATTTTGTTTATTAGCTATAGTGAATTTTTTATCGAGTATTTAGCTTGGAATTTAGTTTCTTTTAAAATAATCTGAATAAGTTCTTTCGAAAGTTTAAATGAAGGTGCACTAACGAACGAAACAACCGGTCTAATAGGATAATCTTCCTTGTGTAATTTAATCAAAGAATACATTTTTAGAGGTTGTGGATTCATTAAAATTAATTTATTTTTTGGGATGTTCCGAAAGAGGCTGGATTCCGGGGTTATTAGGAATTTAATTTGATTTTGGAAAATTGTCGTTGGATTGTGTTTGATAAATTGAAAACTATTTAATTCTAGGAAAGTAACTGATTTGCTAATATAATCACTTTCCGTTAAAGCAATAATAGTGTTACCTTTATCGGCTCGGGTGAAAATTAAATTATTTTCCGTGATTTTCTGATTTATAGTTTTAATAGTTATATATTCTTCTTTCCTTCTGGAATTTCTATTAGGTAATTTATGATGGTTTGTAATCATATTGGTAATAATATGTTTGTCGATATTTGTGTTCTTGTAATCTTTAAGTGCTAGTTCTGAACCTATTGCTACATATTCTGAGTCTTTTTTGTTATTTGAATTAATATTATATTTGAATCCTTTATCCAAAAGATTAATTTCTGTTTCATCAAATTCTGTTCCGGAAAGATTTTTGAATCTAGGGTAAAATATGTGTTTTGAAAATTTTTACATACAATTCAATACTTAAAGCTAAATATACTTGAATAATTCTCTCAGTCAAACTACCTTGAGAACTCAAGAAGTTATGGAAGCAACTATTAAATTAAAATGCATAAAACGATATTTGGAGTGCTGTTTTCCTTTTTACTCAACAATTATAATACAAAAATAAATTATCCGACTACGAATTAATAAATATCCCATAAACTTATAGCACCATCTCCGCTTGAAGCGACCATAATACTTTTATTAGAGGCAGTAATTCCACTAGGAATAAACTGAATATCTGTTATCGACTTCTTATGTTCTATCAATACAACCAAAAGTTTCAAGGATTTCCACGAGAAATATCTCAATTTTCCATCGGACCCACCAATCACAAATACCAAACCATCTGGCCTGCTTTTCACTGATGTTAAGATAGCGTTTGGTACTTCTATTTCATATATAATGTTCATACCGCCTGAGCATGGACTTTGGCCTCTAAAAATTTGGATTATGCCACTTCTTCCAACTACTATCCCTCTTTCTTTGTTATCATCAAACGTTGCAGCAATAGGTTCTGCTCTGAATTTTATAGTTCCTGACATACTGAAGGAATTCATGTCGCACAGAACTCCATCACCTGTTTCGTAGATTGCCAAAACGTACAATCCAACACTTGTCTTCACCTTTGTTAGACACATGATCATTCCATATTTTTTATCTTTGTCATAATTGAAACTTTTGGATATTTTCATACTATCAATATTGTACAAATCTATCCCTTCTTCTGCAGGTACAACTAATACGTTATCCATTAAAATGCATTTGCAGAAACCCGTATTGGCCACAACAGTTGAGCAGATCAAGTTTAATACGTTTTCGTGCAACTGGTGGATTTTTATACAGCCTCCTTTTTCTTGGCTTATTATTGTTGAGTTGTGAAAGAGAAGGGTTAGAATGGGAGATTCTAGTTTTTGTTTTATACATAGTTTCTTTGTCTAAAACAAGATGGTTTTTCTGAGCACAATTAAATGAAAAAACTTCATAAAAATCCGAATACTCACAGTAAGATTCCATAGAGATAATTCACCATTCTCAGAACCGGCATACAATGTAACATACTTGTTATTGTCCGCTAAAGAAAAATTAATGCAGTGAATATAGCCCATTTCAGTCTTCAATATAAATTTGGGGTCAGGTGGAGGTTTGGCTTTGATTTGTTTAGGTTTAGAACCGATTACGGGTAACTCATTCATTTTCGATTAGAGATTACGAGTATCAAACATTTATTTATAATTTTCATCCAAATATTGAGGTTAAATTCATTGATTGTCCTATTGTTAGTCAACCTTGACATAATTCTATGGTACCTCCTCAATTTCCTTCGCTCCTTATTGTTTTAACCAGGTTAGAGATTTAAAACGGCAGATTTTCTATGACGTTGGTTTTAACGGGGAGATTTAAAAGCTTTAAATTTTGTTTCTGGTATTTAAAATTCCTTTTCACATCCGTCAAATATCGCTCCTTGAAATTCTGTTTCCCTTCTACCTGCAAGACAAATTACTCTCATTTAACGTGGTTTTCAGATCGGGTTAACTACCACCACCACCTGTAATAGTTTACTTATAGGTAAACTTTTATTTGGCTCCGTAGGTGATCTTAATATTATATTGAAACCCAAATCAATTTAGGGGAAACGAAAAAATATAATCACTTCTATGTTCTTTGCAAAGTTGGCACATCTGTGTTAATGGCGCCACATACTTATGGCACTTTGGCACATCCACTAATTCATGCGTCCCTGATAGTCTATGTGGAACAAACGAAATCGACGTTTTTCCTGCAGAGAGTTCGTTAACCTCCATGTGGAGTAACAGAGATTTTGTTGTGCATTTCCATAGATAAATGAGAATATATTTAATCTATTTCAGAATGACGGACCGTTTCCGCTGGAATCTAAGGAATTTTGAAACTTCCGCGATCAAATAGATATTTTTACTTCCTCGCGTTTCTGCTGTCCTGGTGGAAGGCATGGGAAATAGCACATTTTCGACACTGGAATGCGCTGAAAAGAATTCTCGGAATCCTCCGGAACAGAAAGGAGAAGGAATGAATAAAATTTAGAAACTTGCCTCATGTTCCCGGCCGAATAAATTTATATAATGAATGAAATTATAAGTAAATAAATAATAATGATAATCTCCAAATTTATCCAAAATACAATTTATTGAAAAATTTTAAATTCAATTTTTTTGTAATTTCACTGGAAATATGAAGAAAACCGCCTAAATCAGTTTAATTCTATTAAAAACAGCAATCAGGGAAAAAATAGTTTGAAATAAATTTGATTCAAAATAATTTTGAGATTTACTTCACTCAGATAACAACTATCTTAAGGAAATGCCGTTGAAATTATGTACAAAATTCCAAACATCTCCATCTATTTCTGTGCTCCTGGCAGATGGCATGGGAAATACGCCATTTCTGAGAGTGGAATGCCGCCTTAGGAATTTCGGCACATTCCCAATGTAGTCAAATATGTAGACAGAACAAGATTCTGTAGTTAGTAGTTGTCTGTGTTCGTAGATCTATATCTGTGTCAATATATTTTTTCATTACCCCCATGATTCCACTTTGACAACGGAACTAGACCTATTGAACGAACAACAGACAATAAATAAACATACATTAAAAGTCATCTAGTTAGTGCTGGATTAGTTTGTCTATCAGTCATATTATATAGAATGATGATGAACTTATTAATGACAGTGGCAGGTTGTTTTGTAATAACTTAACCTACAAAACTGCTAATTGATCTGTAGTTCAAACGCTTCTGTCAAAGGTAAGTTGAGGAATCCATTATCTATGGAAAACACAAAAGTTATTATGCAACTCCTGATACCCTGTAATGATAAAATTGCATGTGCAGGATCAGATGTTATACAAAAGCCAATATGTGCTTGGGAATATTTGTATAATATGTAAAAGGACACAAATTAAAAAAAAAGAATTTTAACACTTTTCCCAAATCTCAACTTCCCATTCTAATCCGTTTTCTTTCTGCAAGCCTTGTGGGGTTCTATCATCTTTAATTCTTTTCACATTTTTCACCATTTCAGGAAAGAAGACATCACAGTCTGCATATTTTTTCACTCTCGTGATATAAGTACGGTAGTAATGCTTGGACTTTTGGCCCCCATCGTATATCCTATTACCACCAACTACCCAAATTGTCTCATAGGTTTTTTGGAATATCGCATCCACCAATTTTGATTCGATCTCATCCCAAGTGTTGAATACGTAGGTATTTGGATATTTCGAGACATCAAAGTCTTTTTGAGAGGTGAGGACGAAGTTTATACGACCTGGCATGGGTTTTTCGTTATCTTCAAGGCTTTCCCAATATTTTCTGCCCATTATAACTACGTTTTTCTTGGATTTGTCCACGGTTTCTCTTGTTATCCTCGTGTAGAATTCATACTCCTTTGGTAGGTGGAAAGGCTGTTTACCATCCTTCGCTATTCCCATATTCTCACTCACTACTGCAATAAGGCTGTATTTCAAAGACATTTTCGGTTTTATTTATGACCAAGCAAATATTTTCTTCAATTAAATACACTGTATGGTAACTAGGACATATATACTAAAAGATAAAAAATTATCGTCTATTGTGTAATAGATTCTTTCGGAACCAGAAATTTTTAATTTCCTTTATGATAAAAATGTAATTTCGACTGGCTTATCTTGAAGGTAGGACAGACATTCTAAATTGATATTCCGTTAACTACATTTACTGCTGTTATGAAAGCGCGGTCGAAACTTTCTCTATGAGCAGTGTCGGAATACAACATTTGCAACGGGACCTTTGAGGAAGCCGAAACGAGACCCCTATCTTCCATGTGGTCCTTTCTCTAATCTACACTGCTCAAAAAATGAAATGGATAATTTGCGTACTTTTATTAATATGTTGTTCCCAAATTGGAGATACGAACGAAAAGGGGGAGATTCTTTGAATAATTTGATGAAAAAAAGTTTCGTTTTTGAGATACAGTCACAAGATATTCATCTGAAATTTGGCACAGTTTAGAGTTTATACCATGTGACATGCCAATTTCGATTGCAAATCTATAGGGTGATATTTTTTCTCGAACACTGTCCCCTGTTTTACTCTAGAACTTTTTCTGGTGAGCCACTGTTAGTTTAAAGAATTATAAAAAGAAGCTTTGTTGTTATACTGAACTTTATGGTCTCCTGTAGTTTTGTCGTATCTGCTATCGATTTCGAGAAGAAAAATTTGAACCATTTTCTGGAAATCCTCAAAAAAATCAAAATTCTCATAAAAATTCATTTTTATATTGGTATAAATATGTAGAGGATATTTTCTGTTACTTCACAGGTACAGACAGACTTAAAAAAAATCATTTTATTAATCAAGGAAACACATCCTTCCATAACATTCACTATGGAAACCGAACATAATAATTCTATTAATTGTCTTGATTTAATTGTTACTCGAATAAATAATTCACATGATTTTTCAATATTTGACAAACCAACCTTTACGGATTCTATTATATACAATAAATCAAACCAACCTTTAAATCAAAAATTATCAGCATTCAATTGTATGATCCATAGATTAGTTAATATTCCCATGAATCGAGAAAATTATATTTCAGAACTTACATAATTAAAACAAATAGCTATTAATAATGACTATGATCCTACGTTGATAGACAGGTTGTCGATGAATAAAAATAATAAAATAGCTTTAAATATGGTATATCCTAATATAAAGGAAAATTTTAAATACATTTCCATAAAATACACTAAAGGTATTTCTGAGAAAGTTACTACATACCTCAAAATAAATATAATTTAAGAACTTCATTTAAAAACAATTTAAACTTGAGTAAATTTATTGAAAATAATAATTATTATCATCTTTATGTGTACAATCATAAAGATGATAATTCGGGGGTTTATAAGTTAACCTGTGGTGACTGCCCTAAAGTTTACATAGGACAGACTGGAAGAACTTTCCGACATAGAATTTGTGAACATTTGAAGAGTTCCTCAATAATAAAAGTAATTCCACATATTCTAACCATTTGTTAGAAACAGGACATACTTTCAACCATAATTTTGAAATTCTACATATAGAAAGTAAAAGTTATGCCTTAAATCTGTTAAAATCACTAGAGATAAATAAACACAATAAAATTGGAATATTACTTAACGAACATATGATTGAAATAACTCACCTCTGTTAAATATATTCAGATAAGCTGGAATTTGCAGAGACCCTTTTTTGGATTTTAGTGCTCAATAAAAATTTATTGTACTTACTGTAATATAAATAACAACGGATTTCGGAAACAAGCTTAGTTATTCAAAATGTAAACCTGCCTGATGATGCTACTGTGATAACGAAACGATTGTTGAAAACATAACAATAAAAATTTGTGAAAATCAGAATAACCTTATTTGAATATTATTATAAAAATTCAGTTAGTAAGCTACGGCGAAAATTCATTGTTAGTTTTATGGTTATTTTCCCGATCTGTAGCCATGATTCATAAAAATTAGATAAACTCGTATAGTCATCAAAAAAACTAAATAACAGCAAAGGAACTGAACTACAGCAATTTCTCAGTTCGTCTACGGTGTTCACTGGCGTTAAGTACACAAAAGATTTCAGATGACTCCCATAAAAGGGAAATCTAAACTATTTAAGTCTGGGGATCTGGGGGGCCATGTCCACCCCGTCCAATCCACCTGTTTTCATAATTTTCGTTCAAATACTCTGGGCTATCCCGACCTTTGAAAAATACTCTAAGATATCCGGGATTTTAAGGAGTATTCTATGAAACGCTAAGCTTTTTATAGTGATCATCTAGTAGCGGGAGAATAGGACGTTACGTTGTTAAGACAACCCAAATTACACTTGAACGAGGAAACAGTGACGGGAAGTTCAGAATGCAAGGATAAGTAAAAATACAATATTTGTTTGTGGTAGGGTCGCGTACCTGATTGTGTATGCAAGCGAGTTTCTGCTTTAGGGAAAAAGAGTAAGGGAGAAAAACCATGCCCTCTCTTCAGCTCCCATACATTCTTCAACCATGCCCTTCCCTTTATTCATAAAATTAAGATTCCAGAGATCGACAACCTTTCTAATATCCTAAAACATATTTAGTGTGCCAGCAAAGGTAAATACAGCAATCAATTGAGTGAACACACTGATAACCTGGCAATAGGAACATGTAACAAAGATCTTCAAGGTAGTTTAACAATAACCCTTTGGTCAGGAATTCACCATTCACACACCTACTATCTAATTGGATTATTTTAATCTGGGCGCATAATATCGTTGTTCAGGAATATCTGAAAACACAGAGGTTGTGGAGTCTTTTATTTAACTACCTATTCATTATAATATTTATATCTTGAAACCAATGAGCTATCCCGTACATTACGGTGTACTCTAAAAGATCTAGGGTGTTACGGAGTACTCTAAGATCTGGGGATTTACGGGGTACTCTTAAAGATCTGGAATTATACGAAGTAATCTAAATAGCGCTAACCTTTTTATCCTGATCGTCTAGTAGCGGGCGAATAGGACTTTACGTTGTGTAGGCAACCCAAATTACACCTAACGAGAGCAAGGAAACAGTGACGGGAGGTTCAAATATTCGAAACACAATAATACCAGAATAATAGATTTTTATTAATAATGTTCAAAAGCAACAACCCTCAACAAATGGAAACATTCATCAGCCTGTGGTTAAATCTACTCTACGCAGTGGTTCGCAAAGCGCCCCAGTGAAACCAATAGCGCCCCAGATCTAAATGACTTATTACTACATATTGTTAGGTCGGTACTTGCTCAAATCAGATATCATTCTTATGCAGCGGAAAGCGTAAAGTTATGCAGGAAAATGGGGATACAGCCAGCCTGCAGCTTCAACTGCACTTCCGGTAATCAGTGCTGAACCTCAATTACATGGGGTAAGTTTAACGGACAGTAAGGTAAGGGTAACTGTGGTATGCCCAGGAGATCTCCTTGAAGGGGGGGTCTAACATAATTCAAGTCGACCGGAAAAGTTACTATCAAAATGGACTATATCTAGCCACCTCGGGGTGACAAAGGCCCAGGAAGGCTTAACTCTTACTGAGGAACGGACCGAACACTACCAGAAGGGTCACGCAAACTAATCCTTGGAGATATCACAGTACCCGGAACAAATATCTTGCAATCACTCATACATTCTCACAATAACGTTGGATATCTGGAGCTATTTACTGTCTCTATACAATATGTCGTACCCTACCTGGACTACCCTGCGGTTTACCCTAAAGAACGCCACTGGTTCACAAGGAATACAATCTTTCAAGGTAAGCGGGCACATGCATATGACAAATATGTAATATGAACTGACTAGGATATTATAAAATAGATACAGTACCCCATCACCTAGGTGCGTTAATGAACATTACAATAAGAACAAAGAAATTGGTAGCCGGGGGATCACACAAGAGTACATGCAAAGCAGTTACATACCAAGCACCGCAAATATTAAGAACAGATAATATAAAATCCCTATTAGCAAGTATTTCGCAGATAAAGAACCACTATTAACAAATACAGCAAAAAGCAATCAGGCACCGAGAGAAAGTATACAATACAAACAGCATAACTTGTGAGGATCGCTTTAGTTATAGACAAAGGCAATGCAATTTAGTTAAAACATTCCGGTTGGATTAAATAACAGCGAAGCAAAAATACAAGAATGAAAAGCGAAGTACTATGAACGAGCGTGCAGTCATTAATTTCACATTAACACAAAGGTGGTATTCAAAAATGTAAAGCATGCAATTAATCAGAAGCATTTAAAAGAAGTTTACTTACTAAGAGTTACCAAGGGACACTGTTATAATTACTATTATCTTGAATATGTTACTGAGTTGCTCAGGAGGTTTATTTTCCAAGAACTTTCCTCTCGAATGAATTAAAATACAATGGGGACGCTATAAGGACCTTGTTCTCCTTTGTTACTAATCACATACGTGGTGTTACAGCGCCACAGAGTATTTTGACACAGAAATAACGCGGGTAAATACAATGACATAATGATGGAATTTATATAATTTATCAGCGACTCTGTGACTCGTATGATCCTTAGAGGATCCGGATCTCTTCATCAATATCTCTAAACCACGACAGCGAAGGCTATGATAAAAAGATAAAAGAAAATGAAACTAAAACACTCTTATTTACTCTAGCGATTTTGTCCGTCCGCACTTTAAACATCCTACTTCCTAAAATACCTCATAGTGCGCCAATGAGAAGATAAATAATATTTATCTTTCCTGAATGAATTCCAAATTGTCAACTTGTTAGTGAAAATGCAAACTCTTACTCCCTATCTATCTATTTCAACGTAACAATTAAAATAATGGCTCTTATTTACAATATAATACATTTTTACAATAAGCCTGAGGTTCGAGATTTACGTAAGGACTTATCTTTGAGGTTATCATGGAATAATGTTCTCCAAGGTATCGGAATGATAGTGCCCTTTCCAAGAATAGTTCCTATTCTGCATATAATCAGCAGTTGTTCAGTCTCAAATTGTTCCGAATGACCATTAGTGATTCGGTAATGAGATAGTCTAAACCGGCACAAGGATAATTGTCTGGTATTTAGATAATCCAGGAAAAAGGCACTCCAGTAAGATTGTTCAATTCTAAGAATATCAGGTACTTAGGTCTCAGGTACTAATTTCTCCAGTAGTAAGAGTTGGTGAGAAGTATCATCCAGACTATACTATAAAAACAGTAAAACACCCCACCTCAGTAATGATATGGTCAGATATTAGTGTTGAAGTGTTGGGCCGCCTTTATATTGTGGAAGGAACTATGCGGCAAGACCAATACATAAAGGTATTGGAGAGCAGGTTGTTGCCCCAAGTGAGGGATTGGTTCCAAATGGTAATGCAATATTTATGCGAGACTTTGTACCATGCCATAAGACTGAGACGGTGAAAAATTTTTATGAGGACAAGAGAATTCCACAGCTCCGATGGCCTGGAAATTCGCCCGATATGAATCCCATCGAAAATGTTTGGGAGTGCTTGAAAAGAGAATTGGAAAAGTAAAAAATCACAACAAGGCTTCAATTGATGAAAAGAATCATTTACCATCGGAACCACAATGATATTAAAAAAAATAGCAGAAAACTGCATCAAAAGCATGCAACCTAGGATCCTGTCCATGATAGCTGCTAAGAGAAGACTAACAAAATACTGATTTCTTTTTTAAATATCATAAAAATGTTTCAATTTTTCTTCACAAACCCATGTTCTGTTCAACTCCTACTAAAAACAATCTTACGTTTTTTATTCACGAAAATGAAGGAATAACTAGAAAAATCGCAGTGAGCCTGACAAAGTAGGCAGGGACTGTAAATACAACATACATTCTGTCAAGAAAGTACCGGGAATTATCGATTTGAATCTGGCCGGGCAATGAGGCAGGTAAAAATTTTCTTTCCTAGGTTGGTACCACTGTCCTTAATTACTATGCCAAGCTTGAGCGGGATCTGTCAGCTAGTGTGTTTGCAACAGCTGATTAAGTCAGCCGATGTCAGAGTGCGTGCCGATTTTTACTATGGGTGATTACGTTGAGCAAAGAATTTGTTTAAAGTTTTGTGTTGCAAATGAATTTGATGCAATTTTGATGCATTGAAAATGTTGCAAAAGGCCTTTGGTGATAATGCTCTATCGAAAACTCGTGCATATCAGTGGTACAGAGCCTTCAAGGACGGTCGTGAAGTGGTCGCCCATCGACGGCTTCGATCGAAGATAACGTCGATAAAATTAAGGAAAGGGTGCTGGAAAACCGTCGTACCAGCTTGAGAGAGATAGCATATGATCTTAAGATATCCCACGAATCCGCACATACGATTTTGATTGATATTTGGGGCATGAGAAAGGTGGCCGCACGACTCGTACCGAAAGACCTGAATTTTCTTCAAAAAAGTCATCGCGAACAGGTTGCTTCAGACATGCTGGATCGCTGTAATTCCGATTCTACATTCATGGAACGCATTATAACTGGTGATGAGACCTGGGTCTACGAGTACGATATGCAAACAAGCCAGCAATCATCGGAATGGGTGGCACAAATTGAGCTGAAACCGAAAAAACCACGCCAAAGCCGCTCGAAAATGAAGGTGATGCTCATTGTTTTCTTCGATATCCGTGGCGTGGTGCACTACGAATTCGTTCCAGAGGGTCAGACGGTAAACAAGGAGTATTACCTAGGCGTTATGAAACGTTTGCGTGAGCGTATCCGTAAGAAGCGGCCAAATTTGTGGGCGAACAACTCATGGATTTTGCATGACGATAACGCGCCTTCTCACCGAGCTACGATTGTGACTGACTTTCTCGCCAAAAACTCAACAAACGTGCTTCAGCAACCACCGGATTCGGATTCGCTGGATTTGGCTCCCTGCGACTTTTTCCTCTTCCCAAAACTACAATTGCCCCTTCGTGGCACCCGTTTTGAGTCAATTGAAGCCATAAAACAAAATTCGGCGCGAGAGCTAAAGTCCATCCCGGAAAGCGCCTATAAAAAATGTTTCGATAATTGGAAGTGCCGTTGGCATAGATGTATTGGAGCAAATGGAGCCTATTTTGAAGGCGACCCAATAAATTTTGACGATTAAATGTAAAAATGTTGTTTTAATTGAAAATTCCCGGTACTTTCTTGACAGAGTAGTATTATGTTAAGATTTTCGAGAAGGCTTAGCCCCCCTTGTTTTTCCTGACGGACCGCCACTGTCCACATGCAAGTTATTGAATTCAGTCAAATCCCACGCTTCTGACTCAGTGAACTTGCATCCAATGGCCACGTTTATGCAGGCGGTTTCGAGAAATGTCGCGATCGAACGTTGCAACTCCGCCGAACATTTTTGGGACCCCTGGTCGACGCTGTGGACGCCGGGTCTCGGCTAATCGAGATCGGCGACGCCCTAGCATCGCACAGAATCACCGCTAAAATCTTTACACGCGCAAGGCGGAAGATAGCCCCTTCAAACCGCGGTCGACACGCAGTGTTGATGTGCTGGTTGCGAGCTCTATGTGAAAATTACGGGAAATACGGGGTTTTCCTTCGATTTTCCAGAAAAATTTGAATGAATACAGATTTTTAGAGGTGCGATTAAGTCTGGTAAGCGTCAAATTGCTATGATATTAAGTTTTTAGTTATAATTTGTTTTTTTTTTGAGGTGCTGTCAAGTATTTCAAGATTAAAACAAATTGTAGAAATTACTATGTTTTACTACCAATAAAAATATATATTACACATTTTCTTGTGACTCGAGTTTCGGTAAATGAACTATCCCATCATCAGACAACTGAAGACCTAACAGTGGTACAGAGGTATTTAAACAAAAGTGATAAATATTTTGAATATTTCAATAGATTCTAGATAACACCTAATAGTGGTACAGAGGTTTACAAGCGGAACGTGATAAAAAACCGGGTTAAAAAAGACAGATATCGGAATGTCGGCAATCGACAAAGGAGGTTGTTAAACAGATGGTACACATTTAAATATCTCAAATAATTTTTGGGGTTACATAGCTCCGTACAGTCATTCATTATTTTTACATTATTTTGTCGTATATCTCAAATATTTGGATTTACATAGCTCCATACAGTCATTCATTATTTTTTAAATTATTTTGAATGTGAACGAATTTGAAAATTTCAATAATCAAGTTTCTTTTCATTTTTTATTGGTAGTAAAACATAGTTATTTCTACAATTTGTTTTAATTATGATCAACTACCAAATAGTAACGGCTGAAACAATTCAGTATCTGAAGTATTTCACGTTTTCACTAACCTTACGAATATTTTCTTAGATTGTTCTGGCTGTTTATCAATGATTTTGAGCTTTATTCATGATTAGTTTGATATTTTTCGATTATTCCTTTGATATTACTAATTTTTTTATTTTATATCAATATACATTTCGAAGAAATCATTTCACTTTTTCTTGTAACTTCATATATTTTTTTCGATTCGTTCTTGCCTATATTTTTATTACAAGAATTGAGTCCCTAAACTGTATAGACGTAAAATGAGTCTCCTAATTTCCAAATTCATTTTGAGGAATTGAAAGCATTATGGAAAGAATAATTGTTATTTTCGAGTATATTCAGATTATTATGATATCATAAAATAAGAAGGAACGGTTTTTACTTGATAGAAGGATTATTACAAAATTTGAATATCAAAAACAGATTTAATCTATTAGTCTTCTACACTTTTAATTTCAAAAATTTTTTTTTTTTAAGAAACTTTAAGAATTAAATTAATGTCTTCATAAGCACTGCTCATATTTAATAGACGTATAAAATCAAAATTTAGCATACAATATCAAATGAAATTAAGAAAAACCAACGAATATAAATTGTCAATTGAAATTAAAATATAAATAAGCAAACATTTTTTGTTTCGTTCCAGGCATGCGTACTGAACTTTTCAGACAAACGTACGAAGCCCTGTTTGTTACAAAATGTATTGTTTTCTGATCCTATATTAATGAAAAATAAGTCTTTCTCAAAAATATATAACATAATTTCAAGAACTTCTCAAAAACTAATTTATTTGAAATATTCAATATATTTAAATAAATTACTTCAAAAAATCTCAAAACATGTAGCACATCCTCAAGAAATAATTAAAATTACGATAAGATCAGTCATTATTTTTTATATGTAATATTGAACTGATCTGATCGTAATTTTAATTATTTCTTGAGGATGTGCTACATGTCTTGAGATTTTTTGGAGTAATTTATTTAAATATATTGAATATTTCAAATAAATTAGTTTTTGAGAAGTTCTTGAAATCATGTTTTATATTTTTGAGAAAGAGTTATT
This sequence comes from Megalocaria dilatata, assembly GCA_034642435.1. Classification (NCBI taxonomy): domain Eukaryota; kingdom Metazoa; phylum Arthropoda; class Insecta; order Coleoptera; family Coccinellidae; genus Megalocaria; species Megalocaria dilatata. The sequence goes on along the minus strand of CM067862.1, from coordinate 42,431,172 downwards.
TTTAATTAATATAGGATCAGAAAACAATACATTTTGTAACAAACAGGGCTTCGTAGGTTTGTCTGAAGAGTTCAGTACGCATGCCTGGAACGAAACAAAAAATGTTTGCTTATTTATATTTTAATTTCAATTGACAATTTATATTCGTTGGTTTTTCTTAATTCCATTTGATATTGTATGATGAATTTTGATTTGATACGTCTATTAAATATGAGCAGTGCTTATAAAGATATTTATTTAATTTCTGAAGTTTCTTCAAAAAAAAAAATTTTTTTTTGAAATTAAAAGTGTAGAAAACTAACAGATTTAATCTGTTTTTGATATTCAAATTTTATTATGATATCATCACGTTATGAGATTATCCTTAAATTCAACTTAATCTTGTGAAACATCATTTGTCTATATTTTAGTATCTGAACTTGGATCAGAATATTGTTCCAAATTTTTGTCTAAATATCGATAGTTAAGGGATTAATTTAGGATATTTGAGATTCATTTTATCGATTTCTTCACAAAATAAAATTTAAAATGCGGGTTGATACTTGATAGAAATAATTAAAATAACTTTAAATTCAGAATAACATCTAGAAATTTCCACAATATATAAAAATATCAAAATATTATAACAATAAATAGAATTAATATTTTAAATATCATACAGATTTATTCAACAACACTATTTTTCAAATATTGTTGATTGTCGACAGGTATACAATTTATCATATAATGTCGCAAATAGAAATAGAAAACAGGTAGAATACTTGAAAAGAAAAGGTTTTCGAAACGTTGAAAAATTAGTGTAATTGATTGAACTGAGAAAAAGTATATGAGACAATAAAGAAGATAAAAAGTGGCATGGATATGAGACATAGATCAGTTTCAGGAAGATCGCGTAAGATTAAAAGAAACATTTAACCTTCAAATGCATGATTTTTTTGTTTCTAATAAAAAAATGCTATGAGACTTATTTTTGCTGCATATATTCAGGAAAAAATTAAGATCTTCAATGCCCGGGAACTGCAACTGGAATTCATTTAGAAGTAAATTTGTTTTCCTCCATACTAAATCTTTGTACATATTTATGACACAACGCTTTTTGTTGCTATTCGATGTACTTTTCACTTCACTTGATGCAAATTCCATTTCATTCTCATCGGGTACGAAGCTCTCTTCATTACTTGAACTATCTTCATCGTGTTCATTTGCTTCTTGTCCAATCTCAGTTAATATTCTATCCAGTCTAGATACATTTTCACCCTGTGGATTATAATCAGGATCTAAATCTTCATCATCTTCCCCCGATTCATTATACTCAAACCCATCTTCACCATCATCCACATAGTTCAACACATAATCTTCAAGTTCCTTCTGTGTCAAAATCCTCCTTCGGTCATGTTTATATTTCTCTTCTTTCGTGAGATCGGACATTTCTGAAAGATGTATCATAATTGGATGGAGTAGTCCGTTACTTTGTGATAGTTCATTTTTAATAATGGAATAAATGAAATTACTCTGTTCACTATCACTATTTTTTTTGAGGATACTGTGACCCGAGTTTCATAGATTATACTACATTTTCAAATTGGTGTATATCAAGTTGTCTAGGAATTATATATCTTTAAGGGAGGCTTCGGTTGGTGTAAGACTTCGAAGAATGGGGAGGCCCACAGGTCTGTCTGCTCGTTTAATAGTTTTATTGCCGGGTTCCAGGAATTCTTGTAGATTGCTATTGATTCTGAGATATCTATTAGGAGTACAAATAAGTTTCCGCCGTTTTTTTGTTGATGGCGCGGCACGGACTTTCGGTTAGCTTTCGCAGATGATAACCGGCTTAAAAAATAGTTTGGACATTCAAGAACAACATAACCTATTAACATCATTGATTTCATATTGATAAAATATAATTTTTATAATTTGAAAATGTCAAAATTTGAGCCAAGTAAGAGTCATTTGCGGGAAATATTAGTTTAGTTCTTTAATTTAAAGAAATCTGCTGCTGAGGCGCATCAATCGCTCGTAGAAGCATATGGTGAGGGTGCTTTGAGTGAGAGAACGTGTCGAGAGTGGTTTCAAAACTTCAAAAACGGTGATTTCGACGTAGAAGACAAAGATCGCAGTGGAAGGCCAAAAATTTACGAGGATGCAGAATTGGAGGAACTATTGGAGGAAGATTCATCTCAAACACAAAAAGAACTTACTCTAACATTAGAAGTCACTCAGCAAGCAGTCTCACATCGTTCTTCTATAATAAATATTTAATTTGTGTTAAAAAACGGCGGAAACTTATTTGTACTCCTAATAGTTTCTTTCCTTTCGGTTCGACATGTAGGGTTTCAAGATTATCTAATTCTGGGAAGGTATGGTTAGTTTCGAAAAAATGTTTCGCAAAATTAGAATTATATTTTCGGTTCTTGAAAGATGCTTGGTGTTCTTTGAACCTCATTGTGAAAGTTAACCCAGTTTGTCCTACATATACACTACCACATTCATTACAACTTAATTTATAAACTCCTGAATTGCTAAGCCGGTTGTTTTTGTCTTCAGCGTGAAAAAATAAATTTGAAATTCTATGTGAAGGTGTGAAAGCTATTTTTATATTGTTTGCTGAAATTATTTGAGCTATTTTTTTTGTGAAATTGGTCCAAAATATGTTAGTTTTATAAAACTAACACGAAGACGAACAAAGACTTTCTAGGCGGACTGTATTCCTAGATTTATACTGTAGCTTTAACCCGTAAATATATATTAACATACACAACACCATTGCCAGTTATTGCACGTCACTGTAAATTTTTCTAGTAACCCGCTAAAGAGATTAAACGAACAAGGAAGTGTCCTCTAATTTCAAGAAGCCTCTCCAACGCATAACTTGAAGTATTTTTATATGCGCTTCAACAATAATCTCTCACTCGCAGTAGCTATAAAATAATATTCTGACAGGTTGATTTGAAACCTCTGAGGATCGGATCAATAATCAACACAGGTTTTATTAGAAGTAGGACTTTCTGAAAAATATGCGTACAGAGTGCGTGAAAAAGTGGCAAAATGTGGAACTGATTGAAATGAAGAATCTCATCGAAAATGGAGCAAAATAATGAAGTTATCAATAAGTAAAACGTTCATTGTAAATGGTGGGTTTCCATTTTAAAGTAGTGGTTATTTCGAGTCTGGTAACATTTCTGTGTTTTAACAGAAAGTTAGTTTAATATTTGACAATAACGAAATAGGCCGATTTACGCTTGAACAAAACTGAGAAATATTAAAAACCTATTTCCAAGTTGGTGAATCTTCTATCCAAACTGTTAGAAATTTATGTGGAAAATTCAATAGAAATTAAATACTCTCACGGCAATTTTTGAATCAACGTATTAGACGAAACTGGACAGTCATTCGATGAAAAACCCCTTTCACGTTTCACACCTGAAAACACTGCTGCGGTCCCACAGAATGCGGTTGTACATCAACTGAACATTTATAGCACTTCTCTGAGGAGAGTTTTGCATAAAGACATCGATATAAAGGGTATTTAGTTCAAATAGTGAAGCCTTATGACTACTATACAATGCGTTTTCACTTCGCTCAATGGGCTTATGATGGCACGGCCAAAGATGAGCATTTTCCCCAGAAAAATCATCTTTAGTGATGAAGCGCATTTATTGAGTATTACGCTAACTATCCAGAAACGATTGATGCCTTGAAGTCGAAGTTGCCATTCATGAGATTGAGAATCAAACAATCGACAATATACTGAAAAATTGGGTTGATAGGATGGGATACTGTATGGACAGGCGTGGCGGTCATTTGAATGATATTGCTTTCCACTCGTAAATGTCAAGGTTCAACCCTTCTAATAAACTCACAACTTTGAAAAAATGTTCGTTAGTTTTTTATTTCTAGCCGATTAAAAATGCAAATTTTAAATGGTCCACCTCTTATGTTATAACAAGTAACAAAACTCTGATCTTTATTGGATTTTCGGCGAACTTGTTGAAACAACATTCACAGAAGAAGTAACATTACTTGAGGAGCTTATTTGAAAAAGGACTAATTAGAGAAAAGACCTATTAGAGAAGAAACCTATTTAAGACCAGACCTACTAGAGAAGATTAAAGATTAGACTTATTAGAGAAGAGACCTTTCAGGAAAGAGTGGCCAATTGTATTTCTGACGATGGAAGGATGTGTTCCATTTGACATTTGGTAATGAGCTATCCCGTACCTTACAGAGTACTCTAAAAGATCCGGGATGTTACGGAGTACTCTAAGATCTGGGGGTTTACGGAGTACTCTGAAAGATCTAGGGGTTTACGGAGTACTCTTAAAGATCTGGAATTATACGACGTAATCTAAAGAGCGCTAACCTTATTATCGTGATGGTCTAGTGGCGGGCGAATAGGACGTTGTGTAGGCAACCCAAATTACACCTAACGAGAGCAAGGAAACAGTGACGGGAGGTTCAAATATTCAAAAAACAATAATACCAGAATAATATATTTTTATTAATAATGTTCAAAAGCAACAACCCTCAATAAATGGAAACACATTCATCAGCCTGTGGTTAAATCTACTCTACGCGGTGGTTCGCAAAGCACCCCAGTGAAACCAATAGCGCCCCGGGTCTAAATGACTTATTACTACATATTGTTAGGTCGGTATTCACTCAAATCAGATATCATTCTTATGCAGCGGAAAGGGTAAAGTTATGCAGGAAATGGGGATACAGCCAGCCTGCACCTTCAACTGCACTTCCGGTAATCAGTGCTGAACCTCAATTACAAGGGGTAAGTTTAACGGACAGTAAGGTGAGGGTAACTGTGGTATGCCCAGGAGATCTCCTTGAAGAGGGAATCTAACATAATTCAAGTCGACCGGAAAAGTTACTATCAAAATGGACTATATCTAGCCACCTTGGGGTGACAAAGGCCCAGGAAGGCTTAACTCTTACTGAAGAACGGATCGAACACTACCAGAAGGGGCACGCAAACTAATCCCTGGAGATATCACAGTACCCGTAACAAATATCTAGCAATCACTCACACATTCTCACAATAACGTTGGATATCTGGAGCTATTTACTGTCTCTATACGATATGTCGTCCCCTACCAGGACTACTCTGCGGTTTATCCTAAAGAACGCCACTGGTTCACAAGGAATACAATCTTTCAAGGTAAGCGGGCACATGCATATGACAAATATGTAACATGAACTGACTAGGATATTATAAAATAGATACAATACCCCATCACCTAGGTGCGTTAATGAACGTTACAATAGAAACAAAGAAATTGGTAGCCGGGGGATCACACAAGAGTACATGCAAGCAATTACATACCAAGCACCGCAATTATTAAGAACAGATAATATGAAATCCCTATTAGCAAGTATTACGCAGATAAAAAAACCACTATTTACAAATACAGCAAAAAGCAATCAGGCACCGAGAGAAAGTATACAATACAAACAGAAAACTTGTGAGGGTCGCTTTAGTTATGTACAAAGGCAATGCAATTTAGTTAAAACATTCCAGTCGGATTAAATAACAGTGAAGCAAAAATCCAAGAATGAAAAGCGAAGTACAATGAACGAGCGTGCAGTCATTAATTTCACATTAACACAAAGGTGGTATTTAAAAATGTAAAGCACGCAATTAATCAGAAGCATTTAAAAGAAGTTTAATTACTAAGAGTTACCAAGGGACACTGTTATAATTACTATTATCTCGAATATGTTACTAAGTTGCTCAGGAGGTTTATTTTCCAAGAACTTTCCTCTCTAATGAATTGAAATACAATGAGGACGCTATAAGAACCTTGTTCTCCTTTGTTATTCTCAATAATCACTTACTTGTCAAGTCACCGCAACACAAAGTATTTTGACACGGAAATAACGCGGGTAAATACAATGACATAATGGTGGAATTTATATAATCTATGAGGGACTCTGTGACTCGTATGATCCTTAAAGGATCCGGATCTCTTCAGTAACTTGACTGACCATGTGGTTGTACAAAAGAGCATTCTGCAACTGGTAAAGAGCAAAAACTACCATACAATTGATATTTACACAAGCTGAAGACTGAAAAGTAACTTATATATCTTAGTGGCAAATCTTTCATGGAAACCAGTGGCTTGGCAAAGAAGCTGGTTTTCTGTACTGCAATTAAATTGATTCATTTTTACTATGGTTCAATATGACTAGACGCAAAAATGATAAATGTACAGAACTAGAAGACTCACACAAAAAGATTATATAAGTTGGTGTCTTAAAATCTACTGTTATATTTTTTTAGAAATTGTTCAGTCTCATTAGAGACGGTCCTGTCGTTCGAAATAATTTTGTCATCGATACTTTGGTCTTTCACATTGATATTTCGATATAGCAGTTCTGAGAATTGTCGTTCGAACTGTTTACACTTCAGATTATTTGTTTTCTAATTAGAAAACATGGAAAGTCATTTAGAGATTTGAATATATTTATGCCTGTTAATTTCACATGACACAGCATTCGAAATCATAAGGGAGATTTTATCCCCCTTCTTTACTTGAATTAATTTAATAATTTTTCTGTAACCAATAAGAAGGTTTACTTCGTTCATTTAGTCCACCTCAAAATGGACCTTTCAATCAATTATGTTAATTTTCTTCTTTTTAAAATAAAATAGAAAGGCCTTTGACTTGATAGAAGAAATATAACAAATATAAAATATAACAAATTTTGTTATATTTCTTCTATCAAGTAAAAGGCCTTTCTATTTTATTTTATATATAATATATAATTATATTTTGGCTTCAATAAATCTCATTATGGAATGTCAATGAATTTAAATAAGCCTCAAAAATAACTCACACTGTTCTTTGATTTTGTTAGAACATAGATCAATCTTGAATTATAAAGTTGATCTGTGTTTCGAAACATTATTCCTTTACACGTGGTGCGTTGTTGATATAGGTTAGTTTTTTGATTTTGATATTTGGAATATTATTCAGGACCGAAGAAGGGATTGCTTAGAATTATTTTTGTTTTTTGAAGATATAGTGCATGTTTTGAGAGATTTCTGAATTAACTTATTCGAATATTTAAATATATTAAATATTTCAAATAAATAATATTCTTTGAGAAGTCCTTTAAGTGTGTTCATGTTTTTAAAAGGCAATTGGTGTTCTTAAAGGTAAGACCAGAAACAAAATTATGTCTCCTTTAAATATTTATTTATTAATTTTAATGACTTTCGTATATCTGTTGGTTTATTTATTCCATTCGACATTATATATTGAGTTTTGATCATATACGTCTATTAAATGTAAGCGGTACTTGTTTTAGACATTGATTTAATTCTAAAAGTTTTTTTGAATAAAAAATTTTTTTGAAATTAAAATTGTAGAATACAAAAAATTTCTTCTTTTTGTTAGAAGGGATGCATCGAGCACCTCTAACGTTCAGCCTTTTAAAAGACTGTAAAATTATTATTCTAGTAATAATCAAACTTGTCGCATGTAGCCTTCGGTACATTATGGACTATCATTCAGATAGACAAATTTGTCGTACGTAGCTTGTGACATTTCGGTCCAAGTTATCGCGGTTATTATTGTTAATCTAGTAATCTAGTCAGTCGATTGCCAAAGTATTGGAAAATTCATTACATTTGTTTTTAGTGTAATAACCATACCTTTTGACTTGGTTTATATACAGTAAACCAAGAATTATAGTTCGTTGTTATCGTAGTGTATTACAAGTGTTTCACTTTAATTCCTTATCATTTTCGTTGGTTTATCTTATTAGATGAACAAAGCTAGTTCATCATCGAGATATCTACGTACAAGTACCTTTGAAGGAAAACTCTTCGCTAAAATAAGTCAAAAATACAGTTCTCTTGAACCCATCGAAATTACTCATCGAGAATAATTAATTTGCAAATGTCTGCTATTTCAAAATACTGAAATAATAGGCAAAATACTGCGGTAAACTTACCGTGGTACGTAAGGGAAATAATGGTGGAATAATTGCTAACACAAAAGAAAAAATAGAAAGATGGAGAGAATACCTACCGTGTTGTTTGATGATCGGAGATAGGAAGCAGTATGTGTCGAGAATAATAACAGACCGGTTTAATTATAACAAGGGAGGAAATGAAATATGCGAAAAACAATAAGGCCTAAAGTCCTGAGCAGATGCAAGCTGAATTAATCAAATTAACGAAAGAACAAAAGTACAAATGGACTTATATAATGCAATATACATATAATAATGGTATCGTCCTCAAGGAGTGATTAATATCTATTTTTATTGCTTCACCCAAAATATCTAATGCGAAAGAATGCAATGATCTTGAACAAATAGTCTAATGAATCACACGCTTAGAATATTCTTGAAGATCTTACATCAAAGGATATTGAGGAGATTGAAGTAAGATCTTGGTAATTTCCAGTTTGGATTCAGGAATCCAATTGAGGAACGAGAACTTGGCTTCAATGTGTTGCCTTGAAAATGTATCGATGTCAACTAACTATATGTTTCTTTCTAGACTACAACAAATCTTTCGGCAAAGTCCGTTATTTAGCTTTCAAGGTTGAAATTAAAGATATTAAAGATATTTGGATGCGTTATTCAGTCTAATTAAAGGAGGAAAGGACTTAATGTTGTGTGGATAACAAGTTACACTCAAACGAGGAAATAGTGACGGAAAACAGTCAGGGACAAAACCTCAACTTCTTAAGCTATTTCTTATCTTAACATATTTTTCAACCTTGTAGTTTCATTTATTGATAAAATTAAGGTTACAGACATCGACAACCATCTAATATCCTAAACCATAGTTAGTATGTAAACAAATGTAAATACAGCAGTCCATTGAGTGGATACACATATACTTGGCAATAGGAACATTTAACAAAGATCTTCGTAGTAGTTCAAATAATGACTCTTTGGTCGGGAATTCACCATTCATACGCTAACCATCTAACTAATTTATTATAATTTGAGCGCATAATATCGTTGTCAAGAATATCTTGTTGCTGCACTTTGTTTTAGTAGTGCAAATTTAACTACTATAATATTGGGTTGTTCGGAAAGTACTAGGAGTACCAATAAGTTTCCGCCGTACGGAACCCAATTTCCTTGTTTCTGAATCATTCCTAATGATTTTAAACGATGTGAGACTGCTTGCTGAGTGACTTCTAATGTAAGAGCAAGTTCATTTTGTGTTTGAGATGAATCTTCCTCCAATAATTCCTCCAATTCTGCATCCTCGTAAATTTTTGGCCTTCCACTGCGATCTTTGTCTTCTACGTCGAAATCACCGTTTTTAAACTTTTGAAACCACTCTCGACACGTTCTTTCACTCAAAGCACCCTCACCATATGCTTCTACGAGCAATTGATGCGCCTCAGCAGCAGATTTCTTTAAATTAAAGAAGTAAACTAATATTTCCCGTAAATGACGCTTACTTGGCTCAAATTTTGACATTTTCAACTTATAAAAATGATATTTTACCAATATAAAATCAATGATATCAATAGGTTATGTTGTTCTTGAATGTCCAAACTATTTTCTAAGCCGGTTATCATCTGCGAAAGCTGACCGAAACTCCGTGCCGCGCCATCTACAATAAAACGGCGGAAACTTACTTGTACTCCTAATAATTTCGTTTTTTTTTCGGGAAAATGAAAGACAATTTTCTTATAATGAATAAATAAATATTTTATTAAATTATATATTGGCCATTCTGGTCCAACACCTTTTGACATCTTTCTGGTAGTAGCATGATTTCACGCTTATAAAATTTTGGGTCATTGCTGGCAAAACACTCATCCAGGTGATTTTTGACCTCTTCATTTGGAGTAAAGGTTTTGCCGCCCAAAAACTTTTGCAATGACCGGAACAAATAATAATCCGAAGGCGCCAGATCTAGAGAATATGGTGGGTGTGGTAATGAATCCCATTCAAGATCTAAAAGCTTTTGGCGAGTGACCAAACTTGTATGAGGTCTCGCATTATCTTGGTGAAATCCTACACTTTTTATATGGATTAATTCTGGCCTTTTCTATTCAAATAAATCATTCAGTTTGTCTAGCTGATGACACTAGACTTCCGGATTCATCGTTGTGTTATCCGGTAAAAGCTAAAAAAAACGATTGCTTTAAAATCCCACCAAACAGACAGCATCACCTTTATATCACATCGGTTAATTCATTTCTGGCTTGGACAGCATTTTAACCTTTTTTATAGTAAAAAAGTAAGATATGATGAAAATGCTCTCCATATTTAAAAGGGCATCAAACAAAAATTACTGCGTAGAATTAATTGAATTTTTTCACACACAAGCCCTGCTATATCAGCTCTCAAAACTTATAATGATTATGCGGCTTAAGTGTGAATTTCGGTTCGAAAAAATACAATTAAATCCTCTGTTGGGAACAAACGAAATTACTTTATGAACAACCTTATATCTATAACTGATAATTTGTCGTTCAAACATGTCTTGTAGCGACTCTCTGAAATATAGGCTTGTTGTGTCGATTTAACTACCTACTCGTTTAATATCTATGTCTTATAATATTATTGTTCGGGAATGACTTGTAGCGAAACAGTCCGAGACATAGGGATGTTGTGTCTGTTATTCAATTGTGATTTCCCATTTAGTTCACTCTAAACACCCCGAATTCTCAAGGAAACTTCCATGGTAAGCAACTTCAATAAATGGAATTAATGTAAGAACACTTTCATGTATAAAATATGTTGAATGGTCAATTCGGATTAAAATGAAACAGGGAGTATCAACATAGTAGAGCTCAACAATGTATCATAATATCTGATATAAACAACACTCACATAAACATCAGTTGATTCAATAGAGTACTATCTTTATATCTTAGATACCTCAGTTCTCTTTTTTCTTGGTTTACGTTTGTTTTCATCGTTGAACCGGGAACTTATAAGCTGATGTATTATTGAACTGTTACACTATGGCTCTTTGTGTTTAGTTTTCTTTAATGAATAAATCTTTTGATTTTTAGGTGCGATGACTTTTTGATCTGAATTCTCCCAAGAACTGACCAAGTTGAAGACCAAAAATGGACAAATGCATGTCAACAAGTTCAGGTTCTGGATATTATCGTTTTTGTTGTTCCTTTATTTAGCAGGAGTGCTCATAATCTCAGCTATTACCCTTCAGGACTCGAAGAACAAGCCAGTTAAGGTAAGTTAGGTATTTAATTCTCCTCAACTTTGAAAATTTGAAACGATATTGAAGGAACCTTTGACTAAACACCAAAGGTCTGTAGTCTTTGAGGACATTGAAGGTTGAAATCACAGTATCGATATTATTTTGATTATTTATTTTATACCGTTTGCCATTGTTGATGGCATACCTTCCTCTTTTAATGGAATAAACATTCATTGAGTTCTGTTGAAATACACTCGTTTTTTAAATATCAAAATAGAATCTCTTTCATATAACACCAGCAAAAAACCTTTTAAATTTTTTATAATAGCATCAAAACTTTCTGTGAATTTCAACCTCAATTTTCAATTAATAATTCATTAACACAATTACTAAAAATTTTAATCAATCAAAATATTGCAGTTTTAATTGTGAAAATCACAGCAGTACAGAAGGTTTATTATTTTAGCTGACATTTTCATCGATAGTTTGGAAAAACTATTCATCAAAATAAAAATAGAATCGCAAACAAGATATAAGAAAAACAAATATTAACTTCCGCTATTTTATTGATTTACACAATTGTATACTGAGGTATACAATGCAAAACATGACCTTAAATACACAGCTCTGGTAGAAAAATAGAGGGGTGGAAAGGGGTGGTTTTCAATCGATGAAAAATGTAAAGTAGGGGGGATCTGTTCAAATCTAGTTGATCATTCAATAAAATTTGTCTTTTATTATATCTATTGATCTCTAAAGTTTCTAACAGATTTAGTTCATGACTTTTGCTTTAGATATGTAATATTTCATAGTTCCTATTGAAATCATGACCAGTCTCTAACAAATGGTTGGCATAAGTTGAATTTGGTTTATTATAAAATAACATTTTTCATGTTTATGTATCAAGTATACGAGAAAATGAAAAATGTTATATTGATAATAAACCAAATTCAACTTATGCCAACCATTTGTTAGAAACTGGTCATAATTTTAATAGGAACTATGAAATATTATATACCGAAAACAAAAGTCATAAACTAAATCTGTTAGAAACTTTAGAGATCAATAAATATAAAAAAATACAAATTTTATTGAATGATGAAATAGATTTAAACAGATCCCCCCTACTTAATATTTTTCATTAATTGTATACCTCTCTTTCCATCCCTCTATTTTTTGTACCAGAGCTGTGTATTTAAGGTCATGTTTTGCATTGTATACCTCAGTTTTAATACTCACCTGATAAAGTCATAGTATGACGAAACAATTGTTGTGAAAATCAATAAATTAGCGGAAGTTAATATTTGTTTTCCTTATATTGAAGATGAATTACCGTCAAGTAAAGACCGAGACAATCAAAAATAAGCTAACAAGATAGTTTATTGGTACAGATATGTAGATGACATCACTGAATGCTTTAAAGGTACCAATAGATAATTTGAAGATTTTCTACATTACTTGAATTCATAACATAAAAGTATTGAATTACAAAATTTGAATATCAAAACATATTTAATCTGTTGTCTTCTACAATTTTAATTTCAAAAAATTTTTTTAAGAAACTTTAAGAATTAAATTAAAATTGTAGAAGACAACAGATTAAATCTGTTTTGATATTCAAATTTTGTAATAATCCTTCTATCAAGTAAAAAACCGTTCATTCTTATTTTATTTTATATATAATACATTCTGTCAGGAAAGTACCGGGAATTATCGATTTAAATCTGGCGGGGCAATGAGGCAGGTAAAATTTTTTTTCCTAGGTTGGTACCACTGTCCTTAATTACTATGCCAAGCTTGAGCGGGATCTGTCAACTAGTGTGTTTGCAACAGCTGATTAACTCAGTCGATGTCAGAGTGCGTGCCGATTTTTACTATGGGTGATTACGTTGAGCAAAGAATTTGTTTAAAGTTTTGTGTTGCAAATGAATTTTCGTGTGCCGATGCATTGAAAATGTTGCAAAAGGCCTTTGGTGATAATGCTCTATCGAAAACTCGTGCATATCAGTGGTACAGAGCCTTCAAGGACGGTCGTGAAGTGGTCGAAGACTTGCCTCGTTCCGGACGCCCATCGACGGCTTCGATCGAAGATAACGTCGATAAAATTAAGGAAAGGGTGCTGGAAAACCGTCGTACCAGCTTGAGAGAGATAGCACAGGATCTTAAGATATTCCACGAGTCCGCACGTACGATTTTGATTGATATTTTGGGCATGAGAAAGGTGGCCGCACGACTCGTACCCAAAGACCTGAATTTTCTTCAAAAACGTCATCGCGAACAGGTTGCTTCAGACATGCTGGATCGCTGTAATTCCGATTCTACATTTATGGAACGCATTATAACTGGTGATGAGACCTGGGTCTACGAGTACGATATGCAAACAAGCCAGCAATCATCGGAATGGGTGGCAAAAAATGTGCCGAAACCGAAAAAACCACGCCAAACCCGCTCGAAAATGAAGGTGATGCTCATTGTTTTCTTCGATATCCGTGGCGTGGTGGACTACGAATTCGTTCCAGAGGGTCAGACGGTAAACAAGGAGTATTACCTAGGCGTTATGAAACGTTTGCGTGAGCGTATCCGTAAGAAGCGGCCAAATTTGTTGGCGAACAACTCATGGATTTTGCATGACGATAACGCGCCTTCTCACCGAGCTACGATTGTGACTGACTTTCTCGCCAAAAACTCAACAAACGTGCTTCAGCAACCACCGTATTTGCCGGATTTGGCTCCCTGCCACTTTTTCCTCTTCCCAAAACTAAAATTGCCCCTTCGTGGCACCCGTTTTGAGTCGATTGAAGCCATAAAACAAAATTCGGCGCGAGAGCTAAAGTCCATCCCGGAAAGCGCCTATAAAAATGTTTCGATAATTGGAAGTGCCGTTGGCATAGAAATGAAAATTCCCCGTACTTTCTTGACAGAGTAGTATATAATTATATTAGGTTTTTTAAATAAAGAAATTCATTATACAGTGTTGAATGGTTTTAACTAAGACCAAGTGCCTTATAAGCTTTGTATGATTTTTTTGTGAACATGGAACATAGAGTACCTTGGATATAAATGTAACTATTTGCATGTTCATATATCATATTATTTCTGAAGTTGCACTCGGAAAGTCTATACATTGTTTAATTGATTTTATTATTTTTTATATGTAAAGTTGAACTGATCTTATCGTAATCTTAATTATTTTTTGAGGATGTGCTACATGTTTCGAGATTTTTTGAAGTAATTTATTAAAATATATTGAATATTTCAAATAAATTAGTTTTTGAAAAGTTCTTGAAATTATGTTTTATAGTTTTGAGAAAGAGTTATTTTTCATTGATATAGGATCAGAAAACAATACATTTTGTAACAAACAGGGCTTCGTACGTTTGTCTGAAGAGTTCAGTACGCATGCCTGGAACGAAACAAAAAATGTTTGCTTATTTATATTTTAATTTCAATTGACAATTTATATTCGTTGGTTTTTATTAATTCCATTTGATATTGTATGATGAATTTTGATTTTATACGTCTATTAAATATGAGCAGTGCTTATAAAGACATTAATTCAATTCTTAAAGTTTCTTAAAAAAATTTTTTGAAATTAAAATTGTAGAAGACAACAGATTAAATCTGTTTTGATATTCAAATTTTGTAATAATCCTTCTATCAAGTAAAAAACCGTTCATTCTTATAGTATTGAATTTACAATGGAATAAGAAATTGAGAACTCGTTAAATTATTTCGGTTTCACAATAACTAGTCAATAACAAAGTTTTTAATTTTTCATAAACCTTCTAATACAGATGTAACAATTCACAAAAACTCGTTTCATTCAATCCAACATAAATTATCAGAATATCACAGCAAAAAATTCATTAGATTTGTCTCCAAATTTGTTCAAAATGTAATTTGTTGATAACATAGGTTACTTAAAAAAATAAAAATCAGCTGTAAAGCTGAAATTCTTATGTCAATAAGAACTTTCGTGATTTTACCAAGCAATCCAGTTTAGTCAGCCATTAATGTGCCAAGAAGCTCAAACTTGAGACCCAAAGTCAATTCTTTTGAAATTTGCATATAGTTCGGTTCAATTCAGGAGGAAATAGTATTTCCTTGCTACTAACCGGATGACCTTCTGAGTAGTGCTGATAAATCGCAGAGATATGGATATTTTCAATTATAGACATCAAGCGGATATTGGTTACTTTAGAATTTTGCCCGATCCAATTGAAGGGAAAAAGACAAATTAGAGCAAAAATAAAAATCAGTCATGAATTGAGTATTTTGGGAGTTGATAAAATTACGCCAAATTTGTCCGGCTTAAACTGTCTGGAAGTTTGTTAAAACTCTGGAGCTCGGAGGACTATTTTTTGCGGGGATCCGTTAGGGATAAGTGTTACTCTAATCACCCTGAAACGATTAATGCCTTGAAACACGAAATAGAAATTCTCATGATTGAGCCCCAAACAATCGACAATGTAATAAAAAATGTAGTGAGGCGTGGCGATCATTTCAATGATATTGTTTTCCATTCGTTAATGTGAAGGTTCAACCTAATAAAGTCATAAAATAAAATAGAAAGGCCTTTTACTTGATAGAAGAAATATAACAAAATTTGAATATTAAAACAAATTGAAATATGTTTATCTTCTACAATTTCAATTTCAAAAAAAATTTTTATTCAAAAAACTTTTAGAATTAAACTATTATTGATCAATTAAAATGAGTTTCCACCAAGTAAAGACCGAATCTATCAAATATTCATTAAAAGCTGAAACCAGCTTTTTGGTCTTATGGTATTTCAAGCTTCTGTTGAGAAGTAAGAAAAATACCCAAAATATTTGGTTTTTTACCAAATGCATACATTTGAACGTGTTCCCGAAATACATCAACTTCAAGACGAAGAACAAGAGCCCCGCAGCCACTTATGGACGAATACATGGAATGAAGACATGGTTGAAGAATGACATGAAAGTACATACAAGTTCATACAGAATTAACTAGTAGACTTCATTCTATTCAGTTCGATATTATTGACAGAAATACTAGAGAACGTGTAGGCAAAATTATTCACTCCAAATTCTTAACTCAAACTAAAAAACTAAAAAATTTAACTCATAAAAATAAAAAGAATATTCCGAAATTTAATAAAAGTGAAAAACATCTTTTCTCTGAACATCAATTTTACCCTAGATTTGTCAACTTATCTGATGTAAAATTCAACAGTAGAGAATCCAACCTTCTAGAAAAGCGATTTAAATTCAACATAGAAAATAATAATTCACAAAAATCCCTAGACTATTTAGCAATATATTCAGAACTCGCCATTAAATCTATTCAATCACTCAAAAATCAATCAAATTCAAATTACAATAAATATATTATTGCTGACATAATTAAATACAAAAATAAAACTGAAATCCACTCTTCCTCAATAAAACAGAATTTAGTTAAATCAATCATCGAAAAAAGAAACACCAATAATTTAATATTCACTCGAGCCGATAAAGGAAACAGTATCGTTGCTATACCAAAACATGAATATTTCAACAAAACTATTGCTTTTTTAACCCCAGATAAATATAAAACCGTTACTAAAGATCCCACTGAACATTTCCAAAAACAAATAAAAAATATAATAGACCAATCTGTTAGCCTTTTCAACAACTTCCCAAAAAAACATTTTAATGAACCCACAAATCCCAAAATTATATTCATTAATAAAACTTCATAAAGAAAATAATCCAATTAGACCAGTAGTTTCATTCGTCACATCACCAAGTATAAAATTATCTAGAGTTTTAATTTCTATTATTCAAACCGAAACAAAGTTTTCAGCTAAATACGCTATTAAAAATAGCACCCAACTATTAAATCCATCCAATCACCCAAAAATTGTAAATTAATTTCTTTTGATGTACAAAACTTATTCCCTGGTATACCTCCAATTGAAACAGTACAAATTGTAAAAAAACTATTAATTAAAAATAATACCAATCCCATCAAAATGAATGATATACTTAATTGCCTGGAAATATGTCTCGAACAAAACTACTTTCAATTTAACGGAACCGTCTATATTTCTGACAATGGTTTAATAATGGGAAATCCACTCAGTTCAATTTTAGCTGAAATATTCATGGATGATCTGGAATCAAAAATACACCTGAATCCTATAGGCAAATATTTTCTTTATTGGTACATATATGTAGATGACATTTTTTGTTGTTTCAAAGGCACCGACCGACAACTACATATCTTCACGAATTTCATTAATAAACTGCACCCAAAAATCAAATTCACAATCGAAGAAGAAAAGAATCAAAGTATTAATTTTCTTGACCTCACTATAACAAGATTAAATAATTTATAATTTGATAATTTGAAATAAGGTTATTCTGATTTTCACAAATATTTATTGTTAAACTCACAACAATTGTTTCGCTATCACAGTAGCATCATCAGGCAAGATCACATTTTGAATAACTAGTTATTCAATGTGAAAATCAGAATAACCTTATTTCAAATTATTTAATATGGATTTTCACCAAGTCAGGACTGATACAATTCAATATTAAATAATTTACATGATTTTAGTATTTTTCACAAACCAACACATACATACATCACAATACATAAAACTTCAAACCACCCCACTAACCAAAAGATGTCAGCATATAATAGTTTTATTCATAGATTATTGAATGTCTCTTTAAATTCAGAAAACTTTATGAAAGAATTAAATATTATTAAACAAATAGCGTCAAACAACGGTTACAATTCCTTTCTTATAGACAAAATGGTATCCAATAAACAAAAGAAAATGGCATTTAATCTCGTGTACCCAATCATAAAAGAGGACAATACACAGAAATATTTTTCGTTGTCTTATGTCAGTGGAATATCTGAAAATATTGCTAAATATTTCAAAAGTTGTTTCAATTAAAACGCGGCTTTTAAGACAATTAATAACCTAGTACCTACATAAAAAACAATAAAGATCGTACAAATAAAGGAAATAAATCCGGAGTCTACAAGTTGACTTGCAAAGATTGCCCTTTAGTATACATTGGCCAGACTGGTAGATCATTCAAGAAACGTGCCCAAGAACACCAAAGGGGTTAAATATACATTTCTGTACTTTCGACATATGCAAATCATCTTAAGAAATTCAGGCATAATTTCAACAATAATTATGAAATTATCCACGTTGAAAGCAAAAGTTCTAGATTAACACTTTTAGAATTTCTTGAAATCAACAGGTATAATGCCCGTAAAATCCTTTCGAACGAACAAACACATGTCCATCATTCTCCATTACTGAATGTTTTTCCTTAATGGCATTTTTAGCGACAAACTCCAATAAACACCTAGAGTTTTTATGACTTGTGCTTCCATTATTTGGTCACGTACCTAAAAATGTATTTAAACTTGGTTATACTGAATACCATCAGACAGTACAAAGTAATACCTGAAGAAGCCACATCGTGGTGAAACAATTGTTGTAATAGTACAAACACTTACTGTGTGGAAATAAATTACTGTCCCATATACATTTTTTTTTAAGTAAATATATTCCTTCAGATGAGTTAATGAACAGAAAGTTTCAGCGAAAACGCTGACGTCGCAATTAACACGTGTGGCTCGAAAAGGAGACGAAGCTTTCGAAAAACTGCTAAATAGAACGAACTAAAAATTCTGAAGGAGAAAATCGACTCGTATGAGGTATTAAAAGGGTCAAAAGAAAGTTTTTTAGGGGCATCTTGACACGTCGGAAAAACTATTAAGATCGTCGAAAAAAGATCGCGGTACGAGGCTCGAATTGGTCTCAGAATTCAGCATTTTTATAATTATTTTGAGTGATAGTAATTTATTTTTAAGTTTTAGAATTGAGTTAAAAGAATTAGAGAAATTGAATATAGTGCTAAGTTCCGGGACCAAGGAATTAAAGAGTACCGGTAGTCGTTCTTTATCGTTTATTGTTCGTGTTAAATAGGTTGTTTCATTGTTCGTAAAAAATCGCGTGTGCCCAGTTATGTTTTGAATCTATGGTCTTGAAGTCTTGGGATAAGAAGTATCTAAAAATGGTATAGTATTCACCACGATGTGGCTTCTTCAGGTATTACATTGTACTATCTGATGGTATTCAGTGTTACCGAGTTTAAATACATTTTTAGGTACATGACCAAATAATGGAAGCACAAGTCATAAAAACTCTAGGTGTTTATTGGAGTTTGCCGCTAAAAATGCCATTAAGGAAAGATATTCAGTAATGGAGACTTATCAACATCTGTTTGTTCGTTCAAAAGGATTTTACGAGCATTATACCTGTTGATTTCAAGAAATTCTAAAAATGTTAATCATTTATTATGAGTTGCTTCCATATGGTCGAACAGTAGATTCGTATCTTTAGTATCAACAACTGGACCGTTTGAAGCTAGGGATTGCCTAAACGGCCAAAATTGATCAACAGAAGAGTTGTTGTGTTCCATCAGGACAACGCCAGGTCACAAGTCTGTAGTGACTCGCCAGAAACTCCCAGAGCTTGAGTGGGAAATTTTAATGCATCCATCATATACTCTGTACCTGGCACCAAGCGATTACCATCTTTTTCTCGCACTGCAAAACTCCCAGAGTGGTAAGAGATTGGCATCAAGAGAAGATTATAATTGTCGATTACTAGAGTTTTTCACCAATAAGGACCAAGACTTTTTAAAGATTGAACCCCAAACAATTGACATGTTGATCGGATGGAGCCTGTAGCCAGTCATGGGGATCATTTGAATGATATTGCTTTTCATTCTTAAATGTCAAGGTTCAACCTTTCTAACAAACCAACAACTTTGAAAAATAATCATGAGTTTTTATTTTTTGTACCGATCAAAAATGCAAATTGTAAATGGCACACCCCTTATTAATAAATGGCATTTTCCCAAAACATATTTTCGCAAAAGTTATATATGTGATTTTCTCTTTTTCAGCCCAAACCGAAATATCTTGAAGTCTCGAAGCTTAAACATTACGAGCTTGGTTTATCAGGTTTTAGACCACCTCTTCACAAGTCTAAGATCAATTGGTGTACCGATCTCAAGTATTTGGAACCTGCGAAACCTCTAGTGGCCTTAGCATCGTTTCCTGGCAGTGGAAACACTTGGGTTAGATACTTGCTGCAACAAGCAACAGGTTTGTAGATACCACTAACTTAAAGTGTTATTAGGTTGTTCGGAAAGTAATTTGTTTTTTTTTGGGAAAATGAAAGACAATTTTCCTATAATGAATGAATCTTTTATTAAATTATATATTGGCCATTCTAGTCCAATACCGTCTTTCTGGTAGTAGCATGATTCCACGCTCTTAAAATTTTTGGTCTTTGCTGGCATAAAACTCATCCAGGTGATTTTTGACCTCTTTATTTGAAGTGAAGGTTTTACCGTCCTAAAATTTTTGCAATGACCAGAACAAATAATAATCAGAAGACGCCAGATCTGGAGAATATGCTGGGTGTGCAGGGTATTCCATTCAAGCTGTAAAAGCTCTTGGCGAGTTACCAAACTTGTATGAGGTCTCGCATTATCTTGATGGAACACTACACCTTTTCTGTTGAAGTGAATCATTCAGTTTGTTCAGCTGATGACAGTAGACTTCCAAAATAATTGTTGTGTTATCCAGTAAAATCTAAAAAAAAAAAGATTTCTTCGAAATCATACCAAACAGACAGCAACACCTTTTTTTGATGGATATTGGCTTTCGAAATGCTTTGAGACGGTTCATCCTTTTTGCTCCATGATCTTTTGCGTGTTTCTTTTCTTTCACACACGCAAAAGACCACGGAGCAAAAAAGATGAAATATCAGATCAGAGAATTCCAAAACTTGCTCTAAAGTGGGTACCGAGAGAAAGGAAAAAGCCAGGAAGACCAAGAGTTACCTGGATTAGCTCCATACAAAAGGCAATGTCGGAGAGAAACTTGAGACCTGGAGAATGGGAGCATAGAAGAGGCTGGAAGCTGGGAAACGGAAGGTGTAGGATGCTATGAACGTGGATATATATATTTTGGGTTTGACATTAATATATACAACCCATTTTTCGTCCCCAGTAATGATGCGATGATGGATAATTCTCGTGACGTTTGAAAAGCGAATCACAGAGGTCAGTTTCGAGGTTGAATCCAGGCATTTCAAGTGGTCATAAACAAGTGGAATTCGATAAATTCAACCTCTCACCGATCTCACGTGTTGTTATTCGCCGATTTCCATCAACTGATGCTTTCATCATGTCTTTATCAGCTTCAACCGTTCTTTCGGAACGTGGTGCATCTTCGACCCCAAAATTGCCAGATAGAAATTTTGAAAACTAGTTCTGGCACTGGCGTACTGTCAATACATCTTCTTCGTACACATCGGTTAATATCTTTCTGGCTTGAACAGCATTTTTACCTTTTATAAGTGAAAAAGTAAAAAAATATCACGAAAATGCTGCTTATTGCTCTCCATATTTAAGAGGGCACGAAACAAAAACTACTGCGTAGAGATATCTGACGGAAATCTTGAAAACACCGACATTTCACGCCATTATATTATAATAACTAACACATAGACGATACTGTCTACCAGTGAAAATACATCTTTATTTCACTATTTGACTTCGGAATAATAATAATTTTCTGCTCAGGTACATCACCGCTTTATTCTATTTTATATATTTATTATTGCAATATCTTTTTACAGACTTGTCAAATGACTGGAAAGTTTTAATTTGTATGCAAATGAAGTTGAGAATATCCTCAACCGAGGACGAGACATCTTTTTAATATAAATAGTACTTTTCTGTTTTGTTTGTGGAATCCAATAGTCTAAGAAACTCCAACATTATTATCTATAATAGGATATATATATATATATATATATATATATATATATATATATATATAGTCACGCTCTTTTTTTGTTTCCAGGGATACTAACCGGATCAGTTTACAGAGACTACAGTCTACTGAAAAACGGTTTTCCAGCGGAAAATGTAGTTAATGGCTCTGTTTTACTGATTAAAACCCACGAATTTGGTCCTAGTGCTAAGAAAACTTTCTCTAAGGTAATATTACTGGTCAGAGGTCCAACTGCAGCTATACAGGCGGAGTTCAACAGACAGAGTGGAGGTCATATTGGATTTGCTTCTCCCATCAGATACAAGAGGAACAGGGGAAAGTGTGAGTGGGATTTTTTAGACGGTTTAGGCAATTTTTGAGCGTCCACGAAAACCACCGGGTTTGCTTAGCATGAGCAGTAGATAGAGAATTAGTGTCAGAAACTATGAGGCGTACAAATGAGATCGTCCAGTTTTGAGAACAAATGTTGCTCCATTGTTTCATCTAGCAACACTTTCATTTTGAAGCGTCATCATTAGGCTTTCTTTTCAGCATCTGTCGCTGGAGCGTGAACAGCATAGTTTCTGTGTGCTCTGAACATGTCATTTTTTTGTACTGAATAATGTGTTTTTGTGGGGAATTTAACTTCATAACTTCAATATGAAGAAAAAGGCTACCGAAAGTCATCGTATTTTAGGGGACGTTTACGGTCACCATGCTATAGCTGCACAAACGTGTCGGAAAGTGGTTTGCCTGATTTAAAGGTGGCAATTTTGAGCACCACCAAAGTTTGAGGATGAAGAATTAGAGGCAAGGTTCGATGAAGGTCCATGACAAACGCTAGAGGAACTCGAAAAATCAATTGGAGTCACTCAACTAGCCATTTCCCATCGTTTCAAAGCAATGGGAATGAATAGAAAGATAGGAAATTGGTGGCCATATGAACTGAAACCAAGAGACGTCGAACACATTTTTTTGACTTGTGAACAATTGCTTTAACAGCAAATAGATGTACTTACATCGAATTGTGACTGGCGATGAAAAGACGGTCCATGACGATCATCCAAAACGTCGAGCGAAGTATGGATGCCTCATAACCTACTTCTTCTTCTTCTAGTGTCTTTTCCTTTAGTGGAACTTAGCGATAACTCTGGCAAACTCATCTCTATTTTCAGCTGTTCTTATAAGCTCTTCTAAATCAACCTCAATCCATGTTCTTATATTCCTCAACCAAAATAGTGTTCTCCTTTCGGTTGGCCTTCTTTCATGAAGTGTAGAACGCGGTTTTTGTCATTACGCAGGATATGACTGAAATAAAATGTTTTCCTGAGTTTTACTAGATTCACGACCTTGAGCTCTTCGCAGGACCTCCTTTGATACATGGTCATAATCTACTATCAAGCTGGAATATTTATGGAAGATCATGCTGTGTATTTGGTGGGACCAGCTGGGTAGGGTGTGAATTCTACCTGTTATGTTACTGGCATGTGAGCGTGGCTCTTTCACCAGGTGACTACTCAGTAGTCTTCACAATCTGCCCAGGAAGCAGATAGTGTGATAAGGATACGCCTTATCATCGCGCTTTAGCGAGAACCAACGAGAGTTGAGAGTTGAGAAACTCACTCGATGAAGGGGATTTTTATCCACCCAACCAAACGCAGTCCTATGAACTGAGATAGTTTCAAGGATTGATGCCTCAAATGATCCTGGTACGAGCGCCATCCATCCGGCCTGTACGTCACGAACCCTTGTGAAGTCTTTCAATTGATCCTGGTACCAGCGGTCTAAACCGTCAAGTTCCGCTAAACCCTGAAGCATTTCTCGAAATATCCTGAACAGGAGTTTCTGCAAACAGATAGATGGAATACCCTTCTAGTCAAGTATGCGGACTTTCAACCACTACCCTCCCCAGGTAACGCAGTATGCTACATAACGCACTCGACCATTGAGCAGAAAAATCCGGAGGTTTACTGCAATAGGGTAGAGTAGGTTAGTTTTAAGGGTGAAGCCCTGTGCTACGACAGATACCCTTGTCAATAAGTTGGGCTCAGCCCTCCATTTCACCTTTACGGTGAAACTTGGGCCTCATTCGGTTGAACTTCCACCACACGGATCCAGTGACTGGCGCGAGTGGCACTCTTTAGGCATCAAGACTTAATCCTCTATTTCACAGAAATGAAACTAGGATGTTAGTCAAGACAAGCGCCCCCAGTCATAGGGGCGTGAGTGTGGTGTATTATGAGCTGCTTCAATCGAACGAAAGGATCACAGGGGAAATCCACCGACGACAATTGATGCATTCTAGTTGGGCAAATGCATTTTCCAAAAACTAAAGCCAATCTTTTTGCGTGGATATTAGGTGCCAACTTGACTATCAAAACATTTGGCCAGGAATCTCCAACAATTGCAACTGTTTCATCTAGGATGCGGGATATATACTTCAGACCAAGGATCATTCAACGAGTGCTTGGTAGACTCAATTCCAAGAAAGCAACCAGATCAGATGAGATTCTTGCCATTGTTTCCAGAAGAGCTTACACTTGTTCTCTGTAAGATGTTCACTATGTCAAACAGGGAAGGATTAATCCCTGATTAATGGAAGAATGCACGGGAGCAGCCATAGAGGGGAGGTCGAAAGTCATTGAAGCATTTGGAGCTATCAATCTCGAAATGATTAGATATCTTAAGAGCAAAGGTCCCATCAGTGACAGACAATACGGTTTTTGCAAACCTCGATCAGCAGGTGACCTCCTTAGCTATGTGACGGAAGTGTGGACAAGGGCTATTGAGTGCTATGAGTTGCTCTGGGCATATAAGACTATCGATCATGTCTGGCATAAGGCTCTTCTGAATAAGGTATCTTCGTATGGTTTTCCCTAGAGTCACTGCAATTGGATGAACAGTTTCCTCACCAACAGGAACATTCATGTGGTCGTGAATGGTGTCGGTTTCCGTGGTTTCAACGTGAATGCTGGAGTGCCCCAAGGCGACTGCGAATCATATTGTGAGCTTCGTGCTGTTGTCTTCTTTCATCTGTGCCAAACTTTTTAATACCGTTGAGTCTGAGCTCCATAGATGCCAGTAAATCGATTCCCTGAACGAAGATCTTGAAAAGATGAACAAATGAAGTCAACGGTATTTGGTGCAATTTAGTGCCTCGAAGACCCAAACAACAATTTTTCCTCGGAATACTAAGTTCGTGATTCTGATTTTATGATGGAAAACCAGATGCTTCAGCTAATAAGTTGGGATATTCAAGGCTAGGAGGTCAGGTTCTTCTGCTATATAAAGCCCAGATCAGACCAGGACTCGAATAATTCTTTTATGTTTAGAGTTCAGTATCCAAGCGTTCGTTAAAATTTTTGGCTTCCATCCAGAAAAGAGTAGTATGACTGGTTGACTGCTCAACTATAACAGTCAGTTTGCAGTCGTTAGAACATAGAAGGAGAGTTGCCGACTTGTGCTATAGGTATCATCACGGTCGATGCTCCACGCCACTGAAGGAAATGATGCCACCTGCCGCTAGATTCGTATGGGGTACAAGGGCTATGCAACAAGCACATCCCTATGCAGTTGATATAACAACTCTGAGAACTTATGTTTATCAGAAGTCCTTTTTCCACTGAACTGGCCAGTTGCGGACAAGCTTCCAGCTGCTGTGTTTTCTTCCTCATATAATTTTCACAAACATTAGACACAACTTGTAATTCACAGTTAAAAATGTAGAAACGTTACTAAAATCGGGTCACATGTACCTATACAGGTTACGAAAATCATTTACGGAATATAGGATTTTCCAAGCAATAACAAGTGAAGCCAGTCACTCAACACAAGAATATCTTCATTATGAATTATAAATAAGAACGAGGAATATTCCACTGGACTGCTCTTTGAATCTTTCCCTACCCCTTCCGACTTCCCAGAGTGGGGGAGTATTATTCGCTCTGTATCGGCGTGGTGATATCAGTCAGATCCACGTCTAGTGTTGACTACGTAAGTCCATGATGGAAAGACAAACGGAAAATAGTTCTTAATTGAAGAATGTACTTTTCATTGATGAGTCAGCATTTTATTTGAAAAAGAAACATAATCCATCCGTTGTACGATATTGGTCTCGAGAGAATCAGCACCAGAGTGTATCCTAAAAAACTCAAAATTTGGACAGGCATCTTAGGAGCTTTCGTCATTGGTCCCTTTTTTATCGATGGAAACATAAATGCGGCAAATTATTTAGAGCTCTCACGAACTCGAATTATTTCTATAGTTCGTCAGCTTCCTATCATTTGGTTTGGACATTTGGTTTCAACAGGATGGCTGCCGAAGTCATAACTCACGAGAAGTGGCACAGTTTCTCCGAAACACGTTTCCTGATCGAGTAATATCTACGAATGGTACAATTTCGTGCCCCCCCAGATCACTAGATTTATCCCCAAGTGATTTTTTTTATGGAAATATCTGAAAGCATCTCTCTATGGACATGACTTCGGCAGAGCTTCAGATCTTCTTGAATTAAGCATGAAAATTATTCAACTTTGTGGCAACATTAAGCCAAATCTTCTCAGAAATGAGATTATCTCTGTATAAAAGATTTGGCTATTGTTCAGCTTAACAAGGTGTATTATTTGAACCCTTAGTACATTGAATTTGTGAGCTTCTGTTTCGAAGTCAGTGGTTTTCTTATGATTTTTAGAATTTATTTTATATTATCAAAATTAATTTTATGTTCCTGGAATTTATTTTATTTTAAAATTTGTTATGAAGAAAAAAGATCCAACTGGTTCAAGAACTAAAGCCACCTGATCATAATAAGCGTCGTTTGTTTGCTGGGCCCTAGAACAGCTTGAAGTTTATCCACTCTTTTATCGTAAAATTGTGTTTAGTAATGAAGCTCATTTCTGGTTCAACGGCTATGTAAACATGTAGAATTGCCGTATATGGAGTGAAAACAATCTTCAAGAAGTTCTGCAGATTCCATTGCATCCTGAAAAATGCACTGTATGGTGTGCTTCACACGCTGGGGGCATCATCGGTTCATATTTCTTCAAAAACGATGTTGGAGCTAATGTTTCAGTGAATGGTGCTCGTTACAGATCGATGATTATTTGTTTCAAAATTTGAATGGTATCGACCCAGAAGTGTTTTGGTTCCAACAAGACGGTACAACACCTCATGCTGCTACCGTAACAATTGATTTATTGAAAGAAAGATTTGGCGATAACATTATTTCGAGAAATGATCCAATTAATTGGTCTCCAAGATCATGCGACATAACTCCACTGGATTATTTTCTTTGGGGTTCTGTCAAGTCATTGGTTTATGCTAATAAACCAGAAACAATAGATTGATGAAAAAAGGCCTGAATTACTCGAAAAAATGGTCCAACATTGTTCGAATGCGGTTCCTCAGAGCTAGTCGTGGTGGACGTATACCGGAAATTATTTTTAAAACATAAATGTCATAAATATATCTTTCGAATAAAAAAAAAATTGGCTCCAATCTTAATTTAAATTTAAAGTTCTATCACTCTAAAAAAAAACATCTGATAGCTTCTCTTGTAAACGCATGGTGAATCCTATATTCCGCAAATTATTTTCGTTACCTGTATGTTACTGTATGTTATAGAAAACAGAGGTATTTTCATTATGTTGGATGGAGTAGTCCGTTACTTTGTGATAGTTCATTTTAATGGAATGAAATAAGGAATTACTTTGTTTTCTATCACTTTTTATTATAACTGATATACAGTGACTCGAGTTTCGTAGTGTTTACTACATTTTCAAACTGAACGAACAAATTAGATCTCAACTATTATATATGGGGATTGTAGGCTTCGGCAGAGCTTCGAAGAGAGGGGTTTTCCAAAGTTCCGTCTGTTCGTTAAGTAGTTTTATTATTGGTACGTGCTTTTTATATTTTTCAATTTCTATGGATTCCAGGATGTCAAGTTTTTTCCCTTTCGCTTCCACGTGCAAGATAACAAAGTTGTTCAATTCTGGGAACATGTGATCTGTAGTGAAGAAATGGTTCGCAAAATTGGAATTATTCTTCCGGTTCCTAGAAGCAGATTGATGCTCTTTGTACCTTTTATGGAAAGGTCGGCCCGTTTGTCCTATATACACACTATTACACTCTTGACAACTTAATTTATAGACTCCAGAATTATTCAGTCGGTTCTCTTTGTCTTTCGGATTAAAAAAGAGATTAGAAATTTTATGGGAGGGTGTGAAAACTGTTATTATGTTAATTTTTGATAAAATTCGAGCTATCTTAATAGTTTGCACAATAAGGTCAAATTCACCATGGAAACACAATTCGATAATAAAATAAATTTTCTGGACATAACTTTAATTAACAGTAATAATGAAATTTCCTTTGATATATATAGAAAACCCACATCAACTGATACAACAATATCAAATTTTTCAAACCATCCGATCAATCACAATATAGATGCTTATAGATCAATGGTACATAGAGCATTTTCAATTCCTTTAGATAATATTACGTTAATGAGGGAATTGAATACAATCAGACAAATAGCCACAAAAAATTAGTTCGAAACCAAAACTATAAATTCCATCATAAACAAAAAACAAAAGCAACTAATTCGTAAACAAATTTACCCCATCTCCAAATCAGATCATAATAACAATAAATTCATAAAACTAACATATTTTGGACCAATTTCACAAAAAATTGCTCGAATTTTATCAAAAATTAACATAGTAACAGTTTTCACACCCTCCCATGAAATTTCTAATCCCTTTTTTTAGGCCGTAAGACAAAGAGAACCGACTGAATAATTCTGGAGTCTATAAATTAAGTTGTCAAGAGTGTAATAGTGTGTATATAGGACAAACGGGCCGACCTTTCCATAAAAGGTGCAAAGAGCATCAATCTGCTTTTAGGAACCGGAAGAATAATTCCAATTTTGCGAACCATTTCTTTACTACAGATCACACCTTCCCAGAATTGAACAACCTTGTTATCTTGCACGTGGAAGCGAAAGGGAAAAAACTTGACACCCTGGAATCCATAGAAATTGAAAAATATAAAAAGCACGTACCAATAATAAAACTAACGAACAAACGGAACTTTGGAAAACCCCTCTCTTCGAAGCTCTGCCGAAGCCTACAATCCCCATATATAATAGTTGAGATCTAATTTGTTCGTTCAGTTTGAAAATGTAGTAAACACTACGAAACTAAGGTCACTGTATATCAGTTATAATAAAAAGTGATAGAAAACAAAGTAATTCCTTATTTCATTCCATTTTCATTATGCATTTGAATTTTGAGAAACTTGGTCCCTGAAACAATTGCCTAGAGAAGTTTTTCATAAATTTTTTTCAAGCTTGTTTTTGTTTAGCAGACTGGGAACAGTTTGTCGACGAGAAACTTCAGGCTTGGAAGCAAACTAACCTGGATTGGCTCTACAATTTCACAGGCCCCACTCACGTCATCTTTTACGAGCAACTTGTAGACAATCTGGAAAACAACCTGAGATCCATGCTCAATTTTTTGGAATTTCCAATTTCAGAGCCACTCTTCAAGTGTGCCATGGAAAGGAGGGAAGGAATCTATAGAAGAAAGAAGAGGGCAATAGTTTTCGATCCTTTCTCATCGAGAATGAAGGAGAAAATCAAGGAACAGCAGAAAAGGGTGTACGAGGCTATATATAATTTTGCATCGCCCACCAAGAGATAATGTCGAGGGTGAACATTAGTAATGAAGAAACTTAGACAATAAGATAAGTAAATATGAAAAGAAGTACATTCAAAGCAAAAAGTCTGAGTAAACTGAAAATAGAAGTAGTAACGAATGATACAGAAGCATTTTATAATGAACGATTTCCCTATAGGATTTTACTCTCAACAAGATGAAGTTGATATTGAATTAGATAATTCAAAATGTGAAAAAGGTAATCTTTTCTATGTATAATAGTTTTTCATTTCATTACATTAGTTTCATATCTACTTTCATAGTCTCATATCATTCATCTGTTTCGTAATTTTCGATCGAAAAATAGCTCAATTCAACAAAAGGTCATGCTATGTGAAGATGTGAATGTTGATATGCTTGTTGTACGTATATTTATTACACTTAATATAAAAATTAAACGAAAATATTATGATAGAAAGAGCTCATTTTCATCTTGTAATACTCGAAATAGAATGAGAACGTATGATGAATGTGAGATAGAATTAAAAAAAACTTGTTTCGTGCCAAATAGGTGAAATATCAATAAATCGATGGCCTACTTTGACAAAATTTGTCCGAAAAAATGTAGCCTAATTTGCTAGATGTTCCATGTTGTTTTAACGAATAAATTTTTTTTATGACTGTTTTTTATTGTTTATTATCCTGTCTTCGAAATTCTGAATTGCCAATTCGAAGAAAGGAATTGTGTAAAAAAGGATCTATGTAAAACCTGGAAATACATGAATTAATTTTGATCTAAAGCAATCTATTAAATGAAGCAATCGGCCAGAATTCTGAAACAACAATATACGAATCAATGGATCGATTCATTTAAGTTCAATCAATGGATCGATTTGAATTTATACCAGGATGTCTTGGGAATGGAAGATAGTACACTAGATAAGGGTTTTTGAAGTGAAATTTCGCGACAGAAAGACACGACTATATAAGTTTGTTCGGAAAGTAATTTCGTTATTTCCCGACAGAGGATTTCATTGTATTTTTTTGAACCCAACTCCACACTTAAGCCGCATTATCTTTATATGTTTTAAGAGCTGATGAAGCAAGGCTTATATGTGGAAAAGTTCAATTAATTCTACGCAGTAGTTTCTGGTTGGTTCCCTTTTGAATATTGAGGGGAATTAGCAGCATTTTCGTAATATTTTATTTTTTTACTATAGAAAAGGTAAATATGCTGTTCAAGCCAGAAAGAAATTAACCGATGTGTATACAGAAGATGGGTTGACATTACGCCAGTGCTAAAACTGGTTTGCAGAATTTGGATCCGGCAATTTTGAAGTCGAAGATGTACTACCTTCCGGAAGGCCGGTTGAAGCCGATAAAGACACGATGAAGGGATTAGTTGATGCAAATCGGCGAATAAGAACACGTGAGATCGGTGAGAGATTGAATTTAACGAATTGAATTGTTTATGACCACTTTGAAAGCTTTGGTTTTAACTCGAAGCTCGATATATGGGTTGCCCATGTTCTCACGGAGAGAAATTTCCGTCGTCGCCTAGATGTCTGTGATTCGCTTCTCAAACGTCACGAAAAAGATTCGTTTTTGAAGCGCATCATTACTACGGACAAAAAATGGGTTGTATATAACAATGTCCAACGAAAGAGATCATGGAGCAAAAAAGATGAACCAGCTCAAAGCATTTCGAAAGCTAATATCCATCAAAAAAAGGTGATGCTGTCTGTTTGGTGGGATTTTAAAGGAATCGTTTTTTTTTGAGCTTTCACCGGATAACACAACAATTAATTCAGAAAATTTGTAAATCAAAACAGATTTAATCTGTTAGTCTTCTACAATTTTAATTCAAAAAAATTTGTATTCAAGAAACTTTAAGAATTAAATTAATGTCTAATAAGCAATGCTTATATTTAATGGACGTATAAAATCGAAACTCATTATACAATATCAGATGGAATTAAGAAAGAACCAACGAATATAAATTTTCAATCAGAATTAATAAATAAATGTTTTTTCTTTCGTTCCAAGCATACGCACTGAATTCATCAGACAAGCGTACGCAGCTCTGCTTGTACGTTATTTTTGAGGATTTGCTACACGTTATGAGAATTTTTGAAGTTATTGATTTAAATATATCGAATATTTCAAATAAATTAGTTTCTGAGAAGTTCTTAAAATTATGTTGTATATTTTTGAGAAAGATTTAGTTTTCATAAATATAAGATCAGAAAACTAAACAGTTTATATGAATGTGAAGTTGAAATGGTCTCACCTGAATTCTAATTATTTTTAGAGGTCAGTTTATTCGCGTTGGAAAAATAGAGAGTTGAAAATCTAGTCCAGTGGATCCAGAACAGGTGATCTGGGTGGCCATGCCCCTTCTTGCAATTCATGAGTGAGGAAAATTTTCATCTAAGAACTCAGCGGTTCAACGAATCGAGGTGGTGGTGCGCCATCTTGTTGGAAAATGATCGTTTGATGGTCTTCTGCATTCTACCATACTTGCACGAGGGATGGATAAATAGCGTTCTCCAATAGATCTAAATAAATTTGGCCAGTGAGGTTACCGGGTATATAAAAGGGCCGATTATGTGATTTCCATAAACACCCTCCCAAACATTTAACTTTTGGGAGTATGCACCTCACGAAATAATCTTGGATTTTCATCTGACCAATAGCGACAGTTATGCCGGTTTACAATGCCGTTAAGGTGAATTGAACACTCGTCCGAAAAACAGATATCGAACATAAAGTTTTGATTACAGTTAATAATTTCACTGACCACTTCACAGAAGTGGAGTGGGCGATCGGAATCATCCTCATTCAGTTCCTAAACCAACCGTATCTTATAAGGATGGAATTTATGTTGTTTCAGGATTCTCATGATTGTTGTGTGTGAAACACCAGATACATCGGACAATTTTCTAGTACTCAACGTCGGATTCATTGCTAGATTGCTTTTTGTTTCCGACTGAACCAGTAGCGTCAAATTTGGCAACCAGTTGCACAACGTAAGCAGCGGATACATTTTTTCCAGGATGTCGTTCGTTAAATAAGGCTGCTGTTGTTCGCGCAGAGTCATTATTTCTAAGAAAAATTTCCACCCTTTCTACTACGGAATACACAATTTTAATTCTACTACAAATTTCGTAAAAATTCACGGTAGAATAAGGTGAATCAAAAACATGATCTGTCTATTTTTTTGGACAAGAAATAAATACTTTTTTGGACAAAAAATTAACAACATTGTAGCGATCAACTTCTTCACTCCCCGTTCAAAAACCTGCCTTGCTCTATTGTAGTTTGACCGGCGTACCAATAGAGGACCCGACCAGTCATAAGAATCGTGACTAACCGTCCCCGCTAGGTTCAAATAGAGTAAGGCAATGCGATTGAAAATCAGTGTTCCAAGCGGACGCATGGTCACGGGCGTAACAGGCAGAGCCTGCGCATTAAGCCTGTCTGACGAGTTTCAGATGCGCATGCTCGGAAAGGAAACGCCGTCTCCCGAACTAAGAGGTGGAAGCTCCCTCGCAACATCCGCATTCATTCGAGAGCTTCATTGGTGACCCCGACGTGATTGGGAGGGTTTGCTTTAAGAGCGAACCAACCCATTCATTAGGTGGCCCTAATTGCCCCCTATCCATATTTCCGATCGTTCCGCAGATCTCTGCTGGAGATGGCACCGCGACCAGCCTAGCAGCGGACTGTATCTTTGCCTGAATCCAAAGCCCTATTTCCTGACTCATATCGACGCTCACGACGAGGGGAAGTGTGTAGCGAACAACTTCTTCGCTCCCCGTCCAGAAACCTGCCTTGCTCTATCGTAGTCTGACCGGCGTACCGATAGAGGACCCCCAGCGGCGGACTGTATCCTTTCCTGATCCTATCGCCCTATTCCGTGACCATATCGACGCTCAGTAGAGGGGGAGTGTGTAGCGAATAACTTCTTCGCTCCCCGTCCAGAAACCTGCCTTGCTCTATCGTAGTTTGACCGGCGTACCGATAGAGGACCCGACCAGTCATAAGAATCGTGACTAACCGTCCCCGCTAGGTTCAAATAGAATAAGGCAATGCGTTTGAAAGTCAGCGTTCCAAGCGGAAGCATGGTCACCGGCGTAACAGGCAGAGCTGCGCATCACGCCTTGTCTGATGAATTTCAGATGCGCATGCTCGGAAACGAAACGCCGTCTCCCTAACTAAGAGGTAGAAGCTCCCTCCCAACATCCACATTTCACTATTAAATACCTTTAAAATGTGTCGGATACGAATAATATTCTCGAGATAAATTCCACACTGCCTCTTTCACCATTTTTGCCGTTATTTCATTATCGATGGATATTTTGAAGCGGTATTTTAGGGTCAGATAGTACTCGATACGATCTTCAAAATTAGTTATCGCAACAACCCTCATCCCTATTCAAAATCAAGGGGTTGTGCTCACCCCCGTAAGGGGGTTGAAGTTACGCGGATGAAAAAAGCGGAAAAGTTTTTCCCCTTCGAAATAGAAATTGACGGGTCCGAGCGATATTTTACATTTTCATTTTAGAGTCGGAAAATCAAGGTGTTAAGGTTTCGTTGGACCAGCCTGTATATTGTTCTGCTGACGGATCAGGTGACATTTGATGTCATCAAGACCTCGTACTATTCCAACTATCTTATAGTGTGGAAACAAAGGCTCTGAATAAAATAACAAGTAAACGAAAAAAGCATTTATTAATCCTTAATCCTCGTTATATTATCATCAAGCTGACATAACAAAAATAAAAGATTCTCAACAGTCTTGCCATATTTTAACAGTTGTCCATCTTGAAAACCATACATTCTAAGCTAAGGTACATATAAAAGTACAGACAAAAAATATTTAAAAGTATTGTCTTTCAATGCGCTTTTTATAAACAACCACAATCCTAAATTTTTATGATACATTTATTTAGTGGCGCTGTCATGCTTGCGACAATGCCTTCTTAAATATATATCCATGTATATATTCATTAAATATGTCATTTTATGTAATGAGGGCCGGCCGAATTGTCATGTTCATTTCATTCCTTTTTTTTGGTTTTTTGAAAATTTTAAATTTTTTTTGTGTTTTATTTTTTTTATTTTTAGTTCCCTTTTTCAATACTTATGTTCTTTTTCAGTAAAGTCATACGTCATGTGTCTCAGAAAGAATGGTTCTAGAAGCTGAGCTGGAACTTTTACAATCATTCTCCCACTTGTCACATTATTCTGTGTCATATCAAATTAAGTAAAAATTTAAACGAGAAAAAGGAAGGAGAGAACTTAATATTTATAATTCAAATAATTTCCAAACGTATTGAAAAATTATCTTCAGAAATGCCCCTAGTGTTGTACTGTTGATTTTTGAGATTCAAATTCGATATTTCAATTTTATAAAATTCCTAAACTCTTTTTACTCTGTTTGTTTGCGTTTGGGGACCCATTTTTTCGTCCTATTGACATCAGGGTTGTTGATGAAATTTTTCTTCCAATTTTATTTCTAGTTTGGTCATCTGCTTACGTTATCTCTTCGGTTTCTCGATAATTAATTGAATTTTTGCTTTTTCAATAGTTTTTAATTTCATTCAGATTCTGACTTTTTCATCGCTATCATAGAATTTCCTGGGTAAATCTTGAAACTACCTAGTCAATGTCATTTTGGATGGAAGACCACTTCTAGTGCATATTTTCGGTCAACCAGCTGTTCATTCTACTATAAAAATGATATGAACTAATATGGATTTTTTAAAATTGATTTCTCGATAAGAATTTGCCACCTCTAGTTAAAATTGAGCCTCTTGACTTTCGATATATGTTTGCCGAACTTAAATTTTGTATTTGGAAACTGAACAAAGCTGGATTTCGAAAAATAGAAGATGTGCACGTGTCTCCTGTTTTTCGATCTAATTTTGATATGTGAGAAAATTATTGTCATTAAATTCAGATGATCAGAATGGCTGATATGTGTGAATATGGTGTTCTTGAAACTGTTTCCTCGTACTGAAGATTGGCAGCTGGTCGGTGTCGAAAACATGCAGCCAGAGTGTTAGATTTTCAACGATTACTGAAAAGAAAGGGCAAAATTGATATTTGTGCGTGTTTCCACTTACATACATTCGAAACTGAATAGTGAAGAAACGGTTATAAGGATTTCAAAAAAGTGACTTGTGGTTCTGCAATGATTTCAATGTTATTTTAGTAATTTGGTTTTCGTATATGTAATTTGTTTATCAGTGCTATTTAAAGTTTATTCTCAGATGTTCCTCTCATTTGATATATTTAATTTTTATTTGATAAATTCGGTCTTGGTGGAAACTCATTTTAATTAGAAAAATGTATATAAGACAGTAATTTATTTCCACAAAAATGTTTGTACTACTACAGAAATTGTTTCACCACGATGTGGCTTCTTCAGGTATTACATTGTACTGTCTAATACCTGAAGAAGCCACATCGTGGTGAAACAATTGTTGCAGTAGTACAAACATTTTGTGGCAATAAATTACTGTCTCATATACATTTTTTTATTTAATTTTTGACTGACGCTAAAATGGAATGTACCTTTCGACGATTTTCTGAACTAAGCGAATTTGGTAGTCACTTTATTGAGTAAAATGTTGTGTCCCCATAAATCTGTACTGAAAATATCTCAAAAAACTCCCGATCCCCCTTCTAAAAATCGCCCACACACATTAAAATTTTTTCCAACTATTTTCAGTACGGATGTACAGTGTTCGATCCCAGAAATAATATTATCAGTTTCCTCCGAATTTTTGTGCGTTTCCGGCGATCTTAAGTAAAAAAGAAACGGGACCCATTCTCCAGTTATATTCCCGACCAGTGTCATTCAAGAAAACCGCGAAATTTTGAAAACTAAACGAGAAAAATTAATTTCGGAGGAATTTGTGCGTTCTTTAGTTCTGACAGTTGTGCGTTATTTTTTTGTTCAAACATTCATTCAGCATAAACACTCTTTAAACGAACGGAAAAATTTCATTTTACACGCAAACTCACAGCCAATTTCAACAGCTATCACCTGGATCTCGAGAGAAAAAAAAATTTCATAATCGGTTTGAAATCATCTATTAATTTGAATCATTTAAATATTTTAATATTAGCCTTCTACATATTTAATTCCAAAAAATTATATTCAGTGATTATTACTTCTGAAAATAAATTAAAATAATGTCATATAAGTACCACTTATATCAATTGACATATAAAATAAACATTCATAAGACATCCGAATGGTATAACAAAATCCAATAAATAAAAATTATTAACCAAAATCCTATAAATTAAATATTTTGAATAGACAAAATTTTGTTTCTGCTGATCAATCTTGTGAAAACAAATATCTTTCAAAAATATCTAACATAATCTTAAAAATTTCATCATAAAACTATCTTACTTAGAATATTCAATATTATTGGATATCTAACTACTTACTTTATATAAAAACTCAAGATATGTAAAACATTACTGAAAAACAAGTTTTAAGAGGGACTTTGCTTCGTAATGTTTCACATATCTTGAGTTTTTATATAAAGTAACTTAGTTAGATATCCAATAATATTGAATAGTCTAAGTAAGATAGTTTTATGATGAAATTTTTAAGATTATGTTAGATATTTTTGAAAGATATTTGTTTTTATAAGATTGATCAGCAGAAACAAAATTTTGTCTATTCAAAATATTTAATTTATAGGATATTGGTTAATAATTTTTATTAATTGGATTTTGTTATACCATTCGGATGTCTTATAATGAATGTTTATTTTATATGTCAATTGATATAAGTGGTACTTATATGACATTATTTTAATTTATTTTCAGAAGTTATAATCATTTAATATAATTTCTTGACATTAAATACTTAGAAGGCTAATATTAAAATATTTAAATAATTTTATATACCTTCTATATATTCTATTTATGTTATTAATTTGAAGTTTGTCAGATTTATGTTAATTTTAGTCTATTCAGTTGTTGCTTTTGATATCAAAATTTTTGTTTGTCTCAATTTTGTTGACATTTTTTGGTCATAAGGTTCACTCTCTCACGCCAATGAATAGCATATTATCAAAGAAAAGTAACGAATTTTAGTCTGTGTTCTCATTTCTTTCCTTAAATTTATTTCGGATAACCTGATGGTATTTTAGTCTAGACTTTTTTTTAGAATTTGAAATGGTTGAGGCTGAAATTCTTCTTTTCTCAGAGCAAGATTTACCCAGTTCCATTTTGATTAAAATTTAGTTTTTAGTTTTTTCTTCAATCTTGAAAGTTCCAAAGACAGGTGAAAATTTATTTTAATATATATTAAGCGTATCTAATCTATTTGGATAGAATCAATTTTGTTTTAATTTATCTTATTTTTCGTATTTATGTTTTAGTTCAAATTGATCCCGACGTCGACTTTCTAGTTGATGATATCTTCAATACTCTTTACCCATAACCGAACGAAACATTTGCCATATATTCTCAAAATTAAACTCACCGTTATGCTTCATTGAATTATGGCGTAAAGTCTTGTAGATTTTAGAATGGATGTCTAAAATTCTTATTTTTATTCAACGATGATTGGTCATTTAGTTCAATGGTAAAAATGGAAAATTGGAAACCATAATGTTTGAGTTTTCACCTGTATCCTGGCATTCATCAGAAAAAATTTTAATTTCATAATAATTTATCTTGGAGTTTATTCTTCATAATTTATAGTGGAGTTCATTTGTCAGAAAAAATTTCAATTTCACCATAATTCATCTTGGAGTTTAT
Source organism: Megalocaria dilatata (assembly GCA_034642435.1). Classification (NCBI taxonomy): domain Eukaryota; kingdom Metazoa; phylum Arthropoda; class Insecta; order Coleoptera; family Coccinellidae; genus Megalocaria; species Megalocaria dilatata. The sequence continues at coordinate 42,392,700 of CM067862.1, read as the reverse complement.
TCGTCAGAAAAAATTATAATTTCGTCACAATATATCTTGGAGTTTATTCGTCAGACAAAATTTTAATATAGTCATAATTGATCTTGGAGTTTAATCGTCAGAAAAAATTTTAATTTTGGTTATTTATCCTGGAGTTTATTCTACAGAAAAAGTTTTAATTTCATCATAATTTATCTTGGAGTTTAGTCGTCAGAAAATATTTTAATTTTATTATAATTTAAATTTTTACCACCAGAGATTAATGTGAACCAGTGCCCTTTTTTGACTGTCAAATTAATTGATTTTAAGGTTATGTTAGGTTCCCTCCAAAATTTATTACATTTCGAATGGAATTTTTATTGCAATGTAGAAAATTTATAGAAGTTTCGGCAATTTTTTCCAATTTTTACAATGAATTTTGATGTTTTCTAGAAATGATTTAGAATTTCCCACTTTCGAAATTGCGATTTTTAACACAAATAATATTATAGTCACGTTTCAAACGTTTGAAGCCTGAAAGGGAAGAGTTCTGAATTTTAATATTTTTAAATATTGAAACGGAATAATTCTGTGAGACCTCTTCGAAATTTAATCGAGAAAATAAGAAAATAAAAATATTTCAGATACACATTGTTCCTAAGAAATTCCGATTCACTTTTTTTCTTAAATAAATTATGTATAGATTAGGTAAAATTATTTTGTTTTAATATTTAAATTCCAAAATGTTACCCCCCCTTAAACAAATATATACTCTTTGAATAAGGTTCTGAATGTTTTTCGGAGAGACCTGCATGCTTTTGGAATCAGATTTTTCAATATTTTGATTTAGATCATCTTTCAAATGTTTGGATCCTGAAACGAAACAGTTCCGAGTTTTTCTCCTAGAGATCAAGTTGCCCTTCGCTTCCACCTCAGATTAATCAAACTTCAAACTAAATTCATTGTGCTGTAATCAATAATTCGATTTGAAGTTTGAAAAGGTTCCAACAAGCAGATTTCAATTTCGTTCTTAATATTTTCGAGGATTTTTATCGATTTTTAGTTTTCGTTATTCGAATTCTATTTTATTTATTAATGAAATTTCAAAGTGTCTTTATTGCTTCGCTGTCCTTAATTTTTTTCCGCCTCAAATATGTTTTTCAATAGTCGATTTTTAACTGCAACAATTTTCTTCGGTCTAATTTTTTGACGAATAGGAAAAAATAGATCTCCTGAGTGTATTGAACCGGATGTGAGGTAGTCAATTGGCTTTAAAGCAGTCGTTCACCAGGGGCGTCAAAATTACAGATTAACTGACCCCTCACCCCTCTCGAAACCTCAATTCAAACAAGGAGTCTTTTGAAAGTAACGCTAAGTCTTCGAATGTGAATTTCGAATAAATAAAATGTGGAAATCGGTTACTCCGGTTGATTTCAAGAGAAAAACGCCATGTTTCCCAGTAAATCGAGGTCGCAGAGGGGGTGGAAAGGTTAAAAAGAAGTAAATGTGAAAGCACCTTAAGATTTCAAACTGAAATCGAATGAAATAAAGGGAGAAGTTCCCTTTTAGTCGCCTTTTACGACAAGCAGGGACTACTATGGGGCTATTCTTGATGGCCCGCCCCATAGGGCCAGAAATTGGCTACGCCGCGTTTCTCTCCAGCCGAAAACCATCATCAGGTCACTAAAAGAAGAAGGCAGTCGAGGTTCCGAAGGAGAATTGCATGGAAATAGGAGACAAGTTACAAAAATCTAGAAGCCTACGGTTTAGGTAGTAGGTTGAAAGGTTTAGCAGTCATTTTGCAGTTATCAAAATACGCAATTCACACATTAACGTTTCGCATTTCAAAATGTCCATTTGAGGATTCGCACTCCCGTTTAGAGTTTCTTGTACCAGAAGAGGTAGTGGTCGCCTTCTTCTATCAGAAGCTCGTCAACACCTGCAAAAAGAGTTGGTATTAGGTAATCGTTTTATTAATAATTTAAAATAGTAAAAGGCTTTTTACTTGATAGAAGAAATATAAGAAAATTTGAATATCAAAACAAATTGAATATAATATGTTGTCTTCTACAATTTTAATTAAAAAAAATTTTTATTCAAAAAACTTTCAGAATTAAATTAATGTCTAAAATAAGCACCGCTTACGTTTAATAGACGTATATAATCAAAAATCAATATATAATGTCAAATGGAATAAATAAACCAACAGATATACGAAAGTCATTAAAATTAATAAATAAATATTTAAAGGAGACAAAATTTTGTTTCTGGTCTTACCTTTAAGAACACCAATTTCCTTTTAGAAAATAAGCTTAAAAATAACTTACACTGTTCTGTGATTTTGTTAGAAAATAGATCAATCTTGAATTCTAAAGTTGATCTGGTTTCGAAGCATTCATATTCTTAGCACGTGTGCGTTGTGATATAGGTTAGTTTTTTGATTTTGATATTTGGAATATTATCTAGGGATTACTTAGAACTATATTTGTTTTTTGAAGATATAGTGCATGTTTTGAGAGATTTCTGAATTAACTTATTCGAATATTTAAATATATTGAATATTTCAAATAAATTATATTCTTTGAGAAGTCCTTAAGGTGTGTTCATGATTTTAAAATGCAATTGGTGTTCTTAAAGGTAAGATCAGAAACAAAATTTTGTCTCCTTTAAATATTTATTTATTAATTTTAATGACTTTCGTATGTCTGTTGGTTTATTTATTCCATTTGACAATATATATTGAGTTTTGATTATATACGTCTATTAAACGTAAGCGGTGCTTATTTTAGACATTGATTTAATTAATATTTGATAGATTCAGTCTTTACTTGGTTGAAACTCATTTTAATTAAAAAAATGTATATGAGATAGTAATTTATTTCCACAAAAATGTTTGTACTACTACAACAATTGTTTCACCACGATGTGGCCACATCGTGGTGAAACAATTGTCCTCAAAAAAAGGACTTCGAAAGGTTGTTACAGATGCCGTTCGATTCCTTCGAGTGAAATTTGCGATATAATAGTCTTCCCTTGCAAATGTTACTCTGGGTCGACCAGGCACCGATCTCCGGGCAACACTGCTGGTTTACAAGAAAAGGGCCACTATGCGCCTTACTAAAGTCCGTGGAATATTCAAACGTTGCGCAATCTGGTGGTTCGACAAAGCTTCTTGATGTAGGGCTACTATTCTTGCTCGGTCAAGCTGAGAAATTGGATGTCCCGGCATTTTCACGGAATATTCTCAATATTATAACACTCGTTATTCGCTGAAAACCGATTAACTTCGAATACAGCTGTATTCTCCTGAACAAGAAACATTTTTTGCTGATTCATTGTCTTCTTTTAAGTGATAACATAGTGAAGATCCCACACACAAAAAATTGTAATGTTACATTCAACAAGTTGAGAGTTGATAGGGGGTGCAAGACCTTTGACGATGTGTGTATATAGATAACGACTGCTTTTGAATCATTTTCAATTATCATATTTAATCAGGGATAGTTTAACACATTGAGATCGAATGATAATTCTGAGAATATGAACTGAAAAGAAACCGAGTCCCACATTTTATATGACCATGTGGCATTGAGAAACATCTGTCTATTGTTCAATTGCCTACGAGAGTGTATCCGTCTACCTGCTTCTATTTCTTGGTTGCCAAAAACAATTTACGTTTATCTTGAACATTCCTACGTGGTTATTTAGAATAGTCTTTGCTAATGATTTGCAAATGTCGCAATTGTGTTTTATTTGCAATAAACCATCACCTTCAAGTGTATATTTTACTGTTGATTGTGACAGGAAGACGTTAATTGATGCAAATGTTCAAACGGGTGATGGATTTACTGAATACTTGAAAGACAATTTATGTGCAGTGTCGTGAACAGTAAACTCGAAAGAGTTCAGTAAAACGGTAACATGAAGAGGAACCAGCTAGTACATCTAAAATGAGTCCTCCTCGTACCAGAGCACGTGCGAGTCAGATAATTCTTTAAAGAATTTTTGCTTCTTTTGCGGCCATGAATTCGATGAAGAATATGAAAAAAAAAACGCAGAAATGTCAGCGTAAAATTAGTGAAGCTGCAACACTTTCCTTCAAAGACTCAGTTATATCTCATTCTGGTGACGCTGCAAAAACTTTTTTTGCTCGTATGGGGTTTGAACACGATTTAGTTGCTGCTGAAGAAGATGGAGAAAGAGGAGAAGATGTAGAAGAAACAGATAACGATGATGATGATGTATAAGATGACCCGAAATTTCATTAAATATAACTGAGATAGAACATTCTACCGAGAAACCACGTTAAAAAAAAGCACTGAGTATACTACCTAATAGGTGGCCTGGAAACGTGTCCATATTATTGAGAATACAAACAACTAAAGGCTGGCAAGTCGGCAGAACTTGCATTACATAATCTGGTCGTAAAATTAAACCAATCTCTCGATAATCGAGAGATAGCACTAACAGCGTTTCTGGACATTGAAGGTGCTTTTAACAATACGCTGCCGGTTTCTCTCGCTGAGGCTATCGCTGCGAAAGGAATCGACCCGCTAATCTGTAGATGGATACAGGCAATGCCATGCGGCAGAACAATAACGACCTCATACCAGGATGAGGTCTTCGAGTTCAAGGCTGCGAAGGGCTGTCCGCAGGGAGGTATTATCTCACCCTTACTGTGGACCCTTCTCGTTGATGACCTGCTAGCGATCATTTCGCTGTGGGGAGTCGACGTTCAAGCATTTGCTGATGACCTGGCAATCATAGTGAAAGGTAAACCGGAGGTGACGATATCGGCCGTCCATCAAGAGATACTGAACACTATTGACAAATGGTGTATAAGAGAAGACATGTCTCTTAACCCGCAAAAGGTAGTTATAGTACCATTCACTAAAAAACGGAAGTTGAATGGTTTAGAACCGCCGACTATCCGAGGTGAAATAATACAATTCTCATTTGAGGCAAAATACCTGGAAATAGTCCTGGATAAGACCCTCACCTGGAATGTACACCTGGATAAAGTGTGTCATAAAGCCAGAATGGGTTTCTGGACTTGCAGGAGGATCTGTGGTAAAACCTAGGGCCTAAAGCCCAGGCAGATTTACTGGCTATACACTATGGTAATTAGACCACGGATAGTGTATGGCGCTGTAGCGTGGTGGAAGAAAGGCCAACAAACGGTTGGCGAACAAAAGCTCACCCGACTGCAGAGACAGGCTTGCCTTGCAATTACAGGTGCGTTTCGCACCACACCCACGGCAGCCATGGAGGTCCTACTAAATCTACCACCCCTGCACCTACTCGTGCAGAGGGAGGCGGAACGGACCACATACAAACTATATCAACTGGCGATTGACAGGCCAGAGGCAATAGTGATGGGAGGCTCAAGACTGCTGGACGAGCTTTTAACGAACAGTATCCTATCGATGCCCTCGGATCTAATGTCAAAAATCACAAGCCAGGAACGGAATTTCAATGTAATCGTCCCCAGCCGGGACGAATGGACCCAGTATGCTGAGGTTCTATTGGGAACCGACCTTGGCTTGTTCACAGACGGCTCGCGAACGACGAACGGAACAGGAGCGGGAGTCTATAGGAGTAACCGAGAATTAACATCTCATTGAGTCTCGGTCAAAACGCAACCATATTCCAGGCAGAAATATTTGCCATTGAGACCGCAGCGGAACTGCTGATAAAACGACAAATCCCCCTCGGTAAAATCAAAATATTTACTGATAGTCAGTCAGTACTAAAAGCTCTGGAATCCAGCTGTTTTACATTCAAAACAGTCTGGAGTTGCCGCATGGCTTTAAACAGGCTCGGTATGTATAACGGAGTAACTCTGGTTTGGATACCGAGCCACTCAAACTATTTGGATACCGAGCCACTCAACCGAGGCGGATCGGCTGGCATTTGCTGGAGCTGCGCTGCCTCTGGTAGGACCGGAACGATTCCTGGGAATACCACATGACGTGGCTACTGAGGCGATAACAGGCAGAATGAACTCAAGGCTAGAGTCTTTCTAGCGGAGCCATTCTGGGCTGAAACATTCGAAGTTGTTCCTTGGAACAGCTTCGAACAAAAAGATGGCGAACCTAGCGCTAGGTCTGGATAGGGCCAAACTAAGAACACTTGTCGGAATTATGACAGGTCACTGCAGACTGAAAGCGCATTTGTACAAAATCGGTCTGGCTGAAGACAATGAATGCGGGCTGTGTCTTGAGGACACTGAAACAGCCATGCACATCGTCTCAGAGTGCCCAGCGGTGAGTCGCATCAGATTCGAGGTCTTTGGCCAGGCTTTTATAGCCCACAGCGAACTGAAAAAGATACCCCTGAGCAAGATTATCGGTTTTACCCAAAAACTGGACCTCGTCGGGGAGATATAAATTAGGGGTGAACCACAATAGTTCGTGCGGACGCAGTGGTAGGGTGGACAGACGCTCGCTCGCCATAAATAATAATAATAATAATAATAACCGTTTAGCTGAAAAATCCAAAAACCCATGTTGGCGTACTTTGACCTTGAATAACATTTTTTGCACACATGGAATAGATGAGGACATTTCAAAATTTCATTAAAATGGTGTTCATAACGTCCGTAACAAATGAGCTTGTTGGGAAATTATGTAAGGGTGAAAGTCTAAATTGACCGGACTATTCAAAGAATATCATGTTCTACTCACCAACTGGAGCTACTAGCTGATTAGCTGGTGGTGCACTAGGATCTGGTACCTCTGGTAATCTGTACAGCAACCAATAGTGATATCCCATGGGTTCCTCCTTGTACCCGGCTAAAGTGTGAACATAGTGGCCGTTTGGCCACTCTGACGCTTCAAACGTGAAATGTGGATCTTGCTCCATTGCCATCTGCATAACATTGTAGAAAGAGGTGTTTCTAGGTGCGGTGATGGCGATTGTGGAATTCTCTGTGATATTGGAACCTACCCAAAGGGTATACGTCACCGTTACGTTTCTTATTTCGGAGTCATTGCCATGGGATGCTAGAGATTTCGCCAGATCTATGTCCACTGAAGGCACGGAGAGAAATAGAATTAATGTGATTGAGTCAGAAAAATTCTCGAATTTCATTTTTCGAAGCTATGTTGAAAATGTGCACGTAAAACCCGACTTATTCCTCGAGAAAAGAATTAACATGAGAAATAATAGGTTGGATACAAATAAATTAATTATGTTTTCGGTAGATGGCTGTAGTGATCGATATCTATCGATCAAAGAATCTCAGATTTATGCTTATTGTCAAGGTTACATTTTACACTAAACAGATACTTTCGTCGTTTTTTGTTTGGTTCATTCAGTTGTAAGCAACAGAGTGTCAAAAATGGAAGTCAACAAACTGAAAATTCGGTACATTTTACAGTTTTTCTTTGCTAAAGGCGAAAATGCAAGCCAGGCGGTTGAAATTGTGAGTGGTGTTTATGGTATAAATACTTTACCTAACAACTAATTACGTACAATTTTGGTTTCGTCGATTCTGTTCAGGTATTTTTGATGTCGAAAAAATCACATAAATAATTAGAGTTGACTGGCACGTTAGTACTCGTAATATCACCCAGGAGAAGATCTACTATAAAACAATTTCAAACCATTCGCGCACAACTGGATTCAAACAGAAGCTCGAGGTTTGTTAACAGCAAAAAACATGATGCATCGTGTTTCAATCTGCGAAGCCTTGGCGAAACGGAATGAAATCGATCCATTCCTTAAACGGATGGTGACTGAGAAAAAAATGGGTCACATACGACAATATTGTGAGAAAACGATTCTGGTTAAAGCAGCTCAAACGGTGGCCAAACTAGGAGTAACCAAGAAGATTCCACTGTGCATTTGGTTGGGCTGGAAAGGAATAATTTATAACAAGTCGCTTCCAGACGACCATAAAATAGTTTTAAACCATTTGCGCAAAGCTGGATTCGAAAAAAGCTCGATGTTTGGGTGGCACACCAATTAACACAAAAAAAAACATGATGAATCGAATTTTCATCTGAAAAATCTTGGCCAAACGGAATGAAATCGACCCACTTCTTAAACAGATGATCAATGGGAATGATAAATGAGTCAAAAACGACAATACTGTGCGAAAACGATCGTGGTCAAAGCCCGGTGAAGCAGCTCAAACGGTGGCCAAACCTGGACCGACGTCCAGGAAGACCCGAATTGACCAGCAGAAGAGGTATTGTGTTGCATCAGGACAACGCCCGGTCACACACGTCTGTAGTGACTCGCCAGAACCTCCGGAAAGGTTTAACACATCCACCATATTCACTAGTGGGTCACTAAGTTTTTACACTGTTTTTTCCAATAGACTCACGTGTTCAAATTTATTCGATAATATTTGGTTCATCATCTATCTTTCATTACAAAATCAACTAAATATGCTCAAAATGTAGACATATGGGCTAAAAAACTTGATCTTCGAATATAAATCGATAAATTCATCGTTTATCAGTTGCGTTCAACATTGGTCATTGAAAAGTTTGTTTTCCACTCTCTGAAAGAAACAATTTCATAAATGAGTTTACCAATTGAAGCCTGTTCGAGAATAGTGGCACTTTTTAAAAATGGGCTGAGCCAGAGATCTGTTGCTAGAAGAATGAATGCTACCCTATCTACAGTCCAGAGAATATTGACAAGACATCAGGAGACAGGAAGGCTGACCAGAAGACCTGGATATAGAAGAAGACGGTTCCACAAGTCTTTGAAATCGCCATCTTACTGCTGTTGAAGTTCGAAATCGATTGATGGAGTAAATCGTTAGACGTAAGTGAATGGACCGTGAGGCGACGTCTCCTAGAATCGACCATACAGACTTGCAACAGGTCCAGAACTTCTCAGAGAGCTTCGAATAGCGCGTCTTCAATTTGCACGAGAGGACCATGTTGTACCTTATATACCATTTCTGGGAGAGCAGGAAATTTTTATGCATGTCAATGCACGCCCACATACTGCTCGAATAGTGACAGCACTGACTCGAAGGAGGTTGGAATTTCAAGGTTCAACTGACCAGCACATAGTTCTGACTTGAATCCCATCGAACGTCTATGGGATCAACTGGGAAGACGAGTCAGAACTATGGTTTTATCGCACATTAATTTACAAAAGCTCCGTGAAGCTCTTTGTCATGAATGGGAGAATATGCCTCAAGAGAATAATCGAGGGCTCATCACGAGCATGCGGAGACGTTTGGAAGCAGTAATCAGAGCCAAAGGAGGTCGCACGTTAAAAAAAAAACCTAAATATTTTTTATACAAATCAAATAAATTGTTTCATTTTTCTTTGGGAAATTGTCTTCTACCTACCATTTCAGAAATTTCATAATTCCCGTGAAAATTTTATCTAAGAAAGGTATTTGGACAGTAATGATCAGGTGACCCGTTTTTACTGCTCGCCAGTGTAGTCCTGGACACCAAGTAGTTACTATCTTTTTCCTACCTTGCAAAACTTACTGAGTGATAGAAAATTGGCAGTAAGAAGATATTGCGAAAATCTAATCCTAGAGATTTTAGCCAATAAGGAGCAATACTTTTACCTTTAAAATAGCGACATGAATGAAGTTTTGAACTAAAAAATGATAATGGTTTTTTGTGCCAACCTATTATTTCAAATAATTGATCTCACCATGGTTGTCGAAGTCTGGGTCTAATTTTCCACAATCCAGAGTTCTTATTGCTCCTAACCCTTTTCCAAGCAAGGCCATTAGGGCATCGGCAGTGAGTCCAGGGTCCGTGAAGGCTCCATCAGGATCTTGTCGGCTTTCTATGTATGCTCTAGCCGCGGTTCTATTCCAGTTGGAGTTGCTTTCTGGTACCTCTTGAAGAGCCTGTTGTAAAAATATTATTTGATCCCAACGTTAACAGGTAATTATGTTGAATTCTGATTGAAAGTATTTATCGTTTCTGGATGGTTCGCATCGTTTAAGATGATTTTTCTGGGAGAATCTGGGGATCATTAGCCCATTGAGCAAAGTGGAAACGCATCGGTCATGAGGCTTTACTTCTTGCACTAGCTGAACTTTCTGAGCCTTTATACCGAGGTCTTTATGTAAAATTCTCCTCAGAGAAGTGCACGAAATGTTCAGTTCTTGAGCACGATAACTAGTTGATATTGATGGATTTTGAGCCTCATTCAGGGCTACAGCAGCAATATTTTCATGTATGCTCACTGGACGAGAACGTGAACGTGTTGTTTCATCAAATGAAGATCTAGCGACGAGGCATTTCAATCGAAAAAGCTTTAAAAAACTATAATCTCACAGCAAAAATAATTCGATGACAAGAAATGACCTTTACCCGCATCACTTTTATGACAGCCCAAAGCATACTTTTCATGATTGAAATAATGATTCGATTGTGTTTTTCTCCGAAAAGCGAGAAATTATCCTTACAATATAACGTGAAAATGATCAGTATCATTATCAAGTTTCGTCAAAAAAAGCTACCACTTGATTTCATCATCAGGAATACTTAACGTGGCGCTCCCAATAAAAAAGGAAAGTAATACTCAAAATAATATTCCTCCTCTAAAGTTATGCCTCTATGACAATTTTGATAATAATGGAGAAATAAATAGTAAAATTATTAGCGAAAAAAAATTATTCAACTTTAACGCCCTGTATCTTTTTCCACAGCAATATTTTATTAAGGTATATTTGGTCCAATCGCCATATTTTGGCTCAAATAAGCTGTCCTTTACCTATGTCCCAATAAGAAGGAACGGTTTTTTACTTGATAGAAGGATTATTACAAAATTTGAATATCAAAACAGATTTAACCTGTTAGCCTTCTACAATTTTAATTTCAAAAAATTTTTTGAAGAAACTTTAAGAATCAAATTAATGTCTTTATAAGCACTGCTCATATTTAATAGACGTATAATATCAAAACTCATCATGCAATATCAAATGGAATTAAGAAAAACCAACGAATATAAATTGTCAATTGAAATTAAAATATAAATAAGCAAACCTTGTTTGTTTCGTTCCAGGCATGCGTACTGAACTCGTCAGACATAAGATATAATTATATTAGGTTTTTTAAATAAAGAAATTCATTATACAGTGTTGAATGGTTTTAACTAGGACCAAGTGCCTTATAAGCTTTGTATGATTTTTTGTGAACATGGAACATAGAGTACCTTGGATATAAATGTACCTATTTGCATGTTTTTGAAGATCATATATTTCTGAAGATTGCACTCGGTAAGTCTATACATTGTTTAATTGATTTTATTATTTTTTATATGTAAAGTTGAACTGATCTTATCGTAATTTTAATTATTTCTTGAAGATGTGCTACATGTTTTGAGATTTTTTGAAGTAATTTATTTAAATATATTGAATATTTCAAATAAATTAGTTTTTGAGATGTTCTTGAAATTATGTTTTATATTTTTGAGAAAGAGTTATTTTTCATTGATATAGGATCAGAAAACTATACATTTTGTAACAAACAGGGCTTCGTACGTTTGTCTGAAGAGTTCAGTACGCATGCCTGGAACGAAACAAAAAATGTTTGCTCATTTATATTTTAATTTCAATTTACAATTTATATTCGTTGGTTTTTCTTAATTCCATTTGATATTGTATGATGAATTTTGATTTTATACGTCTATTAAATATGAGCAGTGCTTATAAAGACATTAATTTAATTCTTAAAGTATCTTAAAAAATTTTTTTGAAATTGAAATTGTAGAAGACAACAGATTAAATCTGTTTTGATATTCAAATTATGTCCCAATAGTTATAATATGATTCACCCTGTATAAAAAATGAAGGTGTAATTTCAAGAGTTAGTTCCAAATGTAAACTAAGAAACCAGTGTTCGCGTAATAATTGTGGCTGATCAATGAATTGTGGAAATATTATTTATTATTTTATTCAATTAAGAAGAATTTCCATCAAGTAGGCACAGATTCAATTAAATTCTTGGTACCTGAAAGTCCAGTTTCTTCAATACCAAAAGTAAAGATCCTCCTTATCAAGAATGAAATCACATCTGACAACCTGAGCTTCGATAGAAAAGACGAAAATTCTCGGAAAACCCGAATTTCACCTGAAAAACTGTGGAAAACTCACCTGCATGGTGATGGCCGTGTTGTAGACGTTCCCGAAGCCTCCATCGCTGTGCTGTTGCCTAGCCAGACTGATCGATGGTCGGCGTAACGAATGCTGCAGATTCCTATGCCGGTGGTCCTTGACGATGCATCGTAGCGCCAGAATCGTCATGGCGACCGTATCTGGAAAATCGAACGGGAAAAGTCTGGAATCTTCAATGTAACTTCGTGGGCTAGCTATACGTGTTCGCCTACTATGTTTAATTGTCATTTTGGAAAAATTGAAAAGCTGTAATTTAGAACTGAAAATGAATATCAGATTTTCTTGGAAATTTTCCCTCTACACTGAGTGCACAAGTGTCCTCCAGCCAAATTTTGCAAGGTGATTCTACAGGCAATTTGCAACAAAAAAGTTTTTATCGAATATGGCCGACAAAAATAATTTTTTTGTCAATGATTTGAAGTAAAACACTTTATTTCCGCTTATTTTTATTTTTCAACGACAATTGTTTCGTCAATTACATATTGAATTCGTCAGGTGAGTATGGTAACTAACTACTTTTACAAAATCTTTCTCCTTAAATATAAGTTTCACTAAAAATACGTGATAAAATGAAGTTCACAAGGAGTTTATTAAAAAAGGTTCAACAACGGAGAACGGTTCACATCTGTTTGGTCGTTCAACAAAATATTCATTTTATGATGCCGGTTTATTTCCATTACTTCTAAAAGGTCCAATCTATTGCATTTGTTCTCGAAATGGAGAACTTCAAAGTTATCGTCAAAATCATGTCCGGATTCTTGTAGATGTCTTGCATACGTGCAGTTTGATTTATTCTTAACGAATGAATTCCGGTGTTCCTAGATCCAATTCTCAAAAGGTCTACCCGTTTGGCCAATGTATACATATGGACATGTACCACAATTTAACCTATATACGCCTGATCTCTTGATCCTGGCAAATGCTCGATTAAAAATCCTAGATATGTCACTCCATTCAGCCTGTGTGGAAGAATATATGGTCCAATTAGGCGATTATTGTAAATTCCACACCAAATATTGACCGAAAAACGATGTTGTGAATTGCGTTTCCTAGTCACTTTCGGATTTACTCTGAACCAAATATGTGCATTGCGAACATTGAAAATGCCATCTTCAGTGAAGGTCGCTTCATCAGTAAAATGCGTTCTGAAAATAGCTCGTTCGTTCCGCAAAACCCATCTGCCAAATAGCATCCTTCGTAGTTCATCGTCTGTCGCCAAGGTTTGGACGGATTGTAAATGAAATGGATGCCACTTTTCACGACGCAGAACTCGCCAGACCTGACAATGTGGCAAATCTAAAACTGAATCAAGACGCCGAGTGCTGGTTGAGGGATTTTCTTGGACAGCTTCTATTATCTCTTCATGGTTTACCATCAAACTTGCTCTTTCTCGTTTACTTACTGACGGAAAGTGATCAGTTTCAAGAAGTGAGCGATTAACATGTTCGAATGTTTGATGGTTAGGAATTCGACGATCCGGATATAGCCTTCGATATTCCCTAGCAGCTTCACGACCATTGCATTTACAAAATCCATAAATTAACAACATAGTACACTCAGTATTCGTGAATGAGAGCATTTCGATATTTCTCTAAATGAAAATTTTATGAAAACACAACAATCTACCACTTACGTATTTTTCTATTTCAATAATTTCCCGACAATGGTTTGAAATGTCAAAATTCTTAGCATGAGCTACTTATATTTTGAAATGGGTTGAATTCAGAGTAAAAGAATTTTCTGTAATCTTTCACATATTAGCAGTACAAATAAGTTTCCGCCGTTTTTTAACACAAATTAAATTTAAACGATGTGAGACTGCTTGCTGAGTGACTTCTAATGTTAGAGCAAGTTCTTTTTGTGTTTGAGATGAATCTTCCTCCAATAATTCCTCCAATTCTGCATCCTCGTAAATTTTTGGCCTTCCACTGCGATCTTTGTCTTCTACGTCGAAATCACCGTTTTTAAACTTTTGAAACCACTCTCGACACGTTCTCTCACTCAAAGCACCCTCACCATATGCTTCTACGAGCAATTGATGCACCTCAGCAGCAGATTTCTTTAAATTAAAGAAGTAAACTAATATTTCCCGCAAATGACGCTTACTTGGCTCAAATTTTCACATTTTCAATTCATAAAAATTATATTTTACCAATATAAAATCAATGATATTAATAGGTTATGTTGTTCTTGAATGTCCAAACTATTTTTTAAGCCGGTTATCATCTGCGAAAGCTAACCGAAACTCCGTGCCGCGCCATCTACAATAAAACGGCGGAAACTTATTTGTACTCCTAATATGTATTTTTGCATCAACTGATAACAGAGTAACATTATTGAAGCAGATGGTATTCGAAAATTATTTCTAAATAATAATTTTTTTCCATATAAAAATTAAAATAATTGATTATAAGGTGGCAACAAAGTAATTGCGCGTTTTCAACGTAGATATTCAGTTGAATCAGGAATTTACTTAAATTTCTCTTTTACGTTGGGGCAATATTCAATACTATTCTATGATTATTATTCCTCAACAACTCATCTATCGATATTGGATTGTAGTCATTATTAATGGCTTTTTGATTCATTGGAAAGTTAACAATACAATGAATCAAGAAAATTACATTTCTGGACCAAATGTTATTGAAGAAAAGCCATTAATAATGACTACAAACCAATATTGATAAATAAATTGTTGATAAATAAAAATCATACACACGTTCTCTCACTCAAAGCTCTCTCACCATATGCTTCTACGAGCAATTGATGGGCCTCAGCAGCAGATTTCTTTAAATGAAAGAAGTAAACTAATATTTCCCGCAAATGACGCTTACTTGGCTCAAATTTTGACATTTTCAACTTACAAAAATGATATTTTATCAATATAAAATCAATGATATTAATAGGTTATGTTGTTCTTGAATGTCCAAACTATTTTTTAAGCCGGTTATCATCTTCGAAAGCTAACCGAAACTCCGTGCCGCGCCATCTACAATAAAACGGCGGAAACTTATTTTTACTCCTAATAGCATTTAAAATAAATGATATCTTAAGCTTCAGATCGATTCAAGCAGCATGTGAGAAGATAAATAGTGGACCAGAAAGAAAGGCTAATGAAAGCTGCAGAACATTCAATACAAGAGCTAGCAGGTGTCAAAAAGAAATAGGGAAAATTTCGAGAACAAATCACATACTAAAATTGATGGAGGAAGGGGTGAAAAGAATTTATTAGCAAAAATGTAGATAAGATGTCGAAAAGTATTTCGTTTTGTATGCGTGTGTCTATGAATCGAAAATTCCAGATATTCAATAGCTCATAAAATATTGATGCGAAGTGTGCCATTATTTCAAATAAGCTTGTTTGAAAGAGTATTCATTGTAGATTCTGAGGAGAATTTAACTTTTCGAAAAATCGATGTACAAGGTGTTTTACAGGATCTGGGATAAAGAATATAATTTTCTCAGTCCGGACCTGCGCTATCGACAAGTGATTAAGTGCAAATATTAGGCATTGGTCTATACTCATTCCCTCAAATTTTCATGAAGATCCAAGCAGGCGTTCAAGAGTTATGCCGATTGAAAGTTTTTGATAAATACATGAAACATCCTGTATCTCTTAAACTGATATAGTTAGGACATATTTCGAGCACTGATTCAGACTTACCAAAATGTCCTTCATCTGCCCTGAAAGCCAGTATAATCATTCGTCAAACTCCCTGTATATCGACTTTATTTAGTTTTACACCTACTAAACGTACCTTACATTTAAGAAAATACAAAGATTAAAACTTGTGACTTGAAATATTAATTAAATATATGATGCACTTCAACAGAAAAGGCCAGAATTAATCAACAGAAAAGGTGTAGAGTTCCACCAAGATAATGCTAGACCTCATTCCAATTTGATCACTCGCCAAAAGTTTTTGAAGCTTGAATGGTATATACTGCCACACCCACCATATACTCCAGATCTTGCGCCTTCGGATTTTTATTTGTTCGGTTATTCCAAAATTTTTTGGATGGTAAAACCTTTACTTCAAACGAATAGGTTAACAATCAATTGGATTAGTTTTTTGCCAGCAATGACCAAAATTTTATGAGCATATATATTTCAATGAAATATTTATTCATTATACAAAAATTGTCTTTCCTTTCCCCTAAAAAAAAAACGAAATTACTTTCCGAATAACTCAATAGAAGTTGAACCGTCAATTAATCAATATAACGATTATTTTTAAATCTAAATAGGCCAATGAAAAAATAAATTCCTCGTATCATTTCTGCATGAACATATTATCATGACCTTCAACCACCCTTGAATCAGATTTTTGCCTCTTTGCTACTTCTATTCGATACCCGTATATAAGAGGTCGTTTATACTAAATGCAGGAAAATCAAGATGTTTTAAGGAACCGAATATAATCGACACTTGAGAAGTCCCGAAGCACTTTGAGAACCTTCGATAAACGAGATGAATGGGTCTTTTATCTCATGAATTACTTCTTATCGTATTGCCTTGCTGAAAGGAAGATGTTACAGTGAAAATTGTCCATCGGATATTTTCAATAGCGGACCTTCTTCTGGCTTTCGATTGATGACTGCGTCGAATCTTCCTTTGAACTGAAGTGTATGTCAATGAGAGCGCAATACTCCAAGGTTCTATAAAGTTTTAGTGATCCGTCCAAGTTTGAATTCGCTTGAGTGAGGTAATTTTAATGTTGGTGTACTACACGTGTGAATCGCATACAAATGACAAGAAGAAACATTCAGTTAACGCATGAGGTACAACTTGATCTATCTGAATGAAATTTTGATCCATTACTGTCCACTAGTTAATTGAGTGCTCAAATTTTTCAACCATTTTCAGTAGTGACGACCCAAAATTTAATTGCGTTGTTGGAGCGTGTGTCATTCCATTTTTAGTAATGGCGTAGTTTTTACTTATCAAATATCAAAAGATGACAGTTTCAAAAGTGACAGCTGCCTAGATAACGGGATATTTAAAATGAAATCTCTTATTGGAAAACCCTTCATATTAAACGATATTTTATGTTTCCTGAGGCACCTTCACAAATATCAGAACATCATCAATGACATCGAATATCAGAGCGATAGAATACTAAAAATCAGTCTGAAACTGGAAAACCACTTCATACACATAATATCAGTTTATGCACCGGATACTGGAAAGCCAACACTAGAGGCCCTTGACTTCTGTGAGCAATTGAAATCAACAGTTGATAAGATACCCAAGCAAGACCAAATTATCATCATGGGAGATATAAACGGAAGAGTGGGTAACGAGGTAATTCCAGGAATAAAGAACGTGTTCAACGAAGAAATCATAAATGACCGGGGAGAGATGCTCATCGACTTCTGCACCTACAACGAGCTAAGAATCAACAACACATATTTTCGTCATAAACCTCAACATAAGATTACTTTCCGTGGAAGCAGGGGTGTAACTTTTACAATAGACTACATCCTAACAAATAGAGCAATTGTACCAGAACCCGTGGTAGATATTAGATCATTAACATCGGCAATTATAGGGTCTGACCACAGTTTGGTGCAGGGGTAATATCTGGAATGAAAAGACCAACAAAAGCGGACAAACAACACGATTCAGTAACAAAGTTCAACATCGAATCCCTAAAAACAGAGAGCATACTCGACTTATATAGGAGACGATTGACGGCCAAAATGGAGGAGACATCAATCGGTGACCAACATACGGTAAATGAGGCATGGAAAATACTCCTAAAGAACATAAATGAAGCAGCCGAAGAAGCGCTGGGAAGAGAACAATCAAGGTAACCTCATATCAGCGTAGAGAGAAGCCCTGGTTCACATCGGAAGTAAAAAATCTGGCACAAGAAAAGAAGGAAGCACATCTTACCTACATAAATAACAAGACGCCGAGAAACTATCTGAAGTACACAGAAATTAGGAACAGAGTCAATAACAGAATTAGAGAGATAAAGAAAGAACACTGGGAGAACTTTAGTCGAGAGATGGAAAATGACCTATATGGAACTCAAAAGCGCATATGGAAAATGCTCAGAGCCGCGAAAAAGGAAGTAAATGAGACAGTACAAATACATAACATCACCGCGGATAAATGGAAAGAGTACTTCACAAGTTTGCACCAGAATAACGACCAGCGACCAGAAAGGGGAAAAAATCTGCGGCGAGAATATGCACTAAGCTTGGAAGAGGACAAGCGGGTTACAACAGAAGAAGTGATTAACGAAATGAAACATCTCAAAAACAGGAAAACTCCCGGTCCAAACAACATTCCTAATGAACTGTTGAAACAAGGAGGAGTAAGATTGGCCGAACAGCTCACCAAACTCTTCAATAAGATCCTAGGGAGCGCAGTAATACCAGACGAATGGAAACAGAGCATAACAATACCTCTATTCAAAAAAGGAAAAACATCAGATCCAGCAAACTAGAGAGGAATATCATTATTCCTCTGTTATTCCATGAAACTGTTCACTCGCATACTGGGACAACATATATTGCAACACACCACGTTAAGTGAAGAACAACAGGGTTTCCGCAAAAATCGTTCCACGGTCGACGCTGTATTCGTTGTCAGACAAGTAATGGAGAAAGCCATTGAATATGACAAACCTGCGTACATGTGCTTCATAGACTTGAGTAAGGCATTCGACAGAATACAACTGATGGATGTTGTGGACGAACTGAAGCACAGAGGAATACACCCAAACATTGTAGAGACGATCAGACAACTAAACACAGGCAACACTACCATAGGCAAGACAAGAGCAATCACAACCGATAAAGTAAAGATCAACCTAGGGGTGAGACAAGGAGATAGTCTTAGCCCACTGTTATTTAATCTGATAATGGACAGGATAATACATAACGTACGAAAAGTGAACCAAGGATACAGAATGGGTAACGAACTGTTGAAGATCTTGTGTTATGCAGATGACGCAACATTATTTGCGGATAGCGAAGACGGGCTGCAATGGTTGATACAGGCATTTGACAGGGAGGCTCTGAAACTCAACATGGTAATATCGAACCCCAAAACTAAGAGCATGGTAATTGCCAGGGAACCCCGCCGATGTAAGCTGGAGATAAATAACAACATCATCGAACAAGTATTCTCCTTTAACTATCTAGGCGTAACGATATCGCCATATGGGAGCTTAAAAGATAGTGTAAGACATCAGATGAATAAGGCAGCCAGAATAGCGGGAGCCCTAAGGAATATCATCTGGAAGAACAACTGCATGACAACAACCAGTAAAGTGAGAATTTACAAAGCGTGCGTCAGACATACGCGGCAGAAACAGGAGCAGATACAGCTGAAACTAAAAGAATGGCACGGACAAACGAGATGCGAGTTTTGAGGGAAATAACGGGGAACACATTGAGAGACCAGAGAAGGAGCGACGAGATCAGAAGGGAATGCCAGACGGAGGACGTAGTTAGATGGACCCGCGCGAGGAGAAGGTTCTGGAATGAACATGTCTCACGTATGACAGGCGATAGAATAGCAAAAATCGCTAGAAACGGAAGACCAGCATCCAAACGACCCGTAGGAAGACCGCCAAAGAGGTGGAAGGAGAGCTGGACCTCAACATCTCAAGAAAGAGAGGAGGAAAATGGGTGAAACAAGCTAGCAAGCTTTCGTAAAGAAGAAGAAGAATCAGCGCATCAAGAATGTAATGATATTTAGATGTCTTTGTTTGATTACGCCTTCTAACTCCACACGACAAATGGTGAAATGTTAGATGCTAGAGAGACAATTGAAGTCGGTTGTCCAATTCTTAATGTTTTTTTGCTATTAAAGACTAAATTGGAGGTACACTCACCTATGTTGTGGTCCTTTGCAGTATTGGCGATATCCAGCAGCCTTCTTATTTGCTTCTTTCTTACGTGTGAGTTAGCGCTACATGCTGCTAGACTGGAGTAGGCAAATTCAAGGTCATGGACTGGCTCATGGTGTTGTAAGGTGCTTATTAGATCATGACCATGGAACTCTCTCGGGTCTTTACAGAGAGAACTGACGGCAAGGGCATACTGGGCTAGCTTAGGTGGGGTGATTGGTATTTCTCGATGTCTGTAAACATTATTCCATTGATACAATTGTCTTTTTATAGTTCATTGCAGCACTAAGAGTATTATTGTGGTAGAAGGCGTTCTAGCAGCCTTGTTCAGTACAACATGAAGAATTATTGGTGGTGTGAAGGAAAAACATTCATTAATCCTTTCAAATAGTTGATGATTTTCATTCAAATATCGTCAAATTCTGATTAAAACAAATTGTAGAAATTACTATGTTTTACTTTGTTTACTTTTTCTTGTGACTTGAGTTTCGGGAAATGAACTATCCCATCATCGGACAACTGAAGACCTAACAGTGGTACAGAGGTATTTAAACAAAAGTGATAAATATTTTAAATATTTCAATAGATTCTAGATAACACCTAATACTGGTACAGGGTTTACAAGCGGAACGTGATAAAAAACCGGGTTAAAAAAGAGCTGCGTTCTAACAGATACCGGAATGTCGGCAATCGACAAAGAAGGTTTTTTGTAAACAAATGATACCCATTTAAATATCTCAAATAATTTTTCGGTTTACAGTCATTCATTATTTTTAAATTATTTTGTTGTATATCTCAAATATTTGGATTTACATAGCTCCATTCAGTCATTCATTTTTTTGAAAATTATTCTTATTGTGAATGAATTTGAGAATTTCAATAATCAAGTTTCTTTTCTTTTGAATCTACATGTAAATTTTCTTGAGATTTTCTTTTGTCGAAAGGAATTACTGTTTTCTAAAGAATGTGTGGCAAAAGTTGAATTTTTGTTTACTTTTCATTAAATTAATTTTATGTTCGTTGAAAAAGGTTTTAAACAGATGTTACTTTTTGAATATCTCAAATATTTTCGATTTACATAGCCCCGTGCAGTCATTCATTATTTTTACATTATAGTTATTGGGAACTAATTTGAAAATTTCAAGAGATTCTAGATAATCGAGTTTCTTCCCTTTTGATTCTACATGTAAAACTTTAAAGTTATCTATTGTGAGAAAGGAATCACCGTTTTCTAGAAAATGAGTGGCAAAAGTAGAATTTAGTTTATTTTTTATGAAACTCATTTTATGTTCGTTGAACCTCGTCTTGAAGGAACGTCCTGTTTGCCCTTGTATATTTATTACTGCACGTAAAACAAGATAACTCGTTAACTCCTGATTTGTGTATGTTTGGAGTAGGGTCCTTTGCGTTAAATAATACCGATGATAATTTGTTTTGCGTTTTGAAGGCAATATTGACATCTGATTTTGAAAAACTATTGGCCACTTTTTGACTTATGCTACCATAGTACGAATAAAATAAAAAATTCATTTCTCTATCGTACTTTGGTAGCATAAGTCAAAAAGTGGCCAATAGTTTTTCAAAATCAGATGTCAATATTGCCTTCAAAACGCAAAACAAATTCTCATCGGTATTATTTAACCCAAAGGACCCTACTCCAAACATACACAAATCAGGAGTTAATGAGTTATCTTGTTTTACGTGCAGTAATAAATATACAAGGACAAACAGGACGTTCCTTCAAGACGAAGTTCAACGAACATAAAATGAGTTTCATAAAAAATCAACAAAATTCTACTTTTGCCACTCATTGTCCAGAAAACGGTCATTCCTTTTCCACAATAAATAAACTTAAAATTTTACATGTAGAATCAAAAGGGAAGAAACTCGATTATCTAGAATTTGTTGAAATTTTCGAAATAGTTCACAATAAAAATAATGGATGACTGTACGGAGCTATGTAAATCGAAAATATTTGAGATATTTAAAAAGTGACATCTGTTTAAAACCTTTTTCAACGAACATAAAATGAATTTAATGAAAAGTAAACAAAAATTCAACTTTTGCCACTCATTCTTTAGAAAACAGTAATTCCTTTCGACAAAAGAAAATCTTAAGAAAATAATACATGTAGATTCAAAAGAAAAGAAATTTGATTATTGAAATTTTCAAATTCGTTCACAATAAAAATAATAAATGACTGTATGGAGCTATGTAAATCCAAATATTTGAGATGTACAATAAAATAACGTAAAAATAATGAATGACTGTAAGGAGCTATGTAGCCCCAAAAATTATTTGAGATATTTAAATGGGTACCATCTGTTTAGCAACCTTCTTTGTCGATTGCCGACATTCCGATATCTGTTAGAAGGACCCTCTTTTTTAACCCGGTTTTTTATCACGTTCCGCTTGTAAACCTCTGTATCACTATCAGGTGTTATCTAGAATCTATTGAAATATTCAAAATATTTATCACTTTTGTTTAAATACCTCTGTACCACTGTTAGGTCTTCAGTTGTCTGATTATGGAATAGTTCATTTTCCGA
Source organism: Megalocaria dilatata (assembly GCA_034642435.1). Taxonomy (NCBI): domain Eukaryota; kingdom Metazoa; phylum Arthropoda; class Insecta; order Coleoptera; family Coccinellidae; genus Megalocaria; species Megalocaria dilatata. The sequence goes on along the minus strand of CM067862.1, from coordinate 42,370,210 downwards.
AACTCGAGTCGCAAGAAAATGTGTAATATATATTTTTGTTCGTGTCCCTGCATTCAAGAAGAGAGATAGCTCCCAGATTGAAAATTATAGACCAATTTCTATATTTTCCAATTTTGCGAAGACTAATGATGAGCTGTTATATGGAGATATGTGTTTCAGAGCCAGTTCATATTTTTCTACGGGCAGCACGGTTTTGTTACAGCAAGATCTACTATGACTAACTTGGAAACGATTGACTGTTTGGATGATGGAGGTTAGGTTGATGTGGTGTATACTGACTTAACGCGAGCTTTCAACTCTTTCGATCACGATATTTTGCTGAAGAAGATCTCATCTTTCAGTTTCAGCCCGGCATATGTGAAGCTCATACTTGGAAGATAGAATAAATTATTTCTTCTACAATGGTTAGAGATCGCTTGAGCATGCTCTTTCATGTGGAGTGCCTCAGGGATCTAGTTTGGGACCATTATTTTTTATCATGTATATAAACGATCTTTTTACTTCTCTTGAATGTTCTCTTTTAGCATTTGCCGATGACTTGAAGATTTACTTGAGAATACGCAGTCCTGATGATTTGGTGCTGCTCCAGTAAAGCTTGGATTATATTCATTGTTGGTGTTTATGCAACAAACTCATGCTGAATATGGAGAAGTGTTTCAAAATCACATTAAGTAGAAAGTCGTATCGGTTTAATTGTCATTTCAATAATTTTTGAATGAATAATGTGTATTATTTACAGATCAAAATGGGGCGCTGTTACTGACAGAATGCTTTATGAAAATAATGTATTTTACACTGGCAGAAAAACGCATACAGCCATTTTCAGAGCAATAAAAATATTCTCTCTCTCTCTGTGAGTATTCCAAATCAGTAAATTCCATTGAAAAAGGAAGCTGTTGATATAAAAAAAGGGTTTCAAAGTGTTTTTCGGAAATGGCCGCAAATCATCCACACCCAGCTGAATTCTAAAATCAAATACAGAGGTGAAGATCCCATAATTCTTACTCGGTAAAACTTCTCGACTTCCCGACCCAATTTGATGATTTATGCGGTCCAGGAACGCTGCCAAATCCGGACGCATCGATAATCCTGTCCGTCTGTTAGTACCAGACGTGGCTGACGTACATGCACTAGGCTACTATGGCGCCCAGTTGTCCCGCATTTAATCACCATATATCGAGTTTAATTCCTCAACGGTGGCTATCCATTTACATCAGGTGATTTACGGCCAGTAATATCGTGATATGCCTATATTTCGATGATGATTGGGGGAATTATTGATGTATAGAATTGTGAAGATTCGTATTTAATCGATTCGATACTCAGTTGAACGAAATTCAATTAGATTATATAAGAGATAAACTCGAATTCCCACAATTTCGATAATGAACCCTAATATTTTCTGAATGCAATGTGACTTCTTCGAGTATACAGGGTGAACTATTGGGACATAATTAATAATGTAAATACAAATACTTCGCTTAAGTTTCACTGTTTATTTCACGTCTGTTAGCATACACTGTGGTTCAACGAAATTTAACACCTAGATTTTCCGGCTTCAAAGAGAAAATGTGAAAAATCGCTGGGACCCGATTCAAGGGGAAAAAAAATTTCCGCCCTTCGCATCCTCGTAACTGTAACCCCCTAACGGGGATGAGTACAACCTTCTTATTTTGAATAGGAATAAGGGGTGTTGCGATACCTCATTTTGAAGATTATATCGAGTACTATCTGATCCTGAAATTTCTCTTCAAAATTTCTATCGATAACGAAATGACAGGTAAAATAGTGGAAGAGTACTTACTTTTGTGATTAATTTATTAATGGAAATGGGCACCATTCACTTTATGCAGTAATGTAAGTTTTGCTGAAAACGTTCACGTATGTTACTCAAGATTTCTGGTGTAATTTGACGGCATTCATTAATGATCCGAGTTCGCAAATCATCCAGTGACTCAGGCTCGGTAGCATAAATCTTGGATTTCAGGTGACCCCATAGAAAAAAGTCCAGTGGAGCCAGATCAGGTGATCTGGGTGGTCACTCAATATGTCCCTTTGTTTCAATCCAGGCGTGAGGCAAATTTTCATCTAATAACTGACGCCCGGTTGAACGGAATGAGGTGGTGCGCCATCTTGTAGGAAAATGATCGTTTGATGGTCTTCTGCATTCTCCAATATTTGCACGAGGGCTAGATAAATAGCGTTCTCCAATAGATGTAAATAAATTTGGCCAGTGAGATTACCGAGTATAAAAAAGGGCCGATTGGCCGATTGTGATTTCCATAAATACCTGCCCAAACAATTAATTTTTGGGCACGCTGAGTATGCACCTCACGAAATAATCTTGGATTTTCATCTGACCAATACCTACAGTTAGGCCGGTTTACAATGCCGTTAAGGTAAAATGAATACAGATATCGAACATGTAGTTTTGATTACCGTTATTCATTTCAATGACCAATTCACAGAACTGGAGTCGGCGATCGGGATTATCCTCACTCAGTTCCTGAACCAATCGTATCTTATTAGGATGGAATTTATGTTGTTTCATACTTTCATACTTGCTCATCGTAAGCAGCGGATACATTTTTTCCAGGATGTCGTTCGTTGAATAAAGCCGCTGCTGTTCGCGAAGAGTCGTTATTTCTAAGATATTATTTTATCATTTCAACCCTTTCTTCTATAGAATACACTCTTTTAATTATACTACAAATTTATATTCGCTTTGACACAGTTATGACATTCTTAAAAATTCACGATAGACTAAGGAAATCAAAAACATAGTCCGTCTTCTTTTTTGAACAACAAATTAATACTTTTTTGGACAAAGAATTACCAACATAACTCCTAAATACCTTTGAAATGTGTCGGATACAAATAATACTCGAGATATATTACAAATTGTCTCTTTCACTATTTTCGCTGTCATTTCATTGTCGATAGTTATTTTGGAGCGAAATTTTAGGATCAGATAGTACTCGAAAAGATCCTCAAAATGAGGTATCGCAACACCCCCATCCCTATTCAAAATCAAGGGGTTGTGCTTACCCCCGTAAGGGGGTTGAAGTTACGTTGATGAAAAAAGCGGAAAAGTTGTTCTCCCTCGAATCAGAAACTGACAGGTCCGAGCGATTTTGCACATTTTCATTTTGAAGTCGGAAAATCGAGGTGTTTAGTTTTCGTTGGACCAGCCTGTATATGTTTCGAATAAACTAATTCGGCTGATCTGTACCAAAAATCATTGAACTCCAGTTGGTCATTTGTTATTGGTAAATGCCTTCTGTGTGCTAAAAAAAATTCCAAACTGTTCTAAAGGTTCATTCCTCTGCTTTTATTACCTACGTGTAAGATCTCAGTTTTACTCAAATCTATGAAATGATTTTTATTTATACAATGTTCAGAAAAACCAGCTGCAAACTTAAGTAAATGTTTTACGTGTTCAATGCCTCTTCTAGTTCTGTACGCTTATAAAATGAGCTGCATTCTGCATTCTTCTCCAGAGTTCGTCTCGCGAATTAATTTCATGGGCATAAACTTAAAACTTTATATGTCCAAAAATATAAGAAACGAGAGGGTTGTAATCAGGACTTCTTGCTGGCCATTCAAAATGACTTCCTCTGGTAATCCGAATCGATGAGGAAATATGTCACCTAGATGATTTCTAACAATTTAATGGAAAATGGGTTGGATCTCCATCCTGAATAAACTATATTCCTTTCACATCTAGAGACAATTCGTCCAAAATATCACTTGAAGTATTTTTCGAAGAATAAATGAGAATTTGGAGGAAGAACATATGGCCATAGCAGTTGTTCGCCTATAACATAACACCAAACATTCAATTCGAACTCATCTCTTTCTTAAACAGTTGTGACTGCTTCTCCAATAAAATACGGTCTGGTAAAAGCAGCTTCATCGGTGCATTATTCATAAGTTATTGGCATACCGTAGTTTATGATTTTGTTTATGATATTAATATTCACCATTTTGGAAAAGAATTTTTGATATTTCCCTATTTTGTTCAAGCGTCAATCAACCCATTTCGTGAATTTCAAACATTAAGCTAAATTTTTGTCAAAAAACGAATGACAAAAGTGTTACCAGACTCGAAATAACCACTTCTTCAAAATGCAAACTCTAGATGGCCCAGCCTTTATAAGCAACGGATGCTCAATATGTACCGGGTGTAATTTTTAGGGTGATAAAACTTTCGATAGGGATAACTGTGATTTGACAGAAGGTAGAAGCCATGTTGTTTTGACATTTCTGTTCAGTAAGCATTGACAAATTATCATGGATAGATCACGCCGCAACAACGTTTACAAATTGTTGAAATTTATTTCCAAAATCAGTTTTTCTATCGATCATGTCTCGCATAAGGCTCTTCTGAATAAGGTATCTTCGTATGGTTTTCCCTAGAGTTACTGCAATTGGATGAACAGTTTCCTCATCAACAGGAACATTCATGTGGTCGTGAATGGTGTCGGTTTCCGCGGTTTCAACGTGAACGCTGGAGTGCCCCAAGGCGACTGCCAATCATATTGTGAGCTTCGTGCTGTTGTCTTCTTTCATCTGTGACAAACTTTTCAATACCGTTGAGTCTCAGCTCCATAGATGCGAGTAAATCGATTCCCTGAACGAAGATCTTAAAAAGATGAACAAATGGAGTCAACGGTATTTGGTGCAATTCAGTACCTCAAAGACCCACACAGCAACTTTTCCTCGGAATACTAAGTTCGTGATTCTGATTTTATGATGGAAAACCAGATGGTTCAGCTAATAAGTTGGAATATTCAAGGCTAGGAGGTCAGGTTCTTCTGCTGTATGAAGCCCAGATTAGACCAGGACTCGAATATTCTTTTATGTTAAGAGCTCAGTATCCAAGCGTTCGTTACAATTTTTGGCTTCCATCCAGAAAAGAGTAGTATGACTGCTTGACTGCTCAACTATAACAGTCAGTTTGCAGTCGTTAGAACATAGAAGGAGAGTTGCCGACTTGTGCCTATGCTATAGGTATCATCACGGTCGATGCTCCACGCCACTGAATGAAATGATGCCACCTGCCGCTAGATTCGTATGGGGTACAAGGGCTATGCAACAAGCACATCCCTCTCTGCAGTTGATATAACAACTCTGAGAACTTATGTTTATCAGGAGTCCTTTTTCCACTGAACTGGTCAGTTGCGGAACAAGCTTCGAGCTGCTGTGTTTTCTTCCTCATATAATTTTCACAAACATTAGACACAACTTGTAATTCACAGTTAAAAATGTAGAAACATTACTAAAGTCGGGTCACATGTACCTATACAGGTTACGAAAATCATTTACGGAATATAGGATTTTCCAAGCGATAACAAGTGAAGCCAGTCACTCAGCACAAGAATATCTTCATTATGAATTATAAATAAGAACGACGAATATTCCACTGGACTGCTCTTTGAATATTTCCATACCCCTTCCGACTGCCCAGAGTGGGGAAGTATTAATCGCTCTGTATCAGCGTGGTGATATCAGTCAGATCCACGTCTAGTGTTGACTACGTAAGTCCATGATGATGATGGAAAGACAAACGGAAAATAGTTCTTTCTTGAAGAATGTAATTTTCATTGATGAGTCAGCATTTTATTTGGAAAAGAAACATAATCCATCCGTTGTACGATATTGGTCTCGAGAGAATCAGCACCAGAGTGTATCCTAAAAAACTCAAAATTTGGACAGGCATCTTAGGAGCTTTCGTCATTGGTCCCTTTTTTATCGATGGAAACCTAAATGCGGCCAAATATTTAGAGCTCTTACAAACTCGAATTATTTCTGTAGTTCGTCAGCTTCCTATCAATTTTAAGGACATTTGGTTTCAACAGGATGGCTGCCGAAGTCATAACTCACGAGAAGTGGCACGGTTTCTCCAAAACATATTTCCTGATCGAGTAATATCTACGAATGGTACAATTTCGTGGCCCCCCAGATCACTAGATTTATCCCCAAGTGATTTTTTCTATGGAAATATCTGAAAGCATCTATCTATGGACATGACTTCGGCAAAGCTTCAGATCTTCTTGAATTAAGCATGAAAATTATTCAACTTTGTGGCAACATTGAGCCAAATCTTCTCAGAAATGAGATTATCTCTGTATAAAAGATTTGGCTATTGTTCAGCTCAACAAGGTGCATTATTTGAACCCTTAGTACATTGAATTTGTGAGCTTCTGTTTCGAAGTCAGTGGTTTTCTTATGAATTTTAGAATTTATTTTATTTTATCAGAATTCATTTTAGGTTCGTGGAATTTATTTTATTTTAAAATTCGTTATGAAGAAAAAAGATCCAACTGCTTCAAGAACTAAAGCCACTCGACCATAATAAGAGTAGTTTGTTTGCTGATTGGGCCCTAGAACAGCTTGAAGTTGATCCACTTTTTAATCGCAAAATTGTGTATAAGGATGAAGCTCATTTCTGGTTGAACGGCTATGTAAACAAGCAAAATTGCCGTAAAACAGTGAAAACAATCCTCAAGAAGTTCTGCAAGTTCCATTGCAACCTGAAAAATGCACTGTTTGGCGTGCTTTACACGCTGGAGGCATCATCGGTCTATATTTCTTTAAAAACGATGCTGGAGCTAATGTTACAGTGAATGGTGCTCGTTATCAATCAATTATTTGTTTCAAAATTTGAATGGTATCGACCCAGAAGTGTTTTAGTTCCAACATTCCGTAACAATTGATTTATTGAAAGAAAGATTTGGCGATAACATTATTTCGAGAAATGGTCCAATTAATTGGCCTCCAAGATCATGCGACATAACTCCACTGGATTATTTTCTTTGTAGTTATGTCAAGTCATTGATTTATGCTGATAAACCAGAAACAATAGACGCTTTGAAAGCCAACATAACTTGTGTTATTGATGAAATAAGGCCTGAATTACTCGAAAGAGTGGTCCAAAATTGGTATGGTCGAATGCGGTTCCTCGGAGCTAGTCGTGGACGAAAATTATTTTTAAAACATAAATGTCATAAAATCATCTTTCAAATAAAAAAAATTGGCTTCAATCTTAATTTAAATGTGTTTTATTACAATTTAAAGTTCTATCACTTGATACAAAATGGCGAATGCGCAATCATCTTTAGTGTTCCTGAATATGAGAACTTCAGTTCTATTTTATTGAGATTAGTTACAGAACAAAAAATTTATTCTATTTCTTCAGATAAGTTAGGAAAAAGAATTTAACAAAATAAACCATTTTAAAAATATTGTTTCTGTTAAAGTTGTAGGACATGGCTCTAATCATCCCTCAATATCATGGAAACTAAACGAGATATCAACATTCTAGAACATGACACGACGACGTTATGATTAAACTAATGCAAGGCATAAACAATCAGAATTGACGCTTAATTCAAAAAGTCTGGTATACTTTTGAACATGCCTAGAGTTATTGCTATTTCAACACTTGATCATTGTCAACGAAATAAACCCTCTTGGGGCGAAATAATGAGGTGAAGGAAGAACGCAACATAATAAAAAAATCAAAACTTCATCTTGATCCTCTCAAAAACTCTGCCACCGTCTACTTTTTCATCTCCCAACATTCCTTGTTAAATCGAGTGTCGCTTTCTCGCCTCACAATGTGTATTCATTACGAAACTTGGTCCATTCGAACTTAAACACAACTTCAGGAACACTTTCAAACTCATTTAGGAACTTCTTCTGGTCGACATTTAACGGGCACGGAATTTCCCGAACTTTCCTCCGCGATAATCCCATTTGGACGGACGGTGAAAACTCGGGAAATCACGTATTTTCTCTTCTTTTTCCCGCGTAATCCGCGTCTAAAAAGACTCAGAAATTTATTACCGTCGTCAGATTTGAATATTTCATGCGGCCGGAGGCGTACCGAGAAACGGAAGAATAAAGTGGGCTCAAGAGGAGATCCCTGCGGTTCACCGCCAGATAATGACAGGTCGTTTGTTTGTCCTGACGGTCGAGTGAACTTTGAAGGATCGTGAGGGATGTGAATTGGGAGATGAATGAATCCGTGAGCTGCGATCTGGATGCGAATGAGGTTTACTGCAGTTCTACAGACTGTTTGCTGGCTGGATTTAATTTTATTTGAATATTTGGGTATTGAGTTACCTTTCTCGTATGCTATATAACATATGTAAGGGATTCTTACAAATTAATTGACTGATTTCGACTGATATAATCGGCTGCAATAAGAATTACATTTATATTCGATTAGAAGGTTAGAAATAGATAGACGTAAGCAACGCAAAATGGATTCGATAGACAATAACGACGTAAGACAGAGTAAACAAATGTAAAACACGCAAAACGTAACTTGATAAAAGCCAGAGTTAAGTGTTGGGCGTTCGACAATCAAAAAACTTCTTGACGATTGCGGAAAAAAACTACAATTATTTAGAAAATACAACTAGGTTTTCACTTGAATACCATGATCGCATATAATAATATTCAAGTCGTATATGGTAATTTCCAATACTGAAGTCAAATTTTTTAGTTGATATAGCTTGTTTTCTCTTTTCAGTTAACTTTGGTTTTTAATTCCTTCAAGTTACCCTTATTGAATACTGATTTTTTCAGATGAGTAATTATTTTACCAAGTTTATTGTATCCTAGGTCCAGATATATAACGCCGTGTCTTTTCCTACTTCCACGTCTTAATTTTGTCTTCCATTTCTCACATCCATTTTACATAGTTTTATGTCTTTTACGTCAGTATACTCCGTTTTGAGTCGCTGATTTATTTTCAACCTCCGGAATAAGTCCACGATTTTCACCTCCAACTTTTACTTCACCTCCTCTTATGTCCAATTGCATTATTCAGGGGATTATAGGAATCTACTCTCAAATATTTCAAATTATTGGAAATAATTGAAGATGTATGGTTCGAGTTCACTAGCCCCTAATAAATAGCACTTTTTTCTGAAAAGCGTCTCCCAAACTATCCACCCAAAGAAAGTGTAACATTATGAATTGAAATCACACTTCACATCTGACAGAAGACGTTTAACTAAACAATACTTGAGCATGTGTAGATCTCCTAGATTTATAGTCGCTTGTCCCTTATTAAAACCTTCCTTTTTTTAAGTATTCAACGCACAAGCCGTTTTGCTTCAAACAATATATCAGATTTTTTTTTAGAGTGATAAAACTTTAAATTGAAATAAAACACATTTGAATTAAGATTGAAGCTATTTTTTTTTATTTGAAAGATAATTTTATGCCATTTATATTTTAAAAATGATTTCCGACATATGTCCACGACGATTAGGTAGGAGGAACCGCATTCGAACAGACCAAATTTGGACCACTTTTTCGAGTAATTCAGGCCTTATTTCATCAATAACACGAGTTATGTTGGCTTCTAAAGCGTCTATTCTTTCTTGTTTATAAGCATAAACCAATGACTTAACATAACCCCAAAGAAAATAATCCAGTGCAGTTATGTCGCATGATCTTGGAGGCCAGTTGATTGGACTATTTCTCGAAATAATGCTATCGCTAAATCTTCCTTTCAATAAATCAATTGTTACGGTAGCAGCATGAGGTGTAGCACCATCTTGCTGGAACCAAAACTGTTCTGGGTCGATATCATTCAAATGTTGAAACAAATAATCATTGATCATCGATCTGTAACGAGCACAATTCATTGTAACATTAGCTCCAGCATCGTTTTTAAAGAAATATGGACCGATGATGCTTCCAGCGTGTAAAGCACATCATACAGTGCATTTTTCAGGATTCAATGGAACCTGCAGAATTTCTTTGAGTATTGTTTTCACTCCATATACGGCAATTTTGCTTGTTTACATAGCCGTTCAACCAGAAATGAGCTTCATCACTAAACACAATTGTACGATAAAAAGTGGATCAATTTCAATCTGTTCTAGGGCCCAATCAGCAAACAAACGACTCTTATTATGGCTAAGTGGCTTTAGTTCTTGAACCAGTTTGATCTTGTATGGGTGTAGAACAAGATCTTTACGCAACATTTTCAATTTGATGTATACACAGAGTCCAACTTGTTATGAACGTCGACGAATAGACAAATCTGGATCATCATTAACACTATGACTTACAACAGCGATATTTTCTTCTGTACCTATAGTTCTTTGTCTTGTTGTTGTTGATGCATCGAGCAGAGAAAATGTTGTCCGAAATCTATCGATAGTTCGACGAATAAGCTGCTCTGATGGACGATTATGTAAACCAAAAATTTCACGAAGTGCTCTATTAGTTTGGCGAATAGAATACTGATTCTTAAAATAAATTTCAACTATTTGTAAACGTTGTTGCGTCGTAAGTCTTCACATGGTAATTAGTCAATGCTTACTGAACAGAAATGTCAAACAACATAGCTTCTACCTTCGGTTAAATCACAGTTATCCCTATCGAAAGTTCTAGCACTCTAAAAAAACGTTATAATTTTCCAGTTCAGATTCTTTCAGGTTCTTGCATTTTCAAATAGTTCGAGAAATATATATGTTTTTGAGAGCAATGTTTATTTGCTAACATCATTTCTTATTATTCTTATTACTTATCGATGAAGGTACATATATTCTGTGAGAATTTTTGATTTTCGCAACACTTATTCTTATTGATCTTCATAAGAAGTAAATGAAGGTGAAAATAACCAACACCTTCCGAATTTTTCAACGAATTAGTAATGAAGGTTGGCCATCTAGAGTGTGCATTTTAAACTGTTGATTATAACGAATCTGGCGACTTCTGTTATTCGTGTTGCGACAAAAAGTTAGTTTAACATTCGAAATTAATGAAATGGATCGATTTACGCTTGAAACAAATTGTTTTTTTTAACGTCCAAATAATTCTGCTGGCGTAGTATTGTCGAAGGAATAATTTCATTGTTACCAGTTCGCCATTCAGCTGCTCACTAACGTGTCTTATTGCAAGGTTTAAGAGGAATTAAAATTACTTCCGAAACCTCAAATAACGATAAATTTTTATTGCGTCGATGCGTTGTTTGCAAGGCATTAATCAAGTGAGTTATTTGCAATTTAGCTTTGTTTGTATTCTAGGTTAATAACATCATCTGATAGCCATCAAGCTTTGTCCCAGATTGTCCTATTTTTATCTCCAGGATGTAGTGGTATTGATTTGTCCTTGAACCATTTTCAGCTGGATGTTTTTGGATGCTCCAATGAGTCAGTTTCCACTCGATAAAATGTTAATTGTTCAGAATACACGGATAATATCGATTTTGGAATATTGGCGGAAAGAAGGGAGTTTTCGTGTGTTGAAAATCATTGGTTGCCATTGAATCATACATCGCTTTTACCCTATTCAGGAGGGATATTTGTATTGAAACAATACCCTACAATTGTAAGCAATTTGGCATTCTTAACTGTCATAATGATATTATGAATTTCTCGGTCATCTAGTATTATATATCGGGTGTTTTTTTAGATAAAAATAACCGTGATTTGACGGAAGGTAGAAGCCATATTGTTTTGACATTTCTGTTCAGTAAGCATTGACGAATTATTATGGAAAGACTCACACCGCAACAACTTTTACAAATTGTTGGAATTTATTTTGAAAATCAGTGTTCTATTCGCCAAACTTATAGAGCACTTCGTAAAATTTATGGTTTACATGATCGTCCATCAGAGCAGCTTATTCGTCGAACTATCGATACATTTCAGACAACATTGTTTCTACTCGATGCAACAACAACAACAAGGCGAAAAACTGTACGTACAGAAGAAAATATCGCTGCTGTAAGTCATAGTGTTAATGATGATCCAGATTCGTCTATTCGTCGACGTTCACAACAAGTTGGACTCTGTGCATCCACCACATGGATAATTTTGCATAAAGATCTTGGTCTTCACCCATACAGTACCCAACTGGTTCAAGAACTAAAGCCACTTGACCATATTAAGCGTCATTTGTTTGCTGATTGGGCCCTAGAACAGTTTGTAGTTGATCCAATTTTTCATCGTAAAATTGTGTTTAGTGATGAAGCTCATTTATGGTTGAACGGCTATGTAAACAAGCAAAATTACCGTATATGGAATGAAATCAATCCTCAAGACATTCTGCGGGTCCCATTGCATCCTGAAAAATGCATTGTATGGTGTGATTTACACGCTGAAGTCATCATCGGTCCATATTTATTTAATGTTACAGTGAATGGTGCTCGTTACAGATCGATGCTCAATGATTATTTGTTGATGAATTAAACTTATACTGTTGCAAATCAAGATAAATTTCTTTCAAATGAAGACTACAGACAAACATCGATATTTTGACAAGCAGAATTTAGAAAACTGTTTTCAGAAATGGTTCGAGACTCATTTTCACCAAAATTTGAATATCAAAACATATTTAATCTATTAGTCTTCTACAATTTTAATTTCAAAAAAATTTCATTCAAAAAACTTTAAGGGTATTGTAAGGGCTGTTTGTTGATGAATTAAACTTATATTGTTGCAAATCAAGATAAATTTCTTTCAAATGAAGACTACATAGAAAACATCGATACTTTGACAAGCAGAATTTAGAAAACTGTTTTCAGAAATGGTTCGAGACTCATCTTCACCAAAATTTGAATATCAAAACAGTTATGATCTGTTATTATTCTACAATTTTAATTTCAATAAAAATTTTATTCAAAAAACTTTTAGAATTAAATTAATATCTACAATATTTATAATTTATATTTAATAGTCGTATATAATCAAAACTCAATATATAATGTCGAATGGAATAAATTAACCAACAGATATAAAAAATTCATTAAAATTAATAAATTAATATTTAAATGAGACAAAATTTTGTTTCTGATCTTACCATTAAGAACACCAATTGCCTTTTAAAAACATAAACACAACTTAAGGACTTCTCAAAAAATATAATTTATTTGAAATATTTAATATATTTAAATATTGAAATAAGTTAATTCAAAAATCTCTCAAAACATGGACTATATCTTCAAAAAACAATTATAATATTTGATGTATTTAAATATTCAAATAAGTTAATTCAGAGATCTCTCAAAACTTGGACTATATCTTCAAAAAACAATTATAATTCGGGTAATATCTTCGTCGGCCCTAAATAATATTCCAAATACCAAGATCAAAGAACTATCACTATATCTCACCTCACACGTGTTTAACAGGATGATTGCTTCAAACAGACTGAGTTTAAAATTCAAGAAGGTCTTTGTTCTTAGCAAAATCACAGAAAAGTGTAAGGTGTTTTTAAGGTTATATTTAAATCATTGACATTCCATAATGAGATTCATTAAAGCCTAAATATAATTATATATAATATATATTAAATATATATAATTATATTTAGGCTTTAATAAATCTCATTTTGGAATTTCAATGATTTATATATAACCTTAAAAACACCTTACACTTTTTTGTGATTTTGCTAAGAACATAGACCTTCTTGAATTTTAAACTTGGTCTGTTTGAAGCAATCATCCTGTTAAACACGTGTGAGGTGAGATATAGTGATAGTTCTTTGATCTTGGTATTTGGAATATTATTTAGGGCCGACGAAGAGATTACCAGAATTATAATTGTTTTTTGAAGATATAGTCCATGTTTTGAGAGATCTCTGAATTAACTTATTTGAATATTTAAATACATCAAATATTTCAAATAAATTATATTTTTTGAGAAGTCCTTAAGTTGTGTTTATGTTTTTAAAAGGCAATTGGTGTTCTTAATGGTAAGATCAGAAACAAAATTTTGTCTCCTTTAAATATTTATTTATTAATTTTAATGACTTTTTTATATCTGTTGGTTTGTTTATTCCATTTGTCATTATATAATGAGTTTTGTTTATATACGTCTATTAAATATAAGCAGTGCTTATTGTAGACATAAATTTAATTCTGAAAGTTTTTTGAATAAAAATTTGTTTGGAATTAAAATTGTAGAAGACTGACAGATTAAATCTGTTTCGATATTCAGATTTTCAAATAGTGTGGTGATTTTACCAAAGGCACTTCAAAATTATTGTACCACAAAACAGAGGTGGGAAAAATGTATAAACAGCAATTGACATTGTTTAGAATGAGATATTTTTATCATCTCCAAAAAGCAAACGCGTAATTTTCACAAAAAAAATTCAATTTCATTCTCCTTCTGTTGTTTAAATGATCTCAATCTACAGGATGTTCCTAAATTGGAGGTACAAACGACCAATTTCAAGAAAAAAACATGGGACCGCAAAAGTTTCGTTTTCGAGATATGTTGAAAGTTTTTTTTCTAAAACTTCGACTAAAATTTGTCATAGTTACTAAAATTTAGAGTTTACACCATGTGACATACCAATTTCGATTGCAAATCTTCAGAGTGATTTTTTTTGGAACACTGTCCCCTGTTATACTCCAGAACATTTTTCTGTCGTCCAACTGTTTGAAAGTTTGAAAAGATGTAAAAAGAAGTTGTGTTGTTACACTTAACTCTATGTTCTCTTATAGATTTGTCGTATCTGCTACCGATTTTGAGAAAAAAAATTTTAATCATTCTATTGGAATCCTCAGAAACATCCAGATTGTCATAAATATCCAATAAGTAACATAACATATACTTTATTCTCATAATCAACGCAATCATACGAACGAAAAGAGAAAAACGTCAAAAATATCACAACTTTAACAGGATCTGAAAGAATATTCCATAAATTGTGGTTCACGAATCACAAACTTTGCATTGAAACCTTCAACAATAGATATAAACTTTTCAGTAACATTATTCCCTGAGAGAATATTAATACTGAAGTCACCCGAAATTATGAATTTACATGAATCTCTTGTGTTTATCTACTTACCTCCAGAGAAGTATAACGATCTCAATCTCCAACTGCTTGGCAGAAAGTTCCGTTTCAAGCTGCGTTGGCAGGATTGGATTCAGATCATCCTGTATAGATGCCAACCTCAGGGCGGTTAAAACTTTGGCCGTATCATTTCTCCAGCCCCAATCGACTTCCCTTTGTGTGATCAACCACGATAGAGCTTTCTGGACGCTGGTCTCGAATTCTGGATACTCGCTTGAATACTTGATGCCCTCTGTAGTTGCTTGAAAACAAAGGTAAATTTCACCCTGATTTCAGTCTCGAAATTTTTAGAATTACTGTGTTAGATTGATACAATCTGAAATGGTTATAGTGGCAACACTGTATACTATTTTAGACATGTGCCATGTCTTTTGTGTTATTATTATAATATTATTATTCTATTATAATATTAGGTTATACCATTTTACCATGGAAAGAAACACGTTTCAACAACGTTAAGAAATTGTTGTATTATTTTATCGAAATCATTTATGAAAACTGAGAAATTTAAGTCGAACTCATGGTATCCGAACAGTTTCGTGTGATTTTCGAACATCAAAACAGATTGAATCTGCCAGTCTTCTACAATTTTAATTTCAAAAAAATTTTCATTCAAAAACTTTTAGAATTGAATTAATTTCATATAAGCACGGCTCATATTTAATAGACGTATAAAATCAAAACTCAATATACAATATCAAATGGAATAAATAACTCAACAAATATAATTGTAAAATTGAGAAAGGCTTTTCACTTAATAGAAGAAATATAACAAAATTTGAATATCAAAACAGATCTAATCTGTTAGTCTTTTGAAATGAAAATTGTTGAAGACTAACAGATTAAATCTGTTTTGATATTTAATTTCAAATAAATATAATTGTCAATTAAAATAATTTTTTTTTTCATTTTATTCCATTTGACATTATATATTGAGTTTTGATTATATACGTCTATTAAATGTAAGCAGTGCTTGTTGTAGACATAAATTTAATTCTAAAAGTGTTTGAATAAAAATTTTCTGAAATTAAAATTGTAGAAGACAAACATATTTCAATATGTTTTAATATTCAAGTTTTGTTATATTTCTTCTATCAAGTAAAAGGCCTTTCTATTCTATTTTATTTTACATATAATATATAATTATATTTTGGCTTCAATAAATCTCATTATGGAATGTCAATGAATTTAAATAAACCTTAAAATAACTCACACTGTTCTTTGATTTTGTTAGAACATAGACCAATCTTGAATTATATAGTTGATCTGTGTTTCGAAGCTTTATCCTTTTAACACGTGAGAGATATAGGTTAGTTTTTTGATTTTGATATTTGGAATATTAAATGAGGACTGAAGACGGGATTGCTTAGAATTATATTTGTTTTTTGAAGATATAGTGCACATTTTTTAGAGATTTTTGAAATAACTTATTCGAATATTTAAATATATTAAATATTTCAAATAAATTATTTTCTTTGATTAGTCCTTGAGTTGTGTTCATGTTTTTAAAAGGCAACTGGTGTTCTTAAAGGTAAGACCAGAAACAAAATTTTGTCTCCTTTAAATATTTATTTATTAATTTTAATTACTTTCGTATATCTGTTGGGTTATTTATTCCATTTGACATTATATATTGAGTTTTGATTATATACGTCTATTAAATGTAAGCAGTGCTTGTTGTAGACATAAATTTAATTCTAAAAGTTTTTGAATAAAAATTTTTTGAAATTAAAATTGTAGAAGACAAACATATTTTAATTTGTTTTGATATTCAAATTTTGTTATATTTCTTCTATCAAGTAAAAGGCCTTTCTATTCAATTTTAATTGAAATAAATAAATAAATATTTGAAGGAGACAAAATTTTGTTTCTGATTATGAAAATTAATTCCTTTTCAAAAATACAAAACATAACTTGAGGACTTCTCAGAAAATATAATTTATTTGAAATATTCAATATATTTGAATAAGTTCATTCAAAAATCTTTTAAAACATTCATTATATCTTATTGTTTTTTGAAGATATAATGCATCTTTTGAGAGATTTTTGAATAACCTTTTTTTAATATTTGAATATATTGAATATTTCAAACAAATTATATTTTCTGAGAAGTCCTCAAATTATGTTTTGTATTTTTGAAAAGGATTTGGTTTTCATAATAATGGTAAGATCAGAAACAAAATTTTCTCTCCTTCATATATTTTTTTAACAAAATTTGAATATCAAAACAAATTGAAATATGTTTATCTTCTACAATTTTAATTTCCAAAAGAATTTTTTATTCAAAAACTTTTAGAATTAAATTAATGTCTAAAACAAGCACCGCTTACATTTAATAGACGTATATAATCAAAACTCAATATACAATGTCAAATGAAATAAATAACCCAGCAGATATACGAAAGTAATTAAAATTAATAAATAAATATTCAAACGAGACAAAATTTTGTTTCTGGTCTTATCTTAAGAAATACTACTTGCCTTATAAAAACATGAACACACTTGAAGGACTTCCCAAAGAATATAATTTATTTGAAATATTTAATACATTTAAATATTCGAACAAATTATTTCAAAAAACTCTAAAAAATGTGCACTATATTTTCAAAAAAACAAATATACTTCTAGATAATCCCTTCATCAGCCGTTATTAATACTCCAAATATCAAAATCAAAAACATAACCTACATCACTCACGTGTTAAAAGACTTAAGCTTCGAACTACAGATCAACTATATATTCAAGATTGATCTATGTTCTAACAAAATCAAAGAAACAAAGTGAGTTATTTTAAGGTCTACCTAAATCCATTGACACCGTATAAAGAAATTTATTGAAGCCAAAATATAATTATATATTATATATAAAATAAAATAGAAAGGCTTTTTACTTGATAGAAGAAATATAACAAAATTTGAATATCAAAACAAATTGAAATATGTTTATCTTCTACAATTTTAATTTCCAAAAGAATTTTTTATTCAAAAACTTTTAGAATTAAATTAATGTCTAAAACAAGCACCGCTTACATTTAATAGACGTATATAATCAAAACTCAATATACAATGTCAAATGAAATAAATAACCCAGCAGATATACGAAAGTAATTAAAATTAATAAATAAATATTCAAACGAGACAAAATTTTGTTTCTGGTCTTATCTTAAGAAATACTACTTGCCTTATAAAAACATGAACACACTTGAAGGACTTCCCAAAGAATATAATTTATTTGAAATATTTAATACATTTAAATATTCGAACAAATTATTTCAAAAAACTCTAAAAAATGTGCACTATATTTTCAAAAAAACAAATATACTTCTAGATAATCCCTTCATCAGCCGTTATTAATACTCCAAATATCAAAATCAAAAACATAACCTACATCACTCACGTGTTAAAAGACTTAAGCTTCGAACTACAGATCAACTATATATTCAAGATTGATCTATGTTCTAACAAAATCAAAGAAACAAAGTGAGTTATTTTAAGGTCTACCTAAATCCATTGACACCGTATAAAGAAATTTATTGAAGCCAAAATATAATTATATATTATATATAAAATAAAATAGAAAGGCTTTTTACTTGATAGAAGAAATATAACAAAATTTGAATATCAAAACAAATTGAAATATGTTTATCTTCTACAATTTTAATTTCCAAAAGAATTTTTTATTCAAAAACTTTTAGAATTAAATTAATGTCTAAAACAAGCACCGCTTACATTTAATAGACGTATATAATCAAAACTCAATATACAATGTCAAATGAAATAAATAACCCAGCAGATATACGAAAGTAATTAAAATTAATAAATAAATATTCAAACGAGACAAAATTTTGTTTCTGGTCTTATCTTAAGAAATACTACTTGCCTTATAAAAACATGAACACACTTGAAGGACTTCCCAAAGAATATAATTTATTTGAAATATTTAATACATTTAAATATTCGAACAAATTATTTCAAAAAACTCTAAAAAATGTGCACTATATTTTCAAAAAAACAAATATACTTCTAGATAATCCCTTCATCAGCCGTTATTAATACTCCAAATATCAAAATCAAAAACATAACCTACATCACTCACGTGTTAAAAGACTTAAGCTTCGAACTACAGATCAACTATATATTCAAGATTGATCTATGTTCTAACAAAATCAAAGAAACAAAGTGAGTTATTTTAAGGTCTACCTAAATCCATTGACACCGTATAAAGAAATTTATTGAAGCCAAAATATAATTATATATTATATATAAAATAAAATAGAAAGGCTTTTTACTTGATAGAAGAAATATAACAAAATTTGAATATCAAAACAAATTGAAATATGTTTATCTTCTACAATTTTAATTTCCAAAAGAATTTTTTATTCAAAAACTTTTAGAATTAAATTAATGTCTAAAACAAGCACCGCTTACATTTAATAGACGTATATAATCAAAACTCAATATACAATGTCAAATGAAATAAATAACCCAGCAGATATACGAAAGTAATTAAAATTAATAAATAAATATTCAAACGAGACAAAATTTTGTTTCTGGTCTTATCTTAAGAAATACTACTTGCCTTATAAAAACATGAACACACTTGAAGGACTTCCCAAAGAATATAATTTATTTGAAATATTTAATACATTTAAATATTCGAACAAATTATTTCAAAAAACTCTAAAAAATGTGCACTATATTTTCAAAAAAACAAATATACTTCTAGATAATCCCTTCATCAGCCGTTATTAATACTCCAAATATCAAAATCAAAAACATAACCTACATCACTCACGTGTTAAAAGACTTAAGCTTCGAACTACAGATCAACTATATATTCAAGATTGATCTATGTTCTAACAAAATCAAAGAAACAAAGTGAGTTATTTTAAGGTCTACCTAAATCCATTGACACCGTATAAAGAAATTTATTGAAGCCAAAATATAATTATATATTATATATAAAATAAAATAGAAAGGCTTTTTACTTGATAGAAGAAATATAACAAAATTTGAATATCAAAACAAATTGAAATATGTTTATCTTCTACAATTTTAATTTCCAAAAGAATTTTTTATTCAAAAACTTTTAGAATTAAATTAATGTCTAAAACAAGCACCGCTTACATTTAATAGACGTATATAATCAAAACTCAATATACAATGTCAAATGAAATAAATAACCCAGCAGATATACGAAAGTAATTAAAATTAATAAATAAATATTCAAACGAGACAAAATTTTGTTTCTGGTCTTATCTTAAGAAATACTACTTGCCTTATAAAAACATGAACACACTTGAAGGACTTCCCAAAGAATATAATTTATTTGAAATATTTAATACATTTAAATATTCGAACAAATTATTTCAAAAAACTCTAAAAAATGTGCACTATATTTTCAAAAAAACAAATATACTTCTAGATAATCCCTTCATCAGCCGTTATTAATACTCCAAATATCAAAATCAAAAACATAACCTACATCACTCACGTGTTAAAAGACTTAAGCTTCGAACTACAGATCAACTATATATTCAAGATTGATCTATGTTCTAACAAAATCAAAGAAACAAAGTGAGTTATTTTAAGGTCTACCTAAATCCATTGACACCGTATAAAGAAATTTATTGAAGCCAAAATATAATTATATATTATATATAAAATAAAATAGAAAGGCTTTTTACTTGATAGAAGAAATATAACAAAATTTGAATATCAAAACAAATTGAAATATGTTTATCTTCTACAATTTTAATTTCCAAAAGAATTTTTTATTCAAAAACTTTTAGAATTAAATTAATGTCTAAAACAAGCACCGCTTACATTTAATAGACGTATATAATCAAAACTCAATATACAATGTCAAATGAAATAAATAACCCAGCAGATATACGAAAGTAATTAAAATTAATAAATAAATATTCAAACGAGACAAAATTTTGTTTCTGGTCTTATCTTAAGAAATACTACTTGCCTTATAAAAACATGAACACACTTGAAGGACTTCCCAAAGAATATAATTTATTTGAAATATTTAATACATTTAAATATTCGAACAAATTATTTCAAAAAACTCTAAAAAATGTGCACTATATTTTCAAAAAAACAAATATACTTCTAGATAATCCCTTCATCAGCCGTTATTAATACTCCAAATATCAAAATCAAAAACATAACCTACATCACTCACGTGTTAAAAGACTTAAGCTTCGAACTACAGATCAACTATATATTCAAGATTGATCTATGTTCTAACAAAATCAAAGAAACAAAGTGAGTTATTTTAAGGTCTACCTAAATCCATTGACACCGTATAAAGAAATTTATTGAAGCCAAAATATAATTATATATTATATATAAAATAAAATAGAAAGGCTTTTTACTTGATAGAAGAAATATAACAAAATTTGAATATCAAAACAAATTGAAATATGTTTATCTTCTACAATTTTAATTTCCAAAAGAATTTTTTATTCAAAAACTTTTAGAATTAAATTAATGTCTAAAACAAGCACCGCTTACATTTAATAGACGTATATAATCAAAACTCAATATACAATGTCAAATGAAATAAATAACCCAGCAGATATACGAAAGTAATTAAAATTAATAAATAAATATTCAAACGAGACAAAATTTTGTTTCTGGTCTTATCTTAAGAAATACTACTTGCCTTATAAAAACATGAACACACTTGAAGGACTTCCCAAAGAATATAATTTATTTGAAATATTTAATACATTTAAATATTCGAACAAATTATTTCAAAAAACTCTAAAAAATGTGCACTATATTTTCAAAAAAACAAATATACTTCTAGATAATCCCTTCATCAGCCGTTATTAATACTCCAAATATCAAAATCAAAAACATAACCTACATCACTCACGTGTTAAAAGACTTAAGCTTCGAACTACAGATCAACTATATATTCAAGATTGATCTATGTTCTAATAAAATCAAAGAAACAAAGTGAGTTATTTTAAGGTCTACCTAAATCCATTGACACCGTATAAAGAAATTTATTGAAGCCAAAATATAATTATATATTATATATAAAATAAAATAGAAAGGCTTTTTACTTGATAGAAGAAATATAACAAAATTTGAATATCAAAACAAATTGAAATATGTTTATCTTCTACAATTTTAATTTCCAAAAGAATTTTTTATTCAAAAACTTTTAGAATTAAATTAATGTCTAAAACAAGCACCGCTTACATTTAATAGACGTATATAATCAAAACTCAATATACAATGTCAAATGAAATAAATAACCCAGCAGATATACGAAAGTAATTAAAATTAATAAATAAATATTCAAACGAGACAAAATTTTGTTTCTGGTCTTATCTTAAGAAATACTACTTGCCTTATAAAAACATGAACACACTTGAAGGACTTCCCAAAGAATATAATTTGATTATATACGTCTATTAAATGTAAGCGGTGCTTGTTTTAGACATTAATTTAATTCTAAAAGTTTTTGAATAAAAAATTCTTTTGGAAATTAAAATTGTAGAAGATAAACATATTTCAATTTGTTTTGATATTCAAATTTTGTTATATTTCTTCTATCAAGTAAAAAGCCTTTCTATTTTATTTTATATATAATATATAATTATATTTTGGCTTCAATAAATTTCTTTATACGGTGTCAATGGATTTAGGTAGACCTTAAAATAACTCACTTTGTTTCTTTGATTTTGTTAGAACATAGATCAATCTTGAATATATAGTTGATCTGTAGTTCGAAGCTTAAGTCTTTTAACACGTGAGTGATGTAGGTTATGTTTTTGATTTTGATATTTGGAGTATTAATAACGGCTGATGAAGGGATTATCTAGAAGTATATTTGTTTTTTTGAAAATATAGTGCACATTTTTTAGAGTTTTTTGAAATAATTTGTTCGAATATTTAAATGTATTAAATATTTCAAATAAATTATATTCTTTGGGAAGTCCTTCAAGTGTGTTCATGTTTTTATAAGGCAAGTAGTATTTCTTAAGATAAGACCAGAAACAAAATTTTGTCTCGTTTGAATATTTATTTATTAATTTTAATTACTTTCGTATATCTGCTGGGTTATTTATTTCATTTGACATTGTATATTGAGTTTTGATTATATACGTCTATTAAATGTAAGCGGTGCTTGTTTTAGACATTAATTTAATTCTAAAAGTTTTTGAATAAAAAATTCTTTTGGAAATTAAAATTGTAGAAGATAAACATATTTCAATTTGTTTTGATATTCAAATTTTGTTATATTTCTTCTATCAAGTAAAAAGCCTTTCTATTTTATTTTATATATAATATATAATTATATTTTGGCTTCAATAAATTTCTTTATACGGTGTCAATAGATTTAGGTAGACCTTAAAATAACTCACTTTGTTTCTTTGATTTTGTTAGAACATAGATCAATCTTGAATATATAGTTGATCTGTAGTTCGAAGCTTAAGTCTTTTAACACGTGAGTGATGTAGGTTATGTTTTTGATTTTGATATTTGGAGTATTAATAACGGCTGATGAAGGGATTATCTAGAAGTATATTTGTTTTTTTGAAAATATAGTGCACATTTTTTAGAGTTTTTTGAAATAATTTGTTCGAATATTTAAATGTATTAAATATTTCAAATAAATTATATTCTTTGGGAAGTCCTTCAAGTGTGTTCATGTTTTTATAAGGCAAGTAGTATTTCTTAAGATAAGACCAGAAACAAAATTTTGTCTCGTTTGAATATTTATTTATTAATTTTAATTACTTTCGTATATCTGCTGGGTTATTTATTTCATTTGACATTGTATATTGAGTTTTGATTATATACGTCTATTAAATGTAAGCGGTGCTTGTTTTAGACATTAATTTAATTCTAAAAGTTTTTGAATAAAAAATTCTTTTGGAAATTAAAATTGTAGAAGATAAACATATTTCAATTTGTTTTGATATTCAAATTTTGTTATATTTCTTC
This sequence comes from Megalocaria dilatata, assembly GCA_034642435.1. Lineage (NCBI taxonomy): Eukaryota > Metazoa > Arthropoda > Insecta > Coleoptera > Coccinellidae > Megalocaria > Megalocaria dilatata. Next base: position 42,346,394 of record CM067862.1, on the reverse strand, counting down.
TATCAAGTAAAAAGCCTTTCTATTTTATTATATATTTTTTTATTAATTTTGATTGACAATTTATATTTGTTGGTTTATTTATTCCATTCGATATTGTCTATTGAGTTTTGATTTTATACGTCTATTAAATAAAAGCCGTGCTTATAAGACAATAATTTAATTCTGAAAGTTTTTGAATAAAAATTTTTTAGTTGTAGAAGACTGACAGATTAAATCTGTTTTGATATTCAAATTTTGTTATATTCCTTCTATCAAGTAAAAAGCCTTTTCCCATTTTAGTTTCATGTGAATCTTCATAACTCAAAATTCTGATATTCTGTTTGTTTACACAACCGTTCAACCAAAAAGGAACTTCATCACTGAATACAATTTTTCGGTGAAATTTTTCATCATTTTCAAATTGTTCGAAATCAGAAAATAAGCGAGGTGGTCAAATTGACTCAGTTCATGATCAAGTTGAATCTTGTGAGGATGTAAAACCGAATCTTTTCTTAAAATTCTTCGGGTTATTTTTTGAAAAAGATGCAATTGTTGAAAACAACAAGGAACTGATAAATTTGGATTTTCTGTTACACTTGCTACAACCAAGTCAATATTCCTTTGTGTGCGTGCACTTCTTTGTCGCACTGGTAATCTTGTATCGTGTAAGGAGAATTCACTTTCAAATTCGTCTACAATACGACGAATAGTGAATCGATCAACTGAATAATGTCGTCCATGAATTCTTCATAAATTCCTCTCAGTTTTCACAAATAAGCACTTATTTTGATCAATTAATATAACAATTTCTGAACATTGTACTAAAAGTGTATCTTTCCATGATTAAATGGCATAATGACACGGAAAATGTCAAAAATAATATACAGTGATGCTTTAATAACCATTTCAAATTGTATCATTCCTATTGGAAAACCCGTTATTTGTTTTCGTTCATTGAGTACCTTCCATATAGAACAATTAGGAAAAATGGAGTTAGATATTTAATTGAATCAGTCTTTACTTGATGAAAATCCATATTAAATAAGGTTATTCTGATTTTCACTCATTTTTATTGTTATTTAATACAAGAATTGTTTCGCTATCACAGTAGCACCTTCATTATTAGAAATTATATTTCAGAACTCAACATCATTAAGCAAATAGCTATTGATCATGACTATGATCCTACGTTGATAGACAAATTGTTGATAAATAAAAATAATAAAAAAACTTTGAATATGGTTTACTCCAATATGAAAGAATATTTCGAATACATTTCCTAAAAATACACTAAAGATATTTCTGAGAAAATTGCTACATATCCCTAAAATAAATATGACTTGAGAACTTCATTTAAAACTTATTCAAATCTGAATAAATTTATTAGAAATATTAAAGACAGTACACATAAAGATGATGAATTCGAGGTTCGTAAGTTAACCTGCAGTGATTGCCCTAAAGTTTACATAGAACAGACTGAAAGAACTTTCCGACATAGAATTAGAGAACATTTCAAGAGTTTCCCCAATAATGAAAGAAATTCCACATATCCTAACCATTTGTTAGAAACAGGACATACTTTAAACATTAACTTTGAACTTCTACACATAAAAAGTAAAAGCTATGCCTCAAACCTGTTAGAGTCCTTTGACATAAATAAACACAATAAAATTGGAATATTTCTTAACGAACAATTAGATTTAAATAACTCACCCCTGTTAAATATATTCAAATAAGCTGGAATTTACAGCGACCTTTTTTGGTTTTTAGTGCGTTTTGACGTGAAAATATCGAGAACCAAAGTGTGCTTTATAGTATCCAAAATAGAACAGAAATTATCACCGTGTTGTTATGTATAACCTATAACTATTTGTACTCGAAACACAGAAAACCATAACAGAACTTATTCACCCCAAATAATGTCCCACGATGAGAAAAATAACCAGAAGTTCTCATCATGGGACATTATTTAGGAAGAATAAGTTTTGTTATGTTATTCTGTGTTTCGAGTACAGTATAAGTTATACATGACAACACGTTGATAATTTCTGTTTTATTTCGTATACTTTAAAGCTTACTTCGTTCTTATTCGTTCCAGGTTTTATCTTATTTGGTGAGTTAAATTTTGATCTTGTGATATATTTCAATCTGAATTCAATACATTTCTGAAGAGGTATAGAGACCGAAATAGCTATCAAATGTTGGAATTCTCGTTCAATTATTCTTATTCGATCCTTTATTATTATTAGAATTTTAGATAATTTTGGAATAGTGGATTTTATTGTATTTGTATGTTAATATACAAACTGATATAGTTTTTGTTGATACATTTGTATTAATACGTTTCATGTCGGAATGTAAGAAGGTTTTTCCGAGACATTGAAAAATATTTCATATTGATTATATATAGGGATATCAATTTTGATAGATAGTTTTAATATATATTGAAGAATTTTTAATATATAAATCTGAATTCAAAGGGTGAACTAAACTCAATAATTTTATTTCTTCATCGTACTTCGAAGACACAAGTGAAAAACTTACTAGTAGTTTTTCAAAATAATAAATCTACTAGCCTACATTATCTGATAATTCAACAATTAATCAAGTTAAGGTCTGGTATATTGTACTTTACATCTATTGTCACACCTTCATAATGGCATTATTTGAACTTTGGAGCTAAAAAGAACTTTATAGGTCACCTTTCCGAAATTTATGCTTGGGTATTGTGGAATATCCAAAGGTCATTTCTTTAATGAAATGAAAATATCACATCCATTCTCCTGAAGTTAAGGACGTTGCATTATTAAATACGGTTCATAAGCAGGGAGGTAGAAAATGAACATTTAGGAATATATTTTCAAAAATATATCTTTTGGCCCTTTGGAACATTTCTGTCATTCGTTTCTTGACAGAAAGTTAATTTAATAATTGATTTCAACGAAATGCGTCGATTTACGCTTGAACAAAACTGAAAATATCAAAAACTTATTTCCAAAGTGATGAATCTTATATCCAAATTGTTAGAAATTTACGTGGAAAGTTCAATAGGAATGAAAAGCTCTCACGGCAATTTGTGGATCAATATTAAAATATTTGGACCAAAATATGGTGTTTGGATCAAATACGCATCCATAAAATATTTAATTGAATCAGTCTTAACTTAAAATAGAAAAATGCTTTTTACTTGATAGAAGAAATATAACAAAATTTGAATATCAAAACAAATTGAAATATGTTAGTCTTCTACAATTTTAATTTCAAAAAAATTTCATTCAAAAAATTTTTAAAATTAAATTAATATAATTTATTTGAAATATTTAATATATTTAAATATTCGAATAAGTTAATTCATAGTGCATGTTTCGAGAGATTTCTGAATTAACTTATTCGAATATTTAAATATATTAAACATTTCAAATAAATTATATTCTTTGAGAAATCCTTAAGGTGTGTTCATGTTTTTAAAAGGCAATTGGTGTACTTAAAGGTAAGATCAGAAACAAAATTTTGTCTCCTTTAAATATTTATTTATTAATTTTAATGACTTTCGTATAGCTGTTGGTTTATTTATTCCATTTGACATTATATACTGAGTTTTCATTATATACGTCTATTAAACGTGAGCGGTGCTCATTTCAGACATTAATTTAATTCTAAAAGTTTTTTGAATAAAATTTTTTTTGAAATTAAAATTGTAGAAGACAAACATATTTTAATTTGTTTTGATATTCAAATTTTGAAAACATTATTCTGCCCTCTTATAAAATCAACCACATTTTGTATTCATCCCCATAGTTCGTCTTGCGAATTAATTTCATGGGCATAAACATAGGACTTCATATGTCCTCAAACAAAAAATTCGAGAGGGTTATAATCAGGACTTCTTGCTGGCCACCATTTTTTCTGCCAATCCATCGATGAGGAAATATGTTACTTAGATGATTCCTAACAATTAATGGGAAATGAGGTGGAGTTCCATTCTGCATAAGCCACATTTTCCTTCTTACATCTAGTGACAATCCGTCCAAAATATCATTCAAAGTATTTCGCAAAAAAATAAATAAGAATCTCCATTTAAATTTGGAGGAAGAACATACGGCCCTAGCAGTTGATCGCAATATGGATAATTTTATAGTTATTGCTGAAATTATGTTAATATTCTTTCAAATGACTGGCATATGTTGAACGTGAGATGTCTGACGTATAACTTCGCTGGTGTTCGTGAATTCTTCTTTTGAAAGATCTTCCTGTTTGATCATTACATACCCTAGGACAATCACTACAGGTCAACTTATAGACTCCAGATTTATTGCCCTTATTTGTTTGTGAAGATCTAATCTATTATTAACTGTCGTTAATAATAAATTATGGAAATAATCTATTTCATCCTATTTTTTCAGTTTCTTTTAGTGTTAATTATGAACAATTTTCATCAAGCATCAGACAATTTGATGCCATTTGCAAAATGTTCAAAATTATTTCACGTTAATGAAATTTTGTAAGTATTTAGAGTTGAATCGAAATCATTTCCTATAATTGTCACAATATTACCTACATTTTCCAAATAACTCAGTAGTTATTCAGATGCTTTTTACTCTAGATAATGACATATTGGGAAATTGTATACTGTGTGAATTAGAAACAAATTTAAAAAAATTGGTACTCACCTTTGGAAGATTGAGACGTTTGTTGATCAGCGTTCAAAGCAGCGTAGTTCAGAACGAAAAACGAAGAAATAAAAATCGGATAAAGGAGTCCCATCTCGACTCAGAGAACTTTTTTGGCAAGACTCAGCCACTGAAAAAAAAAGAAAATAACATATTTACGTTATCCACAAGGAATGAATCAGCGTTAAACGCCTTGAAAGACAGACTCTCAATATCTGGATATATAACATTATTTTGCTTGTCTCAATTACTTCTTTATTGGATCTTCCGCCCAAGAAATGAAAAGATATACGAGATTGTCGGGAAAAACGTAGAATTCAATTTTAGAGAACGATTGTTTGAATTATCACGAATTTTGTTGACTTTTTTGTTCGTTTCTTCTCGATGGGACATAAAACAGAGATAAAATAGAAAGGCCTTTTACTTGATAGAAGAAATATAACAAAATTTGAATATCAAAACAAATTAAAATATGTTTATCTTCTACAATTTTAATTTGAAAAAAATTTTTTTATTCAAAAATCTTTTAGAATTAAATTAATGTCTAAAACAAGCACCGCTTACATTTAATTGGTGTTCTTAAAGGTAAGACCAGAAACAGAATTTTGTCTCCTTTAAATATTTATTTATTAATTTTAAGGACTTTCGTATATCTGTTGGTTTATTTATTCCATTTGACATTATATATTGAGTTTTGATTATATACGTCTATTAAATGTAAGCGGTGCTTGTTTTAGACATTAATTTAATTCTAAAAGTTTTTTGAATAAAAAATTTTTTTCGAAATTGAAATTGTAGAAGATAAACATATTTTAATTTGTTTTGATATTCAAATTTTGTTATATTTCTTCTATCAAGTAAAAGACCTTTCTATTTTATTTTATATATAATATATAATTATATTTTGGCTTCAATAAATCTCATTATGGAATGTCAATGAATTTAAATAAGCCTTAAAAATAACTCACACTGTTCTTTGATTTTGTTAGAACATAGATCAATCTTGAATTATAAAGTTGATCTGTGTTTCGAAAAATTATTCCTTTACACGTGGTGCGTTGTTGATATAGGTAATTTTTTTGATTTTGATAATTGTAATCTTATTCAGGACCGAAGAAGGGATTGCTTAGAATTATATTTGTTTTTTGATGATATAGTGCATGTTTTGAGAGATTTCTGAATTAACTTATTCGAATATTTGAATATATTAAATATTTCAAATAAATTACATTCTTTGAGAAGTCCTTTAAGTGTGTTCATGTTTTTAAAAGGCAATTGGTGTTCTTGAAGGTAATAACAGAAACAAAATTTTGCCTCCTTTAAATATTTATTTATTAATTTTAAGGACTTTCGTATATCTGTTGGTTTATTTATTCCATTTAACATTATATATTGAGTTTTGATTATATACGTCTATTAAATGTAAGCGGTGCTTGTTTTAGATATTAATTTAATTCTAAAAGTTTTTTGAATAAAAAAATTTTTTTGAAACTAAAATTGTAGAAGATAAACATATTTTAATATGTTTTGATATTCAAATTTCAAACAGAGATATTTGAAGGAAGTTCACTTTTCTTTTTTTTAATTGTTGCAGTCACCATCTGGTAGTAAGACACATTAACTTCCAAAAGCTTGTTTTTAATTAAGTTTCAATTTAACACTTCGCGTATTTACCATGGACAAATAAATTATTCGCAACGAACGATTCAAATAACTTGAAGATAACACTCAACAGGTTGTAGAATAAAGAATTGAAGATGTTGAAATTAAAGCCAAAAGTAATCTCAAATGCTTATACTGGGACCTGTAGGTGAAAAAATTGTACAAAATCAAATAACTATATGCTTGGGGTTCATGAAAAATGTGCTACTTGAAGACTTAATATTTTATATCCATATTTGAAAATATACCAAGGAAATCAAGTTTACGATGAAAAATAACGATCTGTAAGGTTATGGTAAATTTACTGCTGATTAGGAATTAAAAAAAAATATTTCAGTATAATTTGATATTTTGAGAATAATTTATTCCATTAAGATGAAAATTTGAATACACATATCCATGAAATTATCTACATCTCTGTATCTCTGGGACCAATAAATAATATAAATTAATAAAATCTCTCTCACAGAAGAAAATGGCATTTATCTTGAAACCCTACAACTTCATAATCATAGATATAATTATTTCCACAGAAGTTACAAAATTGGATTAAAAATCCATACCTAGCTAGACATTTGATGAAGATGAAGCTTTCTACAGAGTAAACGCGATTAACAATTCAATACGTCCATTTTATTTGCAGATTTTTGAGCTGAACATATGTAGTCTGCAACGTTAATTTTGGAATTACTTATTGTGAGCATAACTGCTTTAAGAAATAAGCTAGATACTGGTTATTTGTAAGATCGTTTTACGCCTAAATAGGAATTTTCTTGAAATATTTATTAAAATTTAAAATATTATAAAGAAAATTTGAATATCAAAACAAATTAAAATATGTTTATCTTCTACAATTTTAATTTCAAAAAAATTTTTTATTCAAAAAACTTTTAGAATTAATGTCTAAAACAAGCACCGCTTACATTTAATAGACGTATATAATCAAAACTCAATACATAATGTCAAATGAAATAAATAAACTAACAGATATACGAAAGTCATTGAAATTAATAAATAAATATTTAAAGGAGACAAAATTTTGTTTCTGGTCTTACCTTTAAGAACACCAATTGCCTTTTAAGAACATGAACACACTTAAAGGACTTCTCAAAGAATATAATTTATTTGAAATATTTAATATATTTGAATATTCGAATAAGTTAATTCAGTAAGTAAAAGGCCTTTCTATTTTATTTTATATTAAAAAGATTTATTCTGTTAACTACCTACAAATTTTGATTTCAAAAAATGTTTATTCAAAAACTTTTAGAATTAAATAAAACAAATGTCTTTAGAAAACACTGTTTCAATTTAGTAGACATATAGAATTGACACTTATTACCGAAAGGGAATAAAAGAATTCGAAGAAATATTAATTGAAATTACTAAATAAATACTTGAAGGGTACAAAATTTAGTTTCGTACCTTGTTTTATGAAAACCAAATTCCTTTCCAAAAATAAACTCAAGAACTTCTTTGAAAACAACTTGCTCAAAAAAAGTTGCTTCAAAAAAAATTCCTAAAACATGCAGAACATTTTCAAAAAGCTATTTAGAATTCCCACAACGAAAACTCATCAGCCCATCACATTTAAAAATAAAAATAATCAACAAAAAATATCTTACCAGACAAACTGAACGAATGAAGTGAAGTTTTGAAAATCCTACGTATTCTATCTTAGTCACAGAAATTATACAAAATTTGCAAGGTATTTTATAGACTCCTTTAAAACCAAATAATACTATAAGTGTAAACCAAAATATATAATTATTATATATACAATAAAATAATAAAAAGAGGTTTTTTCTTGATAGGATTATTACAAAATTTCAAATATTATACAGGTTTATAAATATGATAAATCTCTATGATATTTAAAATTTTGTAATAATCCTATCAGGAAAAAACCTCTTTTAATTATCTTGAAATATTATCATTATTTATATTCACTATACAGAAAACATTTTAAATATTGAAGTGAAACAATATTTTATTGAATTTTAATTTGAAAAAATCATAAAGCTTTTGAAAACGTTCGTTTATTTATTCTTTCAGAGGTAATCTGTAAAATTTGACGAAACACAGTCTTATTCCAGTGAGATGGAGAAACACAAACAAAATATTTATACAAATGTTTCAATGTAAATAAGAAAACTTATTCACTGGATTTGAATTTCTGGCAAGAGTTAATGTGATTCAACTTGAGATCTGTATTTATTTATGAATAAAATGGGTTGTAATTTTGGAGGATTATTTATTCTCAGTGAAATTCATTGAATTTTCATTAAATCTAGTTTTGAATGAATGTGCCTTTGGTTTTATACGTTTGCTACTGTATTTATATATAATTGGTTTTTCACGGATAAAGTAGAAAAGAAAAATATACTCCAAATAGATTTTCACTAACTTTGAATGAACTTTTGTTAGTGGAAATCACAATAATTTACTAGCTTCTTTGAGCCTATAGCTTTATGATTTCCAAGAATATCTCACTTGAAACTTGTTGCAAATATGTTGTATTTCAATCCAAGAAATCATTGAATATATTGAAAATTAGCTGAATTATCAATTGAATAATATTGAAGTACCTATATCTGCTTCATGTCTTCAATGAATTAATGACTTTTGATGATTAGATTAGAACAAATTTTAAGGAATTCAGGAAAGATTAATAGATTAAAAATGTATAATTTTTCCCCGTTCATTACGGTAACAATAGGATTTTAGATTACATTCAAAGGATCTATTTTATTCGAGATTGTGTTTTATGAGGGAATTTACATTACAAAGAGTTCCTGGTGAGTTTCAAAACTATTAATAAATTCAATTTGAAACCAATCGATTTTTACTAGTGTTTCAGCGTTCTAAAAAGATCATGTAGAAGCTAAAGAAAGTTTCAGTCAATATTGAGTTTTTATAGATACCTACTAGATAATAAACTTATGCATGACAGTCCTGGATCAATTTGATATTGAGTGAGTCACACCAAATGAATCATAAAACTGACAAAACATACATTAATCAATACCCTTCATCAAAACAAAGTTATTAACACCCCATAAATAAACGAAAACGAGAAATGTATAGTATATAAATCAGGCTCACCAGAAGCACGCGAGAGCGTTAGTAAATGACATGGAAGCATAATTTTTCATGAAGAGGGATCACAAGGACCATCAGTAAGTCAGATCAGCAATTAGCAAATGAACCCAAAATACCCGTTAAGCAACCCAGCGCGATTTTAGGACCCGAACGAAAGCTAAATAGGAGATGAGTGTGCAAAGCATGCTAGATTATGGATGTTGTACATGTAGAACAAATGTACTTACATCGGAACTCCCTGATGACTTGATCCCCTAAATGGACTGGCGTGGCTGGAGGTTTATTCATGGAGAAGGAAGATCAGCGCCATCTACGACGAACTAAGGCTGGCGAGGGTATCGATTTTCGAGGGCAGGAGACGCCATTCATAGTCTGGTCTTATGGGGTGGCTTCTGGTAGGAGATGAATACACTGCTCAGAAAAAAATGGAGTTCTTTCGAAATATGTTTGTTTTTCCCTTGGAAAGTTCACGATGAACTAAATCTAAACAATTTGCACTTGGTCACTTAATACACATGTACTGATTTCTATTCATAATTTGAGAGTTGAATACTTGAAGCGTTTTGTTATATTGTAACTTCTTCGAATGGTTTTCAACAACTGGTCAAAAATTTGGTAACGTACAATGTTCAAAGGGGTTAGGTTTCGAGATAACACTACAATGAAATTTTTATTACTTTTGGAAAAACTGAGTCTCAACTCAGCGAATTCTCATAGCAAGTATAATATATCGGGTGTTTTTTTTTAGAGTGATAGAACTTTAAATTGAAATAAAACACATTTAAATTGAGATTGAAGCCAATTTTTTTTTATTTGAGAGATAATTTTATGAATGCATATGTCCACCACGAATAGCTCTGAGGAACCGCATTCGACCAGAACAGTTTTGGAACACTTTTTCGAGTAATTCAGGCCTTATTTCATCAATAACACGAGTTATGTTGGCTTCCAAGGCGTCTATTGTTTCTGGTTTATCAGCATAAAGCAATAACTTGACATAACCCCAAAGAAAATAATCCAGCGGAGTAATGTCGCATGATCTTGGAGGCCAATTAATTCGACCATTTCTCGAAATATTGTTATCGCCAAATATTTCTTTCAATAAATCGATTGTTACGGTAGCAGCATGAGGTGTAGCACCACCTTCTTGGAACCAAAACACTTCTAGGTCGATACCATTCAAATTTTGAAACAAATAATCATTAATCATCGATCTGTAACGAGCACCATTTCTGTAACATTAGCTCCAGCATCGTTTTTGAAGAAATATGGACCGATGATGCCTCCAGCGTGTAAAGCACACCATACAGTGCATTTTTCAGGATGAAATGGAACCTGCAGAAAGTCTTGAGGTTTGATTTCACTCAATATAAGGTAATTTTGCTTGTTTACATAGCCTTTCAACCAGAAATGAGCTTCATTACTAAACACAATTTTATGATAAAAAAGTGGAATCAACTTCAAGCTGTTCTAGAGCCCAATCAGCAAACAAATGACGCTTAATATGGTCAAGTGTCTTTAGTTTTTAAATCAGTTGGATCTTGTATGGGTGAAGACCAGGATCTTTACGCAAATTTTTCCATGTGGTGGATGCACAACTTGTTGTGAACGTCGGCGAATAGACAAATCTGGATCATCATTAACACTATGACTTGCAGCAGCGATAGTTTCTTCTGTACGTACAGTTCTTTGTCTTGTTGTTGTTTTTGTATCGAGTAGAGAAAATAATGTCCGAAATCTATCGATAGTTCCACGAATAAGCTGCTCTGATGGACGATTATGTAAATCATAAATTTCACGAAGTGCTCTATAAGTTTGGCGAATAGGACACTGATTTTGAAAATGAATTCCAACAATTTGTAAACGTTGTTGCGGCGTGAGTCTTTCCATGATAATTTGTCAATGCTTACTGAACAGAAATGTCAAAATAACATGGCTTCTGTCAAATGACAGTTATCCCTATCGAAAGTTCCTTCACTTTAAAAAAACACAGGATAGTTCCTTTAATATTCAGTATTGCACATTATGCAATATTCTTACTTCAATTTAAAATTCTGCAAGCCAACTTTAGAATTGTAATTTCTAACATGTGATGTTTCATGTTGTTTTGCTGTTAAGTTCTTCTAATAGCTGGTCCTTAATACAATTTTACATATTCTTCAATGAAGAATACTACAGATTGGAATATTTTTGAATTTGCGTTATTCTGTACAGAGTAGCTTTCATGTCAGATGAGGTTTTAAACTTTTCTTTTGAAACCTACATCTTTTAACACCAAAAGGAATAATTTTGTAACCTTTTTATATTTAATTTGAAAAATTTAAATGCTGTTGTCTTGGAAAACCAATATTTAAATAAGGTTATTCTGATTTTCACAAATTTTTATTGTTATGTTCACAACAATTGTTTCGCTATCACATCATCATCAGGCAAGATCACATTTTGAATAACTTTTTTGTGATCTTGCCTGATGATGCTACTGTGATAGCGAAACAATTGTTGTGAATATAACAATAAAAATTTGTGAAAATCAGAATAACCTTATTTAAATATTATTTAATATGGATTTTCATCAAGTAAGGACTGATACAATTCAATATGTTAGAAAACCAAGTTAATTGTTTGATTGATGATGAAACTTTTCAAAGAATATACAAAATCAGAAGAAAAATGAAAAAATCTGAAGAATAAAGCACTGAAATATAAAGGCCTTTTACTTGATAGAAGAAATATAACAAAATTTGAATATCAAAACAAATTAAAATATGTTTATCTTCTACAATTTTAATTTCGAAAAATTTTTTATTCAAAAAACGTTTAGAATTAAATTAATGTCTAAAACAAGCACAAAAAACTTTTAGAATTAAATTAATATCTAAAACAAGCACCGCTTACATTTAATAGACGTATATAATCAAAACTCAATATATAATGTTAAATGGAATAAATAAACCAACAGATATACGAAAGTCATTAAAATTAATAAATAAATATTTAAAGAAGACAAAATTTTGTTTCTGGTCTTACCTTTAAGAACACCAATTGCCTTTTAAAAACATGAAGACACTTAAAGGTCTTGTCAAAGAATATAATTTATTTGAAATATTTGATATATTTAAATATTCGAATAAGTTAATTCAGAAATCTCTCAAAACATACACTCTATCTTCAAAAAAGAAATATAATTCTAAGCAATCCCTTCTTCGGTCCTAAATAATATCCCAAATATCAAAATCAAAAAACTAACCTATATCAACAACGCACCACGTATAAAGAAATGAATTTTTCGAAACACAGATCAACTTTATAATTCAAGATTGTTCTATGTTCTAACAAAATCAAAGAACAGTGTGAGTTATTTTTGTTTTAGACATTAATTTAATTCTAAAAGTTTTTTGAATAAGAAATTTTTTGAAATTAAAATTGTAGAAGATAAGCATATTTTAATTTGTTTTGATATTCAAATTTTGAATAAAGCACTGATGAAAAATATAACTTATATTTGTATAAATAAAGACAGTTTTATCTAAGGGAATTCGATTTTTAAGAGTCTTGCGCAGTTCTAAGAGATACTTAGAAATTTTGAAACTTACCTCAATTTACACCGTGTTTGGAACATGAATCAACTTGTTTTATATAAATGAGGGTTACCTAGTTTTGTTAGTTGGCACTGTCAGGTTATGGTGTTGATAGTATTTATGCTAGATTTTTTGAGATTGACTGAAGAAATGTAAAATGGATCTCCAAACGTTTTCCTGAAAGATGTGTTATATGATGTATTTATATTTCACATTTTCGGGCAAAATTTGTTGATCAAAAAGCAACATACCTACGATCGAGTTTAAATTCAGCACTTACAGATCAGATAACCTTGAAATGAAAATTGACCTATCTTTGAGTTCTTCCACTGCAAATATTTCAGATGAACTGTATTATTTAAATGAATGGAGTATGCGGTTGGCTCTAGGTGAAACATTATAAAAATTTGATTTAAAATATATTCACACAGTTTTTATGTTTCACAGTTAATTCAGAAGCCTGACACGTGTTTCGGTTTTTCGGCCATCTTCAAAGGAGTACAAAAGTAACTAAACTTAAAATTGAAAAGGTTCTTTTATTACAATTAGGACACCTGGCGCATGGAAATGGCAGAATCCAATATAGGAGTGTTGCTTTATCGTTCACATTGGTGAACAATAAAGAAAGGAACCCCAACTTTCACGAATCGAGGATTTATCAAATTAAATATTATGATTGTAACGATACATATATAGTACATACAGGCCGATGTTTACATCAAAAAATGAAAGAACATAGGATGTCTATTTTAAAAAACTCATTTTTTCAATGAGAAGAATGTCACTTTTATATATAATGAATTGGAGATTCTTTCAATCGAAAAAGCCAGTGAGCAAAAGGACAATTTAATAAATTTCCAAATACTTTTTGGGAAAACTTTTTTTCCCATGCCCCATTAAAATACATAGAAGTCCTAAGTGTGATAAAAAAACTTTTTCAATTTTAAGTTTAGTTACTTTTTGTACTTCTTTGAAGATGGTCGAAAGACTGAAACACGTGTCAGGATTCTGAATAAACTGTGGAACAAAAAAACTGTGGGAATTTTTTTAAATGGAACTGTATTATGTATAGAGGGTCCTGCAATACTGCGCTGCGCTTCCATATCTGCCAAACTAGACAAATTAGAAATTTGTCTGGATCGCAGCAAATTATTTTCTAATATACAGGTGTTCGAAAAAAATTCACCAACAAATGGGTGATTCTTTAAATGGAATCAACCTGTGAATTTTCATATATTTGCACAAAATATTAGAGATATTTTTCCAATGGCACAAACCTTATTCAGAGAAAACTGCAAAAAGTTTGATTTCGAGACTTAAAAATCGAAAAATGTGTTTATCTGGATTTCAGATTGATTTCGATTAAATCTTAAAAAATTACACAAAACGAAAAATTAATTCATTCCAATAACTACCTTAAAAATTTAAATATCGAAACAGATTTATTCTGTAAGCCTCGTACAAATTTTAATTTTGAAAAATTTTAATCAAAAACTTTTAGAATTAAACTTATGACTTACAAGCACTCCTTAAATTTAGTAGACATATAAAATCAAAACTTATTATATAATATAAAATAGAATAAAAAACCCATTGAAATATAAATTATCAATTAAAATAACTAAATTAATACCTGAAGGAGACAAAATTTTGTTTCTAATCTTATATTTATGAAATCCAAATGTTTTTTAAAAATACGAAACACTATTTTAAGAACTTTCCCAAAACTAATTTATTTGAAATATTCAATATATTTAAATTGCATATATTTGAATATTTAATATATTTAAATAAGTTACTTCAAAAATTTCTCAGAACATGTAGCACTCCTCAAAAAACAATTTGAAATTAAATAATATCTTCATCAGCCCTACTTCACAATTTTTTTTTGTTCAATTTTTTGATGATGATAGAATACGTAGGATTTTTAAAGTTCTCTACTCTTACTGTTTCTCCAACAAGGATACCAAGAAGTCCTTCTGGCAAGATATTTTTTGTTAATTGATCTTATTTTTTAAATGTGAAGTAGGACTGATGAAGATGTTATTTAATTCGTTTTTTGAGGATGTATTACATGTTTTGAGAGATTTTTAAAGTAACTTATTTAAATATTTAAACATATTCAGTATTTCAAATAAATTAGTTTCGAAGAAGTTCTTAGAATTATGTTTTGCATTTTTGAAAAAGATTTGGTTTTCAAAATATAAGATCTGAATAAAATTTTTGTCTCCTTTAAGTATTTTTTTAGTAAAATTTGAATATCAAAACAGATTTAATCTTTTAGTCTTCTACAATTTTAATTTAAAAAAATTTATTTAAGAAACTTTAAGAATTGAATGAATGTCTAATAAGCAATGCTTATATTTAATAGACGTCTAAAATCGAAACTCATTATACAATATCGAATGGAATTAAGGAAAAAACAACGAATATAAATTGTGCGCACTGAACTCTTCAGACAAGCGTACGCAGCTCTGCTTGTTACAAAATGTTTAGTTTTCTGATCTTATATTTATGAAAACTAAATCTTACTCAAAAATATACAACATAATTTTAAGAACTTCTCAAAAACTAATTTATTTGATATATTTAATATAGAATATAGAATAAGAATTGAATTAATGTCTTTATAAGCACTGCTCATATTTAAAAGACGTATAAAATCGAAATTCATCATACAATATCGAATGGAATTAGAAAAAACCAATGAATATAAATTGTCAATTAAAATTAATAAATAAATAAACTTTTTTTATTTTATACGTCTATTAAATATGAGCAGTGCTTATAAAGACATTAATTTAATTCTTAAAGTTTCTTGAATGAATTTTTTGAAATTAAAATTGTAGAAGCTAGCAGATTAAATCTGTTTTGATATTCAAATTTTGTAATAATCCATCTATCAAATAAAAAACCGTTCCTTATTATTTTATATTTTTTTAGTGATTTTAATTGATAATTTATATTTAGTTGGATTTTTTTCTTCCATTTGATATTATATAATAAGTTTTGACTTATATTACAGAATAATAGCTGGAATTAATTCTCTAGAACCTCTACAGATTTCAATCTAAATAAATATCATGAAAACATTCGGAAATAAATTTTAAAATATTTCCGAAATACACTGAATCACTTTATAGACGTATATATTATCATCACATTGGTGGAAATTAACTAATAAAGAATTAAAAGAAATATAAAAAAGAACAAATTATTTAGACCTTATATATATATATATATATATATATATATATATATATATATATATATATTTGTTTCAATTGGATGTTAAAGATTCACAAGTTCTATCATGAAAAAATGTTCAACATATAATTCCTTTTTTAAAGAATATATAGCACATCCTCCAGAGAAAGAACCTAATAAAATCGGACCCAAAAGCTCTTCAGTAAGGAGTTGTTTACAAAATAATCATTTAAAATATATAAACAATACGCTTTTATCCCTAAACAATTCAAATAACTAATTTTGGGATAAGCATGACCTATACGAAAATTAGGGTCCGTATTTATCAGGTTCTTTCTCTGGAGAATGTGCTATATATTCTTTGAAAAAGGAAGTTAAAAAAGGTCCTTTTGAATTATTTTGAACAGTTTTTGGTGCTGAAATTTGCTGGATTCTTTAACATCCAATCGAAACATATATATGTATAAGGTAAATAAATTGTTTTTTTTATATTTCTTTTGATTTTTTATTATTATAGTTAATTTTCACCACATGTGATGATAATATATATTATTTAAATCTTTTAATATTAGCCTTCTACATATTTAATTCCAAAAAATTATATTTAATGATTAAAGCTTCTGAAAATAAATTAAAATAATGTCATATAAGTACCACTTATATCAATTAACATATAAAATAAACATTTATTATAAGATAAATTAAAATAATGTCATATAAGTAGCACTTATATCAATTGACCATTTGGATGTCTTATAATGAATGTTTATTTTATATGTCATTTAATATAAGTGGTACTTATATGACATTATTTTAATTTATTTTCAGAAGTTATAATCATTAAATATAATTTTTTGGAATTTTTTTTTTTTGGAATAATTTTATATACCTTCTATCAAGAATTAACCTCTATGATAATATATATGTCTATAAAGTGATACAGTATATTTAGGACATGTTTTAAAATTTAATTCCAAATGTTTTGATGAGATTTATTTAGATTAAAATCTGTAGAGGTTCTGGAGAATTAATTCCAGCTATTATTCTGTAATATACAAACACTTCTTCATAGTAATTTTCAATTTATAGATTTTACTATTTGACTTTATATGTTTACTAAAGTTAAACAGTGCTCATGAGACATTAATTTAATTGTAAAAGTTTCTGAATAAAATTTTTTTTTATTTAAAATTTGTAGGAGGCTAACAGAATAAATCTGTTTTGATATTTAAATTTTGTAATTATCGTTCTATCAAGTAGAAAACCTCTTCTTATTATTTTAACTACCTTGAAATTATTTTTCATTCTAAACCCCAATTTGTTCGCTTGAATTCAAGATTCATTTTATATCCTATCCTTTGCTTTTATTCACCCTTAATATGAAAATCTACAAATCTATGACTCACAGCTTTCTCAGCTACACTATTGGAGTTTCCACGGCGTCTTGAAGCTCTAATGTTCGATGATTTCATTCAGGGAAAACTCTGGATTCGACCAGTATTCATAACACTGCATTTTGCGTTGCATCTGCAGAAATTCGACGAAGCCAGCTACCAGTTGTGTTGCACTGAGCAGGTCAGAGCCCCAGCGAGATTGATCCATCTGGACGGCGTGCTGGTATTGACATTGGGGAAGGTCCTGGATACCTGGATAGAGGGTCACGGGTAACAATATGCGTTCATGAACAAATGAAATTTAGGACCTCACCTTTTTGGGATGATTGAGGGATAGATGTGGATAAAAAAAAATATAATTTCCAATTTACTCCAAATAAAAGGTTGGAAAAAAACATTATTTTTGCGTGAAATTCAAAACTTTATTTAACATGTTTCGAATTTTCCGAGGTGCCTCTCTAATAGAAGTTTTGGTCCTTATTGGCGAAACACTTATGTAATCTTCTCTTGATGCTAATTTTTTATCACTGAGGAAGTTTTACAATATGAAAAAAAGATGATAATCGTTTGATGTCAGGTCCGGACTATATGGTGTATTCATTGAAACTTCCCAAACAAGTTCCCTAAATTTCTGGGGTTCACTATAGTCGTGTGTTTTGATGGAGCATAACACCTCTTCTGTTGGTCGACTCTGCCCGTTTCTGGTTATTATTATTTTTATCTAAAATGAGTGGGCGTCTGTACACCCTACCACTGCGTCCGCATGGACTATTATGGCTCATCCCTAATTTATATCTCCCCAACGAGGTCCAGTTTTTGGATAAAACCGATAATCTTGTCACGGGTAATTTTTTCAGTTCGCAGGGAGCTATAAAAGCCTGGCCAAAAAACTCGAATCTGATGCGACTCACCGCTGGGCACTCTGAGACGATGTGCATGGCTAATTCAGTGTCCTCAAGACACACCCTGCATTCATCGTCTTCAGTCAGATCGATTTTGTGTAAATACGCTTTCAGTCTGCAGTAACCTGTCATAATTCCGACAAAATTTTTGGCCCTATCCAGATCTAGCGCTAGGTCCGCCATCTTTTGGTTCGAAGCTGTTCCAAGGAACACCTTTGGATGTTTCAGACCAGGATGGCTCAGCCAGAAAGTCTCTAGTCTTGAGTTCATTCTGCCTGTTATCGTCCGCTTAGCAACGTCATGTGGTATTCTCAGGAGTTCCGAGCCTTTCAGAGGCCGCGCAGATCTAGCAAACGCCGGTCGATCTGCCTTTTGGTTACCCAAATTAGTGGCTCGGTATCCAAACAAGTGCGATTCTGTTAAACATACCGAACCTGGTTAAAGCCGTCCTGCAACTCCACTGTTTTCGATGTACAACAGCTGGATTCCAGAGCTTTTAGTACTGACTGTCTATCAGTAAATATTTTGAGGTTTTGCCTATGTGGATTTGCCGTTTTATCAGCAGATCTGCCGAGGTCTTAATGGCAAATAGTTCTGCCTGGAATATGGTTGCGTATTGACCGAGACCCAATGAGATGTTGATTCTCGGTTTGCTTCCATAGACTCCCGCTCCCGTTCCGTTCGTCGTTCGCGAGCCGTCTGTGAACAAGCCAAGGTCGGTCCTCAATAGAACCTTACCATGCTAAGTTCATTCGTCCCAGCTGGAGACTACTACATTGACATGCTGTTTTTGACATTAGATCCGAGGGAATCGATAGGGTGCTGTTTGTTAAAAACTCGTCCAGCAGTTTTGAGCCTCCCATTACTATTGCCTCTGGCCTCTGCATCGCCAGTTGATAAAGTTTGTATATGGCCCGTTCGGCCTCCCTATGCACGAGCAGGTGCAGGGGTCGTTCATTTAGTAGAACCGCTTTGGCTGCCGTGGATGTTATGCGAAACGCACCTGTAATTGTGAGGCAAGTCTGCCTCTGTAGTTGGGTGTGCTTATGTGTGACAATCTTTTGTTGGCCCTTCTTCCACCACGCTACAGCGCCATACATTATCTGTGGTCTAATTGTATTGTGTATAGCCAATACATCTGCCTGGGCTTTAAATCTCAGGTTTTATCGCAGATTCGCCTGCAGGTCCAGAATCCCATTTTGGCTTTACGACACACTTTGTCTAGGTGTGCATTCTAACTGAGAGTTTTGTGCAGGACCATTTCCAGGTATTTTGCCTTATTATAGAACTATATTGTTTCACCACGGATTGTCGGCGGTTCTAAGCCACCCAGTTTCTGTTTCTTAGTGAATGGTACTATAATTACTTTTTGTGGGCTACTTCCCGCCTTTTGTCAATAGAGTTCAGTATCTCTTGAAGGATGGCCGATATCGTCACCTCCAATTTACCTTTCACTATGGTTGCCAGGTCACGTGAATTCTACCAGAATAGTTATTGGCTATTTGAGGATACCTCTTTTCCAAGTGACTACCAAGCAGTCTCCACAGTCCACCCCTAGAGGTAGAAAGTGTGATAAGGATTATGCCATATCATCGCGCGTGGCGAGAACCACTCCGAAGAGATGAACCCACCAGCTTCCAGTTTGGGCCCCGACTCGAAAGCCAGAACCGTCTGACTGGTAGCAGCGAAGCACTATACAACCCCTACTGGCTCAGCAGGTCAGTACCCGAGTTGGTTTGAGACGCAACTCACCCGCCGGAGGGAATTCTTATCCATCCACCCAAACGCAGTCTCATGAACTAAGATAAACTCAAGATTGACGACTACAATTGATCCTGGTATGAGAACCGTCTAGCGGCCTGTACTTTCTAACTCACCGAACCCATGTGAGGTCATTTGATTGATCCTGGCGTCAAGCACTAATGGCGGAGCTATTTCGTCGAGATCCACAAACCCTAAATCGTTACGCATAGATCCAAGGGCCAGGACAGGCCGGTCGAACCGTCAAGTCCCGTTAAACCCCGAGTCGTTTCATGAGAATATCCCGAACATGGGGGTCTGCGAACAGATAAATGAAATACCCGCCTAGTCCAGCATGCGGACTTTCAACCACTACCCCCTCGAGTCCAACACCAATGGGGTGGCCAGGGGGTACAAGTAACACCTGTGGGCAAACCACTCCCCCGAGGTAACGCAGTATGCTACATAACGTACTCGGCCATTACACAGAATCTGGAGATTCATACTGCGATAGGGTAGAGTACGCCAGTTTCAAGGGAGAAGCCCTGTGCTGCGACAGACTCCCTTGTCACTGAGTTAATCAACCGGCTCAGCCCTCCATTTCACCTGAGTAAAACTAGGGCCCCATTCGGAGATCTTCCACCATACAGGTCCAGTGACTGGCGCGAAATGGCATTACGTTAGACACCAAGACTTAACCCCCCATTTCACCGGGATGAAACTAGGGTCCTAGTCATGAGAGCGCCCTCATCACGTCAAGATCTAATGCCTGGGGGGCGGGTTGCCAGGTCATCAGCAAATGCTTGAAAGTTGATTCCCCACTGCCGCACAGTATTGCCTGTATCCATCTACAAATTAGCGTATCGATTCCTCTCGCCGAGATTGCATCAGCAAGATCTCTCCATTGTTTGTGGTTAATCGTTAGCTTCAAACGGTCCATTTGTTGACAGAAGAGATTCGAATTTAGTCTTCGTCCATATGGAAGCAACTCATGATAAATGATTCCTTTCCAGTGCCTCCAAATACACCTTGGCCGTTAGTACTGGTTTAGCCATCGATTGAGCCGCTTCACCGTGGTTTGACTAGAAAAATTTTCGCACAATATTGTCGTATGTGACCCATTTCTCATCTCCAGTCAATATCCGTTCAAGAAATGGGTCGATTTCATTATGTTTGGCCAAGACTTCGCAGATGGAAATTTGATCCATCAGGTTTTTTGGTGTTAATTGTTGTGGCACCCAAACATAGAGCTTCTTTTTGAGTCTAGCTTTGCGAAAATGGTTCAAAATTGTTTTATGGCCGATCTTTAGCTCCTAAGCGATGCTACAACTACAAACATGGCGGTCAATTTCGATTATTTCTGTGATTCGATCGATATTTTCGACGACAGGCCTGCCTGTTATGTGTTCCATTCAAAATAAAGAGGATAAACTAGGATGGACTCGCACGAATTACCCCGTATATTCAAATTTATACTTAAAAAGCACACCATTGAATTTGAAAGTTAACGTGACTCAGTGTTTCTAATAATTTTCTAATATAAGGACACAAAGAATTCCATAAGTAGTTTCCACACTGTATTTTTGGCATTCTGAACTCAATTTCATCTTTCTTCTAGATACAATTGTGAGATAATCAATCCGTCAGTTCTTCAAATACGGTATGCATTCATCTGCACTTCAGTTTAGGTTTTGATGTTTATTTTGTTCTCAAATTCTGACAGTCATCATTAAAGAATATATCTTTTTCAATTGAAATTTTTGTCATCAAGAGATTAATTTACACACAATCCTATTCAAATCTGTGGATTTTGAATAATATATCATTCCTTTAAAAGCAACAGTATCTAGATTTTTACGTACTTAACAAATATTTGAGTTAATATTCGTTCGAATAGAAAGCAGAGAAGAAAAAAGTTCATGAATACTTTAACATTAACAGAACAATAATTTTTTTCTAGGGAAATTACGTTCCAGAAAGATCTAAATATGAGATGTTTTCTCTAATTCATCCTTAAACTATTTTTGATCTAGTATGCATTTTTGCCTCGGCGACAAAATGGTTGAAGTAATAGGGAAGAATTATTCTCTAACTACAATGAAAAAATATTGCCGTCTTGTCGGATACTTTCCATATAATTTGATTCAAGTTGGTGATAAAATCAATGTGGAATTTTCTTTAAAATATTTAATTTGGAGCTATTTTCTGGGATCAAGCTTGAGTAAGTTCACACACACTATACAAAATCTCAAACGTTTTAAGGAAAGAATGTGTTTTCTGTGCTGATGGAAGTAAACTTCAAATTGAAATTTAAAAAAGTCACAAGGAGCTTCAAGATAGAGCAAATTTAGGTTTGGAATATTTCAACTTTTCGTTGTTTTCTTCTTAGCCATGATATGATGGCAAAGGACAAGCAGCTAGCGCAAAAGTTGATATGTCATTTTTCTGAAAAGAACACATGTCCATCATTAATAATTTTTCATTGATAAAACCATTGGGAAAATATGACTGATTTTGTTCATTTCAGACGCGATATTCATATCCTTACCACGCCCGCAATAAGAATTTTTTGGCAGACAGAACTTCTTATCTTGTAGCAAACTCAATGCCGTTTCCAAATATGTGGTCAAATTTGATGAAGATATTGATTATAATTGATTTTATAGAAAAACTTAAAATATTTCGTGAAATCAAGAAATGTTAAATTGAAGAATAAACTTCAACATTTCGAACATGTTTTATATGGCATTTTTTGTTGCAAATATGTATGATCTCCACTTGAAGTTTGGCACTTTTAAAAGTAGGCACTGTATACTCCCGATCATTTGTTTTTATCAAGGATATTTTTTATCGATTTACCTAACGAATTTATGGTTTCATATGAAATATTGAGGTTTCGATTTTCCATTAAATACCTAGCTATCATTATTTAAATATTTCAATATTACCCTTCTACATATTTAATTTCAAGAAATTATATTTAATAATTATAACTATAACTAAAATAATGTCATATAAGTACCACTTATATCAAATGACATATAAAATAAACATTCATTATAAGACATCCAAATGGTATAACAAAATCCAATAAATAAAAATTGTTAACCAAAATCCAATAAATTAAATATTTTGAATAGACAAAATTTTGTTTCTGCTGATCAATCTTATGAAAACAAATATCTTTCAAAAATGTCTAATATAATCTTAAGAATTTCATCATAAAACTATCTTACCTAGAATATTCAATATTATTGGATATCTAACTGAGTTACCTTATATAAAAACTCAAGATATGTGAGAACATTAGTGAAAAACAAGTTTTAAGAGAATTTATGTAGCTGACTATTCGTTAAAAAGCAAAATAATACATTGATAAATTATGATTTTATAAAAAAAAGTTTAGTAGTCCAACAAAATGAAGTTATTCTCAATATTTAAGTGATAAATTTTTCGATCAAGTGGAAAAAAAAACGTTAAATTACTTTTGAATTTACTTCATTGTCGAATAACTTGGAAGGAGTGAACTTAATTAAAAATGTTAATAAACTTTTTTGTAGAGTATTAAATTTCCTTTGAAAATAAGTATTTTGAACCATAAAAATATTGATATTTCTGGTAGTTACAAAAATGCAAAATCGAAACGCAAAATTTGAAAACTAAATCAGTGTTTAAGGCACGATTACAAGCAAACGGCTAGTTTTACATAAATTCCCAATGATAGCTTTTTTCTAGGGAATTCAATTTCCTTCAAGAATATGTATCCCTCGAATTTTTCAGATTGATAAATGACGAGTAAAAAAATGCAATTACTGTTAAAAAACCAGTAATCGTAACGATACACCCCTAAATACTATAATTAAGGGCGAAAACTTTCACGATAATTTTTTTTTATTATCACGAAAGATATTTTCACAATATCGTTGAAAAAATTGACGCCCAGTCTAATATATATATATATATATATATATATATATAAATAAACATAATGATCTTAATAACGTAAATAGGATAAAAGAACAGGAGAATTCATTCGTTAAAAAGAAATTTAAAATAAAAAATAAAATAGAAAGGCCTTTTACTTGATAGAAGAAGTATAACAGAATTTGAATATCAAGACAAATTAAAAAATGTTTATCTTCTACAATTTTAATTTCAAAAAAATTTTAGAATTAAATTAATGTCTAAAACAAGCACCGCTTACATTTAATAGACGTATATAATCAAAACTCAATATATAATGTCAAATGGAATAAATAAACCAACAGATATACTAAAGTCATTAAAATTAATGAATAAATATTTTAAGGAGACAAAATTTTGTTTCTGGTCTTACCTTTAAGAACACCAATTGCCTTTTAAATTTTGTCTCCTTTAAATATTTATTTATTAGTTTTAATGAATTTCGTATATCTGTTGGTTTATTTATTCCATTTGACATTATATATTGAGTTTTGATTATATACGTCTATTAAATATAAGCGATGCTTGTTTTAGACATTAATTTGTTTCTAAAAGTTTTTTGAATAAAAAATTTTTTGAAATTAAAATTGTAGAAGATAAACATATTTTAATTTGTTTTGATATTCAAATTCTGTTATATTTCTTCTATCAAGTGAAAGGCCTTTCTATTTTATTTTATATATAATATATAATTATATTTTGGCTTCAATAAATCTCATTATGGAATGTCAATGAATTTAAATAAGCCTTAAAAATAACTTACACTGTTGTTTGATTTTGTTAGAACATAGATCAATCTTGAATTATAAAGTTGATCTGTGTTTCGAAACATTCATTTAGTTACACGTGTGAGTTGCTGATATAGGTTAGTTTTTTGATTTTGATATTTGGAATATTATTCAGGACCGAAGAAGGGATTGCTTAGAATTATATTTGTTTTTTGAAGATATAGTGAATGTTTTGAGAGATTTCTGAATTAACTTATTCGAATATTTAAATATATTGAATATTTCAAATAAATTATATTCTTTGAGAAGTCCTTTAAGTGTGTTCATGTTTTTAAAAGGCAATTGGTGTTCTAAAAGGTAAGACCAGAAACAAAATTTTGTCTCCTTTAAATATTTATTTATTAATTTTAATGACTTTCGTATATCTGTTGGTTTATTTATTCCATTTGAGTTTTGATTATATACGTCTATTAAATGTAAGCGGTGCTTTTTCAGACATTAATTTAATTCTAAAAGTTTTTTGAATAAAAATTTTTTGAAATTAAAATTGTAGAAGATAAACATATTTTAATTTGTTTTGATATTCAAAAAAAAAGTAATTTGATTCTACCCATGCCAACCAGTATAAAAAAATGATTTTGACCATAATTTGGAAGTTCTCTATATAGAGAACAAATGCAAAAGACTGAAGCTTTACGATGCGCTAGAAAAAACCGACATCATAAAACACACATTTTACTTAACGACCAGATATATTTGAACTGATCCCCGTTGCTGAAACTCTTTGAATAAATTTTGAAAATTCCCAAAACTAACCTTCATGTTATCACGTTTCTTTTTGCTCAAACTTGTATTTAAGGAGACCGATTTTATAGGAGTAGTTAATTACCGTAATCCCCTGATGAAGTCAAATTGTTGTGTAGACAATAAATATTAGCGGAAATATTTATTTTAAATCATATACGATGAATTTCAGCCAATCAAAGATTGAAGCAATCAAGAAACACTCTTTGTATTGATAAATAACTATTCAGATTTAAAAAAAATTTGAATATCAAAACAAATTAACATATGTTTATCTTCTACAATTTTAATTTCAAAAAATTTTTTTATTCAAAAAACTTTTAGACTTTGATAAGTCCTTTAAGTGTGTTCATGTTTTTAGAAGGCAATTGGTGTTCTTAAAGGTAAGACCAGAAACAAAATTTTGTCTCCTTTAAATATTTATTTATTCATTTTAATGACTTTCGTATATCTGTTGGTTTATTTATTCCATTTGACATTATATATTGAGTTTTGATTATATACGTCTATTAAATGTAAGCCGTGCTTGTTTTAGACATTAATTTAATCTAAAAGTTTTTTGAATAAAAAAATTTTTTCAAATTCAAATTGTAGAAAATAAACATATTTTAATTTGTTTTGATATTCAAATTTTGTTATATTTTCTCTATCAAGTAAAAGGCCTTCCTATTTTATTTTTATTTTATATATTCAGATTTAGTTTTATTACTTTCCAGTATTGGAATAAAACAATATTTTTATCCAACTTTCACTAGTTGCTATCGAAACCTGTCGCGAACTATTTTACGTCGGTTAATAAGTTTCTACAAATACAGAAAAAATAAAAATATAAAGAGGGGTGAGCTATATAGAGTTTGCATTTTGAACTAGTAGTTATTTCGGGTCTGGAAATTTTTCTGTCATTAGTGTTTCAACTGACAGTTAGTTTAATATTCAACATTACCAAATGGGCCAATTAACGCTTGAACAAAAGGAAATTTTAAAAACTTATTTCCAAATTGGTGAATCTTCCATACAAACTGTTAGGAATTTACATGGAAAATTCGATAGAAATGAAATGTTCTCACGGCAATTTGTGGCTCAATTTGTAAGGCCAGTTCATGAAACTGGATCGTTATTTGATGAAACAACCTGTTCACGTTCTCGTCCAGTGAGCACACCTGAAAACATCGCTGCTGTAGCCCAGAATGTGGCGGAATATCCATTAATATCAACTCGTCATCATGCTCAAGAAATGAACATTTCTCGAACTTCTCTGAAGAAAATTTTGCAGAAGGACCTCTGGATGAAGGCTTACAAAGTCTAACTAGTTCAAGAAGGACTATTTTTCGGTGGGTTCCTCTATCCACCCTGAAACGATTAATGCCTTAAAACACGAAGTTGCCATTCATGAGATTGATCAAACAATCGACAATATACTGAAAAATTGGGCTGATCGGATGGGGTACTGTAGCCAGTCGTGTCAGTATTTGAATGATATTATTTTTCATCCGTAAATATCTGGGAACAAACTTCATAATAAACTAATAACTTTGCAAAAATATACATTAGTTTTTTATTTATAGTCGATTACAAAACACTTTTTAAATGGCCAACCCCTTACCATTTAAAGGCGAGAAAAGAATGAACCGTTTGATATTCGCTTTT
Organism: Megalocaria dilatata; assembly: GCA_034642435.1. NCBI lineage: Eukaryota > Metazoa > Arthropoda > Insecta > Coleoptera > Coccinellidae > Megalocaria > Megalocaria dilatata. Next base: position 42,319,018 of record CM067862.1, on the reverse strand, counting down.
TTTCAGCTAATGTTTCACTATAATCGTTTTCTTAGTCATTTCAGGTATAACAGGGATCATTACATCTTTAATGAGTACGAGTGCCTGGTTTCCTCCAGCCTATGACAATGCTGTGATTGTTATATATATGGTGCATCTAAATTTTATGTTCAATATTTTAAGCGGTTTCATATGCATAACTTACTCAACTTTTCGCCGAAGGAGTCTCAGCAAATTCGTTAATAATATCATAAAGGTGGGTATTGAATTTGACCTTCTCCCTCTTCTTTAAAAAAAATACTTCAAAAGAAATCAATGGACGTTTATTTTATTGTAAAGAGAAAGGTAGGTCGTTAATAATGGAAGACGATATCAGCCAAATGAATTCCATCTTTAAGGTCTTGAATCGATAGTGGATCATTGGCAAAGACCTTACCTTTCACGTGGTCCCAAAAAAAAGTCTGAAATTGTTAAATCACAAGGTCTCGGTGGCCAATTATGATCACCCCTTCGAGAAATAACAAGGCCAGGAAATGTTTCATGTGAAATTGCGGTTGCTTCGTTACTTTTGTAGCGCCGTCTTGTTTGAAATAAAGTTGTACCAGCCTCATCTTCAAATAAGTAAGGTCAAATCACACCGAAAGCTCAAAAACCGCACCAAACAATTTGTGGATGGAAAGGCTCTTGAAAAATCATTCTTGGTTATTATAAATAAATAAGAACGTATATATATATATATATATATATATATATATATATTGTCATGGTATTTACAGTTAAAATAAATAATTACATAAAAATATTAAGGAAAAGACTCACCTTTGTATATAAGTTGACTCGTTAGAGTATAACCAGAGCAAAATTAATTAAATAATATCCATTCTGACAGAAATATTAATAAATAAATTCATTTAAATACTCACAAGCTAAAAATCATGAAGAAAAAACATATTCAGGATACATAACGACTAGTCGATTGAAAATTCTTTGAACGGTAATCAAAAAACAGTACTCTTGTCGACAGTTAATAAATAGAATTCACAGGGAGATTTCTTTTTACAATTATTCAATAGAAAACCAGCCAAAGTTGCAATAAATAGAAGTAATTTGAATTTAGATATCAAATTTGAAATTGATGAAGAATTTGTTGAAAAGATTTGTTATTATAATGAATCACATATAAACTTTAGTGAAATTGTTGACAAAGAACAAGCTTAAATAAATATAACTCACCAGAATTATGTAAATAGGACACATTTGATCAAAATTCACTTAATTCAATGAAAGATAGCATCTACGTCAGATATTTTCAAATGATTAATGTAAGAGAGATCCTTGAAAATGTTTAGGCATCAATAGTATTGTAATAGCATCTAAGCTAAAGAAATTTAATCAATTTCATAAGTAATATTAAGTATTTTATAAGTTATAAGCATTAGAAGTTAAAATTTGTTAAATTTTGACACTTGAAATACTTTACGAAGGAAAAGCAAGACTTTCACTGTTCTGTTTAACATGAAACATACATCAAAATGTAGTTAAAAAAATAAGCTAATTTTCAAAAGTAATTTCAAACCAAGAAATATTGTAAATTTTGTAAAATCCTCAAAAGCATCATTTTTATATAATTTTGACAGAAGCTAGTTAGCTTTGTAATTCAACTTTTCTTGAAAACTATAAATAGGGCAGACACAGAAAAAGTCGGCAGTCTCCAATTATATGCAGAGCAGAATCCTTGTCGGTCCGCAATTAAAAAAGTGCCAAAAAAGTATCATCATCTGAAAAAAAAAGATTATTTGGTTATTGTGAATGGAAATTGAATCCAGAAAATACATTACCTGAATGTGAATGGAAAAATCCCACATAGAAATCAAGTTTCAAACGAATTGGATATATCGAAGAAAATCAACAAAGTAGCCTGTGAATTTCAGAATATTCTAGAAGTGTTGTTTCCAACGAAACGAGTTTTATTCCTGAAACTTAGAAGGACAGTTAAAAGGACAATCATAAATTGATGAACAAACTTACCAAAGGTATTAAAATTCAATCCTGTTAATCTTTCCACAAAAAAATTTAGAAATAGCTATCATTGTTTACATTAGAATTACGTTAGGATATTTAGATAAGGTTAGGTTTACATAGAATTAGATTTAGGTTATTCATCACTGATTATAATATTTCAAATTACTTCCATAAAATATAATTTAAAAATTCAATCTTTTTAGAAAATTCAAATTGAATCCTCCCTCAAATATCGAATCAGATTTAATAATATTTTAATTTCAATTATTCAAAATTATAATCTTAAGAGTTAGCCGGAAGCATAGAATACATCAAATACATACAAGGGTGATGTAATAAGTATTTATTCACTAAAATTTCATTAATAAATACCATAACAATATATATATATATATATATTTTAATACTAAGATGAAAGACAAAAGGTATACTATTAGGAGTACAAATAAGTTTCCGCTGTACGGAACCCAATTTTCTTGTTTATGAATCATTCCTAATGATTTTAAACGATGTGAGACTGCTCGCTGAGTGACTTCTAATGTAAGAGCAAGGTCTTTTTGTGTTTGAGATGAATCTTCCTCCAGTAATTCCTCCAATTCTGCATCCTCGTAAATTTCTGGCCTTCCACTGCGATCTTTGTCTTCTACGTCGAAATTACCGTTTTTAAACTTTTGAAACCACTCTCGACACGTTCTCTCACTCAAAGCACCCTCACCATATGCTTCTACGAGCAATTGATGCGCCTCAGCAGCAGATTTCTTCAAATCAAAGAAGTAAACTAATATTTCCCGCAAATGACGCTTACTTGGCTCAAATTTTGACATATTCAACTTATAAAAATTATATTTTACCAATATAAAATCAATGATATTAATAGGTTATGTTGTTCTTGAATGTCCAAACTATTTTTTAAGCCGGTTATCATCTGCGAAAGCTAACCGAAACTCCGTGCCGCGCCATCTACAATAAAACGGCGGAAACTTATTTGTACTCCTAATACTTTCGTAGTTCACCGATGGTTAATCGGAGGAACGCTAGAGCGGGTGGAAGGTTCGAAGAAAACAGAATCTCTCTAGCTAGATCTCTGCTAAAGATCTTCCTCAGATAGTGTATATCTTACTGTTGGTACTTTCACAGTTTCACATCTTCAGTGTCCAATGAAAATGAAGATTAATATAATGTACTATACGTCGTTGAAAAGCTTTATAAATAAGGCAGTTTTCGCAAATAATTTCCATGGGGGTTTATGGGGCGGAATTCAGAATATTAATATGAAGAGGAGCTAGAAGGACGTTTTTGGGGTCAACAAGAGGTCTAAATTTAACACTTTGACATCCGGGTTGAAATACACTTCTTTCTGTACAAAGCAGAAAACGGAGAATTTCTTTTTCTAAAATTCGTAATTTTCGTTTCGTTGCCTAATAAGTTCAATTCCTTGAAGCGGAAACCAAGAAGTTCTGACTGTTGCTTTGATAACCCCCAATCACGAACTAAATCATTTAACTTATTTTGAACAATTAAATGTGGCTCGCTGGAACTGGGTCCTGGAGTAAAAGTAGGGTAGTTCCAGTGTTCTTCAGAGCTGCCTGATGATGTGTTGTCTCCAATATCTTCCAAAACAACATTTTGCGGATCTAAAGATGCGAGCGGCGCTGGTGAATCTGCATTATGAGGAACAGGTCGTATTGCTGATTGCAAATTTGGATAGCTCAGAGCAGTGCGCACGACAGTCACTGAGTGTATAAAACACTCTCTACTGACGGTTTAGCACGATATCATCATTGCCGTTCCAGATCCCAAATCATTCGACATGCCAAGAGTTCAGACGTTGGACAGCATCAGCCGCGAAAGAAGAAACCGCCAAGAAATTGACTCAAACCTGGCAGAAGTCGGATAAGATGAGATCAGACAGATCGCCCAGAGAAAACACGTGGATCCGCAGATCCTGAAATAGAGGACAGACACGCAGTATGTGGTCACTAGTTGGACAGGAATCATCCCCGACAAGACCCAGCCTGAAGAGGTTTGCCTTGAATGGGCCATGACCTGAAATAAAGCAAGCCAGTGGAAAAGCTGGTCTGAACCAAGAGTTGTTCGGGACAAACCTAACGAGCGGGATCCAGCCGAAGGTGCAACGACCGGTTTAGGACTCCTCCCAGTCCAACTGCCAACGAGACAATAACGCCTCAAAGTACGACCCGGAGCAGCGGCGCACTACTAGAGACCGATCCTCTGAACCGATAGAAATAGCAGGAAGAGAAGTGTCTTCAAAATTGAAAGGAAGCCCCTTCTTTAGATGGTAGTGAGCTGCTCGATATAGTATGTAGTAGTGGGCCGGGATACTTCCAGTCACCACCTGTAATGTCGCCGTAGCCACAGTGCGATACATTGGGGAAACCAAGAGCAAGAAGTGCCTCTGTGCAGACAGGATAACTCGTGTGACATGGGAATGCTCAACTCGATGGAACCAGGCCGCAGCACAATAGGATGTGATGGGGAGAAATATGCACTTATATAAATGTGAGAATGAGCGAGATTGAGTGCTTCCCAAGGACCGTCTAAACCGCATCAACCTACACGCTACAGCCTTTGATTTTTCACGCAGTGCCTTCACGTGTGGCAGAAAAGTAAGTCCCGAGTCTACCAGGACACCCAAATACTTGTGCTCGCGAACTCAACGGAATGGCACTCCCGAAACACACACCCTTGGAGGGCGACCTACGTGCAGACTTCCCCTCAACAATACTGCAGCGGATTTAGTCATCGACACGGTCAGCTTGTTACGCAAGAGCCATTCGACCGTAACATCAACTAGACGTTGATGTGCAGCTTCGAGAGCGCGACGACTGTTTGCTCCAACTATAAACGCCAGATCATCGGCATAGGCGATAGAAAGGCTCTCCTCCTTCGAAGGTAAAAACAGCAGCTCGTCGAAAACTAGATTCCAGAGTGAGGGTTCAAGTATTGAACCCTGAGGACAGCCTTTCTCAAGACCTCTAGACCGGGAGAAGGAGTGCCGTACAAAAACGACATTTCTGTCAGAAAGATAACTATGCAAGAGACGAAGCTGGTCTTGAGGGATGGACAACTCTCGAGCACGACGGAGGATATTTGGCCACCAAAGTGACTCGAACGCACCCTCGATATCTATAAAAATGGTAGTTACGTATTTGTGGCTAGACTCACGATCATAACTGACTAGTCGGAAGACAGCATCTTCAGTAGATAGACCAGGCCTAAAGCTAAACTGCAGGGGCGAGCAATTACTCGGATCCAAAAGGTCTTCAGAGAGACGGCTCAACATAAGCCGTTCGAGAACCTTGCCCAAGGTTGACAGAAGGCTAATAGGTCGGTAAGACCTAAATGTCACGATCGTCAGATGTTAAAAGCAGACATAGTGCCTACTTCCAGATTTTCGGAAAATAGCCAAAAGAAAGGCGAAGGGTAAAAAGTTTAAGTAAGAACTCAGGAATCACTTCTCAAGTTCTTCGAAGTATTGGGCCAGTGATACGGTCAGGGCCAGGAGCACCCCGAAGAGGAGAAGCCATGATGGCAGTCCCCAGTTCGGATGCTGTAAATGGGGAGAAATCACCGAGGGACACATCAGGAGGGGAAGAGACGCTAATTTAATGAAAATTTGGATAGGCGATCTTGTGCTTTCCTTTTTGGAATAATCTTCAGTATTTGTCAGGCAAAAATACCAATCGTCTAAATGATTAGTGGGTTCTCGCCATACTATAGGGACTGCAAAAGGCATGCTTTTGCTCTTCCCATTCATCTGAAGCTCTCGGGTGAATGCGGATGTTGCGAGGGAGCTTCCACCTCTTAGTTCGGGAGACGGCGTTTCGTTTCCGAGCTTGCGCATCTGAAACTCATCAGACAAGGCGTGATGCGCAGCTCTGCCTGTTACGCCGGTGACCATGCGTCCACTTGGAACGCTGACTTTAAACGCATTGCCTTGCTCTATTTGAACCTGGCTGGGACGGTAAGTCACGATTCTTATGACTGGTCGGGTCCTCTATCGGTACGCCGGACAATCTACGATAGAGCAAGGCAGGTTTCTGAACGGGGAGCGAAGAAGTTGTTCGCTACACACTCCCCCTCCAGTGAGCGTCGATATGGTCACGAAATAGGGCTTTGGATTCAGGCAAGGATACAGTCCGCCGCTGGGCTGGTCGCGGTGCCATCTCCCAATCACGTCGGGGTCACCAATGAAGCTCTCGGGTGAATGCGGATGTTGCGAGGGAGCTTCCACCTCTTAGTTCGGGAGGCGGCGTTTCTTTCCGAGCTTACGCATCTGAAACTCATCAGACAAGGCGTGATGCGCAGCTCTGCCTGTTACGCCGGTGACCATACGTCCACTTGGAACGCTGACTTCAAACGCATTGCCTTGCTCTATTTGAACCTGGCTGGGACGGTTACTCACGATTCTTATGACTGATCGGGTCCTCTATCGGTACGCTGGTCAATCTACGATAGAGCAAGGCAGGTTTCTGGACGGGGAGCGAAGAAGTTGTTGACCAATGACCAATGATACGCTACTGCGAACACACCATACATGGGGGACCCACTGCTTGTCTTGGTCTCTAATTAAAACATCAAAATATTGGAAGTAGGCTTTTCTAACATTTTCAGAAAATGACCTGGCTTGTGATTTCACTATAAATTGTCCACAAATACAACAAAATTTTTCAGGGGAAATTTTACAACTCTCTCAACATTTTCGTCCTTAAAACACTTTCTTATCTACACACTGGGAACCACCCATTTCGAAACTCAACAGAAGATTTTTAATCTCAATTTTATGTCTTATATTGTGAACAACACAGTTTAGGTAATTTTCCTATTATAAAATTCATACATTTTAACCATCCACTCATAAAATTGACAACTTGCTAATGTGAAATGGTCTTATTAAGCAATTGAAAAGTGTTACGTGTAAGGGCTTAGGAATATTTTTTCTATTATTAGGAGGGTATTTCATTAAAAAAATAATAAAGATCTGCTTTGTATTACAAAAACCTTGTCGACTAGTGTATTGCATTTGAGATTTTGGAACTTATCATCTTTCCTATTTCAGAATGATACTCTTCTAGACCACCTGAAAATCCCAATCAGTAAGAACCAATGGTCAAAACCAATGGCAATATTCGTTGTGGTTTTAATGATGATCATCTTTGTGATAGATTCAGCATCGGATTATCTTATAATGGATGGACGTTCATTTTGTATGCACGTTTTGAGAAAATTACCATATTATAGCAGCTATTTATTCACTGTAGGTCAAACCTACACGTTTTGGAGGTTGGTGTTAGTGGTCAAGGCAAGAATATGTGCAATTAAAGATGCTTTAATTGTTTCTGGCGATAACATTATATCTGGGCAGAACATTTTAGTCATGGAATTCAGGAGTGTTTTACACCAACTGAGGAATAGGGGTGAATGCTAATGTTATCACTTACTTCATAAAGTTTGAATATCAAAACAAATTAAAATATGTTTGTCTTCTACAATTTTAATTTAGAAAAAAATTTTTTATTCGAAAAACTTTTAGTAAATTAATTAAATTAATGTCTAAAATATGCACCGCTTACATTTAATAGACGTATATAATCAAAACTCAATAAATAATGTTAAATGTTAAATGTTAAACCAACAGATTTACGAAAGTCATTAAAATTAATAAATAAATATTTAAAGGAGACAAAATTTTGTTTCGGGTCTTACCTTTAAGAACACCAATTGCCTTTTAAAAACGTGAACACACGTTAAGGACTTCTCAAAGAATAGAATTTATTTGAAATATTTAATATATTCAAATATTCGAATAAGTTAATTCAGAAATCTCTCAAAACATGCACTATATCTTCAAAAAACAAATATAATTCTAAGCAATGCCTTCTTCGGTCCTAAATAATATTCCAAATATCAAAATCAAAAAACTAACCTATATCAACAACGCACACGTGCAAAGAAATGAATGTTTCGAAACACAGATCAACTTTATAATTCAAGATTGATCTATGTTCTAACAAAATCAAAGAACAGTGTAAGTTATTTTTAAGGCTTATTTAAATTCATTGACATTCCATAATGAGATTTATTGAAGCCAAAATATAATTATATATTATATATAAAATAAAATAAAAAGGCTTTTTACTTGATAGAAGAACTATAACAAAATTTGAATATCAAAACAAATTAAAATATGTTTGTCTTCTACAATTTTAATTTCAAAAAAATTTTTATTCAAAAAATTTTTAGAATTAAATTAATGTCTAAAATAAGCACCGCTTACATTTAATAGACGTATATAATCAGAACTCAATATATAATGTCAAATGGAATAAATAAACCAACAGATATGCGAAAGTCATTAAAATTAATAAATATTTAAAGGCGACAAAATTTTGTTTCTGGTCTTACCTTTAAGAACACCAATTGACTTTTAGAAACATGAACACACCTATTAAATGTAAGCGGTGCTTATTTTGGACATTAATTTAATTCTAAAAGTTTTTTGAATGAAATTTTTTTTGAAATTAAAATTGTAGAAGACACATTTTTTAATTTGTTTTGATATTCAAATTTTGTTATATTTCTTCTATCAAGTGAAAAGCCTTTCTATGTTATTTTATATATAATATATAATTATATTTTGGCTTCAATAAATCTCATTATGGAATGTCAATGAATTTAAATAAGCCTTAAAAATAACTCACACTGTTCTTTGATTTTGTTAGAACATAGATCAATCTTGAAATATAAAGTTGATATGTGTTTCGAAACATTCATTTCTTTGCACGTGTGCGATTAGTTTTTTGATTTTGATATTTGGAATATTATTTAGGACCGAAGAAGGGATTACTCAGAATTATATTTGTTTTTTGAAGATATAGTGCATGTTTTGAGAGATTTCTGAATTAACTTATTCGAATATTTAAATATATTAAATATTTCAAATAAATTATATTCTTTGAGAAGTCCTTAAGTTGTGTTCATGTTTTTTAAAGGCAATTAGTGTTCTTAAAGGTAAGACCAGATACAAAATTTTATCTCCTTTAAATATTTATTTATTAATTTTAATGACTTTCGTATATCTGTTGGTTTATGAATTACATTTGACATTATATATTGAGTTTTGATTATATACGTCTATTAAATGTAAGCGGTGCTTATTTAAGACATTAATTTAATTCTAAAAGTTTTTTGAATGAAAATTTTTTTGAAATTAAAATTGTAGAAGACAAACATATTTTAATTTGTTTCGATATTCAAATTTTGTTATATTTCTTCTATCAAGTAAAAAGCCTTTCTATTTTATTTTACTTCATAAAGAGTTGAATCAATTATGAAGAATTGAAAATTAAATATTACTTATTACCGCAAATTTCTGTTGGCCTCTACTTGATAAAAATCCATTGTACACATCAACTGAATAGACACATATATTGATTGTCCGGATTTAACGTTCATACATTTCAGGTAGTTGATTCTAGAGGTCAAAATATGAAGAAAACTTCATAGGTCTTTCATAAAATTACTTCTTATTTTTGACTGAGTGATCAAATTGAAATTTTAATCAAAGAAAAAGACTTCTCATACATTTTTTAAGAAAAAAGCGTTACGAAGCACCATTCTCGGGGAAAAGTGCATTCTAACTGATAATAAGTGTCTATCACTTTGACATTCGTCAACCGTCATATTGACTTCAGCCATATGAGATAGTATTAAAAAACTTAAATTTAAGATAAATAATCCAAAAGAAGATGAAAACAATTTATTCGAACAAAATTCAAATCAACGAGTTTAACTGGGTAAAGAACAAAATAAAAAAAAACCTCTATAAGACGAACGATATAAAATAAATCACAATAAATGTTGAAAATGCCCATTGTTAACTTCAATCCATTTTCTAATATATTTTCGCATTGACGTTCCCACATTAGCAAAAATCCCTGGAATATTCCTAATGTGTTTGCAACCATTTATTACACGTTGCTCCAATTCTTAAGTATTTCGAATTGGAGCTGAGTATCAAAAATCCTCATGAAAAAAATCTAGGGTATTCAAGTCCGGAGATCGAGCTGGCCAGTGTACGTGATCAATTACCTGAACTTGTTTTGTGAAATCCAAATTCGTTGATCTGTTTGTCAAATTTGACAAGAGTATCTGTTGATCTATTAATCACCGAATTTTTATGAAACCCAGCATATGAGACGTACGAAGTATGTTGTTTGTGGCGAATTCCGTGAATTGAGAGTAAAATATCGTATTACAGGCAAGTTACTGCATTATTTTGATGAACAGCACCGTACCAAATAGTTCAGTAGAAATGAATTCTGTGTAAATAATTCAACTCTGTAAATATATCTGTTGCATAGTAGAAATTAGACAATTTAACGTAACAATATTGATTTACAGTTGTTTCGTTATTCATAATTATTTTATTCAATCAAATTTAATTTCCAACAAGTAGAGACCGATTCAATTAAATTCTTAATTCCATATTAAAATTATCTAAATATTTTAATATTAGCCTTCTACATATTTAATTTCAAAAAATTATATTTAATAACTATAACTTCAGGAAATAAATTAGAATAATGTCATATAAGTACCACTTATATCAAATGACATATAAAATAAACATTCATTATAAGACATCCAAATGATATAACAAAATCCAATAAATAAAAATTGTTAATACAATCCTATAAATTAAATATTTTGAATAGACAAAATTTTGTTTCTGCTGATCAATCTTATGAAAACAAATATCTTTCAAAAATGTCTAACATAATCTTAAGAATTTCATCACAAAACTATCTTACTTAGAATATTCGATATTATTGGATATCTACTAAGTTACTTTATATAAAAACTCAAGATATGTAAAAAGATCACTGAAAACCAAGTTTTAAGAGAGACTTTGTTTCGTCAGTATTCAAATAATTCATATTCAATAAATATAACATCAATCAACAACAAATATTTACTCACCCTTCAACAATTTAGAAAACTTCTGGTAAACTGAAAAATTTTTGAATGTAGTGTAACGGTTAACTATAGATAAATATTTCTGTGGTTTACCCTTGATCTAAAAGATTGAAAGACACTTTAACGGCCTCTGTTATAGTACAAGGACCATCTGTATAAAGAACGTTAAGGAAACCAAATAATTATATATTATGAATAAAAAACATAAATAGAGGTTAATTCTTGATAGAAGGTATATAAATATAAATATTTTAATATTGAAATATTTAAATAATTTTATATTATCCATATTAGAATATCTGATGGAGAGATATTGCTACTGATATCGTTCGAACCATAATATAGTTACGGTTTATTCATAACTTTAATTTATCTTTCATTTCTTCCAGGAGAACAAAACTTCAAAAATCTTCAGGAGGTTTATATCTGCCTTTTTGATTCAGCTAAAGCTATTGACGAGTTAGTGAGGCCTTTTATAGTGGTAAAATATCTTTTTAATTCAAACTTAAACTTATCATGAAAATACCATGTATTCAATACCAAAATTGGGACAGACCTTCAATACTAGAATAATAAAAAGAGGTTTTTCTTGATAGAAGGATTATTAAAATTTTTTAAAAATACAGATTTATTCTGTTAACCTCTTACAAATTTTACTCAAAAAAAATTTACTGAAAAACTTTTAGAATTAAATTGAATAAATGTCTTCAGGAGACACTGTGTCAATTTAGTAGACATATAGAATTAATACTTATTACACTTTACCCAAGGGAACGAAAGAAATGAAAGAAATATAAATTGTCAACTAAAAATTATTGAATGAATATTTAAGGAGTACAAAATTTCGTTCCTTGTTTTATGAAAACTGAATTCCTTTCCAAAAATGCAAAACACAACCTCAAGAATTTCTTAAAGATATTTATTTAATTTAATTCTAACAAAATTTGAATATCAAGACAGATTTAATCTGTTAGTCTTCTACAATTTTAATTTAAAAAAAATTTTCATTCAAAAAAACTTTAAAATTAAATTAATGTCTACAATAAGCGCCGCTTATATTTAATGGATTAATAGATTTTATATCTGTTGGTTTATTTATTCCATTTGACATTATATATTGAGTTCTGATTATATACGTCTATTAAATATAAGCGGTGCTTATTGTAGACATTAATTTAATTCTAAAAGTTTTGTTGAATGAAATTTTTTTTTAAATTAAAATTGTAGAAGACTAACAGATTAAATCTGTTTTGATATTCAAATTTTGTTATATTTCTTCTATCAAGTAAAAAGCCTTTAACTTTTTTATATATAATATATAATTATATTTAGGCTTCAATGAATCTCATTATGGAATGTCAATGATTTAAATATAACCTTAAAAACACCTTACACTTTTCTGTGATTTTGCTAAGAACATAGACCATCTTGAATTTTAAAGTTAGTCTGTTTGAAGCCATCATCCTGTTAAACACGTGTGAGGTGAAATATAGTGATAGTTATTTGATTTTGATATTTGGAATATTATTTAGGGCCGATGAAGAGATCACCAGAATTATAATTGTTTTTTGAAGATATAGTGCATGTTTTGAGAGATTTCTGAATTAACTTATTTAAATATATTAAATATTTCCAATAAATTATATTTTTTGAGAAGTTCTTAAGTTGTGTTTATGTTTTTAAAAAGCAATTGGTGATTTTACTGGTAAGATCAGAAACAAAATTTTGTCTCCTTTAAATATTTATTTATTAATTTTAATGACTTTTTTATATCTGTTGGTTTATTTATTCCATTTGCCCTTATATATTGAGTTCTGATTATATACGTCTATTAAATTTAAGCGGTGCTTTGTGTAGACATTAATTTAATTCTAAAAGTTTTTTTTAATGAAAATTTTTTTGAAATTAAAATTGTAGAAGACTAACAGATTGAATCTGTTTTGATATTCAAATTTTGTTACATTTCTTCCATCAATTGAAAAGCCTTTTTCTATTTTAATTCTAACAGTTTTTGTACGAACATTATTTGAAATTAAAATTTGTAGTAGGTTAATCTGTATGATATTTAAAAAATTTTCAATGCTAGAGTTTCGAACTTTCGTGGATAGTGAGTGATAATAGTTCTGTAAATACATAGTTTTAATTTTACTACACCTCATCTACAATTGTAAGTTACATGTTACGTGTTCTTTTAGTGATTGATTGAACGACAATCAAGTATTATACGAATTTTAGGATAAAAATACTCCATGGGGATATTGGAGATATTATAATATACTATAATTCGCCTATTCACAGTCTGAATATCGTATAGTACAGTATACAATTTTGAGGAGTTTCACCCTAAGTTTTTCTCTGCAGTACAGTATCTTGCTTGCAGAGCAATAGACAGACCACTAGGCTTCTTACCGTTGTTCACTTCATTGAGTTCACTTTGGTTTACTTCACAATTTCACTTAACTTGTTTACAAGTATAATTTCCAATAGGAATGAAACAATTCGAAATGTTAATAAGGTCAACAGTGCATATTATCTTTGACATTTCTCACGTCATTTATTCACACGTCAACAAAGTTTAGAAATTGTAAAATTATATAATTAAAACCACTGCTCATTTGTAAGAAATTTAAGAAGTATTCATGAACGAATTTATTCAGTTATTCGAATCACTATTCGTCGTATTGAGGACAAATTTGAAAGTTAATTTTCTTAACACGATACAGACACGTACACAAGGGAATATTGACTTGGTTGCACTAAGTGTAAGAGAAAATTAAATTTTATCGGTTCCACGTCGTTCTCAACAATTAAATCTTTCCCAAACAACCCCTTGAGGAGTTTTAAGAAAAGATTTCAGTTTACATCATTACAAAATTCAACTGGTTCAAGAACTGAAAATGTTTGACCACCATAAACATCGCTTGTTTTCCGATTTCGCTCTTGTACAACTCGAAAATGATTTACAATTTCATAGAAAAAAATTATTCAGTGATGAAGCTCATTTTTGGTTGAATGGTTATGTAAGTGAACAGATTGTAGAATTTGGGGTGATGAAAATCTACAAGAAACTGTTCAGATAACATTACATGCAGATAAATTCACTGTGAGGTTCATATTTCTTTGAAGAAAATGGTCAGGCAGTAACAGTAAATGGAGAACGATATAGAACAATGTTGACTGAATTTTCTACCTGCTGTTGTTGAGAATAATCTGGAGGATATATGGTTTCAAAAAGATGGTGCTACCTTCTACACAGCCACTTCAACAATTGATTCATTGAAAACAATATTTGGTGACAAAATTATGTCAAGAAATGGTCCAGTAAATTATTCTCCCAGGTGCTTTGATTCAACACCTTGTGATTTCTTGCTTTGGGGATATGTTAAGTCAGTTTATGCTGTTATTTCAACAACAACGGAGCAATGAAAAACTAACATTGAACATACCATTGATTAAATACAGCTAAATGAGAGAGTGGCGAAAAATTGGGTTTGCAGAATACGTACGGAGAAGTTGAAGTCATTTGAATGATGGTATTATCCATACATAATATAACCTTTCAAATGAAAAATGTGTCTCACTGAATAACTTACATTTTTTTCTTAATTTTCAACTTGAATCATCGCTATTGGCAGACCATACATTATAGGTAATACATTCTCTTTCATGTCTTTTATTGCGGTATTGTATTATCACGAGATGGTGAACAAAATATTTCTTGAGATTAAATTTGAGTAGTAACAAATGAGTGCGTATACAAGTTCTTTCTTTGAATTCGTGTAAACTCTGTAGTGTAACGAGATATATCGGTTTCTGTGCAAGAGATGTCATTTCTCACAACTAATCAGTTTAGATATTATTATTTATGGCGAGCGGGCGTCTGTCCACCCTACCACTGCGCCCGCACGGACTATTGTGGTTCACCCCTAATTTATATCTCCCCGACGAGATCCAGTTTTTGGATAAAACCGATAATCTTGTTTATGGGTAATTTTTTCAGTTCACTGTGGGCTATGAAAGCCTTGCCAAAGACCTCGAATCTGATGCGACTCACCGCTGGGCACTCTGAGACGATGTGCATGGCTGTTTCAGTGTCCTCAAGACACAGCCTGCGTTCATTGTCTTCAGCCAGACCGATTTTGTGCAAATGCGCTTTCAGTCTGCAGTGACCTGTCATAATTCCGACAAGTGTTCTTAGTTTGGCCCCATCCAGACCTAGCGCTAGGTTCGCCATCTTTTTGTTCGAAGCTGTTTCAAGGAACAACTTCGAGTGTTTCAGGCCAAAATTGCTCCGCCAGAAAGACTCTAGCCTTGAGTTCATTCTGCCTGTTATCGCCTCGTTAGCCACGTCATGTGGTATTCCCAGGAATGGTTCCGGTCCTACCAGAGGCAGCGCAGCTCCAGCAAATGCCAGCCGATCCGCCTCCTCGTTAGCCAAATAGTTTGAGTGGCTCGGTATCCAAACCAGAGTGACTCCTTTATACATACCGAGCCTGTTTAAAGCCGTGCGGCATTTCCAAACTGTTTTGGATGTAAAATAGCTGGATTCCAGAGCTTTTAGTACTGACTGACCATCAGTAAATATTTTGGTTTTACCGTGGTGGATTTTCCGTTTTATCAGCAGTTCCGCCGCGGTCTCAGTGGTAAATATTTCTGCCTGGAATATGGTTGCGTTTTGACCGAGACTCAATGAGATGTTAATTCTTGGTTTACTCCCATAGACTCCCGCTCCTGTTCCGTTCGTCGTTCGCGAGCCGTCTGTGAACAAGCCAAGGTCGGTTCTCAATAGAACCTCAGTATGCTGGGTCCATTCGTCCCGGCTGGAGACGATTACATTGAAATTCCGTTCCTGGCTCGTGATTTTTGACATTAGATCCGAGGGCATCGATAGGATACTGTTCGTTAAAAGCTCGTCCAGCAGTCTTGAGCCTCCCATCACTATTGCCTCTGGCCTGTCAATCGCCAGTTAATATAGTTTGTATATGGTCCGTTCCGCCTCCCTCTGCACGAGTAGGTGCAGGGGTGGTAGATTTAGTAGGACCTCCATGACTGCCGTGGGTGTGGTGCGAAACGCACCTGTAATTGCAAGGCAAGCCTGTCTCTGTAGTCGGGTGAGCTTTTGTTCGCCAACCGTTTGTTGGCCTTTCTTCCACCACGCTACAGCGCCATACACTATCTGTGGTCTAATTACCATAGTGTATAGCCAGTACATCTGCCTGGGCTTTAGGCCCCAGGTTTTACCACAGATCCGCCTGCAAGTCTAGAAACCCATTCTGGCTTTATGACACATTTTATCCCGGTGTGCATTCCAGGTGAGGGTCTTGTCCAGGATTATTCCCAGGTATTTTGCCTCAAATGAGAATTGTATTATTTCACCACGGATAGTCGGCGGTTCTAAACCATTCAACTTCCGTTTCTTAGTGAATGGTACTATAACTACCTTTTGCGGGTTCGGAGACATGTCCTCTCTTATACACCATTTGTCAATAGTGTTCAGTATCTCTTGAAGAACGGCTGATATCGTCACCCCCGATTTACCTATGATTGCCAGGTCATCAGCAAATGCTTGAACGTCGACTCCCCACAGCGAAATGATCGCTAGCAGGTCGTCAACGAGAAGGGCCAACAGTAAGGGTGTGAGAATACCTCCCTGCGGACAGCCCTTCGCAGCCTTGAACTCGAAGATCTCATCCTGGTATGAGGTCGTTTTGTTCTGCCGCATAGCATTGCCTGTATCCATCTACAGATTAGTGGGTCGATTCCTCTCGCAGCGATAGCCTCAGCGAGAGAAGCCGGCAGCGTATTGTTAAAAGCACCTTCAATGTCCAGAAACGCTGTTAGTGCTATCTCTCGATTATCGAGAGATTGGTTTAATTTTCCGACCAGATTATGCAATGCAATTCTGCCGACTTGCCAGCCTGGTAGGCGTATTGATGAGGGCTAGGAGGACTGTCAATTAGCACCTTTCCCCTGATATGGACATCAATCACCTTTTCCAGATTCTTCAGCAGGAACGATGTCAAGCTTATTGGTCTGAACGAAGAGGGTTCCGATTCTGTTCGTCCCATCTTTGGTATATAAACCACTTTAGTTAGTGGCCATCGTTGTTGTTGTAGGGATAACCTCCCAAGCCAGACTTGTTCTAAATAATTTTAGCAGATACGGAATCAACACATCCATGCCCTTTAGAAGAAGGGCTGGAAAGATTCCGTCTACCCTCGGTGTTTTGAAAGGTTTGAAAGACCTTATTGCGTCTCTGACCGCTTGTGCAGTGACTATATTTTTGGATGTTCGCCAGTTGCCCCTCCCTGGCCAGATTAGATGGTCAGGGTTGGATCTGGCGTTTGTATCTTCCAAGATTTGACATCCAGGGAAGTGTTTGTTCGCAAGGACCTCCAATGTTTCTTTTCTGGAACCAGTGAAACCACCCTCCGGACGTTTGAGCGAACCGGTTGTTCTCACTGGCTCTCTAGAGAGAATCTTGTGTATTCTGGCAGTTCCGGGGGCATCATTTATACCCTCACAGAACTTGCCACATAAGTCTCAGTTTAGATATAGAACCATATAAAGCCACAGCGTGGCGAAACAATAATAAAAATAAGCGTTAATTGAAATATTGCGGAAATTTGATTTTATTCACTATTTGTTGAAAATCATTCAAATTTTTTACTGACTTCCAAGATAAGTTAACCGTCTGAATTTATTTTTCAGCTCTCATTTTTCATTAGGTTTTTTTCTCTTCTTATGGCACCGTTCTTTATGTACGTGCACTTTGTTGGCTATAAGGATAAGATCTTCATAGTCTCGCAAACACTCTGGGCTCTAGGACAGATTTCTTTACTGGCACTCATCATTGAGCCAGCTTCTAGTTGTAGGCAAGAGGTAAGAACTTTTTTTCTATTCTAACTTGAGGATTTTATAAAGTTTGTAAGGGGTTTTATAAAATATTGTGCTAAGTTTTCTTTTTTATCATTTTGTCAAGGATTTCAGTTCTATAGAAATGCACAATGGCTACAGAACTGAAATCGTCGACAAAATGATTAAAAAGAAATCTTACCACAATATTTAGAAAAAAATTACATTAATATCCTTGTGAAGGAAAGATAATTTGGTTTTCAATAGCTTATATGAAAGGTTTCAGCAGTAGGATCTCTATTGATTTTCATAAAATGGGAATTAATTTATTAGCCCTAAAAAGAAATAATCTACCTGCGAAGTTCGTGAACAATAAAGAAAGGAGCTCCAACTTTTACGAATTGGGGATTTATCAAATTATATGTGATGATTGTAATGCTACATATATAGGACAGACAGGCCGATTTTAACAACATAGAATCAAAGAACAAAGAATTTCTAATTTGGAAAACCAGTCTTGCAGAACATTGTATGTAAAATAATAATTTTTTTAATGAGAAATATGTCACTTTACTATATAATGTCAATAAGGGTAAATTGATGGACTATTGGGAGATTCTTTCAATTACAAAAGCCATTGAGAAAAAGGAGAATTTAACAAATTCCCAAATACTCCCTGGCAACACTCCTATATTGGATGCTGTTATTTCCATACGCCATAAAAATACACAGATGTCCTAAGTGTAATGAATGGACCTTTTCAATTTTAAGTTCAGTTCCTTTTTGTTCTCCTTTGAAGATGGGCGAAAACCCGAAACACGTGTCAGGATTCTGAATAAATTTTTAAACATAAAAATGCGTGAATTTTTTCACATGAAATTGTTAAAATGTTTCATCTAGAGCCAACTGCATATTCCATTCATGAAATTAATAGGTATAAGAACCTCAACATTGTTCTCAACGACCAAACGATGTCTGTTATTGTCTCATACAAAAGGTGAATTTTGAACAGAGGCCACATAAGAAATCTCATAGTGACAGGAGAATATATGTTAATATTCTATGACAAATTGACATCCCTAGTGGGACGTAAAGTTCGCACGATCTCTCGCCTCTCTCGCTTGAAACTCTGGTCCTGTTCGGTCGATACTCGACCATGTCGACAATCGGCATTCATTTTGTACAGTTATAACCTCAAATTTTCATAACCTGCTTTGTATCCTACAAGCAAATAAATTAGTGTTGAAACTCAAGTGTTTACAATCAAAATTAGGAGACAATTCTACAATGTCTACAGATCTCCTTTGTTGAATTTTAATTGACTCCAGTATATTTTTTGGTAATTTGTATCTCTTTTTCGAATATTTTTATTTATCGGTTTTTCTGTAAATTGACGGTTATCTGTATCCCTTTTGAATATTTTATCTTTGTTTCCGAAAATTGTTAGTTATTTGTACCTTCCCTTTTTTCTTTTTTAAAGTTTCAATAGCTTTATGAAGAGTGTAGGTGTAATTTTTTAGCTCATGAAGTCACAGTGGTGGCTAAGCAATTGTTAATTAATAAATTGTGGAAATTTGCATTATTATTCTATTTAATTAAAATGAATTTCCATCAAGGACCGATTCAATTAACTTCTAGCTGAAATTTGTTGCAGTATGAGAAACTGAGGCAGTTATTATCTAGACTAATCTCCTCTGATACATTGTTTCATGGAGATGTAAGTGATGATTTTGGAAGTGACAACTTCTAAGAATGCTTTTTTAGCTTGAACTCCTCTTCGACTTGGTCAGAACTTTACCCATAGAGTTTTATATTAATGATTCCACACCGTTGAAGAGGATTTTGTATATTTCTGTACGTAAATGCAATTGTGCATGATATTTTCGAGAGTGGATCTTTTTTAACGGGTAGTAGGTCTCAGCAAAATGAACCCTATCAAATAAAATCATCTTTAGTCAAGAGAATAATACACTAAAATTCCTGTATTGAAAGTAAATTAGTGTCAAAGAAAAAGAATTGGTTTGCATTAAATTATAAATCGTATAGGGCATAATTTCGTGAAGCTAAATCACTAGAATTATCTTATTTCTGCAAAAATATGAAAAGTAGATGAAGTTTCTATCATTATATTTTTTTCCACTCTATCTGTCAATATTTAAACGATGCAGATGGTGTATTTTAAACATTTTTATGAGATTTTACGTATATTCAAAGAAATTATTCACATATCGCAAAAAATGACGTTTATTCGACTTTCGGAACACAGAACACTGTGTTTTGATTCATCATATGTTGTAGCCCCTTCAAGAATTAATTCACAGATTCAAAATTTTTGGGGAGAAGTGGATTATTGAACAAAAGTTCTGACACCATCTCAGTACTTTACATAATTTTTTAAGAAATTCAAAATTAATTGAAATCATGAAATATTCATTACAACTATATAAATAAACTTAAAATACCAAACGGATTTATTCTGTTAGCCTACCAAAATTTTAACAAAAAATGTTATTCAAAAACTTTTAAAATTAAATTAATGCCTTATAAGCACTGCTTCAATTTAGTCGACATATAAAATCAACACTCATTATAATATCAAATGGAATAAAAAAAAACAAACAAAATATATATAATCAAATAAAACTACTAAATAAATATTGATAATAATATTAATAATTATATTTCGTTGGGTTTTTCTGTTCCATTTGATACCTTATAATGACTGTTGATTTTATATATCTACTGAATTGAAGTACAAGTGTTTATTTACTAATTTTACTTGTTAAGTTATATTTCGTTGGTGTTTTTTATTCCATTTGATATTATATAATGAGTATTGATTTTATATGTCTACTAAATTGAAGCAGTGCTTAAAAGATATTAAGTCAATTCTAAAAGTTTTTTATAAAATTTTTTGATTTAATTTTCAAAGTATTTATTTAGTAATTTTAATTGATAATTCATATTTCGTTGGGTTTATTGATTCCATTTGATATTATATAATGAGTGTTGATTTTATATGTCTACTTAATTAAAGCAGTGCTCAATCTAATTTCAAAAGTTTTTGCATGAAATTTTTTGAAATAACAATTTGTAGGAGGCTAAAAGAGTAAATCTGTTTTGATATTTAAATTTTTCAGATAAATTGTTTCAGCCGTTACTATTTGGTATTTGATCATAATTGAAATAAAGTTTTTAAGTTTTTAAATACCACTGAACCACTGTTAGGTCTTCAGGTGTATGATGATGGAATAGTTCATTTCCCGAAACTCGAGTCACAAGAAATTGTGTAATATATATTTTTTGGTAGTAAAATATAGTAATTTCTACAATTTGTTTTAATTTAAATTTTGTAATAATCCTTCTATCAAGTAAAAAACCCCAAATTATTAATTTTTTATTATTATTAATAATTTTCAATTGTACTTTGTTATGTATAACAATAAATAGTTCTTCAAGAATACGAACAAAATACTGGACCATAATTATTTCAAAGAACTTAAATAACAAACAGATTAATTCTGCTAGCCCCACTAAAATTTTAATTTTATATAAATCTTCTTCTCAAAAACATTTCAAAATGAAATTGAATAAAACAAAGAGAAATAAACGAATCCAAAGAAAATATAGAATATTAATTGGAAATATTAAATAAATACTTGGACTGGAGAGTTGCAAGTTCCAATGGCAATTTTGAAGATGTGCTGCATGTTTTCGGAATTTTTTCAAAAAATTTTTTTGAAGAGAGTTATTTTTCAAGAAACTCTTGAAGTTATATCTTGCATTTTTTGAAAGAAATTTGGTATTCATAATACATCGTTACAAAACAAAGTTTGTATCCTGAAAGCATTTATTTAATATTTTTTATTGATAATTTATATTTTCTTTGTATTCTCTTTTGGTGCTGTATAGTGAGCGTTACTGCTATATGTCTACTAAATTGAAACTGTGTTTTCTTAGAAATTCATTTTATTCATTTTGAAAAGTTTTTGAGAAAAATTTGAAATTGAAATTTGTAGCGAGGTTATCAGAATAAATATGTATGATAATTAGGATTATGAGCCTTCTATCGAGTAAAACCCCCCTTTTTAGTATTTTATTTCAACAATTCATTTCGATCTGTGTATTTGTAAATGACAGTGAGTACCTACTATCTTTAGTTAAAAAGGACTGACCCCTTCGTTAAGACATTTTTTGTTTTATTAGGAAAATTTCATTAGTGTTCTTGAAAATTGTTTTTTCAGATTTTAGGTTGTTTAACAACGTACTTAGTTGTTCTGTTCCAAATGAAGCTGTCTTGAGCGTTATGGATTATATTCTAATTAAAGTAAAAATGGTTATATCCTAGTTTGAAGCCAGCAAGAATTTTTAACGATTTTTTTGAATATATACTTTGAATTAAAATTATAAATATTTGTTATTCTCGAATATTTTCCTCAGTTCACCCTCTTCATACCATGAAGCTGATACAGAATTACCAGATATGTAGAAACAGCATGCATAATCTGGAAAAAATAGATTTGAATAAAATGTAAATAATAGCAAATGGATTTATTTGTTTCAGCACATTCGTCCCTTTATAGTTATATGAATTTCACAGATATATGATACTCACAACAAGTTGAATAACATTAGGATATTTAAAACGAGAAACTCCATAATACAGGGTCCTGCATTACTCGATCAATGAATGATTTGTCGGAATTACTGCTATTTATTCTAGGAAATTCTACTAAAATATCCTTCAGAATATTGAGAATACTTTTCGAAATCATAAAAACTTCAACATCATCTAAAAGAAAAACAACTCGGTGACTACGCAATATCTACGAAACAACTTAAACAAGAAACTAAAAATTGTAAGACAAATAAAATCAGAAATAACAAACTAAGTAACGAAACAATTAATTTGCTAGATCTTAGGGAAGAAAAGGAGCAACTCAGAGACCTCAATGATAGAAATTAAGTTGAATACGCTGACAAAAAGAACTATAAGAAATGATTTGAGAAAAAGTAAATAAGGATATGTTAAAACGATAATGCAATAAGTAGTACCAATTATAGAATCGGAAGTAAGCCTCGCACTTGAAGATCTCAGAAATGGAAAATGTCCAGGCGAAGATGGAATGAATTGTTAAAGTTTATAGCAGATGAACTCACAATACCACTGACTCATATATTTAGTAAAGTCCTGAACAAGCAGGATTTAGAACTGGCTACTCAACTATGGACTTATTCATTTTAACTCAGGTCATTGAAAAATACAGAGACTACAACAAAATATTGTCCTAGCATTTGTAGATCACAACAAGGCCTTTAATATGGTGCATCATACCTATCTTATAAATGATGTAATCAATCAAGGTATACTAGACCCATACATTCATATCCTACAACAAATTTATAAAAATTTCTCAGCAAAAATCATACTTGAAAATGTAGGAAAGCCCTTTAAAATTAAAAAAGGTGTATGTCAAGGATACCCCATTTTCTCAAAACTATTTACAGCGTAGTCAGAGCAAATATTCAGAATCATTGATATGGGAAAAAAATAAGGCATCAAAATCAATGGGAAGTAATTATCTAATCTTAGATTCGCGGACGATATTGTCCTTTTTTCAGAAAGCCAAGAAGAACTTCAACAGATGACCTGAATACTCTTAAAAGAAAAACTAGACTAACGATAAATGAAACCAAAACTTAAGTGATGATAAACACTGAATAAAAAGAAATAAAAATGAATGATAGAACCATTGACAATGTTCAGCAATATTGTTATCTTGGCTAAGTCGATTCTTTTACAAATCGTCAGAACAAAGAGATGAAGAGAAGGATAAAAAACGCTTGGGAGCAGTACTGGTCACTTGTTTTTATCCTGAAGGGTGACTTTCCCATGAATATCAAGAGGGCAGTAATGAATATGTGTCTACTGCCTGTTCTACCATATGGTGCTGAAACTTGGTCCCTGACTGAAAAACAAACACAAAAGTTAAAAGTATGTCAAAAAAGAATGGAAAGAAGTTTATTAGGAATCAAATTGAAAGATCGAATAAGAAATGAATGTCAGAAGAAAAACACAAATAGAAGATATAGGTTCGAGAAAAAGTGGACTTGGGCTGGCCATGTAGCAAGGATGTCAACTGAAAAATGGGTCAATCTGGTGCAGGAATGGTATCCAAGAGATGGTAGAAGAAACCGTAGTCGTGTAGCAACAAGATGGCAAGATTTTATTAAGAAAAAAAGAGATATTCTGGACACAAATCGCTCAAAATAGGGAACAGTGGAAGTGTACTGTAGTTTTTCATTTTTATACTTGATTGAATGAATCCAGAATAAACTTACCGTTGTGAGCATAGGTCTTTCTATATTCACCATGCCTGCTGCTGTAAACTTTGGTGTAGAATTTTTTATCCTTTTAACAATGAAATTTAGCTGCAAATTTTCAAATGATAAAGAAATAACGGAAAAACTATCTCTTACTTGGTTTTGTAGGTCTTTTCCATCTGCTTTTGTTACCAACTTAGAAACTAGAGGTTTAGTCTTCGACATCTGTAATTTAATGCAATTTAGCAGGAATGTTTTTAAAAAGTATAATTTCCAACCTCAGACTGATACCTGTGGACTGGGTCTACAACGAACAATAACCTTCCAGTTTGTATTATTATCCACAATATATTCATGAGCAAAAAGAGCGTTCTTGTATAATAACACACTAGAATTCCCCAGATGGTGATGATCATATGGATGAAACATGTGATAAGAATGATCTGAAACAGAAAATAATATAAGTGATTTTACTAGAGCTTCAAGATTTTACTAGAGCTCAATTACAAAATTCAAACTTGTGAATCTGAAGAAATGAATCGTAAAATAACAGAATTTCAGTAATTTTCAGAACATTATTTATTTTTGAATAATGAGCTTAAACGCTATAAGTTCATGGAATGTTTAAAGAGTGACGTTACAAAGGCCTACACAAATATCATTAAAAAATAATTCTTACCATTAGTGGGTAATCAAAGAAGTTATTAATAGCCTTGATGCATTTTTGGACCTCCTCATAAGCTGCAGGAAATACATCAATCATTCTGTTTTTGCTTTCTAAAAAATGCATTTGATATTTGATGTACTTCTCATGATACCTGTAAGACTGCTATATAATGAACATAAGGTATAATATTATAATGATCAAGCCCTCTACGCCACTGTTTATTTCGCGACAATCGAGAACACTCCGGATATTATTGGAAGTTCGATAAACCTCGTTGCAGCCATATAAACGGGTGGAGAAGTCAATAGTACAGTGCCATACGAAGTAGAATAGTAGAAATAAATCCTATATAAATAAATTAACTCTGGTTACTATGTTTTACTACCAAAAAAGATATATTACACATTTTCTTGTGACTCGAGTTTCGGGAAATGAACTATCCCATCATCAGACAACTGAAGACCTAACAGTGGTACAGTGGTATTTAAACAAAAGTGATAAATATTTTGAGTATTTCAACAGATTCACGGTAACACCTAATAGTGGTACAGAGGTTTACAAGCGGAAGAGGGTCCTTCTAATAGATATCGGAATGTCGTCAATCGACAAAGAACGTTGTTAAACAGATGGTACCCTTTTAGATATCTCAAATAATTTTTGGGGCTACATAGCTCCTTACAGTAATTCATTATTTTAACGTTAGTTTGTTGTACATCTCAAATATTTGATTTACATAGCTCCATACAGTCATTCATTATTTTTAAATTAATTTTATTGTGAACTAATTTGAAAATTTTAATAATCAAGTTTCTTTTCTTTTGAATCTACATGTAAAATTTTTCTTACGATTTTCTTTTGTCGAAAGGAATTACTAATTTGTAAAGAATTAGTGGCAAAAGTTGAATTTTTGTTTACTTTTCATTAAATTAATTTTATGTTCGTTGAAAAAGGTTTTAAACATATGTTACTTTTTGAATATCTCAAATATTTTCGATTTACATAGCTCCGTACAGTCATTCATTACTCATCGAAAATATTTGAGATATTTGAAAAGTAACATCTGTTTAAAACCTTTTTCAACGAACATAAAATGGATTTAATGAAAGGTTAACAAAAATTCAA
Source organism: Megalocaria dilatata (assembly GCA_034642435.1). Taxonomy (NCBI): domain Eukaryota; kingdom Metazoa; phylum Arthropoda; class Insecta; order Coleoptera; family Coccinellidae; genus Megalocaria; species Megalocaria dilatata. The sequence goes on along the minus strand of CM067862.1, from coordinate 42,293,049 downwards.
CTTCTGTCACTCATTCTTTAGAAAACAGTAATTCCTTTCGACAAAAAAAAATCTTAAGAAAATTTTACATGTAGATTCAAAAGAAAAGAAACTTGATTATTGAAATTTTCAAATTCGTTCACAATAAAAATAATGTAAAAAAAAATGAGTGACTGTATGAAGCTTTGTAAATCCAAATATTTGAGATATACAACAAAATAATGTAAAAATAATGAATGACTGTACGGAGCTATGTAACCCCAAAAATTATTTGAGATATTTAAATGGGTACCATCTGTTTAACAACCTTCTTTGTCGAAGGCCCCTCTTTTTTAACCCGGTTTTTTATCACGTTCCGATTGTAAACCTCTGTACGACTATTAGGTATTACCGAGAATCTGTTGGAATATTCAAAATATTTATCACTTTTGTTTAAATACCACTGTACCACTGTTAGGTCTTCAGTTGTATGATGATGAGATAGTTCATTTCCCGAAACTTGAGTCACAAGAAAATGTGTAATATATATTTTTTGGTAGTAAAACATAGTAATTTCTACAATTTGTGTTAATCATTATCAATTACCAAATAGTAACGGCTGAAACAATTCAGTATCTGAAATTTAGGATGGCAAAATGGCCTCTTAAATTGACGCTTAATGATTTAATCGCTGCATTAAAAATCTCTATCTGAACAACCAGACAAGTGTGTTACTCAATATATTACCACCTCTTATAGTTGACATTTCCACTAAGTGTTATTTTTACGGTGCTTAGAGTTTTGTGATAATATGTGATTAACACTGGAGGACATAATTTTTAGAAAGAAATATTCGCTCTGAAAGAAATTCTTCAATATAGGATTGGTATTCCTACGCGATTGTTTTAGGGAACATGCTATCGATTTGCTCAAATCACTTACTCAATCATTTGACTCAGTTTGAACAACTAAATGTGGCTCGCCGGAACTGGGACCTGGAGTAAAAGTAGGGTTGTTACAGTGTTCTTCGGAGCTGCCTGATGATGTGTTGTCTGCAATATCTTCCGAAACAATAATCTAAAAATGCGAGTGGCAAATTGCATTGCATGATGAACAGCTTATATTTGCAGAATGCAAATTTGGATAGGCGACCTTGTGCTTATCCTTTTGAGAATAACCTTCAGTATTCGTCAGAAATACCAATCGTCTAAATGATTAGTTGGTTCTCACCATACCATAGGGAATCGCCCCAATGGCATTATATTTTGTTGCGATGGGGGCTCTTGTCTTGACTAGGACCCTAGTTTCATCCTTGTAAAATGGAGGGTTAAGTCTTGATGCCTAAAGTAATGCGCCAGTCACTGGACCTGTATGGTGGAAGATCTCCGAATGGGGCCCTAGTTTTGCCGTTCTGGTGAAATGGGGGGCTGTGCCGGTTGATTAACTCAGTGACAGGGAGTCTGTCGCAGCACCGGGCTTCTCCCTAAAAACTGGCGTACCCTACCCTTCGCAGTATAAATCTCCGGATTCTGTGTAATGGGCGAGTGCGTTATGTAGCATACTGCGTTACCTCGGGGAGGTGGATTGACCTCAGGTGTTACTTGTACCACCTGGCCACCCTATTGGTGTTGGATTCGAGGGGGCAGTGGTTGAAAGCCCTCATGCTGGACTAGGAAGGGATTTCATTTATCTGTTCGTACATCCCCATGTTCAGGATATTCTCATGAAATGACTCGGGGAATTAACGGTTCGACCGGCTTGTCCTGTCCCCGGATCAATGCGTAACTTATTAGGGTTTGTGGATCTCGACGAAATGGCTTAGCCATTAGTGTTTGACGCCAGGATCAATCAAATGACTTCACATGGGTTCGGTGGGTCAAGACGTACAGGCCGGTTGATGGTGCTCGTACCAGGATCAATAAAAGTCATCAATCTTGAGATAATATTAGTTCATGGGACTGCGTTCGGGTGCTCGGATAAGAATTCCTTCCGGTGAGTTGCGTCACAAGCCAGTAGAGGTTGTGGTCCTACAGAGCCAGTAGAGGTTGAATAGTGCTTCGCTGCTACCAGTAAGACGGTTCTTGCTTTCGAGTCGGGGCCCAAACTGGAAGATGGTAGGTTCATCTCTTCGATGGTAGGTTCATCTCGCTTTGCGCGATGTAATACTTATCACACTTTCTACCTCTAGGAGTGGACTGTGGAGACTGCTAAGTAGTCATTTGGTGAATGAGCCTTGCTCACTATGCCAATAGGAAACCCTGGTAGAATCCACATACCATAGGGGCTGCAAAAGGCATGCTTTTTCTCTTCCCATTCATCCACTGCACCAATACAGCGGACACAGCATACATCGGGAGCCCACTGCTTGTCTTGATCTCCAATTGAAACACCAAACTATTAGAAGCAGACTTTTTTTAATATTTTCAAGAAATGACCTGGCTTATGATTTCGCCATAAATTCTCCACGAGTCTGTCTCGACCTTTCGACAGAAGACTCATTTTCAAACTTAATTTTATGTCTTATATTGTAAACAATATAGTTTAGGTACTTTTCCTGTTATAAATTGATCCCCTCATAAAATGGACTACTTGCTAATGTAAAATGGTCTTATTGAGCTATTGAAAAGTGATACGTGTTGGGGCTTTTGGAATATTGTTCCTATTATTAAAAGAGTATTTTCACCAAAAAAATGAAGACCTGCTTTGTGTTACAAAAATCTTTTCGATGAATGTAACCTTTAGTTCAGTCACTATTTTTGCGCATCCTTCATAAGGCATATTTATCAATCTATCATCCGTGATTCAGTAGATTCACTTCGATAGACTCTTCGTTGTGGACAATTACTCACTTTGATGTATGTTGACCACTTCATTTTTAAATATGAATCTCTCTAGAGCATTTCCTCTTTTCATTCGTATCCAAAAAACATAGTCCCTACATTTGTCTTTAGATCTCATCATGATCTCCTCAGCTAAAATTCTATTCAAAGCCATGACCCTTCTTCTCACGTAATGAATGAGATTGTTGTAAGCCAATTGTTGCGACATCAAAACAAAGTAGAAAAGATAGAAGGAAAAGTAATATTTTACGTAAGTCACAGAGAGCTGATTTGAAACTGCTCTCTCACTCCAAGAATACAGATCCAAGATTACTACCAATGTAGAGGCACTATAAACTATACAAATGAAGAAAAGGGAGTTATATTTATCCCATTTCAAACTCGATGCAGGTTCATCTAGCAAGTTGTTTATCTGTAAAGAATAAAAATATTTGGTCATTCAGAAGTTATCTCAATTTCTTTTCTAGATAGTTACGTTATCGAGTGAATGTATGAACTCAAAAAGAGCCTCAGTCTTCAAAGGACTTAGAAGAATGCCAGATATTACACTCAAGATGACCCCTCCAATGTCAGACAGTGTTACATATATGTCATTCTTGTTCTTCACTCTGAAGGAAAATTCAGAGGACGCATCCATCCAAAGACCCAGAAATGCCCATGATCCTATGAAATTCAAAACACACAATGACAAAAATACTTAGGTATAAAGGGTGGGCCATCTAGTGTTTGGATTTTGAAGTAGGGGTTATTTCGAGTCTGACAACACCTGTGTGATTCCTGTTTAGACCGAAAGTTAGTTTAATATTTGGCATTAACGGAATGGATCAATTCACACTCATATTATTAAAAACTCATTTCCGAAGTGGTGAATCTTCTCTTCAAACTGTTAGAGATTCACGTGAAAAATTTATATGAAATGAAACGCCTTCACGGCAACTTGTGGATCAATTTGTTGTTTGACTTTTACAGAATGCGCAATACCAATTTTTTTTTTTGGAAATTAACTGCTCTTTAAATGTGGTTTCTTATGTTTTGGCGATAAAATTAACCGTTCAAAAAATATTCATCATCAAACTTTCATGTGTACGGATTTTAAAAGTTTTTGATTAGATATTCGAAAAATTTCAATTTAAATTATAAATTTCATATGAATTTCATTTCTTGTCATTAATATAAGTATTATTCGAGTTTTATTTACGAAATTATCAAAATTTTTCTTCAATTATTCTAAACATTTTTTTTAATCATTAGAAATCACGATCCTAGGGAAAATTTCTCTTCTAGAGAATTTTTGTTCTGTATTTTATTTCATCTGTTTGACTTGTGAACTAGCGCCACCTACTTTTTCCTTTATCGTTATGTTGTCGTTGGTTTGTATAATTAAATGTTGTAAATTCTTACGACTTTCATCTACTTCCATCATAGTCATAGTTCTATTTGATTTATTTGGGTTATTAGAAAGAATTTCTTTCCGGGTATCACTTTTTTGATTTGAATATAGTTCTTGAATATCATTACCAAGCAGTTTTAATGATTTATTATCGACAATATCAAATAATGCTTTTAGTTCATTCTGAAATTTTTCTTTCATTTTTGTATCGTGCTGATGATTTTTTTCGCACAAAAGATTTTTGCAATTTCAACCATCGATTATGATAGCGAAGAATTATTTTCATTACATTAGTCGATTCACTAGTCGGAATCTGGTTGTTTTCATATAATTCAACAACTTGATCAGCTACATTTTTGGCACTTTGTTTGATAGAACGTTTCAAAACTTTGAGCTGATGAAAAAAAACACTCATAACCTCTTTCACTGTTGACTGTAACTTACGTTCTGAAATTTTTTGCAAAGGTTTTCCGATCAAATGAATTTCCTTATCCATATTTTCGATAAATATCGAGTTAATTCACGTAGTAACCGCAATATTTGAAAATAATCAACCGTTCGATCACATATACGAGATCATAAATTTTGTAAACACTAAAAATGCTGAAGAAATAAATGTATATAAACCAACGACAACATAACGATAAAGGATAAAGAAGGTGGCGCTAGTTCACAATTTAAACAGATAAAATAAAAAACAAAACAAAAATTCTCTAGAGGAGAAATTTTCCCTAGGATCGTGATTTCTAATGATTAAAAATACAATAGAATAGAAAGGCCTTTTACTTGATAGAAGAAATATAACAAAATTTGAATTTTAAAACATATTGAAATATGTTTGTCTTCTACAATTTTAATTTAAAAAAATTTTTATTCAAGAACTTTTAGAATTAAATTTATGTCTACAACAAGCACTGCTTACATTTAATAGACGTATATAATCAAAACTCAATATATAATGTCAAATGGAATAAATAACCCAACAGATATACGAAAGTAATTAAAATTAATAAATAAATATTTAAGGGAGACAAAATTTTGTTTCTGTTCTTACCTTTAAGAACACCAATTGCCTTTTAAAAACATGAACACACTTAAAGGACTCCTCAAAGAATATAATTTATTTGAAATATTTAATGTGTTTAAATATTCGAATAAGTTATTTCAAAAATCTCTAAAAAATGTGTCCTATATCTTCAAAAAACAAATACAATTCTAAGTAATCCCGTCTTCAGTCCTTATTTAATATTCCAAATATCAAAATCAAAAAACTAACCTATATCTATCCCGTGTTAAAAGACTAAAGCTTCGAAACACAGATCAACTATATAAGTCAAGATTGATCTATGTTCTAACAAAATCAAAGAACAGTGTAAGTTATTTTAAGGTTTACTTAAATTCATTGACATTCCATAATGAGTTTTTTGATTTTGATATTTGGAATATTAAATGAAGACTGAAGACGGGATTGCTTATAATTATATCTGTTTTTTGAAGATATAGTGCACATTTTTTAGAGATTTTTGAAATAACTTATTCGAATATTTAAATATATTAAATATTTCAAATAAATTATATTCTTTGAGAAGTCCTTTAAGTGTGTTCATATTTTTAAAAGGCAATTGGTGTTCTTAAAGGTAAGACCAGAAACAAAATTTTGTCTCCTCTAAATATTTATTTATTAATTTCAATTACTTTCGTATATCTGTTGGGTTATTTATTCCATTTGACATTATATATTGAGTTTTGATTATATACGTCTATTAAATGTAAGCAGTGCTTGTTGTAGACATGAATTTAATTCTAAAAGTTTTTGAATAAAAATTTTTTGAAATTAAAATTGTAGAAGACATATTTCAATATGTTTTAATATTCAAATTTTGATTAAAAATAAAATATTTAAAATCATTGAAGAAAATTTTGATAATTTTGAAAATAAAACTCAAATAATACTCTTCTTAATGACAAGAAATGAAATTCATATGAAATTTATAAATTAAATTGAAGTTTTTCGAATATCTAATCAAAAACTTTTAAAATCCGTACACATGAAAGTTTGATGATGAATATCTTTTGAACGGTTAATTTCATCGCCAAAACATACGAAACCATTTTTATAGAGCAGTTAATTTCCAACAAAAATTTGTATTGCGCATTCTGTAAAAGTCATTTATTGTCGAGTTATAAAATTCATGAACAAAAATGAAATTTGTCTTAAAATAATCTAAATTAAATCCTTGATATCTTTCAAATGGTGAGGTTTACGGAAAAAATATACGATACCTTTTTTGTAGAGTATTAAATTTCCTGAAAAATTCTCTTGGACATTTTTCTGTTCAATCGATAAATTATGAGGTATGAATTTTTTTCTATTGGACTGAGAAAAAAATACAAAAGTGCGATACGGAGGATCTTCCTATTAAAATTAAGAGCTCATGCTTGGTGAGAATTTTATTAAGGTGTCTAGCAACCCATTTTTCCGTGTCACTTGTAAAAAACTTCAACGTCTTATTGGACAAGCAAAAGACTAAGCGTCACTCAGAGCCCAATAGAAATGTACCCTCAAGTAATTAAAATAATCGGAAATACGGAATATTCATGACTCGTACTCTGTAAATAACACCTTCTTCTGAAAAACGTTTTCCACAGTGTCAAATCAAAACATGAATAACGTTCCACATCTGATGGGCAGATGTGAAACTGAACGATACTTGAACGTACACAGTCATTCCATCTCTATTTGAACCCAGTAAGCTTTCGAAACTTTAAATATTCAATATTTTCACGAAATTATGATGATTCTGGCAAGAGGCAACAAAAAGACGAATTACTAATAAATGAATATCGAATGAAATATAAATAATCTCACCTAAGGCTAAGCCAATGGTATAGCTATACAGCAAATACTTTGTCGATTTTTTTAACGTATATCTTCCATTCTCAAACTTGTAAACGATAGGAGCCAAACCGAAATATTTCATGCAAAGAATTGTAGGTTTTAGGTAAGAAAATACCACATCCGAAACCACTAATTCTTTCATATTGGAACGCTTCAATTGATGAACCATAAAGTTTATGTTACCGAATAGGATGAATAATATATAAGGCGATTCAAGAATTGAGGGAAAAATCTAGGTCAATTATTATGATTGAATATGTGATCAATAATGATCAATGATTAATCAACTATTTTCGAATGGAACAAGAAAATGTTGTACATTAAATAATATTTGATCCCTTCTGAATTATTTATAGTCCGAAGTAAATGGATTTGATAAACAAATAAAATTATTTTTCCCCCCATTGCGTAGAATTTTTTCCGAAACTGCTCGAAAGGAATTTGTTTTGGGTATGTATCAAAACATAAAAACGAAACAAAATTTTGTCCCTTTCAAGTATTTAGTCAGTAGATTTAATTGGTAATTTATATTTCTTTGGATTCTTTTATTCCCTTTGGTAATGTGTGATATTTATATGCCTTTTAAATTGACACAGTGTGATCCTAGACATTTATTTAATTTAATTATAAAAGTTTTTGATTGAAAATATTTTGAAATTAAAATTTGTAGGAGGTTAACAGAATAAATCTGTATGATATTTAAAATTTATTGAAAATTAGCTTAAATTGAAATTATTTCAGTTTAAAATTTGTTTTGATATTCAAATTTTGTTATATTTCTTCTATCAAGTAAAAAGCCTTTCAATTTTATTTTATATATAATATATAATTACATTTTGGCTTCAATAAATCTCATTATGGAATGTCAATGAATTTAAATAAGCCTTAGAAATAACTTACACTGTTCTCTGATTTTGTTAGAACATAGATCAATCTTGAATTATGAAGTTGATCTGTGTTTCGAAACATTCATTTCTTTGCACGTGTGCGTTGTTGATATAGGTTAGTTTTTTGATTTTGATATTTGGAATATTATTTGGGACCGAAGAAGGGATTGCTTCGAATTATATTTGTTTTTTGAAGATATAGTGCATGTTTTGAGAGATTTCTGAATTAACTTATTCGAATATTTAATTATATTAAATATTTCAAATGAATTATATTCTTTGAGAAGTCCTTAAGGTGTGTGCATGTTTTTAAAAGGCAATTGGTGTTCTTAAAGGTAAGACCAGAAACAAAATTTTGTCTCCTTTAAATATTTATTTATTAATTTTAATGACTTTCGTATATCTGTTGGTTTATTTATTCCATTCGACATTATATATTGAGTTTTGATTATATACGTCTATTAAATGTAGGCGGTGCTTATTTTAGACATTAATTTAATTCAAAAAGTTTTTTGAATAAAAATTTTTTTGAAATTAAAATAAACATATTTTAATTTGTTTTGATATTCAAATTTTGTTATATTTCTTCTATCAAGTAAAAAGCCTTTCTATTTTATTTTATTTCATTTCAGTTTAGACAAAATTTTGTATTCTTCAAGTATTTATTTAGTAATTTTAATAAATAATTTATATTTCTTTGAATTCTTTTATTCCCTTTTGGTACTGGCTACATGTCTACTAAATTGAAACAATGAATCATTTTTGGGTGATGGAATTTGTTATTTCTGAATATCCAATCGAAAAAGGCTTGTCTTAGATGATGGTTTCTGGATAATCACGTTAAGCACTCTATGTGGTCATTTTATTTTTTATTGATTTTATTGACTGTCACTTATATGTGTTGATAACTCTATATGTCTATTAAAAAATTTTTTTCTAAGACACTTTATTCAGTTTAATTCAAACATTTTCTTAAGAAATTATTTGGATTGAATCTGTAGAGGTTTAATTTACTACTAGACACAAACTTTAGGTAAAACTCAAACTCTCCGTCTTGTCGAATCAAACATATCGGAAATTATGAGAAATTGAGAGAAATTGAGAACTTTTATTATTTTTGGCTGAATATACAAATCTTTCAACCAACGAATAGCGCTATACTAAGAGTATGCTTTATTATTATTCATTTTTCGAATATTAGTGCCACATACTTCATGTCACTCCTTTTTAAATCCACCCCACACTTTCATTTTGTGTCACAAATGGAAATATTTCAAGAGACCACTCCTGGGTTATTGTATTTCCATATTTGGCCACCAATTTTCCACTTGTAATAAGTTCTCTCTCTATTGGATAATGGAATCCTTTGAAGAATACAAAAATTTCCAATCATCTGTTGTCAAAGATGCATAAATACGGAAGAAAATTGCTAACATCCTTTTTCTCGTGCTCGATTCATTGATATGAATATTAATCTTTTGAAAATCGTGAATTATGGTAGAAACATTGGAGTTTTTCCTTTCAAAATTTCTGTGCGTATGAAGGAAATTGAGCTGAATTTTTATGTACCCTTCTTTACGTATAGTCTGCTGTTTTGCGGTTTAATGAGTGAGTCTTTTTTGTCTATTCTGAGTGTTTTATCATTTAAATTTATATTTTTCTTATATTCCAGTTATCTCAATTCAGTTGTCTTATTCTCATGAAAATTCTTCATTATTACTGATATGTCATCGATTGACAAATATTTGGGTTGTACCATTGATCATATTGATTTTGTCGTCCAAAAGGAAGGAATTGGAATGCTTCATCAATAAAATAGGGGAGGTATGAATTTACAGTGACTTGAGTTTCGTAGTGTTTACAACATTTCAATTTGAATAAATCAAATTGTATTTTATGTTTTCCGGTTCCTAAGTAAAGATTGATATTCTTTGAACCTTGATTAGGAAGATCTCCCAGTTTGTCCTATATGTATACGCTACTGGACTGTTAACAACTTAATATATAAACTCCAGAATTATTCAGCCGGTTGTTTTTGTCTTTAGCATTGAAAAAGAGGTTGTAAATAGTATGTGAGAGTGGAAAAGCTGTTTTCCTGAAAGTTGACAGAAAACATCAATTTGGGTGTACCTCAAGGGTCTATCTTGGCACCCCTTCTATTCTTGTTGTTCATTAATGACTCAACTGTACTTTTAAAAACAGGTTTTTTGTCGTCTGGTTACTCGGACTTGCTTCCATTCTCTCATGATACCCCACAGTCACTAAACACAATTTTACGATTAAAAGTGGATCAACTTCAAGCTTTTCTAGGGCCCAATCAGCTAACAAACGACGCTTATTATGGTCAAGTGGCTTTAGTTCTTGAACTATTTGGATCTTGTATGGGTGTAGACCAAGATCTTTACGCGAAATTTTCCATGTGGTGGATGCACAGAGTCCAATTTGTTGTGAACGTCGGCGAATACACAAATCTGGATGATCATTAACACTATGACTTACAGCAGCGATATTTTCTTCTGTACGTACAGTTTTTGGTCTTGTTGTTGTTGTCGCATCGAGTAGAGAAAATGTTGTCCAAAATCTATCGATAGTTAGACGAATAAGCTACTCTGATGGACGATTATATAAAACAATAAATGTCACGTGCTCTATGAGTTTGACAAATAGAACACTGATTTTGAAAATAAATTTCAACCATTTGTAAACGTTGGTGCGGCGTGAGTCTTTCCATGTTAATTTGTAAATGCTTGCTGAACAGAAGTGGAAAAACAACATGGCTTCTACCTTCTGTCAAATCTGTAAGTAATGATGGGAAACATCAAGAAAAAAAATGTGAACTATTTAAAGAACTAACGTATGTATTGTTCAAACTGACCACCACTAACCTCCATACAATGATATAGTCTACTTTCAAATCCTTCTCTAACATTTCCGAAAATGTCTGGAGTCAGTAATTGGTATTCCGTGATGATTCTTTGTAGCACTTCTGCAAGATTTTCAGGTGAAGTGGCATAAACTTTGGACTTCAAAATGTCTCCACAAAAAAAATCTAATGGCGATAGATCGGGTGATCTCGCTGGCGATTCTAAAGGACCCTTCCTGCCAATCCAACGTTCTGGATAACGTTAGTTCAAAAATTGTCGAATACGGATGTCGAAAAGGCATTTTCTAATAAATAATAATAATAATATATAGTTTATTGAAAAAGTACAGTCTCTATAAAAATCAACCAATACATATTCAGAAATATAGTTCAATAAACCGCAAAAACTCACCAAGGCATATTGCCTGTGCGTGAGTTTTAAGATTTACGATATTGGTTTGTTATACTAATACTAATTTTATTTTAAAAACAGTGTATAGATAAAATGAAGACAAGGTATAGACAAATACAGACAAAAATGTACAAACACTAGTTATATAAACAAATAAAATGTATAGTTAAAACATCATATATTGATAGAGTGTGTACAGCTAAAATGATTACTGAAGGTATGTATATAATATAAAATATAAGAAGAGAGTAATATATTCAGTGGCACAAATATTTATTTTCGCATGTCTATTATTTTGACAAGTTCATCTCTCGGGTACTTTGTAATAAATTCATTCAATCTTTTCTTGAAATGGCGTAGATTATGAAGTTCTGTTAGATCTTTGGGTAGAATCTGATACATTCTCGGTGCCAAATAAGTAAAACTGCGCTGGCCAACTGTCTTCGTTGAAAATGGAGTTTTGTAGAAAGTTCTATGTTTCCTCGTACTATACTGATGTGTTAGAGATCGTAGATTTGATTTATTTTTGAATTGATATACCGCAATGGAACGATAAAACGATTGCTTCATGTCGAAGATCTTTGTTTCTGTGTAGAGATTATCTGTCGGATAGGTATGAGGTCTCCTTATGATTATTTTCAAGATTTTTTTCTGTATTATACTAATTTTTTTAAGGTGTGTGTTCATTGCTCCACCCTATGATACCATAGTTCAATCGTGAACCCACCAAAGCATGATAAACCATTTTTAGTTGTCTAGAATGGTTGTCAGAAGCTTAAATTCATAGATTAAACACCTGAGATTCCTGCTGAGGTTTTCTATGTTTATCCCATCTCAAATGTTTTTCCACAATAACACCCAAATATTTGATATAGTCGGTTCTTTTGATCACACAATTCTCATCAATTTTTAGTGTCTCATAGTCTGGTAAGTTTCTATCTAAGCAAGTGAATGTGATATATTTGGTCTTTTCAAAGTTAATTGTCAATAAATTATAATCCATCTAATCTTTGAAAGATTTCATGTGGTTTTCAGTTTGGTCTCTGAGTTCTTCCCAGCTATCAGCTTGATATAAAATGGCTGCATCGTCTGCGTAACTAATTATCTTCCCATGACTATTCAATTCAAGTAGACCATTCATATAAATAGTGAATAATATAGGTCCCAGTACGGTTCCTTGTGGGACTCCAAACTTAACCATGAAAGCGTCACTTATACAGTTTCCTATTTTGACATATTGTTGTCTGCTAGATATATAGCTCTTTATCAGATTAAGCACATTGCCCCTTAAACCAAAGTCTTCCAAGGCCTCGAATAATTGTGGATGGCTTACAGTGTCGAAGGTTTTTGCTAAGTCTAAAAAAACGCACAGAGGTGGCTTACTCCTATCTAAAGCCTTAAAGTAAATGTTTGATACAAGCAGAGAAATCGCATGCTTGTTTGGCTGAAATCCAAACTGTCTATTTGAGATACTATTTTTATCTAACACATATTTCTCCAATCTCTGATAATTTTTCTAAAATCTTTGCCACGTTTGAAATTACTGATACGGGTCTATAGTTCACCATTTTAGTCTTATCTCCGCTTTTGAATAGAGGCTTTATTATTGCTTCTTTGAGACTTTTAGGCCATATCCCATTGAGATGCTTTGATTAATGAGGTAGGCAAGTGGTTCACAGTTGTGGCAAGAGATACATTTTATGGTTTCTGACCTCAGATCGTCCAATCCAGGTGTTTTATTATTTTTTAATGTTTTTATAATTGCCTCTACTTCATGTTTATTAGTTGGTTCCATGAACATTGTATTTTGATTAATATGCCGTCGAGGGTTTCATTATCTTGTTAGCGAGACTCCCTCCTACATTTCCATAATATTTGTTGAATTCATTGCTCATAATGGCGGGATCTGTTACTATCGTATTACCTTCTTTTCTTGTCAGAAAAGATTGTATTGTATTATATTATTCAGTAACTCACTAAGTTGTTAACTAAACTGAGTCCGACGGTCAGGATCATCTTCATTCAACTATTGCACCAGCTTTATCTTGTAAGGGTAAAATTTCTGATGGACGATTATGTAAACCATAAATTTCACGAAGTGCTCTATAAGTTTGGCGAATAGTACACTGATTTTGAAAATATATTTCGACAAGTTGTAAACGTTGTTGCAGCGTGAGTCTTTCCATGATATTTTGTCAATGCTTACTGAACAAAAATGTCAAAACAACATGGTTTCGACCTTCTGTCAAATCACAGTTATCCCTTTCGAAAGTTCTATCACTCTAAAAAAAAAAAACACCCGATAGTTAATATTTTGAAAACCGAAAATCTCCAAAACGGCTCATTTGCGTACCCATGTTTATATGAAACTTTTTACATATTTTGAGGTGTAGAATTAGCTCCCAAAATATTGAAACGTTGTTTTTTAACACCTGATATATTTGATACATGTACCATGACTCACAAGATGAATAAATTTAATATTAATATTATAACTTTTATCAACAGTAATTTTCTTGTTCAGGTCGGTGAACTGATGAAAAACGTTTCGGAAGACGACGAATTAAAATATGAATATAAAGATTTCTTCCTTTTCACCCTGGCTCCCACGTTTATGTCTTTGGAATTATTATTTTCATATGTATATGAAAAGTCGGAAGTGTGGACAGGAATTGTTTTTCTGATCTCGACTTCAGTTGAATACTGCTTTGACGCAGCCATCCTTTGGAATTACAAACGTTGTGTGAAGTTGATTCAAATAAAAACCATCCAGATTCGTACGTGTCTGTTGAATCCTGGAGAACAAACTGGAATAATGTCGGAGAGGTTTAAACCAAACGAAAGCAGAGTCTTGAAGATCAGTAGAGGTGACCTCAAAATATATTGTTTGGGGAAAAGGGAATCCATTATTTTTTCAGTAAATGGCTTAGTGATCGATATCTCGTAAAATATCGATCAAACAACTTCAGATTTATGCTCGTTGTTAAGGCGACGTTTCACCCTGAAAAATTTTTTGTTTGGTTCATTCAGTTGTGAGTTACAGGGAGTTAAAAATGAATATCAACAAAGATAGGAGCGAAATTGCAAGCCAGAAGGCTGAAATTGTGAATACTGCTTATGGTCCGATACTGCAACAGTTAGTGACGAGCAATTTTGGTCCGTCGTTCAAAATGTCGACAAAATCACAGAAACAATCGAAGTCATCCGGGTTATTAGTAGTCGAAGCATCACCAGGAGCTAAAAATCGACTGTAGAACAGTTTTAAACTCTCTGTACAAAGCTGGATTCACAAAAAAGGTCAATGTTTGGGTGCCACACCAATTAACACCAAAACACATGATGGATCGAATTTCCATTCCATGCGAAGCCTTGGCCAAACGGAATAATATCTACCTATTTCTTAAACAGACGGTGACTGGGGATGAGTTATGGGTTACATACGACAATATTGGTGGTCAAAGCGCGGTGAAGCAGCTCAAACGGTGGCCGAACCAGAACTAAAGGCTGTGCATTTGGTGGGAATGGAAAGGAATCATTTATAATAAGTTGCTTTCATATAGACAAACACTAAATCTCTAACCAGGTCACACACTTCTGTAGTGACTGGTCACATACTCCAGGAGCTTGTGTAGATTTAATGCATCCACCATAGTCCGGACCTGAAACCAAGCGATTACCATATTTTTCTTGCATTGCAAAACTTCCTGAGTGAAAAGAAATTGACGTCTAAAGAAGATTGTGAAAATCGATTATTAGAGCAATATTTGACTCAAATCGGACAATCCGAAACATGCGAAATTAAGTCTTGAAGCTCACGGAAAAATAATGGGTTTTTTTCCCTATCACTATGGGTTATGGACATAATTGGTGATTATAAGTGTTTTTCAGAATCCACTAAGTTACCACGCATTTTGAAAGCATATAGAAATATTTTTGATGCTACAAAAGCTTTGAACAGTTGTTATAATCTGACAATATTGGTGAGGAATATATTTTCCTACGTATCACATTAGATGTAGCTAGAATGATAGGAATCTCCTTTCCAATAAGACGACCAGATTTTGATAGCTGATAGCTGTTTGTTTTCGTAATAAATATTGATTAAAAAAATGTATATGAGACAGTTATTTATTTCCACAAAAATGTTTGTACAACTACAAAAATTGTTTCACTACGTTGTGGCTTCTTCAGGTATTACATTGTAGTGTCTGATGCTATTCAGTGTAACCGAGTTTAAATATATTTTTAGGTACGTGACGAAATAATGGAAGCACAAGTCATAAAACTTTAGGTGTTTATTGGAGTTTGCCGCTAAAAAGCTAAAAATGATAGTAAACAAAATAATTTCGTTTTTCTAACTGAAATGATCTATCACAAAGTTACGGACTATTCTATCCAATATATTTTTATTATTAAAATCGTTATTTCAAGAATTGTAATGTATTCCAGCAACAAAATTTAATAACGATTAATTTTTTTGCTGCCCTTCGCTGGGTACTCCAATGAAACAGATAGCGTCAAACAACGGTTACAACCCTTTTCTTATAGACAAAATGGTATGCAATTAACAAAAGAAAATGGCATTAAATCTCGTATACCCAATCATAAAAGAGGACAATACACATAAATGTTTTTCGTTATCTTATGTTAATGGATTATCTAAAAATATTTTTCAAAAATAGTTTCAATTATATCGCGACTTTTAAGACCATTAATAACCCGAGTACCTACATAAAAAACAATAAAGATCGAACAAATAAAGAAAATAAATCTGGAGTCTACAAGTTGACCTGCAACAATTGCTCTTTAGTATACATTGGCCAGACAGGTAGATCATTCAAGAAACAAGTCCAAGAGCACCAAAGGAGTTATATATCCGGTTCCGTACGTTCGACATATGCTATTCATCTTAAGGAATTCAGGCATAATTTCAACAATAATTATGAAATTATCCACGTTCAGAGCTTTACATTGACACATTTAGAATTTCTTGAAATCAACAGGTACAATGCCCGAAAAATCCTTTTGAACAAACAAACAGATGTTGACAAGTCTCCATTACTGAATATCTTTCCTTAATGGCATTTTTTAGCGGGAAACTCCAATTAAAACTTGGTCACATTCTTGTGGAAATAAAATACTGTATCATATACATTTTTTAATTAAAATTTGTTTCCACCAAGCAAAGACCGAATCAATCAAATATTGATTCACTGGAATATTTGAAAATTACAACCTGATAAACCGTTTTCAAAATAGAAAGAATATACTGTTTTATGTCTACACTGGATCTGGTCGCTTTTATTGGGAAGCCCATAAAAATATTTTGCATAAGACTTTTTATCAACTTTTAACTCCTTACATTTACAGATTTCCTCAATATTATGTATGATGAAAATCACCATAAGCCTGTTTACCTCTTATCTGATAATTGCAGAAAAACATGAAAAATTGAAAATTCTATCATGGATCGGATGGATGTTTGGACAAATTCTAAAAGGACTGATAATTGTTGAGCCTTGTCATGTTTGTCAAAATGAAGTAAAACATCAGAAGATATATGTAATTATGAGAATTATATTTTATTTTTCAGGGAAAAGCCTTGGCGCAACTAGTGATGAGGTTGTCATGTTACGCATCTTTAGAACGAGCAAATCAGGTATATTGAAATATAAATTTTAAAAATAATAATTCACGAGGCATGTTAGTAGTTGAAGATTATTAAAATAATTGCAAGATCTTCAATATAAGGGCTGGGCCATTTAAAATTATATAATTCTCTTTATTTTAAATAGAAAACCTTGTATATTTTTATATTCTTTGAGGCTCCTTAATAACCTGAATTCAACGAACAATATCATGTATGGTCTGTTCTTATAATACCGGACGAAATTTCAAAAGTATTTTCAATAGTTTTCAAGAAAGGGATTACTTAAATTACATGATATTATATTATATTATATTACATGATAGATTCATCTGATTCTGACTACGTTAATGGTGGACAACCAGATCCTCAAGTAGAAGTGGGGCTAAGAAGATCTCAACGAGAACCGTCGAAAAAGGAGTTTGAAGATTTCGTAACCTATTTCAATGGTGTATTGGATGATGGAGAGGCTTCAGATTTAGTAGGATTCCCACAGGCGGTGAAGGAAGCACTCTCGGGATCAAATAGAAACCAATGGGTAGAGGCGATGAAGAAAGAGATCCAGTCTTTCAACGAGAACGACATATGGGAGCTAGTGAATCCTCCAGAAGCTGAGTACATGGCCCTATGTGAAGCAGCAAAAGAAGCCATTTATTTGAATAATGTCTTATGTGAGCTGACAGCACCACATTCGGCACCATTTTTTAAGAGATGCAGTACATGAAAACAAAATCGATTTGATCTATATGCCTACCGATGAGATGGTTGCGGATATATTAACGAAGCCATTGCAAAATGTGAAAAATTCAAAGTTTGTGAAATATTTAGGTCTCTGCGAATACTGATTTATTGTTTTTATGTAAACTTTTGTTGAGTGGGGGTATTGTGAATATATACCAAAAGTTTAAGTAGAATACCTCACTCTATGTATAATATGTTTTTTCTATGATCAAGAGTTAAGGTCTATGAACGACTCAGTAAACTCTGTCCCTTTTAGTTCGGTCTGTGTAACAAGCAGGTTAAGTATCTTTTCTATTATACAGTTCATCGTTAAAGCAAGTGTTGTTGTATTACAAACAGAGTGTTAGTTGTTGCAATTAAACTGCCAACGATATTAATCTACAACAGTTTCATGTAAATTTCATCCAATCCGATTCGAGATTATGCTTTTTGTAATATTATGTTGAAAAAGTTCTCACTTCTCAGCGATTTTATGCGTTCTTCCGCTATAATAATTTGATTTTTGCAGTAATTGATATCTCTTGATTTATTTTAGAGGATATTGAAAATATTCTTGAACACTGCCGTTAAAAATGAAAATTCTAGATTGTTCATATATTGAACATAATCGCTAGCCCCATGAACAGACTCGATGAGGTTTTATCGTCGATTATTTTCGAAAATACATTCTTAATATTGCTCCAGTCAGAGTCTATAACCTGAATGAATTTGGACCGGGGTGCTCATCTGGTATCAGAAGAAGAGGGAATTCTTTTTTGGACAAAGGAATCCAGAATAGAAGTGCGTTTAGCTGACTGATGAAGAAATCCGGGAATTGATGTTTCACTGGCAAAATAGATCCGGCACTTTTTTATGTTCCTCAAGCCGCTCAGTAAAACTAAATTAAGCCTATGCGCGGAACAATGTGTGAATAGAGCTCCTGGTGCGTCATCTTTGATTTTTTTCTGTAACCCATTCAGAGAACCTGCCATCACACTAGCGCCATCATAACACTGCCCTATTTTTTTTTCTATAATCAAACGGCTGTAAAACTGACCTGATTAATTCGTACATTGCATCGGCTGTTCTTCTTCACTTACGTCATAAAATCCTAAAAAGAATTCCCGTATTTCGCCCTGTTCATTTACATTCTTGATGGAAATAGCTCACTAAGATTTTTCCATAATGTCGGTTGTATCGTCTGCTTGTACAGAAAAAAATGTGAACTCCTTAATTTCGGTATAAATTTTGTCAGCGAGATGTTCGGAAATGCCATTAATCAGATCATTCTGAATGGTTTTGGACAACCCCGAGAAAATATGCCCAATTTCCTTCAAATGATCTTGTCTCTCCGTATCCCGCTTAACCAATAAATTAAAGGCTTCTTTGAAATTTTTGGCCTTAAAAGTATCACTCTTTTCATTATAATCTTGAAAAGACAGGTCTTGTTTTGCTAACGGTCAGCTTCATAAACAACATCAAAAGGCTCCTTTATGATAAAGTACCTTTATGAAAAAGTATCCTTTGAATGGAACCATCAGTTTCATAAACGCACATCGACCGTACTTTACTTAAAGCTTCCTTTAATGCGCCGGTCATATGTTTCCGACTGTTGGCTATCCTGAGAACTAGTGATTTTACGAATATAGTTGGTGATTTATGTGAAAATTGTGAGTTATGAGTCGGAACTTGTAAAAAGAAAAAAAAAAGAAGCATAAATCAGTCTTTGCATAAACATGGTTATGTGCAGAAGAAAGTATATTGAAATTTATATCATTATTACGTGCGAATTGCTATAATTTAGTAAACTTGAGTTATATGAGTGGATATGGAAGAAAAGAGAAAAAAATTAAATAATAATAATTGAATTTTTTTTTATTTCGAATGCACTTTCTGGGAAAAGCGGTATTGGAATTATATCAGCATTGCTGCAGACTATGAAATCATCTCAAATTTGAATTAAAAACAGAAATTTCAATGACACATAATATTTTTATTTCTTTATTCTCACTTGGAACTTTTTCAGATCTTACCTAAAGTAAAACAATTAATCAGAAATACAAACATAGACATCTACATACCTTGTAAAATCTTATGAAAATTATATGAAATCTTGTCATGTTGAAGACACAATTTGAATATGAAGAATAGTTTCACAGATGACAGAAATTTATTTTCAATTATCATACAAATATAAATTATAAAGTAGCAAAATGTTCATTAATAATCGACTTCCTCACTTGACGAAATGCAACATTAGTTGAATTTGTTTGAAAGTCCTCCTCCTTCTGCAATCATTCATTTGGAAATATTTCGTTCATATCTACAGCTATATTGTGCAATTCAGCGGTAGCAACAATAATTGTCATTAGGGTCGTTAACTTAACACTCATTCCTTTAGAAACTATAGGAAAACAACGTTTCCAAACTCTATATTTTCTTGATATTCTTAAGGTTTATCACCACTTCAGATACGGCAATTTTGCTTGTTAACACAACCGTTTAGCCAGAAATTAGCCTCATCACTAAGATCTTTTCGTAAAATTCGCCACGAAAACTTCTGGGTGATGCCTATTTCTTGTGAAAGTCGAGAAATCAAGAAATTTTGGTCTTCACGAACACTTCCACGTACGGCAGCAATATTCTCTTCACTTCTTGCATTTCTTTGTCTCACTGGCACTGTTACATCATGTTACATCATGAAGTGTAAAATAGGTTTTAAACTTCTTTACTAAACGTTCAACTGTTCTTTAATCCGGAAGATTATAACGACCAAAAATTGGAGTTAAAGCACGTAAAGTTAGAGTAATAGATCGTGATTTTTCATAATAAATTTGGATTATTTAAAATCGTTGTTGGAGTGTGTACCTTGTACCATGATTAAATGATAGACATTGACAAATATAACTGTCATTGTCACAAATAATCAATGGCGGCATTGCGTGAGTAATGTCAATTTAAAGATGGGGCGTTCCCATTGAAAGACCCTTTATATTCGCCCTGCAAAGCGACTCTACTGTTTTGCCAAAGAACAGCGCCACAGACGAACTTCTTTTCCTTATGCTCAAGTAATAACCAATAAAGCCGCTATGCCAAAATTAGAATTTCTCTTCGAATTAAATAATTAAATCAGCCGATATTTATTACGAATATTATTATTACTATTCTCAAATTCATTTTCATATCAGCTATCAATTCATTGGAGAATTTTCAGCTCCGAAACGTCCATAGATTGATGGAAGAATCTCCAATTCAATTTCACATGGGTGGAGTTGCTACTATCACAAGGTCCTTATATCCAGCGGTGAGTTAGTGATAAAAAAACAATTAAAGAAATACATTTTCCTTCTCGCTTCCAGATGCTATCAGGACTCACTACTTATCTGATCATCCTATTCCAGGTGAAAAATGAAATTTTGTAATATTTCAACATGAGAACTTCGGTTTTCAGCACAAACATTGTTAATAAATATTAATTTGCATACAACATTGAATGTGTATCGATCTTATTAATACCTAATGTATCCTAGTAATCAATAATGAAATGCTTAGTAAACATCACATGTAATACAATTTTTTCTTAACATTTTGGGCCGAAAAACCCCGTGATGGAACACTGCAGATTAAAAGAATCCTCAAAAAAATGTATATGAGACAGTAATTTATTTCCACAAAAATGTTTGTACTACTAAAACAATTGTTTCACCACGATGTGGCTTCTTCAGGTATTACATTGTACTGTCTGATGCTATTCAGTGTAACCGAGTTTAAATACATTTTTAGGTACGTGACCAAATAATGGAAGCACGAGTCATAAAAACTCTAGGTGTTTATTGGAGTTTGCCGCTAAAAATGCCATTAAGGAAAAATATTCAGTAATGGAGAATGATCAACATCTGTTTGTTCGTTCAAAAGGATTTTACGGGCATTATACTTATTTAAATTTTTCAGTATTCATTCACCAGAAGCTTTCTGAATTGTTAAAAGGTGAATTAATATTTGTTGTTGATTGATGTTATGTTTTATTGAATATGAATTAATTGAGTACTGACGAAGCAAAGTCTCTCTTAAAACTTGTTTTTCAGTAATGTTTTTACACATCTTGAGCTTTTATACGAAGTAACTCAGTTAGATATCCAATAATATTGGATATTCTATGTAAGATAGTTTTATGATGAAATTCTTAAGATTATGCTAAACATTTTTGAAAGATATCTGTTTTCATAAGACTGATCTGCAGAAACAAAATTTTGTCTACTCAAAATATTTACTTTATAGGATTTTGGTTAACAATTTTTATCTATTGGATTTTGTTATATCATTTGGATATCTTAAAATGAATGTTTATTTTATATGTCGTTTGATATAAGTGGTACTTATATGACATTAATTTAATTTAATTCCCGATGTTATAGTTATTAAATATAATTTCGTGAAATTAAATATGTATAAGGCTAATATTAAAATATTTAAATAATTTCATATACCTTCTATCAAGTATTAACCTCTATTTATTTTATTTTACAGTGTTCTTTAATTGCATTTATGTACAATATAAAAAATGAAGAAATTGAGAACAAAATACATATTATAATAATAAATTCAAGAACATCCAGTGGTTTTCGTCAAGTTTTTGGTCGATTCCAGCCTATAATTTTTGTATTTTTTTACGGATTGAGTTGAATCATTATCACAAGATATGTAGTCACTGCACTTGCTATCTAAAAACAGATGGTGAGAAATAAATGAAAACTATAGGAAGTTCTTACTGAAGCCAGAATAGATCTCCTGATGTTGACGATACCGCAGGTATTGAAATGAACTATACAGAGTTGTCCTTGTAAGGCTAAAATTTCAAGCTGAAAATAAAAGTGAGGATTTTAACCATTTAACATGGAATTAATAATACCTTGGGAAAAAAGAAATCCATCATTTTTTCGAATTCAGATTTATACCCGTTGTCAAGTTGGCATTTTACACTAAACAAATTCTTTTGCTGTTTTGTTAGGTCAGAATGTAAGTTACAGGTGGTTAAAAATGAAATTCAACAAAGAGAAAACTAAGCACATTTTACATTTTTCTTTGATAAAGCCAAAATTGCACGCCAGGCGGCTGGAATGATGAATGGATTATGATGGATCGAATTTATATCTGCGAAGCCTTAGCCAAACGAAATGAAATCGACTCATTTCTTCAACGGGTGGTAACTGGTGATTAAAAATGGGTCACATACGACAATATGACTAACGTACAAGCAGGTTTCACTATACAGTGACTGAGACTGGAAATAAATAATCTATTATGTGTTACTTCCATGTGGCACTAAATTCGTATCTCTACTGTCAATAACTGGACCGTTTGAAGCTAGCGACTGACCAGAATCAACCAGCAGAAGAGGTGTTGTGAAAAACAAAATCAATCGGTTTATTCAAGGCCTTCGTTTTCAACAGAAGTTTTTATGAGGCATTTAGGAGAAGTAATAGAACGGAAACCTGCATCGACAATATATTTATCAACACAGTTTATCATGAGAATACAACATTGTAACTTCACATGTCTGATCATCTGGCACAAGTACCTAACTTTTCCTGCTTTGGATAGTAAACCTAAAAATAATGAGAACATCATAAAAAGGAAGGATTTAACAGAAGAAGTTACTTACCCATTAAAGAAGGACATATCTTGGGAAAGTTTGTTACATGAAAAAAATATAGAGGAAGCTTCCTTAGTTTTCATGAGTACATCATGAAGGTGCTAGATCACAGAATGCTATTATATTAAAGAGAAAAAGGTTAAAAACTCTTTCAACACAAAAAAGGTTATGGAAAACTCCAAAAATCATTGAAATGAAGTTATCCTTGAGGCACTCTACACAGTAGCAAAAGTAAAAGAAGACGACTCATCATTTAGGGCTTATGAATCGTATAAGAAACAATATTGTATTGAAATAGAGAAACCAATAAAACAACCATTTTGCAAGTGTTGGCCAGAAAATCTGTGAAGAGTAAGGAACTTAAAGTTATGAATCTAGTTAGGTACCACAAAATAAATTTTTAAATAATGATAAATCTTGCGTTTTCTTTGAGTGCATTGAAAATGAAGTAAAGAGGATAATAACATATGTTAAGCCCAAAATAACAGTTGATATTTACAACATAACCCAGATATTATGGAAAATATTAATGAAGAAATTGCCAATCATAATAAATAAATGTTTCCGAGAAAGTTATTTTCCAGAAGAACTCAAAATTGCAAAAGTTATTCCAATCTACATATGAAAAGACTCTAATAATTATCGACCCATCGCAATTCTTCCCTGTATATCGAAAATGTTTGAGACTGTGATTAAAAACAGAATGTTGAAATGGTTGGATAAGAAAAATATTTCAAACAAAAACCAGCATGGATACAGAAAAGGTCGAAGTACAACTACTGCACTCATGGAATTGTTGAATCATATCATAGAAGCTATGGATGAAGGAGATTTTGTAGAGCTGCTAAATTTTGACTTGTGTAAGGCTTTCGATGCAGTCTCACATGTGACCCTTCTTAAGAAACTGAACGCCTGCGGTTTCAGAAGAAACATCCTAAAACTGTTGGAATCGTACTTGAAAAAAAGATTTCAGAGAGTTCACTGGGATCACGTTATGTCAACAGAAAAGGAATTGAGTTATGGAGTACCTCAGGGTTCGATACTGGAACCTGTATTGTTTTTGGTGTATTTGAATGATATCCTTGTCAAAAATTTTGAATATATATGCTTGTACTGCGATTGCGCCTCCATAATAGTAAAATCGAAGGATGGAAAAGATTTCACAGTCAGGTTCACAGGCATATTTTGAGAACTTTCAAAGTTTGATTGTATGGTCTACTTCTGTGGGGAAACGCGTCTGATGCTACCAGGATTTTTCTTCTACAAAAAAAAGCTCTCTGAATGATTTATGGAATGAGACACCGAGAATCTTGTAAGCCGACTTTCATGAATAGTGGGATACTTACCTTTCCATCCCTTTATATAAAGGGGTGTTTCAAATACGTGCACTACAACAGATCCAACATACCAAAAAATGGGACTCTTATTCAACACCAGGTATAAGAATGATTTTATTACACCATTGTACAGGAAGAAAAATACGCAAAATGTCTCGCACTTGGGCTTTAAAATACTCAATAAATTACCTGCAGACGTAAAAAATTAACAGAACCTGTTTTTGAAAAGAGGATTCATGATATTTCAGTTAAAAATCCATTTTATTCAATAGAAGAATTTTTGAGTTTTTCACTATAAATGATTTATTATTGACGAACCATGTGAAATTGATGGCAATAAATTATAATATTATTTTCAATTATTATTCTTAATATGAAGACACATTAAAAATGGCAAAAAATTGTAGAACAAAACGGTGCATATTTGACTCAAATCGGACAATCCGAATCGTTCAAATGAAGTCTTGAAGTTCACGCAAAAATAATGGATTTCTTTTCCCCAACCATTTACGAAACTACCTTCTGCTTTACTTCTTTATTTTCCGCTATACTCAGAAGGTGTACTACTAATGGATTAGTTTTCTCATTCTAAAAAAAGGATAAGTGAAATGAGTTATCGTAGAAATAGTGACATCAAAAACCTGATCAAGGCACCTATGAGTTGGTTCCACAATTATTAAAAGTCTTCCAAGGTGAACTGTGATCCAAACGACCTGAAGAACAATGAAGAGTGGTCTGAAGTTGTGCCCAGTTATAAACAGAAATGGAGTTATCACTAAGTGAAGAAGACAGCTTGTCATTATCAACTGCAAAAAACAGAAAATACTCAATTCTGAATAACAAATTGACAACTGTTGTAATTAATAACACTGTTGTGTAATAAAATGATTAATTACATGCGGTTGGCTCTAGGTGAAACATTATAAAAATTTTATGTAAAATAATTCACACAGTTTTTATGTTTCACAATTTATTCAGAATCCAGCCGCGTGTTTCGGTCTTTCGACCATCTTCAAAGGAGTACAAAAAGTAACTAAACTTAAAATTGAAAAAGGTTCTTTTATTACCCTTAGGACATATGTGTATTTTTATGGCGCATGAAAATAACAGCATTCAATATAGGGTGTTGCCGTCTCAATGGATTTTTTGATTGACAGAATATCAATAGTCCATCAATTTATCCTTATTAACATTATATAGTAAAGTTACATCTTTCTGATTCAAAATATTATTATTTTCTATACAATGTTCTGCAAAACCGGTTTATTTCTGGTTTTTCAAAATAGACATCGCTTGTTCTTTGATTCTATGCTGTAAACATCCGCCTGTTTGTCCTATATATGGAGCATTACAACCATCAAAATTAATGCAATCAATCCTCAATTCGGAGAAGTTGGGGTTTCTCTCTTCATTGTTCATCAAAATCTTAGCTAAATTATTTCTATTTATTTGAATATTTTAATATTAACAGATAAATTCTGTTAGCCTTCTACATATTTAATTTCAAAAAAATTATATTTAATATTATAACTTCAGGAATTAAATTAATGTCATATAAGTGCCACTTATATCAAACGACATATAAAATAAACATTCATTATAAGACATCCAAATGATATAACAAAAGCCAATAAATATAAGTTGTTAACAAAAATCCTATAAATTAAATATTTTGAGTAGATAAAATTTTGTTTCTGCTTATCCCTCTTATGAAAACAGATATCTTTCAAAAATGTTTAACATAATCTTAAGACTTTCATCTTAAAACTATCTTACTTAAAATATTCAATATTATTGGATATCTAACTAAGTTACTTTTTAGAAAATCTCAAGATATGTAAAAGCATTACTAAAAAACAAGTCTCTCATTTAAATTTTCAGTATTCATTCACCAAGTAGCTTTCTGAATTCAACGGTGAGAAATGATTTTTTGTTGATTGATGTTATATTTTATTGAATAATAATTCCATAAAATTATTCCAGTTTAATAAGGGAACCTTTTTCAATTTTAACTTTAGTTACTTTTTGTACACCTTTGAAGACGGTCGAAAGACCAAAACACGTGTAAGTATTCTGAATGAATTGTGAAACATAAAACTATGTGAATTTTTTAAAATTAAATTGAAATAATTAAGATTATTTCCATAATTTATAGACCACATTCATTTTGCCGAACACTTTGCCTTCTTCAAGTTTACATTTCGAACTTACTCTGAAAATTACATTTCCACTTCTTATATAGCTAAAAACTTGGAAAAAAAGGGGAACAAATAACAATTTTGAAAATACCATAATACCATAAAAATACACAGATGTCCTAAGTGTAATGAAAAAGCAATTTTAAGTTGACTACTGGGTGTCCAACGAAAGTTGAACCCCCCTAGAACTCAGATTTTAAAAAACAGGTCAACTTCTGTTTTGAGGGGGACGAATATCATTAGATTGTTCTGAAAAAATTACCCCATTATTGTTGCATCAACCCCCAACACTTTTTGAATAAGGAAGAGATGTCGAATGTTCGTTAGTTTGAAAGTTATTTATGTTCTGTACACAACCCATTAAAAACGCTCAAAATCGGTTTATTATTAAGAGAATAATGTAATATTGAACTTACTGTCAAAAGGTGATGTTAAACAGACAGTTTAATCGCTCAAACTCCAGATCCTAAGAGTTTTGAAGAACTTTAAATTGAAATAAAACACATTTAAATAAAGAGTGAAGCAATTTTTTTTTTACTTGAAAGATAATTTTATGAAATTTATGTTTTAAAAATAATTTCCGGCATATGTCCACCACGACTAGCTCTGAGGAACCCCATTCGACCAGACCCATTTTGTACCACTTTTTCGAGTAATTCAGGCCTTATTTAATCAATAACACGAGTTATGTCGGCTTCCAAAGCGTTTATTGTTTCTTGTTTATCAGCATAAACCAATGACTCCCATAACCCCAAAGAAAATAATCCAGTGGAGTTATGTCGCATGATCTTGGAGGTTAATTAATTCGACCATAAATAAAGTTATCGCCAAATCTTTCTTTCAATAAATCAATTGTTACGGTAGCAGCATGAGAAATGCACCATCTCGTTGGAACCAAAAGACTTCTGGGTCGATACCATTCAAATTTTGAAACAAATAATCATTGATCATCGATCTGTAACGAGCACCATTCACTGTAACATTAGCTCCAGATCTACGCAAAATTTTCCCTGTGGTGGATGCACAGAGTCCAACTTATTGTGAACATCGACGAATAGACAAATCTGGATTATCATTAACACTATGACTTACAGCAGCGATATTTTCTTCTGTACTTACAGTTCTTTGTCTTGTTGTTGTTGCATCGAGTAGAGAATATGTTGTCCGAAATCTGTCGATAGTTCGACGAATAAGCTGCTCTGATGACGATTATGTAAACCATAAATTTCACGAAGTGCTCTATAAGTTTGGCGAATAGAACACTGATATTGAAAATAAATTTCAACGTTGTTGCGGCGTCAATCTTTTCATGATAATTTGTCAATGCTTACTGAACAGAAATGTCAAAACAACATGGCTTCTACCTTCTGTCAAATCACAGTTATCGCTATCGAAAGTTCTATCCCTCTAAAAAACACCAGATAACGAGGAATAAGCTACTCTGATGGACGATTATGTAAACCATAAATTTCACGAAGTGCTCTAAGTTTGGCGAATAGAACACTGATTTTGAAAATAAATTTCAAAGTTATTTCGGCGTGAGTCTTTCCATGATAATTTGTCAATGTTTACTGAACAGAAATGTCAAAACAACATGGCTTCTACCTTCTGTCAAATCACAAATATCTCTATCGAAAGTTCTATCACTCTAAAAAACACCCGATAAGTTAATAACAATCATCCACAAAGAAATGTAAGACACCCATATGTTAAACAAGATGTTGAGCGTCCAGTCAGAAAAGTCAAATTTTCGTTGGGACATCCTGTATAAGAAGTGAAGGTGTAATTTTCACAGTTAGTTCAAAATGTGAACTTGAAGAAATTGGAGTGTTGCATAAACAATTATCGTTCAAATAAGGAGTTGTGTTAAGAATCTTTATTATTTTATTAAATTTTGTATTTATACTTACTAGAAGAGGATACCCAAAACAGTCATTGATACAGTTAACAGAGGTGTAGATTTCTGCGTGAACTCTGATGAAATTACTGATTTTTTGTGGTGTGAGCTCTGTAATAAACGCAATAGTACATCTGGTTATAATAAGTTGATTCTGGACTAACTGAAAACTCGTTATTTTCCAAGATTTTGATGAACTACTAACAAAATCGCAAGTTAGACTCACCATTGATGGCCGAGTAAGATTTTCCTGTCAGTATATAATTCTCCAGAACATCGCCTTCAGTTCCTATGAGCAATTTTTCATCTGAAGTCATTTTAGAAACTGCTTTCTGCAAAAGCACTTGGGGCTTTCTGTTGATCTCTTGTAGTATTGCCTTATTAAGGGCCATGATACGTTTTTTGACGTGGTAAGTAAAGTTGCAATAAGAAATCTCCTGACTCATTACCACCAAATACATTATATAAAAGGAAAAGTAGTTTTTGAAGTAGGTAGAACCATCTGCCTTGTGTTTGAACCTGTCCAGCCAGCTGTATATGTCCAGAGCAAACACCAGAAGGAATATACTGTATACTGTTAGAGCTAGCGACAAAGCGGCTTTTTTTTCTTTCTTTAATTTCATTTTCGATTCGTTCATAATTCCATTCATCTGTAAGGAGAATATTGGATTACTATTAGATGTAGATTGATAAAATATGTCACTACTTGTTTACCAGTTTCATCTGACAACACCTTCATTTTGAAGAGTCTTCATTAGGATTTCAAGTTTTGTTTTATGGTGACCATGCTCTCGCTGAACGAACGTGTTAGAAGTGGTTTGCCCGATTTAAAAGTGGCAATTTCGATTTGGAAGATGAACGACCTGAAGCGCCACCAAAGATTATGTATGAAGAATTAGATGCAAGGCTGGAAGATGATCCAGCACAAACGCAAGAGAAACTCACAAAAGACAAATCACTCAACCAGCCATTTGTTGTCATTTAAAAACATGAAAATGATCCAAAAGGTAGGAAACTAGGTGCCGTATGAACTGAAGCCAAGAGACGTACAACACTGAACAACTGCTCCAACGGCAAACAAGAAAGAAGTTTTTGCATCGAATTGTTACTCCTGATGAAAAGTAGGTTCATTATGATAATTCAAAACGACGGGCTACGTATGGATACCTCATCTTCAACTGTCAAACCGAATATTCATCGCAAGAAGATCATGCTGTGTATTTGGTTGGACCAGCTGGGTGTGGTGTATTATGAGCTGCTACAAGCAAACAGAAGCATAATAAGGAGGTCTACGGACGAC
This sequence comes from Megalocaria dilatata, assembly GCA_034642435.1. Taxonomy (NCBI): domain Eukaryota; kingdom Metazoa; phylum Arthropoda; class Insecta; order Coleoptera; family Coccinellidae; genus Megalocaria; species Megalocaria dilatata. Next base: position 42,263,048 of record CM067862.1, on the reverse strand, counting down.
AGTTGATGCGTTTTAGTTGGGCATTGCGAGAAAAATGGCCGCAATACGCTGAAACACACGACAAAAGTTATTTTGCAGCGGAACACATAATGCGTCGCCTGTTGAAACGTAGTTTTAAACGCTCAAATGTGAGGTTCTACTCCACCTTCTGTACGGCTCATACCCCAAACCCTTCCTGGAAGTTTCAAGTCTGTGACTCTTGCTGTTCGGAAGAAAGGAAGCTGTTCTATGGAATAGAAGAATAGGATCCTATACTTACCACATGAATAATAGTTTTGAACCTTTCTAATTTTCATCAACTATTTTCCTTCTCGTATACTCACTTTGTGAAAACATTCCAGCAGGTTGAGTAGTTGATTCAGTTTGTAGGGGCTTACTAGTATACCAAATAAAACACTGCAGACTATAATTCCTATGTCGAATAGGACTACTATCCTTTGCTTAGGTAGACTCATACGTAGGGAATTTTCAGAGACAGCATCGTTGTAGAGCCCAAAAATCGTTAAAGTACCTAGAGAGAAAGAGAGAAAGATTTGCTCTAGCAAATGGCTTACGACTTGCCTCTTTCTGCCAGTATAACATACATTATTTATATACATAGTATTTTCTTGAAAGGAAAGTATACTTAATTACTGAAAAAAAGTGTGAATGCCTCCACCGGGAAGGCTTCTCATTGCATCTATTAGGGCTTTGTTCGGATATTGTAGAACAACGAGCTGGAGGACAGGGAGGTTGTGTGGTCTGCTCACCTTTCCTAAGGTTTGAAGTCTACTCAGAATCTGATCTATCATCATTTTTTCACGGAGAAGGTCATTTGGTGGGTTTAGGAATGGATTTCCTGGATGGCGCATCTCACTCAAAGTTCTCAAACTACTGAATTCTGCTACATGATATTTTTAAGGATGGGTCTTCTACAGTTGTTATATATTAGAAATCCAGATTCTAGTCGCCCCCTATGGCATTATAGCTTGTCGCGCTGAGGGCGCTTGTCTTGACTAAGATCCTAGATTCATCCAGGTGAAATTGAGGGTTAAGTCCTGATGCTTAAAGCAATGTCTCTTACGACAGTCACTGGACCGTGTAGTGCAAGATCGACCGAAAAGGGAGCTAGTTTCAATTTAAGGGTGGAATGGAGGGCTGAGCCGTGTTGATCAACTCTGTGACAAGGGTGTCCGTCGCAGCACAGGGCCTCAACCCTAAAACTAACGTACTCTATCCTATTGCAGTAAATCTCCGGATTTTTATGTCCAATGGCCGAGTGCGTTATGTAGTATACTGCGTTACCCCGTGAGGATAGAGGTCCTCGGAAAGTATTCGTTCGACCTGGCCACCCAATTGGTGTTGGACTCGAGGGAGCAGTGGTTGACAGTCCGCATGCTGGAGTAGGAGGGTATCTGTTCACAGCAACTCATTTTCAGGATATCTCGAGGGTTTAGCGTGTCTTGACGATTCGACCAGCCTTGTCCTGAACCAGGATTGATTGCGAGACGCTTCTGGAGTTTGTTGATCCCGACGATACGGCTAGACTGTTGGTCCTTGAAGCCAGGATCAATTGAAAGACTTCACAGAGGTTCATGGATCTTGACGTAGAGGCCAGATTGACGGTGCTCGTACCAGGATCAATTGCGTCCCAAATAAGTCATATACTGTGACCATGTAGAGCTAGTAGAGGTTGGATAGTGCTTCGCTGCTACCAGTCACGGTGTAGGATTTCGGATTGAAGCCGAAACTGGAAGCTTGTTGGGTTCAACTCTTCGCAGTGGTTCTCGGTATGCGCGATGATGAGGCGTAACACTTATCATACTTTATGCTTCTTGGGGCAGATTGTGGAGACTGCTGAGTAGTCACCTGGTGAAAGAGCTACGCTCACATGCCATTAACCTGACCGTTAGAATTCACGATGTCCATATTTTAATAACGGTCTGCATATAGTTTGATAGATGCTTGTAGCTGTTGGATGGTTTATGCCGCAGTTGTTATAGGTGAGGTATCGAAAGTGTTTTGATCTAACAACTATTTCCCTTCTTTAGTTATAGGAATGTATTTCAAAATTGGTCTTATTATCCATTGTGATTTCTAGGTGTTTAGCGCGTTGGATTGGTTTTATATTATGCTGAATCATTCTAATGGTTGGTGAATTGTCTGATAATTCATGGCTAAATATTTTTAATTCAGATTTGTCAGGGTTTGGAAGAATTCTTAATTTTTTCATACATGTCATGATTTTTTACGTAGATTTTATAGTTTTTCTATTGTGTCTTCCAGATTGTTGCTATGTGTTATGATCGTTGTGTCATGAGCATATTGGAGGATGTAACTTTTCAGTTCTTCTGTTTACTTTTTACATATTGTGTACGTGAATATTAATATTGAACTGGTGACAATGGAGAGCCTTGTCGTTCACCTTGTTGAGAAGAAAATGATGTGGAGAAATGCTTTTTGATTTTGGCCCTTATGCTTCTGTCCTTTAAGAAGTTTCCTATAATATTTTGTAGGTATGCTTGCTGAAGTTTGTGCAGAAAGCCTTCGTACTATCAAATGTTTTCTTGATGTCCATGAATATGGCTGCTGACTTGTGCCCTTTTTCCATTGTTGTTCGTATGTTCGATATTAAACCTAGTAATGGGTGGATGGTTGAATTATTTTTATAGAATGTTTTGTCCAATTGAATTTTCGAGATGAATTTTCACGATTTTTTCAAATATTCTTCATAAAATTGGTAAGAGGGTGATGAGCCTACAGCTAGACACTTGGTTATAGTCTGTTCTGTGTTCGTGGATAGTTATGATAGTTTCCTTGGTCCAATTAATTGGCCACCAAGATCATGCGACATAACTCTACTGGATTATTTTCTTTGGGGTTATGTCAAGTCATTGGTTTATGCTGATAAACCAAAAGTAATAGACGCTTTGGAAGCCAACATAACTCGTGCTATTGATGAAATAAGGTCTTAATTACTCGAAACAGTGGTCCAAAATTGGTCTGGTCGAACGCGGTTCCACCACGATTAGGGTGGATTTATGCCGAAAATTATTTTCAAAACATGAATGTCATGAAATATTAAGACAGTTATTTATTTCCACAAAAATGTTTGTACTACTACAAATTGTTTCACCTCGATGTGGCTTCTTCAGGTATTACATTGTACTGTCTGTGCAATGTAATACCTAAAGAGGGAGCGTTTTATCGACAATTCAGTGGCGAATCCAGAGATGTATGAAAAATAGGGGGTTGCCATTTAAAAAAAAACGAACCTATGTATGTATTTCATTGTTGGATATCCTGTATGTAGATGAAAATATTTTAAGGATGTGCTGATTGTGCCACTTAACGTTTGGAAAAAACAAACAAGTCGATAGCTTGAATAGAAACGAAGTTATGGACCATTTACGCACCCTTGAGTCACCCTGTATATTTGTTGTTAATTGATTTTATTTTTTAAATGTGAAGTAGGGCTGATGAAGACCTTATCGGAATTCTAATTGTTTTTCGAGGATGTAATACATGTTCTGAGAGATTTTTGAGGCAATTTATTCAAATATATTAAATATTTCAAATAAATTATATAATTTGAATATCAAAACAGATTTAATCTGTTGTCTTCTATAATTTTAATTTCAAAACATTTTTTTTGAAGAAACTTTAAGAATTAAATTAATGTCTTTATAAGCACTGCTCATATTTAATAGACGTATAAAATCAAAATTCATCATACAATATCAAATGGAATTAAGAAAAACCAACGAATATAAATTGTCAATTGAAATTAAAATATAAATAAGCAAACATTTTTTGTTTCGTTCCAGGCATGCGTACTGAACTCTTCAGACGAACGTACGAAGCCCTGTTTGTTACAAAATGTATTGTTTTCTGATCCTATATTTATGAAAAATAACTCTTTCTCAAAATATAAAACATAATTTCAAGACCTTCTCAAAAACTAATTTATTTGAAATATTCAATATATTTAAATAAATTACTTCAAAAAATCTCAAAACATGTAGCACATCCTCAAGAAATAATTAAAATTAAGATAAGATAAGTTCAACTTTACATATAAAAAATAATAAAATCAATTAAACAATGTATAGACTTACCGAGTGCAATCTTCAGAAATATATGATCTTCAAAAACATGCACATAGGTACATTTATATCCAAGGTACTCTATGTTCCATGTTCACAAAAAATCATACAAAGCTTATAAGGCACTTGGTCTTAGTTAAAACCATTCAACACTGTATAATGAATTTCTTTATTTAAAAACCTAATATAATTATATATTATATATAAAATTAAATAAGAAGGAACGGTTTTTTACTTGATAGAAGGATTATTACAAAATTTGAATATCAAAACAGATTTAATCTGTTGTCTTCTACAATTTTAATAATCCTTCTATCAAGTAAAAACCGTTCCTTCTTATTTTATTTTATATATAATATATAATTATATTAGGTTTTTTGAATAAAGAAATTCATTATACAGTGTTGAATGGTTTTAACTAAGACCAAGTGCCTTATAAGCTTTGTATGATTTTTTGCGAACATGGAACATAGAGTACTTCTGAAGTTTGCACTCGGTAAGTCTATACATTGTTTAATTGATTTTATTATTTTTTATATGTAAAGTTGAACTGATCTTATCGTAATTTTAATTATTTCTTGAGGATGTGCTACATGTTTTGAGATTTTTTGAAGTAATTTATTTAAATATATTGAATATTTCAAATAAATTAGTTTTTGAGAAGTTCTTGAAATTATGTTTCATATTTTTGAGAAAGAGTTATTTTTCATCAATATAGAATCAGAAAACAATACATTTTGTAACAAACAGGGCTTCGTACGTTTGACTGAAGAGTTTTTCTTAATTCCATTTGATATTGTATGATGAATTTTGATTTTATACGTCTATTAAATATGAGCAGTGCTTATAAAGACATTAATTTAATTCTTAACGTTTCTTCAAAAAAATTTTTTGAAATTGAAATTGTAGAAGGCTAACAGATTAAATCTGTTTTGATATTCAAATTTTGTAATAATCCTTCTATCAAGTAAAAAACCGTTCCTTCTTATTTTGAATTTCATATTATTATTATAACTTTTATCAACAGTAATTTTCTTGTTCAGGTCGGTGAACTGATGAAAAACGTTTCGGAAGACGACGAATTAAAATATGAATATAAAGATTTCTTCCTTTTCACCATGGCTCCCACGTTTATGTCTTTGGAATTATTATTTTCATATGTATATGAAAAGTCGGAAGTGTGGACAGGAATTGTTTTTTTTATCTCGACTTCAGTTGAATACTGTTTTGACGCAGCCATCCTTTGGAATTACAAACGTTGTGTGAAGTTGATTCAAATAAAAACCATCCAGATTCGTACGTGTCTGTTGAATCCTGGAGAACAAACTGGAATAATGTCGGATAGGTTTAAACCAAACGAAAGCAGAGTCTTGAAGATCAGTAGAGGTGACCTCAAAATATATTGTTTGGGGAAAAGGGAATCCATTATTTTTTCAGTAAATGGCTTAGTGATCGATATCTCGTAAAGTATCGATAAACAACTTCAGATTTATGCTCGTTGTTAAGGCGACGTTTCACCCTGAAAAATTTTCTTAAAAAAAAAATTTTTTTAAATCAAAATTGTAGAAGACAACAGATTAAATCTGTTTTGATATTCAAATTTTGTAATAATCCTTCTATCAAGTAAAAAAGCGTTCCTTCTCATTTTAATAAATTATATTTTTTGAGAAGTTCTTAAAATTATGTTCTGTATTTTTGAGAAGGATTTAGTTTTCATAATTATAAGATCAGAAACAAAATTTTGTCTCCTTCAAATATTTATTCATTAATTTTAATTGACAATTTATATTTGTTGGGTTATTTATTCCATTCGATATGATATATTGAGTTTTGATTTTATACGTCTATTGAATATAAGCTGTGTTTATAAGACATTAATTTAATTCTAAAAGTTTTTGAATAAAATTTTTTAAACTAAAATTATAAGAGACTAACAGATTTAATCTGTTTTGATATTCAAATTTCAAATTATATTCATTTTTGATACAATAATTAGTATATATATTGTAAGGAAATTTTCCACCTCATCTTAAATATATCTAAATTCAATAAAATAGAAAGGCCTTTTACTTGATAGAAGAAATATAACAAAATTTGAATATTAAAACAAATTGAAATATGTTTATCTTCTACAATTTTAATTTCAAAAAAATTTTTATTCAAAAAACTTTTAGAAATAAATTTATGTCTACACAAGCACTGCTTACATTTAATAGACGTATATAATCAAAACTCAATATATAATGTCAAATGGAATAAATAACCCAACAGATATACGAAAATAATTAAAATTAATAAATAAATATTTAAAGGAGTCAAAATTTTGTTTCTGGTCTTACCTTTAAGAACACCAATTGCCTTTTAAAAACATGAACACACTTAAAGGACTTCTCAAAGAATATAATTTATTTGAAATATTTAAGATATTTAAATATTCGAATAAATTATTTCAAAAATCTCTAAAAAATGTGCTCTATATCTTCAAAAAACAAATATAATTCTAGACAATCCCGTCTTCAGTCCTCATTTAATATTCCAAATATCAAAATCAAAACTTAACCTATATCTCTCACGTGTTAAAAGACTTAAGCTTCGAAATACGGATCAACTATATAATTCAAGATTGATCTATGTTCTAACAAAATCAAAGAACAGTGTGAGTTATTTTAAGGTTTATTTAAATTCATTGACATTCTTTAATGATATATAACTCACATTGTTCTTTGATTTTGTTAGAACATAGATCAATCTTGAATTATATAGTTGATCCGTATTTCGAAGCTTAAGTCTTTTAACACGTGAGAGATATAGGTTAAGTTTTGATTTTGATATTTGGAATATTAAACGAGGACTGAAGACGGGGTTGTCTAGAATTATATTTGTTTTTTGGAGATATAGTGCATGTTTTTAGAGATTTCTGAATTAACTTATTCGAATATTTAAATATATTAAATATTTAAAATAAATTATATTCTTTGAGAAGTCCTTTAAGTGTGTTCATGTTTTTAAAAGGCAATTGGTGTTCTTAAAGGTAAGACCAGAAACAAAATTTTGTCTCCTTTAAATATTTATTCATTAATTTTAATTACTTTCGTATATCTGTTGGGTTATTTATTCCATTTGACATTATATATTGAGTTTTGATTATATACGTCTATTAAATGTAAGCAGTGCTTGTATAGACATACATTTATTTCTAAAAGTTTTTTGAATAAAAATTTTTTTGAAATTAAACTTGTAGAAGATAAACATATTTCAATTTGTTTTAATATTCAAATTTCAAAAAAATATCTAAATTCCATCACTTTTGAGTGAATGCAATATTATATTCAACCTCTCATACCTGTTTAGGAGAAAACAAATATAATTTACCCTTTCATAAACACTTTACTCACTCAAAATGATCCCTAGGGCATAGCCATAAACAGTGAATTTCCTGGACCTTTCAACCACATAATACTTTTTAACTTGCTGATAAGTGATAGGAGCTAATCCAAAAAGCCTCATGAAAAAAATTGTGGGCTTCAAACACTCAAAGACGGGTTCCGATATGATAAGTTTGGACTCCCTCATATCTAAAACGGTCTGATCTGATATTATTCACACCAGAAAAACAAATACAGTTCGGCTTGTTATGAGCTCAAGTACAATATCCCATAAACAAGAGAAATGTGAAAAACAAACTCAAATATTCAAATGACTAAGCAAATAATCGTTTGTTTTGATGGATAGGGGCAAATTCATTGGTTATGCTAGGAAATAAGCTACAGTTCGTGTTTGGTAACTGGTAAAAGGCTCTATCATAAATAAAACTGCTCGCGAAATTTTTATATATTTATATACAGCAATTTGAGATTTGGAAAAATTCATTTATTGAACTGTATCAGTATTACTAGGTATGTGGTTACAGCACTACTCACCTGAAAAAAAGAAAACATGCTGAAATTATAAGCAAACTAAAGTCCGTCTAGAGATTTTCCGGAATTTATTCTTTTTCATAATTTTAATACACTTTTTTTGTAACATTCTAAGACAAAAGTAATGAAGATTGGTGCTCTTTGTACCTTTTATGGAAAGGTCGGCCCGTTTGTCCTATATACACACTATTACACTCTTGACAACTTAATTTATAGACTCCAGAATTATTCAGTCGGTTCTCTTTGTCTTTCGGATTAAAAAAGAGATTAGAAATTTTATGGGAGGGTGTGAAAGCTGTTACTATGTTAATTTTTGATAAAATTCGAGCTATTTTTTGTGAAATTGGTCCAAAATATGTTAGTTTTATGAATTTATTGTTACTATGATCTGATTTGGAGATGGGGTAAATTTGGTTACGAATTAGTTGCTTTTGTTTTTTGTTTATGATGGAATTTATAGTTTTGGTTTCGAACTGATTTTTTGTGGCTATTTGTCTGATTGTATTCAATTCCCTCTTTAACGTAATATTATCTAAAGGAATTGAAAATGCTCTATGTACCATTGAGCAGCTAGTTTATGATTGATCGGATGGTTTGAAAAATTTGGTATTGTTGAATCAGTTGATGTGGGTTTTCTATATATATCAAAGGAAATTTCATTATTACTGTTAATTAAAGTTACGTCCAGAAAATTGATAATAAAATAAATTTATTGGACATAACTTTAATTAACAGTAATAATAAAATTTCCTTTGATATATATAGAAAACCCACATCAACTGATTCAATAAAACCAAATTTTTCAAACCATCCGATCAATCATAAACTAGCTGCTTATAGATCATTGGTAGTTAGAGCATTTTCAATTCCTTCAGATAATATTACGTTGAAGAGGGAATTGAATACAATCAGACAAATAGCCACAAAAAATCAGTTCGAAACCAAAACTATAAATTCCATCATAAACAAAAAACAAAAGCAACTAATTCGTAAACAAATTTACCCCATCTCCAAATCAGATCATAATAACAATAAATTCATAAAACTAACATATTTTGGACCAATTTCACAAAAACTAGCTCAAATTTCATCAAAAATTAACATAGTAACAGCTTTCACACCCTTCTATAAAATTTCTTATCTCTTTTTTAATCCGAAAGACAAAGAGAACCGACTGAATAATTCTGGAGTCTATAAAATAAGTTGTCAAGAGTGTAATAGTGTGTATATAGGACAAACGGCCGACCTTTCCATAAAAGGTACAAAGAGCACGAATCTGCTTTTAGGAACCGGAAGAATAATTCCAATTTTGCGAACCATTTCTTCACTACAGATCACACCTTCACAGAATTGAACAACCTTGTTATCTTGCACGTGGAAGCGAAAGGGAAAAAACTTGACATCCTGGAATCCATAGAAATTGAAAAATATAAAAAGCACGTACCAATAATAAAAATACTTAACGAACAGACGGAACTTTGGAAAACCCCTCTCTTCGAAGCTCTGCCGAAGCCTACAATCCCCATATATAATAGTTGAGATCTAATTTATTCATTCAGTTTGAAAATGTAGTAAACACTACGAAACTCGAGTCACTGTATATCAGTTATTATAAAAAGTGATAGAAAACAAAGTAATTCCTTATTTCATTCTATTTCAGGAAGACCGCCTAGGATTAAAGGAAACAATTTAAGGCCTGAGTTTGGCGATTTGGCTAACAGATTTGGAAATCGACGAAATATAGAAGTATGTTCAGAAACTATCGGACTGTCATTGACAAGACAAGACTACGTATCAGGTGTTTTTTTAGAGTAATAACAGTAGTAAATAAAGGTAACCAACGTTTGTTACCCCTTATAGACAGGAGGTTTTAGACCTCACTATAAGTACTAATTTCATTAACAATAAGATTTCCGATTAGACGGTATCGACTGAACCATCATGTTCGGACCATAGGCATATACTCTTCAGTATAAAAAAAGCTCCTAGACCATTAGAATACCACATAAATACTAAGGAAACAGACTGGATTGGTTATGTAGAAACTCTCCGGGCTAACCTTAGCACGTGTATATCTAAAATATTCAAACAGAATCACTTGGAGATCTTGGCGGAGCAAATCAAAACCGCCATGGTCTCCGCTTATCTCGAAAACTGCCCACTAAAATGTAAAAAGGATAACCAAAATTCATCTTGGTGGAATAACAACCCAAATAAACAAAGAAAGGAGGTTCGGAGATTATTCAACCGAGCCAAAGTGACCGGTCAATGAGACCAATACAAGGAAGCTCTAACCTTCTACAATAAGAGCATTAGGAGGGTCAAGAGGGACTTATGGGGCAAGTTCTGTGAGGGTATAAATGATGCCCCCGGAACTGCCAGAATACACAAGATTCTCTCCAGAGAGCCTGTGAGAACAATCGGTTCGCTCAACCGTCCGGAGAGTGGTTTCACTGGTTCCAGAAAAGAAACACTGGAGCTCCTTGCGAACAAACACTTCCCTGGATGTCAAATCTTGGAAGATACAAACGCCAGATCCAACCCTGACCATTTAATCTGGCCTGGAAGGGGCAATTGGCGAATATCCAAAAACAGTCACTGCACAAGCGGTCAGAGACGCAATAAGGTCTTTTAAACCTTTCAAAACACCGGGGGTAGACGGAATCTTTCCAGCCCTTCTTCAAAAGGGCATGGATGTGTTGATTCCGCATCTGCTAAAATTATTTAGAACAAGTCTGGCTTGAGGGGTTATCACTACAAGCTGGGCACTAACTAAAGTGGTATATATACCAAAGGTGGGACGAACAGAACCGGGACCCTCTTCGTTCAGACCAATAAGCTTGACATCGTTCCTGCTGAAGAGTCTGGAAAAGGTGATTGATGTCCATATCAGGGGGAAGGTGCTAATTGACAGTCCCCCTAGCCCTCATCAATACGCCTACCAGGCTGGCAAATCGGCAGAACTTGCATTTCATAATCTGGTCGGAAAATTAAACCAATCTCTCGATAATCGAGAGATAGCACTAACAGCGTTTCTGGACATTGAAGGTGCTTTTAACAATACGCTGTCGGCTTCTCTCGCTGAGGCTATCGCTGCGAATGGAATGGACCCACTAATCTGTAGATGGATACAGGCAATGCTATGCGACAGAACAATAACGACCTCATACCAGGATGAGGTCTTCAACATTCAACAATTCAGGAAACTTATGGTAAATTAATATTGAAAAATTGAAATGGAGTGTAATGTTAACTACAAATAAATAATTATGTGGTTTCCCTTGATCTAAAAGATTAAAAGGATTTAACGGCCTATCTGTATAAAGAATGTAAAGGAAACCAAATAATTATATATTATAAATAAAATAACTTGAATAGAGGTTGATACTTGAAAGAAGGTATATAAAATTATTTAAATATTTCAATATTAGCCTTCTACATATTTAATTCCAAAAAAGATAATATTTAATAATTATAACTTCAGGAATTGAATTAAATTAATGTCATATAAGTACCATTTATGTTAAACGACATATAAAATAAACATTCATTATAAGACATCCAAATGATATAACAAAATCCAATAAATAAAATAGAATAATTATTTATTTGTAAAATAAAATAGAAAGGCCTTTTACTTGATAGGAGAAATATAACAAAATTTGGATATTTTATATTCAAATTTTTTTCTATTTATTTGTAGTTAACATTACACTCCATTTAAATTTTTCAGTATTCATTTATCAGAAGTTTTCTGAATTGTTGAAAGGTGGGTAAATATTTGTTGTTGATTGATATTATATTTTATTAAATATGAATTAATTGAGTACTGACGAAGCAAAGTCTCTCTCAAAACTTGTTTTTCAGTAATGTTTTTACATATCTTGAGTTTTTATATAATGTAATTTAGTTAGATATCCAATAATATTGAATACTCTAAGTAAGATAGTTTTATGATGAAATTCTTAAGATTATGTTTAACATTTTTGAAAGATATTTGTTTTCATAAGATTGATCAGCAGAAACAAAATTTTGTCCACTCAAAATATTTAATTTATAGGATTTTGGATAACAATGTTTGTTTATTGGATTTTGTTATATCATTTGGACGTCTTATAATGAATGTTTATTTTATATGTCGTTTAATATAAGTGGTACTTATATGACATTAATTTAATTTAATTCCTGCAGTTAAAATTGTTAAATATCTTCTATCAAGTATTAACCTCTATTAATGTTATTTCCTTTTCTATTCTTCGATGACATCTTGGTAGCATGATCACTTTATATTTCTTCAGTCAAGGTGTAGGAATACTTGGAATGGGTTACAATTCAAAACAAAATGATTCCAGGAACATTTTTGTAAAAATAACAAGCATACTTACGTTTTGAAATATAACATAATGTGAAATGAAGTGTATTCGGCAATTCTCTAATAATAGGTATATCAATTATTATCAATGCAATGCTACTTTTCGTAAAATATTGAAATTTTACACTACAAAGTCCAAATAATATTATTGCAATAAAATAGGAAGGCTTTTTACTTGATAGAAGAAATATAACAATATTTGAATATTATATTTCTTCTATCAAGTAAAAAGCCTTTCTATTTTATTTTATATATAATATATAATTATATTTTGGCTTCAATACATCTCATTATGGAATGTCAATGAATTTAAATAAGCCTTAAAAATAACTCACACTGTTCTTTGATTTTGTTAGAACATAGATCAATTTTGATTTATAAAGTTGATCTGTGTTTCCAAGCAATAGTCCTTGTACACGTGCTGAGTTGTTTGTGATATAGGTTAATTTTTTGATTTTGATATTTGGAATATTATTGAGGACTGAAGACGGAATTGATTAGAATTATATTTGTTTTTTGAAGATATAGTGCATTTTTTAGAGATTTCTGAATTAACTTATTCGAATATTTAAATATATTAAATATTTCAAATAAATTATATTCTTTGAGAAGTCCTTTTAGTGTGTTCATGTTTTTGAAAGGCAATTGGTGTTCTTAAAGGTAAGACCAGAAACAAAATTTTGTCTCCTTTAAATATTTATTTATTAATTTTAATAACTTTCGTATATCTGTTGGTTTATTTATTCCATTTGATATTATATATTGAGTTTTGATTATATACGTCTATTTAATGTAAGCGGTGCTTGTTTTAGACATTAATTTAATTCTAAAAGTTTTTTGAATAAAAATCTTTTTGAAATTTAACTTGTAGAAGATAAACATATTTCAATTTGTTTTAATATTCAAATATTATTACAATAAGTTTATTTGCTTCGAAAAATACAGTTCTTTCACTAGAGATAAATGTTTCAGAGGTTAGAATTGTCACTTTGACAATTATTCAAATTGCGGAAAACAAACTACGGCGCATGTGTATATCGAGTTTATTCTCGAGCTTTATGATTGGAGGGTGTCTTTTACTTTTAATGTATCCTACCAACCAATAATCCATAAGGTGAAATGCTGTCAATGGTTGAACATTTAACAGCGAAGGGATCTGCACTCCGCGTGTTTTACTCAAATATTACTCAAATCGCCTCCATATCTTAACAAAATAAAGTTCAGATCAGATGTTCACAGTTTAAATGTAAGATTCAGGGGCACACCTATATTCAGAAGAAAAAATATTCAGAATTGGCACAGCTCTCATCTGCCGGAGTTTGTCATAAAGCTAATAGGACACCCTCTATAATAGATTTTCATCAGATAAAAAATGTCAATATTATCTAATCCTCTCAACTAACTGCAATAACAATCAACTACCAAATAGTTCCATTATTTTGGAATATTTCTTCATTAAGTATTATTTGCTCTACTTACTGCAGCATAGATATTTCTTTTCAGTGAAATCATATCAACCGAAGTAAATTCAATGTTGCAGATCTGATTTTGCATGAAGAACAATTCAACCTGAAACGTTTCAGCATATTTCTTCAACAATATTTGTGAATGAACTTTTTTACCTCTCTTCTAATATGTCCGTCCTTGGTTTGCTTCATCAGCCGCATGATTAAGACATCAGTCTTTCCATGCTAGAATGAAAATGTTCATCATTGATTGAGTATAATCGATGATATTTGTCTGACCTCTTTCAGTACTCCCTGTATAGGTTCTATTAGTAGAAACAGCTGAATGACTCTTAAGAAGATCCACATGATTAATATCCATTTTTCGCTTACTGTACTGAGGTCATTGGTGATGAGAATCCAAGGAGTTATTATCATTTCTATGATACAATTGATTAGGATGAGCTATAGTTAAAAAAAATAATAAACAAATCAACATTCAAAATAACTTTGAAGGATTTTTTCAAATATCTCAGATGATCATTGGATTAATTCTCTACAAATTGAATCTGAAGAAACTTTGGACTTATCATCGTGAGTACGAAAATGTTAGAGCAAGGGTGTGCGTCTGTCTCACTAGTTCAGAGGGTGTTTACGACATTCATTAGCATGAGAGAAATTTATTTGATGCTATAAATTCAACACATGATTTATCTTCTGAAATAAATTGAATAAATCCTATAAACCATAAGAAAACCACTGACTTCGAAACAGAAACTTCACAAATCCAATATATTAAGGATTCAAATAGTCCACCTAGTGGAGCTAAACCATATATAAATCTATTATACAGAGATAATCTCATAGCTCTGGGTAGATTTGGCTCAATGTTGCCACAAAGTTGAATAATTTTCAACCTTGATTCATCAAGATTTAAATAGGTGCCGAAGTCATGTCCATAGATAGATGCTTTCAGATATCTCCTTGGAAAATAATCATTTGGGAATAAATCTGGTGATATGGGGGGCCACGAATTTGTACCATTCGTAGATATTACTTGATCATGAAACGTGTTTTGGAGAAACAATGTCACTTCTCGTGAGTTATGACTTAGGCAACCTGTTGAAATAAAATGTCCTCAAAATTGGTAGGAAGTTGAAGAACCCTCGGAATAATTCGAGTTTTTAAAAGCTCTAAATATTTGGCAGCATTAAGTTTTCCATCGATAAAGAAGGAACCAGTGATGAAATCTCCTAAAATTTCTGTCCAAACATTGAGTTGTTTAAGTTAAATGGAAATATTCCGGTGCTGATTCTCTCGGGAATAATATAATACAACGGATGGATTGTTTCTTTTTAAAGTAAAATGATGACTCATTAGTGAAAAGTGCATTTTTCGAGGAAAACTCCTTTTTAATTTGGTCGCCCCGCCATTGCAAAGAGATTAATTTTCCCCCATTCTGGATAGTCGGAAAGAGTAGGCAAAAATTCAAAAAGCAGTCCAATTGAAATTCGTCATAATTTATAACACATAATGAAGATATTCTAGTGCTGAGCGACTGACGTAATAGCTTCACTTGTTAATGCATGGTAAATCCTATATTCAATCCTATATTCATTATGCGTTTCCTGAGCACTTGCATACCTTCATTCATCAAAGGTCCTGTTTAGGAGCGAACAAAAATAAACGTGTTCTACTAATTGAGGCTCATTGCATTTGTTTTATTATAATTTGTATCGGTGTTCTTTTTAGAGTGATAGATTCGACCAGACCACTTTTAGACCACTTTTTCCAGTAATTCAGGCCCTATTTTATCAATAACACCAGTTATGTTGCCTTCCAAAGCGTCGATTGTTTCTGGTTTATCAGCATAAACCAATGACTTGACATAACACCAAAGAAAATAATCCAGTCGAGTTATGTCACATGATCTTGGCAGCCAATTAATTAGATCATTTCTCGAAATAATGTTATCGCCAAAACTATCTTTCATTAAATTAATTGTTACGGTGGCAGCATGAGGTGTAGCGCCATCTTGTTGGAACCAAAACATTTCTGGGTCGATACCATTCAAATTTTGAAACAAATAATCATTGATCGTCGATCTGTAACGAGCACCATTTTACATTAGCTCCAGCATCGTCTTTAAAGAAATATGGACCGATGATGCCTCCAGCGTGTGAAGCACACCATACAGTGTATTTTTCAGGATGCAATGCAACCTGCAGATCTTCTTGAGGATTGTTTTCCCTCCATATACGGCAATTTTGCTTGTTTACATAGCCGTTCAACCAGAAATGTGCTTCATCACTCAACACAATTTTACGATAAAAAAGTGGATCAACTTCAAGCTGTTCTAGTGACGAAGACGAATAGACAAATCTGGATCATCATTAACACTTTGACTTACAACAGCGATATTTTCTTCTGTACCTACAGTTCTTTGTCTTGTTGTTGATGTATCGAGTAGAGAAAATGTTGTCTGAAATCTATCGATAGTTCGACGAATAAGCTGATCTGATGCTCTATAAGTTTGGCGAATAGAATTCTGATTTTGAAAATAAATTTCAACAATTTGTAAACATTGTTGCGGCGTGAGTTTTTCCATGATAATTTGTCAATGCTTACTGAACAGAAATGTCAAAACAACATGGCTTCTACCTTGTGTCAAATCACAGTTATCCCTATCGAAGTAATAGAACTTAGCACTTTAAAAAAAATACCCGATATATACTATTTTTCATGAAAGAAAATACTGATTGGATAAGAAATTCATGATCCGAAAAATTATTCATAGATGATCTTATATGCAAATTTACAACAAATATGAAACAACACAGCTTAATAAAGATTGTGTAACAGCAGGAGATGTTCTGTGAAATTGCTTACCAATATAGGATAATCGAAGAACTTGTTAATAGAGTTGACGCATAAATGAATCTGTTCTTGGACAATCATTAAATGTCGAAGCCTCGGTAGGGTGAAATCTATAAATGAAAAAATAGTTGGAGCTTTACACGAAAAAATGAGAATTAATGTTCTGCGCTTCAATATATTTTTTCTGAAATAGCTTAATAATACCTACTTTTGCGGAGCAACCCCACAGCCCAAAAGACGCCAATTTTCTTTTTTAGTCCGTTGATAAGCAACGAAATTTTTTCGGTTTCTAATGCTTTTTACATACTTTAAGAGATTAAATATGAGAAAAGTGATGAGACTGGCAACACTGCAAGCGATCTGACAACTCTGCACTGTTGTCCTTGTACTAGAACGTGTATCAGTACCCTTCCATACCTTACTGCTAGATTCAACTCCTTTCGTTAACTACGTGTTCTTGTGACTGTTATAAGAAAAGTTGTGTTTTGGTTGTGCTTCAATCAAAATCAAACAGCGGAATTTGGAGCAACGCTGTGTCAACAAAATTTTGTGTTAAGCTTGAAGAAACGACAAGTCTGACGTTTGCAAAGTTAAAACAGGCCTATGGGGAATATTCTTCATACCGAGCTCAAGTTTTCTGATGGCACAAATCATTCTTGGATGGCAGAGAACACGTTGAAGATGAACACCGTACAGGGATGTTTTCAACTTCAAAACATCGATCGTGTAAACACTCTTTGTGAAATTAAACCGTTTTTCAACCTTAAAAATGTTGAGTCAACAATTAAATTTGAACAGATTAACCTTTCATCAAATTTTCACTGAACATTTGCACATGCGAAAGATCTGTGCCAAAATTGAATAGAAAGACTTTCTTGATCTTTTTCACAATCACATCAAGATTTCTTTAGTCGTCCGTTCACAGGTGACTACTCATGGATTTTTTAATACGATCCTGAGACCAAGACGCAAAGTGGGACCAAAATAAGCTCAAATGAGTAAATTGAAGATCAACGAATTTTTTCTTCCAGGACAAAATGTTAACCAAATTGAAAGGATCAGAAAAAGGGTCATTCAGACATTGCAGATAAATGGATTTTCGATTACGTCGACGCTCCACGTCACGCTGCCCTCTTCATAACAAAATTTTTCACTCCAAACGGCATTCCTGTGGTTCTTAAACTCTCTTGTTCTTTCTTCTTTTTTGCTGGCAGCATAATGCGCTAGGCAACCACCTGCTGCCCCATATATTCAGTGGAACTTCCTTGCAAATCTTAATTTAATCAAAAACTTGAGGCATTCACTGAATTTAATTTCAAACGCACCTTCAAATGGCACATTAGAATTATTTTTGAATAAGGTAGATAAAGTTGTTAAAAACGCGATTATTTCAACAAAAAAAATTGTCCTCAATTTCAGCAAGAAATTACCGAGTGTTAACCCATTGTGGAATTTTTACTATTGGGAGTACAAATAAGTTTCCGCCGTTTTTTAACACAAATTAAATATTTATTATAGAAGAACAGTAATATAAATTTATTTAAAATATTGCCCTTCACTTGCAACCACTTTTTCCCATCTTTCAGGCAGCACTCGAATCCCACGTCTGAAGAACTCCTTGTCTTTTGAGGCTATCCACGAATCAACCCAATTTTTGGTATCCTCATAAGATGTGAACCGCTGCGCCGTCAGACCATGTGCCATGGACCGGAACAGGTGATAATCGGACGGTGCAATGTCTGGTGAATACGGCGGGTGGGGTAACACTTCCCAATCAAGTGTTTCCAAGTACTTTTTCACGGCAGCCGCAACATGTGGACGAGCATTGTTCAATATCTCTCGGCTCTAATTCGTACGGAACCCAATTTCCTTGTTTATGAATCATTCCTAATGATTTTAAACTATGTGAGACTGCTTGCTGAGTGACTTCTAATGTTAGAGCAAGTTCTTTTTGTGTTTGAGATGAATCTTCCTCCAATAATTCCTCCAATTCTGCATCCTCGTAAATTTTTGGCCTTCCACTGCGATCTTTGTCTTCTACGTCGAAATCACCGTTTTTAAACTTTTGAAACCACTCTCGACACGTTCTCTCACTCAAAGCACCCTCACCATATTGCTTCTACGAGCAATTGATGCGCCTCAGTAGCAGATTTCTTCAAATTAAAGAAGTAAACTAATATTTCCCGCAAATGACGCTTACTTGGCTCAAATTATGACATTTTCAACTTATAAAAATTATATTTTACCAATATAAAATCAATGATATTAATAGGTTATGTTGTTCTTGAATGTCCAAACTATTTTTTAAGCCGATTATCATCTGCGAAAGCTAACCGAAACCCCGTGCCGCGCCATCTACAATAAAACGGCGGAAACTTATTTGTACTCCTAATAAATGTGCCAAATTTTGATGTCACTTGCCAAACTCGCGTAGTACTTTTTTTTCAGTACAGTCAGTTTAAACTGGGCAAAATTTTTATTTTGAATTTTTTTTTTGGGAAAAATGCCTCGTTTTCATCCAAGCTGGAGCAGATGGTTCTAAAATTCCGATAACAGTCTAGAAAAGCATTATTCAGGGTTACATAACAAATAAAATATTTCGAAAAAGTGAAGATTTGTGGCACCAGAAGTAAAAAGACCGTCACATGGTGTAGAATTTTTGAATTTTTTTTAAATGCCCATAATTTTGAAAGCAGATTTGAAAGCTGTTTAAGGAATGTCAAGATCAATTTTTGTAGAACTAAAATTAGAAGAAAAACCAAAAAGAAAATAGTACCCTCATTATTTGATGCAAAAGGTCCAATATTTGGTAGAAATGGAATTCAAACACGAAATTTACCTTCCCCGTCTACGTGAAAGCAATTCTCTTCGACCTTCTCTCCAATTCTCTCGTTAAATTGGTTCATATGGGCTTCCTCGAAAAACTCTCTCGCTCTGTTTCCTCTATCCTTCTCTACATCTTTGAACTCTTGTAATTTAACGATTTCCAATTCGATTTTTCTATTCATTGAGCTCATCCTACTCTTGACGAATCGAATAATATTCCAATAAGCCAGCTGTTGGGTCGAAATAATCGTGTAAAAAAGTACCACTGTACCATAGTTTCTCAAATAGAGGAAACGGAAATCACCATTAACTTTTCCTAACTTGAAGGTAGTTTCAAAAATGATTCCCACTATTGAAACTATATAGTTCAAGAAGAAAGTAACTGTTGAGAATTTCATGTCTTCATTTATTCTTGATAAAGGCTGATTCAAGATGGCATCTATCTACAAAATTTAGGCTAGTTCTGACAATGATTGATAAAGGTTTCAGTACACAATCCAGCTTCTAGACAAATTTAATTTCACACTTTAGAGGGGTGTTCAATTCATTTTCGGTATCGGGGTGATTTACTGATGAAGTGGGAAATCTAATTATCTCACTTACCAATAATATAACTATACTAATAATATGATACTAATTATTCATTTATTCATTCCTAGTAAAGTACATATCACAGAATATAAATAAATTTTTAACCCATCAAAAGTTTCATGGAGAGTCAGGTACAGTTTTGTCTAAAAAGACACATAAGTATATATAAATAATGAATGTATAAAACAAAACATTAGTCAAACAAATAATAAATAAATAAATTTGGCTATTTCATACAATTTTTTTTTAAGTATCATTCAGGTATTCATGTATTGAGTAGTATGCTTCATTCATACTATTCCATCTTCAGGCAACTGAAGTCTCAACAAGCAGGACAGGGTACTTATAAATATACAGAGGTAGAAGAGGTAAAAAGAGCAGGTTAAAAAAGATTGGACGCCTAACAGCTATTAGAATGTAATCTTCTTCAAGCTTCTTTGGCGTGCCGTCCTTCTAATAGTTATTAGGCGTCTCATCTTTCTTGAATAATTAATTAAGATGAAACTAATTAAGATAAGACCTATGGATACCACAATTCAATAATTCTTCAACATGTTTTAGGTCCAGGGTTATAATAAAACCAACTTTTCAAGAAAAAGGCCAACTAGTTTCGATTTTATTACAAAATATTCATCAGGGCTCTGAAATAAAAAACATGAACTACAGCTTCAACATCCTTCTTTTGAGTTACTTGAAGTTACGATATTACAATACACTTTTAAAATCAATACAAAAAAAATATGAAATTGAGGAAAATTTTCTGTTTTTTTGTTGATGGATCAAATAGACTTCTTTAACTCACATTTCTATCTCGTTTGGTTTTGGTCGTATGGAAATGTAAAAATAAAATTTTATTTATGTCCTATATTTTCTATTCAATAACAATATGCCGTGTTTAGACTTTCAGTGACGGTTCTCTTATTAATCGAGTTTGGATCTTGCTTGATAGATATCATCTCATGCATTAAACGTTTTTTTAATCTTTTTTAATCTGCTTTTATAACCTCTTTTACCTCTGTATATGCACAAACACCCGGTCCTACTTGTTGAGACTTATCTGAAAATGGGATAGTGAATTCCCGAAACTCGAGTCATAATTAAATGTGTAAAATATCAATTTAATGGTATTGAAACAACTTGTTTTAAACTATAACTATTAAATCAATTTATTTCTACTCACATGTTCCCACTTTGAAAATAACTGAGCAATGAACTTGAATAAGTAGTGAAATCCTTATTATTGCGTGAGCATAGAACAGGTGCAAACCACAGAGTCAACTCATCTTCTTAATATTCTCCACTAAGTAGCAGTTGAGGAATGAACTTGAATAAATAGTTATAACCTGATTTAATAAGGATAAATCAGTAATAAGGAGTGTTAGCTATGATAATAGGAAGTTCTACAGATCGAGACAGTGTAACATTTATCTCTATAACAATTCAAATAAGCCCGATTTAGTTTTGTTGATCTCTTAGAACTCTTTGGTTCTCGTCAGTGCACATTAATGCACTGTAATGTCCAACGAATGAAATTTTACTCTGCACAGGAACACTAAGGTATTACATATTTAATTTCAAAAAATTATATTTAATAATTATAACTTCAGGAATTAAATTAAATTAATGTCATATAAGTACCACTTATATCAAAAGACATATAAAACAAACATTCATTATAAGACATCCAAATGATATAACAAAATCCAATAAATAAAAATTGTTAACCAAAATCCTATAAATTGAATATTTTGAGTAGACAAAATTTTTGTTTCTGCTGATCAATCTTATGAAAACAAATATCTTTCAGAAATGTTTAACAACATAATCTTAAGAATTTATCATAAAACTATCTTACTTAGAATATTCAATATTATTGGATATCTAACTAAGTTACTTTCTATAAAATCTCAAGATATGTAGAAACATTACTGAAAAACAAGTTTTAAGAGAGACTTTGCTTCGTCAGTATTCAAATAATTATTTACTCACCCTTCAACAATTTAGAAAACTTGTGGTAAATGAATACTGAAAAATTAAATGGAGTGTAATGTTAACTACGAATAAATAATTCTGTGGTTTACCCTTGATCTAAAGGATTGAAAGACAATTTAACGGCCTCTGTTATAGCACAAGGACTATCTGTATAAAGAATGTTATGCAAACGAAATAATTATATATTATTAATAAAATAACATAAATAGAGGTTAATACTTGATATCAAGTATGAACCTCTATTTATGAAACTAAGGTATTAATCATACACTAGCGCCATCTGGAGCCTGCAAATATACATACTAGACAAACCTTTGCTAGCTAATTCAAGTGAAGAAATGTATTCTCGATATTTTTACGTTAAAAACGCCGAAAAAAATCTCCTCATGCTCAAGACAGATCATATGGTGAGTATAGAATTGTTATGCTATGTTGTGCTATGTTATGTTATGTCACACTGTCTCGAATTTTAGAACTTGTTAATGATATTTGGTACAGATCAATCGAATTGATTTATTTAATTGCAGGGCAGGTCTAAACCACATAGTCATTTTCTTAACTGTGAGAAATCAACTACTTCAAGTTCAATGCTTAATTGCTCTCTAGATGGGTAAATTTGAGTATGAAAAATTTGATATAATAGTCATAGTTCAGATTGGATATTTCTGCAACTATCGTAAAAAACGAAATGCAAATTTTAAATGGCCCATCCCTTATATGCGGGTACACCTCAAGGATACCAAAATCAGTCAACATTGAACGATAACTATTTCCATTGACAGTTACCACCTCATGAGCTTCGTTGAAAAAAATAATGTCCAATGACTCCTCCAGCATAAAATCCTCACCAAATAGTAAGTTTGTTAGAATGTTGTGGCAGTTCTTGATATTATTCAGGTATATCACCACTCTCGATGCGGGAATTCTGCTTGTTAACATAACCGTTTAACCAGAAATGAGTCTCATCACTAGGAATGATTTTCTTATGAAAATAATTTCTATTTTTTCTGAGGACTCATTATTGCATACACAACGCTTTAAATGATTTGTTGGTTTGTGTTCTTGGGTTAAAACATTTTTGTATGGATGGACACCAAGGTATTTCCGAAAAATTTGCCACAAAGACATCTGGGAGATGCCTAGTTCTCGTGAACGTCGAGAAATCCATAAATTTTGGTCTTCACGAACACTTTCACGTACGGCAGCTATCCCTTCACTTCTTGCATTTGTTTGTCTCACTGAGACTTCTTCACTAAACGTTCAACTGTTCTTTTATCCGGAAGATTATAACGACCAAAAATTGGAGTTAAGCACGTGAAGTTAGCGTAACAGATCGCGAATTTTTATAATGAATTTTGGTTATTTGTAAACGCTGTTGACCATGATTAAATGAAAGACATTGACAAATAGAACTGTCAATGTCACAAATAAAGAGTGGATGTCATGCGTGAGTAATGTCAATTTAAAAATGGGGCGTTTCCATTGAAAGACCCTTTACATGAATCTATTCTACAAGCTGGATGTATTCTGAAGTTTATATCATATATTGTCATTCGCACTTTTGTGAAACACTCCAAAATACTCAAAAGATCTGCAACCTTAAGTGGACTTATTAGAATTCCAAACATTATATTCAGAGATACTATCCCTACGTCGAACGTGTTGATGTACAGGTCAATAGGTTCCCTAACTCTCGAATAGTCCTTTCCACAAGCTGTCACATCACACCATAGACCAAATATACAAAAACCAACTGAAAATATGAAAAAAATTAGCTCTAAAGTGTGGAAGTTTCAAGAGTTATCAACTCACCCAAAATAAAAGCGACACCATAGCTGTATAAGATGTAACTCTTCGATTTCTTGAAGAAGAAACATTCTCTTTTCTTGTGGTAAGTAAATGGGGCAACACCAGTCAACCTTAGTGCTGAAATTGTGGGTTTACAATAAACGAAGACGCTTTCAGAAACGATCGATCCAACCATGTCGACCTAAGCGACAAAAATAGATTAAATCTATCAATTCTCCTTGTTGTGTCTTATTTATTTAGGAAAAACAAACAATAATGGTAGAAAAAATCTGGATGCGACATTGATTGATGTACAATGGTCAGGATAACTGATGGGTTTGGATTGAAAATGAGCTTGTGTTGAATGTTGAGGGACTCAGTTTGTGTGAATATATAGATTAGTAATTGGTTTTATTGATGTAATGAAGAAATGAAGGGATTGCTGAAATACAGGGTGACAAGAAAAACTTCGGACAAATTTTACTGTGTTCTGGAAAAAAATATTTGAGCGCAGCTGAATAAGTTTTATTCTATTAGCTTCTCTACAATTTTTTGTACTAATATGTGTTTGTTTGCTATTACTTTATTCTGCAGAGTGTTAGAATGTCAAACGAACGTAGTGCAATTTTGGAGCTGTTTCAACAAGTTGAGCGTTAATGCCAAATTGTTCATTTGCTCAATGTGCCTCGAAAACCTTGTCCGATGCAATTAGCCGTTTCAAGCAACTTAGCCTTGATGGTCATCGTCAGGAAGTGGGAGAAAACGCACTGTCAATACGCCTAGCAAACGCAACATCGTCAAGAAGCGAGTCAATCGAAATCAAAGGGTCTCCATGAAGAATATAGCCCGTGAGACCGGTATCAACCGTGAATCCGTCCGTCAAATGTCCAAAAAGGAGCTTAACCTGAAGCCCTACAAGCTCCAAAGAGTTCAACTCTTCACGGATGAAAATAGCGCGTACGACTCCAAAGGTGGCGCCAACTCCTTCATCTCGTCGCTGTTCAGCATTCTCTTCACAGACGAGAAGCTTTTCACCGTAGAATCTGCAATCAGTCATGGTCTGAGACGGAATTTGCGCCAGCGGCAAAACACCCTTGCTTTTCGTGGATCAAGAGGTCAAAATCAATCAAGAAATCTACCGCTGCGACATTCTCGAAGTCGTAGTACCTCCGTGGGACCAGCAGCATTTCAGCGACACCCATTGGTTGAGGGTTCATTTGCAATAATTTGAAATTTGGAGTTTTTTCAAATAGTGCTGTTGAATGTTTTATTACTGTTTTCACTTGGTTTTGGTATTCTGTAGTAGAATCTTTCTTAATAGCTATGTATTTGTCATTATAAAATAAAACACTTGTTTACATTTTCTACTTTATTTTTGGTATTGACGTACGTTTCGTCTTTGCTAGAAAGACTTCATCAGAATACCTGATGAAGTCTTTCTAGCAAAGACGAAACGTACGTCAATACCAAAAATAAAGTAGAAAATGTAAACAAGTGTTTTATTTTATAATGACAATTACAACTGATTTCTACCAAGCAACGGCCCAATCTATCATAAGCTATGTATTTATTAGGATCTAAAAATGAGGTTGTTTCGGTTATATAATCATTTCTATTGATTGCAATAACTGTATTTCCTTTGTCAGCTCTAGTAAAAACTACAAACCGGCATCATAAAATGAATATTTTGTTGAACGACCAAACAGATGGAACCGTTCTCCGTTGTTGAACCTTTTTTAATAAATTCCTTGTAAACTTCATTTTATCACGTATTTTTAGTGAAACTTGTATTTAAGGAGAAAGATTTTGTGAAAGTAGTTAGTTACCATACTCACCTGACGAAGTCAATATGTAATTGACGAAACAATTGTCGTTGAAAAATAAAAATAAGCGGAAATAAAGTGTTTTACTTCAAATCATTCAAAATAAAGCATTCCTTTCCAGTCCCACCTAATGCTCTGAAGAACGTACCTAGCCGCTTCACCGCTCTTTGATCACGATCATTTCCACACAATATTGTCGTAAGCGACCCATTTCTCATCTACAATTACCATTCGTTCAAGAAATGGGTCGATTTCATTCCGTTTGGCTAAGGCTTCGCAGATGGAAATTCGATCCATCATAGTTTTTGCATTCAGCTTGCCGTTGTAGTAATGGTTCATTTTATCATTTTATCATTTTTATTGATGTAAGTACAAATAACGATACATCATAACAGGTTATCCATTTTGTGGTCGGGATTTCACAGCCCTATTTCAATGTCATATGTCGAATCAGAAGCCTTATATGTTCAGTTGAAAGTTGGCCATTTAACAATATGGTTCGCTTTTCTACTGCTGAACGTTTGAAAATTGTGAAAATTTACTAGTAAAACAAGGATTCTGTAGTAAGTATCGGGTGTTTTTTTCAGAGTGATAGAACTTTAAATTGAAATAAAACACATTTAAATTAAGATTGAAGCCAATTTTTTTTTATTTGAAAGATAATTTTATGACATTTATGTTTTGAAAATAATTTTCGGCATTGACTAGCTCTGAGGAACCGCATTCGACCAGACCAATTTTGGACCACTTTTTCGAGCAATTCAGGCCTTATTTCATCAAGAACACGAGTTATGTTCGCTTCCAAAGCGTCTATTGTTTCTGGTTTATCAGCATAAACCAATGACTTGACATAACCTCAAAGAAAATAATCCAGTGGAGTTATGTCGCATGATCTTGGAGGCCAATTAATTGGACCATTTCTCGAAATAATGTTATCGCCAAATATTTCAATCAATCAATAAATCAATTGTTACGGTAGAAGCATAAGTTGTAGCGCAATCTTGTTGGAACCAAATCACTTCATAGTCGATACAATTTAAATTTTGAAAAAAAAATATGCACATCATACAGTGCATATTTCAGGATGCAATGGAACCTGCAGAACTTCTTGAGGATTGTTTTCTCTCCATTTATGGCAATTTTGCTTGTTTACATAGCCGTTCAACCAGAAATGAGATTCATCACTAAAAACAATTTTACGATAAAAAAGTGGATCAACTTCAAGCTGTTCTGGGGCCCAATCAGCAAACAAACGACGCTTATTATGGTCAAGTGGCTTCAGTTCTTGAACCAGTTGGATCTTGCATGGGTGTAGACGAAGATCTTTACGTAAAATTTTCCATGTGGTGGATGCACAGAGTCCAACTTGTTGTGAACGTCGGCGAATGGACAAATCTGGATCATCAGCAGCTTACAGCAGCGATATTTTCTTCTGTACGTACAGTTCTTTATCTTGTTGTTGTTGTTGCATCGAGTAGAGAAAATGTTGTCCGAAATCTATCGATAGTTCGACGTATAAACTGCTCTGATGGACGATTATGTAAACCATAAATTTCACGAAGTGCTCTATAAGTTTGACGAATAGAACACTGATTTTGAAAATACATTTCAACAATTTGTAAACGTTGTTGCGGCATGAGTCTTTCCATGATAATTTTTCAGTGCTTACTGAACAGAAATATCAAAACAACATGGCTTCTACCTTCTGTCAAAATCACAGTTATCCCTATCGAAAGTTTCATCAACCTACAAAAAATACCCGATATACATTACGGCCAGATTATGGTCGACATAATCGTCCATCTGAGCGTACAATTGGCAACACAGTGAAGAAATTCAAAGGGGCTGGATCTGTTACTGATGTCTTAAGGCCCATATATCATCGAAATGCACGCTCGACCGAAAATATTTCTGCTGTAAGTGAAAGTACTAACGAAGACCAACCACAACAGCATGATTGTCTCCCCGAAGGTGTATCTGATCAACAAGACAACATCGGTCAAATAATAAGTCCCCAGATGGTGAAACAACATTTCCAACGAACTGATTAAATATGGAGGAGATGCACTACACGAAGAACTCACAAAACTGTTCAACAGAATACTTATGGAGAAGAAGATACCTGGAGATTGGAAAAGAAGTATAACTATACCTATATTCAAAAAAGGGGATAAGAAAAACAAGGACAACTATAGAGGAATAACACTATTGAATTCTATAATGAAACTATTCACTAAAATCACGGAGGGTATAATATCCAGATATTGCAGCATGTCAGAAGAACAGCAAGGTTTCCGTAAGAATAGATCGACAGTAGATGCCATATACATCATTAGGCAGATAGTGGAGAAATCTATCGAATAAGCTAAACCAGCATATATGTGTTTTATTGACCTTACTAAAGCCTTCGATAGAGTGAGACTGAATGATGTCCTACAAATAATGAAAAAGAAAGGTATACCAAATAACATAATACGTGTTATTAAAGAACTAAACTCCAACACAACAACACAAATATCAGTGAACGGTAAACTAACCAGGGAGGTACCGATAGCGTCAGGGATAAGACAGGGTGACTCTCTAAGTCCAGTACTCTTCAATTTGGTAATAGATCAAATAATAGAATACGTCAAAGTATCAGCACCAGGAAACAGAGTAAATATGGGGGAGATCAAGATAATATTATTATTATTATTATTATTATTATCCTGATACTCCTAGATCTTCTGTGAAGATCCCCCAGAAGCTTTGCTATGCTATGCTATGCTGATGACGTCGTTATAATATCCGAAAATGAAGACGATCTACAAAGACTCTTGTACGCATTCCATACCATAAGTACGCAATTTAACATGAAAATTTCCATTGAAAAATCCAAGACTACCGTAATAAGCAAAGAGCCCGTAAGATGCAAGCTAGTGGTGGAAAATAAACCAATAGAGCAGGTCATGGTCGTTAACTACCTGGGAATCGAGATATCTGCAAATCAAGATAGAACAAGAGAAGTGAGAAGCCAAGTAAACAAGGCGAATAGAATTTCAGGAAGCTTGTCGGATGTGATATGGAATAACAAATACATGAGCAAGGAAGCAAAAGTGAGAATATACAAGACCTGTATTCGACCGATCATGACGTACGCCATTGAGACAAGAGCGGATAATAGCAAAACAAAGTCAATTCTTAGAACTGCCTAAATGAGAGTACTCCGAAGAATATCGGGGTGTACACTGAGAGTTCGTATTCGTAATTCGACAATACGCGGGGAACATGGAGTGAGTGACATTGTGAGATGGGGACGGACACGTAGAAGAGCTTGGAACGAACATGTGGGAAGAATGGCTCATGATAGAATAGCGAGAATCGCACGGGATGGTATTCCGGAAACCAGGAGGCCTATAGGTCGACCACCTAAAAGGTGGCGCGAATCCTGGGTCTCAACATCTAACGAGATGAATGATTGAGTTGGAGAAAACAGGCTATTAGCCTAACAAACGAGGAAGAAGAAGTGAAAGTATTGAAGAAGATCCAAATTTATTATTTCATTGGCGCTCACAAAATTTGGGCCTCTCTTACAGCACGCTTTGGCGTTTTTTGTATCTAGATTTGCATCTTCATCCTCATAAGGTTCAGTTAACACAAGAACTAGAGTCACCTGACCATAAAATGTGTATAAAAAATGCCGATTGGGTGCTTGAACAAAAACGTTTAGATGACGATTCTTCGCATCGAATTTTCTTCAGCTATGAATCACATTTCTGATTCGGAGGCTATGTAAACAATCAAAATTGTCGCACCTGGGGTATTGAGAATCCTCATGACTGCTGAGAGACCCTAACATCCACAAAAAGGCACTGTATGGTGACAAATTTGGTCTGATGAAGTGATTGGACCGTACTTCTTTGAAAATGGAGGAGGTGTCACTTAAACCGTCAATTCTTGTCGCTATAGCCAAATGATTACCGACCTTTTTTGACCGGAAATGTATGATATGGAATTGAAAAAGATGTGGTTCTAGCAAGATGGTGCAACAAGCCACACAACCCGTTTTGGCTTTATTGTAAGGTAAAGTTCCTGGACGCTCAATTTCTCGTTTCGGAGATGTGACTTGGCCACCAAGAACTTGTGATTTATCGCTTTGGGTTTTTTTGTGGGGTTATGCGAAGGTTCGTGTTTATGCCGATAATCCTCAGACTATTGACGATCTGAAAACCAACATCCGTCAAGTTATTGGTGAGATATTGTCCGAAATGTGGTAGTGAGTCATCGAATATTACCTCATCAGGATCGAGTCCTGTAAGAGATCACGAGGAGGAGATTTAAATGATGATACATAATGGCAAGGTCTAGGCATTAAATAAAAATTTGATCGATATTCTAAATGAAAGAATGTTTTATTTACGTTTACTTTCGGAAGCACAAAATGGATAATCCTGTGTATCATGGCTACATTAGTTGGCCATGACTTGAATTAATCCCACGTTTTTTAAAATCTGAGTCCAACACCTTTTTTTTCGTCATGTCAATACATCAAACAAAAAATTACGACCATAAACAAATTATAGTCCAAACAGATACCTACAATAATCATGCCTTGGTGCGGGAACGTTAAAAAACAACTGTTAGAATGAATCTAATATTAGAATAAAAGGTCTACAAATTTATATTCACATGAAAAACACATATTCAACTGTACAGCGTCCATAAATACATTATTTTTTTCCTCGTTTGTTTTCCTTCCCACTAATTTGGAGTTTCTATTGTTGCCTGTTCTGCAAGAGGCGGAATAGAATCACCATTAAGCTGCACCAGAATCACCAAATATGTGGTAACAGCACCGGTGATCTAAAATTGATAGATGAATAAAGATATTTTGATTTTGTACCATTTAATCTTACAGAGGCCAATATGGATCTGTTGATGTTTGCTATACCGCAGGTTGAAAATTTGACTTTGCAGGTGTTTATCTGGAAAGCGAGCACTTTGAGCTGAAATGATAAAAATATGCAATTTGATTCAAAATAATTCAAGCATGTTTTATGTTTCATAATTTATTCAGAATCCTGACACGTGTTTAGGTCTTTCGGCATCTTCAAAGGAGTACAAAAGGAACTGAACTTAAAATTGAAAGTGTTCTTTTATTTCACTAAGGACATCTGTGTATTTTTATGGCGCATGGTGTCCCCAAAGAGTATTTGGGAATTTGTTAAATTTTCCTTTTTCCCAATTATCTTTTTGTTTGAAACAATCTCCAAATAGACCATCAATTTACCCTTATTAACATTATAAAATATAGTAACAACTTTCTCATTAAAAATGTCACTCTACTATATAATGTTAATAAGGGTAAATTGATGGACTATTTGGAGAATCTTTCAATCAAAAGAGCCATTGAGAAAAGGGACAATTTAACAAATTCCCAAATACTATTCGGCCCTATATTGGATGCAGTTATTTCCATGCGCCATAAAATACACAGATGTCTTAAGTGTAATAAAAAGACCTTTTTCAATTTTAAGTTTAGTTCCGTTTTGTACTCCTTTGAAGATGGTCGAAAGACCGAAACACGTGTCAGGATTCTGAATAAACTGTGAAACATAAACACTGTGTAAACTTTTTCAAATAAAATTGTTATAAAATTATTCAAATATTTTAAAAATTTTAAAAGTATCCTTCTACACATTTAATTCCAAAAGATTATATTTAATGATTATAACTTCTGAAAATAAATTAAAATAATGTCGTATAAGTACCACTTATATCATGACATATAAAATAAACATTCATTATAAGACATCCGAATGGTATAACAAAATCCAATAAATAAAAATTATTAACCAAAATCCTATAAATTAAATATTCTGAATAGACAAAATTTTGTTTCTGCTGATCAATCTTATGAAAACCAATATCTTTCAAGAATATCCAACATAATCTTAAGAATTTCATCATAAAACTATCTTACTTAGACTATTCAATATTATGATATAAGTGGTACTTATACGTTATTATTTTAATTTATTTTCAGAAGTTATAATCATTAAATATAATCTTTTGGAATTAAATATGTAGAAGGCTAATTTTTAAAATTTTTAAAATATTTAAATAATTTTATATACCTTCTATCAAGAATTAACCTCTATTTATGTTATTTTATTCATAATATATAATTATTTGGTTTCCTTAACATTCTTTATACAGATAGTCCTTGTGCTATAGCAGAGGCCGTTAAATTGTCTTTCAATCTTCTAGATCAAGGGTAAACCACAGATATATTTTTGTGTGTAGTGAACCGTTCCTCACCACATTTAAAGGTTTTATTTCGGTAGAACTATTTCTAGAAGATTGAAGGGTAAGTGAATATTTGTTGTTAATTGATGTTATATTTTTTAAATATGAATTATTTGAATACTGAAGAAGCAAAGTTGATTTTAAAACTTGTTTTTCAGTAATGTTTTACATATCTTGAGTTTTTTATATAAAGTACCTTGGCTAGATATCCAATAATATTGAATAGTCTAAGTAAGATAGTTTTATGATGAAATTCTTAAGATTATGTTGGATATTCTTGAAAGATATTGGTTTTCATAAGATTGATCAGTAGAAACAAAATTTTGTCTATTCAAAATATTTAATTTATAGGATTTTGGTTAATAATTTTCATTTATTGGATTTTGTTATACCATTCGGATGTCTTATAATGAATGTTTATTTTATATGTCATGATATAAGTGGTACTTATACGACATTATTTCAATTTATTTTCAGAAGTTATAATCATTAAATATAATCTTTTGGAATTAAATATGTAGAAGGCTAATTTTAAAATTTTTAAAATATTTAAATAATTTTATATACCTTCTATCAAGAATTAACTTCTATTTATGTTAAAATTGTTATAATGTTTCACCTAATCCATTCATGATAAAAATGAGTCCATTACATTCAAGTTCGATTTAATCCTACTCGTGAATCTCGAATGAAAATAATGGATCAAGTTGGGTTAAATCGTTATTAAAGAAGCTTTTTTTCCTATACATCTAGATTCCTTCCAGTGTATTTCGAACGGTACTGAAGTCTCAAATAATCAATACTTATGGCCTCATTGATTGCATGTGTGAGGTTCAATTTTTGCCCAATTTTTTTCAATTATCGTTATCGCTAAATCAAATGGAACATTAGTATAAAGGGACATCTAATGAAATAGGTATGAAGTTTTGTGGCAAGGTGACCGTTTTCAAAAAGTCAACGAGCTACAAAGAATTCCTTGTGTATCGACCATCCTTCACAAATGCATGGTTTAGAAGTTCTGCTAAAAATTTGTTAAGATCATTTAAGGGGCTTCCAACGAATGAGGCAATTGGTTATTTGCCTTATGAATTTTTGGAAAGAAGTAAATCTTTGGACAAAACTTGAATATCAAAACAGATTTAATCTGTTCGTCTCCTACAATTTTAATTTAAAAAAAAATTTTATTCAAAAAACTTTTAGAATTAAATTGATGTCTACAATAAGCATCGCTTATATTTAATAGACGTATATAATTAAAACAAATTGAAGAAATTACTATGTTTTACTACCAAAAAATATATATTACACATTTTCTTGTGACTCGAGTTTCGGGAAATGAACTATCCCTTCATCAGACAACTGAAGACCTAACAGTGGTACAGTGGTATTTAAACAAAAGTGATAAATATTGTGATTATTTCAACAGATTCTCGGTAACACCAATTGCCTTTCAAAAACATCAACACAACTTAAGGACTTCTCAAAAAATATAATTTATTTTAAATATTTGATATATTTGAATATTCAAATAAATTAATTAAAAAATCTCCCAAAACATGCACTATATCTTCAAAAAACAATTATAATTCTGGTAATCTCTTCATCGGCCCTAAATAATATTCCAAATATCAAAATCAAATAACTATATCACTATATCTCACCTCCACGTGTTTAACAGGATTAATTGCTTTAAACAGACTAACTTTAAAATTCAAGATAATCTATGTTCTTAATAAAATCACAGAAAAGTGTAAGGTGTTATAAGGTTATCTTTTGGTTTAGTGATTTTTGAATTAACTTATTCGAATATTGAAATATATTAAATATTTCAAATAAATTATATTTTTTGAGAAGTCCTTAAGTTGTGTTCATGTTTTTGAAAGGCAATTGGTGTTCTTAAAGGTAAGATCAGAAACAAAATTTTGTCTCCTTTAAATATTTATTAATTAATTTTAATTACTTTCGTATATCTGTTGGGTTATTTATTCCATTTGACATTATATATTGAGTTTTGATTATATACGTCTATTAAATATAAGCGGTGCTTATTGTAGATATTAATTCAATTATAAGAGTTTTTTTAATAAAAATTTTTTTGAATCCAAATTGTAGAAGACTAACAGATTAAATCGGTTTTGATATTCAAATTTTGTTATATTTCTTCTATCAAGTAAAAAGCCTTTTTCTATTTTATTTTAAATTTAGGACATGAATCATTGTTATATTTTAAACGTTTGTGTGCTGTTTTGATATTAGAAAAAAAAAAGCAGATTTTAAGTTTGCGAACTTCTTAATTTGTTTCCTCTTCATTTTCGAACATTCCTGCCTCAAAATAGCTCTGTTATTCGCGACAATTATTCGAATTATATGATGATCAGGTAATTTTGACTTCATTGAATTACACTGTTTTCAAAGTAAATTTAATTTCCAATGAATTATGGATATTTCTAATTTTAATTATCTTGATTTTGAATGTACTTACGATTATATCATATTTATGGGTAATATCACTATTTCCATGCATCAGTAAACTATAATTAACTGAATGTTGAATGGGAACCGGGTGAATATTTTGATTCTTACAGTTTAATAAAAATATCTTGTCGTTTTCAAAACGGGCTAATTTCATCGTTGTTTATTTCCATCTACTTATCAATATGTTTGTACTCCGGACCGTAATATCTCCTTAGATTTGCGTAAATACCTGCAGCAGTGTTATCCATCTCAAGTCTTCAAGGTTACCTTGAATATCCTTAATCCACTAAAAAACAGAAAATAAAACAACACCGCTTTAGCAGAACATGTGAAAAACACCCTTCATTCCTTCACTTTCGATCCTGGATCTATCAAAATTTTAGGCAAATAAAAAAACTTAAAAAAACGTTGACTGCATGATTTGATATCCATGAAGCAAGACCCAAACTCGATTAATAAGAGAACCGACATTGAAAGTCTAAACACGGCATATTGTTATTTAATACAAAATAAAGGACATAAATAAAAATAAAGATAAAAATAAAACAATTTTTCAAATAATATTTAAACCCATTATTCTCCAACACGTTTCCTCCGAAAGCTGCAGTCTTTCGACAGTCTCCCAAGCGGCCAGTGGTTGTCATTTCCAAAATTTTACATTTAACCCTGGACCTAGAACCTGTTAAAGAATTATTGAATTTTTGATTTGGTAGACGAAGAACGACCCAAAGCGCTACCAAGTTTTAGGATGAAGAATTAGAGGCAGTAATTGTCATTATAAAATAAAACACTTGTTTACATTTTCTACTTTATTTTTGGTATTGACGTACGTTTCGTCTTTGCTAGAAAGACTTCATCAGAATACGAAGTAACAGTTGTTGTACAATGAATTTATAAGATTTTTTACAGAAGGTGTACATGTGTTTTTAATTGTTCGTCGGGTTGGTTTTCTCAAAGAATATTCCCTTCAGAATCGTGTTCACTCGATCCCTTGTAAATATTGAATAGAGGGGTGTAATAAAAATCTATTTGTTCATTTACTAGGTTATTGCTGTTTTTATGTTTATTTATTTCGTAAATTTCCCATAAGTTCAATTTTAGACCTCTATTTTCAACATGTAGAATTTCTATTTCTTTTGTGAAAGAATGGTTATTTTCAAGAAGGTGTTTAGCATAATGTGAATCTTTTTTATTTTTATCGAAACTTCTTTTATGTTCGGTTAGGCGTGTACCGAAATTTCTACCTGTTCTACCAATATAAATCTTTGGGCAATCTGGGCAAGTGAGTTTGTATACACCTGATAATTGAAGTTTATCCATACTGTTTTTATTGTTTTTGATGTATTTGCTAATAGGATTGTTTGTCTTGAAAGAGACTTTAATATTTTCTTTTTTGAGTAGGTTTTTTAGTTGAATACTAATGTTTCCGAGATATGTGAGGCTAACGTATTTGTGTTCAGATAGATCAGATGTTACTGGATAAATTTCTTTTATTGTGTTTTTGTGTATACGTTGGTTAATTAAATTATCTATTAGAGATGTATTATATCCATTGTTGTAAGCTATTTGTTTAATTATACATTTTTCTTTTTGGAAATTGACTTGGTTTAGTGGAATGTTCAATAAACGGTATATCATACTATGGAGAGCTGCTAGTTTGTGTTGGAATGGATGAAAAGAATTACGGTGTATAATGGTATCTGTTTGTGATGGTTTATGATAAATTGCGAAGTTATGTTTATTGTTTTCTCTAGTTATCGTGAGGTCAAGAAAGTTGATGGATTCATTATGTTCTATTTCTGAAGTGAAAACTATTTTTGGGTGGAGATTATTTATAAAATTCTCAAATGTTGATATTTGTCTGTTAGTACCTACTAAACATGCAATTATATCATCCACATACCTATACCAATAAAGGATGTATTTTTTGAACGGATGTTTATGAATTTTGTTTTCTAGGAAATCCATGAAGATTTCCGCGAGTAAAGAGCTTAGTGGATTTCCCATGATTAAACCTTCTTCGCTAAGCTCTTTACTCGCGGAAATCTTCATGGATTTCCTAGAAAACAAAATTCATAAACATCCGTTCAAAAAATACATCCTTTATTGGTATAGGTATGTGGATGATATAATTGCATGTTTAGTAGGTACTAACAGACAAATATCAACATTTGAGAATTTTATAAATAATCTCCACCCAAAAATAGTTTTCACTTCAGAAATAGAACATAATGAATCCATCAACTTTCTTGACCTCACGATAACTAGAGAAAACAATAAACATAACTTCGCAATTTATCATAAACCATCACAAACAGATACCATTATACACCGTAATTCTTTTCATCCATTCCAACACAAACTAGCAGCTCTCCATAGTATGATATACCGTTTATTGAACATTCCACTAAACCAAGTCAATTTCCAAAAAGAAAAATGTATAATTAAACAAATAGCTTACAACAATGGATATAATACATCTCTAATAGATAATTTAATTAACCAACGTATACACAAAAACACAATAAAAGAAATTTATCCAGTAACATCTGATCTATCTGAACACAAATACGTTAGCCTCACATATCTCGGAAACATTAGTATTCAACTAAAAAACCTACTCAAAAAAGAAAATATTAAAGTCTCTTTCAAGACAAACAATCCTATTAGCAAATACATCAAAAACAATAAAAACAGTATGGATAAACTTCAATTATCAGGTGTATACAAACTCACTTGCCCAGATTGCCCAAAGATTTATATTGGTAGAACAGGTAGAAATTTCGGTACACGCCTAACCGAACATAAAAGAAGTTTCGATAAAAATAAAAAAGATTCACATTATGCTAAACACCTTCTTGAAAATAACCATTCTTTCACAAAAGAAATAGAAATTCTACATGTTGAAAATAGAGGTCTAAAATTGAACTTATGGGAAATTTACGAAATAAATAAACATAAAAACAGCAATAACCTAGTAAATGAACAAATAGATTTTTATTACACCCCTCTATTCAATATTTACAAGGGATCGAGTGAACACGATTCTGAAGGGAATATTCTTTGAGAAAACCAACCCGACGAACAATTAAAAACACATGTACACCTTCTGTAAAAAATCTTATAAATTCATTGTACAACAACTGTTACTTCGTATTCTGATGAAGTCTTTCTAGCAAAGACGAAACGTACGTCAATACCAAAAATAAAGTAGAAAATTTAAACAAGTGTTTTATTTTATAATGACAATTACAACTGATTTCTACCAAGCAACGGCCCAATCTATCATAAATTAGAGGCAGATCCATCACAAACGCAAGAGGAACTCGCACAAACACTTGGAGACATCAAATACGGTTTTTTACATGTGAATAACTGCTTCAATGGCATTGAATTGTGACTGGCGATTAAAAGTGGGCCCTATACTGTGATTCAAAATGTCGGGCAACGTTTGGATACCGCATCATCAACTGTCAAGCTGTGTATTTGGTAGGACCAGGTGGGTGTGATGTTTTATTAGCTTCTACAGTCGAACGAAAGGATATCGTTTACCTATATGTACCAGTATAAAAAATATTTCATATTGCTATAATTATAAGAAATTCCTTATTTGACCAACACTGATGCCACATTTGAGTCAGAGGCATCAAATTGATGTTAAACGGGGTGTAAATAAACAAAATTAATAACCCTTTTTTGAAAGTAACTCTCTGCCTGTATTACCGACTTTAATCTGAAGTATATTTAACTTTTCACCTTTTGCATTATTTCGTAATCATAGTTCCTCTCCAAGTGTTGACAAAGAAGATAATTGATTTTGTCGTACTGAAAATAAATAGAATTAATACTCAAATCTATGGAAACTGCTTGTCAAAAGTTGAGGTGGTTATTCAATTCACTTGTGTTTTCTCTTCGGAAAAACCAAAGTTTGAATTATTTATGTACAATGTATTAGGCTAAAATGATAATATTTCGAAGAAACGTGTTTACAATAACAAATTTCAAATATTTCTACTTATATGCACCCTCAATACAAGTATAACTACCATATGCATCAACAATTGCTGTGATATCTTCCCTGCATACTTTCTACCAACTTGTTTCTCAATGTGTTGCCAAAAAAAGAGAGAGAGAGTTTACTGAGTCGTTCATAGACCTTAACTCTTGATCATAGAAAAAACATATTATACATAGAGTGAGGTATTCTTCTTAAACTTTTGGTATGTATTCACAATACCCCCACTTAACAAAAGTTTACATGAAAACAATAAATCAGTCTTCGCAGAGACCTAAATATTT
This sequence comes from Megalocaria dilatata, assembly GCA_034642435.1. Taxonomy (NCBI): domain Eukaryota; kingdom Metazoa; phylum Arthropoda; class Insecta; order Coleoptera; family Coccinellidae; genus Megalocaria; species Megalocaria dilatata. The sequence goes on along the minus strand of CM067862.1, from coordinate 42,224,270 downwards.
CACAAACTTTGAATTTTTCACATTTTGCAATGGCTTCGTTAATATATCCGCAACCATCTCATCGGTAGGCATATAGATCAAATAGATTTTGTTTTCATGTACTGCATCTCTTAAAAAATGGTACCGCTTCACGCTCTTCCTGATCCTTTAGGGACATTGCTGCGGCTTTAGCATTTTCTTCGATCATTCTTAATCTGCTTTCCTCTGCAAGTTCAGCTTCCCTCTCAATTTCCGCGAAATTAGTTTTGACCTTAGTTGCACCTAAACCACCCTTGATGTTGTGTATTTTTGAAACAGATTTAGTTCTCATAAATATAAGACCAGAAACGAAACATTTTGTCAAATGTTTGTTACAGGCAAAACAGTACGTACTACGCCTGTCTGACGAGTTCAGGTGTACATGTTTGGAACGAAACATTCAATATAACTTATATTTTAATTTCAATTAACAATTTATTTTTGTTGGGTTTTTTTATTTCATTTGACATTCTATAATGAATTTCGATTTTATACGTCTATTAAATATGAACAGAGCTTATTATAAGACATTAATTTAATTCTCAAAGTTTTTTTCTTTATTTTTTTTTAATTTAAATTTTAGAAGACTAACAGATCAAATCTGTTTTGATATTCATAGATGAAAAATTATTAAACTCAATGAAAAGTTGGTTCTTGATGAACCAGAAGACGTTTTAAGTTTACATAATTAAAAGAAACTATTAAGATGTTACGGAAAATATGTATCTTTGGATAACTTCAATATCCTCAACTTTTCACGAGCAGTAGATTTCTAATATAACCGATAGTTCAAATTTTTCAATGATTTTTACCTCTCTCACACAAAGATAAGAGGCTTCAACAATTATGAGAAGTCTGCTTGTATGTGTAAATAGCCAAATCACTTCAAGTATAGAAAACACCATTGCTTTTTCAGTCCTATTTGAAAGCATGAAGTATGGCGTACCAATTAATTGAAGGAAACAACTTAGAAGAATCAACTGCAATAAAATAACAAATTTAAAGAAAGTAGAAATCAAAAAAAACTTCGACTTCAGGTAGATTACTTGATGAATGTAGTTCAATATTCAAAACTAGAAATATCACGAATAAAACAAAAATAAAAGTTTTTATTAAGTTAATGATGATGTATTTCTTACCAGTAATGGTATTCCGTACCAATCATTGATCAAATTAACAGCTCCAAATAATATCCTATGAACATTGATGAACATTTGTGCCCTCTCAGCATTGAGAACTAAAAAATACATAAACTGAAAAAGGCTTTTTACTTGATAAAAGAAATATAACAAAATTTGAATATCAAAACAGATTAATCTGTTAGTCTTCTACAATTTTAATTTCAAAAAAATTTTCATTAAAAAAAACTTTTAGAATTAAATTAATGTCTACAATAAGCACCGCTTATATTTAATAGACGTATATAATCAAAACTCAATGTATAATGTCAAATGGAATAAATAAACCAACAGATATAAAAGAAGTCATTAAAATTAATAAACAAATATCTAAAGGAGACAACATTTTCTTTCTGATCTTACCATTATGAACACCAATTGCTTTTCAAAAACATGAACACAACTTAAGGACTTCTCAAAAAATATAATTTATTTGAAATATTTAATATATTTAAATAATCAAATAAGTTAATTCAAAAATCTCTCAAAACATGCACTATATCTTCAAAAAACAATTATAATTCTGATAATCTCTTCGTCGGCCCTAAATAATATTCCAAATATCAAAATCAAATAACTATCACTATTATATAAATATTTTAAAAAATTTTTAAAAATTTTAAAAATTAGCCTTCTACATATTTAATTCCAAAAGATTATATTTAATGATTATAACTTGTTTTTCAGTAATGTTTTACATATCTTGAGTTTTTATATGAGGTACCTTGGTTAGATATCCAATAATATTGAATAGTCTAAGTAAGATAGTTTTATGATGAAATTCTTAGGATTATGTTGGATATTCTTGAAAGATATTGGTTTTCATAAGATTGATCAGCAGAAACAAAATTTTGTCTATTCAAAAAATTTAATTTATAGGATTTTGGTTAATAATTTTTATTTATTGGATTTTGTTATACCATTCGGATGTCTTATAATGAATGTTTATTTTATGTCATGATATAAGTGGTACTTATACGACATTATTTTAATTTATTTTCAGAAGTTATAATCATCAAATATAATCTTTTGGAATTAAATATGTAGAAGGCTAATTTTTAAAATTTTTTAAAAATTTTTAAAATATTTATAAAATTTTATATACCTTCTATCAAGAATTGACCTCTATTTATGTTAACTATCACTATATCTCACCTCCACGTGTTTAACAGGATGAATTGCTTTAAACAGACTAACTTTAAAATTCAAGATAGTCTATGTTCTTAACAAAATCACAGAAAAGTGTAAGGTGTTATAAGGATATTTTTAAACCATTTACACTCCATAATGAGATATGCTTATGTAGACATTAATTCAATTCTAAAAGTTTTTTGAATAAAAATTTTTTTGAAATTAAAATTGTAGAAAACTAACAGATTAAATCTGTTTTGATATTCAAATTTCCAATATATGTTGTCAAAATCTAGGGATATTTTAAATAGTTAGAATGTAACATTTTTTTTCAAAGATAATTGTGCAGTGTTGCATGAAAATATCACTTACAATTCATCTCTATCCTATAAAGAACACTTATGTCTAGTATCCAAATTGTCACTATAAAAACAAATTTAATGGAGAAAGAATGCGATTTCCGCAAAAAAGTGATAGATACTAAATTTTATAACCGCTGCGTTCAGCTGGAGTGACGTAAAAGTGTTGAAAAATCATTATTAGCAACATGCCAAGACGCCACTTAGTTCAAAACGATATATAACGAGCCATAGGAATGCTTGAAACAGAAAGGCTTTAAGTCGTAAGTTTGGAGTCGCTGAAGCAATCCCTGCGCCGATTGACACCCGAAGAGCTGCGGCCCCTTTGCCGAAAATTTCAAGAAACTTCTGAAGCTATGTATCGCCGCCAAAGGAAGCCACTTCGAAACCGCTTAAATATATTATTACCAAATGTTTATGTTATTATTATTCCTTGTTATTTTTTTTTAATTTCTTTTGTTTAATAAAGATAAATGAAAAAAAGTCCGAGGTGTTTCTTGTCACCCTGTATAAAAAAGTCACCGAAACTTTTCTCCTGTATATTATTAAATTCATGTTTCACTTTAATCGATATAAATTTCCATGAAGATAAGGAATTCATTCAAATATTAATGCATAACAAAATTTGAATATCAAAACAGATTTAATCTGTTAGTCTTCTACAATTTTAATTTCAGAAAAATTTTTATTCATATAACTTTTAGAATCAAATTAATGTCTACAATAAGCACCGCTTATATTTAATAGACGTATATAATCAAAACTCAATATATAGTGTCAAATGAAATAAACAAACCAACAGATATGAAAAAGTCATAAAAATTTATAAATAAATATTTAAAAGACAAAATTTTGTTTCTGATCTTACCTTTGAGAACACCAATTGCCTTTTAAAAACATAAACACAACTTAAGGACTTTTCAAAAAATATAATTTATTTAAAATATTTAAATATTCAAATAAGTTAATTCAGAAATCTCTCAAAACATGCACTATATCTTCAAAAAACAAATATAATTCTTAATAAATCTCATTATGGAATGTCAATGATTTAAATATAACCTTTAAAATACCTTACACATTTTCCTGTGATTTTGTTAGAACATAGACCATCTTGAATTTTAAAGTTAGTCTGTTTGAAGCAATCATCCTGCAAACAAGTTGAGATATAGTGATAGTTATTTGATTTTGATATTTGGAATATTATTTTGGACCGATGAAGAGATTACCTAGAATTATATTTCTTTTTTGAAGATTTAGTGCATGTTTTGAGAGATTTCTGAATTAACTTATTCGAATATTTAAATATATTAAATATTTCAAATAAATTATATTTTTTGAGAAGTCCTTAAGTTGTGTTGATGTTTTTGAAAGGCAATTGGTGTTCTTAAAAGTAAGATCAGAAACAAAATTTTGTCTCCTTTAAATATTTATTTATTAATTTTAATGACTTTTTTATATCTGTTGGTTTATTTATTCCATTTGACATTTTACATTGAGTTTTGATTATATACGTCTATTAAATATAAGCGGTGCTTATTGTAGACATTAATTTAATTCTAAAAGTTTTTTGAATACAAATTTTTTTGAAATTAAAATTATAGAAGACTAACAGATTAAATCTGGTTTGATATTAAAATTTTGTTATATTTCTGCCATCAAGTAAAAAGCCCTTTTCTATTTTATTAATGCATAAGCACGCTGAAACTCCTGATGCCAGTATTTTCGTGAATTTTTTATAATCGATTGCATAAACTCACCGTTTCTCATCATGATATTTGGACCATTACCTGTACCCATATTCCCAACAGAAAACACCTTTTGAGTACTGGCTTCCTCTGGCATAATAGAGTTTCTCCAAGAACCCATTATTTTCACTTTTTTTTCCTCTCCAGGAACATGCGGGGACAAAGCAACATTAAATGCTATGACACAACGTTTAACAAAATAGGTCATGTGCCAAAAGCAGATTTCTTGAGTCCAGGAAACAAGATACAGGACGTAGACTGGGATGTTATGCCACAAACGGCTTGAAGAGGGTTTCCCTTTGGTTTGTATGCACCAGCCTACATAATCGTATGTGAGAACGCTAAGAAAAATCGAGTAAGATGCCAGTGAGATGAGGAAAGATGATTTTCTCTGCTTTTTTTGGTCTGAAAAGGGTAGCTTCAGATGAACCTGCAAGCATATATTCAAAGTTTAATGAATAAAACAAAACATTTTTGAATCAAATTTTACTTCAAGCATCAACATACTCTTATTCAAGAATGACGCAATCATTCCAGCGCTTTTCTAACCTTTCGATAGAAGAATGACAAACCTTTTCAGGAGAAATCTAGTACTAACCAGAATGCAGAAGATCCTGGTTTCACGTCTGTACTTTTCCGGGGAGCTCTACTGTTGACGCTTGGCTCATGTTTGAGAGAGTCTTGAGAGAAAACGAGGAGAACTATGTGCTGGGTGTATTTGTAGACTTCAAGGGTGCCTTCGACAAACTCAAGTGGAGGTATGCCTTGAGGTGATTAAATAATGTAGGTTGCGAGGAAATGGCACTTTGGCAAAGTTACCTTAATGAAAGAGAAGTAAGAATGATAGGGACAGTATGAATCTGTTGTAAGAAAGACGATGAGAGGATGCCCTAAGGTCTCCATAGTGGGTCTTAAGGTGTGGAATCTGAGCATGAATGATCTGTTGGTAGATCTTGAAAGGAAGGGATGCGAGGTGGTAGCATATGCTGATAATGTGCTCCTCCTGGTGAAAGAGAACAGTCGCCTCACTCTCGAGGAGAGGGGGACGTACTATTTGAGTCTGTTGAGCAACTAGTTTGCTGAGGCCAGTGTAAGTGTGTCAGAAAGCAACCCAGTCTGCATGTTGGTTAAAGGGAAGTTTTCCTTGAGTAGGCCTCCGAACGTGCGTCTGAATGGCTTGGCTGTTCATTACGCTACAAGCGTTAAGTACCTGGGAGTGTAAGTGAAGTAGGGATACAGATTTTCTGGTCACTTCTCCGACGTACGAGAGAAATTTATGAGATTGGTGGGCTGCTTGGGAAGAGTCTTGCGGCGTGACTGGGAATTGCAGATATAGGCAATGAATGTGATATATGGTGGCATGTTTACATACATTACGCTATGTATGGAGCGAATATATGGTATGAATCCATGACGTATACATATGCAAGGAAGGCTTTGAATAGGTGTCAGAGGGTAGTCATGTATGCATGTCTAAGAGTATGTCGGGCGGTATCCACGGATGCCATGAATGTCTTGATGGGTGTTCCTTTATGGGATCTTGTGGCGAAAGAAATGGAAGTGGAGTACAAACTAAAGAAAGGTTTGGTACTGGATGATTTCGATAGAACAACGATGAAAGGAATCAAGACCCTGAAAGGGGTGTGATTGAGTTGAAAGACAGAATGAAGGCGGAGTGCAGAAAAGATGCAATGAGAGTGAAGCTGGGCGAGTCACTCATAGGTTCATCCCGTGGGTAGATTTTTCTAGTGAGAATAAATGGTTCTCCCCTGGCCTATATATATGATACCTGAATACCGGTCATGGGAGTCTGAATAAATTTTTGTATAGAAGGGGCCTCTCTGGGCATGACAGAGGCGTATGTGGAGGGATTTAGAGTTGGAGCCGTATCCTGTATGAATGTACAGAGAACTTGAAAGAAAGAATGGTGATATTGGAGGGAATGTTAAGAGGAGGAAATGAAAGTGTGTATGACACAAGTTGGATGATAGAGACGCATGAAAGTTTTGAAAGAATAGAAAGCTTCTCTTAGGCAGACTTCTCAAATAGAAGACATAGTCTCTTTCGTGATCTGAGGACGAAGGCTGAGTTTCTCGTTACTCTGGAACGAGGTTGGATTGGTGTTGATGGGTGGTGGTGATCGCATGCAGGGCGGTTACTGTGAGTTGAAAGGTTGATGTCTGGGGCTCTGGTGGTGGTGTTATCGGAGCGTTACCCTGGTTTCCCTGCGCAGCTTGGATTTTAAGATACTGACGGGTGTTGTAATCCAGCATTACTCTAGCTGGTTTCAGCAACGCTTGGGTTTCCAAGGCCCTAAATTTGCAAGGGAATGCGTTCCCGAAGTGATGAGCGGATGCCCACAGGAGTAATCCTGGCCACTCTACTAGAGGATAGGTTTCGTGGGGGCAGTGGTTGAAAGCCTGCATGCTGAGCTAGAGGGGTTCTGTCCCTTAGGCGTGTGAGTTGCGTTTTCCAACTCGAGAGCTAACCTGCATAGTTAGAAAAGGTTTTAGTGCTTCGCCCTATGCCAGTGGGGGCCTAAGTCTTGGAAGCTGAAGCCGAACTGGAAGTTACGAACTTATCCTGATGCGCTGATTCGGCGTATTCTTATCCTGCGTCCATGCGGGCTGTGACCAGAGGCCTGAGGACAGGTAGGTCATATTAAACAACCTTACTTCCTTCCTTGTACTTATCCCGAATTTTCTTTCAATTCTAATACATTTGTCTAATTATACTTATTCAATAAATTCATTTAAATAACACCTTCATAAAATAAAATGTTTGATACTTGTTTCCTACTAAATTTTAATTTACCTGATTTAGTGAATCCAGTATAAGAAAAAATTTGTCTATTTTGAATGGGGAGATGAATATTCCAAGGATAACAATGAGTATCATGAAACCAAGGTCACAACAAACCACATATGCTCCCTTGGTGTCCTTTATTCGCAAGGAATACTCAGGAGTGGCCTTCAAATCACGTACCAAGCCTACTATAGAGGACCCAGCTGTAAAAGAAGAAGGGAATTTTGTAAATAAATCATCGGAGAAAGTATACATGTATCGAATCAGGACCATCGATGTAAATATGGAAAAAAATTCAAATAATGTGCAAAACCTTCCAACTTACCTAAGATTATCCCAAAGATGTAGCTGTAGGCCACGTAGAGATACGAAATGGTCAAGACGTATCGCTCGCCAATCTTCTCGTACTTCACAGGCGACAATCCCAAAATCCGACTAATAACCACAATCGGCTGTACATAATAAAACATTTGCTCGCTTATGACCACTTTCAAATTATAATTCTCTGTCATTTTCGACCGGTGGCACGAAAACTGCTTTGTTGATATAAAAATTTCGAATAATTTGTTTCATCCGATGTTTAAGTTCAAAGAAGTAGAAGGGTGCGATTTCAAAACATCATAAAATATTCACGTCCAACAACAGGGTAATGACAGACTCTGAAAGTGTCATGCGTTTGTGGGTAAAGTCTGCATTTTCAAGGGTTGCTAGATGTTTTTTTACGTTATGGCGTTTTCATTATATACCCTGCATTCGCGGATTTTTTGTGTTTAAATATCTTTTGAGGTGACAAAGTCTGCTTTTCCACTGATACATGAATTATTCAAACTGTTTACTTTTCTGGAGATTCGTTCACATTTTCTATTTTATACCTGTCTTAGTGAAATAAATACAAGGTGTCCGGATTTAACGTCCTACGAGTACGATTGAGTTTAAATTAAGCATTTAGATGTAAAATGACGGCAAAAAGGCTAATTTTATATAATTATTATTATAATATTCAATGTTTGGACAGGTATTTTAGGAGCTGGAGTCTCTTTTTTATCGATGGAAACCTAAATGCTGCCAAATATTTAGAGCTCTTACAAAATCGAATAATTCCGACAGTTCGTCAACTTCCTATCAATTTTGAGGACATTTGGTTTCAACAGGGTGGTTGCGTAAGTTATAACTCATTAGAAATGACACAGTTTCTCCAAAACACGTTTCCTAATAGAGTAATATCTAAGAATAGTACCATTTCGTGGCCTCCAGATCACCAGATTTATTCTCAATTTTTTTTCTATGGGGATATCTGAAAGCATCTATCTATAGACATGACTTCGGTAGAGCTTCAAATCTTGATGAATTAATGTTGTAAATTCTTCACCTTCGTGGCAAAATTGAGCCAAATGTACCCAGAGAATTGAGATAAACTCGGTGTAATAGATTGTTTAGCTCCACAAGGAGTATTATTTGAATTTCTCAGCTTCTTATTATTTATTTATTTAAATATTTTAATATTAGCCTTCTACATATTTAATTTCAAAAAATTATATTTAATGATTATAACTTCTGAAAATAAATTAAAATAATGTCATATAAGTACCACTTATATCAAATGACATATAAAATAAACATTCATTACAAGACATCCAAATGGTATAACAAAATCCAATAAATAAAAATTGTTAACCAAAATCCTATAAATGAAATATTTTGAATAGACAAAATTTTGTTTCTGCTGATCAATCTTATGAAAACAAATATCTTTAAAAAATGTCTAACATAATCTTAAGAATTTCATCATAAAACTATCTTACTTAAAATATTCAATATTATTAGATATCTAACTAAATTATATATATAACAGAGGCCGTTAAATTGTCTTTCAATCTTTTAGATCAAGGGTAAACCACAGAAATATTTATATATAGTGAACCTTTGAATATTAAAACAAATTGAAATATGTTTATCTTCTACAATTTTAATTTCAAAAAAATATTTTTATTCAAGAAATTTTAGAATTAAATTAATGTCTAAAACAAGTACCGCTTACATTTAATAGACGTATATAATCAAAACTCAGTATATAATGTCAAATGGAATAAATAAACCAACAGATATACGAAAGTCATTAAAATTAATAAATAAATATTTAAAGGAGACAAAATTTTGTTTCTGGTCTTACCTTTAAGAACACCAATTGCCTTTTAAAAACATGAACACACTTAAACGACTTCTCAAAGAATATAATTTATTTGAAATATTTCATATATTTAAATATTCGAATAAGTTAATTCAGAAATCTCTCAAAACATGCACCATATCTTCAAAAAACAAATATAATTCTAAGCAATTCCTTCTTCAGTCCTGAATAATATTCCAAATATCAAAATCAAAAAACTAACCTATATCAAAACACTCACCGCGTGTAAAGGACTAATGCTTCGAAACACAGACCAACTTTATAATTCAAGATTGATCTATTTTCTAATAAAATCAAAGAACAGTGTGAGTTATTTTTAAGGCTTATTTAAATTCATTGACATTTCATAATGAGATTTATTGAAGCCATAATATAAGTATATTATATATGAAATAAAATAGAAAGGCCTTTTACTCGATAGAAGAAATATAACAAAATTTGAATATTGAAACAAATTGAAATATGTTTATCTTCTACAATTTTAATTTAAAAAAAAAATTTGTTTTAATATTCAAATTTTGTTATATTTCTTCTATCAAGTAAAAGGCCTTTCTATTTTATTATATAGTGAACCGTTACACTACATTTAAAGATTTTTCAGTTTACTAGAAGTTTTCTAAATGGTTAAAAGGTAAGTAAATATTTGTTGTTGATTGATGTTATATTTATTGAATATGAATTCTTTGAATACTGACGAAGCAAAGTCTCTCTTAAAACTTGTTTTTCAGTAATGTTTTTACATATCTTGAGTTTTCATATAAAGTAACTTAGTTAGATATCCAATAATATTGAATATTCTAAGTAAGACAGTTTTATGATGAAATTCTTAGGATTATGTTAGATATTTTTGAAAGATATTGTTTTCATAAGATTGATCAGCAGAAACAAAATTTTGTCTATTCAAAATATTTAATTTATAGGATTTTGGTTAACAATTTTTATTAATTGGATTTTGTTTTACCATTAGGATGTCTTTTAATGAATGTATATTTTATATGTCATTTGATATAAGTGGTACTTACATGACATTATTTTAATTTATTTTTGGAAGTTATAATCATTAAATATAATTTTTTGAAATTTAACATGTAGAAGGCAAATAATTTTATAAATCTTCTATCAAGAATTAACCTCTATTTATGTTTTTCTAAGCTTCTATTCTGGAGTCAGTGGTTTTCTCACGATTTTTAGAATTTATTTTATGTTCGTGGCATTTATTTTATTTTCAAAGTAATTATGGTGAAAATAAATGAAACAGTTATTTTCAGAAAAGAAATCATTTGTTGCATTCATTGCAAGTGAAATGTTTACTTGTCTTGTAAATGCATGATGAATCCTATATTCCGAAAATTATTTTCGTTACCTGTCTCTCTGTCAAATTATAACCTCAAGAATGGAAATATATTTAAGTTAAATTCGGACACCCTGTACTATGCAGCCAGTAATCTTAACATTTCTTTATGCTATCTTAAACAAATAATGATGTGAAATTTTCATGAAAAATCTTTTATCGTGTAAAAATTTTCATGACCGAATCGATCAAAAAGATATTAATTAGAGATAATAGTCTATTCAATCGATTATAGAAGATATCTGAAGATATGAGTAGATAATTACGTAAAAAATTCCATTAGTGAAATTTCGATTGAACAAGTATCGAAGTTGATGTAGTTATTTTAACTTACTCATAATAAGGCGCCTAGAATTTCGTTATCTATATTTAGATGATTTTAAGCCAGATATATCAAACCATTTGATGCAGTGCACAAATGGAATACGAAATATGACAATATATAGGGTGATACAACGAAAACTTAACATCTCGATTTTCCGACTTTAAAATGAAAATGTGGAAAATTGCTCGAACCAGTCAATTTTTGATTCGAGGAGGAACAACTTTTCCGCTTTTTTCATCCCCGTAACTTCAACTCCCTAACAGGGGTAAGCAGAACCCCTTTATTTTGAATAGGGATGAGGGGTGTTGCGATAACCAATTTTGAAGATCGCATTGAGTACTATCTGACCCTAAACTTTCGCTTCAAATTATCCATCTATAATGAAATAACAGCGAAAATAAAGAAAGAGGCAATGTGGAATTTATCTCGAGAATATTATTCGTATCCGACACATTTTAAAGATATTTAGTAGTTATGTTGTTAATTTTTTGTCCAAAAGAGTATTAATTTCTTGTCCAAAAAAATAGACGTACCATGTTTTTGATTTATCTTAGTCTATCGTGAATTTTTAAGAACGTTACGAGTGTGTCATCGCGATTGCAAATTTGTAGTAGAATTAAAGTGGTGTATTCCGTAGAAGAAAGGGTGGAAATGATAAAATTATTCTTCCTGGAAAAAATGTATCCGCTGGGGGACGTGGCTGTCTTAGATCATGTAGCAATGGATCCGACCTTGAGTACTAGGAAATTGTCCGATGTACCTGGTGTTTCACGCACAACAATCATGAGAATCCTGAAACAACAAAAATTCCATCCTTATAAGATACGATTGGTTCAGGAACTGAATGAGAATGATCCCGATCGCCGACTCCAGTTCTGTGAAGTGGTCAGTGAAATGATTAACGGTAATCTAATCTACATGTTCGATATCTGTTTTTCGGACCAGTGTTCTTTTTACTTTAAGGCATTCTAAACCGACACAACTGTCGGTATTGGTAAAATGAAAATCCAAGATTATTTCGTGCGGTGCATACTAAGGGTCCCCAAAAATTAAATGTTTGGGCGGATATTTATGCAAATCACTTAATTGGCCCTTTTTATAGCCGGTTATCTTACTGGTCAAATTTATTTAGATCTGTTGGCGAACGCTGTTTATCCAGCCATCCTGCAAGCATTGGAGAATGCAGAAGACCATCAATAATTAATAATATAAATTAATTAATTGATAATTTTCCAACAAGATGCCAAATTTGTTCACATCTATTGAAGAACGCTATTTATCTAGCCCTCGTACAAATATTGGAGAATGCAGAAGACCATCAAACTATCATTTTCAAACAAGATGGTGTACCACCTCATTTCGTTCAACCGGTGCGTCAGTTTAGATGAAAATTTTCCTCACGTCTGGATTGGAAAAAGAGCACATATTGAGTAGCCACCCAGATCACCTGATCTGGCTCCACTGGACTTTTTTCTATGGGATCACCTGAAATCCAAGATTTACGATACCCAGACCGAGTCACTGAATGATTTGCGAACTCGGATCATTAATGAATACGATCAAATTACAATAGAAATCTTGAGTAACGTACGTGAACGTTTTGAGAATAACCTTATTTAAATATTATTTAAAATGGATTTTCACCAAGTATTTAGTTCAACATTTGAATCTCCATCGCCATATATTCATATGGCGTTCGCAGCGTAAACACGTATTGGAACTGCTCCGCATATCTCCCGAATATAATTCTATATAAATATTTTAAAAGTAACTTAAAATCTCACACTAAATGCGTGGTACAAGGCGAAATCCTGTCAACCAGGACACTTCGAATACAGGCATCAACGATAGGATGTCGGAGATGGAAGCTAAATTCCAAGAAGGACTGGATAAACTACGTAGAGAATACTTTGAGCAGAGTTCTTCTACCTCCAAACAGCGAAATCCTTCAAGCTTCGAAGAAAAATTGAAGCAATTCGAGATCGAAATCAAAAAGGAGATCAAGAACCTAAAAGATGAGTTATTGCAAATTCAATCCAAACTACAAAAAAGTGAACAAAATGTTAGTAAAATCCTAAATATGAACAACAGCAAAAAGCTCTTAGTGAGGGGCATTCCTGAGAAGAGTAATCCTAGTGATGTGACGACGGAATTATTGAATATTTTCAACAACAATATGAAACTAAACATCCAAAGAACTGAATTAATCACCTGTTATCGCCCGAGAAAAAATGAAAACAAGCAGAACGGAACTAAACCGTCACCAGTGATAGTGGAATTCGTTACCCAGTGGCGGCGTGATGAAATCTTCTTCAATAAAAGTCGACTAAAGGGGTCCAAATTTCTAATCTCGGAAGTGCTACGAAAGGACAAAATACAATTGTTCCAGAGGGCGCGGGAGGCCTTCGAAAATAAATCCTGGACAAGAAGGGGTGAAGTATTCATATTTCATGATAATAAGAAAGTTCACATTTTGGACGAAAATCACTTAAGCTTACTAATAAACTAACTGCGGAGTGGGAAAATGTGCTTAGAAACTTTATCTGTGTTTGGGACTCAATTAAAATACTTTTGATTTTTTTTTGTTTTCTAAGAAACTCAGGAATTACGTCTGTGTTCACCTCTCTTTTCGTTTAAACGCTTGATAAACGGCATTTATAGAACAGTTGTTGAAAACTATAATACCACCATCAAAATGTACTGTTGTCTCTGAATTGTATATATATAGGATTTCTTCTGTTTACATTGATGAAAATAAGCTCAAAAATTGGCCACATAAATATACGATCCTTAATTCCAAGTCTTGAAGACTTCAAACAATTTATCTCCTCAAATGAGTTCGATTTCGTAGGTGTATCGGAGACGTGGCTCAATAAAACGAATAACTATGAAAATGTCAAAGTCGATGGTTATGAGGGTGTCTATCAGGGTAGAGATGGCAGAGGTGGGGGTGTGGGGTTGTTTGTGAGGGGAGGTTATAGTTTTTCTCGTATTGAAAATGAATATACAAACAACCCATTTTTTGAACAAATCTGGATTCGAATTCGTTTAAATAAAATAGACTTCATACTGGGATGTGTTTATAAACCGCCCCAATACAATCAATCTGACTTTCTGAGAGATTTCGAAAACATACTGACTTCATTGATACCTCTGTGTGACAGGGTATGCTGTGTTGGAGACTTCAATCTAAATTACATGAATCTCTCATCTAGAGACGTAGTAGAATTCAACCACTTATTAAACTCCATGGGCTTGTCACAGGTCTTTACCCAACCTACCAGAATAACCTCGCAAACCGAAACTCTGATCGACCTTGTCATCCTATCCGATAATATAGATATACTAAAGTGCGATACTCTACCTTCGATATTTTCCGATCACGAGTTCATCTTCTGCGAAATTCAACTGCCGCCTTGTAAAAGAAGTGTAGAATATAGGGAATGCAGGAACTATAGAGATATTAACATAAAACAGTTCGATCAAGATTTACGCTCCATTCCATGGCGAAATATATACGACATAATAGATGCTGATGGTAAAGTGGCCTTTATAAACGAAAATTTAAACGCCTTGCTTGATCTACATGCTCCAAAGAAAATGATCAGACTGTCAAAATCGAAAAAACAACCCTGGCTTCGAAATGCTAAACACCTAATGAAGTTGCGTGATAAAGCATTAAGTAAATATAAAAAACATCGGACTGACGAAAATCGAGCATACTATAAATCATTGAGAAATTTAACCTCTTCGACAATCGAACGCGAAAAAAAAGCATTTCTACGTGAAAAATTTTCAACCAATAACAATCTCTGGCAAGATCTTAAATATTACTGCGGCCATAAAAACGGCAGTACTCAGTTACCGGACAATTTGAAAAACCCTGATGAAACTAATCGCTCTTTCATTTCATCGATCCCACAAACCCAAGTTGATCCACAGAATATAGTGAATTTCTACTCTAAAAACCGGAAAACATCGTTGACCACTCTCTTAAAGTTCTCTACTGTATCAGAAATGGATGTGCTCAAAATTATTTCACAGCTCAAATCGAAAGCCTGTGGCATTGACGGAATCAATATATACGTACTTCATATGTGCACTCCATTCATCCTTCCATTCATCACCCATCTCATCAATCACTGTATCTCCAACTCCGTCTATCCAACTGCATGGAAGAAAGCACTTATAATCCCTAAACCAAAAATATCGTCTCCTAAAGAGTACAAGGACCTAAGACCCATAAGCATCCTCCCATGCCTATCGAAAATACTCGAAAAAATCATAAACGAACAACTGGTAAATCACATAAAGACAAACAACATTCTTCCTGAAACGCAATCTGGCTTTCGAAAAAATCATAATTGTTCTACCACATTGACAGATATCACGGATGATATCCTTCGGGCTACAGATAATAATAAATTCACCTTACTCGTCCTCTTAGACTATAGCCGAGCATTTGACACCCTTAATCGCTCTATATTGTTGGCAGTCCTTCACTACATAGGTCTTGCAAAGAACGCAGTTGCCTTTTTCAGTAGTTATTTTCATGGGAGAACTCAAAAAGTTATGATAGATGGCACTTTCTCCGAAGAACTGCCTGTGACAAGTGGTGTTGCACAGGGATCAATTTTGGGTGGGACCCTCTATACAGTGTATACCTCTGAACAGGACTCCTCTTTCAATAGGTGCAAAGCCCATTACTACGCGGACGATACACAAGTATATATAAGCTTTCATAAGACTGAAGTTGCAGGGGCCTGCGGTGCGTTGAATCTGGAACTTGGGAAGCTTATAGATTATTCAACTAAACATCACCTTCACATAAACCTAGAAAAGTGTAGTGTAATGCTTTTTGGTCCCGGAAACTATAGGGACGAGGTCGATGCAATGGTAGATGTAAGATTGGGCGATTACAACCTGAGAATTGAAAGGGGTAAACGAAACTTGGGAATCATATTCGATAATTCACTTAGATTTGATGATCATGTCTCGGACTGTGTCCGCCGCGCATACTTTAAGTTGAGACTACTATATAGTAACCGTCACTTTATCCCGGAGAAACAGAAGAAAATATTATGTGATTCACTTGTCCTGTCTACCTTTGATTTCGGTGATGTTGTGTACGGAAGTGGCCTAACGGTCCTGACCCAGGCTAGAATTCAAAAGGTTCAAAACTCGTGTCTGCGTTTCGTATTTGGAATAAGAAAATTTGAAAGAATTTCCCATAAACTCAAAGAACTTGGTTGGTTAAACATGAGCCACCGGCGAAAGGTGCATTCAGCCTGTTTCTACCATAACATCCTCATGAATAAGTTACCAAATTATCTACATAGAAAAATAATATATAGAAGTCATGTTCATAATGTTAATATTAGGAGTAGAGGTCTTATCACACCACCTATCCATAAAACTGCCATTTTCGAAAGGAGCTTCACTTATAACATCGCTAAGGTCTACAATTTACTTCCAGATAAATTTAAAAATTTGAACTTAAAAAAATTTAAAACTAACATCCAAGAATACTACTTAAGTGAACAGAACATGTCCTAATATCTCCTATATAGTAAGATGGTAAACTGTATGAATGAGTGTCATCTTTTAAAACTCACACAAAGAGTGAACACAGAACGCCTGTAAAAAGCAAATCACAACAAATGTAAGTTTGTTTTTTTTTTCTTTCTTTCGTTTTCTTTTTGTTTTTGGGTTGAGTTGAGCAGCGTATGCTTGAGCATAACTGGACTCCGCCTTTTTTCACAATAAAGTAGATAATGGAGAATAATTATCAATATAACTACCTATATCTGAAGAAATGTATCGATCTATTGTGGAAATAAAGACATATTATTATTATTATTATTATTATTAATTCGATACATTTCTGAAGATGTCTAGAGACCGAAATAGCAGCTATAAAATATTGGAGTTACATTCGGAATTATATTTTCTAACTTCTGCAATATATATTGAAACTATATACAAAAATTATCAAAATGATATCCTCATATGTAATCCATATAAAATATTTTTCAATGTCTCCTTTTTATGTCCCGACATGAAACTCCAACAAACAAATACAAGAAAACCCACCAATATATTGAATTGAATCAGTCCTTACATGGTGAAAATCCATTATTATTTAAATAAGAATGACCTTATTTAAATCCACTAATGTTGGAATTCTCGTTCGATTATTTTTATTTGATCCTTTATTTTTAGATAATTTTGGAATGATGGATGTTAATATACATACCTATATTGTTTTTGTTGAAACATTTGTATTAATACGTTTCATGTCGGGATGTAAAAAGGTTTTTTCCGAGACATTGAAAAATATTTTATATATTGATTATATATATGAATCTCATTTTGATAGTTTTTTATATATTTTCACTATATATTTAGGAAGTTTTATCAAATTGAATTTTATAAAGTTTCCTCAAGATTATTCTGTTTAATATTTGAAAATTTTTGAAAAATCTTCTTTCAAATCTTTTTTTATTTTCATTTTATATATAATAATTATAATTTATTTTTCACACTTGCGCAATACACCCGTCTGATCTAATAGAATCTTGTGGATGCCTTTTCTTGTTTATGTATATTCTATGTTTCTATGTTTATATTCTACAATTTTAATTTCAAAAAAATTTGTATTAAAAAAACTTTTAGAATTTAAATAATGTCTACAATAAGCACCGCTTACATTTAATAGACGTATATAATCAAAACTCAATATATAATGTCAAATGGAATAAATAAACCAACAGATATAAAAAAGTCATTAAAATTAATAAATAAATATTTAAAGTCTGTTTGAAGCATTCATCCTTAACAGTGTAAGTTTTAGATATAGTGATAGTTATTTGATTTTGATATTTGGAATATTATCTTGACCCGATGAAAGGATTTCCTAGAATTATATTTGTTTTTTGAAGATGTGTTGCATGTCTTGAGAGATTTCTGAATTATTCGAATATTTAAATATATTAAATATTTAAAACCAATTATATTCTTTGAGAAGTCCTTAAGTTGTGTTCATGTTTTTAAAAGGCAATTGGTGTTCTCAAAGGTAAGACCAGAAACAAAATTTTGTCTCCTTTAAATATTTATCTATTAATTTTAATGACTTTTTTATATCTGTTGGTTCATTTATTCCATTTGACATTATATATTGAGTTTTGATTATATACATCTATTCAAACGTAAGCGGTGCTTATTTTAGACATTAATTTAATTCTAAAAGTTTTTCGAATTAAATTTTTTTGAAATTAAAATAGTAGAAGACTAACAGATTGAATCTGCTTTGATATTCAAATTTTGTTGTATTTCTTCTATCAACATTTTTTTCTGAATATTCCCTATCATTAATTACAGATCTGATGTATTTGAATGTATTGAGTTTCCATTTGAGTTACCCTTCAGATAATGTTCAATATCAAATTGCTTAAAAAAATCACCGAATTTGAAAATTTCAACTAGGATGTTTAGAGAACGAAAAAAGCTTTTTAACTAAAAACCATCCACCATTTCTTTCCTATTAAACCAAAATTTTTCGGAACAATGTCGTCATAGGAATTCTTTCTTCCTTATACGGAGGTTAAAACTTATTTTGGATTCTTCAAAACTCTCAGGTTCTTGAGTTTAGACGTTTCAACTGTCTGTTGAACATTACCTTTTGACGGTTAGTTCAATAATATATTATTTCGTGAATAGTGAATTGGTTTTGAAAATTTGAACTGGGTTGTGCACAGAATACAAATAACTTTCAAACTAACCAACACTCGAGATACATCTCTTCCCTATTCAAAAAATATTGGGGGTTGATGCCCCCATGGAGTGGTTTTTTCGAAACTCATGATGGAAATTCGTCCCCATTAAAACAGAAGTTGATCTGTTTTTTTTAAATCTTCGAAAATTCTTTGTTTCTTAGTTCTGGGGGGGGGCCAAATTTTCGTTGCGACGCCCTGTATAGGATTGAGTTTTTGTGTTCACATTGAAAATCGACAGAAGTAAAAAATGTTTTTTATTTTATGAGTTTCAAAATTAATTTCCTTTAAATAAAACTGAAAAAGTAAAAAAAGGGATAAAATAGAAAGGCCTTTTACTTGATAGAAGAAATATAACAAAATTTGAATATTAAAACAAATTGAAATATGTTTATATTCTACAATTTTAATTTCAAAAAAATGTTTTATTCAAAAAACTTTTAGAATTAAATTTAAGTCTAAAACAAGCACCGCTTACATTTAATAGACGTATATAATCAAAACTCAATATATAATGTCAAATGGAATAAATAAACCAACAGATATACGAAAGTCATTAAAATTAATAAATAAATATTTAGAGGAGACAAAATTTTGTTTCTGGTCTTACCTTTAAGAACACCAATTGCCTTTTAAAAACATGAACACACTTAAAAATAACTCACACTGTTCTTTGATTTTGTTAGAACATAGATCAATCTTGAATTATAAAGTTGATCTGTGTTTCGAAGCATTAGTCTTTTTACACGTGTTGAGAGTTTGGTATAGGTTAGTTTTTTGATTTTGATATTTGGAATATTATTGAGGATTGAAGAAGGAATTGCTTAGAATTATATTTGTTTTTTGAAGATATAGTGCATGTTTTAAGAGATTTCTGAATTAACTTATTCGAATATTTAAATATATTAAATATTTCAAATAAATTATATTCTTTGAGAAGTCCTTTAAGTGTGTTCATGTTTTTGAAAGGCAATTGGTGTTCTTAAAGGTAAGACCAGAAACAGAATTTTGTCTCCTTTAAATATTTATTTATTAATTTTAATGACT
This sequence comes from Megalocaria dilatata, assembly GCA_034642435.1. Taxonomy (NCBI): domain Eukaryota; kingdom Metazoa; phylum Arthropoda; class Insecta; order Coleoptera; family Coccinellidae; genus Megalocaria; species Megalocaria dilatata. The sequence continues at coordinate 42,204,348 of CM067862.1, read as the reverse complement.
TTCGTATATCTGTTGGTTTATTTATTCCATTTGACATTGTATATTGAGTTTTGATTAAATACGTCTATTAAATGTAAGCGGTGCTTGTTTTAGACATTAATTTAATTCTAAAAGTTTTTTGAATAAAAAATTGTTTTTAAATTAAAATTGTAGAAGATAATCATATTTCAATTTGTTTTAATAAAAAAAGGGGATAACACTGCATCTTCAAAAATTAACTTATATTCTGAAAAGTATAAATCTCAATATATTTGCAGCATTGGATTAAAAATCTAAAGATGGGTTTACTGTATGGCTATATTCCGTATTGATGTTCATAATCAAGTAAAATCGAAGAAATCAATTCAAAAATTAATGTAAACGGCGAGCGTAGGCTTCTGACATAATGTTTTTATTTTCTTGTCTTCGATTGATGTCAAAGGGAAAAATTTCAGGTGCCAGATATTCTTGCGAACACTTTCCATTATTCTTTATTGTCACTATAACACAACACACTGTCTTCTTTTCACTGTTATTTTTCTACACATAATCTCCGCGGCTTTTCTAAACACTTCCTTTACACCTTCCATCGTTTTTGACGAGCATTCGACGTATCCAGCAGCCTTAATTTTTCTAGAATATCTTACACCATCCACATAGGACACTGTGTTCATATTACCCTCTCGCAGACTTTCTAAGACTTCCTTATTGTACCTCAGATCTAGCTTGGTGGCCACTAAAATAACTGGAATAAAAGCGCAAAAGTGCTTTATTTCTGGGTACCACTTCAAGTGGACGTTTTCAAGGGACACAGGGTTATCTACGCTGAAGCAAATAAGCACCACGTCTGTTCTTGGATAGGATAAAGGTCTGAGTCTGTCGTAATCCTCTTCTCCAGCCGTGTCCCAGAGGGCGAATGTTATTTCTTGGTCTTCGTGCTTCACCGATGCCAAGTAAGTTTCGTGTATTGTTGCTTGGTATATCTCCGAGAAGGTATTGTTGCAGAAAGATGTCAAAAGGGACGTTTTTCCACAAGCTCCATCTCCTACAATCACTAATTTCTTGAGGATGCTTTTTCGTATCATGGCCGAACATTGGTATTCTTGGTTCAAAGAGAACCTTCGCAAAATTTCATGTGTTCGTTTGGTGCTATGATCAACTGAAATATACGCAGAATTTTAGGAAGATAAGAGATAAGATCGGTCAATCGCATAAATAAACATGAGGTGAGTCCTATACGATAGTTCAATATTTGTTATCGACTTTGTAGGGGGAGATATGGAATAAGCGTCGATTGCTGTGGTAACTTTCGCCAGACTATTTCAATCAGAGTCAAGCACCAATTTATGTAAAAATTTTATCCTGAAGAACATTGCATCACAAATTAGGAGTTTAAATAACTTCGTGTGATTTTTTGTCGAAAATTGAAGCTTTATTGTGATAAATTATACTTTCAAAGTTTACACTATTATCCGTCGTTCACTACTATTTTTTCCCATCTTTCTAGCAATTGAGCGGCTCTCTGGCCGCTGTCCATGCATCGGTCCATTTTTGACTTCATCGTAATTAAAGAAATGCAGGTCAGTCAGGCCATTTTGCATCGATCGGGAGAGACGGTAATCGGAAGGGCTGTACGTTTTAACTGGCGACGCAACATGTTTCATGCAGCAAATTAACTTAGTCGTGTCTGTTGATAGTCCAAATAATACATCATTGTTCTATGAGAGAATGTTCTATTATTTTCCATGACTGATAACGTCATTCAAGTTGTGAAGGAGAATCGACAAGTTAATGTAAATGGTAATTCTCAGGTGTTAAATAAGAATGAACATTTATTTTACTCTATTCGGGTTTATATAATAATAATAATAATAATTTATTGCCATCAATTTTACATGGTTCGTCAATAATAAATCATTTGAGGTGAAGAACTCAAAAATCCTTCTATTAAATAAAATGTATTTTTAACCAAGATATCATGAATCCTCTTTTTAAAAACACGTTCTGGTAAATCTTTCACGTCTGTAGGTAATTTATTGAACATATTGATAACCCAGTAGTGCGAGAAATTTTGCGTATTTTTCTTCCTGTGCAATGGTGTAATAAAATCATTCTTATATCTGGTGTTAAATAAGTGATGTGTCCCATTTTTTGGTATGTTGGATCTGTTGTAGTGCACGTATTTGAGACACTCCTTTATATTCCTTGGGATGTATATTGATAGCAGTCTGAACTGGGTAAGGCATATTGAAGGACTAACTAAGAAACTCACCTCTGCAATCTTCAGTCTGAGGACCATCAGGTCGGTGGTTACTTCGGAAGCATTGAAATCTGTTTACTACGCCGTTTTTCACAGTCACATCAATTATGGTATAATGTTCTGGGGGTCAACAAGTGGAAGTAAGAGCATTTTCATTCTACAAAAAAGAGCAATTAGAGCTATGTTCAATTTAAAATATAATGAGTCCTGCCGATTACTGTTTAAGGCTCATAGAGTACTTACGATTCCGTCCCTCTTTATATATAATGTGCTGTGTTATGTGCATCAAAATTTGAAAGAATTCCCGACCAATTCCATCAATCATCTGTATGAAACAAGAGGTAAAGACCTCTTGCGGACTCCAATGCATCGTCTGAGGCGGACACAACAGGGAATTGATTTCTGGGGTCCCAAATTGTATAATAGGCTTCCTTTGGATTTTCATTGCAAATCTCATATAGTTTTCAAGAGAGATTTGAAACAGTTGCTTCTGGATAATACAGTGTATTCTGTTGAAGAGTTTTTGTCGAATTGTGATGGATATTTTATGTGATGAAGATTTGTTCATTTGTCTGTGTTGATTTTGTATGTTGTTTGAGAAATCATGTCTCTTCATTTTTTTATTTAAATTTTGATTGACACCATTTGTAATTTTTTATTGCAAATAAAGATATAATGAATGAATGAATGAATATAAAGAGATGGAAAGGTAAGTATTCCACTATTCATGTAAGTCGGCTTGCAAGATTCTCGGTGACTTATTCCATAAATAATTCGGAGAGCTTTTTTTTGTAGAAGGAAAATCCTGGTAGCATCAGACACTTTTCCCCACAGAAGTATCCCATATAATAGCAAACTTTGAAAGTTCCCAAAATATGCAGTTCTGCTCATTTCGAGAGTATCATAGTTTTTCAATCTCCTGAGAAGATATAGCACACTGGACAATTTGTTGCAAGTGTAATCAATATGAGCGGCCCAACTCAATTTATTATCTAGGATTACACCCAAAAATCTGGCGTTCGCTGGGTTCCTTCTACTTCCAAATGCTAACTGTTTTCTCTGTATTCAATTTGAGCCCATTCAAGGAGAACCAATTTTCCACTTCAATCAGTGCGAGCTTTAACCTGAAGGTGAAATCTTTTCCATCCTTCGATTTTACTATTATGGAGGCGTCATCGCAGTACAAGCATAGACAGTTACAATTTTCGATAATGATATCATTCAAATACACCAAGAACAATACAGGCCCCAGTATAGAACCCTGAGGTACTCCATACCTAAATTCTTTTTCTGTTGACATAACGTCATTCCAGTGTACTTTTTGAAACCTTTTCTCCATGTACGATTCCAACAGTTTTAGACTCTTAATTGTAACAAACATAAATTTTGAGTAGTAGCTTTAGGTTTTCAAAGTGATTAAATTTATTGCATGAATTTGTTTTTGGTATACATGATGTATTAAGGAAGAGTGTTGGTATTTCAAATAATACTTCATTGTTCTATGATTTTCTGTCACTGATAATGTCATTCAAGTTGTAAAGGAGAATCGACAAGTTAATGTAAATGGTGATACTTATGTGTTCTAATTAAATAAGAATAAATACTTATTTTACTGTATCCGAGTTTATACTACTCTGTCAAGAAAGTACCGGGAATTTTCAATTAAAACAACATTTTTACATTTAATCGTCAAAATTTATTGGGTCGCCTTCAAAATAGGCTCCATTTGCTCCAATACATCTATGCCAACGGCACTTCCAATTATCGAAACATTTTTTATAGGCTCTTTCCGGGATGGACTTTAGCTCTCGCGCCGAATTTTGTTTTACGGCTTCAATCGACTCGAAACGGGTGCCACGAAGGGGCAATTTTAGTTTTGGGAAGAGGAAAAAGTCGCAGGGAGCCAAATCCGGCGAATACGGTGGTTGCTGAAGCACGTTTGTTGAGTTTTTGGCGAGAAAGTCAGTCACAATCGTAGCTCGGTGAGAAGGCGCGTTATCGTCATGCAAAATCCATGAGTTGTTCGCCCACAAATTTGGCCGCTTCTTACGGATACGCTCACGCAAACGTTTCATAACGCCTAGGTAATACTCCTTGTTTACCGTCTGACCCTCTGGAACGAATTCGTAGTGCACCACGCCACGGATATCGAAGAAAACAATGAGCATCACCTTCATTTTCGAGCGGCTTTGGCGTTTTTTTCTTTCGGTTTCGTCTCATTTTTTGCGACCCATTCCGATGATTGCTGGCTTGTTTGCATATCGTACTCGTAGACCCAGGTCTCATCACCAGTTATAATGCGTTCCATGAATGTAGAATCGGAATTACAGCGATCCAGCATGTCTGAAGCAACCTGTTCGCGATGACGTTTTTGAAGAAAATTCAGGTCTTTCGGTACGAGTCGTGCGGCCACCTTTCTCATGCCCAAAATATCAATCAAAATCGTACGTGCGGACTCGTGGGATATCTTAAGATCATGTGCTATCTCTCTCAAGCTGGTACGACGGTTTTCCAGCACCCTTTCCTTAATTTTATCGACGTTATCTTCGATCGAAGCCGTCGATGGGCGACCACTTCACGACCCTCCTTGAAGGCTCTGTACCACTGATATGCACGAGTTTTCGATAGAGCATTATCACCAAAGGCCTTTTGCAACATTTTCAATGCATTGGAACACGAAAATTCATTTGCAACACAAAACTTTAAACAAATTCTTTGCTCAACGTAATCACCCATAGTAAAAATCGGCACGCACTCTGACATCGACTGACTTAATCAGCTGTTGCAAACACACTAGTTGACAGATCCCGCTCAAGCTTGGCATAGTAATTAAGGACAGTGGTACCAACCTAGGAAAAAAAAATTTACCTGCCTCATTGCCCCACCAGATTTAAATCGATAATTCCCGGTACTTTCTTGACATAATGTATAATCCACTGGTATAAAATCAAACCTATCTAACAGTGTCTGTCGGCCAATTACGTCTTTTTTCTCGCAATGCTCGTCTCAAACGCATCAATACGCAGAATTTTGCTTGTTTACATAGCCACCGAGTGAAAAATATGCTTCGTCGCTGAAGAAAATGCGATGCAAAAAATCGTTATCCAAACGGTGTTGTTCAAGCACCCCATCGGCATATGTTCTACATGGTCAGCTGGCTTTAGTTCTTGTGTCAACTGAATCTTATAAGGATGGAGATGCAAAATACGTCACAGCTTGCTGTTAGGGATGCCTAAATGTTGTGCGAGCATATGAATTGATAAGTTTTGATCTTCTTCAACACCTTCACCTATAGAAGAAAAAGTTTCGGTCCAGCGTGCATTCCGATGATGTATGGGCCTTAAGACATCAGTAGCAGATCTAGCCTTTTTAAATTACCAATTGTAGGCTCAGATGGACGATTATGTCGATCATAATCTGCACGAAACGTACTTACTACAAAATCATTGTTTTTGTAGTGAGTTTTCACAATTGCTAAACTTTCAGCAGTAGTTAAACTATCTTCTTCTTCTTCTTCTTCCTCGTTTGTTAGGCTCATAGCCTGTTTTCTCCAACTCAATCATTCATCTCGTTAGATGTTGAGATCCAGGATTCGCGCCACCTTTTAGGTGGTCGACCTATAGGCCTCCTGGTTTCCGGAATATCATCCCGTGCGATTCTAGCTATTCTTTCATGAGCCATTCTTCCCACATGTTCGTTCCAAGCTCTTCTACGTGTCCGTCCCCATCTCACTATGTCGCTCACTTCATGTTCCCCGCGTATTGTCGAATTACGAATACGATCTCTCAGTGTACATCCCGATATTCTTCGGAGTACTCTCATTTCGGCAGTTCTAAGAATTGACTTTGTTTTGCTATTATCCGCTCTCGTCTCAATGGCGTACGTCATGATCGGTCGAATACAGGTCTTGTATATTCTTACTTTTGCTTCCTTGCTCATGTATGTGTTATTCCATATCACATCCGACAAGCTTCCTGAAATTCTATTCGCCTTGTTTACTTTGCTTCTCACTCCTCTTGTTCTATCTTGATTTGCAGATATCTCGATTCCCAGGTAGTTAACGACCATGACCTGCTCTATTGGTTTATTTTCCACTACTAGCTTGCATCTTACGGGCTCTTGCTTATTACGGTAGTCTTGGATTTTTCAATGGAAATTTTCATGTTAAATTGCGTACTTATGGTATGGAATGCGTACAAGAGTCTTTGTAGATCGTCTTCATTTTCGGATATTATAACGGCGTCATCAGCATAGCATATTATCTTGATCTCCCCCATATTTACTCTGTATCCTGGTGCTGATTCTTTGACGTATTCTATTATTTGATCTATTCCCAAATTGAAGAGTACTGGACTCAGAGAGTCCCCCTGTCTTATCCCTGACGCTATCGGTACCTCCCTGGTTAGTTTACCGTTCACTGATATTTGTGTTGTTGTGTTGGAGTTTAGTTCTTTAATAACACGTATTATGTTATTTGGTATACCTTTCTTTTTCATTATTTGTAGGATATCATCCAGTCTCACTCTATCGAAGGTTTTAGTAAGGTCAATAAAACACATATATGCTGGTTTAGCATATTCGATAGATTTCTCCACTATCTGCCTAATGATGTATATGGCATTTACTGTCGATCTATTCTTATGGAAACCTTGCTGTTCTTCTGACATGCTACAATATCTGGATATTATACCCTTCATGATTTTAGTGAATATTTTCATTATAGAATTCAATAGTGCTATTCCTCTATAGTTGTCCTTGTTTTTCTTATCCCATTTTTTGAATATAGGTATAGTTATACTTCTTTTCCAATCTCCAGGTATCTTCTTCTCCATAAGTATTCTGTTGAACAGTTTTGTGAGTTCTTCGTGTAGTGCATCTCCTCCATATTTAATCAGTTCGTTGGAAATGTTGCCGGACCTGGGGCTTTTCTCGGTTTTAAATTGACTATCGCTTCTTTCACCATCTGGGGACTTATTATTTGACCGATGTTGTCTTGTTGATCAGATACACCTTCGGGGAGACAATCATGCTGTTGTGGTTGGTCTTCGTTAGTGTAAAGTCTTTTGAAATGTTCTTCCCATTCATGCTCAGAAATTATTCGGGATTGTGTGTATTCGTTTATATCCTTTTTTCTTCTTCTTATCATATTCCACACCTTTTTCTGTGCCCCATACATGTCGTGTTCCATATCCACCGTAAATCTTCTCCAATATTCGTTTTTCATTTCTCTTATGTTAGCGTTTACCCCATTTCTTATTTCTTTATGTAGAATACGTTCTGTGTCTGACCGGTTATTTCTATATCGGAGGTAAGCCTGTCGTTTTTCAGCTGCCAGTGATTTCAGTTCAGGTGTATACCAATGCTTAAGAGACGGTTTCAAGTTTGTGTTCACTTCTCTATAGCCCAGAGCCTCCTCAGCCGATTTACTTATATTTCCTCTGATTCTATCCCAGATTTCTTCGACATTATCTGAAAGTTTGGTTGGGTTATCTTTGATCTTTTCTGCAAGTCTACTCTTATATAAGTTCTTAGTTGTTTCATCATTTATTGATTCAATGTTGAATTTCCTTTTGATGTTTGGAGGATGTTTCTTTTTATGTTGTATTTTAAGCCTCAATTTACACAGTACTAATCTATGGTCAGATCCAATTTCTGCAGATGTTAAACTACGAACATCCAATATCTGCGTTGGATGTATAACTCTTTTCGATATCACGTAATCTATTGTTGAACTTTGTCCTCTAGTATTCTGCCAGGTTATTTTGTGTTGAGGCTTGTGAGGAAAGAATGTGTTACTTATCCTCATGTTGTTACTGGTGAGGAAGTCAATCAAGTTTTCACCATTTTCGTTAATATGCTCTTCATTGTACCTATTTTTGATTCCATCTATCACCTCGTTGCCAATTCTTGCGTTAAGGTCGCCCATTATTAGAATATTTTCATCCGATGGTATCTTGTTCACTTCAGTTTGCATCAGCTCATAAGAGGTGTCTGTTTCCTCTTTACTCCTGCTACTGTCCGGCGCATATACACTGACGATGTGAATCTTTTTTGAGCCTGTTTGTAATGTTATCCTGAGAATGCGTTCGTTAACGTAGTGGATATCTTCAATATTGTCTTCGTATCTATCTGCTATTAATACAGCCACTCCAGCTGTTGCTCTTCTCTGTTTCTCCACTAGACTGTAGATTAAAATGAAACCAGGAACTTTTAGGGTTCCCTTTCCTTTTCTCTTACTTTCTGAAATTGCGCATATGTCAATCTTATGGTGCTTCATTTCTAGGAGTACATCTTGGTCCTTGGTACGCCATGACCTTATATTCCAGCCGGCCATCCTTAAAATATCCTTTCTCCAGGTTTGTTTCTTCCTTACCGTTGAATCCGTCCGTTTCCGAGGCTGATCGTTGGATCTATGAGCAATATTTTTTTTTCCACCAGACAGGCTGCTACCCTCATCTGAAAACCCTCCTCCTTTATCCGGGCTTGGGACCGGCTGTGATAGTTAGAGAGCTACTCAATCCACCCTCCAACTACCCCAGGCGGAGTTAGTTAAACTATCCATAATGTTAAATGGCTGACCTTCAAATAAACATATGAGATGATCAAAGTTCTATTCAACATATGTCATTGAAACAGGGCTGTGAAATCCGGGCCACGAAATGGATAATCTGTTATAACCAGTATGATATATGCGATTAAAATATTTCGGAAACCTTTGCTAATATAATTTATTCATTCATTACATCAGACGAACAAAAAGTTGCGAAATTTCGAAGATGTACATCAGAGTAATTAAAAGTTTCGTTGGCAAGTGGATAACAAAACAATTATAAAAACTCATAGCATCCTGTTATTTTGTCTTTACGTGGATTCATTGCCATTTATATCCATTATGCTTTTTGAAAATTCAACGATAAACAAACAATAAAAAAACGACTTCGCGGTATTCTGCAAAATTATAATTTTCTCCAGTTGCACGATTGTTTTTGAGCGATATCATTCAGTATCAAAAGTTATCAACAATCAGATAAAATTTCAGTCTAAATCTAATATCGGTTAAAGTATTTCAAATTAGTCGATGGTACCTGGAGAACCATGTTGAACTTTCTGTGTATAGCATTATCGTTAGTGCTTTTTCAAAATGGAAGGGCCGAATTCAATTTTGAAACGCTGCAGGGTGAAACAGAAAAAAGGGTTGAAAATAAAGAGACGGCACTAATGAGTAAGTACACCTGACTTATTGACCTTTTCTGAGCAGTTTCGTAATCCGCGCTTCCTAATAATATAACATTAGAATTAAAAATTTATCTACTCTTTTATTTATGAATTTTACTACCCTATTATGGAGATCTTTATAATAGGTTCGGGAAAAAAGCCATTATTTTTGCATGAACTTTATTTGACATGTTTCGGATAGTTCGATTTGGGTCAAATATGCACCATTTTGTTCTATGATTTGTTGCCATTTTGAAGGTAGATTCATAACGCCTCCCTTAAAGGAGTCTTGGTCCTTATTGGCGAAAAACTCGAATAAATATTTTCACATTTTTGTATTGATACCAATTTCTTATCACTTAGGAAGTTTTGCAATGTGAAAAAAATATGGTAATCATTTGGTACCAAGTCCGGAGTATACGGTGGATGCAGTAAAATTTCTCAACCAAGCTCCCAGAGTTTCTGGGGTGTGTGGCCTGGTCTTGTCGTTATGGGACAATTCTAGTCATTTCTGGTCAATTGCTAGCTTCAAACGGTCCAGTTGTTGGCAGGAGTGATACGAATTTAGTATTTGACCATATGGAAGTAAATCATAATAAATGATTTTTCCTATTTGTACATATGGTGTTGAAATTTGCAATTGACTAAAAAAACACTATATGTACAAATTAAAAAAAAAATGGGGTCAATTTCGGTTAAAAAGAAAGACTATCTGAAAATTGCGAACAAAAGAGGCATACACAAATTGCATTGTAGTGAGTGCCCTGCTTTTTACATGGGCCAAACTGGCCGTTCAATCAATATTAGAGTAGACGAACATAAAACATCTATACTCCAAAATGAAACAACAACTGGTTTTTCTGTCCACTGCATAAAAAAACAACCTCATGGACTTCTGTAAAACCGAAATCCTACATTCAGGTAAGAAAAGCAAGAGGTTGGATCTACTCGAATAACTGGAGATCTCTTCGGCTCATAAAAAACATTTAGCGATAACAAACGACCAGTTGAATATTGAATAAAGTTAGTTGTTAACCAGTGCTTATCACATAATACATAATATTTTGACTGAACTTTAGTTGAATAATTTCAACGTGAATAATATACAAAATTCTTAGATACTTCTTACCCCTAGGCTCCAAGACAATAAATTCAAACCAAAACTGAGCACACGCCATTCTACGAGAAACGGCCTATTTACAAACGAACAACTGACTACCGATACTCTTAATTTCTTAACATAAGTAGAGGTTAATACTTGATAGAAGGTATATAAAATTATTTAAATTTTTCAATATTAGCCTTCTACATATTTAATTTCAAAAAATTATATTTAATAATTTTAACTTCAGGAATTTAATTGAATTAGTTTCATATAAGTACCACTTATATCAAACGACATTAATTGTAAGACATCCAAATGATATAACAAAATCCAATAAATAAAAATTGTTAACCAAGATCCTATAAATTAAATATTTTGAGTAGACAAAATTTTGTTTCTGCTGATCAATCTTATGAAGACAAATATCTCTCAAAAATGTTTAACATAATCTTAAGAAAATTTCAATATCAAAACAGATTCAATCTGTTGGTCTTCTACAATTTTAATTTCAAAAAATTCTTTTGAAGAAACTTTAAGAATTAAATTAATGTCTTTATAAGCACTGATCATATTTAATAGACGTATAAAATCGAAATTCATCATACAATATCAAATGGAATTAAGAAAAACCAACGAATATAAATTGTCAATTAAAATTAAAATATAAATAAACAAACATTTTTTTGTTTCGTTCCAGGCATGCGTACTGAACTCTTCAGACAAACGTACGAAGCCCTGTTTGTTACAAAACGTATTGTTTTGTGATCCTATATTTATGAAAAATAACTCTTTCTCAAAAATATAAAACATAATTTTAAGAACTTCTCAAAAACTAATTTATTTGAAATATATTTAAATAAATTACTTCAAAAAATCTCAAAAAATGTAGCACATCCTCAAAAAATAATTAAAATTACGATAAGATCAGTTCAACTTTACATATAAAAATTAATAAAATCAATAAAACAATAAATATACTGACCGAATGCAATCTTCAGAAATATATGATCTTCAGAAACATGCACATGTTCACAAAAAATCATACAAAGGTTATAAGGCACTTTAATGGTCTTAGTTAAAACCATTCAACACTGTATAGTGAATTTCTTTATTTAAAAACCTGATATAATTATATATTATATATGAAATAAAATAAGAAGAAACGGTTTTTTACCTGATAGAAGGATTATTACAAAATTTGAATGTCAAAACAGATTTAATCTGTTAGTCTTCTACAATTTTAATTCCAAAAATTTTTTTTGAAGAAACTTTAAGAATCAAATTAATGTCTTTATTAGCACTGCTTATATTTAAAAGACGTATAAAATCGAAATTCATCATACAATATCAAATGGAAATAAGAAAAACCAACGAATATAAATTGTCAATTAAAATTAAACTATGAATAAACAAAAATTTTTTTGTTTCGTTCTAGGCATGCGTACTGAAAAATTTTTGTTTATTTATATTTCAATTTTAATTGACAATTTATATTCATTGGTTTTTCTTAATTCCATTTGATATTGTATGATGAATTTCGATTTTATACGTCTATTAAATATGAGCAGTGCTCATAAAGACATTAATTTAATTCTTAAAGTTTCTTCAAAAAAAATTTTTCAAATTAAAATTGTAGAAGACTAACAGATTAAATCTGTTTTGATATTCAAATTTTGTAATAATCCTTCTATCAAGTGAAAAACCGTTCTTTCTTATTTTAATCTCAAGAATTCCATCATAAAACTATCTTACTTAGAATATTCAATATTATTGGATATCTAACTAAGTTACTTTCTATAAAATCTCAAGATATGTAAAAACATTACTAAAAAACAAGTTTTAAGAGAGACTCTTCTTCGTCAGTACTCAATCAATTCATATTCAATAAAATATAACATCAACCAACAACAAATATTTACTTACGTTTCAACACTTTAGAAAACTTTTGGTAAATGAATACTGAAAAATTTAAATGCAGTGTAATGTTGACTACAAATAAATGATTCTGTGGTTCACCCTTGATCTAAAAGATTGAAAGGCAATTTAACGGCCTCTGTTATAGCACAAGGACTATCTTTATAAGGATAGATATTAAGATTATGTTAAACATTTTTAAAAAATATTTGTTTTCATAAGATTGATCAGCAGAAAGAAAATTTTGTCTACGCAAAATATTTAATTTATAGGATTTTGGTTAACAATTTTTATTTATTGGATTTTGTATATCATCTGGATGTCTTATAATGAATGTTTATCTTATATGTCGTTTGATATATGTGGTACTTAATTGACATTAATTTAATTCCTGAAGTTATGAGTATTAAATATAATTTTTTGAAATTAAATATGTAGAAGTCTAATATTAAAATATCCAAATAATCTTAATTTCTTGATCCCGGACCTTAGCACTATCTGTTCAAAATCTCAAAAAACTCTTCTGACTCAGTTCTCAGACTTAGCTTCGCACCACGATAATTTCTCGAAGATCTTACTCTATTTTTGACCCTTTTAATACATCGTACCACTCGGTTTTCTCCGTCCAAATTTTTAAGTTTATTCACACGCTCAAAATTCCTACTTCGCAATTTTCGAAAGCTTCGGAGGCTTGTCGAGCCACACGTGTCAATTTTGTTAACGTCAGCATTACACTTAAATCAATCTTTCTGTTCAGTAATTCATCTGAAGAAATATATTTGCGTTTTGCACAATCAGCTATTGTTAACTTTTCTAGCTTATATAGCTTTTTATTACAACATATAGGCCAAGTAAAATATTTTTTTTCATGAAGCCTTTCGTTCGTGCGTTGCAATCGAATTCCTAAATTTAATAGCAAGTGGTCTGGACATCAGAATAAAAAAATTAAGTATTGAAGCTCGCGTTGAATTTGCTGTTATTCCATGGATTAACCCCTGTATCATTACAGCCCTTTCATGAATTCTATATCTTGATGGATCACCATAGTGATATTGGAAACTTAAAATTTCCAATATAATATTAATTGATATTTCCAGTGATCGATGCTAGCGGCAAATTTTTACCTGATGGTATATTGAAAGGGAATGTCTACAGTCTTGGTTCATTCGATGAGTGTCTAGGTATAAAGGAGAGTACCACGAAAGGAAAATATTGTTATGCAACCATGTCCATAACAGGGATCATGAAAATTTTTCCTAATCTCCGAAAGGAACATCAAGGAATTTTTATGCTCTTCAATAAAATTGGAGAAAGGAAACAGGTAACTTTGTTTTCAAAATTTTATGAATAACTGATGAAATAACGAAAATGTTTGGAGGGTTGAGTCATTTAAAATAAAATTTGCATTTTCTAATGGCTATGAATAAAAACTAATGAATATTTCTTCGAAGTTATAAGTTTGTTAGAAAGAAACCTTGACATTTGAGTGAAAAAGAATATCATTCAAATATTGGCGGAGTAGATGTTGCAACACCCACTTCGTGGATTCTGGAATCGGGTTGAACTCTTCTTGGCGACCGTTAGGTGTTTCAATGAGCGCGCAATGTTGGACAGTCATAATGTCATATGATTATGACGTGACAGATTGAAAGTTGACAGATGGAAGTTAGTAAACATGGAGCAATACACGGTAGTACAACGCGTCCTGATTGTCAAAAATTATTATCGAAATGTTGAAAGTTTAATTGCCACTATTCGTAAGTGTGTCCAATGTTCGGTCGAAATAATGTGCCTTATTCATCTACTATGAAAAGAATAATAAAAAAATTCGAAAGTAGTGGCTCGGTTAGCGAGTGAAACATACGATACGAGCTCGTAGAGGTCGTTCAGAACAAAACATCACGGCAGTTCGCGAGAGTGTGTCAGAAAGGCGTCAATTCGCCATCGGACATAAGAATTGGACATTTCAACAGGCACTGATCAGCGAATTCTCACTGAAGATTCACTGCATGCCTACAAAATCCAACTGACTCAACAACTTCTGCCAGTGACGATCTTGCACGTGTTTGGTCCTGGTCGTGTCATTTCATGATTTGGTGACCAGAATTGACCTCCACGCTCTTGCGATTTAACGCCTGTAGACTTCTGGCTTTGGGGTTATCCGAAGTCACAGGTTTATGCCAATAAGCTTGCAACCATCGAAGCATTGAAAGCCCAAAATAGACGATGTATCAATGAAATGCCACCGCATGTATTCAATAACGTTATTGAAAACTTTGTCAAAAAGGAACGCATATGCTAGTAAACCCGTGGTGGCCATTTACAAGATATTTTGTTTCATATATAATTCCCAAATGTATATTTTCTAAATCAATATTTCAATACTTTGCTACAGAAAACCATGTTTTATTGAACACTTAAATCTTGCGCTCTTATTGAAATACCCTTTACTTCTGGCCACCATTGGTGTTGGACTCATGGCGGCAGTTGTTCAAAGCCTGCATGCTAGGCTGAAAGGGTACTCTGCCATGCAGGGTCGTAGTTCTTGTGCTTGGATAACCGGAACTGGCCCAGAGGTTTAGGAGTCTCGACCATGCTTTAGGCAGGGTTTGAACTTGGATCGACTGGGGTGTCCATGGCGAGTCTGGGCCTTGAGCGATCGGACGGGTGAATTGCGTCCCAAACAACACGGGCACTGACACTGCATAGCCGCCTCCCAGGCATTAGATTCTGTCGTGATGGGGTGCTTCCTTGACTAGGACCCTAGTTTCGTCCCGGCGAAATGGAGGGTTAAGTCTTGGTGCCTAACGTAATGCCTTTCGCGCTAGTCACTGGACCTGTATGGTGGAAGATCTCTGAATGGGGCACTAGTTTTGCAGTTCTGGTGAAATGGGTTTGCCCTCGGGTGTTACTTGTACCACTTGACTACCCCATTGGTGTTGGACTTGAGGGGGTAGTGGTTCAAAGTCCGCATGCTGGACTAGGGAGATATTTCATCTATCTGTTCGCAGACCCCCATGTTCGGGATATTCTCCTGAAATGACTCGGGGTTTAACGGGACTTAACGGTTCGACCGGCTTGTCCTGGCCCCGGATCAATGCGTTACTTTTTAGGGTTTGTGAATCTCGACGAAATGGCTTAGCCGTTAGTGCTTGACGCCAGGATCCATCAAATGACTTCACATGGGTTCGGTGGGTCAGGACGTACAGGCCGTTAGAAGGTGCTCGTACCAGGATCAATAGAAGTCATCAATCTTGAGATTATCTTAGTTCATGGGACTCCGTTTGGGTGCTTAGATAAGAATTCCTTCCGCCGGGTGAGTTGCGTCACAAACCAACTCGGGTACTGACCTGCAGAGCCAGTAGAGGTTGAATAGTGCTTCGCTGCTACCAGTCAGACGGTTCTGGCTTTCGAATCTGGGCCCAAACTGGAAGCTGGTGGGTTCATCTTTTCGGAGGAGTTCTCGTTTCGAGCGATGATATGGCGTAATCCTTATCACACTTTCTACCTCTTGGGGTGGACTGTGGAGACTGCTGAATAGTCACTTGGCGAAAGCTATGCTCGTATGCCAATACGAAAACCTGGTAGAATTCACGTGAAAGTTTGTATAGAAGCTTTACTGCTTTACACTGCTTTAAGTTTTTAATGTTTTTCTGTTTGGTTCAAGCGTAAATCGACCCATTTCGTAAAAGTCAAATATTAAACCAACTTTCTGTCAAAGCACGAATGACTGAAGTGTTGCCAGACACTAAATAACCACTACTTCAAAATGCAAACTATAGATGGGCCCATCCTCAACTTTAAATGTCAACAATTTCTGAAAAAGAGAAAACTGCAGGCTCTGAAAACGTGTCATTGAAGCAACCAATTTTTTCCCTCGTTCACAAATCTGGAATTCTAATGAAGATTGCCTTTATTTGTTCTTATTGTTTTCAGGAATTATTGAAACAAGTTGAAACCCATGTCAAGAGAGTTGGTAGTAATGTGATGAGTTTCAATTTTGGAATCTGTGTACCAGATACAATAACGACTAATGAACTTCAAGAGTATGTTCCATATTTAGATTTTAACGACCAGTTTTGTTATACTGAAGAGCACAAGCTGGAAACTAAACATATAGTGGCATTGTAAGAAGTGTTTATTTTTGTATTTTTCCAAAGAAAAACTGCAGCTCTTCTTTGTAGGAGTGTTATTGGAGCACTAGTGGGAATTGCACTTCTTTCAACTGTTTATGACGTTATTGTTTCCATGGCGAGTAAAGGTAAGTTCATCTACGTTAAAATTATGATTAATGAAATTAGTTCCTCAAGTGCTGCAAAAAAATACGAAACTAAACAAATATCGTTATAGTCCGTCTTGAAAGTATCTTTATTTAACTGTAAATACTTGACTGAACGTCGAGGTACACCTGAAACTAGATCACCTCCATAATTTTCGGTGACTGAAGTCCAGGGCTGTAAAACTGACTGAATTAAATCATCTTTATTTCTTGTCGCTGCTCGTTCAACTTCAATCTTCATTAGTCCCTATATGTTTTCAATGGGACTTAGATCTGGTGGAACTGCTAGCCATGAAATGGTTTTCACTTGGTGTTCTTGCATTCAAGCTTGAGTATAGGCCGAAGTATGGCATCTTGCATTATCCTGCTGAAATCGCCACCCCTCTGAATATAAAGCATACGCCTGTTCAAGGAGAAAATCGTTTAGAATGCCACAATACTTCTCACTATTAACTTAACAGAGAGGCGTAGCATCACGTTGAGATATTACTCCCCAAACTATTATTATGGTGGGAAATTTGGAAATTTGAACGGTAACGGGTTGTTTTGATTTTTGAGTGATTTTCACCAAGCTGGAAACAACTTTCATTAGATATGTTTTTTTTTCGCAAAGGTGTTATATGTAGCCTTGTCTTTTCAGTGACATACGTACGGTTTCTGCACATACTTTTATATTTCGTTGATTTCTAAATCTGTTAGCTCATTTGCAAAACCCCAGTGCGGATTGTGACGTCCTAAGCCAATAAAGCGTTCAAATTGTTTCCTTTAATCGTATGCGGTTTTCCTGAAACTGGTCTGTGCCTCATATCCATGCCATTTTTATCCTCTTTTTTGTTTCATATACAGGACTTTTTCCCAGTTCATTTAATTGCACTAATTTTTTAACGTTTCGAAAACCTTTTCTATACAAACATTCTACCTGTTTCGTTTTTTCTCGTTGCGACATTATTTCATGAATTGTATAGGTACGTGTTGACAATCAACAATATATCTAATAAAATAGAAAAAAGCTTTTGACTTGATAGAAGAAATATAAGAAAATTTGAAAATCAAATCAGATTAAATCTATCAGTCTTCTACAATTTTAATTTAAAAAAAAAAATTTATTCAAAAAACTTTTAGAATTGAATTAATGTCTACATAAGCACCGCTCATATTTAATAGACGTATATAATCAAAACTCAATATACAATGTCAGATGGAATAAATAAACCAACGAATATAAAAAGTCATTTAAAATTAATAAATAAAAATTTGAAGGAGACAAACTTTTGTTTCTGATCTTACCATTATGAACACCAATTGTTTTTCAAAAACATAAAACTCAACTTAAGGACTTCTCAAAAAATATAATTTATTTGAAATATTTAATATATTTGAATATTCAATTAAGTAAATTCAAAAATCTCTCAAAATATTTATTCCATTTGACGTTGTATATTGAGTTTTGATTAAATAAGTCTATTAAATATGAGCGGTGCTTATGTAGACATCAATTTAATTATTTAAATATTTTAATATTAGCCTTCTACATATTTGATTTCAAAAAATTATATTTAATGATTATAACTTCTGAAAATGAATTAAAATAATGTCATATAAGTACCACTTATATCAAACGACGTATAAAATAAACATTCATTACAAGACATCCAAATGGTATAACAAAGTCCAATAAATAAAAATTGTTAACCAAAATCATATAAATTAAATATTTTGAATACACAAAATTTTGTTTCTGCTGATCAATCTTATGAAAACAAATATCTTTCAAAAATTTTTAACATAATCTTAAGAATTTCATCCTAAAACTATCTTACTTAGAATATTCAATATTATTGGATATCTAACTAAGTTACTTTATATAAAAACTCAAGATATTTAAAAACATTACTGAAAAACAAGTTTTAAGAGAGACTTTGCTTCGTCAGTATTCAAATAATTCATATTCAATAAATATAACATCAATCAACAACAAATATTTATTCACCTTTTAACCTTTTAGAAAACTTCTAGTTAACCGAAAAATCTTTAAATGTAAAGTAACGGTTCACTATATATAATTATTTCTGTGGTTTACCCTTGATCTAAAAGATTGAAAGACAATTTAACGGCCTCTGTTATAGCACAAGGACTATCTGTATAAAGAATGTTAAGGAAACCAAATAATTATATATTATGAATGAAATAACATAAATAGAGGTTAATTCTTGATAGAAGGTATATAAAATTATTTAAATATTTTAATATTAGTCTTCTACATATTTAATTTCAAAAAACTATATTTTATGATTATAACTTCTGAAAATAAATTAAAATAATGTCATATAAGTATCACTTATATCAAATGACATATAAAATAAACATTCATTACAAGACATCCAAATGGTATAACAAAATCCAATAAATAAAATTTTGTTAACCAAAATCCTATAAATTAAATATTTTGAATAGACAAAATTTTGTTTATGCTGATCAATCTCATGAAAACAAATATCTTTCAAAAATGTCTAACATAATCTTAAGAATTTCATCCTAAAACTATCTTACTTAGAATATTCAATATTATTGGATATCTAACTAAGTTACTTTATATAAAAACTCAAGATATGTAAAAACATTGCTGATATTTTCAGAAGTTATAATCATTAAATATAATTTTTTGAAATTAAATATGTAGAAGGCTAATATTAAAATATTTAAATAATTTTATATACCTTCTATCAAGAATTAACCTCTATTTATGTTATCAATTTAATTCCAAAAGTTTTTTGAATAAAATTTTTTTTTGAAATTAAAATTGTTGAAGACTGACAGATTAAATCTGTTTTGATATTCAAATTTTTTTTATATTTTAAATATTATCTAGGACCGATGAAGAGATTCTTTCAGATAAAATCTTTGTTAGGGTCTTGTATACTATATTCAAACACGTAATCGGACGGAAGTTTTTGGCCATCTTGGTTTTTTCGGATTGGTTGCTTTTCTCTGTGTTTCGTCTCAATCTGTAAGCTTTTGCTGACATTCTTTGTTTTAATTTTTCAGTTGTTGCAGTATATTGTTTTGGGCTCTTCATGTGATACTTCATGCACAGTTTCTCTTTCTCTTTCAACATTTTGCTACTGATGTTGATATTTTGGCATTCTTTGAGTATTGACAACTCTCTTCTCAGCGTTGCGATCTATCGTTGGATGCTTTTTTTCCAAGGTGGTTCTCCTTCTCTCGTGCGTTGTTTTTCTCTTTTTTCAAGTAACACAATGTTCTGGATTGTTATTGCTGTAGCATATGTTAGGTTGTTCATATTCATTAGGCTTCTGTAGTTTTCTTGGCTTCTGTTTATTATTTCCTTCACAGCTTCATTGCCTCTTATAATTAGTTCTATCATATTTTCATTCATGTTCAGTTTCTTTAATGGAGTTCTCTGTTCGTCTTCATCTATTGCTGTACATTTTATGTTTTCGAGGATTGATTCGATGAGTTCATTTTGTCTTACGTCTCTCTCTTTTTCTTGGATGTCTACTATTTCTTTTTCATCTCTGTCCGTTTGATCATTATCAGGTTCGAGGTTGATCATATCATGTTCCATTTCCTTGGTTTCCAAGTTCATTAATGGGACTTTTTGTTTAAATTTTTCTTTCTCCACATCAGGGTTTTCTGTTCTCTCTCTTTGCGCTTTTCTACGGATGGTGTCCCTGACTTTCTTTATTATGCTCTCAACTTTTATTGCTATAACTTTATTTTGTTGCTGGAGGAACCTTCATTCGCAATAAGTTTGCGCTTTGAGTGAGGGTTTCGTAATTGCCAAAGTCTGAACGTTTCCTTTAGGTTAGTTGTTCCTGTGTTTTTTACTGTGCAGAAGTGGCACCATTTATTATTATTATTATTAATAAAGAAGACGAGTCGAAGCCTTGGTCTATTGAGACTCAAATAATATAATATCACACAAGTGTGTTTGAGAAATAATCATACCCAAAATAAACATATCCTAAGAATAATCCAAAAAAAACAAATATCACAGAAGAACTGGTTCACTGCTCCGAACCCCGAATTACTGTCATATTCATTCTTGAACGAATTGACACTAACAGCATTCGCAACATCCACGGGCAGGCCATTCCACACATCGAAAATTCCATTTGATAAAAAATTTTGCCGGGTCGGTGTTTTGAAGACATGCTTGGCGAGTTTGAGGCTGTGACCACGCAACCCAAGGTTGGCAAGGAGAAAATTTGCAGTCGTAGTCGGGGCGATTCCAACCGTAGGACAGCCTTGTTGCAAAGCTGCACTGATTGCAGAAGATCCCTGTCGTACTGGAAAACCAAACAAATCCAGCGGACTGCAAGATGGGTCGGATGTACCCATTGTAAGGAGATAGACCTGAAGAGATGGGGAAGATACGCAACATAAACCAGAATGATTACTAGGCCCAAAACTGTTCCCTGAGGCACACCACCTCCTGGGCATAGAGGCACTATCAGACACCCCCACTCGAAAACAACTGTCTTCAAGAAATGCTCTAATACAATTTACAAGTTTTCCTCTTAACCCGAAATCTTCGACTTCGTGCAGGAGCCGCTGAAAAGACACTCGGTCAAATGCACGGGAGAAATCTAAAGACAGCACACCAATTGGACGCCTCCCATCCATCATCCTCGTCCAGTCATTGACACACTTCAGAAGGTTTGTGAGAGCCGATCTTCCAGGCATAAATCCATGCAGGCACTCGGTAGAACTCCATTTTCCAGTAGGAAAGGTATAAATCTCTTGATAATGAGCCTTTCACAGACCTTCGATTTGACAGATGTTAGTTGTAGGTCGGTAATTAGGCTTACAGGTTGGTAATTGTCACATATTAAACTAAGTTCTGTCAAAACACGAATCATAAAAGTGTTGCCAAACTCTACATAACTACTACTTTAAAATGCAAACTCTAGATGCTCCCTTTATATTTCGATTTCAGAAAGCAATAAACTTTCTTCGAGCAGATAGAAAGTATCATCTTTTCACTGGAGTTAATGCATTCATTTAAACATTAGGACGTAATTTATCCATAACCATCAATTCTCTTCGTCCTGTGTTTAGAAAACCAGAACAGATCTCGTTTTCTCTTTGATACCAGAAGGTCTTAGATAAGATCGAACGACCAGTTACAATATTGTACGAAAGGTTTTGCGGACAGCCTGTGGACTAATTTTCATCTAAAATTCGAAATAATTCCCATTATTGTTCAATTCCAGAACCCCATGCTGCCATAGCAGCCTTCTCCATATACAGCAACGGCAAAAAACTGTTCAAATCGTCCAAGAACGACAATCAACTTCTTTGCATAAACGGTTTGAGGAGTCTAAACATGATGTGGGTGATCCTAGGCCACACTTACGTCCATTTCGCTTTATCCGGATCACTTGATAACATAATGGATCTTATTGACGTACGTATAAGTTTAGGATTTTTCAACAAGAGGTTTCATTTTGAAATTGAAAAAAAACACGAATATATTTCAAGGGAAATCAATGGATGTTTATTTCATTGTGAAGAAGAAGGTATGCCATTAACAATGGAAAACAATATCAACCAAATGGCCGCCACGGCTACACTTACAGCTTCATATCCTTTTATTGAACTTTTTCATGACCAAATCGCACTTTTGGGGCTGTATGTCCTCGATAACTTCACGACTTCCATATTTAAGGTCTTGATTCGATTGTAGAGCATTGACATAGAGCTTATCCGTTACGTGGTCTCAAAGAAAAAAGTCTTAAGGTCACAAGATCACAAGATCTGGACAATTCGATTACCTCTTGAGAAATAACCCGGCCAGGAAACTTTTCTTGCAAAATTGTGATCGTTTCGTTGCTTGTGCGATACGTAGCGCCGTCTTGTTGAAAATAAACCGCGTCCACATCAATATGCTCCAATTCCGGCCATAAAAAATTATTAATCATAGCGCAATCCATTCGCCGTATCACTTGCACTAGCCTCATTTTTGATTAGGTAAGGTACAATCACACCGCCAGCCTGAAAATCGCACCAAACAGTGACACGTTGGGAATGCAGAGGCTTTTCAACAATCATTCTTGGTTTTCCGAGCCCCAAATAAGCGATAATTTTGCTTATTAACGTAGTTTCGGAGGTGAAAATGAGCCTCATAACTGAAGATGAGTTTTCGATGGATCATTTTTATGCAAAATTTTTCAGTGTATTGTTGAAGCGTATATCGTTCCATTTTCAGTAGTTTTATTTGTCAAATGTCAAAATATGACAGCTTCAAAAGTGGCAGCTACCCAGATAGCGATTTATTCAAAATGAAGCCTCTTATTGGAAAACCCTGCATAAATTATCAGTTATTTCGAAAATTTTGTTTCCTTTTGTTATAGTGGATGGACGATCCGAAAAATATGTTGATTATCGCTGGTTCACTATCGGTAGACAGCTTTTTCGCGATTGGAGGATTGCTGACTGTTTATATATACATGAAAGCTCCTGATATGGATCTTAAGAAAAGTATTGAATCTGTTCCACTGATGTATCTCCATAGGTATATAAGGTAAGCATTCTTTTTGATGTTCGATGTAACGCAGACAAAGTATAAGGTTGTTCGAAAAGTAATTTCGTTGTTTCCCGACTGAGGATTCAATTGTATTTTTTCGAACCCAACTTCACACAAAAATGAACCGGCTCGAAGCATTTTGAAAGCCAATAACCAGCAATAAAGGTGTCGCTATCTGTTTGCTGGGATTTTACAGGAATCGTTTTTTTTTTGAGCTTTTACCGGCTAATACAACTAATTCGGAAGTCTACTGCCATCAACTGGACAAACTGAAGGATGAAATTAAACAGAAACGGTGTAGTGTTCCACAAAAATAATGCAAGATCTCATACAAGTTTGGTGACTCGCCAAAAGCTTTTACAGCTTGAATGGGATATACTGCCACACCCAGAATATTCTCCAGATCTGACGCCTTCGGATTATTATTTGTTCCCGTCATTGTACAATTTTTTGGACCGTAAAATCTTTACATAAAATGAAGAGATCAAAAATCACCTAGATAATTTGTGGTCCGTCTCATTGGAGACGGCCCTGTCCTTCGAGATCATCGATATTTACCCTTTTTATGTTAATATTTCGATCTAGCATTTTTTCAGCTGCACCAGACGAACTGAAGTGTTATTTGACACTTCTTTCTATTTGTTTTATAAATATTATAAATGGCCTTAGAAAACATGAAAAGTAATTTAATGATTTGACATACATTCCGTCAAGAAAGTACCGGGAATTATCGATTTAAATCTGGCGGGGCAATGAGGCAGGTAAAATTTTTTTTCCTAGGTTGGTACCACTGTCCTTAATTACTTGCCAAGCTTGAGCGGGATCTGTCAACTAGTGTGTTTGCAACAGCTGATTAAGTCAGTCGATGTCAGAGTGCGTGCCGATTTTTACTATTGGTGATTACGTTGAGCAAAGAATTTGTTTAAAGTTTTGTGTTGCAA
Source organism: Megalocaria dilatata (assembly GCA_034642435.1). Lineage (NCBI taxonomy): Eukaryota > Metazoa > Arthropoda > Insecta > Coleoptera > Coccinellidae > Megalocaria > Megalocaria dilatata. The sequence continues at coordinate 42,180,105 of CM067862.1, read as the reverse complement.
ATGAATTTTCGTGTGCCGATGCATTGAAAATGTTGCAAAAGGCCTTTGATGATAATGCTCTATCGAAAACTCGTGCATATCAGTTGTACAGAGCCTTCAAGGACGGTCGTGAAGTGGTCGCCCATCGACGGCTTCGATCGAAGATAACGTCGATAAAATTAAGGAAAGGGTGCTGGAAAACCGTCGTACCAGCTTGAGAGAGATAGCACATGATCTTAAGATATCCCACGAGTCCGCACGTACGATTTTGATTGATATTTTGGGCATGAGAAAGGTGGCCGCACGACTCGTACCGAAAGACCTGAATTTTCTTCAAAAACGTCATCGCGAACAGGTTGCTTCAGACATGCTGGATCGCTGTAATTCCGATTCTACATTCATGAAACGCATTATAACTGGTGATGAGACCTGGGTCTACGAGTACGATATGCAAACAAGCCAGCAATCATCGGAATGGGTGGCAAAAAATGAGCCGAAACCGAAAGAAAAAAACGCCAAAGCCGCTCGAAAATGAAGGTGATGCTCATTGTTTTCTTCGATATCCGTGGCGTGGTGCACTACGAATTCGTTCCAGAGGGTCAGACGGTAAACAAGGAGTATTACCTAGGCGTTATGAAACGTTTGCGTGAGCGTATCCGTAAGAAGAGGCCAAATTTGTGGGCGAACAACTCATGGATTTTGCATGACGATAACGCGCCTTCTCACCGAGCTACGATTGTGACTGACTTTCTCGCCAAAAACTCAACAAACGTGCTTCAGCAACCACCGTATTCGCCGGATTTGGCTCCCTGCGACTTTTTCCTCTTCCCAAAACTAAAATTGCCCCTTCGTGGCACCCGTTTTGAGTCGTTTGAAGCCATAAAACAAAATTCGGCGCGAGAGCTAAAGTCCATCCCGGAAAGCGCCTATAAAAAATGTTTCGATAATTGGAAGTGCCGTTGGCATAGATGTATTGGAGCAAATGGAGCCTATTTTGAAGGCGACCCAATAAATTTTGACGATTAAATGTAAAAATGTTGTTTTAATTGAAAATTCCCGGTACTTTCTTGACAGAGTAGTATTTATGCCTGTCAATTTCACATGATACAGCATTCCAAATTATGAACTGATTTTAGCCTTCTTTTCTTGCATTTATCTCATAATTCTATTGTAGCCAATACGAAGGTTATTTTGTTCATTCAGTCCACCTCCAAATGGACCTTCCAATCAATTATGTTAATTTCCCTCTTTTTGTATTAGAAGGGATGCATCGAGTACCTCTAACGTTCAGTCTTTGAAAGGAAGGAAAAATCATTATTCTCCGAATAGTCAAGTTGTTCTTTTGTAATTGTACAATCTTAACGCGATTGCTGTAAACGTAGCAATCCACCTTACAATTGGTTGTAGTGTAATTGTCATCACATTAGCTTGATATCATATACAGTGATACCAAAATATATTAGTTTGTTTTGTTATAAGTGTTTTACTTCAGTTCCTCATCATCGTTGTGTTTTATCATTATCAGATAAAGGAAGCTGTAGACCACCGCACATAGAGTGTTCTTTGAAGTCAAAATCACCGCTAATAATCAAAAATACAGTCCACTATAAGCCATCGAAATTAATCACCGAGATTAATTAATTTGCTAAAATGGAATAATAAGGAACGGTTTTTTACCTGATGAAGGATTATTACAAAATTTGAATATCAAAACAGATTTAATCTGTTGGTCTTCTACAATTTTAATTTCAAAAAATTCACTGAAGAAACTTTAAGAATTAAATTAATGTCTTTATGAGCACTGCTCATATTTAATAGACGTATAAAATCGAAATTCATCATACAATATCAAATGGAGTTGAGAAAAACCAAAGAATGTGAATTGTCAATTAAAATTAAAATATAAATAAACAAACATTTTTTGTTTCGTTCCAGGCATACGTACTGAACTCTTCAGACAAACGTACGAACCCCTGTTTGTTGCAAAATGTATTGTTTTCTAATCCTATATTTATGAAAAATAATTCTTTCTCAAAAATATAAAACATAATTTCAAGAACTTCTCAAAAACTAATTTATTTGAAATATTCAATATATTTAAATAAATTACTTCAAAAAATCTCAAAACATGTAGCACATCCCCAAAAAATAATTAAAATTACGATAAGATCAGTTCAACTTTACATATAAAAAATAATAAAATCAATTAAACAATGAATAGACTCACCGAATGCAATCTTCAGAAATTTTTTGAGAGCATAGAACATAGAGTGAATATGATATATACCTATGTACATGTTTCTAAAGATCATATATTTCTGAAGATTGCATTCGATAAGTCTATTTATTGTTTAATTGATTTTATTATTTTTTATATGTAAAGTTGAACTGGTCTTATATGAATTTTAATTATTTTTTTGAGGATGTGCTACATGTTTTGAGATTTTTTGAAGTAATTTATTTAAATATGTTGAATTTGAGGAGTTCTTGAAATTATGTTTTATATTTTTGAGAAAGAGTTATTTTTCATAAATATAGGATCAGAAAACAATACGTTTTGCAACAAACAGGGCTTCGTACGTTTGTCTGGCTCGGTTGAATAATCTCCGAACCTCCTTTCTTTGTTCATTTAGGACATCGACAGTGACAAGTAGGCATAAAATTCCCTAAGTGGTTCTCCCGCCTAATCTTCGTTTTTAAAAAATATGTGGATCTCTTCAACGTGTTCTTCCATTATTTGGTCACGTACCCAAAAATGTATTTAAAGTCGGTTACACTGAATACCATCAGCTAGTGCAATGTAAAAACCTGAAGAAGCCACATCGTGGTGAAACAATTGTTGTAGTACAAACATTTTTGTGGAAATAAAATACTGTCTCCTATATATTTTTCAATTAAAATGAGTTTCTACCAAGTAGAGACCGAATCAATCAAATATCGTGAATTTGCTCATTGTGTTCGTCCGTAAGTGCTTTCAACTTTGAGCTTAACCTTCGCGTAGCTATTCTATACATGAAAGTTCTCTCGTTGAATCTAATCATCAATTTCTGTAATTTATGCTTATGATAGCAATGTATTATTTCAATTTTTTTTTCATCAGGTTAACTCCAGCCTTGGCCGTCTTGATATTAGTATACGCGACAGATTTGATCAGGTTTTTAGGCGATGGACCAAAGTGGGGAAATATGAGAGATCTTGCTATAAAAGGATGTGAAGACAGGTGGTGGTCAACTTTAATTTATTTGCAGAATTATGTAAATGGTTCTAACAAGATGGTAAGAATTAATGATTTATATCCGTAAAAACATTTACTTGACATTAGGAGCATTAGCATGTAATACATTATTAATAATACTTCAATAATACCTTCAAACCTTACAAATATATGGCTCAAGTCAGAAAAAAATGTAAATTCGACATAAAGCTTGAGAAAAAATAAAAGAAAACGAAAGGAATAATGGTGATTGCACCATTTACGCCATTCAATCAGATAAGTCATCAAAAAATATTCAATGGAACCATAGAAACATTTCTCTAGCCGATTTGATTTCCTTTTTTAATTCAAGCTGATAGAATCTGGCTACTTATTGAAGATTCACCATTGCCGGCAGAGAAGGTTCTTCGCGACGACCGAAAAGTGCTTTAGTTTTGCGTATTATTACTGCAAAATTTTCCCCGTTTTTGTAGTAAATTTTAACAATTTCAATGCGTTGTTGAAGCGTGTATCGTTCCATTTTTAGCGATGGCGTATTATTTACATGTTAAAAGATGACAGCTGACCAGATAGAGGTCTATTTAAAATCAAACCTCTTATTGTAAAACCTTCTAGATACATGAAACTATTAAAATACCATTTTCAATGAAAATAGGCCTACATGAAAATCGAGTCTTAAGTCAAAAATCAAGCGGAGTATTCTCTTCTGTAGCACTAATATTCTGCTCACATCTGTTGAAGTACCCCACAGCAAGATATCGGGTGTTTTTTTTAGAGTAATAGAACTTTCGATAGGGATAACTGTGATTTGACAGAAGGTAGAAGCCATGTTGTTTTGACATTTTTGTTCAGTAATCATTGGCAAATTATCATGGAAAGACTCACGCCGCAACAACGTTTACAAATTGTTGGAATTTATTTTCAAAATCAGTGATCTATTCGCTAAACTTATATAGAGCACTTCGTGAAATTTATGGTTTACATAATCGTCCATCAGAGCAGCTTATTCATCGAACTATCGACAGATTTCGGACAGCATTTTCTCTACTCGATGCAACAACAACAACAAGACAAAGAACTGTACGTATAGAAGAAAATATCGCTGCTGTAAGTCATAGTGTTAATGATGATCCAGATTCGTCTATTCGTCGACGTTCACAACAAGTTGGACTCTGTGCATCCACCACATGGAAAATTTTGCGTAAAGATCTTGGTCTACACTCATACAAGATCCAACTGGTTCAAGAACTAAAGCCGCTTGACCATAATAAGAGTCGTTTCTTTGCTGAATTGGTCCTAGAACAGCTTGAAGTTGATCCACTTTTTTATCATTATGTTATGTTATTTATGGCGTGCGGGCGTCTGTCCACCCTACCTTGTTTTATTTCAATTTCGATTGATCCACCTGTTTGCTTAATAGTAATCTATCGATCAATAGTAATGTTCAGTTGAACAGTTGGTATAATAAAATACATTATAAATCTCCTAAAATATTTTCAAAATGCACTCAGTTGAAAACTAAAGAGCAAGTTACAAATATTGAAACACATTTATATAATAATATTACAGCTTTAGTTTTATTGAATCTTCCAAGAGATGGCACGTATATATAGGACAAAAATTATGTTACGTACAGTCAAATCTTTTATCGAAGCTTATTCCAAATTCCGCCGCGTAAACCTCTATGGGAATTATGTGCAAAAACTGAGTTATTTATAAAACTTTTCAACGACAAATTGAGGAAAAGCTTTATTTTTATTTAGAAATGACGAAATATTGCCAGAAACCTTTACACGCTCTGAAATGTTCAATTTCCACAATTCTCATGTTTGGGCCCATAATAATCCACATGCAACTGTTACCACTGATTACCAACCCATTAGAGAAAGTGGCAGGTACTTGGAGAATTTTTTGTGATAAGTTTAAAACTTATATGAATAACAAAGAATGTCGTAAGTAATAATCTGTTCTCAGATGGTGTATATCTAAATGTTTCACATCTTTTGTCCAATGAAAAAGAAGATTTAATAGAATGTTTTATAATTCGTTGGAAAGGGTTTGTAAACCCTTTTGTAAACCCTTCCGCCCTGTAGGGCGGAATTTAGAGTAAACTTTGATAAAAATTATGGTTGAAGGAAATTTTATAATGATTTTTTCCTTGAACACCCTATAATGAAAAGGGAATTTCATAAGAATCTCCATAAAACCACTTTAGTCTAAGGAGAATTTTTCGCTTTTTGCAATGGTGAATGCCTTATTTTGATTAAGATGATAGTTTTCAAGTTATGCTATGTTTTTAGTGAAGGAATTATTAAAAGTTACATAATGGTAGAATCTTGAATAACTCTACAACGAAAAATAATTGGGCCATACACATTAGAAACTTTTGTGTTGCAAATTGCCAGTAGAATCACCTAGAGAATTTGGCCAGAAATTATTAGGAGTACAAATAAGTTTCCGCCGTACGGAACCCAATTTCCTTGTTTATGAATCATTCCTAATGATTTTAAACGATGTGGGACTGTTTGCTGAGTGACTTCTAATGTTAGAGCAAGTTCTTTTTGTGTTTGAGATGAATCTTCCTCCAATAATTCCTCCAATTCTGCATCCTCGTAAATTTCTGGCCTTCCACTGCGATCTTTGTCTTCTACGTCGAAATCACCGTTTTTAAACTTTTGAAACCACTCTCGACACGTTCTCTCACTCAAAGCACCCTCACCATATGCTTCTACGAGCAATTGATGCGCCCCAGCAGCAGATTTCTTCCAATTAAAGAAGTAAACTGATATTTCCCGCAAATGACGCTTACTTGGCTCAAATTTTCACATTTTCAACTTATAAAAATTATATTTTACCAATATAAAATCAATGATATTAATAGGTTATGTTGTTCTTGAATGTCCAAACTATTGCATCTACAATAAAACGGCGGAAACTTATTTGTACTCCTAACTGTAAAGTTATGTTGAAATAATAATAATAAATGGTCTTTATTATCACAATACGAAGTTTACAAAGAAAAATTACTTATTTGAGGGCGAGATTTAGCTCGTATGATCTCAGAACAAAATAGAGTTAGTTATTCGATAAGAACATAAAGAAATCATACGTCTACTCTTCCATCTAACCCCCCAAAATTCAGAACATAAATGAAAAAAAATTATGAGCATAACAAATTATAAAAATGTGAGTCTATCAATGCCGTACATACACTGAAAACTGCATGGTCAAAAGCCTCACCTCAAACAATATTCTCGTATATTAAGTCAAATACGTCAGATGTTCTAATAAGTTTATACGTATGATTCAGTTATATAAAGGATCATTGCGAAAATTGTTCATGATATGTAATTTGAATTTGTCCAATGAGATATTTCTGTACTCAAATTTCAACTCGTTCATAATTTTTGCTATTTGATAGGAATAAGATCTCGTGAACAGATCAGTATAGTGTCTTGGGATGGAAATGTTGAATTTAGAACGAATATTTCTTGAGTGTACGCTACATCGAAAAAATATTTTATTAAAAAGTGCTACCGGAGTTCTTCGATTGACAATTTTAAAAAACAGAACCGATGAGTGCAAATACCGCCTATGTTCCATGTTTAGCCAACCGGTGCTCTTGAGGGTATATGTTACTGGCTCGTACTTTCTTATACCGTGAATGAATCTCAGACAACGATTTTGAAGCATCTGGACACGATTCACATCAGAAACCCTCAAGCATGGGCCATAAACAACATCACAAAAATTCATATGAGAAAGCACCAACGACTCACAAAGCACAACCCTGCCTGACCTGCAGATATAGTCCCTACACTGATATAGGAGTCTCAAGTTTAAATAAGCTTTACTCAGACAATCAGATACATGCTTCGTGAAACGCAAGTCACTATCAATTATCAAGCCTAAATTTTTAGCACTCTCCACAAAGCCAATGACATCTCCATCCATTATAATGCTTTGACTGTACCTTTCCAAAAACATGATCCTTTGACTTTTCTTCCCAAATATTTGACAAACAGATTTATTAGGATTCAAGCGGAGGCAGTGTTTTCTAGAAAGCTCAAATATGCGACTTAAATCGAAATTGAGGGCCGTTATAGCCTGTTGACATTCATGAGGTTTAAAGGACAATTTGAGTCGGCTATCATCTGCATAAAAAAAAGAAGCTGCCGAAGTACACACGTGAAATGAAGATGAAATTATCACAGAATCATGCAATTCTCTAATGCAATCATTTTCAGTGCATTGATCATTCTTGGTACCTTGCTGTTGACATGCAGCTCTTCCTTCTGTCTCCACTGATCCTAATTCCCTTGAAAAAATGGCCGAAGATCGTGCTACCCCTCATGGTGATTATCGTTGGAGTAGGCATTGGTATCCCCTTTTATATTGGTTACACCAACAAATTCACCGGGTTGGTTTTAGGGTGAGTACAGTTTAAACGTTGGAAATCCTAAGGGTTCTCTTCTTGGGCTCTATGATTTCTAGTTCAATATTTTCAGATCTATCACGCCCACTTTTACCAACGAATATTACTACAAGACCCACGCAAGGTTTGCACCTTACGTAATAGGAATGTTAGCTGGTTATTTCATTTATAAAATTAAGAGTGGAAACAGGAAATTGAAGTTGAACATTGTGAGTATATTTGTTGTTGAAAAATAGGATTAAGCAATAATTATTATCTGATATAATAGTAAAAAATAATGTCCATTTTTCTTCTGTGATAATATAGCGTACAAGTGACAAGTGACATTTTTAGGATAATAAGTCTATAGTTATCAATTGCAAAGAAAATGGTTTTTTACAGATTGTATCCTACACATTATGGGTGTTATCCCTAGGAATAATGATAGCTTGCATTTTCGATGGACACAAACTGGTAAAGGATCAAAGTGACGCTTTACTGGATGGATTGTATGTTGGTTTGAACAGATCGATTTGGTGTTGTGGCCTTTCGCTTGCCATTATTCTTTGCGTGTCAGGAAATGGAGGTAAATTCATTATGATTTCTTAAGAACAAAGAAAATAATTTTTTCTGATATCACGCATGCTCTTTTTTCTTGTGATTAATGTTGTGTCATTTCTGTGTCGAACATAGAAAACGTAGGGTTTTGATATTTAAAAATTCACTATATTCTAAGTTTGTTCATAGAAAGGCACGTGGTTTTAGTCGGGTGGGATATATTTTTTATTAAAATATTAGGAGTACAAATAAGTTTCCGCCGGTTTTTAACACGAATTAAATATTTATTATAGAAGAACGGTAATATAAATACATTTGAAATATTGCCCATCACTTGCAACCACTTTTTCCATCTCTCAGGCAGCATTCGAATCCCACGTCTGAAGAACTCCTTGTCTTTTGAGGCTATCCACGAATCAACCCAATTTTTGGTATCGTCATAAGATGTGAACCGCTGCGCCGTCAGAGCATGTGCCATGGACCGGAACAAGTGATAATCGGACGGTGCAATGTCTGGTGAATACGGCGGGTGGGCTAACACTTCCCAATCAAGTGTTTCCAAGTACTTTTTCACGGGAGCCGCAACATGTGGACGACCATTGTTCAATATCTCTCGGCTTTTATTCGTACGGAACCCAATTTCCTTGTTTATGAATCATTCCTAATGATTTTAAACGATGTGACACTGCTTGCTGAGTGACTTCTAATGTTAGAGCAAGTTCTTTTTGTGTTTGAGATGAATCCTCCTCCAATAATTCCTCCAATTCTGCATCCTCGTAAATTTTTGGCCTTCCACTGCGATCTTTGTCTTCTACGTCGAAATCACCGTTTTTAAACTTTTGAAACCACTCTCGACACGTTCTCTCATTCAAAGCACCCTCACCATATGCTTCTACGAGCAATTGATGCACCTCAGCAGCAGATTTCTTCTAATTAAAGAAGTAAACTAATATTTCCCGCAAATGACGCTTACTTGGCTCAAATTTTGACATTTTCAACTCATAAAAATTATATTTTACCAATATAAAATCAATGATATTAATAGGTTATGTTGCTCTTGAAAGTCCAAACTATTTTTTAAGCCGGTTATCATCTGCGAAAGCTAACTGAAACTCCGTGCCGCGCCCTCTACAATAAAACGGCGGAAACTTATTTGTACTCCTAATAATAAAAATAGGTTTTTTCTCGATAGAAGGAATATTACCAAATTTTAAGTATCATACATTATTATTCTGTAAACCTCCTACAAATTTGAATTTCAAAAAAATTTAATAAATGTCTTCAGAACACACTGTGTCAATTTAGTAGATATATAGAATTAATAATTATTACACCGTAAAAAAGGGAATGAAATAAATTCAAAGAAATGTAAATTGTCATCTAAAAATGATTAAATGATTACTTGAAGTGTACAGAATTTAGTTTCTTTCCTTATTTTATGAAAACTAAATTCCTTTTCCTAAATGCAGTAGACAGCATTCAGTTGGTTTAGGAAGATTTCGGGTGTTTTTTTAGAGTGAATTTTCGATAGGAATAAATGTGATTTGACAAAAGGTAGAGGCCATGTTGTTTTGACATTTCTGGTCAGTAAGCATTGACAAATTATCATGGAAAGTCTCACGTCGCAACAACGTTTACAAATTGTTGAAATTTACTTTCAATATCAGTGTTCTATTCGCCAAACTTATAGAGCACTTAGTGCAATTTATGGTTTACATAATCATCCATCAGAGCAGTCTATTCATCGAACTATCGATAGCTTTCGGACAACATTTTCTCTACATAAATGTCATAAAATTATCTTTCAAAAAAAAAATTGGCTTCAATTTTAATTTAAATGTGTTTGACATCAATTCAAAACTCTATCACTCTAAAAGAACACCCGATATCTTTTTTAATTATTGTTATTTTTCAAGTAAGAAGTAGAGCTGGTGAGTTACCTTTGTAATAATTCTGAATTGTTTTTTAAAGATGTACTGCATATTTTAGGAATTTTTTTAATTGCACTCATTTTGAACAAGTTGTTTTTAAAGAAGTTATTGAGGTTATGTTTTACATTATTGAAAATTAGGAAGGAATTTAGTTTTCATAAAATAAAGAACGAAACAAAATTTTGTACCCTTCAAGTATTTATTTTAAATGACTTTAAATTCAGAATTATATATTCTAACTTCTACATTATATATTGAAACTATACACATAAACTATCAAATTGATATCCTTATATATAATCAATAGAAAATATTTTTCAATGTCTCGGAAAAAACCTTTTTACATCCCGACTTGAAATGTATTAATACAAATGTATTAACAAAAACTATATAAGTATGTATATATTTTTGTTAATACATTTCAAGTCGGGGTGTAAAAAGGTTTTTTCCGAGACATTGAAAAATATTTTATATTGATTATATATAAAGATATCAATTTGATAGTTTTTGTATATAGTTTTAATATATAATGTAGAATTTGAGTATCAAAACAAATTAAAATATGTTTATCTTCTACAATTTTAATTTCAAAAAATTTTTTTTTCATTCGAAAAACTTTCAGAATTAAATTAATGTCTAAAACAAGCACCGCTTACATTCAATAGACGTATATAATCAAAACTCAATATATAATGTCAAATGGAATAAATAAACCAACAGATATACGAAAGTCATTAAAATTAATAAATAAATATTTAAAGAAGACAAAATTTTGTTTCTGGTCTTCCTTTAAGAACACCAATTGCCTTCTATTTTATTTTATATAATGTAGAATTTACAATATATAATTCTGAATTTAAAGCCATTTAAATTTTACTTCTATCAAGTATTGACTCACATTAAAATTGGTTTTTTAATAATTTTAAGTTGACAATTTATATTCCTTTGATTTTCTTTCATTCCCTTTGGTGCTATGTAATAAGTTTTAATTCTATATGTCTACTTAATTGACACAGTGTGTTCTAAAGACCTTTATTTCATTCAAGTCTAAAAATTTCTGAATAAAATTTTTTTTAAATTAAAATTTGTAGGAGGTTCAAAGAATAAATCTGTATGATACTTAAAATTTTATATTTTTATTGGATACTTCTATTTTTTGGATACGAAGAAGGACTGACGAGTTATCGATGTGCTAATAAAATTTAAATATCAAAACAAATTAAAAAATGTTTGTCTTCTACAATTTTAATTTAAAAAAAATTTTTATTCAAAAAACTTTTAGAAATAAATTAATGTCTAAAATAAGCACCGCTTACATTTAATAGACGTATATAATCAAAACTCAATATATAATGTCAACTGGAATAAATAAACCAACAGATATACGAAAGTCATTAAAATTAATAAATAAATATTTAAAGGAGACAAAATTTTGTTTCTGGTCTTACCTTTAGGAACACCAATTTGAATTAATTAATTTAATTCAAAAACATGAACACACCTTAAGGATTTCTCAAAGAATATAATTTATTTGAAATATTTAATATATTTAAATATTCGAATAAGTTAATTCAGAAATCTCTCAAAACATGCACTATATCTTCAAAAAACAAATATAATTCTAAGCAATCCCTTCTTCGGTCGTGAATAATATTCCAAATATCAAAATCAAAAAACTAACCGATATCAATAACGCACACGTGTAAAGAAATGAATGTTTCGAAACACAGATCAACTTTATAATTCAAGATTGATCTATGTTCTAACAAAATCAAAGAACAGTGTAAGTTATTTTTAAGGCTTATTTGAATTCATTGACATTCCATATTGAGATTTATTGAAGCCAAAATATAATTATATATTATATATAAAATAAAATAGAAAGGCTTTTTACTTGATAGAAGAAATATAACAAAATTTGAATATCTAAACAAATTAAAATATGTTTGTTTGAATTTGAATTATATTTGTTTTTTGAAGATATAGTGCATGTTTTGAGAGATTTTTGAATTAACTTATTCGAATATTTAAATATATTAAATATTTCAAATAAATTATATTCTTTGAGAAATCCTTAAGGTGTGTTCATGTTTTTAAAAGGCAATTGATGTTCTTAAAGGTAAGACCAGAAACAAAATTTTGTCTCCTTTAAATATTTATTTATTAATTAATTTTAATGACTTTCGTATATCTGTTGGTTTATTTATTCCATTTGACATTATATATTGAGTTTTGATTATATACGTCTATTAAATGTGAGCGGTGTTTATTTTAGACATTAATTTAATTCTAAAAGTTTTTTGAATAAAAATTTTTTGAAATTAAAATTGTAGAAGACAAACATATTTTAATTTGTTTTGATATTCAAATTTTGTTATATTTCTTCTATCAAGTAAAAAGCCTTTCTATTTTACGATGTGCTAATTACAAACTGCATTTTTGAAGATATGTTTTTTGGAGTTTTTTGTGAAGGAACTTTTTTAAAGAGAGTTATTTTTGAGGAAATTCTTCTTGAGGTTATATTGTACAATTTTGAGAATTAATTTGGTTTTCATAGTACATTGAGATGAAACAGAATTATGTATCCTTCAAATATTCATTTGATATTTTTAATTAATAATTTATATTATCTATCAATTTTTTATTCCTTTCATTGCTGTGCAATGAGTAATAATTCGATATGTCTACTAAATTGAATTTGTGTCCTCTAAGACATTTATTTTATTTAATTTCAAAAAGCTTTTGAAACAAAATGTTTGTAAAATTAAAATTAAAATTTGTAGTGAGGTTAGCATAATTAATCTGTTTTATATTTAAGTTATTGTAAATCCTTCTGTCGAGTACATTTAAAATTTTTTATTATTTTAGAATCTACTAATTGAAAATGTTGACTTGATTATATTACCGTTATTAAACATACAGAAAAATTATATATTTACATTTCTTATATTTTTTTTTATTTTTCAGGTATGATAAATACAATACTTTCCCTACCTGTTATGCAGCTACTTTCGAAACTCTCTTATTCCATGTACTTGATACATTACTTAATAATCCTTGTTGGAAATTTGTCACACAGGACAACCATGCATTTTTCGAATTATGGAGCAATTTTCACGTTTTGCGGATATTTCATGGCCACTGCTGTGTTGTCTGTAGCATACACCCTTCTTTTTGAATCGCCCATGATAATACTAGAGAGAATTATATTTTCTAGAACGAAACAATCACGCCAATCCTGATTTTATCAATTTTCATTTTTTGTATTTTATTAATCTTCACTATTAAAAATAATTCAAAGTTGATGACTTTAGCAAAAATAGTATTACTTTTTTGGCTCTTGTCGATGAGAATTTAACTGCATTTCCACCTGGAGATTAAAAATGATGTAAGGATCAAAATAGATTGTCTGATAATTTTTTTCGCATTGGCCTGTGAAAATTCTTGAAATTTCATTCTTTCTTATATTTTAAATGAATTTTCGTAAAATAAGTTTCTCAACTGCTACTATACAAGTATTGGTCAGCAATAACCTGAATGGTTATTTTCAAGGTCAAAGATTACCAAAAAACTACCAACGTATTATTGCAAGAGATATTCTGAATTGTTTATTATCTCTGTGAAAATGTCCATATAGTATATAAAAATTCTTATACATTTTTCTATCTGTTGAATTGTAAATATTTAAAATCTTTTATACGTACATTTATAAGTGTTAATTTTTATTCTGTATTTCACTTCAGATGACACCCAAGATGGGTTAAATTTGTATGATACTCGTATTTATGAACATTTTTCAAATAAAATTAATTAAAGTTTGTGTAAAATTAATTTCTGTAACCTTTTCATCTTTTTTTTATATTAGTTGGATATATTAATATTAGCCTTCTACGTATTTAATTTCAAAAAATTATATTTAATAATTATAACTTCAGGAATTTAATTAAATTAATGTCATATAAGTACCACTTATATCAAATGACATATAAAATAAACATTCATTATAAGACATCCAAATGATATAACAAAATCCAATGAATCAAAATTGTTAACCAAAATCCTATTAATTAAATATTTTGAGTAGACAAAATTTTGTTTCTGCTGATCAATCTTATGAAAACAAATATCCTTCAAAAATGTTCAACATAATCTCAAGAATTTCATCATTGAACCATCTTACTTAGAATATTCAATATAATTGGATATCTGTGAAAATGTCCATAAGCATATAAAAATTCTCATACATTTTTCTATCTGTTGAATTGTAAAATATTTAAAATCTTTTATACGTACATTTATAAGTGTTAATTTTCATTCTGTATTTCACTTCAGATGACACCCCAGATGGGTTAAATCTGTATGATACTCGTATTTATGAACATTTTTCAAATAAAAATCAATTAAAGTTTGTGTAAAATTAATTTCTCTAACCTATTCATCTTTTTTATATTAGTTGAATATTTTAATATTAGCCTTCTACGTATTTAATTTCAAAAAATTATATTCAATAATTATAACTTCAGGAATTAAATTAAATTAATGTCATATAAGTACCACTTATATCAAACTACATATAAAATAAACATTCATTATAAAACATCCAAATGATATAACAAAATCCAATGAATTAAAATTGTTTACCAAAATCCTATAAATTAAATATTTTGAGTAGACAAAATTTTGTTTTTGCTGATCAATCTTATGAAAACAAATATCCTTCAGAAATGTTCAACATAATCTCAAGAATTTCATCATAAAACTATCTTACTTAGAATATTCAATATTATTGGATATCTGTGAAAATGTCCATAAGCATATAAAAATTCTCATACATTTTTCTATCTGTTGAATTGTAAATATTTAAAATCTTTTTACGTACATTTATAAGTGTTAATTTTCATTCTGTATTTCACTTCAGATGACACCCCAGATGGGTTAAATTTGTATGATACTCGTATTTATGAACATTTTTCAAAAAAAATTAATTGATATTTTGTGTAAAATTAATTTCTGTAACCTATTCATCTTTTTTTATATTATTTGAATATTTTAGTATTAGCCTTCTACGTATTTAATTTCAAAAAATTATATTTGATAATTATAACTTCAAGAATTAAATTGAATTAATGTCATATAAGTACCACTTATATCAAACGACATATAAAATAAACATTTATTATAAGACATCCAAATAAAACTATCTTACTTAGAATATTCAATATTATTGAATATCTAACTAAGTTACTTTATATAAAAACTCAAGATGTGTAAAAACATTAGTAGTTTACCCTTGATCTAAAAGATTGAAAGACAATTTAATATATAATTATTTGGTTTCCTCACGAAACAAAGTCTCTCTTAAAACTTGGTTTTCAGTAATGTTTTGACATATCTTGAGATTTTATAGAAAGTAACTTAGATATCCAATAATATTGAATATTCTAAGTAAGGTAGTTTTATGTTGTAATTCTTAAGATTATGCTAAACATTTTTGAAAGAGATCTGTTTTTATAAGAGGGATGAACAACAACAAAATTTTGTCTACTCAAAATATTTAATTTATAAGAATCTGGTTAACAATTTTCATTTAATAGATTTAGTTGTATCATTTGGGTGTTTTATAATGAATGTTTATTTTATATGTCGTTAGATATAAGTAATACTTCTATGACATTAATTTAATTCCTGAAGTTATAGTTATTAAATATAATTTTTTGAAACTAAATATGTAGAAGTCTAACATTAAAATATTTGAATGAAAGTGAAATATGACGAAAATGCTACTAATTGCTCTCCATATTTAAAATGACACCAACCGATAACTACTGCGTACAATTAATTGAACTTTTTCGCACGCAAGCCTTGCAATATCAACTCTGAAAACATATAATGGTTATGCGGCTTAAGTGTCAAACTTGGTCCAAAAAAATACAACCCTCTGTCGGGAAAAAACGAAATTACTTCCTCAATAACCTTACTGGTTTTTATCAATATCAAAATGACACCTAATTGGAAAACCCTTTATTTCCCAGTTTTGTTCAAGCGTAAATAGACCCATTTCGTTAATGGCAAATATTAAACTAATCTTTGAATATCGAAACAAATTTAATCTGTTAGTCTTCTACAATTTTAATTTCAAAAAATTTTTTTGAAGAAACTTTAAGAATTAAATTAATGTCTTTATAAGCACTGCTCATATTTAAAAGACGTATAAAATCGAAATTCATCATATATACGTCTATTAAATATGAGCAGTGCTTATAAAGACATTAATTTAATCCTTAAAGTTTCTTCAAAAAAATTTTTTGAAATTAAAATTGTAGGAAACTAACAGATTAAATCTGTTTTGATATTCAAATTTTGTAATAAGCCTTCCATCAAGTAAAAAACCGTTCTCTATTATTTTATTTAACCAATCTGTTGTTTGAAGAAACCTTCAAAATAATTTTCAATTCATACTTGTTTATCATTATTATAATTTGTATTTTCCCACAATTGCGTGGCAGTTTTTAGATCTTTTGAGCCCAGAAACTTGTGCAATGTCAAATTCAGGTTTTCCCTTAATGTGTAAATTTGAGAATCACTGCAATATCGAACGTTCCCAAAATACGCGTATTAAATGGGGATTTTCCAATACAATCGATCTCAAACGTTCAGATTTTCTATCGGCTGATACGATCTGATTACGGATTTTCTGAATTGAAACGATTCTCCAGCCAGATGTTTGGTCGTAATTAAACAATGATAAAATAGTTGATAAATAGATTCAATAAATATAAATTGTTATCATTCGTTTGTGTCAAAGTGTGAACGGAGACATAGGTGGTCCGATGCAAAATGTGGAGGTTTTTATCCTGTTTCTTACTTTTGCACAGTTTCTCTTCGGCTCAGTTGAGTTTTCAAGATTTTCTTAAAAAGGACCTTGAAGATGGCGAGTCCCAACAGTGTGGAGCACTTTATAAGAGACTGGGCACACTACTCGAAGCAAAAAGTGAGTTTTTTGGAATTGTTAAGAAACTGCAAACTTCACAAACGGGTTTGAAATTTCTTCCTCTATTCTTATTAGAATAGTTCCTTTGTTGGATAAAGAAATTTCTTTCTCTATTCTTCTTTAGAACTAGAATAGTTCTTTGGTTCGATTAATAGAGAGTTATTCAATTTAGCTGAGAAAATTTCGAACCGTTTGGCAATTTTAAAAAAATTTTCTCTTTCTTTAAAACCACCAGTTTTAATTTAAGATAATTTGGATTAAACGTAACTCTGCAAATTATGCAGAAATATTCATTATTTTTATCAAAAATCACACTAAAATAGTCACCTTTTTTGCATCATTTTGTCAGTGTTTCATCTTCCAATTTCCAGTAACTTTAATAATATAAAATAAAATAAGAAGGAACGGTTTTTTACTTGATAGAAGGATTATTACAAAATTTGAATATCAAAACAGATTTAATCCGTTGTCTTCTACAATTTTAATTTCAAAAAATCTTTTTGAAGAAACTTTAAGAATTAAATTAATATCTTTATAAGCACTGCTCATATTTAATAGACGTATAAAATCAAAATTCATCATACAATATCAAATGGAATTAAGAAAAACCAACGAATATAAATTGTCAATTGAAATTAAAATATAAATAGGCAAACATTTTATGTTTCGTTCCAGGCATGCAT
The DNA here is from genome assembly GCA_034642435.1 of Megalocaria dilatata. Lineage (NCBI taxonomy): Eukaryota > Metazoa > Arthropoda > Insecta > Coleoptera > Coccinellidae > Megalocaria > Megalocaria dilatata. The sequence continues at coordinate 42,162,335 of CM067862.1, read as the reverse complement.
ACTGAACTCTTCAGACAAACGTACGAAGCCCTGATTGTTACAAAATGTATTGTTTTCTGATCCTATATTAATGAAAAATAACTTTTTCTCAAAAATATGAAACATAATTTCAAGAACTTCTCAAAAACTAATTTATTTGAAATATTCACCATATTTAAATAAATTACTTCAAAAAATCTCAAAACATGTAGCACATCCTCAAGAAATAATTAAAATTACGATAAGATCAGTTCAACTTTATACATAAAAAATAATAAAATCAATTAAACAATGTATAGACTTACCGAGTGCAATCTTCAAAAATATATGATCTTCAAAAACATGCGAATAGATACAATTATATCCAAGGTACTCTATGTTCCATGTTCACAAAAAATCATACAAAGCTTATAAGGCACTTGGTCTTAGTTAAAACCATTCAACACTGTATAATGAATTTTTTTATTTAAAAAACCTAATATAATTATATATTATATATGAAATAAAATAAGAAGCAACGGTTTTTTACTTGATAGAAGGATTATTACAAAATTTGAATATCAAAACAGATTTAATCTGTTGTCTTCTACAGTTTCAATTTCACAAAATTTTTTTGAGGAAACTTTAAGAATTAAATTAATGTTTTTATAAGCACTGCTCATATTTAATAGACGTATAAAATCAAAATTCATCTTACAATATCAAATGGAATTAAGAAAAACCAACGAATATAAATTGTCAATTGAAATTAAAATATAAATAAGCAAACATTTTTTGTTTCGTTCCAGGCATGCGTACTGAACTCTTCAGACAAACGTACGAAGCCCTGTTTGTTACAAAATGTATTGTTTTCTGATCCTATATTAATGAAAAATAACTCTTTCTCAAAAATATAAAACATTATTTCAAGAATCTTATACGTCTATTAAATATGAGGAGTGCTTATAAAGACATTAATTTAATTCTTAAAGTTTCTTCAAAAGAATTTTTTAAAATTAAAATTGTAGAAGACAACAGATTGAATCTGTTTTGGTATTCAAATTTTTTAATAATATAGACCGTCTTGAAAGTATCCAGAAAAAACAAAGCTCAATTGTAATTATTTAGTATATAATTCTAATTTTTCTAATTCTTGAATTAGAAAATTATAACAAAATATTCATCTTATGTACTTATACAACCTTCATGTAATTATAAACACTTGACTAAACGTCGAGGTACACCCGAAACTAAATTATCTCCACAATTTTCGATGATGGTAGTCCAGGACTGTAAAACTGACTGAATTAAATCTTCTTTGTTTCCTGGCGTCGCTCGTTCAACTTCAGTCTTCATTAGTCCCCATATTTTTTCAATGGGACTAAGATCTGGTGAAGCTGCTGGCCATGAAATGGTTGTCGCTTAGTGTTTTTGCATCCAAGCTTGAGTATAGGCCGAAGTATGGCATCTTGCATTATTCTGCTGAAAACCATCCATTTGGATATAAAGCATGCGCCGTTTCAAGGAGGAAATCATTTAGAATGGCCACAATACTTTTCATTATCAATAGTACCATCAACTATATAGAGAGACGTAGCACCAAGCTGAGATATTGGGGTGTTTTGATAGGATTTTTAAGTAATTTCCACAGAGTTGGAAACTTTCATCATATATAAAGACATTATTATAATTATCTTCTTGAAAAAATTCTATCCTTCGTTCCTTTTGTAAAGGTGTCAATACAGGGATTTTTTTGGTTTCCTTGATATATAGCCCTGGCTTTTCAGTGATGTAATATCGTGGGTAAAATAATATAAGTATGTTTAACTCAGACTTTAATAATAAAATAACAATGTACACAACTCGAGTTACAACAGAGAAAGAGAAAGAGTTTTTAGGTTACCAAGCGTACCTAACTTAAACCATAGAATGCAATTAACATAGAAAGTATTTTCTTCATTTATGTTACAATTACTACTTTTATTTATATACATGATATTACACTCCTCCGTCACTAAATCTTTTAGGAGGTCTTATATTTGTTCTTAAACGGTTTTTTATATGAGGGGATAACAAGGCACTTCCATTTGTTTGTGCACTGTCTCCCTCCACTAAAACTGACTCTTCATTATTAGACGGTAATTCATTTTCAACAGATTCCGGAATTCCATTGTGATCCTGAAAATCTGGTGGTTTAACTTCCTGACTAGGAACAATTTCCTTTGGTTCATTGTTATTACTTCTAGAGTCTTTTATAGAAACATATTCTTTCACATTAATATTACAAATAACATCATAAAAACTTCCTACTTTCCTCATTTGATCCATATGCCTCCTCCAAATTAATTTTTCCTTCAATGTTTTACAATTATAATTTTGAGTACCGAGAATCTGTACAATTACAGCCTTTTCCCAAGTGATTTTATTTGGTGTTCGATAGTCTTTAATATAAACAACCTCACCTTCGAAAACCTTTTCTATACAAATATTCTACTTGTTTTTTTTCTAGTTGCGACACTATTTCATAAATTGTATACCTGCTGACAATGAACAATATTTGTCAAATAGTGTTGCCATGCTACTTTGGCCATAGCAGACTATCTGCATGTTACAACAAAGAAGTATATTAAAATTATGCAAAATAATAAATTCTGGAACCTTTCTAGTCAGACTATATATTAAAACCCCAAATAGAACTAAAAACTGATTGTCCAACGCCTAACATTTCTCCTTAACTCTCGCTTTTATCAATTAGAATACCTGATATACTCTATACAGATGTTTAATTGAATCTTTGTTCGTTTGATGAAAATCCATATTGAATAATATTAAAGTTTTGTTCCTAAAACATCGCCCTGTGGTACTCCGCACTATGTCAGCATGAGTGAAACACATTCTTAATTTTGACAGTCGGTATGGTTACTTATTTTTAAAGAAGCAATTGTATTATTCATTGTTTTCATATCTGATTTCAGTCATATATTTTCAGTGTTTGATGCTAGTTCCAAGCTGATCACGAATGGTATCTTAGAAGGCAATTTTGTCGATCTTGGTAACTTCGATGAATGCCTTTCTATAGCAGATGAAACCGAAGATATCTACGGCAAATATTGTCTTGCCACTGTAGATTTAAAGAAACTCATCAAGATGCTGAAGTCGTTCGAACCAAGCACATCACTGTTACTTCAGCAAACTCAAACTGTGAGAACCTACTGAAAAAAATCCTGAACAGTCGATTAACATTTATCCAATTTCAGAAAATAGAAAACTTTGCAAAAGGAAAAGACTTGATGCCTGCGATTACCCCTGTATTGGAATTGTCCGCCTATTTTGCCAAATTTGGTATCTGCATACCAGACAAATGCAACCTGAAAGAAGTAGGATTGTTGGAATTCAATGAAGCAAAATGTTACACTAATTCCAGTAACAGTGACATGGATTGGTTCTCATTCTTTGCTTTGTAAGTAGAATTCACTTTGACGAGGAACACCGAACTAAAGAACTTTTTTAGGATGATAGTATACGCTTTTATCTTGATAGCAATCCTATCCACCTTTTATGACGTCATCAACGAAAACTTATCGATCAGTGAGTACTTGATCTTTTGTGTTGATATAAAAAATTTGAATATATTTCTTTTAATTTTAGAACCGAAACATCAGATTCTTGTAGCTTTTTCTATGTATACCAATGGGAAAAAGCTCCTTTCGAATAATTCATCTTCAGATCAACTCAGCTGTTTGCATGGTATTAAAGTGTTCAGTATGATGTGGGTGGTATTGGGACATTCTTACTTGAACATTTTGTCAGCACCAATTGACAACATATTCTACATTAATAACGTAAGTCTTTTTGGGAAATGAGGAAATATGATTATTGAACTCCGATAATTTGTCATGGCTGTTCGCTCATTTTCTGTTAAATTGTTTTTAATTATTCTTTACTGTTGAAACAGAAGCCTTCCGTTACAGGTTTCTTAATTGTCTGTCGTTTGAAATCCCCTTCTGGGACAATGAACTCTTCAATTGCGTTTTTCTCAAGAATGGGTAAAATTATCGTATTCAAACAGTACCAATATTACGTTAAATGATTTTTACATTGTATTCTCTAATCAAAATCACTATCAAGTTTCGTCAAAAAATGCTACCACTTAATTCATCAGGAATGATTCACGTGGCGCCCCCTATAACAAAGAGTGAAATAATACATAAAATAAACTTTGAATATCAAAATATTAGGAGTACAAATAAGTTTCCGCCGTTTTTTAACACAAATGAAATATTTATTATAGAAGAAATGATTTTAAACGATGTGAGACTGCTTGTTGAGTGACTTCTAATGTTAGAGCAAGTTCTTTTTGTGTTTGAGATTAATCTTCCTCCAATTCTGCATTCTCGTAAATTTTTGGCCTTCCACTGCGATCTTTGTCTTCTATGTCGAAATCACCGTTTTTAAACTTTTGAAACTACTCTCGACACGTTCTCTCACTCAAAACACCCTCACCATATGCTTCTACGAGCAATTGATGCGCCTCAGCAGCAGATTTCTTTACATTAAAGAAGTAAACTAATATTTCCCGCAAATGACGCTCACTCTGCTCAAATTTTGACATTTTCAACTTATAAAAATTATATTTTACCAATATAAAATCAATGATATTAATAGGTTATGTTGTTCTTGAATGACCAAACTATTTTTTAAGCCGGTTATCATCTGCGAAAGCTAACCGAAACTCCGTGCCGCGCCATCTACAATAAAACGGCGGAAACTTATTTGTACTCCTAATATAAATATAATCTGTAAGTCGACTACAATTTTAATTTCGAAAAATGTTATTCAAAAACTTTAAAAATCAAATTAATGTCTTATAAGCACTGCTTATATTAAATATACGTATAAAATCAAAACTCATTATACAATATCAAATGGAATAAAAAAAACCCAACAAATATGAATTGTCATTTAAAATTAATGAATAAATAAATATTTGAATGTTTCGTTCCGAGCATGCGCACCTGAACTCGTCAGACAAGCAAGGTGTACAGCTCTGCCTGTGATAAAATGTTTTGTTTCTGATCTTACATTTATAAAAACTTAATCTTTTTCAAAAATAATTTTAAGAACTTCTCCAAAACTGATTTATTTGAAATATTTTATATATTCAAATATTTCAATAAGTTACTTCAACCTGAAAAACAGAAAACTTCCTGAAAATTAGTACAAAAAATAATTGTAACAAATGTCTAACATATACTGTGAAACAAAGACAATAATCATGTATTGAATCTGAATTCACAATTTCTTCATATACCTAATATATTCTAACGTGAAGGGATCTTAAAAACAGAAAACTTCACGAAATGAATACTTGTCTATTTTAAAAATCCAGTTAAATTTAAAAATATATATACAATTACAAATCTCGTCAAAAGATAAAGTTTACAAAATTATGTTATGTATAAGACGATTTTTCGGTCAGAAAGGTATCTCTGACCGTTATCAAGTGTCAACTGAGAATGGTAGTGGCTACGCGTCTTTATATATCCCTAGTTTGATGATGATGGAGGGGGTGGGGGTATTCTCACGTTCTGCATTCGATCGAGTAGGGGGAGCCATATGGGAGGGACTTCTACGCTTGGGTGGCTGTAGACATTTCGATTTTGTTTGATGAAGACTGCATCTTTGAACTTCCGCTTTCTCCAGTGCTGTTGCCGGTGGATAATCTTCGCTTGATTCCATTGGATATTATGACGCTTGTTCCAGGTATGCTCTGCTATTCCTGATTTGGTCGTTTCTCCTCTGATTGTATGATTTTTGTGTTCTTTGACCCTGACCTCCAAGGGTAGTTTCGTTTCTCTTATATAGGTCGGTCCGCATTCACAAGGTATCGAGTAGATGCAGTTCTTGTTGTCTATTGATTCTTCCGGCTTGGTTTTTAGTAGGTATTATCTGATTTGAACGCCGTCTGGATTTGGTAGTCATGACGTCGTTCAAATCAGATAATACCTTAAGACGTTTTCTCACAAAAACTAAGCCAGAAGAATCAATAGACAACAAGAACTGCATATTGTTGCCCAAAAATCATCTTACTATTTTAACAAATGAGTTTCATGCTCTGAGGTCCTGCCTGGTAAGCTTCTCTGTAAAATTAACATCGTTCAGTAATTTCCTGATTTGCCTTCCTTTAATTTGGCATCACTTAACTTGGCAAGAACTTGTTTTAAGTAGTTGAATCCATCACCATCGTTATTCATCATAGCCTTCACAAAGTTTTTCATCAACTCAAGTTTAATGTAAAGAGAAGGCAGGACATTTTTGGAATCTACAAGAGGTCTGAACTAAACATTTTGAGATTCCGGTTGAAATGCTCTTCTTTCTGGCCAAACTTTCGTTATATAATGCTGATTTACTGCACGACTGTCCCATAAACAAAGAAAGCAGCAATATTTTGTAAATCTTCCCTTGAGTCCCACTAAAATTCCTATAACTTTCAAGTCCCCACATATCTGCCATTTATACGTGTTGTAGTTTATTTTATTGAAAAAAAAGATGCGCATATTTTCATAACTTTCTTTCATCGTTACTGAATGAGCCACTGGTATAGAGGGTTTTAAATTTCCATTATGCAATAATACAGCTTTTAAACTGTATTTAGACGAATTTATGAATAAACGCCACTCAGAGAGGGAATGCTCAATATCAAGTTCCTGCTTTAAACCATCAATATCAGTACAAGCATACAACGAATTTTCCATACTGTAGAATGGAGAAAATGGAACATTTCTTTTTCTGAAATTCGTAATTTTAATTTCGTTGCCTAATAAGTTCTATTCCTTAAGACGGGAACCAGGAAGTTCTGACTGTTGATTTGATAACCCCAAATCACGTACTAAATCATTTAACTCACTTCATTTAGCTATTGAAAAGTGGTAGGTATTAGGACTTTAGTAATATTCTTCAAATTATTAGAAGGGCATTGCCATAAAAAAATAAAGATCTGCTTTGTGTTACAAAAATCTTGTCGACCAGTGCAGATTTATCCTTTATGCATTGATAATTCTATATGTCTATAAAAAGAAATAGTGTTTATAAGATTCAAGAAATTCAATTGAATTTCAAAAAATTTCCAAGAGATTTTCCAAATTAAATTTGAAGAGGTTCAAAAATCAACTTTATAATCATTATTTGAAAAGCTTGGAAAATTCCATAGCCGAATTTCCTATATCTTTTATCCAATGATGATCAAATCAGAAAATGCATTCCGCTTTATTTGCAAATCATCCTAATGTTTAACTATTAGATTTCATTCAATGCTCGGTCGAAATAGTTGAGTGGTTCTCTGGAGAACAAAGGTTTCTTTTCAATTGTTCAAATTATAATACAATGGCGCTTATCTTAGTAGGTGACGATTCTTTTCACTACGGAAATGACACTAGTACGTGTGAAATGATCTAGAATAATTTTTCAGAACATTGTGTCTACTAAAAATACGACAGAAATTCGAAGATTGCCTTGATGATTTTTGAAGAATAATCTTTTTAAACTTTTCAATATATCCTGCTCAAAAACTGAAGTGAATAATTTGCGTATATATAATTATATATAAACGGAAATAATAAAGTGATTTCGTATATGAACTGATGTATAATCCGTCTATAGAGTATCCGGAAAAAACAAAGATCAGTTGTAATTATTCAGTATATATTTTTAGTTCTTGAATTAGAAAATCATCTTAGTCATCTTATTCACTTATACAACCTTCATTTAACTGTAAACACTTGACTAAACGTCGAGGTACACCCGAAACTAGATCACTCCATTAGTCTAGTCAACAAGTGCCTTTTGGGTCAACTTTTTTCAGCAGTCTCCGAAAATTATGATCAAGGTGTCATTCGATTTGAAATGGCATCTAGATGATTTTTAAAAAAAATGAAGTCTCAAAAACTAATGAAGATTTTTGAAATGAAAAAAAAAGATTCAAAAAAGGAGGAAATTTCCTAAAAAAAAGTGTCAACTCTCGGAATTGTAGTTCCAATATTAATAATTTTCCCAGAGGGATGAAAATACGGCCGAAAACGGGTACTCTGGCTTTCGTAAGCCACGCCTACTTTGGACACTTTATTAATAAAAATTATTTTAACACATTGAATATGGAATTTAATGAATGGAAAAATTCAGTGGCATACTGGATAGATGAATGAACAATAATCCGCCAAAAAAAAATTTTTATCTCAATTTTTCAATCAGTTATGCAATAGTTAATTAATAATTTTTTTTTGTTTGGACATGAAGATTGCAAGTGTGATAATTGTTAAACTATTAATTTGAGATTTTTTCTTCTCTTGGAGCAATTTTTGAAAGACTTCAGAATGGATCCCCGTTGGAAAAATTGAAAAAGGTTTATTTTTCAGTTTTTTATTAACAATTTTCGTTGTTGCAAAATTAAAAACTTAGATTAATTATCGAAAAATTTTTTTTTTCAAAATATTATTAATGGTCCGTTTTTATATTGTAGGAAGCATTGGTGAACTGTTGTAATGTCTAGAGTGGGTCAGATAGGCGGTGTAATTGCATGACATTGCAAACCAGACATGTTCAACCCAATTTTGGTCATAATTTTAAAATTAGTTTATGCCTCCTCTCAATGTTCGTAACAAATCTTTTTTTTCAGTGGTTTGATGAGCTTTCCAGTATGCTAATATTATCAGCAACACTTTCTGTAGACACTTTCTTCACCATTGGAGGGCTTTTAACAGTATACACCTTCATGAGATCACCAGCAATAAAAACCAAAGAAGAATTCAAGAGAATACCTTTATTGTATTTACACAGATATTTGAGGTAAAGTTTATCTTGAAAAAAACTTAGCTTATGCCCGAAGGTAAAGATGATTTTGTTTTTTTAGACTTACGCCAGCTTATGCTATGATGGTGCTGATCTATGCTTCAGGCCTAGTTAAATACTTTGGTGATGGTCCAAAATGGTATACTCTGGATTCTGTTATCGAGGATTGTAAGGAAAATTGGTGGGAGGCTCTACTTTATGTACAGAACTACAAGAAATATTCGAAGATGGTGAGACTTTTCTAATAAAAAAAGTTGTTAATGACGTGAAAACCTGAAATTTTTGTTAGAGACTACAGTTTTTCGACATCTTGTGAAGAGTTTTCCAGTAGGAGGTTTCATTTTGAATAGGCAGCTGTCATCTTTTGACATCTGACAAGTTAAAACTACGCCATTACTAAACATATAACTTAAAAAATATGAAAGAGACAGTGTTTCAATTTCCACAAAAATATTTATAATACAAAAATTGCTTAAGTGTTAAGTACGTGACAAAATAATGGAAGTACAAGTCATAAAAACTTAAGGTGTTTATTGGAGTTTGCCGCTAAAAAATGCCATTAAGGAAAGATATTCAGTAATGAAGATTTTTCAATATCTGTTCGCTCATTCAAAGGATCACCGGGATGAATCTAGGATCTTAGTCAAGACAAGCGCCCCCAACGCGTCAAGCTACAATGTCATGGGGGCGCCTGGTAGGAGACAGTATCGCGGCTCAAAAATTTGAGAGATTGGACTGGTCTAGGTTCGAAAGCATTTCTGAGGGTCACGCAAGATCGAGAACGATTTGCCGAAATTACAGCCAACCTTCTATAAGAAAATGGCACTTCAACCCTTTCACGTCGACTTTTTTCTTCATAATATTTAACACTTTTTTTATTGAATGATCAAATGATAACCCAAATAACTCAAAACAAAGTTTGTTCAATTTTTAGAATGTAACATTTTGAAAAAAATTGCACGGGACATATATGTTCCTCTAGGTTATAATAATGGCACGTATATGTCCCATCAGGTATATTATCATCAAATTATCAGAAAATGCTGTAACTATGTATGATAAATTGAAAAACAATCAATATACAAACCAATGTTGCATTGGGAGCAGGTTATTCGTGTTCTTTCTTCCTTTTTCATTTTGTGACATCTGTGACATCTTCGACGAGTTCTACCTTCTATTGGCAAGTGATCTCCTACATTTTTCAGAGACGTCGCAGACTTTGATGGTCTACCATACATTCACGGTAGCATGTTCTCTACCGTGACTGATAAGTTGCTCTGCAAGTGGCACAATGAATTGAAGTACTGGGATTTTTTGTGGTGGATCTCTTGAAAAGATATCCAAGAGTTAACTACTGCTGTAAGCAAAAGCTTATAAAATACCTTTTTCCACCATTTATTTGACTTTCTATCTATATCGTGAAGACCTGCCAGTTGATCAGCAAGGTCAACCCTTCCCATACATTTATTGTAGAACAGGACGGATTCTGGGCAAGATACTCGATTTAGATCCATCTTTATTTTTTCTTTCGACGATACCAACTTCTGGTTTGTGCCAGTTGCTTATCACAAGAACTTCCTTGGTATCCTTCCATTTCACTGCCAATAAACCTGCATTACTGCAAAATGTCTCTAGGTCACCTCGAGTACAAAGTTTCTTAGAAAATGTTGGTAGGTGTTTTCTATTGAACATGCAAGTACCTACTGCAGCATATTGAATCTTATTCATAAGGTTCAAGAGGTAAAAAACCTATCGAAACATCGAAATTTGGATTCTGAATGCTTTCTCAAGGTTAAGTTAGCACCCTTTCCCCTAATATCCCTTCCAGCTGTTCTATTTCTTTTCTAGAGTAAATATTCAAGTCATGAACGTACCCTGTCAGCCCATCACATCTCTGCCAAATTTTTATGCCACTTTTGATTGGTTTCAGTGGTAAATATTGTTTCATGGCGGATCTTCCCTTGAATTTCACCATTGATTCATCGATAGATTAATATAAACTATCTGATCGCCCTTTCAGAAATGTTTGTTTCAGACAAGCAATTATGGCATCAAAGTAGTAAGTTTTGCTGGAATCTGCGTAGTTCGTTGGGTCGTTGAAATATAATTTGGACAAAAGTAATAGAAATATATCCCTTGAAATGGCCGCTTTGATCGCTTCGTTACCCATAGATTTATTTGCAGACCAGAGCATTTGCATATTGGGAACGCGATTGTAACTCATGACGAGAAGAATACCAAGAACAATCATGATTTCTGATGGACCGGTAATTCGAAGTTCTTGGTAGGCTTCTCGAGCATTTTTAGGCGATCATTAGTACTGAGCTATCCCGTACTATACGGAGTACTCTAAAAGATCCGGGATGTTACGGAGTACTCTAAGATCTGGGGGGTTTACGGAGTACTCTAAAAGATCTTCGGGGTTTACGGAGTACTCTAAAAGATCTAGGGGTTCACGAAGTAATCTAAAGAGCGCTAACCTTTTTATCGTGATCGTCTAGTGGCGGGCGAATAGGACGTTACGTTGTGTAGGCAACCCAAATTACACCTAAACGAGAGCAAGGAAACAGTGACGGGAGGTTCAAATATTCGAAACACAGTAATACCAGAATAATAGATTTTTATTAATAATGTTCAAAAGCAACAACCCTCAATAAATGGAAACACATTCATCAGCCTGTGGTTAAATCTACTCTACGCAGTGGTTCGCAAAGCGCCCCAGTGAAACCATTAGCGCCCTGGGTCTAAATGACTTATTACTACATATTGTTAGGTCGGTACTCGCTCAAATCAGATATCATTCTTATGCAGCGGAAAGGGTAAAATTATGCAAGAAAGGAGATACAGCCAGCCTGCACCTTCAACTGCACTTCCGGTGCTGAACCTCCCGTTACAAGGGGTAAGTTTAACGGACAGTAAGGTAAGGGTAACTGTGCTATGCCCAGGAGATCTCCTTGAAGAGGGATCTAACATAATTCAAATCGAACGGAAAAGTCACTATCAAAATGGACTATATCTGGCCTCCTCGGGGTGACAAAGGCCCAGGAAGGCTTAACTCTTACTGAAGAACGAACCGAACACTATCAGAAGGGTCACGCAACCCTGGAGATTTCACAATACCTCGGAACAATTATCTAGCAATCACTCACACATTCTCACAGTAGCGTTGGATATCTGGAGTTATTTACTTTCTCTATACGATATGTTGTCCTCTACCAGGACTACCCAGCAATTTACCCTAAAGAACGCCACTGGTTCACATGGAATACAATCTCTCAAAGTAAGCGGGCACATGCATATGACAGGTAACACAAACTGACTAGGACATAATACATAGATACAGTACCCCATCACCTAGGCGTGTTAATGGACGTTACAATAAGAACAAACAAAGAAATGGGTATCCAGGGGATCACATAAGGGTACATACAAATCAGTTTCATATCAAGCACCGCAATCAGTAAGAAAAGATAATACAAATCCCTATTAGCAAGTATTACGCAGGTAAAGAACCACTATTTACAAATACAGCAAAAAGCAATCAGGCACCGAGAGAAAGTATACAATACAAACAGAAAACTTGTGAGGGTCGCTTTAGTTATGTACAAAGGCAATGCAATTTAGTTAAAACATTCCGGTTGGATTAAATAACAGCGAAACATAAATACAAGAATGGGAAGCGAAGTACAATGAACGAGCGTGCAGTCATTAATTTCATGTTAACACAAAGGTGGTATTTAAAAATGTAAAGCATGCAATTAATCGGAAGCATTTAAAAAAAGTTTACTTACTAAGAGTTACCAAGGGGCACTGTTATAAATACTATTACCTCCAGTAGACTACTAAGTTGCTCAGGAGGTTTATTTACAAGAACCATCCTCTCGAATGAACTCAAATAGAATAGGGACGCTATAAGGACATTGTTCTCCTTTGTTATTGTCACTAATCACTTACTTGTCAAGTTACCGCAACACAAAGTATTTTGACACAGAAATAACGCGGGTAAATACAATGACATAATGGTGGAATTTATATAATCTATGAGGGACTCTGTGACTCGTATGATCCTTAGAGGATCCGGATCTCTTCAAAAGGTTCCTCATCATCTTCAGACTCGTCCCAAAAATTACCCGCAATCGGTTGTATTTCTCTCTCATTTAGTTTCCTCTTCAGCGATCAACAAAACTTATTCGGGCTTGGTTGAGTTTAGAACTGTTGGAACGATTGGAAGAACTTTCTGTTACTATATCTCATACTTCTTATTAATAAATATTATAATAAATTTATATATTTTCAGTGTGTGATCCAATCTTGGTACCTTTCTGCAGACTTCCAACTGTTCATCATCACTCCATTCTTGTTGATACCTCTAAGAAAATGGGCGAAATACGTTATACCGTCTTTATATATGATATCATTGGTAGGAATAGTTATACCCTTCATTATTGGATACACGAGTAAATCGTCTGGCATAGGTTTCGGGTAAGAAACAAATAAATAAAATAGGGAATTTCGGCTGAAAATCTGTTATATTTATAGCTCAGCAACAACTGATTTCACGGATAATTACTACTTTGCCACTCATGCAAGATTTGCCCCTTATTTTATTGGCATGATAGCTGGTTACTACATCTATAAGGCTAAAAAGGGGACAAAAACAGTCAAAATACAAAAGGTGAGAGTTGTTATACCTTCCATTTGCTTACCAAACAGTATTTCGTTAATATGGAGTTCTTCAAGGGTCTCTTCAGTAGACCCATAATAAAAACGATGTTGATATATTATGTTTCAGGGTTTAGTTTTTGTATTATGGTTGGTAGTACTAACGGGCATCATTGGATGTATTTTTGATGGATTCAGCTTGGTGAAACATTCAAATAATGCATGGGCTGATGGTACATACATGGGATTTAATAGACCTGCATGGTCAATGTCTATTTCACTTCTCATATTCTTATGTTCGACAGGTTATGGAGGTGAGCTATAGTTTTATTCAACAATAACATAGGGACTGTTAGAAGCGAATGAATTCTCGCTGTTTTAATCCAAAGTGAATGCTTATTTAACCAAGTTTTAGTTCAATTTAAATGAGCGCAGGCATGACCTACAAATGTCTGACAGTAGTCTCAAATACTGTTTTTTTAGAGTAATAGAACTTTCGATAGGGATAACTGTGATTTGAAAGAAGGTAGTAGCCATGTTGTTTTGACATTTCTGTTCAGTAAGCATTGACAAATTATTATGGAAAGACTCTCGCCGCAACAACGTTTACAGATTGTTGAAGTTTATTTTCAAAATCAGTGCTCTATTCGCCAAACTTATAGAGCACTTCGTGAAATTTATGGTTCAGTAAATCGTCCATCAGGGCAGCTGATTCGTCGAACTATCGATAGATTTCGGACAGCATTTTCTTTACTCGATGCAAAAACAGCAAGACAAAGAACTGTACGTAGAAAATATCGCTGCTGTAAGTCATAGTGTTAATGATGATCCAGATTTGTCTGTTCGTCGACGTTCAAAACAATGTGCATCCACCACATGGAAATTTTTGAGTGAAGATCTTGGTTACATCCATACAAGATCGAAATGATTCAAGAACTAAGCCATTTGACCATCATAAGCGTCGTTTGTTTGCTGATTAGGCCCTAGAACAGCTTGAAGTTGATCCATTTTTTTATCGTAAAATTGTGCTTAGTGATGAAGCTCATTTCTAGTTGAACGGCTATGTAAATAAACAAAATTGCCGTATATGGAGTGGGAACAATCCTCAAGAAGTTCTGCAGGTTCCATTGCATCCTGAAAAATGCACTGTATGGTGTGCTTTACACGCTGGAGGCATCATCGGTCCATATTTATTCAAAAACGATGCTGGAGCTAAAGTTACAGTTAATGGTGCTAGTTACAGATCGATGATCAATGATTATTTGTTTCAAAATTTGAATGGTATCGACCCAGAAGTGTTTTGGTTCCAACAAGATGGTGCTACACCTCATGCTGCTACCGTAACAATTGATTTATTGAAGGAAAGATTTGGCGATAACATTATTTCGAGAAATGGTCCAATTAATTGGCCTCTAAGATCATGCAACATAACCCCACTGGATTTTTTATTTGGGGTCAAGTCATTGGTTTAGGATGATAACTTGTGTTATTGATGAAATAAGGCCTGGAAATCTCGAAAAAGTGGTCCAAAATTGGTCTGGTCGGATGCGGTTCCTCAGAGTTAGTCGTGGTGGACATATGCCGGAAATTATTTTCAAAGCATAAATGTCATAAACATAACGTGAACACTTCTGCATTTTATTCGAATAGCGACAGTGTGTGACAAACTTGGCTGCTGTTTCTATACAGAACAGATACGTATCTTAAATTAATGGAGTATGCGGTTCGCTCTAGGTGAAACATTATAACAATTTTATTTAAAAAAATCTCAGTTTTTTGTTTCACAATATTCAGAATCCTAACACGTATTTCGGTCTTTTAACCATCTTCAAAGGAGTTCAAAAAGTAACTAAACTTAAAATTGAAAAAAGGTTCTTTTATTACACTAAGGACATCTGTGTATTTTTATGGCGCATGGAAATGCACCAGCTTATAATTTATGTAAATATTTGGCCACAAATCTTCCGTCCATAATAAATTGTACTCTCCGTATACTGTCAAAAACTCTTTAGAATTAATCAATATATTTGAACATACTACCTTACCAAACAAATGTAAATTTATCTCATTCGACGTGATGAAGTTAAAATAATGTTAAAAACTATCATCAATAACAGTCATCTATCACAAAATAATAAAGAAAATCTTTTCAAAACTCAAGCAATGTGTTTTGAACATAATTATTTAAATATAAGAAAAACAAATGTTAACTTCCGCTATTTTATTGATTTACACGACAATTGTTTGGTCATACCATGACTTCATCAGGTGAGTATTTAAACTCAGTTTAAATACTCACCTGATGAAATCATGGTATGACGAAACAATTGTCGTGTAAATTAATAAAATAGCGGAAGTTAACATTTGTTTTTCTTATATTGAAGATGAATTTCCGTCAAGTGAAGACCGAGACAATCAAAAATAATTATTTTAAAGTCAAAAATAAATTCTTCAAACAAATCAATGGCTTACCAATGGGAATTCCAATAAGTCCACTTTTAGCTGAATTATTTATGTCTTAAATTATTAAAAATTTTAAATATCAAAACAGATTCATTCTGTTAGCCTCCTATAAATTTTAATTTCAAAAAATCTCATTCAAAAACTTTTATAATTAAATTAATGTCTTATAAGCACTGCTTAAATTCAGAAGACATATAAAATCAAAACTCATTATATAATATCAAATTGAATAAAAAACTCAACAATTATAAATTGTCAATTAAAATTAATAAATAAATATTAGGAGACAAAACCTTGTTTCTGATCTCATATTTATGAAAACCAAATCTTTTTCAAAAATGCAATACATAATTTTAAGAACTTCTCCAAAACTGATTCTTAACATTTTGAAGTAAACGCATTTTTTAAGCTAAAAAACGGATTCAAATAATTTGTACTCCCAGTAATTAAACTGTTTAGTGCATATCTTAATTTGAATTATCCTTACACTATATATTAAAATAGTAAAAGTAAACCACAGATGTGCGTGACGTCACGCAGTGCTAACTTCCAGACGCGCAGGATCCCGACGGGCGAAGCCCGTCGCCTGGATATCGTTGCGGACCGAAGGTCCGCACTTCCCTCTAGACCGGTTTACCGTTCCCGTTCCGGGATGACCCTCCGTTCCCGAGATACAGGCGGATAAAGTTCGGGAATTTTCCCGCGCACTCCAACAAGCCCCGCCCACCGTAACCTCGACCCGTTTCTGTGGTGTACGTATAGGGGCGATCCGCGAAGTCAAGTACGGAGACCGTCCGAAAATTTTCGGACCGTCGGAAAAAACGGATATATCTAGCGACGGGCGAAGCCCGTCGCGAAAATACCCATTCGGACCGAAGGTCCGATAGACCCGCTACCCGTTAAAGCCCCTATATTTCGCGGATTACTTTCCGTCGCTACGATACGAGCGGATGATAATTTCCGGACTTTTCCCGCCCTCACCAAACGGGTACCGCCTTACGCGTATGCCGCGTAGGGATGACCAAACGGGGGTGACCAAAGACGGAATTTCAACGAAAAGTAGATCCCACCTAAAATTATAGAAAATTATTAAAAAAATTGGTTTTTTCGAGGTGGATCGATCGAAAAATATAGATCAATCGACTCTACTCGTTTAAATATTTTAATATTATAAAATAGAAAGGCTTTTTACTTGATAGAAGAAATATAACAAAATTTGAATATTAAAACAAATTGATATATGTTTATCTTCTACAATTTTAATTTCAAAAAAATTTTTATTCAAAAAACTTTTAGAATTAAATTAATGTCTAAAACAAGCACCGCTTACATTCAATAGACGTATATAACCAAAACTCAATATAAATTTTTTATTTCCATCTGACATTATATATTGAGTTTTGATTATATACGTCTATTAAATGTAAGCGGTGCTTGTTTTAGACATTAATTTAATTCTTAAAGTTTTTTGAATAAAATTTTTTTTTAAATTAAAATTGTAGAAGATAAACATATATATATCAATTTGTTTTAATATTCAAATTTTAATATTAGCCTTCTGCATATTTAATTTGAAAAAATTATATTTAATAATTATAATTATTTAAATATTTTAATATTAGCCTTCTACATATTTTATTTCAAAAAATTATATTTAATGATTATAACTTCTGAAAATAAATTAAAATAATGTCATATAAGTACCACTTATATCATATGACATATAAAATAAACATTCATTATAAGACATCCAAATGATATAACAAAATTCAATAAATATAAATTGTTAACCAAAATCCTATAAATTAAATATTTTGAATAGACAAAATTTTTGATAGTTTTATGATGAAACTCTTAAGATTGTGTTAAACATTTTGGAAAGATATTTGTTTTCATAGATTGATCAGCAGAAACAAAATTTTGTCTATTCAAAATATTCAATTTATAGGATTTTGGTTAACAATTTTTATTTACTGGATTTTGTTATACCATTTGGATGTCTTATAATGAATGTTTATTTTATATGTCATTTGATATAAGTGGTACTTATATGTAATATATTATATTATTTTAATTTATTCTCAGAAGTTATAATCATTAAATATAATTTTTTGAAATTAAATATGTAGAAGGCTAATATTGAAATATTTAAATAATTTTATATACCTTCTATCAAGAATTAACCTCTATTTATGTTAATAATTAAAACTTCAGAAAATAAATTAAAATAATGTCATATAAGTACCACTTATATCAAATGACATATAAAATAAACATTCATTATAAGACATCCAAATGGTATAACAAAATCCGATAAATAAAAATTGTTAACCAAAATCCTATAAATTAAATATTTTGAATAGACAAAATTTTGTTTCTGCTGATCGAGCTTATGAAAACAAATATCTTTCAAAAATGTCTAACATAATCTTAAGAACTTCATCATAAAACTATCTTACTTAGAATATTCAATATTATTGGATATCTAACTAAGTTACTTTATATAAAAACTTAAGATATGTAAAAACATTACTGAAAAACAAGTTTTAAGAGAGGCTTTGCTTCGTCAGTATTCAAATAATTCATATTCAATAAATATAACATCAATCAACAACAAATATTTACTCACCTTTCAACCATTAAGAAAAGTTATTTTTTTAATAATGTCATATAAGTATCACTTATATCAAATGATATATAAAATAAAAATTCATTATAAGACATCCTAATGATATAACAAAATCCAATAAATAAAAATTGTTAACCAAAATCCTATAAATTAAATATTTTGAATAGACAGAATTTTGTTTCTGCTGATCAATCTTATGAAAACAAATATCTTTCAAAAAAAAAATTCTAAAGATTATGTTAACCATTTTTGAAAGATATTTGTTTTCATAAGACTGATCAGCAGAAACAAATTTTTGTCTATTCAAAATATTTAATTTATAGAATTTTGGTTAACAATTTTTATTTATTGGACTTTGTTATATCATTTGGATGTCTTATAATGAATGTTTATTTTATATGTCGTTTGATATAAGTGGTACTTATATGAGATTAATTTAATTTAATTCCTGAAGTTATAAGTATTAAATATAATTTTTTTAAAATAAATATGAAGAAGGCTAATATTAAAATATTTAAATAATTTTATATACCTTCTATTAAGAATTAACCTCTATTTATGTTATCTTAATTTGAATGTTTTAATTTTCCTTCTTTTATTTTTAGGGCCCATGCAGTCTTTCCTATCTTTGCCTTTGTTCAACATCGTGGGAAAACTGACCTACTCCATGTATCTCATACACTACATTGTGATTCTGTGCGTGAATGGATCTTTAAGAACGTCACTCCATTTCAGCAATTTTACCGTCATAAAATCTTTCTTCACTCACTTCACGATAACATTAATAATCTCTATATTTTACTGTCTCATATTTGAATCTCCAATGATCACAATAGAAAAGTTATTTTTGCCCAGTGCAAGGAGAAAACAAAATCAAGATCTGCAAAAATAGGTTGTATAAAATTTGTGACTGATTGTATCATATTGTACATATTTAAATTCATTAAGTTTTTCGTTAAGGGTTTTCCAATAGGAGGCTTCAGTTTGATATTAAAAAAAGGGAATTTTAAGGGAAATCAATGGATGTTTATTTCATTGTAAAGATTATTTAAATATTTTAATATTAGCCTTCTACATATTTAATTTCAAAAAATTATATTTAATGATTATAACTTCTGAAAATAAATTAAAATAATGTCATATAAGTACCACTTATATCAATTGACATATAAAAAAAACATTCATTATAAGACATCCGAATGGTATAACAAAATCCAATAAATAAAAATTATTAACCAAAATCCTATAAATTAAATATTTTGAATAGACAAAATTTTGTTTCTGCTGATCAATCTTATGAAAACCAATATCTTTCAAAAATATCTAACATAATCTTAAGAATTTCATCATAAAACTATCTTACTTGGGCTATTCAATATTATAGGATATCTAACTAAGTTACTTTATATAAAAACTCAAGATATGTAAAACATTACTGAAAAACAAGTTTTAAGAGGGACTTTGCTTCGTCAGTATTTAGTCCCTCTTAAAACTTGTTTTTCAGTAATGTTTTACATATCTTGAGTTTTTATATAAAGTAACTTAGTTAGATATCCAATAATATTGAATTTTCATCATAAATTTTTTCATAAATTTCATTATAAAACTATCTTACTTAGACTATTCAATATTATTGGATATCTAACCAAGTTACTTTATATAAAAACTCAAGATATGTAAAACATTACTGAAAAACAAGTTTTACATATCTTGAGTTTTTATATAAAGTAACTTAGATATCCAATAATATTGAATTTTCATCATAAATTTTTTCATAAATTTCATCATAAAACTATCTTACTTAGACTATTCAATATTATTGGATATCTAACTAAGTTTATATAACTTTATATAAAAACTCAAGATATGTAAAACATTATTGAAAAACAAGTTTTAAGAGGGACTTTGCTTCGTCAGTATTTAGTCCCTCTTAAAACTTGTTTTTCAGTAATGTTTTACATATCTTGAGTTTTTATATAAAGTTATATAAACTTAGTTAGATATCCAATAATATTGAATTTTCATCATAAATTTTTTCATAAATTTCATCATAAAACAATCTTACTTAGACTATTCAATATTATTGGATATCTAACTAAGTTACTTTATGTAAAAACTCAAGATATGTAAAACATTACTGAAAAACAAGTTTTAAGAGGGACTGAATACTGACGAAGCAAAGTCCCTCTTAAAACTTGTTTTTCAGTAATGTTTTACATATCTTGTGTTTTTATATAAAGTAACTTAGTTAGATATCCAATTATATTGAATAGTCTAAGTAAGATAGTTTTATGATGAAATTCTTAAGATTATGTTAGATATTTTTGAAAGATATTGGTTTTCATAAGATTGATCAGCAGAAACAAAATTTTGTCTATTCAAAATATTTAATTTATAGGATTTTGGTTAATAATTTTTATTTATTGGATTTTGTTATACCATTCGGATGTCTTATAATGAATGTTTATTTTATATATCAATTGATATAAGTGGTACTTATATGACATTATTTCAATTTATTTTCAGAAGTTATAATCATTAAATATAATTTTTTGAAATTAAATATGTAGAAGGCTAATATTAAAATAATTTTATATACCTACTATCAAGAATTAACCTCTATTTATGTCATTGTAAAGAAGCAACTAGCCTGACTAACCAAATTGTTATAACTTCACGAATTCCATCTTTAAGGTCTTTAAAAAATTATGGAGCATTTGGCATAGATCTCCACGTAGCCCCAAAGAAAAAAGTCTAAAGGTGTTAAATCGCAAGATCTCAGTGGCCAATTGTGATCACCTCTTCGAAAAATAACACGACCAGGAAACATTTCTTTCCAAATAGCTCAAAATGAAACCTCTTATTCGAAAACCCTTAACATATTTATTTCGTGTACGAAAAAGAAATAAAAACTCCAAAAGTAATCTTCAGAATTTTATTAAAAAAAAATTAGTGATTTCAAGATGAGAATATAGATGAAAATAAATGAAGAATGAGAGCGAAATTGTGCAATAACTTTGTACTTAGATATCATTATCGAATACGCATAAATAAGATCAAGCTTCAATAAACAACCCACTTCACAATTTCCATATTTACGGAAAAAAATCATCACATATATCCATTCACAGAAACAATATTTCACTAAAATATTACCTAAAATATTATGAAAATATCATTCCTAATTAATTGCTACTGTTCATATTGGTCTAACACTCCAAATATTCAACAGCTTTTAGCCCTATTGAAAATTTTCAAAGTATTTAAAATAGTTTTCATCGAAAAATCAGTTGGTCCACGAATTTCACGTAAAATTGGAAGAAATCACTTCTCCCAAGAAAAGTTATACAATTTCAAGCTAGAAACACGACTATCGAGTTGGAATAAATACAAGAACAGTAAAATGGAAAATCAAGTTTCATCCAACTGATCAACGACAGACACAGAAGAAAACAGTAGTTAGGCGAAATGAAAAATGAGAATTGCAAACAAACTAGTCAAGTAATAAAAATCATTGAACAAACAAAACAAAACCTTCTCGAAAACAACCCTGCTTGCATTGGTTAAAAATCAAATATATACATCGGGCGTTCAAAAAAATCAAGTAACCTATGGAAATTTTTGCCGTTAGCGACTGGCTGTAGACGGTACCATCATCAACAATGTTTTTTATATATACTTAATTTGATCTTCTGAATCCGAACACAAAATCTCAGTTAAGAAATCGCGAACCAAAAATTTGAAAATATTCAAATTTTCTGCCATACCAACAGTCCCTCAACATTTTCATACTTCCTCGTCTTTGATTCTTCAAAGATTTCGAGCCTTTATTCTCAAAAAGTTTCCAATAAACGAATCGATGAAATTGCATGAAAACGTTGAGCTTCTGTGGTTGAAAAAGCGAATCGAAGAGAAAACTTTAACAGCGCATAACTCCTTACTGAGACGGAACCCAAAAAGATCAGATCAAGTAAAAATAAAACCCCATTAATTCCTGGTAATCATCGACAGGATCGATGACCGACAAAATCACTTCATAACCTCAATTTTACCTAAACGTCAAACGGAATAGGTGCGTTCTTAAAGTTGAACTGGCAAGAGCGCACGTCTTTTTATTTGATTTTTCGAACGCACGTTATATCAAACTGTAAAAAAAACTTGATTTTCCAAGTTTTGAGAAATACCACCATCGTAATGTAACAATCACAAAATGAGATACGTTTAAGTTTACTTTCTCGGAAAATAAACATCGAAGGAATCCTCGACTTAACTACGAACACTAAATCGACAGCAGGATGGTAAAGATATGAACGATAAAACTGGCACAGCATGGTGTCTAGGCACTTGGTATGGTCTTTTTTGCACCTGAAAAAAAAAACGAGAATAATGTTTACTCTTTCTCTAACGGAACAAATAATAGGTTGGGAATGGAAAGGAATCGTTTATTATTAGTTGCTCCATATAGCCAAACACAAAATTCGTAAAATAAAATAGAAAGGCTTTTTACTTGATAGAAGAAATATAACAAAATTTGAATATCAAAACGAATTAAAATATGTTTGTCTTCTACAATTTTAATTTCAAAAAAATGTTTATTCAAAAAACTTTTAGAATTAAATTAATGTCTAAAATAAGCACCGCTTACGTTTAATAGACGTATATAATCAAAACTCAATATATAATGTCAAATGGAATAAATAAAACAACAGATATTAAGTCATTAAAATTAATAAATAAATATTTAAAGGAGACAAAATTTTGTTTCTGGTCTTACCTTTAAGAACACCAATTGCCTTTTAAAAACATGAACACACCTTAAAGACTTCTCAAAGAATATAATTTATTTGAAATATTTAATATATTTAAATATTCGAATAAGTTAATTCAGAAATCTCTCAAAACATGCACTATATCTTCAAAAAAACAAATATAATTCTAAGCAATCCCTTCTTCGGTCCTAGATAATATTCCAAATATCGAAATCAAAAAACTAACCTATATCAACAACGCACACGTGCAAAGAATTGAATGTTTCGAAACAGGATCAACTTTATAATTCAAGATTGATCTATGTTCTAACATTTCGAAACATTCATTTCTTTGCACGTGTGCGTTGTTGATATAGGTTAGTTTTTTGATTTTGATATTTGGAATATTATCTAGGACCGAAGAAGGGATTGCTTAGAATTATATTTGTTTTTTGAAGATATAGTGCATGTTTTGAGAGACATCTGAATTAACTTATTCGAATATTTAAATATATTAAATATTTCAAATAAATTATATTCTTTGAGAAGTCCTTGAGGTGTGTTCATGTTTTTAAAAGGCAATTGGTGTTCTTAAAGGTAAGACCAGAAACAAAATTTTGTCTCCTTTAAATATTTATTTATCAATTTTAATGTATATCTGTTGGTTTCTTTATTCCATTTGACATTATATATTGAGTTTTGATTATATACGTCTATTAAATGTAAGCGGTGTTTATTTTAGACATTAATTCAATTCTAAAAGTTTTTTTAACGAAAATTTTTTTGAAATAAAAATTGTAGAAGACAAACATATTTTAATTTGTTTTGATATTCAAATTTTGTTAGATTTCTTCTATCAAGTAAAAAGCCTTTTTCAATTTTATGATCAAATAGATTTAAACAGATCCCCCTACTTAATATTCATCATTAATTGTAAACCATCTCTTTCCACCCCTCTATTTTGTGTACCAGAGCTCTGTATTTAAGGTCATAATTTGCATTGTATACCTCAGTTTAAATACTCACCTGATGAAGTCATGGTATGACGAACAATTGTCTTGTAAATCAATAAAATAGCGGAAATTAACATTTGTTAAATACAAAAATGGGATAGAAAAAGGCTTTTTATTTGATAGAAGAAATATAACAAAATTTGAATATCAAAACAGATTTAATCTGTTAGTCTTCTACAATTTTAATTTCAAAAAAAATTTATTAAAAAAACTTTTAGAATTAAATTAATGTCTAAAATAAGCACCGCTTATATTTAATCGACGTATATAATGAAAATTCAATATATAATGTCAAATGGAATAAATGAACAAACAGATATAAAAAAAGTGATTAAAGTTAATAAATAAATATTTAAAGGAGACAAAATTTTGTTTCTGATCTTAATAATATATAACTATCACTATATCACACCTCCAACGTGTTCAACAGGATAAATTGCTTTAAACAGACTAACTTTAAAATTCAAGATCTATGTTTTTAACAAATTGATTATATACGTCTATTAAATATAAGCGGTGCTTATTGTAGACATTAATTTAATTCTAAAAGTTTTTTGAATAAAATTTTTTTTTTAAATTAAAATTGTAGAAGACTAACAGATTAAATCTGTTTTGATATTCAAATTTTGTTATATTTCTTCAATCAAGTAAAAAGCCTTTTTCTATTTTATGATCAAATAGATTTGAAGAGATCCCTCCTACTTAATATTTTTCATTAATTGTAAACCATCTCTTTCCACCCCTCTATTTTTTGTACCAGAGCTGTGTATTTAAGGTCATCTTTTGCATTGTATACCTCAGTTTAAATACTCACCTGATGAAGTCATGGTATGACGAACAATTGTCTTGTAAATCAATAAAATAGCGGAAGTTAACATTTGTTTTTCTTATATTGAATAATAATAATAATAATTGTAGTGACTCAACCAGTCATTTGCCATTATTTAGAAGCAATGGGAATGATCCGAAAGATAGGAAATTGGGTGCTGTATGAACTGAAGCCAAAGAGACGTCGAATACAGTTTTTCACGTGTGAACAACTGCTCCAACAGCAAAAAAGAAAGGTGTGTTTGCATCGAATTCGGACTGGCGATGAAAAGTGGGTCCAATACGATAATCCAAAACGTCGAGCAACGTATGGATGCCTCATAATCTACTGCCAAGCTGAATATTCATGGTGAGAAGATCATGCTGTGTATTTGGTGAGACCACCTGAGTGCGGTGTATTATAAGCTGCTGTAATCGAACCAAAGGATCACAGGGGAGGTCTACCGACGACAATTAATGCGTTTGAGCCGAGCATTGCGCGAAAAACGGCCGCAATACGCCGACAGCCACGACAAAGTTATTGTCAATGAATGACATGTCGCCCATCAAAAACCTACTTACGCTCTCTTCCGATTGATGCAACATGGCCTGGCTGACTAGCACTTCTTCAATTACCATGAAGTCTACTTTGAACTTTAAATGAATAACCGCAGGAACTTATTTAAACTACTAATATGAAGAACTTTGCTTAAGGAAAAACATCTCAACTGACCTACAAATCTCAGTCCTCTACGTAGCGGCTACAGGTTTCCTCTTAACATACTTGTTCCATAACTTTTTCTTCTCCCTGTTACCTTCGACCTCACCGTTGGCCTTGATATGTGAATTACAATTTTCTATATTCTTCCCGTGCTTCGGAAGTAACTTTTTCAGCCAGGAGTATTTCCTGTTTTTCGTCTTCTTCTCCGGCTCGAGGAAGGTGATGCCCAAGCTGTTGGCGCTCGTGCTCGGAATCAGACTAACTTCGGGCAGTATCTGATCGGCATCCGTTTTGGTGAGGTCCACCAGGCTGTTGGATTTGACGGTAACGTTGGGGGCCCTCAGTCTGAAATCCGTGTCTCGCTGAGAGTTGTTCTTGATTATCAGCTGTCTCGGAGGTTGGTCCCTTCTCACAACCCTGAAAAATTCCAGTAAGAGCTTATAATTTTGTGCAGAGACCATTAAGGCAAAATTTCTACGATGAGTCAAATGTTGATTTTATACAAAAAAATCATTAAGAATTAAATATATATCATATTTTTGGAAATTTGTTTTGCGGTACATCACAATACTAAAAAACATCCAATCATTTTGATTTAACCTTAAAATTTCTGAATTTTTGAATATCAAAACAGATTTAATCTGTTAGTCTTCTACAATTTTAATTTCAAAAAGATTTTATTCAAAAAACTTTTAGAATTAAATTAATGTCTACAATAAGCACCGCTTATATTTAATAGACGTATATAATCAAAACTCAATATATAATGTCAAATGGAATAAATAAACCAAAAGATATAAAAAAGTCATTAAAATTAATAAATAAATTTTTAAAGGAGACAAAATTTTTGTTTCTGATCTTACCATTAAGAACACCATTTGCCTTTCAAAAACATGAACACAACTTAAGGACTTCTCGAAAAATATAATTTATTTGAAATATTTAATATATTTAAATATTCAAATTAATTAATTCAGAAATCTGTCAAAACACGCACTATATCTTCAAGAAAACAATTATAATTATGGTAAACTCTTCGTCGGCCCTAAATAATATTCAAAATATCAAAATCAAATAAATATCACTATATCTCATCTCCAACGTGTTGAACAGGATAAATTGCTTTAAACAGACGAACTTTAAAATTCAAGATAGTCTATGTTCTTAACAAAATCACAGAAAAATGTAAGGTGTTATAAGGTTATATTTAAACCATTGACATTCCATAATGAAATTTATTAAAGCCAAAATATAATTATATATTATTAAATTTTTAAAATGAAATAGAAAAATGCTTTTTACTTAATAAGAGAGATATAACAAAATTTGCATATCAAAACAGATTTAATCTGTTGGTCTTCTACAATTTTAATTTCAAAAAAATTTTATTCAAAAAACTTTTAGAATTAAAATAATGTCTACAATAAGCGCCGCTTATATTTAATAGACGTATATAATCAAAACTCAATATATGTCAAATGGAATAAATAAACCAACAGATATAAAAAAGTCAGTAAAATTAATAAATAAATATTTGAAGGAGACAAAATTTTTGTTTCTGATCTTACCATTAAGAACACCATTTGCCTTTCAAAAACATGAACACAACTTAAGGACTTCTCGAAAAATATAATTTATTTGAAATATTTAATATATTTAAATATTCGAATAAGTTAATTCAGAAATCTCTCAAAACATGCACTATACTTCAAAAAACAAATATAATTCTAGGTAATCTCTTCTTTGGTCCTAGATAGTATTCCAAATATCAAAATCAAATAACTATCACTATATCTCACCTCCACGTGTTTAACAGGATAAATTGCTTTAAACAGACTAACTTTAAAATTCAAGATAGTCTATGTTCTTAACAAAATCACAGAAAAATGTAAGGTGTTATAAGGTTATATTTAAACCATTGACATTCCATAATGAAATTTATTAAAGCCAAAATATAATTATATATTATTAAATATTTAAAATAAAATAGAAAAATGCTTTTTACTTAATAAAAGAGATATAACAAAATTTGAATATCAAAACAGATTTAATCTGTTAGTCTTCTACAATTTTAATTTCAAAAAAATTTTATTCAAAAAACTTTTAGAATTAAAATAATGTCTACAATAAGCGC
Organism: Megalocaria dilatata; assembly: GCA_034642435.1. Taxonomy (NCBI): domain Eukaryota; kingdom Metazoa; phylum Arthropoda; class Insecta; order Coleoptera; family Coccinellidae; genus Megalocaria; species Megalocaria dilatata. The sequence continues at coordinate 42,134,356 of CM067862.1, read as the reverse complement.
CGCTTATATTTAATAGACGTATATAATCAAAACTCAATATATAATGTCAAATGGAATAAATAAACCAAAAGGTATAAGAAATTCATTACAATTAATAAATAAATATTTAAAGGAGACAAAATTTTTGTTTCTCATCTTATCATTAAGAACACCAATTGCCTTTCAAAAACATGAACACAACTTAAGGACTTCTGAAAAAATATAATTTATTTGAAATATTTAATATATTTAAATATTCATATAAGTTAATTCAGAAATCTCTCAAAACATGCACTATATCTTCAAAAAACAATTATAATTCTAGTAATCTCTAGTAATAAATTATATTTCTTGAGAAGTCCTTAAGTTGTGTTCATGTTTTTGAAAGGCAATTGGTGTTCTTAATGGTAAGATCAGAAACAAAAATTTTGTCTCCTTTAAATATTGATTTATTAATTTTAATGACTTTTTTAAATCTGTTGGTTTATTTATTCAATTTGACATTATATATTGAGTTTTGATTATATACGTCTATTAAATATAAGCGGTGCTTATTGTAGACATTAATTTAATTCTAAAAGTTTTTTGAATAAACATTTTTTTTTAATTTAAATAGACTGAATCTGTTTTGATATTCAAATTTTGTTATATTTCTTCTATCAAGTAAAAACCTTTTTCCATTTTATTAAGATTTCTAGTTGACGGATTGTATTAAAAGGGATGAAAGTCTATGGATAACATTTTAAGTTATATAAGCAATGTCGCTTTTTTAAATCAAATTCAAATGAATAAATTATCAACAAGTTTATTTTTTTATCAATAATGTAATCACTTTCGTTATCAACAACCTTTTGCGATCTAGTGTGCAAATTTTCAATGCCAGACTAATGAAAACCCATTGGTTTTTTAGTATAATATCTTGATATTTCCTGTTGACAATAGCCAGATACTTTTCGATTAAATATTGGTCCACTCGATCTAATTGTTCAAAATTAAGATCTGCATTAACAGTTTATCCTGGTTTCAGCACTACAAAATGAACAATTTCACGTATACTCCATCAAACACACAGAAGTGCCTTTTTGGGATGTAAACCCGGCTTCGTGGTGATTCATTTGGAGAGAGCCACTACCTTTTGCGTTTTGGAGTATCACATAGTAGTCTAGTCAACAAGTGCCTTTTGGGTCAAGTTTTTTCAGCAGTCTCCGAAAATTATGATCAATGTGTCATTCGATTCGGAATGGCATCTAGATGATTTTTGAAAAAAATGAAGTTCCGCTTGCAAAAATTGCAAAAGTTATTAACAATTAACTAAAAAAAAAGAGGGTTTAATTTTTTGTAAATATCTCAAAAACTATAAGGATTTTTTAAATAAAAAAAAAGATTCAAAAAGAAGAGGAAATTTCCTAAAAAAGATGTCGACTCCCGGAATTGTAGTCCCAATATTAATAATTTTCCCAGAGGGATGAAAATACGGCCGAAAACGGGTACTCTGGCTTTCGTAAGCCACGCCTACTTTGGACACTATTAATAAAAATTATTTTCACAGATTAAATATGAAATTTAATGAATGAAAAAATTCAGGGGCATACTGGATAGATGAATGAACAATAATCCGCCAAAAAAAAAATTTTATCTCAATTTTTCAATTAGTTATGCAATAGTTAATTAATTATTTTTTTTCTGTTTGGACATGAACATTGCAAGTGTGATAATTGTTAAACTATTAACTTGAGATTTTTTTCCTCTCTTGGAGCAATTTTTGGAAGACTTCAGAATAGATCGCTGTTGGAAAAATTTTAAAATGTTTATTTTTCAGTTTTTTATTAACAATTTTCGTTGTTGCAAAATTAAAAACTTAGATTAATTATCGAAAAAAAATTTTTTTTTTCAAAATATTATTAATGGTCCGTTTTTATGTTGTAGGAAGCTACATAGAAATATATATTATTTTAATTTTTATCTCTTATTGTTTAAAAAATTGTTATAAACAAATGCGTTGTTTATAAATATATATATTAAGGAATATCAATCTTTGATGCAAATAATGATTTAAAAAAAAAATTTTTCCTTAAAAAAATTTTTTTATTGCTTAAAAACGCATTTGTTAATCAACAATCGTTTTCTTCCACTACTAACTAATATTAAGGAACCATTTTTTTTAAATCATGATTTACTTTTCTTTTCCATTTAAAAAAAATTCGTTTTGTTTAATTTTTCATTGTTTATATGATAAACAATTTGTTATAAACAAATAAATTTTTACTTTATATTTTTTTCCCTATTCTTCTCACTGCCACAAATACAGAGATGAATTTTTTTTATAATATTATTTGTTTATATAAGTTCTCTTTAATTTCGTCATCCTTTCCTGGTTTTTCATCTTTAAGATTATTATAATTTATAAACTAATGGAGATGCGATGAAAAAACTTAAGACATTAGTTAAAGAATAAATTTAGCTAAAGGGGACGAAGAGAACGATGAAAACATAATCCAAAAAGAAACTGAAGATTTTTCATCGTATCTCCATTAGTTCATAAATTAAAATAATCTTAAAGTTGGAAAACCAGGTAAGGATGACAAAATTGAAGAGAACTTATATTTAAAAATAAAAAAAAAATAATAGAAAAATGAATTAAAAAAAATCATGTCTGTATTTGTGGCAGTAAGAAGAATAGGGAAAAAAATATAAAGTAAAAATTCATTTGTTTATAACAAATTGTTTATTATATAAACAATGAAAAATTAAACAAAATGAATTTTTTTTTTATATGGAAAAGAAAAGTAAATCATGATTTTTAAAGAAAAAATGGTTCCTTAATATTAGTTAGAAGTGGGAGAAAACGAAATGCGTTTTTAAACAATAAAAGAATTTTTTTAGGGAAAATTAAAAAAAAATAAAAACATTATTTGCATCAAAGATTGATATTCCTTAAAAAAAATTCAAATATTTTATAAACAACGCATTTGTTTATAACAATTTTTTAAACAATAAGAGATAAAAATTTTAAAAAAATATTTCTATGTAGCTTCCTACAACATAAAAACGGACCTTCAATAATATTTTGAAAAAAATTTTTTTTTCGATAATTAATCTAAGTTTTTAATTTTGCAACAACGAAAATTGTTAGTGAAAAACTGAAAAATAAACATTTTTAAATTTTTCCAACGGGGATCTATTCTGAAGTCTTCCAAAAATTGCTCCAAGAGGGGAAAAAAATCTCAAGTTGATAGTTTAACAATTATCACACTTGCAATGTTCATGTCCAAGCAGAAAAAAATTATTAATTAACTATTGCATACTAATTGAAAAATTGGGATAAAATTTTTTTTGGCGGATTATTGTTCATTCATCTATCCAGTATGCCCCTGAATTTTTTCATTTATTAAATTTCATATTTAATCTGTTAAAATAACTTTTATTAATAAAGTGTCCAAAGTAGGCGTGGCTTACGAAAGCCAGAGTACCCGTTTTCGGCCGTATTTTTATCCCTCTGCGAAACTTATTAATATTGGGACTACAATTCCGGGAGTTGACACCTTTTTTAGGAAATTTCCTCCTCTTTTTGAATCTTTTTTTTCATTTCAAAAATCTTTATTAGTTTTTGAGACATTCACAAAAAACTAAACCCTCTTTTTTTTTAGTTAATTGTTAATAACTTTTGCAATTTTTGCAAGCGGAACTTAATTTTTTTCAACAATCATCTAGATGCCATTCCGAATCGAATGACACCTTGATCATAATTTTCGGAGACTGCTGAAAAAAGTTGACCCAAAAGGCACTTGTTGACTAGACTAATAGGACCCAATTTACATCTCTAGTGATCAAGCGATCAAAAAACGGTTCTGTGTGGTGATGGATCTTTGTTCGGACAAATTATGGGGGGCCCAAACACCTGCTCTGCTTATTTTTTTAATCTGCTGCAATTATTCTTGGATGGTCGACCAAGGTTGGTTAAGGGTGTTTGGGCATTCCTCGATTGTCTCGACATGGATTTGTTCCCACTTCTGCCCCTAGCATTGTCTAATGTTGTTGGTCTTCCTGATCGATAGGAGTCAGAGAGATCAAAATTACCGGATCTGAGCCTAGAGAACCATCTTTGGTATCTACGAACATCTAAAAATTTTTGGTTGCATTCCTACCCTTGCACAATGCCGGATATGCTCTTCCGGTATTAGGCAGACCATTTCACCAAAATTCCAAAAAATTCTAATATCTAATTATTCAGAAGTGAACAAGTCACATAACCTTAAAAGGTCTTTGACACAACTTCGAAGTACAAATGACAATCAAATATCAACGTGCCCAGATATGACATCACCTTCCGGTCCCCTGATTAGCTTCAATATCTGCGGTTGGTTGTGGTAGCATATTTAAAGAAGCAAATAAAAATTCTGATTTTAAAAATGACCCACCTGTTTGACGCATTGGCTGGAGCTTTCTTGGTCTTTATAGATTCATACAGCTTGTCCCAAAAGTTCCAGAGCACCCTTGGTTTAGTGTAATCCAACATAAAATAGCACCTGATCTCAGGCGGCATCACAGGACACGTCTTATAGAGGCACGGTATGATCTTCCTCTGCTCTATAAACGAAAAAACGTTGAACGTAGGGACAAATTCAGGGTATCGGGGCACCTACCGAGGCTCATGGCCTGAGTGAAATTCAAAAAGAACTTATTCATCGGACTGTTGAAAAAACTAGGCGAAAGTATCACAATCAGCTTCTCGCAACGCTGCGATATCAACCTGATGATGGCCTCGTGCTCGAACAGGCCCCCGATGAGGTAGTCCTTGACACAGAACTTGAGGTTGTACTGCTTCTCCATGGTCTCGATGACCTCGGTGGCAAAATCTATGTCATCGTCGGCGAACAACACGAAGGCGTCGTACTGGATGAGTTGCTGGTTTTTTTCGATGTATTCGACGTCGTCCACGGTCAAGATGGAGTTGTCCAGGTCCTGGTATAGCGGCGACTGCTTCTTATGGTCTTTGGGATGCTGGACGTGGAACTCGATATCTTCAGCTGGAAAGAACAGTAGAATGTTATAGGTTATTACTCAACATTAGGTTTCAGCAGTTGAAAAACCGTAGGAAAAAAATACTAACGTAGCATCATGGGCTTAAGCGCACTGCTACAGTTATAGTCGATAAATATCACCGTTTTGTGACCCATTACATTAACTTTAGTTGAACAAAGAAGCCAAGCGAAATATTCAGAAAGTTATTCATAAATTACGTTTGAATAAATGAGCAAATTCATTTTCTCATCTTATTCCAAGAAGTCGTTACAATTCTGTGAAATTTTGATTTGATTCAGTGGCTGTGTCAAAGTCCTTTCTAATCTGAGATTGACGCATCAGAGTTTATTGAGTTCATAGATTACTTTGTTTACTCGGTCATATTTGTGGACTCGATGGAAAATTTGCTTATTTATACACATTATCTTTCAGTTCAGGCATAAAATCTGCCCCAAAATTTCAAATCTCTGAGTCACTTAGTCGTCTTGCTTACAAGAGTTGATACTGTCGGATTAAGTTGGCCTTCATTCAAAATTTCTACATGTTTATTTAAATATTTAATTGAATCAGTCTTTACTTTGTAGCGAACGACTTCTTCGCTCCCCGTCCAGAAACCAGCCTTGCTCTATCGTAGTCTGACCGGCGTATCAATAGAGGACCCGACCTGTCTAAAGAATCGTGACTAACCGTCCCAGCCGAGTTCAAGTAGAGCAAGGCATATAGCGTTCGACGATCAGCGTTCCAAGCGGAATGCGTGGTCACCGGCGTCACAGGCAGAGCCTGCGCGTCAAGCCTGTCTGATGAGTTTCAGATGCGCATGCTCGGAAACGAAACGCCGTCTCCCTAACTAAGAGGTGGAAGCTCCCTCGCAATATCCACATTCCATTCGAGAGCTTCATTGGTGACCCCGACGTGATTGGAAGGGTTTGCTTCAAGAGCGAACCAACCCATTCATTAGGTGGCCCTAATTGCCCCCTATGCAGCATTCCGAGATGGCCCTTTCCTATCGTTCCGCAGATCTCCGCTGGAGATGGCACCGCGATCAGCCCAGCGGCGGACTGTATCCTTGCCTGCACCCAACGTCCTATCCCGTGACCTTATCGACGCTCACTGGAGGGGGAGTGTGTAGCGAACGACTTCTTCGCGCCCCGTCTGGAAACCTGCCTTGCTTTATTGTAGTTTGACCGGCGTACCGATAGGAGACCCGACCAGTCATAACAATCGTGACTAACCGTCCTAGCTAGGTTCAAATGAAGTAGGGCAATACGTTTGAAAATCAGCGTTCCAAGCGGATGCATGGTCACCGGCGTAACAGGCAGAGCCTGCGCATCAGCCGGTCTGACGAGTTTCAGATGCGCATGCTCGGAAACGAAACGCCGCCTCCCTAACTAAGAGGTGGAAGCTCCCTCGCAATATCCACATTCCATTCAAGAGCTTCATTGGTGACCCCGACGTGATTGGGAGGGTTTGCTTCAAGAGCGAACCAACCCATTCATAAGGTGGCCCTAATCGCCCCCTATGCAGCATTCCGAGATGGCCCTTTCCTATCGTTCCGCAGATCTCCGCTGGAGATGGCACCGCGACCAGCTCAGCGGCGGACTGCACCCAACGTCCTATCCCGTGACCTTATCGACGCTCACTGGAGGGGGAGTGTGTAGCGAACGACTTCTTCGCGCCCCGTCCAGAAACCTGCCTTGCTCTATTGTAGTTTGACCGGCGTACCGATAGAGGACCCGACCAGTCATAACAATCGTGACTAACCGTCCCCGCTAGGTTCAAATGGAGTAGGGCAATACGTTTGAAAATCAGCGTTCCAAGCGGACGCATGTTCACCGGCGTAACAGGCAGAGCCTGCGCATCAGCCTGTCTGACGTGTTTCAGATGCGCATGCTCGGAAACGAAACGCCGTCTCCCTAACTAAGAGGTAGAAGCTCCCTCACAAATCCGTATCAAATAAGGTTATTCTGATTTTCATAAATTTCATCGTTATAATACAACGATCATTTTGCTAACACAGTAGCATCTTCGGGTAGGTGATATATCTTACATTTTTGAATAACCGAATTTGTTTTCGAGAAATTGGCTTCTATTTATATTAAGAGTAGGTACAAAATTTTGATTGGGCACTAAAACCCAAAAAAGGGGTCACTGGAAATTCCAGTTCATCTGAAAATATTTAACAGTGGAAAGTTATTTAGGTCTAATTGTTCATTAAGAAATATCCGGATTTTGTTGTATTTATTTATCTTCATTAAAGTTATCTTTCCGGTTCCTAAATATTGATTGATGTTCTTTGAACCTTTTTTGGAAAGATCGCACTTGTTTCGTACCACGGTTAGTTTACCGCAGTATTTTGCCTATTAATTTCAGCATTTTAAAATAACAGGCTAATGCAAATCAATAAATCTCGATGATTTAGGTTTAGCGGACTGTATTATTGATGTATCTGGAGTACAAATAAGTTTCCGCCGTTTTTAAGCACAAATTAAATATTTATTATAGAAGAACGGTAATATAAATTTATTTAAAATATTGCCCATCACTTGCAACCACTTTTTCCCATCTCTCAGGCAGCATTCGAATCCCACGTCTGAAGAACTCCTTGTCTTTTGAGGCTATCCACGAATCAACCCAAATTTTGGTATCCTCATAAGATGTGAACCGCTGCGCCGTCAGAGCATGTGCCATGGACCGGAACAGGTGATAATCGGACGGTGCAATGTCTTGTGAATACGGCGGGTGGGGTAACACTTCCCAATCAAGTGTTTCCAAGTACTTTTTCACGGGAGCCGCAACATGTGGACGAGCATTGTTCAATATCTCTCGGCTTTAATTCGTACGGAACCCAATTTCCTCCTTTATGAATCATTCCTAATGATTTTAAACGATGTGAGACTGCTTGCTGAGTGACTTCTAATGTTAGAGCAAGTTCTTTTTGTGTTTGAGATGAATCTTCCTCCAATAAGCAGCATTGTGACCTGGGTGTTACAGTCACGGATGACTTAAGTTGGTCTACTCACATTTCGACTGTTGTGTCTAAGGCGAGACAATTCACCTACCAGCTGTCTAAAACATTTGCAAGATGCGATGTAGCCACAAGCAGGACTCTCTACACAACCTATGTGCGTCCTATTCTGGAATATGCGGGCCCTGTTTGGTGGGCCAATCGGGATCTTTTGGAATCTGTCCAGCGGTGGAACACCCGTCTTCCATTTGGCACAATCCGCCCTGATTACCAATCGAGGCTGCGGTTGTTTGAGTTGCCCTCCCTCTCGGATCGTAGAAGAAGGGGAGATCTGATAACCACCTATCGAGCACTTCACTCCCTCTTCGGTACGGATATGTCTTACCTCTTTCCACTTAACCATTATCGAGCCTTTAGAGGACACCGTTTAAAGCTTGCCAAGGAGAGCTTCAGGACGACACCGAGGAGCCAGTTTCTTCCCAACAGAGTGTTCGAGGCGTGGAATCGACTCCCTGCTGAAGTTGTGTCATCGCCATCGGTGAATTCTTTCAAGAACGCTCTGGATGGATGGTCTACACGGGTTCAATAATTAATTCCATTACATTGCATTCACCACTCAATTGTTTCACTTCTAGAATATTTTCTCAGTTTCGTTTTATTTTTGTTTTTTGAGTTTATAGGTTTACCTTTACTCTTATCACTTATGTAATAATACTAATAATAAAAATAATTCCTCCAATTATGCATCCTCGTAAATGTTTGGCCTTCCACTGCGATCTTCGTCTTCTACGTCGAAATCACCGTTTTTAAACTTTTGAAACCACTCTCGACACGTTCTCTCACTCAAAGCACCCTCACCATATGCTTCTACGAGCAATTGATGCGCCTCAGCAGCAGATTTCTTTAAATTAAAGGAGTAAACTAATATTTCCCGCAAATGACGCTTACTTGGCTCAAATTTTGACATTTTCAACTTATAAAATTGAAATCAATGATATTAATAGGTTATGTTGTTCTTGAATGTCCAAACTATTTTTTAAGCCGGTTATCATCTGCGAAAGCTAACTGAAACTCCGTGCCGCGCCATCTACAATAAAACGGCGGAAACTTATTTGTACTCCTAATAAATAAACAGAATTGTCGATACTGGACAAAGGAAAATCCGGAGTTTAACAGATAAAATCTGTTTTGATATTCAAATTTTGTAATATTCCTTCTATAAAGTAAAAACCTCTTCTTTTTAAAATACATTGTAGAAATTACTATGCTTTACTACCAATAAAAATTTATTTTACACATTTTCTTGTGACTCGAGTTTCGGGAAAGAACTATCCCATCATCAGACAACTGAAGACCTAACAGTGGTACAGAGGTATTTAAACAAAAGTGATAAATATTTTGAAAATATGAATATAAACAATATTCTAATTTCCGCTAATGTTTTATCGACACTACGATCGTTACGTCATACCATGACGTAACTTCTTCAGGTGAGTATTACAAGATACTGAGTATACCATGAACAAGAACTTCATTTTATAGTACACGGATATAACAAAAATAGAAGAGGGGGTGAAGAGAGTTTTACAATACTTTTGGGAAACTGAAAAATGGTTCAAAAAAGATTCAACAAAGGGGAGTTACTTAATTCTGTTTGGTTATTCAATAATATTTTTCTTTTATGATATCTATTAATTTCTATATAAAAGAAAAATATTATTGAATAACCAAACAGAATTAAGTAACTCCTCTTTTTTGAATCTTTTTTGAACCATTTTGCAATTTCCCAAAAGTATTGTAAAACTCTCTTCACCCCCTCTTCTATTTTTGTTATATCCATGTACTATAGAATGAAGTTCTTGTTCATGGTATACTCAGTATCTTGTAATACTCACCTGAAGAAGTCATGGTATGACGTAACGATCGTAGTGTCGATAAAACATTAGCGGAAATTAGAATATTGTTTTTATTCATATTTTCAAGATGAATTTCCGTCAAGTAAAGACCGAAACAATCATAAATATTTTGAATATTTCAATAGATAACACCTAATAGTGGTACAGAGGTTTACAAGCGGAACGTGATAAAAAACCTGGTTAAAAAAGAGGGGCCTTCTAACAGATATCGGAATGTCGGCAATCGACAAAGAAGGTTGTTAAACAGATGGTACCCATTTAAATATCTCAAATAATTTTTGGGGTTACATAACTCCGTACAGTCATTCATTATTTTTACGTTATTTCGTTGTACATCTCAAATATTTGGATTTACATAGCTCCATACAGTCATTCATTATTTTTTAAATTATTTTTATTGTGAACGAATTTAAAAATTTCACTAATCAAGTTTCTTTTCATTTGAATGTACATGTAAAATTTTCTTAAGATTTTCTTTTGTCGAAAGGAATTACTGTTTTCTAAAGAATGAGTGGCAAAAGTTGAATTTTTGTTTACTTTTCATTAAATTCATTTTTATGTTCGTTGAAAAAGTTTTTAAACAGATGTTACTTTTTAAATATCTCAAATATTTTCGATTTACATAGCTCTGCAAATCATTCATTATTTTTACATTATTGTTATTGTGAACTAATTTGAAAATTTCAACAGATTCTAGATAATCGAGTTTCTTCCCTTTTGATTCTACATGTAAAATTTTAAGATTATCTATAGTGGAAAAATTTTCAAATTCGTTCACAATAAAAATAATGAATGACTGTATGGAGCTATGTAAATCCAAATATTCGAGATGTACAACAAAATAACGTAAAAATAATGAATGACTGTACGGAGCTATGTAACCCCAAAAATTATTTGAGATATTTAAATGGGTACCATCTGTTTAACAGCCTTCTTTGTCGATTGCCGACATTCCGATATCTGTTAGAAGGCCCCTCTTTTTTAACCCGGTTTTTTATCACGTTCCGCTTGTAAACCTCTGTACCACTATTAGGTGTTATCTATTGAAATATTCAAAATATTTATCACTTTTGTTTAAATACCTCTGTACCACTGTTAGGTCTTCAGTTGTCTGATGATGGGATAGTTCATTTCCCGAAACTCGAGTCACAAGAAAATGTGTAAAATATATTTTTATTGGTAGTAAAACATAGTAATTTCTACAATTTGTTTTAATTATGATCAACTACCAAATAGTAACGGCTGAAACAATTCAGTATCTCTTCTTATTATTTTATAAGTAATCTTTATCATAATTCCATCACTAAACAGAAACCATTGAAAACCAAGTTCCATAATTTTCCATCAACCCCTGTACAATCCTTATCTTTCAAATTTTATCTGGGAATAATAAAATATTATCCAAGGAAAATTGAACAGCAACAGGAAGCAGACAGACACGTAAACTAGAGCTCTAATTAGCCAGTATGCGAATTTCAATGAGTTCCTCAACGACACAGTGTAGTTTGAAGTAATCAACCTAATAGGATAATTGGAATAATTGTGCTTCCTGCAGTACGGGGAACATCGTGACTTTCAACACAGACAAATTGGCGAACAGTGGCATGATAAGAGGCAAAACGAAAAAATACTCCCAGTACAACATTAAACTGGGCAGTAAAAAATATAAAAAACCATATAGAGCACAAAAATTAAATTTTTAATATCTTTTCTGTTTGTTTTTCATTTATTTCATTTTAATTAGTAATTTATTTATTTGAAGCATTAACTTCCTTAATATTTTCATTGAATTACTCGGTTACTTAGTTTTGCAGTTTATTACTTTTTATTTCTTCATTTTTCATTCATACTTCAAAAATTAAAAGTAATCAGAAAATTAATTAGTATGGATTTTGTTAAGAAAAATTAATTTTGGAAACATTAATATAATTGGTCATATTTAATGAGATAAGACTTGTATTATACCTTCCCTCATTTTATTATTTCATCTCAAAACTGAGATATGCTTCATAAGCATCTAAGTATTTCAATATTTTTCCAATTCTTGACTAATTACTATTTAATTTTTACTATACCATAAATATCCCTTTTATCTCAAAAATATGAAAAATTCTCTAACTCCCAAGCATCAATCGAAAGTGTACCCACCTATAAGAATGCTGATATCCTCTATAACATCATACCGATCTAATTTTTCTAAAAAGTTCACTAGCTGACGAATAGTAGCTTCATTTCCTTTCGATTGCCATATTTTGAACAGTTCCTTTGTAGGATCTGAGCTGAATTCCCAATTCGAAATCAAATACGATTCAATTGAACATAATTCGGCAAGTCCTTTCCAATTCCTGAAAAATATATAATTTTGAGAAACATTAAAGATTTCCATTCGTTAAGATTATGACTGTTGAATTAAAGCATTGAATTATTTCTTTGTTGAGATGGCATATCTTATGCTGAAATATAAAATATAAAGCTTTTCTATTTTATGCTAATTTCCACAAAATTGGTTGAAGGTGTCCATGCAAATTCAGAGATAAGATAGATATGAAAGTTTAACTAAAAGCATTAAAATTTTCAAGGTTGACATTTCTAACTGGAGTGCACTTATTCGCTAGTCGATGCAATTCCAAAATATAGTAAAGGAATATTGCTGTTACACCCAAAATATGATCGTGACAGGTCATGGGACTTACCTACTAAGACCTTCACAAGTGTTTATAACTTTAGGACGATTCAACATAGCTGAAAGCAGCTTCATCGTATTATTCCTAAGAATGCTGATGGGATGAGAGGATTTCAGATGATCTTCCATATCGTTCTGTTCTTCCATGATAATTTTTTTAAATAAATTAATTGCTGTAATACAAGAACACACATAACCTCAAACCATAACAGTTGGGAATGCTTACTCACAAGTGGTGATCTGGTCTCAATTATTCATTGTCTGTGATATGATGGCCATGTGTAAAATAGTAAAGGTGCCTTTCAAATGAATTCTTCGAAAATGGAGAATTTTAATAGGATTTTACTGAAATCGTACCTAGCCTCTGACATCTCTTGCTTGCTTATTTTGTATTGTCCTGTCACAGAAGTCATAGAGAACTTCGTTTGTCACAGTAGAAAAATATTGTGTATACGTTCCATATTAAGTAGCGAATTTTTGCAGGGTAAAATATTCAAATTTGAATAATTCTCATTGATATAGTTCATATGTTATGAGTTATAAGATATATGGTACTCCTACTAGATTTCGTATGTTTAAAATGTTATGTGTTTCTGAGGATAATGAAAAATTAGAAAGGTATTGAAAAAATAGATTTATTTAAATTTTACAAGAGTGAAAGCTTAAACTTTCTTCACAGTTTCTTTAACGGCCTCTTCGATTTTCTTGGTTCCATCAACAATCGACTTCAAGACAACTTTGCCACTGGCTTCGAGGTCTTCTTTGAGCTCTGCAAAAGATGAAAATTAGATTAATTTCTTGGTGGTTTGGGAAAATATATTATTAAATTTTTAGGTTTATTACTAACTTTCTGCGTCGGGTTGGACAGCCTTGATAACCTTGTTGACTTGTTCAATGGCTTCGTTCAAGTTCTTGTCGAAGGTTTTCTTGAGTTCTTCTGCTTTCTTGGTGGCATCAGGTCCTACCAACTTCTTCAAGGATTCAGAAGTTTTGGCCAATTCAGCTTCAACAGATTTGACGACCTTTTCGATCTCTGGTTTTTTGGCGTCAACCTTTAAACGAAAACAGATTTAGTAATCTTGATTTTTGAGACAACTAGATACTTTCCTATCTGCTGCTATTTCCGTTAGAGGAAAAGTTCTATGATCCAGAAATGAGATTCAACATTTAATGAAAGAGTATATTGATTAAATTGATATAAGATAAGTATAATTATAAATTATTATTTATTGCTAAATTATTCTAAATTATCGGCAGTACTGCAAGTCAGAATGGATGGTAAGGAAAAAAATCAAAGCAAAAATTGATGAAAGAAATTTGTGAATCATTAATCTATAGGAACTTTTTTAAAACTGATTGGTTGAAATTGACTACAGGATACATTATGATTAGACTAGATTTACACAATTTTCGAAGCATGCAGCTATTTCTACTATTTTTATTCGATAAATCATTTAGTTGGCAGTTTTTTCCGCTGTTTTATCGATTTTTTCACTCACATCTTTCTTGATTTTCTCAACAAAAGCATCAAGGTTGGCTGCTACTTTCTTGGCATCAGTTTCGATGGTGTTGATCACTTTTTCGGAGGTCAAGCTGCTCAATCCAGTGGCGTCGGCAAAATCTTTCACGGCTTTACGAGCGTCGTCGGCAAGGGTGTCGAAGACATTCTGTTCAGCTGGTGCACCGCTTGGTTTAGCTGAAACAGCCTGAAAAAAAGAAATGAAAATTTTAATTTGAATTAATCAGAATAGCTATGATGATCATATAAGTGATTCTAATAATATATATAAAAATATATTGGCAAAGGGTGAAGAATGTAATTTTTATGGAAATAATATCTAATAACATAGCAAGAAAATGATTTGGAATGTCAAAGAAAAATGCTCTAAAGAGTTGGGTGTTAAAAAATTTTTTTGGAGTGTTTCGGACTTAAAATTCTTCAGTTTTCATTAAATTTCGAATGACAACGTTAATTTCCCTTTAATTAATAACCTAACTAACTGGAATCTAATATAAAGCATCAAAAAGACTAGTGAAAGTAAATAAGAAGAGACTAATTTGAAATAATGACGGTCCTTAAAACGAAAATATTCAGAACTATCTGGTTTCCAACCTTTTTAAATTATTGAAATTCATTTTAAATAACAATAAGATATTAACAAAATTACTTTCAGCTCATTGAAAGAGAGGATATGATGAAAATAGCAATTTCTGATTAATTAACCAGGAAGAAATAATTTAAATGTTGTTATTTGAGTGGTATATGAGAATTTATAGTTTAAATATAGCATGAAATATTAAAAAAAAGGTAACCAACCTGGAAAGCGATGAGAGCTACAAGAGCAACTGCGAAGTACTTGACCATTTTGAAGACTCTTCGTTTATCGACGCAAGTTACAAAGTGCTTCGTAATTTCAAGTTCCTGTCTATATATATCATCAAACTATCCCGGACCTAGGAGGCCTTGATCCTTCTTATCAATTTATCAGCTGCCGTCTTGATAATCAAGTTCCCCAATGTAGACCTCAAATATTTATTAGGAAGATATTCGAACACCCTTAAAATATTCCATTAGTGGTCAGGTTTTATCAATTTTTCCTGGATTAATATAGAAAAAACGTTTTAACATCTCGAGATACAGTGGAGATAATGAAGAGATAACAGTTACAGGTACTAATTGGAAGTACTGACAGATACTGATTACTTAAAACTTATTTATTTTTTCCATTATATCGTCGAATTTTAGTATTCACATTTTTTCTACTTTCTCCTAAAGTTTTCGCCTTAATTTTCTGGTGATTTCAAATGCGATTTCCAGATAAATAAAAAATTTGATCCATGTTTACATTTCAAGGTTTTATCTCAAATTGACCTTTTGACGGAAGAGTGATGCGCTTTTCAATGAATTCATGGAAATTGTTACAATAAACAGAGAACTCGTTATCAAATATGCAATTACTCAATTGATGTGATGAATTTTTGAATCGATTTCCTAAAATCTTCGATTTTCTACATACTAAAGTTAGCTGGACACTTTTGGATATCGTAAAATCTTATAATTAAAGAATGTAGTAATTTGAAGATAAAGTTTCAATAATCTGTTGAAGCAAAATGGTAAAAAGCATTAATTTGAAGTCAGGAGCTTTTGCGCGATAGCTCATATCATGCATCCAAGATTCTCACAAAATAATTTTTTTTTCTCCTAATTATAGAATCTTTACGAAATTTTGTATAAGCCTTCTTGTCATTATTCTACATCTAAATGCTAAATAAAATAGAAAAAGGCTTTTTACTTGATAGAAGAAATATAACAAAAGAATATCAAAACAGATTTAATCTGTTAGTCTTCTACAATTTTAATTTCAAAAAAAATTTTATTCAAAAAACTTTTAGAATTAAATTAATGTCTACAATAAGCACCGCTTATATTTAATAGACGTATATAATCAAAACTCAATATATAATGTCAAATGGAATTAATAAACCAACAGATATAGAAAAAGTCATTAAAATTAAAAAATAACTATTCAAAGGAGACAAAATTTTGTTTCTGATCTTACCATTAAGAACACCAATTGCCTTTCAAAAACATGAACACAACTTAAGGACTTTTCAAAAAATATAATTTATTTGAAATAAATATTTACTATATTTAAATATTCAAATAACTTAATTCAGAAATCTATCAAAACATGCACTATATCTTCAAAAAACAATTATAATTCTAGTAATCTCTTCATCGGCCCTAAATTAATGTTTCTTCTATCAAGTAAAAAGCCTTTTTCTATTTTACTTTATATGTAATGTATAATTATATTTAGGCCTTAATAAATCTCATTATGGAATATCAATGGTTTAAATATAACCTTATAACACCTTACACTTTTCTGTGATTTTGTTAATAACATAGACTATCTTGAATTTTAAAGTTAATCTGTTTAAAGCAATTTATCCTGTTACACACGTGGAGGTGAGATATAGTGATAGTTATTTGATATTGATATTTGGAATATTATTTAGGCCTGATGAAGAGATTACCAGAATTATAATTGTTTTTTGAGATGTTTCTGAATTAACTTATATGAATATTTGAATATATTAAATATTTCAAATAAATTATATTTTTTGAGAAGTCCTTAAGTTGTGTTTATGTTTTTGAAAGGCAATTGGTGTTCTTAATGGTAAGATCAGAAACAAAATTTTGTCTCCTTTAAATATTTATTTATTAATTTTAATGACTTTTTTATATCTGTTGGTTTATTTATTCCATTTGACATTATATATTGAGTTTTAATTATATACGTCTATTAAATATAAGCGGTGCTTATTGTAGACATTAATTTAATTCTAAAAGTTTTTTGAATAAAAAAAAATTACTAACAAATTAAATCTGTTATGATATTCAAAAATTCCGAAAATAATTATTCAATTATGAAAATCCGCATTTTTGAAGTTTTTGAATCAGATAAGAATATTCGGTATTATAAAGTAATAAGAAGAGGGGTTTCACGTCATAGAAGGATTATCACAAAATTTAAATATTAAAACAGATTTATTCTGTTGGCCTCCTATAAATTTTAATTTCAAAAAATTATATTCAAAAACTTTAAGACTTAAATTAAATGTCTTTTAAGCACTGATAATTTATAAATAAATTAGTTTTGGAGAAGTTCTTAAAATTATGTTTCGCATTTTTGAAAAAGATTTGGTTTTCATAAATATAAGATCAGAAACAAAATTTTGTCTCCTTCAAATATTTATTTAGTAATTTTAATTGACAATTTATATTTCGTTACGTTTTTTATTCCATTTGATATCATATAATAAGTTTTGATTTAATATATCTACTAAATTTAAGCAGTGCTTATAAGACATTAATTTAAGTCTAAAAGTTTTTGAATAAAATTTTTTTTTAAATTCAAATTTATAGGAGGCTAATAGAATACATCTGTTTTCATATTTGAATATTCGGTATCATCTTGTAATTTTTTGGTTATAAAATAATTCAAAAGGTTCAGAATAAAAATCGTGGAATCATTCAATGGAAATTGAGGCATCAACAACATTACAAACAAGTAATAAACAAATTCATTGCACCGTAAATGATATAAATTGTTGTTTGTTTTCTCAACGGTAGTTCCCCATTAATCTTTACGGCATGCACTTCAGATTTTTAATTTTAATTGCCCTTTAAAATTTAAAATCCAAGATTTTGAGCATTACTACATCTCAGTATGTATGGCGATACAACAAAATAATTGTACACTTCTTAGTAGTTGCAGAAATATATAAATTTTTATTTGATTAATTTTTCCCTTATAATGGCTTCATCTGGTTCTACATCTGAACCGATTAGGTGTTAGAACTTACATACAGGGTGCCCAAGTTATTTCTGGCCAAATTTCACAAGGTGATTTTACAGGCAATTTGCAACAAAGAAGTTCCTATAGAGTATGGTTCAATTAACTTTCGTTGTGAAGTTTCTCAAGGTTCTACTATTTTGAACGTTGTACAATTTTTTTTACTAAAAACATAGCACCACTTGAAAACTATCATGTGAATCGAAATTCAGTGTACACCATTAGAAAGAGGGGAAAATACTCCTAAAACAAGGGTGGTTTCATGGTCCGCACTTGAAACATCGTAAAATGTCTCATAGTGCGCCAATAAAAAGATAAATTAAACTTGTCTTTCCTGAATGAATCCCAAATTATCAACCTGATAGTCCCTATCTATTTTTTTCAACTTTATAATTAAAATGGTGACTCTTATTTACAATATACTACAATTTTGCAGTTAGCTCGAGGCCCGAGATTTATGTAAGGACTTATCTTTGAGGTTATCCTGGAATATTGTTCTCACCAAGAATACTTCCTATTATGCATATAATCAGCAGGTGTTCAGTCCGAAATTGTTCCAAATGACTATTAGAGCGTCCGGAATCAAGATGGTGCGGTAATAAGATGCTCCAAACCGGCACAAGGAAGATTGTTTGGTATTTAGATAATCCAAGCAAAATAATAAAATAATAATAAAATCTGGGAAATTCTACGCTTCTTGAAAACAATGCTACTCTACAGGGCATGCGATAACAACGTCGACTTTCATTGCGGCAACTCCAAACTTCTTAATGGTCTTAGTGAAATCACATCATTGGAGCATTTTTTAGCAATTGTAATTCATATCAACAGTGGATTGTTTTTTGACGTTACAGGAGAAATCAAATATCTTCGCATCCCACTTGTCAAAAGTGGGATGATCCCCACTCAGCCAACGATGTTACGGAAGTTGTGTCTTTTTTAGATGCTGCTTGCCAGATGTCTCTCCCTATAAAAGCCTTCAAACCCAAAGAAATTTTCCAGGAAGTCAAGAAGCTAAAAAATAAGCACCTGGTTTCGATCTGAGATTTTGAAGAAACTGCCTCAAAAAGCCTTACTATCACTCAACACCATATTCAATCGAATTAAGAGTTTATCATATGTTCCGACCATCTGGAAATATGGCGAGATAATAATGATATGTAAACCAAACAAACCAGAACACGATGTGAGATCTTATAGGCCAATTAGTCTTTTACCAATTCCGGAAAAATTGTTCGAAAAACTGCTACTCAAGAGATTGAAAAATGATATGGACCTGCACAAAATACTACCCAACCATCAATTAGAATTCAGGGAAAAGCACTCATCAACTCATCAAATACACCATGTAGTAAACATCGTTTCAAAAAATCTCGAACGTAATAAATACTTTTCTGCTGTATTGCTAGACTCACCCCAGGCATTCGACAAAGTTTGGTATAATGGATTACCCTACAAATTAAAAAAGTTTCTCCCCCAACCATACTATCTAATTTTGAAATCATATATGACCGATCGATACTTTAATATGGAGATGCCCTATCTAGACTAACTGAAATAAAAGCGGGGGTGCCACAAAGAAGTATACTGGGTCTACTACTCTATCTTATATACATCTGACATCCCAGAGAATCAGAACACCACTCTAGCTTCTTCTGCAGACGACATAGCCACACTAACATCCCATCAAAATGCGGAAACAGCTTCTGAAAATCTCCAAAAACATCTGAATGAGCTGGGAAAATTGGTACCGACAGTGGCGCCTAATCATTAATGAAACGAAACAATCGAGACATTTGTCCACCAGTGAAAATGAACGATAGTCGAATCCCCGTCAATACAGAAGCCAAATACTTAGGAATCCATTTGGACCAACGCCTCACCTGAAAACCACACATTCAAGCTAAAAAGACGCAGATAAACACGAAAATCCGACAAATGTATTGGCGTATAGGCCTAAAATCCAAGCTGTCCATTCAAAATAAGATATTGATTTACAAAACCATAATAAAAGTAATGGACATACGGTATCCAACTCTGAGGATGTTCTAAGGCTTCAAACATCCAAATAATACAGAGACTCCAATCAAAAATTTTACGCTCGCTTGTAGATGCACCATGGTACGTTTCCAACTTAATAATACATAATGATATTGAACTAAAATAAAATAGAAAGGCCTTCTACTTGATAGAAGAAATATAACAAAATTTGAATATCAAAACAAATTAAAATATGTTTATCTTCTACAATTTTAATTTAAAAAAAATTTTTTACTCAAAAAACTTTTAGAATTAAATTAATGTCTAAAACAAGCACCGCTTACATTTAATAGACGTATATAATCATAACTCAATATATAATGTCAAATGGAATCAATAAACCAACAGATATACGAAAGTCATTAAAAAATAAATATTTAAAGGAGACAAAATTTTGTTTCTGGTCTTACCGTTAAGAACACCAATTGCCTTTTAAAAACATGAACACACCTTAAGGACTTCTCAAAGAATATAATTTACTTGAAATATTTAATATATTTAAATATTCGAATAAGTTAATTCAGAAATCTCTCAAAACATGCACTATATCTTCAAAAAACAAATATAATTCTAAGCAATCCCTTCTTCGGTCCTGAATAATATTTCAAATATCAAAATCAAAAAACTAACCTATATCAACAACTCACCACGTGTAAAGGACTAATGCTTCGAAACACAGATCAACTTTATAATTCAAGATTGATCTATGTTCTAACAAAATCAAAGAACAGTGTGAGTTATTTTTAAGGCTTATTTGAATTCATTGACATTTCATAATGAGATTTATTGAAGCCAAAATATAATTGTATATTATATATAAAATAAAATAGAAAGGCCTTTTACTTGATAGAAGAAATATAACAAAATTTGAGTATCAAAACAAATTAAAATATGTTTATCTTCTACAATTTTAATTTCAAAAAAATTTTTAATTAAAAAAACTTTTAGAATTTAATTTATGTCTAAAACAAGCACCGCTTACATTTAATAGACCTATATAATCAAAATTCAATATATAATGTCAAATGGAATAAATAAATCAACAGATATACGAAAGTCATTAAAATTAATAAATAAATATTTAAAGGAGACAAAACTTTGTTTCTGGTCTTTAAGAACACCAATTGCCTTTTAAAAACATGAACACACTTAAAGGACTTCTCGAAGAATATAATTTATTTTAAATATTTAATATATTTAAGTATTCGAATAAGTTAATTCAGAAATCTCTCAAAACATGCACTATATCTTCGAAAAACAAATATAATTCTAAGCAATCCCTTCTTCGGTCCTGAATATTGAACTGTTTCAGCCGTTAGTATTTGCTAGTTGATCATAATTAAAACCAATTTTTTATTACTATAACATAGTATAAACGTAGTAATAAAAAATTTGTTTTGATACATAATGACTTGAATATCCCCTTCATTAATGATGAAATCAAAAAACGTACAAGAAAATACCATCAAACTCTGGAAGGACATGAGAACAGTTTTATAGACGTACTAGCACAAAATCCATTCAATAGAAGAAGGTTACAGAAAACCTGACCAATTGACTTCAATTGAAGTATTGTAAAGAAGTATCAATATGTTTGATATCTTCTACAAGTCTTTTTAAATACATCACTTTTATTTAATACTTGTAAAAGTTGTATTGTAAATTTCAATAAAGGAGGAAAAAAACTTATTATAGGGTGGTTAATGAAAAAATGATTATAAAATTTTCTTTAGCCATAATCTTTGGTCAAAGGTTACTTCGAATTCCACCCCGTAAACCCCTAAGCAAATTATGTGCAAAAACTGCCTATGTCTTTTCAACGACCTATAATATATAAGGTTGTTCGGAAAGTAATTTCGTTTATTCCCGACAAAAGATGTAATTGTATTTTTTCAAACCCAACTTCACACTTAAACCGTGTAATCATCACATGTTTTGAAAGCTGATATAGCTAGGCTTGTATGTGAAAAAGTTCAATTAATTCTATGCAGTAGTTTTTGGTTGGTGCCACTTCAAATATGGAGAGCAATCAGCAGCATTTTCGTCATATTTTACTTTTTTACTATAGAAGCGGTAAAAATGCCAGAAGGAAATTAACCGATGTGTATGGAGAATATGTGTTGACAGTACGCCAGTGCCAGAACTGTTTTGCAAAATTTAGATCTGGCAATTTTGATGTAGAAGATGCACCACGTTATGGAAGGCTGGTTGGAGCTGATAAAGACACGATATAGGCATTAGTTGATGCTAATCGACGAATAACAACACGTCAGATCGGTGAGAGGTTGAGTTTAAGGAACTCAACTGTTTATGACCATTTGAAAAGCCTGAGTTCACTCAGGTCGGTATATGGGTTCCTCATGTTCTCACGGAGAGAAATTTGTGTCGTCGCGTTGAGTTCTGTGATTCGCTTCTCAAACGTCACGAAAATAATCCATTTTTAAAGCGCATCATTACTGGGGACGAAAAATGGGTTGTTTATAACGATGTCAAACGCAAGAGATCATGGAGCAAAAAATATGAATCGGCACAAAGCATTTCGGAAGCCCGTATCCATCAAAAAGAGGTGACGCTGTCTGTTTGGTGGGATTTTGAAGGAATCTTTTTTTTCGAGCTTTTACCGGATAACACAACAATTAATTGAGAAGTCTGTCATCAGCTAGACAAACTGAAGGATGCACTCCAACTGAAAAGACCAGAATTAATCAACAGAAAAGGTGTAATGTTCCACCAAGATAATGCGAGACCTCATACAAGTTTGGTCACTCGCCAAAAGCTTTTACAGCTTGAGTGGGATATACTGCCACACCCAGTATATTCTCCAGATCTGGCGCCTTCGTATTATTCTTTGTTCCGGTCATTGCAACATTTTTTGGACGATAAAACCGGAACTTCAAATGAAGAGTTCAAAAATTACCTGGATTGGTTTTCTTGCCAGCAACGACCACAAATTAAAACTGATTATTAAATAAACTAGAAAAAGGCTAAAAATGAAGAAATTCGAAGAATTGACCTAAATTCATATATAAACTTCGAACACAAACACTGGACCTACAAATTAAAAACATCCTATCGATAACAAATTGCAAATGGAAAAAACTAATAATCAGTTTGAATATCAAAACAGATTTAATCTGTTAGTCTGCTACAATTTTAATTTCAAAAAAATTTTTATTCAAAAAACTTTTAGAATTAAATTAATGTGTACAATAAGCATATATTTAATAGACGTATATAATCAAAACTCAATATATAATGTCCTATGGAATAAATGAACCAACAGATATAAAACAGTCATTAAAATTAAGAAATAAATATTTAAAGGAGACAAAATTTTGTTTCTGATCTCACCTTTAAGTTGTGTTCATGTTTTTAAAAGGCAATTGGTGTTCTTAAAGGTAAGATCAGAAACAAAATTTTGTCTCCTTTAAATATTCATTTATTAATTTATTTTAATGACTTTCTTATATCTGTTGGTTTATTTATTCCATTTTACATTATATATTGAGTTTTGATTATATACGTCTATTAAATATAAGCGGTGCTTATTGTAGACATTAATTTGATTCTTAAAGTTTTTTGAATAAAATTTTTTTTTAGTAGAAGACTAACAGATTAAATCTGTTTTGATATTCAAACTGATTATTAGTTTTTTCCATTTGCAATTTTTTATCGATAGGATGTTTTTAATTTGTAGGTCCAGGGTTTGTGTTCGAAGTTTATATATGAATTTAGGTCGATTCTTCGAATTTCTTCATTTTTACTCTGACCAACTTTTCTGAATCGTTGAAATATATTTATCTATCGATGTCAGTGTCAGTTGCAATTTGAAATATTCAACATTTCCGTGAATCATCCGAACCAATTTTCAAAAGTCCAATCGTATTAGTATTGACCTCTGGCGATTAAGTCATACAAACAAAGATTAAAATTATCTGTACGAAAGGAATATCTCAAATTTACGTAAATTGTAGACTGAATACGTAGACACGATAATGAAATCCGTAAAATATGTGGGAGATGACCGTAATAATCGTTTCAAAGAAGAAATGATGAAAAGTGATATTCGAAATTGATCGCTGGAGTAGTTCAATAATTTCTTTGGGTATCATGTCATAACTTCATTCAAGGTCTAGGTAAGATTGTTATTTCGAGACATGGTTCTTTTTGCGTGCTTGTTCCAGGAAATAGCGTGCTATAATCTTGCCTAAATTCCCGTTATTTTCGAATTTTGGGCTGAAAATGATCTTAAGCAACTCACTGCTTGAAAATAGAAGTGGATAAAAAACAAAGCTCAATTGTAATTATTTAGTATATATTTTTAATTCTTGAATTAGAAAATTATAACAAAATATTCATGTTATTTACTTATACAATCTTCATTTAATTATAAACACTTAAACACTGTCGTTCTAAGGCCAATAAAACGTTTAAATTGTTTCCTTTAATATAACGCAGTCTTCCTGAAACTTGTATGTCTCATATCGATGCCATGTTTTTATTCCCTTTATTGTCTCATATACAGCACCCAGTACAAATGATACAAATCATTATCGGTATTATTTAACGCAAAGGGTTAAATAATAATAAGTTATTATTTAACGCAAAGGGTTAAATAATAATAAGTTTGTGAGTTATCTTGTTCTACGTGCAGTAATAAATATATAGGACAAACAGGACGTTCCTTCCAGACGAGGTTCAACGGACATAAAATGAGTTTCATAAAAAATAAACAAAATTCTACTTTTGCCACTCATTGTCTAGAAAACGGCCATTCCTTTCCCACAATAGATAATCTTAAAATTTTACATGTAGAATCAAAAGGGAAGAAACTCGATTATCTAGAATCTGTTGAAATTTTCAAATTAGTTCACAATAACAATAATGTAAACATAATGAATGACTGTATGGAGCTATGTAAATCGAAAATATCTGAGATATTTAAAAAGTAACATCTGTTTAAAACCTTTTTCAACGAACATAAAATGAATTTAATGAAAAGTAAACAAAAATTCAACTTTTGCCACTCATTCTTTAGAAAACAGTAATTCCTTTCGACAAAAGAAAATCTTGAGAAAATTTTACATGTAGATTCAAAAGAAAAGGAACTTGATTATTTAAATTTTCAAATTCGTTCACAATAAAAATAATTTAAAGAATAATGAATGACTGTATGAAGCTTTGTGAATCCGAATATTTGAGATTTACAACAAAATAACGTAAAAATAATGAATAACTGTACGGAGCTATGTAACCCCAAAAATTATTTGAAATATTTAAATGGGCACCATCTGTTTAACAACCTTCTTTATGGATTGCCGACATTCCGATATCTGTTAGAAGCCCCTTCTTTTTTAACCTGGATTTTTATCACGTTCCGCTTGTAAACCTCTGTACCACTATTAGGTGTTACCTAGAATCCTTGAAATATTCAAAATATTTATCACTTTTGTTCAAATACCTCTGTACCATTGTTAGGTCTTCAGTTGTCTGATAGTTCATTTCCCGAAACTCGAGTCACAAGAAAATGTGTAATATATATTTTTATTGGTAGAAAAACATAGCAATTTCTACAACTTGTTCTAATTATGAACAACTACCAAATACTAACGGTTGAAAAAATTCAGTATCCAAATAATGTTGCCATGCACCTTGACCATAGCCGACTATCTGCACAACCTTTTTCATATTATACATTACTTTTGTCCTAGAATGTTACAAAAAATAAGTATCGGGTGTTTTTTCAGAGTGATAGAACTTTCGATAGGGACAACTGTGATTTGACAGAAGAAAGAAGCCATGTGTTCTGACATTTCTATTCAGTAAGCATTAACAAATTATCAGGGAGAAACTCACGCCGCAACAACGTTTACAAATTAAAAATTAAAATTTGGCTTCAATCTTAATTTAATTGTGTTTTAATTCAAATTGAAGTTTTATCGCTCTAAAAAAAACACCCCATATATTGAAATTATGAAAAATATTAATTCCGGATACTTTCTAGACGAACTATAATTTCATTTTTTTTCATAAAATGAAAGACAATTTTCGTATAATGAATAAATATTTTAATGAATTATATATTGGCCATTCTGGTCCAACACCTTTTGCCATCTTTCTGGTGGTAGCATCATTTTCGTGACGTTTGACAAGCGAATCACAGAGATCAATGCGACGATACAAATTTCTTTCCGTGAGAACATGGGCAACCCATATATTGAGCTTCGAGGTTAAATCCAGGCCTTTCAAATGGTCATAGTTGATTTCGATAAATTTAAGCTCTTCCCGATCTCACGTGTTGTTATTCGCCAATTTCCATCAACTAATACCTTTATCATGTCTTTATCAGCTTCAACCGGTCTTTCAAAGCGTGGCGCATCTACGATATCAAAATTGCCGGATCGAAATTTTGCAAACCAGTTTTGGCATTGGCGTACTGTCAACATATCTTCTCCATACACATCATTTGATTTCTTTCTGGCTTAAACGGCATTTTTACCTTTTCTATAGTAAAATATGAAAGTTTTCGCAAAAATATCAAAACTCTGTAGCAATAAAGACCTGGAAGAGTTAAATATTATTAGCCTTAAAGTAGTTCCTAAAAGATGACCTAAATTTCAAACATAGTCCTGACTGCTAATTTTTGTGTTACAAAAATATGTTCTACTTATGAACTGGAACCCCAAAATACAATGCCGTAAGATAGAAGTGACTGAAAATTAGCAAAATAGATGGTTTTCATTGTAGTTATATCAACTTGATATCGAAAAGCCTTCAGTGTATAAACTACCGAATTTAACCTTGATATCAGGAAGTTACAGTGTTCCAAGTTTAGGTGTTTGTCTTGTACTTAAGCTTGTTGGTATTCGCTGGTTCCCAAAGTTGATGCACGCTGAAAAACTAACACTCGTCCTGATGCTGAAAAAAAAACAGATGTTTGTTTTACCAGAATTAAGAGTTAGTGAATTGCAGATGCACCATTCACTGACGTTCGATAAAGCAGTTGTTAAGCCAACAGTCACAGAATCTAGATCTTGGAAAGACACTATGATATTAGTATCATCAGCAAAAGTGTAAGAACCAGTTTCCAATGCTGGTGATACTGTTTCTTGAAATATATCAGGCTACCTTCCAAAGCCTCTGGGGGATCGTCATCATAGACAACGAATAAAATAGGTCCTAAATTAGTCCCCTGTGGTACGCCAGAAGTTCCGTTGAGGAATATTTTTCCTCATTCACATTCAATACGACTATTTGTTTTCTGTCCTTCAAGTAATCTTGTACAAGCTTGAGTGGTACGCCTCTAATACCTTTCATTTCAAGTTTCTGCAAAATAACTTTGTGATCGACGCAATCGAACGCTTTGGAAAGATCCACATACGATATGAGATCGCTTACATTAATGGTCAGTGTCTTAATACATTTTGGTCGATTTTACCATTCAATTCATCTCGATGAATCATAAAAGTCTCAAAAAGCATATAAATATATACTAAAACGAATGAAGTAATAGAAAAACACGAGAAAATGATATGAATGTTTTTAGTATGCCTGGATAAAACCATCCAACGCCTTAAAACTCAGGAAAATATTATAAAACAACACATTTATGACCCAACACCTCACTCAATTATTGATGGATTCCCATTAACATATGCATTTTCTTAGACAATCAGGATGGAATTGGCGTGAAATCATTGCTACGTATAAAATATTTCTTCCATGAAATTCAGTCCTAGTCGTATAAAATCAAATTTTCTTTGGTTGATATTTTATTTTTCGTCAGATTACTGATAAACAGCGACTAACGAAATGAAGATCGTTCTGGTTTTACCTTTTTTTTCGTTGATTCTGATCACTCTTGGCCAAAGAATGGAAGAGGTAAGTGTTCGATTAGATTAACCCTTTGCATTATTCAACCAGTGGCGACTCGTGACTTGTTCAGGGGGATGCAGAGCGCATCAGGGCATCAACAATAAAAATTTAAAATAATAAAATTACATTTTTATTATGGTACGATATTTAATATTATATATTGATTTTATATTGGTAAAATATAATTTTTATAAGTTGAAAATGTCAAAATTTGAGCCAAGTAAGCGTCATTTGCGGGAAATATTAGTTTACTTCTTTAATTTAAAGAAATCTGCTGCTGAGGTGCATCAATTGCTTGTAGAAGCATATGGTGAGGGTGCTTTGAGTGAGAGAACGTGTCGAGAGTGGTTTCAAAAGTTTAAGAACGGTGATTTCGACGTAGAAGACAAAGATCGCAGTGGAAGGCCAAAAATTCACGAGGATGCAGAATTGGAGGAATTATTGGAGGAAGATTCATCTCAAACACAAAAAGAACTTGCTCTAACATTAGAAGTCACTCAGCAAGCAGTCTCACATCGTTTAAAATCATTAGGAATGATTCATAAACAGGGAAATTGGGTTCCGTACGGCGGAAACTTATTTGCACTCCTAATATATATTAAAATTTATAGCCACTAATGGCTCGAGTTCCCAGATTAGATGGCTTATACACGACAAATTGCCCGTGAAAATATTGTAAGCCCTATACAACTATCCAAAGGTGTCTCCACAAAGGAAAACTTCATCCATATAGAATGACTTTTGTGCAGGAGTTAACAAAAGACGATGCAGATCGTATAATGCATTTCTGAGAAATAATGATGAATAAACTGAAAAAAAATTGAATAGCTGTTAGTACTGTAGCGATCTTTCTCGTCCACAATCCTGCTCTGCTGCATATAGAGGACGCTACCGCTTTCTGAATACCCAGCTCACCGTTTTCGCCCGGTTCATGTAGAGCAGAGTACAAACGTTCGACAACCGAGTTTCAACGTGGAACAAGGTCACTGGCGTCATAGGTTTGGAACGAGAAGCTCCCTCATAAGAACCCCATTCACATAGGAGCTTCAGTACAATCCTTTTTTCTGTATAATCAACATTTACATTGAAGGGGGAGGTAAAGCGACAAAATTGCAGATATTGGTCAGCGGAGAATCTTCATTGGATGCTTGAGACCCATACGTAGCATCCTCAAAAGGTGAACGTTTAGGTAGTCATCATAGATGACCATACAGATATTAATATATTTATAGATGGGTTTTTGACAGCCGAGAAATATTTGAGTTTGGTGAGACACGAAGTTGTTCCTGCGTTAGTCAATTTATTTCCTAATGCAATGAAAATTCCAGCAGGATGGAGCTCCATTCCATTATGCTTCAATGGTCAGAACTTACTCAAACGCAATCTTGGAAGAAGAGGTACTATTGAGTGACCAGCTAGATCGCCAGTACCTTACGACGTTGGATTTTTTCTGTGGGGTTCTCTCAAGAACGAAATTTATGCAACACAGTCGACGAGCATCGCAAACCTCAAAGAAAGGACAACTACAGGAATGCGGAATATTTCAAATCAAACTTTAAACAAAGTTAGGAACGAGTTTGATAGGAGACTGTGTTATTGCCAAGAACGAGATGGAGAAAATTTTGAACATTTATTTTAATGTATTAAAATCGATTACATCATGTAATATATACTAACTGACAAAGAAACTACAACACCCTGTTCAAATTTTAATTTTTTTTGGTGAAACATACATAGTATAGCA
Organism: Megalocaria dilatata; assembly: GCA_034642435.1. NCBI lineage: Eukaryota > Metazoa > Arthropoda > Insecta > Coleoptera > Coccinellidae > Megalocaria > Megalocaria dilatata. Next base: position 42,104,772 of record CM067862.1, on the reverse strand, counting down.
AGGAGTAAATGATTGAAATTTGAAGAAAAAAACTAAGGGTTTACAATTATTTTCAATAAATTTGTTAATAATGTGTTTGTCCACCGCAATTATGTATACACTCCCCAACACGTCTTGGCATTGATGCAATAAAATGGTCTATTTCTTCTTGAGGCATACTATCCCAAACTACCTGTAGTTCATGTCTCAGAGCCGCCGAAGTCCGTGGGGGCTGGGGTAAATTTCCAAGCCTTCTACCCATGTTGTCCCAAACATGCTCTATGGGCGAAAGCCCGGGGGATCTGGGCGGCCATGGCAAAAGATTCACATGGGTCGCTTCAGAAAAAAGTTTAAACTAACTCTGGCAACATGAGGTCGACCATTGTCTTGCTGAAATATTGGATTCTCGAGCCGGTTAAGGTAAGGGAGGATGGCTCCACTATTTATTGAATGTAACGCAGCGCTGTCATGTTACCACGAATAAAGACTAAAGGTGACCTACTTGCATGTGTCATACCATAACGCCTACTGTCCGGTGTACATCAATATCAAACTGAGGTTCACCTCTTTCTCCCCGACGTCGTCTAACCCTTCTTCGGCCATCATGTGCACCCAAGGACAATCGAGATTTATCAGAAAAGACGACCTGATGCCATTCCACATTCCAATGTTGACGTTCTCTGCACCACTGTAATTGTTGCCGGCGATGCTCAACTGTCAGAGGTAACACAAGATGGGGTCCATGATGCCGCAGTCAAAAAGACCTTATTGAAATCAGATCATTAAAGAGCTTAAAAAAATGTAAAAATAAACGGAAGTTCCATTTAAAATAAAGAAGACTGTGAAGCTCTCTCTCGGATGAATGCGGATTTTGCGAGGGAGCTTCCACCTCTTAGTTAGGGAGACGGCGTTTCGTTTCCCCGCATGCGCATCTGAAACTCATCAGACAGGCTTGATGCGCAGGCTCTGCCTGTTACGCCGGTGACCATGCGTCCGCTTGGAACGCTGATTTTCAAACGCATTGCCTTGCTCTATTTGAACCTAGCGGGGACGGTAAGTCACGATTCTTATGACTAGTCGGGTCCTCTATCGGTACGCCGGTCAAACTACGATAGAGCAAGGCAGGTTTCTGGATGGGGAGCCAAGAAGTTGTTCGCTACAACTGTATATTTAAATTTTTGTTTAAAAAGCGCACTATTGAATTTGAAAGTTGACGTGTTCTAGTATTTTTTATAATTTTCTAACATAACGACGCAAATAATTTTATTGCATAAGTGGTTTCCAAACTGTATATGTGTATCATTTTATAAGAGTATACAGAGTATTTCTATCAAGTGAAGGCCAACACGATTCGATGATTCACTCAAAATAGTTTCAATTTCTAGTCGAGTGGGAATAAAGGAGAAGCCGTGTGGAAAAACACTTTGAAGTCAGTGATGACAAACTTACAAACTATGATGCCTACTGTGAATGAAAGGACTTTGAAATTGGCAAATATCATTGCCACTAATAAGAAACCTATTCAGGATAACCTGCAAAATATGAAAGAAAAAATAAGCGAGCATATGATGAGTAAGTTTTCTTAACCTTATCGGCTTACAGCGCTAAGCATTTTATTTCATTCCAGACGCTGCTTTCGAAATGCTAGAGAAATCTTTGGACATGGCTGAAACACTGCAAAATATAACAAATAAGATCAAATCAGAAGTTTTGAATATACTTCCAATTAAAGTTGTAAAAAATGAGTAAAGAGATTCAGTTAAATATGATCTTTAATGTATTTTGGGTAACTTAGGTGTTTACATAGATACAATGTAAGAAATTCAACCGAAAAATGGACTAGACTAATTAAGATACTGGTTAGCAAACTCTTATTTTAAAATTGTTTCGCCACTGAATTATAGAACAACTTTATATTCCCATTATATTTACAAATTGGAACTACAGAATTTATCCAAACATTTAACACTGATTTTATGGCAAATAGTTATCTGTACAATCCATAGACATAGGATAATAAATCTATGGTACAATTACTTGGTCTTCAGCAGCTGTCTTTAGAACCGAATAGTCAGCTCACAGGTCGATGATGGCGCCTTAGTTTTAGAAATAAGTCACAGTCTCGGTATACTGTGGTAGCAAGTATTTTAATAGTCTGTGGCCGTATATCGAATTTATAAAATGTAAGTATTAAGAATTGAGTAGTTCATATTTTCTTCATTTCATTTCACCAATCCTTCGGATTGCTCTTAGTTTAGCAAAATGATTGGACTTTGTGGTTGTTTCGAGGAGAAATGTGATGATATTTTTTTTTGAAAGCACTGCGTTTGTATAGGCTGAGTCTTTATATACATTCTGTCAAGAAAGTACCAGGAATTATCGATTTAAATCTGGCGGGGCAATGAGGCAGGTAAAAATTTTTTCCTAGGTTGGTACCACTGTCCTTAATTACTATGCCAAGCTTGAGCGGGATCTGTCAACTAGTGTGTTTGCAACAGCTGATTAAGTCAGTCGATGTCAGAGTGCGTGCCGATTTTTACTATGGGTGATTACGTTAAGCAAAGAATTTGTTTAAAGTTTTGTGTTGCAAATGAATTTTCGTGTGCCGATGCATTGAAAATGTTGCAAAAGGCCTTTGGTGATAATGCTCTATCGAAAACTCGTTCATATCAGTGGTACAGAGCCTTCAAGGACGGACGCCCATCGACGGCTTCGATCGAAGATAACGTCGATAAAATTAAGGAAAGGGTGCTGGAAAACCGTCGTACCAGCTTGAGAGAGATAGCACATGATCTTAAGATATCCCACGAGTCCGCACGTACGATTTTGATTGATATTTTGGGCATGAGAAAGGTGGCCGCACGACTCGTACCGAAGCTACCGTACCGAGCTACGATTGTGACTGACTTTCTCGCCAGATTTGGCTCCCTGCGACTTTTTCCTCTTTCGAAAACTAAAATTGCCCCTTCGTGGCACCCGTTTTGAGTCGATTGAAGCCATAAAACAAAATTCGGCGCGAGAGCTAAAGTCCATCCCGGAAAGCGCCTATAAAACATGGTAACACTTAATGGATATTTAATAGTTAAGAATCAGATACATTAAATTTGTTGAAGGTCAATGGAAAGAGAAAAGTGGAACGAAAGGAAGAAAACATCCTGAAAATAAAAAAGATTTCAAAAGAGGAAGACTTTGAAAAAATAAGAACTGCTCAATCAATAAAATTTTCAACAAGATTTATGCGTCCAAGGAAATGATGGAATACTTCAAGAATAGTTAGATAATTTTATGTCGGCCTGGAAATTCACCTGACCTTAATCCTATTGAGGAAAATGTACTTCACATGCAATGCTAGATCGCTCAAATTGGATTATATAAATAAGAAAAAGATGATAGAACCGTTTATTCAACTGAGTGGTCCAAAATATGTTAGCCTTACTTAAATTCGGAAATTTTCCAGAGAACATAAATAATACAGTGGCAAAAGCCTCTCATGAATTGTGATGGGAAAGCTCGGTGAAATTTTTATTTATATCTGAATCCCTTGTCTCTCACAAATCTTACATATGAAATTGATAAAAATTACCAAAGCTCAATACTTATTGAATATTCTCGAGGAAAATTCTCACATGACCGATAATTACTTTGGGATTCTTCTGAATACAGTGACCACCATCCACGCCTGTCATAAATATTATGAATAAATATCAATTAAACCCTGCCATAACATTAAAACATGTCCTTTTGTTATCTAAATCACTACACTTGTCAATATCTCCAGTCCCATCTCCTATCTATCCTTTGCTGAGGGAAGTTTGTGTAGAAGAAACCAGCTTCAGGTGTCAACCATCTGGATTTGATCATCTCTGAACCTTTTTCTGCTATCATGATGGTAGGGGCGTTGGTGTTACCAGAAGTCACCTTTGGCATTACACTTGCATCTACAACTCTTAACCTATCGATTCCATATACCTGAAAGAAGTCATTTTCAGTCTTGTTGGTTTCGAAAAAATACTCAAAGTTATTCAATAGTTTTCCAAAGAGATACTCACTTGTAGGAAGGGATTCACAACTGCCATAGGGTCTGAGTGAGGTCCCATTTTGCAGCTACCAGCTTGGTGGTTCTCTGGTCCTGTCATCTGCTTGGCGGAGCATGCCCAATAGTCATCTGTGCCGAATTTGAATTTTTCACAGCCTGGAGTATGGGTTCTGTCGAGTTGGAAACCGTATCTCTTGAGAGCTGTGCAAGAAAATGTAGAAATTATCACTGAGGCAGAATCTAGTACATAAGGTAACTTAAAAGGAAATTTATGGTGATAAATGAATACAAACCAAAGGTAACATTTTTGAATGTCTAAGAGTGACAAATTTGTGTCCTTTTAAGGTTTGAAAATGGCAATGGTCTTTACTTTTCCTTAATTGAGTGAAGGAGTAGACATCAGCAAGAATTCATTTCAAATGACCTTCCCAGCTTCGAAATTTAAACTTGGTATGTCAATGGGCCTCAAACATCCATCAAATGCCGTTGATTTTGAGAAAAAATAACTTTTAGTAATACAATTTCTCGATCAAATACCAAGAGCTGTCATTCTCAGATTACTGAATTTTTCTATAGTAAATGCCCAGCTCAGTTTTAAAGCTATAGGACGTAGGATCGTAGTTGTTTTTTCAAAATAGAACCCAATAATCTTGTATAAGTTTAAAATTAAATTTAAAAAAATTCACTCTTTATGTACCATGTACCTTTAGTTTCTGATAGCCTTATAGCAAATTTGATGCCTTCAACCATAGTCCTAACATCGTCAGGATTACTATAGTAGTTCGCGAAGATCAGAGGATGACTGAGGGGGTTGCTGTCTTTCAAAGTGAGGTAACCTCTGCTCTTTGGATGTAAAACTGCAGGAATTATTTGGATAGACCTGGTGTTGTTATCTAGTTTCTCCCCAACTTGACCAGTTCTGGCGCAGTTGGCTAAGAATCCACCGAAGAAGTACTGCACGTCTGGGTGGTCTTGATTTGGGTCATTGTATTTGGTGTTTATGAATCCAGTAACTTCGGAGATGCCAGTACCACTCATCAGCCCGTCTCTGAAGAGAAGGTACTCCATTGCTGTCGCCCAATTCAAAGGGGCACTGTTGGTATCGTTAATGTTGAAGTTGACGAAATACGCCACGTGATTGTGGAGGTTTCTTCCTACTCCTGGTAAGTCTTGAACTACTGGTAGTCCCACCCTTCGTAGGTCTTCACTTGGACCTACTCCTGACAAAAGCAGAAGCTGGGGAGAGTTAACAGCACCTAGAAAAAATGGAGAGATTTTATTCTGAGAAAATTTTTGCATGCAAGTGTTGAAATATTTCAAACAAGTAAATAATACAAGTGCATTTAATTATGGAGAGTGAATGGTCACACTATGTGAAAGAAATTTCCTAGTATTTTTTAATTATGAATCAATCTGAAAATTGAAAGGTACCTGAAAATGCCTTTGAGGGCAGTAAGTTATTGTATATTATTTATATTGGGTCGTTCGGAAAGTAATTTCGTTTTTTTTTGTTGGGAAAATGGAAGTACATTTTCGTAATGAATTATATATTATTATTGAATTATATATTAGCTGTTCTAGTCCAACACCTTTTGGCTTCTTTTTGGTAGTAGCATGACTCCACGTTCATAAAATTTTTAGTGTTTGTTGGCCAAAAACTGATTCAGGTGATTTTGGACCTGTTCATTTGAAGTAAAGGTTTTACCGTCCAAAAAATTGTGCAATGACTGGAACAAATAATAATCCGAAGGCGCCAAATCTGGACAATATGCTGGGTGTGACACTATATCCTATTCAAGTTGTAAAAGCTTTTGGCGAGTTACTAAACTTGTATGAGGTCTCGCATTATCTTGGAGGAATACTACACCTTTTCTGTTGATTAGTTCTGGCTCTTTCTGTTGAAGTGCACCTTTCAGTTTGTCCAGCTGATGACAGTTGACTTCCGAAGTAATTATTGTGTTATCCGGCAAAAGCTCAAAAAACAAAACGATTCCCTTAAAATCCCACCAAACAGACAGCATCACTCTGAACTCAGGTTGTTTCATGATCATATGGTGCACTGAAGTCTAATTCCTCATAAAGATTATATTTATTTTATTATTGGACTTCTGCACCGACGTTTCAAAGATGCTAGCCGTATTTTTGGATTATACGAAAATTTTTCTTGAACCTTAGGGGGACTTTTTAGTTATCAACTTCTTGAGTGCTGTAAAAATCTGTTTATGCAACGAACTGCACATCCAAGTTCTCGAAGGACACAGTCGGCCTAATGAAGCTGGGTTGATATAATGTTTATCCGTCGATCAGACAACTGACCTCACAAATCAACCAACACTGATTTCTAAGATCTAGTGAATTGTTAGAGTTCAACTGTTTGATATTGTCTTTCATTGTCGAATCATCAGGAAATTTAACTCATAAAATAGAGTTAGCTGGTAACATCTGTCAAATGAACTAAGGGCTACATCATTGGCGCCCAACGCGAGGCAGCCCTCTTTACAGGTTTAAGCAGTTTTCTTCATGAAGTTAGGGTAACCTGAAATGAGATACCTCAAACTTAAGTCATGGATAATCTCATCAAACCGAGCCTATTGTACCAATGAGTGCATTATAAATCTGAGGTCAACATCAACGTTATTAGACCAGTTTTTCCAGTTGGTTGACTAATAAAGTCCAAACTCAGATGATTTATTGAATAAGAGTTAGTTCAAGAGTTAGTATATATGGGGCCAGTATAATGAAAAAAAAAAACAAGGTTAACTGTTCTTCTCTAGTTGAATCTGATGAAGTTTCGACACACTTCAACTTATTACGAATTAAACTTGTATGCTCCACTTTTATCGCAAAATATTTTGTTGTTGTCGTGGGAGCTTTTATGATTTGAAAAGAATTCCATTGAAATCTTGCAGTACATAGTTTATTTTACCTCTAGTTGCATAACTTACTTGCTCGTCAAGATGATTTCAATAGTACATAATTTAAAGATCAACAAGAAAAAATGTGGGAATTTATCTCATCGTTATGACGTGACGCCCATTCTTTGAGTAGTGTATGACGAAAATGCGTTAATGAAGACGTTGTCATGATTTTGATCAGTGACAAAAGATAAATAACATTTTCTTTTAGGAAATATGAAGCGATAACGAATTGTGGAGAAATATACGCGAAGCATTAAGATAATCTATTAAAACCAGTCTTTTGTCTTGCACAATTTTGACCAAGCAAAAATCCTTTCAATCACAAGTAAATGGTGGATTTGTTGTTTGAATGGTGGATATTAAAGTAAATGTTATGCCGATATTAACCTACTAATTTTCAATATAACAGTACTTTCTCAAACACCGTAGCTTCTTCAGATTTACTTCGGGTTATTTAAAGAAACTTCATCATGTATTTGTTGATTTATTTATAGTGCTCTCTCTGAATACGTTCTGATAGATATAATAGTTAAAAAAATGTATATGAGACAGTAATTTATTTCCACAAAAATGTTTGTACTACTACATCAATTGTTTCACCACGATGTGGCTTCTTCAGGTATTACATTGTACTGTCTGATGCTATTCAGTGTAACCGAGTTTAAATACATTTTTAGGTACGTGACCAAATAATGGAAGCACAAGTCATAAAAACTCAAGGTGTTTATTGGAATTTGCCGCTAAAAATGCCATTAAGGAAAAATATTCAGTAATGGAGACTTATCAACATCTGTTTGTTCGTTCAAAAGGATTTTACGGGCATTATACCTGTTGATTTCAAGAAATTCTAAAAGTGATAATCTAGAACTTTTGCTTTCAACGTGGATAATTTCATAATTATTGTTGAAATTATGCCTGAATTCCTTAAGATGATTAGCATATGTCGAATGTACAGAATTGGATATATAACCCCTTTGGTGTTCTTGGACACGTTTCTTGAATGATTTACCAGTCTGGCCAATGTATACTAAAGGGCAATCTTTGCAAGTCAACTTGTAGACTCCGGATTTATTTTCTTTATTTGCACGATCTTTATTGTTTTTTATGTAGGTACTAAGGATATTAATTGTCTTAAAAGCCGCGTTATAATTGAAACAAATTTTGAAATATTTAGCAATATTTTTAGATAATCCATTGACATAAGATAACGAAAAATATTTCTGTGTATTGTCCTCTTTTATGATTGGTTACAAGAGATTTAATGCCATTTTCTTTTGTTTATTGGATACCATTTTGTCTATAAGAAAGGGATTGTAACCGTTGTTTGACGCTATTTGTTTAATAATATTTAATTCTTTCATAAAGTTTTCTGAATTTAAAGGGACATTCAATAATCTATGAATAAAACATCTTTTGGTTGGTGGGGTGGTTTGAAGTTTCATGTATTGTGATGTCTGTATGTGTTGGTTTGTGAAAAATACTAAAATCATGTAAATTATTTAATCTTGTTATAGTGAGGTCAAGAAAATTAATACTTTGATTCTTTTCTTCTTCGATTGTGAATTTGATTTTTGGGTGGAGTTTATTAATGAAATTCGTGAAGATATGTAGTTGTCGGTCGGTGCCTTTGAAACAACAAAAAATGTCATCTACATATCTGTACCAATAAAGAAAATATTTGCTTATAGGATTCAGGTGTATTTTTGATACCAGATCGTCCATGAATATTTCAGCTAAAATTGAACTGAGTGGATTTCCCATTATTAAACCATTGTCAGAAATATAGACGGTTCCGTTAAATTGAAAGTAGTTTTGTTCGAGACATATTTCCAGGAAATTAAGTATATCATTCATTTTGATGGGATTGGTATTATTTTTAATTAATAGTTTTTTTACAATTTGTACTGTTTCAATTGGAGGTATACTACGGAATAAATTTTGTACATCAAAAGAAATTAATTTACAATTTTTGGGTAATTGGATAGATTTAATATTGTCTATAAGTTGGGTGCTATTTTTAATAGCGTATTTAGCTGAAAAGTTTGTTTCGGTACCTACATAAAAAACAATAAAGATCGTACAAATAAAGAAAATAAATCCGGAGTCTACAAGTTGACTTGCAAAGAGTGCTCTTTAGTATACATTGGCCAGACTGGTAGATCATTCAAGAAACGTGTCCAAGAACACCAAAGGGGTTATATATCTAATTCTGTACATTCGACATATGCTAATCATCTTAAGAAATTCAGGCATAATTTCAACAATAATTATGAAATTATCCACGTTGAAAGCAAAAGTTCTAGATTAACACTTTTAGAATTTCTTGAAATCAACAGGTATAATGCCCGTAAAATCCTTTTGAACGAACAAACAAATGTCGATCATTCTCCATTACTGAATATTTTTCCTTAATGGCATTTTTAGCGGCAAACTCCAATAAACACCTAAAGTTTTTATGACTTGTGCTTCCATTATTTGGTCACGTACCTTAAAATGTATTCAAACTCGGTTACACTGAATACCATCAGACAGTACAATGTAATACCTGAAGAAGCCACATCGTGGTGAAACAAATTGTTGTAGTAGTACAAACATTTTTGTGGAAATTAATTACTGTCTCATATACATTTTTTAAATTAAAATGAGTTTCCACCAAGTAAAGACCGAATCTATCAAATAGATATAATAGTTAGTGTGTAAATAAAGGGTCTTTCATTAACAGCGCCACATTTCGTTTTGTAAATAAAACACATCACTTATTTGAAAATTATTGAAATTTTTATTTATGAAACAAAACCTAATTTAAATGTCCACTACGGAAATTCTGGTAGGAATGAAGTCGTTGAACCCAATTTTCCATGACTCTCACACAAATCAGGTCATATGTTAGCAATTACTCGTTTAATATTGATCTGTATATCGTCTAAACTTACTGGATGATTGCTGTAAACCAATAACTCAATGTAACTCCAACGTTCGAAACAAAATTTCAGATTATTTCAGAGTAGAAAATAAATACGAGGGTGGTTCAAATATGATGAAGACAAACCCTGCAGATGGCGCGCATGTATGTTTCGAAGGTCGTGGCTTGAGTATGTGATAGCTGGGTCTGTAACGAGTAGTGTAGCATTTGTTTTCGTCGGAGCACATGTTTCACGCGTGTGCTCGAACGGTACTTGAAAATGGGATATACTAAGAAATGTTGTGTACGTGGGTGTCAAGATCTAACCAGCCCTAGACATCGTTTTCCCAAGAGAGATCCCAAGTTATTTAAGAGGTGGATTGAAATTATACAGCCATCTGATTGAAAAAGAGGAGGAAATTTCCTAAAAAAGCGTCGACTTCCGGAATTGTAGTCCCAATATTAATAATTTTCCTAGAGGGATGAAAATACGGCCGAAAACGGGTACTCTGGTTTTCGTAAGCCACGCCTACTTTGGACACTTAATTAATAAAAATTATTTTAACAGATTAAATATGAAATTTAATGAATGAAAAAATTCAGGGATATACTGGATAGATGAATGAACAATAATCCGCCAAAAAAAAATTTTTATCTCAATTTTTCAATTAGTTATGCAATAGTTTTAGTGTTTATAACAAATTGTTTATTATATAAACAATGAAAAATTAAACAAAACGAAAATTTTTTTTTATATGGAAAAAAAAAGTAAATCATGATTTTTAAAGAAAAAATTGTTCCTTAATATTACTTAGAAATGGAAGAAAACGATTGTTGATTAATAAATGTGTTTTTAAGCAATAAAAAAAATTTTTAAAGGAAAAATTTTTTTTTTAAAATCATTATTTGCATCAAATAATAATAAATATAAAAATTTATATTTCTTAAAAAAATTTTCAATTATTTTATGAACAACGCACTTGTTTTTCGAACAATAAGAGATAAAAATTAAGAAAAAAATTTCTATGTAGCTTACTAAAACATTCAAACGGACCATTAATAATATTTTGAAAAAAAAAATAATTTCGATAATTAATCTAAGTTTTTAATTTTGCAACAACGAAAATTGTGAATAAAAAACTGAATAATAAACATTTTTGAATTTTTCCAACGGGGATCTATTCTGAAGTCTTCCAAAAATTGCTTCAAGAGAGGAAAAAAATTTCAAGTTAATAGTTTAATAATTATCATACTTGCAATGTTCATGTCCAAGCAGAAAAAAATTATTAATTAACTATTGCATATCTTATTGAAAAATTGGGATAAAAATTTTTTTTGGCGGATTATTGTTCATTCATGTATCCAGTAGGCCCCTGAATTTTTTCATTTATTAAATTTCATATTTAATCTGTTAAAATAATTTTTATTAATAAAGTGTCCAAAGTAGGCGTGGCTTACGAAAGCCAGAGTACCCGTTTTCGGCCGTATTTTCGTCCCCCTGGGAAAATTATTAATATTGGGACTACAATTCCGAGAGTCGACACTTTTTTTAGGAAATTTACTCATCTTTCTGAATCTTTTTTTTTATTTCAAAAATCTTCATTAGTTTTTGAGATATTTACAAAAAACTAAACCTCCTTTTTTTTAGTTAATTGTTAATAACTTTTGCAATTTTTGCAAGCGGAACTTCATTTTTTTCAAAAATCATCTAGATGTCATTCCGAATCGAATGACAGCTTGATCATAATTTTCGGAGACTTCTGAAAAAAGTTGACCCAAAAGGCACTTGTTGACTAGACTATAACTCTCTGAAAGACATCAAATCATAACCAAAATGAAGCGAATCGCACAACAGAAAACGCGATAAAAACACCATAAATTCTTTCAAACTACCCATAAACCTAGCTCTCCTCTTCGATAACTAACAATATGATCTCGATACAATGGCGAGCTGGAAACGCGACTGGGACAAAAGTGAAAGATGCTTGAACACTTTATAATATCGGAAAATCCGCCCTTAGGCAAAGCGTAAATTGGGATTATCGGGAGGACTAAGCGAGAAGAATCAAGCATCGAACTTTAATGAAGAGAGTTTTGTCGTAGTCAGAATCTGGTAGACAAAGAGTATATCTCTTCAAAACGAAGGAGGAAGGAGAATACGAATTAGGAAAAATGCGAACGGAACTTGACCGTGGGGATGATATTCACGAACTCATTTACGAGCAATCCTATGAGATTTTCAAAAATAATTTCTTAAATTAGGAGTAGTTTATTGTTCCATTGTTTCATCTAGCAATACCTTCATTTTGAAGTGTCATCATTGAGTTTTCTTTTCAGTATCTGTCATTTCGCTGAAGCAAACAACATTGTTTCTGTGTGCTGTGTGAAAATATTAACATTTGTGCCGAATAATGTGTTTTCCGGGTAGTTTTACTTTCTTACTTCAGTATGAAGTAAAAGGATGCCAAAAGGCTGAAGCAGGGCTGTCGTCTACCTTCCACCCTATTTAAAATATACTTTGACATATCTTTAGTAAAGTGGTCGAAAAAACTAAAAAATATGGGACTGATAGTGAAAGATGACAACTTGTTCACGCTATAGTTCGCAGACGATCAAGTCTTCTTAGCAGAGGACGGGAAAGACCTCTTATACAGGTGTCCCAGAAGTCGACGTCAATCCGGAATCCGTTAATAGGCTGAGGCATGGTAGTAATCAGAAAAATATTTGAGAAATTTCAGTCTTTTACTTCTCAAATTATAAGGCATTTTTATTATTCGAGAAAATGCACACCCTGTGAAGATTTTTGAACTCCTGTTGCAACAATTTTTTACTTCTTTCAAATTTTATTTTTCCTATGTTATCCCTAATAGTGCTTCTGTAACCTGTGATCCTCAATTCTAAGCCAGGTTGGAAAATAATTTCACTTTTTGCCGAACCAAGTCTTCAAAATTAATATTTCGCACAACTTTAAGTGACTGTACTGAAAAAAAAAACTGCGCTACATCAGTTTGACAAATTACTCAAAAGTTAGATCTATCAATCGATCAAAAATTGGAGTAAGAGCACTCAAAGTTAGCATAACAGATCGCGATTTGTCATAATAAATTCTCAGATACTGAATTGTTTCAGCCGTTACTATTTGGACGTTGATCATTGAAATTTTCAAATTCGTTCACAATAAAAATATTTGAAAAAATAATGAATGACTATATGGAGTTATGTAAATCCAAATATTTGAGATATACAACAAAATAATGTAAAAACAATGAATGACTGTACGGAGCTATGTAACCCCAAAAATTATTTGAGATATTTAAATGGGTACCATCTGTTTGAAAAACCTTCTTTGTCGATTGCCGACATTTCGATATCTGTTAGAAGGCCCCTTTTTTACCCGGTTTTTAATCACGTTCCCCTTGTCAACCTCTGTACCACTATTAGGTGTTATCTAGAATCTATTGAAATATTAAAAATATTTATCACATTTGTTTAAATACCTCTGCACCACTGTTAGGTCTGCAGTTGTCTGATGATGGGATCGTTTCCCGAAACTCGAGTCACAAGAAAATGTGTAATATTTTTGGTAGTAAAACATAGTAATTTCTACAATTTGTTTTAATTATAATGAATTTTGATTATTTGTAAACGTTGTTGGAGTGCGTACTTTTCCACGATTAAATGGTAGATATTGACAAATATAACTGTCACTGTCAAAAATAAACAATCGCTGTCATACGTGAGTAATGTCAATATAAAAATGGGGCGTTCCCATTGAAAGACTCTTTATTGTCGGAAATGAGCTGGTGCTCCAAAAATATCAAATCATCCTTTACAAACTTGAGGTGATCATTGGCATTGAGTCTTTCGAAGAAGTTATAGCCTGTCCTTGAATTTTTGCATTTGGGGGTTTCTTAAGACGCCGTAGGAGTACAAATTTTCAGATTGATCCATTGTCTAAATTCGCTAGAACTAGATCAGGAATCTTCAAAGCTCGGAATAACGGATCACTGTCAGAACATTTGAACTCAATGGGAACGCCAAGAAGGAAGTGATGTGGAAATTACAGCTTTATGCAATAATTTTCTTCTATTTCTAACCAGAATATCATGAATATTGATCAATAATACCGATATTTTAGAAGGCGTGGTCACAATTAACCATTCACAAATAAGCAAGACAGATACGTACACCATATATATATTGAACATATTAGATATGAATATTTTTGATTTATCGACTCATTATGCAGGAATAAAATTTAATAAAAATAGTATGAATTGTTTTTTTTTTCTGAAACAATATCCATATCTGAATGAATTATTTTTTCTTGGAATCTGATATTACCAATGCATAATGCATGTTGCATGTTAAATGATCCTATACATAAATAATAAAATATTGAGGAAATTACGATTCTGTATATCGGATGAAGGAGAATAAAAAAATTTAAGACTATCATGTACGTTGTGAGAATCAAACATCGATTGAAAAATACCAGAAAAGTGCTGGTGTGAGGTCAGAAACTTTTGTTCAACAGTCTATTTTCCTGAAAATTTCAAATTTGTGAATTACTTAGTGAAGAAGCTGTGTATGAGGAATAAAAACAAGGAATTCTATATTTTGTCACCCGTTCGTCAAATGAACATCTTTTTTTTCAATTTTAGAACTGTTCTGTGTCAAGAAATGAAAAATCCATGGTGGAAAGGCCCCATACTTCAATCTGCATCGTTACATAATGGCAAGAAAATGTTTGAAAGTACATTAGGAGTAGAAAATTTATTATGTGAAAACAATTTTGAGCTGTATGTTCAGTATACATGTATATATATATATATATATATATATATATATATATATATATATATATATATATGTCATCTTACCTCCTGAAACCACGACCTCTTTGCTGGCGTATATGACCTGTTTGACTCCGTTGTTGATAACCTCAATTCCATAGGCCTGTTTGGTGGTGGTGTTTATCAAAATTCTGGTCACGGTAGAGTTCATGAGGACGTTAAGGTTTCTTCGGTGTTTGAAGGGCCTCAAGAAGGCTCTAGCTGTGCTTAGTCGTGAGCCGTTTTTATTTGTGGTCTGAGCTATGTTGAAGCCAGTGTGGTAATTTCCGTTGAGGTCTCTTATTGGATAGCCTGAAAGCATAAAATATAGAGGTGATACAAAGATTTAAACTCGAACGTCCTCATGAAGGGAGATTCAAAAGGGTGTGCCATCTGTTTGCATTTTGAAGTAGTGGTTATTTCGAATCCGGCAACACTTCTGTCATTGGTGTTTTGACAGAAAGTTACTTTAATATTCGACATGAACGAAATGGGTCGATTTACACTTGAACAAAACTTTAAAATATTGAAAACTTATTTCCAAATTGGTATTATGTTATTTATGGCGAGCAGGCGTCTGTCCACCCTACCACAATTTATATTTTCCCGACGAGATCCAGTTTTTAGATAAAACTGATAATCTTGTTCAGGGGTAATTTTTTCACTTCGCAGTGGGCAATAAAAGCATGACCAAAGACCTCGAATCTGATGCGACTCACCGCTGGGCACTCTGAGACGATGTGCATGGCTGTTTCAGTGTCCTCAAGACACAGCCTGCATTCATCGTCTTCAGCCATTGTGACATTGTGCAAATGCGCTTTCAGTCTGCAGTGACCTGTCATAATTCCGACAAGTGTTCTTAGTTTGGCCCTATCCAGACCTAGCGCTAAGTTTGCCATCTTTTTGTTCGAAGCTGTTCCAAAGAACAACTTCGAATGTTTCAGGCCAGAATGGCTCCGCCAAAAAGACTCTAGCCTTGAGTTAATTCTGCCTGTTATCGCCTCGTTCGCCACGTCATGTGGTATTCCCAGGAATGGTTCCGGTCCTACCAGAGGCAGCGCAGTTCCAGCAAACGCCAGCCGATCTGCCTTCTCGTTACCCAGATAATTTGAGTGGCTCGGTATCCAAACCAGAGTGACTCTTTTATACAAACCGAGCCTGTTTAAAGCCGTGTGGCAACTCCAGACTGTTCTCGAGGGACTAGAGCTGAATTCCAGAGCCTTTAGTACTGACTGACTATCAGTAAATATTTTGGTTTTACCGTGGTGGATTTGCCGTTTTATCAGCAGTTCTGCCGGGGTCTCGATGGCAAATAGTTCCGCCTGGAATATGGTTGCGTTTTGACCGAGACTCAATGAGATGTTCATTCTCGGTTTGCTCCCATAGACTCACGCTCCCGTTCTGTTCGTCGTTCGTGAGCCGTCTGTAAACAAGCCAAGGTCGGTCCTCAATAGAACCTCAGCATGCTGGGTCCATTCGTCCCGGCTGGGGACGATTACATTGAAATGCTGTTCTTGGCTCGTGACTTTTGACATTAGATCCGAGGACATCGATGGGGTGCTGTTCATTAAAAGCTCGTCCAGCAGTCCTAAGCCTTCCATCACTATTGTCTCTGACCTGTCGATCGCCAGTTGATATAGTTTGTTTATGGTCCGTTTCGCCTCCCTCTGCACGAGTAGGTGCAAGGGTGGTAGATTTAGTAGGAACTCCATAGCTGCCGTGGGTGTGCAAGCCTGTCTCTTTAGTCGGGTGAGCTTATGTTGGCCAATAATTTGTTGGCCTTCCTTCCACCACGCTACAGCGCTATACATTCTCCGTGGTCTAATTACCATAGTGTATAGTCAGTGAATCTGCCTGGGCTTTAAGCCCCAGGTTTTACCATAGATTCGCTGCAAGTCCAGAAACCTATTCTGGCTTTATTAACTTCAATAGAACAAAATACCCTGACGGCAATTTATGAATCAATTTCCATCCAGAAATGATTGATGCCTTCAAACGCGTCCCCCATGACATTGTAGCTTGACGCGCTGAGGGCGCTTGTCTTGACTAAGATCCTAGTTTCATTCCGGTGAAATGGAGGATTAAGTCTTGATGCCTGAAGCAATGTTACTCGCGTTATTCATTGGATCCATGTGGTAGAAGTTCGACCGAATGGAGCCCTAATTTCCTGAAGAGGTGAAATGGAGGGTTGAGCCGCGTTGTTCAACTTAGTGACAAGGGTGTCTGTCGCTGAGTAGGGCTTCACTCTTCAAACTAACGTACTCTACCCTATTTTACTAAATCTCCGAATGTTTCTGTACAATGGCCGAGTACGTTATGTAGCATACTGCGTTACCTCGGGAAGTATTCGATCTGGCCACCCAATTGGTGTTGGACTCGAAGAGCAGTGGTTGAAAGATGGGTATTTTATCTATCTGTTCGCAGAAACTCATGTTCAGGATATCTCGAGAAATGCTTCAGGGTTTAGCGTGAGTTGACGGTGCGGCCGGCCTCGTCCTGAAACAGGATGTATTGCGAAACGTTTCTGGGGTTTGTGGATCTCGACGATAATGGTTGGTGCTGGAAGCCAGTATCAATTGAAAGACTTCACAAGGGTTCGTGGGTCTTGACGTACAGGCTGGATTGACGGTGCTCGTACCAGGATCAATTGAGGCATCGATTTCGAGACTATCTTGGTTTATGGAACTGCGTTCGGTTGGGTGGATAAGAAATTCCTTCGGCGAGTGAGTTGCGACACAAAAAAAAACTCGGATACTGACACTGCAGAGCCCGTACAGATTGGAGAGTACTTCGCTGCTACCAGTCACGATGTAGGTTTCCGGACTTAAGCCGAAAGGAACTCTTCATGAAAAGAGTTATTTTCGAATAAATCCTTGAGCTTATGTTGTACATTTTTGGAAAGGAATTTGGTTTTCATGATACATCGATACGAAACAAACGTTTGTATCCTTCAATTATTCATTTGATAGTTTTAATTAATATTCTATATTTCCTTAAGATCCTTTCGTTCCTTCTAGTAATGAGTATTAATTCTTTGTCTACTAAAGTGTTTTCTAAGACAATTATTCCATTCAATTTTAAGAAGCTGCAATACTCCATTAAGTCACCCCCATTAACATAATATAGTAGTGAGTTAGAAGTGACATTTTCCGCATCAAAAAAATCATTATTTTCTATACAATGTTCCCCAAAACATTCTGACTTCTGATTTTTTAAAATAGACATCCATGTTCTTTGATTCTAACGGGTATTTTTTTTTAGAGTGATAGAACTGTCGATAGGGATAACTGTGATTTGACAGAAGGTAGAAGCCATGTTGTTTTGACATTTCTATTCAGTAAGCATTCAAACATTATCACGGAAAGACTAACGCCGCAACAACGTTTACAAATTGTTGAAATTCATTTTCAAAATCGAACTTACAGAGCACTTCGTGAAATTTATGGTTTACATCGTCCATCAGAGCAGCTTATTCGTCGAACTATCGATAGATTTCGGACAACATTTTCTCTACTCGATGCAACAAGAAAAACAACAAGGCAAAGAACTGTACGTACAGAAGAAAATATTGCTACTGTAAGTCATAGTGTTAATGATGATCCAGATTAGTCTATTCGTCGACGTTTACAACATGTTAGACTCTGTGCATCCACCACATAGAGAATTTTGCGTGAATATCTTGGTGTACACCCATGCAAGATCCAACTGGCCACTTGATCATAATAAGCGTCGTTTGTTTGCTGATTGGGCCCTAGAACAGCTTGAAGTTGATTCAATTTTTTATCGTAAAATTGTGTTTAGTGTTGAAGCTCATTTCTGGTTGAACGGCTATGTAAACAAGAAGAATTGCCTTATATGGAGTGAAAACAATCTCCAAGAAGTTCTGCTGGTTCCATTGCATCCTGAAAAATGCACTGTATGGTGTTCTTTACACGCTGAAGGCATCATCGGTCCATATTTCTTTAAAAACGATGCTGGAGCTAATGTTACAGTAAACGGTGCTCGTTACAGATCGATGATCAATAATTATTTGTTTCAAAATTTTAATGGTATCGACCCAGAAGTGTTTTGATTCCAACAAGATGGTGCTACACCTCATGCTGATACCATAACAATTGATTTATTGAAAGAAAGATTTAGCGATAACATTATTTCGAGAAATGGTCCAATTAATTGGCCTCTAAGATCATGCGTCATAACTCCACTGGATTATTCTCTTTGGGGTTATGTCAAGTCATTGGTTTATGCTGATAAACCAGAAAGAATAGACGCTTTGGAAGCCAACATAACTCGTGTTATTGATGTAATGAGGCCTGAATTACTCGAAAAAGTGGTCCAAAATTGGTCTGGTCGAATGCAGTCCCTCAGAACTAGTCGTGGACATATGCCGAATTATTTTTAAAACATAAATGTCATGAAATTATCTTTCAAATAAAAAAAAATTGGCTTCAATCTTAATTTAAATGTGTTTTATTTCAATTTGAAGTTCTATCACTCTAAAAAAACACCCGATATGTTGTGAACATAGGCCTGTCTGTCCTATATATGTAGCATTACAATCATCACATTTAATTTGATAAATCCTTGATTCGGAAAAGTTGGGGTTTCTTTCTTTATTGTTCACCAACATTTTAGTTGAATTATTTCTATATTCTGCTAAAGAATTAATTCTCATTTTATGACGAGTTTTCGTTTTGATCACTTTGTCGATGATTATAAAGAAAACTTATCACAATATTGAAAAAAAATAATATATCAATATGAATGATCCTTATGAGGAAAAGATAATATGATTATCAATGGTTTCAGCAGAAGGATCTCTGATGGTATTCATAAAATGGGAATTGATTCTTTAGCACTAAATAGAAATAATTTAGCTAAGATACTGGTGAACAATACAGAAAGGAACCCCAACTTTTCCGAATCAGGGATTTATCAAATTAAATTTGATTGTAATGCTATCTATATAGGACAGACAGGCCGATTTTTACAACATAGAATCAAAGAACACAGGATGTCTATTCTGAAAAACCAAAATTCAACCGGTTTTGCAGAACATTATATAGAAAATAATCATTTCTTCAATGAGAAAGATGTCACTTTACTATATAATGTTAATAAGGGTAAATTGATGGACTATTTGGAGATTATTTCAATCAAAAAAGCCATTTAAAAAAAGGAGAATTCAATAAATTCCCAAATACTCTTTGGGAACACCCCTATATTGAATGCTGTTATTTCCATGCGCCATGAAAAACACAGATGTGCTAATTGTAATAAAAGAACCTTTTCAAATTTAAGTTCAGTTCCTTTTTGTACTCATTTGAAGATGGTCAAAAGACCGAAACACGTGTCAGTATTCTGAATGAATTGTGGAACATAAAAAAAATCTTTTCAAATAATTCATGTGTTAAGTTAAATATTCCTTGAGCAATCACGTATCAACATCTCTTGGATATTATTACCTACGTATATTTCAAAAATTTATGTTCAGCTGAGTGGTTCTATTTAGCTAAACAGTTAACGCATTAAATCGGAAGAAAGCAGCATGTACATTTTGAATCGAAATCAAAGGTAAAGTGATGTATTTGAATATTCATCATATGCCTTGGGCAATTGTGTCCTCTTGAGTGTAATTTCTTAAGAGTGACTTGTTCATTGTACACATTGTAATTTCATGTGAAAATGGAGAAGAATGTAGAATTGCATAAGATATTAAATTTCCTTGAAATACGACTATTTCTATTCAGGATTCAAGTTATAAAATGAGAAACTAATTACGATTTTCATTATCTCGGCCATAGTTGAAGAATGAAAATAATTAAATTTCATCTGATGCCTTGGAATTTCGTCGAAACGTAGAAAATGCAACGACATATTTCAAAGCAGATTAATCTCTATATACTTTATTTTGAGCACACTCTACTCCATCTATCTAGAGTTGCCATCAAATTGTTTCGATACTGAGTGATCAATTGAAATAGATCTTCAGTGATGGAGATTTATTAACATCTGTTTGTTCATTCAAAAGGACTTCACGGGCATTGTATCTGTTGATTTCAAGAAATTCTAAAAGTCTTAATTTAGAACTTTTGCTTTCGACGTGGATAATTTTATAGTTATCGTTGAAATTATGCCTGAATTCCTTGAGATGATTAGCATATGTCGAATGGACGCAATCCGATATGCCACTTCTTTGGTGTTCTTGGATTCTTTTCTTGAATGATCTACCTGTCAGGCCAATATATACTAAAAGGCGATCGTTATAGACTCCAGTTTTATTTTCTTTATTTGTTCGATCCGTATTGTTTTTTATGTAAGTACTAAGTTATTAATGCTTTTAAAAGCTGCGTTTTAATTGTAACTATTTTTGCAATATTTATCAATATTTTCAGATAATCCATTGACATAAGATAACGAAAAGTATTTCTGTGTATTGTCCTCTTTTATGATTGGGTACCCGAGATTCAATGCCATGTTCTTTTGTTTATTGGATACCAAAATATCCTGCATTTGCCATGAAAGCCTGTACAATCATTTGTAAAACACCCGTATATTGTAGAAGTTTTAAGATATAATTTCGAATTCAAAGTTATTTTAATTAGTTCTATCTAATATCGACTCATATTTTCATTTATTTTACTGAGATAGTATATGATATTCAGATTAAGTTTGGCACATTTTCTTAATGGAACAGCAATTTCGACTCCTCTGACAAGTTTCATCAATATTTTTCGTAAACTGAGCACTGTTTCAACATAAAAGACATTTACAGGGTGACAAGAAAAACTTCGGACAAATTTTACTGTGTTCTGGAACGAAAGTATTTTAGCGCAGCCACATAATTTCTATTCTATTAGATTCTGTGCACTTTCTCATAGTAATATTTGAATTTTCAGTTTGATACTACTTTATTTTGCAGAGTGAGAGAATGTCAAACAAACGTAGTGCAATTTTGGAGCTGTTCTATCAAGTTAAGCGTCAATGCCAAATTGTTCGTTAGCTCAATGTGCCTCGAGAAACCGTGTCCGATGCAATTTGCCGTTTCAAGGAGCTTGGCCAGGATGGTCGTCGATGAGGAAGTGGGAGAAAACGCAATCAATACGTCTAGCAATCGCAACATCACCAAGTCAATCTAAATCCGAGGGTATCCTTGACGACCATCGTCAAAATCTGCAATCCGTCATGGTTTGGGGCGGACTTTGCGCCAACGGTAAAACACCCTTGGTTTTTGTGGATCAAGGAGTCAAAATCAATCAAGCTGCAAGATTCTCGAGGCCGCAGTACTTCCGTAGGCCCAGCAGCACTTTGGCGACACGCATTGGACCTTTCAACATGACTCCGCTCCGGCTCACAAAGCAAAAATGTTGCAAAAATTGTGTAAGACCCTGTTTTCGGAATTCATCACATCTGCAGAACGGCCGCCCGTCTCGCCGGATCTCAACCAAATGAACCAACGTGTGGTCGAATCTGGAGTTCAGGGCGTGTGCTAAACACCACAAAAGTTTGAAGTCGCTCAAGTAATCCCTGCTCCGGAAATGGGACCAATTAACGCCCGGAGAGCTGCGGTCCATTGCTGAAAATTTCACGAAGCGTCTGAAGCCGCCGCCAAAGAAAGCCACCTCCAAACCGCTCAAATATATTATTACCAAATGTTTATGTTATTAAAAAAATGTATATGAGACATACATTTTTTTAATTAAAATGAGTTTCCACCAAGTAAAGACCGAATCAATCAAATGTTTATGTTGTTATTATTCGTAATTGTTTTGTTCAATTCTTTTTGTTTAATAAAGTTGAATGAAAAAAAGTTTTTCCGAGGTTTTTCTTGCCAACCTGTATAATTCAAAAATTTATCCTTTTATTTTGTTCGTTAAAGAGAAGGCATAGTCTGTTTTTCGAGACAACAAATATGCGATATAGATTAACAATAATTTTAGAGTATTTAGAGGAAGTTCAAACTGAAAAAGACCTACCTAATTCCTGCGCAGCCCCAAGAATAGCCGAAGATAGCGGTGGATGGTAAGGAAATTGAGAAACTGTCAGAAGTCCACCAGTTGTATGGTAACCATGATCCATTTTGTCCATCTGTTTGTTGTCCTCACTCTTCAAGAAGAAGGGAAGGACCTCATCGTAACTCCATCCTTGGTTCCCTGCTGCAGCCCAGTCGTCGAAATCCTTTTTGGAGCCACGTATATACATCATTCCGTTCATTACCGAGGTACCACCAAGCACCTAGAGTAAAAACAACAGAATCAGAAGACGGTAATTTTAAGTTGCTATGTTTACTTTACCTTTCCTCTGGGCCAATAGCATCTTCGTTCTTTTTCAGACAGGCAAGCTTCTTGTTCTGGTTCTGTTTGGTACCCCCAGTCAATGGAGGAGCCGATGAAATTGAGGAACATGGACGGAACCTGGGTTCCAGTTGGCTCATCGTGGCCTAGAGGCGAAATTGAAATATCACACCAGAAAAATATCCCTAGCTTTTATAACTATTCCATTGGGAAGGCAGAGAAAGAAATATGTATCGGAAAAAAGAAACTGCCTAGATATACAACATAGAGAATATAGAGTGAGATGAGGTAAGGTAAATTAACTTCGCTGAGAAGAAAAGAAAAAAGTGACAATAAATGAAGGGGTAAGTTTAAAATTGAAGAGAATCTTCATCCATTAACTGCTGATTTAAGGGGTTTTAGATGTTGCTTACCAGCTTCAACGAGCAGTACATTCCATTCTGGGACTTCTGATAATCTACTAGCAACAACAGCCCCTGCACTTCCGCCTCCTACCACTATGAAATCGTACTCTGGTAGCAGAGGAGTTGTATGTGGTCTTCCGCAGGGATCCTCAAGGTCACATTGGGACCTCAAAAATACCTCTAATAATCCCATAAAGAGCATGAATTGAACTCCTCCACATGTTGAAGCCAATGTAGGTCCTGGCTGAGTTCCGGGACAATTGCACGCCATCTAGAAGAGAAAAAATTCCTTGTTGATATGACTTATTCTTAGATAGTCAGCGTGCAATAAAAGTGTACTGAAAGAATCTAAAATTTCAAACATTTGCTGTAGATATCAGGAGTAAAAATAAATTCCTGCTGTTTTGATGACATATGCCGCTACTAGTTTATTTTAATATTGTTTCATCTGATTACATCTTCATTTTGAAGTGATATATCTATTGAACGAGTATCTGTAAAAGATCAAAGATATCTTATCTATCAAAGACTCATTCTATCCAATAAAATCTCATTCAACTCTCCCCTTTAAAACAAAAAGGATAGGAGTAAAACGAAGATGCTTGTTCACATGCTCGCGAACGACGAACGGAACGGGAGCGGGAGTCTATGGGAGTAAAGCAAGCATCAACATCTCATTGAGTCTCGGTCAATACGCAACCATATTCCAGGCAGAACTATTCGCCATTGAGACTGCGCAGATCTGCTGATAAAACGGCAAATTCACTACGGCAAATCGAAATATTTACTGATAGTCAGTCAGTACTAAAAGCTCTGGATTCCAAATGTTGTACATCGATAACAACAACCACAAAAAGTAGTTATAGTAACTGTCACCAAGAAACGGAAGCTAGATGGTTTAGAACCACCGACAATCCATGGTGAAACAATACAATTCTCTGATGGGGCAAAATACTTGGGAATAGTCAGCGACAAAACCCTCAGTTGGAATGCACACCAAGACAAAGTGTGTCATGAAGCCTGAGTGGGATTCTGGACCTGCAGGCGAATCTGCGGCAAAACCTGGGGTTTAAAGCTCAGGCAGATGTATTGGCTATAGACTTTGGTAATTATACCACAGATAACGTATGGATCTGTAGCGTGATGGAAGAAAGGCCTACATACGATTGGCCAAAATAAGCTCATCCGAGTACAGGGACAGGCTTGCCTTGCAATTACAGGTGCGTTTCGCACCACACCTACGGCAGCCATCGAGGTCCTACTAAATCTACCATCCCTGCACCTGCTCGTGCAGAGGGAGGCGGATTGGACCACATACAAACTACATCAACTGGTGATCGACAGGCCAGAGGCAATAGTGATGGGAGGCTCAGGACTGCTGGACGACCTTTTAAAGAACAGCACTCTATCGATGTCTTCGAATATAATGTCAAAAGTCACGAGCCAAGTAAGGAATTTCAATGTAATCCTCCAGTGGAGTTGAAAGGACCCAGCAAAGATCGACCATTGACTATATATTGAACAACAGGCATATACATCCTGTTCAGGTACGAGACGTCAGAACTTTAAATTCAGCTAATGTCAATGGTGATCACAGGCTACTGATGGAAAAAATTAAACTAAAATTATCCCTAAACAGAAACAACAAAACAAACAAAAGAGAACAGAAACTGAACGTAGAATCCCTATGGCACGTCTCAACAAAAGATTTATACCACCGAAGACCACAGGAAAAAATAGAAACAAACCCAATAGATTCGAAAGACGATGTCGATGTTTGCTGGCAAAAGTTGAAGACCAACATTGAAGAAACTGCGAATGAGGTACTTGGCATACGCATGATAAATATGGACAAAGATATTAATCGAGCCCCCTGGTTTACCAACGAAATAAAAAAGAAGTGCAGTGAAAAAAAGCAAGTGTATCTGAAATATCGAGCACAGAGAACTCCAGAATCATATGAACAGTACAAAACAATCCGTAACGAAACAAATTCGATAATAAGATCAGCTAAAACCAGCTACTGGGCAAGGTTCTCCAAAAGAATGGAGAGTGACTTTTATGAACTGCAAAAACCAATGTGACGATTGATAAGATCCCAGAGAAAGGAAATAAATGAATTAATTGAGCCTAAGCACATATCAAAGGAGACCTGGACCGAATATCTGGAAACACTCTATAAAAAGAAGAAGATACCATCGAACGCAACAACACACCAGCAATAGTTACCAGTGGCAATATAGAAGTAGAGCCTGCAGACGTAGAATTGACACTCCGACAGCTGAGGAATAGAAAAAGCCCCGGACTAGATGGCATCCCAAATGAATTGCTCAAGTATGGGGGGCAGCATCTGGTTAAACAGTTGACCCTGGGGACTAAGACCATCTTCTACCACCACAGAATACCGGACCAATGGCGAACAAGTATCGCCATCCTCATGTTTAAATAGGGAGACAAGAAAAAACCAGAGAACTACAGGGGTATAAATCTACTCAGTACAACATTAAAATTAATAACTAAAATAATCACCAATAAGATCAATAATATCATTTCCCTATCCGATGAGCAACAAGGCTTCAGATCAGGGAGATGTAATGATGCAGTATTTGTTATGAGACAGATCGTCTATTGAATATAACCGGCCCGCATATATGTGCTTTGTAGATCTTCAGAAAGCATTTGATCGAATTCAAATACAAGATGTCGTACACCTTCTCTACAAAAGACAGATACCGCACAACTTAATTAAAGTAATTGAAGATATATATATATATATAGCTTCAACAGAATACAGGCTAAAATCGATGGAGAACTCATCAGACCTATATCAGTGGAGAAGGGAATTCGACAGGGTGATTCTTTGAGCCCATTGCTTTTCAACCTGATCATGGATGAAATAATAATGAAAGTTCGCCGTCTCAGGGGGTATAAAATGGGCAATAAAAATATTTCGATTCTTTGTTACGCTGATGACGCGGTGCTGATTGCAGAGAACGAGGACGACCTGCAGAGGCTTCTATATCTCTTCAATTCCATAGCAAAATCCCTGAATATGGTTATATCTGTCACAAAAACAAAATGTTTGACTACATCCAAATATCCTCTCAGATGTAAACTCGTCGTCGATGACCAAATCATACAGCAAGAGATGACGTTCAGATACTTGCGAATAGAGCTTTGTAGTTTTGGGGATGTAGAGTCTGAGGTGAGACAACAGGTAAATAAGGCAATAAGAACAGCTGGATGCATGAACGACACAATATGGAGTAACAAACACTTGCAAACCGAGACAAAGGCAAGAATCTAGAAAGCTACCATAAGACAATAATGACGTACACAGCAGAAACGACCAGACACAAGAAAAACTAAGAGGCTGTTGGAAACATGGGAAATGAAAGTCCTGAGGAAAATAGCTGGAAAAACGCTATTAGATAGAGAGCGCAGTGACAACATAAGAAAAATGTGCGGGGTGGAAGAGGTGAATGAGTGGATCCTGGGGAGAAAGCACGAGTGGAATGCACACATAGACCAAATGGATCATGAGAGAGTGGTCAGAATCGCACGTGATAAATCTCCAATGGGAAGCAGAAGAATAGGAAGACCGCGAAAAAGGTGGAGCGATAACCTGACTGCCAACTGAACATCGGACAAGTTACGAAGAAGGAACAGGCAAAAATGCCTATAATGAAGAAGGAAGAAGAAGAAGAACGATAAAATCAATAAGATAATTCAATTACCACTTCAGTTCCGAAAATATCCGCCTTCACCTTGTATATCACTCACTTTTTATATAAGGGTGTAACTAACAACCTTAATGGGATATCAATTGAATTGGATCATTCAAGTGTTTGACGCGAAATAAAATCTTGATTTATTAGTGATAACATTTTTATAGTTTATTTTTCCCGCCAACTATTCCACCTTGGAAGCAACGAATGCACCTTCACTCCGTCGATATGATACCGTTTTTATTTGTAATTATTATTCGTGCAATTTGATAACGCGTAAAGGTCAAAAATTCGAGTTGTGTTTTGTAATGATCTCTTCTTGTGATCTTTAGTGCATAATGATGGTCCACTGAATTGCGTCAGATTTTCAAGGTGACCTAGAAAGAACTAGATGGTGCAGATGCTCCAGTAAAGGAATAAATTTGAAATCATTAGGTGCTCGGAATATGCATGTGGTAATTTTGTTGTACGGAATTGGTCTGTTATTCTTGAAATACAATATCATAGAGATAATTTCTGAGATCGTTACAAAAATTATTATTATCGATAATAATAATAAATATGAGTAGAAGTAAATTCATGCGGTTTTGATAACAGATGCCGCTACTAGTTTGTCGTTCCAGTGTCCATCTGCCAACACCTTCGTTTTAGGCATTCTTTTCTTATGTGCTCTGGAAATGATGCCGAAAGTTATCGTATTTTAGTGGATGTCATGCTCTACCTGAACGAACGTGTCAGAACTGTTTTTCCCGATTCAAAAGTGGCAATTTGAGGACGAAGAGCTAGAGGCAAGACTCGATTAAGATTCATCATAAACGCAAGAGGAACTCGCAATACCACTTAGAGTCTCTCGAACATTTGCCGTCGTTTAAGAGCAATGGAAATGATCCGAAAGGCGGAAAATTAGGAGACAATTCTAATGGAGCCTAGAATCGTCGAACGCCGTCTTTTCACGTGTGTCAAAAAAAAAAGAGTTTTGCATCGAATTGGCCAACTTATGGATGCCTCATCATCAACTGTTAAGCCGAATAATTAATGTGAAAAGATCATGCTGTAACATAAATAGAGGTTAATTCTTGATAGAAGGTATATAAAATTTGAATATCAAAACAGATTTAATCTGTTGGCTTTACAATTTTAATTTCAAAAAATTTACTGAAGAAACTTTAAGAATTATATTAATGTCTTTATGAGCACTGCTCATATTAAATAGACGTATAAAATCCAAATTCAGCATAAAATATCAAATGGAATTAAGAAAAACCAAAGAATATAAATTGTCAATTAAAATTAAAATATAAATAAACAAACATTTTTTGTTTCGTTCAAGGCATGCGTACTGAACTCTTCAGTACGCAAAATGTATTGTTTTCTGATTTTATATGTATGAAAAATAACTCTTTCTCAAAAATACAAAACATAATTTCAAGAACTTCTCAAAAACTAATTTATTCGAAATATTCAATATATTTAAATAAATTTCTTCAAAAAATCTCAAAACATGTAGCACATCCTCAAAAAATAATTAAAATTACGGTAAGATCAGTTCAACTTTACATATAAAAAATAATAAAATCAATTAAACAATAAATAGACTTACCGAATGCAATCTTTAGAAATATATGATCTTTAGAAACATGTACATAGGTATATATAATATTCACTCTATGTTCTATGCTCTCAAAAAATCATACACAGCTTATAAGGCATTTTTAATGATCTATGTTAAAACCATGCAACACTGTATAATGAATTTCTTTATTTAAAAACCTGATATAATTATATATTATATATAAAATAAAATAATAAGGAACGGTTTTTTACTTGATAGAAGGATTATTACAAAATTTGAATATCAAAACAGATTTAATCTGTTGGTCTTCTACAATTTTAATTTCAAAAAATTTACTGAAGAAACTTTAAGAACTGTCTTTTCATAAAGACATTAATTTAATTCTTAAAATTTCTTCAGTAAATTTTTTGAAATTAAAATTGTAGACCAACAGATTAAATCTGTTTTGATATTCAAATCTTGTAATAATCCTTCTATCAAGTAAAAAACCGTTCCTTATTATTTTATAGTATATAAAATTATTTTAATATTAGCCTTCTACATATTTAATTTCAAAAAATTGTATTCAATGATTATAACTTCTGAAAATAAATTAAAATAATGTCATATAAGTACCACTTATAACAAATGACATATAAAATCAACATTCATTACAAGACATCCAAATGGTATAACAAAATCCGATGAATAAAAATTGTTAACCAAAATCCTATAAATTAAATATTTTGAATAGACCAAATTTTGTTTCTGCTGATCAATCTTATGAAAACCAATATCTTTCAAAAACGTCTAACATAATCTTAAGAATTTCATCATAAAACTATCTTACTTAGAATATTCTTATGATGAAATTTTTAAGATTATGTTAGACATTTTTGAAAGATATTTGTTTTCATAAGATTGATCAGCAGAAACAAAATTTTGTCTATTCAAAATATTTAATTTATAGGATTTTGGTTAACAATTTTTATTTATTGGATTTTGTTATACCATTTGGATGTCTTATAATGAATGTTTATTTTATATGTCATTTGATATAAGTGGTACTTATATGACATTATTTTAATTTATTTTCAGAAGTTATAATCATTAAATATAATTTTTTGAAATTAAATATGTAGAAGGCTAATATTAAAATATTTAAATAATTTTATATACCTTCTATCAAGAATTAACCTCTATTTATGTTATTTTATTCATAATATATAATTATTTGGTTTCCTTAACATTCTTTATACAGATAATCCTTGTGCTATAACAGAGGCCGTTAAATTGTCTTTCAATCTTTTAGATAAAGGGTAAATCACAGAAATATTTATATATAGCTAACCGTTACACTACATTTAAACATTTTTCAGTTTGCCAGAAGTTTTCTAAACAGTTGAAGTGTGAGTAAATATTTGTTATTGATTGATGTTATATTCATTGAATATCAATTATTTGAATACTGACGGAGCAAAGTCTCTCTTAAAAATTATTTTTCAGTAATATTTTTACATATCTTGAGGTTTTATATAAAGTAACTTAGTTAGATATCCAATAATATTGAATATTCTAAGTAAGATAGTTTTATGATGAAATTCTTAAGATTATTTTAAACATTTTTGAAAGATATTTGTTTTCATAAGATTGATCAGCAGAAACAAAATTTTGTCTATTCAAAATATTTAATTTATAGGATTTTGGTTAACAATTTTTATTTATTGGATTTTGTTATATCATTTGAATGTCTTTCAATGAATGTTTATTTTATTTGTCGTTTGATATAAGTGGTACTTATATGACATTAATTTAATTTAATTCCTGAAGTTATAATTATTAAATATAATTTTTTCAAATTAAATATGTAGAAGGCTAATATTAAAATATTTAAATAAGATCATGCTGTGTGTTTAGTGGGATCACCTGGATGTAGTGTATTATGAGCTGCCATAATAGAACGAAAGGATCACAGAGCAGGTCAACTGTCCACAATTGATGCGTTTGATCCGAGCATTGCGAGAGAAACGGCTTCAATACGCCGACAGACACGGCAAAGTAATTGACAATGCGTCGCCCATTAATAAGTACTTCGAAACGCTTAAATAAGAAATCCTACCCCACCCGCCGGACGGCCCAGACATTGTTCCTTCCGATTACCATCTCTTCTGATCGATGCGACAGGGTCAGGCATGGGACATTTTCGAAAATGTCTGGTGTCAGTAATTAGAATGCCGTGCAGATTCTTTGTCGCAATTCTGCAAGATTTTCCGGTGGAGTTGCATAGACTTTGTACTTCAAATGTCCCCACAAAAATAATCTAATGGCGATAGATCAGCTGATCTTGCTGGCCACTCTAAAGGACGCCTCCTGCCAATCCAACGATAACGTTCGTTCAAAAATTGTCGATCACAGATATCAAAATGTAGCGGTGAAATGTTAGTTAATTTTCGAATAGGTTGTCGTGATTTTCCAGAATGTCAGTAATCATTGAATCAATAATGTCCTCTTATAAATTCCAAAAAGTTGTTCCGTCAAGATTCCCATCGATAAAAATTGGTCCAACAATATGGTTTCCTAATATTCCTACCCAAACATTTTATTTTTGGGGAATTTGTGTATGTGCCTCCATTAATAAATGAGGATTACTATCACTCCAGTACCGATAATTATGACTATTGACTTGCCCATTCAACATAAAGGTACACTCGTCAGAAGAGATTGTATTGTAAAGTCGGTGTGGGTTATTATTCAGTCACTCACTAAATTGTTCACAAAACTGATTCCGTCGGTTAGGATCATCTTCATTCAACTGTTGTACCAGCCTTATCTTGTAAGGGTGTTATTTATGAGCTTTCACAATTCGATGAACGCTAGATTTCAGAAGATTTGATAGTCGTGCTAATGTTTTTATAGGTTTATTCTTCTGTAAGTGTCCCAATACTGCTATTTCAATAGCTTCATTTCGGACTGGACGCTCAATTAAGGGTTTCTTATTCTGAATGGGATCAATAGTTTCCAATTTATCAATCGAATGCTTAACATATTGCTGATATATTGATGACTTACACTTCTTTCTGGATGATTGTGAATGAAATACCTTGCAGTTAATCTAGAATTTATATTCTTTCGCCCACGTAAGTAAGTAAAACTGAAACACATTGAGAAAGAATCATCAGAAAAATAGTATACATTGTAATGAATTTCATGCGTTTCACTTATTTTCCCATCATGAACGATAAGAAAATCGAATGTTTTTGAAACAAAAACATTCAAAAACTCAAATTGTTCTGCCATCAAATAAACAGATCAACTGCGATATTAAGAGAACAGAAAAAACTTCTCAACTAAACCACTTCCAACATCTCCTCCCTATTCAAAATATTTTGGGGGTTATCGCCCTCCTCAGGTGGTTTTTTCGGAACAATATCATCATAGGAATTCTTTCTCCCTAATACAGAACTTGAAAATTATTTTTGGATTCTTCAAAACTCTCAGGTTCTTGAGTTTGGGCGGTTTAACTGTCTGTTCAACATCACCTTTTGACAGTAATTTCAATATTATATTATTTCGTTAATGATGAAGCGATTTTGAAAATTTTAATTGGATTGTGTACAGAACATATGTAACTTTCAAACTAATCAGCACTCGACATCTCTTTCCTATTCAAAAAATGTTGGAGGTTGATGTCACATTCATGGGGTGTTTTTTTCGGAACAAACTCCTGATGGAAATTCGTCTTCGAAAATTCTTGTTTCTGAGTTCTGGAGGTGGACAAATTTTCGTTGGGACATCCTGTATGTAAAATATACATTCATCCTAGCTGCAGGAATTAAGCTACATACATAATCATATAATTGACTATTCTGATGTATGTTGTTACTCTAGAAAATATTTATCAAATATGATCATTTCAATAGGAAGAAATCTAATTAACACTTATGCAATGATAAACTGTTTACATAAGTATATGCCCCTCTTTTTTGGTTACATACTGCATCCAGTATAATTCTTGAAGGATCTAAGGATCGAAAGCGAATAAGAAAATTACCACCAAGTAAAAACTTGTTCTATTAACTTCCAAACCGATGACTTCATTATTGCTACACATACAAATACATAACACCAGCATCGTATCAATCAACATATGTAGGTAAATCTTCTATTGCGATACACTTTGTCGGCAAACATAAAGAGGATCTTGTTAAGTGTTCCAATAGCGCATTATATAAATGAGAATTCGGTATTGAACGGTTCAGGTTATTTCGAAATATTTTATTTAACAATATTTTGACCTATGTCAAAGACTAGTTAAGACTTATTAGGAACCACTTTTTCATTTAATGTCATCCATAGATAACTTGATACTTATATGGCACACAGATTCTGTAATCAAATATACAACACTCAAAATAAAATGAATTAATTGAGTGTTTACTATTAGGAGTACAAATAAATTTCCGCCGTTTTATTGTAGATGGCGCGGCACGGAGTTTCGGTTAGCTTTCGCAGATGATAACCGGCTCCAAAAATAGTTTTGACATTCAAGAACAACATAACCTATTAATATCATTGATTATATATTGGTAAAATATAATGTTTATAAGTTGAAAATGTCGAAATTTGAGCCAAGTAAGCGTCATTTGCGGAAAATATTAGTTTACTTCTTTAATTTAAAGAAATCTGCTGCTGAGGCGCATCAATTGCTCGTAGAAGCATATGGTGAAGGAACTTTGAGTGAGAGAACGTGTCGAGAGTGGTTTCAAAAGTTTAAAAACGGTGATTTCGACGTAGAAGACAAAGATCGCAGTGGAAGGCCAAAAATTTACGAGGATGCAGAATTGGAGGAATTACTGGAGAAAGATTCATCTCAAACACAAAAAGAACTTGCTCTAACATTAGAAGTCACTCAGCAAGCAGTCTCACATCGTTTAAAATCATCAGGAATGATTCATAAACAAGGAAATTGGGTTCCGTACGGATTAAAACCGAGAGATATTGAACAAT
The DNA here is from genome assembly GCA_034642435.1 of Megalocaria dilatata. Lineage (NCBI taxonomy): Eukaryota > Metazoa > Arthropoda > Insecta > Coleoptera > Coccinellidae > Megalocaria > Megalocaria dilatata. Next base: position 42,071,117 of record CM067862.1, on the reverse strand, counting down.
TCTCGTCCACATGTTGCGGCTCCCGTGAAAAAGTACTTGGAAACACTTGATTGGGAAGTGTTACCCCAGCCGCCGTATTCACCAGACATTGCACCGTGCGATTATCACCTGTTCCGGTCCATGGCACATGCTCTGACGGCGCAGCGGTTCACATCTTATGAGGATACCAAAAATTGGGTTGATTCGTGGATAGCCTCAAAAGACAAGGAGTTCTTCAGACGTGGGATTCGAATGCTGCCTGAGAGATGGGAAAAAGTGGTTGCAAGTGATGGGCAATATTTTAAATAAATTTATATTACCGTTCTTCTATAATAAATATTTAATTTGTGTTAAAAAACGGCGGAAAATTATTTGTACTCCTAATAAATGACAATTAAAAATTGTGATAAAATTTCATAGCAATAAATTCCAAAGCTATTCCGACAATATTGCGGAACTAAATTCTGAAACTGTTACAACAATTATTATTATCAATAAAAATAACATTATAATATTTTGGAAACACTTTTTCTATTTGAAGACAAGTTCAACCAACATAGAGGTTGAATCATAACTATTGGGACATAGGTTAAGAATAGGTTATTTGGACCAAAATATGGCGATTGGACCTAATATGCCTCAATAAAATGTTGATATGGAGAAAGATACAGGACGTTAAAGTTGAATTTGTTTTTCTTCTTTTGCTAATAATTTCACAGTTTAATTCTAAATTGTTATTAAAATCGGCACAGAGGCATAACATTGGACGAGGAATACTATTTTATAAGGTGGACCGGAATTAATAAGGATTTTTTAAATTAAATTCAAACGAATAAATTATTAACAAGTTTTTATTTCTGATAATTGATGTAATCACCTTCGTTATCAACAACCCCTTGTCTTGTGTGCAAATTTTCGATGCCGGACCTATAAAAACGATGTGTTAGTGAATATTCAGTTGATTTAGTTATTGCCATGAAGTTCTTCATTTCTGTTCGGTAAGCATTGACAAATTATCATAGAAAGACTCACGCCGTAACAACGTTTACAAATTGTTGAAATTTATTTTCAAAATCAGTGTTCTATTCGCTAAACTTATAGAGCGCTTCGTGAAATTTATGGTTTGCATAATCGTTCATCAGAGCAGCTCATTCGTCGAACTATCGACAGATTTCGGACAACATTTTCTCTACACGATGCAACAACAACAATACAAAGAACTCTACATACAGAAGAAAATATCGCTGCTGTAAGTCATAGTGTTAATGATGATCCAGATTTGTCTATTCGTCGACGTTCAGTACATGTTGTGTGCAGCCACCACATGGAACATTTTGCGTATAGATCTTGTGGTCTACACCCATACAAGATCCAACTGGTTCAAGAACTAAAGCCACTTGACCATAATAAGCGTCGTTTGTTTGCTAATTGAACCCTAGAACAGCTTGAAGTTGATCCACTTTTTTATCGTAAAATTGTAATTAGTGATGAAGCACATTTCTTGTTGAACGGCTATGTAGACGAGCAAAATTGCCGTATATGGAGTGAAAACAATACTCAAGAAGTTCTGAAGGTTCCATTGCATCCTGAAGAATGCACTGTATGGTGTGCTTTACACGCTGGAGACATCATCGGTCCATATTTCTTTAAAAACGATGCTGGAGCTAATGTTACAGTGAATGGTGCTCGTTACAGATCGATGATCAATGATTATTTGTTTCAAAATTTGAAGGGTATCGATCTAGAAGTGTTTTGGTCCCAACAAGATTGTGCTACACCTCATACTGCTACCGTAACAAATGATTTATTGAAAGAAAGATTTGGCGATAACATTATTTCGAGGAATGGTCCAACTAATTGGCCTCCAAGATCATGCGACATAACTCCACTGGATCATTTTCTTTGGGGTTATGTCAAGTCATTAGTTTATGCTGATAAACCAGACAAGAGACGCTTTGGAAGCCAGCATAACTCGTGTTATTGATGAAGTAAGTCGTAAATTACTCGAAAAAGTGGTCCAAAACTGGTCTGGCCGAATGCGGTTCCTCAGAGTCAGTCGTGGTGGACATATGCCGGAATTTATTTCTAAAATATAAATGTCATAAAATTATCTTTCAAATGAAAAAAAAATGGCTTCATTCTTAATTTAAATGCGTTTTATTTCAATTTAAAGTTACCTCCCTCTAAAAAAAACACCCGATACTTGCGTATGTTCGTAGCGATCATTGTGTTTTTTATTTTAATACACGGAGGATTGGTATTGATTTTGGGATTGAGTAGGACAAGCTTGGATTTTGCTGGTTTGGGCTGCAATCTCTAATATCGCATCTATGCACCTGTCACGTCTGCAAATTGTTGCAGTCTTACCATATTTTTCCACCAATCAAATATAAAGCCCTGTATTTTTTTCCATAGCAATATTTCATGGAGGCATATTTGGACTAATCGTCATATTTCAGTCCAAATGATCTGTTCTTAGCCCAATAGCCAAGTCACCGACTTGAAACTGCTTCGGTAGCTGCATCAATACTCTTCGTTTGCCGGTCTACTTATATCGATATGTAAAGAGTTAATTATTGGACCATGAAATGGCCAAGTTAGGATCCATCCTATACCATTATTACGGTCAGTAAGTCCAAGTCCAACGTTAACTCAAGCGATCCCAATATCCAAGGTCATTGTCTCAATAATTACGTTATAATCAGGAAATATCGACTATCTTCAAAAGGGGAATATTCTGAATATTGTTTTTGATAATTCCCCCTTTAACTCATAGAATTTCTTCTCGTTGTAGCATAAGAGAAAATTGTTTTCTTCCCGAGAAAAAGACTATTACATTTTTAGGAACGGACGAGTGACTCATTTGAAAGTAAATCCGTTTCAAGAGTGTGTTCAAGTACCGAACGAAACGTTTGATGGTATGTTAGATAGAAATGGCAATGAATGCTGTACGTGAGAAACAATTGGATATCTGTTCTTCTGAAGGTTCGAATGTGATGCAGTCTCCTGATAGAGCTTATTATATTTTCGATTTGGATATCTTCCTAACGTCGTGATGTTAACGATAAAAAATTTCATTTACGTCGCCCATATACATCGAAATGAGAAGTTATAATAAATGGTTAACAACTAGAGAAAGCAGACGTACACAACGGAAATGGGTCGGTTCCTTTGAGTTCCTTTAACAATGTATAAACTACGCACGTTTCTATTTTTCATTGATTACAGTGTTATTTATTGGTCCAACAAGACGAGATGACTATCGAAATAGATGATATTCTTTTGGAAATTCTGGTTAATTTCGGCGATACAAATTTCAGATGGAGTCTTCATATGGAGGCTAAAGAATCGGGTGTTTTTTAGAGTCATAGAACTTTCGATAGGGATAACTGTGATTTGACAGAAGTTAGAAGCCATTTTGTTTTAACATTTCTGTTCAATAAGCATTGATAAGTTGTTATGGAAAGCCTCACGCAACAACAACGTTAACAAATTGTTGAAATTTATTTTCAAAATCAGTGTCATATTCGCCAAACTTAAAGAGCACTTCGTGAAATTTATGGTTCACATGATGGTCCAACAGAGCAGCTTATTCGTCGAACTATCGATAGATTTCGGACAACATTTTCTCCACTCGATGCAACAACAACAAGACAAAGAACTGTACGTACAGAAGAAAATATCGCTGCTGTAAGTCATAGTGTTAATGATGATCCAGATTTGTCTATTCGTCGACGTTCACAACAAGTTGGACTCTGTGCATCCACCACACGGAAAATTTTGCGTGAAGCTCTTGGTCTACACCCATACAAGATAATAATAATAATAATAATAATAATAATAATAATAATAATAATAATAATAATAATAATAATAATGATAATAATAATAATAATAATAATAATAATAATAATAATAATAATAATAATAATTTATTAATTACCCTCAAAATTTTACAGGGAATGTCATGTACATATATATGATAATATACATATATGTATAAACAAAAGCAATATATATGAATAAAATAGTAGTTAATTAATAACAATAACTGATATTAGATCAAATTTAAAATTTCTTAAAGTCAAAATGTAAAAATTATTAGACATTAATATAGACATGATTATAAACAATTACAAAAATTAATTGACGACTAGAATTGGTACGTCATAAATTCATCCATTGAATAAAAACCGCAATCAGCAAGAATCATTTTAACTTTCCGTTTGAATGCTCTACAATGCAGCGACTTCAGGTACTGAGGAAGTTTATTATACATTTTCATACCATTGAATATATGTGTGTTTTGTATTCTCTTCAGTCTATGACGCGGAGCCATGAAATTATTCCTTGATCTTGTTTCATGATTGTGAACCGCTGAGTGTTTTTGGAAAGTGTTCTTATTCTTATGTATATACATAAGGCATTCAAGGATATAGCAGCATGTAAAGGTAAGTATACCATATTGCTTGAAAAGAGGTCTACAGCTAGTGGTCTGGCCCACTCCTGCTATCAATCTTATGGCCTTTTTCTGTTTCAGAAAAACTCCTCCAGCATCTGAAGATGCGCCCCATAGGATTATACCATAGGTCATTCTGCAGTGAAATTGTGCATAATAAGCAAGAACCGCCTCTTTTTATTCCCCGTATTGCGAATAACGCCGTAGAGAGCTTATGGCATACTTCATTCACATGCTTCTTCCAAGTTAAATTTGCGTTAATTGACACTCCGAGCATTGAAATGCTTTTCAGGTTCTGGTACTTTGTGCTCACAAGCAGCTGTTGTGTTTTCTCTGGATTTACTTTCATGTTATTTTCATTGAACCACTCTACAGCGCCCTTCACAGTTTCCTCTGACTTATTCAGTAGCAAATTTCTATTATTCGCTTTATTCAAGAATGATGTGTCATCAGCAAAGAGGGTCTCATCATCTGCAACAGTATTACACACCAGATCATCTTTATAAATTAGGAATAAAGTCGGTCCCACCACCGAACCCTGGGGCACTCCTGTACTAATTTTCATTCTTGAAGACCGCTTGCGTTCCAAATCTACTATTTGGAAGCGATCCTCAAGGTAGGACCTAATCAGATCCAAAGCTGTGCCTCTTATGCCCATACATTCCAACTTGCGCAGAAGCTTTTCATGATTGACACAATCGAATGCTCTAGTCAAATCCATGCACGTCAACATCACGTCATCTGCATCGTCCAATGCCTCCATGATGAATTCGATAATGTGGACCAAAGCAGTGATAGTTGACCTACCCTCTCTAAAGCTATGCTGGTAATTTCCTAGCAACGAATTCCTCTCCAGAAATGAGTTCAGCCTTTTTTTGAGGAGGGACTCGAAAATTTTCGAAAGAAGATCCTACTGGTTCAAGGACTAAAGCCGCTTGACCATAATAAGCGTCGTTTGTTTGCTGATTGGGCCCTAGAACAGCTTGAAGTTGATCCAATTTTTTATCGTGAAATTGTGTTTAGTGATAAGCTCATTTCTGGTTGAACGGATATATAAACGAGCAAAATTGCCGTATATGGAGTGAAAACAATCCTCAAGAAGTTCTGCAGGTTCCATTGCATCCTGAAAAATGCACTATATGGTGTGATTTACCCAATGGAGGCATCGTCGGTCCATATTTATTTAAAAACGATGCTGGAGCTAATGTAACAGTGATAGTAGAAGATCTGAACCTAAATCGACCTTCACCGAGCTGATAATAGAATAAAACTTATTTTATAATAAATTTAATATATTAAAAAATATATTAAAAATGGATTTTCAAAAAAAATCCTGGACAAAATATTTTTAATCATTTTTTTAAAGATGATTTTTCATTATATGTTGCAACATCAAGATAATAAGAAAATTTTATACTTGACTTGAAGTATAAAACATATAGAATGTGCTAACATAGTGTTGTCTATAATTTTCCTGGACAAACTGCTATGCTGTCAGGTATAAACAGGTATGACGATGCTAGCTACTTTCACTTGTTAGGAAAATTGAAAAAAATGTATATCAGCATGAGCCCTGTTTTATTACGAACACGTTGATATAGGGTTGTCTGCAAAGAATTTGGTCCTAATAGGGGTTTGCGAATTTCAAACATTTTAATTTCAACGCGCGTAAAAATGAGTGACAGGGAGATTCGAGGTGAGTATAATGTGTAATAATAAAGGACCGAACATCGCAGTGGTTTCTGATGGGGCATGGAATATAAAAAAGTGCGCATGCTCGGCACGTAAACTATGGAAGGTGCTCTTTTATATTCCATGCCCCATCAGAAACGACTGCGATGTTCGGCCTTTATTATTACACATTATACTCACCTCGGATCTCTCTGTCACTCATTTTCACACGCGTTGAAATTAAAATCTTTAAAATGCGCAAACCCCTATTAGGACCAAATTTTTTGCAGACAACCCTATATCAACGTGTTCGTAATAAAACAGCGCTTATGCTGATATAAATTTTTTTCTATTATCATAACAAGTGAAAGTAACTAGCATTGTCATACCTGTTTATACCTGACAGCCTAGCAGTTTGTCCAGGTAATTTATAGACAACCCTACGTTAGCACATTCTATATGTTTTATACTTTAAGTCCAGTATAAAATTTTCTTATTATCGTGATGTTGCAACATATAATGAAAAATAATTTTTAAAAAAATACTTAAAATATTTTGTCCAGGATTTTTTTTGAAAAACCATTTTTAATATATTTTCTGATATACTTAATTTATTATAAAAAAGGTTTTATTCTATTATCAGCTCGGTGAAGGTCGATTTAGGTTCGGATCTTAGACTGTGAATGGTGCTCGTTACAGATCGATGATCTATGATTATTTGTTTTAAGATTTGACTGCTATAGCCTCAGAAGTGTTTTGGTTCCAACAAGATGGTGCTACACCTCATGTTGCTACCGTAACGATTGATTTATTGAAAGAAAGATTTGGCGATAATATTATTTCGAGAAATGGTCCAATTTATTGGCCTCCAAGATCATGCGACATAACTACACTGGATTATTTTCTTTGGGGTTATGTCAAGTCATTGGTTTATGCTGATAAACAAGAAACAATAAACGCTTTGGAAGCCAACATAACTCGTATTATTGATAAAATAAGGCCTGAATTATTCGAAAAAGTGGTCCAAAATTAGTCTGGTCGAATGCGGTTCCTCAGAGTTAGTCCTGGTGGACATATGCTGGAAATTATTTTTAAAACATAAATGTCATAAAATTATCTTCAATATATAAAAAAAATTTGGCTTCAATCTTAATTTAAATGTGTTTTATTTCAATTTTAATTTCTATCACTCAAAAAAAACACCCGATATATCTATAAAGGTGGGCCAACTAGAGTTTGCATTTTGAAGTAGTATTATATTTTGTATGCTTATTGATATTCATGTACTCATCAAGAAAGAAAACATGAGAAAATTTCATCTTCCTCGATCTCAACAATTATGATCAGTTCCCTTAGTAGGATAAACCCAGAATTTTTGTGTTCTCAAGTTTGCAGTGTATTTGCATTAATAATACAATTCAGTCCCGATCTCTCACTTATTCCTTCAACAGAAATTCACTGAAGATGACAATCAATTGTTATGCAGCACCAGAAAAGGATGTCGCAACTCAACCATGAGATCATTAAGACTCCCAGTTAGTTCTGTGGTGTTTCTTTTATAAATGTCTCGAGTTACGTTTGAGTAAAAATCGTGACGATGTTACCATCGAAGTCTTCCGTTTAAAAGCGGAGAAATTGTTCTTCGTTAAGGATTCCATTTTTATATGGCTCGGTTTTGCCGCTCGACTTATCTCTCGGGTTATAAAACATTCTATTGTCTCAGACTTTTATTTTTCCCTGGGATTGAACAATTCGCGATATTTCGAAAATTACTTCTGGTCGAACTCGATGGAATACAAAGATCTGGGTCGCTGTAAGGCAGTGCTGATATTTCAGGGTCGAATTCCGAACCCTGAGGAATACCAAGAGATGCTGGAAGCAGAAATTAGAACACAAAATGTCCTGAGTTTGTTGACGATTTATTTAGGAATTTTCGTAATCAGTTAGTAGGCATAGTTTATAATATAATGGATATTGACTTTGTGAGAGATTTGAGATTTTTCATTAAAATGTTAAATTAACACATTTAACCAATTTAAAATAAAATAGAAAGGCCTTTTACTTGATAGAAGAAATATAACAAAATTTGAATATTAAAACAAATTGAAATATGTTTATCTTCTACAATTTTAATTTCAAAAAAATTTTTATTCAACAAACTTTTAGAATTAAATTAATGTCTAAAACAAGCACCGCTTACATTTAATAGAAGTATATAATCAAAACTCAATATATAATGTCAAATGGAATAAATAAACCAACAGATATACGAAAGTCATTAAATATAATATATTTGAAATAAATAAATATAATTTATTTGAAACATTTAATATATTTAAATATTCGAATAAGTTAATTCAGAAATCTCTAAAAAAGTGCACCATATCTTCAAAAAACAAATATAATTCTAAGCAATTCCGTCTTCAGTCCTCAATAATATTCCAAATATCAAAATCAAAAAAGTAACCTATATCCAAACCCTCATCACGTGTAAAAGGACTAATGCTTCGAAACACAGATCAACTTTATAATTCCAGATTGATCTATGTTCTAACAAAATCAAAGAACAGTGTGAGTTATTTTTAAGGCTTATTTAAATTCAATGACTATTTTATTTTATATATAATATATAATTATATTTTGGCTTCAATAAATCTCATTATGGAATGTCAATGAATTTAAATAAGCCTTAAAAATAACTCACACTGTTCTTTGATTTTGTTAGAACATAGATCAATCTTGAATTATAAAGTTGATCTGTGTTTCGAAGCATTAGTCCTTTTACACGTGATGAGAGTTTGGATATAGGTTACTTTTTTGATTTTGATATTTGGAATATTATTGAAGACTGAAGAAGGAATTGCTTAGAATTATATTTGTTTTTTGAAGATATAGTGCAGGTTTTTAGAGATTTCTCAATTAACTTATTCGAACATTTAAATATATTAAATATTTCAAATGAATTATATTCTTTGAGAAGTCCTTTAAGTGTGTTCATGTTTTTAAAGGGCAATTGGTGTTCTTAAAGGTAAGACCAGAAACAAAATTTTGTCTCCTTTAAATATTTATTTATTAATTTTAATGACTTTCGTATATCTGTTGGTTTATTTATTCCATTTGACATTATATATTGAGTTTTGATTATATACGTCTATTAAATGTAAGCGGTGCTTGTTTTAGACATTAATTTAATTCTAAAAGTTTTTTGAATAAAAAATTTTTTTGAAATTAAAATTGTAGAAGATAAACATATTTCAATTTGTTTTAATATTCAAATTTAACCAATTTTCCCGAGGTCAAATTGTGGCGATGCATTGGCCAACTCTTTCAGCATATCCAGAACTTTAATGCAAGAAATGACAGCAGTACCTAGCATTTTCATTTCTTAAGGGAACAAAGTAACCTTGGCACCCAATAGCTAATCCGAAGATGGTTATTCGGTTAAGCTAAGGCAAAACCCCCATCTACGGCAATTGAGAAAGCTTCAAAATAAAGCAATTGTTAAGAAATATAACCCAAAATATTGGCCGAAACAACGTTGTTTATTGAATATATACATGATAAAGCTTAAAATTTACTTTATTTAATTTTTATATAAATAAATTCTGGAACACTTATGAAAATTATTCTCAACATTTTGACGAAAATATAACACAAATACGTGTTGGACACTATGATTTAGATAATCGAATAATGCAATCCTTATTCGTCAACACTTAAAATGAATTATTTTGCAGAAATACTTATTTATACACGTGAAATCTGTATAACATAAACACTTCAAAAAGTTCACTGCATTGACCGAATGCACTCCAATACATCGAGCAGACACAAAAAAATTTCTGAAATATATGCGGAGTATCGGGTGTTTTTTTTAGAAGGATAACTGTGATTTGACAGAAGGTAAAAGACATGTTGTTTTGACATTTCTGTTCAGTAAGCATTGACAAATTATCATGGAAAGACTCACGCCGCAACAACGTTTACAAATTGTTGAAATTTATTTTTAAAATCAGTGTTCTCTTCGCCAAACTTATAGAGCAATTCGTGAAATTTATGGTTCACATAATCTTCCATCAGAGCAGCTTATTCGTCGAACTATCGATAGATTTCGAACAACATTTTCTCTACTCGATGCAACAACAACAACAAGATAAAGAACTGTACGTACAGAAGAAAATATCGCTGCTGTAAGTCATAGTGTTAATGATGATCCAGATTTGTCTATTCGTCGACGTTCACAACAAGCAGGAAATTTTTGCTTGAAAATCTTGGTCTACACCCATACAAGATCCAACTGGTTCAAGAGCTAAAGCCACTTGACCATAGTAAGTGTCATTTATTTGCTGCTTGGGCCCTAGAACAGCTTGAAGTTGATCCACTTTTTTATCGTAAAATTGTGTTTTGTGATGAAGCTCATTTCCGGTTGAACGCCTATGTAAACAAGAAAAATTGCCGTATATGGAGTAAAAATAATCCTCAAGAAGTTCTGTAGGTTCCATTGCATCCTGAAAAATGCTCTGTATGGTGTGCTTTACACGCTGGAGGCATCATCGATCCATATTTCTTTAAAAACGATGTTGGAGGTAATGTTACAGTGAATGGTGCTGGTTACAGATCGATGATCAATGATTATTTGTTTAAAAATTTGAATGGTATCGCCCCAGAAGCACCAACAAGATGGTGCTGCTGCAACAATTGATTTATTGAAAGAAAGATTTGACGATAACATTATTTCGAGAAATGGTCCAATAAATTGGCTTCCAAGATCATGCGACATAACTACATTGGATTATTTTCTTTGGGGTAATGTCAAGTCATTGGTTTATGTTGATAAATCAGAAACAATAGACGCTTTGGAAGCTAACATATCTCGTGTTATTGATGAAATAAGGCCTGAATTACTCGAAAAAGTGGTCGAAAATTGGTCTGGTCGAATGCGGTTCTACAGAGCTAGTCGTGGGAGACATATGCCGGAAATTATTTTTAAAACATAAATGTCATAAAATTAGCTTGAACCAGTTGAAGCTTGTATGGGTGTAGACCAAGATCTTTACGCAAAATTGTCCATGTGGTTGGTGTACAGAGTTCAACTTCTTGTGAACGTAGACGAATAGACAAATCTGGATCATCATTAACACTATGACTTACAGCAGCGATATCTTCATCTGTACGTACAGTTCTTTGTCTTAATAATATTTAAATAAGGTTATTCTGATTTTCACAAATTTTTATTGTTATGTTTACAACAATCGTTTCGCTATCACAATAGCATCATCAGGCAAGATTACATTTTGAATAACTTGGATTTTCACCAAGTAAGGACTGATTCAGTTCAATGTTCTTTGTCTTGTTCTTGTTGTTGCATCGAGTAGAGAAAATGTTGTCCGAAATCTTTTCGATAGTTCGACGAATAAGCTGCTCTGGTGGACGATTATGTAAACCATAAATTTCACAAAGGGCTCTATATATTTGGCAAATAGAACACTGATTTTGAAAATAAATTTCAACAATTTGTGAACGTTGTTGCAGCGTGAGTCTTTCCAGGATAATTTTCCAATGCTTACTGAACAAAAAAGTCAAAACAACACGTCTTCTACCTCCTGGCAAATTACAGTTATCCCTATCGAAAGTTCTGTCACTCTAAAAAAACACCCGATAATCAGATTTAAATTTATTTGTGACTTGTATATACCCCATAACATTACAGTTTTTCTTGAGTACCCGTAATTTTTCCATAATATTATTGTTATAAATCATACATATTATAACATCGAGTATATCTACGATGAAGGGGCGGCTGAAGTAAAAGTTTAAATAATTTTCCTTGGTGAATATGCGAATATGTTGCTAATCACAGTAATTGGTTATTGATTAAAAAAAAAGTTGCACAATAGCTCGGTCTGCCATATGCCATGAAAGTTAAAAGAAATTACTGCCATTGGAAAGTTTATTTCATTTTATTGTAACTAATAACAAAAGAGTGCATTTAGTGATACTACCAGGGGAATTTCTATGAAATTAATGACATGAGTGACTTTATATCAGTGTCAACGCCCCTTAATTTCCCTGAAATCAAGATAAATGACTCAGTTGCATAATGATAAAACAGGTGTTCTATTAATTTTAACTAATGTTACTTATAAGTTTCCCCATCATTCGTCAATATTTCATTGCGAAATGATCTAGAACAAAAATATCATGTTCCTTCTTGGCATTTTGTGTGTTTGCTTCTAATGTTGCCTGTAGCCCGAGGCTCTTCACAACCTATGTTAATTTATGTTTGTTGAGCTAGATTTTTATGAATGAACTGTTAATTTGGGTCGATATATTGTTGGTCGGTCGTTGGTTTTCGGTAGGATGTTATATTAGTTGTTATATAATTATGGGTTGGTTTTCAGAAGATGTAGGTGAGATTTCGATTAAGGATTGTGATGGTTCATGTTTGTCGGATATAGAAACCTGAGCTTTCTAAATGACAAGTAAAAAAATTGCAGAATCGTAGTTGCAACATAAGTTGAATGTGTCCAATTTTTTGTCAGATTAAAGGTGATATGCCTGAGTATTGCATAGTTAGTTAAATAGTTTAAGGATATTTTCGTTGCATCAGATTTGATAGATCACAACATGGCCTGGCTGACCAGCACTCCTCCAAATACAAACTTTGAGTATCAAAACAGATTTAATCTGTTAGTTTTCTACAATTTTGAATTCAAAAAATTTAAAACTTTTAGAAATAAATTAATATCTTATAATAAGCACTGTTTATTTTCAAAAGACGTATATAATCAAAATTCATTATACAATATCGAATGGAATAAAAAAACTCAGGAAAAATAAATTGTTAATTGAAATTAAAAAATAAGTAATATTGAATGTTTCGTTCCAAACATGCGCACCTGAACTCGTCAGACAGGCGTCGTACGTATATTTTGCCTGTAACAAACAGTTGACAAAATGTTTAGTTTCTGGTCTTATATTTATGAAAACTAAATCTCTTTCAAAAATACACAACATTATTTTAAGAACTTCTCCAAAACTAATTTATTTGAAATATTTGATATGTTAAATATTTAAATAAGTTACTTCAAAAACTCTCAAAAACATGTAGCACATCCTCAAAAACAATTAAAATTCAGATAAGATCAGTTCAACTTTACATTTGAATGAAAAAACCAAATAAAATTAAATAAACTTGTGAACTTACCAGACAATTTTTGGAAACTCTGTGAATGCAAATTCAAACTAGGTAGGTACATCTTATACGATGTACCTACCCAGTTTGAATTTGCATTCACAGAGGTACTCTATGTTCTATCGAAGGCATTCCAATGTACTCTATGTTCTATGCTAAACACAGAAATCACGCAAAGTTTGTAAGGCATTTTATGGCCTTCCTTAAACCACTGGAAACTGTATAATAAATTTCTTTATGCAAAAACCTAATATGAATATACATTATATATAAAATAAAATAATGAGAAGCGGTTTTTTTACTTGATAGAAGGATTATTACAAACTTTGAATATCAAAACAGATTTAATCTGTTAGCCTTCTACAATTTTAATTTCAAAAATTCAAATAAATTAAATATTTCAAATAAATTATATTTTTTGAGAAATTCTTAAGTTATGTTTTATGTTTTTGAAAAGGAATTGGTTTCATTATGGTAAGATCAGAAATGAAATTTTGTCTCCTTAAAATATTTATTTATTAATTTTAATTGCCTTTTTTATATTGGTTGGTGTATTTATTCCATATGACATTGTATATTAAGTTTTGATTATATACGTCTAATGAATATAAGCGGTGCTTATTGTAGATATAAATTTAATTCTAAAAGTTTTTTGAATGAAAATTTTTTTGAAATTAAAATTGTAGAAGACTAACAGATTAAATCTGTTTTGATATTAAAATTTTGTTATGTTTCTTCTATCAAGTAAAAAGCCTTTTTCTATTTTATTTTAAAAATCCTACGAACTCTATGTTCGTCCAGTCCGAAGCGAAGCTACTTATAGATGGAAAATCGGTAATCTATAAGAACTTTAGCAAAAAGTCTAGCGTTCATCGAATTGTGAAAACTCATAAATTTCACCCTTCCCAGATAAGGCTGGTGCAACAGTTTAATGAAGATGATCTTGACCGTCGAACTCAGTTTTGTGAACAATTTAGTGAGTTACTGAATAATAACCCACACCGACTTTACAATACAATCTTTTCTGACGGGTGTACCTTTATGTTGAAAAGAGAAGTCAATAGACAAAATTATCGGTACTGGAGTGATATTAATCCTCCTTTATTCATAAAGACACACGAATTCCCCAAAAATTAAATTTTTGGGTAGGAATATTAGGAAACCAATTGTTGGACTAATTTTATCGATGGGAATCTTGATGGAACAACTTATTTGAATTTATTAGGCGACATTATTGATCCAATGATTACTGACATTCTGGAAAACGACGATAACCTATTAAAAAATAAACTCATATTTCAGCAGGATGGTGTACCGCCATTTTTGAATATCTGTGTTCGACAATTTCTGAACGAAGGTCATCGTTGGATTGGCAGGAGGGGTCCTGTAGAGTGGCCAGCAAGATCATCCGATCTATCGCCGTTAGATTTTTTCTTGTGGAGATATTTGAAGTCCAAAGTCTAGGCAACTCCACTTGAAAATCTTGCAGTACTACGACAAAGAATCATCACGGAATGCCAATTACTGACACCAGACATTTTCGAAAATGTTAGAGAAGGACTTGAAAGTGGGCTATATTTTTGTATGGAGGTTGGTGGTGGTCATTTTGAATAATACATACGTTAGTTCTTTAAATAGTTTACATTTTTTTCGGATGTTTCCTATCATTGCTTCAACCGGATAGGTCAAATTCTTGGGTGTCCACATAGATAGTAAATTATGAATGCTTAAATGGATAACCTTCGTCAGCGGGTATCATTGCGTATTTATGAATTGAGAACTTTGGTTAGGGTGGTTACAAATCCGGTGTTGAGGTATGTTTATCATGCTTTTTTAGAGTCAAAATTGTCATATGGGATATTATGTTGGGGTCATGATGCTAATGTGGAGTGACTATTCGGTTTACAGAAGACAGAAGACTCCCTTGTGTGTACATGTTGCAATGTTTAATATATGTGAGGTCAAATGCAGATGAATATAGGACAAACCAAGCAGTGCATGATCACAGTACACGTCAAAGAAAGCCCGTTTATACCGACTTCCATCGAATTAGTAAAATGAAATGTGGGATAACATATTATGGACCAAAACTTTACAATAAGCTGCCAACCACGGTGAAGATGAGTTCCTTGAAACAATTCAAAATGTCTGCGAGAAACTTTCCACTTCGAAAATGTTTTTACTCTTTGAAGGAATTCTTTTCTAGTGATTTCTCTGATCTTCAAGAATGACATTTTTCTTCTTTGATTTGGGATTTGACGTGTGTAAGCATTGATTTGTATTAGCATGAATAAACTATTATTATTATTATTATTATCATTATTCACAGATCTGGTGTATTTGAATGTTGGGACATCCTGTAAAAAGAGCTTCATCAATACCCGCCTTGTACATTAACTGTAACAACATATCAGAAAACCCTCCCTTCAATTCCATTTTCACGCAACAGCTTTTTTATGTTCGCATTTTTCCATTTTCTTCATCGTTTATATTCCAGGGACCATCTGCCGTCTACGAAGCAGAAAGAATATAGGTATATTTCATATTGTTTGGTAGCTCGAATAGCTTACCAGGGCTTAGGCTGTCTCCCCCGCTAAAATTTTTGGCTTTCTGAGGGAGAAAAGTGTGGGATATTGTGGACGAAGTTAGGAAAAGTTATTTGTGAAAATTTGACAAAGGGGCGTGAGAAGCTGTCAGGGTGTTTATTAAATTTCCTGGTAGAGTTCGTTGCTCGAGGATGAATGGAGTAGGTTATATGGGAAATGTTTGGGAAAATATGGATTTTCTGGTTTCAGGAAGACAAACGGACAGAAAAAGATGAAAAAACTTTTTCAATAGAATGAGTTTCGAATAAATTGACTATCGAGAAAGAAATGACATTATTTTGTTTACGAAAAGTAATTTAATTGATATGTAAAGTTTCAAACTTTAAAGTAATCGGGTAGGAATATTATTTATCCATTACAAAATCAGTTTATAGAAAGTAATTCAACTGGAGTTTTCATATTGATCCATTCTGCCTATCTCACTATTTTCCTATCTGTATTCGTTAATTTCTATTGGTAGTATAACTAAGTTCGTGCAAATTTTTGTCGGAAATTACAGCTTTATTGTGAAAATTACATACAGCAACCATTTTCCTACCTTCCGGATCATTTTCAATACACACACAGTTTAAATTTAGTAGACATATAATATTAACACTCATTACATAGCATTAAAAGGAATAAAAGAATCCAAAGAAAAAATGAAATAGTAATTAAAAATACTGAATAAATTCTTGAATGATACAACGTTTGTTTCGTATCGATGTATGATGAAAACCAAATTCTTCTCTAAAAATGCACAACACAACCCTAAGAATTTCTTCGAAAATAACTATCTTCAAAAATGTTCCTTCAAGAATTCCAAAAACATGTAGTACATCTTCAAAAAGGCCATTCGAAATTACCACGGCGATATCTCTTCAGTACAACTTCATATCAAAAAATAAACATAATTAATAAAAATATCTTACCCCATTGGTTTTCACAATACATCGATACGAAACAAACGTTTCTAGTTTTAAAGTATTGATTCAAATTTTTTAATTAATATTTTATATTTTTTTTCGATTCTTTTATTACTACTAAATTGTAACTGTGCTTTCGAAGACATTTATTTAAATTAATATAGTAAATAAAAGTCAACTTGGCTCAGGTTTCATTTTTAAAAAAATGGAACTTAAGTCGATTTGTATTTATTTACTTAATTAATTTAAAAATGTTTCACAAAGTGATAAGAAAAATTCTGAATATCAAAACAAATTTAATCTGTTAGTCTTCAACAATTTTAATTTCAAAAAAATTTTTATTCAAAAAACTTTTAGAATTAAATTAATGTCTACAATAAGCACCGCTTATATTTAATAGACGTATATATTCAAAACTCAATATACATTGTCAAATGGAATAAATAAACCAACCAATATGAAAAAGGCATTTAAAATTAATAAATAAATATTTGAAGGAGACAAAATTTTGTTTCTGATCTTACCATAGTGAAACCAATTCCTTTTCAAAAACATAAAACACAACTTAAGGATTTCTCAAAAAATATAATTTATTTGAAATATTTAATATATTTAAATATTCATATAAGTTAATTCAAAAATCTCTCAAAACATGTAATATATCTTCAAAAAACAATTAGAATACGGATAATCTCTTCATCGGCCCTAGATAACATTTAAATATCAAAATCAAATAACCATCACTATATCATACCTTAGAACTTAACACGTGTCTTGTTTGAAAGAGACTAACTTTAAAAAACCAGGTAGTCAGTTCGTCACAAAATCACAGAAAACTGTAAGGCATTCTATGGTCTTCTTCACACCATTGACATTCCATAATGAGAATTATTCAAACCTAAATATAATCATATATTATGTATAAAATAAAATAGAAAAAGGCTTTTTACTTGATAGAAGAAATATATCAAAATTTGAATATCAAAACAGATTTAATCTGTTAGTCTTCTACAATTTTAATTTCAAAAAAATTTCTATCCAAAAAACTTTTAGAATTAAAATAATGTCTACAATAAGCACCGCTTATATTTAATGGACGTATACATTCAAAAGTCAATATACAATGTCAAATGGAATAAATAAACCAACCAATATAAAAAAGGCAATTAAAATTAATAAATAAATATTTGAAAGAGACAAAATTTTGTTTCTGATCTTACCATAGTGAAACCAATTCCTTTTCAAAAACATGAACTATCCCATCATCAGATCTGATGATAGGATAGTTCATTTCCCGAAACTCGAGTCACAAGAAAATGTGTAATATATATTTTTATTTTTAGTAAAACATAGTAATTTCTACAATTCGTTTTAATTAGTTTTATGATGAAATTCTTCAGATTACTTGTATGTTAAACATTTTTTAAAGATATCTGTTTTCATAAAAGTGATGTGCAGAAACAAAATTTTGTTTACTCAAAATATTTGTTTAAATTTGTTAACAATTTTCATTAATTGGATTTTGTTATATCATTGATGTCTTATAGTGAATGTTTTTTTTATATGTCGTTTGATACAAGTGGTACTTATATGACATTAATTTTATTCCTGAAGTTATAATTATTGAATATAATTCTTTCAAATTAAATATGTAGAAGGCTAACAGAATATATCTGTAAATATTAAAATATTTAAATAATTGTATATACCTTCTATCAAGTATGAACCTCCATTTATTTCATTTTTTTATATCTCATAAAAATATAGTTTGGAAAAAGATCACACATTCTTGCAGTGAAAAATGGACCACATCATTTTTAGAGAGAATTTTCAATTTCCTTCATTTGCACTCGCATTCTGAGATTAATTACTATGTTTCAGTTATGTTTCAATAATTCTTAAAATACCCTTGATATTTTTCATGTTCAATGTACCATACACAGAATTAATAATTATTAAAATCTGAAAGCTTTCACTTGACCTTCCAGTTTTTGGCACACCTATTCCCGAAGTTCACCAGAAATGAGCAATTAAACCTACTAAATTGTCCTTCTTCCTCAACGACGTGACTCATGATAAATTTCAATGAAAGAACATCGACATTAACTATTAGATTTATAATTGCACTTGGCTCATGCAAAACTTGAGACGATTTAGATATTACCCAACGAAAATTATATAGAGAATAAAAGACAATCTCGACAATTCAGAAGGTTACCTCATTCTTCAAACCAGGTGCGTTACGCTTTCTTTGTCCCTGAATAAACATCGAATTATTGAATCTAACTAAACCGACCAATTTGTGCAATTTTGGTTTGGAACTACACGAAGTTGAAATACCATTAATCTGTTGGTGATTTTTATCTGTGAGAATTAATAATAAAATGAGTTCGATGAAAAAATCAGGAGGAAGTTATGGGATAATTTGAATGAATATTATTGATAAAAGTACTTTCACTCATTGTAATTCATTTTTTATCAACATTTAAAGAACTTCAATCCAAACGAAGTAAGAAGTATTCTTACATTCATAAAACCTATGTCTCAGAAAAACTTCTCAATAGAAAAGTTCAAAATGATAAAATTTTACATTTGGCAGGAACTTGATATTGAGCATTCCCCCTCTGGATGACATTTGTTTATGGATTCGTCTAAATACAATTTAAAAGCTATGTTATTGCATAACAGAAATTTAAAATCCTCTATACCAGTTATCCATTCAGTGACGATGAAAAAAAGTTATGAAAATGTCCGAAAATTCGATAAAATAAACACGTATAGATAGCATATCTGGGTACTTAAAACTTACAGGAATTTTAGTGGGACTTCAGGGAGGATTTACAAAATATTTCTGTTTTCTTTATCTATGGGACACTCGTGTCAGTAAACTAGCATTATGTAACAAAAATTTGGCCAGAAAGTTAAGTAATACCAAACTAAAGGCAGGCATTTTTATTAGAACACAGATCAGAAAATTGCTGGACGTTTATTTTACAGAGAAGCTTTTCAGGCAAGACACAGAGAATGGAACACATTTGTTAGATTAGTAATAGGATTTTTGGGCAACAATATGAATGCAAACTATCAACAGTTAGTTAACGAAATATTAGATATCTACAAATCGCTTGGAGCCCGAATGTCTTTAAAAATTAATTTCCTCCAATCACAACTGTCATTTTTTCCTGAAAATTTGGGAGCTGTCAGTTACGAGCAAGGTAAAAGATTCCACTAAGATATTAGGACAATGGAAATTCGCTATCCAGGATGATGGGATCCAGCCATGATGGGTGATTACTGATGGTTTTTGAAGAGAGAAGATATGACCCATCATAAAAGGAAAAAATAAAATTTAATTAGTATTTTAAATCAATATTTTTAATCTTTGTGTTTTTCTTGAATATAATTTACGTTTTGTAGGTGTAAAACTTAATAAACCAGATATAAAATATAAAATATTCGAGAACATTTTGGTCGGTAGAATTTTCTCATTCATGTATAAGTTCAAAATTTTCTCTGAGAAACAACATGGCTATCTAAAAAACAGAAGTACTACTTCCGAGTGACGGTTGGGCTTTTTCTAGATTCATCTAAGGCATTCGATAGCGTGAATCATGAATGCCTTTTTAAGAAACTCTCTTTATGTGGTATTCGCGATTGTCAACTGTAGTTGCTCAGAAGCTACTTGTCTGATCGAGTTCAAAGGGTTTCTATTATAGTGAAGGACTAGTTTTTACGTCAGAGGATAAAAATGTCCCCGTAGGAGTTCCCCAAGGTAGTAATCTGGGACCCTTTTTATTTATGATATATATATATATATATATATATATATATATATATATATATATACAAGGAAAGTTTTTTTCAGGGATGTCGACTGAAAGGAGGCTTGTTGGTTACTCTTTATTTCTTGCCTAGCTTTCGGAAAACATTGTTTCCATCTTCAGGGCCAAAAATGTGAGGTTATTCTTCACATCCTCCTTCAGCTAAAGCTGAATATTATGATGGACCTTTGGATGAATAAAAACGGATAAGACCATTATGAAGACTGAACACTCTGTGAGCGAAAGACCGATACTGTGATACTCTGTGATAAAATACTTTTTTTAATTTTAAGGTTAAGTTAATTTAATTACGTCTCTTTTAAACTGTGAATACGTGTTGAATTATTTACAATGTGCTTTCGTATATCTAAATGTTTTTAACTAATTTATTGATGATTTATACTGAGGAATAACCTCACATTTTTGGCCCTAAAGATGGAAACAATGTTTTCCGAAAGCTAGGCAAGAAATAAAGAGTAACCAACAAGCCTCCTTTCAGTCGACATCCCTGAAAAAAACTTTCCTTGTTCACATAGAGTACGACTGTTAAATAAACATTAATATATATATATATATATATATATATATATATATATATATATGAATGAACTCGCCCTCTTGTTGTTTATTGACGATGCGAGTGCTTTGCTGCGTAGCAAGAATCTTAATTCGAGTATTGAACAAACTAGATAAGAGTTCGATTCAGTACAGCATTGGCGCACTCAAAATGAGTTACTATTCAATGTCAGTAGGACTGAGTGCATGATTTTTAGAACGGTTCAGTCTAAAAATATGTATCCTCAGTTAATAACTCTGTATAACACCCAGGTCAGATTTTTGTCTTTGACAGAATTTCTTAGAGTTTCGTTCGATTGTCACCTGAAACGGGTAAGCAAAAAACTCAATAAAGTTTTGTACATGATCAGGGTATTGCCACGGAGAGTGGACATAGAACTTTTAAAAACAGTTTATCTGCAAATTTTGTTTCACTTCTGAGGTACGGGTTTGTCGGGGTTGGAAGCAGTGATTTAAATAGATTATTCATTCTGCAGAAATATGCTGTGAGGGCAATAAAAGGATTGAAATATAAAAAATCATGCAGAGGTCATTTTAGAAATAATTCCATGCTTCGGGGACTATATGTTTTGGAATATCTGCTATTTGTGAGAAAATATCTCCAATATTTTAATGATCTGTTGAATGAAAACAACACAAGACGTACTGTTCCATACCACTTTCCGATTCATTCCTTGACACTTACTGAAAGAAACACAAAATATATGTGTATAAGATTTCAATGTACTACCTAAGGAGTTCATCAATGGATCTTAATTAAGAAAATTCATAATCGAACTAAAATTATTGTAAGATAGAAAAAGGCTTTTTACTTGATAGAAGAAATATAACAAAATTTGAATATCAAAACAGATTAAATCTGTTAGTCTTCTAAAATTTTAATTTCAAAAAATTTCATTCAAAAAACTTTAAGAATTAAATTAATGTCTAAAATAAGCACCGCTTAAAGGTAAGATCAGAAACAAAATTTTGTCTCCTTTAAATATTTATTTATTAATTTCAATGACTTTCTTATATCTGTTGGTTAATTCATTCCATTTCACATTATATATTGAGTTTTGATTATATACGTCTATTAAACGTAAGCGGTGCTTATTTCAGACATTAATTTAATTCTTAAAGTTTCTTGAAAAACATATTTTTGGAATTAAAATTGTATTATAGAAGACTAACAGATTTAATCTGTTTTGATATTCAAATTTTGTTATATTTCTTCTATCAAGTAAAAAGCCTTTTTATATTTTATTTTATATATAATATATAATTATATTTTGGCTTCAATAAATCTCATTATCGAATGTCAATGAATTTAAAAATAACTCACACTGTTCTGTGATTTTGTTAGAACATAGACCAATCTTGAATTTTAAAGTTGGTCTGTTTTGAAGCATCCATTCTTGACACGTGTTTGTTGTGATATAGTTGTAGTTATTTGATTTTGATATTTGGAATATTATCTAGGACCGAAGAAGAGATTACCTAGAATTATATTTGTTTTTTGAAGATATAGCGCATGTTTTGAGAGATTTCTGAATTAACTTATTCGAATATTTAAATATATTAAATAATTCAAATAAATTATATTTTTTGAGGAATCCTAAAGTTGTGTTCATGTTTTTTTAAAAGGCAATTGGTGTTCTTAAAGGTAAGATCAGAAACAAAATTTTGTCTCCTTTGAATATTTATTTATTAATTTTAATGACTTTTTTATATCTGTTGGTCTATTTATTCCATTTGACATTATATATTGAGTTTTGATTATATACGTCTTTTAAACGTAAGCGGTGCTTATTTTAGACATTAATTTAATTCTAAAAGTTTTTTGAATAAAATTTTTTTGAAATTAAAATTGTAGAAGACTAACAGATTCAATCTGATTTGATATTCAAATTTTAAAATTATTGTAGATATAGAATCATATTCAATTAGGGAATTTATGGAATATTCTTTTAGATCTTGTTGAAGTTGTGATATTTTCTGACGGTTTTCTCTTGTCATTTGTATGATTACATTGATTATGTGAATAAAGTTTATCTTATGTTTGATACGTTTAAAAAATTCAGAAATCAGTTCTTTCAATACACATCAGATATTGTTTTATTAAATGTGGTTCTACAAATGTAACAAGAAAACCTTATGTGTTACAACTTTTTACAAGTTTTTTTTGTCGGCCACTGTAATCATATATGATGGTAGGAATTGTTTGAAATGCATGTAATTCTCACCAAAACAAATATTTGTTTTAAATGTTAACCATCATCCAACACGAATTATACAAAGATAATAGAGATGCCATAAATTCCCACCGCGGTCATTTGGCTGTCAACAAAAACCGAACCGAAAATCAATAATCAATTCCGGTACAAATTCATAAATAACCGTAGAGCAAAACCGATTGAAGGTCACTTCTTGTAAAATAACAGTCTCTCATCATTAACCGATTGCACTAGATTGCAACACCTTTAGATAGCTATTCGATAATTCAATCTGACCTATAATGTCATAAAACCGCGGAGGATCCACGGTTTAAGAGAATCTTCCATGGACATTTTGCAATTGATGCTCCACAATTATAGAGTGAAAGTACCATTTGCGTGACGATTGAAAACTGCGATAAACAATGGGATGAAATGTTGGAAATGCGTGATACTTAGAAGAGGACATTAAATTTTTTTACTACAATTCATTTCACAGAGGTTCCGAAACGCATAATAAAACTTTGGGGAAAAAGAAATCCATTATTTATTTGGTAGATGGCTGTAGTGATATCAGTTAGTGAGCAATATCTCACCAATAACTTGACGGTTGGTTTTCAGATCGTCAATAGTCTGAGGATTATCGGCATATTAAATAATATTTAAATAAGGTTATTCTGATGTTCACAAATTTTTATTGTTATGTTTACAACAATCGTTTCGCTATCACAGTAGCATCATCAGGCAAGATTACATTTTGAATAACTGTTATTCAAAATGAAACAACAACGTTATACATCAAGTCTTCAATATACACTAAAAATAGGACAGGTCCGAGCACTGATCCCTGAGGCACACCCACAGTGATTCTCCTTTTTACTGATAGTTTTCCCTCAAAATCTACAGTCTGGTAACAACCTTGTAGATAAGACTTGAACAGGTTTAGCGCTGGCCCTTTTATGCCAACATACTCTAACTTGGACAAAAGCTCCCCATGATCGACACAATCAAATGCTTTCTTTAAGTCCATACAGGTCAAAGTCACCTCTTCAGCATCATCCAATGCCCATTATGAACTCGACGATGTGCAATACGGCAGTTATTGTGGATTTTACGCTTCTGAAACCATGCTGACGATCACTCAGGAAAGAGTTTCTTTCCAGGAACGATACCAATCTAGACTTGATGGGAGACTCGAAAACTTTTGAGATAGCAGGCAGAACAGAGATTGTTCTATAATTTTCATATAGATCTTGGTCACCCTTCTTGTACGCCGGAATCACCGTAGCAAGTTTGAGCTCCTCTGGAAAGATACCCTCCTCAGAACATCTATTTATCAGATGTGAGAGTGGATTGGCCAGGCAATGAATAACTTCCTTCAGCAATCTCACAGAAAAGCCGTAAATATCCAGTGAGGGCTTGTTCTTCAAAAAGGAGACTGCTTTCTTTACTTCCTCAGGTGTTGTCCGAGAGAGAAAAAATGATTTTGTACTATTTACCTTTTTGTTATTCAATAGACTTTCACTTATATCTGAGTTGCCAGTACGCATAAACACCATCTTCCACATAACTCCATGAAAAAAAATCCATAGATGATAAATCACAAGAGCTTGATTGCCAATTCACATCGCCGAAACGAGAAAACACGCTTCCTGGGAATTTTTCTTGCCTTAAAACCAAAACGGGTCTTGTTGTGATTTCTTGCACCTCTTTGCTGGAACCACATCTCTTTCAATTTCATATCATTAATTTCAGGCCAAAAAAAATCGGTAATCATTTGTCTATAGCGATGAGAATTGACGGTTTGAGTGACATCTTCATGGTAATGGTCTCCCAGCCGTTACATGAGGATTTTCCACTGTCCCAGATGGGACAATTTATCTTGTTCATATAGCCACCGAGTGAAAATGTGCTTCGTCATTGAATCGACGCGAAAAATTGTCATCCAAACGCTGTTGTTCAAGTTTCAGTTCTTGTGTCAACTGAACCTTATAAGGAGGGAGATGTAAAATACGCCAAAGCGTGTCTTAAGAGAGGCCCAAATGTTGTGCGCACCGATGCATAGATAAATTTGGATCTTCTTCGACACTTTCACTTACAGTAGAAATATTAGGAGTACAAATAAGTTTACGCCGTTTTATTGTAGATGGCGCGGCACGGAGTTTCGGTTAGCTTTCGCAGATTAAAACCGGCTTAAAAAATAGTTTGGACATTCAAGAACAACATAACCTATTAATATCATTGATTTTATATTGGTAAAATATAATTTCTATAAGTTGAAAATGTCAAAATTTGAGCCAAGTAAGCGTCGTTTGCGGGAAATATTAGTTTACTTCTTTAATTTAAAGAAATCTGCTGCTGAGGCGCATCAATTGCTCGTAGAAGCATATGGAGAGGGTGCTTTGAGTGAGAGAACATGTCGAGAGTGGTTTCAAAAGTTTAAAAACGGTGATTTCGACGTAGAAGACAAAGATCGCAGTGGAAGGCCAAAAATTTACGAGGATGCAGAATTGGAGGAATTATTGGAGGAAGATTCATCTCAAACACAAAAAGAACTTTCTCTAACATCAGAAGTCACTCAGCAAGCAGTCTCACATCGTTTAAAATCATTAGGAATGATTCATAAACAAGGAAATTGGGTTCCGTACGAATTAAAGCCGAGAGATATTGAACAATGCTCGTCCACATGTTGCGGCTCCCGTGAAAAAGTACTTGGAAACACTTGATTGGGAAGTGTTACCCCACCCGCCGTATTCACCAGACATTGCACCGTCCGATTATCACCTGTTTCGGTCCATGGCACATGCTCTGACGGCGCAGCGGTTCACATCTTATGAGGATACCAAAAATTGGGTTGATTCGTGGATAGCCTCAAAAGACAAGGAGTTCTTCAGACGTGGGATTCGAATGCTGCCTGAGAGATGGGAAAAAGTGGTTGCAAGTGATGGGCAATATTTTAAATGAATTTATATTACCGTTCTTCTATAATAAATATTTAATTTGTGTTAAAAAACGGCGGAAACTTATTTGTACTCCTAATAATTTTGGTCGAGAATACATTTGATGATTTGATTCGAATTTTTTCACTTTGTTACCAATTGTACGCTCAGATGGACGATTATGTCGACCATCATCTCACCGTAATGCACGAAACGTACTTACTACAGGAACGTTGTATTTGAAGTAAGTTTTCACAATTTCTTTACGTTCAGTAGTAGATAAGCGATCCATATTGTTAAATGTCTAACCTTCAGCTAAGCATGTGAGGCTTCGGATCACAGTTCTGTTTGACGTATGTCATTGGAACAGGGTTGTGAAATCCGGACCACGAAATGGATAACCCATTATAAAGTGAAAGCTTTCAGAAATCCTATTTTCTCTTTCATTTATAATTCTTGATATTTAGTTTCAAAACTTCCTATCCCTGAGCAGTAACTTTAACTGAATGTTAAATCCGCTGAGTGAACTGAGGGAACATTATAACGTTCTATTGAAATTTTTTCACTATTCAAGAAAAAATCACATAAGCATTGATCAAATAGATAACTCAATCACACTGAGTATCCGCTTTATTAGACAGTAATCTCACTTCAATTCAAGATTATTATAATCATACATTTCACAGCTGATTGATTATATAAACTGAGAAAAACCAAGATGAAAGTAGTGTATATTGATGACAGCCTCTACACAAACCAACTCTCTCACATTTATTATGACAGAAATCATAACGATTATATGTGAAATCATATTGATTGAAACGTACTAATTCAATTCAGTACTAAGAGTATGGATGAATAATAATTAATGTGGGAAAATTAATTCAATAATTAAGTGTGAAAGAATCTACTAATTGGTTGACACTTATTAAGTGCAAACCTTCCAATTGATCGGTACATATCAACAAAAATCAATAACGAAAGTTACCAACGATAAATAATAATATTGGATGGAGTAGTCCGTTGATTTGTGATAGCTCATTTTTAATTGGAATTAAATGAGAAATTACTTGATTTTATATCACTTTTTATTGAACGAATATACAGTTACCCGAGTTTCGTAGTGTTTACTACATTTTCATCAAACCGAATAAAACAAATTGTATCTCCACCAAAAACAAATTTTATCCCAAGGGTCTTTCAATTGGAACGCTTCATTTTTAAATTGACATTACTCACGTATGGCAGCCATTGTTCATTTGTGACATTGACAGTTGTAGTTGTCAATGTCTACCATTTAATCATGGAACGGTATACACTCTAACAACGTTTACCAATATTACAAATTCATTATGAAAAATCGCAATCTTTAGGTGCTTCAACTCTAATATTTGGTCGTTATAATAGTCCGGGGAACAGTTGTACGTTTAGTGAAAAAGTTTGAAGCAAATTTTACACTTCATGATGTTGCAATGCCAGTGAGACAGAGAAATGCAAGATATGAAGAAAATACCTATTATGTTTTTCGAGATAAGCAGTCCGTGGCTCAGTTAGGCTCAGTTTTTCTCGAGAATGGTGCTTCGTAAAGCTTTCAACGAGGAGTTTTTTTCATCAAAAATGTATGCGGAGTCTATTCCCTTGATTATAATATCAATTTGATCACTCAGTCAAAAATCATAAGTAAATTTATGAAAGACGCCTGACGATTCAGTTTATCCAAAAACCGCCATGTACTTAATTTCATTTGAATAATATTTGAATAAGGATATTCTGAATTTCACAAATTTTTATTGTTATGTTTACAACAATCGTTTCGTTATCACAGTAGCATCATCAGGCAAAATTACATTTTGAATAACTAAGCTTGTTTCCGAAATCCGTTGCTATTTATATTAAAGTAAGTGGAATAAATTTTTATTGAGCACTAAAACCCAAAAAAGGGTCTCTGCAAATTCCAGCTTATCTGAATATATTTAACAGGGAGTTATTTAAATCTATTTGTTCCTTAATTAATATTCCAATTTTATTATGTTTATTTATCTCTAGGGATTCTATCAGATTTGAGGCATAACTTTTACTTTCTATATGTAGAATTTCAAAATTATGGTTAAAAGTATGTCCTGTTTCTAAAAAATGGTTAGAATATGTAGAATTAATTTTATTATTGAGGAAACTCTTCAAATGTTCACAAATTCTATGTCGGAAAGTTCTTCCAGTCTGTCCTATGTAAACTTTATGGCAATCACCGCAGGTTAACTTATAAACCCCCGATTTATCATCTTTATGTATACAGTCTTCATTTTTTTTGATAAATTTACTCAAGTTTGAATTGGTTTTAAATGAAGTTTTTAATTTATATTTATTTTTAAGGTATGTAGCAATTTTCACAGAAATACGTCTAGTGTATTTTAAGGAAATGTATTTAAAATTTTCTTTTATATTAGGATACACCATATTTAAAGCTATTTTATTATTTTCATTCATCAACAATTTTTCGATCAACTTAGGATCATAGTCATTATTAATAGCTATTTTTTTAATTATGTTAAGTTCTGAAATATAATTTTCTCGATTCATTGCAATATTAACTGATCTATGGATCATACAATTTAATGCTGATAATTTTTTATTTGAGGGATGGTTTGATTTATTATGTATAATAGAATAATAGAATAGTATAGGTTGGTTTGTGAAATACTGAAAAATTATGTGAATTATTTATTCGAGTAACAGTTAAATCAAGGAAATCAATAGAATTATTATGTTCGGTTTCCATGGTGAATGTTATTGAAGGATGTATTTCATTGATAAATAAAAAGAATTTTTTGGAATGTCTGTCTGTGAAGCAACAGAAAATATCGTGTACATATCTATACCAATATAAAAAGTATTTCTTAAGGGTATTTTAGTGAATTTTAGTTTCAATATTGTCCATAAATATTTGTGCTAAAAAAGGACTTAAGGGATTTCCCATAATCAAACCGTTTTTAGATTTATAAATTTCATTTTTGAATTAAAAATAATTTTATATAGTGCAAATATCTAGACATTCTGAAATATCTTATTTGATAATTGTATTACGTCTGTTGTTGATTAATAGATTACTAGTTCAATTGTTTCGTTTGGTGGTATACTTGGAAATAAGCTTTCTACGTCATAATTTAGTATTATGTGGTAAGTGAATATTCTTTATTTTATTTATTAGCTGTAGAGAATTTTTTATCGAGTATTTAGCTTGGAATTTAGTTTCTTTTAAAATAATCTGCATAAGTTCTTTCGAAAGTTTAAATGAAGGTGCACTAACGAACGAAACAACCGGTCTAATAGGATAATCTTCCTTGTGTAATTTAATCAAAGAATACATTTTTGGAGGTTGTGGATTCATTAAAATTAATTTATTTGTTGGGGTGTTCCGAAAGAGGCTGGATTCCGGGGTTATTAGGAATTTAATATGATTTTAGAGAATTGTCGATTAATTGAAAATTATTTAATTCTAGGAAAGTAACTGATTTGCTAATATAATCACTTTCCGGTAAAGCAATAATAATAATATTACCTTTATCGGCATGGGTGAAAATTAAATTATTTTCGGTGATTTTCTGATTATATAGTTTTATATTCTTCTTTTATTCTGAAATTTCTATTAGGTAATTTATAATGATTTGTAATCTAATTGGTAATGATATGTTTGTCGATATTTGTGTTGTTGTAATTTTTAAGTGCTAGTTCTGAACCTATTGCTACATATTCTAAGTATTTTTTGTTATTTGAATTAATATTATATTTGAATCCTTTATTCAAAAGATTTATTTATGTTTCATTAAATTTTGTTCCGGAAAGATTTTTGAATCTAGGGATAAATATGTGCTGTGAAAATTTTCGGATTTTGTTGTAATTTTTTTGTTTTTATGAATTTTATCTGATAGTTATTTGGTTATTTTCTTCTTCTGAGAATCGAAGATGATATTCTAGAGTCTGTAAGTTAATTCTTAGTGTATCACCTTGAGATATACGTTGTGTATTCCTCTTCATGTCTCCTTTTAACCAGATCTTCATTCCATATATTCGTCCCAGGTCAGCGGTAGTACTTTTATTCTTCGTTTTTAATGTTATGTATTTCGGAAACACATTTAGTTTCAAACACTTGGTATAGAACCAAATGTTTTGTGTATCGCTTCTTATTAGGAGCTTATAATACCATAAGACTATAAAACTGGTTTCAGCTTGTCTTCAATATTGAATTGAATCAGTTCTTACTTGGTGAAAATCCATATTAAATTATATTCAATTTCATTTGAATCCACCAAATTTTGACAAAGATATCGCTAGCGCCTATAAGATGCATTTAAGGACCTAAGTTGATATGAAGTTTTCTTCACATTTTGACCTCTAGAATCACCACCTGAATTATAAGTACTTCAAATCCGAACACCCTGTTTATACGCTACTATACCGTTGACATCTTCATTTATAGAGTCCAGAATGATTCATTCTGTTGTTTTTGTCTTTTGCATTAAATTTGTTGGAATTTTTATTTGTGTGAAAGCTGTTTTTATGTTAGTTTTTGAATAGAATTTTGCAGCTTTCACACTCTCATATAAAGATTCCAACCTCTTTATTAATTCTTAAGACAAAAACAATCGGTTTAATAATTCTGGACTCTATAAATTAAGTTAACAGTGCAGTAGCGTATATATAGGAAACACCGGAAGGTATTTCCAAAAAGGTCCAAAGAATATCAATTTTCACTTAGGAACCCGAAAGATAACTCTAATTTTGCGAAACATTTTTTTAAAACCAATCATATCTTCCCAAAATTGGACAATCCTGAAATATTACACCTGTACATACTTTTGTCTCAGAATGTTACAAGAAAAAAGTATATTCAAATTATGAAAAATAATAAATTCCGGATATTTTCTAGACGGACTATATTCACATATATAATAGATGAGATAAAATTTGTTTTATTAAGTTTGAAAATGTAGTGAACTCTACGAAATTCGAATCACTCGATAAATAAATTAATGAAAAAATTTAAACAAAAGTACTCAATTTCTTATTTCATTCCATTCACGTTTCCTTTTTCAAGACTTCTTTGTGGAAAAGTGTAGTTTCATAAATACGTTTATTCAAGTTTGCTTTAGTATAATTTTTGGATAATTGCCAAATAAAATTCTCCCTAGTTATATATCAAGGTTTGCATCCAAAGCATACTAGACCAACTCATTTGTTGATTGATTTAAACCACATGAACAAAATGTAATATTTCTACTCTTATTCAGCATCCTTCTCAATCAAATTTTCCTCATAATATTTTCAGCAACTTCGCAACAAAATTGTAAACAAATTCATTATACAAAATGCGAAGGGAAGCATAGATCGCAATCTTAAAAAACACGTCAAAAGTGGATCAGATACGCTACAGCTTGAAATCTCGGAAAAACGTATTTCCTGCAATTCTTTGCGGTAAGATCGAAATGACTTAATGAGTGTCGACTTGACGAAGGCATGCAAAGGTTCAATTAGGCAGGAAAAGAATTAAATCTAGCGGCATGTCCTGGGAGAAAGTTGCAGATTGGCTTTATCTTGTACCTCAAAAAAATGTATTAGGCGTTCTAATGCAATGAAATGCAAATGAATAATTGTAAAATTGAAAAAAATTTCTTACGACTTCAAATGAATTATTCGTAACTTTTACGATATTTATACGTTATTTCCCAACAATGTTCTTAAGTTTCGTACTGCAGCGCTATATTTTTATTCAAATATATTCATTTTTCAACGTTTGGAAACCTCTTATGGAATAAAATTCCTTGTGGCCTTATGTTATAAAATTATGTAAAACACTGGGACACTTCAACTTTCAAATTCTACGGTGCGCTTTTATATATTATATTCAGAGTGATTTGCGCAAGTCTAGCGCAGTCCGTCCTCTTTATTTTAAATGGACCACCCTGTATGTTTTTATGTTATTTATAAAACCGGGTGGAATAATGAAATCAATAATTTATCACGCTTTAAATGATGGTATTTTTTTATTGACCTGAATACATACTTATGAAATTTCTTCAGGAGTACAAATAAGTTTCCGCCGTTCAAGAACAACATAATCTATTAATATCATTGATTTTATATTGGTAAAATATAATTTTTATAAGTTGAAAATGTCAAACTTTGAGCCAAGTAAGCGTCATTTGCGGGAAATATTAGTTTACTTGTTTAATTTATAGAAATCTGCTGCTGAGGCGCATCAATTGCTCGTAGAAGCATATGGTGAGGGTGCTTTGAGTGAGAGAACGTGTCGAGAGTGGTTTCAAAAGTTTAAAAACGGTGATTTCGACGTAGAAGACAAAGATCGCAGTGGAAGGCCAAAAATTTACGAGGATGCAGAATTGAAGGAATTATTGGAGGAAGATTCATCTCAAACACAAAAAGAACTTGCTCTAACATTAGAAGTCACTCAGCAAGCAGTCTCACATCGTTTAAAATCATTAGGAATGATTCATAAACAAGGAAATTAGGTTCCGTACGAATTAAAGCCGAGAGATATTGAACGCCGATTATGCTTAAGTGAAATGCTGCTAGCTAGACATAAAAAAAGGGTTTTTTACATCGTATCGTAACTGGTGATGAGAAGTGGATACATTATGACAATCCAAAAATAAGAAAATCATGGGGATTACCTGGCCACGCGTCAAAATCAACAGCAAAACCGAATATTCACGGAAAAAAACTTATGCTGTGTATTTGGTGGGATCAGCTAGGTGTAGTGTATTATGAGTTGCTTAATCCGAGCGAAACAATTACTGGAGCCCTCTATCGAACACAATTGATGAGATTGAGCCGAGCTCTGAAGGAAAAACGCCCTCAATACTATTCTAGACACGAAAAAATTATTCTTCTGCATGACAATGCTCGTCCACATGTTGCGGCTCCCGTGAAAAAGTACTTGGAAACACTTGATTGGGAAGTGTTACCCCACCCGCCGTATTCAGCAGACATTGCACCGTCCGATTATCACCTGTTTCGGTCCATGGCACATTAACATCTTATGAGGATACCAAAAATTGGGTTGATTCGTGGATAGCCTCAAAAGACAAGGAGTTCTTCAGACGTGGGATTCGAATGCTGCCTGAGAGATGGGAAAAAGTGGTTGCAAGTGATGAGCAATATTTTGAATAAATTTATATTACCGTTTTTCTATAATAAATATTTAATTTGTGTTAAAAAACGGCGGAAACTTATTTGTACTCCTATAGCATTGCAATCGTCACATTTAATTTGAGAAATTTCCCGATTCGGAAGACTTGGGTTCCTTTTTTTATTGTTCACCAATATCTCGGCTAAATAATTTCTATTTACTGCTAAAGAATTAATTCCCATTTTATGAGGTGGCCATTCAAGATCCTATCGCTGAAACCTTTTATTTAAGCCATTTAAAACAATTTTTTTTTCATAAGGATTATTTATAGTCCATCTTGAAAGTATCCGGAAAAAACAAGGCTTAATTGTTATTATTTAGTATATATTTTTAATTCTTGAATTAGACAATTAAAACAAAATATTCATCTTATTTACTTATATCCGGTGTTTTTCAGAGTGATAGAACTTTCGTGAAATTTATGGTTTACATAATCTAAAATAAGAAGGAACGGTTTTTTACTTGATAAAAGGATTATTACAAAATTTGAATATCAAAACAGATTTAATCTGTTGCCTTCTACAATTTTAATTTCAAAAAATTTTTTTGAAGAAACTTTAAAAATTAAATTAATGTCTTTATAAGCACTGCTCATATTTAATAGACGTATAAAATCGAAATTCATCATACGATATCAAATGGAATTAAGAAAAACCAACGAATATAAATTGTCAATTGAAATTAAAATATAAATAAGCAAACATTTTTTATTTCGTTCCAGGCATGCGTACTGAACTCTTCAGACAAACGTACGAAGCCCTGTTTGTTACAAAATGTATTGTTTTCTGATCCTATATCAATGAAAAATAACTCTTTCTCAAAAATATAAAACATAATTTCAAGAACTTCCCAAAAACTAATTTATTTGAAATATTCAATATATTTAAATAAATTACTTCAAAAAATCTCAAAATATGTAGCACATCCTCAAGAAATAATTGAAATTACGATAAGATCAGTTCAACTTTACATATAAAAATAATAAAATCAATTAAACAATGTATAGACTTACCAAGTGCATCTTCCGAAATATATGATCTTCAAAAACATGCAAATAGGTACATTTATATCCAAGGTACTCTATGTTCCATGTTCACAAAAAATCATACAAAGCTTATAAGGCACTTGGTCTTAGTTAAAACCATTCAACACTGTATAATGAATTTCTTCATTTAAAAACCTTATATAATTATATATTATTTATAAAATAAAATAAGAAGGAACGGTTTTTTACTTGATAGAAGGATTATTACAAAATTTGAATATCAAAACAGATTTAATCTGTTATTTTCTAAAATTTTAATTTCAAAAAAATTTTTCTGAAGAAACTTTAAGAATTAAATTAATGTCTTTATAAGCACTGCTCATATTTAATAGACGTATAAAATCAAAATTCATCATACAATATCAAATGGAATGAAGAAAAACCAATGTTTTATATTTTTGAGAAAGAGTTATTTTTCATAAATATAGGATCAGAAAACAATACATTTTGTAATAAACAGGGCTTCGTACGTTTGTCTGAAGAGTTCAGTACGCATGCCTGGAACGAAACAAAAAATGTTTGCTTATTTATATTTTAATTTCAATTGACAATTTATATTCGTAGGTTTTTCTTAATTCCAATTGTATGATGAATTTTGATTTTATATGTCTATTAAATATGAGCAGTGCTTATAAAGACATTAATTTAATTCTTAAAGTTTCTTCAAAAAAATTTTTTTGAAATTAAAATTGTAGAAGACAACAGATTAAATCTGTTTTGATATTCAAATTCAATTTTTTTTTGTAAGGATCATTTATGGTCTTATTTAGTATATATTTTTAATTCTTGAATTAGAAAATTAAAACAAAATATTCATCTTATTTACTTATATCCGGTGTTTTTCAGAGTGATAGAACTTTCGAGAAATCGTTTACATAATCGTCCATCAGAGCAGCTTATTCGTCGAACTATCGATAGATTTCGGACAACATTTTCTCTACTCGATGCAACATCAACAACACAAAGAACCCTCAGAAGAAAATATCGCTGCTGTAAGTCATAGTGTTAATGATGATCCAGATTCGTCTATTCGTCGACGTTCACAACAAGTTGGACTCTGTGCATCCACCACATGGAAAATTTTGCGTAAAGATCTTGGTCTACACCCATACAAGATCCAACTGGATATTCTATCAATCAAAAAAATCCCTTGAGAAAAGTTTAATTCAACAAATTCCCAAATACCTTTGGGAACTACCCTACATCGAATGCTGCTATTTTCATGCGCCATAAAAATGCACAGATGTCCAAAGTGTTATAAAAGAACCTTCTTTCAATTTCAAGTTAAGTTACTCTTTTTACTCCTTTGAAGATGATCGAAAGACCGAAGCACGTGTCAGGATTCTGAATAAGTGAAAATGTAAGAATTGATTGAATTTTTTAAATGAAATTGTTATAATGTTTCATCTAGAACTAACCGCATAATACATTAATTTGATATTATATGACAATATGACAATCTATGAAAAGATGCAAAATTTAATGGATGTAAAAAAGGTAAAGTGCTTAAATCTCTCCGAAAAGAAACCAGTTCATTTCTTCACATCGAACTTAATCCCTAAGCACCTTCAAATTATATCTCTTAATAAATCCCCAAAAATTATTTCATCAACTGACCTTTTTTCCTTCTCAACTCGCGAAGCGCAACATCAACAAAATAAGCACGTTTTAACCACAAAACACCCGCGACACGCGCTCTACTCTATGATCTTCACCGCAAGAACAACTGAACCGATTGAGAGACAGAAAACCACTGCAGGATGAAAGCAAGAGTAGTGGAATGATAGTGGCTGATTGTGAATGGGATATCGAGGTATATCTGTGATAAATATCTGCGTAATTGTGAACGATTCTAGAGCGTTGTGGCCCGTGAGAAAAAAGTTGCGAAAAACGGTATTGTCAGTTCGATGCCTGACAGCCTGCGTAATTTGTTAGTCATTCTTGAAGATGAGGGAAATTAATTTTTATGGTTTCTCTTAAGAAAATCAACCAGCTTGACTAAACTCATTTAATTATGGTGAATGCGGAATAAGATAGTATTTTGATTCATTGAACTGTTTCAGTGGTTACTATTACGAGGGTAGTTGCTCATAATTAAAATAAGTCTTTATATTACTATACCTCATTTCCAAGAAATTGAAGTGCCATCTATATTATTCTGTTTATATCGGGTGTTATTTTTTTGAGTGATAAAACTTTCGATAGGGATAACTGTGATTTGACAGAAGAATAGTTAGTTAGTTATTTATGGCGAGCGGGCGACTGTCCAACCTACCACTGCGTCCGCACGGACCATTGTGGTTCACCCCTAATTTATATCTTCCCGACGAGATCCAGTTTTTGGATAAAACCGATAATCTTGCTCAGGGGTAATTTTTTCAGTTCGCTGTGGGCTATAAAAGCCTGGCCAAAGACATCTCACCGCTGGGCACTCTGAGACGATGTGCATGGCTGTTTCAGTGTCCTCAAGACACAGTCTGCATTCATCGTCTTCAGCCAGACCGATTTTGAGCAAATGCGCTTTCAGTCTGCAGTGACCTGTTATAATTCCGACAAGTGTTCTTAGTTTGGCCCTATCCAGACCTAGCTCTAGGTTCGCCATCTTTTTGTTCGAAGCTGTTCCAAGGAACAACTTCGAATGTTTCAGGCCAGAATAGCTCCGTCAGAAAGACTCTAGCCTTGAGTTCATTCTGCCTGTTATCGCCTCGTCATGTGGTATTCCCAGAAATGGTTCCGGTCCTACCAGAGGCAGCGATCTCGTTACCCAAATAGTTTGAGTGGCTCGGTATCCAAACCAGAGTGACTCCGTTATACAAACCGAGCCTGTTTAAAGCCGTGCGGCAACTCCAGACTGTTCTCGAGGTACAAGAACTGGATTCCAAAGCTATTAGTACTGACTGACTATCAGTAAATATTTTGATTTTACCGTGGTGGATTTGCCGTTTTATCAGCAGTTATGCCGCGGTCCCAATGGCAAATAAATCTGCCTGGAATATGGTTGCGTTTTGACCGGGACTCAATGAGCTGTAAATTTTCGGTTTGCTCCCATAGACTTCCGCTCCTGTTCCGTTCATCATTCGCGAGCCGGCTGTGAACAAGCCAAGGTCGGTTCTCGATAGAACTTCAGCATGCTGGGTCCATTCGTCCCGCCTGGGGACGATTACATTGAAATTCCGTTCCTGGCTCGTGATTTTTGACATTAGATCTGAGGGCATCGATAGGATACTGTTCGTTAAAAGCTCGTCGAGCAGTCTTGAGCCTCCCATCACTATTGCCTCTGGTCTGTCAATCACCAGTTAATATAGTTTTTATGTGGTCCGTTCCGCCTCCCTCTGCACGAGTAGGTGCAGGGGTGGCAGATTTAGTAGGACCTCCATGGCTGCCGTGGATGTTGTGCAAAACGCACCTGTAATCGCAAGGCAAGTCTGTCTCTGTAGTCGGGTGAGCTTTTGTTCGCCAATCGTTTGTTGGCCTTTCTTCCACCACGCTACAGCGCCATACTTTATCCGTGGTCTAATTACCATAGTGTATAGCCAGTACATCTGCCTGGGCTTTAGGCCCCAGGTTTTACCACAGATCCGCCTGCAAGTCCAGAAACCCATTCTGGCTTTATGACACTTTATCTAGGTGTGCACTCCAGCTGAGAGTCTTGTCCAGGACTATTCCCAGGTATTTTGCCTCAAATGAGAATTATATTATTTCACCAGGGATAATCGGCGGTTGTAAACCATTCAACTTCCATTTTTTAGTGAATGGTACTATAACCACCTTTTGCGGGATAAGAGACATGTCTTCTCTTATACACCATTTTTCAATAGTGTTTAGTATCTCTTGAAGGACGGTCGCTATCATCACCCCCGATTTACCTTTCACTTTGATTGCCAGGTCATCAGCAAATACTTGAACGTCGAATCCCCACAGCGAAATGATCGCTAGCAGGTCATCAACGAGAAGGGTCCACAGTAAGGGTGAAGGAATACCTCCCTGCGGACAGCCATTCGCAGCCTTGAACTCGAAGACCTCATCCTGGTATGAGGTCGTTATTGTTCTGCCGCATAGCATTGCCTGTATCCATCTACAGATTAGCGCGTCGATTCCTCTCGCAGCGACAGCTTCAGCGAGAGAAGCCAGAAACGCTGTTAGTGCTATCTCTCGATTATCGAGGGATGGGTTTAATTTTCCGACCAGATTATGGCAAGTTCTGCCGATTTGCCGGCCTGGTAGGCGTATTGATGAGGGCTAGGGGGACTGTCAATTAGCACCTTCCCCCTAATATGGACATCAATAACCTTTTCCAGATTCTTAAGTAGGAACTAAATTTATTGGTCTGAACGAAGAGGGTTCCGGTTCTGTTCGTCCCATCTTTGGTATATAGAAAACTTTATTTAGTGTCCAGCTTGTAGGGATAACCCCCCAGGCCAGACTTGTTCTAAATAATTTCAGCAGATGCGGAATCAACACATCCATGCACTTTTGAAGTAGGGCTGGAAAGATTCCGTCTACCCCCGGTGTTTTGAAAGGTTTAAAAGACCTTATTGCGTCTCTGACCGCTGGTGCAGTGACTATGTTTTTGGATATTCGCCAGTTGCCCCTTCAAGGCCAGATTAAATAGTCAGGGTTGGATCTGGCGTTTGTATCTTCCAAGATTTGACATCCAGGGAAGTGTTTGTTCGCAAGGAGCTCCAATGTTTCTTTTCTGGAACCAGTGAAACCACCCTCCGAACGTTTAAGCGAACGGTTGTTCTCACTGACTCTCTGGAGAGAATCTTGTGTATTCTGGCAGTTCCGGGGGCATCATTTATACCCTCACAGAACTTGTCCCACAAGTCCCTCTTGACCCTCCTAATGCTCTTATTGTAGAAGGGTAGAGCTCGTATTTGTCCCATTTACCGGTAACTTTGGTTCGGTTGAATAATCTCCGAACCTCCTTTCTTTGTTTATTTAGGTTGTTGGGCAGTTTTCGGGATAAGCGGAGACCACGGCGGTTTTAATTTGATCCGCCAGGATCTCCAAGTGATTCTGTTTGAATATTTTAGATATACACGTGCTAAGGTTAGCCCGGAGGGTTTCTACATAACCAATCCAGTCTGTTTTCTTAGCATTTCTGTAGTATTCTAATGGTCTAGGACCTGATTTTATACTGAAGAGTATATGCTTATGGCCTGAACAGGATGGTTCAGTGGATACTGTCCAATCGGAAATCTTATTGTTAATGAAATTAGTACTTATAGTGAGGTCTAAAAACTCCTGTCTATAAGTGGTAACAAACGTTGGTTTGTCTATATTATAATAACAAACTAGACATTAAAAAGTTCAGATGAGTTTAGGAATGGAAATTTCCAGAGAAAAACGCTGACGTCGACTTTAACACGTGTAGCTCGACAAAGCTGAAATTTTTAGAGGTGCTAAGTTGGAATTTTGAGCGGGTGAACGCATCAAAAATTTGGAAGGAGAAAACCGACGCGTACGAGGTATTACATGTGCTAAAATGGCAGTTTGTCAGGCGGGGTCTTGGCACGTTGAAAAAACTACTAAGATCGTCGAGAAAAGATCGCGGTGCGAGGCTCGAATTGGTCTCACAATTTAGCATTATTATAATCATATCGAGTGGCATTAGTAATTATTCTTGGAAGTCTAAGATTTGAGACAGAAGAAATTGAATATAATGCTAAGTTTCGGGACCAAGGAATTAAAGAGTACCGATAGTCGTTCGTTATCGTTTAGTGTTCGTGTTCAATTGATCGTTTCTTCTTGAAAATCACGTGTGCTCAGTTTTGTTTTGAATCTATGGTCTTGGAGTCTAGGAGTAAGAAGTATCTGAGAATTTTGGTATATTATTCAGGTTGAAATTGTCTAATTAAAGTAAAGTAAGAATTTAAAAAGTAGGCTAACATATCTCTTCCAAATTAGTATGTTTGAACAGTTTATACAGAATTAAGAATTATATAAATAATTATATAGATATTTTAAAAATTATTAACCAAAATCCTATAAATTAAACATTTTGAATAGACAAAATTTTGTTTCTGCTGATCAATCTTATGAAAACCAATATCTTTCAAGAATATCCAACATAATCTTAAGAATTTCATCATAAAACTATCTTACTTAGACTATTCAATATTATTGGATATCTAACCAAGGTACTTTATATAAAAACTCAAGATATGTAAAACATTACTGAAAAACAAGTTTTAAGATCAACTTTGCTTCATCAGTATTCAAATATTCATATTCAATAAATATAACATCAATCAACAACAAATATTCACTCACCCTTCATTCCTCTAGAAAAAGTTCTACCGAAATGAGACCTTTAAATGTGGTGTTCACTACACACAAAAATATATCTGTGGTTTACCCTTGATCTAGAAGATTGAAAGACAATTTAACCCCCTCTGCTATAGCACAAGGACTATCTGTATAAAAAATGTTAAGGAAACCAAATAATTATATATTATGAATAAAATAACATAAAAAGACGTTAATTCTTGATAGAAGGTATATAAAATTATTTAAATATTTTAAAAATTTTTAAAATTTTTAAAAAAATTTTAGCCTTCTACATATTAGCCTTCTACATATTTAAT
Organism: Megalocaria dilatata; assembly: GCA_034642435.1. NCBI lineage: Eukaryota > Metazoa > Arthropoda > Insecta > Coleoptera > Coccinellidae > Megalocaria > Megalocaria dilatata. The sequence continues at coordinate 42,029,932 of CM067862.1, read as the reverse complement.
TCCAAAAGATTATATTTAATGATTATAACTTCTGAAAATAAATTAAAATAATGTCATATAAGTACCACTTATATCAATTGACATATAAAATAAACATTCATTATAAGACATCCGAATGGTATAACAAAATCCAATAAATAAAAATTATTAACCAAAATCCTATAAATTAAACATTTTGAATAGACAAAATTTTTAAAATATTTAAATAATTTTATATACCTTCTATCAAGAATTAACCTCTTTTTATGTTATATAAATAATTCGTAGTGCTCGAGGGATCCGCATCGCCCTCTCCTTAATTATTCAGTGTCTCATCTTTATTGAGTTTTGGGTTTGATAAAACTACTGTATTTTGGCACATTTTATCATTATACTTCTTAAAATCCATAAGTGAGTTTCATTACCATTTTCATTATCATAGAGAAAATTTATTAACAGCAAAGACCTTTCATTTTCGCGAAGGCCGTACCATTCATAGAACCGCTCGACTAGGATTGGTTCGCACCCCATTCATAAATAAGTCAATCTAGTAATATTTTCCATCCATCCACCTCCCACAATATTGTAATTTGTTCATTATTGAAAAAAAGAAAGAATAAAATGTTTAATGATTTCATTGATCATTGAGTTAAAATCGGAAATTTAAAATTAAAGACACTCTCGAATTTTATATATAATTATTGACAAAGATATATATCATTATCTTAATAAACGCACGCGAAAGTATTTATGCTTAACATCTAGTTCCAAAATCGTGAATCATACATCTGAAAAACATGTTTTCATCTACGTTTTTCCTTAGCATTTAATTGTGTCGTATTTCCACGCGAAAGCTGAAAATGTTTTCCTTTTCGAAGTCCTGTAATGGACGGTGTTTGGAATCTCTCAATTTCGTAATTAAAACACATGCGAAGTTTTTTCTAATGCAGCATCGTAATTAAGGAAAAAACTGACCTCATCAATTCGAATACTTAATATTCCGCTGGGATGTTTTCTCATTTGTAATTTCGAATCTGTCTGAAATGACGCTAGATCTTCCTGGTCCAGAACTTCAAATTGTGATTCGAAGAGAGTTGAATGAAAACGTTGAAACTAGAGACAGTGATTTAGAGCAGATCAAAAATTGGCTCAAGAAACAACCTCATCTTCCAGATGAATGGGGTAAGGACCTCTGTGTTATTTAAATACATGAAATAATAAAGAATATTTCAGATACTGAATTGTTTCAGCCGTTACTATTTAGAAGTTGATCATAATTAAAACAAATTGTAGAAATTACTATGTTTTACTACCAATGAATATATATTTTACACATTTTCTTGTGACTCGAGTTTCGGGAAATGATCTATCTCATCATCAGACAACTGAAGACCTAACAGTGGTACATGTAAAAATGTAAAAATAATGAATGACTGTACGGAGTTAGGTAAATCGGAAATATTTGAGATATTCAAAAAGTAACATCTGTTTGAAACCTTTTTCAACGAACATGAAATCAATTTAATGAAGAGTAAACAAAAATTCAACTTTTGCCACCAATTCTTTAGAAATTCCTTTCGACAAAAGAAAATCTTAAGAAAAAAATTTTTATAATACATGTAGATTCAAATGAAAAGAAACTTGATTATTGAAATTTTCGAATTAGTTCACAATAAAAATAATTTGAAAAATAATGAATGACTGTATGGAGCTATGTAAATCCAAATATTTGAGATGTACAACAAAATAACGTAAAAATAATGAATAACTGTACGGAGCTATGTAACCCCAAAAAATTTATTGAGGTATTTGGGTACCATCTGTTTAATAACCTTCTTTGTCGATTGCCGACATTCCGATATCTGTTAGAACGCCCCTCTTTTTTTTTAACCGGGTTTTTATCACGTTCCGCTTGTAAACCTCTGTACCACTATTAGGTGTTATCTATTGAAATATTCAAAATATTCATCACTTTTGTTTAAATACCTCTGTACCACTGTTAGGTCTTCAGTTGTCTGATGATCGAATGGTTCATTTCCCGAAACTCGAGTCACAAGAAAATGTGTAAAATATATTTTTATTGGTTGTAAAACATAGTAATTTCTACAATTTGTTTTAAGAATATTTCCACAATTTTTTGACCAAAAACAATTGATTTGATATCACTTTGGCTTTTTCATGGTCAATAGAGATGAGTAATAGTGACATCTGTATACGTGGGCTTACGAAAATACTGAAGTCGTGCAAATAGCCTTTCTCAAAGTTTCAAGATATATACTACAACTCTTTTCTTCCTCGAAAGTTTTAATTTAATGTTTGGATTGATTGTATTGATAAACTGATCATTATTGCATAGGCTGTCTGTCGTTTCCCTTAAAGCAACAAATTATATTATCTAAAGGTCTTTCATTAATAGTGCCTCATTTTGTTTTGTAAATAAAACACATTATTTGAAAATTATTGAAAATTTTGTCTCATTATAAAGTACAATGGAAACCATTAGTTATGAAACAAAACATCCACCACGAAACGCTGGCAGAAATGAAGTCGCTGAACCCAATTTTCCATGACTGTTCTCACTTATAAGTGCTTATAAAGACATTAATTTAATTGTTAAAGTTTCTTCAGTGAATTTTTTGAAATTAAAATTGTAGAAGACTAACAGATTAAATCTGTTTTGATATTCAAATTTTGTAATAATCCTTCTATCAAGTAAAAAACCGTTCCTTATTATTTTATTTTATATACTACTCTGTCAAGAAAGTACCGGGAATTTTCAATTAAAACAACATTTTTACATTTAATCGTCAAAATTTATTGGGTCGCCTTCAAAATAGGCTCCATTTGCTCCAATACATCTATGCCAACGGCACTTCCAATTATCGAAACATTTTTTATAGGCGCTTTCCGGGATGGACTTTAGCTCTCGCGCCGAATTTTGTTTTATGGCTTCAATAGACTCAAAACGGGTGCCACGAAGGGGCAATTTTAGTTTTGGGAGGAGGAAAAAGTCGCAGGAAGCCAAATCCGGCGAATACGGTGGCTGCTGAAGCACGTTTGTTGAGTTTTTGGCGAGAAAGTCAGTCACAATCGTAGCTCGGTGAGAAGGCGCGTTATCGTCATGCAAAATCCATGAGTTGTTCGCCCACAAATTTGGCCGCTTCTTACGGATACGCTCACGCAAACGTTTCATAACGCCTAGGTAATACTGCTTGTTTACCGTCTGACCCTCTGGAATGAATTCGTAGTGCACCACGCCACGGATATCGAAGAAAACAATGAGCATCACCTTCATTTTCGAGCGGCTCTGTACCACTGATATGCACGAGTTTTCGATAGAGCATTATCACCAAAGGCCTTTTGCAACATTTTCAATATATCGGCACACGAAAATTCATTTGCAACACAAAACTTTAAACAAATTCTTTGCTCAACGTAATCACCCATAGTAAAAATCGGCACGCACTCTGACATCGACTGACTTAATCAGCTGTTGCAAACACACTAGTTGACAGATCCCGCTCAAGCTTGGCATAGTAATTAAGGACAGTGGTACCAACCTAGGAAAAAAATTTTTACCTGCCTCATTGCCCCGCCAGATTTTAATCGATAATTCCCGGTACTTTCTTGACAGAATGTATAATATATAATTATATCAGGTTTTTAAATAAAAATTCATTATACAGTGTTGAATGATTTTAAATAAGACCATTAAAGTGCCTTATAAGCTTTGTATGATTTTTTGTGAGCATAAAACATGGAGTACCTTGGATATTAAATGTACCTATGTGCATGTTTCTGAAGATCATATATATCTGAAGATTGCATTTGGTAAGTCTATACATTGTTTAATTGATTTTATTATTTCTTATATGTAAAGTTGAACTGATCTTATCGTAATTTTAATTATTTTTTGAGGATGTGCTACATGTTTTGAGATTTTTTGAAGTAATTTATTCAAATATATTGAATATTTCGAATAAATTAGTTTTTGAGAAGTTCTTGAAATTATGTTTTATATTTTTGAGAAAGAGTTATTTCTCATAAATATAGGATCAGAGAACAATACATTTTGTAACAAACAGGGCTTCGTACGTTTGTCTCAAGAGTTCAGTACGCATGCCTGGAACGAAACAAAAAATGGTTGCTTATTTATATTTTAATTTCAATTGACAATTTAGATTTGTTGGTTTTTCTTAATTCCATTTGATATCGTATGATGAATTTCGATTTTATACGTCTATTAAATATGAGCAGTGCTTATAAAGACATTAATTTAATTCTTAAAGTTTCTTCAGTAAATTTTTTTAAATTAAAATTGTAGAAGACGAACAGATTAAATCTGTTTTGATATTCAAATTTTAGAAATAATTAAGTTTAGATGTTGATGTACAATAAAGAAAGGAACCCTAACTTAATTAATGTAATGATACATATATAGGACAGACAGGCCGAAGTTTACAACATAGAATAAAAGATCATAGGATATCTATTTTGAGAAACCAGGTTTTGCAGAACATTGTATAGAAAATAATAATTTTTTTTATGAGAACGATGTCACTTTACTATATAATGTTAATAAGGGTAGATTAATGGGCTATTTAGCGATTATTTCAATCAAAGAAGCCATAGAGAAATAGGAGAATTTAACAAATTCTCAAATATCTTTTGGCAACACCTCTAAATTGGATGCTGTTATTTCCATGCGCCATAAAAATACACGTTATGTCCTAAGTGTTCAATTTGATGTTTTGTTCCTTTTTGTACTCGATGATCGAAAGACCGAAACACGTGTCAGGATTCTGAGTAAATTATGAAAAACTGTGTGAATTTTTTTTTAATTGAATTATGTTATTTCTTATTAACACAAAATTATCAAACAAACGTCGACTGAAATCAAAGATGTGTAGTCAGTTCTTAATTATCTGATTGTAGGTGATGTACAACTTATGAATTGTTTACGTTCATGCAACTTTTCACTGGAAAGGACGAAGCAGAAAATTGATAAATACTTCACTGTGAGGGCAGGATTACCAGAATTTTTTGTTGACAGGGATATAAGAAGACCCGAGCTGAAGAAATTGATTGAATTCGGGTGAGTTTCTTGATGTCCATTACATCTCAACTAACTTAGGACGTACTCAGTCTTTGGCTACATTTAGTGTGTATTGAAATTAGTCCTCAAGCAGTATTTCGTTCCAATTAATTTAGCGTCGAGTTTTTGCCCCCAATTTGACGCAGGAATGAATGTATTTCTGGAAATCTTGATTCTTCAGAGAAATAACAGATACGGAAAAGGAAATCTAATGATGATACTTCAAAATGCAGGTGTTGCCAGATTAAACAATGGAATAATAAACAAGCAACGATATATGTTATCAAAACCGTACGAACCTATTTGGCTCCTAATAGAATATCTTGATAAGTTTGTCCAAATTCATCAAAAGGACTATTGATTTTGTAAAATGTCATATCAATCGGTCGTGGATGATTCATGGAATATCCTTAATAATGAATATTATTCAAGGCAAGCCTGCGCCCTTCCTCGTCTCACCCCTGAAGGAAGAAGGGTCATAGTTTTAAGAGGATATGACAAAAACTTGGACACCCCTAACGTTATCCACTTCATACGAATAGTCTTCATGTTTGCTGATATAAGATTGAAGGAAGAACTTTTCGGGGTTTCTGGAGAGGTGGTCATTTTTGATGCTAGCGTTCTGACAGCTGGACATTTCAGCAGGGCTGCAAATCCTGTTCTATTGAAGAAATTCCTGGTTTGTCTCAGGGTGAGAACGTCAAATAAGTAAAGGGTTTTCCAATGCGAGGTTTCATTTTGATATTGAAAAAAAGAGTATATTTTGAAATAAATGGATGTTGAATTCATTGTAAATCCACCAGTTTTACTATTGCTGGTCCATAAGGTACTTCACTGCAACTCAAAAGCAAGGGCGGATCCAGCGTTCAATTCAGGGGGGGGGGGGTCATTGTATATGACTATATATTATACTGTAATATATATTGTCATGGAATTTACAGTTAAAATAAATAATTACACAAATAAATTGAGGAAAAGACTCACCTTTGTAAATAAGTTGACTCGTTAGAGTGTACCAGCCCAAAATTAATTAAATAATATCCATTCTGATAGGAATATTAATAATTCCATTCATAAAAAAAATACTCACAAGCTGAAATTATGAAGAAGAAACATATTCGGAGTACATAACGATTAGTCAAATCAAAATTCTTTGAACGAAAATCAAAAAGCAGTAATCTTGTTGACAATTAATAAATAGAATTAACAGAGAGATTTCAATTTACAATTATTCAATGTAAAACCAGCAAAAGTTGCAATAAATAGAAGTAATTTGAATTTAGGTATCCAATTTGAAATTGATGAAGAATTTGTTGAAAAGATTTGTTACTATCATGAATCACATATAAACTTCAGTGAAATTATTGACAAAGAATAAGCTAAATTAAATATAACTCACCAGAATTATGTAAATAGGACAAATTTGATCAAAAATCAATTAATTCAATTAAAGATAGCATCTACGTCTGATATTTTCTAATGATTAATGTAAGACATATCCTTCAAGATGTTTAGGCATCAATAGTATTGTAATAGCATCTAAGCTAAAGAAATTTAATCAATTTCATAAGTAATTTCAAATAATTTATAAGTTATAAGCATTAGAAGTTAAAACTTTGTTAAATTTTGACACTTGAAATACTGTACGGATGAAAAGCAAGACTTTCACTGTTCTGTTTAACTTGAAACACACATCAAAATGTAGTTTAAAAAATAAGTTAATTTTCAACAGTAATTTCAAACCAAGAATTATTGTAAATTTTGTAAAATCATCAAAAGCATCATTTTTCAATAATTTTGACAGAAGCTAGTAAGCTTTGAAATTAAATTTTTTCTTGAAAACTATAAATAGGGCAGACACAGAAAAAGTCGGCAGTCTCCAATTATATGCAGAGTAGAGCCCTTGTCGGTCCATAATTAAAAAAGTTTAAAAAAAGTATCATCATCTAAAAAAAGAAGATTATTTCTTCTAAAAAAAGAAGATTATTTCATCTGAAAAAAGAAGTTAATGGAATGTGAATGGAAACTGAATCCCGAAAATACATTACCTGAATGTGAGTGGAAAAATCCCACATAGAAATCAAGTTTCAAACGAATTGGATATATTGAAGAAAATCAACAAAGTTGCCTGTGAATTTCAGAATGTTCTAGAAGTGTTGTTTCCAACGAAACCAGTGTTATTCCTGAAACGAAGAAGGGACAATTAAAAGAAACAATCATAAATTGATGAACAAACTTTCCAAAGGTGGTAAAAATTCAATCCTGTTAATTTTTCCAGAAAGAAATTTAGAAATAACAATCATTGTTAGAATTACGTTATGCTATTTAGATAGGGTTAGGTTAGAATATAGAAATAGAATTGAGATAATTAATCACTGTTTATATTTCAAATTACTTCCATATAATATATAATTTGAAAATTAAACCTTTTTAAAAATTCAAATTGAACCCTCCCTAAAAGACCAAATCAAATTTAATAATATTTAAATTTCAATTATTCAAAATTATAATCTTAAGAGCTAGCTGGAAACATAGATTACAAGAACTACATACAAGGGTGATCTAAATAGTATTCATTCAGAAATTATATATTTAAACTTTATCAAAATTGACTCCACTAAAATTGTGGTAAAAGCTAAATTACAAAATTTTCATTCATTTATTCCATAACAATATATATATATATATATATATATATATGTCAAAATGTCAAAAGATGACAGCTTCAAAATTGACAGCTGCCCAGATAGCGGTGTTTTGAAATGAAACCTCTCATTTGAAAACCCTTCATTATATATCAGTGAATTTAGTTCAGTTGTTAAAGCTCCTGATGCTAAGTTAGCGTTTCTATTATTTTTTTTAGTCTTATCCTGTGAAGGTAAAGGAAGTCCATGTAGTTAATGCGATCCCTATGGTGGATATGGTGATCAATTGGATCATGTTATTTGTCAAGGAAAAATATAGACAATTAGTTCATGTACATACATCACCTGAAACCTTGTACGATTATATTCCAAAGGACTGTCTACCTGAAGAATATGGTGGTACAGCAGGAAGTCTCAAGGATTTCACAAGTAAGCAAATTGACATAGTATCAGTAGACTTACTACTCTGTCAAGAAAGTACCGAGAATTTTCAATTAAAACAACATTTTTACATTTTATCGTCAAAATTTATTGGGTCGCCTCAAAATAGGCTCCATTTGCTCCAATACATCTATGCCAACGGCACTTCCAATTATCGAAACATTTTTTATAGGCGCTTTCCGGGATGGACTTTAGCTCTCGCGCCGAATTTTGTTTTATGGCTTCAATCGACTCAAAACGGGTGCCACGAAGGGGCAATTTTAGTTTTGGGAAGAGGAAAAAGTCGCAGGAAGCCAAATCCGGCGAATACGGTGGTTGCTGAAGCACGTTTGTTGAGTTTTTGGCGAGAAAGTCAGTCACAATCGTAGCTCGGTGAGAAGTCGCGTTATCGTCATGCAAAATCCATGAGTTGTTCGCCCACAAATTTGGCCGCTTCTTACGGATACGCTCACGCAAACGTTTCATAACGCCTAGGTAATACTCCTTGTTTACCGTCTGACCCTGTGAAACGAATTCGTAGTGCACCACGCCACGGATATCGAAGAAAACAATAAGCATCACCTTCATTTTCGAGCGGCTTTGGCGTGGTTTTTTCGGTTTCGGCTCATTTTTTGCCACCCATTCCGATGATTGCTGGCTTGTTTGCATATCGTACTAGTAGACCCAGGTCTCATCACCAGTTATAATGCGTTCCATGAATGTAGAATCGGAATTACAGCGATCCAGCATGTCTGAAGCAACCTGTTCGCGATGACGTTTTTGAAGAAAATTCAGGTCTTTCGGTACGAGTCGTGCGGCCACCTTTCTCATGCCCAAAATATCAATCAAAATCGTACGTGCGGACTCGTGGGATATCTTAAGATCATGTGCTATCTCTCTCAAGCTGGTACGACGGTTTTCCAGCACCCTTTCCTTAATTTTATCTACGTTTTCTTCGATCGAAGCCGTCGATGGGCGACCACTTCACGACCGTCCTTGAAGTCTCTGTACCACTGATATGCACGAGTTTTCGATAGAGCATTATCACCAAAGGCCTTTTGCAACATTTTCAATGCATCCGCACACGAAAATTCATTTGCAACACAAAACTTTAAACAAATTCTTTGCTCAACGTAATCACCCATAGTAAAAATCGGCACGCACTCTGACATTGACTGACTTAATCAGCTGTTGCAAACACACTAGTTGACAGATCCCGCTCAAGCTTGGCATAGTAATTAAGGACAGTGCTACTAACCTAGGAAAAAAAAATTTTTTCCTGCCTCATTGCCCCGCCAGATTTAAATCGATAATTCCCGGTACTTTCTTGACAGAATGTATACAAATTTATTCAGATAATTTGTAACATTGATTTGAATTTCAATCGCAAAAATGCTCCAATAATGTGATCAAACTAAGATCATTAAGAGGTTTGGAGTTTATGCGACGCCGTTATCACATGCGCTGTAGATTGCATTGTTTTCAAGAAGCGTAGAATTTCTTTTTTTTGTACTGTGAGGTTGCACGAAGACACATCGAGTGGTTTTTTTTTATCGAATTAACGTACTTTATCCATGAAAATCGTGGAATATTGAATTTCTATTGTTTCTCATGAGACGTCTTATCAGAAGGCGTCTTAGTACCAGATATCTTGATTCTTCAGAGAATCAAGATCTTAGATACTGATCTTAGTACTGGAGATCTTAGTACCGGATTATCTTAGAACTGATTAATTTTGCTGGAGTGCCTTTTTGCTTGGATTATCTTAATATTAGACAATCTCTCTTGTGCCGGATTTACAGTATCTTATCTTACTGAACCATCTTAGTTCCGGACACTCTATTGGTCATTTGGAAAATTTTTGAAACTGAAGACGTATTGATTATATGAAGAATGGTGACTTTAAGTATAACAACATCGATAGGAAGCCAGAACGAAACGTTTTCCTCGAACTGAGAGATTATGAGAAGTCTTAAAATCCATATTCCTAAATATCGCTAAAGCTTTTAATTGCACACCTTAATAGTCAAAGCTGAATATAAGGAAGAAAACCTTTTATTTCTTCAACATAAATTCAGTCAATTTGAATGTTATTCAATACTTGATAGAAGTAAAATTTAAATAACATTTAATTCAGAATGATATATTCTAACTTCTACTATGTAATTCTGAATTTAATTTCATTTAAATTTTACTTCTATCAAGTATTGACTCACATTCGAATTGATTTTTGAATTATGAAATAAAATCGTATAGAGTCTAAATATCCACCATATATTCCCCAATTATTTATTATTTTTGAAATTCTGGTTATTTTTCTCATCCTAGGACATTATTTGAGGTGAGTAAGTATTGTTATGTTTTTCTGTGTTCCGAGTACAAATAGTTATAGGTTAAACTTAACAACACGTGGATCATTTCTGTTTTATTTTGGATACTTTAAAGTTTACTTCGAGTTTATTCGTTCCAAGTTTTATCTTATACGGTAAGTTGAATTTTGATCTTGTGATATATTCGAATCTGAATTCAATTCGGTCTAGAGACCGAAATACCTATCACATGTTGGAATTCTTATTCAATTATTTTTATTTGATCCTTTATTTTGAGAATTTCAGACAATTTTGGAATATTGGAATTTCTTTTATTTGTATGTAATTATACATATATAGTTTTTGTCAATACATTTGTATTAATACGTTTCATGTCGGGATGTAAAAAGTTTTTTCCGAAACATTGAAGAACATTATATATTGATTATATATAAGGATATCAATGTGACAGTTTTTGTATATAGTTTCAATATATATTGTAGATGTTAGAATATATAATTCCGAATTGAAAGTCTTTCGAATTTTTGGTTGTCTCGGTCTTTAGTTGACAGAAATTCATCTTCAATATAAGAAAAACAAATGTTAACCATGACTTCATCAGGTGAGTATTTAAAATGAGGTATACAATGCAAAACATGACCTTAAACACAGAGCTCTGGTACAAAAAATAGAGGGGTGGAAAGAGATGGTATGCAATTAATGAAAAATATTAAGTGAGGGGGATCTGTTTAAATCTATTTGATCATTCAAAAAAATTTGTCTTTTATTATATCTGTTGATCTCTAAAGTTTCTAACACATTTAGTTTCTGACTTTTGTTTTCGATATGTAATATTTCATAGTCCATATTAAAATTATGGCCAGTCTCTAACAAATGGTTGGCATAAGTTGAATTCGGTTTATTATTAATGTAACATTTTTCATGTTCTCGTATCCTTGTTTGGAATGAACGGCCTGTCAGTCCCACACACACACATGGGCAATCTCTACATGTTAACTTGTAAACTCCTGATTTTTTGTTTTTAGGAATGATGTCTTTATTATATTATATTAATTCTTTAGGCAGCTTAATAAAAAATAATAAAGACGTCATTCCTAAAAAAAGAATCAGGAGTTTACAAGTTAACATATAGTGATTCCCCATGTGTAAATGTGGGACAGACAGGCCGTTCATTCCTAACAAGGATACGATAACATGAAAAATGTTACATTAATAATAAACCGAATTCAACTTATGCCAACCATTTGTTAGAGACTGGCCATAATTTTAATATGAACTATGAAATATTACATATCGAAAACAAAAGTCAGAAACTAAATCTATTTGAATATTTTAATATTAGCCTTCTACATATTTAAGTTTTAGATCAAGGGTAAACCACAGAAATATTTACATATAGTTAACCGTTACACTACATTCAAAGATTTTTCAGTTTGCCAGAAGTTTTCTAAATTGTTGAAAGGTGAGTAAATATTTGTTGTTGATTGATGTTATATTTATTGAATATGAATTATTTGAATACTGACGAAGCAAAGTCTCTCTTAAAACTTGTTTTTCAGTAATGTTTTTACATATCTTGAGTTTTTAAATAAAGTAACTTAGTTAGATATCCAATAATTTTGAATATTCTAAGTAAGATAGTTTTATAATGAAATTCTTAAGATTATGTTAGACATTTTTGAAAGATATTTGTTTTTATAACATTAATCAGCAGACAAAATTCTGTCTATTCAAAATATTTAATTTATAGGATTTTGGTTAACAATTTTTATTTATTGGATTTTGTTATACCATTTGGATGTCTTATAATGAATGTTTATTTTATATGTCATTTGATATAAGTGGTACTTATATGACATTATTTTAATTTATTTTCAGAAGTTGTAATCATTAAATATAATTTTTTGAAATTAAATATGTAGAAGGCTAATATTAAAATATTTAAATAATTTTATATACCTTCTATCAAGAATTAACCTCTAATTATGTTAGAAACTAAATTTGTTAGAAATTTTAGAGATCAATTGATATAATAAAAGACAAATTTTATTGAATAATCAAATAGATTTGAACAGAACCCCCCAATTATTTAATATTTTTCATTAATTGTAAACCATCTCTCTCCACCCCTCTATTTTTTGTACCAGCTGTGTATTTAAGGTCATGTTTTGCATTATATACCTCGGTTTTAATACTCACCTGATGAAGTCATGGTACGACGAAACAATTGTCGTGTAAATCAATTTTTATTGATTTACATTTACCTAATTTTACAAATGTAAACTTCCGCTATTTTTAGCGGAAGTTAACATTTGTTTTTCTTATTGAACGTATTTTAATTGCAGAGTTAATCACTTGAATTCTACAATTAACATTGTGCCTTCTTATAGATCGATGGATCAAGAAACTAGAAGATTATGTAGACTGGTTCAAGGAACAACAGAACATCAAAGTAGATGAGTCAAAAAGACCAGGAAAACCAACAAATTATGACGATCTCTTTGGATTGGATGGCAGTTTCAAGCAATTATCAATTGATTGACAAGAAATGAAGAATTGGAAGCTGGTTGATTGGACTGTCTGTCCATCAATAACTTGGATGAAATAAATTGATGTATATCATTATATTATAGAAAGATGAATAATTGGAAGATAAATAATTTTTCGTTTTTTTAACGTGATAGAAAACTAACTATATGTTTTTATACTAACAGAACAGAAATTAAAATCAAGAAGGGTGCACAAGCAATAAAAATATTTGAAAGTAAAAATAGGATTAAAACAATATTTTTGTTTCACGTTAAACATTTATTTTAAATATTATGCAGAATGTAAAAACCTTTAAAATAATAAAAAGAGAAAATTTTAAACATACAGATTTATTCTGTTAACCTCATACAAATTTTAATTTCTCAAAATTTTAGAATTGAATTAAATGAATGTCTTAGAACACACTGTGTCAATTAGGTAGACATATAGAATTAAACACTTTATTACACAATAGATAATAAAAGAATTCAAAGAAATATAAATTATCGATTGAATCTACTAAATAAATACTTGAAAGGTACAAAATATTATCTCGTACCTTCTTTTATTAAAACCAAATTGTTTTCCAAAAATGCAAAACTAAGCTAAAGAACGAGTTGTTTTCGAAGAAGTGGAAAGTTTGGAAAGGAATTTTTAATAAACAAGGTACGAAACAAAATTTTGTACCTTTGTTACCTGCCAGTAACCTAACCGGTAGAATTCACGATGACCGTCTCCGCCGGGTTTAAGTAGAGAAAAGCACACAACGTTTTTTCGACGTGAAACACAAGGTCACTGGCGTCATGAGCAGACATTCGCATCACGCCTTCTGAAGAGTTCAGGTGCGAATGGTCAGAACGAAACGCCGCCTCCCAAATTAAGCTCCGTAATGAGAACCCCACTCATTTCAGAGCTTCAGCAGAATAAATCTGATTAAAACAAATTGTAGAAATTACTATGTTTTACTACCAATAAAAATATATTTTACACATTTTCTTGTGACTCGAGTTTCGGGAAATGAACTATCCTATCATCAGACAACTGAAGACCTAACAGTGGTACAGAGGTATTTTAACAAAAGTGATAAATATTTTGAATATTTCAATAGATATCACCTAATAGTGGTACAGAGGTTTACAAGCGGAACGTGATAAGAACCCGGTTAAAAAAGAGGGGCCTTCTAACAGATATCGGAATGTCGGCAATCGACAAAGAAGGTTATTAAACAGATGGTACCCAAATATCTCAAATAATTTTTTGGGGTTACATAGCTCCGTACACTTATTCATTATTTTTACGTTATTTTGTTGTACATCTCAAATATTTGGATTTACATAGCTCCATACAGTCATTCATTATTTTTTAAATTATTTTTATTGTGAACGAATTTGAAAATTTTAATAATCAAATTTCTTTTCATTTGAATCTACATTTACATTTTCCTAAGATTTTCTTTTGTCGAAAGGAATTACTAATTTCTAAAGAATCAATGGCAAAAGTTGAATTTTTGTTTACTTTTCATTAAATTAATTTTATGTTCGTTGAAAAAGGTTTTAAACAGATGTTACTTTTTAAATATCTCAAATATTTTCGATTTACATAGCTCCGTACAGTCATTCATTCTTTTTACATTATTGGTATTGTGAACTAATTTGAAAATTTCAACAGATTCTAGATAATCGAGTTTCTTCCCTTTTGATTCTACATGTAACATTTTAAGATTATCTATTGTGGGAAAGGAATGACCGTTTTCCAGACAATGAGTGGCAAAAGTAGAATTCTGTTTATTTTTTATGAAACTCATTTTATGTTCGTTGAACCTCGTCTTGAAGGAACGTCCTGTTTGTCCTATATATTTATTACTGCACGTAGAACAAGATAACTCATAAACTCCTGATTTGTGTATGTTTGGAGTAGGGTCCTTTGCGTTAAAAAATACCGATGATAACTTGTTTTGCGTTTTGAAGGCAATATTGACATCTGATTTTGAAAAACTATTGGCCACTTTTTGACTTATGCTACCAAAGTACGATAGAGAAATGAATTTTTCATTTTCTTCAGTTTTTATGATAGGATAAATTTGGCTCATAGCTATTCTAGATAGTTTCTGTCGAATTATATTATCTATTATATTGGGGTTGAAACCGTTGTTCGCGGCTATTGATTTTATAGTTTAGACTTCAGCTTCGCGGTCATTTTTTGATAAGGGTAATGCGAAGGCTCTATGGATCATCGATTGATACGTTGATAATTTTTGTGAAAATGGGTGATTGGAATCAATAGGAATATATATATATCAGTGGATGTGGGTTTTATGAACACGTTGAAGTCTATTTTTCTATTTGAGTGTGATATCGAGAGGTCTAAAAATGTAATACTCTTCTTCGATTCTTTTTCTAATTTGAATTTAATTTTTGGGTGAATATTATTCAAGAAATTGAAAAATTGACTCAGTTGTCTGGATGTACCGGAGATACACGTGAGAATATCGTCTACGTATCTCTACCAGAAATGAATATTTACAGGTAGTTTCGAATTGAAGATTTTATTTTCTATTTCTGACATGAATATGTCTGCAAGGAGTGGACTCAGTGGTGAGCCCATAGCTAGGCCGTTTAATTGTTCGTATATTTTATTATTAAATTGAAAATAGTTTTTGTGCAGGCATTGTTTTCTGTATCACGAGATTCACATGTGATTTTTCAAGAATTTCTGAAGCTAAATGAATGCTATCATTTCTCGGTATATTTGGAAACATATTATCCACATCTAGGCATACTAGGTAGGAATTATTTGGTGAAAAAAATTTGGTTTAACTTTTTTGTTAATTCTATGGAATTTTTTATTGTGTATTTCGGAGTGAAATTAGTAAGCTTTTTAAACATTTAATTTAATTTTTTCTCTATTCTCTCTATTCTTTGTCGATTGCCGACATTTCGATATCTGTTAGAAGGCCCCTCTTTTTTAACCGGGTTTTTATCACGTTCCGCTTGTAAACCTCTGTACCACTATTAGGTGTTATCTATTGAAATATTCAAAATATTTATCACTTTTGTTTAAATACCTCTGTACCACTGTTAAGTCTTCAGTTGTCTGATGATGGTATAGTTCATTTCCCGAAACTCGAGTCACAAGAAAATGTGTAATATATCTTTTTATTGGTAGTAAAACATAGTAATTTCTACAATTTGTTTTAATTATGATCAACTACCAAATAGTAACGGCTGAAACAATTCAGTATCAGAATAAATCTGTATAATAAGTAAGATTTTGAATCTCGAAAGTAGATAATAACAGACTTGAATAGAAACGCTCTAGAACCCTCGTTGTGGATGTTCTTATTCTATCCCATGTTAGTGCAGGGTTTAATATATCTAAGGAAATATCACATAATGTTTCTGTAACGTTTATTTTACTATTTATTAACCTGGAATCATAAAATGGTGGATGCTCTGTTTATTGAAAATTGTTTTTACACTGGTTTTGCATTGGAAAAAAGTGTACACACCGAAAGATATATAAATAAAATTTCTCACTTAATAGATTGTGAACACCTTTCAGGAAATACCCTACAACAGATTCAATAGCAAAAAGTCAATTAGATCATTTTTCACATTGAATAATTGAACCATTTCTAATTCACTCAAGAAAAAGAAACTCTAAAACATGAAATACTTAAATATCACTTCCATCATGCCAAAATTCAAGTGACGTTTCAGAAGTAATATAATTTTAGTCGATGCTCAACTGTTTGAAGCTTCCCTCTAAACCGAACAGATCGTTGTAGTTTGTTGGTTTTCCCGGCCTTTTGGACTCGTCTGCTTTCACTTGTTCCTGTTCTTTGAACCAAGAAGTGTAGCTCTCAATTTTTTTGATCCATTGTTCTATAGAAAAAATAATGAGTCAATTTTTTCCCATTTCAATAAGATAAACCTTAGGGTGGGTCAAAAAAATCGAATAATTTATTTTTGACTTTATACTCTGAAAAATAGGTTCGTAGACACCTAAAAAGAATTCTCTCCAAGTATGAGCTCTTAATTATAACGGGAAGGTCCTCCGCTTTGCGGGTTTCTATTTTTTTCGAATCACCAGATAAAAAAATTTATATCTCGCTTCCAACTGCTTGGAAAAATATTCCGTGGCATAGACTTTATAAGAAATTAAATGCTTTACAAAAAAGGTCTCCTATGATTTTTTCAAAAACTCAACTGATTAAAAGATATTCATAGTTGAAGTTTGGCTATTTTGAGGAAAATATTCGTTTTTATTATAAATTTTATAACTCGATGAAAAAAAATTATTTCGAATTGTGGTACTCATGATTTTGTAGGAAATTTACTGCTCTACAGAAATGGTCTCCTATGATTTTTCGTTTTCGTGAAGCCGTTACGAGATATCCATCGTCAAACATTAACGAATATCAATATTTCCAGTTTTTGATCAATAATTCGATGAATTTCAATTTAAATTATTACTTTCAGGAAAATTCACATAAATTTGAGTTTCGATGGATAAAGAAATTTTATGAACAATTTTTTTAATGTTGTTTTCAGTCTTGAGCTTGTTTGATTGCATTAAAACAAGAAATTAGATTTCGTTATTCATTGTAGAATTATTGATAATAAATAAATTTATATGATGAGAAAATGACTTATTTCGAAAAAATTGTTTTCATCATGTATACAAAATGATGAGTTTTTGGAGCACTGGAAAGGTAGTGATAAACGAGTAGACAACGAAGATAGTTAAGAAAAATAAACATAGGTGGCGTTAGCCACCAACAGAAGAAGTAATGTGATTCAGAACAAAAAGCCACTCTCACAAAAAAAATTATGTATAATTGGTTTAATAAAATTTGAAAATACATACTAAACAACCGTAATAATATGAAATGCCAATGCAAATGACATTTTAAATTATTTCAAATAAAGCTTGCCAAAAATATCATTAGAACAAAAACTTCTTAATGAATTTTTGAACAAATAACTCCTGAAGGAGTGACTTTTATGATAGAAATTTAAATTTATGTAAATTTTCCTGAAACTAATAATTCAAATTGAAATTTATCGAATTATTGATCAAAAACTGGAAATATTGATATTCGTTAATGTTTGACGATGGATATCTCGTAACGGCTTCACTTAATCGAAAAATCATAAGAGACCATTTTTGTAGAGCAGTAAATATCCTACAAAATCGTGGGTACCGCAATTCGAAATAATTTTTTTTCATCGACTTATAAAATTTATAATAAAAACGAATATTTTCCTTAAAATAGCCAAACTTCAACTATGAATATCTTTTAATCGGTTGAGTTTTTGAAAAAATCATAGGAGACCATTTTTGTAGAGCAGTAAATTTCCCACAAAATCATGAGTACCGCAATTCGAAATAATTTTTTTTCATCGACTTATAAAATTTATAATAAAAACGAATATTTTCCTTAATATAGCCAAACTTCAACTATGAATATCTTTTAATCGGTTGAGTTTTTGAAAAAATCATAAGAGACCATTTTTGTAGAGCAGTAAATATCCTACAAAATGATGGGTACCGCAATTCGAAATAATTTTTTTTCATCGACTTATAAAATTTATAATAAAAACGAATATTTTCCTTAAAATAGCCAAACTTCAACTATGAATATCTTTTAATCGGTTGAGTTTTTGAAAAAATCATAGGAGACCATTTTTGTAGAGCAGTAAATTTTCCACAAAATCATGAGTACCGCAATTCGAAATAATTTTTTTTCATCGACTTATAAAATTTATAATAAAAACGAATATTTTCCTTAAAATAGCCAAACTTCAACCATGAATATCTTTTAATCGGTTGAGTTTTTGAAAAAATCATAAGAAACCTTTTTTGTAAAGCATTCAATTTCTTACAAAGTCTATGCCACGGAATATTTTTCCAAGCAGTTGGAAGCGAGATATAAATTTTTTATCTGATTAATCGAAAAAAATAGAAACCCGCAAAGCGGAGGACCTTCCCGTTATAATCAAGAGCTCATACTTGAGGAGAATTCTTTTTAGGTGTCTACGAACCTAATTTGCAGAGTATTAAGTCAAAAATAAATTATTCGATTTTTTTGACCCACCCTAATAAACCTACCATTATATTCTGCTAGTGTACCTGCAGTACCTCCATATTCCTCTGGTAAAACATCCCTTGGTACGAACTTGTAGAGTGTCTCTAAGGAAGTGTGACAATGTACCCTGTTTCTAAGTTTTTCTTTGACGAAAGGTTTAACCCAGCTAACAACCGTATCGACCAAGGGAGTTGCGTTCACTATATGTACTTCCTTCACTTTTACTGGATAGGCTTCCTGTTAAAAAAATCGTAAATTAATTACAGGAGCTTACCCGAAATCACTACATGTTAATAAAGGGTCTTTTATTAACAGCGCCCCATTTTGTTTTGTAAATTAATTACATTACTTATCAGAAAATTATTGAAATTTTTATCTCATTATAAAGAAGTCCAATGGAGTTAAATCTCCGGAACGAGGCGGATAATTCATCGGTCCATTTCTTGAAATAATCGAATCACCGAATATTGTTTTCAATCAAGTTGAAGCTCTGGTAGGGAATGTGGTGTTGTGAGGAAGCTTCCACCTCTTAATTCGGGAGACGGCGTTTCGTTCGGAGTCTGCGCATCTCGTCAGACAGGCGTGATGCGCAACTCTACCAGTGACCATCTGTTCCGCTTGGAACGGTAGTTATTAAACGCTATATGCTTTGCTCTATTTGCACTCGGCGGGGACGGTTAGTCATGAATCTTTAGACTGGTCGGGTCCTCTATTGGTACGCCGGTCAAGCTGTGACAGGGCAAGATAGGTTTCTGGACGAGGAGCGAAGAAGTTGTTCGCTACACGACGCTTCAAATAATTTGTTGGTTTGAGTTCTTGGGTTGAAACAATTTTGTTTGGATGTAAACCAAAGTCTTTTCGTAAAACTCACCACAAAGACGTCTGGGAGATGCCTAGTTCTTGTGAAATCGATAAATTCTGATCTTCACGATCATTTTCACGTACGGCAGCAATATTCTCTTCAGTTCTTGCATTTTTTTTCTCTCACCAACACTGTAACATCATGAAGTGTGAAATTTGTTTCAGACTTCTTCACCAAACGTTCAACAGTTCTTTTTTCCGGACGATTATAACGAACGAAAATTGGAGTTGA
This sequence comes from Megalocaria dilatata, assembly GCA_034642435.1. Taxonomy (NCBI): domain Eukaryota; kingdom Metazoa; phylum Arthropoda; class Insecta; order Coleoptera; family Coccinellidae; genus Megalocaria; species Megalocaria dilatata. Next base: position 42,009,750 of record CM067862.1, on the reverse strand, counting down.
AGCCCGTAGAGTTGGAGTAACAGATCGCGAATAGCCTTTATAAATTTGCATCATTTGTAAATGTTGTTGGAGTGTGTACCTTTCCATGATTAAATGATAGACATTGACAAATACAACAGATACACAGATAAACAATGGCTGCCATGCGTGAATAATGTCAATTTAAAAATGAGGCGTTCCCATTGAAAGACCCTTTACTTAATCAGCTAACAGTATATTCAAGATGTTTCTGATTATGTTCGCAAAAATCGTACGATACTATATTTTCAGCTCACCTGTACGCAAACCAAGAACTTTTTCGCCAAAATCGGATTTGCTGCTCTAGCAAAGTGGCCAGCTGTCAAAACACTGGCATCTAAGATGTAAACATCACCTGCAACACCGTATTTTTCAACTTCGAGTCTGATATCACCAAGCATCAAGGCTAATTTCATTATGTCGGCTATATTTGGCGTCTCTACATTCTTGTCGAAGCCTCGCAGAATCGTCACCCTTCGACCTTCTGGCGTTAAACCTGGTAATGGAGGTCCTTGACTAAAAACAGGAAAATATTATACGTTATTCTTATTTTTGGGAGAGTTTCTGTGGCTACCATCTGATCAAGTGAATTAGCTGAGGACCTTTTCGTGATAATTACAGGTATTTGAGATATTCATCTACATCTTCATCTATATTAAACATTGCAACATGTACACACAAGGGAGGGTAAGAATTTTATTTTCTCTGAAAGCAACTTTACAGTCGTCTTTGTAACCAAGTTGGCTTATTACCCTTATAGCTCTCATCTGTAAACCTAATAGTCGTTTTACGTTTGCATCATGACCCCAACATAATATCCCATAAGACATCTTTGACTCTAAAAAAGCATGATAAACATGCCTCAACACCGGATTTGTAACCACCTTAACCAAAGTTCTCAATGCATAAATACACGATGATATCTGCTGACAAAGGTTATCTATGTGAACATTTCAAGATAATTTCAATGTCATACTAAAATATTTCGACTTTATAACCTACAACAATCAATAAAAAACAAACTATTACACCAAGATACGAACTGAAACACAGCAAGTAAACGACTAGAACTGGTACTTAATAAACTCATCCATTGAATAAATTGCACATTCAGTGAGAATCGCTTTAACTTTTCGCTAGAATGTTGAAGAATGCAGTGTTGTTAGGGATTTTGGAAGTCGGTTATAGATTTTCATTCCATTAAATATATGGGTGTTCTGTGTCCTCTGCAGTCTATGTCTTGGGGCAACAAAGTTCTTCCTATACCTGGTGGCTTCACTGTGAATCGTTGAGTCTGTCTGGAAATCATCCCGATTTTTGTGCACATACATAAGACATTCTAGGATATAACAGCATGTTAAAGTAAATATTCCATATTTTTTAAAGAGTGGTCTACAGCTAGTAGACTTACTTCCGCTACTAATATTAAAGCTTTTTCTGTTTCAGGAACACTCTTTCTGCCTCTGAAGATGCACCCCATAAAATGATGCTGTAGCTCATCCTGCTGTGGAAATGTGCGTGATATGTAAGTAGCGCTTCTTTTTCTGTGAGCAAGTTTTTTATTCTTCTTATTGAAAATAATGCTGTTGAGAGTTTTTGCTACAATTCATTTATGTGCTTCAGCCAAGTTAGATTTCCTCTGATTGAAACCCCAAGCAGAGAAATACTTTTTGGTTCTTGACGTTTTGTGCTCACAATCAACTCCTGAGTTTTCTCTTCGTTCACTTTCATGTCATTTGAACTAAACCATTCTATCGTATCTTTGACTGTTTCATGAGATTTATTTAGGAGTAGATTTCTGCCCTTGGCTCTATTCAAAAATGTTGTATCGTCAGCGAAGAAGGTTTCATCATCAGCACCAACGTTATATATCAGGTCATCGATATATAGGAGGAAAAGAATTGGCCCGAGCACAGATCCCTGGGGAACTTCTGCAGTACTTTTCATCTTGGAGGACTTTTTATCTTTCAAATCTACAATTTGGTACCTATCCTTAAGGAACGACTCCAACATATCTCGAGATTTTCTAAAAAGTAATTTAGTTAGATATCCAATAATATTGAATATTCTAAGTAATATAGTTTTATGATGAAATTCTTTAGATTATGTTAAACATTTGTGAAAGATATCTGTTTTCATAAGAGGGATAGCAGAAACAAAATTTGTCATCTCAAAATATTTAATTTATAGGATATTTGTTAACAATTTATATTTTATGAATTTTGTTATCTCATTTGGATGTCTTATAATGAATGTTTATTTTTTATGATGTTTGATATGAGCAGTGCTTATATGACATTAATTTAATTCCTGAAGTTATAATATTAAATATAATTTTTTGAAATTTAATATGTAGAAGGCTAACAGAATATATCTGTGTATATTAAAATATTTAAATAATTTTATATACCTTCTATCAAGTATAAACCTCCATTTATTTTATTTGATTCATAATATATAATTAGTTGGTTTCCTTAACATTCTTTATACAGACGGTTCTTATGCTATAACAGAGGCCGTCAAATTGCCTTTCAATATTTAACATCAGTGGTAAACCACAGAACTATTTATTTCGAGTCAACATTAGACTCCATTTGAATGTTCAGTATTCATTTACCAAGACGCTTTCTGAATTGTTAAAGGTAAGTAACTATTTTTTGTTGATTGATGTTAAATTTTATTGAATAGGATTGAGTACTAACGAAGCAAAGTCTCTCTTAAAACTTGTTTTTTAGTAATGTTTTTACATATCTTGAGATTTTCTAAAGAGTAACTTAGTTAGATATTCAATAATATTGAATATTCTGAGTAAGATAGTTTTATGATGAAATTCTTTAGGATATGTTAAACATTTTTGAAAGATATCTGTTTTCAGAAGAGAGATAAGCAGAAACAAAATTTTTCTTCTCAAAATATTTTATTTACAGGGTTTTTGTTAACAATTTATATTTTTTGAATTTTGTTATCTCATTTGGATGTCTTATAATTAATGTTTATTTTATATGTCGTTTGATATGAGCAGTGCTTATATGACATTAATTTAATTCCTGGAGTTATTATATAATATTGAAAAAAAATTTTTGAATATTAAAACAAATTGAAATATGTTTATCTTCTACAATTTTTATTTCAAAAAAATTTTATTCAAAAAACTTAGAAATAAATTTATGTCTAACAAGCACCGCTTACGTTTAATAGACGTATATAATCAAAACTCAATATATAATGTCAAATGGAATAAATAACCCAACAGATATACGAAAGTAATTAAAATTAATAAATAAATATTTAAAGGAGACAAAATTTTGTTTCTGGTCTTACCTTTAAGAAACACCACTTGCCTTTTAAAACATGAACACACTCAAAGGACTTCTCAAAGAATATAATTTATTTGAAATGTTTAATATATTTAAATATTCGAATAAATTATTTCAAAAATCTCTAAAATTTGTTTTAATATTCAAATTTCGTTATATTTCTTCTATCAAGTAAAAGGCCTTTCTATTTTATTTTATATATAATATATAATTATATTTTGGCTTCAATAAATCTCATTATAGAATGTCAATGAATTTAAATAAACCTTAAAATAACTCACATTGTTCTTTGAGTTTGTTAAAACATAGATCAATCTTGAATTATATAGTTGATCTGTATTTCGAAGCTTAAGTCTTTTAACACGTGAGTGATATAGGTTATGTTTTTGATTTTGATATTTGGAATATTAAAAGAGGACTGAAGACGGGATTGTCTAGAATTTTATTTGTTTTTTGAAGATATAGTGCACATTTTTCAGAGATTTTAGAAATAATTTTTTCGAATATTTAAATAAATTAAACATTTCAAATAAATTATATTCTTTGAGAAGTCCTTTAAGTGTGTTCATGTTTTTAAAAGGCAAGTGGTGTTTCTTAAAGGTAAGACCAAAAACAAAATTTTGTCTCCTTTAAATATTTATTTATTAATTTTAATTACTTTCGTATATCTGTTGGGTTATTTATTCCATTTGACATTATATATTGAGTTTTGATTATATACGTCTATTCAATGTAAGCGGTGCTTGTTAGACATAAATTTATTTCTAAAAGTTTTTTGAATAAAATTTTTTTGAAATTAAAATTGTAGAAGATAAACATATTTCAATTTGTTTTAATATTCAAATTTTGTTATATTTCTTCTATCAAGTGAATGGCCTTTCTATTTTATATAATATTGAATATAATTTTTTGAAATAAATATGTAGAAGGCTAACAGAATATATCTGTAAATATTAAAATATTTAAATCATTTTATATACCTTCTATCAAGTATAAACCTCCATTTATTTTACAAATACATAAGTCTAACTTATTTAAGAAATATCAGTGTACGATTAAAAACACTACTATCGAAAGAAAATATTGATCATACAACAATGTTACCATATACATCAAATATAATGAAATGAAAATAGATACATTTCAATGATCCCGTATAAACTCAAATGCTTAGATTCCTCAAAAATTATCATTGGCAGAACAGATAGAAATATTCGAATCGGTTTATCTGAACACAACAGAAGTTTCGATGAGAATAAGATTATGCAAAACATTCTTTAGAATATAATAAATCTTTTTCAATGATTGGTATCATTTGAATTCAAATTTGCATAATACAGACTTTAAGGAATTGCTTGGTATGTAGAGATACCTTTTTGAATTTTTCGAAAGTAATTGATTAAACGTCAACCAATCAGTATGCTAATTCTTGGTTAAGCATACTTCAAATTGAGGTGAAAGAGGGATGTATATTAGACAGCCTAAAATCCATATAATAGAAGTTCAGAGAGTTGAATTATTTTACCCAGGGGGTTGTTTCGTGACCAGATATGAAATGTAATCCAGCTCGTAGGGACCATATAGAGAAGAGAAGAGAAGAGAGAGAGCGCGCAGGGATGTGTTCAACTGGTACTTTTTTGCTAACTGGCGGATAAAAGAGTGGGTTTGGATCCGAAAAAGTGGCCCAGGTAATTCCAATACGGCAATAGTCTTGAAACGGCTAAAACGGTTCTAATGGGTTTCAATTAATAATCTAAGGGAGGAATATCTTCGTTTCTTAATTGGTGTTTAGGCCCGTTTAGGTTTCTAGAAATTGAATGATTCATATTTGAGAGGCCTAAATTGTTGAACTCTGGGGACGTAATTGTTACGTATCTGCAAAGTAAATTAAAAATTCTTTGTTCAAAGTAAATTTGAACACAGACATTTGGTTGGAATAATAGATGATCTGTTGCGGAAGAACCAAAATGAGATCTGGGTGCTTCAAATACGATTATGACATCTAACATTCATTGATACCTAGAAATGCACAAGCAAAACACTTCTACACCAAATGGTGAAATTACACAGAGGCAAAGACTAGCCGATTGAGAACTTCCCATTTTGAAATAAGCTATGGTACTTACCCTAGTTTGGTTATAGCTCTGAGCTCTGGTCTGCTGATATCCCTATTCGTGAAAAATTCTGGTAATGCCGCCCTCATGGTGAAATACATGTCCAGTTTCTTCTTGGTCTTCTCCAGAGAGAAATTGCACCCTCTTAGGAAACTCAGTATCCTTTGATCGTCTGAAAAATGAGAATGAATAAAGCTTTGCATCGTTTTCGACCACGTGAATTATTTACCCCATGTATTAGGAAGGTGTGGTTGTTTTGATAACCATTCTTTAATGTGTTCCAGATCTTTATCCCTAGTGTTGACATCTTCATTGAGCTCCTTCCAGATGAAGACACGCTGTTCAGGTGTTGGTAGAACTAGGGTCATGTTTCTGTTGAAAGTATTTTCAAAAAATTAGACCAGATTGACTAACGAAGAGTTTGTAGTCGAATTCAATAGTATCTGTTTAATGTTGTTTTCGAACACTTTAGTTTTCTCTTATTATTTTTGAAAGAACTTAAAAAATTGGAATTTTCCGGTGTACCTTGGCAATTAATAACCCTTATGACAAATCAAAAATATTGTATACAGGCTGAATCAAAGCTATTGGGATATAGCGGTGTTTTTTTTAGGAAGATAGAACTTTAAATTAAAATAAAACACATTTGAATTAAGATTGAAGCCTAATTTTTTTTATTTTAATGATAATTTTATGACATTTATGTTTTAAAGATAATTTCCGGCATATGTCCACCACGACTAGCTCTGAAGAACCATTCCACCAAACCAATTTTGGACCACTTTTTCGAGTATTTCAGGCCTTATTTCATCAATAACACGAGTTATGTTGACTTTCAAAGCTTCTATTGTTTCTGGTTTATCAGCATAAACCAATGACTTGACATCAGCCCAAAGGAAATAATCCAGTGAAGTTATGTCGCATTATCTTGGAGGCCAATTATTTGAACTATTTCTCGAAATAATATTATCGCCAAATCTTCCTTTCAATAAATCAATTGTTAAGGTAGCAGCATGAGGTGTAGAACCATCTTGTTGGAACCAAAACACTTCTGGGTCGATACCATTAAAATTTTGGAACAAATAATCATTGATCATCGATCTGTCTTCTTCTGTTGGTGCCTATCCATTCTGGATGTTGGCTAATATGATGGCGACACGGACCTTATCAATTGCTGCCCGAAATAGACCTGTGGTTGTTGAGTTAAACCAAACTCTCAAATTCTTCAACCACGATATTCTTCGTCGTCCAATGCTTCTCTTTCCCTGAAATTTTCCCTGTATTATCAGTTGTAGAAGTCGATATCTCTCCGGATTTCTCATAACGTGACCCAGGTATTCAAGTTTTCGTTTTTTTACTTGGTACAAGATCTCCTTCTCCTTGTTGAATCTGCGGAGAACTTCTGCATTCGTGATGTGGTCAACCCATGAGATCTTCAGAATACGACGGTACAACCACATCTCAAACACCTCTAATTTCTTGCAGGACGCTTCTGTTAATGTCCATGCTTCGACACCATACAAAAGCACTGGAAAGATATAGCACCTCAGTAGTCTTATTTTGGTCTTTATAGCTAAGGTAATCGGAAAAAGCTTTTTCATTTTGAGGAAGGCACTTCCAGCTTTCTCGATTCTACATTTCACCTCAATGGAGTGATCCAAATCTTCGTTAACGTTCGCTCCAAAGTAAGTATAGCTGGTGACTCTTTGTACAAACATGTTGTTGATCTTCAATTGAGCGGTTAGTTCTTTATTCTTTGAAATGATCATGAATTTCGTTTTCTTCACGTTTAGATGTAGTCCACATTTTTCACTCACATTTACTATCCTATCCATTAACCTCTGCAACCCATGTATATCATTCGCCATAATAACGGTGTCGTCTGCATATCTAATGTTGTCAATAACTTCTCCATTCACAACAATGCCATTCCCGCTCTCCTCAAGGGCTTCCTTAAATATGTACTCTGAATAAATATTGAATAGCGGTGGGGACAACACGCATCCCTGTCGAACTCCTCTCCTTATCGAAACCTCATCAGACTCCTCATTTTCCACTCTAACAGACGAAGTTTGCCTCCAGTAGAGATTGGCAATGATTCTCAAATCCTGTCCTTCCAACCCGGCCGATTCCAGAACTTTCATCATTTTATTGTGCTGCACTTGATCGAACGCCTTCAGATAATTAACGAAGCAGGCATAGACATCGTGGTTAACGTCTCTGGCACGTTGAATTAAAACCTGTATACTGAACAGTGCTTCTCGAGTGCCCAAGGCATTTCGAAAGCCGAACTGAGTTTGCCCTATTTGATCTTCACAAGTTTTATATATTCTCTGTGGATGATTTTCAGAAAGAGCTTGAGAGCATGACTAACAAGACTGATGGTGCGGAATTCTTCACATCCTTTGGCGTTTGACTTCTTTGGAATAGTCACGAAAGAGGATTTCAGCCATGCATCTGGTATTACTCCAGAGGAATAAATCTCATTGAAAACATCGGTGAGCCATTTCGCATCCTCTTCTTCCTCAATAAGTTTTAAGAAGTCCCCTCTGATGTTATCGGGACCTGGAGCTTTCCTATTTTTCAGGTTCTTTATGGTTCGTCTAACTTCATCCACTGTTATCGGAAGGAAATTCCCCATAGTGTAAGTGGGTGGGTTGATTGATCGACTTGGGTCATTGAAAAGTCCTGTTATGTATTCTTGCCAAACCTTTATTTTTCCTGAACGATCCAGTATGATGTTACCATTTTTATCCTATATTTTTCCGCTAGTATTCGCTGTCATCACTCCTGTCATATCTCTTATCCTTTTGTGCATATTGAAAGAGTCGTATTTTTTCTCTAGTTCTTCAATTTCTGCGCACTGGCCTGCTATCCAGTTTTCGTTGGCCACTCTTATTTTCTTTTTAATTATCTTTTGAATTTGTTGATAATCCCTCTTGCTATTCTGGACGGCCCTTCGTCTGTTCATGAGTTCCAAAATCTCATCTGTAACGAGCAACATTCACTGCAAAATTAGCTCCAGCATCGTTTTTAAAGAAATATGGACCGCTGATGCCTTCAGAGTGTAAAGCACACCATACAGTGCATTTTTCAGGATGCAATGGAACCTGTAGAAATTCTTGATTATTGTTTTCACTCCTTATTCGGCAATTTTGCTTGTTTACATAGCCGTTCAACCAGAAATGAGCTTCATCACTTAACAGTATTTTACGATAAAAAGGTGGATCAACTTCAAGCTGTTCTAGATATACCGTGCTGCAAGCTGCGCTGTGGCGGCCATTTGGCTGATATCGTTTTCATTGTTAATGGCATACCTTCCTCTTCAAAATGAAATGAATATTCATTGATTTCTCTTGAAGTATGTTCTTTTTTAGTATCAAATGAAACCTCTTATTGGAAAACACTTAATCATAAAAACTATACATTTCCTTAAGTCTCAAAGATTGTTATTTCAGTTGAGAAATAAAGTTGGAAGATCGGCATGAACATAGCCGTCATTAACGGAAATTTCAAGTTCGAAACATTGTAAACAATTTTTTCATCGGAGGTTCTAACAAACATAAGTTAACATGAATATTTAATGACAAACCGTCATCAGGTATACTCGATATCGATTAGAAGGGTCAACGGTTAATAATTTAATAATGATTAATAGTTTTGTGGCTAAAGACTGAAGGTAAAATATGGAGTATGGTGACTAAGATATTACGTAGTCGGACAAGATGATTTTTCTATTTCGTGTTTTTCTAAATCTTCGTGTTACATCTCAGTGTCTACTGTTTGAAAATTAAATCAGCAAGTTACAGCAGTTACGTGAGGATTTTAACTGCTCCGAATGCGACAACCTTGCTTCTTCACATAGCTCCCGAGTGAAAAATGTTCTTCGTCGCTGAAGAAAATTCGACGCGAAAAATCGTCATCCAAACGTTGTTGTTCAAGCACCCAATCGGCATATGTTCTACGCATTCTATGGTCAGCTGGCTTTAGTTCTTGTGCCAACCGAACCTTATAAGGATAGAGATGCGAATTCAGATGTAAAATACGCCATAGCGAGCCGTAAGGGAGGCGCAAATGAATTGATAAATTTGGATCTTCTTCCACACTTTCACTTACAGTAGATATATTTTTGGTCGAACGTGAATTTCTATGATTTATGAGCCTTAAGACATCAGTAACAGATCCAGCCTCTTCGAATTTTTTCACTGTGTTACTAATTGTACGCTCAGAAGGACGATTGTGGTAAACCAAAAAGGTTTAGGATTCACGAAAGGGCTGTAATGATACAGGGATTAATTCAGTGGATAAAAGCAAAAAGGTTCAATTCCCCAGAATTAATTTGTTTATTCTAATCTCCAGACCACTTAGTATTAAACTTAGGAATTCGCATTCGAGGCACGTATGTACTGCGGCTTTAACAAAGGAAATTATTTTACTCTGGCCTATATATTATAATAACAAACTACACATTAAAAAGTTCATTAGAGCTAATTATTCGAAACGTAAACAAATTTCTTCAGATGAGTTTAGGAACGGAAATTTCCAAAGAAAAACGCAGACGTCGAAATTAACACGTGTGGCTCGATAAAGAGCTGAAATTTTGAGAAGTGCTAAGTTGCAATTTTGAGCGGGTGAACGGAAAAAAAATTTGGAAGGAGAAAACCGACGCGTACGGCGTATTAAATGGGCAGAAGAGAGTTTGTCAGAGAGTCTTGACGTCGGAAAAATTAGTAAGATCGTAGAGAAAGATCGTGGTGCGAGGCTCGAATTGGTCTCAGAATTTAGCATTATTATAATTACATTGAGTGGTATTAGTAATATTTTTTTTGTTTAAGAATTGAGTCAGGAGAATTAGAGAAATTGAATATAATGCTAAGTTCCGGGACCGAGGAATTAAAGAGTACCGGTAGTCGTTCTTTATCGTTTATTGTTCGTGTTTAATATATCGTTTCTTGAAGAAAATCACGTGTGCTCAGTTTTGTTTTGAATCTATGGTCTTGGAGTCTAGGGGTAAGAAGTATCTGAAAATTTTGGTGTATTATTCAGGTTGAAATTGTCTAATTAAAGTAGAGTCAAAAGTTAAGAAGTGGGTTGACATATCTCTTCGTAATTATTATGTTTGAAGAATTTAAACAGAGTTAAGAATTATCTTAATGATAAGTAGTGCTAGAGGGATCCGCATCGCTCTCTCCTTGATTATTCAGTGTGTCATCTTTATTCAAATTTTATTGAGTTTAGGATTGATAAAACAATTGTATTTTGGCACACTTTATCATTATACTTCTTAAAATCCATAATTGAGTTTCATTACCATTTTCACCATCATAGAGAAAATTTATTAACAGCAAAGACCTTTCATTTTCGCTTAGGCCGTACCCTTCATAGAACCGCTCGACTAGGATTGGTTCGCACCCCATTCGTAAATAAGTTAATCTAGTAATATTATCCATCCAACCACCTACCACAAAGAGGTGGCTCATTACATGATTATGTCGACCATAATCTTGCCTGTAATGCACGAAAAAAAAGAGTCATTGTTTTTGTAGTAAGTTTTAACAATTTCCACACGTTCAGAGGTAGGTAAACGAATGAGGCTTCGGATCACAGTTCTGTTCGACATCTGTCATTGAAACAGAACTTTGAGATCCGCACCACGAAATGGATAACCCGTTAGTTGAGATTTCCATAGAGAAAATCGAAAATATGAACTCAGTTATAATCAAGATTCAAAATACTCACCAAAAACTGAAGAAGTACTAAAAAGTCCAATTCAACGTCACTCTACTTCCCGTATTTCGACCACCAACTCACATGTAACCCTAGAAAGTTGTGCCGGCAGATCGAAGATTAATTTAAGAATAATTCGTATCAAATTAAGACGGCGCAAAGTGTAGTTTGACTTCATCAAAACCATCATCTTTACTAATAACCCATTAGGATAAGTATCAGATCGCAAATCGTCTATACAACCTTCACCGCGTTACGTAGGTTCGGATGGTAGATATTTGGAGAAAAATATGACATCCGGCTCTGGATTTAACATAAAAAGAGTTGCGTGGTTTCGGTGCATTTTATGGAAATAAAATTCAAATATTTCACGAAAAGTTGTCGTTATATCGACAATACTAATGTTTTTACTTGTTGATTAAAACTCGGTCAACAATTAGCTGGTTATTCATGAAATACGTTCATCTGTCTAGCGTACTGAATTAGATATATAACTTAGGCAAGGTTAATGTTTTTACTTTATTTATTAATAATGAAACTTCGGAATCGCCCAACAAAAACTATAGGAGCTAATGCGTCACAAAAATAACCTTCTAGAAATCGTCATCTGTGGATCTTGAGTCCAATTTAATAGTTTCAGGATGATAATTATACCGATGAACATTGATTATGTGTGAATTTATATGGAGAGTGTATCAGTTAATATAAATTAACAATTTTCAAAGTGAAAAACTGAAAGTTTAGAAATTGAAAGTTGGAAAAAAGAAATCCATTATTTTTTCGGAAGATGGCTAGAGTATAGATCAAACAATTTCATATTTATGATCGTTGTAGAAGGTGATATTTCACACTACAAAAACTTTTTTGTTTAGGCCATTCAGTTTTGAGTTACTGGGTGTTACAGATGGAAGAGAAACTTTGGTACATTTTACAGTTTTTCTTTAACAGCTAATTGCGTACAATTTTAGTTTCATAGATTCCACGCCGCAACAACCTTTAGAAATTGTTGAAATTTATTTTCAAACTCAGTGTTCTATTCGCCAAACTTATAGAGCACTTCGTGAAATTTATGGTTTACATAATCGTCCACTAGAGCAGCTTATTCGTCGAACTATCGATAGATTTCGGACAACATTTTCTCTACTCGATGCAACAATAACAACAAGACGAAGAACTGTACGTTCAGAAGAAAATATCGCTGCTGTAAGTCATAGTGTTCATGATGACCAAGATTTGTCTATTCGTCGACGTTCACAACAAGTTGGGATCTGTGCATCCACAACAAGAAAAATTTCGCGTGAAGATCTTGGTCTACACCCATAAAAGATCCAACTGGTTCAAGAACTAAAGCCACTTGACCATAATAAGCGTCGTTTGTTTGCTGATTGGGCCCTAGAACAGCTTGAAGTTGATCCACTTTTTTATCGTAAAATTGTATTTAGTGATGAAGCTCATTTATGATTGAACGGCTATGTGGTGAACAAGCAAAATTGCCGTATATGGAGTAAAAACAATCCTCAAGAAGTTCCATTGCATCCTGAAAAATGCACTTTATGGTATGCTCCATAACATTTTCTCTACTCGATGCATCAACAGCAACATGACAAATAACTGTACGTATAGAAGAAAATATCACTGCTGTACGTCATAGTGTTAATGGCGATCCAGATTTGTCTATTCGTCGACGTTCACAACAAGTTGGACTCGTGCATCCACCACATGGAAAATTATGCGTAAAAATCTTGGTCTAGACCCGCACAAGATCCAACTGCTTCAAGAATTAAAGCAACTTCACCATAATAAGCGTCGTTTGTTTGCTGATTAGGCCCTAGAACAGCTTGAAGTTGATCCACTCTTTTATCATAAAATTGTGCCTAGTGATGAAGCTCATTTATGATTGAACGGCACCTTCTGAGTGTACAATTAATAACACAGTGGAAAAATTCGAAGACGCTGGATCTGTTACTGATGTCTTAAGGCTCATACATCATCGAAATTCACGTTCGACCAAAAATATATCTACTGTAAGTGAAAGTGTGGAAGAAGATCCAAATTTATCAATTCATTTGGGCCTCCCTTACGGCTCGCTATGGCGTATTTTACATCTGAATTTGTATCTCTATCCTTATAAGGTTCGGTTGGCACAAGAACTAAAGCGAGCTGACCATAGAATGCGTAGAACATATGCCGATTGGGTGCTTGAACAACAACGTTTGGACGACGATTTTTCGCGTCGAATTTTCTTTAGGGACGAAGCATATTTTTCTTTCGGGAGCTATGTAAACAAGCAAGGTTGTCGCATCTGCAGCAGTGAAAATCATCATGTTACTGCTGAGAAACCGTTAAATCCTCAAAAAGTCACTATATGGTCTGCAATTTGGTCTGGCGGGGTGATTGGGCCTTACTTCTTTGAAAATGAAGAAAGTGTCACTCAAACCGTCAAGTCTCATCGCTATTGCTAAATGATTACCAATTTTTTTGACTGAAATTAATGATAAGGAATTGGAAGAGATGTGGTTCCATCAAGATGTTTCAACAAGCCACACGTAATTCCTCGTTTCAGCGATTTGAATTGGCCTTTGGATTGTTTTTTGTAGGGTTATGCGAACGATCCTGTTTCTGTCGATAATCTTAAGACTATAAACGATCTGAAAACCAACATCCTTCAAGTTATTGGTGAGACATTGCCTGAAATACATCAGTGAGTCATCGAAAATTAACTCCTGAGGATCGAGTCCTGTCAGTTATCACGCGTAGGATTTAAATGATTAAAAAATTTATGAGAGACAGTATTTTAATTTCCGCAAAAATGTTTATAATACAACAATTGTTTCACCACGAAGTGGATTCTTCAAATATTTACTGGCAGATGATGTCCGGTGTAACCGAGTTCAAATACGTGACAAAATAATGGAAGAACAAGTAATAAAAACTCAAGTTGTTTATTGGAGTTTGCCGTTAAAAAATGCCATTAGGGAAAGATATTCAATAATGAAGACTTGCAACATATGTTTGGTCATTCAAAAGTATTTTACGGGCATTGAAGCTGTTGATTTCAAGAAATTCTAAAAGTGTTAATCTAGAAGTTTTGCTTTCGACGTGGATAATTTCAAAGTTATTGTTGAAATTATGCCTGAATTCCTTAAGACGAATAGCATGTCGAATGTACGAAATCCGATACGTAACTCCTTTGGTGGTCTTGTATTCTAGTTGTCTAGTTGGACGATCTAGTTATCTGTCAGGCTGTGTCTTGAGGACACTGAAACAGCCATGCACATCGTCTCAGAGTGCCCAGCGGTGAGTCGCATCAGATTCGAGGTCTTTGGCCAGGCTTTCATAGCCCACAGTGAACTGAAAACATTACCCCTGAACAAGATTATCGGTTTTATCCAAAAACTGGATCTCATCAGGGAAATATAAATTAGGGGTGAACCACAACAGTCCGTGTGGACGCAGTGGTAGGGTGGACAGATACCCGCTCGCCATAAATAATAATAATAATAATAATAATAAGATCTTTACGCAAAATTTTCCATGTGGTGGATACACAGAGTCCAACTCGTTGTGAACGTCGACAAATAGACAAATCTGGATCATCATTAACACCATGACTTACAGCAGCGATATTTTCTTCTGTACGTACAGTTCTTTATCTTGTTGTTGTTATCGAGTAGAGAAAATGTCCGAAATCTATCGATAGTTCGACTAATAAGCTGCTCTGATGGACGATTATGTAAACCATAAAATTCACGAAGTGCTCTATAAGTTTAGCGAATGGAATACTGATTTTGAAAATAAATTTCAACAATTTTTAAACGTTGTTGCGGCGTGAGTCTTTCCATGATAATTTGTCAATGCTTACTGAAGAGAACTGTCAAAACAACGTGGCTTCTACCTTCGTCAAATCACAGTTATCCCTATCGAAAGTTTTATCGCTCTAAAAAAAACAGCCGATAGTTATAATTCTGAGTTTTCGAATGTATATCTAATAACTCTAGGAAATCTTTTCATCTGAATTTAGCGAATTGTTCTAGAGATATCAAAAATTTATGTTTCTAGGAATTCAGAAATTAGAACTTCGAATTTCTGGATCCAAAATGCAGGTTTGGTCATTCACAAACCTGATCTTTTCCTCTGAGATTAAAATCTTGATTACTTGAAATTGAGGACACCTTCAGAAATTTCGATGAACATAGCACAGAACAAGGTAGAAAACTGACCAATTTTTGTTAATAAAAACAAAAAATACAATAGTAAACTTTTTTATTACAAAACAAAAAATGAGGACATATGAAACGAAAAAGATGAGCGAAGCACTTAAGACAAAACTATGAAACTAGAAAAAATCACGAAAACACAATAATGTAGATCAGAACATAAACTCAAACCAAAACGTACATGACACTTCCTCCAAAAACAAATAATTTCTACTTCCGAATAGCGCAGCTATCGAACTTTTTGGTATGAAGCTCCGAAGTGTAGATATTCATTTTGGAATGGGGATGACTCAGTTCTAATCGATTGTAAGTTGTCTGAAACTTCCATCCAAACCGAAGAGGTCTTCGTAATTTGTGGGCTTGCCTGGACGTTTAGACTCATCGGCCTTGATGTTTTCTTGGGCCTTGAACCATGGGGTGTACTCCTTGAGTTTCTGGATCCATTGCTCTGAAAAAATTCCAAAATAAATCTCAAGAATCAAAGTGTTTGTCGATTCTATGATTTCAGTTAACCCTTGAAGAGAACCATGAGGCACCCACTTACATGACTACTTGCAATCATTACATTTTCATCATTCGTGATTATTTCAAACTGATGGAAGAAAATTACCGTTAAAATCAGATATTTTTCCAGCAGTACCACCATATTCTTCTGGGAGCACATCCTGGGGTACGAATTTGTACAAGGATTCTAAGTTTTGGTGAACATGGATCCTGTTACGGATCTTTTCCTTCAGGAAGGGTTTCACCCAGCTGATGACAGTATCTACTAAAGGTGTGGCATTAACAACATGTACTTCCTTGAGTTTCACAGGGTATGCTTCCTATAAACAAATTGGTTTGAAGAAAGGAAATTTGTGGGTTTTTTTTGTGTACCTGCACGCAGACTAGGAACTTCTTGACGATAGTCGGGTTTACTTTAGCGAAATGTTGAGGAGACAATACGGTAGCATCTAAGACATAGACATCACCAGCCACGCCAACTTCTTCAGCTTCCAAACGGATATCACCAACCATGAGGGCAATCTTCATGAGATCAGCCAAGTTTGGAGTCTCGATGTTTTTGTCCAAACCTCTCATAACGGTGACTCTTCTACCTTCTGGAGTCAAACCTGGCAATGGTGGACCTTGTCTATGGATGAAATATTAGAAGATGTTAGGATATTCTGGCTTGGTAAGACCGTGTAGGATACCTACCCAATTTTGCTTAGTGCTTGAAGTTCAGGGAGGTTCATATCTCTGTTGCTGAAGAATTCGGGGATAGCAGCTCTCATAGTGAAGTACATGTCCAACTTCTTCTTGCATTTTTCCAGGGAGAAGTTGCAGCCTCTCAAGAAAGTCATGATGCGGTTTTCATCTGAAAGTGAAATAGATGTTTTAGAATTATTTGAATAAATTGAATGAAGACCATTGGAAGATTAGTGCTTCGATTAAAAAAAAAATTGAATTATTTACCCCAAGTGTCAGGGAGATGAGGTTGCTTCAGGAGCCATTCCTTGATGTGCTGCAAATCTCTGTCTCTGGTGTTGATATCTTCGTTGAGTTCCTTCCTGATGTTGATTTGGAGTTCAGGGCTTGGTTGTACGAGAGTCATCTTGATCTGGAAAAAATGACAAGAATTTTTTCAATTCTACAAGCTCAACTCTAATTTTCGAAGACTATTGGAAGAGTGATTCCCTAACAGTTATTCCTTTAATGGTTGGAAGAGTAGCTATTACAACTCTTCGAGTAGATTTCCGTTAATTGAATCATATTAATTTCTATAATTACTCTTATGTTTCGAATTTTTCTGCTTCGTTTGTTGATTCGAAGGTCTCTGGTTTCTTGAACCTAGTGATTGCGCTCAAAATGCATGTATAATATATGTAGTTCTATCTTTGATGTGGAGGCAATTAAAATATATTAACAAGTTTTTATTACTGAGTAAGTAGATTTAGGTGAAAAATGTTGCCATCCACAGTCTACAAATATACATTTCGATGGCATAAAGATTGAATTAATCATGAATTCAGAGCTATTAACATATATTTCAAAATTCGAATTGAACATCCATTAAAACAATGATCTCTTATACTTCAAGAGTTCAAATCTTGGCACACAGGCTTAACTTTTGTCAAGGAATATTATTTTATGTATTAATTCGGTGTTTGTTATAGACTGCGCCACATGAATCATTCCTTATTATGAAATTAAGTGAGAACACTCAAGGTAACCTCATCATCAGCGTAGAGAGAAGCTCTGGTTCACATCGGAAGTAAAAAATCTGGCACAAGAAAAGAAGGAAGCACATCTAACCTACATAAATGAGAAGACGCCGAGAAACTATCTGAAGTACACAGAAATTTGGAACAGAGTCAATAATAGAATTAGAGAGATAAAAAAGGAACACTGGGAGAACTTTAGTCGAGAGATGGAAAATGACCTATATGGAACTCAAAAGCGCATATGGAAAATTCTCAGAGCCACGAAAAAGGAAGTAAATGAGACAGTACAAATACATAACATCACCGCGGATAAATGGAAAGAGTACTTCACAAGTTTGCACCAGAATAACGACCAGCGACCAGAAAGGAGAAAAAATATGCGGCGAGAATATGCACTAAGCTTGGAAGAGGACAAGCGGGTTACAACAGAAGAAGTGATGAACGAAATGAAACATCTCAAAAACGGGAAAACTCCCGGTCCAGACAACATTCCTAATGAACTGTTGAAACAAGGAGGAGTAAGATTGGCCGAACAGCTCACTAAACTCTTCAATAAGATCCTAGGTAGCGCAGTAATACCAGACGAATGGAAACAGAGCATAACAATACCTCTATTCAAAAAGGGAAAAACATCAGATCCAGCAAACTACAGAGGAATATCATTATTGAACACCTCCATGAACTGTTCACTCGCATACTGGGACAACATGTATTGCAACACACCACGTTAAGTGAGGAACAACAGGGTTTCCGCAAAAATCGTTCCACGGTCGACGCTGTATTCGTTGTCAGACAAGTAATGGAGAAAGCCATTGAATATGACAAACCTGCGTACATGTGCTTTATAGACTTGAGTAAGGCATTCGACAGAATACGACTGACAGATGTTGTGGACGAACTGAAGCACAGAGGAATTCACCCAAACATTGTAGAGACGATCAAACAACTAAACACAGGCAACACTACCACAGTCAAGACAAGAGCAACCACAACCGATAAAGTAAAGATCAACCTAGGGGTGGGACAGGGAGATAGTCTTAGCCCACTGTTATTTTATCTGATAATGGACAGGATAATACATAACGTACGAAAAGTAAACCAAGGATACAAAATGGGGAACGAACTGTTGAAGATCTTGTGTTATGCAGATGACGCAACATTATTTGCGGAAAGCGAAGACGGGCTGCAATGGTTGATGCAGGCATTTCACAGGGAGGCTCTGAAACTCAAAATGGTAATATCGATCCCCAAAACTAAGAGCATGGTAATTGCCAGAGAACCCCGCCGATGTAAGCTGGAGATAAATAACAACATCATCGAACAAGTATTTAACTATCTAGGCGTAACGATATCGCCATATGGGAGCTTAAAAGATAGTGTAAGACATCAGATGAATAAGGCAGCCAGAATAGCGGGAGCCCTAAGGAATATCATCTGGAAGAACAACTGCATGACAACAACCAGTAAAGTGAGAATTTACAAAGCGTGCGTCAGACCCGTAATGACATACGCGGCGGAAACAAGAGCAGATACAGCTGAAACTAAAAGAATGGCACGGACAAACGAGATGCGAGTTTTGAAGGCAATAACGAGGAACACCTTGAGAGACCAGAGAAGGAGCGACGAGATCAGAAGGGAATGCCAGACGGAGGACGTAGTTAGATGGGCCCAAGCGAGGAGAAGGTTCTGGAATGAACATGTCTCACGTATGACAGACGACAGAATAGCAAAAATCGCTAGAAACGGAAGACCAGCATCCAAACGACCCGTAGGAAGACCGCCAAGGAGGTGGAAGGACAGCTGGACCTCAACATCTCAAGAACGAGAGGAGAAAAATGGGTGAAACAAGCTAGCAAGCTTTCGTAAAGAAGAAGAAGAAAAAGAAATTAAGTGGAAGCTTTTTTTGACGAAAATTTATAGTGACCTTGATTAAAAAATACGATCTTAAAATCATTTTACTTAATATTGGTAGTCTTGTTTAAATACGCTAACCCGGATCTTTCGATCACGAGCCCGATGCTCTCCCACTGAGCTGTCCACACTTAATTGAAAAGATTAATAATAAAATCTCAAAACTTCTTCACAATTCAAATTGTTTTGAAGTTCCAAATGTGGGTCAAAGAACTTTACCAATTCTAACGAATAGTCGTGAGCAATTGACGAAGGAAAAATGATGTAGTATCATTGATCGATTAACTGAACAGTACAGAAAAAGCTGAATAAAAAACTTTGTCCAAAATTTGACGTGGATTCAATTCAATTTTCAAAGCTTTTCGAAAGGCAAACTTAAACATTTACAATGATTATGTCAGGTAAAAATTTCTTCGTATTTATTCAATTATCACGTTTACGTTTCGTTATACTTGTTTGTTCAGCGAATCTTTACTTTGTATGCAACGATCTCTTACGTCTCCAGATTAAATAAACGTTCAGTTTATTGCAAGAATTGTTGAATAATGGCGTTGGGTTGTCTTCTTTGTGACAAGCATTCAAGAGTGAAATTGAGTTTTGTTAAGACGGAGATAATCGTTTCCATGTCAATCATTCAAAATTAATTTATTTTGATTGTGATGTGTTCACACCTCTATTGACTTGAATGAAATATTGGGAACCTTTATTTTCTCGTTACGTTCTTGAATCAGATCTATTTAAGAATGATTATGTCTTCATTAAATCACAAAACGATTGAGGACGTACTAATAATCAACGCTAATAATGACGATTAAGTTTGATATTTCGAAATATCCAAAGGAACGATGCAAATTTTATATTATTTTCGCCCAAGTAAATCTGCAATCTGTTCGAATGATTCGAAAGTTCGAAAGTAATTCTGTCGATACAAATCGGATTAATGGTTCGGGGGCTATTCACATTTGAAAAATCTTCTTAGTTTGTGAAATATTTTCGAAACTACAGATTTGGTATTCAGAAGTAAGGAGTGAGCTGAACATCTGAAGGGTGGGCCATTTAAAATTGGCATTTTTGATCGGTTATAAATAAAAAACTAATGAATATGTTTTCAAAATCCATTGTCGATTGTTTGGGGCTCAATCTCATGCAACTTCGATTTCATGTTTCAAGGCATCAATAGTTTCTGGAGGGTTAGCGTAACACTTATTCTTAACGGAATCCCACAAAAAATATTCCTCCGAGCTTCATCACTAAAGATGATTTTTCTGAGAAAATGCTCATGTTCGGTCATGCAATCATTAGACGATTGGGCGAAGTGTAAACGCATCGAATGATCACTTGCATCGGTTGAACCTTGTAGGCCTTCTTACCAAGATCTTTATGCTAAATTCTCCTCAGAGAAGTGCGAAAAGGTTCAGTTCCTAAGCACGATGACGAGTCGATGTTGCTGGATGTTCAGCCACATTCTAGGCCACAGCAGTAATATTTTAAGGTGTGCTCACTGGTCAAGGATGTGAACGCGTTGTTTGATTGAATAACGATACAGTTTTCACAAGCAAATCGATCCACAAATTGACGTGGGGGTATTTCCTTTCTATTGAATTTTCCACGTAAGTTTCTAAGTTCAAGCGTAAATCGACCCATTTCATTAATGTCGAATATTAAACTAACTTTCTGTCAAAACACCAGACTAGAAATAATCATTACTTCAAAATGAAAACGCTAGATGACGCACTCTTTAATATGACTAGGCCTATCACGCATTTCCGGCATAAATATGTATTTTTTCAGAGTGATATAACTTTCGATAAGGATAACTGTGATTTGACAGAAGGTAGAAGCCATGTTGTTTTAACATTTCTGTTCAGTGCGCATTGACAAGTTATCATGGAAAGCCTCACGCAACAACAACGTTCACAAATTGTTGAAATTTATTTTCAAAATCAGTGTTCTATTCGCCAAACTTATAGAGCAATTCGCGAAAATTATGGTTTACATGATAGTCCATCAGAGCAGCTTATTCGTCGAACTATCGATAGATTTCGGAGAACATTTTCTCTACTCGGTGCAACAACAAGACAAAGAACTGTACGTACAGAAGAAAATATCGCTGCTGTAAGTCATAGTGTTAATGATGATCCAGATTTGTCTATTCGTCGACGTTCACAACAAGTTGGCCTCTTTGCATCCACCACATGGAAAATTTTGCGTGAAGATCTTGGTCTACACCTATACAAGATCCAACAGGTTCAAGAACTAAAGCCACTTGACCATAACAAGCGTCGTTTGTTTGCTGATTTGGCCTTAGAACAGCTTGAAGTTGATTTTTTTAATCGTAAAATTGTGAAAAATGAAGCTCATTTCTTGTTGAACGGCTATGTAAACAAGCAAAATTGCGTATATGAAGTGAAAACAATCCTCAAGAAGTTCTGCAGGTTCCATTGCATCCTGAAAAAGGCACTGTATGGTGTGCTTTACATGCTGAAGGCATCATCGGTCCATATTTCTTTAAAAACGATGCTGGAACTGATGTTACGGTGAATGTTGCCCGTTACAGATCGATGATCAATTATTATTTGTTTCAAAATTTGAAGAGTATCGACCCAGAAGTGTTTTGGTTTCAACAAGATGGTGCTACACCTTATGCTGCTACCGTAACAATCGATTTATTGAAAGAAAGATCTGGCGATAACATTATTTCGAGAAATGGTCCAATTAATTGGCCTCCAAGATCATGCGACATAACTCCACTGGATTATTTTCTTCGGGGTTATGTCAAGTCATTGGTTTATACTGAGGTCTATGCTGATAAACCAGAAACAATTAGACGCTTTGGAAGCAAGTCATTGATGAAATACGGCCTGAATTATTCGAAAAAGTGGTCCAAAATTGGTCTGGTTGAAATAAAGTAAATTTGGCTTCAATCTTAATTTAAACGTGTTTGATTTCAATTTAAAGTTCTATCACACTAAAGAAACACCCATTACATCTCAAAATACCATAAACTGAACTAAATTGTTAAAAACGAATACTGACATCAAAATTTCAAATAACAACCGCAGATCTTCCAATAAAACTCGACGAGAATGCAACGAATAAATTCAGATATTCTCAGAAGAACAAAGCATCGAGTTCGAATCTAAAACAGGAGAACTTGAACGGTCGGAAATTTACATGAATATTTCACGGACCTCCATTGATTCGGAAGACCATCCTGTTTCATTATTTACGGTGGAAAATGGCCGCTGTAATAACGGGACATGACCGCGATCGATAGAAATTCATTTCGAACAAAAGGATGCATAAAACGATAATCAACGTCATATTGCACATAGCCCGGTTAACAATGATTTTGAATTCGAGACGTGCTCTCGAATTCCTCCGTTTCTTCGTCTCGATTACCCGGCAAGTGAAACCAATTACTCTGGTATAAGAAATGTATAACTGTAACTGATTATTAGAAAGTACTAGCGTATTGGGTAACACAGATGGAATAACTATCATCCGATGCCAAAAATTAATGAAGAATGTTAAAAGTTCTAGTATATTACTGTGACTCATGCATCAATTTCTCGACCTAGATGTTCCGAGGAAGTTTAACAGAGAGAAATTTCTTCTTCTGTTGCGGTGACCGGACTCGGAGCTAGGTCAGATTTTTCATAATTGTGTGTTGCCACACGTGTATTTAATCGTTATATAAGTGATATTGAGATATCTTTTTCATTTGTTAGATTGGAATTTTTTATTGCATCTCTGGAGTCGTGGAGATTTAACTAGGATACCGTTGGAAAAGGCACATTAGATGTTGTAATAATGTTGAAATTGGACATAAGGATTCACGAAACATTTTTTTTTGGTACGCGATATGACAGCAGGCCATTGCAGTTTCCATAATAGAAGTTCATAGTGAAGGTATAGTACTCTTACAACTTATTGGAAATACAGTGTTATTCATTTTATACTCCCGAAAGTAAACGTCAAACTTTCATTTCAATATAATGCTTGGACCTTGACATTATGTCTGGAATCCCACATCATTCAAATGTCCACCGAGTGATCTATTCCAGGACTCGATCCCTGTGAGGTAATTGTCGATGACTCGTCTTCAGATCGTCGAAAGTCTGCGGATTATCGGCATATTTGATCCTTCGAATAACCCCACAGAAAAAAATCAAAGGCGATAATTCACAAGATCTTGGTGGTCAATTTACATCGCCGAATAGAAGAGTTACGCGTCCTGGGAACTTTTTTGCAATAAAGCCAAAACAGGTCGTGTTATGTGGCTTGTTGCATCATCTTGCTGGAACCACATCTCTTCCAATTCCATATCATTAATTTTAGGCCAACAAAAATTGGTAATTATTCGGCTATAGCGATGAGAATTGACAGTTTGACAGTTCCTTTTCAAAGAAGTAAGGGCCAATCCCTCCACAAGACCCAATTGCACACCATACAGTGACTTTTTGTGGATGTAATTGTCACGCAGCAGTAACATGAGGATTTTTACTGCCCCAGATGCGACAATTTGCTTGTTTACATAGCAATCGAGTGAACAACGTGCTTCGTCGCTGAAGAAAATTCGATGCGAAAAACCTTCATTCCAACGTTGTTGTTCATGCGCCCAATCGACACATTCTATGGTCAGTTGGATTTAGTTCTTGTGTCAATTGAAGCTTTCAAGGATGGAGATGCAAACCCAGATGCAAAATACGCCATAGCGTGCCGTAAGAGGCCCAAATGTTGTGCGCGCCGATAAATTGATAAATTTGGATCTTCTTCAACACTTTCACTTACAGTAGAAATATTTTCGGTGGAGCATTCATTTCCATGATGTATGGACTTTAAGTCATCCGTAGTAGATCCAGGCTCTTCGAATTTTTCCACTGTGTTACCAATTATACGCTCAGATGAACGATTATGACAACCATAATGTACCCGTAATGCACAAAACGTACTTATTATAGAATCCTTGTTTTTGTAGTAAGTTTTCACAATTTTTACACGTTCAGTAGTAGATAAACGATCCATATTGTTAAATAGCTAACCTTCGACTGAACATATAAGGCTTCGGATCACAGTTCTGTTTGACATATGTCATTAGAACAGGGCTGTGAAATCATGACCACAAAATGGATAACCTGTTATGACATCGACACCCTGGTAGTATTCGAAATTCGAAATATAGGTCTCGTTCACGTATGTTTTCAGCAAGTCTCACGGTTACATTTGTTTCTTTGAGTTATAAGAAAATTTCCCTGTTATAATGTTTCAATGTCGAGAGACATTCTATGGCCTGCATAAACTCCACACAAATTTATGCGATTAGATAGAGAATTTCCTCATTAACAGGAGAATTTATGTAATAGTGGATTTTGTCGATTCGCGTGGTTTAAACGTCAACGTCGGAGTGCCCCAAGGCTCAGTTTTGTCGCCCACTTTCTTCCTAATTCACATAAATCTTCTTAGTGAGACCGAGAACCACATTGTGGGCTTCTCAGATAACTTCTTTCATCAGTGACTTGCCTTTGAGTACCTTAAACCTTGAAACTTGACGACCTTGGAAATGATCATTCCTAAAAAGTCCTTCAAACTAATGTCCCACAGTAACGAACATGTAAATTAGATATCGTTAATAATTATTTGAATATGTAAGTAAAACTAATATGAAGTTCAAAACTGACATGTGACAGTAAAAAAGATTCTTTTATCCATCTTACAATATAGACCATAATAACACTGAATTAAACAGATGTAAATTGTATATTTTGTAAATATTAAATGTTCCCCCTAAAATTCAGCGTTTTTCTCAAAATGAGTTTAAGTTCAACTATATTAGTCAACACTAACATTCGACTTACTCTTTTGAGAAAACACGAGTAATTGAATATTCAGAGATTATTTCAAACAATTCAATACGTTTGATTATGACTAACGAGATTTCCATGTTTCTCCGCTCCTGTGTTCTAGCCGCCAGACCACTTCCTACGTTGACCGGAAGTACATGATTCAGACTAAGACTATAGGTAATTGTCTGACCAACAAACTGTAACGGTGTTAATATTAACTTTTTGTGCCAGCTTTCTCAAATATAAAGTTTAATTTCATCATCACCCCACATCATTTCGCTCTGAAAATTAGAGAAATGCCATAAAAACATCGCGATTTCTGTAACAAGAGAAGCCTATTGGGGTCAATGAAAGTGTTATTGCCCAAGCAAAATATATTTACGCAACAATAGTTTAAGAGATAGGAACAAGAATAAGATGGATACGCATTTTGAAATCTCAGAGACTTGAAGCTATACTTCACTCCTGCTGTTTTTTGTTTGCAATCCTTGGACTTCAGTAGATGACTGAATAATAAACTCCTTATTGTGTAAACTAATCATCGATGGAAATATGTCAATATTTGAGGATACTTAATTCAACTTGTTTTCGTCGAAAGAGAAATAAAGTATTCAATAACCAAACACAAAAATATCAGTTGGTAACTGGAATATAATTACCATATTCATTTTATGTGAGCAAAATTAAAGAATATTACAGACGATATAAAGTTTGGAGGTTTCTCGCTTAACTGCTTATCGGAGTCTCCACGTGAAACTTCAAATTGGCGTAGGAGCTGATAATCTAATTGAAAAATACGTTCGAATATAAATATTTACGTTTGATGCGTATTGAATTTTGCTAGTTGCTTCATTTTATAAATGCAGGCGTCACAAAATTTTAAAGCATCAATTATGGGCTTCTATAAAAGATTTTATCCGTGGATAATTTAACACGACATATTAATATTTGAAACTTACACTAATTGCTTTCATATTTTATATTCTAATTTTTAGTTCGAACTTTACAGAAAAAAATTATATCATACTTCGAAATTAGTAATGGCTTATTTCATGGACTAGGACGCATTCACTGTAATGCCTTATTCACTAACCGGTGAATCAGTAATGATGGATAGAGTTAGTCGGTAGTGGTTAGGAAAGAGGAGAATAACCTGATGTTTTGCTTTAATCATTTATTTTAAATAGTTAAATTAAAGCAATGGCGAAATTCGTTCAGACTGTAGTGGCCAGTTGAAAAAAATCCTACGAAAAATCTTCAGGATTGAAAGTGTTTATTAAAAACATTTAGATGAGGTTATCACCTGGCCATATAACGAGTTTTCCAATAGGAATGATACAATTTAGAATGGTTATAATGGCAATACAATAATCTGACTGAACTGGGAAAAAGAGGATACAAATGGCATGAATATGAGGCATAGACCAGTTTCCGGAAGACCGCGTAAGATTAAAGGAAACAATTTAAACGCTTTATTGGCCTTAGGACGACACAAGCCGCGCATGAGTTTCGCAAATTGGCTAATAGATTTGGAAATCAACGAAATATAAAATTATGTCCCGAAACCGTCACTGGAAAAATGAGGCTACATATCAAGGAAATCAAAAAAATCCCTATAATGACACCTTTACAAAAGGAACGAAATATTGAATTGAATCAGTCCTTACTTGGTGAAAATCCGTATTAAATAATATTTAAATAAGGTTATTCTGATTTTTACGAACTTTTATTGTTATGTTTACAACAATCGTTTCGCTATCACAGTAGCATCATCAGGCAAGATTACATTTTGAATAACTAAGCTTGTTCCCGAAATCCGTTGCTATTTATATTACAGTAAGTACAATAAATTTTTATTGAGCACTAAAACCCAAAAAAGGGTCTCTGCAAATTTCAGCTTATCTGAATAAATTTAACCGAGGTGAGTTATTTAAATCTATTTGTTCGTTAATCTTATTATGTTTATTTATCTCTAGGGATTCTAACAGATTTAAAGCATAACTTTTACTTTCTATATGTAGAATTTCAAAATTACGGTTGAAAGTATGTCCTGTTTCTAACAAATTGTTGGAATATGTAGAATTACTCTTATTATTGAGGAAACTCTTCAAATGTTCACGAATTATTTGTCGGAAAGTTCTTCCAGTCTGTCCTATGTAAACTTTAGGGCAATCACCGCAGGTTAACTTATAAACCCCCGATTCATCACCTTTAAGTGTACAGTCTTTATTATTTTTAATGAATTTGCTAAGTTTGAATTGGTTTTAAATGAAGTTCTTAAATTATATTTATTTTTGAGGTATGTAGCAATTTTCTCAGAAATACCTTTAGTGTATTTTAAAGAAAAGTATTTAAAATTTTCTTTTATATTAGGATAGACCATATTTAAAGCTATTGTATTATTTTTATTCATCAACAATACAATTTGTCTATCAACTTGGGATCATAATCATTATTAATAGCTATTTGTTCAATTATGTTAAGTTCTGAAATATAATTTTCTCCATTCATGGGAATATTACCTAATCTATGGATCATACTGATAATTATTGATTTAAAGGATGTTTTAATTTATTGCGTATAATAGGTTTGTGAAATATTGAAAAATCATGTGAATTATTTATTCGAGTAACAGTTAGATCAAGAAAATTAATAGAATTATTATGTTCGGTTTCCATAGTGACTTGACATAATTAATTCGAAGGTCACCTTGAGTATCGTCAACATTTTCAGAAATTTGATCATGAAAAATTACTGAACCTAATGATTTCAGAGATGAGACTTCATTTCTCGAAAAACCTTCAATTGACGAATTGAAGATCTAAATATCCCCAAATTTCTATTTATATCAAACTGAATTATCAAATTATAGCAGCTAGTTAACATTTCCTCGTAGAAAAGTAGATGGAATAGTTTCCTTTAAAATGATGAGTTGATGTTGATGAACGTTTTCAGGTGTGCTCACTGGACGAGAACGTGAACGAGTTGTTTCATTAAATAACAACTCAGTTCTTACGAACAAATTGATTCACCAATCACCTTGACGGCATTTCATTTCTATCGAATTTTCGACGTAAAGTCTAATGGTTTCGACAGAAGATTCTCCAGATACTGCATTGTTTCAGCCGTTACTATTTAGTAGTTGATCATAATTAAAACAAATTGTAGAAATTACTATGTTTTACTACCAAAAAATATATATTACACATTTCTACAATTTGTTTTAATAATGAAGATTCACCACTTCGGAAGTAAGTTTCTGATACGTTCAATTGTTGTTCAAGCATAAATCGAACTATTTTGTCAAATATTAAAGTAAGTTCCTGTCAAAACAACAATGACAGAATTGTTACCGGACTCGAAATAACTACTACTTCGAAGTACAAACTCTAGTTGCCTTTGGAAGGCATATTGATTATTAATAATGTTGAAGCTGAATGAAGTAGATTAATTTTATAAATCAGACATCGTATTCACATTTTCTACTTTAAGTGCTCTACAATATTCCAAAAACTTAGCGGAGATTCTGTTCCTTTAGTAATATTAAATTTTTTTGGGTAATTATACGAATTTTGAAGACTGTTGGGGTGAAAATAACTGAGAATGATATAAAAAATAATTATCCACTTTTATCTTGTAGATTGCGGAAATCTACAAGAAAAAAAAACTCAAAGAATTACAAATAGTTTCTTCAAAATATCTCTGAATTCCACTCAATACTGGACTAGAAACTTCAGGGAGATTTCTTTCATTTATATATTCGTTGTTTGTTGGAAAAATCAATTAAGTCGATATGTACTTGATACTCAAGAGAACAAAATATTTATGTACTATTGTGAGTGGATATATCAACAAATTGCATGAAGGTATAACATTTTCAAGGTTCCAAATATAGAGTACCTTTGCTGAAAACCCCAGTCTTGAATATTCATATTTAGGATAGAAAATAAATTTCATTCCCTAAAAAAGCAGATATAAAATCTTGAAAATGTAATTGTAGATTTAAATCAAAAATTTCACAGATAAAGTACATTAAGAAGACAGAAAATCTAACTGAAACCTTCACTCAGATATAGTGAAATGTATAATACTTTCACAACGTTTTCATCTAATCCAAGCATCGAAAGAATATTCATCTCGATTAAAACTTATATAACTTATTTCGAAATATTTTAATATCACCGACCCAAATAAAAGGACACTATACAATTAAAGTAAATTTGTTCATCCTATGATAATTATTGTTGAATGTTGAGTTTCAAACCTTTAACAATCACAAAATCAAACTCATACTTACGAGTAGTTTGATTTAGGGGATAATCCTCAAAGAAAAACGCGAATTTTATCACTTTGACCGCGCACGCACCAGCTAGTTGTTGCAATGCACAATGTTTGTTAGCACCTGCCTTTGGAAAGTTCTTGAACGTGTTTTATAAGAACCTCTCTTCGGCGATAACGTTAACATCTGACCAATGTAACCGTAAGATGAATATTTCAGAGCCAATCATGGGCCAGATGTCGTATCACGTGGTCTTTTTTACTTTCGGAAACATTTTGAATGCTTCGCCGATTTTTTGATGCGCACCAAAAATATAATATGTTTTATTAATTAAATTTCGTATACGGTTTGAATTTGGTAATTTGGCGTCTTGTTAGAGTAAATCAGATGATATCGTTAGTGGCTGTTACATATACATGTCTTCAGATGTTTTAATTCTGACGGAGTTAACAGTCCGTTCTTTGGAAATTAACTCTAAGTAACGACCGCAACATAACGATTAAAACAATGCAAATATGAAGTCTTTCAAATCTATACTCGACAAAAATTGGATCCCTGTGAAATGTTTAAGTTTTAAATTTCATTTCATTGTTTCATACTAAAAAAGAAACAAAGTTTCATATATACATAAATTATTCAATTTAATTTTAAAAAAGGTTTAAGAAGTTTTATCAATTTGAGAGTAGTAACAAAGTTCAAGAGAAATACTCTGTTTGATACTTAAGATATTGGGAAAACCTTCCAGCAACTAAAAAAATCTCTTTTTTATTATTTTAGTTCATATATATAATAACTACAATTTGATTTTATTAACTTATGCACACGGTATATTTTGGATGAAAGTGAGTCTTGAAAGCTACTTTATTCCACTTCTGTGTAAGATAAAATAGAAAAAGGTTTTAACTTGATAGAAGAAATATAACAAAATTTGAATATCAAAACAGATTCAATCTGTTAGTCTTCTACAATTTTAATTTAAAAAAAAAAATTTTCATTCAAGAAACTTTCATAATTAAATTAATGTCTACAATAAGCACCGCTTATATTTAATAGACGTATATAATCAAAACTCAATATATAATATCCAATGGAGTAAATAAACCAACAGATATAAAAAAGGTCATTAAAATTAATGAATAAATATTCAAAGGAGACAAAATTTTGTTTCTGATCTTACCTTTAAGAACACCAATTGCCTTTCAAAAACATGAACACAACTTGAGGACTTCTCAAAAAATATAATTTATTTGAAATATTTATTATATTTGAATATTCAAATAAGTTAATTCAAAAATCTCTCAAAACATGCACTATATCTTTAAAAAACAATTATAATTCTGGTAATCTCTTCATAGACCCTAAATAATATTCCACATATCAAAATCAAATAACTTTCACTATATCTCACCTCCACGTGTTTAACATGATAAATTGCTTCAAACAGACTAACTTTAAAATTCAAGATAGTCTATGTTCTTAACAAAATCACAGAAAAGTGTAAGGTGTTAAAGGTTATCTTTAAACCATTGACATTCCATAATGAGATTTATTGAAGCCTAAATATAATTATATATTATATATAAAATAAAATAGAAAAAGGCTTTTCACTGGATAGAAGAAATATAACGAAATTTGAATATCAAAACAGATTTAATCTGTTAGTCTTCTACAATTTTAATTTAAAAAAAAAATTTATTCAAAAAACTTTTAGTATTAAATTAATGTCTACAATAAGCACCGCTTATATTTAATAGACGTAAATAATCAAAATTCAATATATAATGTCAAATGGAATAAATAAACCAACAGATATAAAAAAAGTCATTAAAATTAATAAATAAATATTTGAAGGAGACAAAATCTTGTTTCTGATCTTACCATTAAGAACACCAATTGCCTTTCAAAAAATGAACACAACTTAAGGACTTCTCAAAAAATTTAATTTATTTGAAATATTTAATATATTTAAATATTCAAATAAGTTAATTCAGAAATCTTTCAAAACATGCACTATATCTTCAAAAAACAATTAGAATTCTGGTAATTTCTTCATCGGCCCTAAATAATATTCCATATATCAAAATCAAATAACTATCACTATATCTCACCTCACACGTTTTTAACAGGATGATTGCTTCAAACAGATCTCTTAAATTCAAGATGATCTATGTTCTTAACAAAATCACAGAAAAGTGTAAGGTGTCTTTAAGGTTATGTTTAAATCATTGACATTCCATAATGAGATTTATTAAAGCCTAAATATAATTATATATTATATATAAAATAAAATAGAAAAAGGCTTTTTACTTGATAGAAGAAATATAACAAAATTTGAATATCAAAACAGATTTAGTCTGTTAGTCTTCTACAATTTTAATTTCAAAAAAATTTTCATTCAAAAACCCTTTAGAACAAAATTTTGTCTCCTTCAAATATTTATTTATTAATTTTAATCACTTTTTTATATCTGTTGGTTTATTTATTCCATTTGACATTATACATTGAGTTTTGATTATATACGTCTATTAAATATAAGCGGTTCTTATTGTAGACATTAATTTAATTCTAAAAGTTTTTTGAATAAAAATTTTTTTGAAATTAAAATTGTAGAAGACTAACAGATTAAATCTGTTTTGATATTCACTTCTGTGTATTTTTTATCGAAGAATATAGAATACGAATTGTAAACATTAAGAAATCATTTGAGTTCTATCTTAGTCCGAAATACCAAGATGTATGATAAATATTTTTTATTGATTGTTTTTATCTTGCTGGCATAAAAGTGGATTGAAGATTATCAGCGAGAATCTCAAATCGCCTTTTTGAAGATGTGCTACATATTTTTGAAGAGTTTTTTGAAGGGGCTTTCAAAAAAGAGGTAGTTTTGAAGAGTTTCTAAAGAGGTTGAATTTGTCGAATTCAACAGTTTATGACCAGTTGAAATGCCTGGGTTTAACCTCGGAGCTCGATATATGCGTTTCCCATGTTCTCACGGAGAGAAATTTGTGTCGTCGAGTTGACGTCTGTAATTCGCTTCTCAAACGTCATGAAAATGATCCATTTTTGAAGCGCATCATTACTGGGGACGCAAAATGGGTTTTATATAACAATGTCAAACGCAAAAGATCATGGAGTCAAAAAGATGAACCCTTTCGAAGCATTTCGAAAGCCGATATCCAACAAAAAAGAGGATGCTGTCTGTTTGGTGGGATTTTGAAGGAATCGTGTTTTTGAACTTTTAACAGATAAGAACAATTAATTCAGAAGTCTACTGTCATCAGGTGGACAAACTGAATGATGCACTCCAACAGAAAAGACCAGAATTAATCAACAGAAAAGTTTTAGTGTTCCACCAAGATAATGCAAGACCTCACAAGTTTGGTCACTTACAAAAAACTTTTACACCTTGAATGGGATACACTGCCACACCCAGCATATTCTCCAGATCTGGCGCCTTCGGATTATTATTTTTTCCGGTCATTGCAAACTTTTTTGGACGGAAGACCTTTACTTCAAATGAAGAGGTCAAAAGTCACCTGGATCTGGTTTTTGCCAGCAAACACCAAAGATTTTATAAGCTTTGAATCATGCTCCTGCCAGAAAGATGGCAAAAGGTGTTGGACCAGAATAGCGAATATATAATTTAATGAAAAATGTATTCATTATTCCCCAAAAAACAACCGAATTACTTTCCGAACAACCCTAATATGTTATTCTTTGATAAAATCTGTTTTCCATTATTAAGGTTGACCGATGAACATTTAGGAGATAAATTTTCTGAAGATAGTCCTGAAAAATGTGTTTGATTTCAATTTGTAATGGGCATTTTCTGGCTCAAAATTTGCTAGTAAAATTTTCTACTTATGCCAGGCATCTCCAAGAATCGAGACACGATTTGGACAATAATTTTGAATTTAAAAAAATCAAATGAATTATGTAGAGATACACAAAATGCTTAGTTCTCATACTTAAAATAATTTATTTATCTTAAGAAGGTTAGAAAAATTATCGTCATTTATTGATCACTTTTTTTATTCTTTCAAATATGATAGAAGTTTTACAAAATATATAAGAGACAGTATTTTAATTTTCACAAAAATATTTATATTACAACAATAATTTCACCATGACGTGGCTTCTTCAGGTATCTACATTCTACTGGCTGATGGTGTCCAGTGTAACTGAGTTTAAATACAGTGTTACGTACGTGACAAAATAATGGAACAAAAAGTCATAAAAACTCAAGGTGTTTATTGGAGGTTTCCGTTGAAAAATGCCATAAGGGAAAGATATTTAGTAATGAAGACTTGTCGACATCTGTTTGTTCATTCGAAAAGGTTTCACGGGCGTTGTGACTGTTGATTTCAAGAAATTCTAAAAGTGTTAATCTAGAACTTTTGCTTTCAACGTGGATAATTTCATAATTATTGTTGAAATTATGCCTGAATTCCTTGAGATGAAAAGCATATGTCGAATGTACAAAATTCGATATGTAACTCCCTTGGTGTTCTTTGATTATTTTCTTGAATGATCTACCTGTCTGGCCAATGTATACTAAAGGGCAATCATTGCAAGTCAACTTGTAGACTTCAGATTTATTTTCTTTGTTTGTTCGATCCTTATTGATCTTTATGTAAGTACTATGGTTATTAGTGGTTTTAAAAACTGCATTGTAATTGAAACTATTTTTTAAATATTTAGCAATATTTTCAGATAATCCATTAACATAAGATAACGACAAGTATTTCTGTGTATTATCCTCTTTGATGATTGGGTACACGAGATTTAATGCCATGTTCTTTTGTTTATTTGACACTATTTCGTCCATAAGAAAGGGTTTGTAACTGTTGTTCCACGCTATTTGTTTAATAATATTTAATTCTTTCAAAAAATTATCTGGATTCAGAAGACATTCAATAGTATATGAATAAAACTTTTATATGCTGACATTTTTTGGTTGGTGGGGTGATTTGAAGTTTTATGTATTGTAATATCTGTATGTGTGGGTTTGTGAAAAGTATTAAAATCATGTAAATTATCTAGTCTTGTTATTGTGAGGTCAAGTGAATTAATACTGTAATTCTTTTCTTCTTCGATAGTGAATTTGATTTTTGGGTGGAGTGTATTAACAAACTTCCTGAAGATATGTCGTTGTCGGTCGGAGCCTTTGAAACAAGAAAAAATGTCATCTACTATGTTATATACCAATAAAGAAAATGAGTTTCCACCAAGTGAAGACCGAATCAATCAAACATTAATAGAAGTATTACTGATTATTTTACTCGTGTTTTTTACAGTGTCCTAACGAATATATTAACAAAATGGCGCTTAGCGTCTCTTCATAGATGTCCCCTCATAAATATTTCATTTCTAGTTACACTATCCTCTTAATCCATAATTATGCACTTATCTATAAAATCTCGAATTTATTTTTCAATTAAGAAAAAGAAATCCACAAAAACTTACGTAAAGCGATCTAGAACCACTGTCACGGAACGGTGCTCAATTATTATGAGTTATTGTATAAAATTAATAATTTCGTATCAAGAATCATGTTCTAATTCATGATTTCTCTCGATGTGAGCACGATATACTGTCATTTGATGGATATTAGGAGGAACGATCATCTAACTGTTCCTTGTTCTAGTATATATCGAAGAAAAATTGGAAACTCTGCTGAAATTAAAGCATTAAGGCGATCAATAAAAAACTGAACAAAAGATGCAAAAGTACTGATGTGAAGTCAGGACCTTTTGCGTGCTAGCTCATATCATCCACGATCCTGATAAAACAATCAATTTTTTTCAGCGTTCCTTTCATTATTTCACAAGTGGAAGCAAAATTCTAACTCAATCTTGAGACTATGACGCTCACAAAATTTTTAAATTTGTTTTGAATCTTCTAAACGTACTATCCACATGAAATTTTGCAGAAATATTTGCGTTATTAATGTCCTTCTAAATAAGAACATTCTAATAAAATAGAAAAAGACTTTTTACTTAATAGAAGAAATATAACGGAATTTGAATATCAAAACAGATTTAATCTGTTAGTCTTCTACAATTTTAATTTAAAAAAAAAATGTATTCAAAAAACTTTTAGAATTGAATTAATGTCTACAATAAGCACCACTTATATTTAATAGACGTATATAATCAAAACTCAATATATATAAAGGAGACAAAATTTTGTTTCTGATCTTACCTTTAAGAACACCAATTGTCTTTCGAAAACATGAACACAA
The DNA here is from genome assembly GCA_034642435.1 of Megalocaria dilatata. Classification (NCBI taxonomy): domain Eukaryota; kingdom Metazoa; phylum Arthropoda; class Insecta; order Coleoptera; family Coccinellidae; genus Megalocaria; species Megalocaria dilatata. Next base: position 41,973,873 of record CM067862.1, on the reverse strand, counting down.
CTTAAGGACTTCTCAAAAAATACAATTTATTTGAAATATTTGATATATTTGAATATTCAAATAAGTTGATACAAAAATCTCTCAAAACATGCACACCATATCTTCAAAAAACAATTATAGTTCTGGTAATCTCTTCATCGGCCCTAAATAATATTCCAAATATCAAAATCAAATAACTATCACTATAAAATAGAAAGGCTTTTTACTTGATAGAAGAAATATAACAAAATTTGAATATCAAAACAAATTGAAATATGTTTATCTTCTACAATTTTAATTTCCAAAAGAATTTTTTTTATTCAAAAACTTTTAGAATTAAATTAATGTCTAAAACAAGCACCGCTTACATTTAATAAAATAAATAGAATAAAAAAAATTCTTTTGGAAATTAAAATTGTAGAAGATAAACATATTTCAATTTGTTTTGATATTCAAATTTTGTTATATTTCTTCTATCAAGTAAAAAGCCTTTCTATTTTATTTTATATATAATATATAATTATATTTTGGCTTCAATAAATCTCATTATAGGGTGTCAATGAATTTAGGTAAACCTTAAAATAACTCACTTTGTTCTTTGATTTTGTTAGAACATAGATCAATCTTGAATATATAGTTGATCTGTAGTTCGAAGCTTAAGTCTTTTAACACGTGAGTGATGTAGGTTATGTTTTTGATTTTGATATTTGGATTATTGAAAACCGGCTGATGAAGGGATTATCTAGAATTATATTTGTTTTTTGAAAATATAGTGCACATTTTTTAGAGATTTTTGAAATTATTTGTTCGAATATTTAAATGTATTAAATATTTCAAATAAATTATATTCTTTGGGAAGTCCTTCAAGTGTGTTCATGTTTTTATAAGGCAAGAAGTATTTCTTAAGATAAAACCAGAAACAAAATTTTGTCTCGTTTGAATATTTATTTATTAATTTTAATTACTTTCGTATATCTGTTGGGTTATTTATTTCATTTGACATTGTATATTGAGTTTTGATTATATCTATTAAATGTAAGCGGTGCTTGTTTTAGACATTAATTTAATTCTAAAAGTTTTTGAATAAAAAAAATTCTTTTGGAAATTAAAATTGTAGAAGATAAACATATTTCAATTTGTTTTGATATTCAAATTTTAACTATCACTATATCTCACCTCCTCGTGTTCAACAGGATAAATTGCTTTAAACAGACTAACTTTACAATTCAAGGTAGTCTATGTTCTTAACAAAATCACAGAAAAGTGTGAGGTGTTAAAGGTTATCTTTGAACCATTGACATTCCATAATGAGATTTATTGAAGCCTAAATATAATTATATATTATATATAAAATAAAATGGAAAAAGGCTTTTTACTTGATAAAAGAAATATAACGAAATTTGAATATCAAAACAGATTTAATCTGTTAGTCTTCTACAATTTTAATTTAAAAAAAAAATTTATTCAAAAAACTTAGTATTAAATTAATGTCTACAATAAGCACCGCTTATATTTAATAGACGTAAATAATCAAAATTCAATATATAATATCGAATGGAATAAATAAACCAACAGATAGAAAGGTCATTAAAATTAATAAATAAATATTTAAAGAAGATGAAAAAGAACATTCTATTTCTAAGGTGACTTCTGAAAAAATTTGAGGCATTCAATTCTCCACATTATCGTGAAATAAAATACAGGATATTACATTTGAAAAAATCGAGAAATAACAATTTAAAGTTATTCATATTTGACCATTAATAACGGACACCTGTATGACAGATTAATTGTTTAGGAATGATGACTAGGCATATCCTTCAGTTGAAAAAACTTCTTATCAAATTCGTGTTACCATTGCTTCTGGAAATTGGTAGAGGATTTTCAGCGAACTTATGTTCCCTCAACTTCTTGCAGTTTCCTCTGCATAAGACCTATTCCGTTGGAAAAATATCTCTAATATTTTGCATCATGATTGAGTTAGTCAAGGCTATTGAAAATATACGAGGTGATCCATTTGAAAAATCAACCATTTGTTGAATTTTTTTTTTGATGAACATCCTGTATATTAGAAAATATTTTATTGGCACGCAGAAATGGAAAGACAATGAGCTTGCTTTTAAAAAAAAATTTTAAGATGTCTAGTAACGCCAGCTACGAAAGCGCAACGCACATTTCAGAAGAAGTTCATTGAAAAATAATGAACAAAAATGGTGACCATGCTAATGGATTATGATAAGACATATATATATATATATATATATATATATATATATATATATATATCCAATTAAAATACCTTTCCTTTCGAAGCCACCTTATGATACATTTCCGATATAATTTAGGAAATGCCAATCATACTTGTACAGTTTATATCATTAAAAATTCGTTTTGAAGAAAGCAGTTAAAAGAATATCGTTTCTTTGCATAATTCTATTTGTAGTATTTTTAGAAATTGCTTTGTGTACAACAATCAATTATTATAAAAACAACTGTGGATATTCATAGCTAAATTTAGTGCCAAACGTTGAAAGTTTGACCATACATCGTGAAAATGTATTTTTAAATTTTTCAATCCATTGAAAATATATAAATAGTAGAATGGCTATATTTCATTTCAGTTATATAAGATTCGTGAATTTCCTTTTCTATCGGAGCAATTGACAATAGCCTACAATAAAACGAATGAAAATAAGATTATATCCAGAAGAAGCATATCTATAAAAAATGTATAATTAGCAGATAAACCAAAGATTGTTTCATACCTCACTGAGTAATAAATTCTTTAATATCTCTGCAGTTCAAAGATTAATTACCTACTTCGAATAATAGATAACGTTTAGGATTTATAAAATAAAAATAAATCATAATGTGAAAAACTTATTTTCGCCTATCAGAATTTTTGAACAGTTAATATCTCTATAATTTAAGTTAGATACACTGGAGTAGAATTTATTATCGAATTGAATTCTTTCTGTTCGGCGAGCAGACCATTTCCAAATTCTTTAAATTTCGGGAAAATAAAATGTGCAGATTAGAAATTGAAGAAAAGGTCCCTGAATATGCATCTTTCTGTTTTCGAATAGAAAGATAGGTATAAAAATTTGATGGTATTAGCTTACAATTTTATGATGTTCATTTCAAGACGTTAATGAATAATAAGTCAATATTATTTAATGAGGTTATTCTGATTTTCAAAAATTTTATTAATATTATTATAATACAACGATACTTTCGCTAACACAGTAGCATCTTCAGGTAGGAGGTATATCTTAAATTGTTGAAGCACTTAATTTGTAAAAAATAAAATAGAAAGGCTTTTTACTTGATAGAAGAAATATAACAAAATTTGAATATTAATACGAATTGAAATATGTTCATCTTCTACAATTTTAATTTGAAAAAATTTTTCATTCAAAAAACTTTTAGAATTAAATTAATGTCTAAAACAAGCACCGCTTACATTTAATAGACGTTTACAATCAAAACTCAATATACAATGTCAAATGGAATAAATAAACCAACAGATATACGAAAATTATTAAAATTAATAAATAAATATTTGAAGGAGACAAAATTTTTGTTTCTGGTCTTACCTTTAAGAAGACCAATTGCCTTTTAAAAACATGAACACACTTAAAGGACTTCTAAAAGAATATAATTTATTTGATATATTTAATATATTTAAATATTCGAATAAGTTAATTCAGAAATCTCTAAAAAATGCACTATATCTTCAAAAAACAAATATAATTCTAAGCAATTCCGCCTTCAGTCCTCAATAATATTCCAAATATCAAAATCAAAAAACTAACCTATATCACAAACAACTCAGCACGTGTACAAGGAATAATGCTTGGAAACACAGATAAACTTTATAAATCAAGATTGATCTATGTTCTAACAAAATCAAAGAACAGTGTGAGTTATTTTAAAGGCTTATTTAAATTCATTGACATTCCATAATTCTTTGATTTTGTTAGAACATAGATCAATCTTGAATTATAAAGTTGATCTGTGTTTCCAAGCATTAGTTCTTTACACGTGGTGAGGTTTTGATATAGGTTAGTTTTTTTATTCTGATATTTGGAATATTATTGAGGACTGAAGACGGAATTGCTTAGAATTATATTTGTTTCTTGAAGATATAGTGCATTTTTTAGAGATTTCTGAATTAACTTATTCGTATATTTGAATATATTAAATATTTCAAATAAATTATAATCTTTGAGAAGTCCCTTAAGTGTGTTCATGTTTTTAAAAGGCAATTGGTGTTCTTAAAGGTAAGTCCAGAAACAAAAATTTTGTCTTCTTCAAATATTTATTTATCAATTTTAATAATTCTCGTATATCTGTTGGTTTATTTATTCCATTTGACATTCTATATTGAGTTTTGATTATATACGTCTATTAAATGTAAGCGGTGCTTGTTTTAGACATTAAATTAATTCTAAAAGTTTTTTGAATAAAAATCTTTTTGAAATTAAAATTGTAGAAGATGAACATATTTTAATTTGTTTTAATATTCAAAAAATTCATTTAATTTGTTTTCAAAATCGGCTTCTATTTGTATTTAAGGTGGTAAAAAAATTTATTGAGCAGGGGTCTCTGAAAATTCCAGTTCATCTGAATATATTTAACAATGGATAGTTATTTAGGTTTAATTGTTCGTTGAGTACAATTTCGATTATGTTGTATTTATTTATCTCTAGTGACTCTTACAGATTTGAGGTACAACTTTTACTTTCTACATGCAAAATTTCAAAATTATGATTCAAAAGTATGTCCTGTTTCTGAAAAATGGTTGGAATATGTGGAATTACTTTTACTACTCTTCAGATGATCTCCAATTCTCTGTCGGAAAATTCTTTTTGTGTGTCTTATGTAAACTTTTTGTCAATCATCGCAGGTTCAATTTTTGTGCAGTATATATTGAAAATTATATACTGAAATATTAATATATAGGACATTTAGAAAGTATCCGAAGTTTATTACTTTCCATAATTTTAATTACTTTTTTTATGTAACATTCTAAGACAAAATTAATGTATAAATTTGGTTGTGCAGATAGTCGGCTATGGCCAAAATTACATGGCAACACTATTTATAGAATATTGTTGATTGTCAACAGGTATACAATTTATGAAATAATATAGCAAGTAGAAAAAAGAAAACAGGTAGAATATTTGTATAGAAAAGGTTTTCGAAACGTTAAAACATTACTGAAATTGAGTGAACTGGGACATGAGACAATAAAGAGGATAAAAAATGGCATGTATAAGAGGCATATGTACATTCTGTCAAGAAAGTACCGGGAATTATCGATTTAAATCTGGCGGGGAGATGAGGCAGGTAAAAATTTTTTTTCCTAGGTTGGTACCACTGTCCTTAATTACTATGCCAAGCTTGAGCGGGATCTGTCAACTACTGTATTTGCAACAGCTGATTAAGTCAGTCGATGTCAGAGTGCGTGCCGATTTTTACTGTGGGTGATTACGTTGAGCAAAGAATTTGTTTAAAGTTTTGTGTTGCAAATGAATTTTCGTGTGCCGATGCATTGAAAATATTACTAAAGGCCTTTGGTGATAATTCTCTATCGAAAACTTGTGCATATCAGTGGTACAGAGCCTTCAAGAACGGTCGTGAAGTGGTCGCCCATCGACGGCTTCGATCGAAGATAACCTCGATAAAATTAAGGAAAGGGTGCTGGAAAACCGTCGTACCAGCTTGAGAGAGATAGCACATGATCTTAAGATATCCCACGAGTCCGCACGTACGATTTTGATTGATATTTTGGGCATGAGAAAGGTGGTCGCACGACTCGTACCGAAAGACCTGAATTTTCTTCAAAAACGTCATCGCGAACAGATTGCTTCAGACATGCTGGATCGCTGTAATTCCGATTCTACATTCATGGAACGCATTATAACTGATGATGAGACCTGGGTCTACGAGTACGATATGCAAACAAGCCAGCAATCATCGGAATGGGTGGCAAAAAATGAGCCGAAACCGAAAAAACCACGCCAAAGCCGCTCTAAAATGAAGGTGATGCTCATTGTTTTCTTCGATATCCGTGGCGTGGTGCACTACGAATTCGTTCCAGAGGGTCAGACGGTAAACAAGGAGTATTACCTAGGCGTTATTAAACGTTTGCGTGAGCGTATCCGTAAGAAGCGGCTAAATTTGTGGGCGAACAACTCATGGACTTTGCATGACGATAACGCGCCTTCTCATCGAGCTACGATTGTGACTGACTTTCTCACCAAAAACTCAACAAACGTGCTTCAGCAACCACCGTATTCGCCGGATTTGGCTCCCTGCGACTTTTTCCTCTTCCCCAAACTAAAATTGCCCCTTCGTGGCACCCGTTTTGAGTCGATTGAAGCCATAAAACAAAATTCGGCGCGAGAGCTAAAGTCCATTCCGGAAAGCGCCTATAAAAAATGTTTCGATAATTGGAAGTGCCGTTGGCATAGATGTATTGGAGTAAATGGAGCCTATTTTGAAGGCGACCCAATAAATTTTGACGATTAAATGTAAAAATGTTGTTTTAATTGAAAATTCCCGGTACTTTCTTGACAGAGTAGTATGTCATGCCCGTATGTCACTGAAAAGACAAGGCTACATATCAAGGAAACCAAAAAATATCTCTATAATGACACCTTTACAAAAGAAACGAAGGATAGAATTTTGTCAACGTTTTGAAGGAGATAATTTTAATGATGTCTTCATATTTGATGAAAGTCGTTCCCAACTTGGTGGAAATCTCTTAAAAATCCTATCAAAACAACCTGTTACCGTTCAAATTTCCAAATTTACCAACAAAATAATGGTTCGAGAAGCAATATCTCACCGCCCCTCTGTATAGTTGATGCTACCATCAATAGTGAAATATACTGTGGCATTCTAAATGATTTTCTCCTTAAAACGGCGCATGCTTTATATCCAAAGGGGTGGCGTTTTCAGCAGCATAATGCAAGATGGAATACTTCGGCATATACTCAAGACGAATTATAATATCACAATATAATAATGGTTTTGGGGAAAGTTATTTTTTCGGTAGATGGTTGTAGTACCTCATAAAGAATCGATCAAACAATTTCAGATATATGCTCGTTTTCAAGGTAATATTTCACACTAAAAACTTCTCTTGCTCTCTTTAGTTTGCTTCATTCAGTTGTGAGCTACAAAGTGTTAAAAATGGAAGTCAACAAAGAGAAAATTCAGTACATTTCACTGTTTTTCTTTGATAAAGGCAAAAATGTGAGCCAGGCGACTGAAATTGTGAATGGTGTTCATGGTCTCGATACTGGAACAGTTAATTACGTGCAGTTTTAGTTTCGTCGATTCCGTTCAGATGTTTTTGATGTTGAAGATGCATATTAGTAGTCATAGCATTGTCCAGGAAGATCTGCGGCAAAACAGTTTTACGGCATTTCTTAAATCGATGGTGACTAGGGATAAGATATGAGTCACGTACGGAAATATTGTGCAAAAACGATCATGGTCAAAGAACGGTGAAGCAACGGTGGCCAAACAAGGACCAACGGCAAGGTAGATTGTACTGTACATTTAGTGTGACTGAAAAGGAATAATTTATTATTAGTTGCTTCCATATGATCCAACACTAAATTCGTATCTCCACTGTCAACGAATGGGTCGTTTAAGCTAGAGATTGACCAGAAACGGTCAGAATCGACCAATAGCTCCATCAGGACAAGGTCACAGACGACTGTAACGCCTCGTCAGAAACTCCGGGGGCTTAGTTGAGAAGTTTTAGTGCATCAACCATATAATCTGGTAGCTTCTTCAGAAAATAATTCTCAGATTTTAAATTTTCAAGGGAAATATACTATTGGATGAGTTCACAAAGCTTCTGCCTTCACATCAATGTTATGAAAAACCTTTGTAAAGAATTGCTTGGTATGTAGAGATACTGAGCTATCCCGTACATAACGGAGTACTCTAAAAGATCTAGGGTGTTACGGAGTACTCTAATATCTGGTGTTTTACGGAGTACCCTAAGATCTGGGGTTTTACGGAGTAATCTAAATAGCGCTAACCTTTTTATCGTGATCGTCTAATGGCGGGCGAATAGGACTTTACGTTGTGTAGGCAACCCAAATTACACCTAAACGAGAGCAAGGAAACAGTGACGGGAGGTTCAAATATTCGAAACACAATAATACCAGAGTAATATATTTTTATTAATAATGTTCAAAAGCAACAACCCTCAATAAATGGAAACACATTCATCAGCCTGTGGTTAAATCAACTCTACTCAGTGGTTCGCAAAGCGCCCCAGTGAAACCAATAGCGCCCTGGGTCTAAATGACTTATTACTACATATTGTTAGGTCGGTATTCGCTCAAATCAGATATCATTCTTATGCAGCGGAAAGGGTAAAGTTATGCAGGAAATGAGGATACAGCCAGCCTGCACCTTCAACTGCACTTCCGGTAATCAGTGCTGAACCTCAATTACAAGGGGTAAGTTTAACGGACAGTAAGGTAAGGGTAACTATGATATGCCCAGGAGATCTCCTTGAAGAGGGGATCTAACATAAGTCAAGTCGACCGGAAAAGTTACTATCAAAATGGACTATATCTAGCCACCTCGGGGTGACAAAGGCCCAGGAAGGCTTAACTCTTACTGAGGAACGGACACTACCAGAAGGGGCACGCAAACTAATCCCTGGAGATATCACAGTACCCGGAACAAATATCTAGCAATCACTCACACATTCTCACAATAACGTTGGATATCTGGAGCTATTTACTGTCTCTATACGATATGTCGTCCCCTACCAGGACTACTCTGCGGTTTACCCTAAAGAACGCGACTGGTTCACAAGGAATACAATCTTTCAAGGTAAGCGGGCACATGCATATGACAAATATGTAACATGAACTGACTAGGACATTATAAAATAGATACAGTACCCCAACACCTAGGCGTGTTAATGGACGTTACAATAAGAACAAACAAAGAAATGGGTATCCAGGGGATCACACAAGAGTACATACAGATTAGTTACATATCAAGCACCACAATTAGTAAGAACAGATAATATAAAATCCCTATTAGCAAGTATTACGCAGATAGAGAACCACTATTTACAAATACAGCAAAAAGCAATCAGGCACCGAGAGAAAGTATACAATACCAACAGATAACTTGTGAGGGTCGCTTTAGTTATGTACAAAGGCAATGCAATTTAGTTAAAACATTCCGGTAGGATTAAATAACAGTGAGGCAAAAATCCAAGAATGAAAAGCGAAGTACAATGAACGAGCGTGCAGTCATTAATTTCACATTAACACAAAGGGGGTATTCAAAAATGTAAAGCATGCAATTAATCAGAAGCATATCAAAGAAGTATACTTACTAAGAGTTACCAAAGGACACTGTTATAATTACTATTATCTCGAATATGTTACTAAGTTGATCAGGAGGTTTATTTCCAAGAACCTCCCTCTCGAATGAATTGAAATACAATGGGGACGCTATAAGGACATTGTTCTCCTTTGTTATTCTCACTAATCACGTACGTGTCAAGTTACAGCGCCACAGAGTATTTTGACACAGAAAATAACGCGGGTAAATACAATGACATAATGGTGGAATTTACATCATCTATCAGGGACTCTGTGACTCTTATGATCCTTAGAGGATCCGGATCTCTTCAATACCTTTTTGAATTCTTCGACAGTAATTGATTAAATGTTAACCAATTAGTATGCAAATTCTTGGTTAAGCATACTTCAAATGGAGGTGAAAGAGGGATGTATATTAGACTTTAATGCTTTATTCACAGCCTCAAATACATATAATACAAGTTCAGAGAGTTGAATTATTTTACCCAGATTGAGGAAGTTGTTTCGTGACCAGGTGTGGAATGTAATCCAGCTCGTAGGGACCATGTAGAGATCTGTCAGCAGAAGAACATATAATACAAGTGTACAATTTTGAGTTGTTGACCCAGATTGAGGTGGATACACTATATTGATCCTGGAACAGTTCTTCCTTGAGTTTTTTCCATTGTTGTTCACGACACAGACTTCAATTTTATTGGTTTCGCTTTTGAGTTCACTTTTCACAACTTAATATCTGATAACAAATGAATAATGTAGATAATACATTCACTTCCAGGCCTTTAATGCGTTCTGGGTAACTGAGAGAGAGAGACAGAGTTCCTTGGAAGTTTTAAGTGAAAAATCCGAATTTAAAATAAATCAAGCGTAAAGATAAATGTATTTCATGGGTTACGAGAGCTTACTTCAAGAGAATATGCGTGGAATCAGAACTTGTCTTCAACTGAATTTTCTTAACTGACTGTTTATACAGGGTTAGTATCGCGTGATCTGTCTGGCGCAAGGGATGTGTTCAACTGGTGCCTTTTTGCTAACTGGCGAATGAGAGAGTGGGTCTGGGTCCGAAAAGGTAGCCCAGGTAATTCCGATACGACAATCGTCTTGAACCGGCTAAAACGGTTCTAATGTGTTTCTAGGAATACTCTAAGGGACAAATGTCTTCGTTTCCTAACTGATGTTTAGGCCCGTTTAGATTTCTAGGAATTGAGTGATTCATATTTGAAAGGCCTATATTGTTGAACTCGGGGAACGTAATTGTTACGTACCTGCAAAGTGATTTAAAAATTCTTCGTTCAAAGTAAATTCGAACAACCTGTTTGAATTGACGGCTCTTGAGTTCCTGACAGAAATATAGTGTGTGCTATATTTATAAAATTTCACGTAACTCCTTTGACCTACTTCTTGTTGAACGAAATAAGAAATGCAAAAATATCATTTGCCGGAGAATCCACCTTTATCATCTTAGGTACGTAAGTCCCCCAAGGTCATCAAGACCTGCAAATAGATCAATTATTCATAAGGGAGAGCCACAAGGCGAACTTGTTGGTATAGTAGAGGGGTGGAATAAAATAACAGAAATTGAAATCCGATAAATATGATACTGATACTCCCATTGGTCCACGATAAAACGGCTTTTAATTCCAGAGAATTACAGTTTGAATATTTCATTTCTCGGGGGCTTGGGGATGTCGTAATTAAACTTGGGACATCAGTGTATTACAGCGGACGTTGCAGAGTGTACAGTGGATTGTGGTATCTGGTTTTGTCATGTGATTCTCGAAAAAAGAATAGGGAAAAACTTTTTTCAAGGTACTAATGGATTATTGACATTCTAGTCGGTATAAAAGCGAAATTTAAATTGTTAAGAATTTTCAACGATTATTACAGAAGAGAGACGCTAATATTCACACGAAAATCTATAATTTACTATTTCAACATGAAACAGACTACATCAAATGAAATGTAACTATAGTCAGTCTAGAAATTATCCGGAATTTATCATTTTTCATAATTTAAATATACTCCTTTTTTGTAACATTCTAAGACAAAAGAAAGGTATAAAATAGGTTGTGCAGATAGTCGGCTAAGGTTGAAGTTGCATGACAACACCATTCGTCAAATATTGTTGATTGTCAACAGGTATACAATTTATGAAATAATGTCGCAACTAGAAAAAGAAAACAGGAAGAATATTGGTTTAGAAAAGGTTTTCGAAACACTGAAAATTAGTGCTGCAATTGACTGAACTAAGAAAAATGTTGCATATGAGGCAAAAGAAAAGGATAAGAAATAGCATGGATATGAAGCATAGACCAGGTTCAGGAAGACCGCGTAAGATTGAAGAAAACAATTTGAACGCTATATTGGCCTTAGGACGAAACAATCCGCACCTGGGGTTTCGCGAATTAACTAACAGATTTGTAAATCAACGAAATATAAAAGTATGTCAAGAAACCGTCCGTATGTCACCGAAAAGAAAAGGAAACCAACAAAAATTCCTATACTGACATCTTAACAATAGGAACGAAGGATAGAATTTTGTCTACGTTTTCAAGAAGATAATTTTAATAATGTCTTTATATCTGATGAAAGTTGATTCCAACTTGGTGTAAATCACTTGAAAATCCTATCAAACAACCTGTTAAATTTCCAAATTTGCCACCAAAATAATGATTTGGGGAGCAATATCTCAGCGTGGTGCTACGCCTGTCTATAAAGTCAATGGTACCATTAATAGTGAAAAGTATTGTGGCATTCTAAATGATTTTCTCCTTGAAAAGGCGAAAAAGGCCTATACTCAAGCAAGAACACCAAGAGACATCCATTTCATGGCCAGCAACTTCACCAGATCTTAATCCCATTGAAGACATATGGCAAAGATTGAAGCTGAGCAAGCAGCGCCATGAAATAGAAATAATTTTATTCGGTCAGTATTACAGCCCTGAACTACTATCACAGTTTCTGGTTTACCTCGACGTTTAGTCAAGTGTTTACAGTTAAATGGAGGTTGTATAAGAAAATAAGATAAATATTTTGTCATCATTTGCTAAATCAAGAATTAAAAATATATACTAAATAATTATAAAATAAAATAGAAAGGCTTTTTACTTGATAGAAGAAATATAACAAAATTTGAATATTAAAACAAATTGAAATATGTTTATCTTCTACAATTTTAATTTAAAAATTTTTTTTTTATTCAAAAAACTTTTAGAATTAAATTAATGTCTAAAACAAGCACCGCTTACATTTAATAGACGTATATAATCAAAACTCAATATATAATGTCAAATGGAATAAATAAACCAACAGATATACGAAAGTCATTAAAATTAATAAATAAATATTTAAAGGAGACAAAATTTTGTTTCTGGTCTTTCCTTTAAGAACACCAATTGCCTTTTAAAAACCTGAACACACTTGAAGGACTTCTCAAAAAATATAATTTATTTGAAATATTTCATATATTTAAATATTCGAATAAGTTAATTCAGAAATCTCTAAAGACATGCACTATATCTTCAAAAAACAAATATAATTCTAAGCAATTCCGTCTTCAGTCCTCAATAATATTCCAAATATCAATTAAATATATTAAATATTTCAACATAAATTATATTTTTTGAGAAGTCCTTAAGTTGTGTTTTTAAAAGGCAATTGGTGTTCTTAAAGGTAAGATCAGAAATAAAATTTTGTCTCCTTTAAATATTTATTCATTAATTTTAATGACTTTCGTATATCTGTTGTTTTATTTATTCCATTTGACATTATATATTGAGTTTTGATTATATACGTCTATTAAATGTAAGCGGTGCTTGTTTTAGACATTAATTTAATTCTAAAAGTTTTTTGAATAAAAAAAAATTTTCTGAAATTAAAATTGTAGAAGATAAACATATTTCAATTTGTTTCAATATTAAAATTTTTTTAAATAATTATAATTGAGCTTTGTTTTTTCCGGATACTTTATGGACGTACTATAATAAATCAAGTTCTTAGAAATTATATTATTGGGTTGTTCGGAATATAATTTCATTATTTTTAGGGAAAATGAAAAATGATTTTTGTACAATCAATAAATATTTAAGTAACTTATATATTGGTCCAACACCTTTTGCCATCTTTCTGGTAGTAGCATGATTCTACGTTCATAAATTTTTTTGTTTCTGCTGGCAAAAAACTGATCGCGGTTAACTTTGACTTCTTCATTTGAAAAGTAAAGGATGTACCGTCCAAAATATTTTGCAGTGACCGGAGATAATTAGATGGGTACCATCTGTTTAACAACCTTCTTTGTCGATTGCCGACATTCCGATATCTGTTAGAAGGCCCCTCTTTTTTAACCCGGTTTTTTATCACGTTCCTATTGTAAACCTCTGTACCACTATTATGTGTTACCTAGAATCTATTGAAATATTCAAATTATTTATCACTTTTGTGTAAATACCACTGTACAACTGTTAGGTCTTCAGTTGTCTGATGATGGGATAGTTCATTTCCCGAAACTCGAGTCACAAGAAAATGTGTAATATATATTTTTATCGTTAGTAAAACATAGTAATTTCTACTATTTCTTTTAATTATGATCAACTACCAAATAGTAACGGCTGAAACAATTCAGTATCTAATTTTTCATCGATAAAACCATTGAAGAAATATGACTGATTTTGTTCACTTCAGAATCGTCATATTCATCTCCTTATCACGCCCGCAATAATAATCTTTTTGGCACACAAAACTTCTTAATTTACAGCAAATTCAATGCCGTTTGCTGATATGTGGTCAAATTTGATGAAGCTACAAGTTTCGGGTGTTTTTTTAGAGCGATAGAACTTTCGATAGGAATAACTGTGATTTGACAGAAGGTAGAAGCTATGTTGTTTTGTCATTTCTGTTCAGTAAGCATTGACAAAATTGCATGAAAAGACTCACGCCGCAACCACGTTTACACATTGTTGAAATTAATTTTTAAAAAAAGTCAGTGTTCTATTCGCCAAACTTATAGAGCACTTCGTGAAATTTATGGTTTACATAATCGTCCATCAGAGCAGCTTATTCTCGAACTATCGATAGATTTCGGACAACATTTACTCTACTCGATTCAACAACAACAACCAGACAAAGAACTGTACTTACAGAAGAAAATATCTCTGCTGTAAGTCATAGTGTTAATGATGATCCAGATTTGTCTATTCGCCGACGTTCACAACAAGTTGGACTCTATGCATCCACCACATGGAAAATTTTGCGTAAGATCTTGGTCTACACCCATACAAGATTCAACTGGTTCAATAACTAAAGCCACTTGACCATAATAAGCGTCGTTTGTTTGCTGATTGGGCCCTAGAACAGCTTGAATTTGATCCACTTTTTATCGTAAAATTGTGTTTAGTGTTGAAGCTCATTTCTGGTTGAACGGCTATGTAAACAAGCAAAATTGCCGTATATGGAGTAAAACCAATCCTCAAGAAGTTCTTCAGTTATCATTGCTTCCTGAAAGATGCACCGTATGGTGTGCTTTACACGCTGGAGGCATCATCGGTCCATATTTCTTCAAAAACGATGCTAGAGCTAATGTTACAGTGAATGGTGCTCCTTACAGATCGATGATCAATGATTATTTGATTCAAAATTTGAATGGTATCGACCCAGAAGTGTTTTGGTTCCAACAAGATGGTGCTACACCTCATGCTGCTACCTTAACAATTGATTTATTGAAAGAAAGATTTGGTGATAACATTATTTCGAGAAATGGTCCAATTAATTGGCCTCCAAGATCATGCGACGTGACTCCGCTGGGTTATTTTCTTTGGGGTTATGTCAAGTCATTGATTTATGCTAATAAACCAGAAACAATAGACGCTTTGGAAGCCAACATAACTCATATTATTGATGAAATAAGGCCTGAATTACACGAAAAAGTGATCCATAATTGGTCTGCTCGAATGCTCGTGGTGGACATATGCCGGAAATTATTTCTGAAACATAAATTTCATAAAATCATCTTTCAAATAAAAAAAAATTGTCTTCAATCTTAATTTAAATGTGTTTAATTTCAATTTGAAGTTCATCATTCTAAAAAAACACCCGATATAATTTCGTGAAATCAAGAAATGTTATATTGAAGAATAACCATCAACATTTCGACCATGCGTTATATGACATTTTTTGTTGTAGTAATTTGTCTCGAATTTCACAGATGTTGAACATGAATTTCAAGCCCCAGGGGCTTGTGGCTGATCTGCTGCCGAACATAAGAATAATGCAGGGTTTCGGTCACTTCATATTGAACTATTATGCGGATGATTCTGGTGCCCTGCACAGTCTACGACTTGGATATTGTTGTGCGAATTTGTTCTTGGTACTTCTGCAATTTGGGTGAGTTAATGTTTCAGTTTGTTTGAAATTAATATTTCTTTTAGATTATACAGGGTTAGGTTAGGTTGATATTGATATTGGCATCCGACAGGGTGATTCCCTGAGTCCTCTTCTCTTCAAAATCATCATGGACGAAATAATTAAACACATAATCAAACTAAGAGGATACAAGTTTGGGAACAAGGAAATTAGAATACTTTGCTACGCCGATGATGCAGTATTGATCGCGGAGAACGAAGACGATCTTCAAAGACTACTGCATCAGTTCAACATAATAGCAAAAAAGTTCGGAATGATTATATCGACATCAAAAACTAAATGCATGACCACATCAAAGATGCCACTTAGATGTAAGCTGGAAATTGATAACCAGGTTGTACAACAGGAGATGAGGTTCAAATATCTTGGCGTCGAGATATCTGGATTTGGTGATGTCGAGGCGGAAGTGAGAGGACAAGCTATGAAGGCAACAAGAACAGCCACATGTATCAACAACATCGTGTGGAATAATAAGCACATTGGAATTAAAGTTAAGTCTAGAATCTACAGATCGACGATTAGACCAATTCTCACGTACACTGCAGAGACCAGACCGAAGACCTCGAGAACGAGTCAAATATTGGAGGCTGCTGAAATGAAAGTGGTGCGCAAAATGGCAGGAAAAAAACTCACTGATCGGGTAAGGAGTGAGAACATGAGAGAAACGTGTGGAATCGATGATATCAATGATTGGGTACTGAAAAGGAAACAGCAATGGAATTAGCATATCGACCGCATGGATGAAAACAGAATTGTAAAGATGGCAAGAGACAAGTCACCAGTTGGTCGTAGGAGTGTAGGAAAACCACGCAAACGGTGGAGTGATAATTTACATACTTGAACGAACACAGGCAAAGAAGCGAAAAAAAACAAGCAATATTGCTCAATAATTAGAAAGAAGAAGAAGAAGAGGGTTAGGTCTCGGAATTTGTCTCCAACTAAATTGAAAATTAAAATAGGAATGAATATTTTCCCAATATTATTTCTGGTATTTATTAGCTATACAGTGGGTTTCATAAAACTTTAGACGTTAGATCAAGCCTGTTGGTCACCGAGTCCTTCAACAATTTGTCTAGTTCAAGCTGCTAACAGATTTAGTAACTGTGTCAAACTATAACATATCAACGTCTGTTGATTATCGATCAAGTACAAATAAGAATACATAGAATCGTAAAATGCTTTCCAAAATAATTTCATCGTGATCATCAAAAAAATATTTAAGTTAAGTTCGAAGACCTTGAATTATTAGAGGCAGGGGTGATATTTTAGCAAAATATGATGATCTTGATTTCAAAATACGTTTTCGTTTCAACAAAAATGTCGTGATGGAATTATTATATGAAATCGGACCTGAAATTGAACCACGCAGTAAATGGAATAAATCGATCGAAACGACATTACAATTATTAGTTTGTCTACGATTGTATGAATCGGAATGCAAATTGTTTGAAAGGTTTCAGTTGAAATTACCCGTTTGACACCACATTCCATTTTGTACACACATGCACAAGTAATACTAATAACGTAGTTCGCAGTAATATGATATGACAAGCATATGAACAATAACAATGCGTCTTTAAATCCTAACCTTACATTAACAGTGCTACCACAGAAATATATACATTGTTTTCTATTCGAAATAATTCACACAGTTTTTATTTTTCACAATTCATTCAGAATCTGACACGTGTTTCTGTCTTTCGACCATCTTCGGAGGAGTACGAAAAGGAACTCAACATAAAATTGAGAAAGGTTTTATTTATTACATTTCGGACATCTCTGTATTTTTATGGCACATCCAATTTAGAGATGTTACCGAATAGTATTTGGAAATTTGTTAAAATATCCTTTTTCTCAACGGCTTCTTTGATCGATAGAATCTCCAAATAGTCCCTCAATTTACCCTTGTCAACATTATATAGTAAAGTGACATCTTTCTCATTAAAAAAATTATTGGTCTATATAATGTTAATAAGGGTAAATTGATGGACTATTTGAAGATTCTTTCAATCAAAAAAGCAGTTGAGAAAAAGGGGGAATTTAACAAAATCCCAAATACACAGATGTCCGAAGTGTAATAAATAGAACCTTATTCAATTTTATGTTTAGTTCCTTTTTGTACTCCTTTGAAATTGGTTGAAAGGCCGAAACACGTATCAGGATTCTGAATAAATTGTGACATATAAAAACTGTGTGAATTATCTTAAATAAAACTATTATAATGTTTCACCTAGTGCCAACCGCATACTCCATTCATGTTATCTATATCGGGTATTTTTTAGAGTGATAGAAATTTCGATAGGTATAACTGTGATTTGACAGATGGTAGAAGCCATGTAGTTTCGACATTTCTGTTCAGTAGGCATTGACAAATTATCATGAAAATACTCACGCCGCAACAACGTTTACTTCTTCTTCTTCTTTACGAAAGCTTGCTAGCTTGTTTCACCCATTTTCCTCCTCTCGTTTTCGAGATGTTGAGGTCCAGCTGTCCTTCCACCTCTTTGGCGGTCTTCCTACGGGTCGTTTGGATGCTGGTCTTCCGTTTCTAGCGATTTTTGCTATTCTGTCGCCTGTCATACGTGAGACATGTTCATTCCAGAACCTTCTCCTCGCGCGGGTCCATCTAACTACGTCCTCCGTCTGGCATTCCCTTCTGATCTCGTCGCTCCTTCTCTGGTCTCTCAATGTGTTCCCCGTTATTGACCTCAAAACTCGCATCTCGTTTGTCCGTGCCATTCTTTTAGTTTCAGCTGTATCTGCTCTTGTTTCCGCCGCGTATGTCATCACGGGTTTGACGCACGCTGTGTAAATTCTCACTTTACTGGTTGTTGTCATGCAGTTGTTCTTCCAGATGATATTCCTCAGGACTCTCGCTATTCTGGCTGCCTTATTCATCTGATGACTTACACTATCTTTTAAGCTCCCATATGGCGATATTTTTACGCCTAGATAGTTAAAGAAGAATACTTGTTCGATGATGTTGTTATTTATCTCCAGCTTACATCGGCGGGGTTCCCTGGCAATAACCATGCTCTAAGTTTTGGGGATCGATATTACCATGTTGAGTTTCAGAGCCTCCCTGTGAAATGCCTGCATCAACCATTGCAGCCCGTCTTCGCTTTCCGCAAATAATGTTGCGTCATCTGCATAACACAAGATCTTCAACAGTTCGTTCCCCATTCTGTATCCGTGGTTCACTTTTCGTACGTTATGTATTATCCTGTCCATTATAAGATTAAATAACAGTGGGCTAAGACTATCTCCCTGTCTCACCCCTAGGTTGATCTTTACTTTATCGGTTGTGGTTGCTCTTGTCTTGACTGTGGTAGTGTTGCCTGTGTTTAGTTGTTTGGTCGTCTCTACAATGTTTGAGTGTATTCCTCTGTGCTTCAGTTCGTCCACAACATCCGTCAGTTGTATTCTGTCGAATGCCTTACTCAAGTCTATAAAGCACATGTACGCAGGTTTGTCATATTCAATGGCTTTCTCCATTACTTGTCTGACAACGAATACAGCGTCGACCGTGGAACGATTTTTGGAGAAACCCTGTTATTCTCCACTTAACGTGGTGTGTTGCAATACATGTTGTCCCAGTATGCGAGTGAACAGTTTCATGGAGGTGTTCAATAATGATATTCCTCTGTAGTTTGCTGGATCTGATGTCTTTTCCTTTTTGAATAGAGGTATTGTTATGCTCTGTTTCCATTCGTCTGGTATTACTGCGCTCCCTAGGATCTTATTGAAGAGTTTGGTGAGCTGTTCTTACTCCTCCTTGTTTCAACAGTTCATTAGAATGTTGTCTGGACCGGGAGTTTTCCCGTTTTTGAGATGTTTCATTTCGTTCATCACTTCTTCTGTTGTAACCCGCTTGTCCTCTTCCAAGCTTAGTGCATATTCTCGCCGCAGATTTTTTCTCCTTTCTGGTCGTTGGTCGTTATTCTGGTGCAAACTTGTGAAGTACTCTTTCCATTTATCCGCGGTGATGTTATGTATTTGTACTGTCTCATTTATTTCCTTTTTCGCGACTCTGAGCCTGTAAACAACGTTTACAAATTGTTGAAATTCATTTTCAAAATCAGTGTTCCATTCGCCAAGCTTATAGAGCACTTCGTGAAATTTATGGTTCACATAATCGTCCATCAGAGAAGTTTATTCGTCGAACTATCGATAGATTTTGGACAACATTTTCTCTACTCGGTGCAGCAACAACAACAAGACAAAGAACTGTATGTACAGAAGAAAATATCGCTGCTGTAATTCATAGTGTTAATGATGATCCAGATATGTCTATTAGTCGAAGTTCACAACAAGTGGGTTTCTGTGCATCCACCACATGGAAAATTTTGCGGAAAGATCTTGGTTTACACCCAAATAAGATCCAATTGGTTCAAGAACTGAAGCCACTTGATCATAATAAGCGTCGTTTGTTTGCCGATTGGGCCCAGAACGGCTTGAAGTTGATCCAATTTTTTATCGTGAAATTGTGTTTAGTGATGAAGCTCATTTCTGGTTGAACGGCTATAAACAAGCATAATTGCTGTATATGGAGTGAAAACAATCCTCAAGAAGTTCTGTGGGTTTCATTGCATCCTGAAAAATGCGCGGTGTGCTTTACACGCTGGAGGCATCATCGGTCCATATTTCTTCAAAAACGATGCTGGAGCTAATGTTACAGTAAATGGTGCTCGTTACAGAGCCATGGTCAATGATTATTTGTTTCAAAATTTGAATGGTATCGACCCAGATGTGTTTTGGTTCCAACAAAATGGCGCTACACCTCATGCTGCTACCGTAACAATGGATTTATTGAAATAAGTATTTAGGGATAATATTATTTCGAGAAATGGTCCAATTAATTGGTCACCAAGATCCTGGGACCTAACTCCATTTGATTATTTTCTCTAGGCGTATGTCAAGTCATTGGTGTGTGCTGATAAACCAGAAACATAAGACGCTTTGGAAGTCAACATAACTCGTGTTATTGATGGAATAAGGCCTGACTTACACGAAAAAGTGGCCCAAAATTGGTCTGGTTCCTCAGAGCCAGTCGATGCCGAAAATTATTTTTAAAACATCAATGTCATAAAGTTATCTTCCAAATAAAAAAGAATTTGGCTCCAATCTTAATTTAAATGTGTTTTATTTCTATTTGAAGTTCTATCATTCTAAAAAACACCCGATACATTCTCATTTTCCTTCTTTCTATTTCTGTGGTGTAGCGTCAAATTTCAGAAAAAGAGACGATGTCAGTTTGTTTTATCGGCTCAACTGATCTACGTGATCAACTACCTTAAGTTGTTTTTCGAAACCCAAATTCGTTGATCCTTTCTTCAAACTTGACGAGAGTATTTGTTGATCCAGTGATCACCGAATCTTCATAAAACCCAGCAATAGATTGATAAATGGCGTGTATATAATTTTCTTAAAGGCCATGCTTATCCAAAATTGTTGAGTTGTTGCAGAAATTTCTGGTGAAAAAAGGTATTTTCATATATATTATTCCAATGATTATTTTGTTTATTCAAATAACTCCTTTCTGAAGAGATTTGGGTTCGAATTTATCAGGTTCTTTCTGTGGAGAATGTGCTATATATTCTTCAAAAAAGGAGAATAAAAAAGGTCTTTTTGAATTATATGTGGAACATTTTTTGGTGACGGAACTCGTGATTCTTTAACATCCAATCGAAACATGTATGTATAAGGAGATGTCTAAATAATTTTGTTATTATTTTATATTTCTATTGATTCCTTATTAGTTAATTTTCACCACATGTGATGATAATATAGATGTCAATGAAGATATGATGTTATCTATGGCATGTTTTTTTTAAAATTCAATTCTAAATGTTCTCATGAGATTTATTCAAATTTAAATCTGTAGAGGTTCCGGAAAATTTATTTCACCTATTATCTGTGAATCTTTTCTTATGAAGCCTCAGCATTTTTTAATTTTTCATCATTCGTAGACTCAATATCGTCAATATGGTCCTACAAAAGAACGATGTCAACGATCTGGCAGCCAATACCGTTACAGTACTCTTCTTCCTACACTGCGTCACCAAATACACGTATTCAGCAGCAAGAATGAAGCTCTACTATAGGTAAACTTAGATTTCACATGGTTTTCGCATCAACAATTTGAATCATAATTTCAGAACTCTTGGTATATGGAATCAGTCAAATAGTCATCCGTTGTTCTTAGAATCCAATAATAGATTTCACGCTATCTCGTTAAAGAAGATGAGGACATTATTGGTCTGTATATGTTCCTTCACAGGCTTTTGTGCTATGGGTAAATAACCTTAGAATAAGAATCACCTCCAAATTTTCTATTGAATAATTCACTTCTCAAATACACTGCTCAAGAATTCAAGTGGATATTCGAGAGAAAACTGCCTTTTTTGTTTTGCTTTTGTGTTTTGTGTATTACATACACGAACATTTCGTGGTCCTCATGTTACTGAATGGCTTAATCACAAAAAACTTATTTCTTGTAGGTAAATGATCTTTTTTGTGGTCCGTATATACGATAATGAGCTAATGCAATCGATCTTGGTGTTGTGTAGTATCAGTTGTGGATTAATTGTGACGAGTTCATTTGCGTTCAGAAGCCGTCCAATTTGAACAATTAATGTGTTGATTAAACGGAGGTGCAACTCAACAAGAAGATGCTAACCGTCTCCGAGTTTCGTATGGTTAATAGAACTTATTATCCTCATTAACGCAACTATTAAGGCGGTAAGGTATGGTAATTTGATTGTCTCGGTCTTTACTTGACGGAAATTCATCTTCAATATAAGAGAAACAAATGTTAACTTCCGCTATTTTATTGATTTTCACAACAATTGTTTCGTCATGCCATGACTTCATCAGGTGAGTATTTAAACTGAGGTATACAATGCAAAACATGACCTTAAATACACAGCTCTGGTACAAAAAATAGAGGGGTGGAAAGACAGGTATACAATTAATGAAAAATATTAAGTAGGGGGGATCTATTTAAATCTATTTGATCATTCAATAAAATTTGTCTTTTATTATATCTATTGATTTCTAAAGTTTCTAACCGATTTAGTTCCTGACTTTTGTTTTCAATATGTAATATTTCATAGTTCGTATTAAAATTATGGCCAGTCTCTAACAAATGGTTGGCATAAGTTGAATTCGGTTTATTATTAATGTAACATTTTTCATGTTCTCGTATCCTTGTTTGGAATGAGCGGCCTGTCTGTCCCACATATACACATGGGCAATCACTACATGTTAACTTGTAACCTCCTGATTTTCAGGAGTTTACATGTTTCATGTTCTCGTATCCTTGTTTGGAATGAACGGCCTATCTGTCCCACATATACACATGGGCAATCACTACATGTTAACTTGTAAACTCCTGATTTTCATCATTCCTAAAAACAAAAAATCAGGAGTTTACAAGTTAACATGTAGTGATTGCCCATGTGTATATGTGGAACAGACAGGCCGTTCATTCCAAACAAGGATACGAGAACATGAAAAATGTTACATTAATAATGAACCGAATTCAACTTATGCCAACCAAATTTGTTAGAGAATGGCCATAATTTTAATGCAAACTATGAAATATTACATATTGAAAACAAAAGTCAGAAACTAAATCTGTTAGAAACTTTAGAAATCAATAGATATAATAAAAGACAAATTTTATTGAATGATCACATGGATTTAAATAGATCCCCCCTACTTAATATTTTTCATTAATTGTATACCTCTCTTTCCACCCCTCTATTTTTTGTACCAGAGCTGTGTATTTAAGGTCATGTTTTGCATTGTATACCTCAGTTTAAATACTCACCTGATGAAGTCATGGTATGACGAAACAATTGTTGTGCAAATCAATAAAATAGCGGAAGTTAACATTTGTTTTTCTTATATTATGGTAATTTGATTGTAGAACCAATTATTGTTCCCTTTGACAGTGACGACAATTTAACATTAAACGAAGATAATACTTGTCCACAATGGTCTGCAATGTCGCAGCATTTACACTGTTTATCTGACCCACCGCAGATAAAACAACAGCTCGCCAATACTTTGAGCAAAATTTGGCAAAATATTCCTCAAGCCTTCATTGATAACCTCATTAACACAATGCTGAATAGAGTAAGAGCGCTACAAAACGCTAGAGTAGGCTTCACCCGATATTGAATCGTGATTTTAAGGTGGAAGGAACTTTTTTTAAACCTGCAGGCTACACCAAGTCAGAATATTCATTTTGTTCATTTCTATTATGTTGCTTTCCTGTTTCCCTTCATATTATATGTACACAAAATATCCACTTTAATGTTTGAGCAGTGTGTTTAAAAAACTGGTCACTTAGAATACTATATCTTCATGACAGACTAAGAAAAACTGATTCAATTACTAGATAGGGATTCCGCAAGGATCTATACCAGTCTTTCGATTAACTGATTTCAGCTTGGACGGCAATCACATTCGTGGGTCCTAGCAACCATGAAATAAAAGATCCTGAGAATGAGAACGAAACTATCGTGGAAGAGCTACCAAGGCTATTAGTTAGGGCTTGGTATCCCTGGAATACAATGTCTGGGATGACTTACTACATGACTGTTATATTTCAGGTCAGTGGTTGAATATATTTGTTTTAATTGAAGTTCTCCATTCTGATATAAATTTTTTCATAATGTTCCAGATATACTACGTAACTTTCTCCATTTTCCAAGCAAATTTATCAGATACTCTCTTCTGTTCTTGGCTTATTTTCGCCTGTGAGCAGCTTCAACATCTCAAGGAAATCATGAAACCTCTTATGGTAATATAATATTATACGTTCTATCTTCTAATACCACCAATAAAAAATCTGTCCGCAGGAACTGTCAGCTACCTTGGACACGTACGTACCTAAAAGCAGCGATCTTTTCAGAGCTTCAAGTCAAACGAGAGATCATTTAAGTGATTATGGTTGGTAGTTTTGTCCATAAAGAAAATTGAGATTGTTGATTGCAATTTTCTTCCAGAGAACAACTTCAAGAACGAAGAACTCAACTTAAAGACTATATACGATGCCAAAAGAGAACTTGGTGCTCACATAAGATCAGGAGCTTTGCAAAATTTTGGTCCAGCTGGAGGTGGAGGGGTTGGACCCAATGGTTTAACGAAAAAACAGGAGCTTCTGGTTAGGTCAGCTATAAAGTATTGGGTGGAGAGACACAAGCACGTTGTAAGGTATAGAAACCACCATTAGTCTTTTTCAAAAATTACTCAAGTAAAATTCCAGGTTAGTAACAGCTATTGGTGATGCTTACGGAGTTGCTTTATTGCTGCATATGTTAACATCCACAATTATGCTGACCATTTTGGCTTATCAAGCAACAAAAGTAAGTGTGTTTAAGAGCAAATACGAATAGTACATTATAATGCTTTTTATTACATTTCAGATTGATGGTCTGAATGTATATGCTGCATCAACCCTTGGTTATCTGATCTATGCTCTAGCGCAAGTGTTCCATTTCTGTATTTTTGGCAACAGACTCATTGAAGAGGTACGTACTCAAATTTGTTTCTTACCAACCTTAAAATAATTGTATTTTCGTAGAGTTCCTCTGTTATGGAAGCAGCCTACAGTTGTCACTGGTATGATGGTTCTGAAGAAGCTAAAACCTTTGTCCAAATCGTTTGTCAACAGTGCCAGAAAGCTCTATCTATATCTGGAGCGAAGTTTTTCACCATATCATTGGATCTTTTTGCATCTGTGAGTATATTTTGACGTCTGTTTTCATCTTTGGGATCTAATCTCATTGGTGGTTTACTTTTAGGTTCTTGGTGCAGTAGTGACCTACTTCATGGTGCTGGTGCAACTCAAATAGATCTGGAAGGGTGTTGTTCATCTCAGGAAGGTTTTAGATAGTTTAATTGATTATTGAGAGTTAACTGGGGAAATACTTCGCTTAAAAATTTCATTTTGGATTAATTATTGCTCTGCGCAGATATTTGTGATAAATTTGAGGTATTTTAAAAATGTATAGTAAATTGTTAGGTGTAAGTAAACCTAGTTGAAAGTATAAAATCAATTTGCATACTAGACTATATTCCAACGATATGGTTCGTTGAAAAAACGATTGAAATTTCAATGAACTACTCATACTTTTGATCAAAAATAAGCTTTCAATTATTCAATAAGAAAGTAAGAAGTAAATGGCATTCCAACGTGTCTTTAAACTTCACTTATACGTTCCTAATAAGCAGCTGAAATTGCCATTAAGTTTATTGAATTGTTCTCTATCATGAATCGTATAAAATGTGGGTATCAATAAAAGTTTTCCTGTTCTATTCTTTATCTAAACCGCCTCGAAGTACCTCAGATAACGAATAAACACTTTGAAGAGTGAAAAATTTACCAAAATTACCTAGATCTGTATAGAGGACCTTTTTGTGTATCCTTCCAGAGCTGCCAGCACCATCTGTTGGAAAATGACGGGAACGCATTTATTCCCAATAAAACTAATGACGCACATGTAACTAAACTTGTTGAGTATCAAGAACAACTTCAAGCTCATTAAGTCTACAGTTGTTTCACAATCAAAAACCTCTGCAAAAGCACTTAGGGTTGCCAAAAATAAAAACACTTAAGCCATCCCATGGTTGAGGTAATGAGTTGTTTATACTCCTGCCCCACATTCTCCCCTGGGAAAGAGGTCAACAAGAGACCTGAATATCCCGCTATTCATCCCTCAACCCCAGCTGAAGAATCGATAAGTTGTTTTCCGAGCTCCCGCTCCCGGATTCCAGCAATTTGGACCCGCCATCTAGCAGACGAAACTTTATTTAACACGCCCTTGATCTGTAAGTGGCCCATAACCTTGCGGCCCTTCTCGAACGGACACAAAACAATAAAGACAAGTGAACGTCGTGCAATAACCTATTTTTATACGAAGTGATTCAAGCAATAAACCGTTACCGCGGTAAAAATTATTTGTAAGTGTTTTACACGCGCCAAAATTATATTTTTTGTATTGGCTGTCGCAGAGGTTGTCAAGTGCTCAATATTCAACAGATAAGATCTGTTGATTCGTTTTACTACTCAAAAACAAAACAAAAATTTTGTATACGAATTTTTTTTTGAATATTTTGTTGATATTGGACAGTGTAAGCTGTGTTGCTTTGAGGAGAAATATTAAGGTAAGCTATTATTATATTATTTTTTCGCTATAATAGTTCTTGGATAGGTATTCAACATATACAATAACCAATAACAGAATTTTTTTCGGTGATGAGTCGATACTATTAATATTTTGAAGTTCGTTTGAATTCAATTTTTCTTTTCGCTTTTACAATTTTAATTATTTCGGTTATTTCATTGAAACCTGATTTTTCAAGGGTTTCGGTTTTTTTCTCCAAAACTTTTTGAAACTAAATTGAACGAATGTCTTAGAAAACACAGTGTGAATTTAGTTCCAAGTGGAAAAAAAGAACACGAGAAAAATATCAATTATTGTTTAAAATTTTTGAATAAATTCTTGCAGAACCAAAATTTTGTTTTCTTTCAGTGTTTTAATATCAATATTCTTATGATTTCATTCTCCCAATGTATTATGAAATTCAAATTTTTTTTCAAAAATGAAAATTATTGTGAAAAATAGATGAAATTCAATGTTGAAGACATTTTTTGATCCATGATTTTGATTTTACGCATATCACTTGGTGAAACATTTTTAAATTAATAAAGTAAATGAAAGCAACTTGGCTGGAGTTTTGATGTCTGTTGACATCAAACTGTTCATTGTTTATTTGATGTCTGTTGACATATATGTTTGGGGTGTTAAGCCCATTATCAAAACTGATATGTCAACAGACATCGAATAAACAGAGAAGCTTAAGCCAACATCGAATTTGTTCGATATAAGAAAAACAAATGTTAACTTTCGCTATTTTATTGATTTACACGAAAATTGTTTCGTCAAACCATGACTTCATCAGGTGATTATTAAAACTGAGGTATACAATGCAAAACATGACGTTAAATGAACAGCTCTGGTACAAAAAATACAGGAGTGGAAAAAGATGGTTTACAATTAATGAAAAATATTAAGTAGGGTGGATCTGTTTAAATCTATATGATCATTCAATAAAATTTATCTTTTATTACATCTATTGATCTCTAAAGTTTCTAACAGATTTAGTTTTTGACTTTTGTGTTCGATATGTTATATTTCATAGTTCATATTAAAATTATGACCAGTCTCTAACAAATGTTTGGCATAAGTTGAATTTGGTTTATTATTAATATAACATTTTTCATGTTCCCGTATCCTTGTTTGGAATGAACGGCCTGTCTGTCCCAGTGTGGTAATCTACATGTTGACTTGTAAACTCCTGATTTTTTGTTTTTAGGAATGACGTCGTTATTATTTTTCATTAAGCTGCCTGAAGATTTAATGTTTTTGAGAAAGATGTTATAATTTTCTTTTTTATTTAAATATCTAGCTATATTTTCAAATTTTTGGCATATGTAAGTTAATGAAATGAATTTTGTTTCGTTTGAATTTTTATTTTATTTCATTAACTTACATAAGCCAAAAATCTGAAAAGAATGCTAGATATTTAAAGAAAAAAGAAAATTATAACATCTCTTTTAAAACCATTAATTCTTTAGGCAGCTTGAAAAAAAAATAATAAAGACGTCATTCCAAAAAATCAGGAGTTTACAAGTTAATATGTAGTGATTGCCCATGTGTCTATGTGGAACAGACAGTCCGTTCATTCCAAACAAGGATACGAGAACATGAAAAATGTTACATTAATAATAAACCAAATTCAACTTATGCCAACCATTTGTTAGAGACTGGCCATAATTTTAATATGAACTATGAAATATTACATATCGAAAACAAAAGTCAAAAACTAAATCTGTTAGAAACTTTCAAGATCAATATATATAATAAAAAAAAATTATATTGAATGATCAAATAGATTTAAACAGATCCCCCTACTCAATATTTTTCATTGATTGTAAACCCCTCTATTTTAAAATAAAATAGAAAGGCTTTTTACTTGATAGAAGAAATATAACAAAATTTGAATATCAAAACAAATCAAAATATGTTTGTCTTCTACAATTTTAATTTCAGAAAAATTTTTATTCAAAAAACTTTTAGAATTAAATTAATGTCTAATATAAGCACCGCTTACATTTAATAGACGTATATAATCAAAACTCAATATATAATGTCAAATGGAATAAATAAACCAACAGATATACGAAAGTCATTAAAATTAATAAATAAATATTTAAAGGAGACAAAATTTTGTTTCTGGTCTTACCTTTTAGAACACCAATTGCCTTTTAAAAACATCAACACACCCTAAGGATTTCTCAAAGAATATAATTTATTGGAAATATTTAATATGTTTAAATATTCGAATAAGTTAATTCAGAAATCTCTCAAAACATGCACTATATCTTCAAAAAACAAATATAATTCTAAGCAATCCCTTCTTCGGTCCTAAATAATATTCCAAATATCAAAATCAAAAAACTAACCTATATCGACAACGCACACGTGTAAAGAAATGGATGTTTCGAAACACAGATCAACTTTATAATTCAAGATTGATCTATGTTCTAACCAAATCAAAGAACAGTGTAAGTTATTTTTAAGGCTTATTTAAATTCATTGACATTCCATAATGAGATTTATTGAAGCCAAAATATAATTACATATTATATTGTAAAAGTAAAAAGCCTTTCTATTTTATTTTATATATAATTATTTTAATATTAAAACAAATTGAAATATGTTTATCTTCTACAATTTTAATTTCAAAAAAATTTCCATTCGAAAAACTTTTAGAATTAAATTTATGTCTACACAAGCACAGCTTACTTAATATTCAAATTTTGTTATATTTCTTCTATCAAGTAAAAGGCCTTTCTATTTTATTTTTTGAAATTAAAATTGTAGAAGACAAACATATTTTAATTTGTTTTGATATTCAAATTTTCCCTCTATTTTTGTACCAGAGCTGCGTATTTAAGGTCATGTTTTGCATATTATACCTCATTTATAATAATCACCTGATGAAGTCATGGTCTGACGAAACAGTTGTCGTGTAAATCAATAAAATAGCGGAAGTTAACATTTCTTCTTCTCATATTGAAGATGAATTTCCGTCAAGTAAAGACCGAGACAATCAAGAATTTGTTCGAATTCAATATTTCGTCGATTCCTCCCGAAATCCCATTTTCACTTTATACTGAATAAAACTCAACAAAATTACAATCCAAACCTCCTCCACGCTTACGTTCATCGTTTCTTCCTTTCGTCGTTCTCACTTTGAAGTGTTTAAAAAAATGTCACGTAGCTGTTCCAGAGCATCGGAGTTTGGAGAAGCTCTCAAAGGCTTGCATCGGTATAAGAGGATGAAAAAAGTCGCTTATCTGCTTTGAATACATAGCACGAACCGCAAAGAGGGCTTCCGTCATGCATAAGTAATCCTGTTATTATGTTATTGCAATTTTATTGCTGGAAATTCAATGTGATCCCTTTGACAGTCATGTTCATGAGCGTATTGAATATAAACGGGTGGTGGAGCTGGGAAAGTCCCAGAATACTATATTTAACTGAGATTTCCGGAAATTGCGAAATATTCCAGTTGAAAAATCATTTTGATTTAGTATTTCCAAGTGAATGAACTTTGAAATAACTCAGCGACAGAGCTTTTGAGTATTTCCAGATTGTTCACATAATTCATTCAGTTTTAGTTAGAAATCATTCAATACGAGAAAAAATTCCTATATTTTCGTTGGAGATGCTTCTTCCTTCAACGGTTTGTCGCTGATTTTCATTTTATGATTTTAGTTATTTTATTTTATATTTAATATTAGGCGGAATTATTCTAATAATCCTTTACAAATTTTAAGTATCAGAGTAATTCCATTGTATCTGGCTTCAAATTTTAATTGTATAGAATTATTCGTAAACTTTTTGAAATTGAATTAATTAAATGCCTTAAAAACTCTGTTCCTTCTCTAGTAGACATATGGAATAAACACTCATTACATAGCATCAAAAGGAGATAAAAGAATCCAAATAAAATATAGAATATTGATATTTGAGTAAGTTCCATCAATATTCTATATATTTTTGGATTCTTTTACCTCCTTTCGATGCTGTAATGAGTGTTAATTATATTAGGAGTACAAATAAGTTTTCGCCGTTTTATTGTAGATGGCGCGGCACGGAGTTTCGGTTAGCTTTCGCAGATGATAACCGGCTTAAAAAATAGTTTGGACATTCAAGAACAACATAACCTATTAATATCATTGATTTTATATTGGTAAAATATAATTTTTATGAGTTGAAAATGTCAAAATTTGAGCCAAGTGAGCGTCATTTGCGGGAAATATTGGTTTACTTCTTTAATTTCAAGAAATCTGTTGCTGGGGCGCATGAATTGCTCGTAGAAGCATATGGTGAGGGTGCTTTGAGTGAGAGAACGTGTCGAGAGTGGTTTCAAAAGTTTAAAAACGGTGATTTCGACGTAGAAGACAAAGATCGCAGTGGAAGGTCAAAAATTTACGAGGATGCAGAATTGGAGGAATTATTGGAGGAAGATTCATCTCAAACATAAAAAGAACTTGCTCCAACATTAGAAGTCACTCAGCAAGCAGTCTCACATCGTTTAAAATCATTAGGAATGATTCATAAACAAGGAAATTGGGTTCCGTACGGCGGAAACTTATTTGTACTCCTAATATATATCCACTAAAAATTAAACAATGTTTCTGAAGCATTTAATTAATTAAATTTCGAGAAGTTTTCAAGAAATTTCATGAAATTGGAATTTGTAGCAAGGTATAACTCTGTTTGATATTCAAGATATTGAAAAAACCTTCTATCCAATCAAAAATCCCCCTATTTATTATTTTATTCTACAAGTTTGTACCCCCGAAAAGTTTCAAAAATGAAATTGAATTAAATGTAGTACCAAACCAAATTAGAAAATTTTAAACCTATAAAATAAATGGAGGTTTATGCTTGATACAACTTATATAAAATTATTCAAATATTTACAGATATATTCGGTTAGCCTTCTACTTATTTAATTTCAAAAAATTATATTTAGTATAACTTCAGGAATTAAATTAATGTCATATAAGTACTACTCATATCAAACGACATATAAAAAAAAACATTCATTATGAGACATCCAAATGATATAAGAAAATCCAACAAATAAAAATTGTTAACCAAAATCCTATAAATTAAATATTTTGAATAGACAAAATTTTGTTACTACTAAGTTACTTTCTATAAAAACTCAAGATATGTTAAAACATTACTGAAAAACAAGTTTTAAGAGAGTTATTTATATAACATTATTTTAATTTAATTCTTGAAGTTATAATTATTAAATATAATTTTTTCAAATGAAATATGTAGAAGGCTAATATTAAAATATTAGGGCCAACTATAACATTACACAAAAACAAAAATTCAACTTTTGACATTCATTCTTTAGAAAACAGTAATTTCTTTCGACAAAAGAAAATCTTAAGAAAATTTTACATGTAGATTCAAATGAAAAGAAACTTGATTATTGAAATTTTCAAATTCGTTCACAATAAAAATACTTTAAAAAATAATGAATAACTGTATGGAGCTATGTAAATCCAAATATTTGAGATGTATAACAAAATAACGTAAAAATTATGAATGACTGTACGAACCCCAAAATTTATTTGAGATATTTAAATGGGTACCATCTGTTTAACAACCTTCTTTGTCGATTGCCGACATTCCGATATCTGTTAGAAGGCCCCTCTTTTTTAACCGGGTTTTTATCACATTCTGCTTGTAAACCTCTGTACCACTATTAGGTGTTAGAATCTATTGAAATATTCAAAATATTTATCACTTTTGTTTAAATACCTCTGTACCACTGTTAGGTCTTCAGTTGTCTGATGATGGGATAATACATTTCCCGAAACTCGAGTCACAAGAAAATGTGTAAAATATATTTTTATTGGTAGTAAAACATAGTCATTTCTACAATCTGTTTTAATTATGATCAACTACCAAGTAGTAACGGCTGAAACAATTCAGTATCTGAATTATAAACCTATTACTCTGCTTCCTGTACTGCGTAAAAATCTGAAAAACTTTTGACAGAAAGGATCAACGGCAAACGAGGAAAATCTATCTCTAAAAATCAATTCGGATTCAAAAGTGAAACTTCTACCATTCACCCCCTAACTATATTAACCACAATTATACAGTGCAATACGACAATATGAAACAAAACGGCAGCCTTGTTCATGGATACACCCCTAAAAAAGTAACCATCACACGAGCCGAACACTTCAGATCACTCACATGCAAAAACCTAGGCATCAACACCAGAACGACTACTGCTATTTACAAAATGATCTGCAGACCACTTCTGGAGTATGGCCATGAACGTAACTGAAACTGA
The DNA here is from genome assembly GCA_034642435.1 of Megalocaria dilatata. Taxonomy (NCBI): domain Eukaryota; kingdom Metazoa; phylum Arthropoda; class Insecta; order Coleoptera; family Coccinellidae; genus Megalocaria; species Megalocaria dilatata. The sequence goes on along the minus strand of CM067862.1, from coordinate 41,940,625 downwards.
TTAGTTGTGACATAGCTACATAATTTTTCAATTAAAAAGATGTTGCATAAACTTGAGTGAATTTCCGTTCGATAAAACCTAACTCCCCTTAGATTAGGTCATTAAAATTCAGTATAATTTTTCGAATTGACTTAAGACCATGTTCATGGAAAAAGGTCCTTGGATATGAATTGAAAAATATTCATTAGTTTTTTTATTTATAGCCAATAAAACACAAATTTTAAATGGACCACCCCTCATCTGACGTTTTCTAGAAAAACTCATACACACGGAAATATTGGTTTTATGTGGACCACCCTATGTGATAATCACCAAATAAGATATCATTTCGTAATAAAAGTTTTCGGGATAATCAATATATTATTTTTTCGGCTGTAGTGATCGATTCCTCGTGAAGTATCGATTAAACAATTTTAGATTTATGCTCGTTTTCAAGGTTACATTTCACACTGAAAAAATTCTGCTGGGAATGGGAAAAAAATAATTTATTATGAGTTGCTTCCATATGGCCAACACTTAGATCGTATCCTCTACAACTGGACCGTTTGAAGCTACCGATTGATCATAAACGGTCAGAATTGACTAACAGAAAAGGTCTTGTTTTCCATCAAGACCACACATATCTGTAGTGAATCGCCAGAAACTCCAGGGGTTTGCTTGGGAAAATTTGATGCATCCACCATAAAGTCGTGACCTAGCACCAAGCGATTATCATCTTTTTCTCCCATTTCAAAAGTTCCAGAGTGATAAATTGCATCAAGAGAAGATTGTGGAAATGAATCACAAGAGTTTTTCGCCAATAAGGATCAAGACTTGTATGAAAGAGCTATTATGTAGCTACCTTCAAAATGGCAACAAATTATAGAACAAGACGTCTACCCAAGATTCTCAAAAATAAAAACATTGATGCTCGGGATATTTGTGACGTGGACTTTGAGGAAGCCAGTCACAAGGCAAGTAGGCTTGCGGCTATAACTCAGTAAAGATGGCCGTGAGTTTATCGATTTGGGAAAATGGGCGCCAGGTGAAGATATACCTGCCTATCTGAAGGGAATTAGCTGCATACTCCTCTACCAGAGTAGCAGAAAAAAAATAACCCAAAATCCTATTTTAACTGTTTGTTAGACACAATGCAGAGGTCGATACGGCACAAACTAAACTACAGAACGTCCTAAACTACCAATAAGTAACTGATAATCATATGTTAAAAAAAAAACTAATATTAATGATTATAATAGATAAATACTTTAACAAACATATATTAGGAGTACAAATAAGTTTCCGCCGTACGGAACCCAATTTCCTTGGTTATGAATCATTCCTAATGATTTTAAACGATGTGAGACTGCTTGCTGAGTGACTTCTAATGTTAGAGCAAGTTCTTTTTGTGTTTGAGATGAATCTTCCTCCAATAATTCCTCCACTTCTGCATTCTCGTAAATTTTTGGCCTTCCACTGCGATCTTTGTTTTCTACGTCGAAATCACCGTTTTTAAACTTTTGAAACCACTCTCGACACGTTCTCTCACTCAAAGCACCCTCACCATATGCTTCTCCGAGCAATTGATGCGCCTCAGCAGCAGATTTCTTTAAATTAGAGAAGTAAACTAATATTTCCCGCAAATGACGCTTACTTGGCTCAAATTTGGACATTTTCAACTTATAAAAATGATATTTTACCAATATAAAATCAATGATATTAATAGGTTATGTTGTTCTTGAATATCCAAACTATTTTTTAAGCCGGTTATCATCTGCGAAAGCTAACCGAAACTCTGTGCCGCGCTATCTACAATAAAACGGCGGAAACTTATTTGTACTCCTAATATATCGAGAGCCAGAAGGGCCACTCGATATCAAATCAATTACACAAGAATAAATGAAACACCAAACTTTGATTCAACTTATGAAATCTATAACTGTATCAAAGTTCTGATGAAGAAATTTAATGAATAAACAAACAAAACATTAAATGAATTAATTTAAATTTAGAACTTCATTGTGATCTTACACAAATCCTGAAGGGATATTATTACTGCAAATGCAGTATACAGGTAATTGCTCACAGTTTATATCACCATAGTCAAATATATAAACTATTTGTTTGATTTCGAATCTCGAGATAAGGACTTGAGAGGATTTGCGGCAATATTTCCATCTCTTCCGGATTCCTTCTTTTCCTCACCCCTCCACCTTCTTACCACACTTGGTCTTCGCATCTCGAGAAGAACACACAATTTTTAACGGCTCATCGCTTTCTCACGCGACTCAAAAGACTTTCAAGTTCTGTACAAGAAACTTTAGTATTTAGGTTTAAGTTAAGTGTTAGTTTTAAGTAGAAGAAGACAGTTCAGTTGGCGAATTCTCAAATATCACCATTGCCCATGTGGTGTAAAACCCAGAAGACAGTGAAACCAGGTGAGCCCCTTTCCTTCACATCTTTCTTTTCTTGTTTCACTTATTTTCCATCCACAGCATTTTCTCTCAAATCTCGGGTATTTGATACTTATTTATTGTGTGGAGGTTCAGTCCAAATTTCGCCCTTTAAATAAATACAGTCCACTAAAAAAAGATCTATAGTTAACAGCAAGAAATTGAAATTTGGTTTAATCCCCTACACTATTATTAGAGATAATTATGGAATAAAGATTACAAAGCCAGTGCAATGCACTGGTTACCTGATACAATTTACTAGCGTTTCTTAAGCTAACACACGATACCAAATACCCCACAACTTAACAGGAAGGCCCCAGATGTAGATCTTAATAACTGTCCAATAGGTGAATTTTCACCCAGGATGTAAATACTCTGACCAGCACTTGGATATTCCAACACTTGTATGTTGACCCAGCACTTGCATGTGAATACCGCCCTTGCCCAGCACTTGGATAGTGAATACTAATTTTTCCCAGCACTTGGATATGAATACCGGTCCTGCCCAACACTTGGACCCTTCTGGTTATTGTTCGAGAGAATGTATATTAGATGTAGCCTCAAATTTCAACTCTTCTGAAACATCTGAAGAGGTTGAAATCCCCCCTGTTGTGGCAGGGATGTATACTCTCAAGAAACACTTGCGTACAGCACAAAGGGTCTGATAATAAATGATACTGTTGTATTGGCAAATAACCTCCAAGATCTTTACCATATGATCGAGAAAATGAATACCATCTGTAGTGTCTATGGTCTTAAAATAAACGAACAAACCTCCAACATGCGAACAATTGTTCGTTTCGAATATGCCAAAAGAGAGGGTGGAAAAATATGAAAATCTGACTCTATGGCTGACGCACAACTCAGAACAGGTGGTTGAAATCAAAGCACGAATCGAGGTGGCTTGGAGTGTTTTTCTGAAGATGAAATAGATGTTTTGCAGTCGGGATCTAAACTTGAAATTGAGGGTACAGATGCCTCGAAGTTAAGTCTTTACAAAGACTTTTATATGGCACAGAAGCATGAACAGTCAGAACATTTTGAAAGATGGTGCTATAGAAGGATGCTGCGTATATCAAGGGTGAATAGAGTTTCTAATGAGGAAGGAGTTTTACGGAGGATTCAAAATACGGAAGAAATAACGGAAACAGTCAAGAAGAAGAAATTAGAATATCGCGGACATCTAATGAGAGGAACCAAATACTCATGCTGAGGCTGATAATGGAAGGCAAAATAGCGGAAAAGAGATCTGTCAGCCGAAGAAGAATACCATGGCTGAGAAACTTGAGAGAATGGTTCCGTCTGGGCTCTGGTCAACTCTTCAGGGTGGCTGTAAATAAGATAAAAATTGCGCTGATGATCTTCAACCTCCGATAGGAGAAGGAACACGAAGAGGTGCATCTTTGACCCAAATCAGACAAATCAGAACGTGTTAAATGAAGTCAACATATTATTTGAAATGAAGGAATATGGACTTTGATATATCAAACTTCTCGAATTCTCCTGGAAGCCTAGGTATTTAATACTCATAAAGAAAAACGAGCCAATTTCCTAAATCTTATTTAAAATATGCGCCGATATTTCCTTCCGTTGATTAAATACTCAATGGAAACTGCCTTATACGCTTTTCCACCATTTAAAACTTATCAAGGTGGAACAAACTGTCCCATTCAGATGTGAAATGAGCGCACCTAAGAAGATCAATATTGAATTAAATTTGATTTCTAAGAGAGAAGGCCGAAATATCTCCTCTGAGAAGTTTGAAATGAAACGTTGAGCTCGTACTCGACAATTCCCAGTTAATTGCAGCTGGAGTGGCCCAAAGACGCTGTTAGATACAACGTCCTCGTAGGTATTATTCCAACAGGAAAACCCCACTCTCAACTCATGCATATAAATTATTTTAATGAGGTATATTCTGCAGGAATCTCCTCAAACGAAATTCTGCAAACTTCTAAGATTGACTCACCTAACATAAGTCGAGGACGTCAACTTAATTGGGGCTCCAAATCTGACAGGATCTGGATGACTCCACCTGTATTATGTTCTGAAAACTAATTAATGGTAGAAGCAAGGTTGGTTATTGTAGATACTGAAATTCTTACTAGGATTACTAGCAAACTCTGGGTTGATGAGTATCTCGGACTTTCATAAATCATCTTGCCAAGCTGGTAACTCTACTATCGAAACATTTGATAAGGAACCTCCAATTGTTCCATCTAGGATTAGGGATATACAGGGTGCCCAAGTTCCCAAGTTACCTCTTACCAAATTTCACAAGGTGATTCTACAGGGAATTTGCAATACAAAAGTTCTCATAGAGTATGGTCCAATTTTCTTTCATTGTAAAGCTATTCAAGATTCTACTATTTTGTAACGTTTTACAATTGTTTCATGTAAACGTAGTATACCTTGAAAAATGTCATCTTAATCCACCAATAAAATAAATAGGGTAAAATAGAAAGGCCTTTTACTTGATAGAAGAAATATAACAAAATTTGAATATTAAAACAAATTGAAATATGTTTATCTTCTACAATTTTAATTTCAAAAAATTTTTTATTCAAAAAACTTTTAGAATTAAATTAATGTCTAAAACAAGCACCGCTTACATTTAATAGACGTATATAATCAAAATTCAATATATAATGTCAAATTGAATAAATGTAAATGTAAGCGGTGCTTGTTTTAGACATTAATTAAATTCTAAAAGTTTTTTGAATAAAAATTTTTTTGAAATTAAAATTGTAGAAGATAAACATCTTTTAATTTCTTTTGATATTCAAATTTTGTTATATTTCTTCTATCAAGTAAAAGGCCTTTCTATTTTATTCTATATATAATATATAATTATATTTTGGCTTCAATAAATCTCATTATGGAATGTCAATGAATTTAAATAAGCCTTAAAAATAACTCACACTGTTCTTTGATTTTGTTAGAACATAGATCAATCTTGAATTATAAAGTTGATCTGTGTTTCGAAGCATTAGTCCTTTTACACGTGCTGAGGGTTTGGATATAGGTTAGTTTTTTGATTTTGATATTTGGAATATTATTGAGGACTGAAGAAGGAATTGCTTAGAATTATATTTGTTTTTTGAAGATATAGTGCATGTTTTCAGAGATTTCTGAATTAACTTATTCGAATATTTAAATATATTAAATATTTCAAATAAATTATATTCTTTGAGAAGTCCCTTAAGTGTGTTCATGTTTTTAAAAGACAATTAGTGTTCTTAAAAGTAAGACCAGAAACAAAATTTTGTACCCCTTAAATATTTATTTATTAATTTTAATGACTTTCGTATATCTGTTGGTTTATTTATTCCATTTGACATTAAATATTGAGTTTTGATTATATAGGTCTATTAAACGTAAGCGGTGCTTGTTTTAGACATTAATTTAATTCTAAAAGTTTTTTGAATAAAAAATTTTTTTGAAATTAAAATTGTAGAAGATGAACATATTTCAATTTGTTTTAATATTCAAATAAATAGAGGTTTTTAGAAGGTATATAAAATTATTTCAATATTTTAATACTAGCCTTCTACATATTTAATTTCAAAGAATTAGATTCAATATTTATAACTTCAGGAATTAAATTAAATTAATTTCGTATAAGTACCACTCATATCAAACGACATATAACACATACATTCATTATAAGACATCCAAATGATATAACAAAATCAAATGAAAAAATTGTTAACAAAAATCCTATAAATTAAATATTTAGTGTAGACAAAATTTTGTTTCTGCTCATCAATCTTATGAAAACAGATATCTTTCAAAAATGTTGAACATAATCTTAAGAAGTTCATCATAAAACTAACTTACTTAGACTATTCAATATTATTGGATATTTAACGAAGTTAATTTTTATAAAATCTCAAGATATGTAAAAACATTACAGAAAACAACTTTTAAGAGAGACTTTGGTTCGTCCGTACTCAATTATATTCATATTCAATAAAATATAACATCCATCGACAAAAAATATTTTCTCACTTTTTTACACAAATAGTCCTTATGCTATAACAGAGGCCGTTAAATTGCCTTTCAATCTATTAGATCAATGGTAAACCACAGAATTATTTATTTGAGTTAACATTACACTCCATTTAAATTTTCAGTATTCATTTACCAGAAGCTTTCTGAATTGTTGAAAGGTGAAAAGTTTTTTGTTGATTGATATTATATTTTATTGAATATGAATATAATTGAATACTGACGAAGCAAAGTCTCTCTTAAAACTTGTTTTTTAGTAATGTTTTCACATATCTTGAGATTTTATAAAAAGTAACACAGTTAGATATCCAATAATATTGAATACTTTAAGTAAGATAGTTTTATGATGAAATTCTTAAGATTATGTTAATCATTTTTGAAAGATATCCGTTTTTATAAGAGAAATAAGCAGAAATAAAATTTTGTCTACTAAAAATATTTAATCTATAGGATTTTGGTTAACCATTTTTATTTATTTGATTTTGTTATATCATTTGTATGTCTTATAATGAATGTTTATTTTATATGTCGTCCAAGACGCCTTTGCGTCTTGGATGTTAAGGCGCTGCTTTCGTGCATCCTTCTCAACGTGCCCACGTCTTCCTGGGAGCCGACCGCTGCACCCGCCATATATCTGGGCGTTTTCAGCATATTCTCAGGTATCCGTTCTATGTCCATTCTGAAAACGTATCCGAATCATCTCAGTCTTTGCTACTGGATCAGAGGCTCTATGATTGGTGGTCGCATCTCGTCCGTATGAAGTCGTTTCGAAGATGGTCTCGGATGGAAACTCCGGGGATCTGCCGAAAATATTGCATTTTAAAAACGTCGAGCTTGTTCAGGTTGCTTTTTAGCAGGGTCATATAGGTGAACCGGTATGATGAGCGTTCTGAAGAAACAAGGCTTTGGATATATTGACTTTTCTCCAAATGCTCCACGTAAGCGAAGCGAACCAAGCCATGGCCTGGCCCACCCTGCTGTGGACTCCAGAGGTGCATAGTGAATTCTATCGGTTAGGTTACTGGGATGTGAGCGTGGCTCTTTTACCATGTGACTACTCAGTAGTCTCCAAAATCTACCTAGGAAGCAGATAGTGTGATAAGGATACGCCATATCAACGCGCATTAGCAAGAACAACTCGGAAGAGTTAAACCCACCAAGCTTTCATTTTAGGCTTCAGCCCGAAAACCTACACCGTGACTGGTAGCAGCGAAGCACTATCCAACCACTACTGGCTCTGCAGTGTCAGTACCCGAGCTGTTTAGGATGCAAATCACACGCCAAAAGGGCTTCTTATCCACCCACCCAAACGCAGTCCCATGAACCAAAAGGGTCTCAAGATTGATGCCTCAATTGATCCTGGTACGAGCACGATCTCTTGTGAAGTATTTCAATTGATCCTGGCTTCAAGCATCAACAGTCTAGCCGTATCGCCAAGATCCACAAACCCCAGAAACGTTTCGCAATCGATCCTGGTTCAAGACGAAGCCGGTCGAACCGTCAAGTCCCTGAACCCTGAAGCACCTCTCTACATATCCTAAACATGAGTTTCTGCGAACAGATAGATGAAATAACCTTCTAGTCCAGTATGTGAACTTTCAACCACTGCCCTCTCGAGCCCAACACCAATTGGGCGCGTACCAATACTTCCTGAGGGCCTCCACCCTCCCATAACGCAGTATGCTACATAACGCATTCGGCCATTGGACAGAGTACGTTAGTTTTGAAGGTGAAGCCCTGTGCACTTCAGGGGTACAGGCCACTTTTTTCTCCTAAACCAGCGATCCCAGACATGCTGGAGATGCTGGACCTAATGTCACAGTGAATGGTGCTCGTTACAGATCGATGATTATTCCTTTCAAAATATGAATGGTTTCGACACAGAAGTGTTTTGGTTCCAACAAGATGGTGCTACACCTCATGCTGCTACCGTAACAATTGATTTATTGAAAGAAATATTTGGCGATAACATTATTTCGAGAAATGGTCCAATTAATTGGCCTCCAAGATCATGCGACATAACTCCACTGGATTATTTTCTTTGGGCTATGTCATGTCATTGGTTTATGCTGATAAACCAGAAAAAATAGACGCTTTGGAAGACGACATAACTCGTTTTATGGATGAAATAAGGCCTGCATTACTCGAAAAAGTGGTCCAAAATTGGTCTGGTCGAATGCGGTTCCTTATAGCTAGTCGTGGTACGGAAAGCTGTGGATTCTATCCGATCTAGGCTTCGCATTAAATAAGGTGGCAGGCATTTTTAGAATGGAACCCAGCTAGTTTCACCAAACACACAGCGTGATCTTCTCATCAGAAATACTCGGCTTGAGAGTTGATGATGAGGCATGATACGTTGGCCAACGTTTTGGATTATCCTAACTTTTCACCACCAGTCACAACTCGATTCAAAACCCATTTTTGCCGTTGGAGCAATTGTTTCCTACCTTTCGGATCATTCCCGTTGCCTTTAAACGATGGGTAATGGCTGATTGAGTGACTTCAAGTGTTTTCGCGAGTTCCTCTTGCGTTTGAGATGAATCTGCATCGAGCCTTGTCTCTATTTCTTCATCCTTAAACTTAAGTGACGCTCCGGATCGTTCTTTGTCTTCCAAATCAAATTTACCAATTTTAAATCAGGCAAAACACTTGTGACACATTCATATTGAAGTAATGGAGTAAAATTCCCCCGCAAAACACATTATTCGATACAGAAGTTGACATATTCGAGTACACAGGAACTATGTTCTTTACACTTCAGCGAAATGACAGATGAGAAAAGAAGGCCTAATGATGACACTTCAAAATGAAGGAGTTGCCAGATGGAATAATAAAATAGAGGCGGCATCTTTTATCAGAACTGCAAGAACATTCTACTCGAGATACTTACGCAAAATATCGAGTTAGACTGTTTCATGTCTTTCACCTGTATTTTAACGAATGAACAACAATTGACCTACAAAAACAACAGAACAGTATCTCATCGTAAGATACTAAAGCCGAATTCCATGTATGATCAAATATGGTTGTACCATTAGCATTCAAATTACTATCCTAATGCACCCCACAAAGCCACAATGTTAATTGAATACACAACAATAAATTCATTGCGATCATATATACATTTCTATGGCCAAAGGTGTGCGCGTTGGTAGTTAAGGGTATGTTCCTATCCAATTACCCTAATCAACATACGCTGCATCAGATTTAATTCGAGTAGGCCGTGACCACATCCAGCCACTTCAGAATGTGGACCGTGAAGTTAGTTCAATTATTCACCTGGAATGTTTGTTTGAATCCACGTTCTGTGTTGTTCGAGCGACATGTTTGGCGCCAGTTACTGAGTTTGCAGAAAATCTGATTCGTTATGCGACAGACAATACATGTAGGAGAATTCATGAATATACCAACTGTTGTTGATACAGCGTTCTATCAGATAAACTTCTCGAAACTAATCGGGAATGGACATCTTCAAATATGTTTTTTCAACCCTCGATTATATTTGAGATCTTAAAGCTTTCACTCATTTCTCAAAATGATAGCACACAATTATTATGAGCAGTCCAGTCAAAATAGACATGTTTCGCATTTCGACTGATAATGTGTTATTTTACTAAATTCAAAATCGTTTAATAAAGAAGCATTTTATCACATAGAACTGTCACTTTACTGCATAGTACTGTCAATGTCAATAAAAAACTTTAAAAGAAAATTGTTCATTCATCATTGGAAACACTGTTACATATATAGAATAAAATAGAAAGGCCTTTTACTTGATAGAAGAAATATAACAAAATTTGAATATCAAAACAAATTAAAATATGTTTATCTACTACAATTTTAATTTCAAAAAATTTTATTCAAAAAACTTTTAGAATTAAATTAATGTCTAAAACAAGCACACAAATCAACTTTATAATTCAAGATTGATCTATGTTCTAACAGAATCAAAGAACAGTGTGAGTTATTTTTAAGGCTTATTTAAATTCATTGACATTCCATAATGAGATTTATTGAAGCCAAAATATAATTATATATTGTATATAGAATGATCTGCAGTTTTGATTATATACGTCTATTAAATGTAAGCGGTGCTTGTTTTAGACATTAATTTAATTCTAAAAATTTTTGAATAAAAATATTTTGAAATTAAAATTGTAGAAGATAAACATATTTTAATTTGTTTTGATATTCAAATTTTGTTATATTTCTTCTATCAAGTAAAAGGCCTTTCTATTTCATTCTATATATAATATATAATTATATTTTGGCTTCAATAAATCTCATTATGGAATGTCAATGAATTTAAATAAGTCTTAAAAATAACTCACACTGTTCTTTGATTCTGTTAGAACATAGATCAATCTTGAATTATAAAGTTGATCTGTGTTTCGAAACATTCATTCCTTTGCACGTGTGCGTTGTTGATATAAGTTAGTTTTTTGATTTTGATATTTGGAATATATCTCAGGACTGAAAAAGGAATTGCTTAGAATTATATTGGTTTTTTGAAGATATAGTGCATGTTTTGAGAGATTTCTGAATTAACTTATTCGAATAGTTGAATATATTAAATATTTCAAATAAATTATATTCTTTGAGAAGTCCTTTAAGTGTGTTTATGTTTTTAAAAGGCAATTGGCGTTCTTAAAGGTAAGACCAGAAACAAAATTTTGTCTCCTTCTAATATTTATTTATTAATTTTAATGACTTTCGTATATCTGTTGGTTTATTTATTCCATTTGACATTATATATTGAGTTTTGATTATATACGTCTATTGAATCTAAGTGGTGCTTGTTTTAGACATTAATTCAATTCTAAAAGTTTTTTGAATAAAAATTTTTTGAAATTAAAATTGTAGAAGATAAACATATTTTAATTTGTTTTTATATTCAAGTATTGTTACATATATTAAAATAACAATTATTCAAATTTGAAAACTTCAAAACACCAAATGTATTGAATTCTATTTGTTCTTCCTGGAAACTATTATGATTCTCTATCTGCATTCTGGAATGATTTCTTGCTGATGAAATATACTTTTTGAAATTTTCGACTTATTGGCAATTCTTTCCTCGATATATCTTTCAGCAACACTAGTTGATTGCCATCCTTCATGTCTTTTGAGTGTTTGAATGTCAGTTCCACTGTCAGCGAGAAAAGTGACAGACGTCCTCCTCAAGCAATGGCCAGTGGAACTAGATGCATCTGGGAGTTTTAAGTATTCTGCAAATTTTTGAGGAATTTTTGCAAAACTGTTGATACCAACTGGTCATTTTGTGCACTCATCGTGATTATAGTAAATGAACAATCTATTGTGTTTCACTTGTTTGGGTCCTAATTGTGAATACTTATGATACATTTGATATCCGTTGCACTCTGATCTTCTGTAAATGCATGTTTCTTCTTAGTTTTGGTATCATATAAAGTTATAACCAAAATTTTCCCAGTGCCTTCTATATCTTTGACTGTCAAGCTGTATAATTCTACACGCCGACATGCCCTATTTAAATCAAAAATTAATACTACTTTCATTAATAAGAACTTATTGTCTGGAATCTCTGCGAAAACATAATAACGTTTTCTATAGTTGAAATAAAATGATAAGAAAAAGGATTTTTACTTGATAGAAGAAATATTACAAAATTTGAATATCAAAACAGATTTAATCTGTTAGTCTTCTACAATTTTAATTTCAAAGAATTTATTCAAGAAACTTTAATAATTAAATAAATGTCTTATAAGCACTGCTCATATTAAATAGACGTATAATATCGAAATTCATTATACCATATCAAATGGAATCAAAAGAAAACCCAACGAATATAAATTGTCAATTAAAATTAATAAATAAATAAATGTTTTTTGTTTCGTTCCAAGCATGCGTACCGATCTCTTCAGACAAACGGAAACGCAGCTTTGCTTGTGATAAAATGTTTCGTTTCTGATCTTATATTTATTGAAACTGAATCTTTCTCAGAAGTATACAACAGAATTTTAAGAAATTCTCAAAAAATATAATAATTTATTTGAAATATTTATTATATTTAAATAAATTACTTCAAAAACTCTCAAAACATGTAGCAAACCCTCAAAAAATTATAAGAATTCAGATAAGATCTGTTCAACTTCACATTTAAAAGATAAAATCAATTAACTATAAATAAACTTACTCAATACAATCTCTAGGAATATGTGTTATATATATATATATATCCAAGGTACTCTATGTTCTATGCTCACAACAAAATTACACAAAGTTTATCAGGCACTTTAATGGTCTTAGTTAAAACATTCAAAACCACAAAATAAATTTCTTTTTTTTTAAACCTAATATAATTATATATTATATATAGAATAAAATAATAAGCAGCTGTTAATTTATTTAAATATATTAAACATTTCAAATAAATTAGTTTTTGAGAATATCTTAAAAAGCAAAAGCAAAACATTTGGTCAGAAGCAAAGCTGCGTTTCTTGTCTAAAGTGTGCAGTACGCAAGCTTGGAACGAAACAAAAAACATTTATTTATTCATTAATTTTATTTAAATATTTTAATATTATCCTTCTACATATTTAATTTCAAAAAATTATATTCAATAATTATAACTTCAGGAATTAAATAATGTCATATAAGTACCACTTATATCAAACGACATATAAAATGAACATTCATTATAAGACATCCAACTGGTATAACAAAATCCAATAAATGAAAATTGTTAACCAAAATCCTATAAATTAAATATTTTGAGTAGACAAAATTTTGTTTCTGCTGATCAATCTCATGAAAACAAATATCTTTCAGAAATGTTTAACATTATCTTAAGATTTTCATCATAAAACTATCTTACTTAGAATATTCAATATTATTGGATATCTAAGTTACTTTCTCTAAAATCTCAAGATATGTAAAAACGTTACTGAAAAATAAGTTTCAAGAGAGGCTTTGCTTCGTCAGTACTCAAATAATTCATATTCAATAAAATATAACATCAATCAACAACAAATATTTACTCAACCTTCAACAATTTAGAAAACTTCTGGTAAATGAATACTGAAAAATTTAAATGGAGTTTAATGTTAACTACAAATAAATAATTCTGTGGTTTACCTTTGATCTAAAAGATTGAAAGACAATTAAACGGCCTCTGTTTATAGCACAAGGACTATCTGTATAAATAATGTTAAGGAAACCAAATAATTATATATTATGAATAAAATAACATAAATAGAGGTTAGTACTTGATAGAAGGTATATAAAATTATTTAAATATTTTAATATTAGCCTTCTACATATTTGTTTCAAAAAAATTATTTAAAAAAATACAAACAAATAACAATGCATTTTAGTCCAAATATTCCGGTCGGATTAAATAACAGTGAAGCAAAAATACAAGAATGAAAAGCGATGAATGGAAGTACAATGAACGAGCGTGCAATCACTAATTTCACATTAACACTAAGCTGGTATTCAAAAATGTAAAGCAGGCAATTAATCAGAAGCATTCACAAGAAGTTTACTTACTTAGAGTTACCAAGGGGGACTGTCATAAGTACTATTATCTCGAGTATGTTACTAAGTTGGGCATGCTATAAGGAAATTGTTCTCCTTTGTTATTGTCACTAATCACATACGTGTCAAGTTAGAGCGCCACAGAGTATTTGACACAGAAATAACGTGGGTAAACACAATGACGTAATGGTGGAATTTATATAATCCATGAGGGACTCTGTGACTTGTATGATTCTTAGAGGATACGGATCTATTCAATATGTAACTTGTTTTCGAGTTCATTTCAATTGGAGTGTGTGCTGTAGACGCAAATCCAGGAAAACATTTCGGCTCTCAACAAAGCCCGATTGTTCTATTCGGACATTATTGGTTTGAACACTGGAAGCACTTCTCCGATATCGCTTGGGGTCAATCAACATTCCGGTGCCAAATTGAAATCAAACAGGACGGAAAAAGTGATTTCCTTGTCCCGTCTAGCAGTGATGCTTTAACGGGTCTGCAATTCAGTTCTGTTAATACATTTCAGCGTTCATGTCTCAGATTCTGAAAGATAACATCAGTTTTCCCTGAGATTGACGTGGAATGAGTTAGAAATGAAAATGTGGGAAATTGAATTTTCCCAGTCTCCGCTTGAGGTTCCATCTCCGTTCTTATAAATTCTGAGATTATCGTTTCAATAATTTTCGCTGGGAAAACGCTTTAATTCCTCTTGTAAACTGGGAATTTGAAATTAATCTTATAATATCCAATTTTCATTTTGGAAAATCAATTTGAAGTAGCCAAAAAAGTCAAAGTTGTATGGTAACACTATTTATCAAATATTATTGATTGTCAACAGGTATACCATTTATGAAATAATGTTGCAACTAGAGAACAAAACAGGTAGAATATTTGTATAGAAAAGGTTTTCGAAACGTTGAAAAATTGACTGAACGGAAAAAAAGTGCTGTATATGAGACATGAAAGAGGATAAAAAATGGCATGGATATGAGGCATAGACCATTTTCAGGAAGACCGCGTATGATTAAAGGAAACAATTTATTGAATTGAATCAGTCCTTACTTGGTGGAAATCCATATTAAATAATATTGAAACAAGTTTATTCTGATTTTCACAAATTTTTATTGTAATGTTTGCAACAATCGTTTCGCTATCACAGCGGCATCATCAGGCAGGTTTACATTTTGAATAACTAAGATTGTTTCCGAAATCCGTTGCTATTTATATTAGAGTAAGTACAATAAATTTTTATTGAGCACTAAAACCCAAAAAAGGATCTCTGCAAATTCCAGCTTATCTGAATATATTCAACAGAAATGAGTTATTTAAATCTATTTGTTCGTTAAGTAATATTCCAATTTTATTATGTGTATTTATCTCTAGGGATTCTAACATATTCAAGGCATAACTTTTACTTTCTTTATATAAAATTTCAAAATAGTGGTTGAGATTATGTCCTATTTCTAATAAATGGTTAGAATATCATTACCAATATGATTACATACCATCATGAATTACCTATAACTAACTATAAATCAGAAAATCACTGAAAATAATTTAATTTTCACCCGAGCCGATAAAGGTAACACTATTATTGCTTAACACGAATATGATTATATTGGTAAATCAGTTACTTTCCTAGAATGAAATAATTTTCAATTAATGAAACATAATCCGACGATAATTTTCAAATATCAAATAAAATCCCTAATAACCCCGGAATCCAGCCCCTTTCGGAACACACCAAAAAATAAATTGATTTCAATGAATCCACAACCTCCAAAAATGTATTCTTTAATTAAATTACACAAGGAATATTATCCTATTAGACCGGTTGTTCGTTCGTTAGTGCACCTTCATTTAAACTTTCTAAAGAACTTATTCAGATTATTTTAAAAGAAACTAAATTCCATGCTAAATACTCAATAAAAATTCACTACAGCTAATAAAAAAAAAGGATATCTACTTACCACATAATGCTAAATTCATTTCATTTGACGTACATAATTTATTTCCAAGTATACCACCAAATGAAACAATTGTACTAGTAGACAATCTATTAATCAACAACAGATGTTACAAAATTATTAAAGAAGATATTTTAGAATGTCTAGATAATTGCACTAATCAAAATTATTTTCAATTCAAAAATAAAATTTATAAATCTGAAAATGGTTTGATTATGGGAAATCTCTTAGTCCCTTATTAGCAGAAATATTCATGGACGATATTGAAACTAAAATTCAGCAAAATCCCTTATACTTTTTATATGGGTACAGATATGTAGACGATATTTTTTGTTGCTTCACAGGTACAGACAGACTTTTAAAAAAATTCGTTTTATTCATCAATAAAATACATCCTTCAATAATATTCACTATGGAAACCGAACATAATAATCCTATTAATTTTCTTGATTTAACTGTTACTCGAATAAATAATTCACATGATTTTTCAATATTTCACAAACCAACCTATACGGATTCTATTATAAACAATAAATCAAACCATCCTTTAAATCAAAAATTATCAGCATTAAATTGAATGGTCCATAGATTAGTTAATATTCCCATGAATCGAGAAAATTATATTTCAGAATTTAACATAATTAAACAAATAGCTATTAATAAAGACTATGATCCTAAGCTGATAGACGAATTGTTGATGAATAAAATTAATAAAATAGCTTTGAATATGGTGTATCCTTATATAAAAGAAAATTTTAAATACATTTCCTTAAAATACATTAAAGGTATTTCTGAGAAAATTGCTACATACCTCAAAAATAAATGAAATTTAAGAACTTCATTTGAAACCAATTCAAAATTGAGCAAATTCATTAAAAATAATAAAGACTGTACACATAAAGATGATAAATCGGGGGTTTATAAGTAAACCTGCGGTGATTACCCTAAAGTTTACGTAGAACAGACTGGGCCAACTTTCCGACATAGAATTTGTGAACATTTGAAGAGTTTCCTCGACAATAAAATTAATTCTACATATTCAAACCATTTGTTAGAAACAGGGCATACTTTCAACCTTAATTTTGAAATTTTACATGCAGAAATTAAAAGTTATGCCTTGAATCTGTTAGGATCCCTAGAGATAAATAAACATAATCAAATTGGAATAATACTCAACGAACGAATAGATTCAAATAACTCACCTTGCCCTAAGTTTACGTAGGACAGACTGGAAGAACTATTCGACATAGAATTTATTGTACTTACTGTAATATAAATAGCAACGGATTTCGGAAACGAGCATAGTTATTCAAAATGTAAACCTGCCTGATGATGCTACTGTGATAGCGAAACGATTGTTGTAAAGATTATAATAAAAATTTGTGCAAATCAGAATAACCTTATTTAAATATTATTTAGGAAACAATTTAAACGCTTTATTGGCCTTAGGACGACACAATCCGCATCTGGAATTTCCCAATTACCTAACAGATTTGGAAATTAACGAAATATAAAAGTATAACCAGAAACCGTTCGTATGTCACTGAAAAAATAAGATTACGTAACAAGGAAACCAAAAAAAATTCCTATTATGACACCTCTGCAAAAGGAACGAAGAATAGAATTTTGCCAACGTTTTCTAGAAGATAATTTTAATAATGTCTTTATATCTAATGAAAGTTGTTTCCAACTTGGTGAATATCAATTAAAAATTCTATCAACACAACCTGTTACCGTTCGAATTTTCCAGCAAAATAATGATTTGGGGAGCAATATCTCAGCGTGGTGCTGCGACTCTGTGTATATTTGATGATACCATTAATAATGAAAAGTATTGTGGCATTCTAAACAATTTTCTCCTTGAAACAGCGCATGCTTCAAATTCAGAGGGGTAGCGTTTACAGCAAGATAATGTAAGATGCCATACTTCGGCCTATACTTAAGCTTGGATGCAAGAACGCAATCATTTCATGGCCAGCAGCTTCATTACATCTTAGTCGTATTGAAATTATATGGAAATTAATGAAGATTGAAGTTGAACGAAATAAAGATGATTTAATTCAGTCAGTTTTACATTTCTGGACTACCATCACCGAAAATTATGGAGATAATCTAGTTTCGGGTGTACCTCGATGTTTAGTCAAGTGTTTACAGTTGAATGGAGGTCGTATAAGTAAATAAGATTAATATTTTGTTATAATTTTCAAATTCAAGAATTAAAAATATATATTAGGAGTACAAATAAGTTTTCGCCGTTTTATTGTAGATGGCGCGGCACGGAGTTTCTGTTAGCTTTCGCAGATGATAACCGGCTTAAAGAATAGTTTGGACATTCAAAAACAACATAACCTATTAATATCATTGATTTTATATTGGTAAAATATAATTTTTATAAGTTGAAAATGTCAAAATTTGAGCCAAGTACGCGTCATTTGCGGGAAATATTAGTTTACTTCTTTAATTTGAAGAAATCTGCTGCTTAGGCGCATAAATTGCTCGTAGAAGCATATGGTGAGGGTGCTTTGAGTGAGAGAACGTGTCGAGAGTGGTTTCAAAAGTTTAAATACGTTGATTTCGACGTAGAAAACAATGATCGCAGTGAAAGGCCAAAAATTTACGAGGATGCAGAATTGGAGGAATTATTGGAGGAAGATTCATCTCAAACACAATAAGAACTTGCTCTAACATTTTAAGTCACTCAGCAAGCAGTCTCACATCGTTTAAAATCATTCTTCTATAATAAATTTTAAGTTGTGTTAAAAAACGGCGGAAACTTATTTTTACTCCTAATAGTAAATAATGAAAATTAAGTTTTTTTTCCGGATACATTCAAGACGGACTATATCACCAATTTTCGAAAAAAAAACGCAGGAATTCATTTATACTCCTTATAAGTGTCTCCGTTTTGGTCTTCTTGTCTTTCATATTCAAGGCCATTGAATTCATTACCCTCATTTGATGATAAATTTTTCCCATCTATCCACATTGTCCATTGTCCATTGAAGCAGCTTCGGCTTGACGATCTGAGGAACTGCAATTACTCATCCAAATCTTGAATTAATAGCTCCTTCTGTTCCCTTCTCCCCATCTCTGGAACTCTACTGAGAGCCGATCTGCCTTAATTGCAGATTTAATGAGCACCTGGATATTCAAGAAGATATCTTCGTGAAAAATTACAGGGTCTTCAGTATTTTATGGAAGCTGTTAGCTTTCACTCGTTAGCAGGAGAATGGTTCAAAAATGAACTTTCCTGTTATATTCAAGCTGTTGAGATGTTAAGAGGAACCATACATTCCCATTGTTTTATTTTTTATTGGAGGATATTTATACCAAATTTTTATAAGCTAAGACTAAATTGACACGCACTGAAATTAGCTATTGGATGCACTAGTCCGTTACTTTGTGATAGTTCATTTTAAAATGGAATGAAATAAGAAATTTTTTCGTTTTTCATCACTTTTTTATTAATTGAAAAAACTCGAGTTTCGTAGTGTTTATTACGTTTTCAAACTGAATAAATCAAAATTGTATCACAACGATTATTTATATATATATATATATATATATATATATATATATATATATATATATATATATATATATATACATATGTATATATAAGGTGTCCCAACGAAAATTTGACCCCCCAGAACTCAGAAACGAAAGGCTTTCGAAGATAAAAAAGCAGATCAACTTTTGTTTTGAATGGGACGAATTTCTATCATGAGTTTGTTCTATCATGAGTTTGTTGTTGGGGCTAAATACCCAACATTTTTTGAATAGGGAAAAGATTTCGAGTGTTGGTTAGTTTGAAAGTTATTTATATTCAACCCAGTTAAAATTTTCAAAATCGGTTCACTATTCACGAAATAATGTAACGTGAACTTACCGTCAAAAGTTGATGTTGAACAGACATGTGAACCACCCAACTCAAGAGCCTAAGAGTTTTGAAGAATCCAAAAATAAGTTTTAAGTTTTTATAAGGGAAGAATTCCTATGACGACATTGTTCCGAAAAAAACATCTGGAAATGGCAACAACCCCCAAAATTTTTTAAATTTTTTGAGAGGAGATGTTGGATGTGGTTTAGTTGGGAAGTTTTTTCTGTTCTCTAAACATCGCAGTTGAAATTTTCAAATTTGTTTGATTAATGACAGAACAATTTGAGTTTTTGAATGTTTTTACTTTAAAAACATTCAAAATTTATATATCAAAACAGATTTGATCTGGCAGTCTTCTACAATTTTAATTTCAAAAAAATGTTTATTCAAAAAATTTTTAGAATTAATTATGTATAAAATAAAATATAAAAAGGCTTTTTACTTGATGGAAGAGATATAACAAAATTTGAATATCAAAAGAGATTTAATCTGCCAGTCTTCTGCAATTTTAATTTCAAAATTATTTATTTAAAAAACTTTCAGAATTAAATTAATGTTTAAATAAGCACCGCTCATATTTAATAGACGTATATAATCAAAACTCGATATACAATGTCAAATGGAATAAATAAACCAACGAATATAAAAAGTCATTTAAAATTAATAAATAAATGTTTGAAGGAGACAAAATTTTGTTTCTGATCTTACCATTATGAACACCAATTCTTTTTCAAAAACATAAAACACAACTTAAGGACTTCTCAAAAAATATAATCCATTTGAAATATTTAATTTATTTAAATATTCAAATGAGTTAATTCAGAAATCTCTCAAAACATGCACTATATCTTCAAAAAACAATTAGAATTCCGATAATCTCTTCATCGGCCCTAGATAATATTTAAAATATTGAAATCAACTAACAATCAGTATATCTTACCTTAAAGTGTAACCGGAAATTGCTTAAACAGACTAACTTTAAAAATCCAGACAGTCTATGTTCGTGACAAAATCACAGAAAACTGTAAGGTATTATAAGGTTTTCTTTAAACCATTGACATTCCATAATGAGATTTATTCAAGCCTAAATATAATTATATATTATGTATAAAATAAAAAAGAAAAATGCTTTTTACTTGATAGAAGAAATATAACAAAATTTCAATATTAAAACAGATTTAATCTGTCAGTCTTCTACAATTTTAATTTCA
Organism: Megalocaria dilatata; assembly: GCA_034642435.1. NCBI lineage: Eukaryota > Metazoa > Arthropoda > Insecta > Coleoptera > Coccinellidae > Megalocaria > Megalocaria dilatata. The sequence continues at coordinate 41,919,606 of CM067862.1, read as the reverse complement.
AAAAAAATTTTATTCAAAAAATTTTTAGAATTAAGTTAATGTCTACATAAGCACCACTCATATTCAATAGACGTATATAATTAAAACTCAATATTCAATGTCAAATGGTATAAATAAACCAACGAATATAAAAAGTCATTTAAAATTAATAAATAAATATTTGGAGGAGACAAAATTTTGTTTCTAATCTTACCATTATGAACACCAATTCTTTTTCAAAAACATAAAATACAACTTAAGGACTCCTCAAAAAATATAATTTATTTGAAATATTCAATTTATTTAAATGTTCAAATGAGTTAATTCAGAAATCTCTCAAAACATGCACTATATCTTCAAAAAACAATTGGAATTCCGATAATCTCTTCATCGGCCCTAGATAATATTTAAAATATTGAAATCAACTAACAATCAGTAACTAAAGACACTTGACCATAATAAGCGTCGTTTGTTTGCTGATTGGACATAAATGTCATAAAATTATCTTTCAAATAAAAATGAAATTTTCTTCAATCTTAATTTAAATGTGTTTTATTTCAATTTAAACTTCTATCACTCTAAAAAAACACCCTAGATGATACATTCACTTTCAATCCTTCTAGTGCGTTATGGGTTATTAAGAGAGGGTGTTTCTTGTAAGGTTAAAGTGAATAAGCGAATGTTAGCTAATTGAAGAGCAGAGAGAGAGAGAGAGATGTGTGTTATAACTTAAGAGAACGTAAAACTATCTTGTTCTTTTTGGGCAAGCAAGTAAATGCGACTTTTTTGGGAATTTGATTTCAACGCTGCTTTTTGGGTAACTAACAAAAATGCGACTTTCAGGAAATATTTCTTCAAGGGTGCTTTGTGGCTAACTTACTTGGAGCTTGAAATGTTGCCCAGGTCTGTCCTTTCGTCTAGAAACGGCGTCGCTTTTTAATGGATTCCTAAAAAAAATGTTAAGGACAAATATTTTCGTTACTTAACTGGTGTTTAAGCATGTTTAGATTTCTAGAAAAAAATGAGACATATCTGAAGAGCCTAAATTGTTGAACTTATATCTACCTGCATAATAAATTGAAAATTTCTTATTCGATGCAAAATCCGAAAACATGAATCTGTTCGCTACCCAATCTCCTTTTTCAATAACTTCAACTTAAATTCAAAGTAACATAAATAGAGGTTAATTCTTGATAGAAGGTATATAAAATGATTTAAACATTTTAATATTAGCCTTCTACATATTTAATTCCAAAAAATTATATTTAATGATTATAACTTCTGAAAATAAATTAAAATAATGTCATATAAGAACTACTTATATCAATTGACATATAAAATAAACATTCATTATAAGACATCCGAATGGTATAACAAAATCCAATGAATAAAAATTATTAACCAAAATCCTATAAATTAAATATTTTAAATAGATAAAATTTTGTTTCTGCTGATCAATCTTATGAAAACCAATATCTTTCAAAAATATCTAACCTAATCTTAAGAATTTCATTATAAAACTATCTTACTTAGACTATTCAATATTATTGGATATCTAACTAAGTTACTTTTTATAAAAAAACTCAAGATATGTAAAACATTACTGAAAAACAAGTTTTAAGAAGGACTTTGCTTCGTCAGTATTCAAATAATTCATATTCAATAAATATAATATCAATCAACAACATATATTTACTTACCTTTCAATAGTTTAGAAAGACTTCTGCCAAACTGAAAAATCTTTCAATGTAGTGTGACGATTCACTATATATAAAAATATATCTGTGGTTTACCCTTGATCTAAAAGATTGAAAGACAATTTAACGGCCTCTGTTATAGCACAAGGACTATCTGTATAAAGAATGTTAAGGAAACCAAATAATTATATATTATGAATAAAATAACATGAATAGAGGTGAATTCTTGATAGAAGGTATATAAAATTATTTAAATATTTTAATATTAGCCTTCTACAGATTTATATATAATATAATAATTTTTTGGAATTAAATATGTAGAAGGCTAATATTAAAATATTTAAATAATTTTATATACCTTCTATCAAGAATTAACTTCTATTTATGTTATTTTGTTCATAATATATAATTATTTGGTTTCCTTAACATTCTTTATACAGATAGTCCTTGTGCTATAACAGAGGCCGTTAAATTGTCTTTCAATCCTCTAGATCAAGGCTAAACCACAGATATATTTTTATATATAGTGAATCGTCACACTACATTTAAAGATTTTTCAGTTTGGCAGAAGTCTTTCTAAACTATTGAAAGGTAAGTAAATATTTGTTGTTGATTGATGTTATATTTATTGAATATGAATTATTTGAATACTGACGAAGCAAAGTCCTTCTTAAAACTTGTTTTTCAGTAATGTTTTACATATCTTGAGTTTTTTTATAAAAAGTAACTTAGTTAGATATCCAATAATATTGAATAGTCTAAGTAAGATAGTTTTATGATGAAATTCCTAAGTTAATGTTAGATATTTTTGAAAGATATTGGTTTTCATAAGATTGATCAGCAGAAACAAAATTTTATCTATTTAAAATATTTAATTTATAGGATTTTGGTTAATAATTTTTATTCATTGGATTTTGTTATACCATTCGGATGTCTTATAATGAATGTTTATTTTATATGTCAATTGATATAAGTAGTTCTTATATGACATTATTTTAATTTATTTTCAGAAGTTATAATCATTAAATATAATTTTTTGGAATTAAATATGTAGAAGGCTAATATTAAGATATTTAAATAATTTTAAATTGAAAGATAAAATCCCACGCTCCTCCAATTTTTTGAAGCATAGAATATCCCTGTCGACACAACGCAGTAAGAAAATCCCAGTATCTCCCCCTCATACACTCAATTTCACCTTGTCCATTTATGGCGGTTAGAGTTGCTCAAAACTCACCCCAACGTTGTTAGTTCTTCACCGGCCGTCCTACAGGAAGCATCGTTTTTCCCTGTGCTCTGAAGTTGCGACACATACGCTTTAAGTTACGGGAATTCGTGTTAGTTTTTGTTGTTTTGGAAAACTTTGTTGGAGATCTTTGGAACTTCGAAGGTCGATTTGGGGATACTGAGGCTGACAAGTTGGTTTTTCCCAGGGAAAATACACTTTAGAATTTTCCCTGTGGCAAAATCTATTGAAATTTTAAAGGACCGAATTACCCTTCCTTCTGTAGAAATTCTAATTGACGAAAATTTAATATTTTTTCATACTGATGGTGTCACTCAATCGAATGCATATCGAATAAATAAACACTGGCATAATAAAAGGGGAGATTTTTTAAGATAGATAATCCACCTTTTTATTATTTCATTTTATGTATGTAATCATCACAATTTGTTTTCTCACTCATAAATACGGTGTTTTTATATAAATTGGTTTTAAAAAACTACTTCATACAACCTCTGTTAATTTTCTGCGGACGAACATAGAATACGAATGGTAACTGTTAAAAAACCGTTTGAATTTTATCTTAGTTTGAAATGCCACCAGGTCGTGTAAGTAGATATTTTTATTGATTTTTTTTATTTTACTGGCATGAAAGTGAACTCAAGATTACCTGTGAGAATATCAAAACGTGCTACATACTCTTGTAGAGTTCTTTTGAAAGAGCTTTTTAAAGAGAGGTTGTTTCGAAGAATTCCTAAGTTTAAAATAAAATAGAAAGGCTTTTTACTTGATAGAAGAAATAAAACAAAATTTGAATATCAAAACAAATTAAAATATGTTTCCCTTCTACAATTTTAATTTCAAAAAAATTTTCATTCAAAAAACTTTTAGAATTAAATTAATGTCTAAAATAAGCGCCGCTCACATTTAATAGACGTATATAATCAAAACTCAATATATAATGTCAAATGGAATAAATAAACCAACAGATCTACGAAAGTCATTAAAATTAATAAATAAATATTTGAAGGAGACAAAATTTTGTTTCTGGTCTTACCATTAAGAACACCAATTGCCTTTTAAAAACACCAACACACCTTAAGGAATTCTCAAAGAATATAATTTATTTGAAATATTTAATATATTTAATTATTCGAATAACTTAATTCAGAAATCTCTCAAAACATGCACTATATCTTCAAAAAAACAAATATAATTCTAAGCAATTCCGTCTTCAGTCCTCAATAATATTCCAAATATCAAAATCAAAAAACTAACCTATATCAACAACGCACACGTGTAAAGAAATGAATGTTTCGAAACACAGATCAACTTTATAATTCAGGATTGATCTATGTTCTAACAAAATCAAAGAACAGTGTAAGTTATTTTTGAGGCTTATTTAAATTCATTGACATTTCATAATGAGATTTATTGAAGCCAAAATATAATTATATATTATATATAAAATAAAATTATTCCATTTGACATTATATATTGAGTTTTGATTATATACGTCTATTAAATGTGAGCGGTGCTTATTTTAGACATTAATTTAATTCTAAAAGTTTTTTGAATGAAAATTTTTTTGAAATTAAAATTGTAGAAGACAAACATATTTTAATTTATTTTGATATTCAAATTTTGTTATATTTCTACTATCAAGTAAAAAGCCTTTCTATTTTATTTTATATATAATATATAATTACATTTTGGCTTCAATAAATCTCATTATGGAATGTCAATGGATTTAAATAAGCCTTAAAAATAACTTACACTGTTCTTTGATTTTGTTAGAACATGGAACATCAATCTTGAATTATAAAGTTGATCTGTATTTCGAAACATTCATTTCTTTACACGTGTGCGTTGTTGATATACGTTAGTTTTTTGATTTTAATATTTGGAATATTATTCAGGACCGAAGAAGGGATTGCTTAGAATTATATTTGTTTTGTGAAGATATAGTGCATGTTTTGAGAGATTTCTGAATTAACTTATTCGAATATTTAAATATATTTAATATTTCAAATAAATTATATTCTTTGAGAATTCCTTAAGGTGTGTTCATGTTTTTAAAAGGCAATTGGTGTTCTTAAAGGTAAGACCAGAAACAAAATTTGGCTCCTTTGAATATTTATTTATTAATTTCAATAACTTTCGTATATCTGTTGGTTTATTTATTCCATTTGACATTATATATTGGGTTTTGATTATATACGTCTATTTAACGTGAGCGGTGCTTATTTTAGACATTAATTTAATTCTAAAAGTTTTTTGAATAAAAATTTTCCTAAGTTTAAGTTGGACATTTTCAAAATGGAATTTATTTTCATAGAACCGTTTTGAAACAGTGCTGTTTTCACCTAATGTTTGTGGAGTAGGTTCGATAAATATTCTATATTCTCTTTGTGTAGTGAGTGTTAATTCTATTGGGTTGTTCGGAACGTGATTTCGTTTTTTTTCAAATGAAAGACAATTTTCTTATTATGAATATATATTTTATTCAGGTATATATTGGCGATTCTGGTCCCACATCTTTTGCCATCTTTTTGGTAGTAGCTTGATTCTGCGCTCATAAAATTTTTGGTCTTTGCTGGAAAAAAACTGATCCAGGTGATTTTTGACCTCCTCATTTGAAGTAAAGGTTTTAGGGTCCAAAAAATTTTGCAATGACCGGAACAAATGATATTCCGAAGGTGCTAGATTTGAAGAATATGGTGAATGACCAAACTTGTATGGAGTCTCATCTTGGTGGAACACTACACCTTTTCTATTGATTAATTCTGACCTTTTCTGTTGAAGTGCATCATTCAGTTTGTCTAGCTGATGAAAGCAGACTTCCAAACGAATTGTTGTGTTATCCGGTAAAAAACTCAAAAAAAAACGATTGCTTTAAAATCTGTTCGAGAAGCGAATAACAGACGTCTGAATGAGATCATACTAAGAAAGAAAGAGTGTTTTTTTAGGTATTTATAAAATTTAATTTTAAATGTGTTCAAGTAATTTTATGAAATTAAAATGTGTAGAGACGTATAACAGAGTTACCCTATTTGATATTTAAGAAATTGAAACACTGACATACTGATTTACATTAATTTATAGATTATTTTAAATCTTGTATCGTTTTCGATACCAGTATCAGTTTTTAAATATGAATTATAAATAATTCTGAAAAAGCTGTAAATTTCATGTGAAAGTCCACTATTATTAAATGGAAAATCAAATGAATCAATGCAGGAGAATATATTCTATAATTTTAAAATTTAAAATATTATACAGATTTCTTTTGTTATACTACTACAAATTTTAATTTCAAACAATTTTTCATTGAAAATTTTCAGAATTAAATTAAATGAATGTCTTCAGAACACACCGTGTCAACTCAGTAGACATAGAATTAATACTCATTAAACACTACCAAAGGGAATGAAATAAATTCAAAGAAATATAAATTGTTAGGTAAAAATTATTAACTAAATACTTGAGGAGTACAAAATTTTGTTTCATTTCTTGTTTTATGAAAAACTAAATTCTCTTTCAAAAATGCATAACATAACTTCAAGAACTTCTTTAAAAATAACTTGCTCAAAATAAGTTCCTTACTAAAATAAATTCCTCAAACATGTAGAACCTCCCTAAAAAACAATTTAGAATTATAACAACGGTAAATCTTCAGCTCGACTTCATATTTTAAAAATAAAAAAAACTTATAACCATCCTAAATATTCTATGTTCATCACAAAAATAACATAAAGTGTGCAAATTGTTTTATGGATTCCTTCAAAACCAAATAATAATATGTGATAAGCGTAAACCAAAACATATAATTGTTATAATATATATACAATAAATTGAAAAAAAAAAAATTTTTTCTTGACAGAAGGATTATTACAAAATTTGAAATATCATACAGATTTCTTCTGTAAACCTTCTACAAATTTTAATTCGAGAAAATTTTTTATTCAAATGTGTTAGAATTAAATTAATGTCTTCAGAACAAATCGTGTCAATTTAGTAGACGTATAGAATTAATACTTATTACACAGTACCAAAGGGAATAAAAAAATTCAAAGAAATATAACAAAAGGATAGCAACCCATAACCTCACCAAGAACTTTTTCAAGAATAACTTGATCAAAAAGAGTTCCTTTTTTAAAAAAATTCCTTAACATGTAGAACATCTATGAAAAACGATTTAAAATTGTAACAACGGTAAATCTTCAGCTCAACTTCATATTTAAAAAATTACGTAATTATAATTATATATATATATATTATAATTATATATTTTGGTTTACGCTTATTACATATAATCATTTGTATTTGATTTTTTCGGTCTTTACTTGGTGGAAACTCATTTCAATTAAAAAATATATATGAGACAGTAATTTATTTCTATTTCTGCTTCTTATTACATTGTACAATGTGATACCTGAAGAAGTCACATCGTGGTGAAACAATTGTTGTGTTAGTACAAACATTTTTATGGAAATAAATTACTGTCTCATATATATTTTTTTAATATTATCCTTTGGTTTTAAAGGAGTCCATAAAATACCTTGCAAACTTTATGTTATTTCTGTGACGAACATAGAATATTTAGGATGTTTATAAGTTCATTCGATTCTTATGTTTGTGTAGTAAAGAGCATGCAGTCGATCTGGTAAGATATCTTTGTTAATTATTTTTATTTTTCAAATATAAAGTCGAGCTGAAGATTTACCGTTGTTATAATTCTAAATTGTTTTTTAGAGATGTTCTTCATGGTTTAGAAATTTTTTGTAATAAAAAGCCAGTTATTTTTGAAGAAGTTCTTGAGGTTATATTGTGTATTTTTGAAAGGGAATTTAGTTTCTCATAAAACAAGGAATGAAACAAAATTTCTTACTTCTCAAGTATTTATTTAATAATTTTTAGTTGACAATTCATATTTCTTTGCATTTCTTCATTCCCTTCGGTACTGTGTAATGAGTATAAATTCCATATGTCTGCTAAGTTGACATGGTGTGTTCTAAAGATATTTATTCAATTTAATTCTAAAAATTTTGAATAAAAACTTTTTTGAAATTAAAATTTGTCTTAAAAACCACAGTTCCAATTTAATAGACATGTAGAATTACCACTCATTACACAGTACCAAAATAAATTAAAGATTTCAAAAAAAATATAAAGTATTAATTAAAAATATTGAATACTTGAATGATACAAAATTTTGTTTCGTATCAATGTATTATGATAACCAAATCCCTTTCTAAAAATGAATAACATAAGCACAAGATTTTCTTCGAAATTTACTCTGTTTAAAAAAATGTTCCTTCAAAAAAAATCCAAAAACATGCAGCACATCTTCAAAAAGGCTATGACGATAACTCGTCAGTTCAACTTTGTATGGAAAAAATAAAAGTAATCAATAAGAATATATCTTACCCGACCAAAACCACATGTCTTTTGATAAACAAACTTCTATGTTCATCCACAGAAATTACACAAAGTTTGCAAAGTATTTGTAAGGACTCAGTTAAATTCAAATGATACTACTTATATTAGTAAAAAAATAAAGTATGATTATTATTATATATAAAAAATAAAAGATTTTGAAGGTAATTTATGTGAACGAACATACAATACCTAGAGTTTTGCTATTTGAAAATTCACTATATTCTAACTTTGTTTATCAAAAAACATGTGATTTTAGCCAAGTGAGGTATATTTTTATTAATTACTCTTATTTTTTGGATACTAAGTTAGACTGAAAAGTTATCGATGTGATAATTCGAAATGGCGTCTTTGAAGATGCGCTGCAGGTTTTTGGGGGTTTTTTGATGCAACTTTCTTTGAAGACATTTATTTTTGTAAAATTCTAGAGGTTATGTTGTGCATTTTTGGAATGGAAGTTTTTATAATACGAAAATTTTGTATCCTTCAAGTATTTATTCAATATTTTCAATTGATGATTTATATTTTATTTGTATTCTTTCATTTCTAATGCTGTGTAATGTTGTTTATTCTATAATATATGTGCACTAAATTGAAACTGTATTTTTTAATACATTTATTTAATTTAATTTCAAAAAGTTTTTGGGAAAAATTTTTATGAAATTAAAATTAAAATTTGTACTGAGGTTGTCGAAATTAATATGTATGATATTTAAGATATTGTATTGAGCCTTCTATCAAGTAAACTTCTTTTTTTTATTTTATTTTCAATTACTATTTACTTCAACTACTCTGTTGACTGTGTGGTGATAGTTGAATGTTATTATTTATTGAAATAATCAGGTCCACTTTCAGAAATTTGGAAGTTAAAATTTGCGTCAGAACTTTAAACTGATACCCCATCAAGTTCCATTCCATCCAATTATATTCAATAACATCTTATTATAATGAATTTTCAGTAAAAATTGCCGCTCCATTTTCTGGCCCATTGATATATTATTCATATCCACTCCAGCCTATTCCTGTTTCAAATTCAATATCGAATCGAACTCCATGCAAAAATAAAAATAAATTATAGCCTTGATCGACTTTCCGAACTAATAATAGCCGGGCAAATAAGTCGCAAAGTTTTCCCATCATGCCTGGAAACTTGAAATAAGTTCAAAATCTGGAAAGCAGGCCTTCTATTTTCAGTTTCAGTTTGAATCAAATCCGTGGTTATGACAGAATTGTGACGAGTTCTGTTCAAGTTTTGTGAGTGGCGAAAAACTGGAATTGGGGGTATTGTGAAGATGTGAGTGGGAAACGATGTCTCGTAGGAAAGGGCGATAAATTATGAACGTTGAGTTCGTGAAGAATTATTGTTGAATTCTCTTATATAAATTTCATTAAACGTGAAAACTGCACAGGGAAGCGGTTTGTTGATGCAAATTGGCGGAGGTGTCGGTGTTGCTTTAGAGTATTCAGGTTTTTTTTATTTTGAGCCTAAAATTGACGCAAACTTTCTAACTTTCTAATGAAGAATACGAGGTTGAAAGTATTTTTGTCTGGCCAGTCCGCTCGTGAGCACACTAACTCACGAAAGAAAAAGCTACAGCCTTGAAGCTTTCAAGGAAGGTTTGGGGTCTAAATATCTAGGATGAGTTCATTAATGGATGAAATCGGTCCAATGGCTTCGTAGTTATTTGCATTTGAAAATTTCTTTTATAGTTCCCAATATTTTCTGAATTAGAAATCCAGTCGATCTGCAATTCGGCATTTACAGAAAAATAATAACACATATAATTGAAAAAAAATTAATTTTGTGAGCGCGATAAAGCTCCTGACTTCACTTTGATGTCCTTCGCGATCTTATTGTACTGAAAACCTGATTAGATTAATTTAAGCCTTTTTGTTTTTTTCATGTTTTCGCGAAATTCAAGAAGAAATATCACTGTTTCGAGAAAATAAAAAAGAAATGCTTTGTAATAATTGAAAGCTGTGATTTCGTGAGTTTCTAACCGTATTATTATATTCAATTTTAAATGTTTGAGCTATCTGAAGTTTGAAAACAATCGTAAAATACATATCATAGCTTATTTTTTGAATTGATTATTTTAGTATTGATGTAGTATTTGGACCAGTGGATCAATTAACGTATACATTTATGTATAAAATGTCATGAATTAAAATGTTTATATTTTTCTAAACGAGTATTAATTTTATATTGTTCAAATATGACTTTCCGTCAGTAAGTAAAAAAGAAAGAGCAAGTTCGATGGTAAAACATGCAGAGATAATAGAAGCTGTCCAAGAAAATCCCTCAACCAGCACTCGGCGTCTTGGTTCAGTTATAGGTTTGCCACATTGTCAGGTCTGGCGAGTTCTGTACCGTGTAAAGTGGCATCCATTTCATTTACAATCCGTCCAAACCTTGGAGCCAGGCGATGAACAACCGAGGATGCGATTTTGCAGATGGGTTTTGCGGAACCAGTGAGCTATCTTCAGAACACTGATGAAGCGACCTTCACAAAAGATGGCATTTTGAATGTTCGAAATGCACATATTTGGTCCAGAGTAAATCCGAAAGTGTCTAGGAAACGAAATTCACAGCATCGTTTTTCAGTCAATATTTGGCAAGGAATTTACAATAATTAGACCATATATTCTTCCATACAGGCTGAATGGAGTTGCATATCTACAATTTTTAATCGAGCATTTGCCAGGGCTCTTGAATGATGGAAGCAATATTCCAAGAGGAATGTACTTCAAACATGATGGAGTTCCAGCACATTTCACCCGTGAAATTGTAGCAAATTTGAATGAAGTTTATCCAGGTCATTGGTTAGATAGAGGGGGACCTCATGACTGGCCTGCAAGATCTCCAGATCTCACATGCTTGGATTATTTTCTCTGGGTGCACTTAAAAATGAAGTTTGCTCTGAATAAATCATAGACAGGGAACATCTTATTAATCGTATTCAAGCTGCATGTGAAGCAATACGAAATCGACGGGAAATTTTGAAGTAAGCTGTAACTCATTTGATCACAAGAGCTAGAAAATGTTTAGAAGAGAGAGAGGGAATTTTCTAAAACAAGTTATAATTTTTTCTCTCATTTATTGTCAATTTTTGTCAGTTGAACACATGTTTATAAGATACATTCTATATTTTCATTCATTAAGTCCATTTTATAATAGTCCAATTAAATGTTCAATGTTAATTCGAGTTTTTGGTTAAATTTGGTTTTTCAAAAAATATTTAATGTTGCCTCTACATTCATGTTTCGAATGGAATAAGATGCAGCAATATACCTAAGTCATGTTACTGAGAATTTCAATCGATTCAATATGAATAGACGCATTATTCGGAGATTCACAGGTCTACTATAAATTGAAAATTCCTAATATTAAATGGTTCATAAAATGATGATGCGAAGTGTGCCATTGATCCTAATGGGCTTGTTTGAAAGAGTATAATATTCTGAAAAGAATTTCGCTTTTTGAAAATTGGATGTATATGGTGTTTTATAAGATGTGGTATAAATAATGTAATTTTCTCAGTCCGGACCTATGCTATCGATAAGTTATTATGCACAAATATTTGGCATTGGCTTATACTCATTACCTCAAGTTTTCATGAAGATCCATGCAGGCGTTCAAGAGGTATGTCGATTGAAAGTTTTTGATAAAATACGTAAAACATCCTATAACTCTTAAACGAATATAGTTAGGACATATTTCGAGCACTGATTCAGACTCACCAAAATGGCCTGCATCTGCGCTGAAAGCCTGTACAATAAATCGTGAAACAGCCTGTATATAAATATATATATATATATATATGAAGATTTAATATGCGATCTACTGTTTACTGAAATTTCTTAAAACATATTTTATTCGATGTTGCCATTGGTATGGTAGCAACAATTAGTTGTAATTATATTTTTATTTCACAAAAGTCTCTTTTGAATTACTTCAAGGATGCAACCCCTAAACAGACCCCCTTTAGTCGTTTTTGAGATTATTTTCGGCTAAAATGAGTATGTATAAAAGACACTGAGCTATCCCGTACCTTACAGAATACTCTAAAAGATCCGGGGTGTTACGAGGTACTCTAAAAGATCTAGGAGTTTACGGAGTACTCTAAGAGATCTAGGGGTTTACGGAGTACTCTTAAAGATCTGCAATTATACGGAGTAATCTAAATAGCCCTAACCTTTTTATCGTGATCGTCTAGTGGCGGGCGAATAGGACTTTACGTTGTGTAGGCAACCCAAATTACACCTAACGAGGCAAGGAAGCAGTGACGGGAGGTTCAAATATTCGAAACACAGTAATACCAGAATAATAGATTTTTATTATTAGGAGTACAAATAAGTTTCAGCCGTTTTATTGTAGATGGCGCGGCACAGAGTTTCGGTTAGCTTTCGCAGATGATAACCGGCTTAAAAAATAGTTTGGACATTCAAGAACAACATAACCTATTAATATCATTGATTTTATATTGGTAAAAAATAATTTTTATGAGTTGAAAATTTCAAAATTTGAGCCAAGTAAGCGTCATTTGCGGAAAATATTAGTTTACTTCTTTAATTTAAAGAAATCTGCTGCTGAGGCGCATCAGTTGCTCGTAGAAGCATATGATGAGGGTGCTTTGAGTGAGAGAACGTGTCGAGACTGGTTTCAAAAGTTTAAAAACGGTGATTTCGACGTAGAAGACAAAGATCGCAGTGGAAGACCAAAAATTTACGAGGATGCAGAATTGGAGGAATTATTGGAGGAAGATTCATCTCAAACACAAAAAGAACTTGCTCTAACATTAGAAGTCACTCAGCAAGCAGTCTCACCGTTCTTCTATACTAAATATTCAATTTGTGTTAAAAAACGGCGGAAACTTATTTGTACTCCTAATAATAATGTTCAAAAGCATCAACCCCCAATAAATGGAAACACATTCATCAGCCTGTGGTTAAATCTACTCTACGCAATGGTTCGCAAAGCGCCCCAGTGAAACCAATAGCGCCCCGGGTCTAAATGACTTATTACTACATATTGTTAGGTCGGTATTCGCTCAAATCAGATATCATTCTTATGCAGCGGAAAGTGTAAAGTTACGCAGGAAATGGGGATACAGCCAGCCTGCACCTTCAACTGCACTTTCGGTAATCAGTGCTGAACCTGAATTACAAGGGGTAAGTTTAACGGACAGTAAGGTAAGGGTAACTGTGGTATGCCCAGAAGATCTCCTTGAAGAGGAGATCTAACATAATTCAAGTCGACCGGAAAAGTTACTATCAAAATGGACTATATCTAGCCACCTCGGGGTGACAAATGCCCAGGAAGGCTTAACTCTTACTAAGGAACGAACCAACACTACCAGAAGGGGCACGCAAACTAATCCCTGGAGATATCACAGTACCCGAAACAAATATCTAGCAATCACTCACACATTCTCACAATAACGTTGGATATCTGGAGCTATTTACTGTCTCTATACGATATGTCGTCCCCTACCAGGACTACTCTGCAGTTTACCCTAAATAACGCTACTGGTTCACAAGGAATACAATCTTTCAAGGTAAGCGGGCACATGCATATGACAAATATGTAACATGAACTGACTAGGATATTATAAAATAGATACAGTACCCCATCACCTAGGTGCGTTAATGAACATTACAATAAAAACAAAGAAATAGGTATCCGGAGGATCACACAAGAGTACATACAAATCAGTTACATATCAAGCACCGCAATTAGTAAGAAAAGACAATACAAATTCTTATTGGCAAGTATTACGCAGATAAAGAACCACTATTTACAAATACAGCAAAAAGCAAATAGGCACCGAGAGAAAGTATACAATACAAACAGAAAACTTGTGAGGGTCGCTTTAGTTATGTACAAAGGCAATGCAATTTAGATAAAACATTCCGGTTCGATTAAATAACAGCGAAGCAAAAATACAAGAATGGAAAGCGAAGTACAATGAACGAGCGTGCACTCATTAATTTCACATAAACACAAAGGTGGTATTTAAAAATGTAAAGCATGCAATTAATCAGAAGCATTTAAAAGAAGTTTACTTACTAAGAGATACCAAGGGACACTGTCATAATTACTATTATCTCGAATATGTTACTAAGTTGCTCAGGAGGTTTATTTCCCAGAACCTTCCTCTCGAATGAATTAAAATACAATGGGGACGCTATAAGGACCTTGTTTTTCTTTGTTATTGTCACTAATCACGTACGTGTCAAGTTACCGCGCCACAGAGTATTTTGACACCGAAATAACGCGGGTAAATACAATGACATAATGGTGGAATTTATATAATCTATCAGGGACTCTGTGACTCGTACGATCCTAAGAGGATCCGGATCTCTTCAACACGTTTGAACGAAATGGTAACGCCCTCGGCAAAAAAGTAGATTGAAATTCCCAACACCTAACGCTTTCGTTCACCCGCCAAATATATAATATATCGAATATTTTTCACACAAAGCCAAATCCCTACCAGTCATATACCACCTCATATCCGGCTAAAATGAAACATAAAATCCGATTTTATTCCTCACACACGCTCTGAAAGAAGTGTATCGCATAAAAAAAGATAAATAACCTGTTCCGTTATAATCTCGATCCCGAATTTTGAATTTCGCGGGAGAAACCGATATTCCGTTGTTTTAATAACGGCCATTAACGTTTTCACGTGTTTGTATATGTAGGGGTGGGGGGTATTTTAGCGACATTGTCTCGATTTTCTGCAGAATTAATTAGTCCATATGAGTCGTTAGGTCCAGGGGCTAATTTAAGTGGTTGTTTTCATATGCAAATTGTTTCAGGTTGTTACTCCTGTTGGATTTTATGCACCAGCAAGCGAGTGCTGTTTCATCCCTTTGTTTTCTATTGAAATATCGAAATTGTTCAATTTTATACCTGAAAATATGTGAACCTGATGGTTGAGGATATTGGAATATTGTTCAAACAAGTTTGATTTATTACGCCGTACATTTAATATTATTGGTAATATTGGTAAATGAAAAGTTATATATCGAACATCGTTAGTTTTCAGTACTATATTACAGCTAAACCAAGTAAACCAATATTGTTCAAACAAGTTTGATTTATTACGCCGTACTTTTAATATTATTGGTAATATTGGTAAATGAAAAGTTATATGTCGAACATCGTTAGTTTTCAGTACTATATTACAGCTAAACCAAGTAGCAATATGTGTTATTATGGATTTTCTTTCCAAACCATGAATAGATTCATTAATTATCTAGCAAAACCTATAATTGAATATTATAAAAATCAATTTCAATCTGAGTCAATAGTTGATAGAAGTAAAATTAAAATGACTTTAAATTCAGAATTATATATTCTAACTTCTACAATATATATTAAAACTATATACAAAAATTATAAAAATGATATCCTCATTTATATTCAATATAAAATATTTTTCAATGTCTCAGAAAAAATCTTTTTACATCCTGATATGAAACGCATTAATACAAATGTATTAACAAAAACTAAATGAGTATGTATATTAACATACAAATACAAGAAAATCCAATATTCCAAAATTATCTGAAATTCTCAAAATGAAGGATCAAATAAAAAAAATAGAACGAGAATTCCAACATTTGATAGCTATTTCGGTCTCTAGTCCTCTTCAGAAATTTGAATATCAAAACAGATTCATTCTGTTGGTCTTCTACAATTTTAATTTCAAAAAATTTTTTGCAGAAACTTTAAGAATTAAATTAATGTCTTTATAAGCACTGCTGATATTTAAAAGACGTATAAAATCAAAATTCATCATACAATATCAAATGGTATTAAGAAAAACCAACGAGTATAAATTGTCAATTGAAATTAAAATATAAATAAGCAAACATTTTTTGTTTCGTTCCACGCATGCGTACTGAACACTTCAGACAAACGTACGAAGCCCTGTTTGTTACAAAATGTATTGTTTTCTGATCCTATATTAATGAAAAATAACTCTTTCCCAAAAATATAAAACATAATTTCAAGAACTTCTCGAAAATTAATTTATTTGAAATATTCAATATATTTAAATAAATTACTTTAAAAAATCTCAAAACATGTAGCACATCCTCAAGAAATAATTGAAATTACGATAAGATCAGTTCAACTTTACATATAAAAAATAATAAAATCAATTAAACAATAGATAGACTTACCGAATGCAATCTTCAGAAATATATGATCTTCAAAAACATGCACATAGGTACATTTATAGCCAAGGTACTCTATGTTCCATGTTCACAAAAAATCATACAAAGCTTATAAGGCACTTGGTCTTAGTTAAAACCATTCAACTCTGTATAATGAATTTCTTTATTTAAAAAACCTAATATAATTATATATTTTATATAAAATAAAATAAGAAGCAACGGTTTTTTTACTTGATAGAAGGATTATTACAAAATTTGAATATCAAAACAGATTTAATCTGTTGGTCTTCTACAATTTTAATTTCAAAAATTTTTTTTGGAGAAACTTTAAGAATTAAATTGTAGGATATAAATGTACCTATGTGCATGTTTTTGAAGATCATATATTTCTGAAGATTGCACTCGGTAAGTCTATACATTGTTTAATTGATTTTATTATTTTTTATATGTAAAGCTGTACTGATCTTATCGTAATTTAATTATTTCTTGAGGATGTGCTACATGTTTTGAGACTTTTTAAAGTAATTTATTTAAATATATTGAATATTTTAAATAAATTAGTTTTTGAGAAGTTCTTGAAATTATGTTTTATATTTTTGAGAAAGAGTTATTTTTCATTAATATAGGATCAGAAAACAATACATTTTGTAACAAACAGGGCTTCGTACGTTTGTCTGAAGAGTTCAGTAGGCATGCCTGGAACGAAACAAAAAGCTTCTGATCAAGGTTATCATCCATTTTCATGAGTTGAATAAAACAGTTATCAGGAATCGGACTATATATTTTATTCTCTTCTACAGCTTTTTTCGGCCAACGTTTCAAGACAACACTGTCTCTTTCTCAAGGCTACAATTATTAAAAGATGATGAACACACGTTCTAATAGATCTCTACTTAACCTTACCTTCAAAAACTACTTTTACAGAGACATCAAAATAAGTTTACAAAACATCAAGGTGGTGAACAAAACAGTCGAAGACACATTAAAATAGCTATAGCAAATTGAATAAATTAGTTAAAATTGGATAATAATCCTTAATGTATAGATAAAATTAAATGTGTGACAGGCACAATTACAGTCTAAAATCTAACACATTTAATTTTATCTATACATTAAGGATTATTATCCAATTTTAACTAATTTATTCAATTTGCTATAGCTATTTTAATGTGTCTTTGACTGTTTTGTTCACCACCTTGATGTTTTGTAAACTTATTTTGATGTCTCTGTAAAAGTAGTTTTTGAAGGTAAGGTTAAGTAGAGATCTATTAGAACGTGTGTTCATCATCTTTTAATAATTGTAGCCTTGAGAAAGAGACAGTGTTGTCTTGAAACGTTGGCCGAAAAAAGCTGTAGAAGAGAATAAAATATATAGTCCGATTCCTGATAACTGTTTTATTCGAAACAAAAAATGTTTGCTTATTTATATTTTAATTTCAATTGACAATTTATATTCGTTGGTTTTTCTTAATTCCATTTGATATTGTATGATGAATTTTGATTTTATACATCTATTAAATATGAGCAGTGCTTATAAGGACATTAATTTAATTCTTAAAGTTTCTTCAAAAAAATTTTTTGAAATTAAAGTTGTAGAAGACCAACAGATTAAATCTGTTTTGATACTCAAATTTTGTAATAATCCTTCTATCACGTAAAAAAACCGTTCCTTCTTATTTACTCTCCAGAAATGTATTGAATTCAGATTCAAATATATAACAAGATCAAAATTTACACAACAAGTTGAACTGAAGCCACTTGACCATAGTAAGCGTCGTTTGTTTGCTGATTGGGCCCTAGAACAGCTTGAAGTTGATCCACATTTATATCATAAAATTGTGTTTAGTGATGAAGCTTATTTCTGGTTGAACGGCTATGTAAACAAGCACAATTGCCATATACAGAGTGAAAACAATCCTCAAGAAGTTCTGCTGGTTCCATTGCATCCTGAAAAATGCACTGTATGGTGTGCTTTACACGCTGGAGGCATCATCGGTCCATATTTCTTTGAAAACGATGCTGGAGCTAATGTTACAGTGAATGATGCTCGTTACAGATCGATGATCAATGATTATTTGTTTCAAATTTGTATGGTACCGACCCAGAAGTGTTTTGGTTCCAACAAGATGGTGTACCTCATGCTGCTACCTTAATAATTAATTTATTGAAAGAAAGAGTTGGCGATAACATTATTTCGAGAAATGGTCCAATTAATTGGCCTCCAAGATCATGCGACATAACTCCACTGGATAATTTTCTTTGGGGTTATATCAAGTCATTGGTTTATGGTGATAAACCAGAAACAAAAGACGCTTTGGAATCCAACATAAGTCGTGTTATTAATGAAATAAGGCCTGAATTACTCGAAAAAGTGGTCCAAAATGGATCTGGTCGAATGCGGTTCCGCAGAACTAGGCTTCAATCTTAATTTAAATGTGTTTTATTTCAATTTGAAGTTTTATTACTCCAAATAAAACACCCGACAGTTAAGCTCACCTGATGAAATCATGGTATGATTGAACAATTGTTGTAATTAAAATATACCTTAGCGGAAATTAAAAATTGTTTTATTTTCAAATTCAATATGAATTTCTCTCAAGTAAAGACCGAAACAAAAAAAATCTATCTTAATTTCATGAACAGAGTTTAGTAATTAAGAACAATTCTGCAATATATACTCAGTTTAAATATTTAGCTGATGGAATCATGTTATGATGAAACAATTTTTGTGTAGGCTATAAAAGTCAACGAAAAATAAAGTATATTCCGTCTAGAAAGTACCTGCAAAAAACAAAGCTCAATTGCAATTATTTAATATATATTTTTAATTCTTGAATCAGAAAATTTTAACAAAATGTTAATTTTATTTACTCAAACAAGCTTCATTTAACTGTAAACAATTGACTAAACGTCGAGGTACGCCCGAAACTAGATCACCTTCACAATTTTCGGTGATGCTAGTCCAAGACTGTAAAACTGACTGATTATGTCATCATTATTTCGTGGCATCGCTCGTTCAAATTCAATCTTTATTGTTTTCAATGAGACTAAGATCTGGTGAAGATGCTGGCCATGAAATGGTTGTCACTTGGTGTTCTTGCATCCAAGCTTGAATAGAGGCCGAAATATGGCATCCTGCATTAGCCTGCTGAAAAAGCCACCCCTCTGGAAATAAATCACGCGCCGTTTCAAGGAGAAAATCGTTTAGAATGCCACAATACTTTTCATTATAAATGGTACCATCAAATTCACAGAAAGGCGTAGCACCACGCTGAGATTTTGCTCCCCAATCCATTATTTTGGTGGGAAATTTGGGAATTTGAACTGTAACAGATTGTTTTGATAGGATTTTCAAGTTATTTCCACCAATTCGAAACATCTTTCATCAGATATTAAGATATCATTAAAATTATCTTCTTGAAAACGTTGACAAAATTCTTTCTTTCGTTTCTTTTGTAAAAGTATCATCATAGGGATATCTTTCTGTTTCCTTGATATGTAGCCTTGTCTTTTCAGTGACATACGGACGGTTTCTGGACATACTTTTATATTTCGTTGATTTCCAAATCTGTTAGCCAATTTGCGGAACCCAAGGCGTGGATTGGCCAATAAAGTGTTTACATTGTTGCCTTTAATCTTACACGGTCTTCCTGAAACTGGTCTATGCTTCATATCTATGCCACTTTTTATCTCATATAGAGCACTTTTTCCCAGTTCAGTCAAATACTTTTTTTTCAATGTTTCGAAAACCGTTTCTATACAAAGATTCTACCTGTTTTCTTTTTTCTAATTGCGACATTATTCCATGAATTATTTACCTGGTAACAATCAACAATATTTGACAAATAGTGTTACAATGCAACTTTGACCATAGTTGACCTTATGCACAACCTATTTTATTCATTACTTTTGTCTTTGAATGTTACAAATAAGAAATATTATTATCCATGGCGAGCGGGCGTCTGTCCACCCTACCACTGCGTCCGCACGAACTATTGTGGTTCACCCCTAATTTATATCTCCCCGACGAGATCCAGTTTTTGGATAAAACCGATAATCTTGTTCAGGGGTAATTTTTTCAGTTCGCTGTGGGCTATAAAAGCCTGGCCAAAGACCTCGAATCTGATGCGACTCACCGCTGGGCACTCTGAGACGATGTGCATGGCTGTTTCAGTGTCCTCAAGACACAGCCTGCATTCATTGTCTTCAGCCAGACCGACTTTGTGTAAATGCGCCTTCAGTCTGCAGTAACCTGTCACAATTGTCACAAAGTGTTCTTAGTTTGGCCCTATCCAGACCTTGCGCTAGGTTCGCCATCTTTTTGTTCGAAGCTGTTCCAAGGAACAACTTCGAGTGTTTCAGGCCAGAATGGCTCCGCGAGAAAGACTCTAGCCTTGAGTTCATTCTGCCTGTTATCGCCTCGTTAGCCACGTCATGTGGTATTCCCAGAAATGGTTCCTGTCCTACCAGAGGCAGCGCAGCTCCAGAAAATGCCAGCCGATCCGCCTCCTCATTACCCAAATAGATTGAGAGGCTTGGTATCCAAACCAGAGTGGCTCCGTTATACATACCGAGCCTGTTTAAAGCCGTGCGGCAACTCCAGACTGTTTTGGATGTAAAACAGCTGGATTCCAGAGCTTTTAGTGCTGACTGACTATCAGTAAATATTCTGATTTTACCGTGGTGGATTTGCCCTTTTATCAGCAGTTCCGCCGCGGTCTCAATGGCAAATTTTTCAGCCTGGAATATGGTTGCGTTTTGACCGAGACTCAATGAGATGTTAATTCTCGTTTTACTTCCATAGACTCCCGTTCCTGTTCCGTTCGTCGTTCGCGAGCCATCTGTGAACAAGCCAAGGTCGGTTCTCAATAGAACCTCAGCATGCTGGGTCCATTCGTCCCCGCTGGGGACGATTACATTGAAATTCCGTTCTTGGCTCGTGATTTTTGACATTAGATCCGAGGGCATCGATAGGATACTTTTCGTTAAAAGCTCGTCCAGCAGTCTTGAGCCTCCAATCACTATTGCCTCTGGTCTGTCAATCGCCAGTTGATATAGTTTGTATGTGGTCCGTTCCGCCTCCCTCTGCACGAGTAGGTGCAGGGGTGGTAGATTTAGTAGGACCTCCATGGCTGCCGTGGGTGTGGTGCGAAACGCACCTGTAATCGCAAGGCAAGCATGTCTCTGTAGTCGGGTGAGCTTTTGGTCGCCAACCGTTTGTTGGCCTTTCTTCCACCACGCTACAGCGCCATACACTATCAGTGGTCTAATTACCATAGTGTATAGCCAGTACATCTGCCTGGGCTTTAGGCCCCAGGTTTTACCACAGATCTGCCTGCAAGTCCAGAAACCCATTTTGGCTTTATGACACACTTTATCCAGGTGTGCTTTGCAGGTGAGGGTCTTGTCCAGGACTATTCCCAGGTATTTTGCCTCAAATGATAATTGTATTATTTCACCTCGGATATTCGGCGGTTCTAAACCATTCAACTTCCGTTTTTTAGTGAATGGTACTATAACTACCTTTTGCGGGTTAAGAGACATGTCTTCTCTTATACACCATTTGTCAATAGTGTTCAGTGTCTCTTAAAGGACGGCCGATATCGTCACCTCCGATTTACCTTTCACTATGATTGCCAGGTCATCAGCAAATGCTTGAACGTCGACTCCCCACAGCGAAATGATCGTTAGCAGGTCATCAACGAGAAGGGTCCACAGTAAGGGTGAGAGAATACCTCCCTGCGGACAGCCCTTCGCAGCCTTGAATTCGAAGACCTCATCCTGGTATGAGGTCGTTATTGTTCTGCCGCATAGCATTGCCTGTATCCATCTACAGATTAGTGGGTCGATTCCTCTCGCAGCGATAGCCTCAGCGAGAGAAGCCGGCAGCGTATTGTTAAAAGCACCTTCAATGTCCAAAAACGCTGTTAGTGCTATCTCTCGATTATCGAGAGATTGGTTTAATTTTCCGACCAGATTATGCAATGCAAGACTTGCCAGCCTAAGAAATATATTAAAATTATGAAAAATAATAAATTCCGAATACTTTCTAGACGGACTATAACTTTTCATTTATAACAGTTAGTGACTTGGTTTGGTTCAAAAGTAGACCGTTAATATTTTACCACCAAAAAATTTCACACGGCTAAGCCCACTAAGACCTCACATAAAATATCGTTAGTTTCATCTGAACTTCTACAAGAAAAAGTTGAAACTGTTGTTTTCTTTTCGCTTTTCGTGTTTTCAACATTTCATCGCTGACCTCGAACAGTATATATCACGTAAAAGTAATTATGGGATAACTTCGAAATTTAAAGTTGAAAAGTCTGGGCCATTAATCAATGTAGAGAGTAGAAAAAGAATGAAATATTGAGATTATTTTAGGGTACGAGAGTGGGTGTTCAGAAAATTTCGTGTTAATAAAATAATAATAAATATAAATAATAAAATAAAAATAAATAATAAAATATCTCAGTCGTTTCCAAAAAATTACTTTTCTTGATATATTACTACGGTTTATTGAAATTTTCAATTGGAAAACTTTATTATGTATTGGGTTGTTCGGAAAGTAATTTCATTTTTTCCCGACAGAGGATATAATTCTATTTTTTCGAACTCAACTTCACACTTAAGCCTCATAGTCATTATATGTTTTGAGAGCTGATATAGCAAGGCTTGTGTGCGAAAAAGTTAAATTTATTCTACGCAGTAGTTTTTGGTTGGTACCCTTTCAAATATGGAGAGCAATAAGTAGCATTTTCGTCATATTTTACTTTTTTAATATAGAAACGGTAAAAATGCTGTCCAAGCCAGAAAGAAATTAACCGATGTACATGGAGAAGACGTGTTGGCAGTACGCAGGTACCAGAACTATTCTGCAAAACTTCGATCCGGCAATTTTGATGTGGAAGATGCACCTCGTTCCGGAAGACCGGTTGATGCTGGTTAAGACATGGTAAAGGCATTAGTTGATGCAAATTGGCGAATAGCAATACGTGAGATCAGTGAGAGGTTAAATTTATCGAATTCAACTGTTTATGACCACTTGAAAGGCCTGAATTTAACCTCGAAGCTCGATATATGGGCTCCCCATGTTCTCACGGAAAGAATTTTGTGTCGTCGTGTTGACGTCTATGATTCGCTTCTCAAAAGTCACGATAATGGTTAGCTTTTGAAGTATACAGATAATCTAGTGAGAGAGAAACATTACAAAATTTGAATATCAAAACAAATTAAAATATGTTTGTCTTCTACAATTTTAATTTCATTCATTATTTTTATATTATTGTTATTGTGAACTAATTTGAAAACTTCAACAGATTCTAGATAATCGAGTTCCTTCCCTCTTGGGGAAACTTGATTATTGGAATTTTCAAATTCGTTCACAACTAAAATAATGTGAAAAATAATGAATGACTCTATGGAGCGTTGTATATCCAAATATTAAGATATACAACAAAATAATGTGAAAATAATGAATGACTGTACGGAGCTATGTAACCCCAAAAATTATTTGAGATATTTGAATGGGTACCATCTGTTTAACAACCTTCTTTGTCTATTGCCGACATTCCGATATCTGTTAGAACGCCCCTCTTTTTTAACCCGGTTTTTTTTCACGTTCCGATTGTAAACCTCTGTACCACTATTAGGTGTTACCGAGAATCTGTTGAAGTATTCAAAATATTTATCACTTTTGTTTAAATACCACTGTACCACTGTTAGGTCTTCAGTTGTCTGATGATGAGATAGTTCATTTCCAAAAACTCGAGTCACAAGAAAATGTGTAATATATATTTTTTGGGAGTAAAACAGTAATTTGTACAATTTGTTTCAATTATGATCAACGACCAAATAGTAACGACTGAAACAATTCAGTATATTTTTGAATTGTTAGCATTGTCGCAATTACACCGTGCAAAAATGAAATTTTCAACGTTTTAGATTGCTAAATTTTGCCCATTCTCTGTATCTCAAGGGACCCGAAGGACAACTTGAAATTAATCTCGACCTGAGCTTCGTAAAAATCCGTCGTAAAAAATTGCAAGAGGTGATAAAACCCCCTCTCACAATCTTCCATACCTCAACTTATCTAATCGCGGTCGGATTAAAATCTCAGCAACTCAGTATTCCCATCTAGATCTGTACCGGCTATAAAAAGGGGGGAAATGAATGTAAAACCTAGCGGGGGGAAATAAATCCGTATCCCTGAAAAAATGAAGTGAGAAAAAGTTCGAAAGTTTTTCCACAAACGAAGTTTCGAAGCCGTCCGAGAGACACCCTTGTCGAAGAGAAAATTTGCGGTTTCAACCTATCAAAGTGGCTCAGGGACCGGCTTTCGACATAACACCGAACTCGAGGAGACATTTGGGTAAGTAAAAATTCCAGGAAATTGAAGTAAAACATTCCTGTGTTATTTTTGAGCATCTACGAAACAGTTCTCCAATGGTGCCCCAGATTTGGACTGAAATTTTTTCGGATATTCTTTGTAAAATCTTCGTTTTCTATATCTTGATTTAAAGTTAATAGTACATTATTATAACCTAGGACTGAATATAAATGACAAGAATGAAAGGACACAGAAATTAAAAAATTTGAACCAATTCAGTTCTGAAAAATTGTTGTCTTCATATAAGGAGTCTTATGTCATACCTCCACAAAGAAAGACTTCATCCATATAAAATGACTTTTGTGCAGGAGCTAACAGAAGACGATCCAGATCATAGAATGTTGAATAAACTGGACAGAAATGAAATAGCTGTTGGTACTGAAGCTCTCAAGAAACGTGGGTTCTTATGAAGGAGCTTCTACCACTTACTTAGAGAGGCGGCGTTTCGTTCCGAGCCTGCGCACCTGAACTCATCAGACAGGCGTGGTGCGCATCTCCGTCTGTGATGTCAGTGACCATATGTCCCACTTTGGAATGATCGTTGAAATTTTTGTTTCATACAGGGTGACGCTCTTAGAGACACTCCGCTATCTGGAAGTAGTGTGGGACTCCTGAATGGGTTACCTCACTAAACCTAATCTTTTCTATGTTTCGGGCATTTACCCTATTGACCAGTAAACTCTTGACTTCTAGGGTTTTCTCACACGGCTTCTTCGTGTTTTTGTTCTTTAATTGATCAAGGTTGGTTTGTCCTCTTCTCTCGTTTGCGAATTTTGTTCTTTTATTTGTATTAGAGTTTCTTGATTTTTGTAACCACATCTCTCTTAGCAGTTGATCCCTTGGTTTCCTATGGTATGGTTTTATTCTCTTCTGTAGGTTCATAATCCCTGGAGTTCAACATTTGGATGCTGACTTGCTTTTTCAACTTTTCTTATCATGAAATCGGTGATCGGTTCCCATTTCATGTCTTTATGTATTTGCTTGTTTCTCACGAACCATGGTCCGTTCATTTGCTGATCGTATTAATTTGTCTTCTGTGGCTTGTATTCGCTTACGCTTGACTGCAAAACCCCAAGTTACCGATCCATAAGTGAGCTGTGGTCTTGCGATTGTCTTAATCATAGTTATAATAATATTAGTGTCTGCTCGTTGCCGTTGTTTTATCTACTGCGTACTTAATGTGCCTTCTCCATGTTAGTTTCTTATCTAGAGTTACTCCAAGATATTTCACTTCATTCTGCCATTTAATCTCTGTCCCATATATTTCCAAATTAGACGACATTTGTAATTGTCTCTTCGGCAAAAGGATGGCTTGTGTCTTGATTCCATTCATTTGGATTTTCCACTTTCTTACCAATCATTCATCTCTTGAATGGTCTCTTGTAGCCTTTTTTGTATGACGTGTGCTTTTCTATGTCTCAAGGCTATGCCTGTGTCGTCTGCGTAGAGGGTTAGTAACGTCCTCGGGTTTTTCGGTATATCGTGTATGTAGATATTGAAGAGTAAAGGGCCTAGGACTGATCCTTGGGGGACACCTGTTTCTAAGTATCTCAGTGTGGAAATTTAGTTTTACGTAAAATTTTCTGACTTCCAAATAATTTCTGATCATCTTGCATATCTTTGGAGAGTATCCCGCGATTTTCATTTTGCAGCCCAGTCCCTGGTGCCAGACTTTATCAAATGCTCTTTCTACATTCAGTAAAACAAGTCCTGTTGCTTGTTCAGTTCGGAAACCTTCTGTGATATACTCCGTTAGTCTCACTGATTGCTGTTCTGTTGAGTGTTCACTTCTGCATCCAAATTGTTCACTCGGAATTAATTCGAAAGTTTTAGTTTCTTTGTTCAATCTACTTGCTATTACTCTTTCAACTATTGTCCCTGAGGCTGGTAATAAAATAAAATAGAAAGGCTTTTTACTTGAAAGAAGAAATATAACAAAATTTAAATATTAAAACAAATTGAAATATGTTTATCTTCTACAATTTTAATTTCAAAAAGATTTTTATTCAAAAAACTTTTAGAATTAAATTAATGTCTAAAATAAGCACCGCTTACGTTTAATAGACGTAAATAATCAAAACTCAATATATAATGTCAAATGGAATAAATAAACCAACAGATATAAGAAAGTCATTAAAATTAATAAATAAATATTTGAAGGAGACAAAATTTTGTTTCTGGTTTTACCTTTAAGAACACCAATTGCCTTTTAAAAACATGAACATACTTAAAGAAATTCTCAAAGAATATAATTTATTTGAAATATTTAATATATTTATATATTCGAATAAGTTAATTCAGAAATCTCTAAAAACATGCACTATATCTTCAAAAAACAAATATAATTATAAGCAATTCCGTCTTCAGTCCTCAATATTATTCCAAATATCAAAATCAAAAAACTAACCTATATCACAAACAACTCAGCACGTGTACAAGGACTATTGCTTGGAAACACAGATCAACTTTATAAATCAAGATTGATCTATCTAACTTATTCGAATATTTAAATATTTCAAATAAATTATATTCTTTGAAAAGTCCTTTAAGTATGTTCATGTTTTTAAAAGGCAATTGGTGTTCTTAAAGGTAAGACCAGAAACAAAATGTTGTCTCCTTTAAATATTCATTTATTAATTTTAATAACTTTCGTATATCTGTTGGTTTATTTATTCCATTTGACATTATATATTGAGTTTTGATTATATACGTCTCTTAAATGTAAGCGGTGCTTGTTTTAGACATTAATTTAATTCTAAAAGTTTTTTGAATAAAAATCTTTTTGAAATTAAAATTGTAGAAGATAAACATATTTCAATTTATTTTAATATTCAAATTTTGTTATATTTCTTCTATCAAATAAAAAGCTTTTCTATTTTATTTTATATATAATATATAATTATATTTTGGCTTCAATAAATCTCATTATGGAATGTCAATGAATTCAAATAAGCCTTAAAAATAACTCACACTGTTCTTTGATTTTGTTAGAACATAGATCAATCTTGATTCATAAAGTTGATCTGTGTTTCCAAGCAATAGTCCTTGTACACGTGCTGAGTTGTTTGTGATATAGGTTAGTTTTTTGATTTTGATATTTGGAATATTAAAAGAGGACTGAAGACGGAATTGCTAAGAATTATATTTGTTTTTTGAAGATATAGTGCATTTTTTAGAGATTTCTGAATTAACTTATTCGAATATTTAAATATATTAAATATTTCAAATAAATTATATTCATTAATTTAATTCTAAAAGTTTTTTGAATAAAAATCTTTTTGAAATTAAAATTGTAGAAGATAAAGATATTTCAATTTGTTTTAATATTAAAAAAAAGGCTGGTAATAAGCTTATGGGTCTGTTATTTTGTGGAAGTTTTCTTTCTTTACCAGGTTTATTGAAGGATATTATTTCTGCAGTTTTCCATCTCTTCGGAGAGTATTGCATGCGCATCATTCCATTTACTATATGAGTGAGGGCAGTTATATCTTTTCTCGGCATTTTCTTCAGGTCGTTGAACGCTGTGTGCCTTACCCTACTTAAACTCAGCGGGGACAGTCAGTCAAGATTTATAAGACTAGTAGTGTCCTCTATATGATACGCCGGTCAAACTGAAACAGGGCAAGGCAGGATTCTGTACGAGGAGCGAAGAAGGTAGTCGCTATAGTACAATCCTTTTTTTCTGATGAATCAACATTTAAAGTAAACAAATTTGTAGATATTGGCCAGCGGAGAACCATCATTGGATGCTTGATACACAAACTTGATGCTTGATCTTCAAAAGGTGAACGTTTGAGCAGGTATCATAGGTGACCATATTATTTTTCCTATATATAAATATATAGGGTGTTTCACGAATGGTTATACAGGCTTTCAGGACAGATGCAGGACATTTTGGTGAGTCTGAATCAGTACTCGAAATATGTCCTCACTATATTAGTTTAAGAGATACAGGATGTTTAATGTATTTTATCAAAACATTTCAATCGGCATAACTCTTGAATGCCTGCATGGATCTTCATAAAAATTTGAGGGAATGAGTACAGGCTAATGCATAATATTTGGCCCTAATTACTTATTAATATCACAGGTCCGGAGTGAGAAAATTATATTCTTTATCCCACATCTCGTAAAACACCCTGTACATCCAATTTTCAAAAAGCGAATATCTCTTCAGAATCTACAATAAATACTCTTTCAAACAAGCCTATTAGGATAAATGGCACACTTCGCATCATCATTTTATGAACCATTGAATATTAGGAATTTTCAATCTATAGTAGACCTGTGAATCTCCGCATATACATTCTGTCAAGAAAGTACCGGGAATTATCGATTTAAATCTGGTGGGGCAATGAGGCAGGTAAAATTTTTTTTTCCTAGGTTGGTACCACTGTCCTTAATTACTATGCCAAGCTTGAGCGGGATCTGTCAACTAGTGTGTTTGCAACAGTTGATTAAGTCAGTCGATGTCAGAGTGCGTGCCGATTTTTACTATGGGTGATTACGTTGAGCAAAGAATTTGTTTAAAGTTCTGTGTTGCAAATGAATTTTCGTGTGCCAATGCATTGAAAATGTTGCAAAAGGCCTTTGGTGATAATGCTCTATCGAAAACTCGTGCATATCAGTGGTACAGAGCCTTCAAGGACGGTCGTGAAGTGGTCACCCATCGACGGCTTCGATCGAAGAAAACGTCGATAAAATTAAGGAAAGGGTGCTGGAAAACCGTCGTACCAGCTTGATAGAGATAGCACATGATCTTAAGATATTCCACGAGTCCGCACGTACGATTTTGATTGATATTTTGGGCATGAGAAAGGTGACCGCACGACTCGTACCGACAGACCTGAATTTTCTTCAAAAACGTCATCGCGAACAGGTTGCCTCAGACATGCTGGATCGCTGTAATTCCGATTCTACATTCTTGGAACGCATTATAACTAGTGATGAGACCTGGGTCTACGAGTACGATATGCAAACAAGCCAGCAATCATCGGAATGGGTGGCAAAAAATGAGCCGAAACCGAAAAAACCACGCCAAAGCCGCTCGAAAATGAAGGTGATGCTCATTGTTTTCTTCGATATCCGTGGAGTGGTGCACTACGAATTCGTTCCAGAGGGTCAGACGGTAAACAAGGAGTATTACCTAGGCGTTATGAAACGTTTGCGTGAGCGTATTCGTAAGAAGCGGCCAAATTTCTGGGCGAACAACTCATGGATTTTGCATGACGATAACGCGCCTTCTCACCGAGCTACGATTGTGACTGACTTTCTCGCCAAAAACTCAACAAACGTGCTTCAGCAACCACCGTATTCGCCGGATTTGGCTCCCTGCGACTTTTTCCTCTTCCCAAAAGTAAAATTGCGCCTTCGTGGCACCCGTTTTGAGTCGATTGAAGCCATAAACAAAATTCGGCGCGAGAGCTAAAGTCCATCCCGGAAAGCGCCTATAAAAAATGTTTCGATAATTGGAAGTGCCGTTGGCATAGATGTATTGGAGCAAATGGAGCCTATTTTGAAGGCGACCCAATAAATTTTGACGATTAAATGTAAAAATGTTGTTTTAATTGAAAATTCCCGGTACTTTCTTGACAGACTAGTACGTCTATTCCTATTGCAACATGTAATTTAAGTATTCAGTTACTTGAAACCAATTATAAATACTTTCCAAATTTTATCCGGTATTATTCATAGTAGACCATACATAATATAGTTTTTAAAATCAGTTTGTTAAGGAGTTTCAAAAATTCAAAAATAAATGTTAAAATTAAGAACTTGCGCGAGTCTCCTTGTGTATTCAAAATTATGTTTAAAAAGCGCACTATTGAATTTAAAATTGATGTGTTCCAGTGTTTTCTATAATTTCCCAACATGAGGACACAAATAATTTTATTCCATAAGCGGTTTCCACACTGTATATCAAAATCAACTCCAGACTGAAAAACACCGATAAATGCTCGCTAACTTATTGATTTCCGAATGAAATACCAAATAAACAACTGGAATATTCACTCTGAGAGACGAAATATCTCAAGTGTGGATATCCGAATGTAATACTTCCAGGAAGTAACCCCAATATCAATTTTATCTGAGAAATTTATGTACTGTAGAATAAAATTCACGTTTCCCCAATTTCGCTTATGGAATGCGAGCTTTCGAATTCAGTGGGAATCAAAATTTTATGGGGTATTATCTCTATAATGATGCTGGTCGTTGGGGAAAATCGATTATGTGAATTTGGTTTTGATGTAAAAAAAGTTGGTGGTGTTGGAAAATACTAAAAAAGAACTATATAGCTGGTATTTGAAATGACTTATTTAGTCGTAACCTTGCTTTCATTGAATGATGCTCTTAGAAGTTTTAGATGCTGTTGTTAAGCTCTGAAGTGGATGCTTCAATGTATTGGTTCAATCTGAAAAAATTTTCGTATTGAATCTATATAGTAAAGTAAAATAAATGGAGGTTTATACTTGATAGAAGGTATATAAAAATATCTTAATATTTACAGATATAAAATAAAATATGTTTGATATAAGTGGTACTTATATGACATTATTTTAATTTAATTCTTGAAGTTATAATTATCAAATATAATTTTTTGAAATTGAATATGTAGAAGGCTACTATTAAAATATTTGAATAATTCAAAATTTGAATTGTATTGACCCAGAAGTGTTTTGGTTCCAACAAGATCTCATGCTGCTACCGTAACAATTGATTTATTGAAAGAAAGATTTGGCTTCAACATTATTTCGAGAAATGGTCCAATTAATTGGCCTCCAAGATCATGCGACATAACTCAACTGGATTATTTTCTTTGGGGTTATGCCAAGTCATTGGTTTATGCTGATAAAACAGAAACAATAGATGCTTTGGAAGCCAACATAACTTGTGTTATTGATGAAATAAGGCCTGAATTACTCGAAAAAGTTGTCCAAAATTGGTGTGGTTGAATGCCGTTCCGCAGAGCTAATCGTGGTGGACATATGCCGAAAATTATTTTTAAAACATAAATGTAATCAAATCATTTTCTAGTTAAAAAAAATTGGCTTCAATCTTAATTTAAATGTGTTTTATTTCAATTAAAAGTTCTGTCACTAAAAAAACACCCGATATGTTCTAATTTCTCAATTAATTCTAAAGAATGTTTAACAGTATACGGAGAAGTAAAATTTATTATCGTCGGAAGATTTGTAGGCAAGATAAATTGTATCAAATTCTTCACGTTTTTTTTGGACATTCGTGAAGGATCTGATGTCATCTGAATGAATTACCGTCACCATCGAATTTGGTAGTTGAAAATAGAGCAAGAAAATTTCATTTTTAAGTATCACTAATTTCAGAGAAGAAAATAAAATTCCTTGGGGAAGTGAGAAATTGATGGAAAAGTCATTCGACACTTTGAAACTTTAGCAGGCGCTGGACTATAACTGCTTCAACCCTCACAGGAAATTGAAGAGGTCATTAGCGAATTTATGAACGTAAAAAATTTCCTGAAAACTCCCTGAAGTTATTAATGAATATCCTCTTCCTTCTCCATTCATCACCTTCGTTGAATTCTCAACTTGGAAATCTTAATAAGTTTTCAATATTACTTGAGTTGGAAAATATTTCGAAGAAATCTGCAGTCGAGGCAGAGTGAAAAGGTTTAATAACACAGTGCATTTTCAATAAAACTAGAGATTTGATTATCAAAACAAATTAAATATGTTGTCTTCTACAATTTTAATTTCAAAAAAATTTCATTCAAAAAACTTTCAGAATTAAATTAATGTCTAAAAAAAGCACTGCTTACGTTTAATAGACGTATATAATCAAAACTCAATATATAATGTCAAATGGAATAAATAAACCAACAGATATACGAAAGTCATTGAAATTAATGAATAAATATTTAAAGGAGATAAAATTTTGTTTCTGGTCTTACCTTTAAGAACACCAATTGCCTTTTAAAAACATGAAAACACCTTGAGGACTTCTCAAAGAATATAATTTATTTGAAATATTCAATGTATTTGAATATTCGAATAAGTGAAATCAGAAATCTCTCAAAACATGCACTATATCTTCGAATAAAATTTTTTGAAATTAAAATTGTAGAAGACAACATATTTAATTTGTTTTGATATTCAAATTTTGATATATTTCTTCTATCAAGTAAAAAGCCTTTTTCTATTTTATTTTATATAGAATATATAATTATATTTTGGCTTCAATAAATCTCATTATGGAATGTCAATGAATTTAAATAACCTTCAAAATAACTTACACTGTTCTGTGATTTTGTTAGAACATATATCAATCTTGAATTCTCAAGTTGGTTTGTTTTCGAAGCATTCATTGTTAACACGTGTGCGTTGTGATATAGGTTAGTTTTTTCATTTTGATATTTGGAATATTATCTAGGACCGAAGAAGGGATTACTTAGAATTATATTTGTTTTTTGAAGATATAGTGCATGTTTTGAGAGATTTCTGAATTAACTTATTCGAATATTTAAATATATTAAATATTTCAAATAAATTATATTCTTTGAGAAGTCCTTTAAGTGTGTTCATGTTTTTGAAAGGCAATTGGTGTTCTTAAAGGTAAGACCAGAAACAAAATTTTATCTCCTTTAAATATTTATTTATTAATTTTAATGACTTTTTTATATCTCTTGTTTTATTTATTCCATTTGGCATTATATATTGAGTTTTGATTATATACGTCTATCAAACGTAAGCGGTGCTTATTTTAGACATTAATTTAATTCTTAAAGTTTTTGGAATAAAATTTTTTCGAAATTAAAATTGTAGAAGACAACATATTTAATTTGTTTTGATATTCAAATTTTGTTATATTTCTTCTATCAAGTAAAAAGGCTTTTTTTATATTATAAAACTGGAGATGCTCTATCTTTCAAAGTGTTTTTGATGCAAGATAGTTTCAGAAAATTCTCATTTGCAGCCATCGCTTTTGATATCTTAAATATTAAACAGAATAATTCTACCTGGCTACAAATTTGAATTTTATAAAATCTGAAGAATTCTTATATTGCATGAAAAATTTTTGAACTGTATGCGAAATCAGTGGTTAGGTTTAATCCAGATAACCTGAAAGTTTCAAGTTGTAGTGAATGAAAACAAACAATTAAGATTATTCGACAGATGAAATGATTTCGTAATTCTAACTTACAGCTATGAATCATATTAGGTCATCAATGATTTGAGTGTACGGATAAATTGAATGATTTTCAGCGTACATGGTTGCAGTACCTTTAAGGAAAAACTTTATAACTTATTACAGAAATCTAATCATATAAATTATGGATTTTGGCTATACTTGTCGAAGGTTCTAAATTGAAATTAGAAATGAAAAATATGAGAAATCTGAAAAACTTGCACTATTCAAATTTAAAATATTTATATTATCGACAAAACATTAGTATTTGGTAATAATAGTATAAATTCTTATGTCTATTAATAATTGAACAGTGTTCATTTATTAATTTTACTCTGAAAGCTTTTAAAGAAATTTTATAAAATTAGAATTTATAGTAGGTGTTTCAGAATTTCTCCGTTTGATATTTAAGATATTGAAATAACCTTCTAATAAGAATAGAAAACCCTTTTCATTTTTTTCAAGTACACAACATATATACGTAATTTTTCCTCTGTATGGAACCCAAGAAAGATAACAGAATTTTTGAAATGACCAACATGGTCTGGACTCCGATGATTTTGACACTGAATGACGTTGGCCAAGCTCCTTTATTTATGGCGCTATAAAAATTTCGAATTTTCTGAAGCTCACTGAATTTGTCAAAATTCCCCAAAATTGCTTATGCTATTTACGTGAAAATAACACTATTTCCTGACCAATCTAGAAAATTAGCCTGAATTTTTATCTTAACTTTAGTATTAAACTGTTTCAGCCGTTAGTTGATCATAATTGAAACAAATTTTTTTAGTATCATATTTTACTGCCAACAATTTTCAGATGTTTTACAATATGTAAAGTTTACATTTTTGCAACTAGTTTCGAACTTTTGTCCATCTTCAGGCAACTGACAGATTTGTGGTACAATAAAAATGCCTTCCTCTAATTTGGCATCACTTAACTTGGGAAAGACTTGTTTTAAGTATTTGAATCCATCACCATCTTTATTCATAGCTTTCACAAAGTTTTTCATCAGTCCAAGTTTAATGTGAAGAAGGAGCAGAAGGATATTTTAGGAACCTACAAGAGATCTAAACTTAACATTTTGAGATCCCAGTAGAAATACACTTCTTTCTGGCCAAATTTTTGTTATATAATACTGATTTACTGCACGACGAACTTTTAAGTCCCGACATATCTGCTATTTATATGTGTTGTAGTTAATTTTATCCAAAAGAGTGCGCATATTTTCATAACTTTCTTTCATCGTCTCTGAATGGGCAACTGGTATAGAGGGTCTGAAATTTCCATTATGCAAAAACACAGCTTTCAAACTGTATTCAGACGAATCTATAAATAAACACCACTCAGAGGGGAAATGCTCAATATCAAGTTTGCAAATCTGGATTGTCGATCTCGTGCTTGCCCTTTTTGGAATAGCCTTCAGTTTTTGCCAGGCAAAAATAGCAATCGTCTATATGATTAGTGGTTCTGACCATACCATAGGGTCTGCAAAAGGCATGCTTTTTCTGCTCCCGTTCATCCATGGCACCAATAATACGCTACAACTAACACAGCACACATGGAGAGCACACTACTTGTCTTGATCTCCAATTAAAACACCAAAATATTAGAAGTAGGCTTTTTTAGCATTTTCAGAAAATGGCCCCGCTTGCGATTTCACCATGTATCCTCCATAAATATAACTAAATTTGTCAATAGAAGACTGATTTTTAATTTTAACTTTATATCCTATGTTGTAAGAAACGCAGTTTGAGTACTTTTTCTGTTATAAAATGTATCCATTTTAACCGTCAACATCAGATGGCGTTGTTGTTTGGAAAACTTCAGTGTCCTTATGCAGGGCGAATATAGGTGCGTGGCTGTTTTGCCTTCGTCGGTATTACAGCATTGCATTGAATTAATTCGTTTGAAAATAAATAGTATTTAAAAACGAAGATGTGATTGCAGATGTATTTTCAACGATGCTGCAATGTGCTCAAATTTCATCCTCAGGGAACTTCAAAGCGGTACGAAAATCGTGACGGAAACTCGAACAAATCCGACTGATCTCTGCATCGTTTTTCACGCTGATAGGGAAGGGATTTATCGGAAAACTATTTGAGAGATACTGCTTCTATCTCCAGCTTCTCTCATTCAGGATGTTGGGATATTTGTACGACAGTAGAAATGCATCGGCTTCATGGGAAATGACATGAGAAATGGGATTTTCTGGGTCCACGGGTCTGATGTAGACGGACGGTTCTATTGGTCTGGAATAAACGATAGGATTCGCTAGAAAATCCATAGTTACGGCGTAGGTATTCTCTAAAAATAACCACAAAACAACCATAACTTTTAGAGGACCTACTGAAAGGTGAACATAAACTTTTCTTTGCTGTTTCCGATTAGAATTTCAACGATAATATCACAAATACAAGTTGATCACCTAAAATCATACATAAAAGGTACACAACAATTGGGACATAGGTTAATAGACAGGTGCCACCTGAATCATTTCTGTTGACGAAATTAAGTCGTACCATTTTTTGACGAAACTTGATAGTAATATTTTTTAGAAAATACGATGTAAAAATCATTTTTACATCGATTCTTGTGATAAAAGACTTCCTGATGTCAAAAAAACATTATTCTGTCCCTTTATAAAATTAGCCGTATTCATATTTGATAGATTCGGTCTTCACTTGGTGGAAACTCATTTTAATTAAAAAAATGTATATATGACAGTATTTTATTTCCACAAAAATGTTTGTACTAATACAACAATTGTTTCACCACGATGTGGCTTCTTCAGGTATTACATTGTACTGTCTGATGGTATTGAGTGTAACCGAGTTTATATACATTTTTAGGTACGTGACCAAATAATAGAAGCACAAGTCATAAAAACTCTAGGTGTTTATTGGAGTTTGCCGCTAAAAATGCCATTAAGGAAAAATATTCAGTAATGGAGAATGATCGACATCTGCTTGTTCGTTCAAAAGGATTTTACAGGCATTATACCTGTTGATTTCAAGAAATTCTAAAAGTGTTAATCTAGAACTTTTGCTTTCAACGTGCATAATTTCATAATTATTGTTGAAATTATGCCTAAATTCCTTAAGATGATTAGCATATGTCGAATGTACAGAATTGTATATATAACCCCTTTGGTGTTCTTGGATACGTTTCTTGAATGGTCTACCAGTCTGGCCAATGTATACTAAAGGGCAATCTTTGCAAGTTAACTTGTAGACTCCGGATTTATTTTCTTTATTTGTACGATCTTTATTGTTTTTTATGTAGGTACTAAGGTTATTAATTGTCTTGACCTCACTATAACAAGATTAAATAATTTACATGATTTTAGTATTTTTCACAAACCAACACATACAGACATCACAATACATAAAACTTCAAACCACCCCACTAACCAAAAGATATCAGCATATAATAGTTTTATTCATAGATTATTGAATGTCCCTTTAAATTCAGAAAACTTTATAAAAGAATTAAATATTATTGAACAAAAAGCATCAAACAACGGTCACCATCCCTTTCTTATAGACAAAATAGTATCCAATAAACAAAAGAAAATGGCATCAAATCTCGTGTACCCAATCATAAAAGAGGACAATACACAGAAATATTTTTCGTTGTCTTATGTCAATGGATTATCTGAAAATATTGCTAAATATTTCAAAAGTTGTTTCAATTATAACGCGGCTTTTAAGACAATTAATAACCTTAGTACCTACATAAAAAACAATAAAGAAAATAAATCCGGAGTCTACAAGTTGACTTGCAAAGATTGCCCTTCAGTATACATTGGCCAGACTAGTAGACCATTCAAGAAACGTATCCAAGAACACCAAAGGGGTTCTATATACAATTCTGTACATTCGACATATGCTAATCATCTTAAGGAATTTAGGCATAATTTCAACAATAATTATGAAATTATGCACGTTGAAAGCAAAAGTTCTAGATTAACACTTTTAGAATTTCTTGAAATCAACAGGTATAATGCCTGTAAAATCCTTTTGAACGAACAAGCAGATGTCGATCATTCTCCATTACTGAATATTTTTCCTTAATGGCATTTTTAGCGGCAAACTCCAATAAACACCTAGAGTTTTTATGACTTGTGCTTCTATTATTTGGTCACGTACCTAAAAATGTATATAAACTCGGTTACACTCAATACCATCAGACAGTACAATGTAATACCTGAAGAAGCCATATCGTGGTGAAACAATTGTTGTATTAGTACAAACATTTTTGTGGAAATAAATTACTGTCATATATACATTTTTTTAATTAGCCGTATTCTGTTTTCTTCTCAAGAGTTCGTTCCGCGAATTAATTTCATGGGCGTAACTAAGGACTTCATATGCTCCTAAACATAAAAATCGAGAGGGTTATAATCATGAATTCTTGCTGACCATTCAAAATCACTTCCTCTGCCAATCCATCGATGAGGAAATATGCCACTTATATGATTTCTAACAATTGTTGGGAAATGGAGTGAAGTTCCGTCCTACATAAACCATAATTTCCTTCTTATATCTAGTGACAATTCGTTCCAAATATCACTTAAAGTATTTTGCAAAAAAAAATTAATAAGAATCTCAGTATAAATTTGAAAGAAGGACAGTTGGTCGCCGATAATATAACACCAAATAGCCGATTGGAACTCATGCTGTGATTCACAGAATTGAGATTCCAATCATGATCGGTTACGGGAATAGTTGCAGAAGTCAAGTTGAAGAGGCAAACTTTTTTAATCAGAAATATCCCCAGTTGGCTAATATTTCACAAGGTACTGTGTCTAAAATGCATGCACAATTCAGAGAACTTGGACATGTCAAACCATTACAAAGAAAACCGCAATTTATTTAAAACACTGTGAAATTGAAAATTTTTTTAGGTGTTGTAGAGAA
The DNA here is from genome assembly GCA_034642435.1 of Megalocaria dilatata. Lineage (NCBI taxonomy): Eukaryota > Metazoa > Arthropoda > Insecta > Coleoptera > Coccinellidae > Megalocaria > Megalocaria dilatata. The sequence goes on along the minus strand of CM067862.1, from coordinate 41,880,603 downwards.
TCCAATGGCAAGTTCACGTCAAGTTGCCCGTGAAAATAATAAATAATAATAATAAATGTCATAAGGTGTCTCCACAAAGAAAGATTTCATCCATATAAAATTACTTAGTGCTTTGTGCAGGAACTAACAAAATAAAATCCAGATGGAAGAATTTTTCCAAAATAATGATGAATTAACTGAACAGAAATGAAATTGTTGTTGGTACAACCCTTTTTTCTGATAAATCAACATTTAGATTAAACGGGGAAGTAAACCGACAAAATTGTAGATATTGGTCAGCAGAGAATCCTTATTGGATGCCTGAGATACATACGCAGAATCCTCAAAATGTGAACGTTTGTACAGGTATCAAAGGTGACCATATTATTGGTCCTATATTTATAGATGGGACTTTGACAGCCGAAAAATATTTGAGTTTGATTAGAGACGAAGTTGTTTCTGCGTTAGTCAACTTATTTCCTAATGCAATAGATCTAAGCCTAGCGAATGAAAATGTCTGGTTCCAGCAGGATAAAGCCCTACTCTATTATGCTTCAATGGTCAGAAATAACTTAAACGCAATCTTCCCCAATGAATGGATTAGTAGAAGAGGCACTTTTGAGGGGCCAGCTAGATAGCCAGACCTAACGTTGTTGGATTTTTTTCTGTGGGGTCACCTCAAGTCATTTATTTCATTGTATTGAAATCATTTGCATCATATAATTTAGGTATTCAGTTCTTGAATCCAATATAAATACAATTACTTTAAATTGAGAATTATTTATTCTTACTTCTACAATATATATATTGAAATTATATACAAAAACTATATTATATTATAATCAAACAAAACAAAATAATCCATAAATTTAGATTTTTTCTCATTTTTCTTATTTTGTCTCATCCTGCTTAAGGCAAAGAATTGTTGAATTAGAGGAAAATATTCATCTCATTTCCAGAGCATATATTGTTCATTTCTTGAGAAACCTAGGTGAGCCAACACTTTTGACGATGTGTGTATTGAAACTATATATTATACAAAAACTATCAAAATGATATCCTTATACAGGCTGTCCCAGAAGTCGACGTCAAGCCGGAATCAGGTAACAGGTTGAGTCATAATAGTTATTAGAAAAATATAAAAGAAAATCCAAGTCCTGTATTTTTCAAATTATATTGCACTTTCTTTAATTCAATGAAATGTACACCCTGTGATGAGTTTTAAACTCCTGTTGCTAGAGTTTTTTAGTTTTTTCAAATATTATTTTGTTATCCCGGATAGTGTTTCTGTAACCTGTGATCTTCCCAATCAAGTGTTTCCAAGTACTTTTTCACGGGAGCCGCAACATGCGGACAAGCATTGTTCAATATCTCTTGGCTTTAATTCGTACGGAACCCAATTTCCTCCTTTATGAATCATTCCTAATAATTTTAAACGATGTGAGACTGCTTGCTGAGTGACTTCTAATGTTAGAGCAAGTTCTTTTTGTGTTTGAGATGAATCTTCCTCCAATAATTCCTCAAATTCTGCATCCTCGTAAATTTTTGGCCTTCCACTGCGATCTTTGTCTTCTACGTCGAAATCACTTTAAACTTTTGAAACCACTCTCGACACGTTCTCTCACTCAAAGCACCCTCACCATATGCTTCTACGAGCAATTGATGTGCCTCAGGAGCAGATTTCTTTAAATTAAAGAAATAAACTAATATTTCCCGCAAATGACGCTTAATTGGCTCAAATTTTGAAATTTTCAACTTATAAAAATTACAATTGTTGTTCTTGAATGTCCAAACTATTTTTAAGCCGGTTATCATCTGCGAAAGCTAACCGAAACTCCTTGCCGCGCTATCTACAATAAAACGGTGGAAACTTATTTGTACTCCTAATATATTGCAAATTTCATTACTTATTTGTGGTATGAAATGTATCCTATAGAATTTTTCCTTTTCTTTGTCCTGTAGAATAGGATAAAGAGAAGCTAGTTCTTTTTTATGCTGCTTTTAAAAATTAATTTATCGATTACGTTCGTAACTGTTCGACGCTAATGACTAACAAAGAAATTAAAGTTTTGAAGTCATTAGCGTCGAACAATGGTTACAATACGAACGTAATAGATAAATTAATTTTTAAAAAACAGCATGAAAAAGCTCTAACTTCTCTTTACCCAATTCTTCAGGACAAAGAAAAAGAAAAATTCTATAGGATAAATTTCATACCACAAATAAGTAATAAATTTTACAATAGACTAAAACAGAATAATATTAATACTATTTCTACGAATAAAAAAAAACTACATGATATAGTTCGTTAAAATAAGGTTATTAAGGAGCTTTGAAAATATAAAAATATACAAGATGTTCCTTTTAAAATAAAGAGAACGGACTATGTTGTATTTGCTCGAATCACCCTTTATATTGAAATTTAGGCTTAAAAAGCGCACACTTGAATTTGAAAGTTGACGTGTGCCAGTGTTTTTTATGATTTTCTAGCATTAGGACACAAATAATTTCATTCCATAAGTGGTTTTCACGTTTCCAAAATGTCAAATATTAAACTCACTTTCTGTCAAAACAGGAATGTTAAATCTTGAAATAATCACTACTTCAAGTTGCAAATGCTAGATGGCCCACACTTTATGTGTAGAATTTTTATTCGAATAAGGCATTTCCAACTGAAACACTTGGCCTGAAAGTAGGTTCAGGAATAAATCTCCCCATTTCTCACGTAAAAAATACGACAATTGCAAACTTTCATCCTTTCACGATGCGAACCTCTTAATTCAACCCAACAAGTTTTTAGAGGTCCCGAAACTTGTCATTAATCCTCGGTTTTACTGGGGGCTGAATTCAACCCAGGGAAATCGTGAAGAATTCCACGCTGGAACGTTCGGCAATTTTTCAGACTTTCACCCACCCTTATCGTAATATTTCTTGTGCGAGTTCCTTGTTTCCGCACACTCGAAGAGCAATTTCGAATAGTTCCAAAAAGGTAAAAGCACGTATTCTGAAAAGACTGTAAGTGTTTCATCGACTCAAAATAAGGGGTGGGCAATTTGAAATTTTGCTTTTTGATCGGCCAGAAATAAAAAGCTAATGGGTATTCTTTCGAAATTATAAGTTTATTAGAAAGGTGACACCTTGATATTTATGAATAAAAAACAATATCATTGACCGCCACGACTGGCTACCGTACGTCCGTACCCCATCTAATCAACTCAATTTTTCAGTATATTTGTCGATTGTTTGGGGGCTTAATCTCATGAACTTCGATTTCGTATTTCAAGGCATTAATAAAAAATTAAAAAAATTAAAACAAAATTTTGCCTCCTTTAAATATTTATTTATTAATTTTGATGACTTTCTTATATCTGTTGGTTTATTTATTCCATTTGACATTATATATTGAGTTTTGATTATTTACGTCTATTAAACGTAAGCGGTGCTTATTTTAGACATTAATTTAATTCTAAAAGCTTTTTGAATAAAATTTTTTTGAAATTAAAATTGTAGAAGACTTACAGATTTAATCTGTTTTGTTATTCAAATCGACTTAAATTTCTAACATTTTAGATAGAAGATTCACCACTTTGGAAATAGGTATTTAATATTTCCCAGTTTTGTTCAACCCATTTCGTTAATGTCAAATATTGAACTAACTTTCTATCAAAGCACAAATGACAGAAAGAAGTGTTTCCAGACTCCAAATAACCACTGCTTCAAAATGCGAACGCCAGATGGCTCAATCTTTAGTTCTGTATAAGGCAAATTTTAAATGAATTCTTGACCTTTGAAGTTCGAAGTTTTCATTTTTTCATTTTGGGTATATTAACATTATAATTTTTAGATTAATAGGGAGTGTAAGATATGATAATAGAATGTTCTACGAACCGAGACAGTATAATATACATCTGTATAACAATTCTAAACTCAAACAAGCCCGATTAGGTTTTGCTGATCGCTGGAAAAAAGTAGTAGACACGCGCACGTTTCATACTTGTTGGTTCTCGTCAGTATAATGCAAAGCCAGCGTCTATTCTACCTATATTCGCATTACAAAGAAACACTGAGGTCTTAATCATACACTAGCGCCATCTAGAGTATGCAAATATACATAAAGGGTCTTTCATTAACATTGCCCCATTTTGTTTTGTAAATAAAATTAGTAAATAATTTTCTAATGAATAATGTATTCATTAGAAAATTATCGAAATTTTTATTCCATTATTTATAATGGAATAAAAATGACGCCTTCTGATTGATTAGACGTCTTATAATAAACAATAAAAATTCAATATTTCACGATTTTTATGGATTAGGTACGATAATTTCATTAAAAAAAACCCAATATGTGTCTTCGTGTGACCTCACAATACGAAAAAAACCAATGTGGAAATTCTACGCTTCTTGAAAACCATGAAACTCTACAGCGCATGCGATAACAGCGTCGGCTCTCATTGCGGAAACTCCAAACTTCTTAATGGTCTTAGTTTAATCACATTATTGGAGCATTTTTAGCGATTGAAATTCAAATCAACAGTGGAGCCTTTTTTAACGTTACAGTATTCTGTTTGATATCTCGTGATATCGTCATTTAAATAAGCTCAAAGGCAAGCTAAGCCATCTTTATATAAAGCACTGATATAATTAATTGCTTATCAGTAGAACGATCTAATCAAAAGCGATACAGTGTGTTTAAGCGTTGTTAAAGCAGGCGTAATAACGTTTACTCAAAACAAGATGAGGAACAAGTCAGGAACCTAGGACTTTCGAGCTAAACACAACATTCTATAATACAGTTAGGCCATTGTACGAAGAAGTTAATTGAATTTTAGAGCTCACCCTCCTACGAGGGTTTATTTTCATTCAATCAGAGTGAATGGGAAAGCTTTTAACATTCTCATATGCGGTGCTTTCTGGCCGATAAAACTGGGAAACGGTTTCCTTTCTTTCACGTGAAAAAATATATGAAAGAAGAAAATTTTCATGAATTTTGAGGACTCAAATGGTTTGTAACGTATCATTTGATTAACACTTATTCTATAAATTTTTCAAATAAATTAATTCGGCTGGTCTCTACCAAATATCATTAATCAAGAGTGATAATAGAAATATTATCATAGTTCACACTCCTTTTTAATGATATTTGGTAGAGAACTAGAACTTTCGTTCTAGAAACCGATAAGGTTTTGCTGATCACTGGGACATAATTACAGACATTATTATAATTCTTATTCTATACGAGCGGGCGTTGTGGACTATTGTGGTTAACCCCTAATTCATATTTCCTCGAACAGATCCAGTTTTTGGATAAAACTGATAATCTTTTCCGGGGGTAACTTTTTCAGTTCTATAAAAGCATGACCAAAGACCTCGAATCTGATGCGACTCAACGCTGGGCACTCTGAGACGATGTGCATGGCTGTTTCGGTGTCCTCAAGAAACAGCCTGCATTCATCATCTTCAGCCAGACCGATTTTGTGCAAATGCACTCTCAACCTGCAGTGGCCTGTCATAATTCAAACAATTACTCTGAGTTTGGCCCTATCCAGACGTAGCACTAAATCCGCCAACTTTTTGTTCGAAGCTGTTCCAAGGAACACCTTCGAATCATTAAAGACAGAATGGCTCCGCCAGAGAGACTCTAGTCCTGTTAACGTCCGCTTAGCCACGTCATGTGGTATTCCCAGGAATGGTTCTGGTCCAACCAGAGGCAGCGCAGCTTCAGCAAACGCCAGCCGATCGGCCTTTCCGTTACTCAAATAGATTGAGTGGCTCTGTATCCAAACAAGAATGATTCTGTTATACATACCGGGCCTGTTTAAAGCCGCGCGGCAACTCCAGCTTTTGGTACTGGCTGACTACCATAAATATTTTGATTTATCCGTGGTAGATTTGCCGTTTCATCAGCAGATCTGCCGCGCTCTCAATGGCAAATATTTGTGCCTGGAATATGGTTGCGAGACTCAATGAGATGTTGATTCTCGGTTTGTTCCCATAGACTCCCGCTCCCGTTCCGTTCGTCGTTCGCGAACCATCTGTGAACAAGCCAAGCTCGTTCCTCAATAGAACCTCAGCTTTCTGGGTCCATTCGTCCCGGCTGGGGACGATTACATTGAAGTGCCGTTCTTGGCTCGTATCTTTTGACATAAGATCCGAGGGCATCGATAGGGTGCTATTCGTTAAATGCACCTGTAATTGCAAGACAAGCCTGCCTCTGTAGTCGGGTGAGCTTTAGTTGGACAATCGTTTGTTGACCTTTCTTCCACCACGCTACAGCGCCATACATTTTCTACGGTCTGGTTACCATAGTGTAAAGCCAATATATCTGCCTGGGCTTTAAACCCCAGGTTTTACCGTAGATTGGCCTGCAGGTTCAAAATCCCATTCTGGCTTTATGACACACTTTGTGTAGGTGTGCATTCCAACTGAGAGTTTTGTCCAAGACCCTTCCCAGGTATTTTTCCTCATAAGAAAATTATACTGTTTCACCACGGATAGGCGACAGTTCTAAACCATCCAACTTATGTTTTTTTGGTGAATGGTGCTATAACTACCTTTTGTGTGTTAAGAGACATATCTTCACTTATACACCATTAATCAATAGTGATCAGTATCTCTTGAAGGACGGCCGATATCGTCACCTCCGATTTACCTTTCACTATGATTGTCAGGTCATCAGGAAATGCTTGAACGTCTAATCTCCACAGCGAAATGATCACTAGCAGGTCATCAACGAGAAGAGTCCACAGTAACAGTGAGAGAATACTCCCCTGCGGATAGCCCTTCGCAGCCTTGAACTCAAAGACCTCATCCTGGTATGAGGTGGTTATTATTCTGCATTGCCCGTATCCATCTACAAATTAGCGAGTGGATTCCTCTCGCAGAGGTAGCCTCAGCAAGAGAAGCCGGCAAAGTATTGTTAAAAGCACCTTCAATGTCTAGAAACGCTATTAGTGCTATCTCTCGATTGTCGAGAGATTGGTTTAATTTTCCGACCATTTTGTGTAATGCAAGTTCTGCCAATTTTCCGGCCTGGTTGGCGTATTGATGAGGGCTAGGTAGACTGTCAATGAGCACCTTCTCCACGATATGGACATCAATCACCTTTTCCAGACTCTTCAGCAAGAACGATATCAAACTTATTGGTCTGAACGATGAGGGTTCCGGTTCTGTTCGTCCCACCTTTGGTATATAGACCGCTTAAGTTAATGTCCAGCTTGTAGGGATAAACCTCCAAGCCAGACTTGTTCTAAATAATTTCAGCAGATGCGGAATCAACACATCCATACCCTTTTTGAAGTAGGGCTGGAAAGATTCCGTCTACCGTCAGGTTAATTGCAGACATGCGCGCGTTTCGAAAGTTGTTGCTTTCTCGTCGGTGCCCTGAAATGTCTAACGACTACAAATCAGCCACGCACCTATACAGGACCACCAATGTGATACACTAGCGCCATCTGGTGCACGCAAATATATATACACGGCATACCCCAGCGAGCCAGTTCAAGTAAAGATCAGTATTCACGAATTTTTCTAACGTTACAAACGCAAATAACTTTCCTCATGCTCAAGTCAGATTCTGTTACACCGTGATGCTCGTAATGAGCATATTTATATTCAAATAAATTAATTCGCCTGATCTGTTTGAGTTTAGATTTGTTATACAGATGTATGTTACACAGTTTCGATTTAGAGAACTTTCTATAACCATAGCTTATACTCCTTATTGATGATATTTGGTAGAGATCAGCCGGATTGATTTATTTTAATATAAATGAGCTAATTACGTGTATCATGGCGTAACAGGATCTGACTTGAGTATGAGGAAAGTTTACTGCGTTCGCAACGTTAGAAAAAATCGGAAATACAGTTCTTTGCTTGAATTGGCTTGCTAGGGTATATCGTGTATGTATATTTACGTGAATTTATGATAGATTGGGCCGTTGCTTGGTAGAAATCAGTTGTAATTGTCATTATAAAATAAAACACTTGTTTACATTTTCTACTTTATTTTTGGTATTGGACGTACGTTTCGTCTTTGCTAGAAAGACTTCATCAGAATACAAAGTAACAGTTGTTGTACAATGAATTTATAAGATTTTTTACAGAAGGTGTACATGTGTTTTTAATTGTTCGTCGGGTTGGTTTTCTCAAAGAATATTCCCTTCAGAATCGTGTTCACTCGATCCCTTGTAAATATTGAATAGAGGGGTGTAATAAAAATCTATTTGTTCATTTACTAGGTTATTGCTGTTTTTATGTTTATTTATTTCGTAAATTTCCCATAAGTTCAATTTTAGACCTCTATTTTCAACATGTAGAATTTCTATTTCTTTTGTGAAAGAATGGTTATTTTCAAGAAGGTGTTTAGCATAATGTGAATCTTTTTTATTTTTATCGAAACTTCTTTTATGTTCTGTTAGGCGTGTACCGAAATTTCTACCTGTTCTACCAATATAAATCTTTGGGCAATCTGGGCAAGTGAGTTTGTATACACCTGATAATTGAAGTTTATCCATACTGTTTTTATTGTTTTTGATGTATTTGCTAATAGGATTGTTTGTCTTGAAAGAGACTTTAATATTTTCTTTTTTGAGTAGGTTTTTTAGTTGAATACTAATGTTTCCGAGATATGTGAGGCTAACGTATTTGTGTTCAGATAGATCAGATGTTACTGGATAAATTTCTTTTATTGTGTTTTTGTGTATACGTTGGTTAATTAAATTATCTATTAGAGATGTATTATATCCATTGTTGTAAGCTATTTGTTTAATTATACATTTTTCTTTTTGGAAATTGACTTGGTTTAGTGGAATGTTCAATAAACGGTATATACTATGGAGAGCTGCTAGTTTGTGTTGGAATGGATGAAAAGAATTACGGTGTATAATGGTATCTGTTTGTGATGGTTTATGATAAATTGCGAAGTTATGTTTATTGTTTTCTCTAGTTATCGTGAGGTCAAGAAAGTTGATGGATTCATTATGTTCTATTTCTGAAGTGAAAACTATTTTTGGGTGGAGATTATTTATAAAGTTCTCAAATGTTGATATTTGTCTGTTAGTACCTACGAAACATGCAATTATATCATCCACATACCTATACCAATAAAGGATGTATTTTTTGAACGGATGTTTATGAATTTTGTTTTCTAGGAAATCCATGAAGATTTCCGCGAGTAAAGAGCTTAGTGGATTTCCCATGATTAAACCTTCTTCGCTAGTATATAAAGTATTGTTAAATTTGAAGAAATTTTGGTTTATACAAATATTTAATAAGTGTATTATTTCTGATTTTATGACGGGGTTTACTTTGTTATAATTTAAAAGTTCTTCTATCAGTTTTAATGTTTCCATTGGGGGGACACTAGGAAAAAGATTTTTAACATCCCACGAAATCAATTTTGCATTGTTAGGTAAAGTTATATCTTTAATTTTTTTAGTTAGTTCTGCTGAGTTTTTTATGGAATATTTAGATGAAAATTTGGTGTGTTTTTTTATTATTTCAATGAGGTGTCTAGATAATTTGAAGGCCGGTGCTGTACAGTATGGAACTACGGGTCTGATGGGATAATTTTCTTTATGTAATTTAATGAAAGAGTATAATTCTGGTGGTTGGGGATTAATAGTAATCCCCAACCACCAGAATTATACCAACCCGACGAACAATTAAAAACACATGTACACCTTCTGTAAAAAATCTTATAAATTCATTGTACAACAACTGTTACTTCGTATTCTGATGAAGTCTTTCTAGCAAAGACGAAACGTACGTCAATACCAAAAATAAAGTAGAAAATGTAAACAAGTGTTTTATTTTATAATGACAATTATATTTACGTGTACTAGATGGCGATTGTGCACTAGATAACGGTGTTCCTGTGCAGAGGGAGTACAGGTGCGAGGCAGATTTGTAGTCGTTGGAAATTACAAGACACTGAAGAGAAAACAATAACTTTCGAAACGTGCGCATGTCTGTTACTTATGACCCATCAATCAACAAAACCTAATAGGGCTTGTTTGAGGTTAAAATTGTTATACAGATGTATGTTGCACTGTCTCGATTTATAGAACTCTCTATTACCATATTTCGTAATCCTTATCCATGAAGTATAATTTTTTTTATTAATTTAAGCATCAACCACTAAGGGTTATTAGCTGAAAATGTTACATAATTACAAAATGATTGGTATATTGATATGCAGGTAAATAATTTATTGAATGAGTTATAAAGCTCTGTCTGAAATTTGCGGTAATTTTTCTAACCCTTCCTATACAAAACCTTAGATACGTCGCTGACTAAACATTAGAACTTAATATATAGTCCGTCTTGAAAGTATCCAGAATTTATTATAAATTTTGTTATAATTTTCTAATTCAAGAATTAAAAATATATACTGAATAATTACAATTGAGCTTTATTTTTTCCGGATACTTTCTAGACGACTATACTTCACAACTTTCATTAGATGCTTTCTGCCATTTGGAATGCATTTCTATGGCCTCATTTGTCCCAGCTCGGTTAAACTCACCACCTGTCGGTTCTTCCTTGAGTCACCCTCTTGTTTGGAGGGCTTTGATCGCCACGAAACTAGGAGTAGCAGGAAGTCGTAAATTCTGAAGCACCGGTTTTGTCGTTTCTCTAACTGGAAACGCGGAAATTTATCTTTGTTTCTGGTGTTACCTTGAGGAAGAAAATGCATAAATGAACTTATTATGGACGAAAGGAGTATTTAGTTTTCATTTCTGCATTGGCGTCTAGAATTTACAGAAATATTCGCAAAGTTTTTACATTTTAACTTTCGTAGATGGCAACAATTTGGTTCAAATGATGAATACGGGGAAAATGAAAGAGAAGGTTCAGAAAAAGAAATCCATTTTATTCCGGTAGATGGTTGTAATGATCGATGAAACAATTTCAGGTTCATGCTCCATGTCAAGGTGACATTTTCCACTCAAAAAATTCTCTTGCTGTTTTTTGTTTAGTCCATTCAGTTGTTACTTAGTTGTTAGTTGAAAGTGGAAGTAAAAAAAGAGAAAATTTGGTTCATTTTACAGTTTTTCTTCGACAAAGGCGAAAATGCAATGCAAGGCAAAAATGCAAATACAAATGCAATCCTGGCGAGTGAAATTGTGAATGGTGCTGTAACAGCTTATTTCGGTCAATTTTGGTTTCGTCGATTCCGTTCAGGAGTTTTTCATGTTGAAGTTGACCGGCACGTTAGTAGTTGTAGCTTCGCTCAGGAACTGAAGATCGTCAAAAAAATTGTTTTAAACTATTTGCGCAAATTTGGATTCAAATGGAAGGTCAATGTTTGGGTGCCACGCCAATTATCAACAAAAAACGTGATTGCAATTAAATGAAAAATTACTTTGTTTTCTATCACTTTTATTTACTGATTATACAGTGACTCGAGTTTCGTGGTTACTATAGTTTCAAACTGATAAACAAATTATGTCTCAACTATTTATATACATAGTATATGTTAAAATAAAAAAATTATCTCTAGGGAAAACAACTTTGTAACTTTTATGTTCTAAGTTCTATATTCTATGATCTATGTTCTATGTCTAAGATTTTAACCTAAAACTGTCACATGTTATATTTAGTTAGCTTGTATAAATGTGAAATGAGAAACTCGAATAAATAGTATTGTTTTTGATTTCTTCCAGATTAGTAAGCTAGTAACTAGTAAAAGCCTTTTTCTATTTTATTTTTTTATTAATTTTTATTTCTTTGTATGTTATGATTTTAATTTTTGTATGTTATTCTGGTATATTTAAAACTAAAGAAAATAAATTCTTCCAGAATCATGACATCGAATCGTCTATTTCTTCAATTATAAAAATAAGAATTGATAACATTCTTATATATAAATATATATATATATATACATTATTATATAATATATATATATATATATATATATATATTGTCATGGTATTTACAGTTAAAATAAATAATTACATAAATATATTGAGGAAAAGACTCACCTTTGTATATAAGTTGACTCGTTAGAGTATAACAAGAGCAAAATTCATTAAATAATATCCATTCTGACAGAAATATTAATAATTCAATTTATAAAAATACTCACAAGCTAAAATCATGAAGAAAAAGCATATTCAGGATACATAACGACTAGTCCAATTAAAATTCTTTGAACGGTAATAAAAAAACAGTAATCTTGTTGACAGTTAATAAATAGAATTCACAGGGAGATTTCAATTCACAATTATTCAATATAAAACCAGCCAAAGTTGCAAAAAATAGAAGTAATTTGAATTTAGATATCCAATTTGAAATTGATGAAGAATTTGTTGAAAAGATTTGTTATTATCATGAATCACATATAAACTTTAGTGAAATTATTGACAAAGAACAAGCTAAAATAAATATAACTTACCAGAATTATGTAAATAGGAAAAATTTGATCAAAAATCACTTAATTCAATGAAAGATAGCATCTACGTCAGATATTTTCAAATAATTAATGTAAGAGATATTCTTGAAGATGTTTAGGCATCAATAGTATTGTAATAGCATCTAAGCTAAAGAAATTTAATCAATTTCATAAGTAATATTAAGTATTTTATAAGTTATAAGCATTAGAAGTTAAAATTTGTTAAATTTTGACACTTGAAATACTTTACGAAGGAAAAGCAAGACTTTCACTGTTCTGTTTAACATGAAACATACATCAAAATGTAGTTAAAAAATAAGCTAATTTTCAAAAGTAATTTCAAACCAGGAAATATTGTAAATTTTGTAAAATCATCAAAAGCATCATTTTTACATAATTTTGACAGAAGCTAGTAAGCTTAGAAATTCAACTTTTCTTGAAAACTATAAATAGGGCAGACACAGAAAAAGTCGGCAGTTTCCAATTATATGCAGAGTAGAATCCTTGTCGGTCCATAATCAATTAAAATTCAAAAAAGTATCATCATCTGAAAAAAGAAGATTATTTGATTATTGTGAATGGAAATTGAATCCAGAAAATACATTACCTGAATGTGAATGGAAAAATCCCACATAGAAATCAAGTTTCAAACGAATTGGATATATCGAAGAAAATCAACAAAGTAGCCTGTGAATTTCAGAACGTTCTAGAAGTGTTGTTTCCAACGAAACCAGTTTTATTTCTGAAAGGTAGAAGGGACAGTAAAAAGGAACATTCATAAATTGAAGAACAAACTTACCAAAGGTATTAAAAAATTCAATCCTGTTAATCTTTCCACAAAGAAGTTTAGAAATAATAATCACTGTTTACATTAGAATTACGTTAGGATATTCAGATAAGGTTAGGTTAACATAGAATTAGATTTAGGTTATGAATTACTGATTATAATATTTCAAATTACTTTCATATAATATAATTTAAAAATTCAATCTTTTAGAAAATTCAAATTGAACCCTCCCTCAAATATTAATCAAATTTAATAATATTTTAATTTCAATTATTCAAAATTATAATATTAAGAGTTAGCCGGAAGCATAGAATAAATCACATACATACAAGGGTGATCTAATAAGTATTCATACACTAAATTACTTCAAAATAATACCATAACAATATATATATTAATTTTTTCAAAAGTCTGTCTGTACCTGTGAAGCAACAGAAAATATCGTCGACACATCTATACCAATATAAAAAGTATTTCTTAAAGGGATTTGGGGGGTTTTCAGTTTCAATATTGTCCATGAATATTTCTGCTAATAAAGGACTTAAGGGATTTCCCATAATCAAACAAAAAAAAATAAATGAAATTTATAAATCTGAAAACGGTTTGATTATGGGAAATCCCTTAAGTCCTTTATTAGCAGAAATATTCATGGACAATATTGAAACTGAAATTCACCAAAATCCTCTTAAGAAGTACTTTTTATATTGGTATAGATATGTAGACGATATTTTCTGTTGCTTCACAGGTACAGACAGATTTTTGAAAAAATCAACCAACCTATACGGATTCTATTATACACAATAAATCAAATCATCCTCTAAATCAAAAATTATCAGCATTTAATTGTATGATCCATAGATTAGTTAATATTCCCATGAATGGAGAAAATTATATTGCAGAACTTAACATAATTAAACAAATAGCTATCAATAATGACTATGATCCTAAGTTGATAGACAAATTGTTGATGAATAAAAATAATAAAATAGCTTTAAATATGGTATTTCCTAATATAAAAAAAAATTTAAATACATTTCCTTAAAATACACTAAAGGTATTTCTCAGAAAATTGCTACATACATCAAAAATAAATAAATATAATTTGAGGACTTCATTTAAAACGAATTCAAACTTGGATAAATTTATTAAAAATAATAAAGACTGTACACATAAAGATGATAAATCGGGGTTTTATAAGTTAACCTGCTGTGATTGCCCTAAAGTTTACATAGGATAGACTGGAAGAACTTTCCGTCATAGAATTTGTGAACATTTGAAGAGTTTCCTCAATAATAAAAGCAATTCTTCATATTCCAACCAATTGTTAGAAACAGGACATACTTTCAACCATAACTTTGAAATTCTACATATAGAAAGCAAAAGTTATGGCTTAAATCTGTTAGAATCCCTAGAGATAAATAAACATAATAAAATTGGAATATTATTCAACAAACAAATAGATTTAAATAACTCACCTCTGTTAAATATATTCAGATAAGCTGGAATTTGCAGAGACCCTTTTTTGGGTTTTAGTGCTCAATAAAAATTTATTGTACTAACTGTAATATAAATAGCAAAGGATTTCGGAAACAAGCTTAGTTATTCAAAATGTAATCTTGCCTGATGATGCTACTGTGATAGCGAAACGATTGTTGTAAACATAACAATAAAAATTTGTGAAAATCAGAATAACCTTGATTAAATATCATCCATTCATTATGATATTTGGTACAGAACAGCCGAATTAATTTATTTAAATACATTGGTGATCTTGAAGCCTGCTGAATCGCCAAAATCTTTCCATATTATTCTACTTTACATCACGAACAGACACTTTCTTAAGTACTTTCATGTGGTTGTAAACAAAGCAATCTGTCTTTACGATAATGCAATGCAATTAGGCTCGAGGCCAAGTACTTCCCCTCGACGTGAATAGTAGCATTATAATTAATTGCTAATTAGCAAAACGATCGAATCAAAGGGTCGCAAACATAACACGCTATGTGGTTGTTAACTAAAGAGAAGTAACGTTTAATCTGAACAAGACTGAAAATATGTCAGCCCTTCCTGAAGTAATGAACACGCAATGTTCACGCCTTTGTTTGACGAACTTAATTGAATTACATCGTCAAGCTAACAAGAAATTCTTTATTAATGCTACCAGTACCTGTAGAGATTCATTATGATTTTAATGTGTATGCTTAATGAATTCTTGAACTCTTTCTTTTTTAATAAGAATATAGAAACTTCGAATATCAAAACAGATTTAATCAAAATTTGAATATCAAAACAGATTTAATCTGTTAGTCTTCTACAATTTTAATTTAAAAAAAAAATTAAAAAAACTTTTAGAATTAATTTAATGTCTTATAATAAGCACTGCTTATATTTAATAGACGTATAAAATCAAAATTCATTATACAATATCAAATAGGATAAAAAAACCCAACAAAAATAAATTTTTAATTGAAATTAAAAATAAGTCATATTGTTTTTTTTTTAATTAAAATTGTAGAAGACTAACAGATTAAATCTGTTTTGATATTCAAAATTTGTTATATTTCTTCTATCAAGTAAAAAGCCTTTTTCTATTTTATTTTATACATAATATATAATTATATTTAGGCTTGAATAATTCTCACTGGAATGTCAATGGTTTAAAGAAAACCTTATAATACCTTACATTTTTCTGTGATTTTGTGACGAACTGACTACCTGGATTTTTTTAAAGTTAGTCTGTTTCAAATAAGTTCCGTTGTACACTCTAAGGTATGATATACTGATTGTTTGTTAATTTTGATATTTTAAATATTATCTAGGGCCGATGAAAAGATTATCCGTATTTTTATTGTTTTTTAAAGATATAGTACAATGTTTTGAGAGATTTTTGAATGAACTTATTTGAATATTTGAATATATTGAATATTTCAAATAAATTATATTTTTTGAGAAATCCTTAAGTTGTGTTTTATGTTTTTGAAAAGGAATTGGTTTCATTATGGTAAGATCAGAAACAAAATTTTGTCTCCTTCAAATATTTATTTAATAATTTCAATTGCCTTTTTTATATTGATTAGTTTATATATTCTATTTGACATTGTATATTGAGTTTTGATTATATACGTCTATTAAATATAAGGGGTGCTTATTGTAAACATTAATTTAATTCTAAAAGTTTTTTGAATAAAAATTTTTTTGAAATTAAAATTGTAGAAGACTAACAGATTAAATCTGTTTTGATATTCAAATTTTGTTATATTTCTTCTATCAAGTAAAAAGCCTTTTTCTATTTTATTTTAAGTCATATTGAATGTTTCGTTCGAAACATGCGCACCTGACTTTCCAGACAGGCGTGGTACGTATGTTTTATAACAAACATTTGACATAATGTTTAGTTTCTGGTCTTATATTCATGAAAACTAAATATTTTTGAAAAATACACAATATAATTTTATGAACTTCTTCATAACTAATTTATTTCTCAAAAACTTGTAGTACATCCTCAAAAACAATTAAAATTCAGATAAGGTCAGTTCAACTTTACATTTGAAAGATAAAATCAAATAAAAATAAAGAAACTTGTAATCTTACCAAACAATTTCTGGAAACTCTGTGAATGCAATTCAAAATAGGTACATCTAATATCCAAGGTACTCTATGTTTTTATTTTGATTTGATTTTTTCTTTCAAAGAAGTGATTCTTCTTCTTATTTTAATCATATAAAATTGAAACTCATCACTCAGTCCACTTTCATGACAGAAAAATGAAAATAATTTATTGTGTTAATTCTTTATATCTATTGGAAAAGAATAGCGTTTCTAAGGCATTTATTTAAATTAAAAAAATTTCATAAATTTGAAATTTGTAGCGAGGTGAAACAGAATTACTCTGTTTGATATTTAAGATATTGAAAAAACCTTCTTTCAACTGAAATATCCCCCTTTTTATTATTTAATTCTCTTACAAGTGTTCTCTGGTAAAATTTCACAAAAGTTGAAAAATTATTCCGTATGATATTAGTAGAATTCAAATATGTATCGATTATGTATAGAAAAATGCAATTCTTAAACCAACGGAATGTCCATTAGAAGATAATAAAGGCAGACTGATGGAAAACAGTGAAAGATAAATTGGTTAA
Organism: Megalocaria dilatata; assembly: GCA_034642435.1. Taxonomy (NCBI): domain Eukaryota; kingdom Metazoa; phylum Arthropoda; class Insecta; order Coleoptera; family Coccinellidae; genus Megalocaria; species Megalocaria dilatata. The sequence goes on along the minus strand of CM067862.1, from coordinate 41,863,298 downwards.
AAGGGCCCAAAAAGAACTAGAGAATGATAAAGGGCAGCTTTCCTTTGGGTCCTAACAGGGATAATTCATCGATTTTGATATAGTCCCTAGACTATACACCCTCCTACATTAATATATATTTATATGAAAGAGATTCTTCATGATGTTTCAGTTATTTTATGACGTAAAAAGATTTTCTCCTTATCTGTGAATTCTTTTGGTGTAACTTGTACTCTTTATGGAATACATTTTAGGCTGCGTTAATAAGCAGGAGTGGCGGCCATTTGGCTGATATTGTTTCCCATTGTTAATAGCTAAAATATACTCGATTTTTTTCAATATCAAAATGAAACCTCTTATTGGAAAAACCTTAAAAAAAGGCTATTTCTTCAACGTTTCATTATGTGAAATATAATATCGGGTATTTTATTAGAGTGGTAGAACTTTAAATTGAAATAAAACACATTTAAATTAAGATTTAAGCTAATTTTTTTTTTATTTGAAAGATGATTTTATGACATTTATGTTTTGAAAATAATTTCCGGCATATGTCCACCCCGACTGGCTCTGAGGAACCACATTCGACCAGACCAATTTTGGACCACTTTTTCGAGTACTTTAGGCCTTATTTCATCAATAACATAAGTTATTTTGGCTTCCAAAGCGTCTATTGTTTCTGGTTTATCAGCATAAATCAATGACTTGACATAACCCCACAGAAAATATTCCAGTGGAGTTATGTCGCATGATCTTGGAGGGCAATTAATTGGACCATTTCTCGAAATAATTTTATCGCCAAATCTTTCTTTCAATAAATCAATTCTTACGGAAGCAGCATGAGGTGTAGCACCTTCTTGTTGGAACCAAAACACTTCTGGGTCGATACCATTCTAATTTTGGAACAAATAATATTGATCATCGATCTGTAACGAGCACCATTCACTGTGACATTAGTTCCAGCATCGTTTTTAAAGAAATATAGAACAATGATGCCTCCAGCGTGTAAAACACACCATACAGTGCATTTTCAGGATGCATGGGAACCTGTAGAACTTCTTGAGGATTATTTTCACTCCATATACGGCAATTTTGCTTGTCTACATAGCCGTTCAACCAGAAATGAACTTCATCACTAAACACAAACGATAAAAAAGTGTATCAACTTCAAGCTGTTCTAGAGACCAATCAGCAAACAAACAATGCTTATTATGGTCAAGTGGCTTTAGTCCTTGATTCAATTGGATCTTATATGGGTGTAGACCAAGATCTTCACGCAAAATTTTCCATGTGGTGAATGCAGTGTCCAACTTGTTGTGAACCTCGATGAATAGACAAATCTGGATCATTATTAACACTATGACTTACAGCAGCGATATTTTCTTCTGTACGTACAGTTCTTTGTCTTCTTGTTGTTGCATCGAGTAGAGAAAATATTGTCTGAAATCTTTCGATAGTTCGACGAATAAGCTGCTCTGATGGACGATTATGTAAACCATAAATTTCACGAAGGGCTCTATAAGTTTGGCGGATAGAACACTGATTTTCAAAATAAATTCTAACAATTTGTAAACATTGTTGCAGTGTGAGTCATTCCACAATAACTTGTCAATGCTTACTGAACAGAAATGTCAGAACAATATGGCTTCTACCTTCTTTCAAATCACAGTTATCCTTATCGAAAGTTCTATCAACCGATATAATATTGAACTTGCAAATAAAAAACCTTGTGGGATATTTGTGACTGCCAGAATGTTTCTTATAAGAAAAATATAGAAAATTGGGCAGAAAGTTATGAAAATAATTATATCAAATCTTTTCAAGGGAATGAAAATCGTTCTTTACTAATACACTCACTTTAGTGGAATTATGAAATATCAATTTTGAAATCTCTCCGATCATCATTTGTTGAGAATATATTGATCAAATACTTATATGCGTCTAAAAAACGAGAGGGAAATATTTCGTGACAGATAGTGATCGTGCGAACAAAATAAAATTTAAGATGTATATATGTGCGAGAAAATTTTGGCGAAAAAGTCAAAAACTATTAGGTGTACAAATAAGTTTCCGCCGTACGGAACCCAATTTCCAATATTACGTCAGTATGAATAAAAAGGCTCCAAAAGTTATCGTATGCTGAAGGATTCATGCTCTAGTTGAACGAACGTGTCAGCCCGATTTAAAAGCGTCACCAAAGCTCAAGGATGGCTAGCGACGGACAATACCTTGAACTTTGAATGTATGACCACTTTTTTACAAAAAAACTTCAAATTTCAATAAAAACCGCACGAATTTATTTATACTGTAGCGAACATCTTCTTCGCTCCTCGTCCAGAAACCTACCTTGCTCTGTTGTAGCTTAACCGGCGTATTAATAGAGGACACGACCAGTCTAAAGATTCATGATTAACCGTCCTCGCCGAGTTCAAATAGTGCGAGGCATACAGCGTCGACGACCATTCCAAGCGGAACACATGGGCACCGGCATCACAGGCAGAGCTGCGCAGACTTCGAAAGAAACGCTGTCTCCCGAATTATGAGGTGGAAGGTCCCTCACAAGTCACAACACCGCATTTCCTTCGAGAGCTTCATTGGTGACACCGACGTGATTGAGGGGGTTTGCTTCAAGAGCGAACCAACCTATTCATTTAGTGCCCTTAATTGCCCCCTATCCATAATTCCGAGACAGCCTTTCCTTTCGTTCCACAGATCCCCGCTGGAGATGGCACAACGACCAGCCCAGGCTCCTTGCCTGATTCCCAACGCCCTGCTCCGTGACCGTATCGACGCTCACTGGGGAGGAGTATGTAGCGAATAACTTCTTCACTTCTCGTGCAGAAACCTGCCTTGCTTTGTTGCATCTTAACTGGTGTATCAATAGAGGACACGACCAGTCTAAAGGTTCATGAATAACCGTCCCCGCCGAGTTTAAATAGGAGAAGGCACACAGCGTCGACGACCATTCCAAGCGGAACACATGGTCACTGGCGTCACAGGCAGAGCTGCGCATCACGCGCGTCTGAAGAGTTTCAGATGCGAAGACTACGAACGGAGCGCCATCTCCCGAATCAAGAGGTGGAAGCCCCCTCACAAAACCGCATTTCCTTCGAGAGCTTCAATACTTTCAATAATTCAAACTAACTGTATCATGAAAAATATCACAAAGAAAAGTGAAAAAAAAAACAGAAAACCTCAAAACTAAATTGAACCAGGAAATGACATCGGCGCATTCGCCTTTTTGCAACAACACATTTTGTGTTTCGAACCAAAAAATTGTTCGAAATCAAGGAAACGATACGAAGCTCCACAAGTCCATTTGAAATATATTCTAAAATTATTTTCATCGCCCAGTTCGCACAAACGTGTGTTTATTCGTTCATTCAAAATATGTTTCAGTACACCATTACGAAGTAATCATTTACGTTAAGGAAAAAATTGAATTCAGCCAGGTGGACATGACGCTGGTGCTGTTCTATTTTACCAAGTATAAAAAAATTATTTTACATTTTTATTAAGAGTACAAATAAGTTTTCGCCGTACGGAACCCAATTTCCTTGTTTATGAATCATTCCTATTCCATCGAATACAAAATAAGTCTCATTAGATGTTGAAAATTTGTTTTCTTATGTATCACCTGAAGATTTAATACCCCCCACTGAAGAAATGCTATTCGAAAATGAAGTAAATTTCGTGATAAAATCAGATATCATTCATTCACAAAATTTTTTTTTTAAATCAAAATTATCTGTTTTATGTCGAAATTCACAGCAGTACAGAAGGCTTAATTATGGGCAGTTTCTCGAGCCTACTTTTAGCTGATATTTTCATGGACAGTTCAGAAAAAACTATTCATAAAAGTACAAATAGAATCGCTAACAAGATAGTTTATTGGTACACATATGTAGATTACATCATTGTATGCTTTAAAGTTACCAGTAGACAACTTCAAGGTTTTCTTCATTTCTCGAATTTATTACATACAAATTCTGAGTTTACAGAGGAAAAAGAAACTGAGGACTCATTAAATTATTAGGAGTACAAATAAGTTTCCGCCATACGGAACCCAATTTTCCTGTTTATGAATCATTCCTAATGATTTTAAACGATGTGAGACTGCTTGCTGAGTGACTTCTAATGTTAGAGCAAGTTCTTTTTGTGTCTGAGATGAATCTTCCTCCAATAATTCCTCCAATTCTGCATCCTCGTAAATTTTTTGCCTTCCACTGCGATCTTTGTCTTCTACGTCGAAATCACCATTTTTAAACTTTTGAAACCACTCTCGACACGTTCTCTCACTCAAAGCACCCTCACCATATGCTTCTACGAGCAATTGATGTGCCTGAGCAGCAGATTTCTTTAAATTAAAGAAGTAAACTAATATTTCCCGCAAATGACGCTCACTTGGCTCAAATTTTCACATTTTCAAATTATAAAAATTATATTTTACCAATATAAAATCAATGATATTAATAGGTTATGTTGTTCTTGAATGTCCAAACTATTTTTTAAGCCGGTTATCATCTGCGAAAGCTAACCGAAACTCCGTGCCGCGCTATCTACAATAAAACGGCGGAAACTTATTTGTACTCCTAATATTTGATATTATTATAATTCTCTTTTATTTGATTTGTTTCGATTAAACGAATGGAATCCCTAAAAATCTTTCAATTATATTTGACATCGAAACCATACACCAAGGATATGATATTTTGAACCAAAAAACCGACCAAGTGTTGAAGAAAAACTGAAGTAGAACAAGCTACAGCATCGCGTTTTAATATTGCTGAAAATATATTTCGCCCAACTCATGAATCTTTCATTTCTATAGACAAATCTATTCTGTATTCAAGCTTAACAACTCGCCGAAGGTAAAAATCTGAATTTCATAAATTCAAAGAAGATAAAAGGATCGTTTTTTCCTGTCTATGCAGGATACCCATTCAGACTTGCCGTGATTAAAACGAGGATTCCATGAAAGGCGTTCGTTTGAATATGCAGTCGAAAAAAATGAGCCATTATTCTCATCACGTCATATTCAGCGAAAATGGAAAGGGGGAGATTAAAGTAGTATGTTTCTTCGAGGGGTATATCTCAATAGGAATGTAGAGAAATATGATACCGTTTTGTGTTCAATTTCAACGTCAATGGACTCCGGAATGATCAAACGATGAGAGAGAAAAGTATTGAGTCTGTGACTAAATATAGTAGGAGTACTCTGAGTCTTTTATAAGAACTGACAACGTTTCTGATGAACCACATAGCGGAAATTCAATGATGATATGATGCGGGTATGTGTTTGTATGGCACGAAATCTACTGACAATTATTTTTAGCTGATGCTAAAATTGGTTCTGGTAACTGTTAAATCAAGAAAATCAATAGTCACTTCTTGATTTAACAGTTTCCAGAATCAATAATTCACATGATTCAAGCCATTGTGTATAATAGAATCTGTGAATATTGGTTTATGAAATATTGAAAATTCATGAGAATTATTGATTCTGGTAACTGTTAAATCAAGAAAATTCATAGAGTTATTTCCTGATTCAACAGTCACCAGAATCAACAATTCAAATGATTCAATTTATTGTGTATAATAGGATCTGTATATTTTGGTTTATGAAATATTGAAAATTTATGTGAGTTATTGATTGTGGTAACTGTTAAATCAAGAAAGTTAACAGAGATATTTCTTGACTTAACAATTACCAGAATCAATAATTCACATGATTCAATTAATTGTGTATAATAGAATCTGTATATTTTGGTTTATGAAATATTGATTTTCAAAATTGTTTTTCATGGAGCATTTTTTCAGAATCTTTAATTATGTTAACATCACGTATATATATATATATATATATATATATATATATATTGTTATGGAATTAATTAAAGAAATTTTTGAATGAATACTAATTAGATCACCCCTGTATCTAGTTGCTGTATTCTATGTTTCCGGCTAGCTCTTAAGATTATAACTTTGAATAATTGAAATTTAAATATTATCAAATGTGATTTGATATTTGAGGGGGGGTTCAATTTGAATTTTTAAAAGATTGAATTTTTTAAATTATATTATATGAAAGTAATTTGAAATATTATAATCAGTGATTAAAAAACTAAATTATAATTCTATGTTAACCTAACCCTATCTAAATATCCTAACGTAATTCTAATGTAAACAATGATTGTTATTTCTAAACTTCTTTCTGGAAAGATTAACAGGATTGAATTTTTACTACCTTTGGTAAGTTTGTTCATCAATTTATGATTGTTCCTTTTAATTGTCCCTTCTCCGTTTCAGGAATAACACTGGTTTCGTTGGAAACAACACTTCTAGAACATTCTGAAATTCACAGGCAACTTTGTTGATTTTCTTCAATATGTCCAATTCGTTTGAAACTTGATTTCTATGTGAGATTTTTTCATTCACATTCAGGTAATGTATTTCCGGGATTCAATTTCCATTCACATTAACCAAATAATCTTCTTTTTTTAGATGATGATACTTTTTTTTAACTTTTTTAATTTTGGACCGACAAGGACTCTACTCTGCATATAATTGGAGACAGCCGACTTTTTCTGTGTCTGCCCTATTTATAGTTTTCAAGAAAAATATAATTTCAAAGCTTACTAGCTTATGTCAAAATTATTGAGAAATGATGCTTTTGATGATTTTACAAAATTTACAATAATTCTTGGTTTGAAATTACTGTTGAAAATTAACTTATTTTTTAAACTACATTTTGATGTCTGTTTCATGTTGAACAAAACAGTGAAAGTCTTGCTTTCCCTTCGTAAAGTATTTCAAGTGTCAAAATTTAACAAAGTTTAACTTCTAATGCTTATAACTTATAAATTACTTAAAATTTCTCATGAAATTGATTAAATTTCTTTAGCTTAGATGCTATTACAATACTATTGATGCCTAAACATCTTGAAGGATATCTCTTCCATTAATCATTTGAAAATATCTGACGTGGATGCTATCTTTCATTGAATTAATTGATTTTTGATCAAATTTCTCCTATTTACATAATTCTGGTAAGTTATATTTAATTTAGCATGTTCTTTGTCAACAATTTCACTAAAATTTATATGTGATTCATTATAATAACGAATCTTTTCAACAAATTCTTCATCAATTTCAAATTGGATATCTAAATTCAAATTACTTCTATTTATTGCAACTTTGGCTGGTTTTATATTGAATAATTGTAAATTGAAATCTCCCTGTGAATTCTATTTATAAACTGTCAACAAGATTACTGTTTTTTGATTACGGTTCAAAGAATTTCAATTTGACTAGTCGTTATGTATCCTGAATATGCTTTTTCTTCATAATTTTAGCTTGTGAGTATTTTTATGAATTGAATTATTAATATTTCTATCAGAATGGAAATTATTCAATTAATTTTGGTCTGGTTACACTCTAACGAGTCAACTTATGTACAACGGTGAATCTTTTCCTTAGTATATTTATGTAATTATTTATTTTAACTGTAAATACCATGACAATATATATATATATATATATATATATATATATATATATATATATATATATATATATATATATATATATGCCTCCGTGATATGAACTGTTTATTTATGAAATTAAATTTATTATTATTATTAGAAATTCCTGTGAATTATTGATTCTGATAACTGTTAAATCAAATAAATAGAGGTTAATACTTGATAGATATACTGTTAAATCAATAAAATGAATAGAGTTATTTCTTGATCTAACAATTACCTGAATCAATAATGAATTTTCAATATTTTCCATACTTGAAGCTATTTTATTATTTTTATTCATCAACAACTTATCTATCGATGTAGGATTGTAGTCATTATTAATAGCTATTTGTTTCGGGACGTTTAACTCTAAAATATAATTTTTTCGATGCATCGGTGAGTCAACTTCTCTGTGGATCATACAATTGAATGCGTTAATCTTTGATTAAGAGGATCATTTGATATATTGTGTAGATTGTTAGTTTATGAAATGTTGAAAATTCATGCGAATTATTTGTTCTGATAACTGTTAAAAATTATTAGAGTTATTTCTTGATTTAACAGTTACCTGAATCAATAATTCACATGATATAATTTATTGTGTATAATAGAATCTGTAAATATTGGTTTATGAAATATTGAAAATTCATTTGAGTTATTGATTCTGGTAACTGTTAAATCCTGAAGTAACACTATTAATTTTCTTGATTCAACAGTAACCAGAATCAATAATTCACATGAATTTCTAACATTTCATAAACCAATATCATATGCAATTAATCAAATCATCCTATCAATCAAAAACTACAAAAAAGAAGGATAGTTTAATTAACTCTTCACTCTCTTTGCAGAATTGGATCTGGATTTTTTGGAAAAGAGGCATAATGCTGGTCCAAATAGCGATATCGGAAGTCCAAGAAGTCCCATTGAAATCAGTCCAGATTCCATTGATAGGATTAAGGTCGTTTTACTGGGGGCATCAGCCGTTGGTAAAACCAGCATAATTCAGGTACGTTTAAATTTATCACTATGAGTGGAAAAACATGAATCTTCTGAATAATATAGAGTAACAAGCTTAATGAGTCACGTGTTAATATTATTCACGTAATAATTGATCAAAACTGTTGGAACTAAATGGGGCTAATCTAAAGAACGGCAATCAACAGCCAATTAGAAAGATTCAAGAAATTTGGGAGCATTTCCTTTCCAAAGGATAGAAACCCAGATACTCGAAACGATAACGTTACACTCACATGCCGGTCAACTTCGATTATTTCTGTGATTTTCTCAACATTTTCGATGACGGGCCTGTCAGTACGAGGTGCTTTTTAACATAAAAAATACATGACGGAATCAAATAAACCAAAATTGCACGTAATTAGCTGTTACATTATTTGAACATCAAAACAGATTTAATCTGTTAGTCTTCTACAATTTTAATCTCAAAAAATGTATACAAGAAACTTTAAGAATTAAGTTGATGTCTAATAAGCTCTGCTCATATTTAATAGACGTCTAAAATCGGAACTCATTATACAATATCAAATGGAATTAAGAAAAAACCCAACGAATATAAATTGTCAATTAAAATTAATAAATAAATGTTTTCTTTAAATTCTTCTACATATTTAATTTCAATAAATTATATTGAATAATTATAACTTCAGGAATTAAATTGAAATAATGTCATATAAGTACCACTTATATCAAACGACATATAAAATAAACATTCATTATGAGACATCCAAATAATATAACAAAATCCAATAAATAAAAATTGTTAACCAAAATCCTATAAATTAAATATTTTGAATAGACAAAATTTTGTTTTTGCTGATCAATCTTATGAAAACAAATATCTTTCAAAAATGTCTAACATAATCTTAAGAATTTCATCATAAAACTATCTTACTTAGAATATTCAAGATTATTGGATATCTAACTAAGGTACTTTCTATAAAATCTCAAGATATTACGGAAAAACAAGTTTTAAGAGAGACTTTGCTTCGTCAGTATTCAAATAATTGATATTCAATGAATATAACATCAATCAACAACAAATATTTACTCACCCTTCAACAATTTAGAAACTTCTGGTAAATGAGTACTGAAAAATTTAAATGTAGTATAAGGTTATCTTACAAGTAAATAAATAACTCTGTGGTTCAACCTTGATCTAAAAGATTGAAAGACAATTTAACGGCCTCTGTTATAGCACAAGGACTATCTGTATAAAGATTGAAATTAAATATGTAGAAGGCTAATATTAAAATATTTAAATAATTTTATACACTTTCTATCAAGTATTAACCTCTATTTATGTTAAATGTTTTCTGTTTCGTTCCAAGCATGCGTACTGAACTCTTCAGACAAGCGGAAACGCAGCTTTGATGTTTTGTTTTCTGATCTTATATTTATGAAAACTAAATCTATCTTGAAGATATACATAATTTTAAGAACTTCTCAAAAACTAATTTAATAAAGTATTAATTCAATTGCTTTTTAATATAATTACATTACCTATTATCTCTTTGAAAAATCTAAAAATGTAAAATAATTTTTTTTTCACTTGGTAAAATAGAACAGCACCAGCGTCATGGCCACCTCGCTGAATTCAATTTTTTCCTTATTGTAAATGATTACTTCGTAATGGTGTACTAAAACATATTTTGAATGAACGAATAAACACACGTTTGTGCGAACTGGACGTTGAAAATCATTTTCGAATATAATTCAAATGAATTTGTGGTGCTTCGTATAATTTCCTTGGTTCTATAAATATTTTGATTCGAAATAAAAAATATCGTTGTTGCAAAAAGGCGAATGCGCGGTTTCTTTTCCTGGTTCAATTCAGTTTTGTGGTTTTCCGGTATTTTTTTTTCAGTATACTTTGTGATATTATTCATTATAAACAAATAGTAAGTTTGAATTATTGAAAGTATAAATAATTAACATTCACTTCTAACGAATAATAGCTTGATTAATTATCTTCAATCTAAAAGAATCTCTCGATAACATTTAGACTTAAATTTTAAACATACCCTTCATAACCTTATATTACCTCATAGACATATATATTATCAGCACAGTGGTGGTAATTGACTGATGGATAATCAAAGGAAACAAAGTATTTACCAAATTATTTAAATTCATTACCTAATACAATTGTTTCGAGTGGATATTAAGGAATAACAAAGTTCAATCGCAAAAAAATGTTCCACATAGAATTCAAAATAGTACTCTTTATTTTTCTTTTCAAACAACAAATAGCACATTCTCAAGAAAAATAACCTGCAGAATTCTCCCAATATCTATTCAGTTAGGAATTATTTGCATAAAAATAAAGTGATCAATAAAAAATATACATACCATCTTCCACCAAATATTCAGCGGAAAGGATTAATTTTTAGATAATACATGGCACATACAAGAATTAGGTTATTCCACAGAAAAATATAATGAAAGAAGATACGACATTGACTCGGCATTAGAAAATCACCAAGCGTATGTTTAATAATACAAAACAATTATCAAACAATATATATTGAATTATATTTGGACTATCAAGTATTAATTCAATTGCTTTTCAATATAATTACATTACCTATTATCCCTTTGAAAAATCTAAAAATGTAAAATAATCCTTTGTATACTTGGTGAAATAGAATAGCACCAGCGTCATATCCACCCCGCTGAATTCAATTTCCCCCATTACTGACTGGATAAAGCCATAAAGCTTTTAAAAGACTGGGGATAAGCTCGGCTAACATATACGAGTACATCAAAGTGGAGAAATACGGAAAAATGATGATTATCTGATATGAGTGGACACCCGGACCCTTTACATACCCACTCCTATCAAATTCATTTCCTGTTTCATTTAACTTTTTTTTTTCAACATGTTAGTCAAACAGGACAATCCATTTATAAATCCCTAACGTAAATGATTACTTCGTAATGGTGAATTGAAACACATTTTGATTGAACGAATAAACACGTTTGTGTGAACTGGACGTTGAAAATCATTTTCGAATATAATTCAAATGAATTTGTGGTGCTTCGTATAATTTCCTTGGTTCTATAAATATTTTGCTTTGAATTTTAAAATGTCGTTGTTGCAAAAAGGCGAATGCGCCGTTGTCTTTTCCTGGTTCAATTCAGTTTTGTGGTTTTCCGGTATTTTTTTTCAGTGTACTTTGTGATATTATTCATTATGAACAAATAGTAAGTTTGAATTATTGAAAGTATAAATAAATTACATTCACTCCTAACGAATAATAGCTTGATTAATTATCTTTAATCAAAATTAATCTCTCGAAAACATTTAGACTTAAATTTTGAACATGCCCTTCCTAACCTTATATTACCTCATAGACAAATATATTATCAGCTCAGTGGTGATAATTGACTGATGAATAATCAAAGGAAACATAAAGTATTGACCAAATTATTTAAATTCATTACCTAATACAATTGTTTCGAGTGGATATTAAGGAATGACAAAGTTAGATCGCAAAAAAAATGTTCAACATAGAATTCAAAAAAGTACTTCTTATTTTTCTTTTCAAACAATAAATAGCACATTCTCAAGAAAAATAACCTGTAGAATTCTCCCAACATCTATTCAGTTAGGAGTTATTTGCATAAAAATAAAGTAATAGATAAAAATATACAGAACATCTTCCTCCAAATATTCCGCGGAAAGGATTAATTATTAGATAATACATGGCACATACAAGAATTAGGTTATTCCACAGAAAAATATAATGAAAGAAGAAACGACATTGACTCGGTATTAGAGCGTTAATAATACAAAACAATTATCAAACGTTCTTGATTGTCTCGGTCTTTACTTGACGGAAATTCATCTTCAAATGTTAACTTTCGCTATTTTATTGATTTACACAATTGTTTCGTCATACCATGACATACAATGTTCAACTGTTCTATTGCACGAATACTGGATATTTATGGTCCTTTATAAGTGAAGCAGGTTCAAGCTGAGACATATAGTAAAATTTTATTCGTCATTTTGTCCTCAAGACATTACAAAACAATTATGTAACTTTTGTTCCATCTATTAACGAGCGATTTTGACGTCCTAGCATCATGTTGGGGATATCATATTATTTTGCTGAATTTCTGTATTTTTCCTTCAAAAATTCACTAAAAAAGAAACCCTGGAAGCATGCCATTATATAAAGGATATTTCGAATTGTTTCGACCTTTACGTGATAGGAATTTACTGAACTCTCAATTAAATAATACACATATATGTTGATTTCTACTTTTTTTGAAGAGCTGCATACTGAACCGTTTCGTTACATAGTAACTCCTTCAAACACTTTGGTAAACAAACAATATTTAAACGATTTCAAAGTATAACGCAATGAACATTGGGATTTGACGAAACAATATGAAGGGTTATTTATGATTGTGTATGAATTTCCATTTCCTAGATAGGGGCTTTCTAGCTGTTGAAATATTCATGAAAGTAGTGTCATTTCCATAATATGCAAATAGCTCAATAATCACCATATGTAATGAAATATCACCCATATATTGGATCGCAGAAAGGGGAATATCCAAAATATTGATTTTCTGTTTATACCAATTGAAGGATTAAGGCTTTCCTCAGATGTTACACCGAATTTTCACCCATTCCACAGATAAGTAACGGGTTATCCATTTCATGGATTTCACAGCCCTATTCCAATGACATAAGTCAAACAGAACTGTGATCCGAAGCCTCATATGTTCAGGTGGAGGTTAGTCATTTAACAATATGGATCGTTTATCTACTGCTGGACGTGTGAAAATTGTGATAATATACTGAAAAACAGGCCTCTCTTACAGCACGCTACGACGTATTTTGCATCTGGATTTGCATCTCCATCTTTATAAAGTTCAATTGACACAAGAACGAAAGCCAGCTGACCATAGAATGCGTAAAACATATGCCTTGAACAAAAACGTTTGGATGACGATTTTTTGCATCGAATTTTCTTCAGTGATCCTCATGTAACTACTAGAAGACCATTTTATCCACAAAAAGTCACTGTATGGGGTACAATTTGGTCTGGTGGAGTGATTGGCCCGTACTTCTTTGAAAATTAAGAAGGTGTCACTCAAACCGTCAATTCTCATCGCTATAGCTCAATGATTAACGATTTTTTGACCTGAAATTGATGATATAGAATTGAAAGAGATGTGGTTCCAGTAAGATGGAGCGACAAGCCACACAAGACGAACCGTTTTGGCATTATTACAAAATAAATTCCCAGGACGCGTAATTTCTCGTTTCGGCGATGTGGATTGGTTTTTTTCCCTTTTTAGATGAGAAATGTCACATAATAACGAGTATAAATCTGAAATTGTTTGATCGATACTCTATGAGATATCGATCACTATATACCTCTACCGAAAAAATACTGGTTTCCTTTTTCTCCAAACTATTATATCTGCAGACCTTCATTCAACAGTTAAGAAACTCCTCCGGCTTATTGTAGACTTCTAGGATACCCTATATGTGCTCTTTCACTCTATTTGTTCAGCAGAAAAAAAGAAGCAAACTTCACAAAGTTATTCCAGTTCATTCGAACTCCGAAACATTTGATGTTTAATAAAACCATAACATCTGTTATAGCCCGAAGTAAGCACTTGCGAGCTATTCACAAAGTTACTCTATCTCTTCCATTCTTGGGAATACTTGAGATTCATCTGTTATGAGTCCGAAGTAGAAACTTGCTAGCTATTTACAAACTCCATCAGCAGCTCCCATCAAGTTTTCAATCTAAATAGTCCCATTATCTTCGATGAACTCCGGTAATAACCTTGGAAGATTAGAAATCTGTGCCATTTTCTCCCGGGGTTAGATGATTGCAGTTCTAAAGCGCCAGCAAATCGCCAACAATCCCCTCTCGATTTCCCACCGCAATTTAGGACAGTACGACAGGACAATTTGATGAAATTCCTGGATGCAGCCGGCTCTCTTGGGCACGTGACTGAATCCCAAATCGATATAAGGGAGGATGATGGCTTACTTTCATTCCTCGTTAAAATTCCTTGCCCCGTTCTTGCTCCTGTTCGGTTGCTCTCGCCTGTGAAACCCGCTAAATGATGATTTGTTTGAATTTGGGGCCTTTTGAAGTGCCTGATTTCGTTCTGCCCCCAGTTTAAATAGGGGCGGAAAGGAATTTCTCGCCGATTTCGGTTCTGAAATAATGATGGTGATACTTCTGATCCCACACTTGGACATAGTCTCTGAAAACCCTAGATAGCACTAAAGGGTTTTCCAATAAAAGGTTAAGGCCGTTAAATTGCCTTTCAACCTATAAGATCAATGGTAAACCACATAACTATTTATTTGAGTCAACATCTCCATGTAAATGTTCAGTATTCATTTGCCAAGACGCTTTCTAGATTATTAAACGTAAGTTAAAAGTTTTTGTTGATTGATATTATATTTTATTGAATATGATTGAGTACTGACCAGCAAAGTATCTCTTAAAACTTGTTTTTTAGTGATGTTTTTACATATCTTGAGATTTTCTGAAAACTAACTTGGTTAGATATCCAATAATATTGAATAAAATTTGAATATCAAAACAGATTTAATCTGTTAGTCTTGTACAATTTTAATTTCAAAAAAATTTTTATTCGAAAAACTTTTAGAATTAAATTAATGTCTACAATAAGCACCGCTTATATTTATTAGACGTATATAATCAAAACTCAATATATAATGTCAAATGGAATAAATAAACCAACCGATATAAAAAAGGCAATTGAAATTAATAAATAAATATTTGAAGGAGACAAAATTTTGTTTCTGATCTTACTATAGTGAAACCAATTCCTTTTCAAAAACATAAAACACAACTTAAGGATTTCTCAAAAAATATAATTTATTTGAAATATTTAATATATTCAAATATTCAAATAAGTTAATTCAAAAATCTCTCAAAACATGTAATATATCTTCAAAAAACAATTAGAATACGGATAATCTCTTCATCGGCGCTAGATAACATTTAAATATCAAAATCAACTAACCATCACTATATCATACCTTAGAATTTAACACGTGACTTGTTTGAAACATACTAACTTTAAAAATACAGGTAGTCAGTTCGTCACAAAATCACAGAAAACTGTAAGACATTCTATGGTTTTCTTCACACCATTGACATTCCATAATGAGAATTATTCAAGCCTAAATATAATAATATATTATGTATAAAATAGAATATAAAAAGGCTTTTTACTTGATAGATGAAATATAACAAAATTTGAATATCAAAACAGATTTAATCTTTTAGTCTTCTACAATTTCAATTTAAATTTTTTTTTTATATTGGTTAGTTTATTTATTCCATTTGACATTGTATATTGAGTTTTTAAATATATACGTCTATTAAATATGGGCGCTGCTTATTGTAGACATTAATTTAATTCTAAAAGTTTTTCGAATGAAAATTTTTTTTAAATTAAAATTGTAGAAGACTAACAGATTAAATCTGTTTTGATATTCAAATTTTGTTATATTTCTTCTATCAAGTGAAAAGCCTTCTTCTATTTTATTTTATATATAATATATAATTATATTTTGGCTTCAATAAATCTCATTATGGAATGTCAATGAATTTAAATACAACCTTAAAAATAACTTACACTGTTCTGTGATTTTGTTTGACCATAGACCAATCTTGGATTTTAAAGTTAGTCTGGTTGAAGCATCCATCCTTAACACGTGTTTGTTGTGATATAGTTGTAGTTAATTAAAACAAATTGTAGAAATTACTATGTTTTACTACCAATAAAAATATATTTTACACATTTTCTTGTGACTCGAGTTTCGGGAAATGAACTATCCCATCATCAGTTGTCTGATGATGGGATAGTTCATTTCCCGAAACTCGAGTCACAAGAAAATGTGTAAAATATATTTTTATTGGTAGTAAAACATAGTAATTTCTACAATTTGTTTTAATTATGATCAACTACCAAATAGTAACGGCTGAAACAATTCAGTATAGTTGTAGTTATTTGATTTTGATATTTGGAATATTATCTAGGATCGAAGAAGAGATTACCTAGAATTATATTTGTTTTTTGAAGATATAGTGCATGTTTTGAGAGATTTCTGAATTAACTTATTGGAATATTTAAATATATTAAATATTTCAAATAAATTATATTCTGTGAGAAGTCCTTAAGTTGTGTTTATGTTTTTGAAAGGCAATTGGTGTTCTTAAAGGTAAGATCAGAAACAAAATTTTGTCTCCTTTAAATATTTATTCATTAATTTCAATGACTTTTTTATATCTATTCGTTTATTTATTCCATTTGACATTATATATTGAGTTTTGATTATATACGTCTATTAAACGTAAGCGGTGCTTATTTTAGACATTAATTTAATTCTAAAAGTTTTTTGAATAAAATTTTTTTGAAATTAAAATTGGAGAAGACTAACAGATTTAATCTATTTTGATATTTAAACAATTTTTGGAAACTCTGTGAATGCAATTTCAAATTAGGTAGGTACATCTAATATCCAAGGTACTGTCTGACAGATTTAATCTGTTTTGATATTCAAATTTTGTTATATTTCTTCTATCAAGTAAAAAGCCTTTTTCTATTTCATTTGGATGTCTTATAATGAATGCTTCTTCAATGTGTCTTTTGATATAAGCGATGCTTATATAATATTAATTCCTGAAGTAATAATATTAAATATGATTTTTTCGAAATTGAATATGTAGAAGGCTAACAAAATATATCTGTAAATATTAAAATATTTAAATAACCTTCATAACTCAGTACAATATTGAATATCATACAGGTTTATTCTGTTAACCTCCTACAAATTTTAATTTCAAAAAAATTTAATTCAAAAACTTTTTAGAATTAAATTTAATGAATATCTATAGAATACACTGTGTCAATTTAGTAGACATATAGAATTAATACTTATTACACAATACCAAAGGGAATGAAAGAAATTCAAAGAAATATAAATTGTCTACTAAAAATTATTAAATAAATACTTGAAGAGTACAAAATTTCGTTACGTTCCTTGTTTTATGAAAATCAAATTTCTTTCCAAAAATGCAAAACATAAGCACAAGATTTTGATCGAAAACAACTTGCTGAAAAAGGTTCCTTCAAAAAACTTCATAATGCAGAATATCTTTAAAAAGCAATTTCGAGTTTAAAATAATGAGAAGCGGTTTTACATGATAGAAGGATAATTACAAATTTTCAATATCAAAACAGATTTAATCTGTTAGTCTTCTACAATTAATTTGATTCTAAAAGTTTTTGAAAAAAATTTGATAATGATAATAAGTTTCATTCAAACCGTGTATAATTATATATTATATATAAAATAAAATAATGAAAATAGGTTTTTTACTCTTGATAAAAGAAATATAACAAAATTTGAATATTAAAACAGATCTAGTCTGGTAGTTTCCTACAATTTTAATTTAAAAAAGAAGATATAATAAATGTGTTTGAGAGATTTTTGAAGTAGCATATTTAAATATTTAAAAATATTAAATATTTCAAATAAATTATATTTTCTGAGAAGTCCTTAAAATTATGTTTTTTATTTTTGAAAAGATATTAGTTTTCAAAATTGTAAGATCAGAAAGAAAATTTTGTCTGCTTCAAATATTTATTCTTTAATTTTAATGCACCGTTTATATTTTTTTATATTGGTTCCATTTGATATTTTACTTTGAGTTTTGATTTTATATGTCTATTAAATATAAGCTGTGCTCATAAGACATTAATTTAAATCTAAAAATTTAAAAAAATTGTTTTTTTGAAAATGATGTTGTAGGCGACTAAGAGATTAAATCTGTTTTGTTATTCAAATTTAGTAATATTCCTTCTATCAAGTAAAAAACTTCTTCTTATTATTTCATTTTTAAAAGAGTGTGTTATAAACACACCATTATATTTCATTAAAAGACTCATTTCAGAAATGAAAATACACTGATAAAAAATTGAAATGAACAATTTTCGCATATATATATATATATATATATATATACTGATGTATTGAGTTAGGTGTCTACATGCGGTTAAGGTTAACCTGCCTGAAATGTTAACAGTAAGCAACATTGCTTTAAAGTGACAACTTAGCAGACAAATAAACGAAATGAAGATCTAGTGGACTCTGCAAAAAAAGATTCGTTCCGTTAGAAACGCATTGAAATCGCGAGTTAAAAACTCTCCTGATGGTATCAGATGTTCTTTTTAGAGTGATATAACTTTAAATAGGAAAAAAAACACATTTTAATTTTGATTGAAGCCAATTTTTTTTATTTGAAAGATAATTAAGGCCTTATTTAATCAATAACACGAGATATGTTGGCTTCCAAAGCGTCTATTGTTTCTGGTTTATCAGCATAAACCAATGACTTGACAAAATCCCAAAGGAAATAATCCAGTGGAGTTATGTCGTATGATCTTGGAGGCCAATTAATTGGACCATTTCTCGAAGTAATGTTATCGCCAAATCTTTCTTTCAATAAATCAATTGTTACGGTATCAGCATGAGGTGTAGCACCATCTTGTTGGAACCAAAACACTTCTGGGTCGGTACAATTCAAATTTTGAAACAAATAATCATTGATCATCGATCTGTAACGAGCACCATTCACTGAAACATTACCTCTAGCATCGTTCTTGAAGAAATATGGACCGATGATGCCTCCAGCGTGTGAAGCAAACCATACAGTGCATTTTTCAGGATGCAATGGAACCAGCAGAAATTCTTGAGGATTGTTTTCACTCCATTTACGGCAACTTTGCTTGTTTACATAGCCGTTCAACCAGAAATGAGCTTCGTTACTAAATACAATTTTTCGATAAAAAAATGGATCAACTTCAAGCTGTTCTAGGGCCTAATCAGCAAACAAACGACGCTCATTATAGTCAAGTTGCTTTAGTTCTTGAACCAGTTGGATCTTGTATGGGTGTATACCAAGATCTTACGCAAAATTTTCCATGTGGTGGATACATACAGTTGTGAACGTCGACGAATGGACAAATCCATCATTAACACTATGACTTACAGCAGCGATGTTTTCTTCTGTACGTACAGTTCTTTGTCTTGTTGTTGTTGTTGCATCGAGTAGAGAAAATGTTTTCCGAAATCTATCGATAGTTCGACGAATAAGCTGCTTTGATGGACGATTATTTAAACCATAAATTTCACGAAGCACTCTATAAGTTTGGCGAATAGAACACTGATTTTGAAAATAAACTTCAACAATTTGTAAACTTTTTTACGGCATGAGTCTTCTCATGATAATTTGACAATGCTTAGTGAACAGAAATTTCAAAACAACATCGCTTCTACCTTCTGTCACGAAATTTCCATAACTCTTAAAAAACACCCTTTACAGCAATCCTGAAACCTACCACAAATGAACCTGGACCGCTATAGAAGAGCCAATTATCCAGTTGTCAGTTTATATTAATCTCTCCAATCCTTTCTTGGATTGCAACGCTTGTGGCAATCTGAAGATAACACTCCATTTGTGCTACAGACGTGATAGCAGACATCAACTACAAACGAATAGAGAATAAGAGAATGGATAGAATATAAACCCTCGTCTCAGCTATGACATTAAGTTGAATAAAATGCAAAGACATCTATAATGAATAATCAACAAGGGAATTGTCTTGAATAATAGTATAACGTTGCCATGTTTACTTACCACATCTTACGACATAGTCCCGTCAATTTAGACATTCGAAGTTACATAAATTTCCACCAAGCTGAAAATCGGTAAGATTGTTTAAAATATCATTCAAAACAAAATTTGAAAGTTCCCCATCTTTCCCCTGTAAGGAAAAAATTTCATTAAAGGCCAAAGTTCAAAAAAATGAGTTTTTCGCGATTTTCAGCAAAACGGTAATTTTATCATTAAAATACCTCAGACAAAAATTGTAGATCATAAAATTATCTACAAAAAATTCTTTAATACTTTTTTTTTACGAGCCACCGTTTTTGAGATATAACGATTCAAAAAGTTGTAAAAGTTGTAATCGTCATAATATGCACACGTTTCCACGCCACCTATGAGGTAGTGTACTTAGCGCGTTTTTTTTAACGTGGTTTCCTCAGTAGGCCTATTCCACGGGTTAGTTTTGATCCTGTTTAATTTGAAACTATTGAAAAATAATGGATATTAGCAGAGATTGAAAAGATAAGAGCAATTTAAGTAAAAAAAAAAGTAGTGAAATTTAATCGTCCGAGTCGTAACTTTCAACATCTTCATCTTGTTCTTCTTCTTGATCTTCTTGTTCTTGTTCGTCTTGTTCTTCTTCATCTTCATCCTGAGTGCATGTAAACTGCGTTAATCTATCGCTTGTTGCCTGGGTGGAATCAAACGGATCCTCTACTGTTGGTGATTCAATATTATAGCACAACCAGCCTTGACAGGAGAACAGAACAGTCCTACTTTTTTGCAACCACATTTAGCACTGCATCCCTTTTTGCAGTTGCAAAAAACCGAGTTCAGCAGTTTTTCCGGCGCAGGTGGAAGTAAAGTGTGCACTGGTTCTAATGAATTGTTGACCAACTTCCAACCCCAGTCTGTAGGGTCTAGCTGATAACCAAGCCACACTTGAACTTGGTAATATACCCTAAAAAGATATTGATGAGCAGCAACTGAGGTTGGAGGAAGACAAGCTAATTGTACTTGTTTTTTACTTTTGGTGTTTTTAACGAAACATGCATATCTATATTTATCTAAGCAGGTAGTTTTTTTAGGAGCTCCGTACATAGAAAGGAGAAAGCGAATGCCGTTAGTAATAATTTCTTGTCAAATAGAATTACTTTTGTTAAAAACTTCAGCACATTCAATTAAATTTTGTTTCTCAAATAGTTTGAAAACTGTTATTTTATCCCTCCTGTAAAATGCAGATGTCGTATCACAGCCAGTTATTGCGTGTAAAAATAGTACATGATTTTGACACTTTGCAAAAGTAGATTAACTTTTTGATGAAAACATTTTCGATTGATGTTGAGCTTTTCCTGGTTTTAAGAAGAAAATAGTTTTTTCAGTTGGAGTTCGAGCAGTCAGTAATACGAGTAAGTCTGTATCTTCACCAACAACAATAGTTGTTGTAGTTTATAAGGCAAGTAGTATTTTTTAAAGATAAAACCAGAAACAAAATTTTGTCTCCTTTGAATATTTATTTATTAATTTTAATTACTTTCGTATATCTGTTGGGTTATTTATTTCATTTGACATTGTATATTGAGTTTTGATTATAAACGTCTATTAAATGTGAGCGGTGCTTGTTTTAGACATTAATTTAATTCTAAAAGTTTTTTGAATAAAAAATTCTTTTGGAAATTAAAATTGTAGAAGATAAACATATTTCAATTTGTTTTGATATTCAAATTTTGTTATATTTCTTCTATCAAGTAAAAAGCCTTTCTATTTTATTTAACAATAGTTGTATTTGTCAAATTGAATTGCTGTTTCAATTATCGATACATCAGCATCATTATTAGCTTGTCTTACCAATATATTTTCCGTAGTAAATCTTTCTTTCAACATTGAAATGAATTAAAATATGTTTTGACTTCTACAATTTTAATTTCAAAAAAAAATTTATTCAAAAAACTTTTAGAATTAAATGAAATAAGCACCGCTTACGTTTAATAGACGTATATAATCAAAACTCAATATATATATATATATATATATATATATTTATATGTATATTTATATATATAATTTAATATTCAAATTTTGTTATATTTCTTCTATCAAGTAATCAAAACTCAATAAAATTTGAATATTAAAACAAATTGAAATATGTTTATCTTCTACAATTTCAATTTCAAAAAACTTTTAGAATTGAATTAAGGTCTAAAACAAGCACCGCATACATTTAATAGACGTATATAATCAAAACTCAATATATAATGTCAAATGGAATAAATAAACCAATATACGATTATTCCATTTGACATTATATATTGAGTTTTGATTATATACGTCTATTAAATGTATGCGGTGCTTGTTTTAGACCTTAATTCAATTCTAAAAGTTTTTTGAAATTGAAATTGTAGAAGATAAACATATTTCAATTTGTTTTAATATTCAAATTCCAAATTATAATTATATATTTTATATAAAATAAAATAGAAAAAGGCTTTTTACTTGATAGAAGAAATATAACAAAATTTGAATATTAAATTATATGTATATATATATATATATATATATATATATATATATAATTTAATATTCAAATTTTGTTATATTTCTTCTATCAAGTAAAAAGCCTTCTTCTATTCTATTTTATATATAATATATAATTATATTTTGGCTTCAATAAATCTCATCATGGAATGTCAATGAATTTAAATAGCCTTAAAAATAACTTACACTGTTCTGTGATTTTGTTAGAACATAGATCAATCTTGAATTCAAAAGTTGATCTGGTTTCAAAGCATTCATTATTAGGACGTGTGCGTTGTGATATAGGTTAGTTTTTTAATTTTGATATTTGGAATATTATCTAGGACCGATGAGGGGATTACTTAGAATTATATTTGTTTTTTGAAGATATGGTGCATGTTTTGAGAGATTTCTGAATTAACTTATTCGAATATTTAAATATATTGAATATTTCAAATAAATTATATTCTTTGAGAAGTCTTTAAGGTGTGTTCATGTTTTTAAAAGGCAATTGGTGTTCTTAAAGGTAAGATCAGAAACAAAATTTTGTCTCCTTTAAATATTTATTTATTAATTTTAATGACCTTCATATATCTGTTGGTTTATTTATTCCATTTGACATTATATATCGAGTTTTGATTATATACGTCTATTAAACGTAAGCGGTGCTTATTTTAGACATTAATTTAATTCTAAAAGTTTTTTGAATAAATTTTTTTTTTTTAAATTAAAATTGTAGAAGACAAACATATTTCAATTTCTTCTGATATTCAAATTTCGTCATATTTCTTCTATCAAGTAAAAAGCCTTTTTCTATTTTACATTATAGCCATCAAATACAGTAACTCGGGAACCAAAATGTCGACGTACATACTGTATGTATTTATCTAATATAACGTTGAATGTTTCTTCACTATCCCACACAACGCGATTCAGTAAGTATCCTCCGTCAATGATGTATGTCGCAGTTGTGTTATTAATATCAAAGTCTACCTTTTCGAAACAATCGTAAATTGCAGACTTCTGTGTTTTACGCATACCTAGCCACGCACACAATTGAACAGGGGACAGATGTTTTCTCAAGGTTTCATTTTACCTGATATTCTTATAGTTATAACTTATGTATAAGGGGTACAAATAAGTTTCCGCTGTAAAATAATTTTTTTATACTTGGTAAAATAGAACAGCACCAGCGTCATGGCCACCTCGCTGAATTCATTTTTTCCTTAACGTAAATGATAACTTCGTAATGGTGTACTAAAACATATTTGGAATGAACGATTAAACACGTTTGTGTGATCTGGACGTTGAAAATCATTTTCGAATATAATTCAAATGAATTTGTGGTGCTTCCTATAATTTCGTTGATCCTATAAATATTTTGCTTTGAAATAAAAAAAATATCGTTGTTGTAAAAAGGCGAATGCGCCGGTGTCTTTTCTGGTTCAATTCAGTTTTGTTGTTTTCCTGTTTTTTTTTTCAGTGTACTGTGATATTATTCATTATAAACAAATAGTAAGTTTGAATTATTGAAAGTATAAATACATTATGTCACTTCTAACGAATAATAGCTTGATTAATTATCTTTAATCTAAATGAATCTCTCGAAAACATTTAGACTTAAATTTTGAACATGCCCTTCATAACCTTATATTACCTCATAGAAAAAAATATATTATCAGCAAAGTGGTGGTAATTGACTGATGAAAAATCAAAGGAAACATAAAGTATTGAAAATTTGAATATCAAAACAAATTAAATATAATATGTTGTCTTCTATAATTTTAATTTCAAAAAAATTTCATTCAAACAACTTTAAGAATTAAATTAATGTCTACCATAAGCACCGCTTACGTTTAATAGACGTTATAATCAAAACTCAATATATAATGTCAAATGGAATAAATAAACCAACAGATATACGAAAGTCATTAAAATTAATAAATAAATATTTAAAGGAGACAAAATTTTGTTTCTGGTCTTACCTTTAAGAACACCAATTGCCTTTTAGAAACATGAACACACCTTAAGGACTCCTCAAAGAATATAGTTTATTTGAAGTATTTAATATATTTAAATATCAACTCATGTTATTGATGAAATAAGGCCTGAATTACTCGAAAAACTGGTCCAAAATTGGTCTGGTCAAATGCGGTTCCTCAGAGCTAGTCGTGGTGGACATATGCCGAAAATTATTTTTAAAACATAAATCTCATAAAATTATCCTTCAAAGACAAAAAAATTTGGCTTCAATCTTGATTTAAATGTGTTTAATTTCAATTAAAAGTTCTATCACTCTAAAAAAACACCCGATACTTGCTGCAACCATGTCAATATTCCCTTGTGTGCGTGCTTTTCTTTGTCGTACTGGTACTCCTGTATCATATAAAGAAAATTCACTTTCAAATTTGCCTAGAATTAGGAGAATGATGAGTAACTGAATAATATCGCCTATTTCTCACAGTTTTTACAAATGAGCACTGATTTTGATAAAATAATTCAACAATTTATAAACGTTGTTGAAGCGTGTATCTGTCCATTATTGAAAGGCATAACCGACTGAACCCAGATGACATGGGAAATTTAAAAAATAATATACATTATAAGCAATTTAAATAGTATCGTTTCTATTGGAAAACCCGTCATTTCTATCGATTTTAAAAGGATATGCCGTAAAGTTTTCAAGGAGATTGTCCAGTTAGGATCCCTTTAAGAATTCATCCCGAAGAGCGGTGTGAACGCTTCTGTGGGCTAACTCGATTGCAGGATCTGAGGTTTATACATGGCGAAATGTAAGACTGGTGAGGCTTTTAAAGGAATTTATTCCTGATTGTGATTGCTAAGAGCGGTCTGAGCCATTGAATGAGATTGGAAATCGCAAACGAGGCTAAGGGTAGGTTGTAGATCCATGTAAAATACGATTTTCGGGCTTTGGAACAGGAAAGGGTCATCGTCCTGGAAATTTCTGTCTAGAGAGACATCTTTATGCTGTGATTAACTCGAAATGTGAGTAACAACTATTTTGTAATAAGAAGGGGGTTTTTATTTCATATATTAGGAGTACAAATAAGTTTCCGCCGTTTTATTGTAGATGGCGCGGCACGGAGTTTCGGTTAGCTTTCGCAGATGATAACCGGCTTAAAAAATAGTTTGGACATTCAAGAACAACATAACCTATATAATTATATAATATAATTTTTATGAGTTGGAAATGTCAAAATTTGAGCCAAGTAAGCGTCATTTGCGGGAAATATTAGTTTACTTCTTTAATTTAAAGAAATCTGCTGCTGAGGCGCATCAATTGCTCGTAGAAGCATATGGTGAGGGTACTTTGAGTGAGAGAACGTGTCGAGAGTGGTTTCAAAAGTTTAAAAACGGTGATTTCGACGTAGAAGACAAAGATCGCAGTGGAAGGCCAAAAATTTACGAGGATGCAGAATTGGAGGAATTATTGGAGGAAGATTCATCTCAAACACAAAAAGAACTTGCTCTAACATTAGAAGTCACTCAGCAAGCAGTCTTACATCGTTTAAAATCATTAGGAATGATTCATAAACAAGGAAATTGGGTTCCGTCCGAATTGAAGCCGAGAGATATTAAACAATGCTCGTCCACATGTTGCGGCTCCCGTGAAAAAGTACTTGGAAACACTTGATTGGAAAGTGTTACCCCACCCGCCGTATTCACCAGACATTGCACCGTCCGATTATCACCTGTTCCGGTCCATGGCACATGCTCTGACGGCGCAGCGGTTCACATCTTATGAGGATAACAAAAATTGGGTTGATTCGTGGATAGCCTCAAAAGACAAGGAGTTCTTCAGGCGTGGGATTCAAATACTGCCTGAGAGATGGGAAAAAGTGGTTGCAAGTGATGAGCAATATTTTAAATAAATTTATATTACCGTTCTTCTATAATAAATATTTTATTTGTATTAAAAAACGGCGGAAACTTATTTGTACTCCTAATATAATATTTTAATAATATTTCATTTAAATGTTTGTTTGATTCGGTCTTTACTTGGTGGAAACTCATTTTAATGGAAAACATCTAGGAGACAGTACAACAATTGTTTTACCGCGATGTGTCAAAAGATGGCAGCATATAATATTTTTATTCATAGACTATTGTATCTTTGAATTTAGATATTTTTTGAAAGAATTAAATATTATTAAATAAATAGCGTCAAACAACTGTTACAACCCCTTTTTTATAGACGAAATGGTATCCAATAAACCAAAGAACATGGCATTAAATCTCGTGTACCCTGTCATAAAAGAGGACAATATACATAAATACTTTCCGTTATCTTATGGTAATGGATTATCTGAAAATATTGCTAAATATTTCGAAAACAATTTCAATTACAACGCAGCTTTCAAATCCATTAATAACCTTCGTACTCACATTAATAATAATAAAGATCGAACAAATAAAGATAATATATCTGGAGTCTACAAGGTGACTTGCAACGATTGCCCTTTAGTATACGTTAGCCAAACAGACAGATCAGTCAAGAAAATAATCCAAGAACACCAAAGGAGTTATATATCTGATTCCGTACATTCGACATATTCTAATCATCTTAAGGAATTCAGACATAATTTCAACAATAACTATGAAATTATCCATATCCAAAGCAAAAGATTTCTTGAAATCAACAGGTACAATACCCGTTAAATTCTTTTGAAGGAACAAACAGATGTTGACAAGTCTCCATTACTGAATATCTTTCCCTAATGGCATTTTTAGCGGCAAACTCCAATAAACACCTTGAGTTTTCATGACTTGTTCTTCCATTATATTGTCACGTACTTAACACTGTATTTAAACTCGGTTACACTGGTCACCATCAGCCAGTAGAATTTAGATACCTGAAGAAATCACCTCGGGGTGAAACAATTGTTGTATTATAAATATTTTAGTGGAAAATTAAATAAATGAATATATATATATATAATAAATATTTTACATGTAATAATTATATTCAGTTAATTAAAACAAATTGTAAAAATTACTATGTTTTACTACCAATAAAAATATATATCATTACACATTTTCTTGTGACTCGAGTTTCTGGAAATGAACTATCCCATTATCAGACAACTGAAGACCTAAAAGTGGTACAGAGGTATTTAAACAAAAGTGATACATATTTTGAATATTTCAATAGATTCTAGGTAACACCTAATAGTGATACAGAGGTTTACAAGCGGAACGTGGGTTAAAAAAGGGGCCTTCTAACAGATATCGGAATGTCGGAAATCGACAAAAAATGTCAGCCTATCAATCGATGATCCATAGAGCCTTCGCATTACCCTTATCAAAAAATGACCGCGAAGCTGAAGTCCAAACTATAAAATCTATAGCCGCGAACAAGGGTTTCAACTCCAATATAATAGATTATCTAATTCGACAGAAACTATCTAAAATAGCTATGAGCCAAATTTATCCCATCATAAAAACTGAAGAAAATAAAAAATTAATTTCTCTATCGTACTTTGGTAGCATAAGTCAAAAAGTGGCCAATAGTTTTTCAAAATCAGATGTCAACATTGCCTTCAAAACGCAAAACAAATTATCATCGGTATTATTTAACGCAAAGGACCCCACTCCAAACATACACAAATCAGGAGTTTATGAGTTATCTTGTTCTACGTGCAGAAATAAATATATAGAACAAACAGGACGTTCCTTCAAGATGAGATTCAACGAGCATAAAATGAGTTTGATAAAAAATAAACAGAATTCTACGTTTGCCACTCATTGTCTAGAAAACGGTCATTCCTTTCCCACAATAGATAATCTTAAAATTTTACATGTAGAATCAAAAGGGAAGAAACTCGATTATCTAGAATCTGTTGGAATTTTCAAATTAGTTCACAATAACAATAATGTGAAAATAATGAATGACTCTACGGAGCTATGTAAATCGAAAATATTTGAGATATTTAAAAAGTAGCATCTATTTAAAACCTTTTTCAACGAACATAAAATTAATTTAATGAAAAGTAAACAAAAATTCAACTTTTTCCACTCATTCTTTAGAAAACAGTAATTCCTTTCGACAAAAGAAAATCTTAAGAAAAAATTTCACATGTAGATTCAAAAGAAAAGAAACTTGATTATTGAAATTTTCAAATTAGTTTACAATAAAAATAATGTAAAAAATAATGAATGAATGTACGGAGCTATGTAAATCCAAATATTTGAGATATACAACAGAATAATGTAAAAATAATGAATGACTGTACGGAGGTATGTAACCCCAAAAATTATTTGAGATATTTAAATGGGTACCATCTGTTTAACAACCTTCTCTGTCGATTGCCGACATTCCGATATCTATTAGAAGGCCCCTTTTTTAGCCCGGTTTTTTGTCATGTGCCGCTTGTAACCCTCATTACCACTATTAGGTGTTACCTAGAATCTATTGAAATATTCAAAATATGTACTACTTTTGTTTAAATACCTCTGTACCACTGTTAAGTCTTCAGTTGTCTGATGATGGGATAGTTCATTTCCCGAAACTCGAGTCACAAGAAAATGTGTAATATATATTTTCATTGGTAGTAAAACATAGTAATTTCTACAATTTGTTTTAATTATGATCAACTACCAAATAGTAACGGCTGAAACAATTCAGTGTATTTAGGTATTTCACTCATATGCATGGTTATAATTTGGATATAAGTGAGTCTATTAAATACTATACAAACAGAAGTATGAGCTATGGTACAGATCAGCCGGGTTAATTTATTTCAATAGTGCTCAAATATTTAGAAAAATTTCTGCAGTTCTGTATTTGTTTTATGGAATGACACGTGTTAGTGGGGTAAGAAATATTTTTATTTGTCATTTTTATTTTTTGATACGAAATTGGATTGAATAGATATAGACGTAGTAATTCTAAATTGCTTTTTTGAAGATGTACAGCATGTTTTTGGAATTTTTTTTTAAGGAACTTTTTTAAAGATGGTTATTTTCCAAGAAATTCTTGAAGTAATGGTGTGAATTATTTAATTATAGTGTATTTGATATATTTTTATTGATTTTTTCTGTTGATCCTTCAAAAAAGGCCGACTGGCGATGGGTGGTGAAAATGCTGTATTTTTCAAAAGGTTTTCAGAACAGAATTTGTATTCCATAAGGTACAATTGAAACAGCTCTAATCAATAAAGTTTGTTAGGTAATTTCAGCAAATATTTTATATTGTCTATAGATTTCTTTGCATTTTTTAATGTTATGCAAAATTTTAAACTTCTTTAGGAACATTCAAATAGTAACAGTGCTACTAAGACATTTTGATCAGAATTTTCTTTAAATTTTCAGTTATTTCCTTGAAATTAAATTTTGTTTCACAGAATTATTTTCTTTAATATTTAATATTTTTTAAAAACAGACAGTTTCTCCTAAGGAATTAGATTAAATTAAGCTGGATATATTTAATTTAATATTATTCGGTATTTAAATGAACCTTTCTTTCAAAATCTATAGAAGTCGAATTTTGAAATATTCAAATAAAATATGAAGAGAGAAACCGACGAAGTTACGGTGACCTTGCAAGTAAAGACGTAAGACTGTGGCCTTTGCCAATGCAATGCATTTTTATTGTGGGTTCGAAGTTGGGAGCTCAGTTGTGATAGCATTATTGAATTTTTTCGCAAAATAATCGATCTGTACAATTGTAATGAATGTAGTGGAAAATTTAGATAAATGAAATTTATAGTTATTTGTGTTTTGTTTTAATCAATAAAAATATAGTCACAAAATAGTGATAGCTTTTGATATTTGCGTTGTTATCGATGTAGCCAAATTCACTGACCTTGAAAAAGTACACAGAATGTGAGAATTACAGAATTTTGTTTTCCTTGCTGACCATAGGAATGTTATATTCAAATATCTCTATAGTGGTGAAATAAAATCCAGCCAATGTATGTTCTACATAATCTTTTAGAGAAAAAGTGAGCAGTTTTAAGAATAAATTGGCATGAAGATGCGCCCATGTCTTTGAAATAAGTTTCCCTAATATTTAACGTCGACAAACAGCAGAATCGTTTCAAGTACGAAATTGACCCGTCCTAAAACCAGCCTTACCAATTAACTCCAACGACTGAACATTTATGAGACTTTTATGCAGGAATTAAGTTGAAGGGGCTAAACCAAATGGGACTGTATATTGCTGAAAGACAAAAAAAAAACGATATGGGAGGCCTCTAGGTCCCGATTGCAATGCAAATGATGTTTACGGAATTTTGTGTTTCATGAATATTTCATCAGCTCCCAAGTTGTGATCAATAAAATGTAGATTTCTGGAAGAATTATAGAGAGGCATTTCCCCCCTACTTTGCGATTATATAAAATTTAATTGTCTGTTAGTGAAATTTCAGTCTGCCTTTCGCGAGTTGATTTGAAATTAATGATCCTAATTGATCGAACCAAACGAAATTCATACGTGGCAAAACTTTCGCTAGGTAATATTTGAAGAACCACGATTTCAAAGAGCCCTATACCATCCTTCATGCTTTCAAAACTACTTCAGAGAAATTCATAACACTAAATTAAATAATAAATAATAAAATTTGAATATTAAAACTCTATTATACTTCTACTACTCTGTCAAGAAAGTACCGGGAATTTTCAATTAAAACATTTTTACATTTAATCGTCAAAATTTATTGGGTCGCCTTCAAAATAGGCTCCATTTGCTCCAGTACATCTATGCCAACGGCACTTCCAATTATCGAAACATTTTTTATAGGCGCTTTCCGGGATGGACTTTAGCTCTCGCGCCGAATTTTGTTTTATGGCTTCAATCGACTCAAAACGGGTGCCACGAAGGGGCAATTTTAGTTTTGGGAAGAGGAAAAAGTCGCAGGGAGCCAAATCCGGCGAATACGGTGGTTGCTGAAGCACGTTTGTTGAGTTTTTGGCGAGAAAGTCAGTCACAATCGTAGCTCGGTGAGAAGGCGCGTTATCGTCATGCAAAATCCATGAGTTGTTCGCCCACAAATTTGGCCGCTTCTTACGGATACGCTCACGCAAACGTTTCATAACGCCTAGGTAATACTCCTTGTTTACCGTCTGACCCTCTGGAACGAATACGTAGTGCACCACGCCACGGATATCGAAGAAAACAATGAGCATCACCTTCATTTTCGAGCGGCTTTGGCGTGGTTCTTTAACTGGCTCTGTACCACTGATATGCACGAGTTTTCGATAGAGCATTATCACCAAAGGCCTTTTGCAACATTTTCAATGCATCGGCACACGAAAATTCATTTGCAACACAAAACTTTAAACAAATTCTTTGCTCAACGTAATCACCCATAGTAAAAATCGGCACGCACTCTGACATCGACTGACTTAATCAGCTGTTGCAAACACACTAGTTGACAGATCCCGCTCAAGCTTGGCATAGTAATTAAGGACAGTGGTACCAACCTAGGAAAAAAAATTTTTACCTGCCTCATTGCCCCGCCAGATTTAAATCGATAATTCCCGGTACTTTCTTGACAGAATGTATATATATATATATATATATATATATATATATATATATATATATATATATACTGATGTATTGAGTTAGGTGTCTACATGCGGTTAAGGTTAACCTGCCTGAAATGTTAACAGTAAGCAACATTGCTTTAAAGTGACAACTTGAAAACGAAATGAAGATTCTGATCTGATGGAGTCTGCAAAAAAAGATTCGTTCCGTTAGAAACGCATTGAAATCGCGAGTTAAAAACTCTCCTCATGGTATCAGATGTTCTTTTTAGAGTGATATAACTTTAACAAACGACGCTCATTATGGTCAAGTGGCTTTAGTTCTTGAACCAGTTGGATCTTGTATGGGTGTACACCAAGATCTTTACGCAAAATTTTCCATGTGGTGGATGCATACAGTTGTGAACGTCGAAGAATGGACAAATCCGGCGAATACGGTGGTTGCTGAAGCACGTTTGTTGAGTTTTTGGCGAGAAAGTCAGTCACAATCGTAGCTCGGTGAGAAGGCGCGTTATCGTCATGCAAAATCCATGAGTTGATCGCCCACAAATTTGGCCGCTTCTTACGGATACGCTCACGCAAACGTTTCATAACGCCTAGGTAATACTCATTGTTTACCGTCTGACCCTCTGGAATGAATTCGTAGTGCACCACGCCACGGATATCGAAGAAAACAATGAGCATCACCTTCATTGTCGAGCGGCTTTGGCGTGGTTTTTTCGGTTTCGGCTCATTTTTTGCCACCCATTCCGATGATTGCTGGCTTGTTTGCATATCGTACTCGTAGACCCAGGTCTCATCACCAGTTGCGTTCCATGAATGTAGAATCGGAATTACAGCGATCCAGCATGTCTGAAGCAACCTGTTCGCGATGACGTTTTTGAAGAAAATTCAAGTCTTTCGGTACGAGTCGTGCGGCCACCTTTCTCATGCCCAAAATACCAATCAAAATCGTACGTGCGGACTCGTGGGATATCTTAAGATCATGTGCTATCACTCTCAAGCTGGTACGACGGTTTTCCAGCACCCTTTCCTTAATTTTATCGACGTTAACGAGGCAAGTCTTCGACCACTTTACGACCGTCCTTGAAGACTCTGTACCACTGATATGCACGAGTTTTCGATAGAGCATTATCACCAAAGGCCTTTTGCAACATTTTCAATGCATCGGCACACGAAAATTCATTTGCAACACAAAACTTTAAACAAATTCTTTGCTCAACGTAATCACCCATAGTAAAAATCGGCACGCACTCTGACATCGACTGACTTAATCAGCTGTTGCAAACACACTAGTTGACAGATCCCGCTCAAGCTTG
This sequence comes from Megalocaria dilatata, assembly GCA_034642435.1. Lineage (NCBI taxonomy): Eukaryota > Metazoa > Arthropoda > Insecta > Coleoptera > Coccinellidae > Megalocaria > Megalocaria dilatata. The sequence continues at coordinate 41,829,743 of CM067862.1, read as the reverse complement.
GCATAGTAATTAAGGACGGTGATACCAACCTAGGAAAAAAAATTTTCACCTGCCTCATTGCCCCGCCAGATTTAAATCGATAATTCCCGGTACTTTCTTGACAGAATGTATGTTTATCTTCTACAATTTTAATTTCAAAAAAATTTTTATTCAAAAAACTTCTAGAATTAAATTAATGTCTAAAACAAGCACCGCTTACATTTAATAGACGTATATAATCAAAACTCAATATATAATGTCAAATGGAAATAAATAAACCCACAGATATACGAAAGTTGACATTATATATTGAGTTTTGATTATATACGTCTATTAAATGTAAGCGGTGTTTGTTTTAGACATTAATTTAATTCTAAAAGTTTTTTGAATAAAAATTTTTTTGAACTTGAAATTGTAGAAGATAAACATATATCAATTTATTTTAATATTCAAATTTTGTTATATTTCTTCTATTAAGTAAAAAGCCTTTCTATTTTATTTTATATGTAATATATAATTATATTTTGGCTTCAATAAATCTCATTATGGAAATGTCAATGAATTTAAATAAGCCTTAAAAATAACTCACACTGTTCTTTGATTTTGTTAGAACATAGATCAATCTTGATTGATAAAGTTGATCTGTGTTTCCAAGCATTAGTCCTTGTGCACGTGTTGAGTTGTTTGTGATGTAGGTTATGTTTTTTGATCTTGATATTTTGAATATTACTGAGGGCTGAAGACGGGAGTGCTTAGAATTATATTTGTTTTTTGAAGATATAGAGCATTTTTTAGAGATTTCTGAATCAACTTATTCGAATATTTAAATATATTAAATATTTCAAATAAATTATATTCTTCGAGGAGTCCTTTAAGTGTGTTCATGTTTTTAAAAGGCAATTGGTGTTCTTAAAGGTAAGACCAGAAACAAAAATTTTGTCTCTGAAGACGGGAGTGCTTAGAATTATATTTGTTTTTTGAAGATATAGAGCATTTTTTAGAGATTTCTGAATCAACTTATTCGAATATTTAAATATATTAAATATTTCAAATGAATTATATTCTTCGAGGAGTCCTTTAAGTGTGTTCATGTTTTTAAAAGGCAATTGGTGTTCTTAAAGGTAAGACCAGAAACAAAAATTTTGTCTCCTTTAAATATTTATTCATTAATTTTAATAACTTTCGTATATCTGTGGGTTTATTTATTTCCATTTGACATTATATATTGAGTTTTGATTATATACGTCTATTAAATGTAATCGGTGCTTGTTTTAGACATTAATTTAATTCTAAAAGTTTTTTGAATAAAAATTTTTTTGAAATTCAAATTGTAGAAGATAAACATATATAAATTTGTTTTAATATTCAAATTTTGTTATATTTCTTCTATCAAGTAAAAAGCCTTTCTATTTTATTTTAATAAATAACAGGTTGAATTTTCTCTTTGTTTCTGATTGTTGTAACACCCTCTAACTTACAACTGAGAGGACCAAAGAAAAAACAGCAAAAGAATTTTTTCAGTGTGAAATGTCACCTTGACAACGAGCATAAATCTGAAATTGTTTGATCGATGTTTTACGAGATATCGATCACTAAAGCAATCTACTGAAAAAATAATGAATTTTTTCCACAAACTTTCATTTCAGAAGCTGAGTACTTAACAATTTTGGCGAAAATTTTTAGGATCATTCATTACTCATTTGTAATTATTTAGGTTATATTTTGAATTCTTGAATTAGAAAATTATAAACTTTGAATATCAAAACAGATTCAATCTTTTAGTCTTCTACAATTTTATTTCCAAAAAATTTTTTTGAAAAACTTTTAGAATTAAATTAATGTCCTATAATAAGCACTGCTTATATTAAATAGACGTATAAAATCAAAATTCATTATACAATATCAAATAGAATGAAAAACCCAACAAAAACAAATTGTTGATTAAAATTAAAAAATAAGTAATATTGAATGTTTCGTTCCAAACATGCGCACCTGAACTCGTCAGACAGTACCTTGGATATTAGATGTACCTACCTAATTTGAAATTGCATTCACAGAGTTTCCAAAAATTGTTTAAATATCAAAATAGATTAAATCTGTTAGTCTTCTACAATTTTAATTTCAAAAAAATTTTATTCAAAAAACTCTTAGAATTAAATTAATGTCTAAAATAAGCACCGCTTACGTTTAATAGACGTATATAATCAAAACTCAATAAATAATGTCAAATGGAATAAATAAACCAACAGATATAAGAAAGTCATTAAAATTAATAAATAAATATTTAAAGGAGACAAAATTTTGTTTCTGATCTTACCTTTAAGAACACCAATTGCCTTTTAAAAAACATGAACACAACTTAAGGACTTCTCAAAAAATATAATTTATTTGAAATATTTAATATATTTAAATATTCGAATAAGTTAAATCAGAAATCTCTCAAAACATGCACTATATCTTCAAAAAACAAATATTATTCTAGGTAATCTCTTCTTCGGTCCTAGATAATATTCCAAATATCAAAATCAAATAACTACAACTATATCACAACAAACACGTGTTAAGAATGGATGCTTTGAACAGACCAATTTTAAAATTCAAGATTGGTCTATGTTCTAACAAAATCACAGAACAGTGTAAGTTATTTTTAAGGTTATTTAAATTCATTGACATTCCATAATGAGATTTATTGAAGCCAAAATCTAATTATATATTATATTTAAAATAAAATATATATAAATATATACTATTTTATTTTTAAAAATTGTTTAGTAAAATTACAAGTTTATTTATTTTTATTTGATTTTATCTTTCAAATGTAAAGTTGAACTAACCTTATCTGAATTATAATTGTTTTTAAGGATGTGCTACATGTTTTTGAGAGTTTTTGAAGTAACTCATTTAAATATTTAGACATATTAAATATTTCAAATATACTAGTTTTGGAGAAGTTCTTAAAATTATGTTGTGTATTTTTGAAAGAGATTTAGTTTTCATAAATATAAGACCAGAAACTAAACATTTTGTCGAATGTTTGTTACAGACAAAACATACGTACCACGCCTGTCTGACGAGTTCAGGTGCGCATGTTTGGAACGAAACATTTAATATTACTTATTTTTTTATTTTAATTAACAATTTAGTTTTGTTGGGTTTTTTATTCAATTCAATATTGTATAATGAATTTTGATTTTATACGTCTATTAAATATGAGCAGTGCTTATCCTAAGACATCAACTTGATTCTAAAAGTTTGTTAAAATTTTTTTTTGGAATTAAAATTGTATAAGACTAACAGATTAAATCTGTTTTGATATTCAAAGTTTGTGATTATCCTTCAATCAAGTAAAAAAACTGCTTCTTATTATTTTATTTTATGTATAATATATAACTATATTAGGTTTTTGAATAAAGAAATTTATTGTACTGTTTCCAGTGGTTTAAGGAAGGCCATAAAATGCCATACAAACTTTGTTTGATTTCAGTGTTTAGCATAGAACATAGAGTACCTTGGATATTAGATGTACCTAACTAGTTTGAAATTGCATTCACAGAGTTTCCAAAAATTGTTTGGTAAGATTATTATTTTTATTTGATTTTATCTTTCAAATGTAAAGTTGAACTGACCTTATATAAATTCTAATTGTTCTTGATGATGTTCTACGTGTCTTTGAGAGTTTTTGAAGTAACTTATTTAAATATTTAAACATATTAAATATTTCAAATGAATTAGTTTTAGAGAAGTTCTTAAAATTATGTTGTGTACTTTTGAAAGAGATCTAGTTTTCATAAACATAAGACCAGAAACTAAACATTTTGTCAAATGTTTGTTACAGGCAAAACATACGTTCCACGCGTGTCTGACGAGTTTAGGTGCGCATGTTTGGAACGAAACAATCAATATTACTTATTTTTTAATTTTAATTAACAATTTATTATTGTTGGGTTTTTTTATTCCATTTGATATTGTATAATGAATTTTGATTTTATACGTCTATTAAATATTTCATTTTTTCTTGTTACGACATTATTTCATAAATTGTGTACCTGTTAACAATCAACAATATTTGACAAATAGAGTTGCCGTGCAACTTTGGCCCTAGCCCACTATCTGCTCAACCTATTTTATACATTACGTTTATCTTGGAATGTTACAAAAAAGACGTATATTAAAATTATGGAAAAAAATAAATTCCGGATACTTTTTAGACATACTATATTATTCAATGAATGAAATGGACATTGATTAAAAATTTTATCCTCGAGACGTGTGAGTATAATTTTGCGTATTTCATCCTTTCTGGGATCCATGAAGGGAAAAATATACCGGTCAGATATGAGATTTTGAGGGGATTTTTCTGTCCGATATGTGCGAAGGAAAAATTGGCATGTTGGCATGAAATGGTAAAATAAAAAAGGATACGGATTGGCGTGTAAAAGATTCAGGATATCCAGACATAAAGGAGCCTCGACATTTTTTCGCAGACCTCTTTGATATATGTAATGTGATGCGTCGGTCGAGTTAGTCCCTAGGGGTCCTTGATCGCTTTATTACTTTATCCAGACAGGAGTAAGAGTAGTTGAATTGGTCGTGGTGTATAATACGTGAGATTTGTATTGTACCATATCCCATTCATCGGAAGGAAAGAAAAAATTGTTTCTGCTCTTGATATTTTTAATAATAACAGAATAGAAAACACATTTATACCGGGTGTTAAAAAACAACGTTTCAATATTTTGGAAGCTAATTCTAGACCTCAAAATAAGTAAAAAGTTTCATAAAAACATGGGTCCCCAAATGAGCCGTTTTGGATTATGAGCGATTTTCGGTTTTCAAAATATTAACTACTAGCGCAACCAAATACGATAAATTACAGAAGATATTCGATTTATTTTTGACTTCTAGCGTTTTACAGAAGATGTTCCATATGACCTCCGTCCATTTCAATGCAGGAAGTATATCGTCGCATGAAAAAATTACGTACTCTTTCGAAAAGATCTGGTTGTGTTCGGATCGTTCGACAGGATAGTTCAATCCGATGTTGCAACACTTCGATGTTCTTCACTGAGTTTGCAGACACTAAACTTTTCAAATAACCCCAAATACAAAAGTCCAAAGGATTCAAATCGGGAGATCTAGCGGGCCATGGGACTGAGCCTACTCGTCCTATCCATCTTCTGGGAAATGTTTGATCTAAATGTTCCCTAACAGCAAGTGTATAATGTGTGGGCGCTCCATCTTCCATAAACCAAATATTCATCCACTGATCACGTCTAGAAAATCGGGCAAGGTATTTTGATGAAAGTTAAGGTTCCTGTTGAATTCCGTGGTAAACTTGCTTGTCCTAACAAACAATCTCCTAAAATACCTAGCCAGGTAATTATATTGTAACGCTGTTGATGCCTGAATTCATGAATGCCGTATGGATTTTTATACGCTCAAATATGGCTATTAGGAAAGTTAAAAATTCCATTTTTAGTAAAGCAGGCTTCATCAGTGAAAAGGATATTAGAAGTAAAATGCGGATGTTCAGCAATCTTTGTCAAAACCCATTGACAGAATGTCCTTCTGGCTGGATGATCAGAAGGATTAAGAGCTTGCACGCGTTAAATATGGAATGGATAGAGAAAATGTTGATGCATAGTTCTCCAGACAAGGGGTCCTCTTATTTCTACTTACGCTGATATTCTTCTTATACTTGTACCGGGATTTTCAGTAACAATATTTTAAATTTTTTCTTTCGTTGGCACTCATTTCAATATTAGAATAAGGCATTTCAAATTCAGGAATAATAACTTTTTCTTAATAACAAAGTGAAAGAAAGTAAACAACTCGAATCGGTTGCAAAATACTCAATCAAAGTACGTGTATGTCATATGAAAATCAAACATTTTAATTGTAAGTTCAGTAAACAAGACATCTGAAAGATGAAAATAAATCGAATATTGCATTTAGTTGCGCTAGTTGTTAATTTGAAAACCGAAAATTGCTTATATCTCTAAACATTTTTAAATTATTTAGGGGTCTATAATCAACTCCCAAAATATTGAAACTTTGTTTTTTAACACCCGGTATATCTGTAAACGTTACTTCTGCTTGACATTATCCAAATTTTTTCAAAAACAATTTGAAAATATTTATTTCAAAAGTTGTAAATACATTGTAAATATGCGTTACATGAATGATTATAGTGTGGAAACCACATGAAATAAAATTTTTTGTTATTTGAATATTTTAATATTAGCCTTCTACATATTTAATTTCATAAAATTATATTCACGAATTATAACTTCAGGAATTAAATTTAATTAATGTCATATAAGTACCACTTATATCAAATGACATATAAAATAAACATTCATCATAAGACATCCAAATGATATGACAAAATCCAATAAATAAAAAATGTTAACCAAAATCCTATAATTTAAATATTCTGAATAGACACAATTTTGTTTCTGCTTATCAATCTTATGAAAACAGATATTTTTTAAAAATGTTTAACATAATCTTAAGAATTTAATCATAAAACTATCTTACTCAGGATATTCAATATTATTGTATATCTAAGTTACTTGCTATAAAATCTCAAGATATGTAAAAATATTAATGAAAAATAAGTTTTAAGAGAGACTTTGCTTCGTCTGTTCTCAATTAATTCATATTCAATGAAATATTCAATAACATCAATCAAAACAAATATTTACTCACCTTTCAACATTTCAGAAAGCTTCTCGGAAATGAATACTGAAAAATTGAAATGGAGTGTAATGTTAACTCAAATAAATAATTCTGTGGTTTACCATTGATCTAAAAGATTGAAAGGCAATTTAACGGCCTCGGTTATAGTACAAGGACTATCTGTATAAAGAATGTTAAGCAAACCAAATAATTATATATTATGAATCAAATAAAATGAATAGAGGTTAATACTTGATAGAAAGTATATAAAATTACTTAAATATTTTAAAAGTGGCTTTCTACATATTTAATTTCAAAAAATTATTTTTAATAATTATAACTTCAGGAATTAAATTAAATTAATGTCATATAGGTACTACTTATATCAAACGATATATAAATATTTAAATAATTTTATATACCCTCTATCAATTTCTCTCTATTTATTTTATTTTTTTCATAAAATATAATTATTTGAATTAAAAAAATGTATTTATGAATTAAAAAAATGTATTTATTCCCACAAAATTTCCATTTTTGTGGAAATAAATTACTGTCTCATATACATTTTTTTAATTAAAATGAGTTTCCATCAAGTAAAGACCGAATATATCAAATATTTATAATTATTTGGTTTCCTTAACATTCTTTATACAGATAATCCCTGTGCTATAACAGAGGCTGTTAAGTTGCCTTTCAATATTTTAGATCAATGATAAACCACAGAATTATTTATTTGAGTTAACATTACACTCCAGCTAACAGAAGATTATCGAGATCGTAGAATGCATTTCTGCGAAATAATAATGAATAAACTGAACAGAAATAATGAATGAACTGAAGAGTGTTGGTAGAATCCTTTACATTGAACGGGGAGATAAATCGACAAAACTGCAGATATTGGTACATACTTCAACAATCAACCTTCGTTTAACCAACACACTAGTTGTTCAAGTTGGACGGCTTCTAAACGTTTTAAACTCGTGACAATTAATCCATAACTGATACTACACAACGCCAGATCAATTATTACATTCGCACAGAAGGACGACAAAAAAATACACCTACAAGAGATGAGTTTTTTGTAATAAAGCCATTCAGTTTGAATGTATAACCAATTCTTCACTATGAAGCTTAAATTTCGACAAAAAATCGCACGAACTTATTTATATAATTTTGATTTCGTACATCCATTGCCTGAATTCTTTGCATAAACTATATATTCTAACCTGAAAAACAGAAAACTTCCTGAAAATTAGAACAAAAATAATTGTAACAAATGTCCAACATATACTGTGAAACAGGGACAATAATCATGGATTGAATCTGAATTCCCAATTTCTTCATATACACAATATATTCTAACGTGAAGTGATCTTAAAAAACAGAAAACTTCGCGAAATGAATACTTGTCTCTTTAAAAATCAAGTTAAATAAAATTTAATATTATTAAAATGGTCGTGGCTACGCGTCTTTATATATCCCTAGTTTGATGATGTTGTAGGGTGTGGGGGTATTCTCACGTTCTGCATTCGAGTAGGGGGAGCCATATGGGAGGGACTTCTACGCTTGGGTGGCTGTAGACATTTCGATTTTGTTTGATGAAGACTGCTTCCTTGAACTTGCGCGTAATCCAGTGTTGTTCCCGGTGGATAATCTTCGCTTGATTCCATTGGATATTATGATGCTCGTCCCAGGTATGCTCTACTATTCCTGATTTGGTCGTTCCTCCTCTGATTATATAATTTTTGTTTTCTTTGACTCTGACCTCCAAGGATCAGAGATTTCATTTCTCCTATATAGGTGGCTCCGCATTCACAAGGTAACGAGTAGATGCAGTTCTTGTTGTCTATTGATTCTTCCGGCTTGGTTTTTGTGAGAAAACTTCTTGAGGTATTATCTGATTTGAACGCCATTTGTATGTTCAAATCGGAAAATACCTTAAGAAGTTTTCTCACAGTATATGTTAGACAATTGTTACAATTATTTTTGTTTTAATTTTCAGAAAGTTTTCTGTTTTTCAGGTTAGAATATATTATTTATGTAAAGAATTCAGGCAATAGATGTCCGAAATCAAAATAATCAAAATAGTTTGCCTTCAACATTTAAATCAACTTATTCATACTTCCACTTGCTTCTGATATGCAGAAGATTCAATTTCTTACAAAAATTTCCCTGAATCGATATTCACGGAATAGTTCGCGCGAAACTCGCTAAATAGTCGTCCTTAATTGAACAAATTAGCGTTTCAGATTTGCGTTTAACTCGTTGCATTGGCAGCGCTCCAACCGCACGAAATGCGTCCCATAATTATAATTAATTCATCTCGTTTAATGTTTCCGCCCTAATTAATACTGGAGCTACAACTGCGACGCTCAGGTTTCCTCCAGATCTCCAGACGATATCGAACGGTCCCGATCATCGGACTTGACAGAAAGAGAGAAAACCAAACGGGGATAATCACGTTAAATTAAAATTCCAGAGGGACCCGAAAGAATTAATTGGCGGTGAACCCCGGGGAACATTGTTTTTCATTAAGGTTTGTTTAAATTCAGAAAACTCACAGCCGTAGCTTTCGATTATCGGATTTCGGCCGAAGTCGTTTTGATGGGGTGGAATATGTGCTTTCCATGACGAATGGGGGGAAAAAGAAATCCATTATTTTTTCGGTAGATGGCTGTAGTGACCTACATCTCGTAAAGTATCGATCAAACAATTTCAGATTTATACTAGTTTTCAAGGTGACATTTCACACTGAAAAATTTTCTTTGCTATTTTTTGTTTGGCGCATTCAGTTCTGAGTTACAGGGTTTTGAAAATGAAAGCAAACAAGGAGAAAATCAGAAAATCATTTCACAGTTTTTCTTTGATAAAGGCGAAAATGCTAGCCAGGCAGCTAAATTAGTGAATGGTGTTTATGGTCCAGATTCTGTAACAGCCAATTACTTGCAATCTTGGTTTCGTCGATTCCGTTATTTCCGTATTTTTGATGAAGATGCACCTCGCACGGGCATCTAGATTAAATCGCAGAAATAAACGAAGTTAACCGGCATGGTAGTAGTTGGCCATGAGCTAAAGATCGGCCATAAAACAGTTTTAAAGCATTTGCACAAAGCTGGATTCAAAAATGAGCTCGATGTTTGGGTGCACACCAATTAGTACCAAAAAACATGATGAATTCACACCAATTAACACCAAAAAACATATTTAATCCAATTTCCATCTGCGAAGCCAATGTATAGTTAATAGAGCGTGAAATCGCTGTAGTTGTCCACCCTAAGTAGAAGTGTAGGTGTAAATTTCGGTCTTTTACCGAGGGTGAAAAATAGAGCAATTTATAGATGTGAATGATGAAGTATACAGACGTGAGCGACGCAAAACGGAGTCTATTGACTCGACCGACGCAAGACGGGGTAAATAGGCGTGAAAGACGCAAAACTAAACTTAGACAAGGAATACAAAAAATCACGAAGTTATAGACCAAGTTACCTAGAGTGAGGTTGATGTCTTGATTTTGAAAGAATTTATCATCTTTAGTTTAAAATATAACATAATAACATACACAAAAAAAATTGTAACATACAAAGGAATAAAAGAAAGAAAATAAAAATAAATAAAAAATAATAGCTTATTAACCTGAAAGAAATAAATCTCAATTCACATTTCTAACAGCTGACTAAATATAACATGAGGTAGTTTTAGGTTAGAATCTTAGACATAGAGCATACATCATAGAACATAGAAGTTAAAAAGTTGTTTTCTCTAACAATAACAGTTTTATTTTCACATCTTCCACCAGACACTCGGCGAATGAGAATTCAGCATCCTAGTTTGTGTAAACTCAAACTCAATTATAAGTGTCTGGATTCGCTTCTTCCAGGTTATATACAAAATTAGGATGTTTATATATTCAAATTTTCTGTGAAAGGTCCAGCGTAACTGTGATAGAAAAGAATACAAATAATGGAAAATTTTATTGGATTTTTGTCTCGTATAAATCCTTCTTCTTACGGAAACATTCCAATTTTTCGAGTCGTTTTCAAGCATTCGGAAATTGTCCTATATCTCAGGGAAATCTCATCCTCTATTTATACGTTTCTGTATATGATGTAATATTACTTTCAGCATGCAATATTTATCAGAGGAACGTTACAATTCCGGTGAAATATCGTCCTGTTCTCTGGAAACAACATTAGATACGTACAAAGAGGATAACTTGAGTTATTTATTCGCGTTTGTTCCAAGGTGCTATCATTCTGTCGAAATTTCCATACATGTTTATACGAATTTAGTGTAAATACCCTTAAATCTTTCTGAAAAAAAATATTGAATTCCCTTCAATTATAACAAAGTCTGCCACATTGGAAGCTCAACACAAATTGTAAACTCTATGTCCAAATAAAATAGAATACTGTTCTTAAAATCACAGAAATATCATAAAAGAAACATTCCAGAACCCATTATATTGAAGAACTTTGCACGAATTATAAAAAAGCAAAAATTTAAAGTAAACAAAAATTTAATACTATATATAAAATAGAAATTAATTTGATTTCAATGAGCTCATTCTTGATAATTTCTCTGATAATTTTGAATATAAAAAATTTTCCTGGAAAATCTCCACATAATTTATGTTATTAAAATATTAAATCAAAATGTCTAAATACTAAGTTTCTATTTCAGTAGTCCCACAGAGATATTACAGAATATTTATATTCAAAATATAACATTTAACTTAGTTAAAAATTTAGTTTTCCATCATTTTCAATTAAATAAAAAGAATTCTCTAATTTTCAAAATTTGAATATCAAAATAGATTTTATCTGTTAGTCTTCTACAATTTTAATTTCAAAAAAAATGTTTTATTCAAAAAACTTTAAGAATTGAATTAGTGTCTTCAATAAGCACCGCTTATATTTAATGGACGTATATAATCAAAACTCAATATATAAAGTCAAATGGAATAAATAAAGCAACAGATATAAAAAAGTCATTGAAATTAATGAATAAATATTTAAAGGAGACAAAATTTTTTTCTGATCTTACCTTTATGAACACCAATTGCTTTTCAAAAACATGAACACAACTTAAGGACTTTTCAAAAATATAATTTATTTGAACTATTTAATATATTTAAATATTCGAATAAGTTAATTCAGAAATCTCTCAAAACATGCACTATATCTTCAAAAAACAATTAGAATTCTGGTAATCTCTTCAACGGCCCTAAATAATATTCCAAATATCAAAATCAAATAACTGTCACTATATCTCACACTCTCTCACCTCACACGTGTTTAACAGGATGATTGCTTCAAACAGACTATCTTTAAAATTTATAATAGTCTATGTTCTTAACAAAATCACAGAAAAGTGTAAGGTATTATAATGTTATCTTTAAACCATTGGCATTTCATAATGAGATTTATTAAAGCCTAAATATAATTGTCATTATAAAATAAAACACTTGTTTACATTTTCTACTTTATTTTTGGAGACTTCATCAGAATTCTGATGAAGTCTTTCTAGCAAAGACGAAACGTACGTCAATACCAAAAATAAAGTAGAAAATGTAAACAAGTGTTTTATTTTATAATGACAATTACAACTGATTTCTACCAAGCAACGGCCCAATCTATCATAAATCTAAATATAATTATTCATTATGTATAAAATAAAATAAAAAAGGCCTTTTACTTGATAAAAGAAATATAACAAAATTTTAATATCAAAACAGATTTAATCTATTAGTCTTCTACAATTTTAAATTCAAAAAAATTTTTATTCAAAAAACTTCTAGAATTAAATAAATATCTACAATAAGCACCGCTTATATTCAATAGACGTAAATAATCAAAACTCAATATATAATGTCAAATGGAATAAATAAACCAACAGATATAAAGAAGTCATTAAAATTAATAAATAAATATTTAAAGGAGACAAAATTTTGTTTCTGATCTTACCATTATGAACACCAATTGCTTTTCAAAAACATGAACACAACGTAAGGACTTCTCAAAAAATATAATTTATTTTAAATATTTGAATATTCAAATAAGTTGATTCAAAAGTCTCTCAAAACATGCACTATATCTTCAAAAAACAATTATAATTCTGATAATCTCTTCATCGGCCCTAAATAATATTCCAAATATCCAAATCAAATAACTATCACTATATCTTACCTCCACGTGTTAACAGGATAAATTGCTTTAAACAGACTAACTTTAAAATTCAAGATAGTCTATGTTCTTAACAAAATCACAGAAAAGTGTTAGGTATTATGAGGTTATCTTTAAACCATTGACATTCTATGAAAATTGTAGAAGACTTACAGATTAAATCTGTTTTGAAAAATTTGAATATCAAAACAGATTTAATCTGTTGTCTTCTACAATTTTAACTTCAAAAAACTTTTTTGTAGAAACTTTAAGAATTAAATTAATGTCTTTATAAGCACTGCTCATATTTAATAGACGTATAAAATCAAAATTCATCATACAATATCAAATGGAATTAAGAAAAACCAACGAATATAAATTGTCAATTGAAATTAAAATATAAATGAGCAAACTTTTTTTGTTTCGTTCCAGGCATACAGCATTTTGATTTTATACGTCTATTAAATATGAGCAGTGCTTATAAAGACATTAATTTAATTCTTAAAGTTTCTTCAAAAAATTTTTTTGAAATTAGTATTGTAGAAGACAACAGATTAAATCTGTTTTGATGTTCAAATTTTGTAATAATCGTTCTATCAAGTAAAAAACCGTTCCTTCTTATTTTAAATCTGTTTTGATGTTCAAATTTTGTTATATTTCTTCTATCAAGTAAAAAGCCTTCTTCTATTTTAATTTATACTCTAATTTTCACCTCAAAGTGGGAGTTTTTATTTCCAAATTACGCGCTTTGGAAAAAACACGCTATGCAATATTACCAACATATGCCTGAATATTTTATGAGCCGGGTTTTAACAACAGGAAATTTGAAAGGGCTTCATTCGCTCAGTTCATGAAGCTGCTTTTTACAGACACGTTTCAAACGAAGAATTCAACGTCAGAAACTAGTCATCCAGATTCTACTATGGAATTGGATGTTCCGCATATTCTAGGCTTTTGATTATTTCCAAAGAGAAATTGAATGTTCACATACTGATATATCCAAGTCTCTTCATCCCCTGAAATGCTGAAAATATTATCTACAAAAGAAAATATCTCTTTGATCTCCCCCTTTGAATGATGTTGGAATGTGACGTGAATAGTATGTTATGTCTGAATTTCTACGTTGGTGATATCATTCCGATTTCTAGTTCAGAGATATACCTTGAATTGAACTCCTTTGATGAATGGTGTGATATACTCGTATTATTGAAAAATTTTTCTCGCTCGATTTAAAACATTTTTTCATAAGAAGATCAGTTTTTCGTGGTTCTTGTTTGGAAACGAGGAAAATTTGTATCTAGTTTAGGATAAGACTTAAATTAACTGTCGAATATTTAAAATTCGGTGTCACAATAAATATCTAAGCAACAAACAGATGATTGGTCGTTGTTTGTAAAGGGTTTTCTATTAAAAGGTTTAATTTTGAACAGCCCGCTACTTGGACAGCTGTCATTTTTTGACATTTGACAAGTAGACACTACGCCATTACTAAAAATAGAACGTTACACGATCTTTGGAACTAGGCGTTCCACAACGTATTTTGCATAAAGACTTAGGTCTTAAGAATTTTAAAGTTCAGCTAACACAAGAACTCAACACTCGCAAGGCATTAATGAAATTTCCACATCTATTTTGAAAACTGAAGTTATTACCACAGTTTCAGAATCCTACAGCAATTAAACATATCATGAAATGCCTTGCATAATAATTCATTAAAATAAATTATTCAATTCAGTTATTCAAACAAAGGGGTGTTTTAGTAAACTCCAGTGTGCTCAACTTTCACATTTTGTTTTGATTAAATGTTATTTCTTCTAGTTAAATAACCTTATAGCACGCAGGGGAAAACCTTGATTAAATCGTTCTACTAACAAGCAATTAATTATACCGCTATTATTCATGGAGGTGCTTAACATTAATCCTGGTAAATTAATTACATTCGAGATAGCTCGGAGATAATCAGGGGAAATAATTGAAAATTACCCCACTGAAAACTAATATGAAGTAGATTCAGTTAATACTCAGAAAGATAATTTCTTCACTTTTTTTGCACATCTGTGCAAACTCTCTACACTTAATTTGAATATTAAAACAAATTGAAATATGTTTATCTTTTACAATTTTAATTTCAAAAAAAATTTTCATTCAAAAAACTTTTAGAATTAAATTAATGTCTAAAACAAGCACCACTTACATTTAATAGACGTATATAATCAAACCTCAATATATAATGTCAACTGGAATAAATAAACCAACAGATATACGAAAGTCATTAAAATTAATAAATAAATATTTAAAGGAGACAAAATTTTGTTTCTGGTCTTACCTTTAAGAACACCAATGGCTTTAAAAACATGAACACACTCAAAGAACTTCTCAAAGAATATAATTCATTTGAAATATTTAATATATTTAAATGTTCGAATAAGTTAATTCAGAAATATCTAAAAACATGCACTATATCTTCAAAAACATATATAATTCTAAGCAATTCCTTCTTCAGTCCTGAATAATCTTCCAAATATCAAAATCAAAAAACTAACCTATATCAAAACCTCACCACGTGTAAAGAACTAATGCTTCGAAACACAGATCAACTTTATAATTCAAGATTGATCTATGTTCTAACAAAATCAAAGAACAGTGTGAGTTATTTTTAAGGCTTATTTAAATTCCATTGACATTACATAATGAGATTTATTGAAGCCAAAATATAATTATATATTATATATAAGATAAAATAAAAAGGCCTTTTACTTGATAGAAGAAATTTAACAAAATTTGAATATTACAACAAATTGAAATATGTTTATCTTCTACAATTTTAATTAAAAAAAAAATAATAAGCTCATTTTAGACATTAATTTAATTCTAAAAGTTTTTTGATTAAAAAATTTCTGAAATTAAAATTGTAGAAGACAAACATATTTTAATTTGTTTTGATATACTTTATTCTTTATTGTTCACCAAAATCTTAGCTAAATTATTTCTATATACTGCTAAAGAAATAATTCCCATTTCATAAAGACCATTATGGCTTATATATCATATAAGCCATTGAAAACCATATTTTCTTTTCTTCATAAGGATCATTTATATTGATATAAAATTGTTTTAAAATGTTCTGGTAAGTTTTCTTTTTAACCATGTTGTCAATGATTTTAGTTCTATAGCCATTGTTCACAGGTACGAGTATGGTTAAAGAATTATTGACAAAATGATTAAAAAGAAAACTAACCAGAGCTTTGCAGAGTGACAGCAAAAGCTTTCTTGTGCGTATACACAAATCATGTCCCTTGATTGAATTAAAATTCTGTCATTAAAAGTTCACTAGATATAGGAAACTACAAATTTCATAAGGGTGACGGTGTATTTCCGTCTTTGAAATTTGCAGTATCCGTTTAACTAAAATATCCTTAAACATATTAATTGATTTTTGATTGTCTCGGTCTTAACCTGATAAAATAAATAACAAGAAAGCAATATCACTTGTATATCCAAAATTTCAAAATTCAAATGAAACCAAATTTCATTAACTTACATAGGCAAAAAATCTGAAAAGATTGCTAGATATTTAAAGAAAAAAAAAATATAACATCTCTTTTAAAACTATTAATTCTTTAGGCAGCTTAATAAAAAATAATAAAGATGTCATTCCTAAAAACAAAAAATCCGGAGTTTACAAGTTAACATGTAGTGATTGCCCATGTGTATATGTGGGACAGACAGGCCGTTCATTCCAGACAAGGATACGAGAACATGAAAAATGTTACATTAATAATAAACCGAATTCAACTTATGCCAACCATTTGCTAGAGACTGGTCATAATTTTAATATGAGCTATGAAATATTACATATTGAAAACAAAAGTCAGGAACTAAATCTGTTAGAAACTTTGGAGATCAATAGATATATAATAAAAGACAAATTTTATTGAATGATCAAATAGATTTAAACAGATCCCCCTACTTAATATTTTTCATTAATTGTGTACCATCTCTTTCTACCCCTCTATTTTTTGTACCAGAGCTGTGTATTTAAGGTCATGTTTTGCATTGTATACCTCAGTTTAAATACTCACCTGATGAAGTCATGGTATGACGAAACAATTGTCGTGTAGATCAATAAAATAGCAGAAGTTAACATTTGTTTTTCTTACATATTAATTAATGAAATCAATTTGAACCCAAGATGAATATCAGTTGATTTTATCCCAAAGTGCAGAATCAATATATCAAAAGTTACATCAACTTCCTTCGAGAAAAATTAAATACGATGCTCCATGATTAAAACTTTTTCATTCTTGCTTGAAGTGGGTCTCGATGGAGAAAACGTCCCAGAGTTTTTGCGTGCTACTCCAATCTCTTATAGAACAAACTCCAATGAACTTTATTTTCAGCTTTTAATAAAAGATACGGCGTCTGAAAGTTGAACGAAATATTCAATGAAAATTTCGAAACTTCATGTCTTTTTCGTTCACTCTCAGATACCTTCGTACAGAATGAGACTTGTTTGAAATTATTCGTGATTCAGGAAACCTTGAATACCGTGAAAAAATACCTTCATACTTGTGTTGAATGAATTTTTTTTCACACTTTCTTCCAAATCTTCCAAACTGAAGAAAATTGTATATTATGGAGCAAAGTAATGAAGTAATTTTAGGATCTTACGGAACTTAGAAGAATTAATTGTTTTCGTTCCAATTAAAAACTTGCATTCTAAGGAAATTCAACGACAAATAGTTGAATTTTTGATTGTCTCGGTCTTTACTTGACGGAAATTCATCTTCAATATAAGTAAAACAAATGTTAACTTCCGCTATTTTATTGATTTACACGAAAATTGTTTCGTCATACCATGACTTCATCAGGTGAGTATTCAAACTGAGGTATACAATGCAAAACATGACCTTAAATACACAGCTCTGGTACAAAAAATAGAGGGGTGGAAAGAGAGGTATACAATTAATGAAAAATATTAAGTAAGGGGGATCTGTTTAAATCTATTTGATCATTCAATAAAATTTGTCTTTTATTATATATATTGATTTCTAAAGTTTCTAACAGATTTAGTTTCTGACTTTTGTTTTCAATATGTAATATTTCATAGTTCATATTAAAATTATGGCCAGTCTCTAACAAATGGTTGGCATAAGTTGAATTCGGTTTATTATTGATGTAACATTTTTCATGTTCTCGTATCCTTGTTTGGAATGAACGGCCTGTCTGTCCCACATATACACTACATGTTAACTTGTAAACTCCGGATTTTTTGTTTTTAGGAATGACGTCTTTATTATTTTTCATTAAGCTGCCTGAAGAATTAATAGTTTTAAAAGAGATGTTATATTTTTCTTTTTTCTTTAAATATCTAGCAATCTTTTCAGATTTTTGGCCTATGTAAGTTAATGAAATAAATTTGGTTTCGCTTGAATTTTGAAATTTTCGATATACAAGTGATATTTCTCTCTTATAATTTATTTTATCAAGTAAATTGTCTACAATTAACGGATTGAAATCATTATTTAAAGCTATTTGTTTAATCGTTTGAACGCTTCTCTCGAAACCTTCTGAAAAATCCAAATTGTCATAAAAATTCAGTTAGTGAGCTGTAGTGAATAAATTAATTGTTATTTTATAGATTCGGTCTTTACTTGGTGGAAACTCATTTTAATTAAAAAAATGTATATGAGACATATTTGTGGAAATAAATTACTGTCTCATATACATTTTTTTAATTAATTGTTAGTTTTGACATGTCAAATTAAACTCCTGCGTTTTGAACAGTAAAGGTGGTTGCAATTTGATATCAAAACATGCCGAATTTAACGAATTCCGAAATGACTGAAGTATTGAAGTAAAATTCCTCACAAAAACACATTATTCAGTTCAAACGTTAACATATTCAGAGCACACTAAACTATGTTATTTACAATATTGAATTGAATCAGTGAAAATCCATATTAAATAATATTTAACTAAGGTTATTCTGATTTTCACAATTTTTATTGTTATGTTTACAACAATTGTTTCGCCAGCACAGTAGCATCATCAGGCAGGTTCAACTTTTTGAATAACTAAGCTTGTTTCCGAAATCCGTTGCTATTTATATTACAGTAAGTACAATAAATTTTTATTGAGCACTAAAACCCCAAAAAAGTCTCAGCTATCTGAATATATTTAACAGAGGTGAGTTATTTAAATCTAATTGTTCGTTAAGTAATATTCCAATTTCTTAATTCAAATTCTAACAGGTTTAAGGCATAACTTTTGTGTACAGTCTTTATTATTTTTAATGAATTTACTCAAGTTTGAATAGGTTTTAAATGAATTTTTTAAATCATTTTTATTTTTGTGGTATGTAGCAATTTTCTCAGAAATACCTTTAGTGTGTTTTAAGGAAATGTATTTAACTTTATCGTTTATATTAGGATATACCATACTTAAAGCTATTTTATTATTTTTATTCATCAACAATTTATCTATCAACGTAGGATCAAAGTCATTATTGATAGCTATTTGTTTAATTATGTTAAGTTCTGATATATAATTTTCTCGATGCATGGAAATATTAACTAATCTATGAATCATACAATTGAATGCTGATACTTTTTGATTTAAAGGATGATTTGATTTATTGTGTATAATTGAATCCGTATAGGTTGGTTTGTGAAATATTGAAAAATCATGTGAATTATTTATTCGAGTAACAGTTAAATCAAGAAAATTAATAGAATTATTATGTTTGGTTTCCATAGTGAATGATATTACAGGATGTATTTCATTGATAAATAAAAAGAATTTTTTTAAAAGACTGTCTGTACCTGTGAAGCAACAGAAAATAGCGTTTACATATCTATACCAATATAAAAAATATTTTTTAAGGGGATTTGAGTGAATTTTAGTTTCAATATTTTCAATGAATATTTCTGCTAATAAAAGACTTAAGGGATTTCCCATAATCAAACCGTTTTCCGATTCATAAATTTTATTTTTAAATTGAAAATAATTTTGTTTCCATGCAAATATGCAATGTGCATATATCTAGACATTCTAAATTATCTTCTTTGATAATTGTATTACATCTGTTGTTGATTAATAGATTGTCTACTAGTTCAATTGTTTCGTTTGGTGGGATACTTTGAAATAAATTTTGAACGTCGAATGAAATGAATTTAGCATTATGTGGTAAGTGGATATTCTTTATTTTATTTATTAGCTGTAGTAAATTTTTATTGAGTGTTTAGCTTGGCATTTAGTTTTTTTTTAAATAATCTGAATGAGTTCTTTAGAAAGTTTAAATGAAAGTGCACTAACGAACGAAACAACCGTTCTATTAGGATAATCTTCCTTGTATAATTTAATCAAAGAATACATTTTTGGAGGTTGTGGATTCATAAAAATTAATTTATTTTTTGTTCCGGAAGATGCTGGATTCAGGGGTTATTAGGGATTTAATTTGGTTTTGAAAAATTGTCGTGAATCATGTTTAATTAATTGAAAATTATTTAATTCTAGGAAACTAACTGATTCGCTAATATAATCACTTTGCGGTAAAGCAATAATAGTGTTACCTTTATCGGCTCGGGTGAAAATTAAATTATTTTCAGTGATTTTCTGATTTATATTTTTAATAGTTTTATATTCCTCTTTTATTCTGAAATTTCTATTAGGTAATTTATAATGATTTGTAATCATATTGGTAATGATATGTTTGTCGATATTAGTGTTGTAGTTATCAAGTGCTAGTTCTGAACCTTTTCCTACATATTGTAAGTCTTTTGTTGTTTGAATTAATATTATATTAGAATCCTTTATTCAAAAGATTAATTTCTGTTTCATTAAATTCTGGTTTTTGAATTTAGGGTAATATATGTGTTTCTTTGCTTTTGTTGTAATTTTTTTGTTTTTATAAATTTTATCTGATACTAATTTGGTTATTTTCTCTTCTGGATCAAACATTTTTTATATATAAAATTAGCGAATTTTCTCTTGCATTTTTATCTATCGAATCAAAAATTATATCATTTATGTATTCATTTACACTTCAGCGAAATGACAGATACTAAATAAAAAGCCTAATAATGACACTTCAAAATGAAGGTGTTGCCAGATGAAACGATGAAATAATAAACTATGAAGGTTACACAATACTCCAGTTTATAAATAATTTTTGTGATGCTAAAAAATAGCCCAAATCAAAAACTGTTCCTATGTTCAAATCAAAAATCAAAATTTCGAATTTTTATTTCAGAAATCTAACGGAATTTCGAAAATAAAAAAACAGAATTATGTTTCACGTTAAATCGAACAATTTCACATTAATTCAACCGATACTGTGTGGTTCTAATCATGAATTTCAGCCACCTCATGACTCACCCTGTCTGAATATAAATTCTCAATATTCCTCGAAGTATTCCGTGTAATTAATCGACAAGGACAAATCTGCGCTATGTGGATGAGAGTGGCAGAATAATTAATTGATAGTTAGTAAGTCTATTAAATGAAAGCATTTCTAGGCAACAAGTTATACACTTGATGGCGTCGCTATGTAGGGGAAACAACATTTAATCAAAACAAGTTCAATATGTATACCTGGAATACATAAACATCCTTGGTTATAACGATAAGAGGCTTTATGTCTGTCAATTTATTTGAATTATAATCTAAATCAAAGCCTCATCTTGATACAATCTATATTGTGAGGTGAAGGGTTGTGAATATGGATTCAAACTTCATTGGAATTTTATCTATTTATCTATTTTATTGAAATCTATCACCAAATTTCAAATCGAAAAATCAGTTTTTCTCTCTAATTTATGGTCAGTCCGTTGCGTCTCCTACTGAAGACGTCTCCGACAAGGTTCTACTGAAGTTTGAAGAAAATCCTGAATTCCATCACAAAATCATCTTCAGCGATTAACCTTATTTTAAGACACAAGAATCAAAAGAAAATATATTAGGTGTAAAAATAAGTTCCTGCGGTTTTGTTAATACAGGTTACGAAAATCATTCGCAGAAAATAGGATTTATAATGAATTAACAACTGAAACAATTGAACCGGTCATTCAGCACAAGATTATCTTCAGTACGTGCTATAAATGAAGACGAATATTCAGCTCGACTGCTCTTTGATTCTTTCCCTACCCTTTCCGCTGCCCAGAGGGGGACGCCCCCCCAAGGCATTAGATCTTGAAGAGGTGGGGGCGCTTGTCAGGACTAGGACCTTAGTTTCGTCCCGGTGAAATGGAGGGTTAAGTCTTGGTCCTAATGAAATGCCATTCGCGCCAGTCACTGGACCTGTATTGTGGAAGATCTCCGAATGGAGCCCTAGTATTGCCGTTCTGGTGAAATGGAGGGCTCAGCCGGTTGATTAACTCAGTGACAGGGAGTCTGTCGCAGAACAGGGCTTCTCCCTTAAAACTGGCGTACTCTACCCTATCGCAATAAATCTCCGAATTTTTCTGTGTAATGGCCGAGTGCGTTATGTAGCATACTGCATACTGCGTTACCTGGGAAGGGTAGATGCCCATAGGTGGTACTTGTACTACCAGGCCAACCGATTGGTGTTAGACTCGAGGGGGTAGTGGTTGAAAGTCCGCATGCTGAACTAGGGAGGTTCGACCGGCCTCATCCTGAACCTGGATCTATTGTGTGACGTTTCAGGGTTTGTGGATCTCGACGAAAGGGCTAGTCCGTTGGTGCTTGACGCCAGGATCAATCGAAAGACTTCAAATGGGTTCGTGGATGTTGACGTACAGGCTGGAATGACAGTGCTCATACCATGATCAATTGAGGCATCAATCTTGGGATTATCTTAGTTCATAAGACTGCGTTCGGGTGGATGGATAAGAAGCCCTTCCGGCGTGTTAGTTGCATCCCAAACAACTGGGGTACTGACAATGCATAGCCAGTGGAGGTTGGATAGTGCTTCGCTGCTACCAGTCAGACGATTGTAGGTTTTCGAAATGAAGCCCAAACTGGAAGCTGGTGGCTTCACCTCTTTGGAGGGGTTCTCGCTTCGCGCGATGATATGGCGTAATCCTTATCACACTTTTTGCCTCTGGTGGCAGACTGTGAAAACTGCTGAGTAGCCACTTGGTGAAAGAGCACCAATTCCAATTCAACTAACTGGTAGAATTCACGTGCCCAGAGTGGAAGAAATGCATCGTTTTGCACCGATGCGGCAACACTATAGATCAACAAGTAATCTGTGCGGCGACATTCAGATCCACGTCTAAGTGTTTTATACGTAGGTCCATGACGATGATGGAAAGACAAAATGAAAATAGTTCTTTCTTGAAATCACTGATGACTCATAATTTTATTCGAAAAGGAAACATAATCCATCTGTCTCGAGGGAATCAGCACCGGAGTATTTCCATCAAAACTCAGTATCCTAAAGAACGGGGATTTTAGAAGATTTCATCATTGTTTCCTTTTCATCTATGAAAACCTAAATGTCGCCAAATATTTATAGCTTTTACAAACTCGAATATTTCCGATAGTTCGTCAACTTCCTATCACTTTTGAGAACATTTGGTTTCATTAGGATGGTTCCCCAAGTTATAACTCACGAGAAGTGACACAGTTTCTCCAAAACACGTTTCCTGGTCGTGTAATATCTACGAATGGTACAATTTCGTTGCCCGCCAAATCATCAGATTTATCCTCAATGATTTTTTTGTGTGGGGATACCTGAAAGCATCTATGTATGAACATGACTTCGGCAGAGCTTGAAATCTTGATGAATTAAGGTTGAAAATTATTCAACTTTGTGGCAACAAAGTTCAGAGATATCTCAGAGATATGAAATTATCTCTGTATGATAGATTTAGCTTTCGTTTAGCTCAACAAGGTGGATTATGTGAACCCTTAATACAGCGTGTGCAAAAACCGTATTGGGTATTTGTTTTGGCGCTGTATTTTAAACTGAGCGACGGATGGAGTGGGGAGAGGATAGTAGTATCCGCCATTCTGTGGAGTTTTAGTCACGATGGAGCAGTACCCGGAAGCGCATCTCGCTTTATCCGTACGAGCGTTTTATCGCAACGGTGATTCAATAGTGGCTTCTTGACGGTTGCATCGTGCGGAATATCGTACACGCTATGCACCAAGTATTCGAAAATGGATCCGGATGTTCAAGAATATGGGTGCGACGAAGGAACATCATGTCAAAAAAAAATTATTCCATTTGTTCATCTTGCAATACCTTCATTTTGAAGTGTCATCATTAGGCAAGCTGCAGCAGAGCAAAGCAGAATTCTGGACGAAGAGCGAAGAAAGTGGTCGCTGCACACTCCCCTTCCAGTGAGCGTCGGTAAGGTCACGAAATAGGGCGTTGGAATGTGCCAAAAACACAGTCCGCCGTATGGCTGGTCGCGGTGCCATCTCCAGCGGGGATACTGTGAAAGGAAGGGAATGGTTGCCTCGGAAAGATGGATGGGGCAATTAGGGCCGGATCGTCGGGATCACCAATGAAGCTCTTAAGGAAATGCAGGTTTCATGAGGGAGCTTCTACCTCTTAATTTGAGAGGCTGCGTTTCGTTTTGAGCATGCGCACCTGACCTCTTAAGGCAGGTTGGTGCGCATGTCTGTCTGTGACGCCAGTGACCTTGTGTTCCACGTCAGAACGGTCGTAGAACGCAGTTTGTCTTGCCCTACTCGAACTCGGCGGGGACGGTCGGTCAGGAAGTTTAAGACTAGTCGTGTCCTCTATATGATACGCCGGCAAGCTGCAGCAGAGCAAGGCAGAATTCTGTACGAGGATCGAAGAAAGTGGTCGCTACAATATTACTTATTGTATAAAAAAGTGAAATTACTAAAAATATCCTCTGCTATGAAAGTTATATTAAAAAATATGCTATTATGTCTTGAATTTGATTTCTAATTCGTTCTTTTTCTCTTCTAGCAATTCGTATGGAATGATTTCTACGAAGAATACGTCCCAACCGATAAAAAACATACCTATTATCCTTCGGTGATAACAAACGATCGACTGTACGAGATAAAGATTTCAGATATTCCTGTTATTCCATATTTTCCAGTGAATTCGTACTACGAATGGACAAACTACAGGTAAATAATTTGTTGAATCATGTTTATATTATGAAGGGTCTTTCATTAACAGCGCCCCATTTTATTTTATGGATAAAACACATTATTGATTCGAAAACTATTGAAACTTGTATTTCATTATAAAGTACAATATTTACTATTCGTTATGAAATAAAACATCATTTAAATGTCCACCGCGGACACGCTGGCAGGAATGAAGTCGTTGAACCCAATTTTCCATGACTCTCTCACACAAATCAGGTCGTATGTAAGTAATTACTCGGTCAATATTGATCTGTGAATCGTCTAAATTTGCTGGATCATTACTGTAAACCAATGATTTAATGTAAACCCAAAGAAAGAAGTCTGATGGAGTTAAATCGCAGGAACGAGGCGGCTAATTTGTCGGTCCATTTCTTGAAATAATCGAATCACCGAATTTTGTCAACCGAACTGAGTCAACCAAAGAAAGAAATAGAGATCACAGATACGGTAAGCAAAACAACTACCCGTGGCGATTCACAAAGATAAAAGGTTTTCCAATAAGAGGTTTAATTTTCAATGGCCCACTATCTGGGCAGATGTCACCATTTGACATTTGTCGTAATAACTAAAAATGAAACGATACACGCTTCAACAACGCACTGAAATTGTTAAAATTCACTACAGTAATGGTGAAAATTTTGCAGTCACAGTTCGCAAAACTAAATCACTCTTGGGTCGTCGTGAAGCACCTTCCCGGCCGGCAATAGTGAAACTGTTGAAAAAATTCGAAGTGTTAGGACAAGTTACTGATGTAAAGAATCTAAATCGTGTGCGTCGCTCAAGAAAAACTGAGAATATTACTGCTGTAGACCGTAGCGTTGACGAAAACCCAGGTTTGGCGATTTCTCGTCGATCTTGAGAATTAGGCATTCCACGAACGGCATTACACCTTATTTTGCATGAAGACTTATAGTCTAGTCAACAAGTGCCTTTTGGGTCAACTTTTTTTAGCAGTCTCCGAAAATTATGATCAGGGTGTCATTCGAATCGGAATGGCACCTAGATGATTTTTGAAAAAAATGAAGTTCCGCTTGCAAAAATTGCAAAAGTTATTAACAATTAACTAAAAAAAAAAAGAGGGTTTAGTTTTTTGTGAATATCTCAAAAACTAATAAAGATTTTTGAAATAAAAAAAAAGATTCAAAAAGAGGCGGAAATTTCCTGAAAAAAGTGTCGACTTCCGGAATTGTAGTCCCAATATTAATAATTTTCCCAGAGGGATGAAAATACGGCCGAAAACGGATACTCTGGCTTTCGTAAGCCACGCCTACTTTGAACACTTTATTAATAAAAATTATTTTAACACATTAAATATGAAATTTGATAAATGAAAAAATTCAGGGGCATACTGGATAGATGAATGAACAATAATCCGCCAAAAAAAATTTTATCTCAATTTTTCAATTAGTTATGCAATAGTTAATTAATAATTTTTTTCTGCTTGGACATGAACATTGCAAGTGTGATAATTGTTAAACTATTAACTTGAGATTTTTTTCCTCTCTTGGAACAATTTTTGGAAGACTTCAGAATAGATGCCCGTTGGAAAAATTTTAAAATGTTTATTTTTCAGTTTTTTATTAACAATTTTCGTTGATGCAAAATTGAAAACTTAGATTAGTTGTGAAATTTTTTTTTTTAATTATTATTAATGGTCCGTTTTTGTGTTGTGGGAAGCTACATAGAAATTTTTTTTAATTTTTATCTTTTATTGTTTAAAAAGCTGTTATAAACAAATGCGTTGTTCATAAAATAATTGAATATTTCTTTGAGGAATATCAATCTTTGATGCAAATAATGATTAAAAAAAAAATTTCTTTTAAAAAAATGTTTTTATTGCTTAAAAACGCATTTGTTAATTAACAATCGTTTTCTCCCACTCCTAACTAATATTAAGGAACCATTTTTTCTTTAAAAATCATGATTTACTTTTCTTTTCCATATAAAAAAAAAATTTCGTTTTGTTTAAATTTTCATTGTTTATGTAATAAACAATTTGTTATAAACAAATAAATTTTTACTTTATATTTTTTCCCTATTCTTCTTACTGCCAAAAATACAGACATGATTTTCATTTTATTAAAAAACATATTTAAAAATTAAAAAAAATCATTCTGTGATTTTGTTAAGAACATCAAGACTATCTTGAATTTTAAACTTAGTCTGTTTAAAGCAATTTATCCTGTTACACACGTGGAGATGAGATATAGTGATAGTTATTTGATTTGATATTTGGAATATTATTAAGGGCCGATGAAGAGATTACCAGAATTATAATTGTTTTTTGAAGATATAGTGCATGTTTTGAAAGATTTCTGAATTAACTTATTCGAATATTTGAATATATTAAATATTTCAAATAAATTATATTCTTTGAGAAGTCCATAAGTTGTGTTCATGTTTTTGAAAGGCAAATGGTGTTCTTAATGGTAAGATCAGAAACAAAAATTTTGTCTCCTTTAAATATTTATTTATTAATTTTAATGACTTTTTTATATCTTTTGGTTTATTTATTCCATTTGACATCATATATTGAGTTTTGATTATACACGTCTATTAAATATAAGCGGTGCTTATTGTGAACATTAATTTAATTCTAAAAGTTTTTTGAATAGAAATTTTTTGAAATTAAAATTATACGAGAATAACAGATTAAATCTGTTTTGATATTCAAATTTCGTTGTTGTTTTGTTTAATTTCTTTTGTTTAATAAAGTTAAATGAAAAAAGTCTGTCTGAGGTTTTTCTTGTCACTCTGTATGTAAGGGGTAGAAATATGTTAGTGCAGTTTTGATAACAGATGTCGCTTTTTGTTTATTCTTCCATTGTTTAATCTGGTAACACCTTCATTTTGAAGTGTCATCATTAGTCTCAAAATAATCCTATAACTTCGTGGTTGTTTCATATTTGGCCAGAAAGAATGCAAAATTGCAACTGTAAGAATTAGTAATAGTCCTTGGACAATAAAACCCACTAATGGAACTTTTTCTCTGATTTACAGATATTACGGTCTTCGAAGCTCTTCAGCTTACATCCTAGTCTTCGACCTTTCGAACATAGAAACTTTTCAGTACATCAAAACCATTAGAGAGCAAATATGCGAGTCCAGGAATATGACTAACGTTCCCATCCTTGTTGTTGGGAATAAGCAGGATCTAGTCACCGCTGAGGAGGGCCACAGTAGCGGCGGCAAACTAGCCATAAGCAGTGGCGTAGAGGAGAAACGAAGAGACATAATAAACCTGGTCAAGAAACATTGGAAATCTGGGTACATAGAATGTAGTGCGAAGTATAACTGGAAAGTTATAGCTGTTTTTAAGGAATTGATAAATATGATTGATCATTTAGATTCTAGGGATCAAAGTCCGATGTTAGATAATATACAGGATGCTTTGGATAGGAATAAATGTATAATTTTGTAGAAGTTTGTTGGAAGACTGTATATACCTTATTTTAACAAAAGCCTATCATTATAGGTTATTTTGAAGACAGGAAACACTCCGAGAATCCAACGGAAAGTAGTGAACATGGGTGTTGTATAATAAGAATGCTAGATTCGAATTTCAAATAATTTCGAAGAAATCTGTTCAGATTCATTGGGTTATGGGGTGTTTGTTTATTAATTATCGGTGTAATCCCGTCAGTTTTGAAAACGGATTCAAGAAGTCCGAAATATATGTCAACAACATGAATAATTAGCGAAACTTAATTAGTAACTTAATTAATCTTCTATGTATACCTACTCTCTGAGAAAATTATAAAAGAATAATGTGACGGCGTATTCTCACGAATAATTTTTTTTATAATGTCACGTCCAAGAAGATAAATTCAAGCTTTGGTACTAATCTTTAACAATAAATAAGTATTTGAATTTGAATATCAAAACAGATTTAATCTGTTAGTCTTTTACAATTTTAATTTCAAAAAAATTTTCATTCAAAAAACTTTTAGAATTAAATTGATGTCTACAACAAGCACCGCTTACATTTAATAGACGTATATAATCAAAACTCAATATATAATGTCAAATGGAATAAATGAACCAACAGATATAAAAAAGTCATTGAAATTAATAAATGAATATTTAAAACAGACAAAATTTTTGTTTCTGATCTTACCATTAAGAACATCAATTGCCTTTCAAAAACATGAATACAACTTAAGGACTTCTCAAAAAATATTTGAAATATTTAATATATTTAAATATTCAAATAAGTTAGTTAATTCAAAAATCTCTCAAAACATGCATTATATTTTCAAACCGATGGATCGATGAAGAGATTACCTAGAATTATATTTGTTTTTTGGAGATATAGTACATGTTTTGAGAGATTTCTGAATTAACTTATTCGAATATCTAAATATATTAAATATTTCAATTAAATTATATTCTTCGAGGAGTCCTTAAGTTGTGTTCATGTTTTCAAAAAGGCAATTGGTGTTCTTAAAGATAAGACCAGAAACAAAATTTTGTCTCCTTTAAATATTTATTTATTAATTTTAATGACTTTTTTATATCTGTTGGTTCATTTATTCCATTTGACATTATATATTGAGTTTTGATTATATACGTCTATTAAATATAAGCGGTGCTTATTTTAGACATTAATTCAATTCTAAGTTTTTTGAATAAAATTTTTTTTTAAATTAAAATTGTAGAAGACTAACAAATTAAATCTGTTTCGATATTCAAATTTTGTTATATTTCTTCTATCAAGTAAAAAGCCTTTTTCTATTTTATTTTATAAATAAGTATCGTTATATCTAGCTGTGTTTCCTAATTACTTATGCACATTTGTTTCCTATCGATTAATATATCATCATTGACCAGTCAAATAATGATTCTTAAAATGTCGTGAATTTCAAATCTAGCACTCTTATCGTCGTTAGACTATGTGGCATTGAAATAGTAACATCCAGTATATTTCTATTTAGGGAAGGCCACCGAAAATTTGATACACAAGAAATTAAGATTGGGGAGCATATTATAAAAATACAATTTACTGATTTACTGCAATAGGGTAGAGTACACTAGTTTTAAGGGAGAGGCCCTGTGCTGCTGCTTGAAACTGAGTTGATCAACGCAGCTTAGCCCTGCATTCCACCATTTGGTCGATCCTCCACCACACGGGTCCAGTGACTGGCGCGAATAGCACCAAGACTTAACCCTCTATTTCACCGGGATGAAACTAGGGTCCTAGTCTTGACACGTGAATTCTACCAGAATAGTTATTGGCTATTTGAGGATACCCCTTTTCCAAGTGACTACACAGCAGTCTCCACAGTCCATCCTTAGAGGTAGAAAGTGTGATAAGGATTACGCCATATCATCGCGCGTGGCGAGAACCCCTCCGAAGAGATGAGCCCAACAGCTTCCAGTTTGGGCCCCGACTCGAAAGCCAGAACCGTCTGACTGGTAGCAGCGAAGCACTATCCAACCCCTACTAGCTCAGCAGGTCAGTACCCGAGTTGGTTTGAGACGCAACTCGCCCGCCGGAAGGAATTCTTATCCATCCACCCGAACGCAATCCCATGAACTGAGATAAACTCAAGATTGACGACTACAATTGATCCTGGTAAGAGCACCGTCTAGCGGCCTGTACGTCCTGACTCACCGAACCCATGTGAGGTCATTTGATTGATCCTGGCGTCAAGCACTAATGGCGGAGCCATTTCATCGAGATCCACAAACCCTAAATTGTTACGCATTGATCCAGGGGCCAGGACAAGCCGGTCGAACCGTCAAGTCCCGCTAAACCCCGAGTCGTTTCATGAGAATATCCCGAACATGGGGGTCTGCGAACAGATAAACGAAATACCCCCCTAGTCCAGCATGCGGACTTTCAACCACTGCCCCCTCGAGTCCAACACCAATGAGGTGGCCAGGTGGTACAAGTAACATCTATGGGCAAACCCCCCCCCGCTCAAATGATCGAGTGATTGCAACGGCGATCCCACCACTCAATCATTTGGGCAGAGTGTCTCTATGGATTATGAAAGACTGAAGCAACGAATCAACACAAATAACAGCTTGTCAGCATGGACCCCCCGCACCACAGCTGTTCGCCGCCAAAAGCGAGGCTCCGAAGCATCATAGGATTGGGCTTTAGGATCAAAAGGGCGCCAGAGTTTGGGGGAGAGCAGAGCGTATCTTAAAGGACCCTCAAACCTTGTCGAAACGTCGTAGTCTCCCTTTCTCTCCAGCGGACCACTTCCGAACCCGCAGCGGAAAAGATAAGCTTAAGGATCCACGAATGGGGCCGGAGTTAGGGGCGAGCGCAGCGAATATCCCAAGCAATCCCTCTTGTTCAAAACGTCGCAGTCTCCCTTTGTCTTCCAACGGACCAATCAGGACCCCGCAGCAGGAACTTCAGGAACTAAAAGTGGAGCCAAATTTGGGGGTGAGCAGAGCGAATCTTCCAAGCCTTATACTTGTTCGAAACGTCATAGTCTCCCTTTATCATTCAGCAACGACTTAAGATCTTTCAGCGGGCTAAGAGGTTGGAAACCCACGCTAAGGACTAGCGGGGATCGCCTTCGCCAATAAGGTAAACAGAACTCTAATCGATCGCAGGGTCGCAGATTCTGGTCGTCAATCAGAGCCAGCTTCCACGTACGATTCAAAGTCACGCGGCAGGAAAAGGTAGGATTAGGACAACATGATGGAAAGGTATTATGCAAGAAAGAAACAAAGTAAGGAAATTAGGATTGCGAGTCATCTGCTTTAGGCATCATAACCATATCCTCCATCTCATAAATGAAACTAGGACACTCGTTATGACAAGCTCCCACCACGACAAGGTACAGAGACAGGGGGGGAGTCCTAGTCTTGACAAGCGCCCGCAGCACAACAAACCATAATGCCATGAGGGGCGGGCGAGGACGATCAGTCAAGACTAGTCGTATCCTCTATATGCTACGCCGGGAAGTAGATCAGAACAGAATTCCGGATGGGGAAGGTCACCATAAAACAAGTTGGAGAATTTCCTATATTTTTCCAACACTCCAACAAAATTATAAGAAAACCCTGTGGAAAACAAAATACACGCCGTATACAAGTTACGAAAATCATTCGCGGAATATAGGATTTAGAATGCATTAACAACTGAAGCTATTGTGTCAGTCGTTCAGCACAAGAATAACTTCATTATGTGTTATAAATGATGACGAATATTCAACTGGACTGCTCTTTGAATCAGAATATTCAGGTAGAATGAAGTTATTCTTGTGTTGGGCGACTGGCTTAATAGCTCCTCTTCTAAATGCATGGTGAATCCTTTATTCCGAAAATTATTTTCGTTACCTGTATGTGATAAAGTTCTTCATGGTGATAAAAAATGCTTTTTTGGCAATAATAAATATTCGGACAATCCCAAAAATATTAAGAAGAAAAATATAAATAAATGAAGAAAGAACTTGAGTAATATTGGGAAATATGTACCAGTTTGTTTGTCACGTGCATCTTAACAGCAGTATTACTTTTGTACAACCTTTAAACACCATTATTTAATGTAGAAAAAGAGATTTGTTCAGGACTAATAAATATGAAGAAAATATATGAATATGTTGAAGACAATCGTAGCCAATATTTCTCCCTTTACATGAGTATTGTACCAATGTTTTGCATTTTCAGTTTATATGACAATGGGTTTGATGTTGGTTAAGTTCTCGCTCATTTTTCGTGAAAATTTACGCTTTATTCATGAAAATCGTGGGCAAACATTTCGCTCAAAGTATCGTCCATCATTTTCCACTACAAAATTGTATTTATTGATCAATACAAATTGAGGACAGAATGGGGTATCAGCAATTTACATTAAAATTTCATGATATGAATAATAAGATTCATTCACAATTCAAAAGTAATAATTCATTTTCCCATTAATTAACAAAGAAAAGAGTCAAGAACTAATTACTCATTCAAGAAATTCGCAAAATGCTTACCTTTGTGTATCTTGTACTTCCGTTTTGATTAATATTTTTTAAATATATGTTTGTAAGACATTTCTGAAACTATAAACACACACTTATTGAAACACCGTCTTCTGGAAAGAGCGAAAACTTAGTCAAGGTCCTTATACTTAGTCAAAGTGCTCAAACTATGACTTCTTTTACTGATATACAATAAATTTGTTACTGAATCAATAAATTGCTAATAAACGTAAAAAGGTTGTGAAAAATCATTGTTATGTATTTTCAACTGTAGAAAAATGAAAGTCGAATTAAAGGATTTATAAAATTCTTGTATTTCTTTTAATAAAACCATCTCGAAATGAAAAAAAGTTAAGTAAACCACGAGGTCTTACGGGTAAGTTATTGATTGTTAATTGATTTTATTTTTTAAAGGTGAGGTTGGACAGATGAAGACCTTATTTGGTTTCTAATTGTTTTTTAAGGATGTGCTACATGTTTTGAGAGATTTTTGAAGTAATTTATTTAAATATATTAAATATTTCAAATAAATTAGTTTCGGAGAAGTTCTTACAATTATCTTTTGCATTTTTGAGAAGGATTTAGTTTTCATAAAGATAAGATCAGAAACAAAATTTTGTCTCCTTCAAATATTTATTTATTAATTTTAACTAACAATTTATATTTGTTGGGTTTTTGTTCCATTTTATTTTATATAATGAGTTTTGATTTTATAAGTCTACTGAATATAAACAACAGTGCTTATAAGATATTAATTTAAACCTTAATGTTTTGTTAAATTAAAATTCATAGGAGGCTCACAGAATAAATCTGTTTTGATATTTAAATATTGTAATAATCCTTCTATATATTAAAAAACCTCTTCTTATTATTTTATTGTAAATAAAACTAAAGCTGCTGTTTTATCATCTAACAAATATATCTTACTGTGTTTAAATAAAGTTTTCCTGTAGAAAATGTAGAGAATCTCCACGTAACCAGTATAGCGTGAGAAGAAATCAATGTTCTTCAGGAATTGAGTACTAAATCCTATAGTTTGGTAAAATACAAAACCAAAAGCTCAATTATATTAACTAATTTTCCAATAATAAAATCTGATTTCAGGAAATTTTGTAAAATTTGAATATCAAAACAGATTTAATCTATTAGTCTTCTACAATTTTAATTTCAAAAAAATTGTTATTCAAAAAACTTTTAGAATTAAATTAATGTCTACAATAAGTACCGCTTATATTTAATAGACGTATATAATGAAAACTCGATATATAATGTCACATGGAATAAATAAACCAACAGATATAAAAAAGTCATTAAAATTAGTAAATAAATATTTAAAGGATACAAAATTTTGTTTCTGATCTTACCTTTAAGAACACCAATTGCCTTTTAAAAACATGAACACAACTTAAGGACTTTTCAAAAAATATAATTTATTTGAAATATTTAATATATTTAAATATTCGAATAAGTTAATTCAGAAATCTCTCAAAACATGCACTATATCTTCAAAAAACAAATATAATTCTAGGTAATCTCTTCATCGGTCCAAAATAATATTCCAAATATCAAAATCAAATAACTATCACTATATTAAAAAAAATTTGAATATCAAAACAGATTTAATCTATTAGTCTTCTACAATTTTAATTTAAAAAAAAAATTTTATTCAAAAAACTTTTAGAATTAAATTAATGTCTACGATAAGCACCGCTTATATTTAATAGACGTATATATTCAAAACTCAATATACAATGTCAAATGGAATAAATAAACCAACCAATATAAAAAAGGCAATTAAAATTAATAAATGAATATTTGAAGGAGACAAAATTTTGTTTCTGATCTTACCATAGTGAAACCAATTCCTTTTCAAAAACATAAAACACAACTTAAGGATTTCTCAAAAAATATAATTTATTTGAAATATTTAATATATTTAAATATTTAAATAAGTTAATTCAAAAATCTCTCAAAACATGCAATATATCTTCAAAAAACAATTATAATACGGATAATCTCTTGTTTTGAGAGATTTTTTAATTAACTTATTTGAATATTTATATATATTAAATATTTCAAATTAATTATATTTTTTGGGAAATCCAGTTGTGTTTTATGTTTTTGAAAAGGAATTGGTTTCACTATGGTAAGATCAGAACAAAATTTTGTCTCCTTCAAATATTTATTTATTAATTTTAATTGCCTTTTTTATATTGGTTGGTTTATTTATTCCATTTGACATTGTATATTGAGTTTTGAATATATACGTCTATTAAATGTAATTTAATTCTAAAAGCTTTTTGAATAAAAATTTTTGAAATTAAAATTGTAGAAGACTAACAGATTAAATCTGTTTTGATATTCAAATTTTGTTATATTTCTTCTATCAAGTAAAAAGCCTTTTTCTAATGTATTTTTTACTATCACTATATCTCAACTCACACGTGTTTACAGGATGATTGCTTCAAACAGACTAACTTTAAAATTCAAGTTGGTCTATGTT
The DNA here is from genome assembly GCA_034642435.1 of Megalocaria dilatata. Lineage (NCBI taxonomy): Eukaryota > Metazoa > Arthropoda > Insecta > Coleoptera > Coccinellidae > Megalocaria > Megalocaria dilatata. The sequence continues at coordinate 41,794,383 of CM067862.1, read as the reverse complement.
CTAACAAAATCACAGAAAAGTGTAAGTTATTTTTGATATTCAAATTTTGTTATATTTCTTCTATCAAATAAAAAGCCTTTTTCTATTTTAATTTTGTAAAAAACTGAGAGACTATCAAAACAAAATATCTGTCAAATTCAACATTTTCGAAACAAAAATGAATATGAAATAACCATTTTACAGAAGGGGAAAACTTAGTCAAGGTTCTTTTATACGTTTTGTGCTCAAACTCGTGATGATATACAATAAATTTGGTACTGAATCAATAAATTGCTAAAAAAACATAAAAAGGTTTTGCAATTTGTTATGTAATTTCACCAGTAGAAAATTTGAAGTTAAATAAGTTGTTCATATAATTCTTCAATTTTTTTTAATGAAACAAAGTTAATATTTAGACAAATTGTTTATTGTGAACTTGCGTAAATGGCACTTTTTATAGGTGAATCTTAAACATAGTACAATAAAAACGAAATGGAAACTTTCAACGATAATGTTGAAAAATGACAATCACATACATAAATGTTTGAAAGCAAAAGTATTCAAATAGGTCACAAATATTAATTCCCTCCAAGCAAAAAAACACAACATTTAGTCATCTATGTGAACTAAAATCAGACAGAAACAAGAGATCAAATCTTTTGTTGAAAAACTACAGTTCAAATCAATTCTATCAATAATAATCAAGTCGATAAAAGCAAAATAATAAAATAATACAGAAGCTGAATAACATCAATAATCTTGTTCTTCGCATTGGGATTAATAATTCAGTCCAATATCCTAAGATTGTATAAAAATACATATGAGTATAAAAATGTCACATTTTCAGTATCAAAAAATAGCTGTTTTGAATACCATACAATACAGTTAACTATAAAAAAGCACAATTATACCCTGCGGAGTGAATGCAGAATTGTAATAAGAGATATAAAATTGTAAATAACGATATAAAAATAGCTGTTCATAATGGGATGGAGTAGTTCATAATCTTGTATCATGATTCCCAAATAGTATACATAATTTCAAAGGTAAAACTTTTCTAAGATGTAGATTTCTATTGAATATATCATTTCTTGGAAATTCTACAACTATAGCTGCTGTTGTATCATTTAAATATATATCTTACTGTGATTAAAGCAAAATTTTTCACGAAGTAATATCACATGATCACTATAAAATGAGATGAAATCAACGCTCATCTGAAAATTGTGAACTAAAACCTATAGCTTGGTAAAAACCATAAAAAAAGCTTCAATTATGGATATAAAACTAATTTCGCAACCATAGAAGTTAATTTGGGAAAATTTTCATCAAAAACTGGGGTTATGTCAAAACAAAATATTAGTCCACATTCAGTATTTTCAGAACAAAAATTATATGTAAATATATATATATATCTATATACTAAAAAAACTGGCATAAAACTTTAACACTATAACACAAGCTGCAACTAACTAAATAAAAAGTTTCAATTTGATGACCAACATCTGCGAAAACTCAAAACAAATCCTAAGATTCAAAAAAATTATTGTTTTTATCCCATTGCTTCTTAACAATCAGAGTTATAACAGTCATGAGAACAGTACAAGCAGTCTTTTCTAAAGAGCAACTTAGCACCAAACAATGACTTCTTACAAACCTTACAAGCGAAACAATCGTCAGTCGCATGGAAGTGAACACCATCTTTCAATTGTAGACCTTGCTGATCAGGATGTATGACCTCTTTGCAAGCATAACATTTATTAGCCTTTGTCAACTCATAACAAGGTATACAAACTGGTTGGTTATTTTCCATGACATAATTCTGATCGGCAAGAGGCTTGTCACACTCAAAGCAACAAAAATGTTTGACATGGAAAGTGGAATTTTCAGCCAAACAATATTCCTTGACGAATATCAGCTCATCGCAAGCCATACAACGTGGTATACCCCGTATTTTAGCGTAATCCCTGCCACAGTAAATATTATCTCCCCCTTTATCATAAAAATAGAACATATCTGCTAGAATCTGATTACATCCATGACATTTAAAGCACCCTGTATGGTATATTGCATCAGAACGCTCTGGTATAGCTATCGCCAGTTCTTCCTGTTTGAAGGCCTCCCTGCAGTAATGACAGCAAGGCAAATTCACCATGTTGAGGTTAGGTTCGAACTTATTAGGTGTGGACCCTTCGAACAAATCGTTATTTTTGGATAAAGCGGTGCGGATATCAGGGTTCTCGTACTCAACATCTCTGATAGAACCAATTGGGATGTAGCTAGGCTGTAGATCATCCTCGCAGATGTTTGGATTTCCAGGTGTGAAAGCAGGAAGATTTTCGTGATGCCTTTCTTTAGAGGAGTACGCAGGTTTGTTAGGCACATCTGGAGGAATTTGTCTACTAGAAGGCACGTTTTCAGAGTTACTATTCGAAGATAAAGAACCGTAACTATCCTTGTTCGGCGAATGAAAGCCGCCACTCATATTCGGGCTCCGCATTGAGATATCTTTAGGAGGGTACGGAGATTTGACACCGGAAATGTGCGAAGGAGAATTCGGAACACTGTAACTTTCCAATTCTGGATTTATTGGATTGGTGAAAGACGGTGTCAGATTCATCACCCTGTCTTTAATTGAAAATTTACTTGGAGATAAAGTTCTGTCTGAAACAGGGGAATTTCTAGGTCCTAACACAGACAATTCTTTCTTCTTCAGCCTATTCAACCTATCTTTGACACTTAGGTTATGGAAGTCTTCCTCTGGAGCGCCATCTGGTGGAGAATCATACGTAGAATAAGCCAAATCCTTCAAATTCCTTATTTTAGCAGGCGATTGTTGGTTCTCATAAAGCGCAGCCTTAGAGGGACTGTAATGGGGCAAAGGTTGATTAGGTTTACCCAAACTTTGCAATCTCTCCTGATCATAACCAGTTAAATATGGATCACCCATTTGAGGTTTTGTTATGGAAGTGTTGCCAGACACTTCCATAAGTGGCTTCGGTTGGTAAAGTCGGTCACGGACCAAGTTCTGACTTGGAGAATTCATGGGACTACTAGATGCGCCTTCTATCGTCCTGAACGGGCTACTTGGTGTAAATGCATTGTTCGGCACATGAGATCCTTGTAAATTAGGATCGTAATGACCCTGAGGAGAGTATAAGGTATTATCAACAGTTTTAAAATCATCATTCTGATTGGTAGGATACGCCAAGTCCTTGATGGGTTGGAAATAGGCAGGATTTTGGTGTTCTTCAACCATATGAATATTCCCGGAGTTATAATAAGGCAAATTTCTTCGAAATTTGAGTTGATCGTTTGTGAATTGACTGGGGTAAGGTAGTTCCTTGATGGAACCCATATCTAAATCTTTCATTTGATCATTTTCGCTATAAATATCACCTGGGTGTTTTGTTGGCACAAATGCAGAAGGCACCAAATTTTTTATGTTGGAACTTTTACCTAAAGTATTATCAATATTTTGGGAACCCGACAAACCTTGGATATTTGCAGGTGAAATATTGTAATCGTCATAAGAATAACTTAAATCCCTCAGGCACGTCTCTTGAGGTACTTGAACATCTTCAGTAACTATACGGTTACCAACAGGATCTAAGATATTGTGTTTCATACTATTTACGTTATTTCTCTGAATTACATCATTAACAGCATATTGTTTATCTTTAAAGCTTGGATATAGAGGGTTTCTTTCATCAACTTCTGGTCTTTCGCTTAAACTTGGCTGATATACACCCAAACCTTGTTTCTCTTTAAGATCTAAGCTACCAAGTTTATTTGCAAGATTTTTCAAAGGCACTGAATTGTCACCACCATGAAGTATAACATTTTCCGAACTTACAATACCTTTGGGAACATTATTAATTAAGAACATAGCATCGTTCTTATCCATGATATGAGTTTTACCTTTGTTAAAGTTTATTTGGATTAAATGACCCACACCAACACTACTCTGTTTGATGTGAGCAACATATTCCTGCATTTTCTTCAGTTCTTCATCAGTTAATTCATGACATAAGGTGGGGTCAATATCATGGATGGGGATTTGTTTTTTCAGCATCTGTTTTCTGTCCTGAGCTGCTTGAGATCCTTTAATTGGTAGGAGTTCCGGTGGTACTGTTTTAAGGTATTTGTCGATAGTTTCTTTCTGGCCATTTGGAGCCCATTCTAGTTCAACTTCTTTATCTTTTCTTCCAGGTAAAACTAGAAAAATAATAATTGATTATGTCTGAAATTATAAAAGATGAATAAACATATTTTTATACCAATCTTTCTCTTCAATCTGTTGACTTTTGTCCCCAGAAGTTCGTCTTGGGCCCAACCATATATGTCATCATCTTGCACTTCGTGGTTCTCTTTGGAACATTTACAATTCTTACAGATTTTTCTCCAGAAATGCAAATCAAGACCTGTAATACAGAGGACCTAGTAACGAAGAATATAAACAAGGTAAAATGAACTTACCGGGACACTTGTTTTCGCATGTAAGACAAGGGGCTCCTGCGCCTAACTCATGACCCAGCTTTGTCTTGAGTCTTCGTTCCCTTTTAGCTTCTAATTCTTTCAACCAGTTTGGTGTTTCAGGGATCTCTATTTCACTTCCCATTTTTTCAAGTAAATACTCATCTATTTTGTTAATAATCCACAGTTTCACTCCTATTAATTACCAATAAAAAAATAGATCATCCCTAATTGAAAAACACAGAGATAAAACGCCCTATAAAATAATAATGAGTCATACTTCGAAGGATATTGGCATTTCCTAGAAACTATTTGTTTACCTCAAATCAGAGCAACAGGTGGTGGGGTTCAGTTGAAAAGCAACAAAAAAAGTCATGTAAAATTGAAGATAAACAATAATATTACTCGAGAAATAGAGTATTCAGAAAATGTGTGAGCTTAATTGTATTTATACATAAAAAATTCATTTTCCACCAAACAACCATCAACTCAAGTTGATATTCAGTGAAGAAGAAGAGAATAGAAACAGCTGATTGTCAATTAAATTGTGTATATTCTAACCAATGTAAATTTTAAATTGTTAACAAGATTCAAAATGAGAATTTATCCATAATGAAATAGTTAAGGCTGCATTGATTTAACTCCATAATAATGCATATAATTCAACTTTCTTTGTACGTTGCTTTTGGTCTCGTAATTTGGGTAAATAAAGAAAGCTGTAGGAATACAGATGTTTTATATTAGAATTTTAGATGTCTTCGAACAAGAAGAAATCCGAAATGGTAGATAATACACAGCTGCTAATGTACAAAGATGGTTTTGTTACAAGGGAACATTTTGTATATTTCAGCATAGAAGATGAAGGTGACCTCAGACTAACACTATATTCAATGTAAGTTCTCAATTGAAGAGTCGGTGTAAGAATGAGATATATATGGTGCATTTCAGAGATGGCGATGCTGATATGTACATAGCTGAAAATTCCAAAGTGCCCACTTATGAGCCTGAAAAGTATGCCTTACATTCTGCTACTTATGGTGAAGATATAATTGATATACCCAAAAGGTTTGTGGAAAACATAACCTACAAATTACAGATTATATTAACACATAGCATATTCAGTAATCTCTACAATCTATCTAATATAACTCTGATTTATACTTTTGAAATTTGTTTCGCAGCTTCAAACGTCCTGTTGTTATTGGTGTCTATGGTAATTCAGCCTTTGAATCGTCCAGTTTTATGCTGAAAGTGGAACGTGTTATTTACAGTGAATTTGAAAAAAGTTGTTATTCCGATTTTGTAGAACCCTACTCTACTCAGGAAGAGCAGAAAACTCGAAAAAGCAAAACAGAAGATCAGACAAAAAGCAAACCTAACCTGAATGTTAAAGCCATCAAAAAGTTTGAAATAAAATCGTTAATATTCAGTCTATTGGAAGTTCTCGCCTCTGTTTTATGAGATTTTTCTGTGTAACTTTGGAAAAACTGTCATGTGAAAATTTTTGTGTGTTATTATCGAGCGTTTTGTTTTATTTTATTTTAAATCTTATTATTAATCGTTTTTATTTAAATATTTTAATATTAGCCTTCTACATATGCAATTTCAAAAAATTATATTTAATAACTTCAGGAATTAAATTGAAATAATGTCATATAAGTACCACTTATATCAAACGACATATAAAATAAACATTCATTATAAGACATCCAAATGATATAACAAAATCAATTAAATAAAAATTGTTAACCAAAATCCTATAAATTAAATATTTTGAATAGACAAAATTTTGTTTCTGCTTATCAATCTTATGAAAACAAATCTTTCAAAAATGTTTAACATTATCTTAGAAATTTGTTTTATGATGAAATTCTTAAGATTATGTTAGACATTTTTGAAAGATATTTGTTTTCACAAGATTGATCAGCAGAAACAAAATTTTGTCTATTCAAAATATTTAATTTATAGGATTTTGGTTAAAAATTTTTATTTAGCGGATTTTGTTATATCATTTGGATGTCTTATAATGAATGTTTATTTTGTCGTTTGATATAAGTGGTACTTATATGACATTATTTCAATTTAATTCCTGAAGTTATTAAATATAATTTTGTGAAATTAAATATGTAGAAGGCTAATATTAAAATATTTAAATAATTTTATACACCTTCTACCAAGTATTAACCTCTATTTATGTTATTTTAATCGTTTTTATTTAAAGAGATGAAAATTATTTTTTTCAAGGTGATAATATGTCTGATTCATAGAGCTTAAGGTTTATATTGAAAAAAACAAATAAATTTGATATTTCCTGAAGATTCTTTCACTTCAGTAACTTATAAAACAATAAAAAATGTAAAAATAGAAGATTTGTTCAATATTGAATACTGTTATTCTGTCTAATCAGTTTTTGTTCGCTTATTCTATGAAACAGCGAGCTATTGTTTTGTTCAATTGTCTGCAATTTTCTAATTTTGAGCCGATAGTGGTCTTAAACAAGTGAGTTAGAAATTTTGTATTTAGATATAAAATAACGACATGGAGGTTGATGCCAAAATTTGTGAGGATCATCCTTAGACATGCTAAATTTCTAAGCGAAAGACCTAGACTTGAAAATTGCAGCCTACATTTGGGACCTGAATATTTACAAACATTTTTTCAACTTTTAAATCTATAAATCCTCTACAAACTGCATTGGTGGCCGCGCAATTAAAGGAGTAGAACTGTGAACTTTGCCAATGCAATGCATCTCCTAGGTGTTGAGTAGTGACAGTATTTTCAAATTAATTGATCTGCATATCAAGATGTAATAAATGATGGGGTAAATTAAGATAGATAAGGTTTATAATTGTTTTTATTACTCATGCGGGGAAAGTACTATCTTTGCGCTTGCTTTTGGGGTCGAAAAGACGCTAATTGCCCACTTCACAATTACCACACGAGTTTTGAGTAGATTTAATGTCGATTTGAGTGCGACAAGTAAACTTCCCGCACGCAAATTGACAAAATTAACATAAGACAGTCGAACTGTCAATACTTAATAAGTAAGGTTGGCATTTAAATACAAATATTTTATACTCCCATTATCCCCGCATTCGTAATAAAAAATAGTATGTGCAATTCGTGCGAGAAGTTGTCGATTGCCCACTCCCATGGGATAATGGGAGTATAAAATATGTTTATTTAAATGCCAACCTTACTTATTTAGTATTGACAGTTCGACTGTCTTATTTTAATTTTGTCAATTTGCGTGTGCCAATGAAAATTTGCGTGCGAGAAGTTTTCTGTCGCACTCAAATCGACATTAAATTTACTCAAAACTCGTGTGGTAATTGTGAAGTGGGCAATTAGCGTCTTTTCGACCCCAAAAGCAAGCGCAAAGATAGTACTTTCCCCGCATGAGTAATAAAATATACTATTGTGCAACTAGTGCGAGAAGTTGTCGATTGCCCACGAGAGTGCGCTCATTCGCTCGAGTGGGCAATCGACAACCTCGCTCGAGTTGCACGTACTATTTTTTATTACGAATGCGGGGATAATGGGAGTATAAAATATTTTTATTTAAATGCCAACCTTACTTATTTAGTATTGACAGTTCGACTGTCTTATTTTAATTTTGTCAATTTGCGTGTGCCAATGAAAATTTGCGTGCGAGAAGTTTTCTGTCGCACTCAAATCGACATTAAATTTACTCAGAACTCGTGTGGTAATTGTGAAGTGGGCAATTAGCGTCTTGTCGACCCCAAAAGCAAGCGCAAAGATAGTACTTTCCCCGCATGAGTAATAAAATAGTATATTGTGCAACTAGTGCGAGAAGTTGTCGATTGCCCACGAGAGTGCGCTCATTCGCTCGAGTGGGCAATCGACAACATCGTACGAGGTGCACATACTATTTTTTATTACGAATGCGGGGATAATGGGAGTATAAAATATTTTTATTTAAATACCAACCTTACTTATTTAGTATTGACAGTTCGACTGTCTTATTTTAATTTTGTCAATTTGCGTGGGCCAATGAAAATTTGCGTGCGAGAAGTTTACTTGTCGCACTCAAATCGACATTAAATTTACTCAAAACTCGTGTGGTAATTGTGAAGTGGGCAATTAGCGTCTTTTCGACCCCAAAAGCAAGCGCAAAGATAGTACTTTCCCCGCATGAGTAATAAAATATACTATTGTGCTTTGTTTTAATCAATCAATTTTAGTCACAGAATATAGAAAGAATACAGATGAAATATGTCCATTGTTATTGATGTAGCCAATTTAAATGACTAAAAAGGAAAACTATTCAAATATTCCTATGGTGTTGAGAATCTTAGAATATTTCATTCTGTATTTATTTCTTAACTATTTAATATTTACATTGTAATTGAATTATGAAATTATTGTGCACTTGTTCGAGGAAAGATAGTGCTATCTAATTTTCGAATTTTTATGTTGAAACGAAAAAGAATCCAAGTTAAAACAAATTATAGAAATTACTATGTTTTACTACCAATAAAAATATATTTTACACATTTTTTGAGATATTCAAAAAGTAACATCTGTTTAAAACCTTTCTCAACGAACATAAAATGAATTTAATGAAAAGTAAACAAAAAATTCAAATTTTTGCCACTCATTCTTTAGAAAACAGTAATTCCTTTCGACAAAAGAAAATCTTAAGGAAATTTTACATGTAGATTCAAATGAAAAGAAACTTGATTAGTGAAATTTTCAAATTCGTTCACAATAAAAATAATTTTAAAAAATAATGAATGATTGTATGAAGCTATGTAAATCCAAATATTTGAGATGTACAACAAAATATCGTAAAAATAATGAATGACTGTACGGAGCTATGTAACCCCAAAAATTATTTGAGGTATTTAAATGGGTATCATCTGTTTAATAACCTTCCTTGTCGATTGCCGACATTCCGATATCTGTTAGAAGGCCCCTCTTTTTTAACCGGGTTTTTATCACTTTCCGCTTGTAAACCTCTGTACCACTATTAGGTGTTACCGAGAATCTGTTGAAATATTCAAAATATTTATCACTTTTGTTTAAATACCTCTGTACCACTCTTAGGTCTTCAGTTGTCTGATGATGGGATAGTTCATTTCCCGAAACTCGAGTCACAAGAAAATGTGTAAAATATATTTTTATTGGTAGTAAAACATAGTAATTTCTACAATTTGTTTTAATTATGATCAACTACCAAATAGTAACGGCTGAAACAATTCAGTATCTGAAAAGAATCCGAGGTCAAAACTCCTGACCGTGAACACTCTCAACTTTTGAAAGGAAATAGCGACACACTTGAAACTTGCAGGGTACATTTAGGGCTTAAATTTCATCCACTAAGTTTGTTAGAGAGCAAAATCATCCTAGGATTCCGCAGCTATTCAAATTTAAAATTTGTTTTTACTTTTCCCAATGTTTTGAAAAGAACAGAATCGATATGAAATCTGGTGTTTAAAACTAGAATAAAAACGCGCATGTTCATGCATAATTTTCTGAAAATCGTAGAATCAAAAGATTCCGAAAAAACAATTTGTTAGCAGAGCAGCGTTGAGCGTTACCGAAACCATAGCAACAGTCCTACGATCGAATTAAATTTGCATGTAGATGTAAAATAACGGTAAGAAGTGAAGAGGTCCACATATATTAGTAAGAGATAATTAAGCGGGAAAAACTATTTATGCCTACTTTTCACTGTCAATGCCAGAAGTTAGAAGTGTATGGTTGCTTTGTAGACTTGTTCGCATGTGTAAACATAACTCCCACCGGTTGTGGGAGTTCTTCCTATCAGATATAGTTTAAGTACAAATTCTAGTAAATCTATTAGGAGTACAAATAAGTTTCCGCCGTTTTATTGTAGATGGCGCGGCACGGAGTTTCGGTTAGCTTTCGCAGATGATAACCGGCTTAAAAAATAGTTTGGACATTCAAGAACAACATAACCTATTAATATCATTGATTTTATATTGGTAAAATATAATTTTTATAAGTTGAAAATGTCAAAATTTGAGCCAAATAAGCGTCATTTGCGGGAAATATTAGTTTACTTCTTTAATTTGAAGAAATCTGCTGCTTAGGCGCATCAATTGCTCGTAGAAGCATATGGTGAGGGTACTTTGAGTGAGAGAACGTGTCGAGAGTGGTTTCAAAAGTTTAAAAACGGTGATTTCGACGTAGAAGACAAAGATCGCAGTGGAAGGCCAAAAATTTACGAGGATGCAGAATTGGAGGAATTATTGGAGGAAGATTCATCTCAAACACAAAAAAAACTTGCTCTAACATTAGAAGTCACTCAGCAAGCAGTCTCACATCGTTTAAAATCATTAAGAATGATTCATAAACAAGGAAATTGGGTTCCGTACGAATTAAAGTCGAGAGATATTGAACAATGCTTCTCCCGTGAAAAAGTACTTGGAAACACTTGATTGGGAAGTGTTACCCTACCCGCCGTATTCACCAGACATTGCACAGTCCGATTATCACCTGTTCCGGTCCATGGCACATGCTCTGACGGCGCAGCGGTTCACATCTTATGAGGATACCAAAAATTGGGTTGATCCGTGGATAGCCTCAAAAGACAAGGAGTTCTTCAAACGTGGGATTCGAATGCTGCCTGAGAGATGGGAAAAAGTGGTTGCAAGTGATGGGCAATATTTCAAATAAATTTATATTACCGTTCTTCTATAATAAATATTTAATTTGTGTTAAAAAACGGCGGGAACTTATTTGTACTCCTAATAACTAAATTTGAATAAGTAATCAAAAACACCGGTATTTCCAGAATTGCCACATTCAGCTTAGTAAAGTGGGGTAATTTAAGAGCTATTTGAACTGAATATTGTATATTTTTGCTGGTAAAATTCGTTGGTTTGGAATTCCGATATGGAGGAAAACGAGTTGTACCTTTGGGAGGATAAATTAAAACAAAGCTTAGATTTTGAGTTTCTTAATTCAATAAATACAAAACATAGTGTTATATCCACAAGCAGTCCTTACGGAAAACTCTTTACTTTCACATAGATCTCTTCTCCACAAAAAATAAAAACCAATGATCTCTATTCTTTTATAAACTACTAATGGTTTCAGTAAAAGACATATCCAAATTATTAACCAGATATGAGAGGCTTATCTTCCTGTCTTCACTCATATGCAAACCTATATAAATTTCCTGGCTCAGTGCGTCAAAGCAAAATATCTCGTTATATTTATTAGATACGATTTGCTTAAGTGCACCAAGCGATGTACCTCTATCGTACGTTGTTAATTCAATGACAATACCTAAGTTATCATCAACAGGTAACCCAATATCACATTTTAAGTACCGCTTTGGCATGGTCAAAGCTTCTCCCTTTATATTTGGGAAATATCGCTTCAGAAAGTGGTGAAGAGGAGCTTGAAGCTCGAAATCATTCTGCGGCAACACTTTGGCGTTTTGGAACAAGCCCTTTATACTATTTGCTAACTGAATGAAAGTTTCCCGATCTTTAGTTGTCTTCAGGTCCGTGACAGCCTTCACAAAACTCTCCATTCTATCATCAGTGACGTTATAATATCTTACAAAGAAGTTGAAGGAGAAAAATATCCTACAATACTCCAAATATATTTCGATATTTGGTATGGCGAGTTCCAAAGTTTCTTCAGTGCGGGACAGAAGATTTAAATATCCAGCCTCGTATAAGAACTGAAAGAATAAGTGCACATCGACTTCGTTCATATGGTAACCAGGGACATTGAGCATGTTTTTCAAAGCAACAGCATCTTCAAAACATAACTTTTCCTTGTATTTTATAGTGATCATTCGACGAGACATCAGAATCTCAATTTTATCTCTCAATACTGAGCGAGTTAAAGCGGTTTTCATTCTAGTCAAATTTTCTAGAGGTGAATAGTTCTTAAGATCTCTTTCATACAAATACTGCATGACTGACCAATTGTTGTAAATTTCTACCAACGTACCATCGTTCATTCCATAGCTGTTGTACCATACCTTAACCTCACCAGCATTCTCAGAAAGACCTACGTTAGCTAAAAGACTCTCAACCTCTTCGTTTGTTAAACCTGAGTATCTGGCAAAATTCTCACTTTGTAAATAAGGCTTGTGAATGAAATTTCTGTCAGAAATCAGTATATCAGCGTAATGATGACACGCCATAGCTAGAACCCTTTCAATATAAGGGTTGTCTTTAAATAAGCAAGATAAAAGAGTTCGAATGAACTTTATGATTCTTTTGAAATCGTTGTCAGAAAAATCCTTGTTATATATGATTTCATTTATTGGAGTGTCTAATTCGTCCATTAAGACATATACTTTGTTTTCAGTGTCAAAATGAGCACACAGCAGTTCCGAAAGGTACCTTAGGCTGTCCTTAAATTTTTCTTCTGGTATTTTATCGTACTGGTCAAAATCTATGTATCTCAGAAAGATGTCTTTGCTATAACCTAGATCCCAAATCCTACTATTGGTTAGATACTTATGCTGCTGATATGTTAAATATACTGAAGACCTCAGTGAACCCAATATTTCCTCATAAGTATCTCCTGTTATGTTTTTGAAACTAATATATATAACAGGATATTTTCCAAAATGTTTAGTAAAGAAAGTTCTATGAAATATTTTTTTTCCATTTCTTGTTATGTTATATATTTTTTTGTCTGTAAATAGGTTGAAATTTTTTGACATCTGTTGCTCGCTTAATAACCGGGTTCCAGTCCCCATTTGCAACTTGACAGGGTTTCCATTATTATTCACCTCTATTTCTATAAATTTTTTCAACATGTTGATATTTGTTGATTTTCCACAATGTCTAGGGGCTGTCAAGAGCAGTCTATCACACTCTTTCAAAGTTGTTCTGATAAAAAGAGTCTTGTCAACATACCAAGACTTATCAACTATTGTTGAAATATCTGAACTTCCAAATATAAAACTGTCTTTTAACACAGGTTCCTAAAAATAAATCTTATTGAAATTTATATAATAGGTCATATTGGTAAATGTACCAATACTAATATCAAAATTTGTATTGACACAAACCTTCTTCTCCAGATTTGGAGTTGGATTTTCGCTTTGTTTCGACTCTTCTTGATCGGAAAATTCCCCATTGTTTGTCGGCTTTCCTGCCCTCGGTCTTTTTCGTAGTTTAATAGGAAACTTTTGTTTATTATTAAGAAGCCCAATACCAGGAAGTGCAACATTGTTATGTTTTCTTTGGATGTGAATTTTGAGATTACTAATTGAAGTTTTATACGAAAATACTAAATGACAAAGAGTGCATTTAGCCCTTGTGTGAGTAACAGGAATAAAATATTTCCATAGCACTGACCGTTTTCTTTTCTCTCCTCTTGGAAGCTCATTTTCAGGTTCTATTTGGTCTTCTAAATCGACTTCATCTACTTCCATAGAATCACTCATAGCGGTAACAGTTTTAGGGTTACACGGTTACTTCGCGGTGATTTCGTTATTTTTTTAGGATTATGGCTACAACTGCTATTACGATCTGAAATAAGGTTAGAACCACAGACAGTAATCCTAATCTGTTAATTCATTAATCAAAAATGGTTTGGCCATTAATCAAAAATGGATGGACCTCATTACTTCGGATATGTAGCCAAACACGGAAGTATTTTATTTTTAATTAATTCATTATATTGAAGAAATCCGTATCCTCTAAGGAACATACAAGTTACAGAGTCCCTCATAGATTATGAGGGACTCTTACGTAATTAAATTCCACCATTATGTCATTGTAATTACGGGCGTGATATCTGTGTCAATACTCTGTGGCGCTGTAACTTGACACGTATGTGATTAGTGACAATAATAAAGGAGAACAATGTCTTTATAGCATTCCTATGGTATTTTGAAGCATTCGAGAGAAAGGTTCTTGGCAATAAACCTCCTGGGCAACTTAGTAACATACTCGAGATAATAAAACTTATAACAGCCCCCCTTGGTAACTCTTAGTAAGTAAACTTTTTTTGAATGCTTCTGTCTAATTGCATGCTTTACATTTTTTTGAATACCACTGAAGAGATCCGGATCCTCTAAGGATCATACGAGTCACAGAGTCCCTGATAGATTATATAAATTCCACCATTATGTCATTGTATTTTTTTTTTTTTTTTTTCCTTCTCTAATACTGCCAGAAAGGTCACAGCTGCCTCCTGTAAACCCAGACAGCACTAATGAGCTCAGCATCCACTGCTATGTGCTCAAATTCAATCACTTTGATCCAATTGGCAGCTTGGCTCCCGGAGACAGCAGGAGTCTGAGACGCAGCTCATACCAAACCACCGTCTAATTGTTGTAAGGTTATGAAAATGTTTCAACAGTCTCGCTTGTCACACAAAAATCTCGGTTTATCAAAACAATCCTTCATCAAATTTTAACACAAAACATCTAGGAACTTTAAAAATATAAATCTTCGTCGTTGGTTTATTGAATTTAATTAAATATTAATACTTTGGGGGTTCCAAACTGGGACGCGAGGAAATGTAGGTCATCCCGCCGTAACGACCATTTTGGAACGATGTCATTGTATTTACCCGCTTTAATTTCTGTGTCAAAATACTCTGTGTTGCGGTGACTTGACAAATAAATGATTAGTGAGAATAATAAAGGAGAACAAGGTCCTTATAGCGTCCCCATTGTATTTGAATTCATTCGAGAGGAAGGTTCTTGGAAATAAACCTCCTGAGCAACTTAGTAGTCTACACGAGATAATAGTATTTATAACAGTGTCCCTTGGTAACTCTTAGTAAGTAAACTTCTTTTAAATGCTTCTGATTAATTGCATGCTTTACATTTTTAAATACCACCTTTGTGTTAATGTGAAATTAATGACTGCACGCTCGTTCATTGTACTTCGCTTTCCATTCTTGTATTTTTGCTTTGCCGTTATTTAATCCCACCGGAATGTTTTAACTAAATTGCATTGCCTTTGTACATAACTTAAGCAACCCTCACAAGTTTTCTGTTTGTATTGTATACTTTCTCTCGGTGCCTTATTGCCTTTTGGTGTATTTGTAAATAGTGGTTCTTTATCTACGTAATACTTGCCAATAGGGATTTGTATTATCTTTTCTTACTATTGCGGTGCTTAATATTTAACTGATTCGTATGTACTCTTGTGTGATCCCCCGGTTACTCATTTCTTTGTTTGTTCTTATTGTAACGTTCATTAACACGCCTAAGTGATGGCGAACTGTATCTATTTTATAATGTCCTAGTCAGTTTGTGTTACATAATTGTCATATGCACGTGGCCGCTTACTTTGAGAGATTGTATTCCTTGTAAACCAGTGGCGTTCTTTAGGGTAAATCGCTGAGTAGTCCTGGTAGAGGACGACATATTGTATAGAGACAGTAAATAGCTCCGGATATCCAACGCTATTGTGCGCATGCGTGAGTTATTGTTAGATCATTGTTCCGAGGTATTGTGATATCCCCAGGGATTAGTTTGCGTGACCCTTTAGATAGTGTTCGGTTCATTCTCCAGTAATATCTGAGCCTTCCTGGGCCTTTTCACCCCGAGGAGGCCAGATACAGTCCATTTTGATAGTAACTATTACGGTCGATTCGAATTATATTAGATACCCTCTTCAAGGAGATCTCCTGGGCATACCACAGTTACCCTTACCTTTCTGTCAATTTAAACTAATCCCTTGTAACGGAAGGTCCTGCACTGGTTACAGGAAGTGCAGTTGTAGGTGCTGCTGATTGTATCTTGTCCCTTCTAACCCCTTCCTCTGCATAGCTTTTAACTGCTTAAAATATACTATGTCTATGATTAGGGATTCGGATGTTAACCGCGTGCGCTTAGATAAACGAGATGTACACTATACATTCTCGTTTAGACTGTGCATTGTACAGTCTCGTTTATCTATGGTTAACAGTTTAACGTGTGACATCTCTCTGCGATTTTTCCTGTTTTTGATTAATTTCCATGTTATAACATATCTAATTTAATGAATTCTAACTTTACAGTGTTTTGTGTGTGAGGTGGTAAGTTTTTCGCCCTCAGAAGACAACTTGATTTTCTATTTAAATTTTTAATGTTCCATCTCTCTTCCTCCACGAGTGGGGGATAGAGATGGAGTGTGATTGCGTCTCGAATGATAGTGTTTTTCACACTTGACTCCCACTTCAAAAAGAGCGTATACAACAGTAAATAACATAAGAAGTGGAATTGAAACAACCTTTTCTCCAACCAATTTTGCATTGTTATCTACAGAAATAGAAATGATTAATCCCAATTTTAGAATGATAATGAACTAATGTTTAAAGCAAATAATCTTTCTCAATCCATCTCAGATATTCTCAATTGTCGTAATAACAGCCACTCTACTTCTGCTTAATCTAAATTTAACTAAACCTTGAATATCCGGTCACAGCTGTAGGTCCTTGTTATGTTATTTATGGCGAGCGGGCGTCTGTCCACCCTACCACTGGGTCCGCACGGACTATTGTGGTTCACCCCTAATTTATATCTCCCCGACGAGATCCAGTTTTTGGATAAAACCGATAATCTTGTTCAGAGGTAATTTTTTCAGTTCGCTGTGGGCTATAAAAGCCTGGCCAAAGACCTCGAATCTGATGCGACTCACCGCTGGGCACTCTGAGACGATGTGCATGGCTGTTTCAGTGTCCTCAAGACACAGCCGGCATTCATTGTCTTCAGCCAGACCGATTTTGTGCAGCAAATGCGCTTTAAGTCTGCAGTGACCTGTCATAATTCGGACAAGTGTTCTTAGTTTGGCCTTATCCAGACCTAGCGCTAGGTTCGCCATCTTTTTGTTCGAAGCTGTTCCAAGGAACAACTTCGAATGTTTCAGGCCAGAATGGCTCCGCCATAAAGACTCTAGCCTTGAGTTCATTCTGTCTGTTATCGCCTCGTTAGCAACGTCATGTGGCATTCCCAGGAATGGTTCCGGTCCTACCAGAGGCAGCGCAGCTCCAGCAAATGCCAGCCGATCTGCCTCCTCGTTACCCAAATAGTTTGAGTGGCTCGGTATCCAAACCAGAGTGACTCCGTTATACACACCGAGCCTGTTTAAAGCCGTGCCAGACTGTTTTGGATGTAAAACAGCTGGATTCCAGCTTTTAGTACTGACTGACTATCAGTAAATATTTTGATTTTACCGTGGTGGATTTGCCGTTTTATCAGCAATTCCGCCGCGGTCTCAATCGCAAATATTTCTGCTTGGAATATGGTTGCGTTTTGACCGAGACTCAATGAGATGTTAATTCTCGGTTTGCTCCCATAGACTCCCGCTCCTGTTCCGTTCTTCGTTCGCGAGCCGTCTGTGAACAAGCCAAGGTCGGTTCCCAATAGAACCTCAGCATGCTGGGTCCATTCGTCCCGGCTGGGGACGATTTCATTGAAATTCCGTTCCTGGCTCGTGATTTTTGACATTAGATCCGAGGGCATCGATAGGATACTGTTCGTTAAAAGCTCGTCCAGCAGTCTTGAGCCTCCCATCTTTATTGCCTCTGGCCTGTCAATCGCCAGTTGATATAGTTTTTATGTGGTCCTTTCCACCTCCCTCTGCACGAGTAGGTATAGGTCCTTATATATTGATTAATATTTTACGAAGATTTATTGGGTGAATATTGCCAATATTGTCATTACCTTTATATTCAATGATGTAGGTCCTTATATAGTCATCATTGAATATAAAGGTAATGACAATATTGGCAATATTCACCCAATAAATCTTCGTAAAAAATTAATCAATCATGGAATGACTGACATTAAAATTATTACAAAGAGAGGTAAAAATAGAATATCCATCGAATTTTGCTCTATCTTAAGTGCAAATTCCTTTGTTGATGAAGAGATCCACATATTTTTATAAGGAAGATTAGGCGGGAAGAACCACCTAGGGAGCTTAATGCCTACTTGTCACTGTCAACTGAGCTGCCCTAAAATGTAAAGTTATTGTATTGAATTACCTGAGGTCAACGTGAGTGTTATTTGTATCATGTATTCTTTATCCATTGGTGGATTTTACTGTATTGATGCTCCAGCTAGGGGCGACCTGTTTACTTTAATCTGAAATGACCAGTTAACATATTTCATAAATGTAAGCATCTTTATCTTCATTTCATTTATTGGGATCTATGAGTGTGGTAAACCAACAAGGTTTAGAATTCATAAAAGGGCTGTAATGATACAGGGATTTCATGAATTCTAAACCTTGTTGGTTTACTACACTACAGATAATATTAAATATATAAAATATATTCTCTTCCACTCTGTCTGGCCAATATCTAAGAATGTAGATTGAAGGGAAAAGGATAAAGCTTTTTCACCATGTAATTTTCATTATTACGAGATTTTCCGTTTCTTTAAGAACAGTTCTAAAATTGAACGACACAACACAGAATTCGGTATTTTTATTCCTCATATGTAGCTTCTTTAGGAAATAATTCACATATTTGAAATTTTCAGTGGAAATGGGCTATTGAACAAGCGTGCAAAAGCTTCTGACTTCACGTCTGTTATTTTTACCATTGTTTTTGGTTGTAGATGATTCAATTATGAAAAACACATCTTCTAGCAGTTGATGAGTTTCTTGTTATTGTTGATTCTAGGATCACTCTAAAGTGATACAAAATGTTGATGAAAACATGTAATAAGAGTTAAATTACTACCTAGAAGCGAATGATAAACAATTTCAATACCTCAACACTTGTTCGTTGAGAAACTCAAGCACTCAATACCCACCACCCCATCACTTTCTACAAGTTTTTTTACACTGAAACGAACGTTAAACAGTCATTTCTTACTATATTCTTAAATAGATTTGCAAAATCTTCTCTTTTGCCATTTGAAATTGTTGAGGGGTTGACACCTCGCTCAAAAGGATGATTTCACGAATTTGCAATCAAAAGACGTCGCTCTCCAAATGAAAACTGCCTCGGTGTGTTCCGGAAAAATCTATACTCACGGAAATATCTGGCTACACTGATAAATGTTTGTAGAGGTCATTTTGAATATCGGTAAATTGATAATGTCAAAAACTGAAAGGTCATAAAAAGATTTACTTAATTTCACACTGATTATCTAAATGCTGAAAAATAGTTTCAAATGCCAATAACTGCTGAATCATAGGACTGATTTTGCTCAATAACGAATTCAATCGAGATATTCAGGCCCTAAACCTTCTCCAAAAGTTTTAAGTCTCTTTGTTTGAAAGTTATTTTTAAGAAAAAGCTCAACTCTGATCCTCTCACAAAATTTTTTTTTTAATTTCTTATCAAACGATTCTCTCAAAATTCCGCAAAATGTGCCCGTTATATTATTCTATTCCTAAAAGCCGAACATAGGATCGATCGAATCTGCAGTTTCGAAAATATTTCAAAAAATAGCAAAAATTTTTAAACGTGAATAACTGCGAAACTATCAAACCTATATTAGCTGAAATACTTAGACCGCAATCCTTCCCTGAATGTCTTAAGACTCTAGCTCATTTCGTTAGAAACATATTCACGTATTTACGGACGTTCAACCGAACAAAATTACTTTTGACTTCGAATTCTTCATCAGTAAGTCAACCTAGTCGTTTAAGACCATTTTCGAATAAAAATTAGACATTGGGCGAAAATATAGCTGTCTGTTCCTTACAACAAGCGCACAAAAATACAAATTTCGACCAGTAGCTGAGATAATTGCCGGGACTTCCATAAAATGACTTCTATTTGCTGGTAATCTTATTGAATTTTTGATGGAACAATAAGATTGTCCAAATATTTACGAAGCGCCTTTCTCCAGAATAATATATTACTGTAAAACAGAAGTCGTACATTATCTTGTATCCTATTTAACTGACATCTACTAGCGCTAAGCTGTACTTGCTTAAGATTGAAAAATCTGTACTAAGAATTCTATTAATATATAGCTTAGCTGCGGTAAATAGCCAACAGAGGCTACTACCATATATTTTCGATAGTGACATCTATCCACGAATGTCTTTATTTAGTGATGGTGCAGCTATTTATTAGCAGATTTCTTTGTACTGATTTTTCCAATGTAAAATAATACAGCATGATGAATACAGATGGCTCCAAACAGGCACTAAGGTAATGTAGGAATTTTATGATTCAAATATTAACCTTTTGACATTTAGTAAGTATTTGCACAGGTATCTATAAACATTTAATTTCAAAGAGGATTTCACATTAATCTTTACACAAAGTATGCATAAAGTTAGTTATAAAATATCCTTATTGGTTAAAATTGAAAATAATGCTATTAGTTTCAAGGTAAGTTTTCAAATCTCGATTCAAACCTGCATGATATAGGACCCAAGGTGAATCTGATCAAACTCTGATGTTGATATATTTAAAAATATCGAGGATCCGATATTTAAAAAAAATATCAACAGCCCTACTAAGCTGTATTTGCTTAGGATTGTAATATCTGCGCTGAGTATTAGAATAGATGTATAGCTTTGTTGCGGTAAATAGTCAACAGAGGCCACCATATATTGGGTGCTTTGTAATGAGTGTATGGTACCATCTATCTATGAATGTTTATATTCAATGTTGGATGAGGCCAGACCAGCAGATTTCTTTGTACTAATTTTTCAAATTCTAAGGTAATACAGCTAGATGAATGTAGATGATACCAAAGAAGCAAAAAGATAATGTAAGAATATTGTGATTCAAATAATCTTAATTGAATATAATATTTTTAGAAATGAATTCTTTCTCAATAGCAATTTCAGTTATTTTGCGACATCATCTACGAGAGAGCGCTATGAACGGATCGCAAGTATGTACTCTCTAGTTTAATTTCGAATAGTGATGTGAAACCTAGTGATAAGTGAGCGTGATTAATGTGGTACTACATTCGAATGTATTCGGTTAGATATACATTCTGTCAAGAAAGTAACGGGAATTATCGATTTAAATCTGGCGGGGCAATGAGGCAGGTAAATTTTTTTTTCCTAGGTTGGTACCACTGTCCTTAATTACTATGCCAAGCTTGAGCGGGATCTGTCAACTAGTGTGTTTGCAACAGCTGATTAAGTCAGTCGATGTCAGAGTGCGTGCCGATTTTTACTATGGGTGATTACGTTGAGCAAAGAATTTGTTTAAAGTTTTGTGTTGCAAATGAATTTTCGTGTGCCGATGCATTGAAAATGTTGCAAAAGGCCTTTGGTGATAATGCTCTATCGAAAACTCGTGCATATCAGTGGTACAGAGCCTTCAAGGACGGTCGTGAAGTGGTCGCCCATCGACGGCTTCGATCGAAGATAACGTCGATAAAATTAAGGAAAGGGTGCTGGAAAACCGTCGTACCAGCTTGAGAGAGATAGCACATGATCTTAAGATATCCCACGAGTCCGCACGTACGATTTTGATTGATATTTTGGGCATGAGAAAGGTGGCCGCACGACTCGTACCGAAAGACCTGAATTTTCTTCAAAAACGTCATCGCGAACAGGTTGCTTCAGACATGCTGGATCGCTGTAATTCCGATTCTACATTCATGGAACGCATTATAACTGGTGATGAGACCTGGGTCTACGAGTACGATATGCAAACAAGCCAGCAATCATCGGAATGGGTGGCAAAAAATGAGCCAAAACCGAAAAAACCACGCCAAAGCCGCTCGAAAATGAAGGTGATGCTCATTGTTTTCTTCGATATCCGTGTCGTGGTGCACTACGAATTCGGTCCAGAGGGTCAGACGGTAAACAAGGAGTATTACCTAGGCGTTATGAAACGTTTGCGTGAGCGTATCCGTAAGAAGCGGCCAAATTTGTGGGCGAACAACTCATGGATTTTGCATGACGATAACGCGCCTTCTCACCGAGTTACGATTGTGACTGACTTTCTCGCCAAAAACTCAACAAACATGCTTCAGCAACCACCGTATTCGCCGAATTTGGCTCCCTGCGACTTTTTCCTCTTCCCAAAACTAAAATTGCCCCTTCGTGGCACCCGTTTTGAGTCGATTGAAGCCATAAAACAAAATTCGGCGCGAGAGCTAAAGTCCATCCCGGAAAGCGCCTATAAAAAATGTTTCGATAATTGGAAGTGCCGTTGGCATAGATGTATTGGAGCAAATGGAGCCTATTCTGAAGGCGACCCAATAAATTTTGACGATTAAATGTAAAAATGTTGTTTTAATTGAAAATTCCCGGTACTCTCTTGACAGAGTAGTATAACCATGTTTTGTCCCCTTAATAATATGATTCCCTATACATCTCAATGTATTCTGCAATCCTACACACTTGAAGATGATGTTACGATCGAAACGCGTCCTGTGTTGCACTCTTAGCGAATAAATTGTAAAAGTTTGATGGAATACAGTATTTCATTCTCCAATCAATCGAAACAACCTCAAACCAATATATAGATATCAATGACACAATTAAAAGTCAACACAAGAAAAAATAATTTATTACAACGATTTGTACAACAATCTCAAAAATGTGCTTTCACTCAGAGTCGCTATTTCCTAAATATTCTTTACCTAAATCTGGTTCGATAATAGTTGGTTCATAGCAACGACCGAAGACCAATTTTATCCTTTTACATCTTGGAGATTCTGGAGATTCAGGAATTACATCCATGTCAACATCATCATTTATGTTGATATTACTAATGTTCAAGTGATCACTGTTTACCGAATTTCTTCTCCTAGAAGTGTTAGACTTTTCAAGTCTGGATACACCGCTGATATTACTACGAGTCGAACTCGCCCTGTTCATCATCGATGCAAAACTGTTCCCCTTTTTCTTGTTTTGAAAATCAAGCAAATCGTCCCAGTTTTCGTTTTCGAGGGCTTGTTGGTCCTCCACCGATATATTTAAATTGTTATTCCTTTGTGTTGATGTCGGTAACGATGTTGAAGCCATACTGGATTGTAGGTCTCTGTTTGGATTTAAAGTAGATACGATGAAGTGTAGGTCAAATGTGGGATGTTTCATCTGAAGCGTTAAGGGCCTGAAATAAAACAAAAATAGATTTCTTGATGAAAATTCAATCAATTGCGAAAAAAAAAACATTTAAATGCGATAAATTTGATACTCACTTTCCTCCGCTATCAAAATTGAGCCCAATTTGCAGATTGAAGCTTTCAGCAAAACTTATCACAGTTCTCAAAGGTTTTAGAGCGAAATTGATGTTGGTGTCATGTTTTACATCGTATATGTTGAATTCTCCTGCGCTTAGTTTCACCTCACAACGCATCAATTTCGGATTGGACGTAGCGCCTAAAAACAGCCAAGAATTCGAATGAAACCGTTTAATTCATCCCGTTTATTGCATGCCAATGCAGTGTAATTTTGCGGAAATGTCTGTATTTTGTGAATTTGAGCAGAAAATGGTTTCAACTTATTACAGAAGACCTAAAGGTGAAAGTTTTGTAAAATTCACTTCTGTCTGTCTAGCTGTTTGTGAATACAATTATATCCAAAAGGAATAACATAGAAAGTGAATGAAAAAGAAAACACTTTTATTTAATTGCCATTGAATTTTATTCTTTCATAAGTAGGACTCGTTTCAAATGTTAGGTCATTATCAAGTGAAGATATAGGTAGTATAGTCCGTCTAGAAAGTATCCGGAATTTAATATTTTTCATAATTTTAATATACCTTTTTTGTAACATTCTAAGACAAAACTAATGTATGAAATAGGTTGTGCAGATAGTTGGCTATGGCCAAAGTTGTACGGACTATACATGAAACAGTAAAACTTGTTCACAGTCGGCGTGCATGACTTACTACGGTACGGCCACTTTTTTTACAAGTTGATATTAATTTATTGCGGTGTAGTATGATATATGAAATAAAATAATGTAACGTCATGCCTCTTTTACCAGATGACTTGTAACTTACCAACATAATAATTTCTAGCTACCAATCTTGAGTTCAGAATTTCTAAGGTTATCTCACTATCGGTTAAATTAAACATTGAAAGAATTTGGTTAAAAAGAGTACTAGTTCCACACATATTATTCATTCCACTATTCGGCAGTATTCCTATACATAACGTTTCAGAATCCATTAATCTCAATTTATGTATCATCATTATTTGGTCATATTTATATTTCATTTTCAATACAATAAAGTCACTTTCTGTTTCAAACTCTATTCTCAAGAATTCTAACTGAAAAAAAAGTAATGAAATTAGCGTTTCAATCAAATATAAATATGCCTTAATTATTAAAACGATAGTACATTTACATAAATTTGAACCTGCATGGAATGAAATATAACTGTTAATCAAAGACGCAGAAAAGAACTTCTTTTATAGAAGGGTAGTATTAGTGTTTAACTAACCTTTTTTTCCAAATTTCCTTTAAATAGTGGCAACACAGACTTCATAAATAATTTACAAGAAATAACTTCGGCATTTTCTTCTGACGAAACTCCTGTTTTGACGTCGTAGGATGAAAAGAAACTTCTGAGGAAAGAACATTGCGAACATACAGTTTTGCTCATATTAAGAGTGGTGAACCTCAATTTTTCCACATCGGCTTCTAAATATATTTCGTCTCCAACTTTTGCAAGGGAATTTATAGCCTTAGATAAAACTGAAAATCGTATTTTCAAGAAATATTCATTTCAAAATTTTTCCGATGCTTACTTTTCATATTTTGGGCAGGAATTATGCAATTCATTGTGATGTTGGTTTTGCTAGATTTTCCTGAAAGATTTAGCGAAAGTAATATTCGTTTACTGTATTATAATTTTAATATTTTCAATTCGTAGAAATACAGATCTAGAATGTCTACATTGTTTACCAATTGAAATGTTACGTTAAAACTACTGGCGGAAATTCAAATTTGACATATGACCATCAATCTACATACTTCTAATTCTAAAAATAATTCTACTGGTAGTTCCAAATGGTACCTAAACACTAAAAAACTATTATAGTTGCGTGTTTGCAAAGTTCTGAACAACAGTGAATCAGTATGTTATCATTTTCAGGAGTTATAAAAGAAATTATTTCTTATTTAAAACGACCGTTGAACATGTGCTGCACTCTATTGTTCGGTAGAAAAGATCGTATCTAGCTATTTCAATTTAGGTTAAAACTGTTAATGGAAAAAGGAATCGTTGCAGTTATGACAGTAGGTATTATGGAATCTTTTGTAGATGGCGCATCCTTAGAATTAAGATGTTTTGCAAAGCCACCCCTAGATGCCACTGTAATCATGCTGTGATTGTGATAACATACTGAAGCTTTTCATGAGGTGCAGCAAATTTAATTTTATTTATTGAAGATTAGTTCATAACGTAAACTGCGAATTATCGATTGTCAGATTATCCACGCTTTTTTCCATACATTTTCATTGATATGAACTAACTATACCAGTTTGATTCCATAATACTAACAAATCCATATAGTGACAGTAATCTTCATGCACTCGACATCCTTTCGTAAAGTTTCTACGAGATGCCGCATAGTCGGTAAACTGTTCTGACGTCATATTCGGAATTTCCATGAGCAGAAGCAGAATCGTTATCGTATACTCTACAAACGAGCAAGGCCACCGGTTTCCGTGCACCGCACCCAAACCACATCTCTTTAGAAGTGAGAACACAAAAAATAACTTTTCGATATTTTGCATAGTATTTAGGTGCCGTTCCGCTGATGTGTACAACCACGAACCCTCTTTCATGTTAGCTCACAGTGAACTAGTGATATCTTATGAATATAAGCGAATGTATTCGTGATTTGGTGAACATTACATTAGGATAGCGCAGCCTGGACCCTTTGGCTCGTGTTTGAGATCTTTCGGAAAGTAAGTTGCCCACAAGTTGATGAAATAGGCCTCTCTTATTCTGGATTTTGTTCGTGTACATATATTTTCTGTATTTAATGTGAATTCGCGGACTTCTATATGAATTGAGCGCCTATAGGAGTGTAGTGTCATGGCGGCCTGTCATTCTGAGCCATTATTGCAAACTATACATGAGTAAAATTATGGTTATCGGATTTATGATTTGGAAAAGGTAATCGAACGGGTTTAAATTGCTGGAATAGTTATTACCTTTCTACCTACAATCTCTCGCGGTTTTCCCTTGTGTATTCTGTTGAAGAGTCACTGTAGGTGTGTCCCAAAACAAGTTCTAATTTTAAATTAACTATAAGCCGTAAGATAAATGAAATTTTCCAACAGCAAAGCAAATATGATACGGATATCATTATCTGGAATGAATTTTCACATAAAAGTAAAACTTCGGCATCAATCATAAAATGATAAAGTATTCACTTGTCGATAATAATTAGTTTTTTATTTGAAATGTAAATGTCATAACTGAGGGATGTGGGATTTAAGTAAATCAGGTCATTTAAAGCTTCAATCATCAAATTTTTGCGCAGTTTTCAATCACTTCAATTGTATATGAAACGATTCACCCCACAATTAGTAATTTAAGCTTTTAATTTGATTTTTTTGGGGTATTAGTTGGGGTGGAATCTAACTAAAAACAGGCCAATATTTTTATTTTTACCAGTTCGTTTTTTCTTAGAAATCCAATAATCCACCACAAATGTCAGTTTTGGGATATTTTTATATCAAACTATAATTTCAAAATATGAGATATTACCATTATGATGTCTATCAAAATAACAAAACATAATTAAGACCTTAAATTTGTGCAAAAACGATAAAAACTAAATTTATCGGGACACAGAAAACTGAAGTCGTTCAGTCTACTTGTCATAAAACATTACAGCAGAAAAGAGCTGATTTTCTATGGTAATAGAAATATATTTTGGTTTATTATTCCATAAAATAATTGAAACCGACTACAGAAAAAAATTATCTGATCTACTGAAATTTTCATAATCATTAACCTTTTTATGTACTTAAAATTCAAATCGGTCTGGCTTTTTCTCTACAAAAGACCATGAAACTTGGTACAAAAATCGAGTACTCCAGGTACTGATCTTTTGAGCTTTTCAGCCTTATTGAATCAATATAAGGATTGAAACGAAAAATTTCATCAACGCAGTTATATGAAAGTAGGAATATGTATATTTCAAACATTTTGTACAATAAGATTCATAGATGTTCCCTACTGTTAAAGAAAACTATGGTAAAATTTCCAAAATCCAGTACTACAGACACAACATTGAATAGTAATAATGAACTTTTGCAATGTTTTGATCTTTATTACCTAATTGAATCGCACAGTAATTTATTTGATGAAAGGAATATAAAAACTTTAAAGTTTAATCTCTTTTTTTTTACATTAATTGTTTTTTGTGTATACCAGTTTTTCGTTTTCACGACTCATAACATAGCTACGAGCATAGCTATTTTGTTTATTATTTTGTATCTTTTTAACATATGTGTTATGAATCTATTTAATTTGAACTGGATCCCTTTCCGTTAAAAGACGTTGATTAAAGTAAAAATTTTTCCCAAACTACTGAATGATAATTCATAATCTTTGTAGAGAAGTTTCAACTACCTTTGATAGCATATTATGAAAAAGATGTAGCAAATATGTGAAAAAACAATTTATTGTAGTTTGAAAATGCGCAGAATGGATATATTTTGATGAGAAAATAATGAACTTTCATGCAGAATTTGCTTTTGTTATATAAGAAGTACTTTTTTCTGTGGAATTGTCATTTAAACTTTTTCAGTGATTCTTCATCTATACAAATATTGAATACTTACCTTGAGGTACAGCTAGTATTTTATCCTATTCACTCATAATTGAAAACTGTTGGTTTTATCGACGAGAAATGTTTGTTTAATATAACATATCATTATTTCCTTTAGTGGGGATTTTATCTATAAAAATTAACATTTCAAATTGTGTTTGTTGTAATATTTTCGACTAATTTCAAGAAAATGCCTTTTCTGGGGCTATGAAATGTGCTGAGGGGAAGAATAATAACAAACTGTAATATAGTCCTAAAGAACCATTGCCTGTAGAATGTGTTATTTCAAATATACATGCAAGGTTCATAGAATTCGGAAATTAAAAAAACAACTGGAAGATTATCATGGACCATCAAAATCGAAATCCAACAACTCATTCAGTATTCCAAAGATAAATCCTAGATATAAACGATAGAAATAATGGAAACGATCAGAAAACAACTTCGAGTCATAGAAAATAGTTCAGTAGGTGAAAGTTAATATTTTTACAGATGTCTAGATAAAACAAAACCGATCGATTGTCCGACGAATCTGTTGTTTTGGGAGGGTGTGGGTGTGGAAGACAAGTCGGACTTCAAGCTGCCCCTTAATACCCATGCAACAAAATTTAACCAAACAGGTTTGTGTAGATTTGATGCTACATAATACTACATTGGTGAGGGTTTTCTATCTACTTAGAACCGCCTAAAACACCTTGGAAACTGATGGTGTAAGAGTATTAGACTGGCCTGCTTATTCCCCCCGACATTAATACTATTGAAAACTTGTGGGATACTGTGAAAAGAAGGGTTAGCGCTCGTCAAAATAAGTCGGGGAACACAGAACTGATTCGTTTTTCGGGAATGGGGAGATGCATTCTAGTACACCAGTATATTTTTCTATAACCTTAAACATGTCGAGTTTTGTGCCTACGAACTACGATTTGAGGACAGGTTTTCTGTTATCATTTTAAGAAAACTGTTGCAGAATCGTATCTAATGCTTGTCGAAGCCTAAAGTGAACATGCTCTTGGTAAAACACAATGTTTCAATTGTAAGCCTTATTGGATGAAGATTATTATACTCTAGCTCAACAATTATTATTATATACAGGGTGTTTTCGACTCCTTTACAGCAGGAAGTGGAACTTTTCAAAATAGACCATTTCACCCAAAATCGCCTATATAAATTATTCGAGGGGACAAAGTTGAAATTCATAAAATGACTCTTATTTCTTGAGCTGATGATCTGATTTAATTTTCAATCGGAATATACATTTTCAAACGTTTTAAAAGAAAAAGGTAAACCTGTTTGAAAGCTTTACGAAGCAGTAAGGTTTTATGATGTGATGCATTCTAACGGATCCACTGGCTTTGTCTAAAATAATTCTGTCAGTGTATTTGTGTGAAGGCATCACAATAAAATCTTTTTTTCTCGAGAACGCTTTGAAATAAGTACCTTTTTTCTTTAAATACTTTTGGAGAATCTTATACTTTGCTTAAATATTCAATAAGGCCACCAGCTCAGAAATTGGGAGTTATTTTATGAAAGCCCCCTCAATTATCTCCTCCCCTACTGGTACTTGAACAATTGGTGCGTCGGTTAAATGAAAATTTAAAGCAAGAAGCTGCTTACTGTCTCCGGGTTTCGCAAAGTATATTTAGTATGATAGTTTCTGGTCAAACAATGCGGAATAGGTTGTACAGTTTCAATTTGTGGGAAAGAATATCCGCCAGGTACCCGCAATTGAGTAGGGAGTACCGGGCTGTAAAATATCATTGTGATCTTAAACATGAGAACTGAAACGCGCACATAGGACATCTTGTTCAAGGATGAATCCAGATTTAGTCTGTATCAGTCTGATGGGGGGAATGTTAGTGTGGCGAGAATGGGGTCAACTGTATATTGAACATTTCATGACGCCAACATTTTTCGGTGGCGGCTCACTGTGTGTTTGGGGAGGCATTTGTTCAAATGGGCGTCCAGATTTTATTATCCTTATTAGCGCAACCATGGCTACAATTTTACGTTAATCGACAATAATGCTCACACTCAGGCAAGAATAATCAGCGACCGCATGGAAATGTATGGCATTAACCGAATGGATTGGTCCGCTTTCTTTCCAGACCAAAATTCTATTGAACATGTCTGGTCTGTAATATCACAGCAATCATAACCGCCTACCTGACCCATCAAGACATTACAACAGCTAGTCAATGCTTTGACAGACATTTGGCAAAATATTCCTCAAGTTTTCATGGATAACCTCATTGGCAAAATGCTGAGTAGACTAAGAGCACTACGAAGAGCTGGAGGGGGCTCCACCAGATATTAAACCGTGATTTCAAGGTGTTTCTAACAGAAAGAACCCTTTTTAAGCCTGCAGATTCCACCAGGTCATAATTTTCATTTTGTTTATTTCTATACTATGTTGTCTCTCTAAAGGAGTCTTGCTTATTGTTACCATTTCAGGCAGTTTAACCGTATGTACATACCTAACTTAATACATCATTACATATATAAAATCGCGTTTTTATTTCCCTTCATAAATATATATGTCGCAAATTATCCGCTACTAACTAACTATTTCACACACATAAGCCTTGCTATATCAGCTCTCAGAACATATAATGATTATGGGCTTAAGTGTGAAGTTGGATTCGAAAAAATACAATTAAATCCTTTGTCCGGAAAAAAACGAAATTAGTTTCCGAACAAGCTTATATTACCTTTCAATATTTGTCATCTTATTTCTGTGCTAACAATTATTTTTTAGACATGAAAATATTTTTATAGAATGGTTAATCTTACGCTTAATGGCAAACTTATCGACTTTCTTCTTCGAACGATACATTATCCAAGTTGTATGCGTTTTATTCGCGTCTCAATCCGCTGAAAACAGAACGACGCGGTAGGATATCTGGGGATATTAATCATAACTCGACCACATCTGCTTGTGATTCATCGTATTGATAATGATCTTTCAAGGAAAGAAAGTAAGGAAAACAACCCGAGTTAATAGTTTGTGTAAAGCCGAGAAAAATCGTGAAGAATTTCGTTTTAGGTCGGTTGATTTTATTATATTTCCTTCCGGTTGAGGCTGGCACCTGGTAGATGGTGCGTTTTACCTGCATACAGGTGCAATTTGTCCATTTTGAAATCACATGGTTCAGGAAACGGCTAAAAAGAAGGGTGTAGTTCATTATTTTGTGATAATAAGGGGAGCGGAAAGTAATGTCGTTTCTGCGCATATTTGATTGTCATTTGTCAACTCATTGTGTACTTCGAAGTCTTGTCAAAGACATTTTGAGGTTATTGTGACTTTTTGATTTCTAAATAATTTAATATTGGACTTTTTTTTTTGCAATTTGGGGTGAAATGGCCAGCCAAATACCAGAAAAGCATATCCGGCATTGTAAACTTTTTTTTTTAGTTTCGCAAGGGTAGCAACGCAACAGTTGCGATGTTTATCCAAGTGCATTAGTTGTTTGTAAATGCCAATGATGGTTCTCTAGGTTCAGATCCGGCAATTTTGATCATCCCAAAAAGTCGCTTCTGAGTGTTTGGTGGAGTATACGCCGAGTTGTTCACCTGAAAGTGTTGAAACCTGGACAAACTGTTAATGCAGATCTTTATTGTGAACAATTGGATCGCGTGAACCAATCTTTAATCGAAAAGTATCCGGCAATTGTCAAAGAGAAGGCGTTAATCTGCAAGACCGCACTGTGCAAGACGAACCTTGGAAAAAATTGGTGAATTGCCTCACCCAGCATAATCGCCCGATATGCCACCCTCAGATTTCCATTTATTCCGATCGATCCAACATTTTCCTAGTGGCATAAAATTTGAAAATTTGGCTGATTTCCAAAATACCACCTCGAGATATTTTACTCAAAAACCAATAGATTTTTATCGGCCCGCCATTGAAAATTTGCATACTAGATGGCAAAACGTTATTGATAACGAAGGTGATTACATTATTGATTAAAAAAAAATAAAAACTTGTTAATTATTTATTCGTTTGAATTTAATTTAAAAAAGCAACATTACTTTCCGATTCACCTAATATAGTCTAGTCAACATGTGCCTTTTGGGTCAACTTTTTTCAGCAGTCTCCGAAAATTATGATCAAGGTGTCATTCGATTCGGAATGGCATCTAGATGATTTTTGAAAAAAAATGAAGTTCCGCTTGCAAAAATTGCAAAAGTTATTAACAATTAACTAAAAAAAAGAGGGTTTAGTTTTTTGTGAATATCTCAAAAACTAATAAACATTTTTTAAATAGAAAAAAAGATTCAAAAAGGGGAGGAAATTTCCTGAAAAAAAAGTGTCGACTCCCGGAATTGTAGTCCCAATATTAATAATTTTCCCAGAGGGATGAAAATACGGCCGAAAACGGGTACTCTGGCTTTCGTAAGCCACGCCTACTTTGGGCACTTTATTAATAAAAATTATTTCAACAGATTAAATATGAAATTTAATAAATGAAAAAATTCAGGGGCATACTGGATAGATGAATGAACAATAATCCGCCAAAAAAAAAATTTTAAACAATTTTTTAAACAATAAGAGATAAATATTTAAAAAAAAAATTTCTATGTAGCTTCCTATAACATAAAAACGGACCATTAATAATATTTTTTATAATTTATTTTAAATATTTAATATATTTAAATATTCGAATAAGTTAATTCAGAAATCTCTCAAAACATGCACTATATCTTCAAAAAACAAATATAATTCTAAGTAATCCCTTCTTCGGTTCTAAATAATATTCCAAATATCAAAATCAAAAAACTAACCTATATCAACAACGCACACGTGCAAAGAAATGAATGTTTCGAAACACAGATCAACTTTATAATTGAAGATTGATCTATGTTCTAACAAAATCAAAGAACAGTGTAAGTTATTTTTAAGGCTTATTCATTGACATTCCATAATGAGATTTATTGAAGCCAAAATATAATTATATATTATATATAAAATAAAATAGAATTCTTCTATCAAGTAAAAAGCCTTTCTATTTTAGCTTATCGCAAGTTCACGTGACGCTTCTCTTAATCCATTTTCTGGATTTTCTAAAACAATTTTCATGAAGTTGTGCGGTTGGTTTCAAATTCAATAATATTCCAGTTTCAGGTTACATCAACAATTAATTATAGTAACATTACCTTCAAAATAAAGCAATATGTCGAGTTCTTGGTTCTCATTGCGTAAGACCCTACATATTTTTTTTTTTAACTTTTAGAATCTCTTAAACGGTTGTAAGTATTAAGGAATGTATTTCCACTTGGAATTGGATCACCTGGATGTAATGCCATATAATTTCTCCTTGCAGCTTTCTTGCTTTTATTGTAATTCAAATAAGGTGAAAGTATTCCGTTTCTGTGTAATGCATGTTTCAGAAATAATTTTATTGAATATCAAGGTGTATCATATTGTTAGCAAATGTTGTTTGTTTATTTGTCACAGCCTACCACTTGACAACCGATTGATAAGCATGCCGGGTGGTTCTTCGAATTTGAGACTGTAGCTCTCAAAATAAGAGAGCTAAAGCAACACATGCGTATATATTCGTAATCAAGAAAGAAATAGCTATTATTATTATTATTATTATTAATGGCGAGCGGGCGTCTGTCCACCCTACCACTGCGTCCGCACGGACTATTGTGGTTCACCCCTAATTTATATCTCCCCGACGAGATCCAGTTTTTGGATAAAACCGATAATCTTGTTCAGGGGTAATATTTTCAGTTCACTGTGGGCTATGAAAGCCTGGCCAAAGACCTCGAATCTGATGCGACTCACCGCTGGGCACTCTGAGACGATGTGCATGGCTGTTTCAGTGTCCTCAAGACACAGCCTGCATTCATTGTCTTCAGCCAGAGAGATTTTGTGTAAATGCGCTTTCAGTCTGCAGTGACTTGTCATAATTCCGACAAGTATTCTTAGTTTGGCCCTATCCAGACCTAGCGCTAGGTTCGCCATCTTTTTGTTCGAAGCTGTTTCAAGGAACAACTTCGAGTGTTTCAGGCCAGAATGGCTCCGCCAGAAAAACTCTAGCCTTGAGTTCATTCTGCCTGTTATCGCCTCGTTAGCGTTATGTGGTATTCCCAGGAATGGTTCCGGTCCTACCAGAGGCAGCGCAGCTCCAGCAAATGCCAGCCGATCCGCCTCCTCGTTACCCAAATAGTTTGAGTGGCTCGGTATCCAAACCAGAGTGACTCCGTTATACATACCGAGCCTGTTTAAAGCCGTGCGGCAACTCCAGACTGTTTTGGATCTAAAACAGCTGGATTCCAGAGCTTTTAGTACTGACTGACTATCAGTAAATATTTTTATTTTACCGTGGTGGATTTGCCGTTTTATCAGCAGTTCCGCCGCGGTCTCAATGGCAAATATTTCTGCCTGGAATATGGTTGCGTTTTGAACGAGACTCGATGAGATGTTAATTCTCGGTTTACTCCCATAGACTCCCGCTCCGTTCGTCGTTCGCAAGCCGTCTGTGAACAAGCCAAGGTCGGTTCTCAATAGAACCTCAGCATGCTGGGTCCATTCGTCCCGGCTGGGGACGATTACATTGAAATTCCGTTCCTGGCTCGTGGTTTTTGACATTAGATCCGAGGGCATCGATAGGATACTGTTCGTTAAAAGCTCGTCCAGCAGTCTTGAGCCTCCCATCACTATTGCCTCTGGCCTGTCAATCGCCAGTTGATATAGTTTGTATGTGGTCCGTTCCGCCTCCCTCTGCACGAGTAGGTGCAGGGGTGGTAGATTCAGTAGGACCTCCATGGCTGCCGTGGGTGTGATGCGAAACGCACCTGTAATTGCAAGGCAAGTCTGTCTCTGTAGTCGGGTGAGCTAATACAAGTTTTAGCAGCATTTGGATGTTGTAAGGAGCTACTAATGGCTTATTCTGGGTAAGCAGTCGGTTTTCCCCCTGATTCCTATTTGTATGGTTAACTACAAGAATAATAACCATAACCATAGACGCGTTATATTAAACACAGTTTGCTTGATACTTAAGCTCGTTTAAGGAATTAGGAACCACTGAGAAAACGAGTGATCTCTCTGGTTAATAAGACTTAGAGATATAAGTGCTGTGTGCTGGTAGCACCCTCTGGTGTCGATATCAATACAACAGTTTTCCTAATTGTTATTGTGGATCAGTGTATTCATTCAATTTTTTTTCAGGTGTTCGTGATTTCTAGCGAACGATAGCAGTATGAACGAGCTGGATTCTCTCAGACAGGAAGCAGAAACCTTGAAAAATGCCATCAGAGTGAGTATAAAAGTGAAAATCATTCTTATTGATTTCTTGTCCCTAAGATATCAAGTTTGAGAATCTTTAGGTACTTTTTGTATCAAAGGACATCTTTATTTCCTTGGAAAATGTTTTAAACCCTGTACGATATCACCTAATGAAAACTTGTGTCGTCATATTCTAAAGGCTAGGTCTTGTCGCTGCAGCTATTGATTCCTGTCGCTCAGGCATCTCTTCATATGACAGAAGGATTCAAAATTCAACTTCTTGGATGTCCTTTGGATCCATTTGTTCTTCCTTCAAAGATGTTGAGGAGAAAGTGGTTGAGTTTTGTGGCCTATGAGCTTAGTTTTTCAGTATGCGTTCGTTGGTTCTTTTGTCTATCCATCTTATTTTGAGCATTCTTTGCCACATCCACATTCCAGTTGCTTCCAATCTTTTCTTTCCATGTTTAAGGTCCAGGTTTTACTGCTATACGTAAGGATGCTCCATACAAACTGACTTCTATACTGAGATGTTGATTTACCAGTAGGTTCTTCATTTTTCAAAGGCCTGTTTGGCGAGAGCAATCCCTTGTACATCTTGGGTGGATTTGTTGGTATTAGTTATTATGCTTTCCAAGTTGCAGAAATCTTTTACTTCTTCAATGGTGGACCCTCTTAATTTTACATGAGCTGTTTTGTTTTCATCCATCTTTAAATGATCATGGTTTTCGTTTTTCCGATGTTTATTTTTAAATCGAATTTACTCAGCGAGATATCTAATATTTGTAACATATGGTTCGTTTCATTTTCTGATTCTGCTAGAATTACGAATCAGTGATAATTTTCTCCATTTATTTTTGCATCTTTAGTCTTGCCCTTCATAGTGTTAAATGCTACTTCTATAAACAGGTTGAACAAATAGGATGACAGATGACAACCTTGGCGAAGTTCTTTTATTAGCTTCTTTGGTAGATCTATTTACATCAATTTTGTGTAGCAAATTTCAACGATTTTAAATCTTTCTCTAACTTCAGGATGCCAGAAAGGCTGCATGTGATACCAGCCTTGTTCAGGCCACTGCCAGTCTGGAACCCATCGGACGAGTGCAGATGCGAACAAGGAGAACACTCAGAGGTCATTTGGCCAAGATATATGCGATGCACTGGGGTTCAGATTCAAGAAATTTAGTGTCTGCTTCTCAGGACGGCAAACTTATAGTATGGGACAGTCATACCACCAACAAAGTAAGTTTTGATTTAATCTAAAATTGCTTGTATCGAGTTTTCCCATTAGGATCGATATGTTTTTTGAATGCCGTATTTTAAACGCATCTCAAGCTATCATTTGTGTCCATTATTATATTGGTCCTAGGAATAGAACACAGTTTAAATCTAACAAAGCCAAAGAAAATTGACCAAAAATATGAAAATGCAGGGTTAAATAGAAATACAGAGTTTTCCAATAAGTGGTTTCATTTTTATATTAAAAAAAAAACGAGTATATCTGGCTGAACATCCATCAACATCAACTCGTCATCGTACATAAAGACCTCAGTTTGAAGGCTTACAAAGTTCAACTAGTGCAAGAATTGAAGCTAATGGTCGCTTGGCCGAACATGACCATTTTCACCTCGAAGGACTATTTTTGCGGGGATCCGTCAAAGATAAGTGTTACGCTGACCATCCGAGAAGGATTGATGCCTTGAAACACGAAATGAGATTGAGCCCCAAACAATCGACTATGTACTGAAAAGTTGGGTTGATCGGAGGGAGTGTCGTAGCCAGTCGTGGCGGTTATTTGAATGATATTGTTTTTAAAACTTGAATATCAAAACAAATTAAAATATGTTGTTTGTCTTCTACAATTTTAATTTCAAAAAAATTTTTATTCAAAAAACATTTAGAATTAAATTAATGTCTAAAATAAGCACCGCTTACATTTAATAGACGTATATAATCAAAACTCAATATATAATGTCAAATGGAATAATTAAACCAACAGATACACGAAAGTCATTAAAATTAATAAATAAATATTTAAAGGAGACAAAAATATTGTTTCTGGTCTTACCTTTAAGAACACCAATTGCCTTTTAAAAACATGAACACACCTTAAGGACTTCTCAAAGAATATAATTTATTTGAAATATTTAATATATTTAAATATTCCAATAAGTTAATTCAGAAATCTCTCAAAACATGCACTATATCTTCAAAAAACAAATATAATTCTAAGCAATTCCTTCTTCAGTCCTGAATAATATTCCAAATATCAAAATCAAGTAACTAACCTATATCGACAACGCACATGTGCAAAGAAATGAATGTTTCAAAACACAGATCAACTTTATAATTCAAGATTGATCTATGTTCTAACAAAATCAAAGAACAGTGTAAGCTATTTTTAAGGCTTATTTAAATTCATTGACATTCCATAATGAGATTATTGAAGCCAAAATATAATTATATATTATATATAAAATAAAATAGAAAGGCTTTTTACTTGATATCAAGTAAAAAGCCTTTCTATTTTATTTGATATTGTTTTTCATTCGTAAATGTCAAGATTCATCCTTTCTATTAAACTCATGACTGAAAAAATATTCATTAGTTTTTTATTTATAGCCGATGCTGCATTAATAAAATTACACTTATTTATTGCAAAAAATTACAAGGGTCATCGAATTCGAATATGAAAACTATGCCAAGGTAATTGTTTCAATGACTCTTTGTCCAAAATAAAACGGACATAAATTGTTACATATAATTAAGAAAAAAATTTGATTTCATCTCAATTATTTGGTGATTTATTCAATTTTGAAAACGTATTGTCCTAATTGGAAAACTCATTGTTTTTTTTATATTAATGTACATTTCTACTTTTAATTTAAACATTTCAGGATAAATATTAATCTTATCTCGGATGAATACAAAATTATACTAGGTGATACAAAAATTGCTATGTCAAGAAGGGTTAGGTTTTTTACCCAAAAGGTAGTTCATTTTTGATTTTTAACAAAAAAGTACAAAATAAAAACAGTATTTTTTTCATAATAGATTGTTCTCCCACTAATAATCTTTAGATTACTACCTCCTTTTCATAGTATTGATTATAGTCAATCTCTTTGTGTAGATATTAGAAATAATGTAATTGTTTTCTACGATCTATAGTACCCATCAATTTCTCGACTCTAGATCAAGCTCAAT
This sequence comes from Megalocaria dilatata, assembly GCA_034642435.1. Lineage (NCBI taxonomy): Eukaryota > Metazoa > Arthropoda > Insecta > Coleoptera > Coccinellidae > Megalocaria > Megalocaria dilatata. Next base: position 41,755,844 of record CM067862.1, on the reverse strand, counting down.
TATTCATTATTGAAATGATCTGATTTTACCTGGTGTAGAAGTATGAAACCCAATTTTTTTTTGTGAACATAGTATGTCTGATGTTTGAAAATGTAAAAAAATATTATTTAAATATTTGAATATTAGCCTTCTACATATTTAATTTCAAAAAATTATATTCAATAATTATAACTTCAGGAATTAAATTGAAATAATGTCATATAAGTACCACTTATATCAAACGACATAAAATAAACATTCATTATAAGACATCCAAATGGTATAACAAAATCCAATGAATAAAAATTGTTAACCAAAATCCTATAAATTAAATATTTTGAGTAGTCAAAATTTTGTTTCTGCTCATCAATCTTATCAAAACAGACATCTTTCAAAAATGTCTAACATAATCTCAAGAATTTCATCATAAAACTATCTTACTTAGAATATTCAATATTATTGGATATCTAAGTTACTTTTTATAAAAACTCAAGATATATAAAAACATTACTGAAAAACAAGTTTTAAGAGAGACTTTGCTTTGTCAGTATTCAAATAATTCATATTCAATAAATATAACATCAATCAACAACAAATATTTACTCATCCTTCAACCATTTAGAAAACTTCTGGTAAATTGAAAAATCTTTAAATGTAGTGTAACGGTTAACTATAAATAAATATTTCTGTGGTTTAACCTTGATCTAAAAGATTGAAAGACAATTTAACAGCCTCTGTTATAGCATAAAGACTATCTGTATAAAGAATGTTAAAGAAACCAAATAATTATATATTATGAATAAAATAACATAAATTTAGGTTAATTATTGATAGAAGGTATATAAATATTCAATAAATTTAATATCAATCAACAACAAATATTTATTCACTCTTCAACCATTTAGAAAACTTCTGGTACACTGAAAAAATCTTTAAATGTTAAAACAAATTGTAGAAATTACTATGTTTTACAAACAAATATCTTTCAAAAATGTCTAACATAATCTTAAGATTTTCATCATAAAACTATCTTACTTAGAATATTCAATATTATTGGATATCTAACTAAGTTACTTTGTATAAAATCTCAAGATATGTAAAAACATTACTGAAAAACAAGTTTTAAGAGAGACTTTGCTTCGTCAGTATTCAAATATATCATATTCAATAAATATAACATTAATCAACAACAAATATTTACTCATCCTTCAACCATTTAGAAAACTTCTGGTAAATTGAAAAATCTTTAAATGTAGTGTAACGGTTAACTATATATAAATATTTCTGTGGTTTAACCTTGATCTAAAAGATTGAAAGACAATTTAACGGCCTTTGTTATAGCATAAGGACTATCTGTATAAAGAATGTTAAAGAAACCAAATAATTATATATTATGAATAAAATAACATAAATATAGGTTAATTCTTGATAGAAGGTATATAAATATTCAATAAATTTAATATCAATCAACAACAAATATTTATTCACCCTTCAACCATTTAGAAAACTTCTGGTACACTGAAAAAATCTTTAAATGTTAAAACAAATTGTAGAAATTACTATGTTTTACAAACAAATATCTTTCAAAAATGTCTTAACATAATCTTAAGATTTTCATCATAAAACTATCTTACTTAGAATATTCAATATTATTGGATATCTAACTAAGTTACTTTGCATAAAATCTCAAGATATGTAAAAACATTACTGAAAAACAAGTTTTAAGAGAGACTTTGCTTCGTCAGTATTCAAATAATTCATATTCAATAAATATAACATCAATCAACAAATATTTACTCACAAGTGGTACTTATATGACATTAATTTAATTCAATTCCTGAAGTTATAATTATTAAATAAAATTTTTTGAAATTAAATATGTAGAAGGCTAATATTAAAATATTTAAATAATTTTATACACCTTCTATCAAGTATTAACCTCTATTTATGTAAAAAAATATTTCATTGAAAATAATTTCTGTTGCTATTTATAAAATAGGTTGGGAAAAAAATCCATTATTTTTGTGTGAACTTTAAGACTTTATTTAACATGTTTCGAATTGTCCGACTTGGGTCAAATATGCACTATTTTGTTCTATGATTTGTGGTCATTTTAAAGGTATCTTCATAATGCCTCTCTCATAGAAGCCTTGGTCCTTATTGGCGAAAAACTGTAGTAATCAATGTGGGTTTTTCGATTTTCTTGCTTTTCGTTAATTTCACGCGGAACCCCACTTTCTTAATATTTCGCATAGCTTTCAAACCAATGGAGACTGCTTTGTTGTGTGTAGGTCTTTGTCAGCTATTGGAGGAAGATTATACCGCTGTAATAGCGATCTTATCATCCAAACTATAGAGAAATTCCAGTTTCATACTTCTACACCTGGTATATAGAGCAATGCAAAAAAGTACGTTCAAGAATCATTATTTAAAACTTCCTTACAGGTTCATGCAATCCCCCTCAGATCCTCCTGGGTAATGACCTGTGCATATGCCCCATCTGGAAGCTACGTAGCTTGTGGAGGACTGGACAACATATGCTCGATCTATAGCCTGAAGACGCGAGAGGGCAACGTCAGGGTCAGCAGAGAACTTCCCGGGCACACGGGTTATTTGTCGTGCTGTCGATTTCTCGATGATAATCAAATTGTAACAAGCTCAGGTGATATGAGTTGTGCTTTATGGGACATTGAGACCGGTCAACAAGTTACATCTTTCTTAGGTAAGGCGTTATTCCATTTTTTGAACGATACGATTATCTAGGAATGCCACATACTTATTATCTTGGAGAAAATTTTGTTATTGAGAATAAAGTCAGATCCCAAGACCCAAGAATGGATTCCTTCACACCAATTTGGATTCAGAACAAATCACTCCACCATACAGCAGACACACAGAATAAGTCATGAGATAAGCAAAGCCCTGGAACTCAAACAATACTGCACATCTGCTTTTTTGGATGTAAGCCAGGCCTTTGATAAAGCCTGGCATTCTGGACTATTGTATAAAATAAAGAAATGTCTGCCATTATACTGCTACACGCTGATGAGATCTTATCTTACTGGAAGGAGATTCAGAGTGAATGATAAAGTGTCTGATTTTTATCCTATTCAGTCCGGTGTTCCCCAAGGAACTGTTATGGGACCGTTTTTGTATATACTGTATACGGCAGATATGCCCACAAATGCGAATACGATAATGGGAACTTTTGCAGATGATACTGCAATTCTTGCAAGCCATGAAGATCCCAGAGAAGCATATAATAGATTGCAAATTCATCTTGATGAAATAAAAGAATGGCTGCATAAGTGGAAGATAAAAGTTAATGAAACCAAGTCAGTTCAAGTAAATTATACCCTTCGAAGAGACCAGTGTCCACCCATCTTTATAAACAATATAAAAATACCAAATTCCCCAACTGTTAAATATTTGGGAGTGCATTTAGATAGCAGACTAACCTGGAAGGAGCATATTATTAAAAAAAGGAAGCAAATAGACCTTAGAACTAAAGAACTGAATTGGCTTGTAGGTAGAAAATCGAAACTCTCATTAGAAAACAAGCTGCTGATATATAAAACGGTCATAAAGCCCATATGGACATACGGAATTGAACTTTGGGGATGTACAAGTAAGTTCAATGTAACTCTAGTCCAGAGAAGCCAATCGAAAATACTGAGATTGCTAACAAATGCTCCATGGTATGTATCGAATCAAACCCTGCATGAAGATTTGAAAATACCTTATGTGAAGGATATCATCAAGGAACAGAGCCAAAAACATCACACTAAGTTAGATGGTAATATAAACGACTTACTACAACCGTTGCTTCAACCTCAAGACATGAGAAGACTCAAAAGGACCTGGTAAGCTGATATGAAGTAAAATGGTCTTTTCACTGGAGAAGACCATATCAAATCATTTGAGAGCTCAAAGCTCTGTAGACAGCAAATTAGCTCATAGAATTGTTGTATTCTGATTGCTAATGAATAAATGATTAAAAAAAAAAAAAAAACTTATTATCCTAAGGAGACCAAACACATCCCTCTGTTGAAATCTTATTTGTCGTGAGGCCAACATTCAGATTGCTTAGATAAAGATGAATATAGCAGAACTAACGAATGCGACAAGAATGAAGAAATCTGTTAGTATGCCCTGGCAATGCTGTAATGAATTCAATATTCTTTAAATTCATAACAACATGGGCATATATTGTGGGACGAATGGTAACGACCGTTTTAAAAGGAACCATATTCTCAAATGAGTAGCATTTATTAGTATTTACATAGGACCAGTTGAATAATCAGCGATGTAACATTACCTTCAGCAGAAAATGTAAATAATTGGGTCTCTTTTAATATGTCTATGAGGAATACCTAGTTCTTACAACAAGACTTCTGAAAGCTCTTTTAGAAGTTGGCGCAACCTTAGGGTTACCAATTCTATTTTTTGGGTAAAAAATTAATGGTAGGTGATACTGTATTAGAGAAAAAATTTTCTACCCAAATCGATTCCAGCCCAGGTGCTATTATTATTGATAGCGAATAACTGTTATTATTTACAATTGAATTGTTATATTGTACAAAGTGACAAGTCTTTAAGTGTTATAATAAATGAACATAAACCATCTTTCCTAAATAAGTTAGATTCTACATATGCATAACATCGAGTTAAAAAATTCTGGGAATTTATTGACAGAATCCATTTAAATATTGTTACCAAATTTTTGACTACGTGTTCAATGAAAGTATAGTTAAGAAGTAAGAAGTTAGTTGTAACAAAACACTTCATGTGTTCAACTCCTAATAAAAGTGTACAATGGATTTCTATTAAAGCCAACACAATTCGAAGCTTAATCTTTGGACTGAGAATCCAGAACATCAATTTTAGCATTGTATTCAAGAAACAGAATTTAGTATAGTAACTAATTTGTTATGGTAATGTTTAGCAAATATTTATTAAGATATCTCCTAATTATTCCAGAATGATTCCATTGATTGATGCAAATAGAATAACAAAGCGGAAAACAATAGAGTTTTAACAATAGTAGAAATAAAGGGAGCCCGCTTGAATAGACTTTACAATTTAATTATTAGAATTTATATAATATCTATTACATATCCTTGTGCATCGAATTCCTTTTTGTTTACTCTGTCATGGCTTTTCTGACATAATCTACTAAGTTAATCATTTCCGATTTGCTTCTTTTTGAACAGGGTGTCATATAAATTTTATGACAATCTTTGTGCTAATTCTAAGCATTTTTTGGGTCCAATTCGTTAAAATAAACTTTTTTTGCATAGATCAGAACTGTGTTTAAACTTCAAACATCGTATCAATCTTCTTTAAAGAATTAACAATAAAAATTTTAATGCACGCATATATTAGGAGTACAAATAAGTTTCCGCCGGTTTTTAACACAAATTAAATATTTATTATAGAAGAACGATGTGAGACTGCTTACTGAGTGACTTCCAATGTTAGAGCAAGTTCTTTTTGTGTTTGAGATGAATCTTCCTCCAATAATTCCTCCAATTCTGCATCCTCGTAAATTTTTGGCCTTCCACTGCGATCTTTGTCTTCTACGTCGAAATCACCGTTTTTAAACTTTTGAAACCACTCTGGACACGTTCTCTCACTCAAAGCACTCTCACCATATGCTTCTACGAGCAATTGATGCGCCTCAGCAGCAGATTTCTTTAAATTAAAGAAGTAAACTAATATTTCCCGCAAATGACGCTCACTTGGCTCAAATTTTGACATTTTCAATTTATAAAAATTATATTTTACCAATATAAAATCAATGATATTAATAGGTTATGTTGTTCTTGAATGTCCAAACTATTTTTTAAGCCGGTTATCATCTGCGAAAGCTAACCGAAACTCCGTGCCGCGCCATCAACAAAAAAACGGCGGAAACTTATTTGTACTCCTAATAACAAATCTTAAGATCATACAAATTGTTTGAAATGTCCATCTAGAATGCAAGACTCACATCGACAAACTAAAGAAGTGTTACTCGACCGTAGTTTCTTATCTAGTTAGCTTCATCTTGAATTCTGTTTAGTAATTGCTAATGAGATGCGATTTCAGTATGATAGACAAGCTGCTTCATATATGCCCACAAATAAAAATCTAAAGGATTAAGATCCAGCGAAGGAGGTAGCCATACTATTAGTTCCTCTTGACCTATCCATCTATTCAGAAAATGTTCATTTAACCAAGCAACTACTTCCAACAATGTTAAGCTCTATGTTATCAATGGACTCTTGTTTTTTATACTGTAAAACAAGCCTCACCAGACTACATGACAAACGAAATTAATGTATTATTTTGTGCATGGTACAGTAACTATAACTGAGAGATATCTACAGCTTCTGCATTTTGTCTATGAAATGGATGCAACATTTCTCTGTGTAAGACACGCTATACAAAATTTGGTGGTAAACGAAGACTAGTAGCTACACGATGAACACTAACTGTAAAGTTGCCAAGAACCACGAGTGCATTGTTTATTCAGAATGTACGCCTAGTGTCAAATGAATAATTAAAATAACACAAATTGCCATATAAACTGGTATTTTCATTCGTCAGCCTACTTTTAATTTAAACATGAAAATATTAGGAGTACAAATAAGTTTCCGCCGTTTTATTGTAGATGGCGCGGCACGGAGTTTCGGTTAACTTTCGCAGATGATAACCGGTTTAAAAAATAGTTTGGACATTCAAGAACAACATAACGTATTGATATCATTGATTTTGGAATAATTAGGAGATATCTTAATAAATATTTGCTAAACATTACCATAACAAATTAGTTACTATACTAAATCTTGTTTCCTGAATACTGAATGCTAAAATTGATGTTCTGGATTCTCCGTCCAAAGATTAAGCTTCGAATTGTGTTGGCTTTAATAGAAATCCATTGTACACTTTTATTAGGAGTTGAACACATGAAGTGTTTTGTTACAACTAACTTCTTAAAATACTTTCATTGAACACGTAGTCAAAAATTTGGTGACAATATTTAAATGGATTCTCAGTCAATAAATTCCCAGAATTTCTTAATTCGAAGTTATGCATATGTAGAATCTAACTTATTAAGGAAAGATGATTTATGTTCATTTATTATAGTATTAGGAGTACAAATAAGTTTCCGCCGTTTTATTGTAGATGGCGCGGCACGGAATTTCGGTTAGCTTTCGCAGATGATAACCGGTTTAAAAAATAGTTTGGACATTCAAGAACAACATAACCTATTGATATCATTGATTTTGGAATAATTAGGAGATATCTTAATAAATATTTGCTAAACATTACCATAACAAATTAGTTACTATACTAAATCTTGTTTCCTGAATACTGAATGCTAAAATTGATGTTCTGGATTCTCAGTCCAAAGATTAAGCTTCGAATTGTGTTGGCTTTAATAGAAATCCATTGTACACTTTTATTAGGAGTTGAACACATGAAGTGTTTTGTTACAACTAACTTCTTAAAATACTTTCATTGAACACGTAGTCAAAAATTTGGTAACAATATTTAAATGGATTCTCAGTCAATAAATTCCCAGAATTTCTTAACTCGAAGTTATGCATATGTAGAATCTAACTTATTAAGGAAAGATGATTTATGTTCATTTATTATAGTATTAGGAGTACAAATAAGTTTCCGCCGTTTTATTGTAGATGGCGCGGCACGGAATTTCGGTTAGCTTTCGCAGATGATAACCGGTTTAAAAAATAGTTTGGACATTCAAGAACAACATAACCTATTGATATCATTGATTTTGGAATAATTAGGAGATATCTTAATAAATATTTGCTAAACATTACCATAACAAATTAGTTACTATACTAAATCTTGTTTCCTGAATACTGAATGCTAAAATTGATGTTCTGGATTCTCAGTCCAAAGATTAAGCTTCGAATTGTGTTGGCTTTAATAGAAATCCATTGTACACTTTTATTAGGAGTTGAACACATGAAGTGTTTTGTTACAACTAACTTCTTAAAATACTTTCATTGAACACGTAGTCAAAAATTTGGTAACAATATTTAAATGGATTCTCAGTCAATAAATTCCCAGAATTTCTTAACTCGAAGTTATGCATATGTAGAATCTAACTTATTAAGGAAAGATGATTTATGTTCATTTATTATAGTATTAGGAGTACAAATAAGTTTCCGCCGTTTTATTGTAGATGGCGTGGCACGGAGTTTCGGTTAGCTTTCGCAGATGATAACTGGCTTAAGAAATAGTTTGGACATTCAAGAACAACATAACCTATTAATATCATTGATTTTATATTGGTGAAATATAATTTTTATAAGTTGAAAATGTGAAAATTTGAGCCAAGTAAGCGTCATTTGCGGGAAATATTAGTTTACTTCTTTAATTTAAAGAAATCTGCTGCTGAGGCGCATCAATTGCTCGTAGAAGCTTTGAGTGAGAGAACGTTTCGAGAGTGGTTTCAAAAGTTCAAAAACGGTGATTTCGACGTAGAAGACAAAGATCGCAGTGGAAGGCCAGAAATTTACGAGGATGCAGAATTGGAGGAATTATTGGAGAAAGATTCATCTCAAACACAAAAAGAACTTGCTCTAACATTAGAAGTCAGTTAGCAAGCAGTCTCACATCGTTTGAATTTAATTTGTGTTAAAAAACGGCGGAAACTTATTTGTCCTCCTAATATGTTTTTTCAAATTTTAAATAAAAACTGATCGAACTTATTTTGTATTTTTTCCATTTGTTTAACCAAGTATATTTGTAATGGTGATAATATTAACATATATTTTCTTTTACAGGTCACACAGGCGATGTAATGTCATTGTCACTCGCGCCAGACATGCGCACATTTGTTTCCGGTGCATGTGATGCTTCGGCCAAAATGTGGGACATCAGAGATGGTGTTTGCAAACAGACTTTCCCAGGACACGAATCAGACATTAATGCCGTTACATTTTTCCCCAACGGGTAAGTAGTATTTTCAATCATTCAGTATCAGGTATAGATTTTTTTTGTGAAAATTACATGTCAGTTGTTTGAAAGTGATTTTTCATTGAAAATAATCTGCATTGCTATCCATACATTTTTTTCCACCTGTCCGGCAGTTAACAAGTACCACCAAAATAAGAGTTCTTCTTTTGAAGTGAACCAGTTATCGAGCCATTTTCTTACAAATTGAAGCGTTGTTCAGCGACTGTGTCCCAGCGATGATTTAACTGGCCCGATAGGGCTTTATTTTGAGCAAAATGGCTTTGTTTTGGCTTTTTTTTTTTTTTTCACATTCCGGTCCTTTTTTGCTGTTCGTAGCGATCAGTGTTAACGCTTTCATCAGGTTTTAGCAACTCATGATAAATTACACACTCACCATACACAGAACATTGCCTTCCAGTTAATGTCGATGGTTCGCCTGGATTCACCCAGGATTTACAATGCTTAGTATTCTCAAAATATATGTTTTTTATCACCGGTTAGGATTCAATGGAGAATTAAGTTTTTTTTTCTGTCAAGCAACATTTAAAAACAAATTGTAGAAATTACTATGTTTTACTACCAAAAAATATATTTCACACATTTTCTTGTGACTCGAGTTTCGGGATATGAATTATCCCATTATCAGACAACTGAAGACCTAACAGTGGTACAGAGGTATTTAAACAAAAGTGATAAATATTTTGAATATTTCAATAGATTCTAGATAACACCTAATAGTGGTACAGAGGTTTACAAGCGGAACGTGATAAAAAACCGGGTTAAAAAAGAGGGGCCTTCCAACAGATATCGGAATATCGGCAATCGACAAAGAAGGTTGTTAAACAGATGGTACCCATTTAAATATCTCAAATAATTTTTGGGGTTACATAGCTCCGTACAGTCATTCATTATTTTTACATTATTTTGTTGTATATCTCAAATATTTGGATTTACATAGCTCCGTACATTCATTCATTATTTTTCACATTATTTTTATTGTGAACTAATTTTTAATTTCAATAATCAAGTTTTTTTTCTTTTGAATCCACATGTAAAATTTTTCTTAAGATTTTCTTCTGTCGAAAGGAATTTCCTTTCGCTATGTAAGCCCAAAAATTATTTGAGATATTTAAATGGGTACCATCTGTTTAACAACCTTCTTTGTCGATTGCCGACATTCCGATATCTGTTAGAAGGCCCCTCTTTTTTAACCCGGTTTTTTATCACGTTCCGCTTGTAAACCTCTGTACCACTATTAGGTGTTACCTAGAATCTATTGAAATATTCAAAATATGTATCACTTTTGTTTAAATACCTCTGTACCAATGTTAGGTCTTCAGTTGTCCAATGATGGGATAGTTCATTTCCCGAAACTCGAGTCACAAGAAAATGTGTAATATATATTTTTATCGGTAGTAAAACATAGTAATTTCTACAATTTGTTTTAATTATGATCAACTACCAGATAGTTACGGCTGAAACAATTCAGTAAGCAACATTTAATATGTGGTTTATCAATTTTCCCACTTTCTAAATCTTTAAAAAAGAATGGTGACATCACATTCAATTGATCCCCAAGTTCTTGTTAAGTTTGAGTATCATCTTCATCCAATAAGTCTGCGAACTTTTTCAGTGGTTTCCCACACTTTTTGTCACATCAAAATCACCGCTTTTGAATTTTTTGAACCACTCGAAACACTGTATATTAGCAAGAACAGCATGTTCACCCAAAGCTTCAATAAGAATTTGAAGCAATTCTCCTTAGACACGAAACTGTGTTTCCAGGCTTATTTTGACGAGCAGTGTTAACCCTTCTTTTCACAGTATCCCACAAATTTTCAATGGTATTAATGTCAGGAAAATAAGCAGGCCAATCTAATAGCTTTACACCATCAGTTTCCAACTTGTTTAAGCGGTTCTGCTAGACGGGTTATGTGTTGAAGATTTTTGTCAGCTGTTAGAGGGAGATGATGCCCCTACAGAAGTGGTTTTACAGTCCCTAAACTGATGGCTACCATCATCTTTGGATAAATTCCTGTGTCATACCTACATACACCTTAAGTTTTTTGTTGGTTTAGGTACCTACATACCTAATGGGACTTACGAGCACCACAATTGTAGAGAAATAGTAATCCAGATAACATTTTGCCATTCTTATTGCAAAATGATTAGTTTTGAGAACGAAGGGACTATAGTCTTAGAGTATAGTGGCTTGACCCGGCCATTTAAAACTGTAAATTGTCTATGGCTTATTATGAAATGAAAGTATATTATTATTAGTGTTAACTCTTATTGTTAATTTTCAGGTATGCATTTGCGACAGGAAGCGATGATGCAACTTGCCGTCTATTCGATATCAGAGCAGATCAAGAACTGGCGATGTACAGTCACGATAACATAATCTGCGGTATCACCAGCGTCGCATTTAGTAAATCCGGCAGACTGCTGCTGGCAGGTTATGATGATTTCAATTGCAACGTTTGGGATTCTATGAAAACGGAAAGAGCAGGTAAGTTTATCCAGATCACCTTAATTATTGATGTGATACGTTGTCTTCATGAAACAAATCTTAATTTTTCTCGAAGTGCGGTATTTTATTTAACCATTCTCTCAAACAATGACATACTCAGAAAAAAACTCTTAATTCCCCTGAACATTTTTAAATTTTGATTAATATGGAGTTCAAACATCAAACTAAAAGATAACTATTATTGTATACATGGTGTTTTCAATGTTGACCCTTTTTGACAGAAGGCACAACTCGAAAAAATAAGCCATTTCAACAAAAATCGCCTATAAAAATGTTCAAGGCGGGAGAGCTGAAATCTGTTTTAGTCCGATTCGATTCCAAGCAATTTAAGTTTGGTTCTATTAGTTCTGGGGAGGTCAGCGAGCATGCGGCCATGATTGACAGCATGTGTCAATTCTACCGCTTATCTTCTACTATATTCTTCTACTATGTATTAAAAAAGTAAGAGGACCACAGATCGTCGTTACGTCACGTAGTGCTAATTTCCAAACGTAAAGGATCGCGACGGGCTTTGCCCGTCGCCGAAATACCGGCGGGGACCGAAGGTTCGAAGGGCCCGCCTAACGGAGCCGTTTCGGTTCGCGGATGACTTTCCGTTCCGTCGATACGGGCGGATGAAAGTCTGAAATTTCGGGACTTTTTCCGCGCTCGCCATTTGTAAACAGGCCCCGCCCACCGCGACCTCGGACCGCGTCTGTGGCGTACGTATAGGGGTCGTCCGAGAAGTTAAGTACGGCGGTTGTCCGAAAATTTTCGTACCGTCGGAAAAAACGGACATATCTCGCGACGGGCTTTGCCCGTCTCGAAAATACGCATTCGGACCGAAGGTCCGATAGATCCGCTACCAGCTAGAGCCCTTGTATTTCACGGATGACTTTCCGTCGCTACGATACGAGCGGGTGAAAACTGGAATAATTTCCGGACTTTTCCCGCGCTTGCCAATTTCAAACGAACAAGCCCCGCCCACCGCGGCACAGGCCAAGGATGACCAAAGACGGATTAGAACGAAAAGTAGATCCGAACTAAATTATAGGAAATCATTAAAAAATATTGATCAATCGATTCTACTCGTTCAAGAATAAATTTCAACGTAAACATTCTAAAGACTTGAACACTTTCGTTAATTTGTCAAATAATGCTGCATGGAGGGACGTTATAGGATCCTATACATGTGTTAAAATTATTGGCACATTTGAATATCCAAATTTTTCTTATCTACACGTGTGGTCGATTAAAGGTGGTAATTGCTTTCAGGTATACTAGCCGGCCATGATAACAGGGTGAGCTGTTTAGGCGTTACCGAAAACGGTATGGCTGTGGGAACAGGTTCGTGGGACAGTTTTCTGCGTATTTGGAATTAGACCACATGCTGAAAGCAACAAACAGTTCTTTTCTCACCCACATCACACTGATGTTATTTCATTTAGTATATTTTCTCAGCATTTATACAATTCGATGGTTAGTTCCATTAGAGTGCTTCATCATTTCATGTCTCATCTTTTCAGACGAAACTATATAGCCTTGTAAAGTTCAAATTTTATTTTTAACTTATTTAAGCTCTATGTATGTATTTTGTAATTTATGTTCCCTTTATGTGATTATTTTTTAAAATTCGGTTTCTTTTGTGATTATTCCAAAAATTGTAATTATTATTTTTAGAATTTATAAATGACATTATTGAGTAAAACAGTATTCATTTTATTTTATCGCACACCTTAAATATTCTTCATTTTCGAAACCTTGGTTGTGTAGGTGAGATGTGAAGTGTTCAAGATTAAATTTCCGATTTTTGTGGTTAGGTACAAGTACAAACTCAAGAACCAATGCTTAGGAAAATACATTATTTATTAAACATATCTATATATCCGTAAGGTGATCAATGTTAAACAGGTTTTTGTACTTGTTTGAAAGTTACCGAACATAATAGAATTTCAACCACCGGTTTCGAAAATTTTTCATGTTTGTTCACTGAAATAAACGAACGAGTTTAAATTTATTTCTAGTGTATATACGGATATATAAATATAGATTGCGAACTCTCACAGATCCTCTCTTCGAGGAATTCTTAATGGCATATGCTAGTCTTTTTACCAAATATGTAAAACATGTGCCATAAAAAATTAGTTGCTGCAATTGTCATACCGAGTTTGTCCACGCCACAAGAACCAAAAGTGAATATGTGGTGTAATTAAAAAAAAATATATATCAAGTTCAGAATAACTGTTCGAAATGTCTTCGAGATACTGCCTCCCTAAACTCAAACTGTTTCAAACAGTGTTCTATTTGATACTTCCTTGTTTGAATATCTAGTTGAGGAACAGGTATTGCTCTAATATTAGACTATTTGTTTGAACTGTTTTTTTTTTATCCAAATTTTACGTATTCGTTGTGTTTCCAAACCAAGATACCTTTCCGCCATTATCAGCATTGAGGTGGAACGACTGAGGTATTCTTGGTTTGGGAATTTATTTATAATATTGAGAAAATTTTATAACATTTCATATCATTTATTTATTTATGTGAAGTGGCTGTGGAAGTGACGTACGAAGGTTAAGGCGTTTTTGTATTTTGCATAATCTTTGTCAAGCATGGATATTTTATAGTACTTTATTACCTTAATATCAAATACTACCTGAAATATCACAATTTATCTGAAATTTTCTCGAAATTCGAAATGTTATCATGTTTAAACTCGACCGATTGGTTCTAGGTATTACTGAGACGTTTCTATTATTCGATAATAAAAACTTGTTTTGAAGAAAAGTGATTTTTCAATTGGTATTTGATGCGAGATGGAATTATCATCAACAATATCCAAATAGAAAGAAAATCAAAAAGTTATGAACTAAAATTGGGGAAATTTCGAATAAGGCGTCATTTCTTCGGCCACTTTATTTATTTGTAATATATATTCAAATATACAATATTCTGAAATACATAGTTACGCAGAGAGCTAATTCTTCCTCGAAATATAATATATAAGTGAGGAATGGATGATTTGAGTAAAGATCCTATATTTTTAAGTTATTGTTAGCTTGAAGATGAACAGCAGTACATGTTCCAATACAGAAATAATTTTATTTATATTTTATTGTCTGTATATATTAAGTTCTCGTTTATATAGGTTCATGCATTTAAAATAGTAACTAAGATTCTTTCGGATTAATTAAAACAATTGTAATAATATATTAAGGATACCTATAGCTTTGCTTGTCTGAAAAAAATTGTATATCAGTGAATGTTGACAAATATCTAACAGTTCAAGAAAATTCACAAGATTTGTTCGGTACTCGATCCCTCTTGAAAAATTTTCTCCGATGTTCCATTTCTCGACGGTTTTCACCTTCAGTTCTACATCTTTTAAAACACAGACGATATAAGAAAGAAGGATATTTCGTATTTTGACGAATCGAAGGGTGGAACTCCGGAGCACTTTTTCAATGATCAAACCGATCGAACAAACTGACTGTATGCATGAATTGTGTGAAAAAGTGGGAGTGTAAAAGTTGAATTGTAAATCGAAGATGTATCCTTTCGTAACCAATTTTTTAAATCAATGTAAAGAAACACTTTCAATCTTTTCTATCGAATAAGGGCTCAAATTGGCTACGAAAGCTTACGGTTTATATTATGGTGCATTTTACCTTTTTATATGTGAACTAGTTCGAAAAATACGCCAAATATGATCCTTGATTACAATGAGACTTACATCGAACGCACTTCAACTCAAAATGAATATGCATTTTCATCATTCAACTTACCTGGTTGATGAGTACGTTTTTATATTTATGAGTCAAATATGTATATTATTAGATTTTACGATAATGACTCCTCAAACTCTGTGTGAAGTGAAAATAACACTACAAGCCAGTAGTCTATCATTATTAAAAAAAAGTTTCATTAATTCACTCTTATATATAGAAGCAAAATTATCCTAGTTCTCATGTTTTTCTATCGAAAGTTTTTAGGGAAGAGAGCTCCAGTTTCGAATTTATTACATTATACTGGCAGTGGATGGGACACAAGACGATGTCCCATCGATCAAGGGTACACTATGCTTACAGCATTTGCATTTTTGTTGTCTCCGATGCTATATGTAAGCAGTTTCAAAGCACAACACTTTCGTGCCAGGATATTGTGAAATTTTCCCTGATTTCTCTGTTACCAAGGCTGTAAAGTGGTTCAGCACAATGATAAGAAATTGAATGTCACAAGTATTGCTGTTGTTAAGTTTGTTTTTTGCATATTTCATTCACACACCTAAATATTTCCTTTCTGTTAAAATTGGTGTCTACATATACTTTTTCAAAGGATAGGTTAGATTAGATAATTTTTTATTGTTAATATTTTGGAAGCGTATGGCGTATGGAAAAATAATATAGCAAACATATATGTTAAATTGTAACGTACCTACTAAATACATCATTAAAATATCTAATGCTTTCTAAATTCATAACCTCCTATCTTTTCCTTTTTTATCAGGGGATACCAGGTAGCTTTTAAAATCTTGTTGAAACTACGTTCTTGAGTTGAAACCTTGAAAGTCCTGTATTTCTGGACCCAAATAGTTTCTCAGCATATCTCAATAACAGTCAATGTTCACACTGAGTGGATGGCCTCGTCGATCTTCATGAAAATAAGGACCGGTTATTAGTCCAGTTAACAAGTGCTTTTTGGGTCAACTTTTTTCAGCAGGCTCCGAAAATTATGATCAAGGTGTCATTCGATTCGGAATGGCTTCTAGATGATTTTTGAAAAAAATTAAGTTCCGCTTGCAAAAATTGCGAAAGTTATTAACAATTAACTAAAAAAAAAGAGGGTTTAGTTTTTTGTAAATATCTCAAAAACTAATGAAGATTTTTGAAATCTAAAAAAAAATTCAAATAGAGGAGAAAATTTCCTAAAAAAAGTGTCGACTCCCGGAATTGTAGTCCCAATAGTAATAATTTTCCCAGAGGGATGAAAATACGGCCGAAAACGGGTACTCTGGCTTTCGTAAGCCACGCCTACTTTGGACACTGTTAATAAAAATTATTTTATTGAAATTTAATAACTGAAAAACTTCAGGGGCATACTGGATAGATGAACGAACAATAATCCGCCAACAAAAAATTTTTATCTCAATTTTTCAATTAGTTATGCAATAGTTAATTAATAATTTTTTTCTGCTTGGACATGAACATTGCAAGTGTGATAATTGTTAAACTATTAACTTGAGATTTTTTTCCCCTCTTGGAGCAATTTTTGGAAAAAATTTTTTTTCGATAATTAATCTAAGTTTTTAATTGTAATAAATTGTTAATAAAAAACTAAAAAATAAACATTTTTAAATTTTTCCAACGGGGATCTATTCTGAAGTCTTCCAAAAATTGCTCCAAGAGAGGAAAAAATCTCAAGTTAATAGTTTAACAATTATCACACTTTACAATGTTCATGTCCAAGCAGAAAAAAATTATTAATTAACTATTGCATAACTAATTGAAAAATTGAGATAAAAATTTTTTTTTGGCGGATTATTGTTCATTCATCTATTCAGTATGCCCCTGAACTTTTTCATTTATTAAATTTCATATTTAATCTGTTAAAATAATTTTTATTAATAAAGTGTCCAAAGTAGGCGTGGCTTACGAAAGCCAGAGTACCCGTTTTCGGCCGTATTTTCATCCCTCTGAGAAAATTATTAATACTGGGACTACAATTCCGGGAGTCGACACTTTCTTTAGGAAATGTCCTCCTCTTTTTGAATCTTTTTTTTATTTCAAAAATCTCTATTAGTTTTTCAGACATTTACAAAAAACTAAACCCCTTTTTCTTAGTTAATTGTTAATAACTTTTGCAATTTTTGCAAGCGGAACTTCATTTTTTTCAAAAATCATCTAGATGCAATTCCGAATCGAATGACACCTTGATCATAATTTTCGGAGACTGCTGAAAAAAGTTGACCCAAAAGGCACTTGTTAACTAGACTATATGCCTCTAGCAGACATAGCGGCCTAAACAACAACCTTTGGGCTATGCAGGTGTCGTTTATGCTTTCGTCTCGGATTTTCCTGTGCCCATTACCGACAATTCTGTTTATTGACATGAACATTCAGAAAAGAGTTTTCTTCGTCGCTGAAGAGTGTGTTATCCAAATTGTTGAGCCATTTCGTTGGCAAAATTCAATCAATTAGCATAGTCTGTATCCTTCAATTCTTGAACCACTTGAATCAGTCTTTTAAATGCAAGTCATTCTTTAAATTCAAATGCAAGGACGATTTGTTGATGTTTAATGATTGGCCTCGCTTTGGGATGGATAAATACAAATTTTGACGAACTGACGCCTCCACTTCTCGAATCGTTTCTTCGTCGCGGACTGAACGAGGGCGGCCAGAGTGTTCAATTTTTACCGAACATCCGGATCCATTTTCTAATGCTGTCGTCACTTGATGCATGGCTAATACGATATTAGGCACGATACAAACGTTGAGAAGCCACTATTGAATCACGCAAAAAGCGCGATGCGTTCCCGCTCCATCGTGACTAAAACTCCACAAAATGGCGAACAGCACGATCTCCTCCCCACTCTCTCCGTTGCTCAGTTTCTAACGCAGCGCCAAAACAAATACTCGATACGTTTTTTGGACACGCTGTACAAATCACCATTTGTTAGATATAGAGGTTTTAAAAGTTGAAAAATTCATATTCTTTGTCATATGCATAAAAATAAGAAACTATTGGCTTGTGTTACTCACAAACTGAAGCTTGTACAAATTGAATGAATATTTTAAAGTAACTGTCAGTCCTTAATTCCCTAAACTGTCAAACCCTAAACCTTGAGCAACATCTGCCAACTAGGTCATTGTTCGAGGTTGCATACCTACCTCTTTTTGAAGGACGTAAACGAAAGAACTAAGTATAAACTATTAGTTTTGAAAGCTTCTTTGCTTTTCAATTTCAATTTTTTCAATTTCAATTTGTGCTGTTAATGAATTTTATCAAAATGTCAGAAGTTTGCTTCATTTGTGATAAACCTTTGAAAGAAAGTGAAGTTGTCGTGGATCGTGAAATTTTGATTGATGCAAGTGTTGAAAGAAATGATGAGTTTTTTAAATACTTAAAAGACAAGCAATCTGTGACAGTTCATGTGCAGTGTCATAATATGTACACTCGAAAGAGCAGTATTGCTGCAGCTAAAAGACCATGTAAGACAGAACAAGGTAGCACATCTATGATAAGTCTACGTAAAATAAAATCTCATACTACGCTTATATATTGCTTATTTTGGGTCAAGCAAAAGAAGGAAGCCATCGTAAAATATATAATGTATCTGCACTTGAATTTACAGATTCCATTCTAAAGGTGGCTTGGACTCGTTCTGATTACGTAACAAAAGCTGTTGTTGCGTTGAATATGAGTTTGATTTAGTTGCAAAGGTTTTAAGTTTTCTGGGAAAGTGAATTGTTGAATAAGTGAGTAAAAGCAAAAGATTTTTCATCGAAACAGTTTATCTCTAATGTATTCAGTTTATGGTTTTTATTAATATAAGATTTCTCATGTTCTGTTATCCTAGTTTCGAAAGCTCTTCCTTTTAGGCCTATTCATAGTTAAATTTCATAAATTTTTTTAACGAATCCTAGATTTTCATAACAAATATTGCCCTTGTTATTTTTCTTTAAACATGTAGTTACTTTCTCAGTTTTAACCCCATGGAAACAGGACACGTTTCTTACAATTAAGAATTAAAAAAATAAGAACCATTAACTGAATCTTTCGAAGCTGGATATTTCAAATTATTTCACCAAATTCAAAAATTGCTACGCAAGCTTTTTAGTTGCTTCAGAAATTTACATTAAAAAGTTCCTTCTGATTTGATTATTTATGTTTACACAAGTTAACTAAAGATATTAAACTTACATATGAAAATATTCCATCTTTCAGATTAATTAAAACTTCATCCATAATCATCTACGACTTAAATAATACGTAGAAGTATAAAACAATTCCTGTGCCTCCACAAATTCTTTCCTGGATAACCTATAAAATAAAATTTTTTTTTAATTTGTAGAAAATGAAAGATTCACGTTTCATCTGAATCATCAACGGTATTTCTGTTATTTTTTAAATTTTAATATTTCATTTTGTCGAACGAAATAGAGCATATCAAAATTTTAAAGACTATTTTTGAACTTGTCTTGTATATGGTGGCCTCTAGTAACTAAAATGCGAACTTTCAATCGTAACAATATTACATTTTTTTAACGCCGTTAGATGGCGTGTTACAACGAACAAGTATAAGGAGACTTAGTTTTGTTGCCTCGGATAACTAATAGGTGACAATTCATAAATAAATAAATTATTTGCATGAAATACAAAGAGTACTTCTGATGTGCAATCTAATTCTACTCGAATCGCTTTAAATTTCTGGCCGCTAGAGAGCACAACTAGGCAGGCAACATTTATAACATGAAATGTATGGTTGGTTGAAAACTGCAATAACCACTTCATATTTACTGCCATATTTTTGACATGTATCATTTCAAAAGAAGTCGGACGCAATCATAAGATTAATTAATTATTTAAAAAAAAATACGAGACAGACATATGCATTCAAAATTCATTAGAAATAATTAATGTCCTTTCGATAATTTAATATGTCATGAAACCAAATAAACATTATTTTTAATATTAACAGTTTTTCGTATGAGTTTTCGAGCATTAATTTTTCAAGAGTTTTAACTGAGAATACCGGAGAGCAGTCTAACATCTACTATTGTGATGTCAAATAAACTGAACATGTCGTAGTTGGCCGGTTACTGATGTCCTGTGTATTTGATATAAGCCCTTAAAAAGAATGCGGTGTTGTCGGGTTTTCGTTTTCTTCTCTGATTTTAGGTTAAAGTCTAACTAAATGACAATACTATATCTTGTCTTGAATAAATAATCCCATATCTTTTAATTTTTGATATACGAAAGGCCGGTATTGTTATTTTTGTCCATTTTTTCGCGCTTTGACCGGAGTGCCTATTATTTGGATCAAATGACGTTTTTTTGCGCATTTCAATCCGAAAACACTCTCAAATATATTAGGTTGATGGAGAATTAGTATTCAAATTCAATTTAGAAAGAAATATCTTTTCAAAAATTGGAGGATCTTAAAGCCAAATCTTATTAGTTCATTTTAAATTTAAAATAAACAGTTGAAAAATTATGATAAGGAGTGAATTCTACCGGTTAGGTTACTGGCATATGAGCATGTCTCTTTCATCAGGTGACTACTCAGCAGTCTCCACAATCTGCCCATGAAGCAGAAAGTGTGATAAGGTTTACGCCTTATCATCGTGCATTAGCGAGAACCACTCCGAAGATATTAATCTACCAAGCTTGGAGTTTCGGCTTCAGTCCAAGAACCTACACCGTGACTGGTAGCAACGAAGCACTATCCAACCTCTACTGGCTCTGCAGTGTCAGTACCCGAGTTATTTTGGGACTCAACTCACTCGCCGAAGGGCTTCTTATCCACCCACCCGAACGCAGTCCCATGAACCAAGATAGTCTCAAGATTTAATGCCTCAATTGATCCACCGCCAATCCGGCCTGTACGTCAAAACCCACTAACTCTTGTGAAGTCTTTCAATTGATCCTGGCTTCAAGCACCAACGATCTAGCCGTATCGTCGAGATCCACAAACCCCAGAAACGTATCGCAATCGATCCTGGTTCAGGACGAGGCCGGTCGAACCGCCAAGTCCCGCTAAACCCTGAAGTATTTCTCGAGATAGCCTGAACATGAGTTTCTGCGAACAGATAGGTGGAATACCCTTCTAGTTCAGCATGCGCACTTTCAACCACTGCCCCCTCGAGTCCTACACCAATTGGGTGGTCAGGTCGTACGAATACTTCCCGAGGTAACGCCATATGCTACATAACGCACTCAGCCATTGGACAGAAAAATCCGGAGATTTACTGCAATAGGGTAGAGTATGTTAGTTTTAAGGGTGAAGCCCTGTGCTGCGACAGATACCCTTGTCACTGTCAGTCAATTTCACACAGCTCCAGTGACTGATATGAGTGACATTGCTTTAGGCAACGAGACCTCCATTTCACCGGGATGATTACCATGGGGGCCATGGTAAATATCAGCATTGAGTCTCGGTCAATACACAACCATACTCCAGCCACAACTATTTGCCATTGGGACCGCGGCGGATCTGCTGATAAAATATATCAAAATATTTAGCGATAGTCAGTCAGTACTAAAAGCTATAAAATCCAACTGTGGTACATTGAAAACAGTCTGGAGTTGAAGCACGGCTCTAAACAGGCTCGATATACATAACACAATGACTCTTGTTTGGAGACCGAGCCATTCAAACTATTCAGACAACGAAGAGGCAGATCGGCTGGTGTTTTCTGGAGCCTCTAGTAGGCTCGGAACCATTCCTGGGAATACCATATGACGTGGCTAAGCGGATGATAACAGGCAGAATGAACTTAAGACAAGAGTCTTTCTGGCTGAGTCATCCTGGCCTGAAACATTCGAAGGCGTTCCTTGGAACGGCTTCGATTATGACAGGTCACTGCAGGTCGAAAGCGCATTTGCACAAAATCGATCTGGTTGAAGACGATGAATGCAGGCTGTGTCTTGAGGACAATGAAACAGCCATGCACATCGTCTTAGAGTGCCCAGCGGTGAGTCGCATCAGATTCGAGGTCTTTTGTCCGGCTTTTATAGCCCACTGCGAACTGAAAAAATTACCCCCGAACAAGATTATCGGTTTTATCCAAAAACTGGATCTCGTCGGGGAGATATAAATTAGGGGTGAACCACAATAGTCCATGCGGACGCAGCGGTAGAGTGGACAGACGCCCGCCCACTATAAATAATAATAATAATATTCTAAAGTTTCATGATTTGAGAAAATAATAAAAGGAACCGCTCGAACCAAGAAACCCATATAGCGCACCAAGGAAAAACCGCTTGCAAGAACCGGCAACGTCGCTCCCCGACAATCCGAGACGATGCTCTGTATGCCTGGCCGCCTAAAACGACACTCTCTCGCAAAAAGCAAAGTAGGCTGGGGAATCCTCGCTTGTACCATGATTCATTTCGAGGAATCCGCGTTTGTTTCACACAAAAAACCGCTGAATTCGTGCCACATAGCCGGCTGTGCGTGAAGTGTGGCGTAACACATGTGAATCAAGTTGCCAGGATCGATTTTGTCCTCCAGAAAACGGGACAAGTGGGCTTCAGGTGAGTGAATGAGAAGAACCCAGCTCTTTCGACGTAGATCGACCAAGGGGTCTTTTATGTCGCCGCCACTATTTTTATGAATGAAGAGTGTGTAGTGTACAAGTGTAGTGTTGAAATAGTTACGGGAAGATCTTGAAGGGTTTCTTCAACGATTGCTTCGGATAGGACATGTACAGTTTTGTTAACAGATTTTTTGTTTCGAGAAACAACCCATAAAATTAGGTAATCAGAATTAAACTCCAATTAAATGTAGCTTGTGGACATGTTCTATTAGAAATACTTACATTCACCCTTAATCTATTTTAAAAGACTCAAGTTCCTTTTGATAACTATTACAGAACCTTTCAAAATATTAGAAAAATTCAGCAGTTTCTTGATAGAAATTTATAATTCAAAAATAATAAAACCATTATCTTAAATATTACTTAATTTTTATTGTGGTGACGACCCATGTTTCTTTCAATCGTATTATAAATTGATCACAGTATATTTTAGAGAATTCCTTCTAGAAAAATATTTAAAAAATTGCAGGAATTTTAAGAAGTCCTGTACGTTAAGGAGTCTTAGAAAATGGACCCCAATTAGAAAACAAAAAAAAAAAAAATTCCGGCTTGTCAAATTTTTTATCACAGAGTGGATTTTCGAACTTTTTTAAGAATTGAACAATGGTGATTTGATGTAAATATCACATCTGATTCAATTTCTTCAAGATACATAACACAGATTGCAATCATTGACCTCTTATTTTATTTTCACTTGGTTTTAACTTTAACAGTTACTTTGTTACCTCTCAACACTTAAAGATTATGTCAATTTTGATTCTTCATCTGAGAAATATTAGCGTTGACTTGGTTCTCAAAAATAAAACAAAATACTTGATAATTTTATTTGAAACAAATCAATTTTTAAAAACTAAATTAACATTCGAGTCGATACTTGATAGAAATATTCAAATGAAATGAAATTCAGAATTATTTCTGGAAACTGCTATAATATATATTGAAAATCATATATAAAAATAGTATATCTAATTAATAAAAATTTCTTTTAATGTCTAGGAAAAAAATAAATTGTCGAAATACAACATATGAAGAGTTTTCCAATAGGAATGATACAATTTAAAACGGTTATTATGGCAACATTGTATTATTTTTGACATTTCCCATGTCATTTGTTTGCAGTAAGTTATGCCATTTAATCGTGGAAAGACACACGCTTCAACAACGTTTAGAAATTGTTAAATTATTCTATCAAAATCAGTGCTTATTTGTGAAAACTGTGAGGAATTTAAGAAGAATTCATAGACGACATTATTCAGTTACTCCACTCACTATTCGTCGTATTATATACGAATTTGAAGGTGAACATTCTTTACACGATACAAGAGGTACCAGTTCGACAAAGAAAAACAAAGGATTGTTTTCACTCCATATACGCCAATTTTGTTTGTTTAGATAGCCGATCAACCAGAAATAAGCTTCATCGCTCAACACAATTTTACGATAAAAAAGTGGATCAACTTCAAGCTGTTTTAGGCCCCATTCAGCAAACAAACGACGCTTATTATGGTCACGTGGCTTTAGTTCTTGAACCAGTTGGATCTTGTATGGGTGTAAACCAAGATCTTTACGCAAAATTTTCCATGTGGTGGATGCACAGAGTCCAATTTGTGGTGAACGTCGACGAATAGACAAATCTAGATCATCATTAACACTATGACTTACAGCAGCGATATTTCTTCTGTACGTACAGTTCTTTGTCTTGTTTTTGTTGTTGCATCGAGTAGAGAAATGTTGTCCGAAATCTATCGATAGTTCGACGATAATATATAATAAGCTGCTCTGATGGACGATTATGTAAACCATAAATTTCACGAAGTGCTCTTTAAGTTTGGCGAATAGAACACTAATTTTAAAAATAAATTTCAACAATTGTAAACGTTGTTGCGGCGTGAATCTTTCCATAGTGATTTGTCAATGCTTACTGAACAGAAATGTTAAAACAACATGGCTCCTATCTTCTATCAAATCACAGTTATACCTATCGAAAGTCCTATCACTCTAAAAAAAACACCCTATATTACAATTTTGTTTCAGTAGTCAATTGAAGTTGGGCGAAATTTTAATTTTGGATACTTTGGTTCGGCAAAAAGTGACTTTATTTTCTAAGCTGGAGTCATTGGCTTTGAATTAAAGATTACAAGGATATTGTAACTCCGAAATATCGATGAATTAAATTTATTTGCAGCAGTGGTATACAGAAATGCAAAGTAATGCGCCAAAATCATGACGTGTTCCATGATTATCTGTTCTTTCTGGGAAATCCTGTGAAGAGTATTCTTTTTTTGTGACCTAATAAGCATTTAAATTTCGCCCCTATGTACGCCATTGCTTTCTTAAATGAGATGTAATAAAATTTAATTGGTTCATTGAGATGGTTATTGCTCAGTTTGTATTCATTCTTCCTATCGATTCAAGGTAAGACTTCATTTCGAGACGTAAAATATTGAAATTTATGGTTCTTCCTTGACAAATTATCAGTTTGATGATATTAATAATTTCGCTGAACATCATTTATAAAGTTCCTTCATTATTTTTGAACGCTTTCTCATATATATTAGGAATATAAATGCGTGCTATTTTTGTCGAAAATTGAAGCATTATTGTGAAAAATTGGTTATATTTTCTAAGTTCAAAGTATTGGTCAGCCAGGACATGTTGCATCGATCGGAAGAGATAGTGATCGGAAAGGGCAATGTCTGGCATATGTGAAATGCAGGAAATTCATCATTTCACATATGCCAGACAGGACGATCTATAAACATAAGGGCAGAACACAAGAAAAGAATATTGCATAGTGAAATAACAACTGGTTTTTCTGAACATTGTATAAATACCAACCATTCCACAGATTTCATTAGAACTGAGATCTTACACGAAGGTAATAAAAACAGAAGAATGGACCTTTTAGAAAGTTTCGAAATTTCTTTAGCACACAGAAGGCAGTTACCAATAATAAATGACCAACTAGAATTTAATTTATCACCATTGCTCTTATCTGTGGAATATCAAAACCGAACCAACAATCTTCCTCAAAATTCTATCTGTTTCACCGTCATAAATATCATTTTAAATTCTGTTCTCTTTAGTTTTGAAAATGGATTAAAAACCCGAAATACGTATGTCAACAGACATGGAATAAACAGTGAAACTTAAGCCCAGTGTTTTTATTTACCTCGTTAATTTAAAAATGTGATATGCGAGAAAGCAACATCAAATGAGATATACTGAAAAAAAGCCAATGATGACACTTCAAAATGAAGGTGTAGCCAGATGAAACAATGGAATAATAAACTAGTAGATTCGATTTCTGCACAAGTTCCTTTAAACAATCCTATCCTATGCTCAATTATTTAGAATTAAGAACTCAGAATTACTTTTTAAGTTTTAATACGCAGTTCGAAATCTCCATTACAATAATTCATTATGTAGTAAAAGTTGTTCTACCATTCAAGAACATCTCCTTCAACCTCCTTCAAGAATTCAACTTCCAATCTCAAGAATCCTTCGATAGACACACCACACATACTAATGAATATGAAAAACATTAAAACGGAATAATATTCGATTATCACCGCTGGCTGTACCGTGAATACTCGGAAATTCTTCAGAACCCAAAGACGTAAACAAAATTTTCAGAATAACATTGTTAGTAACCTCGCATGACGTTTTATCCTATTATTAATCAAAACGCGATCTTTATAGTTCACTCAACCCGGTCGTCAATGGCCACCTTTAAATTTCCGCTAAAGGGAAACAATTGGATCGTATCCCGATGTTCTAATCGATACAAAAGGTCTTAGAGGTCGAATACTACGTTAATAATCAAGAGGTTACCATTATGGTGAACAAATATTCCGATTGTAACCCAGTATTTTCGAATTAAACGGCTCAACAATAGTATAGGATAATTTATTAAATTGCTTCGAATGTATTCAGTTCTTGAAGTATTGATGAAAATTGGTTTTTCTGCTAAAAACCATTATAATCTGATAACGAATGCTGGTAAAGCGTTTTCCATTACGACGATAATTATATAAAATAGAGAAAATTTGAAGTTAAGACTCAGAATATTTCTAAAACCTACACAAAAGCATTAACATTGAATAAATATTAACTCTTAGCAACCTTTTTCATTTCGTGACATTTAAAAATAAGGGATTTTCCAATAGCGATTATTCAAGTTAAAAATAAAAAAACAAATAAGTTATTCAGTGAGATTGCCACAAAGATATTTTTAAAATTTTCAGTACGACTTGCCTCGTCACTCAGTTTCGGCTTGACGTTGATTTCTGGAACACCTGTACAATAACCTATGTAAGTTTTCACACAGTGTCAGATCAAATGTAGAACATGATTAAGTCACACTGTGGCGAAACAATTGTCATCCAACAATAAAACATAAAAAGTTTGTGGAAATTGAAGCTTATTTATTACTACTCAAAATTTGTCATTGACAAATTACAAATTCTAAACTCTTCTGTAAGTAGGATGTGCTAATTTATCTATCTAAGTTAGTCAAAATATTGTTTCTGCTATAAATTATCTTGTCACCATTCTGTTTCAATTTAATGAATACGTATGTTTTGACAAACTGCCTATATAACTCCTTTGATGTTGTTTAAGTTAATATTTATTTAATAAATCAAATATTATTAATCGCAAAGTTCCTGCAATTGATGAGAATTGATTATGCATATTTCAATATTATCATATTATCTTAAATGGTTTTTTTGTGGATAGACATTCATTAGAAATTATTAACTTGGTATGTTGCTTGTAGAAAAATTGGTTTTAATAATTTTCCTAGGTTACTTTTCACTTTGATGTCTCGACTATCAATATAGTTAATTATAGCCAAAACTTTTAATTAATTTCATAGAAAAAATTGACAAATAATCTTCATTGCCTTCTGACAAGTACCAATTCTTCTTACTCTTAATAACTTATGAACTACTTATCGTAAAACAATGCCGTAGAAAATCCATATTCAATATTGGGACATATTGATTTTTTTTCGAATTTATTTTATTATTCAAATTCCTCCATTAAATTGGGAAAGATTTGAGACACGTAAGAACAATGTCGGATAGTGCTCTAATTTAAAAAAAAATTATTTTTCTAAAATGAAAAAATAAAATCTACACAATACTCGAACTGTGAAAATTTCTGGAGGATTTGGAAATTTTTTATAGATTTCAATGCTTTATTTTCCGGAAATGATTCATCGGAACATTATTTCCTTCCAGTATACGTGATTGTTTTCCAGTCAGTTGAAGGATTTTTCGAATAATCCATAAACCTTTCGAAAGTAGTCTAAAATTCACTTTCACTTGAATCAGGTTTCAAAAACGGTAAACCAATTTCGAGAAAATCATTAAAATATCTTTTCAGTATTATTGCTCGGAATAAAATTGTTTTCAAAGTCTATTAAACTAAATATTTTCAAATCACCGGAAGTATTTTCGAAAAATCTGAAAACCTGCCGAAATTAGCCGAAAACACTTCAGTTGAATCAGATTTCACAACAAATAACTAAATTTTTGAACGATCAAAATACCATTTCACTTGAATTAGATTTAAAAAATAATGAGCAAATTCTGACAAATCAATTCAAATATTTTTTGAGCATGATTTATTGTAAAATTTTTTTTTTTTTCAAGGCTACTAAACAAATTATTGTCAAATCACTAGGAAGATATTTTTGAAAAATTCAAAATCAATCGAAAATTACTCTTCACATGAATTAAATTTCAAAAATAATGAGCTTATTTTGACAAATCTATTTAAATATATGTTAAGCATAATCCATCGAAATAAAATTATTTTTCAAGTTTATTAAACTGATTTTTCCCAAATCACTGGTAGGGTTTTTTAAACAACCTTTTGAAATCAGCTGAGAATTAACTTTTTTTCACTTGAATAAAATTTCAAAAATAGTGAGAAAATTTTGACAAATCCATTTAAATATTTGTTGAGCATGATTTATCGGAATAAAATAGTTTTCAAAGTCCATTAAACTGATTATTGTCAGATCGCTAGAAAGATTTTTTGAATAATCAAAAACCTTTCGAATTCAGTCGAAAATTCACTTCACTCAAATCAGATTCAAAAATAATAAGCAAATTTTGATGAACCCATTAGAAAATTTTTTTGAGCATGATATATCGGAATAAATTTAGTTTCTACGTTCATTAAACAGATTATCGTCAAATTACTGAATGGTTCTTTAAACAATCCGGAAACCTTTTCAAATCCGCCAAAAATTAACTTTCTCTCACTTGAATAAAATTTCAAAAATAACGAGCAAATTTTAACAAATCTATGTAATTATTTGTTGAGCATAATTTATAGGAATAAAATGATTTTTCATGTTTATTGAACTGACTATTTCCAAATCACTAGAAGAATTTTTTAAACAAACCGAATATCTTTTGAACTTTCACTTGAATAATATTTCCAAAATAATGAGTAATTTTGACAGGTCAATTCAGAAATTTTTGAGCATTTTTATGGGAATAAAATTAGTCTATTAAACTGATTATATTATCAAATCAGTGAACGGATTTTTTGAACAATACAAAAACCCTTCAAAATAAGTCGAAAATTCATTTCACTTGAATTAGATTTTAAAAATTATATATCGTAAAGAAGCAAATTGCAAGAAATCTATTTCAAAATTCTCATCAGTATGAAATCGGAATTAAATAATCTTTTAAGTTTATTAAACTGCTTATTTTCGAATCAGTAGAAGGATCTTTTAAACAATCCAAGAACCTGTCGAATTCAAAAATTCACTTCTATTTAAATCAGGTTTTATAAATAGTAAGCATATTTCGAAATATTCAATTAAATGCACATTTAACACATTCAATAACAAATTAACCTTGGTCTGTCTTCTGTCGTTTCTGAATCACCTATCGGAACTTCTACCAATTCTTTTATTGAATAACTTTCTCTGAATATTCACGAAAGATAACAAAATCCATTTTATCTGACCGACATAACAATCATTTATCATTTGTCCACAGATTCAAGCGCCAGTATGTTATGTTTCAAGTGCTATCCGCAAAAAGGCCCATAGCCTGCCCCATATATCTACAGGGTGTCCCTTGTCAGCATCGCCCGAGGAAAACACTGGAAGCTAGGTGTCTGTCAACATGTATTCGGTAGTTTTGTGCACGGTGAACAGTAGACAGTGCGATTCAGACAAACCGTTCAGTCCCTCTGGAGTACTCTAGACGCTTTGTATACAGTGTGACGCAAAAATGCCTGGCTTAGTGGCGTTCAGGAGAAGGTGGTCGGTTGGATCTGATGATCTGGTAGTGCCCGGTGTGTTTTTATTTACTATGCACCTTATTTGGTAAGTTGAGAATTTGGTGTTGCTTTTTCGTACAGCTGATTCTCCTGACTTGGCGCTGTGGTATTTTTTAAGATATAATAGTAAAATACTTTTTGAATATTTGACTGATCCAGCCGTTTATAAAAAAATATTGGAAAAAAGAAATCCATTAAATTTTCGGTAGATGGCTGTAGTGATCGATATCTCGTAAAGTATCAATCAAACAATTTTAGATTTATGCTCATTGGGAAAGCAACATTTCACATAAAAAAAATTCTTTTGCTATTTTTTGTTTGGTCAATTCAGTTGTGAGTTACAGGGTGTTAAAAAATGGAAATCAACAAAGAGAAACATTTTACAGTGTTTCTTTCATTAAGACGAAAATGGAAGCCAGGCTACTGAAATTGTAAATGTTTATGGTTCCGATACTGTATCAGCTAATTACTTATTAATTTTCAAATAACGATCCAGTCTTCATGAACAAATTAAATCACAAATTGCCGTGAGAGCATTTCATTTCTACTGAATTTTTAACAATTTCTAACAGTCTGATAGAAGATTCGCCGTTTTGGAAATAAGTTTTTAATATCTCCCAGTTTTGTTCAAGCGTAAATCGACCCATTTCGTTATCAATTATTAAACTGACATTCTGTCAAAACACGAATAACCAAAGTGTTGCCAGACTCCAAATAACCACAACTTCAAAATGCAAACTCTAGATGGCCTACCCAAAGAAATTGCTCAAGTCCTAACGTCAAACAAAAAAAGAAATATTTCCATCACACAAAACAATTTTCCTTCCATATACCAAATACAAAAGAATGAGAGGAACTGCCGGTTATGTAAATGACACAATTTTATTGAATAAATAAACACTGGTATGTTGATTTACGTTTATTTATCGAATTTCGTCAACACCAAACGCCTCATAATATTCAATAAATATGTGTAAATCATCTAATTGTAGTGGATAAAAATGGTGAAATGAACTGTAAAGCTAGGAGCTTTTGTGCGCTTTGTTCATATCACGATCTTCACGAAATTTTGTATTAGCCTTCTTGTCGTTATTTACATCTAATTTTTAAGTTTAGACCCAATCGTAGACCTGTTGCTATAATTTTGAGCCGCTCAACGCTTCACTGCTCAAAAAATATTCTTTTTAATCTTCTAATTATACGATATTCATGAAATTTTGCATTAGTCTTTGTGTCGTTATTTAACATCTAAGTGCTAAATAATAGGTTGGCAAAAAAATCCATTACTTTTGCGTGAACTTTATTTAAAACGTTTCTGATTGTCTGATTTGTGTCAAATATGCCTCGTTTTGTTCTATAATTTGTTGCCATTTTGAAGATAGCTTCATAATGCCTCGCTCATAGAAAGTCTTATTAGCGAAAAATTCTAGTAATCTAGTTTCTACTGCTGAAACCTTTTATATAAGCCATTGAAAACCATATTTTCTTTTCTTCATAAGAATCATTTATATTGATATAATTTTTTTTAAATATTGTGGTAAGTTTTCTTTTTAATAATTTTGTCAATGATTTCAGTTTTATAGCCATTGTTCACCTCTATAGTTTCAATTATATTGGCTTCTTTTTGGAAATTGACTTCATTCAACGGGAGCTCAAAAGTTAATGAATGAAACTATGGAATGTTGATATTTTAAAATAAAATAGAAAGGCTTTTTACTTGATAAAAGAAATATAACAAAATTTGAATATCAAAACAAATTAAAATATGTTTGTCTTCTACAATTTTAATTAAAAAAAAAAAATTTTATTCCAAAAACTTTTAGAATTAAATTAATGTCTAAAATAAGCACCGCTTACATTTAATAGACGTATATAATCAAAACTCAATATATAATGTCAAATGGAATAAATAAACCAACAGATTTACTGAAGTCATTGAAATTAATAGATAAATATTTAAAGAAGACGAAATTTTGTCTCTGGTCTTACCTTTAAGAACACAAATTGCCTTTTAAAAACATGAACACACCTTAAGGACTTCTCAAAGAATATGATTTATTTGAAATATTCAATATATTTGAATATTCGAATAAGTTAATTCAGAAATCTCTCAAAACATGCACTATATCTTCAAAAAACAAATATAATTCTAAATAATCCCTTCTTCGGTCCTAGATAATATTCCAAATATCAAAATCAAGAAACTAACCTATATCAACAACGCACACGTGCAAAGAAATGAATGTTTCGAAACACAGATTAACTTTATAATTCAAGATTGATCTATGTTCTAACAAAGTCAAAGAACAGTGTAAGTTATTTTTAAGGCTTATTTAAATACATTGACATTCCATAATGAGATTTATTGAAGCCAAAATATAATTATATATTATATATAAAATAAAATAGAAAGGCTTTTTACTTGATAGAAGAAATATAACAAAATTTGAATATCAAAACAACTTACACTGTTCTTTGACTTTGTTAGAACATAGATCAATCTATAAAGTTGATCTGTGTTTCGAAGCATTCATTTCTTTAAATATTTCAAATAAATTATATTCTTTGAGAAGTCCTTAAGGTGTGTTCATGTTTTTAAAAGGCAATTGGTGTTCTTAAAGGTAAGACCAGAAACAAAATTTTGTCTCCTTTAAATACTTATTTATTAATTTTAATGACTTTCGTATATATGTTGGTTTATTTATTCCATTTGACATTATATACTGAGTTTTGATTATATACGTCTATTAAATGTAAGCGGTGCTTATTTTAGACATTAATTTGATTCTAAAAGTTTTTTGAATAAAAATTTTTTTGAAATTAAAATTGTAGAAGACAAACATATTTTAATTTGTTTTGATATTCAAAAAATTAGAAAATAATCATTTTTTTATTGAGAAAGATGTCACTTTACTATTTAATGTGAATAAGAGTATACTGATGGACTATTTGGAGATTCTTTCAATCAAAAAGGGCATTAAGAAAAAGGAGAATTTAACAAATTCCCAAATATTATTCGACAACACCTCTATATTGGATGCTGTTTTTTCCATGCGCCATAAAAATACACAGATGTCCTAAGTGCAATAAAAGACATCTTTTCAAGTTTAAGTTTAGTTCCCTTTTGTACTCCTTTGAAGATGGTCGAAAGACCGAAACAAGATTCTGAATAAACTGTGAAACATAAAAACTGTGTGAATTATTTTTAAATACAAATTTGTGTGAAATGTCACCTTGATAACGAGCATAAATCTGAAATTATTTGAACGATATTTTACGAGATATCGGTCACTACAGCCATCTACCGAAAAAATAATGGATTTCCTCTTCCCCAAGCTATCGTTAGGAAACTCTTCAGCTGCTCGATTCTAAAGATTTATTCTTTGAGATAATAATAAAACAAAAACAAATGGACGTAAACGAGAAAAAAAAATCGGTACATTTTGATGTGTAAATAATAAA
The DNA here is from genome assembly GCA_034642435.1 of Megalocaria dilatata. Classification (NCBI taxonomy): domain Eukaryota; kingdom Metazoa; phylum Arthropoda; class Insecta; order Coleoptera; family Coccinellidae; genus Megalocaria; species Megalocaria dilatata. The sequence goes on along the minus strand of CM067862.1, from coordinate 41,722,289 downwards.
CCACCCTCTACAATTTGTATTATTCTTGAAAGTTTGGAACATGACAATGAAATAGAACGTCGAAACACGCTTCCATCTTGAAAGATAATCCATTTGAATATTCAATTATTAAAGGAGCTAGTTTCTTCACGGACAGAAATGACTCACCTCGAACTGCTTCCTTTTATTGGATTTATGATCAGCAGTCGTATTTTTAAGGGTGGCTAAGAACCCCTCTTACTACACTTTGTCCACATCATTGACGTGGAATAGGGATACTCACCCTTGGAATTGGTTGATAAATTATTAAATTCCTCCACCCCCCTTCATGGACACACGTTCCTAGACCACTGATGGTATTACGTTTGATATTATTGCTCACGCTTGATATATTTCTGATCGCCCTTGTACAGTGGTATCTGTAACAAATAGAGTAGTGTTAAATTCCACAAGAATTTACGCGATGGTCAACGCTGCTCTGCTTATAATTCCTTTTTTGATATCTTCCAACTCGATATGCAGACCAATTATTTCGCGATAAAATTCAAAAATACCATCAATCTCAGCTGCTGAGTTCGAACCCAGGTTATAGATGTGCATTTGCTAAGACCCGTAGACTTATTATCCTAAATAATTATTAATACGTCTATGCTAAGACCATAGTCCTACGCCTTTACACGCTACCGAGGCAGTTGATAGATTTGTCGGTTTCCTTCCAAGAGGTAGGACATTTAAAATTTGCATTTTCGATGGGCTATGAATAAAAAAAGCAAAAGGAAGAAAACTAGACATCCTGTAATCCATAGAAATACACTGGCGAGGAAACAAAATGGATTACTAAGAATATACACTCTTCTTTCCACGGTTCTAACTCACGTGTTCAAACTGATTCAATAATATTTTGTTCATCACCCATCTTTCATTAAAAAATCAACTAAATATGCGCAAAGTGTAGACGCGTGGGCTAAAAAACTTGATCAAACAAACCATTTTCGAATGATTCATCACGATAAATTCATCGTTTATCAGTTGCGTTCAACAGTGGTCATTGAAAAGTTTGTTTTCCACTCTCTGAAAAAAACAATTTCATGAAATGAGTTTACCAATCGAAAATTGTGCGAGAATTATCGAAAATTAGCTGAGCCAGAGATATGTTGCTAGAAGAATGAATGTTACCCTATGTACAGTCCAAATAATATTGACAAGGTATAAGGAGACACGTGAATTCTGCCAGGTTTTCATATTGGCATGTGAGCATGGCTCTTTCACCAAGTGATTACTCAGCAGTCTACCCTAGAGGCAGAAAGTGTGATAAGGATTACACCATATCATCGCGCGAAGCGAGAATCCCTTCGAAGAGATGAACCCACCAGCTTTCAGTTTGGGCCTCGGCTCGAAAGCCAAAACCGTCTGACTGGTAGCAGCGAAGCACTATCCAATCCCTACTGGCTCAGCAGGTCAGTACCCTAGTTGGCTTGTGACGCAACTCACCCGCCGAAAGGGCTTCTTATCCAAGCAACTCAGTCCCATGAACTAAGATAATCCCAAGATTGACGACTTCAAATGATCCTGATACGAGCACCATCAACACGGCCTGTACGTCTTGACCCACGAACCCATGTGAGGTCTTTTGATTGATCCTGGCGTCAAGCACTAACGGCTAAGCCCATTTCGTCGAGACCACAAACCCTAAAAAGTTACGCATTGATCCGGGTTTAGGACAAGGCCGGTCGAACCGTCAAGTCGCGTTAAACCCCGAGTCATTTCATGAGAATATCCCGAACATGGGGGTCTGCGAACAGATAAATGAAATACTTCCGTAGTCTAGCATGCGGACTCTCAACCACTGCCCCCTCGAGTACAACACCAATGGGGTGGCCAGGTGGTACAAGTAACACCTGAGGGCTGGAGTCGTACGTGCTTGTTTTCATCTGTGAGGAGTTGAACTTTTTGGAGCTCGTATGGTTTGAGGTTGAGCTCCTTTTAGGACATTTGACGAACGGATTCACAGTTGATACCGGTCTCACGGGCTATTTTTCTCATGGAGACCCACGGATTTCGATCGACTCGCTTCTTGACGATGTTGCGATTGCTAGGCGTATTGACAGTGCATTTTCTCCCACTTCCTAGACGACGACCATCAAAATTCAAATTCAAAATTAACAAATTAGTACAAGAAACTGTAGAGAATCTAATAGATTGAAAATTATTTGGCTTCGCCGAAATACTCTTGTTCCAGAATACAGTAAAATTTGTCCGAAGTTTTTCTTATCACCTTGTAAATCTTGAGAAAGCCTACGACTCAATACCTTGAAAAATAACCTGGGAAGCTCTCGAAACCCTAGAGGAAAATGGAGCACTTCTCAAACTCACCAAAGAACTCTACAGAGAAAATCAATCTTATGTGAAAATCGAACATAGACTCTCGAACACTATAAAGACCGCAAAGGGTTTAAGATAGGGATGCAGCTTATCTCCCCTGCTTTTTAATGCCTATGTCGAAATGGTACTGAAAGATTACAAGAGGGATGGTAGTATCTATTGGGAATGGAACACTCTCCTTACTTAGCTTCGCAGATGACCAAGTTGTAATTGCGCAAGACTCCTACGATCTGGAGTTTATGATAAAGAGGATTTTTGATGAAAATGGAATAACTCCGACCGTCGCTTTGAAGTACTCATCAACGATGATGTGCACATCCAACAAGTTGACAAATTCAAGTACCTGGGAGTCACAATTAACAAGAATGGCATTGGCAAGGAGGAAATAAGGACCAGAATTCAGAATAGCAAAAAAGGTGATTGGATTTCTCAATGGTTTTGATGGGATCGAAACATATCACTTCCTGGATGATGACCATCATGGCCAAGCTCCTTGAAACGGCAAATAGCATCGGACACGATTTGCAAATGAACAATTTCGCATTGACGCTTACCTTAACGAAACAGCTCCAAAATTGCACTATGTTTGTTTGACATTCTAACACTCTGCACAATAAAGTAATATCAAACTGAAAATTCACATATTACAAGAAATTGTAGAGAATCTAATAGAATAAAAATTATTTGGCTGCGTTAAAATGCTTTTGTTCCAGAACATACTAAAATTTGTCCGAAGTTTTTCTTGTCACCCTGTATTCAATTGATAAAATGTGATGGAAAACTGAGGAATTTATTATTTAATTCCATTTTATCTGAATGCTCCAATTAGAGGCAAAAATCCTAGAACTAGTGATGAGTTTGGAGCTATAAAACCAAAATCCAAGTACAAATTCTACACACAGCTGGCAGCGCTTGAAAGTAAAAACCACTATTTTCTCGAGTTCATAATTCTTGGGAACAGTGGTGTAGATTCGTTGACTGGACTTTGTGCAAGATACTGAAATCCACTAAAATAATTCCAACATGCTTAAAACTACTTATCAAAAGCTCGAATGAATGTTGGCTTAAGAATAGCGAGTTGCCACGGAAAATTAAAAGATCATTCGAGAGATATAAAGACATTACCAAGAAGTGAGTTCATGCGATAGATTAAACTAATTGTGGAAATGCGAACAAATCAGTATACAGGATGAATCAATACTATTGGGGCTCTTCAATTGCGTTTTTCTCAAAAACTGGTGAAATTATCGTATTCAAATCAATATTACGTAAAAATGAATTTTACATCGTATTTATTAATCAAAATCACTATCAAGTTATGTCAGAAAAAGCTACCACTTAATTTCATCATCGGGCGCCGATAACAAAAAGGAAAGTAAAACATAAACTAATATTCCTCGTCCAAAATTATGCCTCTCTGTCGATTTTGATAACAATGGAGAAATAAAGAGTGAAATTATTAGCGAAAAGCGCAAAAAAAATCAGCTTTAAAGCCCTGTACCTATTTTCACAGCAATCAATATGTTATTGAGGCCTATTTGGTCTGGTCGTCATATTTTGGTCCAAATAATCTGTTCTTAGCCCTATAGTTATAATTCACCCTGTATAAAAGATATAATTTTTTCCAACTTATTATTGCTACTAGCAGTGGGATGTTATAACCGTCATAACGTCTTGCTGGATCCGATTCAAATTTAGAACAAATATGTTCCAAATTTTAAAATTATGGGAAAATCGTTTAAAATATATGAGGAAATTTTTGGAAGTGTACTGACCTAGTTTTGCTAATCGAGTTTGATTTTCCTCCCCAATTTTCCTCTTTGTCACTATCTATTTTACCGCAATATAAACTATGACGTTATTCAGTGCGTTATCTGTCATATGAGTTATAGAATATAAATAAACATTAATGGCTACTGGTCATATGTTGAATGGAATAGATAACACCTGATGCGTCATATTTTTATCTAAATTCTGTGTTTTTCGTTTAATCGAAATGCTTATTTAGCAATGACTATTTATTTATCTATATCCGGTAAAGAAGATTGCAAATTCGATGCAATGTTTCATTATTTTCCGATCGAAATGAGTTGGTTTTCTTTATTTTTATTTATCTATTATCAATAAGGGGTGTAAGCTTACTCATTAATGATATTTGGTAAAAATCAGCCGCATTAATTTATTTGAATTTACTCGTATCTATTTCCACCATTTTATCATTACCGGCAATTCACTGACTGATCATAGAGTGTCTAATATTCTGTCAAAATTAGATGTCAGTATTGTTCATAAATTATAAAAAAATTAATATTTAATGAGAAAAAAATAAATAAACAATATATGTGAATTGGGAGTTAATGAGTTAACAGGCACGACTTGCAAAATATATAAAACAGGCAGGACTTTCATTCATGACAGGATTCAGTGAACATAAATTGAATTGTACCAAAAACAAACTTTCATCTTTGCAAATGGCCACCTTTTCCTACCTCTGATAACACTGGTCGACAAGAATTTTGTAACACAAAGCAGATCTTTATTTTTTGATGGAAATAACCTAATAATAGGAAAAATATTCCTAAAGTACCACTTTTCAATAGCTCAATAAGACCCCATTAGCAAGTAGACAATTTTATGAGGGGACTGTTAAACTGGAAGCATTTTATAACAGGAAAAGCACCTAAACGGTATTGTTTACAATATTAGACATAAAATTAAGATTAAAAATCAGTCTTCTGTTAAGTCTCGAAGTGAGTGGTTTCCTGTGTGTCGATAAGAAAGTGTTTTAAGGATGAAAATGTCGAGACAGTAGTTGCAAAATCTCTCCTGATAAATTCTGTTAAATTTGTGGAGAATTTATGATGAAATCACAAGATAGGCCATTTTCTGAAAATGTTAAAAAAGCCTACTTCCAATATTTTGGTGTTTCAATTGGAGATCAAGACAAGCAGTTGGCTCCCCATGTGCTGTATTAGTTGTAGCGTATCATTGGTGCAGTGGATGAATGGGAAGAGAAAAAGCATGCCTTGCAATCCCTATGGTATGGCGAGAACCCAATAATCATTTAGACGTTTGCTATTTTCGCCTGACAAAGACTAAAAAAAAAAAGGAAAAGCACAAGATCGACTATCCAAATTTGCAGTCTGCAACACGATCTGTTCCTCATAATGCAGATTTACCAGTGCCCATCGCAAAATGTTGCTTTGGAAGAACTTGATATTGATCATTCCCACTCTGAGTGGCGTTAATTTATAGATTGCTCTAAATAGAGTTTAAGAGCTACACCTCTATACCAGTTGCCCATTCAGTGAAGATGAAAGAAGGTTATGAAAATATGCTCACTCTTTTGGATAAAATAAACTACAACAGGTAATGGCAGATATGTAGGGACTTAAAAGTTAAAGGAATTTTAGTAGAACTTCAGGGAAGGTTACAAAATATTGCTGTTTTCTTTGTCTATGGGACAGTCGTGCAGTAAATCAGCATTATATAACAAAAATTTGGCCAGAAAGAAGTGTATTTCAACCAGGATCTCAAAATGTTAAGTTTAGACCTCTTGTACACCACAAAAATATCCTTCTGCCTTCTCTTCACATTAAACTTGGGCTGATGAAACTTTGTGAAGGCTATGAATAAAGATGGTGATGGATTCAAATACAGAACAAGTGTTTTCAAGTTAAGTGGTGCCAAATTAAAGGAAGAGATGTTGTATTCCATCAGGACAACGCCAGATCACACACGTTTGTAGTGACTCGCCAGAAACTCCGGAGTTTGGTTGGGAACTTTTATGCATCCACCACATAGTCCGTACCTGGCACCAAGCGATTACCATTTTTTTTACTTAAGTTTGTCGCCAATAAGGGCCAATACTTCTATGAGAGAAGCATTATGAATCTACCCTTAAAATGGTAACAAATTGTAGAACAAAACGGTGCATATTTGACCCAAATCGGACAGTTCCGGGTTTGAGATTATATGGCCTACCTGCCCACTGGCCCTATTAATTTCATCAAGCAAGATCCGAAGTACTTTTAGAACTTTCGCAGCTGCCACGGAATAAACCCATAATGGAACGAATTGCGAGACACTCGAAATTAATGAAACGTCAAAACCCTACCTTTAATAATCCTTACCCTATTTAAATATTCAAATTCGTCACCCCAGTCTCATTTTCTTAATAGACCCCGTAGCCACATAAAACGATCCAGCAACCATGTCTTGGGAAATATGAAATTGAGAAATTCTCGATCGGTTGCAGGGGCGTAGGGGGGTTGGCTTGAGGGGGGCGCGGCACCAAGGAGGAGGGCTCGAGGATTAAATTTGGCGGAGAGCATCTAGTTGAAATTGCTCCTTCGACTTATCTCCGATTGAAATACTGCTTTCTAGGGGGATCTGAGACGTGAAGGGAGGGTTGAATAATTGGAGATGGGGATGTTTTTGCGACAGGACAAGATCTTGGTCAGTCGGCGGCGACTTTGATGAATCTTTATGGTCTGTCGCGGGACAAATTAGATGTGAAGAAGAATAGTTATGTCGGTCATCTTTCTTGGAGTTTGGGTTTCGGTAGTTGGTTTGAGTGGATCCGAGGAAAATAAAGGTCCAAGAATAATTTCAGAAGGAAGATATGTTATGTACGGGGCTTTCAACAAGTTGGTTCGGTTTAAAAAGGGGTTCATATTCGAGGTAGCTCTGCGATCAAATACGTAAAGATCCATATGATTCACAAGCACCAGTGATAAAGGATCTAGAGTTTTTATTTTGTAGTAGTGATTCTGAAAAACATCGAAGAATAAATCTGCTACAGAGAGGCCATCATCAAGACTTTTATAAACGTGTTCAGCAAATGAAAGAGCAGTATATATCTATTTTGCCTGAAACTAAGCTGGTCAGTTAGCCACAAGCTTGAATCTAGTTACTCGTAGGTAGTCCATCATCCAATTAAGAATAATCCTTTCAAAGACCTTAGTTTTGTTCAATATATTCTTTTTCCACTCTTTCTCGCCAATAGGTGACGTGGCAGATCCGAAGGTAGGAAGATGGAGTGTATATACCATGTATTTTTCATTTTCATGAGATTTTCCGTTTCTTTAGGCGAACATTGCATCAAAGATTGCAGAAATGCAGTTTATTTGACTTTTGTATGACAAGCACAGAATCCTGTGTCTGTGTTCATCATATGTAACTTCTTTAGGAAGTAATTCACAGATTTAAAATTGTCTTGGGACTGTAAAACAAGCGCGCAAAAGCTTCCAACTTCAAGTCAGTGCTTTTAACCATTTTTACTTATCAGTTTTGAGGGTTTAAAAATAACTTGGAATTTACAATTGAAAATTTTTTAAATCTTTAACACACCACCAAGCATGAGTAAAAACAGCTGGGGTGCTGAGACCTGATGAAATGAAAAATATCTTAACACCTACTTTTTTTTCAGGGGCATCGTTCTGACTCTCCTTCTAATTTTCGTCCATTTCGATAGAAAAACAGATTGCATTTTCTGGCTATGGTGGTTCATCATAGGGTATATGATCATTCTAGTCATTTCGATGATACTCGAGTCAACAGTAGCAGTTATAGCATTAAAGGGAACTATCCTTGACCCGGAACCAAGGGAACCCATGCAGTATGTCCTCTATATTAGAGTTGGTAAGTAACAGTAATCTCAAATAAAATAAAATAAATTATACATCTACTACATATTAAAATTCAAATCTTCAAAACATTTGCTTGTGTCAACTCCACCTTGTTGGAGGTATAAGAGGCACCGGAAAGTAATGTCGCGTTCTTGAATTAAATTTAAACAGATAAATTATCAACAAGTTTTTATTTTTAATAAATAATGTAATCACCTTCGTTATCAACAACCTTTTGCAGTCTAGTGTGCAAATTTTCAATGTTGGACAGATAAAAATCAATTGGTTATTGAGTAAAATATCTCGAGATGGCATTTTGGACATCATCCAAATTTTCGAATTTTTGCCACTAAGAAAATGTAGCGATAAATTGAAATCCGAGAGTGCGATGTCGGGCGAGTATGTTGCTTCTACAACTTTTAAATACATTATTCGAATGTTTCAGTTATCATGTTAATAGAAGGAGGATGGTTAGGGGCAGGTGTATATTGGCTTGTAACCTACTACAAAACTTGCCAAATAGACAAGGCCAAAGAATATGTTTTAGGTAAGTTTATTTTTATCGTACTTTCATATTAATAACCAAATATTCATTCTAAAGTCCCAAATGAAAAATATATCCATATTTCAGGTCTAGTAATTTTCAACTGGTGCTTATTGCTGTCAGTTTTAATAACCGTCTGGTGTACTTACGATGCAGCTGGAAGGTCTTGGGTGAAGATGAAGCAGTATCAGAAATCCATGAGAGAGATGGAATCCAAATACCAGTACAAAAGGTCTAACAGTACAAGAAACTGGAGACAGAGGTAATTAAACCATTTATTGAAACAACTACTAAGTAAACGCCAATCAATTGTTTGTAGGAAAGTGCTTAGAGCCTACCAAGATCGATGGCAACAAAGGTGTAAATTTTTGTTTTGCTGCTATTCCGCTTCGGACAGGAACAGAAATTCTTTCTCGGATATAGCAAAGTTGCTGTCAGATTTTTTCAGAGATCTGGATGTTGTACCGTCCGACGTTCTGGTAGGTCTGGTGCTGCTGAGGAAATTCCAGAAAATAGAGAGAAAAAATATTATCGAGCAGGTATGATAATTTTTTTGTTTTTGTTTCGATAAAATTACTTTCTTGACGATCTTTCAAGTTACATAAATCGTTTATTGAGAATGGTAAAAGCTCATCCACCATTATATCCAACATCATTCAAATGACCACCACAACTTTTCCGTACGTACTGCATTCTGTCAACCCATTTTTCATCACTCTCTCACATAAATTGGGCTGTATTTCATCAATGGCACGTTCAATGTTTATTTTTAATTGCTCAGTTGTTATTGGATTCAACCAAAACCGAGTTTCATCACTGAATAAAATTGTTTTTCCTTTCAAGTTGTTCAAGACCAAAATCAGAAAATATGCGAAGTTTCTTCTTCTTCTTCTAGACCTTAAGGTCTGTTCACTGTGAAGGTCTCCCCCTTAGGAAGCGGCTTCCTGGGAGATTGAACTCCAGCTATCCTTCCATCGTTTGGGTGGTCTTCCTAATGGCCTTCTGCTTGCTGGTTTTCCGTCCTTAGCGATGTATGCTAGTCTATTGTGGTTCATTCTATCTACGTGGTCTCGCCAATATCTTCTCCTCTTCCTTCCCATCTCACTATATCTTCAACTTTACAGAGAGATCTTATATCGCTGTTTCTAACTCTGTCTCTTAATGTTTTTCCTGCGATGGTTCTGAGAGTTTTCATATCCGCTGTTCTTAGGATGTTCTTCGTCTTATTCGTGTCAGCTCGAGTCTCGATACCATAGGTCAGGACCGGCCTAACACAGGATTTATATATTCGCACTTTTCCATCGACATGCATATGCTTGTTTGCCCAAACAACTTCTCTTAGACAGCCGGATATTACTAAGGCCTTGTTGACCTGTGACTTGACGTCCTCTATCGGATTATGATTGCTGGCTATGTCCGCTCCTAGGTAACGGAACTTCATCACTTGTTCCACTATCTTACCATCTATAACTATTTTACATCTTGATGGTTCCTTCGAAAATGTCATACATTTCGTTTTTCAATAGATATGGACATGTTATAATTTCTGCTGATCTGATAAAACTTTTGTATTTGTCTTTGTCTAGAATTTTGTATTTGTCTAGAATAACTGCGTCATCCGCAAAGCATATCATGCGATTGGTTTGCCGCTCAATCTGTATCCCATCTTCATAGATATTATTTCTTGTATGATTTCATCCATGACAAGATTAAAAAGGAATGGGCTGAGGCTATCCCCTTGCCTAATACCGGCTGGTGTTGGTATATCTTCAGTTGTTTGGTTGTTAACTCTTATTCTTGTTGTATTGTCTATATTCAGATTCCTGATGACGTTTATTATCGCGTTTGGTATTCGTTTTTGCCTCAATATCTGGATAACATGCTGAAGTTTTATTCTGTCAAATGCCTTTGTCAAGTCAATGAAACATACATATGTTGGATAGCTGTACTCGATGGCCTTCTCTTTCACCTATCTCAAAATGAACAGAGCGTCGGTTGTCGATCTATTTTTCCTAAATCCCTGTTGCTCATCTATATTCTCTATGGCATCCTGAAGGATATCTTTGATTATGCTGGTGAACAGTTTCATGCTGGTGCAGAGTAGGCTAATTCCTCTGTAATTCTCCGGGTTGGCTTTTTGTCCCTTTTGAAGATCGGTATCGTGATGCTCTTCTTCCATTCTGTTGGTATATCAGATGTAGCCATTATCTAGTTGAATAGTTCGGTTAGCTTTTTTGCTAGTTCTTGTCCGCCATATTTCAAAAGTTCGTTGGGTATCTCATCAACTCCTTTCGGTTTTTCAGTTTTTTCATCTTCATCTCAATGTTCTCCTGAGTAATTGTCACTTCATCTGTCGTCTCTTCCTCCGGTGCATTTCTCTGAGCTTCTTGATCATCGCTTCCGTAAAGTTTTCTAACATATGTTTCCCACTCATGTAAAGGAACGTTTTTAGTTTGGATGTACTCGTTTACGGGCTTTTTCTGTTCTTGATCATTTTCCAGACTTTTCTTTGTGCTCCATATATATCATGTTCCATGTCGACTGTGAACTTCTCCCAATGTTCTCTTTTTATTTTCCTGATCTCAAAATTGACCCTATTCCTTGTTTCTCTATATATGGTATAATTATCTTCGGTTGGGGCACTTTTATAACGTAAATAACTTTTCTTCTTTTCCTCCGCAAGTACCTTCACATGATGACTGAACCAGGGTTTGGTGTTATTTCTCGAATTCAGATTAACCTTCCTTTTTCCTATCGCTTCTTCGGCCGCTTCGTGTATGCATCTTTTAATAATATTCCAGATACCCTCCACGCTTTCTCCTGTTGTGGTCTCTGGCTTCAGTTTATGGTGATCAAATGGCTTCAGTTCTTGAACCAGTTGAATTTTGTGAAGATTTAAACCCAAATCTTTCCTTCAAATTCTTCAAGTAGTTGTTCGAGAAAAAATCAATTGTTGAGAACGACGTGAAACCAATAAATTTGGATTTACTCTTACACTTGCTGCTACCAAGTCGATATTCCCTTGTGTGCGCGCATTTCTTCGTTGTACTGGTACTCTTGTACCATGTACACAAAATTCACTTTCAAATTTGTCTACAATATGACAAATGGTGAGTTGATTTAATTGAATAATGTCGTCCATCAAGTCTTCTTGAATTTCACAAATGGGCACTGATTTTGATGAAATAATTTATCAGTTTCTAAACATTGTTGAAGTGTGTGTGTCTTTCCACGATTAAATGACAAAAATGACATGGGAAATATCAAAAATAATATATTAGGAGTACAAATGAGTTTCCGCCGTTTTATTGTAGATGGAGCGGCACGGAGTTTCGGTTAGCTTTCGCAGATGATAACCGGCTTAAAAAATAGTTTGGACATTCAAGAATAACATTACCTATTAATATCATTGATTTTATATTGGTAAAATATGATTTTTATAAGTTGAAAATGTCAAAATTTGAGCCAAGTAAGCGTCATTTGCGGGAAATATTAGTTTACTTCTTTAATTTAAAGAAATCTGCTGCTGAGGCGCATCAATTGCTCATAGAAGCATATGGTGAGGGTGCTTTGAGTGAGAGAACGTGTCGAGAGTGGTTTCAAAAGTTTAAAAACGGTGATTTCGACGTAGAAGACAAAGATCGCAGTGGAAGGCCAAAAATTTACGAGGATGCTGAATTGGAGGAATTAGTGGAGGAAGATTCATCTCAAACACTAGAAGAACTTGCTCTAACATTAGAAGTCACTCAGCAAGCAGTCTCACATCGTTTAAAATCATTAGGAATGATTCATAAACAAGGAAATTGGGTTCCGTACGAATTAAAGCCGAGAGATATTGAACAATGCTCGTTCACGTGTTGCGGCTCCCGTGAAAAAGTACTTGGAAACACTTGATTGGGAAGTGTTACCCCACCCGCCGTATTCACCAGACATTGCACCGTCCGATTATCACCTGTTCCGGTCCATGGCACATGCTCTGACGGCGCAGCGGTTCACATCTTATGAGGATATCAAAAATTGGGTTCATTCGTGGATAGCCTCAAAAGACAAGGAGTTCTTCAGACGTGGGATTCGAATGCTGCCTCAGAGATGGGAAAAAGTGATGGGCAATATTTTAAATAAATTTATATTACCGTTCTTCTATAATAAATATTTAATTTGTGTTAAAAAAATGCGGAAACTTATTTGTACTCCTAATACATTGTTGCCATTATAACCATTTTAAATTGTATCATTCCTATTGGAAAACCCGTTATTTGTTATTTTAAACTTGTTTAATCTTTCGAGTTTCATTACATTTGTCTTATGTGTATCCTATTTTCCTCTGGAATGACTGATATCTTCTTCAGTAATGAAAATTGCCAAAACTGAGTAGTTCACGTTTTCGTTACTGCAGTTTCAAAGTTTTTCTTCACATTCATGCAAGAACAAAATGTAATTTCATCTATGAATTTATTTATTCCTTTTTAACGTATCGTTTTTTCTCCACAGAAGTTGAACGATACCTATGAATACCTCTCCGGAGTCCCTGTGACCCCTCGAACCCAATTTCTAGCATTACACGATGGGGGTCCAGACTTGGATCTGTTCCAGACTGTGATACACTTCGCCCATTTCGCAGTACACGCCTATGGTTGGCCGATGTACGTTATGAACAATAAGTTCGGATTTGTAAAGGTCTGCTCTAACTTGACGTGCTGTTGCTTTCCCTGCCACAAGACCGGTGAAGCGACAGTGAATCCAGAGATTATAAATGACAATTGCTGCAAGTAAGTGCGGGTTTTTATCGAATGTCAACGTTTGACATTCAATCTCGATCAGGAGAAATGTCAGATTGAACTTTTGTTTCAGGTGCAACTATGCCGTTTTGCAGAAGCTGTGCAACGAAGGTGATATTGAGATAGTCTACGCTACCTATCATTGTGATATTGGGGAAACTCCTTTCTTTATTGCTTTGGACTATGATAGGAAGAAGGTGGTTATCAGTATTAGAGGGACTTTGAGTATGCAAGTGAGTAAATGTTGAATGAAATATATACGAGATGAAATAGAAAGGCTTTTTACTTGATAGAAGAAATACAACAAAATTTGAATATCAAAACAAATTGAAATATGTTTATCTTCTACAATTTTTATTTCCAAAAGAATTTTTTATTCAAAAAACTTTTAGAATTAAATTAATGTCTAAAACAAGCACATATTAAATATTTCAAATAAATTATATTCTTTGGGAAGTCCTTTAAGTGTGTTCATGTTTTTATAAGGCAAGTAGTATTTTTTAAAGATAAGACCAGAAACAAAATTTTGTCTCCTTTGAATATTTATTTATTAATTTTAATTACTTTCGTATATCTGTTGGGTTATTTATTTCATTCGACATTGTATATTGAGTTTTGATTATAAACGTCTATTAAATGTGAGCGGTGCTTGTTTTAGACATTAATTTAATTCTAAAAGTTTTTTGAATAAAAAATTCTTTTGGAAATTAAAATTGTAGAAGATAAACATATTTCAATTTGTTTTGATATTCAAATTTTGTTATATTTCTTCTATCAAGTAAAAAGCCTTTCTATTTTATTTTATATATAATATATAATTATATTTTGGCTTCAATAAATCTCATTATAGGATGTCAATGATTTTAAGTAAACCTTAAAATAACTCACTTTGTTCTTTGATTTTGTTAGAACACAGATCAATCTTGAATATATAGCTGATCTGTAGTTCGAAGCTTAAGTCTTTTAACACGTGAGTGATGTAGGTTATGTTTTTGATTTTGATATTTGTAATATTGAAAACAAAGGGCTGATGACGGGATTATCTAGAATAATATTTGTTTTTTGAAGATATAGTGCACATTTTTTAGAGATTTTTGAAATAATTTGTTCGAATATTTAAATATATTAAATATTTCAAATAAATTATATTCTTTGGGAAGTCCTTTAAGTGTGTTCATGTTTTTATAAGGCAAGTAGTATTTTTTAAAGATAAGACCAGAAACAAAATTTTGTCTCCTTTGAATATTTATTTATTAATTTTAATTACTTTCGTATATCTGTTGGGTTATTTATTTCATTCGACATTGTATATTGAGTTTTGATTATAAACGTCTATTAAATGTGAGCGGTGCTTGTTTTAGACATTAATTTAATTCTAAAAGTTTTTTGAATAAAAAATTCTTTTGGAAATTAAAATTGTAGAAGATAAACATATTTCAATTTGTTTTGATATTCAAATTTTGATATACGAGATGCATTGAAAAATTCTTAACTTACTTAGTATAGAAGCAAACAAAATTTTAAAGTCACCATATAACATTCAACATACTTTCCTTTTAATAGGATAAATTTATTACAAAGAATCTCCAAAATGTTTGAATAACTGATTTTGTTTCAAAAATCGGCTTCTATTTATATTACAGTAGTTACAAAATTCTATTGAGAACAGGAACCCAAAATAAGGGGGATCTCTGGAAATTCCAGTTTATATGAAAAAAATTAACAGTGGAGATTTATTTAGGTCTAATTGCTCATTGAGTAGTATTCCGATTTTGTTGTATTTATTTATCACTAGTGACTCTAACAGGTTTAAGGCATAACTTCTCTATATGTAAAATTTCAAAATTATAGTTGAAACTATGTTCCGTTTCTAACAAATGGTTTGAATATGTGTACTACTTTTATTATTATAATGTATAATTTTATTATTAAGAAAAATCTTCAGATGTTCTCCAATTCTTTATTGTCCAGTCTGTCCTATGTAAACTTTTTGGCAATTACCGCAGGTTGACTTATGAATTCTTTTTTTTTATCATTTATTCATTAGCAATCAGAAGACGACAATTCTATGAGCTAATTTGCTGTCTACAGAACTTTGAGCTCTCAAATGATTTGATATGGTCTTCTCCAGTGAAAAGACCATTTTAAATCTAGTTCATATCAGCTGGCCAGGTCCTTTTGAGTCTTCTCATGTCTTGAGGTTGAAGCAACGGTTGTAGTAAATTGTTTATATGAACTTAGTGTGATGTTTTTGGCTCTTCCATGATGACATCCTTCACATAAGGTATTTTCAAATCTTCATGCAGGGTTTGATTTGATACATACCATGGAGCATTTGTTAGCAATCTCAGTATTTTCGATTGGCTTCTCTGGACTAGAGTTACATTGGACTTACTTGTACATCCCCAAAGTTCAATTCCGTATGTCCATATGGGCTTTATGACCGTTTTATATATCAGCAGCTTGTTTTCTAATGAGAGTTTCGATTTTCTACCTATAAGCCAATTCAGTTCTTTAGTTCTTAGGTCTATTTGCTTCCTTTTTTTAATAATATGCTCCTTCCAGGTTAGTCTGCTATCTAAATGCACTTCCAAATATTTAACAGTTGGAGAATTTGGTATTTTTATATTGTTTATAAAGATGGGTGGACACTGGTTTCTTCGAAGAGTATAATTTACTTGAACTGACTTGGTTTCATTAACTTTTATCTTCCACTTATGCAGCCATTCTTTTATTTCATCAAGATGAATTTGCAATCTATTAGATGCCTCTTTGGGATCTTCATGGCTTGCAAGAATTGCAGCATCATCTGCAAAAGTTCCCATTATCGTATTCGCATTTGTGGGCATATCTGCCGTATACAGTGTATACAAGAACGGTCCCATAACACTTCCTTGGGGAACACCGGACTGAATAGGATAAAAATCAGACACTTTATCATTCACCCGTACTCTGAATCTCCTTCCAGTAAGATAAGATCTCATCAGCTTGTAGCAGTATAATGGCAGACATTTCTTTATTTTATACAATAGTCCAGAATGCCAGACTTTATCAAAGGCCTGGCTTCATCCAAAAAAGCAGATGTGCAGTATTGTTTGAGTTCCAGGGCTTTGCTTATCTCATGACTTATTCTGTATGTCTGCTGTATGGTGGAGTGATTTATTCTGAATCCAAATTGGTGTGGAGGAGAATCCATTCTTGGGTGTTGGGATCCGACTTTATTCTCAATAGCAAAATTTTCTCCAAGATCTTAGATAAAGTTGGCAGTAAGCTAATTGGTCTATATGATGTTACAGCGTTTGGATTCTTGTCGGGTTTCAGTATGAGGATTATTTCTGCAGTTTTTAGGTGTTCTGGCCAATAATTTTGTCTCAGGATAGCATTGAATATATATGCCATCATTGCTACTCCTTTCTTAGGCAGTTCCTTGATCATTTTTGGTGTGACATAATCTATTCTGGCAGCTTTTCGTGTGTTCAGGTATTTTATTTCTTTTTGTACTTCTTTTATGGTGATACTTTTAATAGGAGTCGTATTAGAAGGAATATTTAACATTTCTCTTTCAACTTCGTAATCGTATATGTCATCATTGGGTGTGAATACTTCAGCTAGGTGTTCTGCAAATGTTTGAGCTTTTTCATTGTCAGACCTTGCCCATTGAATAGTTGATCCTGGTATGTTGCATAAAGGTGGTATATGGATTTTTGGTTTTTTTGAGTTTTTTATTGGTTTCCACACTGAATTATCATATCTATTTAAACTTAACACATAGTTGTTGAATGACAATTCTTTATGTTCTTTTATCTTAAATTTTAGTTCATTTGTTAATCTTTTCAAGATGGTCTTGTCTGCAGGCGAGTGTGTCCGATGCCATCTCTTTCTAACTCTTCTCTTCTGTGCTAGAAGTATTTTGACATTATATGTTTTGCACTTTTCTTCAGAAGTAGGCCTGGCTTTTCCCACAGAATATTTAAGAAGATGAACAAATGATGTCAATACTCCATCTATTTCACTTGGTCTTTTAAGACTTACATTCAGGCATACATGTTCTTCGATTAAACTTCTGTATTCATTCCAGTCTGTTTTTCTACTATGCAATCGAGGAATTGATTTTTTATGAATTACAACGCTACTTATTGTGGCTATGATAGGGGAGTGATCTGATGATAGATCATAGCTTGGAACAATATTCATATAGGTAGAAGAAATACCATTTGTTATGAAAAAGTCTAGTAAGTCTGGTGTTTTATTAGGATCTGTTGGCCAATAAGTAGCGGTTCCAGTTGATAGTGTGGAGTAATTATTTTCCCGAATGAGGTCCGCTAGTTCTCTTCCCTTAGTTGTAATGAGTCGTGAACAAAATAAGGTGTGCTTGCTGTTATAATCACCACCTGCAATGAATTTAGATCCCAGAATTTGGAAGAAAGCCTTGAAATCTTCCTTCTTGATATTATGCCGAGGTGGACAATAGACTGCAGCAACCACTAAATCAAATGGTAGAGTTTGAACTTTTAACACTGTTGCCTGCAGATGGTCACATTCATATTTTGGTAGTTCTATATGGTTGATAGTGTTCTTGATTAAAATGGCAGTACCAGCATGGGCAGTATTATCTGGATGATTTGTACAGTATGTGGTATAACTTGCTATATTGAAGTAGGATCTATGGGTGAAATGTGTTTCACTTATGAGAAGGATGTCTATGGAGTTCTGATGGAGAAAATACTCAACCTCATTTTTATGTTGCAGAAGACCATTGGAATTCCATTCTGTGACTTTTATAAACTTAGCGAATTTTACTTATGACTGTGGTTAGCATGTTTAATACCATAATATTCTGTTGTATCAGCTGTTGGAACATGGTTTTAAACTCATCTAAGAATCTATTCATAATACTATTTATATCAGTTGATGGTTCGATATTTATGTTCTTGGTAGCGTCTGCATAACTTCTGGTTTGTTGCTGTTGTGGAAATTGCATACCTGCATGCTCTCCAGTATTCTTGGAAGCTGAAGCATTATTGGTTCGAGTTTGTTGTTGTTGACTTATGAATGAAGTTCTTAAATCATATTTATTTTTGAGATATGTAGCAATTTTCTCAGTAATACCCTTAGTACATTTTAAGGAAATTTATTTCAAATTTTCTTTTGTATTCTGATGTATTATATTTAAAGTTGTTTTATTATTCATCAACAACTTATCTATCAATGTAGGATCATAGTTATTATTAATGGCGATTTATCCAATAATGTTGAGTTCTAAAATATAATTTTCTCGATTCATGGGTATGTTGACTAATCTGTGGATCATACAATTGAATGATAATAATTTAACATAAATAGAGGTTAATACCTGATAGAAGGTGTATAAAATTATTTAAATATTTCAATATTAGCCTTCTACATATTTAATTTCAAAAAATTATATTTAATAATTATAACTTCATGAATTAAATTGAAGTAATGTCATATAAGTACCACTTATATCAAACGACATATAAAATGAACGTTCATTATAAGACAATCCAAGTGATATAACAAAATCCAATAAATAAAAATTGTCAACCAAAATTCTATAAATTAAATAGTTTGAATAGACAAAATTTTGTTTCTGCTGATCAATCTTATGAAAACAAATATCTTTCAAAAATGTTTAACATAATCTTAAGAATTTCATCATAAAACTGTCTTACTTAGAATATTCAATATTATTGGATATCTAACTAAGTTACTTTGTATAAAATCTCAAGATATTTAAAAACATTACTGAAAAATAAGTTTTAAGAGAGACTTTGCTTCGTCAGTATTCAAATAATTCATATTCAATAAAATATAACATCAATCAACAACATGATAAATTTCGGTTAATAGGATGATTTGATTTATTATGTATAAAAGCATCTTTATATGTTGGTTTATGAAATATTAAAAATATATGTAAATTATTGATTCTTGGTGTCTCTTAAATCAAGAAAATTAATAGAGTTATTATACTCAGTTTCTATGGTGAATAATATTGAAGGATGTAGTTGTAGTTCCTTGATAAAGAAAAGAATTTTTTTATTAGTTTGTCCTATGAAGCAATAGGAAATATCGTCTACATATCTATAGCAATATAAAATAATATTTCATAAGGGGATTTTGGTAAATTTTAGATTCAATATTGTTAATGAATTTGGGTCTTAGTCCCCAATAGAATTTTTTACCTACTGTAATATGAATAGAAGCCGATTCCAGAAACAAATTAAGTTATTTAAAAATGTAAGATATACCACCTACCAAACTATTGTGTTAGCGAAACGATCGTTGTATCATCATAATAATAAAATTTGTGAAAATCAGAATGATATTCAATATGGATTTTTATCAAGTAAAGACTGATTCAATTAAATACGTAGCTCTGTTTGGACTTTTTAACATTTCCCATAAGTTATCTTTCGTTGTTTTGGTACCGTAGTACTTTCTTTGTCCATAGAACCGGTGTAGGCTAACTAGATATCATTATTATTATTATTATTATTTATGGCGAGTGGGCATCTGTCCACCCTACCACTGCGTCCGCACGGACTATTGTGGTTCACCCCTAATTTATATCTCCCCGACGAGATTCAGTTTTTGGATAAAACCGATAATCTTGTTCAGGGGTAATTTTTTCAGTTCACTGTGGGCTATGAAAGCCTGGCCAAAGACCTTGAATCTGATGCGATTCACCGCTGGGCACTCTGAGACGATGTACATGGCTGTTTCAGTGTCCTCAAGACACAGCCTGCATTCATTGTCTTGAGCCAGACCGATTTTGTGCAAATGCGCTTTCAGTCTGCAGTGACCTGTCATAATTCCGACAAGTGTTCTTAGTTTGGCCCTATCCAGACCTAGCGCTAGGTTCGCCATCTTTTTGTTCGAAGCTGTTCCGAGGAACAACTTCGAGTGTTTCAGGCCAGAATGGCTCCGCCAGAAAGACTCTAGCCTTGAGTTCATTCCGCCTGTTATCGCCTTGTTAGCCACGTCATGTGGTATTCCCAGGAATGATTCCGGTCCTACCAGAGGCAGCGCAGCTCCAGCAAACGCCAGCCGATCCGCCTCCTCGTTACCCAAATAGTTTGAGTGGCTTGGTATCCAAACCAGAGTGACTCCGTTATACATACCGAGCCTGTTTAAAGCCGTGCGGCAACTCCAGACTGTTTTGGATGTAAAACAGCTGAATTCCAGAGCTTTTAGTACTGACTGACTATCAGTAAATATTTTGATTTTACCGTGGTGGATTTGCCGTTTTATCAGCAGTTCCACCGCGGTCTCAATGGCAAATATTTCTGCCTGGAATATGGTTGCGTTTTGACCGAGACTCAATGAGATGTTAATTCTCGGTTTACTCCCATAGACTCCCGCTCCTGTTCCGTTCGTCGTTCGCGAGCCATCTGTGAACAAGCCAAGGTCGGTTCTCAATAGAACCTCAGCATGCTGGGTCCATTCGTCCCGGCTGGAGACGATTACATTGAAATTCCGTTCCTGGCTCGTGATTTTTGACATTAGATCCGAGGGCATCGATAGGATACTGTTCGTTAAAAGCTCGTCCAGCAGTCTTGAGCCTCCCATCACTATTGCCTCTGGCCTGTCAATCGCCAGTTGATATAGTTTGCATGTGGTCCGTTCCGCCTCTCTCTGCACGAGTAGGTGCAGGGGTGAACTAGACATCAACACATTTTCGCATTGAACAATTTTATCTTTCTGAAAAATTCTTGATCACTCTGGTATATTTGTTCTGCATTTTTTACAGGATATTCTGACTGATCTCAATGCTGAAGGAGAAACCATACCTCTGAATCCCATCAAAGAGGACTGGCTGGGACACAAAGGCATGGTTCAAGCTGCTCAATACATTTACAATCATTTGGCAAACCAAAGACTCATAGAGGCTGCTTTTCAGCACAACTTGGAGAGAGGGACTGATACTTTTCAATTAGTCATAGTTGGTCATTCACTTGGAGCCGGTAAGATTTTCATGCTTATAGAGCATTTTCAAAAGTGAATTTAACAGCTAGGAACAGTTTTCTGTATATATCGTTACTGTTTCACAGGTACGGCTTCAATTCTGGGTATTTTACTAAGGCAGCACTATGAAAACTTGGAATGCTATTGTTATGCCCCTCCTGGGGGTTTATTAAGTATGCCGGCTGTGGAATATAGCAAAAAATTCACAATCTCTGTCGTGGTTGGCAAAGATGTTGTCCCAAGGATAGGGCTTCATCAAATGGAAGCCTTACGAGCGGATCTTATAACTGCCATTAAAAGGAGCGTAGATCCCAAGGTAAACATCGCAGGAAACCTCATTGAGTAGCTCAATATATCAACTAAATATTCATTAACCCAAATCTTACATTCCTTCATTATCTATAATCATTAAGTCTTTGTTAAGTTATACTATTAGGAGTACAAATAAGTTTCCGCCGTTTTATTGTAGATGGCGCGGCACGGAGTTTCGGTTAGCTTTCGCAGATGACAACCGGCTTAGAAAATAGTTTGAACATTCAAGAACAACATAACCTATTGATATCATTGATTTTATATTGATAAAATATAATTTTTATAAGTTGAAAATGTCAAAATTTGAGCCAAGTAAGCGTCATTTGCGGGAAATATTAGTTTACTTCTTTAATTTAAAGAAATCTGCTGCTGAGGCGCATCAATTGCTCGTAGAAGCATATGGTGAGGGTGCTTTGAGTGGAAGAACGTGTCGAGAGTGGTTTCAAAAGTTTAAAAACGGTCATTTCGACGTAGAAGACAAAGATCGTAGTGGAAGGCCAAAAATTTACGAGGATGCAGAATTGGGGGAATTATTGGAGGAAGATTCATCTTAAACACAAAAAGAACTTGCTCTAACATTAGAAGTCACTCAGCAAGCAGTCTCACATCGTTTAAAATCATTAGGAATGATTCATAAACAAGGAAATTGGATTCCGTACGAATTAAAGCCGAGAGATATTGAACAATGCTCGTCCACATGTTGCGGCTCCCGTGAAAAAGTACTTGGAAACACTTGATTGGGAAGTGTTACCCCACCCGCCGTATTCACCAGACATTGCAACGTCCGATTATCACCTGTTCCGGTCCATGGCACATGCTCTGACGGCGCAGCGGTTCACATCTTACGAGGATACCAAAAATTGGGTTGATTCGTGGATAGCCTCAAAAGACAAGGAGTTCTTCAGACGTGGTATTCGATTGCTGCCTGAGAGATAGGAAAAAGTGGTTGCAAGTGATGGGCAATATTTTAAATAAGTTTATATTACCGTTCTTCTATAATAAATATTTAATTTGTGTTAAAAAACGGCAGAAACTTATTGGTACTCCTAATAATTATTCATTTTGTGGAAGAAGGAAGACTTTTTCTTAGTATTAGAAGTAGATAAATTTGTACGGTTTTGATAAAGATGTCGCTACTGGAATAAAATAAGAAATTACTTATTTTTCTATAACTTTTCATTAACAGCGACTCGAGTTTCATAGTGTTCCATTTTCAAACAGAATAAAACAAATTCAGCTTGTGCAAAACTTCAAGAAGTTGAGTGTGCCGAACGTTCGTCTGCTCATGTAATAGTTTTATTTCTAAAACGTGCTTGTGCTTAAATATTTCTGTGAATTCCAGGATGTCTACTTTTTTCCTTTCGCTTCCAAGTGTAATATTTCAAGATTGTCCAATTCTGGGAAGATATTGGTTTGAAGAAATTGTTTCGCAAAATTATCTTTGCAGTTCCTGAACGAAGATTGATGTTGTTTGAACCTTTTTCAGAAAGATCTCCTAGTTTGTACTGCATATACTCTACCTCACTTTTGAGAACTTAATTCATAAACTCCTGAATTATTCAGCCGGTTGTTTCTGTCTTTTGCTTCAAAAAAGAGGTTGGAAATTTTATTTGAGGATCCCTTTTTTATGCAAAACTCCAAAAACCGGCTGAATAATTCTGTCAACTGTGCAGTAGGGTATATATGGAACAAACTGGGAGATTTTTACAAAAAAGGTTCAAATAACATCAATCTTCATTTAGGAATCGGAAAGATAACTCTAATTTTGCGAAACATTTTTTCGAAACCAATCATATCTTCCCAGCATTGGACAATCTCGAAATATTATACCTGGAAGCGAAAGAAAAAAACTAGATATCCTGGTATCCATAGAAAAATTAAAACGCAAGCACGTTTTGGAAATAAAACTATTAAATGAGCATTCTTGATTGTTTCGGTCTCTGCTTGAGGGAAATTCATGGTAAATGAGCAGACGGACCTTTGGCACACACCTTCTTGAAGTTTTGCACAAGCCAAAGCCTTTGTTGAGATCTAATTTGTTCATTCAGTTTGAAAATATAGTATACACTACGAAATTCGAGTCACTGTATATTCATGAAGAGTGATAGAAAACAAAGTAATTTCTTATTTTATTCCATTTAAAAATTAATTATCACAAAGTATTAGGAGTACAAATAAGTTTACGCCGTTTTTTAACATAAATTAAATATTTATTATAGAAAAACGGTAATATAAATTTATTCAAAATATTGCCCATCACTTGCAACCACTCTTTTCCATCTCTCAGGCAGCATTCGAATCCCACGTCTGAAGAACTCCTTGTCTTTTGAGGCTATCAACGAATCTACCCAATTTTTGGTATCCTCATAAGATGTGAACCGCTGCGCCGTCAGAGCATGTGCCATGGACCGGAACAGGTGATAATCGGACGGTGCAATGTCTGCTGAATACGGCGGGTGGGGTAACACTTAATCAAGTGTTTCCAAGTACTTTTCCACGGGAGCCGCAACATGTGGACGAGCATTGTTCAATATCTCTCGGCTTTAATTCGTACGGAACCCAATTTCCTTGTTTATGAATCATTTCCAATGATTTTAAACGATGTGAGACTGCTTGCTGAGTGACTTCTAATGTTAGAGCAAGTTCTTTTTGTGTTTGAGATGAATCTTCCTCCAATTCTGCATCCTCGTAAATTTTTGGCCTTCCACTGCGATCTTTGTCTTCTACGTCGAAATCACCGTTTTAAACTTTTGAAACCACTCTCGACACGTTCTCTCACTGAAAGCACCCTCACCATATGCTTCTATGAGCAATTGATGCGCCTCAGCAGCAGATTTCTTTAAATTAAAGAAGTAAACTAATATTTTCCGCAATTGACGCTTACTTGGCTCAAATTTTGACATTTTCAACTTATAAAAATTATATTTTACCAATATAAAATCAATGATATTAATAGGTTATGTTGTTCTTGAATGTCGAAACTATTTTTTAAGCCGGTTATCATCTGCGAAAGCTAACCGAAACTCCGTGCCGCGCCATCTACAATAAAACGGCGGAAACTTATTTGTACTCCTAATAACATACTACTCCATTCAATAATTAATGTTAATTACAGTGGAAAACAATAACTTGCTCCATTATCTGCTGCGGATGTATCCAACCAACTTCTGTAGTAGAGATGAGCGAACGTGATACTATCGTAAGCGAGTATTCCAGGTCTAAAAAGAGGGCCCGTAAGGAGAGTCTACATCCGAGCGATTCTTCTATAGCTCTAACTAGTCATCATCCCTTGTATCCTCCGGGTAGAATAATACACGTTGTGAGGCACCACCCGACGAAAGGAGAGTAAGTAAATTAAATCATACTTTATTTGTTTAAATCTTACTGTACAGTTGACTTAATCTCATCTAACAAAGATTCCTCTCAATTCCGATGGTTCTGCAAAATGCTTGTGGTATTTTGGACACTTAACAATGTGATATTGACTGTAAACTGTACGGCAAAAATGAAGTCATAAATAATAAGTTGGGGAAAAAAAATCCATTAATTGAACTTCAACATTCAACATGTTTTGGATTGTCCGGTTTGGGTCAAATATGCATCGTTTTGTTCTATAATTTGTTGCCAATGGTTTAAAACTGTTTGATGGTCAATTTTTAGCTCCTGGGCGATGCTTGTTCTATGTTACCTCAAAAACGGTGAGAAATAGTTTATTTTCAATGCAGAAGTTATTGAATGCATTTAAGTCTTGTGGAAGTTTAAGCAGTCCAAAGCGTCAGCTATACGGGAAAAGATCTTCACATCATCGGCAAATATCAAAAATTTCCAAATTTCAAACATCCGCTTATATCATTAATATAAATTATAAATAAAAGAAGCCCAAGGAGAGACCCCTGAAGCACCCCCGAGGTCACACAGAAGATGATGAAAAAGATAACCAACGTAGCAAGTCTCCATACGCACCTATCTCAGACAATTTTTTCATCAAGATGTTATGACCGATTTTATCGAAGGCCTTCGAAAAATCGGTGTACACAGGTCAAAGCTCAGTGCAAGATGGAGTACCGAGAATGCTCACGGCACCTCAGAAGCAAGTGCTGATCAACTTCTATTATTAGGAGTACAAATAAGTTTCCGCCGTTTTTTAACACAAATTAAATATTTATTATAGAATAACGGTTTTAAACGATGTGAGACTGCTTGCTGAGTGACTTCTAATGTTAGAGCAAGTTCTTTTCTCCAATAATTCCTCCAATTCTGCATCCTCGTAAATTTTTGGCCTTCCACTGCGATCTTTGTCTTCTACGTCTAAATCACCGTTTTTAAACTTTTGAAACCACTCTCGACACGTTCTCTCACTCAAAGCACCCTCACCATATGCTTCTACGAGCAATTGATGTGCCTCAGCAGCAGATTTCCTAAATTAAAGAAGTAAACGAATATTTCCTGCAAATGACGCTTACTTGGCTCAAATTTTGATATTTTCAACTTATAAAAATTATATTTTACCAATATAAAATTAATGATATTAATAGGTTATGTTGTTCTTGAATGTCCAAACTATTTTTTAAGACGGTTATCATCTGCGAAAGCTAACCGAAACTCCGTGCCGCGCCATCTACAATAAAACGGCGGAAACTTATTTGTACTCCTAATATTTCTGTGATTTTATCGACATTTTCGACGACAGGCCTGTCTGTCTTTAGCATCAAAAATACCTAAACGGAGTCGAAGAAACCAAAATTGCACGTAACAGGCTGATAAGCATCAGGACCATAAACACCATTCACAGTTTCAGCCGCCTGACTGCATTTTCGCCTTCATCAAAGAAAAACTGTAAAATGTACCGAAATTTCTCTTTGTTGACTTCCATATTCAACACCCTGTAACTCACAACTGGATGGACCCAACAAAAAACAGCAAAAGAATTTTTTTAATGATAAATTTCACCTTGACAAAGGGCATAAATCTAAAATTGTTTGATCGATACTTTACGAGATAACGATCACTACAGCCATCTACCGAGAAAATAATGGATTTCTTTTTCCCAAACTTTATATTTGCAGTATCTTCTCTTTGATTGTATATTTCTCAGATTATCAGAAAAAACTACATACATTTTTGTAGAATACCTTCAAGTGTACTTCAATCAAAAACTAACTATGTTTTTATTCTAGCTTCGATTTCACTGAGTAGATTATGATGCACTGCTTTAAATCATGTTTGACTAAATAATGAACTTCAAACTACTGTCCCCGATATATAATAAAAAATATTGCAAAACAAATTAACTCAACATCAGATCTATGAATATTGATTTTAACGCTATAATATAGATCTAATAATCTACCTTTTCTGTATTAATTTCAGACAAAAATATGACAAAAGTTGGAGGTAACTAAAATTGACAGATTTGAAAGAACCGTTTTGATTTTTTAGTTAGAACGGTAGTGAATGCATGATCCTTCATTTCTTCCTCTTTTTCTTTTTGTTTGGTCCAAAGTAGTTTTTGTCGAGTGATGTGTGTGGAGTATCAAGGAATGTATACACGAGAGTCGACTGATTCTTGTGAAATGCAATTTAAATCAGTCGATTCAATGTTTATGTTTTATATACGAATGTCACGTTTTTTTTCTGCTATTGGAATTGTATTACGTTTTAAGTAAGGTAAGATGAAGATTGGAAGAAAGTTCAGATATGATATTGTTGTTCAGATTTACAGTCCCTGTCCACTTTATTAGACTTGCTCTGATTTTTCTAGTTATTCCTTCATTTTCGTAAATATGGTCTAGTCAATAAGTGTCTTTTGGGTCAACTTTTTTCAGCTGTCTCCGTAAATTACGATCAAGGTGTCATTCGATTCGGAATGGCATCTAGATGATTTTTGAAAAAAATTAAGTTCCGCTTGCAGAAATTGCAAAACTTATTAACAATTAACTAAAAAAAAGAGGGTTTAGTTTTTTGTAAATATCTCAAAAACTAATGAAGATTTTTAAAATAAACAAAAGATTCAAAAAGAGGAGCAAATTTCCTAAAAAAAAAGTGTCGACTCCCGGAATTGTAATCCCAATATTAATAATTTTCCCAGAGGGATGAAAATACCGCCGAAAACGGGTACTCTGGCTTTCGTAAGCCACGTCTACTTTGGAGACTTTATTAATAAAAATTATTTTAACAGATTAAATATGAAATTTAATAAATGAAAAAATTCAGGGGCATACTGGATAGATGAATGAACAATAATCCGCCAAAAAAAAATTTTATCTCAATTTTTCAATTAGTTATGCAATAGTTAATTAATAATTTTGTTCTGCTTGGACATGAACATTGCAAGTGTGATAATTGTTAAACTATTAACTTGAGATTTTTTTCCTCTCTTGGAGCAATTTTTGGAAGACTTCAGAATAGATCCCCGTTGGAAAAATTTGAAAATATTTATTTTTCAGTTTTTAACAATTTTCGTTGTTGCAAAATTAAAAACTTAGATTAATTATCGAAAAAGTTTTTTTTTCAAAATATTATTAATGGTCGGTTTTTATGTTGTAGGAAGCTACATAGAAATATATTTTTTTAATTTTTATCTCTTATTGTTTAAAAAATTGTTATAAACAAATGCGTTGTTTATAAATATATATTTT
This sequence comes from Megalocaria dilatata, assembly GCA_034642435.1. Lineage (NCBI taxonomy): Eukaryota > Metazoa > Arthropoda > Insecta > Coleoptera > Coccinellidae > Megalocaria > Megalocaria dilatata. Next base: position 41,694,037 of record CM067862.1, on the reverse strand, counting down.
AAGGAATATCAATCTTTGATGCAAATAATTATTTAAAAAAAATTTTTTTTTCCTTAAAAAAAATTTTTTATTGCTTAAAAACGCATTTGTCAATTAACAATCGTTTTCTCCCACTTCTAACTAATATTAAGGAACCATTTTTTCTTTGAAAATCATGATTTACTTTTCTTTTCCATATAAAAAAAATTTCGTTTTGTTTAATTTTTCATTGTTTATATAATGAACAATTTGTTATAAACAAATAAATTTTTACTTTATATTTTTTTCCCTATTCTTCTTACTGCCACAAATACATATATGATTTTTTTTATTAATTTTTTGATTATTTTTCTTTATTTTTAAATATGTTTATTAATGAAAAAAAATCATGTCTGTATTTGTGGCAGTAAGAAGAATAGGGAAAAAAATATAAAGTAAAAATTTATTTCTTTATAACAAATTGTTTATTATATAAACAATGAAAAATTAAACAAAACGAAAAATTTTTTTATATGAAAAAGAAAAGTAAATCATGATTTTGAAAGAAAATATGGTTCCTTAATATTAGTTAGAACTGGGAGAAAACGTTTGTTAATTAACAAATCCGTTTTTAAGCAATAAAAAAAATTTTTTAAGGAAAAATTTTTTTTTTTAAATCATTTGCATCAAAGATTGATATTCCTTAAAAAAAATTTCAATTATTTTATAAACAACGCATTTGTTTATAACAATACAACATAAAAACGGACCATGAATAATATTTTGAAAAAAAATTTTTTTCGATAATTAATCTACGTTTTTATTTTTGCAACAACGAAAATTGTTAATAAAAAACTGAAAAATAAACATTTTTGAATTTTTCCAACGAGGATCTATTCTGAAGTCTTCCAAAAATTGCTCCAAGAGAGGAAAAAAATCTCAAGTTAATAGTTTAACAATTATCACACTTGCAATGTTCATGTCCAAACAGAAAAAAATTATTAATTAACTATTGCATAACTAATTGAAAAATTGAGATAAAAATTTTTTTTGGCGGATTATTGTTCATTCATCTATCCAGTATGCCCGTGAATTTTTTCATTTATTAAATTTCATATTTAATCTGTTAAAATAATTTTTATTAATAAAGTGTCCAGAGTAGGCGTGGCTTACGAAAGCCAGAGTACCCGTTTTCGGCGGTATTTTCATCAAATAAAGTAGGACAATTTTTGCTTCAATTTTAATTAGCAGTTTTTAGCGTTTACTGTTTCTAACATTCACATTTCTTTGGATGCTCCCCTTAACCTGAACTGTCGATTCAATTTGATCAATAATAATTCATGTTCTTCCAGTCCTTCATATACCAAACGAATAAAGTCATTGAACTATGATTTAATACTAAAACGATTTATTTCCCTCAGACAAGCGATATCCAAGAGGCAACCTGTATACCAAGCCCTTTGGGCCCAAAACGTAGATTTCGACGAGGTTATTATCTCCCCGGTGATGATCCAAGACCACATGCCAGACAGAGTTTTAAGCGCTCTCAAAAAGGTATGTTCCAGAGACGAGAGTACAGTGGCAAGTTTAGTCAGTGTATGTGAAGATATAGCATGATAGAGTCAGTGTTGGTTGTCTTTGAAGTTTGTACCATTTCCCTGTTTTTATACGATTAGTTTTATGTCTTGGAGAACTCGGACTATTAGATCTCAAAGAATTGTTATATGTTGACCTGTTGTTAGCTGTACTGGATATTCATTTGATCGAGAACTAAATTAGTATCAGAAAAAGGGGTTTATGAAAATAGAAGATATTCTAAAAAAATCGTCCTTTTTCTAAATATATTTTCTCTATAGTATTACTTTTTGATTTAGACAATGTTTTGTGTGGACACATTGGGCAATTGTGAAAATGTCCTTATGTTCCGAGTAACTGATTTATTGTATATATTTGTTCATGAAGCAATAATGATCGTTTTAAATGAAAAGTGAAATTGGCTAGTCAGTAATTATCAAAATTGCTCGATAAATCCTCTAGATTAAGGAGAGAAAAACACAAGGTACTTTTTAAGGATGTGGAACTCCTCAGAATGAACCTTTGAATTTATAGGTTTTTTACTATGTACAGATAGTTGCTAAATTAAATTGAGAAATCATAAATTGTTTTGAATACCACCTAATGATTAATTCTTAGATTTAAAAAATTGAATAATATTTAAATAAGGTTATTCTGATTTTCACAAATTTTTATTGATATGTTCACAACAATTGTTTCGCTATCACAGTGCATCATCAGGCAAGATTACATTTTGAATAACTAAGCTTGTTTCCGAAATCCGTTGCTATTTATATTACAGTAAGTACAATAAATTTTGATTGAGCACTAAAACCCAAAAAAAGGGGTCTCTGCAAATTCCAGCTTATCTGAATATATTTAACAGAGGTGAGTTATTTAAATCTATTTGTTCGTTAAGTAATATTCCAATTTTATTGTGTTTATTTATCTCTAGGGATTTTAACAGATTTAAGCCATAACTTTTGCTTTCTATATGTAGAATTTCAAGGTTATGGTTAAAAGTATGTCCTGTTTTTAACAAATGGTTGGAATATGTAGAATTACTTTTATTATTGAGGAAACTCTTCAAATGTTCACAAATCCTATGACGGAAAGTTCTTCCAGTCTGTCCTATGTAAACTTTTCGTTCGTTAGTTACCTTCATTTAAACTTTCGAAAGAACTTATTCAGATTATTTTAAAAGAAACTAAATTCCAAGCTAAATACTCGATAAAAATTCACTACAGCTAATAAATAAAATGAATAATATTCACTTACCACATAATGCTAAATTCATTTCATTTGACGTACAAGATTTATTTCCAAGTATACGACCAAACGGAACAATCAAACTAGTAGATAATCTATTAATCAACAACAGATGCAATACAATTATCAAAGAAGATATTTTAGAATGTCTAGATATTTGCACTAAACAAAATTATTTTCAATTCAAAAATAAAATTTATAAATCTGAAAACGTTTTGAATATGGGAAATCCCTTAAGTCCTTTATTAGCAGAAATATTCATGGACAATATTGAAACTAAAATTCACCAAAATCCCCTTAAGAAATACTTTTAATATTGGTATAGATATGTAGACGATATTTTCTGTTGCTTCACAGGTACAGACATAATTTTGAAAAAATTCTTTTTATTCATCAATGAAATACATCCTTCAATTAAATTCACTATAGAAACCGCACATAATAATTCTAAAATAAAATAGAAAGGCTTTTTATTTGATAGAAGAAATATAACAAAATTTGAATATCAAAACAAATTGAAATATGTTTGACTTCTACAATTGTAATTTCAAAAAAATTTTATTCAAAAAACTTTTAGAATTAAATTAATAAAATTTGAATATTGAAACATATTGAAATATGTTTGTCTTCTACAATTTTAATTTCAAAAAATTTTTATTCAAAAACTTTTAAATTAAATTTATGTCTACAACAAGCACTGCTTACATTTAATAGACGTATATAATCAAAACTCAATATATAATGTCAAATGGAATAAATAACCCAACAGATATACGAAAGTAATTAAAATAAATAAATAAATATTTAAAGGAGACAAAATTTTGTTTCTGGTCTTACCTTTAAGAACACGAATTGCCTTTTAAAAACATGAACACACTTAGAGGACTTCTCAAAGAATATAATTTATTTGAAATATTTAATATATTTAAATATTCGAATAAGTTATTTCAAAAATCTCTAAAAAATGTGCACTATATCTTCAAAAAACAAATATAATTCTAAGCAATCCCGTCTTCAGTCCTCATTTAATATTCCAAATATCAAAATCAAAAAACTAACCTATATAGGTTAGTTTTTTGATTTTGATATTTGGAATATTATTTAGGACCGAAGAAAAGGGATTACTTAGAATTATATTTGTTTTTTGAAGATATAGTGTATGTTTTGAGAGATTTCTGAATGAACTTATTCGAATATTTAAATATATTAAATATTTCATATAAATTATATTCTGTGAGAAGTCCTTTAAGTTGTGTTCATGTTTTTAAAAGGCAATTGGTGTTCTTAATGGTTAGATCAGAAGCAAAATTTTGTCTCCTTTAAACAGGTATTTATTAATTTTAATAACTTTCGTATATCTGTTGGTTTATTTATTCCATTTGACATTATATATTGAGTTTTGATTATATACGTCTATTAAACGTAAGCGGTGCTTATTTTAGACATTAATTCAATTCTAAAAGTTTTTTAAATAAAATTTTTTTGAAATTGTAGAACACAAACATATTTTAATTTGTTTTGATATTCAAATTTTGTTATAATAATTCTATTAATTTTCTTGATTTAACTGTTACTCGAATAAATAATTCACATGATTTTTCAATATTTCACAAACCAACCTATACAGATTCTATTATACACAATAAATCAAGTCATCCTCTAAATAAAAAATTATCAGCATTCAATTGTATGATCCATAGATTAGTTAATATTCCCATGAATCGAGAAAATTATATTTCAGAACTTAAAATAATTATTAATGTTAATAGCTATTAATAATGACTATGATCCTAAGTTGATAGACAAATTGTTGATGAAATAAAAATAATAAAATAGCTTTAAATATGGTGTTTCCTAATATAAAAGAAAATTTTAAATACATTTCCTTAAAATACACTGAAGGTATTTCTGAGAAAATTGCCACATACCTCAAAAATAAATATAATTTGTGGACTTCATTTAAAACGAATTCAAACTTAAGTAAATTTATTAAAAATAATAAAGACTGTACACATAAAGATGATAAATCGGGGGTTTATAAGTTAACCTGCGGTGATTGCCCTAAAGTTTACATAGGACAGACTGGAAGAACTTTCCGTCACAGGATTTGTGAACATTTGAAGAGTTTCCCCAATAATAAAAGTAATTCTACATATTCCAACCATTTGTTAGAAACAGGACATACTTTCAATCATAACTTTGAAATTCTACATATAGAAAGCAAAAGTTATGCCTTAAAACTGTTAGAATCCCTAGAGATAAATAAACATAATAAAATTGGATAATTACTTAACGAACGAATGATTTAAATAACTCTGTTAAATATATTCAGATAAGCTGGAATTTGCAGAGACCCTTTTTTGGGTTTTAGTGCTCAATAAAAATTTATTGTACTTACTGTAATATAAATAGCAACGGATTTCGGAAACAAGCTTAGTTATTCAAAATGTGATCTTGCCTGATGATGCTACTGTGATAGCGAAACCATTGTTGTGAACATATCAATAAATTTGTGAAAATCAGAATAACCTTATTTAAATATTATTTAACTGATTTATTGTATATATTTGTTCATAAAGCAATAATGATCGTTTTAAATGAAAAGTGAAATTGGCTAGTCAGTAATTCTCAAAATTGCTCGATAAATCCTCCAGATTAAGGAGAGAAAAACACAAGGTACCTTTTAAGGATGTAGAACTCCTCAGAATAAACCTTTGAATTTATAGGTTTTTTACTATGCACAGATAGTTGCTAAATTAAATTGAGAAATCAGAAATTCTTTTGAATACCACCAAATGATTAATTCTTAAATTAAAAAAATTAGCTTTTGAAATTGTAGTTTATTATGGATTTGAAATGAGATACCTACATTTCAAATCGAAATTAACATGTAGCAGTCTATGAAATGGATTGAATAATATTCATGTTTGGTCAACAAGAAATCTTTATAGTTTTACAAAGGACACATTTCCAGAGAATATTTTTTTAATGTAAAGATATTAGACAATTTTTTTTACACCTTGAATTTCAACTAAATATCTTACGTTTCTTTGGAAGCATTTGTTTCAATTACTTAAACTGCCTCTCTATCATCCTAGTGTTTAACGTATGTGTAGGAAATTTATTGTAAAAAGGTTCATTTTCATAAGTATTTGGACGAAAACATTCTTTGGAAAACACCTGCTTCCAATGTTCAGTGATAAAGTAAACATTACCTTGCCTTGTATATTCAATGGCTCGTTTATGCTTGCATTACTCGTCCATTTTCACATGCCATCAAATTTATATAAACCTTGCTCAATACTAACATCATTAGGTTATGAGAGTCATCTTCAAATGAACACCCAGTAAGATTTTACTCATTAAAAGACGATATAGAAATATATCTCTAAATTTTTGCATGATTATTGTATTTATTTTGTATTACATCCCCTGAGTTGTCAATATACTTTTTTATATTTTCCGAAGTTTTATTTCATTTTCCATTGTTTCTTTTTTCCATAAATACCAGGTGGTGCGTTGTGGGACGGTAACAGGAAGGAACCGGAGCAAGACTTCAACTTCGTCATCTGAATTTCGAGCTCCACCACATGACATAAGGTATCAGGCTGTTTCTGTAACTTTCAATCGGTTACCGAAACACACATCCTTGAAACCTTTCTTAAGTTCAGGTGTACCCTTCAATGTGGTTCCATTGAAAAATAAGTTGCCTTTAATATTTATCATTAAGCTGAAATATCTTGGCATTCTTGATTTCATATTTATCACCAATCATTCAGTTTTTAGAAATTGACAGTCAATTTTTTTACCTTGAACAGAATAAATGAACACTTGTTTTTACAAGCTTTAAATAGTTGTAATGAAGACATTTCGTAAGTTAACAGCATGATGCATTTGGAAATGAAATTGCAATTAGTTATTTCGCACATCTCAATTACCTCACACCGTTATAGTGTAAGATGCATATCTTTTAAGGACACTTGGACATATCCAAAAATTTTAGCAGGACACAACAAGGGACTTTTCTTAATACATTGCTTTTTCTGAAACTGCTAAAAACCACAATCTATTAATATATTATGGGACTCCCCAAAATATCAGCTGTTGATGAAAACAAAAAATTTGTTGGGACGATCTAAATATTGGGGCATCTTATTCACCTTTTGCTGTACCCACTTGCACTACCTTTAATGCTGAAATACTTTTGATATATTTTGATCATCGAATTTTTTTTTTACATTTCAAAATTGCATTCAAATGAATACACAGGGTCATACTACAAATTCATTTACCTGTATATTCAATTCGATTCCCAAGCTTACACCACGATTGAACTCCTAGATTGGTTTTTGTAGAAATCGCTGTTTTCCATATAAATCCTGAAACTTTTGAAATTGTAGGTTATAACTACCCTAGGTCCGAGAAAGCCACAAAGAATATCCAGTATATCGTCCAATACCTATGGAACAACCTTAAACGAACTAAGAATAAGATCACCATCTTCTGAATCCAGTCCTAAAACCAGACTGTATCTCGAAACTAGCTTCACATCGTTGCAGTCACCTACTTTACCGACCATAGCCGGAGCGGTACCTAGCAACGCATCATCTGTAACCAATGGATACCACTCGGCCAGATCGCACTCAAGTCCTGTACAGATAAACCATGTTTTAACGATGCTTGGGAGTGATACAATATCAGATTTTAACCTAAATATAGGTCCCTCAAAGCAGCCTAAAAGCTTAAGTTTGAATATCAAAACTACCACGTCTCCTGTTGCCAAATTTGACCTCATACATGACGACTGGTTTGGACTAGCACCTCTAGCTTCACCAGAGAGCCTCTCTGAAATTTCCATAATATCTTCGAGGGCCAGTTTGTTGAATAGTTGCGAAAAAATTAGTTCTACTGAGGGGAGTGTATGCCACACGCCTAAACTTATGAAAAGGACACTGAAAATAATTGGGAATCTAAGTACTTGTGCGGATGATATTGTTAATGTGAGAAATTTCCAAAAAGTCAAGACATTTACAAGGTGAGTGGAGATTTAAAGAAAATGCTGAGCAATCACGGCAGATTAACTTATAACCTCCCGATTTTATCATCTTTATGTAATCGGGATTTAAAGGTTAACCTGCGGTGATTGCCAAAAAGTTTACGTAAGACAGACAGGAAGAACTTTCCGACAGAGAATTGAAGAACATCTAAAGAGTTTCCTCAATAACAAAAGTAATTCCACATATCCGAACCATTTGTTGGAAACAAGACATACTTTCAACCATAATTTTGAAATAGATAGTAAAAGTTATGGCTTAAATCTGTTAGAGTCACAGGAGATAAATAAATACAATGAAGCTCTCGAGGTGAATGGGTTTCTTATGAGGGAGCGTCTACCTCTTACTTCGGAGGCGGCGTTTCGTTCCGAACTTGCGCACCTGAACTCATCAGATAGGCGTCATGCGCAAGTCTGCCTATGCCGCCAGCGACCTTGTGTTCCATGTCGGAAGGTGAATTCTACCAGTTAGGTTACTGGCAAGTGAGCATGGCTCTTTCACCAGGTGACTACTCAGGAGTCTCCACAATCTGCCCAGGAAGCACAAAGTGTGATAAGGGTTACGCCTTATCATAGCGCGGGGCGAGAACCCCTCCGAAGAGATGAAAACCTACAATAGTATGACTGGTAGCAGCGAAGCACTATCCAACCTCTACTGGCTCTGCATTGTCAGTACCCGAGTTGATTGGGACGCAACTCACCCGCCGAAAGGGCTTCTTATCAAAGCACTTTTGGAAGTTATATTAGGAGTATGAATAAAGTCGTGCGGTTTTTTATCCAAAAATTGAAGCTTTATTGTGAAAAATTGGTTATACATTCAAAGTTCAGAGTATTGTCAGTCGCGAAACAAGGCCGGCATCTTTTTTAGCTTAATCGTAATTGGAGAAATGCTGGTCAGCCAGACCATGTTGCATCGATCGCAACAGATGGTAATCGAAAGGGCAATGTCTGGGAAGTACGGCGGGTGAGATAGGACTTTCCATTACACTTAAGCGAAATGACAGATACTGAAAACAAAGCCTAACAATGACACTTCAAAATGAAAGTGTTGCCTGATGAAACAATGGAATAATGAACTAGAAGCGACATCTGTCAACAAAACCTCACGAACTTTATTTCTACTCTTAATACAAAGACCGAAGATTTCTTCAAGTATATATATAGAAACTTCAGAGATACACCTTGTTATACACTACAAAACTCAGGTCAACTGTGTTCTGAACTATAAAATAGTGATAGAAAGTAATTTTTTATTTATTCAATTTAAAAATCGGGTGTTTTTATTAGAGTAATAGAACTTTACATTGAAATAGAACACATTTAAATTAAGATTGAAGCCAAATTTTTATTTTCTGAAAATAATTTCCACCACGACTAGCTCTGAGAAACCGCATTCGACCAGACCAAATTTGAACCACTTTTTCGAATAATTCAGGCCTTATTTCATCAATAACACGAGTTATGTTGGCTTCCAAAGCGTCTATTGTTTCTGGTTTATCAGCATAAACCAATGACTTGACATAACCCCAAAGAAAATAATCCAGTGGAGTTATGTCGCATGATCTTGAAGGCCAATTTATTGGACCATTTCTCGAAATAATGTTATCGCCAAATCTTTCTTTCAATAAATCAATTGTTACGGTAGCAGCATGAGATGTAGCACTGTCTTGTTGGAACCCAAACACTTCTGGGTCGATACCATTCAAATTTTGAAACAAATAATCATTGATCGTCGCACCATTCACTGTAACATTAGCTCCATCATCGTTTTTAAAGAAATATGGACTGATGATGCCTCCAGCGTGTAAAGCACACCATACAGTGCATTTTTTAGGATGCAAAGGAACCTGCAGAACTTCTTGAGGATTGCTTTCACTCCATATAAGGCAATTTTGCTTGTTTACATAGCCGTTCAACCAGAAATGAGCTTCATCACTAAACACAATTTTACGATAAAAAAGTGGATCAACTTCAAGCTGTTCTAGAGCCTAATCAGCAAACAAACGACGCTTATTATGGTCAAGTGGCTTTAGTTCTTGAACCAGTTGGATCTTGTATGGGTGTAGATCAAGATCTTTACGCAAAATTTTCCATGTGGTGGATACACAGAATCCATCTTGTTGTGAACGTCGACGAATAGACAAATCTGGATCATCATTAACACTATAACTTACAAGCAGCGATAATTTCTTCTAAATATTTGATAGATTCGGACTTTACTTGATAGAAACAAATTTTAATTAAAAAAATGTATATGAGACAGTAATTTATTTCCACAAAAATGTTTGTACTACAACAATTGTTTCACAACGATGTGGCTTCTTCAGGTATTACATTGTACTGTCTGATGGTATTCAGTGTAACCGAGTTTAAATACATTTTTAGGTACGTGACCAAATAATGGAAGCACAAGTCATAAAAACTCTAGGTGTTTATTGGAGTTTGCCGCTAAAAATGCCATTAAGGAAAAATATTCAGTAATGGAGAATGATCGACATCTGTTTGTTCGTTCAAAAGAATTTTCCGGGCATTATACCTGTTGATTTAAAGAAATTCTAAAAGTGTTAATCTAGAACTTTTGCTTTCAACGTGGATAATTTCATAATTATTGTTTAAATTATGCCTGAATTTCTTAAGATGATTAGCATATGTCGAATGTACAGAATTGGATATATAACCCCTTTGGTGTTCTTGGACACGTTTCTTGAATGATCTACCAGTCTGGCCAATGTATACTAAAGGGCAATCTTTGCAAGTCAACTTGTAGACTCCGGATTTATTTTCTTTATTTGTACGATTTTTATTGTTTTCTATGGAGGTACTAAGGTTATTAATTGTCTTAAAAGCCGCGTTATAATTGAAACAACTTTTGAAATATTTAGCAATATTTTCAGATAATCCATTGACATAAGATAACGAAAAATATTTCTGTGTATTGTCCTCTTTTATGATTGGGTACACGAGATTTAATGCCATTTTCTTTTGTTTATTGGATACCATTTTGTCTATAAGCAAACTTTATGAAAGAATTAAATATTATTTAACAAATAGCGTCAAACAACGGTTACAATCCCTTTCTTATAGACAAAATGCTATCCAATAAACAAAAGAAAATGGCATTAAGTCTCGTGTAACCAATCATAAAAGAGGACAATACACAGAAATATTTTTCGTTATCTTATGTCAATGGATTATCTGAAAATATTGCTAAATATTTCAAAAGTTGTTTCAATAATAACGCGGCTTTTAAGACAATTAATAACCTTAGTACCTACATAAAAAACAATAAAGATCGTACGAATAAAGAAAATACATCCGGAGTCTACAAGTTGACTTGCAAAGATTGCCCTTTAGTATACATTGGCCAGACTGGTAGATCATTCAAGAAACGTGTTCAAGAACACCAAAGGGGTTATATATCTAATTCTGTACATTCGACATATGCTAATCATCTTAAAGAATTCAGGCATAATTTCAACAATAATTATGAAATTATCCACGTTGAAAGCAAAAGTTCTAGATTAACACTTTTAGAATTTCTTTAAATCAACAGGTATAATGCCCGGAAAATTCTTTTGAACGAACAAACAGATGTCGATCATTCTCCATTACTGAATATTTTTCCTTAATGGCATTTTTAGCGGCAAACTCCAATAAACACCTAGAGTTTTTATGACTTGTGCTTCCATTATTTGGTCACATACCTAAAAATGTATTTAAACGCGGTTACACTGAATACCATCAGACAGTACAATGTAACACCTGAAGAAGCCACATCGTGGTGAAACAATTGTTGTAGTAATACAAACATTTTTGTGGAAATAAATTACTGTCTCATATACATTTTTTGAAATAATTTCTTCTGTACGTACAGTTCTTTGTCTTGTTGTTGTTGTTGCATCGAGTAGAGAAAATGTTGTCCGAAATCTATCGATAGTTCGACGAATAAGCTGCTCTGATGGATGATTATGTAAACCATAAATTTCACTAAGTGCTCTATAAGTTTGACGAATAGAACACTGATTTTGAAAATAAATTTCAACAATTTGTAAACGTTGTTGAGACGTGGGTCTTTTCATGATAATTTGTCAATGCTTATTGAACAGAAATAACAACATGGCTTCTACCTTCTGTCAAATCACAGTTATCCCTATCGAAAGTTCTATCACCCTAAAAAAACACCCGATATGACAAAGTAACGGACTACTCCATTCAATATTTGTACTAAGAAAATTACTTTTTATTGATAAAAATGAATTTTTAGGAAAATATCTGGTACTGGGAGCCACTCGACTAACTCAGATTCTAGTTTTGAATCCGCAATAAACGAAGAGGTACCACATCTCAGGGAATGCGATACTATACTGGAGACATCTCAGAAAGTTCCTGATAAAAACTCAACAAGCTCTGACAGGGATGATTTCCAATCAGCTGAGGATATTCTGGACAACGTTATGATCTCTGCAGGTGATTGACAATGCGTTTAATTAATTTAATTTTAATGACACAATTATTTTTTGTTTAGTCGCCAGTAACAGCTAATAGTAAATTCCCTTTATTGTTCTACCCTTATCCAGATAATCAAAGCTTTCATTTTGAATAGCCCGCTGTCTGGACAGCTGTCACTTTTTGAAGCTGTAATCTTTTGACACTTTGAAAAAATCCATTGATTTCCCTTTTTAATATTAAAATTAATCCTCTTACTGTGTGGTAAACCACAAAGGTTTAGAATTCATGAAAGGGCTGTAATGATACAGGGGTTAATTCACTGGACAAAAGTAAATTGAACGCGAGGTTCAATTCTCCAGAATTAATTTGTTTATCTCCAGACCACTTAATGGTAAACTTAGGAATTCGCTGTCGAGGTACGCTCGAACGGCGGCTTTTAAAGGAAATTATTTTACTCTGACCTATATATTATAATAACAAACTACACATTAAAAAGTTCATAGGAGCTAATCGTGCGAAACGTAAACATATTCCTTCAGATGAGCGCAGGAACGGAAATTCCAAAGAAACACGCTGACGTCGAAATTAACACATGGGGCTCGACAAAGAGCTGAAATTTTGAGCGGGTGAACGGATCAAGAAAATTTTGGAAGGAGAAAACCGACGCGTACGAGGTATTAAGAGAGCCGAATCGGAGTTTGTTAGTAAGTCTTGACACGTCGGAAAATCTAGTAAGATCGTCGAGAAAAGATCGCGGTATGAGGCTCGAATTGGTCTCAGAATTTAGCATTATTATAATTATATTGAGTGATATTAGTAATTATTTTTGGAAGTCTAAGATTTGAGTCAGAAGAAATAGAGAAATTGAATAAAGTGCTAAGTTCCGGGACCAAGGAATTAAAGAGTACCGGTAGTCGTTCTTCATCGTTTATTTGTGTTAACTAGGTCGTTTCTTGTAGAAAATCGCGTGTTATGTTCTGAATCATGGTTCTGGAGTCTAAGGGTAAGAAGTATCTGAAAATTCTGGTATATTATTCAGGTTGAAATTGTCTAATTAAAGTAGAGCCAGAAATTAAGAAGTAGGTTGACATATCTCTTAATTATAATGTTTGAGGAGTTTAAACAGAATTAAGGATTATATGAAAGATTCGTAGTGCTTGAGGGATTCGCATCGCCCTCTCCTTAATTATTTAGTGTGTCATCTTGATTTAAATTTTATTGAGTTTAGGATTAATAAAACTACTGCATTTTGGCACACTTTATCAGTATAGTTATTAAAATCCATAATTGAGTTTCATTACAATTTTCATTAACACAGAGAAAATTTATTAACATCAAAGTCCTTTCATTTTCGCGAAGGCCGTACCCTTCGCTTGACTAGGATTGGTTCGCACCCCATTCGTAATTAAGTCAATCTAGTGATATTTTCCACCCAACGACCTCCCGCAAAGATGTGGCTTATTACAATTACCCTTCACTAGCACAATTTTCATAATGAAAACTCTGATGTTGATTTTTTCGAGCCCACAGGTTGCAAAGAATTCTTCAACAGCACTCCATCCTTCCTAGAGACCAACTTCGACTTCTTCGAGGGCGACAAGCAACAAGAAAGCCCTAAACTGTGCAGGCTCGTCTACCAGAGCAGTCCGACGCTGCTTTCGCCCAGCAGCCCAGAAGGCATGGACCAGGACCTCCTATGCAACCTGGCCATAGACCTAAACCTGCAAGAATCCAACAGATCCATGCAGATCTACAGTTCCAAAAGCAACAGCGTGGACTCTGGGAGCACTTGCAGAACCCCTTCGGACAGCAAGAATGTTACCTTCAACCCTCAAGTGATAAACATAGAACACATACCTGCGAGTCCGAGGAAGAAAGACAGGTGGCCGTTTTTTCGGTCGAAGAGCAATCCCTCCAAGATAAACGTCGAACTGACTGTACATAAGCCGAAAATCGTGGAACCTCCAAAGACGATCTTGTGCACGAAGAGGAGGAATAGTGAGGAGGATTTTTTTGCGCGGACTGAGGGTTTGCCTCTTTTAAGTGGGTTAACTGGTAATTTCAGTGAAAGTTCCTCGGGGCACGTCAGGAGGAAAAACCATGTATATCCTTCGGATGTGGCCGTTATGAACAAACCAAACGAGAGTAGTGTTTGAACAGAGTTATTTAAATGTGAGTGGGGAAATTTGCGTTGTTGAACTGATAAAATAATAGGGATATATATAAAATGACGGTCGGATTAAAATAAGAGATCGTTCTATCAGCCATGATTTCATGAAATTACGGTCAAATGAAGGTGAGCGGACAGAAAATTAGTCGGTAATGAAACAAACATTCAATTGAATCGATCCTTTTTCGAAGAAAATTCATTTTAATTAACTAAAATCATCGCCATCAATTTCTAAAGGCTAGTTGGGCGAGTTTGGGTCACCATCTCACTGTGCTGTGACCTAAAGTGGCGTAAGATCGCACTAACAAAGCCTACCCAGAACATAACTGAACTCCTAACTCGCACAAGCTGAAAAAGCTTCTGAGGGATCTTCACAGAAGATCTAGGAGTATCAGGATAATATATTCTTGAATATCGAAACAGATTTAATCTGTTGTCTTCTACAATTTTAATTTCAAAAAATTTGTTTGAAGAAACTTTAAGAATTAAATTAATGTCTTTATAAGCACTGCTCATATTTAATAGAATTTGAATATAAAAACAAATTGAAATATGTTTATCTTCTACAATTTTAATTTCCAAAAGAATTTTTCATTCAAAAAACTTTTAAAATTAAATTAATGTCTAAAACAAGCACCGCTCACATTTAATAGACGTTTATAATCAAAACTCAATATACAATGTCAAATGAAATAAATAACCCAACAGATATACGAAAGTAATTAAAATTAATAAATAAATATTCAAACGAGACAAAATTTTGTTTCTGGTTTTATCTTTAAAAAATACTACTTGCCTTATAAAAACATGAACACACTTAGAGGACTTCCCAAAGAATATAATTTATTTGAAATTATTTATTATTTTATTATTATTATATTTAATATATTTAAATATTCGAACAAATTATTTCAAAAATCTCTAAAAAATGTGCACTATATCTTCAAAAAACAAATATAATTCTAGATAATCCCGTCATCAGCCCTTTTTCAATATTACAAATATCAAAATCAAAAACATAACCTACATCACTCACGTGTTAAAAGACTTAAGCTTCGAACTACAGATCAACTATATATTCAAGATTGATCTATGTTCTAACAAAATCAAAGAACAAAGTGAGTTATTTTAAGGTTTACTTAAATTCATTGACATTCTATAATGAGATTTATTGAAACCAAAATATAATTATATATTATATATAAAATAAAATAGAAAGGCTTTTTACTTGATAGAAGAAATATAACAAAATTTGAATATCAAAACAAATTGAAATATGTTTATCTTCTACAATTTTAATTTCCAAAAGAATTTTTTATTCGAAAAACTTTTAGAATTAAATTAATGTCTAAAACAAGCACCGCTCACATTTTTATAAGGCAAGTAGTATTTTTTAAAGATAAAACCAGAAACAAAATTTTGTCTCCTTTGAATATTTATTTATTAATTTTAATTACTTTCGTATATCTGTTGGGTTATTTATTTCATTTGACATTGTATATTGAGTTTTGATTATAAACGTCTATTAAATGTGAGCGGTGCTTGTTTTAGACATTAATTTAATTCTAAAAGTTTTTTGAATAAAAAATTCTTTTGGAAATTAAAATTGTAGAAGATAAACATATTTCAATTTGTTTTGATATTCAAATTTTGTTATATTTCTTCTATCAAGTAAAAAGCCTTTCTATTTTATATTTAATAGACATATAAAATCAAAATTCATCATACAATATCAAATGGAGTTAAGAAAAACCAACGAATATAAATTGTCAATTGAAATTAAAATATAAATAAGCAAACATTTTTTGTTTCGTTCCAGGCATGCGTACTGAACTCTTCAGACAAACGTACGAAGCCCTGCTTGTTACAAAATGTATTGTTTTCTGATCCTATATTTTTGAAAAATAACTCTTTCTCAAAAATATAAAACACAAAAACTAATTTATTTGAAATATTCAATATATTTAAATAAATTACTTCAAAAAATCTCATAACATGTAGCACATCCTCAAGAAATAATTAAAATTACGATAAGATCAGTTCAACTTTACATATAAAAAATAATGAAATCAATTAAACAATGTATAGACTTACCGAGTGCAATCTTCAGAAATATATGATCTTCAAAAACATGAAAATAGGTACATTTATATCCAAGGTACTCTATGTTCCATGTTCACAAAAAATCATACAAAGCTTATAAGGCACTTGGTCTTAGTTCAAACCATTCAACACTGTATAATGAATTTCTTTATTTAAAAAACCTAATATAATTATATATTATATATAAAATAAAATAAGAAGGAACGGTTTTTTACTTTTAATCTGTTGTCTTCTACAATTTTAATTTCAAAACATTTTTTTGAAGAAACTTTCCTTCTTATTTTATTTTATATATAATTATATTAGGTTTTTTAAATAAAGAAATTCATTATACAGTGTTGAATGGTTTTAACTTAGACCAAGTGCCTTATAAGCTTTGTATGATTTTTTGTGAACATGGAACATAGAGTACCTTGGATATAAATGTACCTATTTGCATGTTTTTGAAGATCATATATTTCTGAAGATTGCACTCGGTAAGTCTATACATTGTTTAATTGATTTTATTATTTTTTATATGTAAAGTTGAACAGATCTTATTGTAATTTTAATTATTTCTTGAGGATGTGCCACATGTTTTGAGATTTTTTGATGTAATTTATTTAAATATATTGAATATTCCAAATAAATTAGTGTTTGAGAAGTTCTTGAAATTATGTTTTATATTTTTGGGAAAGAGTTATTTTTCAGTAATATAGGATCAGAAAACAATACATTTTGTAACAAACAGGGCTTCGTACGTTTGTCTGAACAGTTCAGTACACATGCCTGTTTGCTTATTTATATTTTAATTTCAATTGACAATTTATATTCGTTGGTTTTTCTTAATTCCAATTGATATTGTATGATGAATTTTGATTTTATACGTCTATTAAATATGAGCAGTGCTTATAAAGGCATTAATTTAATTCTTAGTTTCTTCAAAAAAAATTTTTTGAAATTAAAATTGTAGAAAACAACAGATTAAATCTGTTTTGATATTCAAATTTTGTAATAATCCTTCTATCAAGTAAAAAACCGTTCCTTCTTATTTTATTTGATATATTCTTGTTTTTGATTTCGATGAATTTTTATGTAAGTTAGCAAAGTTTAAGGACGAAAATTTGGCTCGATGAAAATCTACCACAAACGTAAGAGGAACTCGCAAAAACACTCCAGCCATTTGCCATCTTTTAAAAGCACTGGGAATAATCTGAAAGGTAGGAAATTGGTTGAACTGAATCCAAGAGACGTCGTTTTATCACGTTTGAACAACTGCTCCAACGGCAATAAAGATAGCGGTTTTTGCATCCAATTGTGACTGGCGATGAAAAGTGGATCCACTAATCTCAAACATCGGACAACGTATGGATGTCTCATCAACTGTCAAGCCGAATATTCATGACGAGGAGATCATGCTGTGTATTTGGTGGAACCAGCTGTGTTGTTTTATGAGCTGCTACAATCTAACGAAAGGGTCTCAGGGGAGGTCTACCGGCAACATTGATGCGTTTGAGCCAAGCATTGCGAGTAAAACGGCCATTTTGACATTTTGCAGCATGACCATGCACGCCCATATGTTGCCACATATGATCTGGCTGACCAATTACGATGAAGTCAAAAAATGGATCGATGCATGGATAGCGGCCAAAGAACCAGCCTTTTTTCGTGATGGGATCCATGAATTGCTAGAAAGATGGGAAAAAGTAATGGCTACCGACGGACAATACTTTGAACTTTGAATATATAACCAATTTTTCGAAAAACCGCAAGAACTAATTTATACTCCTAATATGGGACGAATATATCTGCCTGTTTGACAGCTTTTCAACATTGTTCGCAGTTTCTTAGATTTTATTGTGTGGACAGCTCAGTGGGAGAGCATCGGGCTCGTAATCGGGAGGTCCGAGTTCTAATTCTGTTCACGTGGAAAAAAAAATGTTCTAGTTGGACGGGTGTCGGTCACCATTTCACTGTTGGGTCAAAAATTAACAGTACTGTGACCTAAAGTGGCGCAAGATCGCACTAACAAAGCCTACCCAGAACATAACTGAACTCCTAACTCGCACAAGCTGAAAAAGCTTCTGAGAGATCTTCACAGAAAATCTAGGAGTATCAGGATAATAATAATAAAATAATATTCCCTCCAAATGAGTTGTCCGTCCAAAATTAATACAAGGAAACCAATTAACCCTAAACAAATTAGCTGAAAACCTCCAAAAATTATACGCTTCGATACTTTAACTATTCTCTGAATGAAATCGTTCTTCAATAATGTCGCAAAAGAGAAACCAGTCAAAAAGAGACCAATTGTCCACCACTGATTGCCTATCATTGGATTTTCAGCAAAAGGTTTACTACAGAACTTTTACAGTAAATCTTTTCCTTTCGAAAAGGATTTAAGAAAACAATTATGATAACTTGAATAAAACAGTTATCAGGAATCGGACTATATATTTTATTCTCTTCTACAGCTTTTTTCGGCCAACGTTTCAAGACAACACTGTCTCTTTCTCAAGGCTACAATTATTAAAAGATGATGAACACACGTTCTAATAGATCTCTACTTAACCTTACCTTCAAAAACTACTTTTACAGAGACATCAAAATAAGTTTACAAAACATCAAGGTGGTGAACAAAACAGTCAAAGACATATTAAAATAGCTATAGCAAATTGAATAAATTAGTTAAAATTGGATAATAATCCTTAATGTATAGATAAAATTAAATGTGTGACAGGCACAATTACAGTCTAAAATCTAAATCAGGACAAAGTGACAATTAATCTGTCAATGTCACCCACACCGGAAACAAAAGTACCAACTGTAGTAACAAAACTGGTTAAAATGGACATTCACATAGTATGTAAAATAGAAAGTCAAAACTAGAAGAAAATGGGTTTCAAGTTAAACCCAGTAAACAATCATAAAAACCACTTAAACTCTTAACATCTTCTCTGAAATTGACACTTAATGAGCTTCTAATGTGTATCATCTCACTAATGTTTCTCTTATACAGGTGTTTTTCTCTGTCTAAAATAGATGTGTCTGAAAAGTTGAAAGTAAGGTTAAGTAGAGATCTATTAGAACGTGTGTTCATCATCTTTTAATAATTGTAGCCTTGAGAAAGAGACAGTGTTGTCTTGAAACGTTGGCCGAAAAAAGCTGTAGAAGAGAATAAAATATATAGTCCGATTCCTGATAACTGTTTTATTCAACTCATGAAAATGGATGATAACCTTGATCAGAAATTATGATAACATTTTCTTCAGCCATAATCTTTGGTCAAAGTTTTCATTGGACACTGAAAATGTGAAACTGTGAAAGTACTGAAGCTCTGAAGTGAATGAGGTTCTTATGAGGGAGCCTCTATTTCTTAATTTGGAGCGGCGTTTCGTTCCGAACTTGCGCACCTGAACTCATCAGATTAGGCGTGGTGCGCAAGTGACCTTGTTCCACGTCGGAATTCGGTTGCCGAACGCTTGTACTCCGCTCTACTTGAACCGGGCTAGGACGGTGAGCTCAGTATTCAGAAAGCGGTAGCGTCTTCTATATGCCACTCCGGGAAGCTGCAGCAGGGCAGAATTCTGCGAAAGGAGCCGGCACGCCACAGTACAAACAATGAGATATACACCATCTCAGGAAAAATTATTATGAACGATATTCTTTATTTAAATATTTTAATATTAGCCTTCTACATATTTAATTCCAAAGAATTATATTTAATGATTATAACTTCTGAAAATAAATTAAAATAATGTCATATAAGTACCACTTCAATTGACATATAAAATAAACATTCATTATAAGACATCCGAATGGTATAACAAAATCCAATAAATAGAAATTATTAACCAAAATCCTATAAATTGAATATTTTGAATAGACAAAATTTTGTTTCTGCTGATAAATCTTATGAAAACCAATATCTTTCAAAAATATTTAAAATAATCTTAAGAATTTCATCATAAAATTATCTTACTTAGACTATTCAATATTATTGGATATCTAACTAAGGTACTTTATATAAAAAACTCAAGATATGTAAAACATTACTGAAAAACAAGTTTTAAGAAGGACTTTCCTTCGTCAGTATTCAAATAATTCATATTCAATAAATATAACATCAATCAACAACAAATATTTACTTACCCCTCAATCTTTTAGAAAGACTTCTGCCGAACTGAAAATTTTTTAAATGTAGTGAGAACGGTTTACTATATATAAAAATATATCTATGGTTTACCCTTGATCTAAAAGATTGAAAGACAATTTAACGGCCTCTGTTATAGCACAAGGACTATCTGTATAAAGAAACCAAATAATTATATATTATTAATAAAATAATATAAATAGAGGTTAATTCTTCATAGAAGGTATATAAAATTATTTAAATATTTTAATATTAGCCTTCTACTATTTGTTGTTGATTGATGTTATATTTATTGAATATGAATTATTTGAATACTGACGAAGCAAAGTCCTTCTTAAAACTTGTTTTTCAGTAATGTTTTACATATCTTGAGTTTTTTATATAAAGTACCTTAGTTAGATATCCAATAATATTGAATAGTCTAAGTAAGATAGTTTTATGATGAAATTCTTAAGATTATGTTAGATATTTTTGAAAGATATTGGTTTTCATAATATTGATCAGCAGAAACAAAATTTTGTCTATTCAAAATATTTAATTTATAGGATTTTGGTTAATAATTTTTATTTATTGGATTTTGTTATACCATTCGGATGTCTTATAATGAATGTTTATTTTATATGTCAATTGATATAAGTGGTACTCATATGACATTATTTTAATTTATTTTCAGAAGTTATAATCATTAAATATAATTCTTTGGAATTAAATATGTAGAAGGCTAATATTATAATATTTCAATAATTTTATATACCTTCTGTCAAGAATTAACCTCTATTTATGTTACGATATTCTTTATTGTTAAAAAAGGTTTAAAATTTATCAAAAAAATTCTGAAAATGCCTGCCATCTTCCCTAATGCAAAGCCTACATCGTTTTTGGATAGAATCCACAGTTTTTCGCAACTGATCCCTCATTGCCTTAGCATATTGCAGCAGTTATGTATTCTTTCGATAAGCTGGTCACGAGTATGAATTGGGGTGGTATAGATAGTCTAGAGGTCTAAGGTCGAGACTTCGAGGGGCCCATTTGGTCGGTCCGAATCGTCCTATCCATTTTCCTTCAAAATGAACCTCCATTCATTCTGTAACTATTCAACTATTGTAACTTTTAATTAAAAGTAAAATATTTTTTCTTGGTTTCTGGCATTATTTCGTCAATTTCTCAATAAAATGAAGATTTTATTCAGTGTATTATACGTCGTTGAAAAGCTTTATAAATAATCAACGCTCCAAATTTGGTTTCAAATGGACGGTTGTCCAGAACAGAAGAGTGAAATAGTTGTAGAATGGATGGATGATCATTTTAAGGAATGAATAGGAAGATTCGAACTGATCCGATGGCGTTCTTGAAGTCCCGACCTTACACCTCTACACTTCTTCCTTTGGGGTGTTTTAAAAGATATGGTGTATACTACCCCAATTCATACTCGTGACCAGCTTATTAAAAAAATACATATCTGCTGCAATATGCTGAGGCAACAACAAGGGCAGGTTTGGAAAGCTGTGGATTTTATCCGAAAACGATATAGGCTTTGCATTACAGAAGGTGGCAGGCATTTTCAGAATTTTTTTGATAAATTTTAAACCTTTTTGAATATTAAAGAATATCGTGAATAATAATTTTTCCTCACTGTTTGTACTTTCACAGTTTCACATCTTCGGTGTCCAATGAAAATGAAGATTTTTTAGAATGTATTAACGTCGTTGGAAAGCTTTATGAATAAGGCATATAATTTCCATGGGGGTTTACGGGGCGGAATTTAAAGTAAATTTGACCAAAAATTATGACTGAAGAAAATTTTATAATCATTTTTTCTTCAACCACCCTCTAATAAATATATAATAAATAAGTATTTCAACAAATCTCCATGAAATCACCCCGGTCTAGGGAGAATTTTACGGTTTTTCCAATGGAGTACACTTAATTTTGATTCAGATGATAGTCTTCAAGTTATGCAAGGTTTTAGTGAAAAAATTGTGGAACGTTACAAAATACTAGAATCTTGAATAACTTTAGAACGAAAGATAATCGATATAAGAAAAACAAATGTTAACTTCCGCTATTTTATTGATTTTCACAACAATGGTTTTGTCATACCATGACTTCATCAGGTGAGTATTTAAACTGAGGTATACAATGCAAAACATGACCTTAAATAAACAGCTCTGGTACAAAAAATAGAGGGGTGGAAAGAGAGGTATACAATTAATGAAAAATATTAAGTAGGGGGGATCTATTTAAATCTATTTGATCATTCAATAAAATTTGTCTTTTGTTATATCTATTGATTTCTAAAGTTTCTAACAGATTTAGTTTCTGACTTTTGTTTTCAATATGTAATATTTCACAGTTCATATTAAAATTATGGCCAATCTCTAATAAATGGTTGGCATAAGTTGAATTCGGTTTATTATTAATGTAACATTTTTCATGTTCTCGAATCCTAGTTTGGAATGAACGGCCTGTCTGTCCCACATATACACATGGGCAATCACTACATGTTAACTTGTAAACTCCTGATTTTTTGTTTTTAGGAATGACGTCTTTATTATTTTTTATTAAGCTGCCTAAAGAATTAATAGTTTCAAAAGAGATGTTATATTTTTCTTTTTTCTTTAAATATCTAACAATCTTTTCAGATTTTTGGCCTATGTAAGTTAATGAAATAAATCTAAAAAGATTGCTAGATATTTAAAGAAAAAAGAAAAATATAACATCTCTTTTGAAACTATTAATTCTTTAGGCAGCTTAATAAAAAATAATAAAGACGTCATTCCTAAAAACAAAAAAAACAGGAGTTAACAAGTTAACATGTAGTGATTGCCCATGTGTATAAGTGGGACAGACAGGCCGTTCATTCCAAACAAGGATACGAGAACATGAAAAATGTTACATTAATAATAAACCGAATTCAACTTATTCCAACCATTTGTTAGAGACTGGCCATAATTTTAATATGAACTATGAAATATTACATATTGAAAACAAAAGTCAGAAACTAAATCTGTTAGAAACTTTAGAAATCAATAGATATAATAAAAGACAAATTTTATTGAATGATCAAATAGATTTAAATAGATCCCCCCTACTTAATATTTTTCATTAATTGTATACCATCTCTTTCCACCCCTCTATTTTTTGTACCAGAGCTGTTTATTTAAGGTCATGTTTTGCATTGTATACCTCAGTTTAAATACTCACCTGATGAAGTCATGGTATGACGAAACAATTGTTGTGAAAATCAATAAAATAGCGGAAGTTAACATTTGTTTTTCTTATATTGAAGATGAATTTCCGTCAAGTAAAGACCGAGACAATCAAAAAGAAAGATAATCGGACCAAACTCCATAGGAACTTTTTAGCTGCAAATTCCCTGCAGAACTAACTTGTGAAATTTGGTCAGGAATAACTTGTGCACCCTGTATATGTCAAACACAATTAAGTACTTATTGATTCAATCTCTTATATACCTACACAGTTCAAAATTTGATTGTAAAATATCAAAACTAATCATACCAATGCAATAATATAAATACTGGGTGTTTTAATGACTACATAATAGATACTTTCTTTCTGACACTTTCTGCTGAAGGAAATATTTCCCAAACTTCCATTTGACCGTAATTCTTATTTTTTTCCTTGTTCCAATGAAAATAAAATGAATCACTCTAATCATACACATGGCAAATCAACTATAATTAGAAATGTAGGACTTCATACTGTGATAATATATGTTAATTTACAGTACAGACTTTTTTACAGAAGGAAAATTGTCAATCGTAAAATGTCTTTTTGAAAATATTCGACATCAATTATGGAGATATACTGTATATTGACGTTAATCGGGGAAGAAGAAGTTTTAGGAAACTGTTTTGGTTTTGCATTTAAGGTACTTATATTGTTTGAAAAGCGATGTGAATAGACGTATTTATACCCTGGCGAGTATAAAATTATGGACATATCTAATTTGCAATTATTTTTTAAATCTTACATATTTTGGGTTGTGTTCTTCATTTATTTGGTCGGTAGTATATAAGCGCTGAAGGAAGGATTTAAAAGAGTTTTAATGGCTTTCAAATGTTTCTTAAATCCATTTTTGATGGATTTTCTTCGACTTGACTTCGAAATGAAAAGGACTATGATAGGTTGGGGAAAAATCCATAATTTTGCGTGAATTTCAGGAGTTTATTTAACATGTTTCCAATTGTCGGATTTGGGTCAAATATGCACCGTTTTGTTCTATAATTTGTTCCCATTTTAAAGGCACCTTCACAATGCGTCTCTCATAGAAGTCTTGGTCCTTATTGGCGAATCGATCTTCACAGTTTTCTCTTGATGTCAATTTCTTGTCAATCAGGAACTTTTGCAATGCGAGGAAAAGATGGTACTCGCTTGGTACCAGGTGCAGACTATATGGTGGATGCATCAAAACTTCAAAACCAAGCTCCTGGAGTTTCTGGCGAGTCACTTCAGACATATGTTGCCTGGCGTTGTCCTGATGGAATACAACACCTCTTCTGTTGGTCAATTATGGCCATTTCTGGTCAATGGCTAGCTTCAAACGGTGCAGGTGTTGACGGTAGAGATACGAATTTAGTGTTTGGCCATATGAAAACAACTCTTAATAAATTATTCCTTTCCAGTCCCACCAAATGCACAGTACCTTTCTGGCCGCTAGTCCTGGTTTGGCCACCGTTTGAGCTGCTTCACCGAGCTTTGATCTCAAACGTTTTCGCACAATATTGTGGTCGGTGATCCAGTTTTCATCTCCAGTTGAAGGAATGGGTCGATTTAATTCCTTTAGCCAAGGCTTCGCAGATGGAAATTCGATTCATCATGTTTTTTGGTGTTAATTGGTGTTGCAACAAAACATCGAGCTTCTTTTTGAATCTAGCTTTGCGCAAATGGTTTAAAACTGTTTTATGGTCAATCTTCAGCTTCTGGATGAAGCTACGACTATTAACATTTCGGTCAACTTTGCATCTTTTAACATAAAAAATACCTGAACTGAATCGACGAAATCAAATTGCACGTAATTAGCTGTTCAAATATCTCAAGGACAACTCATTAGATTCAGCTAAAATTTTATATATGTCAATTAAGTGAGTTAGTTATACGAGCTACCAAGTTCACCGCAAGACAAAATAGTATTTGGAAAGCATTTGGATTCATGTAATGATTCAGATAATCAATATAAAAAAGAGAATTTTAAGAAACCAAAACAGTACTCTAAACATCGATTCCCGGATTACAAAAGTAGATTTTTTGAGACAATTTGCTAAATGTTGTAGAATGTTTGGATAA
Organism: Megalocaria dilatata; assembly: GCA_034642435.1. Taxonomy (NCBI): domain Eukaryota; kingdom Metazoa; phylum Arthropoda; class Insecta; order Coleoptera; family Coccinellidae; genus Megalocaria; species Megalocaria dilatata. The sequence continues at coordinate 41,668,042 of CM067862.1, read as the reverse complement.
AATTATATAAATTGTAAGATTGGGTAAATTTTAAATAGAAAGATTTATAATAACTACAAATTATTGTTGAAGTAATACGACTTTTATCTTAAGACTTCACATGAGAAATTGTGTTCTTATTCCTATATTTTGTGATAATATAAATTGGAATCTAATAACCGGCCAGCAAAATTAAATTTCAAGTAAGAAGCTAAACTTATTCCTTCCCCTCGAACAATACTAAGAAAAGGTGAACAATTATAACGAACAATAAATAAAATTAATTACGATATAAAGTCCATGATACAAATCGAATTTTATTCAAAACTAGAAAACCTTATTTCTAATGGAGCTATGGAGTATTTATTTTTAGACACTCCTGATATTGGAAAAACTGAGTTGAATAACAAACAAACCGTTGAAAAATTTTGTAAATGTATGATTGTAAATTATAGTGTAAAGAATAGGGTCCAAAAAGATGTAAAGAATCTTGAAATTAAAAACAGGTTTCTCTTGAAAAATGTATTTCATTTACAATGCACGAAATTACAAAAAGTTTTGGAAGTTGCAGCAGCAAATCCAAATATTAGTGTGCGACGAATTTCGGTACAAAAAGAATTCTGTCGGGGTAAGGGAATATTTGGATCAAATTCATAGTCAAAGATGGATTGGTCGAGGAGGACCTGCATACTGGCCAGCTCGGTCTCCGGATTTGAATCCCTTAGGTTTTTTATGGGGGATTTGAAGGAATACGTGTACTCAGCTCCAGTTCGAAATATTCAAGAATTGAAGCCACGTGTAATAAATGGTTGCGAAGACTTTAGGAATATTCCAGGGATTGAAGTTAACGGTAGGCAATTTGAACATTTACTGTGATTTATTTTATATCATTCATGTTATACAGGTTTTGTTTATTTTATTCTGTCTTTTACCCAGTTCAACTCGTTGATTAGAATTGTGTTCCAATAAATTTTTTTCATCTTCTATTGGATTATTTATCTTAAATTTAATTTTTTAATACTATTTAGTATGGCAGAAATCAATATGAAGTTATTGCTGACGAATGTCAAAGTGACAGGCATTTATTATGTTTTTCGAGATAAGCAGTCTGTCGCTCAGTTAGACTGCATATCATCACAAAATCACTTTTTTCTAGAGTATGGTGTTCCGGAACGCTTTTCTTTTTTTAATTTTTTTTTGATTTTTCTTTGATTAAAATTTCAATTTGATCACTCAGTCAAAAATTAGAAGTAATTTTATGAAAGACCCCCCTATTGTATCCGCTACTGATGAGAATCAGTAGTTTTTTAATGACCAGACGATTCAGTTTATCCAAAACCTCATTGTACTGAATTTCATTTGAATCCACCAAATTTTGACAAAGATATCGCTAGTTTATTGGATTTTGGTGGTCATGTTAAAGGAGCATTTTAGGATCTAAGTTTATATGACGTTTTCTTTATATAAAATAAAAAAGAAAAAGGCTTTTTACTTGATAGAAAAAATATAACCAAATTTGAATATCACAATAGATTTAATCTGTTAGTCTTCTACAATTTTAATTTAAAAAAAATTTTTATCCAAAAAACTTTTAGAATTAAATTAATGTCTACAATAAGCACCGCTTATATTTAATAGACGTATATAATCAAAACTCAATATATAATGTCAAATGGAATAAATAAACCAACAGATATAAAAAGGGTCAGTAAAATTAATAAATAAATATTTAGAGGAGGCAAAATTTTGTTTCTGATCTTACCATTAAGAACACCAATTGCCTTTCAAAAACATGAACACAACTTCTCAAAAAATATAATTTGTTTGAAATATTTAATATATTTAAATATTCAAATAAGTTAATTAAAAAATTTCTCAAAACATGCACTATATCTTCAAAAAACAATTATAATTCTGGTAATATCTTCATCGGCCCTAAATAATATTCCAAATATCAAAATCAAATAACTATCACTATATCTCGCCTCCACGTGTTTTAACAGGATAAATTATTAATTGTCATTATAGTATTCTGATGAAGTCTTTCTAGCAAAGACGAAACGTACGTCAATACCAAAAATAAAGTAGAAAATGTAAACAAGTGTTTTATTTTATAATGACAATTACAACTGATTTCTACCAAGCAACGGCCCAATCTATCATAAATTATTAATGTTCTTAACAAAATCACAGAAAAGTGTAAGGTGTTATAAGGTTATCTTTAAATCATTGACATTCCATAATGAGATTTATTGAAGCCTAAATATAATTATATATTATATATAAAAAAGGCTTTTTACTTGATAGAAGAAATATAACAAAATTTAAATATCAAAAGAGATTTAATCTATGATAGATTGGGCCGTTGCTTGGTAGAAATCAGTTGTAATTGTCATTATAAAATAAAACACTTGTTTACATTTTCTACTTTATTTTTGGTATTGACGTACGTTTCGTCTTTGCTAGAAAGACTTCATCAGAATAATAATTTAAATTAAAATTGTGGAAGACTAACAGATTAAATCTGTTTTGATATTCAAATTTTCTTTATATTTTTACCTCTAGAATTCCCCCTGAAAGATATGAACTTTAAATCCAGATACCATGTATATTTGCGATCAACTTACACAGTAAAATGCGTGTTGAGCTATCCCATACGGACTACTCTAAAATATCCGGGATTATACGGAATACTTTAAAGAACGCCAACCTTTTATCGTGATCATCTAGTGGCCGAAGAAAAGGACGTTACGTTGTGTAGATAACCCAAGTTGCACTTGAACGAGAAAAGACGGGAAGTTCAGAAGGCCAGGTTGACTTGATGTATGAGAACGAGGTTGTACTTTAGGATAAAAAGAGTCAGGGATAAAAACCTTGCCCTCTCTTCAGATTACATACATTCTTTAACCCTGTCCTTCCTTTTATTCATAAATTTAAGGTTCTAGAGATCGACAACATTTCTAATATCCTAAAACATAGTTACTACCTACTACCTACTTCGAGGTAGTTTAACGATGATCCTTTGGTCAGGAATTCCCCATTCACGCACCTACTATCTAATTAGATTATTATAATCTGGGCGCACAATATCGTCGTTCAGGAATGTCTTGTTGCGGCATTCTGAAGACACAAAGGTTGTGGTGTCTACCTATTCATTATAATATTTATACCTAATAATATAGTTGTTCAGGAATGCCTTGTTGCGGCATTCTGAAGACACAGAGTTGTTGTGTCAGTATCTAATTGTCGATCTACATTTCATTCACTCTAAACACTCTTAATTCTCAAACAAAGTACCATTGTTAACCACCTTTAGATTCAAGTAAATAAAATGAAGATAAAGACGCTTGCATGTATGAAATTATATTGTTAAATGGTCAATTCAGATTGAAGTAAACAGGTCGCCCCTAACTAGAGCATCAATCCACCAATAAATAATGATTCAAATCACACTCACGTTGACCTCAGGTAATTCAATACAATAACTTTACATGTGAGAGCAGCTTAGTCGACTTCCCTTTGTGTCATCCTTCACTTTTCCTTAAGATGATTAGCATATGTCGAATGTACAGAATTGGATATATAACCTCTTTGGTGTTCTTGGACACGTTTATTGAATGATCTACCAGTCTGGCCAATGTATACTAAAGGGCAATCTTTGCAAGTCTACTTGTAGACTCCGGATTTATTTTCTTTATTTGTTCGATCTTTATTGTTTTTTATGTAGGTACTAAGGTTATTAATTGTCTTAAAAGCCGCGTTATAATTGAAACAACTTTTGAAATATTTAGCAATATTTTCAGATAATCCATTGACATAAGATAACGAAAAATATTTCTGTGTATTGTCCTCTTTTATGATTGGGTACACTAGATTTAATGTCATTTTCTTTTGCTTATTGGATACCATTTTGTCTATAAGAAAGGGATTGTAACCGTTGTTTGGCGCTATTTGTTTAATAATATTTAATTCTTTTATAAAGTTTTCTGAATTTAAAGGGACATTCAATAATCTATGAATAAAACTATTATATGCTGACATCTTTTGGTTGGTGGGGTGGTTTGAAATTTTATGTATTGTGATGTCTGTATGTGTTGGTTTGTGAAAAATACTAAAAATAATTTACATGATTTTAATATTTTTCACAAACCAACACATACAGACATCGTTATTTTTTAAATAATTTTTATTGTGAACGAATTTGAAAATTTCAATAATCAAGTTTCTTTTCATTTGAATCTACATGTAAAATTTTCTTAAGATTTTCTTTTGTCGAAAGGAATTACTGTTTTCTAAAGATTGAGTGGCAAAAGTTGAATTTTTGTTTACTTTTCATTAAATTCAACTTTTGCCACTCATTCTTTAGAAAACAGTAATTTCTTTCGACAAAAGAAAAACTTAAGAAAAATTTTACATGTAGATTCAAATGAAAAGAAACTTGATTATTGAAATTTTCAAATTCGTTCATGATAAAAATAATTTAAAAAATAATGAATGACTGTATGAGCTATGTAAATCCAAATATTTGAGATGTACAACAAAATAACGTAAAAATAATGAATGACTGTACGGAGCTATGTAACCCCAAAAATTATTTGAGATATTTAAATGGGTACCATCTGTTTAACAACCTTCTTTGTCGATTGCCGACATTCCGATATCTGTTAGAAGGCCCCTCTTTTTTAACCCTGTTTTTTATCACGTTCCGCTTGTAAACCTCTGTACCACTATTAGGTGTTATCTATTGAAATATTCAAAATATTTATCACTTTTGTTCAAATACTACTGTTAGGTCTTCAGTTGTCTGATGATGCGATAGTTCTATTAGTTCGGACAAGGTACAACTCTATCGGAGTGAACAAACACATCTCTTCAAAGAAGCGCTCTATTTCGCTTTTCGACGCCACTGGTCGATCGGGTATTTCCGAAACTTGACAGCCAGCTCGGCCAACTTGATGTCGTTTTGCATGGAGATGAAGGAGCAGTTATAACAATTGACTGAAAAATGAGAACTTTTCATATTACAGACGTTCTGTAGGTATAGATATGACCATTCTTGAGACCGAGACAGTTTCGAGTCGATTATTGAATCAACATTGAAGATCTAGAATCTATTGAAATATTACTATATGTGTATAAATTCTTTGTTAAATTTTTAATTTCAAGAACTTCTCAAAAACTAATTTATTTGAAATATTCAATATATTTAAATAAATTACTTCAAAAAATCTCATAACATGTAGCACAACCTCAAGAAATAATTAAAATTACGATAAGATCAGTTCAACTTTACATATAAAAAATAATAAAATCAATTAAACAATAAATAGACTTACCGAATGCAATCTTCAGAAATATATGATCTTCAGAAACATGCACATAGGTACATTTAATATCCAAGGTACTCTATGTTCTATGTTCACAAATATTTCTGAAGATTGCATTCGGTTCTATTTATTGTTGAACTGATCTTATGGTAATTTTAATTATTTTTTGAGAATGTGCTACATGTTTTGAAGTAATTTATTTAAATATATTGAATATTTCAAATAAATTAGTTTTTGAGAAGTTCTTGAAATTATGTTTTATATTTTTGAGAAAGTTATTTTTCATAAATATAGGATCAGAAAACAATACATTTTGTACGTTTCGTACGTTTGTCTGAAGAGTTCAGTACGCATGCCTGGAACGAAACAAAAAATGTTTGTTTATTTATATTTTAATTTTAATTGACAATTTATATTCTTTGGTTTTTCTTAATTCCATTTTATATTGTATGATGAATTTCGATTTTATACGTCTATTAAATATGAGCAGTGCTCATAAAGACATTAATTTAATTTTTAAAGTTTCTTCAGTAAAAATTTTTCGAAATTAAAATTGTAGAAGACCAACAGATTAAATCTGTTTTGATATTCGAATTTTTTAATTACTTGGTGCTCTTGATTGAGAAATAATTTCCACACTCTGAAACAAAGTTTTCAATATTGTTCGTCAGTAATTTTGCACAATGGTGCTGCACTGAAATATAATCAGATGCATTCCTAGAACGCTACAGAACACGTTTTACATGAAATAATTATTTGCTCTCAATTGGGAAAATATTTCCACGCTGAAAAAAATTCAATATTTTTTTTCGGTACTTTTGCACAATAGTGCTGTAATGAAATACAATCAGATGTGTTTCTATGATGGTTAAGAACAAGTTTTTCATAAAATAATTACTTGCACCTTCAGTATTGAATATTTTACGTTTTTCCTCTTCAATTTCTTTATTTCCTCTTTAACGATTTCTCTTTGGAGTTACAAAATATTTTCGTCGATTGAAAGTTTCAGAGAAATCTTTTAAACTCAAAATAAAACTAGTACAAATTTTGGCATAATCATAAGGGCATAGGATCCAAAAATGAACAAAGAATCTTAAAAATAAAGACAGTTTCCCTTGGATACTGTATTTTATTTACAGTGTAGAAAATTATAACAAAAAAATTTCAACAGTTAAACTAAATTACTATATACATAATAATACATTTAAAATAATTTCTTCTACAAAGTAAATTCGTTTTTAAATATAAATTGAAATATCTACATAAGTTTATATACAAAAAAAAAGTTAATTCGTTTAAATCTCGTGAATGTTTGATTCTGGAGGATATCAATTTATTTTTTGCTCGTCAATAAAGAATAAGAAATTTAGACCGGATTTTCTTAGATAGAATCTGTTTCATTGGTTTGGTTTGAAGCAATTTTACACAACTGGGGATTGTCATCTTTATCTTCCTTCACTTCAGTCGCATTTGTGTTTTGGATTAATTCTGTGGACAAAAAGCAATTTATATAATACGAAAAGAAAGTATTGAAAATGTGGAATCAAATATCTATTAGGAGTACAAATAAATTTCCGCCGTTTTATTGTAGATGGCGCGGCACGGAGTTTCGGTTAGCTTTCGCAGATAATAATCGGCATAAAAAATAGTTTGGACATTCAAGAACAACATAACCTATTAATTAATATCATTGATTTTATATTGGTAATATACAATTTTTATAAGTTGAAAATGTCAAAATTTGAGCCAAGTAAGCGTCATTTGCGGGAAATATTAGTTTACATCTTTAATTTAAAGAAATCTGCTGCTGAGGCGCATCAATTGCTCGTAGAAGCATATGGTGAGGGTGGTTTGAGTGAGAGAACGTGTCGAGAGTGGTTTCAAAAGTTTAAAAACGGTGATTTCGACGTAGAAGACAAAGATCGCAGTGGAAGGATGCAGAATTGGAGGAATTATTGGAGGAAGATTCATCTCAAACACAAAAAGAACTTGCTCTAACATTAGAAGTCACTCAGCAAGCAGTCTCACATCGTTTAAAATCATTAAGAATGATTCATAAACAAGGAAATTGGATTCCGTATGAATTAAAGCCGAGAGATATTGAACAATGCTCGTCCACATGTTGCGGCTCCCGTGAAAAAGTACTTGGAAACACTTGATTGGGAAGTGTTACCCCACCCGCCGTATTCACCAGACATTGAACCGTCCGATTATCACCTGTTCCAGTCCATGGCACATGCTCTGACGACGCAGCGGTTCACATCTTATGAGGATACCAAAAATTGGGTTGATTCGTGGATAGCCTCAAAAGACAAGGAGTTCTTCAGACGTGGGATTCGAATGCTGCCTGAGAGATGGGAAAAAGTGGTTGCAAGTGATGGGCAATATTTTAAATAAATTTATATTACCGTTTTTCTATAATAAATATTTAATTTGTGTTAAAAAACGGCGGAAACTTATTTCTACTCCTAATAAATTTTAGTAATCTTATTTTTACTAGTTTCTAATTGCTTCTGCAATATATCATTGTAAAGGGTTTTCCAATAAGAGGTCTCATTTTGATATTAATGAAAAAAAAAACGAGTATATTTTGGGAGAAACCAATGGATATTGATTTCATTGTAAAGAGGAAGGTATGCCATTAACGATGGAAAATGATATCAGCCCAATGGGCTACGATTGCAGCATCATATCCTTTTCATGAAATTTTCCATGACCAATTCTCACATTTACGATAACTCCACTAATTCCATCTTTAAGGTCTTGAATCGTTTGTGAAGTATTGGTATAGACCTTACCTTTCACATGGTACCAAAGAAAAAAGTCTAAAGGTGTTCAATCTCACAAGATCTCAGTGGCCACGTGAATTCTACCAGAATAGTTATTGGCTATTTGAGGATACCTCTTTTCCAAGTGACTACGCAGCAGTCTCCACAGTCCACCCCTAGAGGTAGAGAGTGTGATAAGGATTACGCCATATCATCGCGCGTGGCGAGAACCCCTCCGAAGAGATGAACCCACCAGCTTCCAGTTTGGGCCCCGACTCGAAAGCCAGAACCGTCTGACTGGTAGCAGCGAAGCACTATCCAACCCCTACTGGCTCAGCAGGTCAGTACCCGAGTTGTTTGAGACGCAACTCACCCGCCGGAGGGAATTCTTATCCATCCACCCGAACGCAATCCCATGAACTAAGATAAACTCAAGATTGACGACTACAATTGATCCTGGTACGAGCACCGTCTAGCGGCCTGTACGTCTTGACTCACCGAACCCATGTGAGGTCATTTGATTGATCCTGGCGTCAAGCACTAATGGCGGAGCCATTTTGTCGAGATCCACAAACCCTAAATCGTTACGCATTGATCCAGGGGCCAGGACAGGCCGGTCGAACCGTCAAGTCCCGCTAAACCCCGAGTCGTTTCTTGAGAATATCCCGAACATGGGGGTCTGCGAACAGATATACGAAATACCCCCCTAGTCCAGCTTGCGGACTTTCAACCACTGCCCCCTCGAGTCCAACACCAATGGGGTGGCCAGGTGGTGCAAGTAACACCTGTGGGCAAACCACCCCCCTGAGGTAACGCAGTATGCTACATAACGCACTCGGCCATTACACAGAATCCGGAGATTTATACTGCGATAGGGTAGAGTACGCCAGTTTTAAGGGAGAAGCCCTGTGCTGCGACAGTCTCCCTTGTCACTGAGTTAATCAACCGGCTCAGCCCTCCATTTCATCTGAGTAAAACTAGGGCCCCATTCGGAGATCTTCCACCATACAGGTCCAGTGACTGGCGCGAAATGGCATTACGTTAGACACATTTCGCCGGGACGAAACTAGGGTCCTAGTCATGACAAGCGCCCCCATCACGTCAAGATCTAATGCCTGGGGGGCGGATCTCAGTGGCCAATGTGATCACCTCTTCGAGAACTAACACGGTCAGGAAACTTTTCTTGCAAAATTGCGATTGCTTCGTTGCTTCTGTCACGTAGCGCCGTTTTGTTGAAAATCGTCCACATCAATATCTTCCAATTCCGGCCATAAAAAATCATAAATCATAGCTCGGTGGTGCAATCCATTCACCGTAACAGTTGCAACAGCCTCATTTTCGAATAAGTAAGCTCCAATCACACTGCCAGCTCAAAAACCCCACCAAACAGTGAGGATGGAAAGGCTTTTCATCAAACAATCTTGGATTTTCCGAGCTCCAAACGCGACCAATCTGCTTATTAACGTAGCTTCCGAAATGAAAATGGGTCTCATCAATGAAAATGATTTTTCGATGAAAATCCGGATCATTTTGATGTATTTCAAGGACCCAATCAGCGAAGATACGACGTTGCTGGTAATTGACCGGCCTGAGTTCTTGCGTTAACTGAACTTTAAAAGCCTTAAGACCTATTATTATTATTTATGGCGAGCGGGCGTCTGTCCACCCTACCACTGCGTCCGCACGAACTATTGTGGTTCACCCTTAATTTATATCTTCCCGACGAGATCCAGTTTTTGCATAACACCGATAATCTTGTTCAGGGGTTATTTTTTCAGTTCACTGTGGGCTATGAAAGTCTGGCCAAAGACCTCGAATCTGATGCGACTCACCGCTGGGCACTCTGAGACGATGTGCATGGCTGTTTCAGTGTCCTCAAGACACAGCCTGCATTCATTGTCTTCAGCCAGACCGATTTTGTGCAAATGCGCTTTCAGTCTGCAGTGACCTGTCATAATTCGGACAAGTGTTCTTAGTTTGGCCTTATCCAGACCTAGCGCTAGGTTCGCCATATTTTTGTTCGAAGCTGTTCCAAGGAACCACTTCGAATGTTTCAGGACAGAATGGCTCCGCTATAAAGACTCTAGCCTTGAGTTCATTCTGCCTGTTATCGCCTCGTTAGCCACGTCATGTGGCATTCCCAGGAATGGTTCCGGTCCTACCAGAGGCAGCGCAGCTCCAGCAAATGCCAGCCGATCTGCCTCCTCGTTACCCAAATAGTTTGAGTGGCTCGGTATCCAAACCAGAGTGACTCCGTTATACACATCGAGCCTGTTGAAAGCCGTGCCAGACTGTTTTGGATGTAAAACAGCTGGATTCCAGCTTTTAGTACTGACTGACTATCAGTAAATATTTTGATTTTACCGTGGTGGATTTGCCGTTTTATCAGCAGTTCCGCCGCGGTCTCAATGGCAAATATTTCTGCTTGGAATATGGTTGCGTTTTGACCGAGACTCAATGAGATGTTTACTCCCATAGACTCCCGCTCCTGTTCCGTTCGTCGTTCGCGAGCCGTCTGTGAACAAGCCAAGGTCGGTTCTCAATAGAACCTCAGCATACTGGGTCCACTCGTCCCGGCTGGGGACGATTACGTTGAAATTTCGTTCCTGGCTCGTGATTTTTGACACTAGATCCGAGGGCATCGATAGGATACTGTTCGTTAAAAACTCGTCCAGCAGTCTTGAGCCTCCCATCACTATTGCTTCTGGCCTGTCAATCGCCAGTTGATATAGTTTGTATGTTTATATTAAAAATAACACTCGGTTTATATTTCACAGTTTATTCAGAAATCTGACACGTGTTTCGGTATTTCAACCATCTTCAGAGGAGTACAAAAAGTAACTAAACTTAAAATCACAGAGGTTCATTTTTATTACAATTACAACATCTGTTGCTTTTTATGGCACATTTTTACAACAGAATCCAATACAGGCGTACTAGGAAAGAGTATTTGGGAATTGGTCAAATTTTCTTTATTCTCTAAAGATTTTTTGATTGAAAGAATCTCCAAATAGTCCATCACTTTACCCTTCTTAACATTGTATAATAAACTAACATCCTTTTCGTTGAAAAAGTGATTATTCTCTATACAATGTTCTGCAAAACCGGTTGATTTATGGTTTTTTAGAATTGATACCCTATGTTCTTTCACTCGATGTTGTAAACACCGACCTGTTTGTCCAATATATATAGCATCACAATCATCACATTTTAGTTGGTAAATTCCCGTATTAGTCATATTAGGGTTCCTTTCTTTATTATTCCCTAAGAGTTTGGCTAGATTATTTTTATTGACTGTTATCGAACTAATTCCCATTTTCCGGAAACCATTACAAAATTTGTAATGGTTTCCGGAAAATGGGAATTAGTTCGATAACAGTCAATAAAAATAATCTAGCCAAACTCTTAGGGAATAATAAAGAAAGGAACCCTAATATGACTAATACGGGAATTTACCAACTAAAATGTGATGATTGTGATGCTATATATATTGGACAAACAGGTCGGTGTTTACAACATCGAGTGAAAGAACATAGGGTATCAATTCTAAAAAACCATAAATCAACCGGTTTTGCAGAACATTGTATAGAGAATAATCACTTTTTCAACGAAAAGGATGTTAGTTTATTATACAATGTTAAGAAGGGTAAAGTGATGGACTATTTGGAGATTCTTTCAATCAAAAAATCTTTAGAGAATAAAGAAAATTTGACCAATTCCCAAATACTCTTTCCTAGTACGCCTGTATTGGATTCTGTTGTAAAAATGTGCCATAAAAAGCAACAGATGTTGTAATTGTAATAAAAATGAACCTCTGTGATTTTAAGTTTAGTTACTTTTTGTACTCCTCTGAAGATGGTTGAAATACCGAAACACGTGTCAGATTTCTGAATAAACTGTGAAATATAAACCGAGTGTTATTTTTAATATAAATATTATAATGTTTCACCTAGAACCAACCGCAAACTCAATTCTTCTTATTAGTTTGTATGTGGTCCGTTCCGCCTCCCTCTGCACGAGTAGGTGAAAGGGTGGTAGATTTAGTAGGACCTCCATGGCTGCCGTGGGTGTGGTGCGAAATGCACCTGTAATTACAAGGCAAGCCTGTCTCTGTAGTCGGGTGAGCTTTTGTTCGCCAACCGTTTGTTGGCCTTTGTTCCACCACGCTACAGCGCCATACACTATCCGTGGTCTAATTACCATAGTGTATAGCCAGTACATCTGCCTGGGCTTTAGGCTCCAGGTTTTACCACAGATCCGCCTGCAAGTCCAGAAACCCATTCTGGCTTTATGACACACTTTATCCAGGTGTGCATTCCAGGTGAGGGTCTTGTCCAAGACTATTCCCAGGTATTTTGTCTCAAATGAGAATTGTATTATTTCACCACGGATAATCGGCGGTTCTAAACCATTCAACTTCCGTTTTTTAGTGAATGGTACTATAACTACCTTTTGCGGGTTAAGAGACATGTCTTCTCTTATACACCATTTGTCAATAGTGTTCAGTATCTCTTGGAGGACGGCCGATATCGTCACCTCCGATTTACCTTTCACTATGATTGCCAGGTCATCAGCAAATGCTTGAACGTCGACTCCCCACAGCGAAATGATCGCTAGCAGGTCATCAACGAGAAGGGTCCACAGTAAGGGTGAGAGAATACCTCCCTGCGGACAGCCCTTCGCAGCCTTGAACTCGAAGACCTCATCCTGGTATGAGGTCGTTATTGTTCTGCCGCATAGCATTGCCTGTATCCATCTACAGATTAGTGGGTCGGTTCATCTCGCAGCGATAGCCTCAGCGAGAGAAGCCGGCAGCGTATTGTTAAAAGCACTAACGCTGTTAGTGCTATCTCTCGATTATCGGGAGATTGGTTTAATTTTCCGACCAGATTATGCAATGCAAGTTCTGCCTCGGTAGTGCAATCCATTCACCGTAACAGTTGCAACAGCCTCATTTTCGAATAAGTGAGCTCCAATCACACTGCCAGCCGAAAAACCGCACCAAACAGTGACGCGTTGAGGATGGAGAGGCTCTTCATCAAACATTCTTGGATTTTCCGAGCCCCAAATGCGACCAATCTGCTTATTAACGTAGCTTCCGAAATGAAAATGGGTCTCATCACTGAAGATGATTTTTCGATGAAAATCCGGATCATTTTGATGTATTTCAAGGACCCAATCAGCGAAGATACGACGTTGCTGGTAACTGACCGGCCTGAGTTCTTGCGTTAACTGAACTTTAAAAGCCTTAAGACCTAAGTCTTAATGCAAAATATGGTGTAATGTCGTTTGTGAAATGCCTAATTCCAAAGATGGACGAGGAATCGACAAACCTGGGTTTTCGTTAACACTATGGGCTATAGCAGAAATACTCTCAGTTGCTCTTCTGCGATACACACGGTTTTGATTCCTTACATCACTAACTTGTACTAACAGCTCAAATTTTACCACCAGTTTCGCTATTGCCGGCCGAGAAGGTGCTTCACAACGACCCAAAAGTGCTTTACTTTTGCAAACTGTGACTGCAAAATTTTCACCATTTTTGTAGCGAATTTTAACAATTTCAATGCGTTGTTGATTCCATTTTTAGTAATGACGTAGTTTACTTGTCAAATGTCAAAAGATGACAGCTGCCCAGATAGAAACCTCTTATTGGAAAAACCTGTTGTAGTTCTCGTCAGAAAAGGGTTAAATAGTTAACTTATTGGAAAACTCTTTAATTCCTTAATTATTTGTATCATTTACTCCATTTTTTCGTGATATTCATAAATTATTATTAGGAAATAGAGAGAATTCATCTTCAGATGGGATAATTAAATCCCGAAACTCAAGTCACAATTAAGTATGTAATATATCCATTTATTGGTAGTAAATCAGTAATTTCTACAACTTGATTTAATTTTAATGGATTTAATGTTGTCTATGAGTCAAAAACAATTTTTTATCGCATATCTGGCTTGAAATTTTTGTTTATCAATGAAAAGTTTGTGGAAATTGAATTGAATTCAATATTTATTAATGATAACAGTTATTTATGAATTTACGATAAGAAGTGAAAATGCTTAAATAAAACTTCCCAAAGTTCACTGGACTAGATTTCCTTAAATTCAATTTAAATGAGAATTCAACGACTTACCTTCATTTCCAGGTTCAAGAACCACTTCAAGAAAACTTTCTATTGCCCCCACTACCCCAGAATATTTGGCCTTTTTCGATTCTACTGGCTCAGATGAAGATTTCTTCCTCTTTATTGGAGACTTTTGAGTATCTTCCGTGGTACCATTCGCGCTCAAACGTCTATAATCCTTTTTTTTACCTCTTGTCGAACTTCTGGTTTTAATAGGACTTCTTTCTGGACTAGTATCACCTAATTTTCCACTTTCCCATGATGGATCCTTACTAGTTGAAGAGGTAGCTGAAAGGATGGGTTTTTGAGAATTATTGTCGAAACTGGGCTATTTGCAATATTTAATTTGCGTTAAAAAATGGCGGAAACTTATTTGTACTCCTAATATTTTATGGTTATTGCGTATTTTTTTTTTTTTAATATTTATTTCAGAAAATTTTTGTTAGTTGTAGCGCCTCTTTTTTCAAGTTTTCAGCTATACATTCTGTCAAGAAAGTACCGGGAATTATCGATTTAAATCTGGCGGGGCAATGAGGCAGGTAAAATTTTTTTTTCCTAGGTTGGTACCACTGTCCTTAATTACTATGCCAAGCTTGAGCGGGATCTGTCAACTAGTGTGTTTGCAACAGCTTATTAAGTCGGTCGATGTCAGAGTGCGTGCCGATTTTTACTATGGGTGATTACGTTGAGCAAAGAATTTGTTAAAGTTTTGTGTTGCAAATGAATTTTCGTGTGCCGATGCATTGAAAATGTTGCAAAAGGCCCTTGGTGATAATGCTCTATCGAAAACTCGTGCATATCAGTGGTACAGAGCCTTCAAGGACGGTCGTGAAGTGGTCGCCCATCGACGGCTTCGATCGAAGATAACGTCGATAAAATTAAGGAAAGGGTGCTGGAAAACCGTCGTACTGTAATAAAGGGCCTATGTTTCACTTAGAAATAGGGAAATAAATTTTGATCCAAAGAATTCTATTATAATAAAGCTCGAGGACCGAGGACCGACAAGCGATGTTAATTATTTGAGATAAAAATGTAGCCTAAACAACGGGCGTTAATTCTAAAAGCAACAATGTATTAATCAATAGATCGATTCATTTAAATTTCAACGAGGAGGTCTTGGGAACGGAAGTTCGCGATTATGATTTTAGTGCAGACGACACAAAGGACTACAAGGCTGAGATTGGGAATTCTCAGTAAAGTCGAGATAAGAAATCGACAAGTCAAAAGATCTGGATGGTCTAGAAGTGTGTAGGCGTTGAAACGATGGGAACTTAGAAAAAGCCGACTCAGAAAAACTTCGGTAGGAGGATAGAAGCCAACGTTTTGGAAGTTCAAAAAAAAAGAGAGAGTAGTCGTCAGGCATTGGTGACAGACAGTCACTAATCGGTTCGTGGTCGGGATAGTTTAGTTTAATTCAGGTTGAAAAATAAAGGGCTAAATTATGGTGTTTGTTCTTGAAGGGGTGTTGTGCCTTTAGGTTGAGGCCAACACCCCCGTGTAGAGGGTTCAGCTATTGAACATCGGGTTTTGGTGGATCGGTGTCCCAAAAAAAGGTAGGATTTTTTGTTTGTTTTTGTAACTTCACAAAAAACTTTTATTAGTTGAATATTGATTGTTCATAAGCGGGAACGAGAGTATGACTCATTAAAATAGACAGTCCAGGGTCCTGAAGTCTTCTAAAAAATTGATTTAAATAATTACTGATTTGATTTTAGAATATCATTTTACATCAATTGCTTTTCAAAAGACTGTGAAAAATTGTAACTATTGAAATTTCTATTAATTGACACCATAATAGTTCATAATATGTGATATCTCATTTAAATGTGTTATTTTTGCTCTATCCATCTCCTCAGAAAATACTTTTAAAACAAAAGACTGGTCCTTCGTGCGACGAGCACGAACCCAAATTCTTTCCAAAAAGAGAGTTCAGTAAAGTAAGTATATTTTGATATATTTTCGAGTTGGGAACTAGATTCAGGAATTATGAGTAGAATGTAGAGAGTAAGTGGTGACAGTGGTAAGGGTTGATAGTCAGAAAAAGGTTTATATTAGGTATTATTTCGATTTTTGCTTGTTTCATTATTTTAAAATTGGAATTAACTTTATTTTTATTGAAAGTAGGAAATATTAGAAGTTTCAAAAAGTTACCCTTTTTATAATGAGATAAACACACTTATATATTAAGGGAAACAACTCTGAACGAATTAAAGATAAAGTGGCGTATTACAGTACCAGCTTGAGAGAGATAGCACATGATCTTAAGATATCCCACGAGTCCGCACGTACGATTTTGATTGATATTTTGGGCATGAGAAAGGTGGCCGCACGACTCGTACCGAAAGACCTGAATTTTCTTCAAAAACGTCATCGCGAACAGGTTGCTTCAGACATGCTGGATCGCTGTAGTTCCGATTCTACATTCATGGAACGCATTATAACTGGTGATGAGACCTGGGTCTACGAGTACGATATGCAAACAAGCCAGCAATCATCGGAATGGGTGGCAAAAAATGAGCCGAAACCGAAAAAACCACGCCAAAGCCGCTCGAAAATGAAGGTGGTGCTCATTGTTTTCTTCGATATCCGTGGCGTGGTGCACTACGAATTCGTTCCAGAGGGTCAGACGGTAAACAAGGAGTATTACCTAGGCGTTATGAAACGTTTGCGTGAGCGTATCCGTAAGAAGCGGCCAAATTTGTGGGCGAACAACTCATGGATTTTGCATGACGATAACGCGCCTTCTCACCGAGCTACGATTGTGACTGACTTTCTCGCCAAAAACTCAACAAACGTGCTTCAGCAACCACCGTATTCGCCGGATTTGGCTCCCTGCGACTTTTTCCTCTTCCCAAAACTAAAATTGCCCCTTCGTGGCACCCGTTTTGAGTCGATTGAAGCCATAAAACAAAATTCGGCGCGAGAGCTAAAGTCCATCCCGGAAAGCGCCTATAAAAAATGTTTCGATAATTGGAAGTGCCGTTGGCATAGATGTATTGGAGCAAATGGAGCCTATTTTGAAGGCGACCCAATAAATTTTGACGATTAAATGTAAAAATGTTGTTTTAATTGAAAATTCCCGGTACTTTCTTGACAGAGTATTATATTCCTTGTCAGTATTACCATATATAACACTACTTTAATAGTAACAACACAATTTATACTCAACAATTGGTGCAGTGTGTTCAAAAGTGTATTAGTGAAATAAAATAATATAGCTATAAGAAGTGTGACATTTTAATAATAAAAATTGAAAAATACTTTGAAAATTTCTGTTAAATATAATACAATTGCTTTAATAATTGTTAAAAATTAATAAATGTATATGTCCAAAATAATAAGGACTGCTTAAAGAAGAAGAAAAAAACACATATTTCTATGTCATTATTACCATATATAGCACTACATTAATAGCAGGAAAACATTTTATACTCAATAATTGGTACAGCGTGGTCAAAAGTGTTCTAGTGAAATAAAATAATATAGCTACAAGAAGTGTGACATTTTAATACTGAAAATTGAAAAATACATTCAAAATGGAAGATAATGGATCTTTAGGTATTAATGTCTATGAAGAAGAAAATAAGTGTTCGGTTTCCACTAGTGTGTTTGCAACAGCTGATTAAATCAGTCGATGTCAGAGTGCGTGCCGATTTTTACTATGGGTGATTACGTTGAGCAAAGAATTTGTTTAAAGTTTTGTGTTGCAAATGAATTTTCGTGTGCCGATGCATTGAAAATGTTGCAAAAGGCCTTTGGTGATAATGCTCTATCGAAAACTCGTGCATATCAGTGGTACAGAGCCTTCAAGGACGGTCGTGAAGTGGTCGCCCATCGACGGCTTCGATCGAAGATAACGTCGATAAAATTAAGGAAAGGGTGCTGGAAAACCGTCGTACCAGCTTGAGAGAGATAGCACATGATCTTAAGATATCCCACGAGTCCGCACGTACGATTTTGATTGATATTTTGGGCATGAGAAAGGTGGCCGCACGACTCGTACCCGTACTCCTTTGGGAAGGGGCAATTTTAATTTTGATTAAAATTGCCCCTTCGTGGCACCCGTTTTGAGTCGATTGAAGCCATAAAACAAAATTCGGCGCGAGAGCTAAAGTCCATCCCGGAAAGCGCCTATAAAAAATGTTTGGATAATTGGAAGTGCCGTTGGCATAGATGTATTGGAGCGAATGGAGCCTATTTTGAAGGCGACCCAATAAATTTCGATGATTAAATGTAAAAATGTTGTTTTAATTGAAAATTCCCGGTACTTTCTTGACAGAGTAGTATAAGGTGTAATTTTAAGAGTTTGTAAACTCCAGTGCTGGCTAGATAATTTTCGCCAAAATCAGATAAGAAAGGAATCGAAGAAACCGTTCAATCAGAAAATTTTTGGTCTTACCTTTCTCTTCAGATTCAGTTTCTTTACTATCCGCACTGTCATCCCTCTTCTTCTTCGGACTTTGGACGGGCGATCTTTTATGCATTCTAAATCTGGCTCTATCGACATTCAATCTTCCTCTTAAGGGAGGATTCATAGAAGAGATAGGTACTCGTAACAGTTTCCTTGGACGTCCCACGTTCCTCCTTTTGATTATTCTTCTATTTTCCACACTATTCATATTTATTTTGTCCAGTCTTCGATCTATATCAACCCTGGCAACATCGGTAACAGTTTCATTTCTCCGATCAGCGAACTTTGGGCATATTATGATTTTTTTGTCCCTTTCCATTACGGTGTAATTTGGATTATTCTTGTTCCTATTTAATACTAACGAGTTGTCTATTGGTGCTCTTCTATTATTTGTTAAAAGGTTATCTCTTCTCTTCGTCTTCAACTTTTCTTTTTCCTCACATATGGATAGTTTTTCGCTTTTACCTGAGAGTTCTTTGGTGAGTCTGGCGTCGAGAGATGGATTTTGTTTCATCAAGCTAATGCTCGTGTTCATACCGTTCAAAAGAAGAGTATCCATACTGGTCAACGTTGATTTTGAGATCTGAGCGATCTTTTTCTTCATTACATGATTGGTCATTTCCGATTCAAAGTGTAAATCGCATCCTTTCAGACGATACCTTTTTCCAAAGACATCGAACAAGAAGTCGATCATGTTTTTCTGAATGAAATCGTACATCTCTGCGAAACCTACGGGTGCATCTGTTTGAAAACATTTATCTCTGGCGGATCGCAAGCCATCTTCCTCGGGTTCTTCTTTAACAGGTGTGTTCTTTATAATTTCGTCGACATCGACATATTTGAAATTGCCCCCTGGATCTGCGGCAGCCATTTTCTCGCCGGTCTCATTGGGCTGCTTTTCCTCGTCGAGCACAAAGGGTACGTTGGTTTTTTCGGCCACGTTGCTAGGTCCGCTTTGCGGGGAAACCACTCTATTGCTTTGGGGGGCTGCCTGAGCGACGTTTCCATTCACAATTTTCAACAAATTCTTTTGGCGATCGATAGGTAATCTCCGATACGGCGTCAAAGTTTTAGGAAAATCGACTATTTTGATCAGTTTATTCTGCAAATGCGCCGCACTGGGGACCTGTCCATTTTTCACTTCCTTCCCCCTTTCCGTTGGATTCCTTTTCAACAGCATCGATAGCTGCTGTTTCACGGACTCTGGAATCGTCCCTGTCGGTAAGTTTTGACCGTTGCGTGTCGCGTTTTGCGTCTTTCCGGTGCTTTTTGCGGGTCTCGCCCTCTGGATCTCGGGAACGTTGAAAAACTTAAACGTTGGACCGTCGGAACCCCTTGCTCTCGATGCAGGTGTCGGCAACGTTCCCGGTTTTGGTATGCTGATAAAAAACTTCTGACCGTTCGCTGTTATGCACTGTAACTGTAGTTTATTAGGTAGCGTGTCTTTCAGTATCGACTTCTCCGCTGCCTGGTTCTCACATGAGGATTGCACATCGGTCACTCCATTTCTATTCGAAACAGTTCGGCTGGTGCTCGGTGTGGTTACCTGTGAACAATTGAACTTTTTATTTTGAAGAATACAAACTTTTCAACAGGGTAAGTTGGAAAATTAATCGGCCAAATGAATAAGCTCAATTTTTCCCACGCTATCATTTGAGGCAATGAAGTTTTTACTACACAGGGTTTGTCAAAAGACGAAGGAAACAACATGTTAATAAATCTGCGTATACTATGGTGGGTCAAAAAAATCGATTATTTATTTTTGTACAAGTGAAACGGAAAAATGGGTTGCTACACACCTTAAAAAAATTATCACCAAGCATGAGCTCTTAATTTTAATAGGAAGATCCTCCGCATCGCAGTTTTGTATTTTTTTCCCAGTCCAATACAAAAAAATTTATACTTTTTTAGGAAATTTAATGCTCTACAGAAAAAGGTATCTTATATTTTTTCCGTGAACCTCACCATTTGAAAGATATCAAGGATTTAATTTCGATTATTTTAAGACAAATTTCATTTTTTTTATGAATTTTATAACTCGACAATAAATGACTTTTACAAAATGCGCAATACAAATTTTTGTTGGAAATTAACTGCTCTATAAAAATGATTTCTTATATTTTGGCGATGAAATTAACCGTTCAAAAGATATTCATCATCAAACTTTCATGTGTACGGATTTAAAAAGTTTTTGATTAGATATTCGAAAAATTTCAATTTAATTTATAAATTTCATTTCTTGTCATTAAAATAAGCTTTATTTGAGTTCTATTTTCGAAAATATCAAAATTTTTCTTCAATTATTCTAAACATTTTATTTTTAATCATTAGAAATCACGATCCTCGGGAAAATTTCTCCTCTAGAGAATTTTTGTTTTGTATTTTATTTCATCTGTTTGAATTGTGAACTAGCGCCACCTACTTTTTTCTTTATCGTTATGTTGTCGTTGGTTTGTATAATTAAATGTTGTAAATAATTACGTGATGTGTTTAAGGAGGGGGGAGTCAAATCTCATCTAATCTTACGTAGGAGAGAGGGGGGGTCTCGGCAAATATCACGCAATTTTTTTTCTGATTGAAACAAAAAAAAAATTATACTATTTTGGTAACGAAATTGAAGGAGCAGTTGATTTTACTGAAAATCATATGGATCTGTTGGTTCCAATAGTCTCTCTTGAGAGCGCGTATGATCCTCCATGGACTGAATTAGAGTAGATATTCTTTTTTTAATCACAGTAGTCACGATTCAAGTATTCTATTGTTAAATTTTTATTACACTTATAACTCTCAGCAATTTTGATTACTAGTCGTAAATAAAAGTACGAAGTAATTTTTTATTTCCTTTTACAATAACAATCCAACGCGTTTACGTAAGAAACCCACATTTTGAAAAATCTCACGTGAGATTGAGGGATGGGGGAGGGGGTTGAATAAAATCTCACGTGAGATTGGGGATGGGGGAGGGGGTTGAATAAAATCTCGCGTGAGATTGGGGAGGGGGTTGAATAAAATCTCACGTGAGATTGGGGGATGGGGTTGAATAAAATCTCACGTGAGATTGGGGGATGGGGTTGAATAAAATCTCACGTGAGATTGGGGGATGGGGGAGAATAAAATCTCACGTGAGATTGGGGGATGGGGGAGAATAAAATCTCACGTGAGATTGGGGACGGGGGAGGGGGTTGAATAAAATCTCACGTGAGATTGGGGGGTGGGGTTGAATAAAATCTCACGTGAGATTGGGGGTGGGGTTGAATAAAATATCACGTGAGATTGGGGGATGGGGTTGAATAAAATCTCACGACATCTCACCAGGGGGGGGGAGGTACAGAAAATTTTAAAAAACACCTCACGTAATTTATGGACGCCCCCTTACGACTTTCATCTACTTCCATCATAGTCATAGTTCTGTTTGATTTATTTGGGTTATTAGAAAGAATTTCTTTCCGGGTATCACTTTTTTGATTTGAATATAGCTCTTGAATATCATTACCAAGCAGTTTTAATGAATTATTATCGACAATATCAAATAATGCTTTAAGTTCATTCTGAAATTTTATTTCATTTTTGTATTCGCACAAAAGATTTTTGAAATTTCAACCATGGATTATGATATCGAAGAATTTTTTTTATAACATTAGTCGATTCACTAGTTGGAATCTGGTTGTTTTTCCATAATTCAACAACTTGATCAGCTGCATTTTTGGTACTTTGATAAAACATTTCAAAGCTGATGAAAAAAAAAACACTCGTAACCTCTTTCACTGTTGACAGTAACTTACGTTCTGAAATTTTTTGCACAGGTTTTCCGATCAAATGAATTTCCTTATCCATATTTTCGATAAATATCAAGTTAATTCACGTAGTAACCGCAATATTTGTAAATAATTAATCGTTCGATCACATATACGAGATCATAAATTTCGGAAACACTAAAGATGCTGTAGAAATAAATGTATACAAACCAACGACAACATAACGATAAAGGAAAAAGTAGGTGGCGCTAGTTCACAATTCAAACAGATGAAATAAAATACAAAACAAAAAATCTCTAGAGAAGAAATTTTCCCTAGGATCGTGATTTCTAATGATCAAAAATAAAATGTTTAGAATAATTGAAGAAAAATTTTGATAATTTTGAAATAATACTTATATTAATGACAAGAAATGAAATTCATATGAAATTTATAAATTAAATGGAAATTTTTCGAATATCTAATAAAAAACTTTTAAAATCCGTACACATGAAGGTTTGATGATGAATGTCTTTTGAACGGTTAATTTCATCGCCAAAACATAAGAAATCATTTTTATAGAGCAGTTAATTTCCAACAAAAATTTGTACTGCGCATTTTGTAAAAGTCATTTATTGTCGAGTTATAAAATTCATAAACAAAAATGAAATTTCTCTTAAAATAATCAAAATTAAATCCTTAATATCTTTTAAATGGTGAGGTTCACGGAAAAAATGAGATACCTTTTTTGTAGAGCATTAAATTTCCTAAAAAATTCTCTCGGAACATTTTTCTGTTCAGTCGATAAATGATGAGGTATGAATTTTTTTCTATTGGACTGAAAAAAAATAACTGTGAGGATCTTCCTATTTAAATTAAGAGCTCATGCTTGGTGATAATTTTTTTAAGGTGTCTAGCAACCCATTTTTCCGTGTCACTTGTAAAAAAAAATAATCGATTTTTTGTCCCAACCTATTGTATACCATGAGCTAGATTTAGATTCAACCAGAAAAGTCTTAGACTGTTGCATTAAAACGTTAATTATTTGAATTTAAGTTAACACACACAACGTTTTACTTTATATTTTTTCCCTATTCTTCTTACTGCCACAAATACAGACATTTTTTTAAAAATAATTTTTATATTATTTTTTTTATTTTTAAATTTAAATTTTTTAAAAAATCATGTCTGTATTTATGGCAGTAAGAAGAATAGGGAAAAAATATAAAGTAAAAATTTATTTGTTTATAACAAATTGTTTATTATATAAACCATGAAAAATTAAACAAAACGAAATTTTTTTTTAATGAAAAGAAAAGTAAATCATGATTTTTAAAGAAAAAATGGTTCCTTAATATTAGTTAGAAGTGGGAGAAAACGGTTGTTAATTAACAAATACGTTTTTAAAAATCATTATTTGCATCAAAGATTGATATTCCTTAAAAAAATTTTCAATTATTTTATAAACAACGCATTTGTTTATAACAATTTTTTAAACAATAAGAGATAAAAATTTTAAAAAAATATTTCTTTGTAGCTTCCTACATCATAAAAACGGACCATTAATAATATTTTGAAAAAAAATTTTTTTCGATAATTAATCTAAGTTTTTGATTTTGCAACAACGAAAATTGTAAATAAAAACTGAAAAATAAACATTTTTAAATTTTTCCAACGGGGATCTATTCTGAAGTCTTCCAAATATTGCTCCAAGAGAGGAAAAAAATCTCAAGTTAATAGTTTAACAATTATCACACTTTGAATGTTCATGTCCAAGCAGAAAAAAATTATTAATTAACTATTGCATAACTAATTGAAAAATTGAGATAAAATTTTTTTTTTGACGGATTATTGTTCATTCCTCTAATCAGTATGCCCCTGAATTTTTTCATTTATTAAATTTCATATTATATCTGTTAAAATAATTTTTATTAATAGTGTCCAAAGTAAGCGTGGCTTACGAAAGCCAGAGCACCCGTTTTCGGCCGTATTTTCATCCCTCTGGGAAAATTATTAATATTGGGACTACAATTCCGGGAGTCGACACTTTTTTTTAGGAAATTTCCTCCTCTTTTTTAATCTTTTTTTTTATTCCAAAAATCTTGATTAGTTTTTAAGATATTTACAAAAAACTAAACCCTCTTTTTTTTAGTTAATTGTTAATAACATTTGCAATTTTTGCAAGCGGAACTTCATTTCTTCTAGATGCCATTCCGAATCGAATGACACCTTGATCATAATTTTCGAAGACTGCTGAAAAAAGTTGACCCAAAAGGCACTTGTTGACTAGACTAAGAACTCTGTGTTGTTTGAAACTATTGGGAATAGAAATAAGTTCGTGCGGTTTTGAGAACAGATGTCGCTACTTGTTTATTATCCCCGTGTTTCATCTGACAACACCTTCATTTTGAAGTGTCATGATTAGGCTTTCTTTTGAATATCTGTCATTTCGCTGAAGTGTAATCAACATAGTTTAGTTTAATGTGTTTTACTTCAATATAAAGAAGGCTGACGAAATTCATCTCCATTTTGGTGACAATGCTCTAGCTGAACGAACTTGCTCTGGACGTCTGAACAGCTGCTCCAACGGCGAAAAAGAAAGGGGTTTTTGCATAGAATTGTGACTGGCGATGAAAAGTAGGTTTATTACGATAGTCCAAAACGTCGGACAACGTATGGATGCGTCATAATCAACTGTCAAACCGAATATTCGTGGTGATAAAGATCATCCTGTGTATTTGGTCGAACAAAAGGATCACAGGGAAGATCTACCGACGACAATTAATGCGTTTGAGCCGAGCATTGCGAGAAAAACGGCCGCAATACGCAGACAGTCCCAACAAAATTATTTTGC
This sequence comes from Megalocaria dilatata, assembly GCA_034642435.1. NCBI lineage: Eukaryota > Metazoa > Arthropoda > Insecta > Coleoptera > Coccinellidae > Megalocaria > Megalocaria dilatata. Next base: position 41,642,842 of record CM067862.1, on the reverse strand, counting down.
GTCGCCCATTAAATCGTACTTAGAAACGCTCAAAGTCCTACTACACCATCGAAGCAACATAGCCTGGCTGACCAGCACTTCTCCAATTACGATGACGTCAAGAAATGGATCGATGCATGAATAGCGGCGAAAGATCCGGTCTTTTTTCGCGATGGGATCAGTCAATTGTCAGAAAGATGGAAAAACGTAAAATCTCTAATTTTCGATAAAAGCCATTCGAACTTATTCAATTTAAAATAATAAGATGCGGTTTTTTACTTGATAGAAGGATAATTACAAACTTTGAATATCAAAACAGATTTAATCTGTTAGTCTTCTACAATTTTAATTTCAAAGAAATTTTTATTCAAATAAATTTTAGAATTAAATTAATGTCTAATAATAAGCACTGCTTATGTTTAATAGACGTATAAAAATCAAAACTCACTATGAACGTGAATTTTGATTTTTATACGTTTATTAAATAAAAGCAGTGCTTATTATTAGACATTAATTTAATTTTAAAATTTTTTTTTAATTTCTTCGAAATTAAAATTGTAGAAGACTAGCAGATTAAATCTGTTCTGATATACATTCTGTCAAGAAAGTACAGGGAATTATCGATTTAAATCTGGCGGGGCAATGAGGCAGGTAAAATTTTTTTTTCCTAGGTTGGTATCACTGTCCTTAATTACTATGCCAAGCTTGAGCGGGATCTGTCAACTAGTGTGTTTGCAACAGCTGATTAAGTCAGTCGATGTCAGAGTGCGTGCCGATTTTTACTATGGGTGATTACGTTGAACAAAGAATTTGTTTAAAGTTTTTTGTTGCAAATGAATTTTCGTGTGCCGATGCATTGAAAATGTTGCAAAAGGCCTTTGGTGATAATGCTCTATCGAAAACTCGTGCATATCAGTGGTACAGAGCCTTCAAGGACGGTCGTGAAGTGGTCGCCCATCGACGGCTTCGATCGAAGATAACGTCGATAAAATTAAGGAAAGGGTGCTGGAAAACCGTCGTACCAACTTGAGAGAGATAGCACATGATCTTAAGATATCCCACGAGTCCGCACGTACGATTTTGATTGATATTTTGGGCATGAGAAAGGTGGCCGCACGACTCGTACCGAAAGACCTGAATTTTCTTCAAAAACGTCATCGCGAACAGGTTGCTTCAGACATGCTGGATCGCTGTAATTCCGATTCTACATTCATGGAACGCATTATAACTGGTGATGAGACCTGGGTCTACGAGTACGATATGCAAACAAGCCAGCAATCATCGGAATGGGTGGCAAAAAATGAACGGAAACCGAAAAAACCACGCCAAAGCCGCTCGAAATTGAAGGTGATGCTCATTGTTTTCTTCGATATCCGTGGCGTGGTGCACTACGAATTCGTTCCAGAGGGTCAGACGGTAAACAAGGAGTATTACCTAGGCGTTATGAAACGTTTGCGTGAGCGTATCCGTAAGAAGCGGCCAAATTTGTGGGCGAACAACTCATGGATTTTGCATGACGATAACGCGCTTTCTCACCGAGCTACGATTGTGACTGACTTTCTCGCCAAAAACTCAACAAACGTGCTTCAGCAACCACCGTATTCGCCGGATTTGGCTCCCTGCGACTTTTTCCTCTTCCCAAAACTAAAATTGCCCCTTCGTGGCACCCGTTTTGAGTCGATTGAAGCCATAAAACAAAATTCGGCGCGAGAGCTAAAGTCCATCCCGGAAAGCGCCTATAAAAAATGTTTCGATAATTGGAAGTGCCGTTGGCATAGATGTATTGGAGCAAATGGAGCCTATTTTGAAGGCGACCCAATAAATTTTGACGATTAAATGTAAAAATGTTGTTTTAATTGAAAATTCCCGGTACTTTCTTGACAGAGTAGTATATTCAAAGTTTATTTAATTTATACACCTAATAATAACGATATTCTCGCATATCATATGGTGAAATATTTTTAAATTATTAAGGTAAATGAGTATAAGTAAATAAGAAAGTTCTTTATTGGAAAAGATATGTCTATGATGTATTTTGCATTTGATTAGGTTCTATCAGACAACTCGAAATGTTTTTAAATCTGTTAAAGTCATTCTTCAATTCTTTCAAATTCACTATTGAAGTCGAAAACCCCCAAAAATCAATAAATTTTTAGGTATTCAGTTCACAAGAAATTTTATTTCCTCTGAGTTTGACATATTTAGAAAATCCACTTCATTGATACATAAGAACAGTTTCGGGGATCTCGGTGGCATAGTGAACTTAGATGGTGCCAGGGATTGCGGGTTCGAGTCCCGCTGCGTCCACGGGTTGATTGTAATGGAAAGTTCTAGAAATCGAGACAGTGTAACATAAAATTGTTACACAGACGTATGTTACACTGTCTCGATTTCTAGAACTATCTATTACGATAGCTCATACTCATTTTTAATGATTTTTGGTACAGATCAGCCGAATTAATTTATATTGAAAACATCGATTAACCAACTAATTTTGAATGTGATCAGGTAGATTTAATAATTCACAAATCATAAATTATACCTGAGATACCCTAAAAGATCACTACCTACATAATTCGCAGAAAATTAATTGAATTTTTTTTAATTCCTTATTCAAGGAAACAATGATTGATGTAGTTCAGTTTATAATTAACCCAGATGTGTTGAAACAATTGTCAGTTCGGCTTCATAAAGCTGCATTATATTTAACATATTTTGTATACCGGTAAATATATTTTCTTTTCCTTTTCTCTATTTATCATTTACGATGAATATCACAGATAATAGCTGGATTAATTCTCCTAATAAACCTCTACAGATTCAATCTAAATACATCTCATAAAACATTTAGAATTAAATTTCATAACATGCCTTAAATAACACTATCATATTATAGACGTAAATATTATTTGGTGGTAATTAACTAATAAAGAATCAAAGGAAACATAAAGTATTGACCAAAACTATCTAAATCAATCACCCATTACAATTGTTTTGAGTGGTTGCTAAGAAATAACAATTCACCAAGAAATGTTTCACATAGAATTCAAAAAGATCTTTCTTTCTCCGGGAAAAGAACCTGAAAAATTCTGATCCACGTTAAGTCAGTTGGGAATTATTTTGATGAATAAAAATAATCAATAAAATTTATATACATACAAAACAATCATGAAACAATTGTATCGGGTGATGGATTCAGATCATTTTGGTCAATAATTTGTTTCCTTTAACTCTTTATTAGTTAATTACCACCACATGTGCTAATAATATCTATAAAGTCTATAAAGTGATACAGTGTTATCCAAGCCATGTTATAAAATTTAATTCAAAATGTTTTCAAAAGATTCATTCAGACTAAATCTGTAGAGGTTTCGGAGAATTAATTCAGCTATTATCTGTAATATTCAAAGAACTCTTTGTACTAAATTTTCAATATCTACGATGAATTTATACATATTAAATGCTACAACTATAAATATAGAATACTTATTATTTTTGAACGACTATATCTTTTTTTTCTGTCGTCCGATTATAATGAAGCGAAGACAAAATGTTGATACTAGCTTTTTGTGATCTACCGGTAAAAAAACCCTTGAAAATATGCTGAGAAGTTTCGGAGTTAGAGGTTCAGACAGATGCAAATTTTAAAAATAGTTTTTTGTTTTATTGCGCTACTTTTTCTTCGTCCTATAAGGCTTGCAATTAGTTGTTCGTGTAAGCTTCAACGAGCATTCGATGGAATTACACAGCAATATTTTTCAAATTATGACTATCTATAGATTTCATACTTCTACAACTGGTACACGAACAAGCTTGAAATTCAACAGAGGCTTGATTTCTCATATCATTAAACATTATTGAAATCAAGGTTGGCCAAGCTTTGTCAGAAATAACATGTAGAGATTGGTTTAAAATGTACAAAATCATGGCTTGTGCCCTGCATTCAGCAAAATCAATTATGAGTAGATGCTGATTCAGCAATGGGGAGCATTAACCCCCCAAAAACCTGGAGTAATTAGAAGCCTTCTCCAAATGTTTTCACTCTATCATATATCATTCATAATATATTCATATTGAAAATATTATGATTTTTAATGCCTGAATAAGAATGGATTGATGATTTCAAAATGCATTTAGCTCAATCAAACTTTTTTATACTTTAATGCAAATGTTAATAATATTTGGGAACCTAATTGTTTTGTGAATAATTGATGTTTGTTTTGATCCTGCCTCATAAGTAATAAATAATAATTTGAAGGGAACAACATTGATCAGATAGAGTGAGAATAGAACTTTAAATTAGCAGCATTTTAACTGTATTAAAGTAACATACCTCTAATTTAGTAACATTTGTGTCTTTATTTATGACATATTTGACCGAATGTGTTATAGATTCAGGATTCATGCATGTCAGATTTGTAGAGCTCTTATTGGTTTCCTGTTCCTTAACTGATGTATCCTGCTGACTAGCAACCAAATTAGACTCTGCTGATTGTGAATCCTAAAAAAATGATATATTTTATTTATTCTTGAAAATATGGAAAATTATATGTCACCTTTTGATTCTCGTCATCATCGTCATCCAACGTTATAATTACTCTAGGTGGCTCTATGATTTCCACATCATCGTCATCGTCACTTTTCTCAGCAAGATCATTCACATTTTTTTCCTGAAATGTAATGTAAATTAACCTTATATAGAAAACATTTGTACGGTGAAAATGTTTTGATTTTTTCAGAAAAATTTGTACTCAGTGCTTACACTTTGGCTATCCTATGTGGCATTACATTACAACCTTTTTTAGTTACTTCACGTTCCAAGAAATTATCGAACCAAAACAACTTGATAGGATTCCTAATTGGTACAAATTATACTACTTATCTAAATTTTTTCTGCAAAAAGTTTGAAAACTTAATAATTATTTTACCTGACTATCTTGGAAGGCATCTGGATTTCGACATGGTACCGCATCATCTTTTAGAATTAAATCGCCTACGAGAAAAAAATATTACCCAGTTACATTTACTAACAACTCATTATGTCTCATACCATTTTTGGTAGGTACAAAATCATCCTTCTTGAAGTGCAAGGGGCAGATACGTGCAAATTTCGATACACGTTCACCAGTTAAGTACAGCACGTCCATCCATAATTCCTTCTTACTCAAATAAACAGTTTTACCATCTCTAACGACTGACGTCATGGAATTCTGCTCCGGAAAAGGGAACCAATCCACATCGGATGAAGTCACGGTCCTATGGCAGCTAGGAACTATGCATTTTTTATCCATTGCCATAAGATTTGTTTACGGTTGCTCAAACTGGAACACTTGCACTTATTTTTTACTAATATTTCGAAACACTTCACTTCTCTTACAAAATGTTGCTGGATTTTTTGTTTTTCTGTAACGTTTGGAAAGGAAGTTTTCACAAAGAATGGACGAAAATTTCATTAGATTATATGGAAGTGGAATTAATAATCATTTTTTATTTTCTATGATTTTTCCTAGAATCTGACACTTTTTCTATGGTCTGATAATGTATTTCTATGCTTTATTTATAGTTCTAACTAACCACTAAGCTGCTTTTTCTTCTTCTTCTTCTCTAGCCACCGATGAGCACTAACATACCCAGATTGTTTATGAAATTTGATGCAAGATTACATTACAAAATTTGAAATAATTAAACTTGAATTTAATATTAAATGAAGAAAAAGGGGAAAAACAATTAATTAATTATTGGAAATTTTTTTTTATTATTCATTAATTTTTCCCCTTTTTCCCCTTTCAATTTTAGAATAAATGAATAATAAAAAAAATTTTCTTTTAACTAAATTTTAAAAAAATAATTTTTTAATTATTCATATCCCCCTCTTCTCCATTTATTATTAAATTTCAATTATAGAATAATATAAAAAGTCATTCAATATTTGAATCATCTCAATATTATCTGTGATAATCATTTCATAAATTTTGATAGGTCTCTGAAATTTATATTCTTCAAGTCTTCCAAAAAGAAATTGATCTTGTGCACATTGAGCATGAATCCAAAAAAATATGGATTATTGTACCAATTTCAATTTCATAGGTAAATATGGGTCTCATATTAATCTTACTCTTATAAGAATTTAATTGAATCGATCTTTTCTTCTTCTTCCTCTTAATTTAGGCCATAGGGCCTGTGTTTTCCAATTCAGCTCTTTCTTGTGAGATTGATGTCCAGGAATCTTTCCATCTTTAGGAGGGTCTGTCTGGGGATACTTCCCTAAGTATTATTATTATTATCCTATATTATTGAACTGGTGATTTAATGTATACATTCATATTGGTAAATAAACTTATATTATTATTAAAATAAATTATTACTAAGGATATTATTATTATTCTGTTAAGATCGCTCAGAAGCTGTTTCAGCTTGTACTATTTACAGTACATTTTCAACAAAAATGTGCAACAGTGCACTTTTATCAGAAAAATAGACATTCTAGTACATTTTGAATTTGAGTAGTTCTATCATTTATCTGTGGTTGGTAGTGGTTCGAACCACAGATAGCATATACATAGTATATCTTGTCTATGGTCAATGACAGACGATTTGATTCTGTGTATTCTGTGAGTTCTTTTTCTGTCATTGCATTGTCACTTGTCACTTTGTCAGCTGTAATCTGCTCTGCTTCTGAAGTGCGTTGCATTTAGGTTAGGTTGTTTTTGTTTAATTGTTTGAGTTGTGAAATCTGTAGAAATATCGGTAATACTATATATACTGCCAAATATCGAAATGAGGTTTCATAATAAATCATTTTTTCCAACAGTACACCGTGAAAAAATTGAAAAAGACCGGTTCGTCTCTTGTCTATGACCTTATGGAAATTCATTTAAATTAAATAATAATAATGATCATGCATATCCTGCTCAACCAGTAATAAAGAATCTTTTTACAATTTATTAATTGACAAAAATTGTTTCGCCAACACTGTAGCTTCTTCAGATTTACATTTTGAGTTCCAAATTTTTTTCATCTCTTTAACAATGGGGGTTCTCCGTTTTCCGCTAAAATTATGTTAATCGATGTTGATTTCATAAAGCCTATTGCTACTGTATTCCCTAATATTGTACCGTATTCATACATTTTATTTGTCGTTGTTTCAAGGCATCCATGATCATTGCTCCGTAGTTGAGGTGTGTTCCAACTATTTCTTTATAAAGATTCAACAAATTCTGTTGTTGTGCTGCCCACCGGATTTTAAATGAACATTTCATGAAAAGTATTCCTTTTTTGGCTCTGCTTTTTGTTGACACCAATTCAATTTTGAATCCAAAATAACACCTAAATATTTTATTTGTTTTTTCCATAATATGTTGTTAATGTTGATTAGGGAGAATGGAAATAATTAGATTTCTGGAAGTGAGCAAAGAATTGATGTTATCTAATGTTTTTGAAATGTTTTCATATATTAATTCTATACAGGCTGTCCCAACGAAAATTTGACCCCTCCATAACTCGGAAACGAAGGGAAAAGATGTGAGAGTTGGTTAATTTGAAACTTATTTATTTTCTGTACACAATCCAGTTAAAATTTTCAAAATCGGTTTATTATTCACGAAATAATGTAATATTGAACTTACCGTCAAAAGGTGATGTTGAATCGCCCAAACTCAAGAACTTAAGAGTTTTGAAGAATCCAAAAATAATTTGCAAGTTCTGTATTAGGGAGAAATAAATCCTATGACGACATTGTTCCGATAAAACTACCTGAGGATGGCAACAGCACCCAAAATTTTTTGAATAGGGAGGAGTTATTAGATGTGGTTTAGTTGAGAAGTTTTTTCTGTTCTCCAAACATCGCAGTTGAAATTTTTAAATTTATTTATTTAATGGCAGAACAATTTGAGTTTTGAATGTTTTTACTTTGAAAACATTCGATTTTCTTAACGTTCATGACGGGAAAATGTGTGGGACGTATAAAATTCATTATAATTTATACTATTGATTTTGATATTTGGAATATTATTCAGGACCGAAGAAGGAATTGCTTAGAATTATATGTGTTTTCTGAAGATATAGTGCATATTTTAAGAGATTTCTGAATTAACTTATTCGAATATTTAAATATATTAAATATTTCAAATAAATTATATTCTTTGAGAAGTCCTTTAAGTGTGTTCATGTTTTTAAAAGGCAATTGGCGTTCTTAAAGGTAAGACCAGAAACAAAATTCTGTCTCCTTAAAATATTTATTTATTAATTTTAATGACTTTCGTATATCTGTTGGTTTATTTATTCCATTTGACATTATATATTGAGTTTTGATTCTATTAAATGTAAGTGGTGCTTGTTTTAGACATTAATTTAATTCTAAAAGTTTTTTGAATAAAAAATTTTTTTGAAATTAAAATTGTAGAAGATAAACATATTTCAATTCGTTTTAATATTCAAATTTTGTTATATTTCTTCTATCAAGTAAAAGGCCTTTCTATTTTATTTTATATATAATATATAATTATATTTCGGCTTCAATAAATCTCATTATGGAATGTCAATGAATTTAAATAAGCTTTAAAAATAACTCACACTGTTCTTTGATTTTGTTAGAACATAGATCAATCTTGAATTATAAAGTTGATCTGTGTTTCGAAGCATTAGTCCTTTCACACGTGATGAGGGTTTGGATATAGGTTAGTTTTTTGATTTTGATATTTGGAATATTATTATATATCGGGTGTTTTTTTAAAGTGAAAAAAGTTTTCAGTCAATGTTTGGAGGGAATGAAGGATAGATTCATCATAGGACCTTTCATTCCCCCTGAAACTTTGACTGGAAATGGCTATGATCAATTCCTCCAAGAGACGCTGCCAGATCTCATGGAAAATGTTCTTTTGAGTCAATTTAGAGATATTTGGTACCAACATTATGGTTGCCCTGCGCACATAGAAGTACTCACGAGTTTGTGGATTCCCAATACCCGCGGCGATGGATTGGTCGGTTTGGACCTGTTGCATGGCCCTCGCCTTCCCCAGATCTAATACCACTGAATTTTCATTTCTGGGGTCATATAAAAAGTATGGTCTAAGACAAGCGAGCTCCGGTGGAATCAAAAGAAGAATTGATTCAACGAATTGAATCAGCTGCACAGGAACTTCGTCAAAATCAAGGATTGATTGGTGCAGCGTTGAACAGTGTGGTGAAAACAGCGAGACTATGTCTTCAAAAGAAGGGAAATATTTTTGAGGATGAAATTTCTTCAGATTAATCTAATTATTAAGTGTTTCAATATTTTCACTAATGTGCTATTTTTTTGCGTTTGTGAATTGTAAAATTAAATATTTCTGAAAATTTCTCTAATTGGACAATTTTTCTTTTCCGAAATTGAATATTTCATTTCTGCTCTAACTCAAATTCTTTTCAAGAAACTTGCGAAATATTAGGAGTACAAATAAGTTTCCGCCGTTTTATTGTAGATGGCGCGGCACGGAGTTTCGGTTAGCTTTCGCAGATGATAACCGGCTTAAAAAATAGTTTGGACATTCGAGAACAACATAACCTATTAATATCATTGATTTTATATTGGTAAAATATAATTTTTATAAGTTGAAAATGTCAAAATTTGATCCAAGTAAGCGTCATTTGCGGGAAATATTAGTTTACTTCTTTAATTTAAAGAAATCTGCTGCTGAGGCGCATCAATTGCTCGTAGAAGCATATGGTGAGGGTGGTTTGAGTGAGAGAACGTGTCGAGAGTGGTTTCAAAAGTTTAAAAACGGTGATTTCGACGTAGAAGACAAAGATCGCAGTGGAAGGCCAAAAATTTACGAGGATGCAGAATTGGAGGAATTATTGGAGGAAGATTCATCTCAAACACTAAAATAACTTGCTCTAACATTAGAAGTCACTCAGCAAGCAGTCTTCTATAGTAAATATTTAATTTGTGTTAAAAAAAACGGCGGAAACTTATTTGTATTCCTAATAAAACTCGGTTAGATTCCACTATAGTGTCAAAATCAGTGAATATCCTTTGCTTGGTAACAAAAATTAATAATAATAATACAGCACACAGATCTAATGTAGTATCCTATCGGGTGTTTTTTTTAGAGTGATAGAACTTTCGATAGGGATAACTGTGATTTGACAGGTAGTAGCAATGTTGTTTTGATATTTCTGTACAGTAAGCATTGAAAAATTATCATGGAAAGACTCACGCCGCAACAACGTTTACAAATTGTTAAAAATTTTTTTCAAAATCAGTGTTCTATTCGCCAAACTTATAGAGCACTTCGTGAAATTTAAGGTTTACATAATCATACATCAGAGCAGCTTATTCGTCGAACTATCGATAGATTTCGGACAACATTTTCTCTAGTCGATGCAACAACAACAAGACAAAGAACTGTACGTATAGAAGAAATTATCGCTGCTTGTAAGTCATAGTGTTAATGATGATCCAGATTTGTCCATTCGTCGACGTTCACAACAAGATGTATGCATTCACACATGGAAAACTGGTTCAAGAACTAAAGCCACTTGACCATAATAAGTATCATTTGTACGCTGATTGGGCCTCAGAATAGCTTGAAGTTGATCCACTTTTTTATCGTAAAATTGTGTTTAGTGATGAAGCTCATTTCTGGTTGAACGGCTATGTAAACAAGCAAAATTGCCGTATATGGAGTGAAAACAATCCTCAAGAAGTTTGCAGGTTCCATTGCATCCTGAAAAATGCACTTTGTGCTTTACACGCTGGAGGCATCATCGGTCCATATTTCTTTAAAAACGATGCTGCAAATGATTATTTGTTTCAAAATTTGAATGGTATCGACCCAGAAGTGTTCCAACAAGATGATGCAACACCTCATGCTGGTACCGTAACAATTTATTTATTGAAAGGAAGATTCTGCGATAACATTATTTCGAGAAATAGTCCAATTAATTGGCCTCCAAGATCATGCGACATAACTACAATGGATTATTTTCTTTGGGGTTACGTCAAGTCATTAGTTTATGCTGATAAATCAGAAACAATAGACGCTTTGGAAGCCAACATAACTCGTGTTATTGAAGAAATAAGGCCTAAATTTCTCGAAAAAGTGGTCCAAAACTGGTCTGGTCGAATGAGGTTCCTCAGAGGTTATGGACATATGCCGGAAATTATGTTTAAAACATAAATGTCATAAAAATTATCTTTCAAATAAAATAAAATAAGAAGGAACGGTTTTTTACTTGATAGAAGGATTATTACAAAATTTGAAAATCAAAACAGATTTAATCTGTTGTCTTCTACAATTTTAATTTCAAAAAATTCTTTCAAAGAATTTTTTGAAATTAAAATTGTAGAAGACAACAGATTAAATCTGTTTTGATTTTCAAATTTTTTCCAATAAAAAACAAATTTAGCTTCAATCTTAATTTAAATGTGTTTTATTTCAGTTTAAAGTTCTATCACTCTAAAAAAAACACCCGATACCTTTCCTTTTTCTGCAAGTCTTAATAATTTAGTTCATAACTTATTTTGACTATTAACTGTCAAATGTTCGCAGCTTTGACAGTTTTGTAAAATTTAATGCCCAATTCACAGAAAAGCAAATACTGGAACTATAGAAAAAGTACAGTCAAAAAAATAAGTCAAACTGAGTGAATACAAAATATCTAGAGTAATTTTTCAATTCTGAAAGAAATGAATAACAATTTCACAATATGGAGTTTGTTCATTATTACGTCCCTTATTTATCGGACTTCGGTCCAGATGAATATAGGTACCGTTCTTTTTGTAGACGAGGATTTGAAAAGGAAATGTTGGTCGCCTGCTAGTTCGAGGCTTTTATTGACAAGAATGATTGTCGAGGATCTTCTTCCTTGTCCTTCTATTCTGAATATGATAGACGACGAGATTGTTTGCAACTTACTGGACTACATTAAGCTTGTTTATCATACCATCAACAAAGAGACCAGTGGAAACAAAAAACATACCATACTTCTGGCGTTCAGTGATGCACTAGGTGAGAGAATTGCGACAAAACGTAAATAATGTTACAATAATTTCCTTAATGAATGACTTTACTCTTCAGAGTGTTTGGATAATCTGCTTTCGCCAAAAAAAAAAAATTTCGATACATAATAACGATATAGATCGAAGGAAGAAAAATGAAGCTTTTCAACAATATATTTTTTAGACAATAACCGGATCAATTCTCTGAAACCTTTACAAATTTCAACTAAAAAATCTTTTTAAAATTGAGTTGAATGAAATGTCTTGGAAACACTGTTTTTTTTTTATAGAATAATGTTAAAGATCAATATACCGCCACGGTATATAGCAGGGGCTTCATGAGGCCCAAGATCGACTTTTTACTGACGAAACCCTTTGTGATCGACCATTTATAAAATTGTCGGAATTTTATATGAAAGAATATAGTTAAGAGCGACGGATGTCATTTTCCGTATATTAAAAAAAATGAATAGAATGATAATATAATATGAATAAAATGAAAACATAGCATGAATAAAATGAACATTTAACATGAATGAAATAAAATAAGACACGGATAAAATGATATCGATAAAATGAAAATATAATAAAAATATACCTTGATTTTAAATTAGTGCAAAATAAGTTTCCATCAATTCGAGCACTGTACCTGACCAACTTTAGTAAGTGACTCTTACGGCCAGTTTCATAAACAACATCAAAAGGCTCCTTTATGATAAAGTCCCTTTATGAAAAAGGATCTTTTAAATGGGACCATCAGTTTCATAAACGCACATCGACCGTCCTTTACTTAAAGCTTCCTTTAATGCGCCGGTCATATGTTTCCGACTGTTGGCTATCCTGAGAACTAGTGATTTTACGAATATAGTTGGTGATATTCTGTAAAAATTGTGAGTTATGCGTCGGAACTTGTAAAAAGAAAAAGAAAAGAAACATAAATCAGTCTTTGCATAAACATGATTATGTGCAGAAGATAGTATATTGGAATTTATGTCATTATTACGTACGAATCGCTATATTTTAGTAAACGTGAGTTATATAAATGAATATGGAAGAAAAGATTAAAAAAAGGAAGTATTACTTTAAAACCTGAGGAGGAACTACGTCTCTTGGAAATGATTGAAAAAGAGAATTTTAATGTTATAGGATAAAGAATTGATGGAAAAACCAACGAGTTGCTTAAGTACGGAGGTGATAGCATCATAAAACAACTGGTAATCCTGATAAATAAGATCCTGTAAAACCACAAAATACCTGATGAATGGAGGATCAGCAAGACAATACTCCTCTTCAAAAAAGGCGACAAAGAAATACCATCTAACTATAGAGGAATCAGTCTACTTCCGACTGCACTCAAGCTAACCACGAGAATCCTTACCAACAAAATCAATGAACATATTGCTCTTAGGGACGAACAGCAGGGATTTCGATCAGGAAGATCATGCGCAGACGCCGTATTTGTTATAAGATAAATCATTGAGAAATCTATAGAATATAACCGACCGGCTTTTATGTGTTTCATAGATCTGGAGAAAGCATTTGATCGCGTACAGTTGCTTCATGACAGACAAATACCCTAGAACATTGTGAAAACCATCGAAAATATATACAAGGCTAACAAGATTCAAGCAGAAATTAATATTGAAATAATAGAAGAAATAGACGTTGATATTGGCATCCGACAGGGTGATTCTCTGAGTCCTCTTCTCTTCAACATCATCATGGACGAAATAATTAAACACATAATCAAACTAAGAGGATACAAGTTTGGGAACAAGGAAATTAGAATACTTTGCTACGCCGATGATGCAGTATTGATCGCGGAGAACGAAGACGATCTTCAAAGACTACTGCATCAGTTCAACATAATAGCAAAAAAGTTCGGAATGATTATATCGACATGAAAAACTAAATGCAGGACCACATCAAAGATGTCACTTAGATGTAAGCTGGAAATTGATAACCAGGTTGCACAACAGGAGATGAGGTTCAAATATCTTGGCATCGAGATATCTGGATTTGGTGATATCGAGGCGGAAGTGAGAGGACAAGCTATGAAGGCAACAAGAACAGCCGCATGTCTCAACAACATCGTGTGGAATAATAAGCACATTGGAATTGAAGTTAAGTCTAGAATCTACAGATCGACGATTAGACCAATTCTCACGTACACTGCAGAGACCAGACCGGAGACCTCGAGAACGAGTCAAATATTGGAGGCTGCTGAAATGAAAGTGGTGCGCAAGATGGCAGGAAAAAAAACTCACTGATCGGGTGAGGAGTGAAAACATGAGAGAAATGTGTGGAATCGATGATATCAATGATTGGGTACTGAAAAGGAAACAGCAATGGAATGAGCATATCGACCGCAAGGATGAAAACAGAATTGTAAAGATGGCAAGAGACAAGTCACCAGTTGGTCGTAGGAGTGTAGGAAGACCACGCAAACGGTGGAGTGATAATTTACATACTTGAACGAACACAGGCAAAGAAGCGAAGAAAAACAAGCAATATTGCTTAATAATTAGAAAGAAGAAGAAGAAGGATAAAGTCTGGCAGAGAATGCAAGAGTTCTCCATTGGAGAGATGGGGGCCATCTTAAATCCAAATATGACAATATAAAAACTTGAACTAGAAAGGTGGTAGCTGCTCAGCGTAGTCATATTAAAGGGACTGGTGGTGGGGCTCCATTGAAATTGAGGTAGCCAATTTCCAAACAGTTGAGCCCAACTGTTACGAACCCACTTTCCGAAGCGAAAGAGAAGTATTATAAAACAACAGATCTAGTAGAAGCCCAGATAGTGGCTATAAAAGAAGAGAAGCATTCGAAGTTTAAAATATTAGATTTCCAAATTATGGAGAGAAGAGAAAATTAAATAATAATAATTGAATTTTTTTTATTTTGAATGCACTTTCTGGGAAAAGCAATGTTAGAATTCTATCAGCATTGCTGCAGACCATGAAATCCCTTCAAATTTGAATTAAAAACAGAAATTTCAATAACACATAATATTTTTATTTCTTTATTCTCACTTGAAACTTTTTCAGATGTTACCTAAAGTAAAACAATGAATCAGAAATACAAACATAGAAACCTATCTAAATACATGCCTTGTAAAATCTTATAAAAATTATATGAAATCTTGTCATGTTGAAGATACAAATTGAATATGAAGAATAGTTTCACAAGAGTTTTACACGAGAGAAGCAAATTTATTTTCAATTATCACACAAATATAAATTGTACATTAGCAAAATGTTGATTAATAATAGACTCTTACTTGACGAGCTGCATTAACATTAGTTGAATTTGTTTGAAAGTCTTCTTCCTCCTGCAATCGTTCATTTGGAAATATTTCGTTCATATCTACAGCTATATGGTGCAAAACAGCGGTAGCAACAATAATTGCCCTTATGGTCGTTAAATTAACACTCATCCTTTAGAAAGGATAGGGAAACGACGTTTCCAAACTCCATACTTTCTCTCCACCATATTTTTAGTTCGTATAATTGACTGCTTATATAAATTTTCAGCTGCAGTTATAGCTTCCGGTAACTTTGTCATAAGATAAGTCTGCAAACTATAACCACTATCACCAAGTAACAAATACCGTCCAAATTTACAACTCTGAACTTGTCTCTTCAAGACACTGTTATTAAAGATATATATAGTTATAATCCTGATTAGGTCACCTCGCAGCGGCGTGATGATGTCATGCTTTTTTTCCTACGCGATTTTGACAGTTCACTTCCGCCCCAGAACCTGCCTTATATGGCTAATATGGGGTACTGTATCTATTTTTTAATGTCCTAGACAGTTTGTGTTACATGCCTTGGCCACCGCGAGGATGCAGGTACAGTCCATTTGATAGTTACATTTCCGGTCGACTCGAGCTATGTTAGATTTCCTCTTCAAAGTGATGTCCTGGGCATACCACGCTACCCACGTTACTGTCCATTCAAGTTCTTACCCCTTGTAATTGTTAGATTCTTCTGGTTACAGGAAGTGCAGTTGTAGGTGGATGCTGGCTGTAATCCCTTCCTTGTCTAACCCCCTCCGCTGTATAAGATTGATATCCAATAGGAGAACGTTAAGAAACTAATGATATGTAGAAATAAGTCATTCATACACGCAGCGCTATGGGGTTCACTCTGTAGCTTCACGAACCACTGAGTAGAGTAAATTTAACAGCAAGCTGATAAATGTTGTCCAAGAGGGGCTATATCGGCCTCCCTCTACTGAAATCCACCTCTGGATATCTAGCAGTGGACTTCAATGGCTGAATAACGATGATGCATATAAAACGAAAGATCAAAGTTGAAAAAGAAAAATAAATTTTGATATCCCGCCCTTCTTATGGATCATTACAATAATTTTTGTTTGTAGGTGGATACATGCGACATGTTGTACTCCCAAACGTCAAGTATTCCTTTTACGCAGGAACCCTGGACTATACAAGCGTAGAAAAAATGCTGGATCTTTACAGAGAAACCAAGAACGTGCTAAAGACCAACGGATGTGGATGGGCAGAGCCCATATGCGACTCCTGTAAGCATTAATTCGAAAAAATAGCAAACATAGTATTAAGTGCAGGTGGAAGTAGAGTGTGGATTGGTTCTAATATTAATTAGCTTTCAACCCCATTTTCTGGGAACAATTGATTACCAAGCCACTCTTTTTCACACTATTTCTTCTTTTTATTAATCATCATCGTCATCATCTGTTTCTGCTTCATCTTCTTCTATTCCTCCATCTTCTATCATTTCTTCTTCTTCTTCATCTTCTTCTATTCCTCCATCTTCTATCATTTCTTCTTCTTCTTCATCTTCTTCTATTCCTCCATCTTCTATCATTTCTTCTTCTTCCTCGTCTTCCTGAGTTGACGTAAATTGTTCTAACAGTGATTCAGTTTATATAAGGATCTTCTTCTGATGATGATTCAACATTTTAACACGACTGGCCTTGACATACTGGTCAACAAGATAATTCTACCTTTCTGCAGCCGTATTTCGAATTACATCGCTTTTGCAGTTGCAAAAATATTATTAAGGACGTTTTCTGGTGCAGGTGGAAGTAGAGTGTGGATTGGTTCCAGTAGATTATTAATTAGCTTCCAACCCATAAAAAAATAATTTGTAAGGCGATTTTGGCGAATTTTAGATTCAACATTTATCATGAATATTTCGGCCAATAAATGACTATATATTTTGTTTTTAAATTGAAAAACTAAGAAAAGTTTTTGTAGATAATAACATGATCTACAATTTATCTATGAAATATTTTTAACATAAAACTAACCGTTTCGCTGAAAAATCCAATTTTGCAAACTTTAACCTTCAGGGTTTGGTACACAGAACAAAAACCCGATATGGATACTATAGTGAACTTCTGTCTGTCTGAATCAATAAATAAATAAATAAATAAAATTTTTACCAGTCTGTTCTATTTGAATCTTATGCAATTTCCACAAATTATCTTATAAACTTCCGGTTTATCATATTTGGGTGTAATAACTTTATTGTTTTCAATGAATTTACTAAAGTCCAAATTTGTTTTAAGTTTCTTAAATTATATTTATTCTTGAGATATGTAGCAATCTTCATACAAATACTCAAATGAATTTTCAATATTTCATAAATCGATATATACAGACACAAATATACATAATAAATGGAAGCACCGAATTAACCGAATTGAACAATAATTAAATGAGATTACCAACTTTCAACAATATGATTCACAGACTAGTTAACATTCCAATGAATCAAGAAAATTGCATAAACAAATAGCCATTTATAATGAATACAATCAAATATCCATACATAAGTAGTTGTTGACAAATAAAAATCATGGAAATGCATTAAATTTAGTCAACTAAAAAGAGAAGTTTAAGTATATGTCATTGAAAACCCAAAAGATATTCCCCAGAAAATTGCCCTATATCTAAACAATAAATATAAATTAAGAATCTCATTTAAAACAAAATTTAAAGCTTAGTGAGTTATGAATGCCTCATCATCAACTGTCAAACCGAATACTCATGACGAGAAGATCATGCTGTGTATTTGGTGGGACCAACTGGACGTGGTCTATTATGAGCTGCTACAATCGAACGAAAGAATCACAGGGGAGGTCTACCGACGACAATTGGTGCGTTTGAGCCGAGCATTGCAAGAAAAATGACCGCAATAAGTCGACAGACACGACAAAGTTATTTTACAGTATGACACATGTTGCGTCACCCGTTAAAACATACTTGGAAACCTCTCATAATATTTTCAAGGGAATAGCGCTCAACGCTACACTGATCATAAAATATATATTTTTTAATCTTCTTATCCTATGATCCTAACGAAATTTGCATGTCGTTGTTCTTCTTTTAAATACCAAATTTAAGATCGATCGGATATGTAGTTTTCAAAATATTGGAAAAATAAGGGAAAATTTCGAAACTATTAAACCGATTTTGCTTGCCCATTAACTCAACCGAGATATTTGGGCCCCAAATCTACCCTAAAACTTTCAAGTTTCTAGCTCAACCCAGTCGTTTTCAGGTCAAAATTCGGAAATTACAAATATTTGGGCTCAAGAACAAGCGCTCAAAAACTGTATACCTTCTATAATAAAGTCCATTCAAGTATGGACAAATCGTACGTTAGTGTAGTTTATGGCGCATGTATTTGGGAAATTGTTAAATTCTCCTTTTTCTCAACGGATTTTTTGATTGAAAGAATCTCCAAAGATTCTATCATTTTATCCTTATCAACATTATATAGTGAAGTGACATCTTTCTCATTAAAAAAATGAATATTTTCTATACAATGTTCTGCAAAACCCGTTGATTTCTGGTTTTTCAAAATAGACATCCTATGTTCTTTGCCGTAACATAGGTAGGACAGACAGGTCGATGTTTATGCCGTAAACATCGACCTGTCTGTCCTACCTATGTAGCATTACAATCATCAAAATTAAATTGATGAATCCCCGAATCGGAAAAGTTGGGATTCCTTTCATTATTACCAAAATCTTAGCTAAATTATTTCTATTTACTGCTAAAGAATTTGAAGCTCTCGAAGGTATAGCGGTGTTTTGAGGGAGTGTTTTACTACCAATAAATTGATATTTTACACATTTAATTGTGACTCGAGTTTCGGGAATTAACTATCCCATCTTCAAACAACTGAAGACTCAACAAGCAGAACAGGGTATTTATGAATATACAGAGGTAGAAGAGGTAATAGAAATGAGAGGACGCTTAACAACTATTAGAATTGTCATTATAAAATAAAACACTTGTTTACATTTTCTACTTTATTTTTGGTATTGACGTACGTTTCGTCTTTGCTAGAAAGACTTCATCAGAATACCTGGTATTCTGATGAAGTCTTTCTAGCAAAGACGAAACGTACGTCAATACCAAAAATAAAGTAGAAAATGTAAACAAGTGTTTTATTTTATAATGACAATTACAACTGATTTCTACCAAGCAACGGCCCAATCTATCATAAACTATTAGAATGTCGGCACGTCAAAGAAGATTGGTGAACAGATGTTACTTATTTAAATACGTCAAAAATTTTGGATTTACATAGATCCGTACAGTCATTCATTATTTTTATTGTGAACTAATTTGAAAATTTCAACAGATTCTAAATAATCAAGTTTCTTTCCTTCTGATTCTACATGTAAAATTTTAAGTTTATCTATTGTCTGAGAAGGATGGCCGTTTCCTAAGCAATAAGGGGCAAAAGTAGAAGTTTTTTATTTTTAATGAAATTCATTTTATGTTCGTTGAACCTGGTCTGGAAGGAACGTCCCGTCTGTCCTATATATTTATTACTGCACGTCGAACAAGATAACTCATAAACTCCCGATTTTTAAGAAACCTACTAATTTCACTCCGAAATACACTATAAAAAATTCCATAGAATTAACAACGAAATTGAAGTACCGAGAAATTACTTTAGCTTCAGAAATTCTTGAAAAATCACATTGAAACATTTTTAGACCTCTCGATATCACACTTGAATAGTAAATTAGAATTTAATGTGTTCACAAGAATCCACATCTACTGATATATGTATTCCTATGGACTCCAATCACCCATATTCACAGAAAATGTCAGCATATCAATCGATGATCCATAGAGCTTTCGAATTACCTTTATCAAAAAATACTGAAGTCCAAACTATTAAATCCATAGTCGCGGACAACGGTTTCAACCCCAATATAATAGATAATCTAATTCGACAGAAACACCCTAAAATAGCTATAAACAAAATTTATCCCATAATAAAATCTGAAGAAAACAAAACATTCATTTATTTATCTTGCTTCGGTAGCATAAGTCAAAAAATGGCCAATAGTTTTTCAAAATCAAACGTTAATATTGCTTTCAAAACATAAAATAAATTATCATCCGTATTATTTAATGCAAAGGACCCAACTCCAAACATACATAAATCGGGAGTTTATGAGTTATCTTGTTCGACATGCAGTAATAAATATATAGGACAGACGGGACGTTCCTTCCAGACGAGGTTCAACGAACATAAAATGAATTTCATTAAAAATAAACAAACTTCTACTTTTGCCACTCATTGTTTAGAAAACGGCCATCCTTTTACGACAATAAATAAACTTAAAATTTTACATATAGAATCAAAAGGAAAGAAACTTGATTATTTAGAATTTGTTGGAATTTTCAAATTATTTCAGAATGAAAATTATTAATGACTGTACGGATCTATGTAAATCCGAAATTTTTGACATATTTAAATTAGTAACATCTGTTTACCAATCTTCTTTGACGTGCCTACGTTCTAATAAATGTCCTCTCAATTTTTTGATGATAATGCAATATAATGTGAATCACTTGTTAAATTTCATAAAATCTAAATAGTTGTTATATGACCACAATTTGAGTAATCGAAAACTAATGATATTCTGAGTACAATATTGGGGTAGACCTGTATTTAGAATTTGGTTAACGAAGAAGATTGGGAGTTGTGAATCATAACATAATGTTAGAAACAGGAAATGCCAAATAAACATAAATATTGGATACAAGACATTTTGGATGTTAAGCATCGGATAATGAGATGCAAGTAATAAAGTAGAAAATGTCAAACATAAATAGTCACTTAAAGACACTTAATAAATATGGAAACCATTTACGCTTGAACCAAACTGGAAAATATTAGAAACTTATTCCCAAAGTGGTGAATCTTCTATCCAAAATTTTAGAAATGTACGTGGAAGATTCAATAGAAATGAAATGCCCTCACGGCAATTTTTGGATCAATTTGTGAAGCGAAATTGGATCTTTATTTGACTTCACGTCCGTGCTTTTCATCTTTTTATTGCATCTATTAATTTCAAGGATCTCCAAAGGATTAAGTCAATGACTTTTATTGTCAATGTGTAATATTTTCCAGTCGTTATTGAAATTATGTCCTGTTTCTAGCAAGTGATTTGCAAATTCTGTATTTTATTAGAACATTTTTCATTGTCCCTAATTCTACGAATGAAAAATGTTTAAATAAGGTTATTCTGATGTTCACAAATTTTACAAAGGTCAGAGAGGACGATCTATAAACATAAGGGTAGAAGAACGCAAGAAAAGTATAATGCATAATAAAATATTGCATAAATAACAATCATGTCATAGATTTCAATAGAACTGAGGGCTTATACGAAGATAATAAAAGCAGAAGAATGAATCTTTTAGAAAGTTTGGAAATTTCTTTAGCACGTATCAATAACAGATGACCAAAATTCTACCGGTTTCACTATTATAAATAATGGGTTCTCCATTTTGTGGTCCGAATTTCACAGTCCTGTTTCAATGACATATGTCGAACAGAACTGTGATCCGAAGTCTCATATGTTAAGTTGAAGGTTAGCCATTTCACAATATGGATCGTTTATCTACTGCTGAACGTGTATAATTTTTAAAACTTACTACAAAAATAATGATTCAGTAGTAAATACATTTCGTGCATTACGGGCAGATCATGGTCGACATAATCGTCCATCTGAGCGTACAATTGGTAACACTGTGAAAAAATTCGAAGAGACTGGATCTGTTACAAGGCGTCCGGCCGGTAACTACAGCATTCAGGGAGTTCGTGAGGGACTACTGGTTACGCTCATACTTGGCAGATGCTTCAATTCGGACACATTTCGTAAATAATTACACTCAGTAGATTAAAACACTTTTTTACCCAAAAATTATCAGCTTTCTACAACATGATTCACAGACTACTTAACATTCCAATGAATGAAGAAAATCATATTTCCGAACTAAGTATCATTGAACGAGTAGCCATCAATAATGACTAAAATCCAATATTCAAAGATAAGTTATTGATGAATAAAAATCTTGAAATACCTTTTAATATTTCATTGAAATATACATAAGGTAATTATAAGAAGATATACTACATATATTAAATATAAATATAATTTAAAGATCTCATTCAAAACAAATTCAAACCTCATCAAAACGAAAAGAGATATTACAGCTGAAGATGATTAATTAGGAGTTCACAGTACCATCTTCAGGTAGATGGTATCTTACATTTTGAATGACTAAATTTGTTTGATTTATGGGTTGCTGTTTATATTAGAGTATGTACACAAATTTTTACTGAGCACTAAAACCCCAAAAAGGGTCTCTGTAAATTTTAGCTTATCTGAATACTCACAGGGGTGAGTTACTTAAATCTGATTGTTCGTTAAATAATATTTCAATTTTGTCGTGTTAATTAAAAGTTATGCCCTAAAACTGTTAGAGATCCTACAGATAAATAAACACGACAAAATTGAAATATTATTTAACGAACAATCAGATTTAAGTAACTCACCCCTGTGAGTTACTTAACAATCAGGTGTGAGTTACTTAAATCTGATTGTTCGTTAAATAATATTTCAATTTTGTCGTGTTAATTAAAAGTTATGCCCTAAAACTGTTAGAGATCCTACAGATAAATAAACACGACAAAATTGAAATATTATTTAACGAACAATCAGATTTAAGTAACTCACCCCTGTGAGTTACTTAACAATCAGGTGTGAGTTACTCAAATCTGATTGTTCGTTAAATAATATTTCAATTTTGTCGTGTTAATTAAAAGTTATGCCCTAAAACTGTTAGAGATCCTACAGATAAATAAACACGACAAAATTGAAATATTATTTAACGAACAATCAGATTTAAGTAACTCACCCCTGTGAGTTACTTAACAATCAGGTGTGAGTTACTCAAATCTGATTGTTCGTTAAATAATATTTCAATTTTGTCGTGTTTATTTATCTGTAGGATCTCTAACAGTTTTAGGGCATAACTTTCAATTGTTTGATTGAATCGGTCTTTACTTGGTGAAAACTCATTTTAATTAAAAAATATATAACAGTATTTTAATTTCCACAAAAATGATTACAATACAACGATTGTTTCGCTACGATATGGCTTCTTCAGTTCTCTACTTTCTGCTGACTCTAGCTTGAAATACCATAAGACCAAGAAATTGTAAGCATAACGTTTACTTTCTATATGTAAAATTTCAAAATTATGATTGAAAGTATGTTCCGTTTCTAAAAAATGGTTCGAATATGTGGAATTACTTCTGTTATTCAGGAAACTCTTCAAATGTTCACAAATTCTATGTCGGAAAGTTCTTTTAGTCTGTCCTATGTAAACTTTTTGGCAATCATCGCAGGTTAACTTATTAACTCCCTTTATGTGTCTTTATTATTTTTAATGAATTTACTCAGGTTTGAATAGCTTTCGATGATATAAAGATAATACATTCTTTCAAAACATTCATCGGAAGCGTTACATGACTTTAAACAGCGTTACTGATTTCAGTTCTTAGAAATTTTTTCTTTGTTGTTTTTAATCAATTTTCCAAGGGTTTTGTATGAGATTTTGTAATTTTTGTTTTCCTAGATATTTGAGGAAAAACGAAAATTATATAATTTTATACAAAACCAATAATTACATGGAAAATTAAAAAAATACAACAAAGAAAAAATTTCTAAGAACAGAAAATCAGGAGTCTATAAGTTGACTTGCAGTTATATGCCATCGTTCCAGGCAAGAATGAGGGAACACGAAAAGTTTTATACTATTTTGAGTATAAATAAGTTCGTGGCTTTTTTTTTCGAAAATTGAAGCTTCATTGTGAGAAATTGAATATATATTCAAAGTTCAAAGTATTGTCTGTCACTAGCCACTTTTTTCCTATCTTTCTGGTAGTTTGAAGGATCCCATCGCGAAAAAAGGCCGGATTTTTGGCCGCTGTCCCTTTTTTGACTTCATCGTAATTGGAGACGTGCTGGTCAGCCAGGCCATGTTGCATCGATCGGAGAAGATGGAAGGAGAAATGTCTGGACTGTATGGCAGGTGGGGTAGGACTTAATATTTGAGCGTTTTAACGTGTGTGTCAGTGTATTACGGCCCTTTTCTTCGCAATGCTCAGCTCAAACGCATCAATTGTCCTTGGTAGCACAACTAGCTGGTCCCATTAAATACAGCATGATCTTCTCTTTCCCGACGTTTTGGATTATCGTTATGGAACCACTTTTCATCGCCAGACAATTTGATGCAAAAACCCCTTTCTTTTTTGCCGTTGAAGCAGCGTGAAAAAACGGCGTTCGACGTCTCTTTGCATCAGTTCATACGTACCCAATTTCCTTCCTTTTGGATCATTTCTAGTGCTTTTGAACGATGGTAACTGGCTGCTTGAGTGACTGCAAGTGTTTTTGCGAGTCCCTCTTGTGTTTGTAATGGATCATCATCGAGCCTTGTCTCTAATTCTTCTTCCTTAAACTTTGGTGGCACTTTAGGTTGTTCTTCGTTTTCCAAATAAAAATTGTCACTTTTAAATCGGGCAAATCACTTCTGACACGTTCGTTCAGCTACAGCATGGTCACCATCCACTAAAATACGCCTGAACTCTTCAGACAGGCGTGGTGCACATGTCACGTCAGTGAATTTGTGTTCCACGTCGGAACGGTCGTCGAACAGTGTATGCCTTGCCCTACTTGAACTACTGGAACAGTCAGGTATTGTTTCGACTAGTCGTGTTCTCTATATGATACGCCGGCATGCAGCAGCAGATTAAAGCAGAATTCTGGACGAGGAGCGAAAAAGAAATTTACTGTTTTATTCCAATTTGAAAATCCAGTGACTCTCATTGGGAAACCTGATGCTTAAATTATTCTCTTGAAATCTAAACAAATATCACGATGATGTAATAAGCTAAACCATTTACAGGCTGCAAATGCGAACCACACAGCTTCAGCATAACATGCCCCAAAGATTGTAAAGCCTGCGAGTCTCTCACCCTCTATTACGGTCCACGTTTCGAGAATTTCGACAAGATCAACCCATCCCCCTTCCCTGACGTAGCTGTGCCCATTCCCTACTTTGATAGGCTGATCAAACCGACAGTCCTGGCGGTACCATTAAAAAGCTATCCTCTAAGAGGCATGCAGGCTCCGTGGGGGCTCAACCTGGTGGTCAAATACTATCTGAATGGCTACAAGTGCCTGGCCAAGAGGAGAAGCTCCAAGGGCATGAGGATGTTCCAGAACGGCGTCTACACATGGATGATCGACGAAGTGATACCACTTCTAGGGGATGAGGAGATCTACACGGTGTTTGGTGGCGTTCTAAGAGTGCTGGCTACCTTGAAAAGACTTGGTAAATTTTCTAGCTATTTTTTTATTATAAAGACTAGAAACATGCATTATTTCTTATATAAGTTATGTTCCTTCTAAATAATAGACATCAATGTAATATGAGCTGAAATATTATGGTAAACAAGTTTTTCGAATCGAGACACTGCAGCTTGCATCTGTGTTACAGTTCAAAACTCAAATACAGTCGAATAGGTTTTGTTGATCACCGATCATCAGTAGCAGACATGTACGTTTCATGGCTTTTTGGATATTTATCAGTGCATTGCTCTAATGCCAACGAATATAACAGCCACGCACCTATATCCGCCCTGCATAGGGACACCAATGATTTTCCAAACTACAATACACGCATCTAATGCGAATACACGTGCGCAGAACACCGCATCAAGTTGAGTCAAGTGTAGCGAGTACTTTCTTCGCTCCTCGTCCAGAATCCTGCCTTGCTCCGTTGCAGCTTGACCGGCGTATTACACAGAGGACACGACTAGTCTAAATATTCCTCACTGATCGTGCCGGCCAAGTTCAAATAGGACTAGGCACATAGCGTCTCCTTAATTTAGAGGTAGAAGCTCCCTCTCTACTCATCATTTCCTTCGAACAATTGAACTATATTCCCGATTCGAAAAACTTCCTGTTTACCATAGCTTATACTCCTTGTCATAATTCGGAATAAATAACCGTTGATTTAATCAATACATTTAATATGAACTGGCTCTCAAACAGAGAAAAAGATAAATCTGTGGTGGCTATGCAATTGATCAATTAATCATGGAGAAATATCCTTGTCTCTTTACTCCAATGCCATCTAGAAGAGTCTTCTAGGTGTTATTGGTTCTAATTTAAATGTTAATGACAATGTCATAAAGTTACAGTATAAATATATAACTAAATATAGTCTATTGCCGTCTTATCATCACGTTTGTCCACACCTCTCTATCGAGAGCGTCATCAGCTTTTATATCACGGGCCTCCATTGCTTCCTTTATTGTACCGTTCCAGAATTTCCTTGGCCTACCCCGTTTTCTTCTAACGACAGGAGTCCACTGGAAAAACCTGTTTCGGCAACCTATCCTCCTGCATTCGAAGCACATGTCCAAACCATTTTGGACTTCTGTTTTCTATCCTCTGACTCCTCTGCCTTCAGTCTTATTTCGCTATAAGTTCTTCTTCAAAACACCCTTGGTTTTCGAGGATCAAGGGGTAAAAAACAATCAAGAAGTCTACCGCTGCGACATTCTCGAGGCCGTAGAACTTCCGTGGGCCCAGCAGCACTTCAGCGACACGCATTGGACTTTTCAATAGGACTCCGCTTCGGCTCACAAAGCGAAACTGACACAAGAATACTGTAAGACCCATTTTCCGGGTTTCATCACATCTGCAGAATGGCTGCCCTACTCGCCGGATCTCAATCCAATGGACTACAGCGTGTGAATTAAAATTATAAAGTACGAAATGAAACGATATGAATGAATGATGAGAGGATGATTCTTCACGATTCCACTCTTAAAATTATATATTCGTCATCTTCTTCTTCTACGCATGCTTTGCCTTGCGTCTAATTCTTCACACCTGTTGGCGCTCCGAGTCGTTCTTTGTCTTCCAGATCCAAATTGTCACTTTTAAATCGGGCAAACCACTTCTGACACGTTGGTTCAGCTAGAACATGACATCCACTAAAATACGATTACTTTCGGCAGCCTTTTTCTTCATATTGAAGTAAAACTCCTCGAAAAATAAATTATTCGGTACAAAAGTTGATGACAGATAAGAAAAGAAAGCCTAATGGTTACACCATAGATTAATAATAATATAGTCTTGTTGATCTATGGGTTACACTTTAAAATGAAAGCGTCGTCAGATGAAACAATGGAATAATAAACCAGACATCTGTTGTCAAAACTGCACGAACTTATTTCTTTTCCTAATGTTTCTGATAGAGAACTCATTGGCGAGTAGTCGAGTAGTAATTTCCTGTTATTGTTTTACCATTATCCAGAACAATCATAATTACTTCATGGCAATACAAAAAAAAAACTGAGGAAAGAATATATTCGGCAGATTTTTGAACAGGAGAGTTCCTAGGCCTTGGAGTCCAGAATGTCTCCGTTTCATTGATGGCTGCTTTGTTTTCCGGGTCCTAAGCATTCCACCTACATGTAACCAAGTGCAATTTGATTGAAACTCTCAGCAAATGTTCGTTAGAAAAATAGAGTTAAACCAGAAACCATTAAAATGTGATTACTGTCCGTAATAGTTTGACCATCCATGCATATGATTCAATGTTGTGACCCGAGTGCCCTCTATTTTTCAGGAGCGAAACGAATCGATCTTCACGCTCTGCGCAAGCGTTACTCGCACATGGCAGACGCATACGTCACGAGAACTTCGGTGAGTCGAACTCATAGATTAACAATAATAGTTTTATGATCTATGGTCGAACTATAGTACAATCGTTCGAAGGGAATTCTTCTTTTCAAACAATGTACTGTATCGACGAAATTGATTTAACTAATTTCAGATTTGGAGTTTCACTAAACACAAGAAGATAGCTGTTGCAATTTTGATATTCCTTTTTATCTGGTTCATGGTAGGATTTTGTTTCGTTTGTTGCAAATTGAGGGGTGAGATATTAGCCGATTTAATCTTTAAAATTCTATCAAACTCCTTTCAGATCGGGCAAGGAAACCCAGTTCAGAGGATAGTGGGTGAGAATTGATAGTTTCAGGAGTTTATTTAGCATTTTCAAATCGTTCTATTTCAGTTCTAGAAGTGAGTAAAATTAACGTGGAGAAAATTATTAGTACAATAATCACGTTTTCCTTGCAGAAAGTTGTAAATGTGAGGGGGCCATTAGAGGTAAGCAAACACTTTTACTTTTCGAGTTCTTTTCATCCTTGGCCTCTGCAATTTTGGCTTTGTGGCCAGGTTGAAATTCTTTTACTTTTCGGGTTCTTCTTATAGTAGCTATTCAGTTTTGGCCTCTGCAATTTTAACTATGTGGCCAGGCTCGAAATCAATATATTTTTACCTCATTATAAATGATAAAATTGCAAAGATCATATTTTTGCACTCCTATAATATATATACACATGAATCGAATAAATATTCTTCTAAAATTTTCAATAAAGTGTGGATAATAAAAAAATTCAAATATGAGCTTGAAAGATCTTATTTCAACTATCTTTTTAATAAGCGTTTTCTCCACTTATGCATAAATTCGTTTTTTTCAAAAGGCGTAGTTAAATCCGTCACTTGTGGCGTTAAGAAAACGATATCGACTTTAACCAGCTTCAGAAGTAGAAGTAGGAGCAGAAGTGGAAGTAGAAGTGCCTCCCCAGTGAATAAAAGGGTAATATTTCATACTATTTTTCAGGATTCTAATCTTAGGAAGAACTAAATGCATAATCATTTATCTTCATTTTGAAGGGACATAATTGACATCTGATCAATTTTGTAGGTTATGAACAACCAATAGAGAGTTTGACAAGGGAATTGTCTCATAGTAGTTCTATAGCATCAAATTTGTATCAGTGAACTATTTAGCTTTAATATTTCCTATTTAATCTTTTTATGTAATTGGACTTGGGTTGTTTTGGAAATAATAAATTTCCTTTTTAGGACTGCATGTGTTTTGCAGTAAAGCAAGAGGTTTATAATACAGAAGAAACAGAAGAGGAATCTCTGCTTGAATATGATAGCCATCACAGGTAAAATTCGACCTGTCCAAGGGGACTTTATTGAAATGTTTATCCTTCAGGAAAATTAATTTAGAAGAAGGGGAATCAAGTACTCCCCAAAGACCTATGTGTGCACCACTATATTCTTTCGGATACGATTTCCAAACGTCCACCTCGGAAAGCGTGACGGACTCAGGTGAAAAAATTTGAATTTTCAAAAATAAACTGAAATTTATGAATAATAAATAAAATGATATTTTGTGAAACATCACTATATTTTCTAATACCGTTACGATCCTTGTCAGTTTTCTATGACTTTAATTACTTTCCGTTTAAAGGAAAAATTTGAAAAAAGGACTAGCCTTTTGAATAATTATGATATTTTTAGATGAGCAAAGTAAATCAGGCAATATCTCAATGAAATGAATACTCGCTTCTTGATGAAACTCACGTTATCTTCAGGTTTCAACACCTGTAAATATTTTGATACTTAACGGTACATATTTGAATAGGAATTTCTTTGGTTTGATGTCATTGACCAATTACTTCAACCTACTCTACTTAAATTAGGTATACAACCTGGTTTTCTTTGTAAGATTTATGTCTAGAAACTACCTTTTCTCAAAAGTATTAAATTGTACCGATTGTTATAATTTTTTCAGATGGAGACTTAGAAATGAATAGTCAAACTCCAGAAACAAGATCAAGATAAATGCATTCAATATTTACCATTGTTTGATGAATATACAAGTATTTTATAATATATGAATTCCAAAATAATTTTCCTGTTTCTTTATTTCTACCTTTTCCCTACAAATAATTATAAATAAGTGGGAGATTTTTACGTCATTGAGAGATATATGACGTAAAAGTTTCATTAAGGAAGCGCTGTACATGAAATGAAATATAATTACATACTTCTATTTTTATTGTTAAAACTACCAACCTGCATAGCAGAAGATACAGGTAAATGAAAATATTAGTGCCTTGTAAACGTGGCTTTGCCAGTGTCAGGTACGCATGCGTCACCAGTTATTAATCGTAGTAGCCATATTAGTAATCTGTCTATCAGAAAAATTTAAGTAAGTAAATACAGTTTGTTAAATGATTTTTCCCAAATTTCCAGATCAGTTCTGTCGCGATTGAAGTTTATTGACGAAATTCGTGTAAGTAAGCATCATTTGGAAAGTATTTGTATACGATTTTACTCTAAAATTGGGTTGGAATACTGATTTTTGTTGCATAAATCTGGACAATAGAAGTTGCTTATAACATTGGAGTTGTTAAAGGCCATTTGGTACCACATTTCGAAAGTATGTTTTTCGGTGGTATTTACCTAATTGATTTTATATTACTCGTGTTTGAAATGGTCTGGAAATATTGAAAAATTTATTCTTACTTGGCAGTTGACAGATGTTCTAGTTTTTTTTGACGTTATTTTCAACAGGGTATTTCCAAAGTTTAGCAGGAAATAAACGGGCTTATCTGAGTTATATTGTTGTTTTCATTGTTGTATATATCTTTATCATAGATAAAAGCTAAATGAATTAATTTTGTTATATCAAATCTCCAATTAATTTCACACAAAGAAAATGAAGTTTATGTATGTAGAAAGTGAAACATACGTAGTTAAAGCAATAAATAATTGGTGTTATGTTCATATTTCAGGAATAATTCGAAGGCAAAGATGTCTGTACTCAATCAAAGTGGAGAGGAGCAAGTTGAATGTCCTCTTTGCATGGAAGCACTAGAGGTGGATGATCTTAATTTTTTCCCTTGTACTTGTGGATATCAGGTATTCATTATATTAATTTGAAATTTCCTTGTTACATTTTATGTTTGTAGATATGCAGGTTCTGTTGGCATAGGATTAGAACTGATGAAAATGGTTTATGTCCTGCCTGTCGTAAGGCCTATAGTGAAGATCCAGCTGATTTCATTCCCTTATCTAAGGAGCAAGTGAGTCAGAGAAGGAATATATCATAAAGAACAATTTTTATATTCGATTTCCTCACTTTAGGTAGCAAAATTGAAAGCAGATAAAAGACATAGGGACCAACAAAGAAAAGCTAAATTGAGTGAAAATAGAAAACATTTGGCTAGTGTTAGGGTTGTCCAACGTAATTTAGTGTTTGTGGTGGGATTGCCTGTACGTCTGGCCGATCCCGAACTTCTAAAAAAGCATGAATATTTCGGCAAGTTTGGCAAAATCCACAAGGTCGTTATAAATCAGTCTACTTCCTATGCGGGATCGCAGGGGCCTAGTGCAAGTAAGGAGTAGTGAATGATCTGATTAAAGAACGATTTCTAAGCCACGTTCTATTTTAGGTGCTTATGTGACTTATATGAAAAGTGATGATGCTCTGCGAGCTATTCAAAGTGTAAACAATATTATGATAGATGGCAGAGTGCTCAAGTCAAGTTTAGGTACCACCAAGTATTGCTCTCATTTTATGAAGAATCAACCTTGTCCCAAGGCCGATTGCATGTATCTCCATGATTTTGGTGAGTTTGAATTTGGAATTTTAACATTCTAAAACTATTTTAAAGGATTTATGTTTAAGATTAGAATAAATATTATTGTCTTAAATATCAAACAGAAATTCTGTACTACCTTACTACAAATTTTAATTTGTAGTATGGTAGTACAGAATTTCTCTGTTTGATATTTATGATATTAAATAAGAATGATAAAAACCTTCTATGAAGTATAAAAAACCTCTTTTTTTATTATTTATTTGACTAAACAATTTTGGCTATATATAAAAGGAACCTGATTTAAAAAGGTGTTTGTTTCTTAGTTTTCCAAATCTGTGAAGGTTAAATTTACAGTTGTTTTGAGGTGGTCGTTTTATTAGCTTAAAACTCATGAAAATTATTTCACAACTTAGATACACAGTCTTGAAACTGTTTTTCTGTGTCATAATTTTCATTTATCACTTGTACATACAAACTGGTGTAGGATGATCTCTTGTCCAAAAATGACATGACCTATGAAATATCAAGAGTGTCAGGTATTCATTTTAGCCAAAAATTTGATTCCGATGAAATCGTGTCATGAACTGAATGGATATTTTCTGGGATGCGTATGGAAACTGGCCTTTCGGATTGGTCTTCAAATTTACTTCTTTTGAAACCTGCAATCCAATTTTTTACGGTCTCAAATCAACATGAATTTAGTCATCTTTATCCCTATAAAACTTGAGCTTTTTACCATTTGTGATAAATGGAAATTATCCAGTCGACTGTTGATTATTTGATCAAAATTTTGTTTTTATTGGGTTGTTATTTCGTTTTTTTTTTTTTTTGGAAAATGAAACCTAATTTATAAGGAATAAATATTTTATTAAATTATTTATTGACTATCCTGTTCCAACACCTTTTGCCATCTTTCTGGACGTAGCATGATTCCACGCTCATAAAATATGTTTGGTCTTTGCTGACAAAAAACTGATCCAAGGTGATTGTTGACCTCTTCATTTGAAGTACAGGTTTTGCTGTCAAAAAATTTTCCAATGACTGGAACAAATAATAATGTGTTGGCGCGAAGTTGCATGGGTATATATCGATAACTTTCCTTCAAAGTGGAATACACTCAAATTGTGAACCGATACCGGGTCATCAAGAATTCATAAAATGCCCTTGCAGGCATTAGTCAAATAATAATCTGAAGGCACCAAACTTGTATGAGGTCTCGCATCATCTTGGTTAAACACTACACCTTTAATGTTGATTAATTCTGGCCTTTTCCGTTGAAGTGAATCATTCAGTTTGTTCAGCTGACATCTGAATTAATTGTTGTGTTATCCAATAAAAGCTCAAAAACGATTCCTTTAAAATCCCACCAAACAGACAGCATCACCTTTTTTTGATAGATATTGGCTTTCGAATTGCTTTGAGCCAGTTTATATTTCTTTCTCCATGATCTTTTGCGTTTGACATTGTTATATACAACCCATTTTTCGTCTCAATAATAATGCGCTTCTGAAATGGATCATTTTCGTGAGGTTTGAGAAGCGAATCACAGACGTCGACACAGATTTCTCTCCGTGAGAACATGGGGAACCCGTATATCAAGCTTCGAGGTTAAACCCAGGCCTTTCAAGTTGTTATGTTATTTATGGCGAGCGGGCGTCTGTCCACCCTACCACTGGGTCCGCACGGACTATTGTGGTTCACCCCTAATTTATATCTGCCCGACGAGATCCAGTTTTTGGATAAAACCGATAATCTTGTTCAGGGGTAATTTTTTCAGTTCGCTGTGGGCTATAAAAGCCTTGGCCAAAGACCTCGAATCTGATGTGACTCACCGCTGGGCACTCTGAGACGATGTGCATGGCTGCTTCAGTGTCCTCAAGACACAGCCTGCGTTCATCGTCTTCAGCCAGACCGATTTTGTGCAAATACGCTTTCAGTCTGCAGTGACCTGTCATAATTCCGACAAGTGTTCTTAGTTTGGCCCTATCCAGACCTAGCGCTAGTTTCGCCATCTTTTAGTTCCAAGCTGTTCCAAGGAACAATTTCGAATGTTTCAGGCCAGACTGGCTCCGCCAGAAAGACTCTAGCCTTGAGTTCATTCTGCCTGTTATCTCCTTGTTAGCCACGTCATGTGGTATTCCCAGGAATGGTTCCGGTCCTACCAGAGGCAGCGCAGCTCCAGCAAATGCCAGCCGATCCGCCTCTTCGTTACCCAAATAGTTTGAGTGGCTCGGTATCCAAACCAGAGTGACTCCGTTATACATACCTGCGGCAACTCCAGACTGTTTTGGATGTAAAACAGCTGGATTCCAAAGGTTTTAGTACTGACTGACTATCAGTAAATATTTTGATTTTACCGTGGTGGATTTGCCGTTTTATCAGCAGTTCCGCCGCGGTCTCAATGGCAAATATTTCTGCCTGGAATATGGTTGCGTTTTGACCGAGACTCAATGAGATGTTAATTCTCGGTTTACTCCCATAGACTCCCGCTCCTGTCCCGTTCGTCGTTCGCGAGCCGTCTGTGAACAAGCCAAGGTTGGTTCTCAATAGAACCTCAGCATGCTGGGTCCATTCGTCCCGGCTGGGGACGATTACATTGAAATTCCGTTCCTGGCTCGTGATTTTTGACATTAGATCCGAGGGCATCGATAGGATACTATTCGTTAAAAGCTCGTCCAGCAGTCTTGAGCCTCCCCATCACTATTGCCTCTGGCCTGTCAATCGCCAGTTGATATAGTTTGTATGTGGTCCGTTCCTCCTCCCTCTGCACGAGTAGGTGCAGGGGTGGTAGATTTAGTAGGACCTCCATGGCTGCCGTGGGTGTGGTGCGAAACGCACCTGTAATTGCAAGGCAAGCCTGTCTCTGTAGTCGGGTGAGCTTTTGTTCGCCAACCGCTTGTTGGCCTTTCTTCCACCACGCTACAGCGCCATACTTTATCCGTGGTCTAATTACCATAGTGTATAGCCAGTACATCTGCCTGGGTTTGGCCTTTCAAGTAATCATAAACAGTTGAATTCGATAAATTTAACCTCTCACCGATCTCACGTGTTGTTATTCGCCGATTTGCATCAACTAATGCTCAACCGGCCTTCCGGAACGTGGTGCATCTTCGACATCAAAATTTCCGGATCGAAATTTTGCAAACCAGTTCTGGCACTGGTGTACTGTCATACACATGGGTTAATTTCTTTCTAGCTAGAACAGCGTTTCTACCTTTTCTATAGAAAAAAAGTAAAATATGACGAAAATGCTTGAAAGGCACCAACTAAAAAGTCTTCTTCTTCCTCGTTTGTTAGGCTCATAGCCTGTTTTCTCCAACTCAATCATTCATCTCGTTAGATGTTGAGATCCAGGATTCGCGCCACCTTTTAGGTGGTCGACCTATAGGCCTCCTGGTTTCCGGAATACCATCCCGTGCGATTCTCGCTATTCTATCATGAGCCATTCTTCCCACATGTTCGTTCCAAGCTCTTCTACGTGTCCGTCCCCATCTCACAATGTCACTCACTCCATGTTCCCCGCGTATTGTCGAATTACGAATACGATCTCTCAGTGTACACCCCGATATTCTTCGGAGTACTCTCATTTCGGCACTTCTAAGAATTGACTTTGATTTGCTATTATCCGCTCTTGTCTCAATGGCGTACGTCATGATCGCTCGAATACAGGTCTTGTATGTTCTTACTTTTGCTTCCTTGCTCATGTATCTGTTATTCCATATCACATCCGACAAGCTTCCTGAAATTCTATTCGCCTTGTTTACCTGGCTTCTCACTTCTCTTGTTCTATCTTGATTTGCAGATATCTCGATTCCCAGGTAGTTAACGACCATGACCTGCTCTATTGGTTTATTTTCCACTACTAGCTTGCATCTTACGGGCTCTTTGCTTATTACGGTAGTCTTGGATTTTTCAATGGAAGTTTTCATGTTAAATTGCGTACTTATGGTATGGAATGCGTACAAGAGTCTTTGTAGATCGTCTTCATTTTCGGATATTATAACGACGTCATCAGCATAGCATATTATCTTGATCTCCCCCATATTTACTCTGTATCCTGGTGCTGATTCTTTGACGTATTCTATTATTTGATCTATTACCAAATTGAAGAGTACTGGACTTAGAGAGTCCCCCTGTCTTATCCCTGACTCTATCGGTATCTCCCTGGTTAGTTTACCGTTCACTGATATTTATGTTGTTGTGTTGGAGTTTAGTTCTTTAATAACACGTATTATGTTATTTGGTATACCTTTCTTTTTCATTATTTGTAGGATATCATTCAGTCTCACTCTATCGAAGGCTTTAGTAAGGTCAATAAAACACATATATGCTGGTTTAGCATAGTCGATAGATTTCTCCACTATCTGCCTAATGATGTATATGGCATCTACTGTCGATCTATTCTTACGGAAACCTTGCTGTTCTTCTGACATGCTACAATATCTGGATATTATACCCTCCGTGATTTTAGTGAATAGTTCATTATAGAATTCAATAGTGTTATTCCTCTATAGTTGTCCTTGTTTTTCTTATCCCCTTTTTTGAATATAGGTATAGTTATACTTCTTTTCCAAACTCCAGGTATCTTCTTCTCCATAAGTATTTTGTTGAACCATTTTGTGAGTTCTTCGTGTAGTGCATCTCCTCCATATTTAATCAGTTCGTTGGAAATGTTGTCCGGACCTGAGGCTTTTCTCGGTTTTAAATTGACTATCACTTCTTTCACCATCTGGGGACTTATTATTTGACCGATGTTGTCTTGTTGATCAGATACACCTTCGGGGAGACAATCATGCTGTTGTGGTTGATCTTCGTTAGTGTAAAGTCTTTTGAAATGTTCTTCCCATTCATGCTCAGAGATTATTCGGGATTGTGTGTATTCGTTTATATCCTTTTTTCTTCTTCTTATCATATTCCACACCTTTTTCTGTGCCCCATACATGTCGTGTTCCATATCCACCGTAAATCTTCTCCAATATTCGTTTTTTATTTCTCTTATGTTAGCGTTTACCCTATTTCTTATTTCTTTATATAGAATACGTTCTGTGTCTGACCGGTTATTTCTATATCGGAGGTAAGCCTGTCTTTTTTCAGCTGCCAGTGATTTCAGTTCAGGTGTATACCAATGCT
Organism: Megalocaria dilatata; assembly: GCA_034642435.1. Classification (NCBI taxonomy): domain Eukaryota; kingdom Metazoa; phylum Arthropoda; class Insecta; order Coleoptera; family Coccinellidae; genus Megalocaria; species Megalocaria dilatata. The sequence continues at coordinate 41,605,887 of CM067862.1, read as the reverse complement.
TAAGAGACGGTTTCAAGTTTGTGTTCACTTCTCTATAGCCCAGAGCCTCATCAGCCGATTTACTTATATTTCCTCTGATTCTATCCCAGATTTCTTCGACATTATCTGTAAGTTTGATTGGGTTATCTTTGATCTTTTCTGCAAGTCTACCCTTATATAAGTTCTAAGTTGTTTCATCATTTATTGATTCAATGTTGAATTTCCTTTTGATGTTTGGAGGATGTTTCATTTTATGTTGTATTTTAAGCCTCAATTTACACAGTACTAATCTATGGTCAGATCCAATTTCAGCAGATGTTAAACTACGAACATCCAATATCTGCGTTGGATGTATAACTTTGTCCTCTAGTATTCTGCCAGGTTATTTTGTGTTGAGGCTGATGAGGAAAGAATGTGTTACTTATCCTCATGTTGTTACTGGTGCAGAAGTCAATCAAAACTATGCAGTACTAAAAAGTACTGCATATAATTAATTGAACTTTTTCACACACAAGCCTTGCTGTATCAGCTCTCAAAACAATAATGATTATGCGGCTTAAGTGTGAAGTTGGGTTCAAAAAAATACGATTAAATCCTCTGTCGGGAAAAAACGACCTTATAATTATTGGTATTAGCTACTCTAGAGCTTTATGGATTTCTTGAACTTCCAACATGCGTTATATTTTGAATACCCAACTTATTTCCAAGTACCTCTAGCGGAGTCCATAAGTTCGGTGCGAGGTTTGTTTTCTTTTGTTGATTTACATCTAAGATACTCCCAAAATGACCCTGGTATCATTCTTTACCAATTAACAGTGAGCTTATTCCTTTCCGATTCCTCTATGAAAAAGGAGATCCCGAGGCCAGTTTTACAAAGGAACAGATGCACGCAGGAAAACATCAAGAATATGAGAAGAAACTTCATGAGGCTCTGCTGTCCCGGCAGAACGCTACAACGCCACCTAGTCACGTGGGGCAGTGCGAGAAGGCCGGGTCTAGTTGTAGTTCTACTCCTCCATCTTCACATCAGCACGAGGCGGTCTATACGAAGAAAGACACGTCCGGGAGCAATGGTAGTAGTTCGTCGAAAGGGAAGGAGAGTACACCGCCATCTAGTGCAAGTTCTAATAAGGTACGTGTTTTTGTAACTCTTATTTGATTTTTCAGCATTCGGTCGTGTTTATTGTGTAGCCGTAGAAATATCCAGAGTTTAATATGTACAAGAAGAATCGGAATTGTAGAAAATTGGTATGCTGGAATCCCGATTGAATTCTAGAGGATTTCAGAGTTTAATCTTCCTCTGATTAAAATCTGTTTTTAATTCCTATCTATCTTTTTTCAGCCTTTTGCCAATCATTGTTGTCTTTACATAAGGATTGTCCGATTTGGGTCAAATATGCTCTATAAATTGTTGCTATTTTAAAGTTAGCTTCATAATGCCTCTCTCATCGAAGTCTTGGTCCTTACTGGCGAAAAATTCTAGTAACTTCACAATCTTCCCTTGATGTCAATTTCTTATCACTCACGAAGTTTTGCAGTGCGGGGAAAAGATGATAATCACTTTTTGCCAGGTCAGGACTATATGGTGAATGCCAACAAAGCTCTAGGAGTTTCTGGCGAGTCATTACAGACGTGTGTTGCCTGGCGTTGTCCTGATGAAACATAACACGTCTTCTGCTGGTCAATCGCTAGCTTCAAACGGTAAATGTTTCCATTCTGGTCCCACCAAATGCACAGTCGAATCTTCCTGACTGTTAGTCATAGTTTGGCTACCAATTAAAACAAATTGTAGAAATTACTATATTTTACTACCAATAAAAATATATTTTACACATTTTCTTGTGACTCGAGTTTCGGGAAATGAACTATCCCATCATCAGACAACTGAAGACCTAACAGTGGTACAGAGGTATTTAAACAAAAGTGATAAATATTTTGAATATTTCAATAGATGACACCTAATAGTGGTACAGAGGTTTACAAGCGGAACGTGATAAAAACCCGGTTAAAAAAGAGGGGCCTTCTAACAGATATCGGAATTCTTGATTGTTTCGGTCTCTACTTGACGGAAATTCATCGTAAATGATTTGAAGTAAAACACTTTATTTTTATTTTTCAACGACAATTGTTTCGTCAATTACATATAGGTGAGTATGGTAACTAACTACTTTTACAAAATCTTTCTCCTTAAATACAAGTTTCACTGAAAATACGTGATAAAATGAAGTTTACAAGGAATTTATTGAAAAAGGTTCAACAACGGAGAACGGTTCACATCTGTTTGGTCGTTCAACAAAATATTCATTTTATGATGCCGGTTTATTTCCATTGCTTCTAAAAGGTCCAATCTATTGCATTTGTTCTCAAAATGGAGAACTTCAAAGTTATGGTCAAAATCATGTCCGGATTCTTGTAGATGTGTGGCATAAGTGGAGTTTGATTTATTCTTAACGAATGAATTTCGGTGTTCCTGGATCCTACTCTCAAAAGATCTACCCGTTTGGCCAATGTATACTGATGGACATGTACCACAATTTAACCTATATACGTCTGATCTCTTGTTCTTATTGGCGATATCTTTATTATTTTTTATTAATTTACCTAAAGAATTTATTGTTTTATATGAGATATTGACATTTCGTTTTTTCTTTAAATATCTAGCTATCTGTGCAGATTTTTGTCCTATGTATGGTAAGCAAATAAACTCTTCATTTTTTCTGATATGTGGATAAAATAATGACATAGATTGTTTCAGTTTAATTTTATTCAATAGTTCATCAATAATTGATGGGTTATACCCATTATTTACTGTTATTTGTTTTATTATATTCAATTCTATTTCAAAATTCTCTTGTGACATAGGTACATTAACTAGTCTATACACCATACTATTGTATGCTGCTAATTTATGGGATAAAGGATGATTTGAGGAAGAATGTATTGTGCCGTCTGTGTGTATTGGTTTGCGGTAAATCGAAAAATTATGTCTATTGTTAATTTTAATTATTTTCAAGTCTAAAAAATTTATGCTGTCATTTTGTTCTTCTTCGTGAGTAAATTTTATCGTAAGGTATACCTGGTTGATAAATTCTAAGAATAACGAATGTTGTCTAGACGTACCGACGAACAAGCAAATATTATCATCTACAAAACGGTACCAATCAATAAATTGCTTAAAAAGCGGGTGCTCTTGTATTTTGTCTTCTAGGAAATCCATAAATATTTCAGCTAATATAGGACTTAGTGGATTTCCCATCGTGAGGCTTTCGTTATCCTCATAAAATATTCCATTAAACAAAAAATAGTTTTGTGCAATACATATGTTGAGGATATCCATTATTTCTTGTTTAATTACCGGGTTTGTGTGATTTTTCAATAGTAGCCTTTCTACTAATTTTATTGTTAGTTTTACAGAAGACATTAGTTTAGCATTGTCTGGGATATGAATATTCTTTATTTTATTTATTAGATCATATGAAATTTTTAGGGATAATTTTGCCTGAAAATAGGTTTCTTTTTGAATAATTTTAATTAATTCTTTAGACAATTTATATGACGGAGCTGTAACAAAGGAAACTACTGGTTTTATTGGTTTGTTCTCTTTGTGTAACTTGATGAGTGAAACGATATCGGAATGTCGGCAATCGACAAAGAAGGTTGTTAAACAGATGGTACCCAAATATCTCAAATAATTTTTTGGGGTTACAACCTTGTTTGAAACCTTTTTCAACGAACATAAAATTAATTTAATGAAAAGTAAACAAAAATTGAATTTTTGCCACTCATTCTTTAGAAATTAGTAATTCCTTTCGACAAAAGAAAAGTTTACATGTAGATTCAAATGAAAAGAAACTTGATTATCAAAATTTTCAAATTCGTTCACAATAAAAATAATTTAAAAAATAATGAATGACTGTATGGAGCTATGTAAATCCAAATATTTGAGATGTACAACAAAATAACGTTAAAATAATGAATAACTGTACGGAGCTATGTAACCCCAAAAAATTATTTAAGATATTTGGGGTACCATCTGTTTAACAACCTTCTTTGTCGATTGCCGACATTCCGATATCTGTTAGAAGGCCCCTCTTTTTTAACCTGTTTTTTATCACGTTCCGCTTGTAAACCTCTGTACCACTATTAGGTGTTATCTATTGAAATATTCAAAATATTTATCACTTTTGTTTAAATACCTCTGTACCACTGTTAGGTCTTCAGTTGTCTGATGATGGGATAATTCATTTCCCGAAACTCGAGTCACAAGAAAATGTGTAAAATATATTTTTATTGGTAGTATAACATAGTAATTTCTACAATTTGTTTTAATTATGATCAATTTTCAAATAGTAACGACTGAAACAATTCAGTATCTGAATAGTTTGGCTACCGTTTGAGCTGCTTCACCGCGCTTTGACCACGATCGTTTTCGCACAATATTGTCCATTTCTCATTCCCGGTCATCATCCGTTCAAGAAATGGGTGCATTTCATTCCGTTTGACCAAGGCTTCGCAGATTAGAAATTCGATCTACCATGTTTTTTGGTGTTAATGGGTGTGGCACCCTATCATCGAGCTTCTTTTCGAGCCCAGCTTTGGGGAGATGATTTAAAACTGTTTTATGGTCGATCTTAAGCTCCTGGGCGAAGCTACGACAACTAACATGCCGGTAAACTTCGATTACTTCTGTGATTTTATCGACATATTCGATGACGGGTCTGCCTGTGCAAGGTGCATCTTTAACATCAAAAACACCTGAACAGAATGGACCAAACCAAAATTTCATGTAAATAGCTGTTGTAGTATCGGGACTATAAACGTAATTTCGCTTTTATCCAAGAAACACTGCAAAGTGCACCGATTTTTCTCTTTGTCGACTTCTATTTTTAACACCCTGCAACTCACAGCAAATACATTTTTTTAGTGGGAAATGTCACCTTGACAATGAGCACAAATCTGATTGTTTCATCGATACTTTACGAGATATAGTTCACTACAGCCATCTAGTGAATAAATAATGAATTTTGAAAATATGAATAAAAACAATATTCTAATTTCCGCTAATATTTTATTAACACTACGATCGTTACGTCATACCATGAATTCTTCAGGTGAGTATTACGAGATACTGAGTATACCATGAACAAGAAATTCATTTTATAGTACATGGATATAACAAAAATAGAGGGGGTGAAGAGAGTTTTACAATTCTTTTGGAAATCTGAAAAATGATTCAAAAAAGATTCAACAAAGGGGAGCAACTTAATTCTGTTTGGTTATTCAATAACATTTTTCTTTTATGATATCTATTAATTTCTAAAGTTTCTAACAAGTTTAATCTAAAACTTTTGTTTTCTGAGTGTAAAATTTCAAAGTTACTATTAAAACTATGTCCTGTGTCTAGAAGGTGCTCTGCGTAGGTTGAATTTCCCTTTTTGTTACAATGACATTTTTCATGTTCCCTAAGTCTCGTCTGGAACGATCTTCCTGTCTGACCAACATATACAAAATGGCAAGTACCGCAAGTTAACTTATAAACACCTGATTTCTTGTTCTTAGATGTTTTATTTTTATTATTTTTTATTAGTTTTCCTAGGGAGTTATTCGTTTTATGAGAAATTCTAAAATTGTGGTTCTTCTTTAAATATCTAGCTATCTTTTCTGTTCTTGGTCCTAAGTATGTCAACGAAATGTATTCACTTTCAATTGAATCATTATTTATGGGATATACTAATTTCAAAGCCAGCTTTAATTGTATTTTTGTGAAAAGATCCTCAATAATCGGGACGTTGAAACCGTTGTTCAACGCAATCTGTTTGATAATGTTACATTCTTTGTCAAAATTCTCACGTGACATGGGTATGTTGGCTAATCTATATAACATACTATTGTATGCTGCTAATTTTTGTGAGTATGGGTGGTTTGATGTGAAGTGAATTGTGCTATCTGTATGGGTTGGTTTCCGGTATATTGAAAAAACGTGTTTATTATTAATTTTTCTGATAGTTAAGTCTAAAAAGTTTATACTATTGTTTTTTCCCATTCATAAGTGAATTGTATGGTTGGGAATAATTTGTTTATGAAATCCACAAACAAAGAAAATTGTCTATCAGTGCCATTGAATAAACATAGAACGTCGTCAACATATCTGTACCAATAAATGAATTAACTTGCGATACTTGCCATTTTGTATATGTTGGTCAGACAGGAAGATCGTTCCAGACGTGACTTAGGGAACATGAAAAATGTTATTGTAACAAAAAGGGAAGGAAATTCAACCTACGCAGAGCACCTTCTAGACACAGGACATAGTTTTAATAGTAACATTGAAATTTTACACTCAGAAAACAAAAGTTCTAGATTAAACTTGTTAGAAACTTTAGATATTAATAGATATCATAAAAGAAAAATGTTATTGAATAACCAAACAGAATTAAGTTGCTTCCCTTTGTTGAATCATTTTTCAGAATTCCAAATGAATTTTAAAACTCTCTTCACCCCCTCTATTTTTGTTATATCCATATACTATAAAATGAAGTTCTTATTCATGATATACTCAGCATCTTGTAATACTCACCTGAAGAAGTCATGGTATGACGTAACGATCGCAGTGTTAATAAAATATTAGGGGAAATTAGAATATTGTTTTGATTCATATTTTCAAGATAAAATTCCGTCAAGTAGGGACCGAAACAATAATAGAAATAATGAATTTCTTTTTCCCCAACCTTTTATTAATATTTGAATATTAAAATATGTTTGTCTTCTACAATTTTAATTTCAAAAAATTTTTATTCGAAAACTTTTAGAATTAAATTTATGTCTACAACAAGCACTGCTCACATTTAATAGACGTATATAATCAAAACTCAATATATAATGTCAAATGGAATAAATAACCCAACAGATATACTAAAGTAATTAAAATTAATAAATAAATATTTAAAGGAGACAAAATTTTGTTTCTGGTCTTACCTTTAAGAACACCAATTGCCTTTTAAAAACATGAACACACTTAAAGGACTTCTCAAAGAATATAATTTATTTGAAATATTTAATATATTTAAATATTCGAATAAGTTGTTTCAAAAATCTCTAAAAAATGTGCACTATATAATTATATAGTTGATCTGTGTTTCGAAGCTTTAGTCTTTTAATACGTGAGAGATATAGGTTAGTTTTTTGATTTTGATATTTGGAATATTAAATGAGGACTGAAGACGGGATTGCTTAGAATTATATTTGTTTTTTGAAGATATAGTGCACATTTTTTAGAGATTTTTGAAATAACTTATTCGAATATTTAAATATATTAAATATTTCAAATAAATTATATTCTTTGAGAAGTCCTTTAAGTGTGTTCATGTTTTTAAAAGGCAATTGGTGTTCTTAAAGGTAAGACCAGAAACAAAATTTTGTCTCCTTTAAATATTTATTTATTAATTTTAATTACTTTAGTATATCTGTTGGGTTATTTATTCCATTTGACATTATATATTGAGTTTTGATTATATACGTCTATTAAATGTGAGCAGTGCTTGTTGTAGACATAAATTTAATTCTAAAAGTTTTTGAATAAAAATTTTTCGAAATTAAAATTGTAGAAGACAAACATATTTCAATATGTTTTAATATTAAAATTTTGTTATAGTTCTTCTATCAAGTAGAAGGCCTTTCTATTTTATTTTATTAATATGCTTCCTTGTTGAAATTTCAGGATAACTGGCCACAACTAAGTATAGAAAAGGGAGAAAAAGCGATAGATGGTAAGAAGACAGACCAGACTAAAGACAAATCAAAATCTAATAAGGCAAAATCGAAAAATTGTCCGGGGTCCCCACCTAGTGTTCAAGCCGTTACAGTGGAAAGTAACTCGGCAAGTCCGAGCGGTTTATTTAGTGATAATAAAGTGAAATTAGAGAATAAAGGACAGGATAGGGAAAACTGTGATAACGATAGTCAAAATCAGGATGTGGGCAGTAAATTGGAGTTGGAACAAATTTCAAACATAGGTGAACTACACAATAAACAAATACAAAGGGATAATTTAGAAAAATTCAAGAACGGTATGGAGGGACAAAGTATTTTTGGATTAGGGGATTCAAAATTAGGATTATCCAGTGACAATTCCAGCTTCTTCAGTCAAGGTAAGTTTGTTTGGTCTTACGTCTTACTGATTTGACACATCAGTAATTTGGTTGTACCAAAATAATTTATTCATAAAGATTTTAATAAAATAATGAATATTTGATGGAAATCCATTTACAACTAGTAATAAATAAAATTCAATTTTCACAAAATTTTTATTGTCGAACGACAATTGTTTCGCCACACTGTGGCTTAATCATGTTCTACATTTGAACTGATACAGTGCGAAAAATTAAATAGGTTCTTATTTTTATGTATCGACAAGTTCCACGGCAGATGGGACTAAAGGTAGGAAGACAGTTATTTGGGTTTGCCAAGTAGGTTGAAGGAGAAACCGAGAATGACATTGGTTGTCATTGGTTTTTCCAAACTACATGAAGATATTCTGAAGAGGTGACCTATTGGTATCTGCTTGCTCGCTCAGGAGAATCTTCTGTGAATTATATCGGTTTATTCAAGTGATTCTAAGAATGTTAATCTAGACCCTTTAATCTCGATATGGATAATTTCATATTCGTTATTTAAATTATGTTCAAATTCTATTAAATCGGTATTATTATTAACGAAGACAAATACATTAAAAATGATAAAGATTTCACAAAGTACTCATGAACTCCCAGAATTATTCCAAAGAACTGAACAAAAACTATCACCTTGATATCCTTATATATAATCAATATAAAATATTTTTCAATGTCTCGGAAAAAACCTTTTTACATCCAGACATGAAACGAATTAATACAAATGTCTAACAAAAACTGTATAAGTATGTATATTAACATACGAATGCAAAAAAATCCACTATTCTAAAATTATATAAAATTCCAAAAATAAAGAATGAAATAAAAATAATTGAACGAGAATAACAACATTTGATAGCTATTTTGGTCTCTAGACCTCTTCAGATGTGTATTGAATTCAGATTCAAATACATCACAAGATCAAAAATTTAACTCGCCAAATAAGATAAAACCTGAAACAAATCAACTCGAAGTAAGCTTTAAAGTACATGTTGTTACGTCTAACCTATAACCATTTGTGCTCGGAACACAGAAAAACATAACAAAACTTTTTCAAATAATAATAAATAAATAATTTTGGGAATTTTAACAAATTTCCGAAGAGTGGATTTTTTTCATTTGTATGTTAATATTTTTTTTTTTTTTTAATCATTTATTCATTAGCAATCAGAATACAACAATTCTATGAGCTAATTTGCTGTCTACAGAGCTTTGAGCTCTCAAATGATTTGATATGGTCTTCTCCAGTGAAAAGACCATTTTAAACTTACTTCATATCAGCTGGCCAGTTCCTTTTGAGTCTTCTCATGTCTTGAGGTTGAAGCAACCGTTGTAGTAAGTCGTTTATATCACCATCTAACTTAGTGTGATGTTTTTGGCTCTGTTCCTTGATGACATCCTTCACATAAGGTATTTTCAAATCTTCATGCAGGGTTTGATTTGATACATACCATGGAGCATTTGTTAGCAATCTCAGTATTTTCGATTGGCTTCTCTGGACTAGAGTTACATTGGACTTACTTGTACATCCCCAAAGTTCAATTCCGTATGTCCATATGGGCTTTTCTAATGAGAGTTTCGATTTTCTACCTATAAGCCAATTCAGTTCTTTAGTTCTAAGGTCTATTTGCTTCCTTTTTTTAATAATATGCTCCTTCCAGGTTAGTCTGCTATCTAAATGCACTCCCAAATATTTGACAGTTGGGGAATTTGGTATTTTTATATTGTTTATAAAGATGGGTGGACACTGGTCTCTTCGAAGGGTATAATTTACTTGAACTGACTTGGTTTCATTAACTTTTATCTTCCACTTATGCAGCCATTCTTTCATTTCATCAAGATGAATTTGCAATCTATTAGATGCCTCTTTGGGATCTTCATGGCTTGCAAGAATTGCAGCATCATCTGCAAAAGTTCCCATTATCGTATTCGCATTTGTGGGCATATCTGCCATATACAGTGTAACAAAAACGGTCCCATAACAGTTCCTTGAAGAACACCGGACTGAATGTGATAAAAATCAGACACTTTATCATTCACCCGTACTCTGAATCTCCTTCCAGTAAGATAAGATCTCATCAGCTTGTAGCAGTATAATGGCAGACATTTCTTTATTTTAAACAATAGTCCAGAATGCCAGACTTTATCAAAGGCGTGGCCTACATCGAAAAAAGCAGATGTGCAGTATTGTTTGAGTTCCAGGGCTTTGCTTATCTCATGACTTATTTTGTGTGTCTGCTGTATGGTGGAGTGATTTGTTTTGAATACAAATTGGCGTGGAGGAATCCATTCTTGGGTGTTGGGATCCGACTTTATTTTCAATAGCAAAATTTTCTCCAAGATCTTAGATAAAGTTGGCAGTAAGCTAGTTGGTCTATATGATGTTACAGCATTTGGATTCTTGCCGGGTTTCAGTATGAGGATTATTCCTGCAGTTTTTAGGTGTTCTGGCCAAAAATTTTGTCTCAGGATAGCATTGAATATATATGCCATCATTGCTACTCCTTTCTTAGGCAGTTCCTTGATCATTTTTGGTGTCGTCTGTAATGACTCGCCAGAAACTCCGAGAGCTTGGTTGGCATCCACCATATAGTCCGGACCTGGCACCAAGTGATTACCATCTTTTCCTTGCATTGCAAAACTTCGTGAGTGATAAGAAATTGGCATCAAGAGAAGATTGTTAAGACCGGTTACTGGAGTTTTTCGCCATTAAGGACCAAGACTTATATCAGAGAGGTATTATGAATGGCAACAAATTATAGAACAAAACGGTGCATATGTGACCCAAATCAGACAGTCCAAAATATGTTAAATAATGTCTTTAAGTTCACGCAAAAATAATGGATAATTTTCTTCCTAATATCTATTATACGAAGCCTTGAATTTTATTTCTCTTCAAAGTACCATAGTTCTAAGCAACTTGATTTCCATCCAGGTTTTCAAACAGTGAATCACATATTGAACAGTCTGTCACCGTCACCAGATGAGGATCGTCATCCAGACCATACAAACAGAGAAAATGAACTGGCTTCACCTCCAGGTATTCTGCCAGATACGTTCCCTTCGTTGAACACGTCAGAAGAATGGATTTTCGGTTTTGACAATGATCATTTGGAAGAGCTCGCCAAGCAGGCTACAAGAATCAGGCAAGCTGGTATTCCGCCAAAAGATTCCATGGACACTTTAGTGAACGGAATAAACACGTCCGGAAATATATTAGGCAATTTACATCAAAATGTTTCCAGTCAGAATGCTCCAGGAACGCTTTTGCCAAATTACGGACCTAGTAAATTTTTCGACGACTATGAATCTAGGAGGTATTTGGAGAATACTAAATTACACGATAATACAATAATGGACAATTTAATCGTCAATAATTCCAATAAAACAAATGGTTTTGTCAATACACAGCATTTTGGTGAGTTTTATGTAGCACAAACTTATTTCTACTCTTAATATAACATGTTCCGAGTTCGTTCACCATTGAAAACGTCGAACAATCTCAAATATGACATATTCGCATTGTGTTGCCAAAACTTGAGTAGCAATTCTCAAAAGATTTGAATTTTCTAATTTAAATTTATATCGGATAAAGCAATATTTATAGAAAAAAAATAATTTGAATATCAAAACAAATTAAAACATTTCTACAATTTTAATTTAAAAAAAAATTTTTATTCAAAAAACTTTAAGAATTAAATTAATGTGTAAAATAAGCACCGCTTACGTTTAATAGACGTATATAATCAGAACTCATTATATAATGTCAAATGGAATAAATAAACCAACAGATATACGAAAGTCATTAAAATTAATGAATAAATATTTAAAGGAGACAGAATTTTGTTTCTGGTCTTACCTTTAAGAACGCCAATCGCCTTTTAAAAACATGAACACACTTAAAGGACTTCTCAAAGAATATAATTTATTTGAAATATTTAATATATTTAAATATTCGAATAAGTTAATTCAGAAATCTCTAAAAACATGCACTATATCTTCAAAAAACAAATATAATTCTAAGCAATCCCTTCTTCGGTCCTAAATAATATTCCAAATATCAAAATCAAAAAACTAACCTATATCAACAACGCACACGTGCAAAGCAATGAATATTTCGAAACATAGATCAACTTTATAATTCAAGATTGATCTATGTTCTAACAAAATCAAAGAACAGTGTAAGTTATCTTTAAGGCTTATTTAAATTCATTGACGTTGCATAATGAGATTTATTGAAGCCAAAATATAATTATATATTATATATAATTATATTATATTATATTGTGGGTTAGATTGAACAGTGCACTTTCTTAATGCACTGGATCTCGCCCTTTCATTATGTATATAATAATGTAATTTACTGAAATAATATTGATTGAATAAAGGCCTTTATTATTATTATTATTATTATTATTATATAAAATAAAATTAAAATACTTGATAGAAGAAATATAACAAAATTTGAATATCAAAACAAATTAAAATATGTTTGTCTTCTACAATTTTAATTTCAAAAAAATTTTTTATTCGAAAAACTTTTAGAATTAAATTAATGTCTAAAATAAGCACCGCTTACGTTTAATAGACGTATATAATCAAAACTCAATATATAATGTCAAATGGAATAAATAAACCAACAGATATACAAAAGTCATTAAAATTAATAAATAAATATTTAAAGGAGACAAAATTTTATTTCTGATCTTACCTTTAAGAACACCAATTGTAAATAGTCAACAGAGGCGACACCATATTGCGTGTTTCTGTAACTCGAGCGTATGGTGCCATCTACCTTTTGTTTCTGGTCTTACCTTTAAGAACGCCAATTGCCTTTTGAAAACATGTTTTGTTATATTTCTTCTATCAAGTGAAACGCCTTTCTATTTTATTTTTTACAATATTTATAGTGTATGTTACGATTTTGAATACATTTTTGTCTTCAGGGGGATTAACGAATAAAGAAGCCATAAATGGAACAAACGGTTTAAATGGTCTAGATCACAATATGTCAAAATTCTTCATGGATTTCCATAAAAATCAAGCACAATTGAACATGTTAAACGGTTTAAATTCAATTGTAACGCCCCAAACACAACAGCAGAATGGTTATTTCCAACAGCAGGCTGTACAAGATCCTATAGCGTTGTTTCAACAGAAACAGGTAGAGGATCATATGAGGAATCTAAATCTCAAACAGCAACAGGTATATGTTCAGGATGTGGATTATATGGGACCAATGCCATTTCATTTAATTAACTATTTACAGAATTTCCAAATTCAAAATGGTTATTACAACAGAGATCTAAACAGTTCTAGTCCATCATCTTTCGGTGGAAGGCATTTATATAACATGCCTGTTCAGGGCCAAACACAAGGGATGGGTTTACCTCAGGTCCAGCCCGCGCCCGGCATGGTAGTCGGTCAGGGTCAGACCAAAATCAGGCATCCAGAGGACGAGTTGGACTTTGATCCTTTCCAAGAGTCTCAGAAAGGTTTCGCGGAGCTCATAGCAACGGAGAAAAATCAAACACAAGGTAGGCTATGGAGCAAGGTAATTTGTTTCAGGTTGCTTCACGACTACTCTACATACATATGTTTAAATTTTCTGCATCTTCTGACTAACTTAGGACCAAATTCACGGCATTACGTAACAAATAAATAAAAGCACCGTTGATGAATGCTATTCGCAAAGTGTTCCGATAGATTCTTGTCCATCGGGTTGTACTGACATTGAACTGTTTCAGCCGTTACTAATTGACAGATGATCATAATTAAAACAAATTTTTTATAACTCAGTGTTTAATGTCAAAAATTGAGATAAAATAAATAGAGGTTAATTCTTGATAGACGGTATATACAATTATTTAAATATTTTAATATTAACCTTCTACATATTTAATTTCAAAAAATTATAATATATTTAATAATTATAACTTTAGGAAATAAATTAAAATAATGTCAAATAAGTACCAAATGACATATAAAATAAACATTCATTACAAGACATCCAAATGGTATAACAAAATCTAATTAATGAAAATTGTTGACCAAAATCCTATAAATTAAATATTTTGAACAGACAAAATTTTGTTTCTGCTGATCAATCTTATGAAAACAAATATCTTTCAAAAATGTTTAACATAATCTTAAGAATTTCATCATAAAACTATCTTACTTAGTATATTCAATATTATTGGATATCTAACTAAGTAACTTTATATAAAAACTCAAGATATGTAAAAACATTACTGAAAAACAAGTTTTAAGAGAGACTTTGCTTTGTCAGTATTCAAATAATTCATATTCAATAAATATAACATCAATCAACAACAAATATTTACTCACCCTTCAACAATTTAGAAAACTTCTGGTAAATGGATATGAAAAATTCAAATGTAGTGTAACGGTTAACTATAAATAAATAATTCTGTGGTTTACCCTTGATCTAAAAGATTGAAAGACAATTTAACGGCCTCTGTTATAGCACAAGGACTATCTGTATAAAGAATGTTAAGGAAACCAAATAATTATATATTATGAATAAAATAATATAAATAGAGGTTAATTCTTGATAGAAGGTATATAACTTTATTTTAATATTAGCCTTAGATTATGTTAGACATTTTTGAAAGATATTTGTTTTCACAAGATTGATCAGCAGAAACAAAATTTTGCCTATTCAAAATATTTAATTTATAGGATTTTGGTTAACAATTTTTATTTATTGGATTTTGTTATACCTTTTGGATGTCTTATAATGAATGTTTATTTTATGTCATTTGATATAAGTGGTACTTATATGACATTATATGACAAAATCCAATAAATAAAAATTGTTAACCAAAATCCTATAAATTAAATATTTTGAATAGACAAAATTTTGTTTCTGCTGATCAATCTTATGAAAACAAATATCTTTCAAAAATGTTTAACATAATTATAATATTGAATATTCGAAGTAAGATAGTTTTATGATGAAATTCTTAAGATTGTGTTAACATTTTTGAAAGATATTTGTTTTCACAAGATTGATCAGCAGAAACAAAATTCTATTCAAAATATTTAATTTATAGAAAGTGAGGTTTATGCAGGATGGAGCTTCACCTCATTTGCAATTGTTAGAAATCATCCAAGTTATATATTTCCTCAATGGATTGGCAGAGGAAGTTATTTTGTATGGCCAGCAAGAAGTCCTGATTATAAACCTCTCGATTTGTATGTTTGGGGACATGAGGTCCTCAGTTTATGCCCATGACATTAATTCGCAAGACGAACTCTGTAGAAGAATACAAAATACAGAGACAATATTAACTTGGTTGCTGCAAGTGTAAGAGAAAATCCAAATGTATCAGTTTCAAGTCGTTCTCAACAATGTACGTGCATTTCGTTGTCATACTAGTGTTCTTGTATCGTGTAAAGAAAATCTACTTTCAAATTTATCTACAATACAACGAATAGTGAGTCGATTAACTGAATAATGTCGTCCGTGAATTCTTCTTAAATTTCTTACAGTTTTCACAAATGAACACTGATTTCAATAATTTAATAATTTCTTGAAGCGCGTTTCTTTCCACGATTAAATAGCATAAGCTACTGAACACAAATGACATGGGAAATGTCAATAATAATATATAGTTTTGCCACCACAACCATTTTAAATTGTATCATTCCTATTGGAAAACCCAGTGAAACAATTCATGTTCATTAATAAAAAGTTTATTAATTTGAATTTTATTTACTGTTCATTGAAGGTTTTATTGTGAATATTTCTTTTATTTTAAGTTTTATAACATAAATAGAGGTTAATTCTTGATAGAAGGTTTATAAAATTATTTAAATATTTTAAAAATTTTAAAATTAGCCTTGTACATATTTAATTCCAAAAGATTATATTTAATGATTATAACTTCTGAAAATAAATTAAAATAATGTCGTATAAGTACCACTTATATCAAACGACATAAAATAAACATTCATTATAAGACATCCGAATGGTATAACAAAATCCAATAAATAAAAATTGTTAACCAAAATTCTATAAATTAAATATTTTGAATAGACAAAATTTTGTTTCTGCTGATCAATCTTATGAAAACAAATATCTTTCAAAAACGTTTAACATAATCTTAAAAATTTCAATTTATAAAACTATCTTACTTAGAATATTCAATATTATTGGATATCTAACCAAGGTACTTTATATAAAAACTCAAGATATGTAAAAACATTACTGAAAAACAAGTTTTAAGATCAACTTTGCTTCTTCAGTATTCAAATATTCATATTCAAAAAATATAACATCAATTAACAACAAATATTCACTTACCCTTCGACTTATATAATCTTTTGGAATTAAATATGTAGAAGGCTATTTTTAAAATATTTAAATAATTTTAAGTTTTATACGGTTTTTTGGAGCAAAATGGCTATTTTGTTGATTGTTCTTGTTGGATACAAAATTCAACTTTGAAAATTAATGTTTCGCTTTGGGAATTACTGTTTTTTAACTTTCATAAAATTCTGTGCATCTTATAATGAAATGGTTCTAAAATGTTGTGCTTTCGCAGGGAGAACAAACATGACACAAGGTATTCACATGAACGGTATGATACACAATCAATCAAGTCCTGGAATGGGACACATACCTCCCCCTCCCCCTGGTTTTGTACAGCCTCAACAAAATTCCACACATATGAACTCGTTTGGTGAGTAATTTCGCTAGTAACAGTTGAATAAAAATTTTTTAATTTCGATCGTTTTTTATGTTTGCAGGAAGTAAAATATTACCATTCCTAAATATGTCAAATAACCCACAGTCTTCTAGTAGTCCCACACAAAACAGTTGGCCTAACGGTTATGTGAATCAGCAGAAAAGTGAGTATAACAGAAGTTCCCTGAATATTTCCATGGCTTTTTAATACGCTATATAATGAATGCAGTTTTTGATTTAGTATTAGGAATAGAAATGAGTACGGCGAAAAAAAGGGGATTTTGCATTCGAATTGCGTCTGGCGATGAACAGTGGTCCCATTTCAATAATGCAAAACGCGTTTCTTTGTCGTACTGGTACTCTTCTATCGTATAAAGAAAATTCAATAAAAATATATTTTACACATTTTCTTGTGACTCGAGTTTCGGGAAATGAACTATCCCATCATCAGACAACTGAAGACCTAACAGTGGTACAGAGGTATTTAAACAAAAGTGATAAATATTTTGAATATTTCGATAGATAACACCTAATAGTGGTACAGAGGTTTACAATCGGAACGTGATAAAAAACCGGTTTAAAAAGAGGGGCCTTCTAACAGATAGCGGAATATCGGCAATCGACAAAGAAGGTTGTTAAACAGATGGTACCCATTTAAATATCTCAAATAATTTTTTGGGGTTACATAGCTCCGTACAGTTATTCATTATTTTTACGTTATTTTGTTGTACATCTCAAATATTTGGATTTACATAGCTCCATACAGTAATTCATTATTTTTTAAATTATTTTTATTGTGAGCGAATTTGAAAATTTTAATAATCAAGTTTCTTTTCATTTGAATCTACATGTAAAATTTTCTTAAGATTTTCTTTCGTCGAAAGGAATTACTAATTTCAAAAGAATGAGTGGCAAAAGTTGAATTTTTGTTTACTTTTCATTAAATTAATTTTATGTTCGTTGAAAAAGGTTTTAAACAGATGTTACTTTTTGAATATCTCGAATATTTTCGATTCACATAGCTCCGTACAGTCATTCATTATTTTTACATTATTGTTATTGTGAACTAATTTGAATATTTCAACAGATTCTAGATAATCGAGTTTCTTCTCTTTTGATTCTACATGTAAAATTTTAAGATTATCTATTGTTAAAAAGGAATGACCGTTTTCTAAACAAAGAGTGGCAAAAGTAGAATTCTGTTTATTTTTCATGAAACTCATTTTATGTTCGTTGAACCTCGTCTTGAAGGAACGTCCTGTTTGTCCTATATATTTATTGCTGCACGTAGAACATGATAACTCATAAAATCCTGATTTGTGTATGTTTGGAGTAGGGCCCTTTGCGTTAAAAAATACCGATGATAACTTGTTTTGCGTTTTGAAGGCGGTATTGACATCTGATTTTGAAAAACTATTGGCCACTTTTTGACTTATGACACCAAAGTACGATAGAGAAATGAATTTTTTATTTTCTTCAGTTTTTATGATAGGATAAATTTGGCTCTTAGCTAATAATAGATAATCTAATTCGACAAAAACTATCTAATATAGCTATGAGCCAAATTTATCCCATCATAAAAACTGAAGAAAATAAAAAATTCATTTCTCTATTGTACTTTGGTAGCATAAGTCAAAAAGTGGCCAATAGTTTTTCAAAATCAGATGTCAATACCGCCTTCAAAACGCAAAACAAGTTATCATCGGTATTTTTTAACGCAAAGGGCCCTACTCCAAACATACACAAATCAGGATTTTATGAGTTATCATGTTCTACGTGCAGCAATAAATATATAGGACAAACAGGACGTTCCTTCAAGACGAGGTTCAACGAACATAAAATGAGTTTCATAAAAAATAAACAGAATTCTACTTTTGCCACTCATTGTCTAGAAAACGGTCATTCCTTTTCCACAATAGATAATCTTAAAATTTTACATGTAGAATCAAAAGGGAAGAAACTCGATTATCTAGGATTTGTTGAAATTTTCAAATTAGTTCACAATAACAATAACGTAAAAATAATGAATGACTGTACGGAGCTATGTAAATCGAAAATATTTGAGATATTCAAAAAGTAACATCTGTTTAAAACCTTTTTCAACAAACATAAAGTTAATTTAATGAAAAGTAAACAAAAATTCAACTTTTGCCACTCATTCTTTAGAAATTAGTAATTCCTTTCGACAAGAGAAAATCTTAAGAAAATTTTACATGTAGATTCAAATGAAAAGAAACTTGATTATTAAAATTTTCAAATTCGTTCACAATAAAAATAATTTAAAAAATAATGAATGACTGTATGGACCTATGTAAATCCAAATATTTGAGATATACAACAAAATAACGTAAAAATAATGAATGACTGTACGTAGCTATGTAACCCTAAAAAATTATTTGAGATATTTGGGTACCATCTGTTTAATAACCTTCTTTGTCGATTGCCGACATTCCGATATCTGTTAGAAGGCCCCTCTTTTTTAACCTGGTTTTTTATCACGTTTCCGCTTGTAAACCTCTGTACCACTATTAGGTGTTACCTAGAATCTATTGAAATATTAAAAATATTTATCACTTTTGTTTAAATACCTCTGTACCACTGTTAGGTCTTCAGTTGTCTGATGATGGGATAGTTCATTTCCCGAAACTCGAGTCACAAGAAAATGTGTAAAATATATTTTTATTGGTAGTAAAACATAGTAATTTCTACAATATGTTTTAATTATGATCAACTACCAAATAGTAACGGCTGAAACAATTTAGTATCGCATCGCTCCTGTTGGAAAACTGGTTTTAATGTAGTTTGTGTTGTAAGTTATATGTGATTTATTTATTGCAGATATTTCAACAAATATGAGCGATTGGAAAAATCTAGATCCTGCAATCTTAAGTTCCAGTAGACATTTCCCCCTAGCAAATATGCCAGCGCCATCTTTAAGAGAACACACCATATATCCAAGCCTGAACCAGCAACCGATAAACCTGCTGGGCAACCTAAATCCCCAAACATCACCACCAACACCAAATGTCAGGCCACATAGTTACATGAATGGAACAACAGATTTTAATACAGCTAATTTATTTTCAAATTTTGCCCAACAGTTGCAACAGCCAAATCTAAACGGTTTCACGACACACACGAACAATTGGTTCGCAAACGAGGCGTTTCAGAACACAAACATAACGAGCCCCCCGGGTTTCAGAAATTCACAAAGTAAACAGCAACAAGAATGTTGAAATTAAAATATATATTATATAGTCATTTTTTCCGTCTTTATTTTCCTCCATTCGGATGAATTTTTTTCTTTCTGGTTTTCGATCAGGTATGGATCAGTCGCTTAAGTACAGGTGAATTCGAAGGATCTATTGATAAATTGTGTTTTGCGAAAAAATTTTCAGCTAAAATGTGCAATATTTATTTCATTCAGCTTTTTTTCTGCTTTACATGATATTTCCACTTTTTAAATGTTCAAATTTTTTTTATTCTGTCTTTTTTGCTGAGGTTGTATTTATTGAAATATAATGTGAAATTTAAACAACTCGAATGCAAAAATTCTATTGTGTGTTTATTGGCGTGTCAAAATGTGTGGAAAATTTTTTTCTGGAAGAAATCCATACCTATCGTATGAAAAAGAATGAATATATTCAAGGATATGAGTAAAATGCTATTCAATATAAAAATGTATGATTTCTGTCTCCATCTTTCAAATAACTAAGTAAGGGGTGCCTGGAAAAAACTCTCCTATTATTACTGATTACTGGAAAATATTGATTATATCGAAAACAGCTAAATATTAAATGAGCAAAATTACTCATGTGTTTTATTTACTCTGATATTTCTTGGAGAAAAGGTAAGTGAAATTTAGTTAATTGTTTTGTAGTGTTTCTGCAACTTCTGGATGCAGTTATTAAAAAATATTATTTTTTATTTCATTAATTATTTTTTAATTAATTTTTTATTTAACCATGGTGCCTAATGTTCTGTTCAATCTCTAATTACTTTTTCCGTCATGGAACATCTGCTTAAAACATCTCGGCCAAGAAAAGCATTTGATAGTGTATGGTCTTCTGCGCAAGCTCCAGCAATTGGACCACCCCCAGTTTACCTTCAAAATGTTATAGGAAACTTCTTAAAGCACAGAAGCATGAGGGTTAAAATCGACAAGCATTTCTCCGCATCGCCACTTCTATATAATATTTACGTACACGATATCCACAAAGTAACAGAAGAACTGAAAAGTTACATCCTCCAATACCCTGATGACACAGCAAGAAGGACACAATAGAGGAACTACAAACTCTATATAACAAAATCACGACATGGATGAAAAAATGAAAAATTCTACCAAACCCTGACAAATCTGAATTATAAATATTTGTCCATAAATTATCAGACAATTTACCAACCATCAGTATGCTCCAACATAATGTAAAACCAGTCCAACGTGCCAAATACCTAAGAATCACAGAGAATTTTTTTTTAATATCAAACCAGATTAAAGGTTTGAAGCATCCATTCTTAACACGTGTTTGTTGTGATATAGTTGTAGTTATTCGATTTTGATATTTGGAATATTATTTTGTTTTTTTTATTTGTTTTTTGAAGATATAGTGCATGTTTTGAGAGACTTCTGAATTAACTTATTCGAATATTTAAATATTTCAAATAAATTATATTCTTTGAGGAGTCCTTAAGTTGTGTTCATGTTTTTAAAAGGCAATTGGCAATTCTTAAAGTTAAGATCAGAAACAAAATTTTGTCTCCTTTAAATATTTATTTATTAATTTTAATGACTTTCTTATATCTGTTGGTTTATTTATTCCATTTGATATTATATATTGAGTTTTGATTATATACGTCTATTAAATGTAAGCGGTGCTTGTTTTAGACATTAATTCTACAATTTTTTTGAAATTAAAATTGTAGAAGGCTAACAGATTTAATCTGTTTTGATATTCAAATTTTGTTATATTTATTCTATCAAGTAAAAAGCCTTTTTTTATTTTAATCACAGAGATCAATTTTAAAATAAATAATGAAAAAAGAGAAATAATTGCTAGATCAAAACACTTTCGATCCCTCACCAAGAGGAATCACGGCATAAATCACCCATCTTTATTAATATCAAAGTAACAGAATGCAATAGTTCAAGGACTGAGTAAGATACGCCATCCAGAAAATTCACTCCATAACCCAGAAATTGACCTTAATGAAAAAATGAAGATGGAACAGATTCTAAGTAAACTTCAAACCGTAGGAAAGAAATTTTTGATCAGACTATACAACATACAACATAATCTTGAGAATTTCATCATAAAACTATCTTACTTAGAATATTCAATATTATTGGATATCTAACTAAGTTACTTTATATAAAAACTCAAGATATGTAAAAACATTACTGAAAAACAAGTTT
Source organism: Megalocaria dilatata (assembly GCA_034642435.1). Lineage (NCBI taxonomy): Eukaryota > Metazoa > Arthropoda > Insecta > Coleoptera > Coccinellidae > Megalocaria > Megalocaria dilatata. Next base: position 41,583,611 of record CM067862.1, on the reverse strand, counting down.
TAAGAGAGACTGCTTCGTCAGTATTCAAATAATTCATATTCAATAAATATAACATCAATCAACAACAAATATTTACTCACCCTTCAACAATTTAGAAAACTTCTGGTAAATGAATACCGAAAAATTTAAATGTAGTGTAACATTATTTTAATTTATTTTCTGAAGTTATAATTATTAAATATAATTTTTTGAAATTAAATATGGGGAAGGCTAATATTAAAATATTTAAATAATTTTATATACCTTCTATCAAGAATTAACCTCTATTTATGTTATTTTATTCATAATATATATTTATTTGGTTTCCTTAACATTCATTATACAGATAGTCCTTGTGCTATAACAGAGGCCGTTAAATTGTCTTTCAATCTTTTAGATCAAGGGTAAACCACAGAATTATTTATTTGTAGTTAACATTACAATACATTTAAATTTTTCAGTATTCATTTACCAGAAGTTTTCTAAATTGTTGAAGGGTGAGTAAATATTTGTTGTTGATTGATGTTATATTTATTGAATATGAATTATTTAAATACTGACGAAGCAAAGTCTCTCTTAAAACTTGTTTTTCAGTAATGTTTTTACATATCTTGAGTTTTTATATAAAGTAACTTAGTTAGATATCCAATAATATTGAATATTCTAAGTAAGATAGTTTTATGATGAAATTCTCAAGATTATGTTAGACATTTTTAAAAGATATTTGTTGTCATAAGATTGATCAGCAGAAACAAAATTTTGTCTATTCAAAATATTTAATTTATAGAATTTTGGTTAACAATTTTTATTTATTTGATTTTGTTATACCATTTGTATGTCTTATAATGAATGTTTAATTTATATGTCGTTTGATATAAGTGGTACTTATATGACATTATTTTAATTTATTTTCTGTTATACTTATTAAATATAATTTTTTGAAATTAAATATGTAGAAGGCTAATATTAAAATATTTAAATAATAATGGAAGGTAAATGTTCACAAAATAAAACATTTTCAATTTTTATTTTTCCATATAAACAGTTCACAAATAATAAACTCCGAATGTAGTATCTTTGTATCCAATACAGATGACAAACTATATATATACAATTTATTACAAACTCCACTGAACCTTGTAAATCTTCACAAGTTAACAATTCCATTACTTTTTTCCTAAATATACAAGTACTTATAGTCCATGTGAGATATTATGTATGAATCAGTGCAAAATTTCCTCAACTGCTATCGAGGGAAATTTAATTTCCCTTTCGATGCAAAGGAAACGGTACAATTACAACAATTGAATCACAGATATTTGATAAAAGCTTCTTTCATACCATTTGGCACAATTCCTTTATTCTTATCCTAGCCGCTCAAAGGAAGTTCATAATGACAACAATAATTAATTCCTAAATGAACAGTTTACCTAGACAATATTGATGACTTTTATTTTATGAGAATCTATTGTATACTGGAGAATAAAACTTTATGTTTTATCAAATTTCTACAATTTATTCACTAAGAATATGACGCACAACCGGTTTTGAACATCATTGTCAAGTGTGAAGAAATACGGAATGCATCAATTAATATTTTATGATGAGGGGAAGATTTTACATGCTGAAAAGTAGGGATCAGTTTAATTCTAATTGATTGTTTCTACAATCACTGAATTGAGATTTTAATGATGATCGGTTACGGGTATAATTGCAGAAGTCAAGTTGAAGTGGCAAACTTATTTAATCAGAGGTATCCTCAGTTGCCTAATTTTTCACAAGGTATTATGACTAAAATTCGTGGACAATGAACTTAGACATGTTGAACTATTAAAAAGAAAATTATTATGCTTCAATGGTCAGAACTTAAACACAATCTTCCCCAATAAATGGATTGAAGGAAGAAATAAAGAATATTTTTTTTATTCAATGAAAATTAATTTTTTTTAGAAAATACGATTGTGTGGAACTCACCCCTAATGCAAATTGTCTTTTGTTCATGAAATCTATGGTTCAAATTTTGGCGTTTGCCATTTTTAAATGAGATTTTTTGCGTATTATGTCGTATTTCTTCAAGTTGAAATTTTTCATTTGCGTTGGTAATAATTGTTATTCCGATCAATTTTTCTATTTTATCGTATTCACGGTAAAGTGATTTCAGTGAAGTTTATTCTATTTACTCATTTGAATAAGTGAAATTGCCGTTGATGTAGAAGATGAATTTTTCTATTGATTATTCCCATTTTATTGAACTGCAAAATATTATGAATTGCATCCACTTTATTCTACATCCATTAACGAAGAATGAACATACGTTGATTAATCAATTTGGTCAAGATTTTAAATTGGACTACCCGGTTATTCAAAGATTTCATTCTGGAAGAACTATAACTCGAGATTCTCAGGCAATTCTTTCATCAGACATCTATGTAATTGACATCGACCATACCTCCATCTCACAGATTTTGTATGAAATGGTTCATGAAAGGTATAAAACAACAGCCCTCTTCTTGTTAGTTGGCCAGTACATCAATGTCAATGATATACAAAACCTGATTAAAAAATATATATTTAATTTTATATTCATTCAGTATGAAACAGGTGAAATACAAACAGTTTTTCCTTACAAATCGGGGAATTTGCATAATATTTCAACGAAGCTTGAGAAAATTGGATACTGCCATGAAGGTAAATTGTTATCTGATCAGGAATTATTTCCGCAGAAAATTCAAAATTCTTGGGAAAATTCAGCGATCTATATAATATACCGTTATGATGAACCTTTCACAATAAACCCACGTAAGTTTAAAAGGGGAATTGAATTAGACATAATGGCCACTATTGTTGAGAAAATGGGAATACATGCCAAGTATGTGGATGATAGGATTTTTATTACGAATGCAAATCTTTATGTATGGTATTACAGAAAATTTGTTATTTGCTTGGGCAATGAAATAACAACTACGGCAACTTTTAGGAAATACACAGTACCATATAGTTGCCATTCGTTGTTTTGGTACGTACCACAACCCGATGTTATTCCTAAATGGAAATTAGTTTTAGCGGCATTTTCCAGGGATTTGTATTTGTTATATAGTTTATGTTTAATTAATCTTTCAGTAATTTGGTATATAACTTATATCTTATTGAAAGGTCAAAAGTCTGCTAATCATTTCTTCAAGAAATTATGGTCTGTTTTCACTTTAATACTGGAACAATCTGATAATTATCTTTCAGATTCTATAACAGTCATAAATCTGGTATTTTTGGTTTTGCTATCTTCCTTGATCATAAATGTATTATACAAGGCAAGGTATACTTTTTTATTATCTGGAAAAAATTTCTATGACAAGTTGGAGTCTTTTGAAGATGTAATGAGGAAGAAAGTCAAAATTGGATTCACAAAGTATGTAGAAATGAACTTCGACCCACAGGAGGCAGAATATATAGAAAAAAATATTGTGAGTTGCAATAATGAAACTGATTGCTTAAATCGTACAGCTTTCCAAAAGGACATGGTTATTTTGATGCCAATGAGGCGTATTGACTTTTTTCTGAAATTATTCACAGACGAAGATGGTTATTCTTTATTACACAGGACTAGAGATCCAGTTGTTACTTATTGTAACACTTTCATTTTTTGGACAGGGCATCCTCTCTTTTTGTCAGTGAACAAGTGGATGTTCCATCTTATAGATCACGGTTTTGTGCATAAAATAATATCCGAGTATGGAGGTTTAGAAAATGGAATAAGCGAACCATCCACAAAAAAATTGAATTTTGAAGATGTGAAAGCGCCATTTATTGTATTACTGTTGGGAAATTCTGGCGGATTATTTGTTTTCATCACTGAGAAACTGGTGGATTTAATGCTGAAAAAAATGAAAGCGCATAAATCTAATAGGTTGGTTATCCTAGTGAAGTCTTAATATAGGAATGAGAATAATAATAATAATATCCTTTATTTCATAGTGTCTACATAAAATGAAAAGGTGTCATAAAGAAAAAAATCAGTTCAGATAATACTTCTCTAATATTTCAAATTCAACAAAGCATTATTTGAATATCAAAACAAATTGAAATATGTTTATCTTCTACAATTTTAATTTCAAAAAATTTTTATTCAAAAAACTTTTAAAATTAATGTCTAAAACAAGCACCGCTTACATTTAATAGACGTATATAATCAAAATATACGTCTATTATTATTATTATACGTTTTAGACATTAATTTAATTCTCAAAACATGCACTATATCTTCAAAAAACAAATATAATTCTAAGCAATCCCTTCTTCGGTCCTAAATAATATTCCAAATATCAAAATCAAAAAAATAACCTATATCAACAACGCACACGTTCAAAGAAATGAATGTTTTGAAACACAGATCAACCTTATAATTCAAGATTGATGTATGTTCTAACAGAATCAAAGAACAGTATGAGTTATTTTTAAGGCTTATTTAAATTCATTGATTCTGTTAGAACATAGATCAATCTTGAATTATAAAGTTAATCTGTGTCTCGAAACATTATTCATTTACACGTGGTACGTTGTTTGATATAGGTTAGTTTTTTGATTTTGATATTTGGAATATATTTCAGGACTGAAGAAGGAATTGCTTAGAATTATATTTGTTTTTTGAAGATATAGTGCATGTTTTGAGAGATTTCTGAACTAACTTATTCGAATATTTAAATATTTCAAATAAATTATATTCTTCGAGAAGTCCTTTAAGTGTGTTCATGTTTTTAAAAGGCAAATGGCGTTCTTAAAGGTAAGACTAGAAACAAAATTTTGTCTCCTTTAAATATTTATTTATTAATTTTAATGACTTTCGTATATCTGTTGGTTTATTTATTCCATTTGATATTATATATTGAGTTTTGATTATATACGTCTATTAAATGTAAGCGGTGCTTGTTTTAGACATTAATTTAATTCTAAAAGTTTTTTGAATAAAAATTTTTTGAAATAAAAATTGTAGAAGATAAACATATTTTAATTTGTTTTGATATTCAAATTTTGTTATATTTCTTCTATCAAGTAAAAGGCCTTTCTATTTTATTTTATTCAACTAAGCATTTCATAACCCTACTTTCAAAACACTTAATATTAACCACACTCTTCAACCCATCAGGTAGTCTGTTAAAAACCTTATTAATACTTTAATACACATATATGATGAGTGTTTTTTTGATAAAGTTGATCTGTGTATTGGATAATGTAAACTTAATGAGCTTATTGCATATTTAGTTTTACTTGTGTGAGCGGAAAATGTATCCTTGTTCGTGAAATAAAAAGTAAATATTCTAATATATAAATTTCAAATATTGCTAGTATTTGGTTTTTCTTAAATATTCCTGTACAAGATTATTTGAAAATCATTTTAAACATATATTTTATAATTCTTATTATACTTTGGAGGTTTAAATAATTTGAGATAGTCCTGATACCAAAACCTACGCTATATAAGATAATTTATGTGAAATGACCATCTCGGAAAACAGTCCAGTTTAACCTTCAGAAATTTAATAGATTCCTCAACTTTCACTTCACAACCATCCAAATGAATAATTTTCTCCACGAAGCAGTTAAATTGGTCCCTAAATCTTCTAACTCTAAAGAATCTTTCCCTTCCTCCCATATTCCTAATACCTATAAATCTTCCTGTAGTTTTCTTCCAATATTATCATTAACCTCTGGATCTTCTCCATCAGTTCTATTCTTTAATATTTATTCAGTTCACATTTAATAATCGGAGATTCTTGTTAGTACCTAATGATTCTTGCAGAAGATAGTAACGTAGGCCGCTGTCATATAGCATAATTCGACGATGCCATCTATCCACGAATATCCATATTCAGTGATGGTTAAACTAATTTACTGGCAGATTTCCTTGTACTGATTTTTTTCATACTAAGATGATACAGCATGATGAGTGTAGATGGCATCAAACAGGCACTAAGGCAATGTAGGAATTTTATGATTCAAGTATCAACCTAATTGACATTGAGTATTTTCACAGATATCTATAAACTGCGGTATAGTTATTTAAATGTGTACATCGAGAGAGGTTAATTTTTAAATAAAATCAAACATTTAATTTCAAAGATGATTTCATATTCATCTTTATACAATGTATGCATGAAGTTAGTTATAAATATCCTTATTGGTTAAAATTGAAACTAAGGTTATTAGTTTTCAAGGTAAATTTTCAAATCTCGATTCAAACCTGTATGATATAGGGCCCAGGGTGAAATTGATCAAACTTTGATGTTGATATATTTAAAAATATCGATATATCGAGAATCCGATATTTAAAAAAATACCTATAGCCTAAGCTGTACTTGCTTAGGATTGTTAAATCTGCGCAAAGAATTAGAAAAGATGTATAGCTTTGTTGTGCCAAACAGTCAACAGAAGCCACACTATATTGTGTGGAATTTCTATATTTAATGTTGGATAATGCAAGCCTAGCAGAATTCTTTGCATTGATGTATACAATTCTGAGGTAATACAGTTAGATACGTGTAGATGGCACTAAACAGACAATAAGGTAATGTAGGAATTTTATGATTCAAATATTAGGTTTTTGACATTTAGAAAATATTTTGCCAGATTTATAATATACATAATATGTGGGATAGTTATTTGGGTAAGTGCTTAATAAGAGCACCTAATTCTTAAGTAAACACAAACATTTCATCCCAGAGATGATTTCACATTCATCTTCTTATAAGGTATGAATAAAATCAGTTAAAAAAACCTTTTTGATTAATATGGAAAATAATGCCATTAGTTTTCAAGTTAAATTTTCAAATCTCGAATCAAACCTTCATGATACAGAGCCCAGGAGGAATTTGATTTAAATCTGAATTGAACATAATATTTTTTGGAAGGAATTCCGTCTCAATAGCAATTTTAGTTGCTTCTCGTCATCATTCGCCATTCAAATTTTTTTATTTATTGAATGTATAATTTCTCAAAGAAAACTTCAGGATTAACATTTTTTTTAGTTTTCACATTGTCTTTTCTCTTGAATTTCAACTTGATTTGTTTGGTTGAAATTTCCAAAGCATCAAATTCAGCACATTTTATGAATATTCTTTGTGGATGATTATTTTTAAACTTTACATTATTCTTGATGACAAAATTGTAAAAATTTAGCCTTATTTTGATAGAAATTTGTTGAATGAGTTTGTGACTGTAAAAATTGATTATATTTTTAATTCTCTGAATTAACTTATATGTTTTTATCATTTTGAAATGAAACAAGGAAAAAAGTTACCATATTTGTGAGCGGGGATATTCAATATACTGACAGTTAATTGGGTATCTTTGATGTATTTTTCTGGAAATGTTTATGGAATGGTAAAGCATGCAAGAAATTATCGGAAGAGTTGCATTTTGAATATCGGTAGGTTGATAGTGTTAAGAACTGAAAGGTCATAAAAAGATTTACTAAATTTCACACTGATGCAGAAAATAAAATTTTCAAATATTTCCTCTTGGCGGATCTGAATAAATTTTAACCGTTTCAAAATAATGTATCATTTCAATAGTAGTTTAAGCTGAATTGTAAATTTTCAATTTCTATGAAAATATGATTAAAGTAAAACAACTTAATTTCCGCTAATTTATTTAATTTCACAACAATTGTTTCGTCATGACAACATAACTTTCGTCCATACTCACCTGACGAAGTCGTGTTGTCATGACGAAACAATTTTTGTGAAATTAAATAAATTAGCGGAAATTAAGTTGTTTTACTTTAATCATCGAGATGTATTTCCGACGAGCAGAGACTGATACAATCAAACATCTGTGAAAATACTTGTGAGATTTAAGAAAAAATGCATGAAGAATTGAAATTTACAACTTTAGTCGAAATACTGCCTTGGTTTTCCGTACTCGTTTTAGAACGCTTTCTATTTGGTTGCATTATTTTTATATATCGAATTTTGAACTTGAAATAGTTTCGAATGGTTGCAGAAGAAAACTTCGAATTCGAAGTGTGGAACAGTTTGAAATACGATAATTTTTGAACTGATAACAGAGTAACTTTATTGAAGCAGACGATATTCAAAAATTTTTTTTTAAATAATAATTTTTTTGGATATCATAATTAAAATAGTTGATTATAATTAACATTACAAAGTAATTGCGCATTTTAAACGTAGATATTTAATTGAATCGGGAATACACTTAAATTTCCCTTTTACGTTGGGTTACACAATATTCAATAATAATAAAATAGAAAGGCCTCTTACTTGATAGAAGAAATATAACAAAATTTGAATATCAAAACAAATTAAAATATGTTTATCTAAAAATTTCAATTTCAAAAAAATTTTTATTCAAAAAACTTTTAGAATTAAAATAATGTCTAAAGCAAGCACCGCTTACATTTAATAGACGTATATAATCAAAACTCAATACATAATGTCAAATGGAATAAATAAACCAACAGATATACGAAAGTCATTAAAATTAATAAATAAATATTTAAAGGAGACAAAATTTTGTTTCTGGTCTTACCTTTAAGAACGCCAATTGCCTTTTGAAAACATGAACACACTTAAAGGACTTCTCAAAGAATATAATTTATTTGAAATATTTAATATATTTAAATATTCGAATAAGTTAATTCAGAAATCTCTCAAAACATGCACTATATCGTCAAAAAACAAATATAATTCTAAGCAATTCCTTCTTCAGTCCTGAATAATATTCCAAATATCAAAATCAAAAAACTAACCTATATCAAACAACGTACCACGTGTAAATGAATAATGTTTCGAGACACAGATCAACTTTATAATTCAATATTGATCTATGTTCTAACAGAATCAATGAATTTAAATAAGCCTTAAAAATAACTCACACTGTTCTTTGATTCTGTTAGAACATAGATAGATCAATCTTGAATTATAAAGTTGATCTGTGTCTCGAAACATTATTCATTTACACGTGGTACGTTGTTTGATATAGGTTAGTTTTTTGATTCTGATATTTGGAATATTATTCAGAACTGAAGAAGGAATTGCTTAGAATTATATTTGTTTTTTTGAAGATATAGTGCATGTTTTGAGAGATTTCTGAACTAACTTATTGGAATATTTAAATATATTAAATATTTCAAATAAATTATATTCTTTGAGAAGTCGTTTAAGTGTGTTCATGTTTTTAAAAGGCAATTGGCGTTCTTAAAGGTAAGACCAGAAACAAAATTTTGTCTCCTTCAAATATTTATTTATTAATTTTAATGACTTTCGTATATCTCTTGGTTTATTTATTCCATTTGACATTATATATTGAGTTTTGATTATATACGTCTATTAAGCGTAAGCGGTGCTTGTTTTAGACATTAATTTAATTCTGAAAGTTTTTTGAATAAAAATTTTTTAAAATAAAAATTGTAGAAGATAAACATATTTTAATTTGTTTTGTTATTCAAATTCAATAATATTTTATAATTATTATTCCTCAACAACTCTTCCATCGATATTGGATTGTAGTCGTTATTAATGGCGGAAATTACATCTCCGGACCAAATATTATTAAAGAATAGCCATTAATAATGTCTACAAACCAATATCTATATATAAATTGTTGATAGATAAAAATCGTAGAATAGCATTAAATGTTATACGGCAAGATAAAAGAAAAATTGATACATATTTCATCTAAATATTCGAAAGGTATTTCTGAGAAGAGTGCTACATATCTTGAGAATGAATATGATTTAAGAAACCTCATTTAAAACAAATTTAAACCTCGGTTAATCGGTTAAAGGCATTATATCGAAGGATGATAAATCAGCGGTTTATAAGTTTATGTTTGATTAATTCGGTCTTTACTTGGTGGAAACTCGTTTTAATTAAAAAATATATAAAAGACAGTATTTTAATTTCCACAAAAATGTTTTTAATACAGCAAATGTTTCATCACGATGTGACTTCTTCAGTTAACTACATTCTACTGGATGATGGTGTCCAGTGTAACAGAGTTTAAATACAGTGTTAAGTACGTGACAAATAATGGAAAAACAAGTCATAAAAACTTAGGGGGTTTATTGGAGTTTGCCGCTAAAAAATGACATTAGGAAAGATGTTCAGTAATGGAAATTTGTCAACACCTGTTTGTTCATTCGAAAGGATTTTACGGGCATTGTTGATTTCAAGAAATTCTAAAAATGTTAATCTGGAACTTTTGCTTTCGATCTGGATAATTTCATAGTTATTGTTGAAATTATGCCTGAATTCCTTAAGATGATTAGCATATGTAGAATGTATGGAATCCGATATGTAACTGCTTTGGTGTTCTTAGATTCTTCTCTTGAATGATCTACCTGTCTGGCCATAATATACTAAAGGGCAATTGTTGCAAGTGAACTTGTAGACTCCAGATTTATTTTCTTTATTTATTAGATCCTTATTGTTTTTTTTTTTGGAAGTACGAAGGTTGTTAATGGTTTTAAAAGCTGCGTTGAAACTATTTTTGAAATATTTAGCAATATTTTCAGATAATCCATTAACATAAGATAATGAAAAGTATTTCTGTGTATTATCCTCTTTTATGATTGTGTACACGAGATTTAATGCCATGTTCTTTTGCTTATTGGATACCATTTTGTCTATAAGAAATGAATGTAACTTCCGCTATTTTATTGATTTTCACAACAATTGTTTCGTCATACCATGACTTCATCAGGTGAGTATTTAAACTGAGGTATACAATGCAAAACATTACCTTAAATACACAGCTCTGGTACAAAAAATAGAGGGGTGGAAAGAGATGGTATACAATTAATAAAAATATTATGTAGGGGGGATCTATTTAAATCTATTTGATCATTCAATAAAATTTGTCTTTTATTATATCTATTGATTTCTAAAATTTCTAACAGATTTAGTTTCTGACTTTTGTTTTCGAGATGTAATATTTCATAGTTCATATTAAAATTATGGCCAGTCTCTAACAAATGGTTGGCATAAGTTGAATTCGGTTTATTATTAATGTAACATTTTTCATGTTCTCGTATCATTGTTTGGAATGAACGGCCTGTCTGTCCCACATATACACATGGGCAATCGCTACATGTTAACTTGTAAACACCTGATTTTTTGTTTTTAGGAATGACGTCTTTATTATTTTTTATCAACCTGCCTAAAGAATTAATAGTTTCTTTTTTCTTTAAATATCTAGCAATCTTTTCAGATTTTTGGCCTATGTAAGTTAATGAAATTAATTTGAATATCAAAACAAATTGAAATATGTTTATCTTCTACAATTTTAATTTCCAAAAAAATTTTTTATTCAAAAACTTTTAGAATTAAATTAATGTCTAAAACAAGCACCGCTTACATTTAATAGACGTATATAATCAAAACTCAATATACAATGTCAAATGAAATAAATAACCCAGCAGATATACGAAAGTAATTAAAATTAATAAATAAATATTCAAACGAGACAAAATTTTGTTTCTGGTCTTATCTTAAGAAATACTACTTGCCTTATAAAAACATGAACACACTTGAAGGACTTCCCAAAGAATATAATTTATTTGAAATATTTAATACATTTAAATATTCGAACAAATTATTTCAAAAAACTCTAAAAAATGTGCACTATATTTTCAAAAAACAAATATACTTCTAGATAATCCCTTCATCAGCCGTTATTAATACTCCAAATATCAAAATCAAAAACATAACCTACATCACTCACGTGTTAAAAGACTTAAGCTTCGAACTACAGATCAACTATATATTCAAGATTGATCTATGTTCTAACAAAATCAAAGAAACAAAGTGAGTTATTTTAAGGTTTACCTAAATCCATTGACACCGTATAAAGAAATTTATTGAAGCCAAAATATAATTATATATTATATATAAAATAAAATAGAAAGGCTTTTTACTTGATAGAAGAAATATAACAAAATTTGAATATCAAAACAAATTGAAATATGTTTATCTTCTACAATTTTAATTTCCAAAAAAAAATTTTTTATTCAAAAACTTTTAGAATTAAATTAATGTCTAAAACAAGCACCGCTTACATTTAATAGACGTATATAATCAAAACTCAATATACAATGTCAAATGAAATAAATAACCCAGCAGATATACGAAAGTAATTAAAATTAATAAATAAATATTCAAACGAGACAAAATTTTGTTTCTGGTCTTATCTTAAGAAATACTACTTGCCTTATAAAAACATGAACACACTTGAAGGACTTCCCAAAGAATATAATTTATTTGAAATATTTAATACATTTAAATATTCGAACAAATTATTTCAAAAAACTCTAAAAAATGTGCACTATATTTTCAAAAAACAAATATACTTCTAGATAATCCCTTCATCAGCCGTTATTAATACTCCAAATATCAAAATCAAAAACATAACCTACATCACTCACGTGTTAAAAGACTTAAGCTTCGAACTACAGATCAACTATATATTCAAGATTGATCTATGTTCTAACAAAATCAAAGAAACAAAGTGAGTTATTTTAAGGTTTACCTAAATCCATTGACACCGTATAAAGAAATTTATTGAAGCCAAAATATAATTATATATTATATATAAAATAAAATAGAAAGGCTTTTTACTTGATAGAAGAAATATAACAAAATTTGAATATCAAAACAAATTGAAATATGTTTATCTTCTACAATTTTAATTTCCAAAAAAATTTTTTATTCAAAAACTTTTAGAATTAAATTAATGTCTAAAACAAGCACCGCTTACATTTAATAGACGTATATAAAATTTTTTTGGAAATTAAAATTGTAGAAGATAAACATATTTCAATTTGTTTTGATATTCAAATTTTGTTATATTTCTTCTATCAAGTAAAAAGCCTTTCTATTTTATTTTGAAATTAATTTGGTTTCGTTTGAATTTTGAAATTTTGGATATACAAGTGATATTGCTTTCTTGTAATTTATTTTAACAAATAAATTGTCTACAATTAACGGATTGAAATCATTATTTAAAGCTATTTGTTTAATCGTTTTATACTCTTTGTCAAAATTTTCTTTCGTCATGGGTATGTTAACCAATCTATAAAGCACACTATTATAAGCTGACAATTTTTGTGAAAATGGATGGTTTGAAGTATAATGAATCGTACCATCTGTATTTGTAGGTTTTCTGTATATGGAAAAGTCGTGTCTATTATTAATTTCGGTGATTTTTAAATCTAAAAAATTGATGATATTATTTACTTCATCTTCCTGTGTGAATTCAATTGTTGGATATAATTTATTGATAGATTCAAAAAATGAACTAAGTTGTCTATTTGTGCCATTAAATAAACAAATTATGTCATCTACATAGCGGTACCAATAAACGAAATCTTTAAAATATGGGAGAACTATTTTTACCTCCGGAGAATTTCGAGTTAAATGAGGTCTTTTAGAAGTATAAAATAATTTTTCTTTGCCAATCCAGATTTGTGATTACAAATTGTATATTTCTATAAAAGTACTTGTAAGTTATGAAATGAAAAAATGCATGAAAAATTGAAACTCACAACTTGACTCAGAGGAGGACAAAAAGTACCGCATTCGTCAGTAACATGATAATTTTGAACACAAACAACTGGAGGACTCAAAATTTTCAGGGCAATTTTTAAGCCAAGATGAAAAGATCAAGTTTGTGAAGGAACAAAAATACGTTCAAGGGTACTAGATATATGGCCACTAGAATATTAATTTTTTCAGAATCTTTAAAACCTAACGCAATTTAAAATTAGGAAAAATACAGAAATGTTCACATAAAGGTTGTCCTGCAAAATAATTTTTCTGCAAAAATTATATTTTGGTTATGAGAACTGATAGTTGATCAAAAGTAAGGTTTTTAGCGTCCTTATGTGAAAACTTAATGTTTTTGCAAGCTGTTTGTTTCTTCGCCAAAAAGTTTGTTTCCTAAATTTGTTCATTCGAACAAATAAACATTATTATTATTTGGTAGGATGATGACGACCGTGAAAATGTTTATGAAGAATTTTTTTAAGAGGATAAATGGTCGGCATTTATTGAATTGGTATTTCCATTAATTTTATTCTCTGACCTTCACCTTTTGAAAAAATTCTTCATAATTATTATTATTGTAATGATTTAATTATTGAAAAAATAGTTCACAGAATTTATTATTTTCTTCATAAATTACTTCTAGAATTATAAGATATGCAAACAGGAGAATTATAGTGAAAATCCTGTGAATTTTATTATTAATATTAACTGGAGATTCTCAAATCTAATGTTTTTATTTATTGCTTACAGAAATTTTGTGGGAACATTGGTCACTTCTGTGGAAATCAGGGAATCACCGTTATCCAGAGGAATGGAAGCTTTGAAAATATAGTATTTTGAATCATTGTATAATATTGAAAAATCGTTCTTATAATTTTTCATTGTCAAAAATATTTATATTTATAATAATATGATGTCATATTTACAGGGTTAATAAAAATATTGAGTAAACAAAATGGTCTCATTTAACCTTTTCTTTCTCAATTTAAACATATTCAGTAAAATGTAAAAAAACTCTAAATAAATTTTGATATCTCATTCGAATTTTATTGGGATAACTCAAAATTGTCAGTGTCAAAAGAAAGAGCTATGTAGTGTCCTTTTCTTTTTTCTAGAGTGTAAATCTTCAATATTCTATGAGGTACTTAATATGGTCCTGTACTAATTTGTGATGCAGTCGTTAAATGAGCATGGCTAACAAAATTGATAACTTTTTCAGTAATGTTTTTACATATCTTAAGTTTTCATATAAAGTGACTTAGTTAGATATCCAATAATATTGAATATTCTAAGTAAGATAGTTTTATGATGAAATTCTCAAGATTATGTTAGACATTTTTGAAAGATATTTGTTTTCATAAGATTGATCAGCAGAAACAAAATTTTGACTATTCAAAATATTTAATTTATAGAATTTTGGTTAACAATTTTTATTTATCGGATTTTGTTATACCATTTGGATGTCTTATAATGAATGTTTAATTTATATGTCATTTGATATAAGTGGTACTTATATGACATTATTTTAATTTATTTTCTGAAGTTATAATCATTAAATATAATTTTTTGAAATTAAATATGTAGAAGGCTAATATTAAAATATTTAAATAATAATGGAAGGTAAATGTTCACAAAATAAAACATTTTCAATTTTTATTTTTCCATATAAACAGTTCACAAATAATAAACTCTGAATGATGTTTCATTAATGTAGTATCTTTGTATCCAATACAGATGACAAACTATATATGTACAATTTATTACAAAATCCACTGAACCTTGTAAATCTTCACAAGTTAACAATTCCATTACTTTTTTCCTAAATATACAAGTACTTATAGTCCATGTGAGATATTATGTATGAATCAGTGCAAAATTTCCTCAACTGCTATCGAGGGAAATTTAATTTCCCTTTCGATGCAAAGGAAACGGTACAATTACAACAATTGAATCACAGATATTTGATAAAAGCTTCTTTCATACCATTTGGCACAAATCCTTTATTCTTATCCTAGCCGCTCAAAGGAAGTTCATAATGACAACAATAATTAATTCCTAAATGAACAGTTTACCTAGACAATATTGATGAATTTTATTTTACGAGAATCTATTGTATACTGGAGAATAAAACTTTATGTTTTATCAAATTTCTACAATTTATTCACTAAGAATATGACGCACAACCGGTTTTGAACATCATTGTCAAGTGTGAAGAAATACGGAATGCATCAATTAATATTTTATAATGAGAGGAAGATTTTACATGCTGAAAAGTAGGGATCAGTTTAATTCTAATTGATTGTTTCTACAATCACTGAATTGAGATTTTAATGATGATCGGTTACGGGTATAATTGCAGAAGTCAAGTTGAAGTGGCAAACTTATTTAATCAGAGGTATCCTCAGTTGCCTAATTTTTCACAAGGTATTGTGACTAAAATTCGTGGACAATGAACTTAGACATGTTGAACTATTAAAAAGAAAATTATTATGCTTCAATGGTCAGAACTTAAACACAATCTTCCCCAATAAATGGATTGAAGGAAGAAATAAAGAATATTTTTTTTATTCAATGAAAATTAATTTTTTTTAGAAAATACGATTGTGTGGAACTCACCCCTAATGCAAATTGTCTTTTGTTCATGAAATCTATGGTTCAAATTTTGGCGTTTGCCATTTTTAAATGAGATTTTTTGCGTATTATGTCGTATTTCTTCAAGTTGAAATTTTTCATTTGCGTTGGTAATAATTGTTATTCCGATCAATTTTTCTATTTTATCGTATTCACGGTAAAGTGATTTCAGTGAAGTTTATTCTATTTACTCATTTGAATAAGTGAAATTGCCGTTGATGTAGAAGATGAATTTTTCTATTGATTATTCCCATTTTATTGAACTGCAAAATATTATGAATTGCATCCACTTTATTCTACATCCATTAACGAAGAATGAACATACGTTGATTAATCAATTTGGTCAAGATTTTAAATTGGACTACCCGGTTATTCAAAGATTTCATTCTGGAAGAACTATAACTCGAGATTCTCAGGCAATTCTTTCATCAGACATCTATGTAATTGACATCGACCATACCTCCATCTCACAGATTTTGTATGAAATGGTTCATGAAAGGTATAAAACAACAGCCCTCTTCTTGTTAGTTGGCCAGTACATCAATGTCAATGATATACAAAACCTGATTAAAAAATATATATTTAATTTTATATTCATTCAGTATGACGTCATTTACATAAGGGATTTGTAAATCTTCGTGTAGGGTTTGATTAGTGACGTATCATGGAGCGTTTACTATCATTCGAAGTATTTTTGATTGGCTTCTCTCGAATTGGTCATATATTGAGAGATATTAGCAATTTTTTTTGGAAGTCTAAGAATTGAGTCAGAAAAATTACAGAAATTTGAATATCAAAACAGATTTAATCTGTTAGTCTTCTACAATTTTAATTTCAAAAAATTTACTGAAGAGACTTTAAGAATTAAATAAATGTCTTTATAAGCACTGCTCATATTTAACAGACGTATAAAATCAGAATTCATCATACAATATCAAATGGAATTAAGAAAAACCAACGAATATACATTGTCAATTGAAATTAAAATATAAATAAACAAACATTTTTTGTTTCGTTCCAGGCATGCGTACTGAACTCTTCAGATAAACGTACGAAGCCCTGTTTGTTACAAAATGTATTGTTTTCTGATCCTATATTTATGAAAAATAACTCTTTCTCAAAAATATAAAACATAATTTCAAGAACTTCTCAAAAACTAATTTATTTGAAATATTCAATATATTTAAATAAATTACTTCAAAAAATCTCAAAACACGTAGCACATCCTCAAAAAATAATTCAAATTACGATAATATCAGTTCAATTTCACATATAAAAAATAATAAAATCAATTAAACAATAAATAGACTTTCCGAATGCAATCTTCAGAAATATTTGTGAACATAGAACATAGAGTACCTTGGATATTAAATGTACCTATGTGCATGTTTCTGAAGATCATATATTTCTGAAGATTGCATTCGGTAAGTCTATTTATTGTTTAATTGATTTTATTATTCTTTATATGTTAAGTTGAACTGATCTTATCGTAATTTTAATTATTTTTTGAGGATGTGCTACATATTTTGGGATTTTTTGAAGTAATTTATTTGAATATATTGAATATTTCAAATAAATTAGTTTTTGAGAAGTTCTTGAAATTATGTTTTATATTGTTGAGAAAGAGTTAATTTTCATAAATATAGGATCAGAAAACAATACATTTTGTAACGAACAGGGCTTCGTACGTTTGTCTGAAGAGTACAGTACGCATGCCTGGAACGAAACAAAAAATGTTTGTTTATTTATATTTTAATTTTAATTGACAATTTATATTCGTTGGTTTTTCGTAATTCCATTTGATATTGTATGATGAATTTCGATTTTATACGTCTATTAAATATGAGCAGTACTTATAAAGACATTAATTTAATTCTTAAAGTTTCTTCAGTAAATTTTTTGAAATTAAAATTGTAGAAGACTAACAGATTAAATCTGTTTTGATATACAAATTTTGTGATAATCCTTCTATCAAGTAAAAAACCGTTCCTTATTATTTCATTACAGAAATTGTACAGATAGTGCTAAGTTCCGGGACCAAGGAACTAAGAGTACCCGTAGTCGTTCGTTTTTTTATTGTTCGTGTAATATAGGCCATTTCTCTTAGAGAATCGCGTGTGCCCAGTTTTGGGCAAAAAATTAGGGACTAGATGGTAGGTTGACATATCTTTTCGTAACTATTGTTTTTGAAGAATTTAGAATTATATAAATGATTCCTTTTGCTTAAGGGATCCGCATTGCCCTCTCCTTAATTATTCAGTGCGTCAACTTGAGATTTTAATGAGTTAGGGTTGATATTGATAAAACCATATTGTATTTGACACACCTTGTCAATCTAGTAATATTTTTCCATCCAACCACCTCCCACAAAGAGTGGTGGCTTATTACATAAACATGTTAAATTCTATGTATGCGGTGTCACCTTTAAATTTTTATAATTTTTTGTTCTGATTTTCCGTCTTTTTTTGCTGGAAATTCATAATTCAAATTACTGTTTTGCAATTTGTTAGGCTAAAGTTGATTAGCAGTTCTAATAGACAGGCCCTTCTTTCCAGGTTTGACAGAAGTTTTCTGTTAATTAAAGATTTAAAACAAATTAAAATATGTTTGTCTTCTACAATTTCAATTTCAAAAAAATTTTTTATTCAAAAAACTTTTAGAATTAAATTAATGTCTAAAATAAGCACCGCTTACATTTAATAGACGTATATAATCAAAACTCAATATATATCAAATGGAATAAATAAACCAACAGATATAAGAAAGTCATTAAAATTAATAAATAAATATTTAAAGGAGACAAAATTTTGTTTCTGGTCTTACCTTTAAGAACACCAATTGCCTTTTAAAAACATGAACACACCTTGAGGACATCTCAAAGAATATAATTTATTTGAAATATTTAATATATTTAAATATTCGAATAAGTTAATTCAGAAATCTCTCGAAACATGCACTATATCTTCAAAAAACAAATATAATTCTAAGCAATCCCTTCTTCGGTCCTGAATAATATTCCAAATATCAAAATCAAAAAACTAACCTATATACTTATGGCTTCAATAAATCTCATTATGGAATGTCAATGAATTTAAATAAGCCTTAAAAATAACTTACACTGTTCTTTGATTTTGTTAGAACATATATCAATCTTGAATTATAAAGTTGATCTGTGTTTCGAAACATTCATTTCTTTACACGTGTTCGTTGTTGATATAGGTTAGTTTTTTGATTTTGATATTTGGAATATTATTCAGGACCGAAGAAGGGATTGCTTAGAATTATATTTGTTTTTTGAAGATATAGTGCATGTTTCGAGAGATTTCTGAATTAACTTATTCGAATATTTAAATATATTAAATATTTCAAATAAATTATATTCTTTGAGAAGTCCTTAAGGTGTGTTCATGTTTTTAAAAGGCAATTGGTGTTCTTAAAGGTAAGACCAGAAACAAAATTTTGTCTCCTTTAAATATTTATTTATTAATTTTAATGAATTTCGTATATCTGTTGGTTTATTTATTCCATTTGACATTATATATTGAAATATGAAAATCAAAACAGATTTAATCTGTTGTCTTCTACAATTTTAATTTCAAAAAATTCTTTGAAGAGACTTTAAGAATTAAATTAATGTCTTTATAAGCACTGCTCATATTTAATAGACGTCAAAATTCATCATACAATATCAAACGGAATTAAGAAAAACCAACGAATACAAACTGTCAATTAAAATTAAAATATAAATAAGCAAACATTTTTTGTTTCGTTCCAGGCATGCGTAATGAACTCTTCAGACAAACTTACGAAGTCCTGTTTGTTACAAAATGTTGTTTTCCGATCCCATATGAATGAAAATTAACCCTTTCTCAAAAATATAAAACATAATTTCAAGAACTTCTCAAAAACTAATTTATTTGAAATATTCAATATATATATAATATATAATTATATATTGAATTTTGATTATATACGTCTATTAAATGTAAGCGGTGCTTGTTTTAGACATTAATTTAATTCTAAAAGTTTTTTGAATAAAAATTTTTTTTTAAATTAAAATTGTAGAAGACAAACATATTTTGATTTGTTTTGATATTCAAATTTTGTTATATTTGTTCTATCAAGTAAAAAGCCTTCCTATTTTAATTAAAGATTTGATAGTGTATGCGAAACCGGAGGTGTGCATATTCTTAGCGAATAAATTGCGAAAATTTCACAAAATATCGTGTTCTTATTTCCCAATAAAAAGTTTAACTCATAAATGAACCGATTTTCCAATATAGGCTTTCAACAGTATGCCTGAACAAACTTCAAGAGGAAATTTTACTGCCAATTTTAAACAAAGGTAATGGAAAAAAATTCTTATAATGTAAATTTCATCCCTTCAAAATTAAATTCGCATTAAATGAGAGAATATCGGAAATTAGGATTCCCTTCCAACAATCACATGCAAGGATTAGACTTTCAAAAATTGACAGACTGATTTTTCTTTGATTACTCATATCTTACGATAAAGATTGTCATGTGGCATGAATTAATATTCCAGTTCTTTGGCACCTTCAGAACATCCAGTTATATAGCACCAATTATTAATCTCTTATAATTGTTGTTTCAATGTTAAAATAAAATAAACTCCAATAAACAATGAAGCACAATTCTGTATCCATATTTTTAAGTTCTTACTGAAAGAAGCTGAAATTTTATATTAAATACAAAATAGCCTCCATAATCTTTTGAATCACTGAAAATATACAGCGTTCGATCTATAACAATTGGACTTAGGAATGAAGACGCGGGATTTTACCAATTTTTTTTTGTTATTCTAGGTTGATGTTATTTCCTCAACGTTCTTGTTATATCTTTAAACCCTCTGAAATATACGATTTCTCCAACCTTTCACTATATGGGCGATTATCTTTTTTCTTTTTTATCAGGAATATGCAATGTACTCTAGTGGTACAACAGCTATTCTGCATTTCCCGAAACATTCAAGTCAATAGAATTTTATCTTGCAACACTTAAGCGATATGTCACTTAAAAACTCTTTTGATAGATGACAATACTAATGTCAAAAATTCTCAACAACGCCACCTGCCTTCAAACACGGATACTTATTAATCGATATGACATTTTCAATGATCATTAAAAGGATATAAAATACTCCTGGTAGAATAAACAAGTTACAATACTCTGTTGACATATTTCAAAATTGAGTACATTTGAGGATACATTTATATTTAAACAGCCGCTAAATATAAAGATTAGACTGGGCCAAAAAAAACGTCATTTTTTTAACGATACTGTGAAAATAACATTCATGATAATAAAAAAAAAAAATCGTGAAAGTTTGAGCCCTTAATAATAGTATTAAGGGGTGTATCGTTACGATTATTGGTTTTTTAACAGTAATCGCATTTTTTTACTCAAAACTGGTCAATTATTAATCTGAAAAGTTCGAGCGAGGCGTATTCTTAAAGGAAATTAAATTCCCTAGAAAAAAGCTTTCTTTGTGAATTTCTTTATTTATTTTTTCAATTTTGCGTTTCGATTTTGCATTTTTGTAACTACCACCAGAAATATCAATATTTTTATGTTTCAAAATACTTATTTTTAAAGGAAATTTAATACTCTACAAAAAAAGTTTCTTAACATTTTTAATTAAGTTCACTCCTTCCAAAGTTATTCGACGTTGAAGGTAAATTCAAAAGTAATTTATCGTTTTTTTTTCGCGTTACATATGATTTTTTCCACTTGATCGAAAAATTTATCACTTAAATATTGAGAATTACTTCATTTTGTTGGACCACTAAACTTCTTTTTATAAAATCATAATTTATCAATGTATTATTTTGCTTTTTAATGATTAGTTATCTATATTGTAGTTATCTACATAAGCATCGAACTTAATTAAAAATGTTAAGAAACTTTTTTTTGTAGAGTATTGAATTTCCTTTAAAAATAAGTATTTTGAACCATAAAAATATTGATATTTCTGGTAGTTACAAAAATGCAAAATCGAAACGCAAAATTGAAAAAATAAATCAATGTTTAAGGCAAAAGGCTAGTTTTACATAAATTCACAAAGAAAGCTTTTTTCTAGGGAATTTAATTTCCTTTAAGAATATGCATCGCTCGAATTTTTCAGATTAATAATTGACCAGTTTTGAGTAAAAAATGCGATTACTGTTAAAAAACCAATAATCGTAACGATATACCCCTTAATACTATTATTAAGGGCTCAAACTTTCACGATAATTTTTTCTTATTATCATGAATAATATTTTCACAGTATCGTTAAAAAAAATTGACGTTTTTTTTGGCCCAATCTAATAAAGATAAATGGAAATCTTGCCAGTTGTAAAAGTATGAAACCGGAACTTCGCTAGCGCCATCTGTTTAAGGACCATAAGACCGTTTCGGCAGCGAAATAATCTCCCTCTAACAGCTGACGAAGATTTTCAACACATAACAACCCTAGTTCCTTACGTCAGTGAATTTTTCTATAACCATGTCGAGTTTTGTGCCTACGAACTACGATTTAAGAATGGCATTAGTTTTCTGTTATAACTTGAAGAAAACTGCAGCAGAATAGCATCGAATGCTTGACGAAGCTTACTGTGAATATGCTCTTAGTAAAACAAAGTGTTTCGAGTGCTTGAAAAAATTCAAAAGTGGTGACCGACAGGCAAATAATTGCAAGACTTATTGGATGAAGATGATACTCAAACTCGAGAAGAATTCGCGGATAAATTCAATGTGATGCCTTTGAAAGCTATGGAAAATGTTTCAGTGTGGGAAAATGGATGAATCATTGACACCCACTGATAGTCCAAATTGATTTGGGAGAGAGGAAATGCTCTGTTTGGTGGCATCAGAAGAATTAAATCTATTATGAGTTAAATCTGGTGAAACCGCCAGCCCTGATCGCTACGAATGATCAATTTAATTCGAGCATTACGTGAAAAACGAGCCAAATGTGGAAAAAGGCAAAACAAAGTAATTTTGCTCCAAGATGATGCCATATCACACATAGCAAAATGGATAGCGGAAAACGATAGCGCATGTTGCTTATTTTCCAGACTAATATCCGTCCAATTATCGCATCATTGGGATACACTCTCGCTGAGCAACCCTTCAATTTGTATAAAATGTACGAAAATGGACCATAACTGTTTAGCTTCAACAGAAAAACTATTCTTTTAGCGTGACATTCATAAACTACCGCCGAGATGAGGAAAATGTATAATTAGCAATGGAGGTTGAAAATTGTTGAAATTAAATATTGTTTATTATTTTCAAACAAGAGACGTGTAATTTTGCGAAAAAAATTAATAGGGATACAAATACAGTAGAATTCATTTATAACGACGCCGCTTATAACGACTAACCGTTTTTAGCGTCGATATTATTAACTCAAGTTAGGTTTAATAGTTAGATACTGAGAAAATGTAACCGTTTAGTGCGACTCCGGTTTGAGCGACAAACCGTTTATAGCGACCATTTTTTACGATAATTCGTCGTTTAAAACGACGCGCCGTGTTTTGTTTCAATTTAGGTAACGAATGAATGACCAATACCTCGGCCCCCTCCCGCGCGCTTCACCGTTCAATTCTCCTTATTGTAAATCACAGTTAGTGTTTGTCACCAGTTATGACAAGTTCATAAAGCGCCATAAAATGAGTTCTGTGAAGAGAAAGTGTTTTACAATTTAAGAAAAGAGTGCGATATTACACAGATTAGAAGCTGGTGAATCAAATGCGACCCTCGCAAAGGAATTTGGCGTATCTCATTCTACAATATCAACAATAAAGAAGAATAAATACAAGATCGAGCCGCTATTTAATGCCAATGTTTTGAAATGCAAACGTGTAAGAACTTCTACTCATGAGCAGTTGGATAAGGCATTGTTACAGTGGTTTAAACTTCAGCGCGACCGGGGAATACCTCTTAATGGACCTCTGCTACAAGAGAAAGCAAATTTTTTTGCTAGACAGTTAGACATGCAAAATTTCATATGTTCCATGAGTTGGATAAACCGTTTTAAAGTAAGACACAACATCGTCAGTGGAAAGATTGCTGGCGAGTCTTTGTCAGTACAGCAGAGTGATGTACACGATTGGTTAGAAAAAGTTTGGCCTACTCTACGTGCTCAATTTAGAGATGATGAAATTTTTAATGCAGATGAGACCGGGTTGTTTTATAAATTGACCCCAGACACGGCGTTGAAATTTAAAGGTGAAAAATGTACAGGAGGAAAACTATCAATAACAGTGATGGTGGCAGCCAACATGAGTGGCACAGTTAAAAAAAAACTTCTCGTAATCGGGAAATGTCAACGTCCTAGATGTTTTAAAAATGCACGGCATTTGCCAGTGGATTATGAGAGCTATCGAAAAGCCTGGATGACTGGTGACATTTTTACCAAATGGGCACGCGCATGGGATCGTGAACTTACGAAAAAGAATAAGAAAATCCTGCTGTCAGTTGACAACTGTCCTGCCCATCCCCATATTGCAGACTTGAAAAGCATAACCTAGTATTTCTGCCTCCAAACACGACATCTGTGTTGCAACCTATGGATCAAGGGATTATTCGAGCTTTGAAAGCACATTTTCGTAAAAACCTTGTTTTAAAAATGATCCAGTTTCTAGATGGCGGATGCAGTAGTGTTGAGTGCCCAAAGATCACTGTTCTTGACGCTGTTCTAATGATTCAAGATGCCTGGACTCAACTCAACCAAGGAACAATGTTTAACTGTTACAAACATGCTGGTTTTGTCCGAAGCAATGTAGAATGTACCATAACTTCAGATGATTTTAACGAAGAAGACGACGTACCGCGGAGCATTTGGGCGAGAGCTATTGATAAGCATCAGTTACCCATAACAAACGAGGACTTTGAACAATACGCGCGTGTCGATGATGCTGTCGCCACTTGTGAAGAGCCGTCTGATGAAAACATTGTGGATAATATCATCGCCGACGACGCGAATAGCAAAGATAGCGACGGTGATGATGACGAACCAGAGTTTTATCCAACCCTGAGTGTATCTGAAGCTCTGAAGGCTGCGGAAACGCTTAATGTATTTGTTCAGACTAACTTTGATGATGACGACCATATGAAAACAATGATGTCACGAATTCACAATGCTGTCCGAAGTTCTTACTACCGAACAAAAGTCTGTCAAAAACAAACCCAAATAACAGAATTTCTGTGTTAGTGACAGTATTACAGTACATTATTACGTACCTATATTTGTAATTTGGTATGTACAGACATACTACTCTGTCAAGAAAGTACCGGGAATTTTCAATTAAAACAACATTTTTATATTTAACCGTTAAAATTTATTGGGTCGCCTTTAAAATAGGCTCCATTTGCTCCAATACATTTATGCCAACGGCACTTCCAATTATCGAAACATTTTTTATAGGCGCTTTCCGGGATGGACTTTAGCTCTCGCGCCGAATTTTGTTTTATGGCTTAAATCGACTCAAAACGGGTGCCACGAAGGGGCAATTTTAGTTTTGGGAAGAGGAAAAAGTCGCAGGGAGCCCAATCCGGCGAATACGGTGGTTGCTGAAGCACGTTTGTTGAGTTTTTGGCGAGAAAGTCAGTCACAATCGTAGCTCGGTGAGAAGGCGCGTTATCGTCATGCAAAATCCATGAGTTGTTCGCCCACAAATTTGGCCGCTTCTTACGGATACGCTCACGCAAACGTTTCATAACGCCTAGGTAATACTCCTTGTTTACCGTCTGACCCTCTGGAACGAATTCGTAGTGCACCACGCCACGGATATCGAAGAAAACAATGAGCATCACCTTCATTTTCGAGCGGCTTTGGCGTGGTTTTTTCGGTTTCGGCTCATTTTTTGCCACCCATTCCGAAGATTGCTGGCTTGTTTGCATATCGTACTCGTAGACCCAGGTCTCATCACCAGTTATAATGCGTTCCATGAATGTAGAATCGGAATTACAGCGATCCAGCATGTCTGAAGCAACCTGTTCGCGATGACGTTTTTGAAGAAAATTCAGGTCTTTCGGTACGAGTCGTGCGGCCACCTTTCTCATGCCCAAAATATCAATCAAAATCGTACGTGCGGACTCGTGGGATATCTTAAGATCATGTGCTATCTCTCTCAAGCTGGTACGACGGTTTTCCAGCACCCTTTCCTTAATTTTATCGACGTTATCTTCGACCACTTCACGACCGTCCTTGAAGGCTCTGTACCACTGATATGCACGAGTTTTCGATAGAGCATTATCACCAAAGGCCTTTTGCAACATTTTCAATGCATCGGCACACGAAAATTCATTTGCAACACAAAACTTTAAACAAATTCTTTGCTCAACGTAATCACCCATAGTAAAAATCGGCACGCACTCTGACATCGACTGACTTAATCAGCTGTTGCAAACACACTAGTTGACAGATCCCGCTCAAGCTTGGCATAGTAATTAAGGACAGTGGTACCAACCTAGGAAAAAAAATTTTTACCTGCCTCATTGCCCCGCCAGATTTAAATCGATAATTCCCGGTACTTTCTTGACAGAATGTATAAGAACATGTACCTTATTAAAATAAACATACATATGTAACTAATTCCTACAACATGTTTTATTTACCTAAATAGGAAAATCAAACTTTCGCACTCATAATACATAGTACATACATAATTACATACATATTGTACCTATCCGTTTTATACGTCATCCGGTTAGTACGACATAATATCGCCGGTCCCTTGAAGGTCGTTATATACGGATTCTACTGTAACTATAAAATATATTAGGTAATAAAAAATGAGATTAGACTTTTGATGTTCATAGAAATTGCATCCACTTTCTGTTGTAGATTAATATCGTTGGCAGTTTAATTGCAACAACTAACACTCTTTTTGTAATAAAACAACTCTTGGTTTAACGATGAACTGTATAATAGAAAAGATACTTACAACCTGCTTGTTACACAGACCGAAATAAAAGAGACAGAGTTTACTGAGTCGTTCATAGACTTTAACTCTTGATCATAGAAAAAACATATTATACATAGAGTGAGGTATTCTTCTTAAACTTTTGGTATATATTCACAATACTCTCGAACAGATTTCCATCACAGTAAGATTTCCACATATCTTAAGCTGTAGCATCTGTGATTTAAGTATAAACGTTTACCTTCTATTTAGTTGGGATAAAATTCGGAACGTATATGTCAAGAGCACTTTATGTCTTACATTTGAAATTGATAAAATTTACTGATTCATTATAGCAGATCTTTGAGATAGCTCCTATTGTAACTGACTTTTCGAGGTTCTATTGTCTAAGCAGTTTGTTTATTTCACCAAAACCAAACTCGTCAACGTAATTTCGCGAAGTAACTCTTTGGCGAATCTATTTTTGACCCAATTTGTGCTTGAATACATTTTTAACACTTCCGTCTTCATATTCATCTACGCCACATTCACCCTTGCAGTGCATCAGTAAGCTTTTCTTTGGTGACACTCCTACTATAACGTTAAGTGATGACGACAACGTTTTCAAATTAGCTAATGAACCCAACAGATCCTTTCAAACGGTTTTCATTATCTACCATTCGCCCACGTGATTCCTACATCTGGGTCTGGCGGATCGCGACTTAAAAAATTCCCTGTATCACCAAAGAACAGCGGATGGTCATAACCTGGAGATATTTTTCAACTTTTTCATGTTTTCCAGTCTGATGTCTAGGTAGGTGAAGGTGATCACTGCAGCCACCATAAAGAACGTCAACCCGTAGAGCTTGACGTAGTTGCATACGTAGCCGTGGAATAAGAAGGCCACGCCTACTCCGAGGAGGCGATAGAATGACGTCACGGCGAAAGCCGCCTCCCACCGGTCAGTGGCGTACTGACATGTAAGAAGCGCTAAAAGGGGAATTCGAATTAACTATAATTATGAGAACTGGTCTCATTCCATTTAATTATCGCAAAATAAATGCAAAAGAACCACTTACTGAAGGCTAGCATCTCCCAGATGGCGTTGCAAACGCCCCAGGCAGCAGATATAACGAAAAATAAGGCAGGATCGTCTTCAATCGGTTTCCACAGGATCAGGACCAGCATTAAGCAAGAATGGAATGTAAAGCCAACTCCTGAAAAATTAAATTTATTTACTGGATGACTGGTTAAACACACAAAAGTATCATCAGAAACATCAGGAGCTGTTGCATGCTTGTTCATATCACCCACGATCAGTCTTGTCAATCTTTTACATCTAAACGCTGAATTCAGATTCGGATCGGATTTGTGATTTCGAAAATGCTCGAAAAATAATATTTCATATGAAAATAACACAGGAACCGTTTGGCCGATTTCGCTCATGAACGAACTTGACTGAGATATTTAGAAACGCTAAAAAATTAGAGAAATGAACAATGCTCTGCTCACGAAATATATACGTATTAGCTATACTCACCCACTATATAATATCTTCTGATAGATCTCAGAAGCATGCTCAAGGTGCAAGCTGCTATCGACTGTAATGACCCCATAGCAAGATACACCAAGTTTAAACGATGTATCCCCAAAGTACAGACTACATATGACTGGAAAGAAAAGGTAGATCAAACAGAGCAAAATTTATAACTACAAATATTATACCTATTGCTACATAACTTAAGACAAATGGTAAAATAATATTAAATAAGGTTATTCTGATTTTCACAATTTTTATTATTATGTTTACAACGATTGTTTCGCTATCACACTAGCATCATCAGGCAGTTTTACATTTTGAATAACTATGCTTGTTTCCAAAATCCGTTGCTATCTATATTATATACTGAATTGTTTCAACCGTTACTATTTGAAAGTTGATCATAGCTAAAACAAATTGTAGAAATTACTATGTTTTACTACCAAAAAAATATATATTATACATTTTCTTGTGAATCAAGTTTCGGGAAATGAACTATTCCATCATCAGACAACTGAAGACCTAACAGTGGTACAGTGGTATTTAAACAAAAGTGATAGATGTTTTGAATATTTCAACAGATTCTCGGTAACACCTAATAGTGGTACAGAGGTTTACAAGCGGAACGGGATAAAAAACCGGGTTAAAAATGAGGATAAAAACAGATATCGAAATGTCGGCAATCGACAAAGAAGGTTGTTAAACAGATGGTACCCATTTAAATATCTCAAATAATTTTTGGGGTTACATAGCTCCGTACAGTCATTCCTTATTTTTACATTATTTTGTTGTATATCTCAAATATTTGAATTTACAAAGCTCCATACAGTCATTCATTATTTTTTACATTATTTTTATTGTGAACGAATTTGAAAATTTTAATAATCAAGTTTCTCTTCTTTTGAACCTACATGTAAAATTTTCTTAAGATTTCCTTTTGTCGAAAGGAATTACTGTTTTCTAAAGAATAAGTGGCAAAAGTTGAATTTTTGTTTACTTTTCATTAAATTAATTTTATGTTCGTTGAAAAAGATGGTACTTTTTAAATATCTGAAATATTTTCGATTTATATGGCTCCGTACAGTCATTCATTATTTTTACATTATTTTTATTGTGAACTAATTTGAAAATTTCAACAGATTCTAGATAATCGTGTTTCTTCCCTTTTGATTCTACATGTAAAATTTTAAGATTAAGATTATCTATTGTGGGAAAGAAATGACCGTTTTCTAGACAATGAGTGGCAAAAGAAGAATTTTGTTTATTTTTCCTGAAACTCATTTTATGTTCGTTGAACCTCGTCTTGAAGGAACGTCTTGTTTGTCCTATATATTTTTATTACTGCACGTAGAACAAGTCATTCCTTTCCCACAATAGATAATCTCAAAATTTTACATGTAGAATCAAAAGGAAAGAAACTCGATTATCTAGAATCTGTTGAAATTTTCAAATTAGTTCACAATAACAATAATGTAAAAATAATGAATGACTGTACGGAGCTATGTAAATAGAAAATATCTGAGATATTTAAAAAGTAACATCTGTTTAAAACCTTTTCCAACGAACATAAAATGAATTTAATGAAAAGTAAACAAAAATTCAACTTTTGCCACTTATTCTTTAGAAAACAGTAATTCCTTTCGACAAAAGAAAATCTTAAGAAAATTTTTCATATAGATTCAAAAGAAAAGAAACTTGATTATTGAAATTTTCAAATTCGTTCACAATAAAAATAATGTAAAAAATAATGAATGACTGTATGGAGCTTTGTAAATCCAAATATTTGAGATATACAAGAAAATAATGTAAAAATAATGAATGACTGTACGGAGCTATGAAACCCTAAAAATTATTTCAGATATTTAAATGGGTACCATCTATTTAACAACCTACTTTGTCGATTGCCGACATTCCGATATCTGTTAGAAGGCCCCTCTTTTTTAACTCGGTTTTTTATCATGTTCCGATTGTAAACCTCTGTACCACTATTAGGTGTTACCGAGAATCTGTTGAAATACCTAAAATATTTATCACTTTTGTTTAAATACCTCTGTACCACTGTTAGGTCTTCAGTTGTCTGATGATGGGATAGTTCATTTCCCGAAACTCGAGTCACAAGAAAATGTGTAATATATATTTTTTTGGTAGTAAAACATAGTAATTTCTACAATTTGTTTTAATTATGATCAACTACCAAATCGTAACGGCTGAAACAATTCAGTATCACATAATCTTTATCAAATATTATGCTTGACTCTTCAGGTGTTCTTTATTCTGGTGGTAAAGCAAGTGAATAAAATAGCAACCAGAACTGATTCAAAATTTTTATCCAGTAATCCAGAGAAGGAATTTATTGACCCGATTAAGGACCAAGCTGAAAGACATTTTGAATCTTAAAGAAGATCTTATAAATTAATATTGAGCTTTGATTATATACGTCTATTAAATGTAAGCGGTGCTTGTTCTAGACATTAATTTAATTCTAAAAGTTTTTTGAATACAAATTTTTTGAAATTAAAATTGTAGAAAATAAACATATTTTAATTTGTTTTGATATTCAAATTTTGTCATAAATTAATGTTCTCAAGGTTCAATTTTTGTCTTAACACCTAGAAATACTGTAGATATGTTAATTTTATCTCTTTTCTTTATTAAATAGTTTTTATTTTTTATAACCAATTGTTCAAACATATTTCTGTTATTCAAATAGCGAGTTTGAACACTGAAACAATTTTTTGGAAATTACTATGTTGTACTACAAAAAAATTAAATGTTAATATTGTAAATGTTAATTTCATCTCTTTTTTTTATTTAATAGTTTCTATTTTTTATAATGAATAAATAATTATAGTAGAATATTTTAATCTTCTTTCAGATTTTCCTAGGGCTAAAATTAATACAAGTGTTCAGAAATTACTATGTTGTACTACCAAAAAATTGAAATGTATTTGTTGTAAAGTTGTGTGAATGTAAGCAATTCAATGTTTTGGTAGTAAAACATAGTAATTTCAGAACACTTGTTTTAATGTTAGCCCTCGGAAAAACTGAAAGAAGATTCAAATATTCGCGCCAAGCGTCGATAATGCAGTTCTCTTGAGAGTTGGTAATACAGTTTTCTCTAGTTGAATTTGTTTCATGCACCAGTCGCTCCAAAAAAGCGACAAACTTGATTCAGACTTTTTTCAGTGAGTGTCCCATCTATATAGTCTTGTTGATCTATGTTAAACTACAGAAATATAACGAAACCCACCTTTCCGAAATCCGAATATATAAAAGCCTGCTCCAAACCGATGAAAAACATCATGGGGGCGACGAGCTTTATTCTGGAATCCCTGAAGGTCTCCCTGATGTATCTCAGGGACGTCATCATCTGCGGTTTGTCCGAGCCGTCGTGATGCGCGTAGAGATTAAGGGTGTCCATTCCTATCACGATCAGCGCAGTCGCGGCCGCGCACAGGAAAGCGTAGAAACCAGTCAACGCCTGCGCGGTTCCTATTGGCAGCACCGAGAAATAGTGCTCGGATAGGGAGTAGTTGAAGTTCAGGGGATACCTGGAGGGGCAGGCTTGGGATCCGCACAGCCTGGTGCCTTCAACGGTGTCGAAGATGTCGTCCAAGAAGGACGTGTAGTCATAGGCTGTTGGTAGCTCTTCGATGATGGCGGTAGAGCAGTTTATTTTCGTCGCCATGGAGGAGTTTTGAACACATCTGAAAAATTTCCAATTTATTATGTCAAATCACAATTTAGTTCAGTATAAACACACAATCCAGTGTAAATTATGACAGCTGGGTTCGTTTGTTGACTTTTGTGAATTTATTAAGAGATGCTGGACGCAAATTTATTCAACTAATATAATAAATTAAAACAAATTGTAGAAATTACTATGTTTTACTAACAAAGAAATAAATATTACACATTTTCTTGTGACTCAAGTTTCGGGAAGTGAACTATTCCATCATCACACAACTGAAGACCTAATAGTGGTACAGTGGTATTTAAACAAAAGTGATAAATATTTTGAATATTTCAACAGATTCTCGGTAACACCTAATAGTGGTACAGAGGTTTGGAATCGGAACGTGATAAAAAACCGGGTTAAAAAAAGAGGGGCCTTCTAACAGATATCGGAATGTCGGCAATCGACAAAGAAGGTTGTTAAACAGATGGTGCCCATTTAAATATCTCGAATAATTTTTGGGGTTACATACAGTACAGTCATTCATTATTTTTACATTATTTTGTTGTATATCTCATATATTTGGATTTACAAAGCTTCGTACAGTCATTCATTATTTTTACATTATTTTTATTGTGAACGAATTTGAAATTTTCAATAATCAAGTTTCTTTTCATTTGAATCTACATGTAAAATTTTCTTAAGATTTTCTTATGTCGAAAGGAATTACTGTTTTCTAAAGAATGAGTGGCAAAAGTTGAATTTTTGTTTACTTTTCATTAAATTCATTTTATGTTCGTTGAAAAAGGTTTTAAACAGATGTTACTTTTTAAATATCTCAAATATTTTTCGATTTACATAGCTCCGTACAGTCATTCATGATTTTTACATTATTGTTGTTGTGAACTAATTTGAAAATTTCAACAGATTCTAGATAATCGAGTTTCCTCCCTTTTGATTCTACATGTAAAATTTTAAGATTATCTATTATGGGAAAGGAATGACCGTTTTCTAGAAAATCAGTGCCAAAAGTAGAATTTTGTTTATTTTTCCTGAAACTCATTTTATGTTCCTTGAACCTCGTCTTGAAGGAACGTCCTGTTTGTCCTATATATTTATTACTGCACGTAGAACAAGATAACTCATAAACTCCTATCAATCGATGATCCATAGAGCCTTCACATTACCCTTATCAAAAAATGACCGTGAAGCTGAAGTCCAAACTATAAAATCAATAGCCGCGAACAACGGTTTCAACCCCAATAAAATAGATAATCTAATTCGACAGAAACTATCTAAAATAGCTATGAGCCAAATTTATCCCATCATAAAAACCAAAGAAAATAAAAAATTCATTTCTCTGTCGTACTTTGGTAGCATAAGTCAAAAAGTGGCTAATAGTTTTTCAAAATCAGATGTCAATATTGCCTTCAAAAACAAATAATCATCAGTATTATTTAACGCAAAGGACTCTACCCCAAACATACACAAATCAGGAGTTTATGAGTTATCTTGTTCTACGTGCAGTAATAAATAAATATATAGGACAAACAAGACGTTCCTTCAAGACGAGGTTCAACGAACATAAAATGAGTTTCATAAAAAATAAACAAAATTCTAATTTTGCCACTCATTGTCTAGAAAACGGTCATTCCTTTCCGACAATAGATAATCATAAAATTTTACATGTAGAATCAAAAGGAAGAAACTCGATTATCTAGAATCTGTTGAAATTTTCAAATTAGTTCACAATAACAATAATGTAAAAATAATGACAGACTGCACGAAGCTATGTAAATCGAAAATATTTGAGATATTTAAAGAGTAACATCTGTTTAAAACCTTTTTCAACGAACATAAAATTAATTTAATGGAAAGTAAACAAAAATTCAACATTTGCCACTCATATTTCAGAAAACAGTAATTCCTTTCGACAAAAGAAAATCTTAAGAAAATTTCACACGTAGATTTAAAAGAAAAGAAACTTGATTATTGCAATTTTCAAATTCGTTCACAATAAAAATAATGTAAAAAATAATGGAGCTTTGTAAATCCAAATATTTGATATATACAACAAAATAATGTAAAAATAATGAATGACTGTACGGAGCTATGTAACCCCAAAAATTATTTGAGATATTTAAATGGGTACCATCTGTTTAACAAACTTCTTTGTCGATTGCCGACATTCCGATATCTGTTAGAAGGCCTCTCTTTTTTAACCCGGTTTTTTTATCACGTTCCGATTGTAAACCTCTGTACCACTATTAGGTGTTACCGAGAATCTGTTGAAATATTCAAAATATTTATCACTTTTGTTTAAATACCACTGTTAGGTCTTCAGTTGTCTGATGATGGCATAGTTCATTTCCCGAAACTCGAGTCGCAAGAAAATGTAAAATATATTTTTATTGGTAGTAAAACATAGAAATTTCTACAATTTGTTTTAATTATGATCAACTACCAAATAGTAACGGCTGAAACAATTCAGCATCTAATATAATAAATACTAGCAGAGACCCGTAACTATGTTCATATGGACCTTATCCTTAATGTATTATATGTAAACGAAATTTTACGTACGAGTTGCTAGCTTGAGCTCAAATTCGATATTCAGAATGAATGTTGTTCAAAATTTGAGAGTTAATTTTATTTATATTAACAAGCAATTACATTGAAGAATTTCTGTTTTTCTATTTGAATGACTACACCTATTTTCCCAATACGCGATTTCGTTAAAACAAAGACTCAATGTTGATTCAAGTCTTTCATTATATATCGGATGTTTTTTTTTAGAGTGAAAGAACTTTAAATTCAAAATAAAACACATTTAAATTAAGATTGAAGCCAATTCTTTTTTATTTGAAAGATAATTTTATGACATTTATATTTTAGAAATAATTTCCCGCATTTGTCCACCACGACTAGCTCTGAGGAACCGCATTCGACCAGACCAATTTAGGACCACTTTTTCGAGTAATTCAGGCCCTATTTCATCAAGTTATGTTGGCTGCATAAACCAATGACGTGACATAACCCCTAAGAAAATAATCTAGTAGAGTTATGTCGCATGATCTTGGAGGCCAATTAATTGGACCATTTCTCGAAATAATGTTATCGCCAAATCTTTCTTTCAATAAATCAATTGTTACGGTAGCAGCATGAGGTGTAGCACCATCTTGTTGGAACCAAAACACTCGATACCATTCAAATTTTGAAACAAATAATCATTTGCAGCATCGTTTTTAAAGAAATATGGACCGATGATGCCTCCAACGTGTAAAGCACAAAGTGCATTTTTCAGGATGCAATGGAACCTGCAAACTTCTTGAGGATTGTTTTCACTCCATATACGGCAATTTTGCTTGTTTCAACCAGAAATGAGCTTCATCACTAAACACAATTTTACGATAAAAAAGTGGATCAACTTCAAGCTGTTCTAGGGCCCAATCAGCAAACAAACGACGCTTATTATGGTCAAGTGGCTTTAGTTCTTGAACCAGTTGTATCTTGTATGAGTGTAGACCAAGATCTTTACGCAAAATTTTCCATGTGTGGATGCACAGAGTCCAACTCGTTGTGAACGTCGACGAATAGACAAATCTGGATCATCATTAACACCATGACTCACAGCAGCGATATTTTCGTCTGTACATACAGTTTTTGTCTTGTTGTTGTTGCATCGAGTAGATAAAATGTTGTCCGGAATCTATCGATAGTTCTGATGGACGATTATGTAAACCATAAATTTCACGAAGTGCTCTATAAGTTTGACGAATAGAACACTGATTTTGAAAGTAAATTTCTACAATTTGTAAACGTTGT
The DNA here is from genome assembly GCA_034642435.1 of Megalocaria dilatata. Taxonomy (NCBI): domain Eukaryota; kingdom Metazoa; phylum Arthropoda; class Insecta; order Coleoptera; family Coccinellidae; genus Megalocaria; species Megalocaria dilatata. The sequence goes on along the minus strand of CM067862.1, from coordinate 41,547,491 downwards.
TGCGGCGTGAGTCTTTCCATGATAATTTGTCAATGCTTACTGAACAGAAATGTCAAAACAACATGGCTTCTACCTTCTGTCAAATCACAGTTATCCCTATCGAAAGTTCTATCATTCTAAAAAAACACCTGAGACCTATGAAAACCGCAAGAAAATCCATCAAGAATATTAGCAGATTCGCAGTAACAAACATCAGAAATTTCATAAACAGTTTTTTTGTCATTTTCCAATCGATTTCTGACAAATTTACACATTCCAATTACAATTTTTGTTGAAACACTTCATTTTAACGAGTTTTACCTTCCGATGGGAAAGTCTCAACTATGAAAACACACAGATACTTTTTATCAAAAAACAATGAAAAAGACCCAATACTGAACCTTGTAGAACACCACCCTATTTTCTCAGCATGGTATCGCAGCAAATATAAGATGATGATCATAAAACATAACACTTACATAATTTCTGTACTATTGGCAAACATATCAGTGGTGGAATTGCTGTATCCAATGGTCCAGGTGATGATTAAAGTTGAGGCTATTGAGCCTAAGATTAACCCAAAATCATGGGCGCCTCTAAAAGCTCTAGCAGTTCTTCGTATAAGGCATGTGTATCTGAAATCAAATACTTGTTGTACTTCAAATCCGCACCAAAAAGCACTTTACAGTGGTGATTGGGGTTTCAAGTTGTTACAGACTGTAAGAATAACACAGCAAAATTTTTTAGGGCTCATATTAGGAGTACAAATAAGTCTCCGCCGTTTTATTGTAGATGGCGCGGCACGGAGTTTCGGTTAGCTTTCGCAGATGATAACCGGCTTAAAAAATAGTTTGGACATTCAAGAACAACATAACCTATTAATATCATTGATTTTATATTGGTAAAATATAATTTTTATGAGTTGAAAATGTCAAAATTTGAGCCAAGTAAGCGTCATTTGCGGGAAATATTAGTTTACTTCTTTAATTTGAAGAAATCTGCTGCTGAAGCGCATCAATTGCTCGTAGAAGCATATGGTGAGGGTGCTTTGAGTGGGAGAACGTGTCGAGAGTGGTTTCAAGAGTTTAAAAACGGTGATTTCGACGTAGAAGACAAAGATCGCAGTGGAAGGCCAAAAATTTACTAGGATGCAGAATTGGAGGAATTATTGGAGGAAGATTCATCTCAAACACAAAAAGAACTTGCTCTAACATTAGAAGTCACTCAGCAAGCAGTCTCACATCGTTTAAAATCATTAGGAATGATTCATAAACAAAGAAATTATTCTTCTGCATGACAATGCTCGTCCACATGTTGCAGCTCCCGTGAAAAAGTACTTAGAAACACTTGATTGGGAAGTGTTACCCCACCCGCCGTATTCACCAGACATTGCACCGTTCGATTATCACCTGTTCCGGTCCATGGCACATGCTCTGACGGCACAGCGGTTCACATCTTACGAGGATGCCAAAAATTGGGTTGATTCGTGGATAGCCTCAAAAGACAAGGAGTTCTTCAGACGTGGGATTCGAATGCTGCCTGAGAGATGGGAAAAAGTGGTTGCAAATGATGGGCAATATTTTGAATAAATTTATATTACCGTTCTTCTATAATAAATATTTAATTTATGTTAAAAAACGGCGGAAACTTATTTGTACTCCTAATATAATAGGGGTTATATATAAGACTTAGGAATAGCTCAATAATCATACTACCAGGGACCTTAAAAGTGCTTGAAAGAGACTTTTACGGCATAGATTAATAACGATATCCTCTACATATTTGACTAATTAAAAGTTCCAAACCAAAGTGAGAATATACAGGTATGGAAAAGACAGTCGGAAACATAGGAAATTCAATGTTAATCCAGAGGAATGTCCAATAGAGTAGTGAAAGAATCAAAACGTCAGCGCAATGCAATGATGAATAAACGACTGTTCTCTCTGAATGGGAGGGATGCTTCGATTGAAACGAGGCTCTGCACTGCTTTCAGTTCAGCAATCAGAATCATTCGCACTTTACTCACTTACAACTAACATCTGCGATTTGCATCTCAAATGATACGAAATCAAAAACTTTTTTAAACGGATGATGAAAAATGAAAAATTCATCACAAGATGCAGCGAAAACATGAAACGAACCACAAAAAACACAGAAAGTTGAAAGGCAGCACGAGAAAATTATGCTATCGGTTTAGTAGGATTATAAAGGTACCGTTTATTCTCAGCCACCTTCTAGGAACCATATGATTAATTTAGATGTGTATTATCGAATGGAACTTTGCAATTCAAGGCAAACGACCAGAGTTCGTGAATCATAAAAGTATTTGATTGATTCGGTCTTTACTTGGTGGAAACTCATTTTAATCAATATATAGGAGATAGTATTTTATTTTTACAAAAAATTTTTGTTTTACAAACCGAAACATACAGACATCACAATACATAAAACTTCAAATCACCCCACCAACCAAAAGATGTCAGCATATAATAGTTTTATTCATAGACTATTGAATGTCTCTTTGAATTCAGATAACTTTTTCTTCTTCTTCTTCCTAATTATTAAGCAATGTTGCTTGTTTTTCTTTGCTTCTTTGCCTGTGTTCGTTCAAGTATGTAAATTATCACTCCACGGTTTGCGTGTTCTTCCTACACTCCTACGACCAACTGGTGACTTGTCTCTTGCCATCTTTACAATTCTGTTTTCATCCATGCGGTCGATATGCTCATTCCATTGCTGTTTCCTTTTCAGTACCCAATCATTGATATCATCGATTCCACACGTTTCTCTCATGTTCTCACTCCTCACCCGATCAGTGAGTTCTTTTCCTGCCATCTTGCGCACCACTTTCATTTCAGCAGCCTCCAATATTTGACTCGTTCTCGAGGTCTCCGGTCTGGTTTCTGCAGTGTACATGAGAATTGGTCTAATCTTCGATCTGTAGATTCTAGACTTAACTTTAATTCCAATGTGCTTATTATTCCACACGATGTTGTTGAGACATGCACCTGTTCTTGTTGCCTTCATAGCTTGTCCTCTCACTTCCGCCTCGACATCACCAAATCCAGATATCTCGACGCCAAGATATCTGAACCTCATCTCCTGTTGTACAACCTGGTTATCAATTTTCAGCTTACATCTAAGTGGCATCTTTGATGTGGTCATGCATTTAGTTTTTGATGTCGATATAATCATTTCGAACTTTTTTGCTATTATGTTGAACTGAGGTTACTAAAGGCTGGTATAGGATCTCAGAGACAATATGTCCTGTCGATGGTCATTTTGCAATAAAACTCTGGGTAATGTCCTCTGTTTTCCGGCGAAAGGGCCGGAGACTCTAGAAATAGAGTTCAGCTCTACCAGCAAATCCTACTCTCACGTCCTCGAAGGCAGGTCGCCTCGTAGTAGCTGGGTACAGATCGTGCAAGTTTATGTACGTGATGTAGCTGACGAGAGAGGGTGAAAGGCGAGTTTCCGGCGCCTGAAAACGGGAACATATCGACTAAGGGAGCACACCCCAACAGAAAAGCCTGGTCCTCCAAGGATGGGGGTTTGGGCGTTGGGCCAGCAACCCAGCATCTGTAAAATCATTAATCATGCTACTTTCACTTTCAACAAGTCTCGGAATGGGAATGGAATTATACGGCGACGACTGGCGAGAAAACGGACTATGCGAATGATAACTTGGAACGTGCAGGGAATATCAAATAAGATGCATGAAATTTTGTTGGCCTTAGACGAAGATAGTACAGACCTTGCTGTCCTAACAGAAACGAAGAGAAAAGGTAAAGGCAATGAGGACCTGAATAATTACATACATCTGTGGTCAGGCGTGGACAAATCACGAAGAGCAGCGGCTGGAGTCTCTGTCCTCATCAACAAACGTCACAAGAAATATATCAAGACATATGAATACAAGTCGGAAAGAATCATGACCGTGACGCTTTCTATATATGGTTACGATACCACAGTGATAGCAGTGTATGCACCCACAGATGATTCTACACAACAACTTAAAGACGATTTCTATGCTGATTTATCAGGGATTCTAAATGCTCTTCCTCATCACCAGGAGGTTATTCTTACTGGTGACCTAAACGCAAGAGTCGGATCAAGGTCCGACCATGATGTGGTGGGGCAGTTCGGTGAGATATGTGTTAACAACTCTGGAGAGATGCTTGTGGACTTCTGTACTCAAAACTTTTTGAAGATCCTGAATGGGTTCTTTGAACACAAAAAAATACACAGATACACTTGGGAGAGGCCATCTCTACATCAAAAATCTGTTCTGGATTATTTCATATGTAAACAGAAATGTCGATTCAAATGGCAAGATTGCAGAGTGAAAAGAGGTCCAAACTGTGGATCCGATCATTACATGGTGGAGGCTAAGATAGTATGTCCTTTTGTTAAGAAGCAAATGAGTAAACATCCGGACAATGAAGAACAACAGAAATTACCTGAAGAACAGAGATTGAATCTATACCTATTACAGCAGGAAAGTATAGGAACCCTATATCAAAGTCGATTAGCAGAAGAGCTTAGAACGAGACCGCCAAATGAAAACGTGGAAACTGAATATGAAAACATAAAAGCAGCACTACACTCAGCTGCAATGCAAGCTCTGGGACCAATGCCAGCCAGAAAATTGAAAAGAAAACCTCCATGGTTTACAGAGGAAATAAGGAGTCTAATTGAGGATAAAAATAACTTATTTAATAACTGGTTAGCAAATAAAGATCAAAACAGTCGTGACATATATAAGAGCAAGAATAGAGAACTGAAGAAGAAAATAAAAGAAACTAAAGACCGATTCTGGGAGGAAAAGTGTTACCAAATCGAGAACTATATAGGTGGAGCACAATCAACGGAAGTGTGGAGAACAATTAGATCACTCAAAACCAACGAGACACATAAAACACTGAATATAATTAACATGAAGGACTGGGAAGATCATTACAAAACGCTTTTAACTGAAAACAGAGACTACGCAAGGAATGAAGCAGAAGAAGGATATAGCCATGATCACCATAACCTTAATATGACAATAACTATAGAAGAAACGCAGCAACAACTGAAGAGAATGAAGAATGGAAGATCTCCCGACCCTGGAGATATACCGATAGAGTTGGTCAAATATGGGGGTACAGAAATAGTCAAAAGACTGACGACTTTTTTGAATAGATGCTTTAATACGATAACAACCCCAAAAGAATGGAAACATGCCTACCTGGTTTCGGTTTTCAAAAAAGGAGACCGGAGGGATCCCAATTGCTACAGAGGCCTCAGCATTACCAGCAGCTTGAGCCGCCTTTATGGTAAAATTTTAAGCTCTAAACTCAGCAAAGAGATGGACAGTAGCATAAGTGAACAGCAATCTGGATTTAGAATGGGACGCTCATGTGTGGACAACCTATTTGTGCTACAACAACTGGCAGAGAAAAGAATATCGACAGGAGAAGAGGTACACATGGTCTTCGTTGATTTGGAAAAGGCTTATGATACTATTCCCCGTCAGAAACTATGGGAAGCATTGAAAATATTGAAGATCAATAAACAAATGCTGTTGATTGTCCAAGAAATGTACAGAGATAATACTGCCTCTATCAGAATTGGCAAACAGTTATCAAAGCCAATTAATATATCAAAGGGGCTGAGGCAGGGATGTAGTTTGTCACCTCTGTTGTTCAACCTTTATGTCGAGGTGGTGTTGGCTAGGTGGAAAAGGAGCTGCGGAGAGATGGGTATACCTGTGGGGGACCACAAATTATACTCATTGAGCTTTGCAGACGATCAGGTCATCTTAGCACAGGATTCTTTTGATATTGAATATATGATCAAAAGATTGTACAGGGAATATGAACAATGGGGCCTGAGCGTGAATCTGAAAAAGACCGAATATCTGGTTGTAAACAGTGAAGCAAGTTTTGAGGTGCTCATTGACGAAGACACGAAAATTAAACAAGTAGATCAGTTCAAGTACTTAGGTGCGGTCGTTGACAGAAATGGCATTGGTGGAGTCGAGATAAAACAGAGAATTCAAGGGGCAAGAAAGATTATTGGTTGTCTTAACTCTTTGTGGTGGGATAGAGGAATCTCCAATCGTACGAAGATACGGGTAGGAAGAACGATGGTGGAATCGACTCTGTGTTATGGCAGTGAAATATGGACCATTAACGCTGACCTAAAACGCAGACTGAACGCAGTTGAGATGGACTATCTGAGACGAAGTGCAGGAACATCAAGGCTACAACATGTCACCAATGATAGCATAAGGGATCGGTTACAGGCCAGAGAAACCGTAATAGACCGAATCGAAATCCAAAGTCTAAGATGGTTTGGACACTTAATGAGAATGCCCGAATATCGATGGCCGAGGCGGTTATTTGAGTGGGTCCCACCAGGACGGAGGAAAAGAGGAAGACCGAGACGCTCTTGGAATGAGGGAGTGCACCAATCTATGGAACAGAGACAGTTGAACGTGGAACTGACACAGGATCGCGAGGCTTGGAGAAGAGGACTGGGTAGACGGCACTAGGCTGTATCTTACTAATATGTGATATACCATATTGTTAAGCCCAGAATATATATATATATATGTTGAACTGAAGCAGCAGTCTTTGAAGATCGTCTTCGTTCTCCGCGATCAATACTGCATCATCGGCGTAGCAAAGTATTCTAATTTCCTTGTTCCCAAACTTGTATCCTCTTAGTTTGATTATGTGTTTAATTATTTCGTCCATGATGATGTTGAAGAGAAGAGGACTCAGGGAATCACCCTGTCGGATGCCAATATCAACGCCTATTTCTTCTGTTATTTCACCATTAATTTCTGCTTGAATCTTGTTAGCCTTGTATATATTTTCTATGGTTTTCACAATGTTGTAGGGTATTTGTCTGTCATGAAGCAACTGTACGGGATCAAATGCTTTCTCCAGATCTATGAAACACATAAAAGCCGGTCGGTTATCTTAATATATATAAATCTCGTGTCACAATGTTTGTCCTCAATGGACTCCTAAACCACTTAACCGATTATAATAAATTTCGCACACCATGTGCAGTTCGATCCAACTTGAGAGATAGGATAGTTTAAATCTCAAATTATAGTCGCAATTTTAATTTATTGCTAATTATTTGTCTGTTATTATTTGACAGTCACAATTATCTGTTAACTCCAAATGATTCTAACAGATGTCGATACCTTTCGACTGGGTTGAGTAAGTAATCAATAGATGGCGCTGCTATGGTAAATCTACGAACGTGTCATATAAGCTACATTTTAACAGCATAATTACCACGTGTTGTTGACGCTATAAAAGAGTCCATTGAGAACAAACATTGTGACACGAGATTTATATATATTAAGATAACAAAAACTTTAGCCACAGCAACGCGTGGCTGGGTCAGCTAGTATTCTATAGATTTCTCAGTGATTTGTCTTATAACAAATACGGCGTCTGTGCATGATCTTCCTGATCGAAATCCCTGCTGTTCGTCCCTAAGTGCAATATGTTCATTGATTTTGTTGGTAAGGATTCTCGTGGTCAGCTTGAGTGCAGTCGGAAGTAGATTGATTCCTCTATAGTTAGATGGTATTTCTTTGTCGCCTTTTTTGAAGAGGAGTATTGTCTTGTTGATTCTCCATTCATCAGGTATTTTGTGGTTTTGCAGAATCTTATTCATCAGGATTACCAGTTGTTCTATGATGCTATCACGTCCGTACTTAAGCAACTCGTTGGTTATTCCATCAATTCCAGGACTTTTTCTATTCTTAAGTTTTTTGAGAGCCACTTTAACATCTTCCTCTCCAATAACTATGTTGTCGTCTGTTTCGATCTCGGGGTTATTAGGATCACTTCGGGTCTGCTGTTGTTTATATAGGTTTTTCAAGTAATTCACCCAAGTTTCCTTTGATATACGGTTCCTATTAATCAACTCATGTGACTCCCGTCTTTGGTTCCTGATTAGCCGCCATATCTGTTTCTGGAGTCCGTAGAAGTCGCTTTCCATTCTTTTAGAAAAGACTTCCCAATGCCTGCCTTTTATTTGTCTGACGAGGTTGTTGGTAATATTCCGTACTCTTTTGTACTCCTGGTAGTCTTCGGAAGTTTGGGTACTTCTGTACTTCAAGTAGGCTTTTTTCTTTCTCTTGCATTGCTGCTTAACTTCATTACAAAACCAAGGTGTTCTGTTTGGTTCATTTTTACCACGCTTTGTTCCCAGTGCTTCAGTGGCTGCTTCTTTGATATTCTGCTGCAGTTTCTGCCAGCTGCTGTTAACGTCATCCTCGTCATTCAAGGGGTTGTTCTGTGTTTTACACTTCAGTCTTTTCTGATATAAGCTCCTTGTAGACTCATTCCATAGTGATTCAACTCCGATCTGATAGGTGTATTATTCGTTTTTGGTTTCAATTTCATTCTAATTTTTCCTAAAAGAAGCTTATGGTCACTACCAATATTCGCCGAATTAAGAGATTACTTTTTGAAGGAATTAAATATTATCAAACAAATAGTGTCAAACAACGGTTACAACCCTTTTCTTATAGACAAAATGGTATCCAATAAACAAAAGAAAATGGCATTAAATCTCGTGTACCCAATCATAAAACAGGACAATACACAGAAATATCTTTCTTTAATGGATTATCTGAAAATATTACGCGGCATTTAAGACCATTAATAACTTAGTACCTACATAAAAAACAATAAAGATCGAACAAATAAAGAAAATAAAACTGGAGTCTACAAGTTGACTTGCAACGATTGCCCATTCGCCAGACAAGTAGATCATTCAAGAAACAAGTCCAAGAACACCAAAGAAGTTATATATCCGGTTCCGTACATTCAACATATGCTAATCATCTTAAGGAATTCAGGCATAATTTGAACAATAATTATGAAATTATCCACGTTGAAAGCAAAAGTTCTAGATTAACACTTTTAGAATTTCTTGAAATCAACAGGTACAATGCCCTTAAAATTCTTTTGAACGAACAAACAGATGTTGACAAGTCTCCATTACTGAATATCTTTCCTTAATGGCATGTTTTAGCCGCAAATCCCATTAAACACCCTGAGTTTTTATGACTTGTTCTTCCATTATTTGGTCACGTACTTAAATGCATTTAAACTCGGTTATACTGAACACCATCAACCAGTACAATGTGAATACCTGAAGAAGCCACATCCTGGTGAAACAAATGTTGTAGTACAAACATTTTGGTGCCATAAAAGTATTATATTAAATCATGATAACACCTCATACATTCTAGAAGGATTTGTCGAAAAACTCACCTGATATTTTTTATTTCTTCGTCCTCATCTACCATTCTATAAACGTTTGACAGTTTAATAGCTATAGTCATTAAACAAGTGATTTGGGCATTTACAGTCAAACCTAAGGCAACACCAAAAATAACGGTTGATGGTATCATTAAGTATAAAACAGGATGTAGATGCATTATAAAATGCACTGTTAACAATAAATAACTAACAGCTAATATGATGTTACTGCCCAGCTTCTGATTAAAAGGTAATGCTGCTAAACATACTACACTTGCGAACACATGACTCTGAAATCAAAACAGTATGTTACTTTCTTTAAGAATAAAACTTTCCCAGTCCTTACCAATCCTAAGAATAACGATCCGACATTGATATCGAGAGACAACCAATCCTCAGGCATCGACCAAACTGACAAAGAACTCTGTAATGCCAAGTAAGGAAGATATGTCGCAGTTATAGTTAGATGGGAAACACATAAAAGTATCAAATTAACTATAAGATTGTGTTTGCTTGGCTCTGATGTTCTGTGCACCCTTTGCTTATGGGAAGGACCATTTCGAACAACTGCTAGAAGTCGTCTCACAGATGTTGCTCCTATCGAGCTACTTAATGAATCTTTCCTCCTAATCTGGTGGAACTGACGAACAGACCGATTTGAAATTGGTGAATATCCAGCCATATGCTGAAAGAATGATAATTATTAATTGGATAATTCATTTAACACTTTTAAGATGCTTACTTCTAAGGTTGAATCATCTATAATAATTTTGTTCGGTTCACATCCGTAGCTTCTGGTTTTACCAACTTTGTTATGACGATGCAAAATTTTATTCCGCTCATGTTCTGATAAGACACCTTGACCACCACAAAGGTGCCCTAGGGCTGCTGTAGGTTTGTAGCCTACAGTGACATTTTCTTTTCCTAACTCGTGAAGGTTTGGTAAGCTTCCCATGTCTTTTATTAATCCAACATAGTAGATTGATAGAAATACAATCAAGGATCTGTAAAATAAAAATGTTTTCATTCAGGAATAAGAATATATTGATATATATGTACCATGGCTTCTTTTTGAATAAGCGGAGACGTAAAATATATTTCTAACAAATGATCAAATAGTCTACGTCAAATCACAAATGAATTTACAGTAAGGCTTCAGAAACCCTAAGTTTCATTACAAATTTTACAATACAATCTTGACATCCTTTACAATGTTGACAAATGACGTCACGGCGGGAAATTTAAATATCTATCATATTTTAATATGTTTTTGTGAAGCTCCTGTAATATCGAGATAAATTTCTTTTGGCAACCATGATTCAAAATGCTGATAGTATAAAACTGATCCGTATTGGGTTATCTTGATCTTCGTGAATAATTTTTAAGAAAATATCATATCAATATGGCAATATTAAAATTGAATTCCCATGGGTTAAAGAACATTTCAATAGTTCAGAGAATATAGAATATGCATTTTTGAGATTACCCCCACACAAAAATTGAGGAATTTTTTCAAGTGCATCTTCAACATATTTTTTCTTTTTCAGTTTAAACTCATCAGAGATGATTCCATATAGTTTCCAAATTAGATAATTTCCTTCATTTAACAATAATAACAAATTTTTTTCATTGGTGTTTAGAATAAATTAATCATATTTAAAATTGCATTGCTCTAATTTTAGACGAGTATATATTTATATATTTTTAAAATTTACTACTTACTTCCACCAAATTAATCCTTTAGAAAATTCGACTTTCAGTCCATTTCAACACATGTTTACATCATTTCCAAACATTTTATGCACTATTTTTACTCAGTTCCACTTTTTTGGTTTATTCACTAATTTCACCAGTAAATATAAAGTTCAAAATGGTTATATTAGTTGATGTAAAAATATAAGAAAAAATGCACAAACCAAGAGGCGAATTGCACTTACGAAAAGCAGAAAACAACCCTTAGACAATTCAGGGTTGAACCATAACTCTGAATAAGAGGTACGGAAAGCTGTAACATGAAATCTAGGTTCCCGAATAAATATTGGAATTCTTTGTTATTCATGATCATTTTTAATTCAAGTGGTTAAATTATGTTTCCGGTAGGAAAAAATTACGAAAATATCGGTCATTTACTTCAGAAACTCTTGATTAAACAATTCCAAAACTGTCTTATAGGTTTTTCAACATTATTCCTTATTGTTAAGGCCTTCAATCTTTGAATTAATAATTATGTAAATATATAATATTTTCAAAATTCCTTAAAGGAAAAATTATGTTGATACTTAGAAATTTCAAGATTTGAGTTACAGAAATCCTTGTAATTTTCTCCATAGTTAGAGGAACGCGAATATTTTCCTAGAAACCAGTTCATGGCCAGCTTGATCGCTGCGCTGTGAAAACTAAACAGACGATGAGGAGGGGAGTGAATGAATCGATACTTGTGTGTGGTAAAAATAAATCTTTCCTTCTGATCGACTGTCATTTGAAAAATACTCTTTTAATTTCTTACAACTTATTCAAAATTGACGGCTGGTAGGAACTGGCTCGTACTATTCAATATTATATTGTAGGACTTCCTAATATAATGGTCGTAGAGCAATGTGGTAAAAATATTTCGAATTCAATCTGATGAGAATTGTGTCCAGAGTTCAATGTTCAATGTCATATACACGATATCCAGCTTCAGGATTCAACTTCATAATTGATCACGAAAAATCTGATAACATTGATTATTTAAATGCTTTTCACCTTAAAAATCGCTGTATAGAATTTCAAGGATACTATTGTAGCGACCACCTTCTTCGTTCTCCGTCCAGAAAACTGCTTTGCTCTGCTGCAGCTTGCCGGCGTATCATATAGAGGACACGACTAGTCTTAAACTACTTGACTGACCGTCCCTGTCGAGTTCAAGTAGGGTAAAGCACACAGCGTTCGACAACCGTTCCGAAGTGGAACACAAGGTTACAGGCAGACATGCGCACCACGCCTGTCTGAAGAGTTCAGGTGCGCATGCTCAGAACGAAATGGTGCCTCCCAAATTAAGGGGTAAAAGCTCCCTCGCAACACCGCATTCGTGATCCGGCCCTAATTGCCCCATCCATCATTCCGAGGCAACCTTTCCTTTCGTTCCACAGTAACCCCGCTGGAGATGTCACCGCGTCCAACCCAGAGGCGGACTATTCCCTGCCACATTCCAACTTCCAACGCCCTATTTCGTGACACTATTGACGCTCACTGGTGGGGGAGTATGTAGCGACCACCTTCTTTGCTCTCCGTTCTGCTTTACTCTGCTGCAGCTTGCCGGCGTATCATATAGAGGATATGACTAGTCTTAAACTACCTAACTGACCGTCCCCGCCTAGTTCAAGAAGGGCAGACCGCTCTGACACGGAACACAAGGTCACTGGCGTTACAGGCAGACATGAGCACCATGCCTATCTGAAGAGTTCAGGTGCGCATGCTCAGAACGGAACGCCTCTTCCCAAATTAAGAGGTAGAAGCCCCTTAAGAGCTTCACTAATCTGAAAATAAAATGAGTGTTTTCTCTTAAATATAAGTCTTTATTCTCATTTTTAAAAATTCTCTTTAGTTTGAAACACGTGGATTATGTTATAACGCTAAGTATGTAACAGTGAGAAGGACACATGTGGTTAGAAATGATACAATGCCACTTTATTAATGTACAATTAGTTTATTCATAGTCTAAGTTGAGATCTAGGAGCTCATCACTGGTCAAGAATCTAACATCACTCGCACTGCCTCCGTGAGAACCAGATCTAAATTGCCTAGATTTTCTTCCTTTTTTCCTCCTAACTACAATCATGGCCAACCCAGCTACCACAACGCCTAGACCAAGCACGTAATACAATAAAGAACTACTTTTTTCTTTATACTTCAAAATAACAATCTTTTCTTTGGAATTTCGCTTGAGGTGGGCAACATCTTCTATAGGCGCCACATCGTTGGGGAAAATGGGTATTTCGTTAGAAACATCTGTTGTCATCTGCCAAACTGGGTTGATGTTTATATCATCAGTGATTTCGTCCACTTCTTCAGACTCTGTTGTTTGCATTAATGGAACTTTTGTTGTTTCCAGTACTTTAAAAGTTGTTTGTTCTTTTTGAGTTGTGCTTGGCGTTGTACTTGGTGTTGTAGTACGTACTGTTCGCTTGGTTGTGATGATTCTTCTGGTAATTGTTGGGCTCGGCGTTGTAGTTGTGCTCGGCGTTGTAGTTGTGCTAGAGGTAGTAGTTGTTGTAGTTTTGTGAGTTATTCTTTGGGTGGATGGTATGGTAGATGGTGAGATAGTGAATGTAGTATCTGTTGATGACTCCGATGAGGCTGAAATAATTGAAGACGTACATATTTTATGATAAAGCGGACAATGTGATGCAGTAAAGAACAATTTGGCTTATAAACATATTCCAGAATACTGAATTTCATTTGATTTCCTGAATTTTGATGAAATAATCGCAATTATACTGGTTGTTGCGGCTTCTCTCTTAAACTTGAACGATTGTTTTGAGTCATCATTTCCTTTACTTTAGCGATTTTATTAGAAGTAGAAATAAGTTTATTTCTTATTCAGATCTGGCCATGTTTCTTAACAATGCAGAAAGCTGTATGACGTTAGGAACATCTGTTATGTTATAAAACAACTCAATATTTACCGTGTAAAACGCAAAAATCTATGTAGTCCGGACAGCACTGATTTCTCTCATAACAATTTTCATCGCAAGCGCACACCCTGTGTTGTCCCATAGGAATAACGCTGGAGTAACATCTCCCCTCGCAAGAATAAAGGTCATCAGGAAGGTAATCAGTGGAGCTGTATTCTCTGAAAGAAAGGTTACATGTACAACCGCTAAAACATTATTAATCCGATCAATTTAGCCGAAAAATTAGTGGTACCCTAATTCCCAATAAGTTGAAAATTTGAATGAACTTTAAGGACACCACCATTATAATGAAATTGTGAAAAGTCCTATGTGTGCAAAAAATTTTATTCGATTAAAAAAAATGTATATGGGACAGTAATTTATTTCCACAAAAATGTTTGTACTACTACAACAATTGTTTCACCACGATGTGGCTTCTTCAGGTATTACATTGTACTGTCTGATGGTATTCAGTGTAACCGAGTTTAAATACAGTTTTAGGTGCGTGACCAAATAATGGAAGCACGAGTCATAAAAACTCTAGGTGTTTATTGGAGTTTGCCGCCAAAAATGCCATTAAGGAAAAATATTCAATAATGGAGAATGATCGACATCTGTTTGTTCGGTCAAAAGGATTTTACGGGCATTATACCTGTTGATTTCAAGAAATTCTAAAAGTGTTAGTCTAGAACTTTTGCTTTCAACGTGGATAATTTCATAATTATTGTTGAAATTATGCCTGAATTCCTTAAGATGATTAGCATATGTCGAATGTACAGAATTGGATATATAACCCCTTTGGTGTTCTTGGACACGTTTCTTGAATGATCTACTGTCTGACCAATGTATACTAAAGGGCAATCTTTGCAAGTCAACTTGTAGACTCCGGATTTATTTTCTTTATTTGTGCGATCTTTATTGTTTTTTATGTAGGTACTAAGGTTATTAATTGTCTTAAAAGCCATGTTATAATTGAAAAAACTTTTGAAATATTTTGCAATATTTGCAGATAATCCATTGACATAAGATAACGAAAAATATTTCTGTGTATTGTCCTCTTTTATGATTGGGTACACGAGATTTAATGCCATTTTCTTTTGTTTATTGTCTTAAAAGCCATGTTATAATTGAAACAACTTTTGAAATATTTAGCAATATTTTCAGATAATCCATTGACATAAGATAACGAAAAATATTTCTGTGTATTGTCCTCTTTTATGACTGGGTACACGAGATTTAATGCCATTTTCTTTTGTTTATTGGATACCATTTTGTCTATAAGAAAGGGATTGTAACCGTTGTTTGACGCTATAATAATAATGACAAATAGCGTCAAACAACGGTTACAATCCCTTTCTTATAGACAAAATGGTATCCAATAAACAAAAGAAAATGGCATTAAATCTCGTGTACCTAATCATAAAAGAGAACAATACACAGAAATATTTTTCGTTATATTATGTCAATGGATTATCTGAAAATATTGCTAAATATTTCAAAAGTTGTTTCAATTATAACATGGCTTTTAAGACAATAAACAAAAGAAAATGGCATTAAATCTCGTGTACCCAATCATAAAAGAGGACAATACACAGAAATATTTTTCGTTATCTTATGTCAATGGATTATCTGAAAATATTGCTAAATATTTCAAAAGTTGTTTCAATTATAACATGGCTTTTAAGACAATTAATTACCTTAGTACCTACATAAAAAACAATAAAGATCGTACAAATAAAGAAAATAAATCCGGAGTCTACAAGTTGACTTGCAAAGATTGCCCTTTAGTATACATTGGCCAGACTGGTAGATCATTTAAGAAACGTGTCCAAGAACACCAAAGGGGTTATATATCCAATTCTGTACGTTCGACATATGCTAATCATCTTAAGGAATTCAGGCATAATTTCAACAATAATTATGAAATTATCCACGTTGAAAGCAAAAGTTCTAGACTAACACTTTTAGAATTTCTTGAAATCAACAGGTATAATGCCCGTAAAATCCTTTTGACCGAACAAACAGATGTCGATCATTCTCCATTACTGAATATTTTTCCTTAATGGCATTTTTGGCGGCAAACTCCAATAAACACCTAGAGTTTTTATGACTCGTGCTTCCATTATTTGGTCACGCACCTAAAACTGTATTTAAACTCGGTTACACTGAATACCATCAGACAGTACAATGTAATACCTGAAGAAGCCACATCGTGGTGAAACAATTGTTGTAGTAGTACAAACATTTTTGTGGAAATAAATTACTGTCCCATATACATTTTTTTAATCAAAATGAGTTTCCACCAAGTAAAGACCGAATCTATCAAATATTCATTTTATTCAAGGTCAAAGATCCCAAAAATGGGTTTTTTGGATTTTTCAGCGAAACGGTTAGTTTCATGATAAAAATATCTGAGACAAAAACTGTAGATCATGCAATTATCTACAAAAAATTGTCTACATTTTTTTCATAACATCAACCATTTCTGAGAAAAAGCGTTTCTAATATTTACTTTAGTCTGATTCTTCATGATAAGCATGAATAAGTTGCCTTTGCAAAAACTATTGGTGTGTGCTTAATTAATACTGCGTGACTAATCCCTGTGAAATAATGATTGAAAAGTATTAAAAATTATAAAATTTGATTTTTTTTTCAATAATTTCAATTCTTTTGTTTGTAAATATATAGTTTGCAAAGAGCGACTGCTTTTTAATCATCATTTTTAATCAGAGATAGTTTAATACATAAAGATGAAACTATAATTCTGAGTATATTGAAGAGATCCGGGTCCTCTAAGGAGTGACAGAGTCCCTGATAGATTATATAAATTCCACCATTATGTCATTGTATTTACCCGCTTTATTTTCTGTGTCAAAACACTATGTGGCGCGCTAACTTGACACATAGGTGATAAGTGACAATAACAAACCACAATGTCCTTATAGCGTCCCCATTGTATTTGAATTCATTTGAGAGGAAGATTCTTGGAAATAAACCTCCTGAGCAATTTAATAACATACTCGAGATAATAGTATTTATAACAGTGTCCCTTGGTAACTCTTAGTAAGTAAACTTCTTTTAAAAGCTTTTGATTAATTGCATGCTTTACATTTTTAAATACCACCTTTGTGTTAATGTGAAATTAATGACTGCTCGCTCGTTCATTGTACTTCGTTTTCCATTCTTGTATTTTTGCTTCGCTGTTATTTAATCCAACCGGAATGTTTTAACTAAATTGTATTGCCTTTGTACATAACTAAAGCGACCCTCACAAGTTTTCTGTTTGTATTGTATACTTTCTCTCGGTGCCTGATTGCTTTTTGCTGTATTTGTAAATAGTGGTTCTCTATCTGCGTAATACTTGCTAATAGGGATTTTATATTATCTGTTCTTACTAATTGCGGTGCTTGATACATAACTAATTTGTATGCAGTCTTGTGTGATCCCCTGGATACCCATTTCTTTGTTTGTTCTTATTGTAACGTCCATTAACACGCCTAGGTGATGGGGTACTGTATCTATTTTATAATATCCTAGTCATTTCATGTTACATATTTGTCATATGCATGTGCCCGCTTACCTTGAAAGATTGTATTCCTTGTGAACCAGTGGCGTTCTTTAGGGTAAACCGCAGAGTAGTCCTGGTAGGGGACGACATATCGTATAGAGACAGTAAATAGCTCCAGATATCCAACGTTATTGTGAGAATGTGTGAGTGATTGCTAGATATTTGTTCCGGGTACTGTGATATCTCCAGGGATTAGTTTGCGTGCCCCTTCTGGTAGTGTCCGGTCCGTTCCTCAGTAAGAGTTAAGCCTTCCTGGGCCTTTGTCACCCCGAGGTGGCTAGATATAGTTCATTTTGATAGTAACTTTTCCGGTCGACTTGAATTATGTTAGATCCCCTCTTCAAGGAGATCTCCTGGGCATACCACAGTTACCCTTACCTTACTGTCCTTTAAACTTACCCCTTGTAATTGAGGTTCAGCACTGATTATCGGAAGTGCAGTTGAAGGTGCAGGCTGGCTGTATCCTCTTTTCCTGCATAACTTTACCCTTTCCGCTGCATAAGAATGATATCTGATTTGAGCGAATACCGACCTAACAATATGTAGTAATAGGTCATTTAGACCCGGGGCGCTATTGGTTTCACTGGGGCGCTTTGGGAACCACTGAGTAGAGTAGATTTAACTACAGGCTGATGAATGTGTTTCCATTTATTGAGGGTTATTGCTTTTGAACATTATTAATAAAAATCTATTATTCTGGTATTATTGTGTTTGAATATTTGAACCTCCCGTCACTGTTTCCTTGCTCTCGTTAGGTGTAATTTGGGTTGCCTACACAACGTAAAGTCCTATTCGCCCGCCACTAGACGATCACGATAAAAAGATTAGCGCTATTTAGATTACTTCGTATAATTCCAGATCTTTAAGAGTACTCCGTAAAACCCCAGATCTTAGAGTACTTCGTAACACCCTAGATCTTTTAGAGTACTCCGTAATGTACGGGATAGCTCAATATGAACTGAAAAGAAACGGAGACCTGCATTTTATGTGACCAGGTGGCCTTGAGCAACATTTGTCTATTGTTTAATTGCCCACGGGACAGTATGCGTCTACCTGCTCCTATGTTGATCTACCGCTCGATTGAAAAATTGTTTATTTTTTGAAACCCGGCAAGGCTTAACAACCATCGGAAGAATTTTCAAATATGAGTTTAACGGATTATCTAAAATGTAAAAATCATATACCATTTTTACATGCTATACCTGGCTGTGATGCAACATCAGCAATGTTTGCATGACAACTTATTGTGTGTGCAATTAGCAACATTTTTATCGGATATATTATCAGGTTCAAGCGGGACTTGGTAATCAACTGGACCCAGAAAAATTAGGTTGGAAGCTAATTAATAACGTATTGGAACCAATCCACACTCTACTTGCACCTTCACCAGAAAACCTCCTTGATACTATTTTGTGCAACTGCAAAAAGAGGTGTAATTGGAAATGCGGCTGCAGAAAAGTAGACTCATCTTTGAATGTCAAATCTTAAACAAGAGAAGATCCTTACACCAACGATGAAACAACTGACGTATCACTGTTAGAACGATTCACGTCAACCTAGGAAGAAGAAGAAATAGATAACGAAAAGAAGAAGGGTTGAAGAAGAAGAAACAGACCATGTCGATAATGATGCATAAGATGACCCGAAATTTCATTAAATTTTATTGAAATAGACCGTGGAAAACGGGGGAAAACTACGTTGAAAAAACGCGCTAGGTACACTACCTCAATTTTGTAATAGCTTTATCTCAGAAATGGTTAATGTAATGGAAAAAAGTATAGGTATAGTTTTTGTAGATAATTGCATGATCTACAATTTTTGTCTAAGATATTTTTATCATAAAATCAATAGTTCGTTGAAAAATCCAATAAACCCAATTTTCTCGAAATTTGACCTTGAATAAAAATTTTTGCCCACATGCGATCCATGGGAACTTTTCACAATTTATGTCTAAACTGAGCGGACTATATGGAAATACCTACTCTGTCTCTGTTGTAGTCGATACTTCTGCGTCTTGAAAATCATCTAAATTGCAGTTGTTCACTATCGACACATCATCTATGGCTATGTCGCTGACATATCCATTTCCTCTCACCCCTTCTATAATAATCTGCAAATAAAAATCAATGTTGAAATAACAGCTCTTGCGCTTCCTACATAAATGTACTTGATAAAATAAGAATTCTTGCATTAGAATTAAAAATAATAAGATAATAACGCGCGAAAAGTCTTTTTTGAAGACAAGAAACCACTCCTTACGTATTTATAGATTCATACCACAACAATAACCACAGTTGGCAAATCTGCCAAATATAAACTTACCTGATAATCGTTGCGTATTTGGTCGAACTGATGAATGGCTCTGATCCATCTATCTCCATGATTACCATGTTCTTCGAAGAAGGCCCTGTAAGGCGCAAATTCCCAAGTATCATTCACTAATTTCAAGTAGACCCTCAAAGCACCTATGGTTGAGCCGTACATGTGGTAGTAGAAGACGAAGCAAGTACTGTTGATTGTCTTTTCGTATACGGGGGATATAAGTCTGGCTGTATCATTCTCGTTCCTCATTGAAGACTCGATGTACATGTAGAAGCCCGACTTGGTTGTAGAAGGATCTTCTGGATTAAACTTGCTACCAAACGTATGATCTCTAGAAGGTCCGGTGCCTATGGCTCCGCTTGGGGTGCTGAACTGTATTCTTCTCCAATCGAAATCGTGGTTGAGGTCGTGCGTCCAACCACATAAATCTGGACTTTCGAAGTCACAACTAAGAGGAGGTTTTGTACTTGAACCTAAAAGCAACATGAAGGGATCAAATGAATGGTTCCCCAGTAACTATAATAATCGGTTGGGGAAAAGTAATTCATTATTTTTGCGTGACTTCAAGACCTTATGTAACATGTTTTGTTCTATAATTTGTTGCCGTTTCATGCTAGTTTCATAATGCCTCTCCCATAGAAGCCTTGGTCCTTAATGGGGAAAAACTCAAGTAATCGATTTTTACAATCTTCTCTTGATGCCAATTTCTTAGCACACAGGAAGTTTTGCAAAGCGAGAAAAAGATCTCTAGATGTCAGTTCCGGATGGGTGCATTAAACTTCCCAACCAAGCTGAAGGTGTTTCCGGCGAGTCACTACAGACGTGTGTCACCTGAAGTTGTCCTCATGGAACGCAATACATCTTCTGTTGGTCAATTCTCGCCATTTCTGGTCAATCGTTAGCTTCAAACGGTCCAGTTGTTGACAGTAGAGATATGAATCCAGTGTTTGGCCATATGGAAGCAACTCATAATAATATGATGCCTTTCTAGTTCCACCAAATGCACAGCAGAACCTTCCTTGGCAGTTAGTCCTGGTTTGGCCATCATTTGAGTTGCTTCACCACGTTTTGACCACGATCGTTTTCGCACAATATTGTCTTTTACGACCAATTGCTGATGCCCAGTCACCATCAGTAGATCAGTGGAGAAATGGATCGATTTTATTCCATTTGGCCATGGCTTCGCAGATAGAAATTCGATCAATCATATTTTTTTATGTTAATTGATGTGTCATCCAAACGTCGAGCTTCTTTTTGAATCCAGCTTTGCGTAAAAGGTTTTAAACTCTTTTATGGTCGATTTTGAGCCCTTGGGCGAAGCTACGATTGCTTACAAGCTGGTCAAATTCGATTATAAAATACCTGAACGGAATCGACGAAAACAAAATTGTAGGTAATTAGTTGTTACAGTATCGGGCACATCCTTTAAACCTTTCCAAACACCGGGGGTAGACGGAATCTTTCCAGCCCTACTTCAAAAGTGCATGGATGTGTTGATTCCGCATCTGCTAAAATTATTAAGAACAAGTCTGGCTTGGGGGGGATTATCCCTACAAGCTGGGCAACAACTAAAGTGGTCTATATACCAAAGGTGGGACGAAAAGAACAGGAACCCTCATCGTTCAGATAAATAAGTTTGCAACTTGCATAACACAATTTGGTCGGAAAATTAAACCAATCTCTCGATAATCGAGAGATAGCACTAACAGCGTTTCTAGGCATTGAAGGTGCTTTTAACAATACGCTTCCATCTTTTCTCGTTGGGGCTATCTCTGCGAAAGGAATCGACCCACTAATTTGTAGATGGATACAGGCAATGCTATGGGGCAAAATAATAACGACCTCATACCAGGAAGAGGTCTTCGAGTTCAAGGCTGCGAAGGGCTGTTCGCATGGGGGTATTCTCTTATCGTGGACCCTTCTCATTGATGACCTGCCATCGATGATTTCGCTGTGGGGAGTCGACGTTCAAGCATTTGCTGATGACCTGGCAATCATAGCCCTGGAAGCTCTGGAATCCAGCTGTTGTACATTGAA
The DNA here is from genome assembly GCA_034642435.1 of Megalocaria dilatata. Taxonomy (NCBI): domain Eukaryota; kingdom Metazoa; phylum Arthropoda; class Insecta; order Coleoptera; family Coccinellidae; genus Megalocaria; species Megalocaria dilatata. Next base: position 41,525,646 of record CM067862.1, on the reverse strand, counting down.
AACAGTCTGGAGTTGCCGCACGGATTTAAACAGGCTCGGTATGTATAACAGAATCACTTTTGTTTGGATACCGAGCCACTTAAACTATTTGGGTAACAAATAGACAGATCAGTTGGCGTTTGCTGGAATTGCGCTGCCTCTGGCAGGACCGAAACCATTTTTGGGAATACCACATGACGTGGCTAGGCGGACAATAACAGGCATAATGAACTCAAGACTATAGTTTTTGTGGCTGAACCATTCTGGCCTGAAACATTCGAAGGTGTTGTTTAGAACAGCTTCGAACAAAAAGAAGGCGGACCTAGCGCTTGGTCTGGATAGGGCCAAACTAAGAACAATTGTCGGAATAATGACAGGTCAGTGCAGGCTGAAAGCGCATTTCCACAAAATCGGTCTGGCTGAAGACGATAAATGCAGGCTGTATCTTGAGGACACTAAAACAGCCATGCACATCTTCTCAGAGTGCCCAGTGGTGAGTCACATTAGATTCAAGGTCTTTGGTCAGGCTTTTATAGCCCACTGTGAACTGAAAAAATTACCCTAGAACAAGATTATCGGTTTTATCCAAAAACTGGTCTTCGTCGGGGAAATATAAATTAGGGGTGAACCACAATATTCCGTGCGGACACAGTGGTAGGGTGGACAGACGCCCGCTCACTATAAAATAATAAAAATAATAATCGGCACTATGAACAACTTTCACAATTTCAGCCACCTGGCTTGCATTTTCGCCTTTATCAAAGAAAAAGTGTAAAATGCACCGAATTTTATCTTTGTTGACTTCCATTTGTAAAACCCTGGGGCCAAACAAAAAACAGCAAAAGATTTTTTCAGCAGGAAATGTTACGTTGACAACGAGCATAAATCTGAAATTGTTTGATGGATAATTTATAAGACATCGATCACTACGACCATCTACTGAAAAAATAATGGATTTCTTTTTTCCCCAACATTTATTTCGACTCAAAAATCGCAAAATACACAGATTAAAAGATTCCTACTACTACGTGAAAAAGTTCATGTTGAATTTTAATATTTCACTTGGAAAAAATTGTGAATTCTGAATAAATCAGAGATCTTACTTACTCAAGCATATTGGCATGTTGGTACTCCATGCACTACCATTGCAATGGGTTACGTTTGGACCATGAAGTTCATATCCAGATTTGCAATAAAAATGTAAAACAGACCCAGCATGAGATGGATATATAAGGCCATTAATTGGTGCATTTACTTTCCTACATCCAGGTCCTAGATTAAAACAAGAACAGCTGATTATATTTTGATACATATTATAAACGGTTTTCCAATAGGAGGTTTCATTTTGATATTGAAGCTCTGGACTGAATGGGGTTCTTATGAGGGAGCTTTTACCTCTTGATTCGGAGGCGACGTTTCATTCCAAACTTGTGTTCCACGTCTGTGGAACTTGTACCCGGCGAGGACGGTGAGTTTGGTATTATCTGAGACCGGTCGCGTCCTCTATATGCTACGCTGGAAGCTTTAGCAGAGCAGAATAAAAATTTTGGCGAGGAGCGGGACACGTCGCCACAATAAAAAAACGAGTATAATTCAAGAGAAATCAATGGATGTTTATTTAATTCTTAAAATGAAATTTTCCATGACCAATTCGCACATTTGCGGCTATATGTTCTCGATAACTTCACGAAGTCCATCTTTAAGGTTTTGAATCGATTGTGGAGCTTTGGCATAGACCTCATTTTTACGTGAACCGAAAGAAAAAGTCTAAAGATGTTAAATCACAACATCTCAGAGACCCATTGTGACCACTTCTTCGAGAAATAACACGGCCAGGAAACTTCTCTTGCAAAATTGAGATTGTTTCGTTGTTTGTGTGGCACGTAGACCCGTATTGTTGAACATAAACGTCGTCCACATCGATATGTTCCAATTGCTGCGATAAAAATCATTAATCATAGCTCTGTAGCGCAATCCATTCACCGTAACAGTTGCAGTAACCTCATTTTCGAATAAGTACATGTCACATGTCAAAAGATGACAGCTTCAAAAGTGACAGCTGCCTAGGTAGCCGGCTATTCAAAATGAAACCTCTTATTGGAAAACTCCTCATTTTTTTCTTGGTGCGAGGACCGAGGATTTCAGAACTGATTTACAGAAAACCTGAAGAGTTAAATCCAAATATTGGGTGTTTTTTAGAGTGACAGAACTTTCGATAGGGATAGCTGTGATTTGACAGAAGGTAGAAGCCATGTTGTTTTGACATTTCTGTTCAGTAAGCATTGATAAATTATCATGGAAAGACTCACGCCGCAACAACGTTTACAAATTGTTGAAATTTATTCTCAAAATCAGTGTTCTATTCGCCAAACTTATAAAGCACTTCGTGAAATTTATGGTTTGCATAATCGTCCATCAGAGAAGCTTATTCGTCGAACTATCGATAGATTTCGGACATTTTCTCTACTCGATGCAACAACAAAAACAAGACAAAGAAGAAAGAAAGAACTGTACTGAAGAGATCCGGATCCTCTAAGGATCATACGAGTCATAGAGTCCCTGATAGATTATATAAATTCCATCATTATATCATTGTATTTACCCGCATTATTTCTGTGTCAAAATACTCTGTGGCGCTATAACTTGACACGTATGTGAGTAGTGACAATAACGAAGGAGAACAATGCCTCATAGCGTCCCCATTGTATTTGAATTCATTCGAGAGGGAGGTTCTTGGAAATAAACCTCCTGAGCAACTTAGTAACGTATTCGAGATACTAGTAATTATAACAGTGTCCCTAGGTAACTATTAGTAAGTAAACTTCTTCTAAATGCTTTTGATTAATTGCATGCTTTACATTTTTGAATACCACCTTTGTGTTAATGTGAAATTAATGACTGCATGCTCGTTCCTTGTACTTCGCTTTTCATTCTTGTATTTTTGTTTCACTGTTATTTAATCCGACTGGAATGTTTTAACCAAATTGCATTGCCTTTGTACATTACTAAAGCGACCCTCACAAGTTTTCTGTTTTTATTGTATACTCTCTCTCGGTGCCTGATTGCTTTTTTGCTGTATTTGTAAATAGTGGTTCTTTATCTGCGTAATACTTGCTAATAGGGATTTGTATTATCTTTTCTTTCTAATTGCGGTGCTTGATATGTAACTGATTTGTATGTACTCTTGTGTAATCCCATAGTTACCTATTTCTTTGTTTGCTCTTATTATAACGTCCATTAACACGCCTAGGTGATGGGGGTACTGTATCTACTTTATTATGTCCTAGTCAGTTTGTGTTACATATTTGTCATATGCTTGTGCCCGCTTACTTTGAGAGATTGTATTCCATGTGAACCAGTGGCGTTCTTTAGGGTAAATTGCTGGGTAGTCCTGGTAGAGGTTAACATATCGTATAGAGAAAGTAAATAACTCCAGATATCCAACGCTACTGTGAGAATGTGTGAGTGATTGCTAGATAATTGTTCCGAGGTATTGTGATATCCCCAGGGATTAGTTTACGTGACCCTTCGGGTAGTGTTCGTTCTTCAGTAATATCTGAGCCTTCCTCGGCCTTGACCACCCCGAGGAGGCCAGATACAGTTCCTTTGATAGTAACTTCTCCGGTCGACTCGAATTAGGTTAGATCCCCTCTTCAAGGAGATCTCCTGGGCATGCCACAATTACCCTTACCTTACTGGCCATTTAAACTTACCCCTTGTAATGGAGGTTCAGCACTGATTACCGGAAGTACAGTTGAAGGTGCGCATGCTGGCTGTATCCCCATTTCCTGCGTAACTTTACCCTTTCCGCTGCATAAGAATGCTATCTGATTTGAGCGAATACCGACCTAACAATATGTAGTAATAAGTCATTTAGACCCGGGGCGCTATTGGTTTCACTGGGGCGCTTTGCGAACCACTGCGTAGAGTGGATTTAACCACAGGCTGATGAATGTTTCCATTTGTTGAGGGTTGTTGCTTTTGAACATTATTAATAAAAATATATTATTCTGGTATTACTGTGTTTCGAATATTTGAACCTCCCGTCACTGTTTCCTTGCTCTCGTTTAGGTGTAATTTGAGTTGCCTACACAACGTAACGTCCTATTCGCCCGCCACTAGATTATCACGATAAAAAGGTTAGCGCTCTTTATATTACTTCGTAAACCCCTAGATCTTTTGGAGTACTCCGTAAACCCCTAGATCCTTTAGAGTACTCCGTAACACCCTAGATCTTTTAGAGTACTCCGTAAGGTACGGGATAGCTCAGTACGTACAGAAGAAAATATCCCTGCTGAAAGTCATAGTGTTAATGATGATCCATATTTGTCTATTCATCGACGTTCACAACAAGTTGGATTCTGTGCATCCACCATGAAGAGATCCGGATCATCTAAGGATCATACGAGTCACAGAGTCCCTGATAGATTATATAAATTCCACCATTATGTCATTGTATTTTCCCGCTTTCATTTCTGTGTAAAAATACTCTGTGTTGCGGTGACTTGACAAGTAAATGATTAGTGAGAATAACAAAGGGGAATAAGGTCCTTATAGCGTCCCTATTGTATTTGAATTCATTCGAGAGGAAGGTTCTTGGAAATAAACCTCCTGAGCAACTTAGTAGTCTACTCGAGATAATAGTATTTATAACAGTGTCCCTTGGTAACTCTTAGTAAGTGAACTTCTTTTAAATGCTTCTGATTAATTTCATGCTTTACATTTTTAAATACCAACTTTGTGTTAATGTGAAATTAATGACTGCACGCTCGTTCATTGTACTTCGCTTCCATTCTTGTATTTTTGCTTTGCCGTTATTTAATCCAACCGGAATGTTTTAACTAAATTGCATTGCCTTTGTACATAACTTAAGCAACCCTCACAAGTTTTCTGTTTGTATTGTATACTTTCTCTCGGTGCCTGATTGCTTTTTGCTGTATTTGTAAATAGTGGTTCTTTATCTGCGTAATACTTGCCAATAGGGATTTGTATTATCTTTTCTTACTAATTGCGATGCTTGATATGTAACTGATTTGTATGTACTCTTGTGTGATCCCCCGGATACCCATTTCTTTGTTCTTATTGTAACGTCCATTAACACGCCTGGGTAATGGGGTACTGTATCTATTTTATAATGTCCTGGTCAGTTTGTGTTACCTATTTGTCATATGCATGTGCCCGCTTACTTTGAGAGATTGTATTCCATGTGAACCAGTGGCGTTCTTTAGGGTAAATTGCTGGGGAGTCCTGGTAGAGGACAACATATCGTATAGAGAAAGTAAATAACTCCAGATATCCTGATTGCTAGATAATTGTTCCGAGGTATTGTGATATCCCTAGGGATTAGTTTACGTGACCCTTCAGGTAGTGTTCGGTTCGTTCTTCAGTAATATCTGAGCCTTCCTGGGCCCGAAGAGGTCAGATACAGTTACTTTGATAGTAACTTCTCCGGTCGACTCGAATCAGGTTAGATCCCCTCTTCAAGGAGATCTCCTGGGAATGCCACAATTACCCTTACCTTACTGTCCATTTAAACTTACCCCTTGTAATTGAGGTTCAGCACTGATTACCGGAAGTACAGTCGAAGGTGCGCATGCTGGCTGTATCCCCCAATTCCTGCATAACTTTACCCTTTCCGCTGCGCAAGAATGATATCTGATTTGAGCGAATACCGACCTAACAATATGTAGTAATAAGTCATGTAGACCCGGGGCGCTATTGGTTTCACAGGGCCGCTTTGCGAACCACTGCGTAGAGTAGATTTAATCACAGGCTGATGAATGTGTTTCCATTTATTGAGGGTTGTTGCTTTTGAACATTATTAATAAAAATATATTATTCTGGTATTATTGTGTTCCGAATATTTGAACCTCCCGTCACTGTTTCCTTGCTCTCGTTAGGTGTAATTTGGGTTGCCTACACAACGTAACGTCCTATTCGCCCACCACTAGACAATCACGATAAAAAGGTTAGCGCCTTTTAGAGTACTCCGTAAACCCCCAGATCTTAGAGTACTACGTAACATCCCGGATCTTTTAGAGTACTCTGTAATGTACGGGATAGCTCAACCACATGGAAAATTTTGCGTGAAGATCTTGGTCTACACCCATACAAGATCCAACTGATTCAAGAACTAAAGCCACTTGACCATAATAAGCGTCGTTTGTTTGCTGATTAGGCCCTAGAATAGCTTGAAGTTGATCCACTTTTTTATCGTAAAATTGTGTTTAGTGATGAAGCTCATTTCTGGTTGAACGGCTATCTAAACAAGCAAAATTGCCGTATATGGAGTGAAAACAATTCTCAAGAAGTTCTGCAGGTTACATTGCATCCTGAAAAATGCACTTGGTGCTTTATATGCTGGAGGCATCATCGGTCCATTTTTCTTTAAAAACGATGCTGGAGCTAATGTTACAGTTAGTGGTGCTCGTAACAGATCGATGATCAGTGATTATTTATATCAAAATTTGAATGATATCGAACCAGAAGTGTTTTGGTTCCAACAAGATGGTGCTACACCTCATGCTGCTACCGTAACAATTGATTTATTGAAAGAAAGATTTGGCGATAACATTATTTCGAGAAATGATCCAATTAATTGGCCTCCAAGAACATGCGACATAACTTCACTGGATTATTTTCTTGTGGTTTATGTCAAGTCATTGGTTTGTGCTGATAAATCAGAAACAATAGACGCTTTGGAAGCCAACATAACTCGTGTAATTGATGAAACAAGGCCTGAATTACTCGAAAAAGTGGTCCAAAATTGGTCTGGTCGAATGCGGTTCCTCAGAGCTAGTCGTGGTGGACATATGGCGGAAATTATTTTTAAAACATAAATGTCATAAAATTATCTTTCAAATAAAAAAAAATTGGCTTCAATCTTAATTTAAATGTGTTTCATTTCAATTTAAAGTTCTATCACTCCAAAAAAACACTCGATATGAAAGCTGTCTTTTCTTTCTGCCCTTCTCTTTTTAGATACAAAAAATAGCCATAATTAAACAATTTCAAACGTATAAATTTAATTGAAGGTAATTGTTATATATGTTGAACGACACACATGTCTTGGAACAATTACCATTCACCGTATAAGAGAAAAGAATCTGCTACCATTCTTTTTCCAAGAGGACAATCTTGTATTTTGTAATACGTGGACTACTATAAAACTTTATAGTAGTCCAGAAAATCTTCATGTTTTTCTGGACTGTAAATGCCTGTAAATGAAAACTTCACTCACTGACACATCTTGGCGGTGGACCATCCCATTTACCATGATCACAATTGTTATATCTGTCCCCGTACAGGATGAATCCAACGTTGCAGCTGTACTTGACAAATTTTGCTCTTTGCCTATATCTGTATCTACCGTTTTCGAGTCTTGGTGTGGGACAATAATCTGTAATAATTTTGTAATGTAATAATTTTTAAAAATTTATGATTGACTCATTTGCATTTTAAATTTTTATACTTCGACATCTTTTTATTCGAACACGAAATGAGTATATATTATTAGGAGTACAAATAAGTTTCAGCCGTTTTATTCTAGATGGCGCGGCACGGAGTTTCGGTTAGCTTTCGCAGATGATAACCGGCTTAAAAAATAGTTTTGACATTCAAGAACAACATAACCTATTAATATCATTGAATTTATATTGGTAAAATATAATAAGTAAGCGTCATTTGCGGGAAATATTAGTTTACTTCTTTAATTCAAAGAAATCTGCTGCTGAGGCGCTTCAATTGCTCATAGAAGCATATGGTGAGGGTGCTTTGAGTGAGAAACGTGTCGAGAGTGGTTTCAAAAGTTTAAAAATGGTGATTTCGACGTAGAAGACAAAGATCGCAGTGGAAGGCCAAAAATTTACGAGGATGTAGAATTGGAGGAATTATTGGAGGAAGATTCATCTCAAACACAAAAAGAACTTGCTCTAACATTAGAAGTCACTCAGCAAGCAGTCTCACATCGTTTAAAATCATTAGGATATTTAATTTGTGTCAAAAAACGGCGGAAACTTATTTGTACTCCTAATAAAAAAGTTACAATACAGATGAAAAAAATAGCTTTAGCATTTATAGAATATTACCAAGATACATTCACCGTAAAGAACAACTCAATTTTTGACCAAAGCTACAAAGATCAAATAGAAAAGCACAGAAAAGCGGCCAATTTAACTACTATAGATCCAGTCCCAGAGATAAGTGACGTAGAGTTTGAAGAAGCTTAACATGGAAAGAACACAGCACCTGGTTACCACATCGAAACAAGAAAAATTCTACGCCAGTTATGTTCCGCAGTTCATAATGAAATAAGGAACAATAAGCACAGTATACGTACGGATATACGGATATAATTGCAGAAGTCAAGCTGAAGTGGCGAACTTATTTCATAAGAGGTATCCTCAGTTACCTAATATTTCAGAAGTACTGTGTCTGAAATTCATGCACAATTCAGAGAACTTGGACACGTCAAACCATTAAAAATAAAACCGCAATTCGTTGAAGATACTGTGAAAATGGATATTTTGTTAGGTGTTGCAGAGGATCCAACAAGTACACGTCAAATTGCCTGTATCATACAACTGTCTGCACTAAGATAAACTTCATCCAAAATTCATATAAAATGACTTTTGTGCAGAAGACGATCCAGATCGTAGAATGCATTTCTTCTAAATAATGATGAAACTGAACAGAAATGAAATAGCTGTTGGTTCAATCCTTGTTTCAAACATAATAATTACATTGAACGAGGAGGTGGTAAACCGATAAAATTGTAGATATTGCTCAGCGGTGAATCCTCATTGGATACGTGAGATACATAAGCTGTATCCTCAAAAGGTGAACGTTTGGGCAGGTATCATAGGTGACCATATTATTGATTCTATATTTATAGATGGGACTTTGACAGCCGAAAAATATTTGAGTTTGATAAGAGACGAAGTTATTCCTGTGTTAGTTAACTTTTTTTTCTAATGCAATAGATCCAAGCCTACCCCATTATGCTTCACTGGTCAGAACTTACTTAAACGCAATCCTCCCCAATAAATGCATTGGATGAAGAGGTACTATTGAGTGGCCAGCTAGTTCACCAGACCTTACGTTTTTGGATTTTTTCTGTGGGGTTATCTCAAAAACGAAGTGTATGCAACACAGCTGACGAGCATCGCTGAGCTCAATGAAAATAACTACAGAAATGCGGAATATTTCAACTCAAACTTTAGACAAAGTTAGGAACGAATTGTATAGGATATACTGTGTTATTGCCAAGAACGAAGTAAAGAATATTTTGAGCATTTATTTTAATGTGTTAAAAATAACTACATCATGTAATTTAAGTATTCAGTTTCTTGAAACCAATTATGAATACTTTCGAAATTTCATCTGGTTTTATTCATAATAAACCATATATGATATAATTCGTTGAAACCAGGAGATTTAAAAAATTTAAATATTTAAAATAAAGACTATGCGAATCACTCTGTATATTTAAATTAATGCCTAAAAAGCGCACTTTTGAATTTAACAGTTGACGTGTCCCAGTGTTTTTTATAATTGTTTAACATAAGGACACAACTAATTTTATTCCATAAGTGGTTTTCACACTGTATAAAGACAATGAGGCTTACAAACGGATAAAAATTATATAGTCTGTCTAGAAAGTATCCGGAAAAAACAAAGCTCAATTGTAATTCTTTAGTATATTCTATGATTGTTTCGGTCTTTACTTGACGGAAATTCATCTTGAAAATATGAATAAAAACAATATTCTAATTTCCGCTAATATTTTATTAACACTAGGATCGTTACGTCATACCATGACGTAACTACTTCAGGTGAGTATTACAAGATACTGAGTATGCCATGAACAAGAATTTCATTTTATAGTCATGAATATAACAAAAATAGAGGGGGTGAAGAGAGTTTTACAATTCTTTTGGAAATCTGAAAAATGATTCAAAAAAGATTCAACAAAGGGGAGCTACTTAATTCTGTTTGGTTATTCAATAATATTTTTATTTTATGATATCTATTAATTTCTAAAGTTTCTAACAAGTTTAATCTAAAACTTTTGTTTTCTGTTGTGAAATTTCAAAGTTACTATTAAAACTATGTCCTGTGTCTAGAAGGTGCTCTGCGTAGGTTGAATTTCCCTTTTTGTTACAATAACATTTTTCATGTTCCCTAAGTCTCGTCTGGAACGATCTTCCCGTCTGACCAACATATACAAAATGGCAAGTACCGCAAGTTAACTTATAAACACATGATTTTTTGTTCTTAGATGATTTAACTTTATTATTTTTTATTAGTTTTCCTAGGGAGTTATTCGTTTTATGAGAAATTCTAAAATTGTGGTTTTTCTTTAAATATCTAGCTACCTTTTCTGTTTTTGGTCCTAAGTATGTCAACGGAATGTATTTACTTTCAATTGAATCATTATTTATGGGACATACTAATTTCAAAGCCAGCTTTAATTGTATTTTTGTGAAAAGATTCTCAATAATCGGGACGTTGAAACCGTTGTTCAACGCAATCTGTTTAATAATGTTATGTTCTTTGTCAAAATTCTCACGTGAGATGGGTATGTTGGCTAATCTATATAACATACTATTGTATGCTGCTAATTTTTGTGATTATGGGTGGTTTGATGTGAAGTGAATTGTGCTATCTTGGTTGGTTTTCGGTATATATATAAACACGTTTTTTTAAATATACCGGATACCAACCCATACAGATAGCACAATTCACTTCACATCAAACCACCCATACTCACAAAAATTAGCAGCATACAATAGTATGTTATATAGATTAGCCAACATACCCATGTCATGTGAGAATTTTGACAAAGAATATATAATAACATTATTAAACAGATTGCGTTGAACAACGGTTTCAACGTCACGATTATTGAGAATCTTTTCACAAAAATATATTATTGAATAACCAAACAGAATTAAGTAGCTCCCCTTTGTTGAATCTTTTTTTAATCATTTTTCAGATTTCCAAAAGAATTGTAAAACTCTCTTCACCCCCTCTATTTTTGTTATATCCATGTACTATATAATGAAATTCTTGTTCATGGTATACTCAGTATCTTGTAATACTCACCTGAAGAAGTCATGGTATGACGTAACGATCGTAGTGTTAATAAAAATTTGATAGATTCGGTCTTTACTTGGTGGAAACTCATTTTAATTAAAAAAATGTATATGGGACAGTAATTTATTTCCACAAAAATGTTTGTACCACTACAACAATTGTTTCACCACGATGTGGCTTCTTCAGGTATTACAGTACAATGAAGAAGCCACATCGTGGTGAAACAATTGTTGTAGTAGTACAAACATTTTTGTGGAAATAAATTACTGTCCCATATACATTTTTTCAAGTGTTAATAAAATATTAGCGGAAATTAGAATATTGTTTTTATTCATATTTAGTAAATCAGTTCTTGAATTAGAAAATTATAACAAGCTATTCATCTTCTTTACTTATTCAACCTCCATTTAACTGTGAACACTTGACTAAACGTTGAGGTACACGGAACTAGATCACCTCCATGATTTCCGGTGATGGTAGTTCAAGACTACCTGGTGCTGCTCGTTCAACTTCAATCTTGATTAGTCCCTATATCTTTTCAATGGGACTAAGATCTGGTTAAGCTGCTGGCTATGCAAGCATGCGCCGTTTCAAGGAGACAATCGTTTTGAATGCCACAACACTTTTCATCATTGATGATACCATCAACAACACCGAGAGGCGTAGCACCATTTTACTGAGATATTGCTACCCAAATCATTATTTTGGTGAGAAATTTGGAAATTTGAACAATAACAGGTTGTTTCGATAGGATTTTTAAGTGATTTCCACCAGGTTGGAAATAACTTTCATCAGATATAAGGACGTTATTAAAATTATCTTCTTGAAAACGCTGACAAAATTCTATCCTTCGTTCCTTTTATAAAAGTGTCATTAGATTTTTTTTTTGGTTCCTTGATATGTAGCCTTGTCTTTTTAGTGATATACGGACGGTTTCCGGACATACTTTCATATTTCGTTGATTTCCAAATCTGTTAGCCAATCTGCGAAAACCCAGGCGCGAATTGTGTCGTCCTAAGGCCAATAAAGCGTTTAAATTGTTTCCTTTAATCTTAGGCGGTCTTCCTGAAACTGGTCTATGCATCATATCCATGCCATTTATTATCCTCTTTATTGTCTCATATACAGCATTTCTTCCCAGTTCAGTCAATTGCATTAATTTTTTAACGTTTCGAAAACCTTTTCTAAGCAAATATTCAACCTGTTTTCTTTCTTCTAGTTGCGACATTATTTCATAAATTGTATACCTGTTAACAATCAACAATATTTGACAAATAGTGTTGCCATGCAACTTTGGCCACAGCCGACTATCTGCACAACCTATTTTATACATTTTTTTTTGTCTTAGAATGTTACAAAATAGAAATATATTGAAATTATGAAAAATAATAAATTCCGGATACTTTATAGGCGGGCTATATAATCAGAGCAAAATGATAGCACCCTGCTAAGACTGCACATTTGCCATCTAACTTGTACAATTGAGTTTCTTCCTTAATTCCCCAGTAAAAAAAAGTAGGATCTTAGGACTGAAATGAAAATTTTCTCAGCTAAAAGTACCCGCGATAAAATTTCATGGACTGATTGGTTTTACAAAACTGTTGAACAGAAATTCATAAAACTTATTTCTAAAATCAGGTATTGTTCGATAATGACCCTCCAAGCTTTTCAGCAGAATCAATGTACTCAAAGTTTAAAATTTAAGGGATGCAATTAAAAAAAAAATCTCAAAAACTTATCGGATTTTTTTACATAAAAATGTAACTACCACCATATTAAAACAATGCTACAACTTACGAGTAACCCTGCTTAATTCAACCAAATTTAAAAAACAACAGAAAAACACCAAGGCACTGTAAAATAACTTCATTTTTGTAAAAATTTGACGTTTTTGAGATACAGATCAAGTTTATTGACTGCGGCTGAACACAAGCACGACTGAAACCAGAATAAAGGCAGTGGAATCTTCGAATTTTCGATTTTATCAATTTAACTTCCTCCGGAAATAGTTATCTATCGTGAGCGATATCTTTTCGTTGCAGTTTCTGAATGACCACTTGTCCCCCGAATGTAGCTGGTGGATTACTCATTTTCCTGTCGAAACAAAACCTAAGAAAAACATGTTAAAATCTACCAGATTTTTCCCACAGACAATGCATTTAAGTTTGGTGCCAAGATTAGATAACGGATCTGATCGCGAGATGGCGCTAAAGCAGGTCGGCAGGTATGTTAGGCAGCAATTGAATCATTGCAGTTTTCCAGTCAGTTCTAAATTTAACCTTCATGAGCTGTGTCATTTATCATTTTTCCAATATCCTTCTGTTTTTCGCCTTCAAACAAGTTTTCCAAATTAAAATACGGATCGTGATTCAGTAAACGTGCATTTTAAACATCGAAACATTTGAATATCATCGAATTTCTCCTGCAGGGCGGCAGTTCGTGTAGTTACAGTGAATTTGTGTTGAATTTTTTTGTGATTTCCTATAAATATGCCTGTGTTTCACACGAAGACAATCGAATCTATTTTAGATCCAGTTGCACAACAGGTAACATTCGATTGTTTCCAAACTCAATTTTTCAATGAAAATTTATAAATAAACATGATCTTATTGTGGTAATTGGGGTCGAAAATTGGGAACCTTGACAATTTCAAAAGACACCGACAGGAAAACAATTTTAAGATGAGAAGATTCGTCATGTTGCCTTAAAAACCACATTCTAATATTCTGGACTTTTTCTTTTGAAAAATGTAGGCGTTGTCAAGCGGAATTTACGTGCCAAATAAAATGTAGAATTTATTGGGACATAAATTGTAACCCAGACATTGTTTACATTACTTCATGTGTTTTCAATTGGAATATCGTCAAAAAATCACGCATCACCCATCGTTTGTTGTAAAAATATCATCGTTCTTTATTCATGTTTAAAAATTATTTCGATTATTCTCATTGCATCGGAAAGATAAGTGTTTGTTTACATTTGTTACTCTCTCCTTATATGGAAAAAGTGAACTTATTTCCTCTGATCGTCAGATTCGACCCACCGCATTTTTATACATTTATACGGTTTGATTATGCGAAATTTTGACACCTACTTGAACTACTTCTCGATCTATAGATGGAGAGAGTTATTTTGAAATTCCTTTCAACAATAAATCTGCGTTCACCAAAGAATCCCAGCACAGAAAACTGAATATAATTGGTTAATAATAGTTGGTGGTCTTCAGGGGTCAGTTAGGGTTATACATAGATTGATATTAATATTTCTCCAGATTTCTTATGGAATATCAACCTTTTCACATTTTATTCAAGGTCTTATTCAAGAGAGCGAAAAATAGACAAAAGAGTATTGAAAATGGGGCGTAATAATAAATTGACTTTATTGACCTAATTTTCTAATAGAAACGGAACATACAAAGTTCGCCCAATGTTACTTTTATACAAGTTAAATAATATAATTTAAAATCTGCATATTTTTACTTTAATACAACAATAGTCGTTACGTATTAGCTTGTGCCGAAATTACATTCTGATTAACTGATTTTTTCATGAATGTACACTTTAACAGGTGTAAAAGAGAAGGGTTTTTCCAATAGGAGGTTTCATTTTGATATTGAAAAAAAACAAGTATATTTTGAAAGAAAGCAATGTTTCAAAAGTGACAGCTGTCAAAATAGCGGGCTATTCAAAATGAAACCTCTTATTGGAAAACCCTTCATTTTTTCTTGGTGCCAAGGATTTTAGAACTGTTTTACGGCAAACTTGAAGAGCTAAATCCAAATATGAAATAAGTTTTTTTGAGCTGAATTAAGCACTTTGTATTTATTTAGATGATTAAACATTCTAACAAGGACGATTCTTTAGAAAACTTTTGACAAAGTGTCAACCACAACACATTATAAACCAAATTACGAAGAAAAAACACCTTTATAGAGAACTGAAAATCAACAATGGCATGGATCCGAGGATACTCTAACAACAGGCTCAACAAAGGAATTCACAAACTCATAACTGAATTTAGCTGTGTATCTTTTCATTTTTATAATGGCGTAGTTTTTACTTGTCAAATGTCAAAAGATGGCAGCTTCAAAAGTGACAGCTGTCCAAATAGCGGGCTATTCAAAATGAAACCTCTTATTGGAAAACCCTTCATTTTTTCTTGGTGCCAAGGATTTTAGAACTGATTTACAGCAAACTTGAAGAGCTAAATCCAAATATGAAATGAGTTTTTTTGAGCTGAATTAAGCACTTTGTATTTATTTAGATGATTAAACATTCTAACAAGGACGATTCTTTAGAAAACTTTTTACAAAGTGTCAACCACAACACATTATAAACGAAATTACGAAGAAAAAACACCTTTATAGAGAACTGAAAATCAACAATGGCATGGACCTGAGGATACTCTAACAACAGGCTCAACAAAGGATTCACAAACTAATAACTGAATTTAGCTCGACCAAGTGAATCCAAAAATGTCAAAAAATCAATGAATTGACACCTCTCCAGATACGGCAATTCTGCTTGTTAACATAACCGTTTAACCAAAAATGAGACTCATCGCTGAGAATGATTTTCTTATGAAAATCTGCATCATTTTCGATTTTTTCTAAGCACCAATTACTGAATACACGACGCTTTAAATGATCTGTTGGTTTGAGTTCTTGGGTTAAAACAATTTTGTACGGATGTAAACCAAGGTCTTTCCGTAAAATTCTCCGTAAAGACGCCTGGGAGACGCGTAGTTCTTGTGAACGTCGAGAAATCGATAAATTTTGGTCTTCACAAACACTTTCACGTACGGCAGCAATATTCTCTTCACATCTTGCATTTCTCTGTCTCGTTGGCACTGTAACATCATGAAGTGTAAAATTGTTTCACACTTCTTCACTAAACGCTCAACTGTTATTTTATCCGAACGATTATAACGACCAAAAATTGGAGTTAAAGCACGTAAAGTTAGAGTAACTGATGGCGATTTTTCATAATAAATTTGGATTAATTGTATACGTTGTTGGAGTGTGTACCTTTCCATGATTAAATGATAGACATTGACAAATACAACTGTCAATGTCACAAAGAAACAATGGCTGCCATTTGTAAGTAATGTCAATTTAAAAATGGGGCGTTCCAATTGAAAGACTTTTTACTTTATTCATATTATAAAGCAGTGAATACAAAAATTCTATATTTACATTACAGAGTAGCCTGTGTTCATATTAACGCGATTGCACTGTGTTGTGGCATCTAATTTTTATGATTTTGGAAGTTCAGCCCTTATCTTACATGAGTCTTCACTTCTTTCTCCTTTTTAGGTATCTAAATTGGTTATATTACATGAAGAAGCTGAAGATGGACTCCCAATGCCAGATCTCCAACAACCAGTCCGATCAGTCAGTAATGCAGTACTCAATTTAGTGAAAGTAAGATTAAACCCTATACTAATCATATATGTCTTCTTGTAGAACAAATTCTAGCCTTTTCTGTCTTTTTTAAGGTTGGTAGAGAGACCATCAACAGTTCCGATGATACAATCCTGAAGCAAGACATGCCGGGGGCTTTAGTCCGTGTGGAAAGGTCCTCGAAATTGTTGGAAGAAGCTTCTCGAATGCTCAAAGACGATCCGTACAGTTCACCGGCTAGAAAACGGCTAATAGATGGCAGTGGTGGAATTTTGCAGGTATCTACAACATTGCCGAGGAACTTGAACCGTTTTCAATGCAAAACTAATAATATTTCAGGCTACTTCCGCTCTCCTGCTGTGTTTCGATGAATCAGAAGTCAGGAAAATAATCAGAGAATGCCATAGGGTCTTAGATTATCTGGCTGTTGCTGAAGTTATCGAAACTCTAGAAGAATTGGTTCAATTTTTAAGAGATCTGAGTCCGTGTCTAAGCCGTGTTTCAAGAGAAGTTAGCGCAAGAGAGAAAGAACTCACCCATCAGGTAAAATTAGATTAACCCCACAACATACGAGTACCGAGATGAATAATTTTGTTTTTCAAGGTTCACGCCGAGATCTTGGTTAGATGCTTGGACCAAATAAAAACCCTCGCCCCAATCTTGATTTGTTCGATGAAAATCTACATTCACATAGTTTCGCAAAACGGTAAGGGAGCTGAAGAGGCGGCAGAGAACAGAAACTACCTCGCCATGAGAATGACGGACGAAATAAACGAAATCATCAGGGTTCTACAACTCACAAGTTACGATGAAGAAACTTCGGACCTAGACAATCTGACCGTGTTGAAAAAACTACAGAATGCCATTCAGAATAAGATCAACACTGCTAATGATTGGTTATTGGTAAGTGGCAGGGGTTTAACTGTTAAGTGGGCGTGGTTTTACAGAATGAGGGAGTGATTAAACAATCAACTAGGTTCACTGTTTATGTACTTACGACTTAATCATTAAATTATATGTTGACAGTATACAAAGAGTATAAGTGTATTAGTTTTCAATAAATCTTAAATTTTCCAGGATTCCAATGCTGTGAAAGGAGGTATTGGCGAAAAGTCTGTCAGGCAAATCATAGAAGACGCTCAAAAAGTGTCTCAGAGGTATTGATCTATCTTACTAATAAATCTTGAATTTTTAAGTACTCGATTTTCAGATGTTTGCCCCATGATTCCGACATGATCAATAAGTTGTGTTCAGACCTAACCACCATGACTGATGCTTTATGTGAACTAAGACAGGACGGCAAAGGACACACCCCTCAAGCTGAATCATTGGCTAGAGGTATTAGAGAAAAACTGGGCAATCTGCAGCAAGCTGTTCTTCATGCCGTCGTTGCGGTTGACAAGACAGGTCTGCAGCAAACGGCACATACCGTACAAGGGAGGTGAGTTTCGAAAATTGAATCATGCAAAATGATTGTTTGATTATATTTGAATTTGATCTTTTTCAGATTGGAGCAAGCAAGGAAATGGTTGTCAAATCCTGGTCAAGATGATAAAGGCTTGGGTCAAAGAGCTATTGCGTTGATTGCCGAAGAAGGAAGAAAAGTGAGTATAATATATAATATTGCTGACTTATATATTGTATGTGTATGTGTCTCACACATCCAATGAGGATTCTCCACTGACCAATATCTACAATTTTGTCGGTTTTCCTCCGCATTCAATGTAAACGTTGATTAATCAGAAAAAAGATTGTACCAACAGCAATATCGTGGTTGCGGACCATTAGAAAATGGACAGGACTGGGAGTAAAACAACTATTCCAAGCAGCGAAAGATAGAGACCAGTTCAATCAAGTTGTCATGGAGATAGTCCACGCCTGAAGACAGGCATGGCACTGAAAGAAGAAGAGACCAACAGCTATTTTACTTTTGTTCAGTTTATTCATCATTATTTCTCAGAAATGCATTCTATGATCTTGTGTTAGCTCCTGCACAAAAGTCATTTTATATAGATAAAGTTTTTCTCTGGAGACACTTTATGACAGTTGTATGACTTACATTATTTTCACAGGCAATTTGACGTGTACTTGTTGTTGGATCCTCTGCAACACTTAACAAAATATCCAATATCACAGTAGCTTTAACGAATTGCGGTTTTCTTTTTAATAGTTTGACGTGTCCAAGCTTTCTGAATTGTGCATGAATTTTTGACACAGTACCTTGTGAAATGTAAGGCAACTGAGGATACCTCTGATTAAATAAATTTGCCACTTCAACTTCACTTCTGCAATTATCCTCGTAACCGATCATCATTAAAATCTCAATTCGGTGAATCTCAGTTGAATATTTCATTATTACTTCTTCAAGAAATACGTTTTCAATTAGGAATTTACTATTTCAATGTAAATCTCACACACTGCAACATCTGCCTGATAACAATCCACATTATTTGCAGATTTTATTTGGTTTTATTGATTTTATTTATCGGCATATGTAGATAGTTTTATAGGTATTCACGACAAAAAATGTTAACAAAACCAAGATCCATGAGCGTTTCAAGAATTGAGTTTAGGAATTTTCCCTACGTAATTGATAGTTCAGAAATTTTATAAGTCTGTATTCAGGTTATTTAAACAATACTATTATTTAACGGATAAATTGTTAATTTCACTATTTCATGTAGTATTATACATAATAGACTATGCATTAGTTGAAATCAGGTTGCTGAGGAGCTTTAAAAAAATATAAAAATATACACGGTGCTCCATTTAAAATAATGAGGATGGACTGTGCTCGACTTGCGCGAATCAACCTGTATTTTTAAATTTATGCTTAAAAAGCGCACCATTAAATTTGAAAATTAACGTCTTCCATTGTTTTTTATAATTCTCTAACGTAAGGACATAAAGAATTTTGTTCCATAAATGTTTTCCATACGGTATGTGATTAATATTGAAAATTGAATTGAATCAGTCCTTACTTGGTGAAAATCCATATTAAATAATATTTAAATAAGGTTATTCTGATTTTCACAAATTTTTTATTGTTATGTTTACAACAATCGTTTCGCTATCACAGTAGCATCATCAGGCAAGATTACATTTTGAATAACTAAGCTTGTTTCCGAAATCCGTTGCTATTTATATTACAGTAACTACAATAAATTTTTATTGAGCACTAAAACCCAAAAAAGGGTCTCTGCAAATTCCAGCTTATCTGAATATATTTAACAGAGGTGAGTTATTTAGATCTATTTGTTCGTTAAGTAATATTCCAATTTTATTATGTTTATTTATCTGTAGGGGTTCTAATATATTTAAGGCATAACTTTTACTTTCTATATGTAGAATTTCAAAATTATGGTTGAAAGTGTGTCCTTCTAACAAATGGTTGGAATATGTAGAATTACTTTTATTATTGGGGAAACTCTTCAAATGTTCACAAATTGTATGTCGGAAAGTTCTTCCAGTCTGTCCTATGTAAACTTTAGGGCAATCACCGCAGGTTAACTTATAAACCCCCGATTTATCATCTTTATGTGTACAGTCTTTATTATTTTTAATAAATTTACTCAAGTTTGAATTGGTTTTAAATGAAGTTCTTAAATTATATTTATTTTTGAGGTATGTAGCAATTTTCTCAGAAATACCTTAAGTGTATTTTAAAATTTTCTTTTATATTAGGAAACACCATATTTAAAGCTATTTTATAATTTTTATTCATCAACAATTTGTCTATCAACCTAGGATCATAGTCATTCTTAACAGCTATTTGCGTAATTATGTTAAGTTCTGAAATATAATTTTCTCGATTCATGGGAATATTAACTAATCTATGGATCATACAATTAAATGCTGATAATTTTTGATTTAAATGATGATTTGATTTATTGTGTATAATAGAATCCGTATAGGTTGGTTTGTGAAATATTGTAAAATCATGTGAATTATTTATTCGAGTAACAGTTGAATCAAGAAAATTAATAGAATTATTATGTTCGGTTTCCATAGTGAATTTAATTGAAGGATGTATTTCATTGATGAATAAGAAGAATTTTTTTAAAAGTCCGTCTGTACCTGTGAAGCAACAGAAAATATCGTCTACGTATGTATACCAATATAGAAAGTATTTCTTAAGGGGATTTTGGTAAATTTTAGTTTCAATATTGTCCGTCAATATTTCTGCTAATAACGGACTTAAGGGATTTCCCAAAATCAAACCGTTTTCAGATTTATAAATTTCATTTTTAAATTGAAAATAATTTTGTTTAGTGCAAATATCTAGATATTCTAAAATATCGTCTTTGATAATTGTATTAATCAACAACAGATGTAATACAATTATCAAAGAAGATATTTTAGAATGTCTAGATATTTGCACTAAACAAAATTATTTTCAATTCAAAAATAAAATTTATAAATCTGGAAACAGTTTGATTTTGGGAAATCCCTTAAGTCCTTTATTCGCAGAAATATTCATGGACAATATTGAAACTAAAATTCACCAAAATCCCCTTGAGAAATACTTTTTATATTGGTATAGATATGTAGACAATATTTTCTGTTGCTTCACAGGTACAGACAGACTTTTTAAAAAATTCTTCTTATTCATTAATGAAATACATCCTTCAATTAAGTTCACTATGGAAACCAAACATAATAATTCTATTAATTTTCTTGATTTAACTGTTACTCGAATAAATAAGTCACATGATTTTTCAATATTTCACAAACCAACCTATACGGATTCTATTATACACAATAAATCAATTCATCATTTAAATAAAAAATTATCAGCATTTAATTGTATGATCCATAGATTAGTTAATATTCCCATGAATCGAGAAAATTATATTTCAGAACTTAACATAATTACGCAAATAGCTGTTAAGAATGACTATGATCCTAGGTTGATAGACAAATTGTTGATGAATAAAAATTATAAAATAGCTTTAAATATGGTGTTTCCTAATATAAAGGAAAATTTTAAAATACACTTAAGGTATTTCTGAGAAAATTGCTACATACCTCAAAAATAAATAAAATTTAAGAACTTCATTTAAATCCAATTCAAACTTGAGTAAATTTATTAAAAATAATGAAGACTGTACACATAAATCAATCCTCAGTAGTCCCCATATGTGTTGGTGCACGTATTTCCGATCGCTGCCGTGAATTATTCCCGATTGTTTTGTTGACAAATTTTTTGAATAAGTGAGAAGTGTAAGTCACAATTTCGCCAACGAATGCAATAGATTCACATTTACGCGAGTAATGAAAGAACGAAAGAAATTCTGAATCATATCATCCATCTGATACATTTAGAAATATAGTAACACAAACGCGACCTTGAATTTATATATCTCTTATCGGCTGATAAGAAGGTAAATAGACAACAGCGTAAAGGAGCCCATATACGTTGAAGTACAAATCTGGAGTCAATTTACAATGGCAAATGAGTGGGAAAAAGTAATCAAAGTTTTAAGGGAAGAAATCATAAAGAACAGAGAAGAAATTAAGTCGACTATCGAAGCGTCTGAAAGCAAGTTACTTTTGAAAATTGAGGAGCTACACCATAGAGTGAAAAATTTAGAAATCGAGAATTCGTTTCTCACCAACAAAATAGAGGCACTGGAGATCACAACAAAAAAAAACAATATCATAATATTTGGTCTGGATATAACTGAAGACTTTTCTCCATTAACGGTTTGTAGGGACGTATTAGACGTCGAGGTGCAGGTATCCGATTTAAACAACGCTTATAGACTGAGATCTCAAGAAAGAAATCCGCTAAAGGTGGAGTTTATCTCATACCTGAAGAAACTCGAAGTCCTAAGGCACTGTAAAAAATTGAAAGGATCCGGTGTTGTTATTGCAAACGATCTCACTTACAAACAAAGGTGCTACAATAAGATCCTCAGGAATCACCTAAGCCAAGCAAGATTGAATTCATCAGACAATTATTACATAAGAGGAAATAGACTCTATATAAATAATAAAGCATATACTGTCGAGGAACTTGAAGGAGGCGAGGGTAACCAAACCGAAAACAAAAAAGCAAATAGTGCTCCACCGACACCGACCGTAAGAAACCTCGAAAAGGAATTCCATCTCGAACTGGACCAAGAAGACAAATCCGGGATCGAAGATTCAACCACTGAAGAAATAAACGGGACAACCAGGACAAATAAGGAAAGCAGAATCACAAACACTCCAACAAAAGGAAACCATCCAAAAAAGACATCTAAAAATACTGCAGCTCCTCAACAAAAGGAAAGAGTCACGAATCTGAGGTCGGGTTCGACATCCAGTGGACTCATTTAAATTTAAATTCATTATATTCTATGAACATTTGTATTCCCCTATTTAACCAAAAAACCTTTCGTGAAATTGTATCCTTTTATCGTTTTTTATGTCCCTGAAATCTTCAAGATTGAACTTCTCGATCATTGAAAGCATTTAAATTTATTTTAGTTCGTACATATCTGTAGTATTCTTTGAATCACCAATTTGAACAGCTTGAACTGATAAAAATGGACACCTACATCAAGGAATATGAGAATGAACCGATCAGGGCCAGGGTACTTGGAAATTTATCAGACCTAAATAATTCATTGGAAATTGAAACATCACATATTAAAATAATTCATATGAACATAAGAAGCATTCATAAACATTTTGACGATCTGGTTATAATGATAAGCCAACCAAACATTGGTTTTGACCTCGTAGTTCTCACAGAAACATTTTTGGTACATGACTTGGATTTATTGAGTATTCCAGGATATAATATTATTATTATTATTATCCTGATACTCCTAGATCTTCTGTGAAGATCCCTCAGAAGCTTTTTCAGCTTGTACGAGTTAGGAGTTCAGTTGTGTTCTGTGTAGGCTTTGTTACTGCGATCTTGCGCCACTTTAGGTCACAGCACTGTTAATTTTTGACCCAACAGTGAAATGGTGGCAGATACCCGTCCAACTAGAAAATTTCTTTTCTACCTGAATAGGATTCGAACCCTGGACCTCCCGGTCACGAGTCCGATGCTCTCCCGCTGAGCTATCCACACTCATATAATATATAACAACGGAAACTTCAATCAAAACGATGGAATCATTATATATTTGAGGGGCCATTTTAATTATGGTTACAAGTTGATAAAAATGGGACCGTCACAAGCCATTGAACTAAATATTCAAAATTTCGAAGAACACATTAACTGCAGTTTATAGATCACCCAGTACTTGCTCAAAGCTATTTAATGCAGATCTCCTGGCATATTTAGAGAATTCGCAATTGAAAAACCACATCATTACTGGAGATATAAATATCAACTTACTTGAAGACACGGATGATTCGGAGGAATATAAAAATATACTAAACTCCTCGGATTTCAACTCCTATATAAATGAAGTCACGAGAAAAATTAGCAATTCATGTCTAGATCACTTTCAAGTTAAAAGCAGTCGTAAATACTTTGACGAAGTTTACTCTTACATTGTAAATAATACCATAACCGATCATGATCCTATAATACTTCTGATTAAACTCAACACTCTAACAAAACACTCTCAAGGAAATTCAATTGAAAATTACAAGCCCGTCATTGACTACAAAAACTTGAAAAATGAGATCATCAGTGAAACTTGGAAGAATGTTTATAAAATGGACAATATTGATATAATGCTGGAAACATTTACTGATATCTTAAAATATTACATACGAAAAAGCACAAAAAGAATAAAAATATCAAATAAATGTAGGAGTAAAAAACCATGGATAACGCAAGCTTTACTAAAATCCGTGCACAGGAAAAATGAACTGTACTTAAAATCACAGAAAGAACCCAATAATGAAATATTACAAATAGAGTATAAAACATATAGGAATAAACTAAACCACATAATTGAAAAGTCGAAAAGGGATTATTTCAGGAAAACTATTGAAACTAATAAAAACTCTTCGAAGAGTTTAGGGAAATGCGTAAATAATATATGTGGAAAGTCGAAATCGGAAACAAAAATAGATACCATCCAAACAGAAAATGACAAGGTAACTGACGAAACTTTGATAGCTGAAGAATTCAGCAGATACTATAGTGAATTAGGAAAAAATCTTGCCGATAAAATTGATGCGCCAATTGATTTCAATGAAGATATACCTACAACAGAAAACACAATGTACCTATTTCCAACAACTGAAATAGAAGTTATCAATATTATAAATAGTCTGAAATTGAATAAGGTACCTGGAATTGATGATATTAGGGCTGATAATCTAAAGCCTATAGCAGAATTCATTGCCGTCCCTCTATGCCATATAATGAACAAGTGCATCGAAGATGGTTACTTTCCAAAATCTATGAAAACAGGACTGATCAAACCTATTCACAAAAGTGGTGATAAAACAAAAGTTGGTAACTATCGACCTATATCACTGATCTCAACTCTTGCCAAGATATTTGAAAAGGTATTGAAAGTTAGAATTGTCAGGTTCTTAGACAAATATCAAGTGATTTCTGATAACCAGTATGGATTTAGAGAGGGAAGGTCGGTCAACCGACGATGCCATCCGGTCATTAACAACAATGATATATAATGAAATTGATGCGAAAAAACCAGCACTGTGTGTTTTTATAGACCTCTCAAAGGCATTTGACACCGTTTGTCATGAAACCTTGTTGAAGAAGTTGAATTTATATGGTATCAGAGGAAAAACATATGACCTCCTAGAAAGCTACCTATCGGATCGTGAACAACTTGTCAAAATTAACGATGTTATAAGCCAGCCAAAGGAAGTGACCTACGGAGTACCTCAGGGAACAGTTCTTGGACCTGTTCTGTTCACAATATATGTGTACAGTTTATTAACAATGGATCTGAAGGGAACGACCATCAGCTTTGCAGACGACACCGCAATATTTTACAGATCAAACACATGGACTTCCCTGAAAGAAAAGGTAGAAAGAGACTTCAGAGCAATCAAGTCTTGGTTTCAATTGAATAAGCTTACTCTCAAGATTGACAAAACGCGGTATCTTCCGTTCACATCATATGTTAACAACTTACCTCAACTAGGAAACTTGGAAATTGACCAGAACACCTCAATTCCAGAAGCAGTCTCAATCAGGTATCTGGGGGTAATAGTTGATAGACATTTACGATGGGATTTACAAATGTCCCACTTGGCAAAAAAAATCAGAGGATTTCTTGGCAGAATTAAGTATTTGCGAGACTTCCTAGACACAGAACACTTGAAAACGGTATACTATGCCCTCATTCAATCGCAACTCACCTATGGAATCATAGGGTGGGGTGGTGTGATGGACACTTACTTGAATAAGGTGAATGTGCTTCAGAAATGGATACTGAGAATAATGTACAAAAAAAAAGAAGTTCACCAAGTGACGACTTATACAAAGGAAGCAAAATTTTTGATATTCGTCAGCTATATTGCCTGAAAATTTTAATTGATATCCACAAAAAGAAAATTCAACTCCAACCTGTAGAACATGGTCACCACACCAGACATAAAAAACAAAATGTTAAAGTTCACAAATGTGAAAAAACTGTGGGTCAAAGAAGTTTCATTTTTTTAAGTTCAAAACTATACAACTGCATACCAATACAGCTGAAAACTATAAATAACCATGGCACTTTCAAATATGAAATCAAGCAATGGCTGCATAACACTGAGAGATCAATAATTAGCAAAGTCATCAATAATACTCAAATCTAGGAGGTGATGAACATAAAAATTGGGATGAATTTATTTGTATGGATTTAAAATTATACTTGTGCATATATGTATATCTGCAAATGAGTGTATATATGGATGTTAATGTATGTGTCTGCTTATGCTTATAGAAAATAAATGATGCACATTACACATGTTCATATCGCGTACAAGCTGGCCCCACAGCTTCTGTGATTGTTATGTTTATTCTGCAAGTTTTTGTCCTTACACCAACTGTATTTAAAAAAAAACTATAACTATTCATTTACATGTTAGTTTACGAAAATCTGTACCTATACTTTGTACTTTAATTTTTTACTTTACTTACACATTTGTATATGTGCTTTTCATTGCAATTGATTATGCTTATAGGCAATAAATGATACTATACATGTTCATATCGCGTACAAGCTGGCACCACAGCTTCTGTGATTGTTATGTTTATTCTGCGAAATTTTGTCCTTACACCCATTGTATTTTGAGGTGTTCATTTATATGTTAATTTACAAAAATCTATGCTTATACTTTAATTTTACCTTCGTTTATATTTTCTATTATACCATTATGTACTTATTACTGCGAATAAACATTATTCTATTCTATTCTATTATATTCTATTCTATTCTAAAGATGATAAATCGGGGGTTTATAAGTTAACCTGCGGTGATTGCCCTAAAGTTTACATAGGACAGACTGGAAAAACTTTCCGACATACAATTTGTGAACATTTGAAGAGTTTCCCCAATAATAAAAGTAA
This sequence comes from Megalocaria dilatata, assembly GCA_034642435.1. Taxonomy (NCBI): domain Eukaryota; kingdom Metazoa; phylum Arthropoda; class Insecta; order Coleoptera; family Coccinellidae; genus Megalocaria; species Megalocaria dilatata. Next base: position 41,498,677 of record CM067862.1, on the reverse strand, counting down.
TTCTACATATTCCAACCATTTGTTAGAAACAGGACATACTTCCAACCATAATTTTGAAATTCTACATATAGAAAGTAAAAAATATGCCCTAAATCTGTTAGAATCCCTAGAGATAAATAAACATAATAAAATTGAAATATTACTTAACGAACAAATAGATTTAAATAACTCACCTCTGTTAAATATATTCAGATAAGCTGGAATTTGCAGAGACCCTTTTTTGGGTTTTAGTGCTCAATAAAAATTTATTGTACTTACTGTAATATAAATAGCAACGGATTTCGGAAACAAGCTTAGTTATTCAAAATGTAATCTTGCCTGATGATGCTACTGTGATAGCGAAACGATTGTTGTAAACATAACAATAAAAAATTTGTGAAAATCAGAATAACCTTATTTAAATATTATTTAATATGGATTTTCACCAAGTAAGGACTGATTCAATTCAATTTTCAATATTCATCACATACCGTATGGAAAACATTTATGGAACAAAATTCTTCGTGTCCTTACGTTAGAGAATTATAAAAAACAATGGAAGACGTTAATTTTCAAATTTAATGGTGCGCTTTTTAAGCATAAATTTAAAAATACAGGTTGATTCGCGCAAGTCGAGCACAGTCCATCCTCATTATTTTAAATGGAGCACCGTGTATATTTTTATATTTTTTTAAAGCTCCCCAGCAACCTGATTTCAACTAATGCATAGTCTATTATGTATAATACTACATGAAATAGTGAAATTAACAATTTATCTGTTAAGTAATAGTATTGTTTAAATAACCTAAATACAGACTTATGAAATTTCTGAACTATTAATTACGTAGGGAAAATTCCTAAACTCAATTCTTGAAACGCTCATGGATCTTGGTTTTGTTAACTAACATTTTTTGTCGTGAATACCTAAAAAACTATCTACATATGCCGATAAATAAAATCAATAAAACCAAACAAAATCTGCAAATAATGTGGATTGTTATCAGTCAGATGTTGCAGTGTTTGAGATTTACATTGAAATAGTAAGTTCCTAATTGAAAACGTATTTCTTGAAGAAGTAATTATGAAATATTCAACTGAGATTCACCGAATTGAGATTTTAGTGATGATCGGTTACGAGGATAATTGCAGAAGTGGAGTTGAAGTGGCAAATTTATTTAATCAGAGGTATCCTCAGTTGCCTTATATTTCACAAGGTACTGTGTCAAAAATTCTAACAGCTTTAAGGCATAACTTTTGCTTTCTATATGTAGATATTTAAATCTATTTGTTCGTTAAGTAAAATTCCAATTTTATTATGTTTATTTATCTCTACATATAGAAAGCAAAAGTTATGCCTTAAATCTGTTAGAATCCCTAGAGATAAATAAACATAATAAAATTGGAATATTACTTAATGAACAAATAGATTTAAATAACTCACCTCTGTTAAATATATTCAGATAAGCTGGAATTTGCAGAGACCCTTTTTTTGGTTACTCAATAAAAATTTATTGTAGTTACTGTAATATAAATAGCAAAGGATTTCGGAAACAAGCTTGGTTATTCAAAATGTGATCTTGCCTGATGATGCTACTGTGATAGCGAAACAATTGTTGTAAACATAACAATAAAAAATTTGTGAAAATCAGAATAACCTCATTTATATTTTTTGAACATTGAAAAATTTTATCTTGCTTCAGGTAGCTAACGGATTGCCGGGCATCCAGAAATCCGAAGTCCTTGAGCTCTGCGACGAAGTGGAGGGACTGTCCCACCAATTGACTGATTTGTGCGTCCAAGGCAGAGGCGATAGTCCTCAAGCTCACGAATTGGCCAGAAGGCTGTCACAGAAACTGCACGAGCTGAAGGAGAAGATCAATCAGGCCGTGGTCAACCGTGTGGTTGAGGATTTCATCGATATCGTCACTCCTGTGAAGCAATTTACTGAAGCGGTGATGGTGCCAGAGGGCACCCCGAACAGGGATCAGAATTTCTCAGACAGAGCAGCGAACTTGCAGCAGTTCTCCAACAGGGCTGTTAAGACCGCGAAGATGGTTGCAGCAGGTAGGATAAAATAAATTGAGAATGTCTTTTTATATCAGGAGTAAAAATAAGTTTCCGCCGTTTTTTAACACAAATTAAATATTTATTATAGAAGAACGGTAATATAAATTTATTTAAAATATTGCCCATCACTTGCAACCACTTTTTCCCATCTCTCAGGCAGCATTCGAATCCCACGTCTGAAGAACTCCTTGTCTTTTGAGGCTATCCACGAATCAACCCAATTTTTGGTATCCTCATAAGATGTGAACCGCTGCGCCGTCAGAGCATGTGCCATGGACCGGAACAGGTGATAATCGGACGGTGCAATGTCTGCTGAATACGGCGGGTGGGGTAACACTTCCCAATCGAGTGTTTCCAAGTACTTTTTCACGGGAGCCGCAACATGTGGACGAGCATTGTTCAATATCTCTCGGCTTTAATTCGTACGGAACCCAATTTCCTTGTTTATGAATCATTCGTAATGATTTTAAACGATGTGAGACTGCTTGCTGAGTGACTTCTAATGTTAGAGCAAGTTCTTTTTGTGTTTTAGATGAATCTTCCTCCAATTCTGCATCCTCGTAAATTTTTGGCCTTCCAATGCGATCTTTATCTTCTACGTCGAAATCAACCTTTTTAAACTTTTGAAACCACTCTCGACACGTTCTCTCACTCAAAGCACCCTTACTATATGCTTCTACGAGCAATTGATGCGCCTCAGCAGATTTCTTTAAATTAAAGAAGTAAACTAATATTTCCCGCAAATGACGCTTACTTGGCTCAAATTTTGACATTTTCAACTTATAAAAATTATATTTTACCAATATAAAATCAATGATATTAATAGGTTATTTTGTTCTTGAATGCCCTAACTATTTTTTAAGCCGATTATCATCTGCGAAAACTAACCGAAATTCCATGCCGCGCCATCTACAATAAAACGGCGGAAACTTATTTGTACTCCTGATATGTATGAAATTATTATAGTTGAAATAATAAGGATAATTTTTTGCCTGTAGATAAAATGATGTGGGTTATACAGGTCCTGCAAAAGTGTGTTGTGCTTTCATAGCTGCCGAACCAGATCTCAGAAATTTTGTTCGAAAGCAAGCTCGTTGTACATTCATTTCTGCATCTCAGCAAATTATTTTCTAATATACAGGTGTTTCCATAAAAATATTCAACAAATGGTTGATTTTTTAAATGGATCACCATTCAGAGAAAACTGTAAAAGTTGAGGGAACGGTATGCTAAAAGTCCTCTACCGATAGCCAGAAGCAATCGTAACAAGAATTTGATTAGAAATTTTTTTAACTGAAATGATTGGTCTAGGCATTATTCCCAAATGATAAAGCTATCATATACAGGGTGTTATTTCTCGTTTTTTTCAAATGTATCATCCTGCTGTCTGCAAGCAGTTTTCTCCAAATGATAACAAAAAAGCAATGTTGTCCTCAAATCGTAGTTTGTAGGAACAAAATTACATATTTAAGGTTATAGAAAAATATACCGGTGTATGGAACTTGGGTGTTATGTGTTGAAAAATCTTCGTCACCTGTTAGAGGAAGACGATGGAACTGCAGAAGCGCAGTATAACCTAATAGCTGCTATTATTATTATTATTATTATTATTATTTATGTTGAGCGGGCGTCTGTCCACCCTACCACTGCGTCCGCACGGACTATTGTGGTTCACTCCTAATTTATAAATTTATATCTTCCCGATGAGATCCAGTAGTTGGATAAAACCGATAATCTTGTTCAGCGGTAATTTTTTCAGTTCACTGTGGGCTATGAAAGCCTGGCCAAAGACCTCGAATCTGATGCGACTCACCGCTGGGCACTCTGAGACGATGTGCATGGCTGTTTCAGTGTCCTCAAGACACAGCCTGCATTCATTGTCTTCAGCCAGACCGATTTTGTGCAAATGCGCTTTCAATCTGCGGTGACCTGACATAATTCCGACAAGTGTTCTTAGTTTGGCCCTATCCAGACCTAGCTCTAGGTTCGCCATCTTTTTGTTCGAAGCTGTTCCAAGGAAGAACTTCGAGTGTTTCAGGCTAGTATGGCTCTGCCAGAAAGACTCTAGCCTTGAGTTCATTCTGCCTGTTATCGCCTCGTTAGCCACGTCATGTGGTATTCCCAGGAATGGTTCCGGTCCTACCAGAGGCAGCGCAGCTCCAGCAAATGCCAGCCGATCCGCCTCCTCGTTACCCAAATAGTTTGAGTGGCTCGGTATCCAAACCAGAGTGACTCCGTTATACATACCGAGCCTGTTTAAAGCCGTGCGGCAACTCCAGACTGTTTTGGATGTAAAACAGCTGGATTCCAGAGCTTTTAGTACTGACTGACTATCAGTAAATATTTTGATTTTACCGTGGTGGATTTGCCGTTTTATCACCAGTTCCTCCGCGGTCTCAATGGCAAATATTTCTGCTTGGAATATGGTTGCGTTTTGACCGAGACTCAATGAGATGTTAATTCTCGGTTTGCTCCCATAGACTCCCGCTCCTGTTCCGTTCGTCGTTCGCGAGCCGTCTGTGAACAAGCCAAGGTCGGTTCTCAATAGAACCTCAGCATGCTGGGTCCATTCGTCCCGGCTGGGGACGATTACATTGAAATTCCATTCCTGGCTCGTGATTTTTGACATTAGATCCGAGGGCATCGATAGGATACTGTTCGTTAAAAGCTCGTCCAGCAGTCTTGAGCCTCCCATCACTATTGCCTCTGGCCTGTCAATCGCCAGTTGATATAGTTTGTATGTGGTCCGTTCCGCCTCCCTCTGCACGAGTAGGTGCAGGGGTGGTAGATTAAGTAGGACCTCCATGGCTGCCGTGGTATGGTGCGAAACGCACCTGTAATTGCAAGGCAAGCCTGTCTCTGTAGTCGTGTGAGCTTTTGTTCGCCAACCATTCGTTGGCCTTTCTTCCACCACGCTACAGCTCCATACACTATCCGTGGTCTAATTACCATAGTGTATAGCCAGTACATCTGCCTGGGCTTTAAGCCCCAGGTTTAACCACAGATCCGCCTGCAAGTCCAGAAACCCATTCTGGCTTTATGACACACTTTATCCAGGTGTGCATTCCAGGTGAGGGTCTTGTCCAGGACTATTCCCAGGTATTTTGCCTCAAATGAGAATTGTATTATTTCACCACGGATAGTCGGCGGTTCTAAACAATTCAACTTCCGTTTTTTAGTGAATGGTACTATAACTACCTCTTGCGAGTTAAGAGACATGTCTTCTCTTATACACCAATTGTCAATAGTGTTCAGTATCTCTTGAAGGACGGCCGATATCGTCACCTCCGATTTACCTTTCACTATGATTGCCAGGTCATCAGCAAATGCTTGAACGTCGACTCCCCACAGCGAAATGATCGCTAGCAGGTCATCAACGAGAAGGGTCCACAGTAAGGGTGAGAGAATACCTCCCTGCGGACAGCCCTTCGCAGCCTTGAACTCGAAGACCTCATCCTGGTATGAGGTCGTTATTGTTCTGCCGCATAGCATTGCCTGTATCCATCTACAGATTAGTGGGTCGATTCCTCTCGCAGCGATAGCCTCAGCGAGAGAAGCCGGCAGCGTATTGTTAAAAGCATCTTCAATGTCCAAAAACGCTGTTAGTGCTATCTCTCGATTATCGAGAGATTGGTTTAATTATTCGACCAGATTATGCAATGCAAGTTCTGCCGACTTGCCAGCCTGGTAGACGTATTGATGAGGGCTAGGGGGACTGTCAATTAGCAGCTTCCCCCTGATATGGACATCAATCACCTTTTCCAGACTCTTCAGCAGGAACGATGTCAAGCTTATTGGTCTGAACGAAGAGGGTTCCGATTCTGTTCGTCCCACCTTTGGTATATATACCACTTTAGTTAGTGTCCAGCTTGTAGGGATAAACCCCCAAGCCAGACTTGTTCTAAATAATTTTAGCAGATACGGAATCAACACATCCATGCCCTTTTGAAGAAGGGCTGGAAAGATTCCGTCTACCTTCGGTGTTTTGAAAGGTTTGAAAGACCTTTTTGCGTCTCTGACCGCTTGTGCAGTGACTATATTTTTGGATGTTCGCCAGTTGCCCCTCCCTGGCCAGATTAGATGGTCAGGGTTTGTATCTTCCAAGATTTGACATTCAGGGAATGTGTTTGTTCGCAAGGAGCTCCAATGTTTCTTTTCTGGAACCAGTGAAACCACCCTCCGGACGTTTGAGCGAACCGGTTGTTCTCACTGGCTCTCTGGAGAGAATCATGTGTATTCTGGCAGTTACTTTTTCAATAAACTATATATTATTATTATTATCTATAGAAAAATCCCGGTTTTATTCTTCTACACTGTGGTACGTTAGACTTGATCGTAAATAAAAATAATGATATATTGATCATAGGAACTAACTAAATCTTCTGATACGGCCAGTGGTCTCATAAGTTTTACTAAATGAATATTAATATTTTTGTCAAGGTGGAAGCGGTGGCAACAAGAAGCTTGCAGAATCTCTCCAAAGCGCTGGAAACCAAGTGGAAAGTTTGACTCCCCAGTTAATATCCGCCGGTAGCATCAGGATGAACTACCCTGCCTCAAAGGCCGCAGACGAACACTTTGAAAATCTCAAGAACCAATACTCAGACACTCTAACTAAAGTTAGGAACCTCTGCGATGAAGCTACAGATTCGGCCGATTTCATCAAAGCTTCAGGTATAACTACCTAGCTCCATCTTCGTTTGCAAGTTTGAACTGATAATTTCTTTGCAGAGGAACAAATGAGAAAGCATTCCTTCTTGTGCGAAGAAGCAATCAAGAACAAGCAGCCCCAGAAGATGGTGGACAATACGTCGGCTGTTGCTCGACTGGCGAACAGGGTACTCTTGGTGGCCAAACAGGAGAGCGACAATTCAGAAGATCCCAATTTCATCGATGACGTGAACCGTGCATCTGACAACTTGCAAAATTGTGAGTGTTGTTGCCAAACTCAATAATGCATAAATTTTACAATAATTTTAATCATCTGTAGTTGTTGAAAAGAAAAAATTTTGTCTAATATCTTTTAGAACTATTGATTTTGACATTCAACTCGATCTTTAGTGGGGTAATTTTTTTTCGTTATAATTCATTTATTAGCAATCAGAATAAACATTATATAAGCTAATTTAGCAATTATGGAGCTTAAGGCTCTCACGTGACATTATAAGGCTTTTTCTAGTAAAAAACCTCTTCAACTATATCTTAAGTCAGCTGTACAAAGCTTTGATATAATTTAACTCTTATTATTTCTGGTAGGTGTTCCACCAATGGTTCAAGATGCAAAATTGGTTGCTATCAACCCATCTGATTCTAATGCTGCTTCAAGGTGGAGAGAATCCAACAAAATAGTGAGTATCATGAATGTCCAAGTTAGGAAAATATATAATATACTATAGAGAAATGCATTACAAGTCAACTTATAAACTACAGATTTATTGTCTTCATTTCTTTTATCTTTATTGTTTTTATGCGAATTCCTAAATCATTATTCGTTCTGAAAGTTACATTTGAGTCAAATTTTATTTTGAAATACTTGGCAATATTATCTGATATTCTATTCATTTAAAGAATAGTATTATATGAATTTTTTTGTCAAATTTTACATAACAGGGTACCCTAAATTCAACACAATTTTCTTTAGTTTATTTGTTAAAAGTGTTTCTAGCACTTGGGTTGTAGTGTCATAGAATTGAATATTGTTAAACAATGTTTATATCAAGTTCACCTTGGTGAGTCTGAGCTTTAAATGTAATAGTCTAGTCAACAAGTGCCATTTGGGTCAACTTTTTTCAGCAGTCTCCGAAAATTATGATCAAGGTGTCATTCGACACGGAATGGCATCTAGATGAATTTTGAAAAAAATGAAGTTCCGCTTGCAAAAATTGCAAAAGTTATTAACAATTAACTAAAAAAAAAGAGGGTTTAGTTTTTTGTAAATATCTCGAAAACTAATAAAGATTTTTGAAATAAAAAAAAAAGATTCAAAAAGAGGAGGAAATTTAAAAAAAAAAGTGTCGACTCCCGGAATTGTAGTCCCAATATTAATAATTTTCCCAGAGGGATGAAAATACGGCCGAAAACGGGTACTCTGGCTTTCGTAAGCCACGCCTACTTTGGACACTTAAGTAATAAAAATTATTTTAACAGATTAAATATGAAATTTAATAAATGAAAAAATTCAGGGGCATACTGGATAGATAATGAACAATAATCCGCCAAAAAAAAATTTTTATCTCAATTTTTCAATTTTTTCTACTTGGACATGAACATTGCAAGTGTGATAATTGTTAAACTATTAACTTGAGATTTTTTTCCTCTCTTAGAGCAAATTTTGGAAGACCTCAGAATAGATCCCCGTTGGAAAAATTTAAAAATGTTTATTTTTCAGTTTTTTATTAACAATTTCCGTTGTTTTGTGCAAAATCAAAAACTTAGATTAATTATCGAAAAAATTGTTTTTTTCAAAATATTATTAATGGTCCGTTTTTATGTTGTAGGAAGCTACATAGAAATATATTTTTTTAATTTTTATCTCTTATTGTTTGAAAAATTGTTATAAACAAATGCATTGTTTATAAAATAAATGAAAATTTTCGTAAGGAATATCAATCTTTCAAGCAAATAATGATTTTTGAAAAAAAAACATGTTTTAATTCCTTAAATCGCATTTGTTGATTAACAATCGTTTTCTCCCACTTCTAACTAATATTAAGGAACCATTTTTTCTTTAAAAATCATGATTTACTTTTCCTTTCCATATAAAAAAAATTTTAGTTTTGTTCAATTTTTCATTGTTTATATAATAAACAATTTGTTATAAGCAGATAAATTTTTACTTTATATTTTTTTTCCTATTCTTCTTACTGCGACAAATACAATCATGATATTTTTTTTTATTAATAAACATATTTAAAAATAATAAAAAAATTAATAAAAAAAAATCATGCCTGTATTTGTGGCAGTAAGAAGAATAGGGAAAAAATATAAAGTAAAAATTTATTTGTTTATAACAAATTGTTAATTATATAAACAATGAAAAATTGAACAAAACGAAAATTTTCTTTTATATGGAAAAGAAAAGTAAATCATGATTTTTAAAGAAAAAATGGTTCCTTAATATTAGTTAGAAGTGAGAGAAAACGATTATTAATTAACAATTAATAAAATTTTTTTTAAAATCATTATTTGCATCAAATATTGATATTCCTTAAAAAAAATTTCAATTATTTTATGAACTAGCATTTGTTTATAACAATTTTTTAAACAATAAGAGATAAAAATTCAAAAAAAATATTTCTATGTATTTTCCTACAACATAAAAACAGACCATTAATAATATTTCGAAAAAAAAATTTTTTTTGAAAATTAATCTAAGTTTTTAATTTTGCATCAACGAAAATTGTTGATAAAAAACTGAAAAATAAACATTTTTAAATTTTTCCAACGGGGATCTATTCTGAAGTCTTCAAAAATTGCTCCAAGAGAGGAAAAAAATCTCAAGTTAATAGTTTAACAATTATCACACTTGCAATGTTCATGTCCAAGCAGAAAAAAATTATTAATTAACTATTGCATAACTAAATTTGAATATCAAAACAAATTAAAATATGTTTATCTTCTACAATTTTAATTTCAAAAAATTTTTCATTCAAAAAACTTTTAGAATTAAATTAATGTCTAAAACAAGCACCGCTTACATTTAATAGACGTATTTAATTCTAAAAGTTTTTTGAATGAAAAATTTTTTGAAATTAAAATTGTAGAAGATAAACATATTTTAATTTGTTTTGATATTCAAATTTTGTTATATTTCTTCTATCAAGTAAAAGGCCTTTCTATTTTATATTGCATAACTAATTGAAAAATTGAGATAAAAATTTTTTTTTGGCGGATTATTGTTCATTCATCTATCCAATATGCCCCTGAATTTTTTCATTCATTAAATTTCATATTTAATCTGTTAAAATAATTTTTATTAATAAAGTGTCCAAAGTAGGCGTGGCATACGAAAGCCAGAATACCCGTTTTCGGCCGTATTTTCATCACTCTGGGAAAATTATTAATATTGGGACTACAATTCCGGGAGTCGACACTTTTTTAAGGAAATTTCCTCCTCTTTTTGAATCTTTTTTTTATTTCAAAAATCTTCATTTGTTTTTGAGTTATTTACAAAAAACTAAACTCTCTCTTTTTTTAAATTTTTTTTTTCAAAAAACTTTTAGAATTGAATTAATGTCTAAAACAAGCACCGCTTACATTTAATAGACGTATATAATCTAAACTCAATATACAATGTCAAATGGAATAAATAAACCAAAAGATATACGAAAGTCATTATTATTTATTCCATTTGACATTGTATATTGAGTTTAGATTATATACGTCTATTAAATGTAAGCGGTGCTTGTTTTAGACATTAATTTAGTTCTAAAAGTTTTTTGAATAAAAATTTTTTAAATTAAAATTGTAGAAGATAAACATATATCAATTTGTTTTAATATTCAAATTTTGTTATATTTCTTCTATCAAGAAAAAGGCCTTTCTATTTTACTCTTTTTTTTAGTTAATTGTTAATAATTTTTGCAAGCGGAACTTAATTTTTTTTTTAAATCATCTAGATGCCATTTCGAATCGAATGACACCTTGATCATAATTTTCGGACACTGCTGAAAAAAGTTGACCCAAATGGCACTTATTGGCTAGACTATAATTGTTTTTTTTTCTCTCAGCTGTTGAATGCAGTCGGAGATGTTCGTAAAGCAGTCCAGATAAATCCAGAGTTACCTCCACTGCCAGATATGAATTCTCTTCATTTGGGTGAGCATTTTGTTAATTCTTATTAATTATCTTCGGTGATGGAAATTTTCGCTTTTTAAATGCTGTGAAAATTAAGCTTCTTGAAATATCAAAATATTGGGTTGAAGAAAAAGTTCGTTGCGTTCTCAGATTAATGCCAATGAAAAAGCAGAGTTTCTTCTTTCTTTCTGGGTCATAGACATGTACCTACGTTTCATCCAGAACGATTAAAGAAATCTGCACGTTTTCAGATCGAACGTGGTGCTTTTATGTTTGCACACTTCTTATCAATATTAAGACATTAGGGATCTAATTTCAAGAAATTTTTTTCTTAGACACAGAAGCTGTCCCCAATCAATCTTTATTTACTTCTTTTGAAACGTGCATTCCATATTAATTAAGCATCTTACCTTTCAATCTCTTGGAATACTTTATGACTTGATGATGGTTCGATACTCCAAATTTTTCAATTTTCACAATTTTGGTTGATATCCTTTTTTCCAATTTTATTGCACAGCCCTAGATGGACATTTTGACGTCAAAGTTTATACTGATCATGGAACAAGTCTAGGCTAACTAGATAACAGTACATCTTGGATCTTATATTTAAAATAAGAGAAAAAAATGTTTAAATTTTGGTGAAAAAGCCGCACAAAGTTTTTCTTCAAGTCGGTATTCAATATATTTTATGAACTTTTTATAAATCTTTGATTTATATTGTAATATAATAATTTCTTTAATATTTATTACAGAGCCTCCTGCACATACATACTTTGTTGATAAAGGTACTAAATTTTGCTTCCGTAATTATATAGCGTGGGTGCAAAAAGAACGACAGAAAGTATTATTCTCAAGTTTGAACCATTTTAAGTTCAAAAAAATTTTTCTGTCATCTTTAACCTTGTAAATTTTTCTTATATCTTGCTGTAGAACTCTTTAACGCTTGTAACTCAGCTCTTGCCTAAAATTTTTTAGTGGGAGAATCTATGAGAAGGACACCTACTCCAGGAGAAAGAAATTTGGGGGCTTTGAGCCCTACGCATCACCAACAGGGCAGGGTTAGCCCGTTGCCCAAGTGGGCCAGAGGTATAAAAAAATTTTTGAGCATTTGTTGAAAGTATTTCAATCATCATAAACAACGTTTTCATGAAACTCTCGTAAAATTCAAACATTTGGTTGTTGTCGGAGAGATTTTCTGATTTTCAGTTGTTTCCATTTCATCATGTTCAATTCTTTTTTTTTCTAATTTTGGTAAACATTATCATAACCATAATGAAAATGTAGATATCGGATTATTTTGTTTGCTTTCACTTGATTTGATCTCCCCCAATTTAAATCTGCAGGATCTGTTTTTGTTTAGAAGCTATTGGTCTCCCAAAGATATTCTATGATTGTTTCGGTCTTTACTTGACGGAAATTCATCTTGAAAATATGAACAAAAACAATATTCTAATTTCCGCTAATATTTTATTAACACTACGATCGTTACGTCGTAGCATGACTTCTTCAGGTGAGTATTACAAGATACTGAGTATACCATGAACAAGAATTTCATTATTAAAACAAATTGTAGAAATTACTATGTTTTACTACCAATAAAAATATATTTTACACATTTTCTTGTGACTCGAGTTTCGAGAAATGAACTATCCCATCATCAGACAACTGAAGACTTAACAGTGGTATTTAAACAAAAGTGATAAATATTTTGAATATTTCAATAGATTCTAGATAACACCTAATAGTGGTACAGAGGTTTACAAGCGGAACGTGATAAAAAACCGGGTTAAAAAAGAGGGGCCTTCTAACAGATATCGGAATGTCGGCAATCGACAAAGAAGGTTGTTAATTAGATGCTACCCATTTAAATATCTCAAATGGTAAATGACCGTTTCTAGGTGTTACCTAGAATCTATTGAAATATTCAAAATATTTATCACTTTTGTTTAAATACCTCTGTACCACTGTTAGGTCTTCAATTGTCTGATGATGGGATAGTTCATTTCCCGAAACTCGAGTCACAAGAAAATGTGTAAAATATATTTTTATTGGTAGTAAAAGATAGAAATTTCTACAATTTGTTTTAATTATGATCAACTACCAAATAGTAACGGCTGAAACAATTCAGTATCTGAAGAATTTCATTATATAGTACATGGATATAACAAAAATAGAGGGGGTGAAGAGAGTTTTAAAATTCTTTTGGAAATCTGAAAAATGATTCAAAAAAGATTCAACAAAGGGGAGCTACTTAATTCAGTTTGGTTATTCAATAATATTTTTCTTTTATGATATCTATTAATTTCTAAACTTTCCAACAAGTTTAATTGAAACTTTTGTTTTCTGTGTGTAAAATTTCAAAGTTACTACGAAAACTATGTCCTGTGTCTAGAAGGTGTTCTGCGTAGGTTGAATTTCCCTTTTTGTTACAATAACATTTTTCATGTTCCCTAAGTCTCGTCTGGAACGATCTTCCTGTCTGACCAACATATACAAAATGGCAAGTACCGCAAGTTAACTTATAAACACCTGATTTCTTGTTCTTAGACGTTTTATCTTTATTATTTTTTATTAGTTTTCCTAGGGAGTTATTCGTTTTATAAGAAATTCTAATTGTGGTTCTTCTTTGAATATCTAGCTACCTTTTCTGTTTTTGGTCCTAAGTATGTCAACGAAATGTATACACTTTCAATTGAATCATTATTTATGGGATATACTAATACTATACTAATGATTCAATTGAAAGTAAATACATTTCGTTGACATACTTGGGACCAAAAACAGAAAAGGTAGCTAGATATTTAAAGAAGAACCATAGTTTTAGAATTTCTTATAAAACGAATAACTCCCTAGGAAAACTAATAAAAAATAATAAAGATAAAACGTCTAAGAACAAGAAATCAGGTGTTTATAAGTTAACTTGCGGTACTTGCCATTTTGTATATGTTGGTCAGACAGGAAGATCGTTCCAGATGAGACTTAGGGAACATGAAAAATGTTATTGTAACAAAAAGGGAAATTCAACCTACGCAGAGCAGCTTCTAGACACACGACATAGTTTTAATAGTAACTTTGAAATTTTACACACAGAAAACAAAAGTTTTAGATTAAACTTGTTAGAAACTTTAGAAATTAATAGATATCATAAAAATATTATTGAATAACCAAACAGAATTAAGTAGCTCCCCTTTGTTGCATCTTTTTTTAATCATTTTTCAGATTTCCAAAAGAATTGTAAAACTCTCTTCACCCCCTCTATTTTTGTTATATCCATGTACTATATAATGAAATTCTTGTTCATGGTATGACGTAACGATCGTAGTGTTAATAAAATATTAGCGGAAATTAAAATATTGTTTTTATTCATATTTCCAAAGATATTCAATCGTCAAAAAAACAAGTACTCAGGTTTTTCACAGTTCATCTCAGATTTGGACTGATCTGTTCGAAATTTCCGAATATCGAAAGTAAGATGTAAACTCCAGAATTTCTTTGAGAAACAGCTGTAAAAATGGCAACGTGGTGATTTTATCGCGCCTGTCTGTGGGCGAAAATTTGAAATAACGAACTTGATGCCTTTTTTATTGAAGATTATTGGCCACAAATTGGAAGTAAAAAACTAGACAACGCTGTCTAATTATCAGTTAATCTAACCTAGTCTGACTCACAAATTTACCAATTAATTTTTTTCACCAACTCGATGGGTTAGTTAAATTTTAGATTCATTTTAATTTAATACTGGGATATTTGCATAATGGAAAAAAAATTGAATATCAAAACAAATTGAAATATGTTTATCTTCTACAATTTTAATTTCAAAAAATTTTTTATTCAAAAAACTTTTAGAATTAAATTAATGTCTAAAATAAGCGCCGCTTACGTCTAATAGACGTATATAATCAAAATTCAATATATAATGTCAAATGGAATAAATAAACCAATAGATATACGAAAGTCATTAAAATTAATAAATAAATATTTAAAGGAGACAAAATTTTGTTTCTGGTCTTACCTTTAAGAACACCAACTGCCTTTTAAAAACATGAACACACCTTAAGGACTTCTCAAAGAATATAATTTATTTGAAATATTTGATATATTTAAATATTCGAATAAGTTAATTTAGAAATCTCTCAAAACATGCACTATATTTTCAAAAAACAAGTATAATTCTAAGCAATCCCTTCTTCGGTCCTAAATAATATTCCAAATTGGTGTTCTTAAAGATAAGACCAGAAACAAAATTTTGTCTCCTTTGAATATTTATTTATTAATTTTAACGACTTTCGTATATCTGTTGGTTTATTCATTCCATTTGACATTATATATTGAGTTTTGATTATATACGTCTATTAAATGTAAGCGGTGCTTGTTTTAGACATTAATTTAATTCTAAAAGTTTTTTGAATAAAAAATTTTTTGAAATTAAAATTGTAGAAGATGAACATATTTTAATTTGTTTTGTTATTCAAATTTTGTTATATTTCTTCTATCAAGTAAAAGGCCTTTCTATTTTATTTGCATAATAGGTTGGGGACCGACACACAGCATCGCCCAGGAGCTAAAGATCGACCATAAAATAGTTTTAAACCTGTTGCGCAAAGCTGGATTCAAAAAGGAGCTCGATGTTTGGGTTTCACACCAATTAACACCAAAAAACATAATGGATGGAATTTCCATATGTTAACACTTGAGCGATTATTTTCACAAAACCTGAAAAAGGTTAGTTGAAGATGGAATATTTGGACGGCTATAAACTTTTATCAAAAACAGGACATCTAGTTATGTAGATGTAAAATAATACAATAGGTGGTTATGTTAATGTTTGCCCCCATTTTTTATTTGTTTTTATAATTTTAAATTTTTCTACAAACTAGGAGAAAATTCGGATTTGCTATGCCAAGAACTTTTACCAAATCCAAACGAAAGAGGTAAATGTGAAAAAATGTTTTCATTGCATCTTTGTCAATAATTGATCCTACAAGACATCTAACAATACATTTGACGACAAGTTAGATCGATAGATATTTCTGTTGGTTTAGAAGAAATTTAAAATTCATTAGTTATGTATTCAAAGCATTTTTTTTCAATAAGGATTGTCAGCTATGGTTATAGAAAGTTCTACAAATCGAGACAGTTTAACATAAATCTGTATAACAATTCCATACTCCAAACTTATCGAGTTTATATATTAGGGTGGGTCAAAAAAATCGATCTTTTTTTTTTACCGGTGACACGGAAAAAATGGGTTGCTAGAGACCTTAAAAAAATTCTTACCAAGCATTAGCTCTTAATTTTAATAGGAAGATCCTCCGTATCGCAGTTTTGTATTTTTTTCTCAGTCCAATAGAAAAAAATTCATACCTCATCATTTATCGATTGAACAGAAAAATGTTCCAAGAGAATTTTTTAGGAAATTTAATGCTCTACAAAAAAGATACCTTATATTTTTTCCGTAAACCTCACCATTTGAAAGATATTAAGGATTTAATTTTGATTATTTTAAGACAAATTTCATTTTTGTTTATGAATTTTATAACTCGACAATAAATGACTTTTACAAAATGCGCAATACAAATTTTTGTTGGAAATTAACTGCTCTATAAACATGGTTTCTTATGTTTTGTCAATGAAATTAACCGTTCAAAAGATATTCATTATCAAACTTTCATGTGTACGGATTTTAAAAGTTTTTGATTAGATATTCGAAAAATTTCAATTTGATTTATAAATTTCATATGAATTTCATTTCTTGTCATTAATATAAGTATTATTTGAGTTTTATTTTCGAAATTATCAAAATTTTTCTTCAATTATTCGAAACATTTTATTTTTAATCATTAGAAATCCCGATCCTAGGGAAAATTTCTCCTCTAGAGAATTTTTGTTTTGTATTTTATTTCATCTGTTTGAATTGTGAACTAGCGCCACCTACTTTTTCCTTTATCGTTATGTTGTCGTTGGTTTGTATACATTTATTTCTACAGCATGTTTAGTGTTTCCAAAATTTATGATCTCGTATACATTCTGTCAAGAAAGTACCGGTAATTATCGATTTAAATCTGGCGGGGCAATGAGGCAGGTAAAAATTTTTTTTCCTAGGTTGGTACCACTGTCCTTAATTACTATGCCAAGCTTGAGCGGGATATGTCAACTAGTGTGTTTGCAACAGCTGATTAAGTCAGTCGATGTCAGAGTGCGTGCCGATTTTTACTATGGGTGATTACTATGGGACGATAACGCGCCTTCTCACCGAGCTACGATTGTGACTGACTTTCTCGCCAAAAACTCAACAAACGTGCTTCAGCAACCACCGTATTCGCCGGATTTGGCTCCCTGCGACTTTTTCCTCTTACCAAAACTAAAATTGCCCCTTCGTGGCACCCGTTTTAAGTCGATTGAAGCCATAAAACAAAATTCGGCGCGAGAGCTAAAGTCCATCCCGGAAAGCGCCTATAAAAAATGTTTCGATAATTGGAAGTGCCGTTGGCATAGATGTATTGGAGCAAATGGAGCCTATTTTGAAGGTGACCCAATAAATTTTGACGATTAAATGTAAAAATGTTGTTTTAATTGAAAATTCCCGGTACTTTCTTGACAGAGTAGTATGTGATCTAACGATTAATTATTTATATATTAGGAGTACAAATAAGTTTCCGCCGTTTTTTTGTTGATGGCGCGGCACGGAGTTTCGGTTAGCTTTCGCAGATGATAACCGGCTTAAAAAATAGTTTGGACATTCAAGAACAACATAACCTATTAATATCATTGATTTAGATTGGTAAAATATAATTTTTATAAGTTGAAAATGTCAAAATTAGACTCCTGATTTGTGTATGTTTGGAGTTAGGTCCTTTGCGTTAAATAATACGGATGATAATTTGTTTTGTGTTTTGAAAGCAATATCAACATCTAATTTTGAAAAATTATTGGCCACTTTTTGACTTATGTTACCGAAGTACGATTGAGAAATGGATTTTTTGTTTTCTGTAGTTTTTATGATGGGATAAATTTGCTTTATAGCTATTTTAGATTGTTTCTGTCGAATTGAATTATCTATTATTAGGAGTACAAATAAGTTTCCGTCGTTTTATTGTAGATGGCGCGGCACGGAGTTTCGGTTAGCTTTCGCAGATGATAACCGGCTTAAAAAATAGTTTGGACATTCAAGAACAACATAACCTATTAATATCATTTATTTTATATTGGTAAAATATAATTTTTATAAGTTGAAAATGTCAAAATTTGAGCCAAGTAAGCGTCATGTGCGGGAAATATTAGTTTACTTCTTTAATTTAAAGAAATCTGCTGCTGAGGCGCATCAATTGCTCGTAGAAGCATATGGTGAGGGTGCTTTGAGTGAGAGAACGTGTCGAGAGTGGTTTCAAAAGTTTAAAAACGGTGATTTCGACGTAGAAGACAAAGATCGCAGTGGAAGGCCAAAAATTTACGAGGATGCAGAATTGGAGGAATTATTTGAGGAAGATTCATCTCAAACACAAAAAGAACTTGCTCTAACATTAGAAGTCACTCAGCAAACAGTCTCACATCGTTTAAAATCATTAGGAATGATTCATAAACAAGAAAATTGGGTTCTGTACGAATTAAAGCCGAAAGATATTGAACAATGCTCGTCCACATGTTGCGGCTCCCGTGAAAAAGTACTTGGAAACACTTGATTGGGAAGTGTTACCCCACCCGCCGTATTCACCAGACATTGCACCGTCCGATTATCACCTGTTCCGGTCCATGGCACATGCTCTGACGGCGCAGCGGTTCACATCTTACGAGGATACCAAAAATTGGGTTGATTCGTGAATAGCCTCAAAAGACAAGGAGTTCTTCAGACATGGGATTCGAATGCTGCCTGAGAGATGGGAAAAAGTGGTTACAAGTGATGGGCAATATTTTAAATAAATTTATATTACCGTTCTTCTATAATGAATATTTAATTTGTGTTAAAAAACGGCGGAAACTTATTTGTATTCCTAATATATATTGCGGTTATATATATTGCGGTTACTACGTGAATTAACTTGATATTTATCGAAAATATAGATAAGGAAATTCATTTGATCGGAAAACCTGTGCAAAAAGTTTCAGAACGTAAGTTACAGTCAACAGTGAAAGAGGTTATGAGTGTTTTTTTTTCATCAGCTCAAAGTTTTGAAATGTTCTATCAAACAAAGTGCCAAAAATGCAGCTGATCAAGTTGTTGAATTATGGAAAAACAACCAGATTTCGACTAATGTAATAAAAAAATTCTTCGCTATCATAATCGATGGTTGAAATTGCAAAAATTGCGAAAAAAATCATCAGCACGATACAAAAATGAAATAAAATTTCAGAATGAACTTACAGCGTTATTTGATATTGTCGATAATAAATCATTAAAACTGCTTGGTAATAATATTCAAGAACTATATTCAAATCAAAAAAGTGATACCGGGAAAGAAATTCTTTCTAATTACCCAAAAAAATCAAACAGAACTATGATTGAAGTAGATGAAAGTCGTAAGTATTTACAACATTTAAGCATACAAACCAACGACAACATAAGGATAAAGAAAAAAGTAGGTGGCGCTAGTTCACAATTCAAACAGATGAAATAAAATACAAAACAAAAATTCTCTAGAGTAGAAATTTTCCCTACGATCGTGATTTCTAATGGTTAAAAATAAAATGTTTAGAATAATTGAAGAAAAATTTTAATAATTTCGAAAATAAAACTCAAATAATACTTATATTAATGATAAGAAATAAAAATTATAAATTAAATTGAAATTTTTCGAATATCTAATCAAAAACTTTTAAAATCCGTACACATGAAAGTTTGATGATGAATATCTTTTGAACGGTTAATTTCATCGCCAAAGCATAAGGAACCATTTTTATAGAGCAGTTAATTTTCAACAAAAATGTGTACTGCGCATTTTGTAAAAGTAATTTATTGTCGAGTTATAAAATTCATAAACAAAAATGAAATTTGTCTTAAAATAATCAAAATTATATCCTTAATATCTTTCAAATGGTGAGGTTTACGGAAAAAATATAAGATACCTTTTTTGTAGAGCATTAAATTTCCTAAAAAAAATGCTCTTGGAACATTTTTCTGTTCAATCGATAAATGATGAGGTATGAATTTTTTTCTATTGGACTGAGAAAAAAATACAAAACTGCGATGCGGAGGATCTTCCTATTAAATTTAAGAGCTCGTGCTTGGTGAGAATTTTTTTAAGGTGTCTTAACCCATTTTTCCGTGTGACTTGTAAAAAAAAATAATCGATTTTTTTGACCCACCCTATATATATTCGTTGGAGGCTTCAGCTCACAAAAGTGATGGAAAATTAAGTGATTTCTTATTTCATTCTATTCTACTGGTTTATTTTCAAAAACTAACAAATGAAAAGCAATTCGATAAACATACAAAAAATTGTGCACTAAATGTTGCAAATTTTAAATGCTTTGAATAAATTCTCTCAAATCTAAATCTTTAATCTTACAGATATATCCAAGGTCAAGCTCGTCATGGAATTTCCCATATATTGCATGGTAATCTTACATAATTCTTGCTGGCTTTTTGCTAGGATGCTAACCGCTAACATTTGTCGGTTATTCAATATTCACACATTTCAACAGCGAAGTGATATGATTGTGAGGTATTAATTTTTTCAAATTTCATGCTTGCTAAAGGATCTTATAAATTTATTCCGGAATATATATTGGAAGATGGTAATTTTACGTGATCTTTATGAATTTCGTTGCTTCATTTTGTTTGGGAATGCATTTGTATAATTTATCATTGATACAGAGGTTATGAAAATCATTTAACGAATATGGGAATTACCATGCAATAACAATTGAAGCTGTTGTGCCAGTCGCTCAGCACAAGAATAACTTCACCACGACGCGTTATAAATGATGACGAATATTCAACTGGACTGCTATTTGAATTTTTCCCTACTCTTTCCGACTGCCCAGAGTGGGAGAGAATTTATCGCTTTGCACAGGCGCGGCGGCATCATTCACGTCTAGTGTTGATTCGTAATTCCATGACGATGATGGAAAGACATAATGAAAATAGTTATAGAAAATTGTACTTTTCACTGATGAGTCATCATTTTATTTGTAAAAGAAACAAAATCCATCCGTTGTACGATATTGGTCCCGAGAGAATCAGCACTGGAATATTTCAATCAAAACTCAGTACCCTAAAAAACTCAATGTTTGGACAGGCATTTTATGAGATTCCATCATTGGTCTTTCTCCGGTGGTGTTTTGTGGCATTGAATTCGAGTTTAAGGACTTATATCTTTGTTCCCTGGTACTTTTACGAAGTATTTAGCCTTGATTTTGTTCGTTTATTGGTGAGAACAAGGAAGTTATGTAAATAATAAATAGAAGTGGTACTAGGATTGTTCCCTGAAGTTCTCTACTTCGGTGCTGTGTTCATTTCTGTTTTGCGTAGATTCATTATAATCAGAGAATATAAAATGTGACATTTTATCAAATATTTAGTCTCTGAATCTTCATGGAGTGGAGACTCAATACAAAAATCTTCATTGGATAGTTGTAGCTTGTTTTCATCAAGGACAATGATTTTATTCCACATGCTAAAAGAGTGATAGAATATTTTTATTCTTATAAAAATTGCATCTTATTATAACAAAAGATGAAAAAGTTTTTCAAAAAAATCATTTCGATAAAAAAGTTGAAATTTTTATAAGAAACAGTTCCATTCAAACTGAAAGTGAAGTTTTCAAAAATAACTTCATAATTACAATCTCTGGAAAAAGGTATTCCTCTTTCACAATAGAATTTTTTTAAGCAACAGACTTCAAACAAGTATGTTTCTTAATTTAAGTTTAATATAACATATCTGTGACATTAATTTTTAACGAATATTTATAGTAGGTTGAGAAATTTTCATTCCTAACTTTTTATGATTAATTCTTGAAATATTTAACGTACGAAATGTTAAAGAAGATAATAAGCTAGAAAAACATAGAGACTTAGAACTTGCCTTGCTATATTTCATAGACATATTTTTATAAGCTTTACATATTCAGAAAAAAGTGCAATAGGTGCCAAATTTATTTTGAAGGGATCGTAACCGCTATCACAAAGATGATCCGATAAAGATTTCTCATATTTGAATACTTTTTTTATTGAAACACCAAATATGCAGTCATCGTTTTATTTGTAAATGAAACATAATCCATCCGTTGTACGATATTGGTCCCGGGAGAATCAGCACTGGAATATATCAATCAAAACTCAGTACCCTAAAAAACTCAACGTTTGGACAGGCATTTTATGAGATTCCATCATTGGTCTCATTTTTATCGATGGAAACCTAAATGCTGCCAAAAGCTTTTAAAACCCGAATTATTCCGACAGTTCGTCAAATTCGTATCAATTTTGAGAACATTTGGTTTCAACAGGATGGTTGCCTAGTTATTAGTTAGTTATTTATGGCGAGCGGGCGTCTGTCCACCCTACCACTGCGTCCGCACGGACTATTGTGGTTCACCCTTAATTTATATCTCCCCGACGAGATCCAGTTTTTGGAGAAAACCGATAATCTTGTTCAGGGGTAATTTTTTCAGTTCGCTGTGGGCTATAAAAGCCTAGCCAAAGACCTCGAATCTGATGCGATTCACCGCTGGGCACTCTGAGACGATGTGCATGGCTGTTTCAGTGTCCTCAAGACACAGCCTGCATTCATTGTCTTCAGCCAGACCGATTCTGTGCAAATGCGCTTTCAGTCTGCAGTGACCTGTCATAATTCCGACAAGTGTTCTTAGTTTGGCCCTATCCAGACCTAGCGCTAGGTTCGCCATCTTTTTGTTCGCAGCTGTTCCAAGGAACAACTTCGAGTGTTTCAGGTCAGAATGGCTCCGCCAGAAAGACCCTAACCTTGAGTTCATTGTGCCTGTTATCGCCTCGTTAGCCACGTCATGTGGTATTCCCAGGAATGGTTCCGGTCCTACCAGAGGCAGCGCAGCTCCAGCAAATGCCAGCCGATCCGCCTCCTCGTTACCCAAATAGTTTGAGTGGCTCGGTATCCAAACCAGAGTGACTCCGTTATACATACCGAGCCTGTTCAAAACCGTGCGGCAACTCCAGACTGTTTTGGATGTAAAACAGCTGGATTCCAGAGCTTTTAGTACTGACTGACTATAAGTAAATATTTTGATTTTACCGTGGTGGATTTGCCGTTTTATCAGCAGTTCCGCCGCGGTCTCAGTGGCAAATATTTCTGCCTGGAATAGGGTTGCGTTTTGACCGAGACTCAATGATATGTTAATTCTCGGTTTACTCCCATAGACTCCCGCTCCTGTTCCGTTCGTCGTTCGCGAGCCGTCTGTGAACAAGCCAAGGTCGGTTCTTAATAGAACCTCAGCATGCTGGGTCCATTCGTCCCGGCTGGGGACGATTACATTGAAATTCCGTTCCTGGCTCGTGATTTTTGACATTAGATCCGAGGGCATCGATAGGATACTGTTCGTTAAAAGCTCGTCCAGCAGTCTTGAGCCTCCCATCACTATTGCCTCTGGCCTGTCAATCGCCAGTTGATATAGTTTGTATGTGGTCCGTTCCGCCTCCCTCTGCACGAGTAGGTGCAGGGGTGGTAGATTTAGTAGGACCTCCATGGCTGCCGTGGGTGTGGTGCGAAACGCACCTGTAATTGCAAGGCAAGCCTGTCTTTGTAGTCGGATGTGCTTTTGTTCGCCAACCGTTTGTTGGCCTTTCTTCCACCACGCTACAGCGCCATACACTATCCGTGGTCTAATTACCATAGTGTATAGCCAGTACATCTGCCTGGGCTTTATGTCCCAGGTTTTACCACAATTCTGCCTGCAAGTCCAGAAACCCATTCTGGCTTTATGACACACTTTATCCAGGTGTGCATTCCAGGTGAGGGTCTTGTCCAGGACTATTCCCAGGTATTGTGCCTCAAATGAGAATTGTATTTTTTCACCACGGAAAGTCGGCGGTTCTAAACCATTCAACTTCCGTTTTTTAGTGAATGGTACTATAACTACCTTTTGCGGCTTAAGAGACATGTCTTCTCTTATACACCATTTGTCAATAGTGTTCAGTATCTCTTGAAGGACGGCCGATATCGTCACCTCCGATTCACCTTTCACTATGATTGCCAGGTCATCAGCAAATGCTTGAACGTCGACTCCCCACAGCGAAATGATCGCTAACAGGTCATCAACGAGAAGGATCCACAGTAAGGGTGAGAGAATACCTCCCTGCGGACAGCCCTTCGCAGCCTTGAACTCGAAGACCTCATCCTGGTATGAGGTCGTTATTGTTCTGCCGCATAGCATTGCCTGTATCCATCCACAGATTAGTGGGTCGATTCATCTCGCAGCGTTAGCCTCAGCGAGAGCAGCCGGCACCGTATTGTTAAAAGCACCTTCAATGTCCAGAAAAGCTGTTACTGCTATCTCTCGATTATCGAGAAATTGGTATAATTTTCCGACCAGATTATGCAAGGCAAGTTCGGCCGATTTGCCAGCCTGGTAGGCGTATTGATGAGGGATGGTTGCCTAAGTCATAACTCAAGAGAAGTGACACATTTTCTCCAACCCCGATCGAGTAGTATCTACAAATAGTACAATTTCGTGGCCCCCTAGGATCAACAGACTTATCCCCAAATGATTTTTTTCTATGGGTATATCTGAAAGCATCTATCTACGAATATGACTTCGGCAGAGCTTCAAATGTTGATGAATTAAGGTTGAAAATTATTCAACTTTGTGGCAACATTGAGCCTAATCTACTTATGAGAATGAGATCATCTCTGTATAATAAATTTGGCTATTTTTTAGCTCACCAAGTTGGATTACTTGAACCCTTAATACATTGAATTTGAGAACTTCTGTTTCGAAGTCAGTGGTTTTCATATGATTTTTAGAATTTATTTTATTTTATCAGAATTTATTATTGTTCGTGGAATTTATTTTATTGTCAAAGTTGTTATGGCAAAAAAATTGAAACAATGTTTAAATTTATTTGAATTTCTCACATGCTAAGAAACGTCGTAAATAGGCTCTTAACCAGTTAAATATTAGTCACCATAACGTAGCATGAAGTTATTATTGTGCTGGGGGTCTGGAATGATAACTTTTCTTGTAAATGCATGATGAATCCTATATTCCGAAAATTATATTTACGTTAACTGTATATTGTTTACATACATATTCTTTAGTTCAATTGTTTGCACACCACTAAACTTTTGTAACCATCCTAGTATTTTACAGGAAGATTTGTTCACTTACATATGAAAAAATGTTGTATTTACAGATGAAAATTATTTGATTCTTGAAAAAAATAAGGCTATTATTTGTCTAGTGTTGATTTTATGATGTATAAAGTAATATGGCAGATTTTGTTTATTGTATTAGGAGTAAAAATAAGTTCGTGCGCATTTTTGTCGAAAACTTAAACTTTATTGTGAAAAATTAGTTATATTGCATCGATCGGAAGAAGCAATGTCTGGGCTGTACGACGGGTGGGATAGGACTTCCCATTTGAGCGTTTCTAAGTACATTTTAACGAGCGACACAACATGTGGCATTCTGCAAAATAACTGTGTCGACTCAAACGCATCAATTCTCGATGGCAAATGGCTGGTCGAGTGTCTCCAAGTATTTTTGCGAGTTCTTCTTGCGTTTGTAGTGGATGTTTATCGAGCCTTGCCTCTAATTCTTCATTCTTAAACTTTGGTGGCGCCCTGAGCAATGTTCTTGGCCAATCTAGCGTTTGTTCGATGTTTGGATGTTGGCTGATTGTTTACCGAGCCAGTCGTCTCAAATTTGCCTACCATTGAATTGAATCAGTCCTTACTTTATAAGTTAATCTGCGGTGATTGCCCTAAAGTTTACATAGGACAGACTGGAAGGACTTTCCGTCATAGAATTTGTGAACATTTGAAGAGTTTCCTCAATAATAAAAGTAATTCTACATATTCCAACCATTTGTTAGAAACAGGACATACTTTCAACCATAACTTTGAAATTCTACATATAGAAAGCAAAAGTTATGCCTTAAATCTGTTAGAATCCCTAGAGATAAATAAACATAATAAAATTGGAATATTACTTAACGAACAAATAGATTTAAATAACTCACCTCTGTTAAATACATTCAGATAAGCTGGAATTTGCAGAGACCCCTTTTTTTGGGTTTTAGTGCTCAATCAAAATTTATTGTACTTACTGTAATATAAATAGCAACGGATTTCGGAAACAAGCTTAGTTATTCAAAATGTAATCTTGCCTGAAGATGCTACTGTGATAGCGAAACGATTGTTGTAAACATAACAATAAAAATTTGTGAAAATCAGAATAACCTTATTTAAATATTATTTAATTTGCCTACCAATCGTTGAAGAGTAGAATTTGAAAGGCCACCTATGTTAAATGGACGTTTGCACTAACAAACATAACTTATTTTAATTTATGGTGATCTGTAACTAAAAAAATAAAAAACAGATTAGGCAGACACCAACAAAACAGTCACAGGCTGCCAGCATCAACCCGCCTAAAATGAAAAACCCTTATAATAAGTTTTATGCCCTTGCTCTTGTTTTTTGCACTAAAATACCTCAATTTGATATTCAACATTATTTTCATCATGAATACTTTCTTTCTGTAAAATACCGGATGATTTCATATAAATTTGGTTGTGTGTATTTTTACTGGAATGTGGAATGATTCAATGAAAGGTTTGCAATCACCCTATTTGTGTGCTTATGGATGGATTTGAGTGAATAATTATTTGTTATATGCTCTTGATATTGATTCTTACTTGTTAGATGAGGCACCTCCAAGACCACCTCTACCCAGCGATGGAGCACCAATTCGTCCTCCACCCCCAGAAACTGATGATGAAGACGACGTGTTCAAACATGCTCCTAGTTCCAGCCAACCTATTATGGTGAGCTATTATTTTATGTTGGCTTTTTCTACCGATTAATTCTTATTGTGTCATTTCAGGTTGCTGCTCATAATCTACACAGGGAGGTTAGACAGTGGTCTGCTAAAGATAACGAACTTATCGCTGGTGCAAGGAGGATGGCTGTTTTAATGGCTAGGTTGTCAGAATTGGTTCATAACGATGACAAAGGTAAAGAACTGTGTTACATTATTTAAATTCCGCTTGAAGGGATTGTCAAAATTCTTTTTGTCTACGAGTTGGCTCAACTGTCTTCTATACTCACCTGTGGTTTGAACGTCATCTGTCATTTCGTTCAGAGTAGCTGAGGTCGAAAAAGAAATAAAATACTTCGAAAATCTCCAGGAATTGATGTAGTAATTCTAAATGTGGTTAGAGTTACCGAAAAATGAAGTAGTGCTACTAGCATATATGGTGCGTTTCGCACCACACCCACGGCAGCCATGAAGGTCATACTAAATCTACCACCCCTGCACCTACTCGTGCAGAGGGAGGAGGAACGGACCACATACAAACTATATCAACTGGCGATTGACAGGCCAGAGGCAATAGTGATGGGAGGCTCAAGACTGCTGGACGAGCTTTCAACGAACAGTATCCTATCGATGCCCTCGGATCTAATGTCAAAAATCACGAGCCAGGAACGGAATTTCAATGTAATCGTCCCCAGCCGGGACGAATGGACCCAGCATGCTGAGGTTCTATTGAGAACTGACCTTGGCTTGTTCACAGACGGCTCGCGAACGATAAACGGAACAGGAGTGGGAGTTTATGGGAGTAAACCGAGAATTAACATCTCATTGAGTCTCGGTCAAAACGCAACCATATTCCAGGCAGAAATATTTGCCATTGACGCCGCGGCGGAACTGCTGATAAAACGGCAAATCCACCACGGTAAAATCAAAATATTTACTGATAGTCAATCAGCACTAAAAGCTCTGGAATCCAGCTGTTTTACATCCAAAACAGTCCGAAGTTGCCGCACGGCTTTAAACAGCCTCGGTATGTATAAAGGAGTCACTCTGGT
Organism: Megalocaria dilatata; assembly: GCA_034642435.1. NCBI lineage: Eukaryota > Metazoa > Arthropoda > Insecta > Coleoptera > Coccinellidae > Megalocaria > Megalocaria dilatata. The sequence goes on along the minus strand of CM067862.1, from coordinate 41,470,833 downwards.
TTGGATACCGAGCCACTCAAACTATTTGGGTAACGAGGAGGCGGGTCGGCTGGCATTTGCTGGAGCTGCGCTGCCTCTGGTTGGACGGGAACCATTCCTGGTAATACCACATGGCGTGGCTAACGAGACGATAACAGGCAGAATTAACTCAAGGCTAGAGTCTTTCTGGCGGAGCCATTCTGGTCTGAAACATTCGAAGTTGTTCCTTGGAACAACTTCGAACAAAAAGATGGCGAATCTAGCGCTAGGTGTGGATAGGGCCAAACTAAGAACACTTGTCGGAATTATGACAGGTCACTGCAGACTGAAAGCGCATTTGCACAAAATCGGTCTAGCTGAAGACGATGAATGCAGGCTGTGTCTTGAGGACACTGAAACAGCCATGCACATCGTCTCAGAGTGCCCAGCGGTGAGTCGCATCAGATTCGAGGTCTTTGGCCAGGCTTTTATAGCCCACAGCGAACTGAAAAAATTATCCCTGAGCAAGATTATCGGTTTTATCCAAAAACTGGATCTCGTCGGGGAGATATAAATTAGGGAAGAACCACAATAGTCCGTGCGGACGCAGTGGTAGGGTGGACAGACGCCCGCTCGCCATAAATAATTAATAATAATAAACTAGCATATATTTTCAATGTCATCCTGAAACAGAATTATTGGCCAAAACAGCTGAAATCTGCAGAGATAATCATCATTCCCAAACGAGCAAAAGATCATAGCAAGGTCAATTCATTTTGTCCTATCAGTTTACTTCCTGTTATCTCAAAAATCGTGCACAAATTGAATTCAGATTGTAATATTCTTGAATTAAAACAAATTGTAGAAATTACTATGTTTTACTACCAATAAAAAGATATATTACACATTTTCTTGGAAAGCAAGTTTCGGGAAATGAACTATCTCATCGTCAGACAACTGGACACCTTAACAGTGGTATTTAAACAAAAGTGATAAATATTTTGAATATTTCAATAGATTCTAGATAACACCTAATAGTGGTACATAGTAATTTCTACAATTTGTTTTAATTATGATCAACTACCAAATAGTAACGGCTGAAACAATTCAGTATCTGTATTCTTGTATATTACTCAGGCATTCGATAAGGTCTGGCATCCAGGATTGCTGTTCAAAATAAAAATGTTTGTCACCATTGCCTATTTCCAACTTCTGAAGTCGTTTCTGAGTGACTGAGAGTTTAGGACCAGAATAAATGATAAAGTATCTGAAAAGTACCCAGTATCATCTGGAGTACCACAGGGTAGTGTGCTGGGTCCATTTTCTTTCTGCTTTATACGGTATATCTGCCTATCAACAGGTACACCATCATGAGAACATTTGCCGATGATACAGAAATTCTTGCCAGACATAAAGATCCAGTATTAGCATTTAGCCACATACAAGATCATAATAAAATTGAAAAATGATTGGAGATTTGGAGAATCAAAATTAATGAAGCTAGGTCTAAGTGGAAACTTACTTTTGCTTTGTAATTATTCATTTAACAGTACATTTGTGTCTTTTCTGAAAGCAAAACTAATTTTATTTCTTAAATGTTTCATTAGTTCGACCACAATACAGTTTTCTTTACAGGAAGTAAGAGGGAGCTGATAGCCACAGCTAAGGCTATAGCTGATGCTAGCGCCGATGTGACCAGAATTGCTAAGCAATTAGCTAGGGAATGTACAGATAAGAGAATTCGTACTAACCTGCTGCAAGTATGTGAAAGAATTCCAACAATCGCTACTCAGCTGAAGATTCTCAGTACAGTTAAAGCTACAATGTTGGGTGCGCAAGGTGAGTATCCTGTTGATGCTGGTGCTCTTATAATTAAGTAACACTTTCTAATTTGAATTTTGGATCAACGCCTCCCCGATCTCTTGGATTTCCTTGCACTGTGGTTTTAATTTCATCAATTACTTTATGTTTGCACGCTCATATTAATTCCTTATTATTTCATTCGGATATCTGTATTTTAATATCTTCGAACCGAATTTAGCCTTGACCAAATATTAGATCTGCTTCGAAAAAATTCAATTCTGTTAATTATTCCATAAGAGTTTAAATAAGTTCGTACGAATTTTTGTTGAAAATTGAAGCTTTATTATGAAAAATTGATTATACATTCAAAGTTTTTTGACTTCATCGTAATTGGAGAGTTGCTGGTCAGTCAGATCATGTTGCGTCGATCGGAAGGGATAGTAATCAGAAGGAGCAATGTCTGGGCTGTAGGGCTTTGTCGGGTCTGCGTATTGCGGCAAATATGATCGCGCCATGAATATTTGGCTTGACAGTTGATGATGAGGCATCCATACGTTGCCCAACGTTTTGGATTATCGTAATGGACGCACTTTTCATCGCCAGTCACAATTCTATGCAAAAAACCCTTTCTTTTTTAGTCGTTGGTGCAATTGTTCATACGTGAAAAAAAGGCGTTAGACTTCTCTTTGCATGAGGTCATGCAGCACCCAATTTCTTACCTTTCGGATCATTTCCATTGCTTTTAAACGGTGGCAAACGGCTGGTTGAGTGTTTTTGCGAGTTCCTCTTGCGTTTGTCATGAATCTTAATGGAGCCTTGCCTCTAATTCTTCATCCTTAAACTTCAGTTGATGTGTCTGGGTCTTTCTTCGTCTTCCAATTTCTCAGCAATTGTTCAGACTGTTAAATCTTTCATATTTTTCACTGGAGCAGTGTAAACGAATTTCTTCACATTTTAACTAACTTTCCTTCCGGTTGAATGCACATAAGGTGTGAGCAATTTGAAATTTGCATTTTAGATCGGCTATAGATAAAAAACTGTTAAAAGTTAAGAGTTTATTAGAAAGGTTGAACCTTGACATTTAGGAATGGAAAACAATATCATTCTTATGACCGCCACGACTGTCTACAGTACCCCATCCGATCAACTCAATTTTTCAGTACATTGTCGATTGTTTGGGACTTAATCTCATGAATGGCAACTTCGATTTCGTTTTTTTAGGCATCTGGATGGTTAGCGTACCACTTATCCTTAACGAATCCCCTCAAAAAAAAAATAGTCCTCTGAGGTGAAAATGAGATTCATCGCTAAAGATGATTTTTCTGGGAAAATGCTCACCTTCAGCCATTAGCCCATTGAGTGGAAGGGAAACGCATTGGATGGTTGTAAGCCTTCATACCAAGGTCATTCTGCAAAATTCTCCTCATAGAAGTGTGAGAAGTGTTCAGTTCTTGAGCATGCATGATGACGAGTTGATGTTGATGTATGTTCAGCCACATTCTGGGCTACAGCAGCAATGTTTTCAGGTGTGCTCAGTGAACGAGAACACAAACGGTTTGTTTTATCAAATAACGAACAAATTTATCCACAAATTGCCGTGGGGGCATTTCATTTACTGAATTTTCCATGTCAATTTGTAACAGTTTGCACTTATCAAATAAGTTTTTTAATATTTCCCAACTTTGTAAAGCGTAAATCGATCCATTCCGTTAATGTCGAATATTAAACTAACTTTCTGTCAAAACACGAATGACAGAAGTGTTTCCAGACTCGTAATAAACACTACTTCAAAATGCATGGCCCGTCTTTTACATCACAATGGTTGCTGAGGTAATAGAAGATAACATAAATAGAGGTTAATTCTTGATAGAAGGTATATAAAATTATTTAAATATTTTAATATTAGCCTTCTACATATTTAATTTCAAAAAATTATATTTAATGATCATAACTTCTGAAAATAAATTAAAATAATGTCATATAAGTACCACTTATATCAATTGACATATAAAATAAACATTCATTATAAGACATCCGAATGGTATAACAAAATCCAATGAATAAAAATTATCAACCAAAATCCTATAAATTAAATATTTTGAATAGACAAAATTTTGTTTCTGCTGATCAATCTTATGAAAACCAATATCTTTCAAAAATTTCCAACATAATCTTAAGAATTTCATCATAAAACTATCTTACTTAGAATATTCAATATTATTGGATATCTAACTAAGTTACTTTATATAAAAACTCAAGATATGTAAAACATTACATAGTTAGATATCCAATAATATTGAATAGTCTTAAGTAAGATAGTTTTATGATGAAATTCTTAAGATTATGTTGGATATTTTTGAAAGATATTGGTTTTCATAAGATTGATCAGCAGAAACAAAATTTTGTCTATTCAAAATATTTAATTTATAGGATTTTGGTTAATAATTTTTATTTATTGGATTTTGTTATAATGTCTTATAATGAATGTTTATTTTATATGTCAATTGATATAAGTGGTACTTATATGACATTATTTCATTTTATTTTCATAAGTTATAATCATTAAATATAATTTTTTGGAATTAAATATGCAGAAGGCTAATATTAAAATATTTAAATAATAGAACATATGAAGGATGCGAAGTATCGAATAAAAATTTTGTAATTTCATTTCTCACTTTATTCCTTTTCTAATTCACACTTTGTTTTCTTTCACTCCCCTATCTACAATTCAGCAGGAACGTTCTTTAGAACAGGAATTGTTACAATTGTGATAACCTAAATTATTTAATTTTTTTCTATGCCTTAGTGAGAGGAATACCATTCAAAGGTGAGATTTGCAAGATTTTAGGCACCATGTAAGGTCCTTAGAATTAAGTAAAACTTAGGTAGAAAACTTCTATTATGTGTAATTTTTTACCATGTTCTTGCCTTATTGTTGGATCTCTCAGATTCTTAATATTTTTTATATTATCCCCAATAGGTTCGGAAGAAGATAGAGAAGCAACTGAAATGTTAGAAGGCAACGCTCAGAATCTCATGCAGAGCGTGAAAGAAACCGTAAGAGCTGCAGAGGGCGCAAGCGTCAAAATTCACGCCCAAACCCACGGCCGACTGAGATGGGTCAGAAGACAACCCTGGTATGCTTACGCTTAGACTGCGATTAAAAGACGAAAAGTTTTTCGAACCAATTGAACATTTGCTATTTGTAGAACAGAGATACGTATAATATTGGTTTTGATATTCCTTGGTAGAGTTGACATTTTTTTAGCTGTTTACAAGAATTGATTTTCGAACATATATACGAAATATAATGTAAGGGAACATATGAAAAAAATAATCTACCTGTCAAATTAAGGTCCATAATTTTATAGAACAATAACAACACTTATTGGTTCGAATGTTCACTTGGTACTGGAGGAATTTTAAATTTGAATTTATTGTGTTCATGTTTGATAATTTTATTCGATCCAGTTTTGGATCGTAGCCAAAATTCACTATTTCTGTTTTGAAGGAGGGAAATATTGTTTCGGGTACTAACCAACGAAAAATACTTTGAAAATGTTAAGAGTGTATAGAATTACTCACAAAAAGCTTTCCCTGTGAAACTGTTTCATATAAAATTATATAATTTCACTCAATAATATTTTTGGCGGATTATGGTGCCATAGGAAACAAGTAGATTTATTTGCGACTTGTAGTTAGTTGGGAGAACATTAATTTCGTTTCATTCTCAAATTTTTAAGTATAGAGTATAACCAACATTGAGCCATTTGAAGACCGGATTCCTTCAGTCTAGTACATTTCATTGCTTAATTACTTTTACTTTTTTATGTAATTATAATAATAAATTTAGCCTCGGTTGACAGCATGTGTCAATTCAAGCAATGAATTAGGATTTCATCATGTAACAGACTTGCGAGCTTTTTACTTTCATTAATTTGTCGAAAGATATTTATATGAATACAGGGAGCTAATGCGATCGTTTACGTTTGTCCACTTAAAAGGGCAAAAACACTTAATCTAGTGATAAATAACTCCGCTATATGGTTCCGGTCAGAATGTTCGAAGTTCGATCTTTCCCTCTGAATCAAAATCATTGGCAAATTTGGATATCCATATCTGTCTCATCTTGTAACTTTTATTGAACAATTTTTTCTGTCATGTTTCACCCGACAGAAAAGGGAAAATATACTAAGGTGAAACTTTAAAGACGAATTTACTTGCCGAAAAATATATAACTTGATCGGTCTTCCACTGTGAAAAGACTTTCTCCGGTGGCGTTTTGTGGCATTGAATTCGAGTTTAAGGACTTATATCTTTGTTCCCTGGTACTTTTACGAAGTATTTAGCCTTGATTTTGTTCGTCTATTGGTGAGAACAAGCAATTTGAGGTACTAGGATTGTTCCCTGAAGTTCTTTACTTCGGTGCTGTGTTCATTTCTGTTTTGCGTAGATTCATTATAATCAGAGAATATAAAATGTGACATTTTATCAAATATTTAGTCTCTGAATCTTCATGGAGTGGAGACTCAATACAAAAATCTTCATTGAATGGTTGTAGCTTGTTTTCATCAAGGACTATGATTTTATTCCACGTGCTAAAAGAGTGATAGAATATTTTTATTCTTATAAAAATTGCATCTTATTATAACAAAAGATGAAAAAGTTTTTTAACAAAATCATTTCGATAAAAAAGTTAAAATTTTTATAAGAAACAGTTCCATTCAAACTGAAAGTGAAGTTTTCAAAAATAACTTCATAATTACAATCTCTGGAAAAAGGTATTCCTCTTTCACAATAGAATTTTTTTAAGTAACAGACTTCAAACAAGTATGTTTCTTAATTTAAGTTTAATATAACATATCTGTGACATTAATTTTTAACGAATATTTACAGTAGGTTGAGAAATTTTCATTCATAACTTTTTATGATTAATTCTTGAAATATTTAACGTACGAAATGTTAAAGAAGATAATAAGCTAGAAAAACATAGAGACTTAGAACTTGCCTTGCTATATTTTATAGACATATTTTTATAAGCTTTACATATTCAGAAAAAAGTGCAATAGGTGCCAAATTTATTTTGAAGGGGTCGTAACCGCTATCACAAAGATGATCCGGTAAAGATTTCTCATATTTGAATACTCTTTTTATTGAAACACCAAATATACAGTTACGATCTCGGATATTTTAAATGCTATATGAGGAGCAGAATCAAACTATTTGTTGAGATATGCTTTTTTTACATTTGTTCTAATAGTTAATCGTCCGTTTTTATATTAATGATATTATTGATATATACGTTATTTATATAAAAAAATTGTAATTGGAGTGAAATTTGTGTAATTTAACAGAATAAATTAATATACAATATATTTATTTTCTTACTATTATCCCTAACTTAATTCGCTTATTGTTACTATCAAGACGACTAGTACTATACTTAAGATCACTACTACTATACTAAAGATTACAGATTCATCTGTCAATAAGAAAATATCCGAATTTCAGAAAAGCTGGGTGGCATCGATGCGAGCTCTAACAGAGTTTGCAGATTCGAATTCCGCTGCGCCCATGGGTGCGTATAATAATAAAAATTGTTCAAAATCCATCAATGAATGAGAATGAAAGATTGAAATATACAAAGATTAATGACTGGCCGCATAACCTGATAGTTGAGACCATAAAAGAGAATATGTATGTAAATACATATAAGTAAGTGTTCTGTGACACAATGAAAAATAATAAAAACATGCCATATAAATGTGTGTTTAGATGCAGCTCTATCAGTGTTTTTTCATTTCCTGAAGGTTAAAAATTGAAAAACGGTGTATTAGCGCTAATCCTAAGGAAGGATTTACTTAATCAAAAAATAAATTATGTAATTCATTCCATCATTTCCATCTAATACAATTATCATACATGAAAATAAATCTGAATAAAGTTTATTAAGGTTGTTACATATCGTTGAATATAATCAATTTTCAGGCCTGAGGAAATCGAATAAAAAACAAGCATGTATGATCCAAACGGAAAACTTTTGACCGGTCCATCAGCTAATCCACAACTTGTGGAAGGTTAGTTGATATTATTCCACATTTTGATAAAATGTAATTGCTATTTCCTCTTTTTATACTTTAGAAGTTGTGCCATCTCAGTTTCCGGAATTTCAAGTTATTCCAAAGAGGCGAAGATTGGAGAACTCCACTAGAGATGATTTTGAACACGTTAATGCTGACGAAATTTTAAAGAGAACTACTGTTAAACAAGAACTTGAGGAAGAAGATGTCTTGCAATCCTCTAGAGATAAAAGTACACAAACGAATGTACCTGTAGGTTTTGTTGATATGCACAATTTCATCAGGAAAAACATGATAGGCTTTATGTTCAATGTCTATGGACAGAAATATTTCTTGAAAGAATGCAAATTACTTTTCGAGCCGGTATTACCTTGTGAAAATTCCATTACAAGGGTTGCTATTATCTCGAATTCAACCCTGGCATGCGATGATGCTAATATTTTGAGTGGGATTAGATTTAGTATGGGACTTGCAAAAAATAAGCATTATTTTGAGAGCCTGGGTATCACTAGTGAACTCTCAAGTAAAACCGAAAGAATAATCAAACTTAAGAAAAGGAATATGATGATAAAAAATGACATCATACATAATTTAGGTGAAATCAACAAAGAAATGACAGATAAGAATCCACTAGATTTGAATACAAATAAAAATCCAAACTCCACGATGATTGAAAGAGATCAAAAAAATATATTATTAGGGAATTCGGTAAAGCTTGTTGATAAGAATAATAGAACTGAACCTGAGATTGAAACGACCAAGCTTAGTATAGATAGTAATCTGACTAAAGTGTGTCCGTTAGAAACACCTGAAAAAAAATTGAATATGAATCCTGAGGACAATAACAAACTAATAGAATCAGAAGGGATATAGGTAAGTGCAGAAATCATCATTCTAAGTGAGCCATGGACGTTATTGCTGACAAATGTCAAAGTGACAGACATCTATTATGTTTTTCGAGACAAGCAATCCATGACCAACTTAGAATGCATATCATTACAAAATCACTTTTTTCCCAAGAATGGTTTCAATGAAGGGTACCTTTTTTCTCCAAAAAGTATGAGGAGTCTATTTCTTTGATTAAAATTTCAATTTGATCACTTAGTCAAAAATTAGAAATAATTTTATGGAGGACCCCTTGTTATCTCCGCTACTGATGAGAATCAGTAAGTATTTTGATCATTAGACGATTCAGTTTATCCAAAAACCTCCATGTACTGAATTTCATTTGAATCCGCCAAATTTTGACAAAGATATTGGTGGTTATGTTGAAGAAGCTCTAGCGCCCATACGGTGCATTTTAGGACCTAAGTTGATATGAAGTTTTCTTCATATTTTGAGCTCTAAATCATCCCCTGAAATATATGAACGTTAAATCCGGACACCCTGTATTGCAAATGGAAATTAGGTTTTTCTGAAGAGAAAACATTAATTCAACGTCTTTAATTTTTGACATTTATTTATTTTTAAGGTATTCCTCTTCTGAAGAGATTTTCCTTCAGAGAATCTACAAACAGGACCTACTGATGAACTATTTCCTAAAATCGGAACAAAGCTATACAAAATGGATACGAACGATCAGAAAAAAAGGAAATACTTAGATGTTGAAAATCTCATACTGGACACTTCAGAGGAAAAATAATTTCATCTGTGATATTATATATGAAAATTTTTTACGTTAATATAAAGAAAAAAATGGTCAAGCTGTTTGAATAATTTATCTACCAAATATAAAAGGAATATATTTATATTATAAATTAATTTGATTCAATCGAAGTAATATATATTTAAAATAAATTTCTAATTAGCGGGATCAATTCTCCAAATAAAGCATTATACAAAAAAAGATCCATTAGAGTATGGTCCAATTATCTTTTGTTGTTAAGTTCTTCTAGTGGAATGAAATAAGGAATTACTTTGTTTTCTATCACTTTTTATTATAACTTATATACAGTGACTCGAGTTTCGTAGTGTTTACTACATTTTCAAACTGAATGAACAAATTAGATCTCAACTATTATATATGGGGATTGTAGGCTTCGGCAGAGCTTCGAAGAGAGGGGTTTTCCAAAGTTCCGTCTGTTCGTTAAGTAGTTTTATTATTGGTACGTGCTTTTTATATTTTTCAATTTCTATGGATTCCAGGATGTCGAGTTTTTTCCCTTTCGCTTCCACGTGCAAGATAACAAGGTTGTTCAATTCTGGGAACGTGTGATCTGTATTGAAGAAATGGTTCGCAAAATTGGAATTATTCTTCCGGTTCCTAAAAGCAGATTCGTGCTCTTTGTACCTTTTATGAAAAGGTCGGCCCGTTTGTCCTATATACACACTATTACACTGTTGACAACTTAATTTATAGACTCCAGAATTATTCAGTCGGTTCTCTTTGTCTTTCGGATTAAAAAAGAGATTAGAAATTTTATGGGAGGGTGTGAAAGCTGTTACTATATTAATTTTTGATAAAATTTGAGCTATTTTTTGTGAAATTGGTCCAAAATATGTTAGTTTTATGAATTTATTGTTATTATGATCTGATTTGGAGATGGGGTAAATTTGTTTACGAATTAGTTGCTTTTGTTTTTTGTTTATGATGGAATTTATAGTTTTGGTTTCGAACTGATTTTTTGTGGCTATTTGTCTGATTGTATTCAATTCCCTCTTTAACGTAATATTATCTAAAGGAATTGAAAATGTTCTATGTACCATTGATCTATAAGCAGCTAGTTTATGATTGATCGGATGGTTTGAAAAATTTGGTATTGTTGTATCAGTTGATGTGGGTTTTCTATATACTACTCTGTCAAGAAAGTACCGGGAATTTTCAATTAAAACAACATTTTTACATTTAATCGTCAAAATTTATTGGGTCGCCTTCAAAATAGGCTCCATTCGCTCCAATACATCTATGCCAACGGCACTTCCAATTATCGAAACATTTTTTATAGGCGCTTTCCGGGATGGACTTTAGCTCTCGCGCTGAATTTTGTTTTATGGCTTCAATCGACTCAAAACGGGTGCCACGAAGGGGCAATTTTAGTTTTGGGAAGAGGAAAAAGTCGCAGGGAGCCAAATCAGGCGAATACGGTGGTTGCTGAAGCACGTTTGTTGAGTTTTTGGCGAGAAAGTCAGTCACAATCGTAGCTCGGTGAGAAGGCGCGTTATCGTCATGCAAAATCCATGAGTTGTTCGCCCACAAATTTGGCCGCTTCTTACGGATACGCTCACGCAAACGTTTCATAACGCCTAGGTAATACTCCTTGTTTACCGTCTGACCCTCTGGAACGAATTCGTAGTGCACCACGCCACGGATATCGAAGAATACAATGAGCATCACCTTCATTTTCGAGCGGATTTGGCGTGGTTTTTTCGGTTTCGGCTCATTTTTTGCCACCCATTCCGATGATTGCTGGCTTGTTTGCATATCGTACTCGTAGACCCAGGTCTCATCACCAGTTATAATGCGTTCCATGAATGTAGAATCGGAATTACAGCGATCCAGCATGTCTGAAGCAACCTGTTCGCGATGACGTTTTTGAAGAAAATTCAGGTCTTTCGGTACGAGTCGTGCGGCCACCTTTCTCATGCCCAAAATATCAATCAAAATTGTACGTGCGGACTCGTGGGATATCTTAAGATCATGTGCTATCTCTCTCAAGCTGGTACGACGGTTTTCCAGCACCCTTTCCTTAATTTTATCGACGTTATCTTCGATCGAAGCCGTCGATCGGCGACCACTTCACGACCGTCCTTGAAGGCTCTGTACCACTGATATGCACGAGTTTTCGATAGAGCATTATCACCAAAGGCCTTTTGCAACATTTTCAATGCATCGGCACACGAAAATTCATTTGCAACACAAAACTTTAAACAAATTCTTTGCTCAACTTAATCAGCCATAGTAAAAATCGGCACGCACTCTGACATCGACTGACTTAATCAGCTGTTGCAAACACACTAGTTGACAGATCCCGCTCAAGCTTGGCATAGTAATTAAGGACAGTGGTACAAACCTAGGAAAAACAAATTTTACCTGCCTCATTGCCCCGCCAGATTTAAATCGATAATTCCCGGTACTTTCTTGACAGAATGTATATATTTTTTGGCAGTTAAACATAGTAATTTTTACAATTTGTTTTAATTAGAGTCTTTTAGACTTTGATATACTTTCTTGACAGAATGTATATCAAAGGAAATTTCATTATTACTATTAATTAAAGTTATGTCCAGAAAATTTATTTTATTATCAAATTTTGGTTTCATGGTGAACTTGACCTTATTGTTCAAACTATTAAGATATTCTAATGTTTCATTTAATTCTGAATGTGTTCCGCAGAAGCAAGCCAATATATCGTCTACATACCTGTACCAAAAAGTGATATGCTTTCGGTGTGTGGATTTTAGAATTTTTCTTTCAAAACGGGACATAAAGATTTCAGCGAGTAATGGGCTGAGAGGTGAACCCATTGCAAGTCCATCTTTCTTTTTGTAGAATTTACCATTGTATTGAAAGTAATTTTCTTCCACGCAAAGTTCGAAAAGGGTTAAAATTTCGTTTTTTATCACAGGATGATGTTATTTTTTGTTAGGATATTTTCGATTATATTCATGCATTCTATATTTGGTATATTCGGGAACATATTAACTACATCAAACGACACTAGAATACTATTAACTGGAAGGATAACGGAATGAAATAAGGAATTACTTTGTTTTCTATCACTTTTTTATTATAACTGATATACAGTGACTCGAGTTTCGTAGTGTTTACTACATTTTCAAACTGAACGAACAAATTAGATCTCAACTATTATATATGGGGATTGTAGGCTTCGGCAGAGCTTCGAAGAGAGGGGTTTTCCAAAGTTCCGTCTGTTCGTTAAGTAGTTTTATTATTGGTACGTGCTTTTTATATTTTTCTATTTCTATGGATTCCAGGATGTCAAGTTTTTTCCCTTTCGCTTCCACGTGCAAGATAACAAGGTTGTTCAATTCTGGGAAGGTGTGATCTGTAGTGAAGAAATGGTTCGCAAAATTGGAATTATTCTTCCGGTTCCTAAAAGCAGATTCATGCTCTTTGTACCTTTTATGGAACGGTCGGCCCGTTTGACCTATATACACACTATTACACTCTTGACAACTTAATTTATAGACTCCAGAATTATTCAGTCGGTTCTCTTTGTCTTTCGGATTAAAAAAGAGATTAGAAATTTTATGGGAGGGTGTAAAAGCTGTTACTATGTTAATTTTTGATAAAATTCGAGCTATTTTCACAAAAAATAGCTCGAATTTTATCAAAAATTAACATAGTAACAGCTTTTACACCCTCCCATAAAATTTCTAATCTCTTTTTTAATCCGAAAGACAAAGAGAACCGACTGAATAATTCTGGAGTCTATAAATTAAGTTGTCAAGAGTGTAATAGTGTGTATATAGGTCAAACGGGCCGACCGTTCCATAAAAGGTACAAAGAGCATGAATCTGCTTTTAGGAACCGGAAGAATAATTCCAATTTTGCGAACCATTTCTTCACTACAGATCACACCTTCCCAGAATTGAACAACCTTGTTATCTTGCACGTGGAAGCGAAAGGGAAAAAACTTGACATCCTGGAATCCATAGAAATAGAAAAATATAAAAAGCACGTACCAATAATAAAACTACTTAACGAACAGACGGAACTTTGGAAAACCCCTCTCTTCGAAGCTCTGCCGAAGCCTACAATCCCCATATATAATAGTTGAGATCTAATTTGTTCGTTCAGTTTGAAAATGTAGTAAACACTACGAAACTCGAGTCACTGTATATCAGTTATAATAAAAAAGTGATAGAAAACAAAGTAATTCCTTATTTCATTCCATTAAAATGAACTATCACAAAGTAACGGACTACTCCATCCAATATTTGAAACAAGCAAGTACAGAAAAACAGTCCACACTATACTTCAAATTGCATCTCAAACGCCAAACAGCTATCCAGAATGCCTGGTTTACCCAACAATGTCTTCGGAACAAAGTCTTCCCAACTTTCATTCAATTAAGAAGCAAGACGAACACTATCCAATCTAGAAGAGCAATAACATCAGGACAAACCAAATGGCTTAAAGAAGAAAGTAAAAAATGGTTCAGCATCAGGAACAATTTGTCTCTACATATTAAGGTACTACACTCTGAACTTACTTATAGACTCCACCCGGTTGAATTTGACTTACTAGATGATAAAACTAGACATACTATATCTATCATAAAACACAAAAAATATATCAATCAATCAAAAAAACTGAAGAACCTGATATTTAAACAAAATAACAGTGAACAGAAAAATTCAATTCCTAACACAACACCATATAATAGATTCATAAATTTCTCGAATACCACTTTTTCTACAGATGAAATTAGGCTTCTTGAGAAAGGTCCAAATTACAATCCCCACATAACCTCAAAAAATATCATTGAAACATTAACTTCCGAAATCGAATTAGCGCTAATTAAAACACCGAACCCAAACTTCACCAAAGAAAAAATAAAAAACTTACTACTAACCCATACAGACTCACAGAATAAAAAAGAAAAATCAATAGTAAAATCAATTCAAAACAAAATTCGAAATGATAATTTGATAATGACTAAAGCCGACAAAGGAAATTCTATTGTTACTCTATCCAAAGAAGATTATGACCAGAAAATAAACAATTTTTTAGAGAAAGAATCGCCCATACAACTAAAAAGAGATCCCACCGCAAAAATTCAACTAAAACTAAAAACAACGCTCAAAGATATTCAAATTATTTTATCAGATTATGATAAATTCAAACTTATTAATATGAATCCTACACCTCCCAAACTATATGGCCTTATTAAACTTCATAAAGATAATTGTCCAATACGCCCTGTGGTATCATATATTAATAGCCCCCTTGCGAAACTAGCCTCTAAATTAAACCAAATTTTTAAAGAAACAACACAATTCAACTCACCCTATTCAATAAAAAATTCAATCGAGCTCACAAAAAAACTAAAAAATGTTATCCTTCCAGTTAATAGTATTCTAGTGTCGTTTGATGTAGTTAATATGTTCCCGAATATACCAAATATAGAATGCATGAATATAATCGAAAATATCCTAACAAAAAATAACATCAATCCTGTGATAAAAAACGAAATTTTAACCCTTTTCGAACTTTGCGTGGAAGAAAATTACTTTCAATACAATAGTAAATTTTACAAACAGAAAGATGGACTTGCCATGGGATCACCTCTCAGCCCATTACTCGCTGAAATCTTTATGTCCCGTTTTGAAAGAAAAATTCTAAAATCCACACACGCAAAGCATATCACTTTTTGGTACAGGTATGTAGACGATATATTGGCTTGCTTCTGCGGAACACATTCAGAATTAAATGAAACATTAGAATATCTCAATAGTTTGCACAATAAGGTCAAATTCACCATGGAAACACAATTCGATAATAGAATAAATTTTCTGGACATAACTTTAATTAACAGTAATAATGAAATTTCCTTTGATATATATAGAAAACCCACATCAACTGATACAACAATACCAAATTTTTCAAACCATCCGATCAATCATAAACTAGCTGCTTATAGATCAATGGTACATAGAGCATTTTCAATTCCTTTAGATAATATTACGTTAAAGAGGGAATTGAATACAATCAGACAAATAGCCACAATAAATCAGTTCAAAACCAAAACTATAAATTCCATCATAAACATAAAACAGAAGCAACTAATTCGTAAACAAATTTACCCCATCTCCAAATCAGATCATAATAACAATAAATTTATAAAACTAACATATTTTGGACCAATTTCACAAAAAATAGCTCGAATTTTATCAAAAATTAACATAGTAACAGCTTTTACACCCTCCCATAAAATTTCTAATCTCTTTTTTAATCCGAAAGACAAAGAGAACCGACTGAATAATTCTGGAGTCTATAAATTAAGTTGTCAAGAGTGTAATAGTGTGTATATAGGTCAAACGGGCCGACCGTTCCATAAAAGGTACAAAGAGCATGAATCTGCTTTTAGGAACCGGAAGAATAATTCCAATTTTGCGAACCATTTCTTCACTACAGATCACACCTTCCCAGAATTGAACAACCTTGTTATCTTGCACGTGGAAGCGAAAGGGAAAAAACTTGACATCCTGGAATCCATAGAAATAGAAAAATATAAAAAGCACGTACCAATAATAAAACTACTTAACGAACAGACGGAACTTTGGAAAACCCCTCTCTTCGAAGCTCTGCCGAAGCCTACAATCCCCATATATAATAGTTGAGATCTAATTTGTTCGTTCAGTTTGAAAATGTAGTAAACACTACGAAACTCGAGTCACTGTATATCAGTTATAATAAAAAAGTGATAGAAAACAAAGTAATTCCTTATTTCATTCCATTAAAATGAACTATCACAAAGTAACGGACTACTCCATCCAATATTTGGAAGGATAACATTTTTTAGTTTTTTTGTGAGCTCGATTGAATTTTTTATTGAATAGGGTGAGTTGAATTGTGTTGTTTCTTCAAAAATTTGGTTTAATTTAGAGGCTAGTTTCGCAAGGGGGCTATTAATATATGATACCACAGGGCGTATTGGACAATTATCTTTATGAATTTTAATAAGGCCATATAGTTTGGGAGGTGTAGGATTCATATTAATAAGTTTGAATTTATCATAGTCTGATAAAATAATTTGAACATCTTTGAGCGTTGTTTTTAGTTTTAGTTGAATTTTTGCGGTAGGATCTCTTTTTAGTTGTATGGGCGATTCTTTCTCTAAAAATTGTTTATTTTCTGGTCATAATCTTCTTTGGACGGAGTAACAATAGAGTTTCCTTTGTCGGCTCTAGTCATTATCAAATTATCATTTCGAATTTTGTTTTGAATTGATTTTACTATTGATTTTTCTTTTTTATTCTGTGATTCTGTATGGTTTAGTAGTAAGTTTTTTATTTTTTCTTTGGTGAAGTTTGGGTTCGGTGTTTTAATTAGCGCTCATTCGATTTCGGAAGTTAGTGTTTCAATGATATTTTTTGAGGTTATGTGGGGGTTGTAATTTGGACCTTTCTCAAGAAGCCTAATTTCATCTGTAGAAAAAGTGGTATGCGAGAAATTTATGAATCTATTATATGGTGTTGTGTTAGGAATTGAATTTTTCTGTTCACTGTTATTTTGTTTAAATATTAGGTTCTTTAGTTTTTTTGATTGATTGATATATTTTTTGTGTTTTATGATAGATATAGTATGTCTAGTTTTATCATCTAGTAAGTCAAATTCAACCGGGTGGAGTCTATAAGTAAGTTCAGAGTGCATTTTTTACTTTCTTCTTTAAGCCATTTGGTTTGTCCTGAAGTTATTGCTCTTCTGGATTGGGTAGTGTTCGTCTTGCTTCTTAATTGAATGAAAGTTGGGAAGACTTTGGTCCGAAGACATTGTTGGGTAAACCAGGCATTCTGGATAGCTGTTTGGCGTTTGAGATGCAATTTGAAGTATAGTGTGGACTGTTTTTCTGTACTTGCTTGTTTCAAATATTGGATGGAGTAGTCCGTTACTTTGTGATAGTTCATTTTAATGGAATGAAATAAGAAATTACTTTGTTTTCTATCACTTTTTATTATAACTGATATACAGTGACTCGAGTTTCGTAGTGTTTACTACATTTTCAAACTGAATGAACAAATTAGAACTTTGGAAAACCCCTCTCTTCGAAGCTCTGCCGAAGCCTACAATCAGCATATATAATAGTTGAGATCTAATTTGTTCATTAAGTAACATTCCAATTTTATTATGTTTATTTATCTCTAGGGATTCTAACAGATTTAAGGCATAACTTTTGCTTTCTATATGTAGAATTTCAAAGTTATGGTTGAAAGTATGTCCTGTTTCTAACAAATGGTTGGAATATGTAGAATTACTTTTATTATTGAGGAAACTCTTCACAAATTCTATGTCGGAAAGTTCTTCCAGTCTATCCTATGTAAACTTTCGGAAAACCCCAAAAAATAAATTAATTTTAATGAATCCACAACCTCCAAAAATGTATTCTTCGATTAAATTACACAAGGAATATTAGAACGGTTGTTTCGTTCGTTAGTTCACCTTCATTTAAACTTTCTAAAAAACTTATTCAGATTATTTTAAAAGAAACTAAATTCCAAGCTAAATACTTGATAAAAAATTCACTACAGCTAATAAATAAAATAAAGAATATCCACTTACCACATAATGCTAAATTCATTTCATTTGACGTACAAAATTTATTTCCAAGTATACCACCAAACGAAACAATTGAACTAGTAGATAATCTATCAATCAAAAACAGATGTAATACAATTATCAAAGAAGATATTTTAGAATGTCTAGATATTTGCACTAAACAAAATTATTTTCAATTCAAAAATAAAATTTATAAATCTGAAAACGGTTTGATTATGGGAAATCCCTTAAGTCCTTTATTAGCAGAAATATTCATGGACAAGATTGAAACTAAAATTCACCAAAATCCCCTTAAGAAATACTTTTTATATTGGTAGACGATATTTTCTGTTGCTTCACAGGTACAGACAGACTTTTAAAAAAATTCTTTTTATTCATCAATAAAATACATTCTTCAATTAAATTACTATGGAAACCGAACATAATAATTCTATTAATTTTCTTGATTTAACTGTTACTCGAATAAATAATTCACATGATTTTTCAATATTTCACAAACCAACCTATACGGATTCTATTATACATAATAAATCAAATCATCCTTAAAATCAAAAATTATCAGCATTCAATTGTATGATCCATAGATTAGTTCATTTTCCCATGAATCGAGAAAATTATATTTCAGAACTTAACATAATTCAACAAATAGCTATTAATAATGACTATGATCCAAAGTTGATAGACAAATTGTTGATGAAGAAAAATAATAAAATAGCATTAAATATGGTGTTTCCTAATATAAAAGAAAATTTTAAATACATTTCCTTAAAATACACTAAGGGTATTTCTGAGAAAATTGCTACATACCTCAAAAATAAATATAATTTAAGAACTTCATTTAAAAACCAATTCAAACTTGAGTAAATTTATTAAAAATAATAAAGACTGTACACATAAAGATGATAAATCGGGGGTTTATAAGTTAACCTGCGGTGATTGCCCTAAAGTTTACATAGGACAGACTGGAAGAATTTTTCGACATAGAATTTGTGAACATTTGAAGAGTTTCCTCAATAATAAAAGTAATTCAACATATTCTAACCATTTGTTAGAAACAGGACATACTTTCAACCATAATTTTGAAGTTCTACATATAGAAAGTAAAAGTTATGCCTTAAACTTGTTAGAATCTCTAAATTAAATAAACACAATAAAATTGGAATATTACTTAATGAACAAATAGATTTAAATAACTCACCTCTGTTAAATATATTCAGATAAGTTGGAATTTGCAGGGACCCTTTTTTGGGTTTTTAAACATAACAATAAAAATTTGTGAAAATCAGAATAACCTTATTTAAATATTATTTAATATGGATTTTCACCAAGTAAGGACTGATTCAATTCAATATTTCAAACCTCGAAGTGTGAATTTGATCAAACTCCGATGTTAATATATTTAAAAATATCGATATATCCAGAATCAGATATTTAAAAAAATATCAGCAGTTCTACCAAGTTGTACTTGCTTAGGATTGTAAAATCTTTGTAAAGAATTAGAATAGATGAATAGCTTTGTTGCGGTAAATAATCAATAGAGGTCCCACTACTTTGCGTGTTTATGTAACTCGAGCTTATGGTGCCATCAATCTATAAATGTCTCTATTTAATGTGGGATGAAGCCAGACTAGCAGGTTTCTTTAAACTAATGGTCCCAATTCTAAGGTAGTACAACTAGATGGGTGTAGATGGCACCAAACTCGCAAAAAGGTAATGTAGGAATTTTGTGCCCCAAATATTGAGTTTTTGACACTTAAAAAGTATCATACATAAATGAGAATGTACATTCTGGTTTATTTTGAAAAGTATTTTCCATAGATTAACGAGAAGTCCCGTTTATCTATGGTATTTTCACAGACTAATAATATCCATAATCTGTGGGATTGTTAATTGAATAAGTACGTATTGAGAGCGCCATAGACTTATTATTATGTCTATGGAGAGCGCTTAATTTTTAAATAAAAACAAACATTTCATTTCAGAAATGATTTCACATTAATCTTCATATAAGGTATGCTTAAAGTAAGTTATAAATTATCCTTTTTGGTTAATACTGAAAATAATTTTTCAAATATGGAATCAAACCTGCATGATACAGAGCCCAGGAGGGGTGATTTAAATTTGAATTGAATATATTTTCAGAAATGAATTTCATCTCAATAGCAATTTTAGTTCCTTTGCGTCATCATTCTCCATTCAAATTTTTGTATTTATTGAATGTATAATTTCTTGAAGAAAACTTCAGAAAACATTTTGTTTTAGTTTTCACATCATCTCTTCTCCTGAATTTGAACTTGATTTGTTTGGTTGAAATTTCTAAAGCAGGAAGTTCAGTACATTTTATGAATATTCCTTGTGGATGATGATTATTTTTAAACTACCCATTATTCTCCATGACATACTTATAAAATTTCAGTCATATTTTGGTATAAATTTGTTGGATGGGCTCAGAATTTGTGACTGTAAAAATTGATTACATTTTTAATTCTTTCAATTAACTTTTATTTTTTCAGCATTTTTAAATGAAAAATAAGGAAAAAAGTTACCGTATTTGCCGAAATTGGTCTCCAACAAGTGGGTTAATAAAAATCACATGTTCTGCCTACCACTGTTTCACAATCAGAAATGTGTTATACTCCCTCGGAGCCCAAAGTCGAAGGCAGAGATCTTTGTGTTTTGAGGTACATATATCCTGTGCTCTCTGCTCGGTCTTCCGAAAATATGCTTGACAAGCATACATCACAAAATTTGAGATAATGTTTGTCAGTCGCAACTTGTTTGAAAAACAAACTGGCTTCCATCAAATTCACTATTATACTTGTATTCAACTCGCCAAGTTAATGGATATATTTGACCATCTACTTACTTCAGATATTGGATGGAGTAATCCGTTACTTTGTGATAGTTCATTTTAATGGAATCAAATAAGGAATTACTTTGTTTTCTATCACTTCTTATTATAACCTCTCAGCCCATTACTCGCTGAAATCTTTGTGTCCCGTTTTGAAAGAAGAATTCTAAAATACACACACGCAAAGCATATCACTTTTTGGTACAGGTATGTAGACGATATATTGGCTATATTAATTTTTATGAATAAAGTGTCCAAAGTAGGCGTGGCTTACGAAAGCCAGAGTACCCGTTTTCGGCCGTATTTTCACCCCCCCTGGGAAAATTATTAATATTGGGACTACAATTCCGGGAGTCGACACTTTTTTTAGGGAATATCCTCCTCTTTTTGAATCTTTTTTTTTATTTCAAAAATCTTTATTAGTTTTCGAGATATTTACAAAAAACTAAACCCCCTTTTTTTTTAGTTAATTGTTATTAACTTTTGCAATTTTTGCAAGCGAAACTTCATTTTTTTCAAAAATCATCTAGATCCCATTCCGAATGGAATTACACCTTGATCATAATTTTCGGAGACTGCTGAAAAAAGTTGACCCAAAAGGCACTTGTTAACTAGACTATTGTGGATTATTGCCAGATTATCATGTAGGGAGCATCCCAGCATATCATATGGATTAACCAATGAAATATTTTGGGGATTTGTTAAAATAGGATTCAGTTGCCAACAACAAATATTGGAGCAACATCTCTTTCCTTGTAGCATTTTCTTGAGACCTACGAACAGGTAGAGTCAGATGGGGCCAGATCTGGTGGTGAATATGGTGTAAGCAATTCGAATTGTAGATCTTTAATCACCAGTTTTATCTTCTTGTGTATTCGTGCATTATCTTGGTGAATCAACTCTCTGGTTATTTAAAATTATTTCAGATTAATATTTAACATGATGAAACAGCTGGATTTTACATAAATTTTATATTTTTCATAGACTATGATTTACCAAAAAATTCTCAAACAGAAAAAACTAATAATTTATATAATCCAAAATAGAATTTTACTATCTTCCATTTCTTTCCACTTCTTACGCAGGGGAGAGGGCAGCCACTCCTGGCAATTCTTTTCCTTCCAGTAATTCCAAACTAGCTCCACCTCCAGTTGAAACATGGGATACTTTGTCTTCAGTGTTCCATTTAGCACAGCAAGTGGCTGTATCACCACCACCTGCAGAAAATCATTAGTAAAACACTATTCAATTCAAACAACATTGAAAATTTAATATAGTTATTTATACGGGTGTCCCTAAATTGGAAGTACTAAGGAAGAGGGGGGTAGTTGCTTGGATAATATCGAGAATAAGTCTCATAAACCTTCGAGAAAGAAGTAATGATCTGTAGTTCTACTTATTCACATTTATTTACGAGTGTTGTGTACAATAGATGTTGTTCCTGAAAATTACACAAGTCATTACTTTCAATGTAATCGTCACTAGCTGGGACGAACGGACCCAGCCTGCTGAGGTTCTATTGAGGACCGACCTTGGCTTGTTCACAGACGGCTCGCGAACGACGAACGGAACGGCAGCGGGAGTCTATGGAAGCAAGCCGAGAATAAACATGTCATTGAGTCTCGGATAATACGCAACCATATTCCAGGCAGAACTATTTTCCATTGAGTCAGTCAGTACTAAAAGCTCCGGAATCCAGCTGTTGTACATTGAAAACAGTCTGGAGTTGCCGCACCGCTCTAAACAGGCTCGGCATATACAACAGAATTACTCTTGTTTGGATATTGAGCCACTCAAACTTTGCGTTTGCTGGAGCCACGCTGCCTCTGGTAGGCCAAGAATCATTCCTGGGAATACCACGTGACGTAGCTAGGCGGACAATAACAGGCAGAATGAACTCAAGACTAGAGTCATCTTGGCCTGAAACATTCGAAGGTGTTCCTTGGAATAGCTTCAAACAAAAAGATGCCAGACCTAGCGCTAGGTCTGGATAGGGCCAAACTAAGAACACTTGTCGGAATTATGACAAGTCACTGCAGACTGAAAGCGCATTTGCACAAAATCGGTCTGGCTGAAGACGATGAATGCGGCTGTATATTGAGGACACTGAAACAGCCATGCACATCGTCCCAGAGTGCCCAGCGGTGAGTCGTATCATATTCGATATCTTTGGTCAACAAGATTATCGGTTTAATCCAAAAACTGGATCTCGTCGGGGAAATATAAATTAGGTGTTAACCACAATAGTCTGTGCAGATGCGTGGCAAGATCGACAGATGCCCGCTCACTATAAATAATAATAATAATGCATCGAACATCGACAACTCATCTGGCAGAGTCTACAGTCAGTATGAAACTCCGTGGTGATGGAAGAGTACATCAGTTGCTGAAGAATATTTCAAGGGCAGTATATCTACAAAAAAATCCATGATCCAGAAATGTCATACTCAAACAAAAAACACAAATCAGTTGCTGCAGGCAACTATCACAGGATCTTTCGAAAACTGCCAATTTCATGTTGATTCTACCGAATGGTGAATAAATATCCACATAATATTTGATTTCATAATTTGTTTGTTTTTTAAAGGTTGAAGAGATCCGGATCCTCTAAGGATCATAAGAGTCACAGAGTCCCTGATAGATTATATAAATTCCACCATTATGTCATTGTATTTACCCGCGTTATTTTCTGTGTCAAAATACTCTGTGGCGCTGTAACTTGACACGTACGTGATTAGTGAGAATAACAAAGGAGAACAATGTTCTTTTAGCGTCCCCATTTGTATTTTAATTCATTCGAGAGGTATGTTCTTGGAAATAAACCTCCTGAGCAACTTAGTAACATATTCGAGATAATAGTAATTATAACAGTGTCCCTTGGTAACTCTTAGTAAGTAAACTTCTTTTAAATGCTTCTGATTAATTGCATGCTTTACATTTTTGAATACCCTCTTTGTGTTAATGTGAAATTAATGACTGCACGCTCGTTCATTGCACTTCGCTTTTCATTCTTGGATTTTTGCCTCACTGTTATTTAATCCTACCGGAATGTTTTAACTAAATTGCATTGCCTTTGTACATAACTAAAGCGACCCTCACAAGTTTTCTGTTTGTATTGTATACTTTCTCTCGGTGCCTGATTGCTTTTTGCTGTATTTGTAAATAGTGGTTCTCTATCTGCGTAATACTTGCTAATAGGGATATTATATTATCTGTTCTTACTAATTGCGGTGCTTGATATATAACTAATTTGTATGTACTCTTGTGTGATCCCCTGGATGCCCATTTCTTTGTTTGTTCTTATTGTAACGTCCATTAACACGCCTAGGTGATGGGGCACTGTATCTATTTTATAATATCCTAGTCAGTTCATGTTACATATTTATCATATGCATGTGCCCGCTTACCTTGAAAGATTGTATTCCTTGTGAACCAGTGGCGTTCTTTAGGGTAAACCGCAGAGTAGTCCTGGTTGGGGACGACATATCGTATAGAGACAGTAAATAGCTCCAGATATCCAACGTTATTGTGAGAATGTGTGAGTGATTGCTAGATATTTGTTCCGGGTACTGTGATATCTCCAGGGATTAGTTTGCGTGCCCCTTCTGGTAGTGTCCGTTCCGTTCCTCAGTAAGAGTTAAGCCTTCCTGGGCCTTTGTCACCCCGAGGTGGCTAGATATAGTCCATTTTGATAGTAACTTTTCCGGTCGACTTGAATTATGTTAGATCCCCTCTTCAAGGAGATCTCCTGGGCATACCACAGTTACCCTTACCTTAATGTCCATTAAACTTACCCCTTGTAATTGAGGTTCAGCACTGATTACCGGAAGTGCAGGTGAAGGTGCAGGCTGGCTGTATCCCCTTTTCCTGCATAACTTTACCCTTTCCGCTGCATAAGAATGATATCTGATTTGAGCGAATACCGACCTAACAATATGTAGTAATAAGTCATTTAGACCCGGGGCGCTATTGGTTTCACTGGGGCGCTTTGCGAACCACTGCGTAGAGTAGATTTAACCACAGGCTGATGAATGTGTTTCCATTTATTGAGGGTTGTTGCTTTTGAACATTATTAATAAAAATCTATCATTCTGGTATTATTGTGTTTCGAATATTTGAACCTCCCGTCACCGTTTCCTTGCTCTCGTTAGGTGTAATTTAGGTTGCCTACACAACGTAAAGTCCTACTCGCCCGCCACTAGACGATCACGATAAAAAGGTTAGCGCTATTTAGATTACTTCGTATAATTCCAGATCTTTAAGAGTACTCCGTAAAACCCCAGATCTTAGAGTACTTCGTAACACCCTAGATCTTTTAAAGTACCCTGTAATGTACGGGATAGCTCAAGGTTATTAATATAATAACATTGGTCACAATCCTAAGGGCCTAAGTGGCGTAACAGTTATGTAGTAGTAACTAAGCAATAAAAGCATTAAAATGAACTGATATGACCTAATAAAATTTACTTGAATAAACCTCACCTATGATTGTAATACATCCATTTTTGGTAGCATTAACAACTTCATCCATGATGGACTTGGTGCCTTTTGCAAAATTGTCAAATTCAAACACACCTGCAGGCCTGTAATAAAATTGACATTCATAGAAGAACAATTAAATTTACCTTCAAATGATACTGGTCTTTCTGGTTGTTATTGTCTCATACAAAAAGTGAATTTTGACAGAGGCCACATCAGAAATCTCATAGTGACAGGAGAATATATGTTTAATATTCTATGACAAATTGACATCCCTAGTGAGACGTTCAGTTCTCATCCTCTCTCTCGCTTCAAACTCTGGTCCTGTTCGGTCGATACTCGACCATGTCGACAATCGGCATTCATTTTGTACAGTTATAACCTCAAATTTTCATAACCTGCATTTGTATCATATAAGCAAATAAATTAGTGTTAAAACTCAAGTGTTTACAATCAAAATTAGGAGACAACTCCACTCTGGTCTTTTTACTAATTCTTTGAAAGAGGCATATTCATGAGTAAAAACTACATGGATTCAAGAATACTAGAAGTTTATTTACCGTCAAAGCTGCTTTTGTGGAGGTTTTCTGTGTCAAAACAGTCTAGAGTCTTTTAGATACTGAATTGTTTCAGCCGTTACTATTTGGTAGTTGATCATCATTAAAACCAATTAGTTCACAATAACAATAATGTAAAAATAATGAATGACTGAGCTATGTAAATCGAAAATATTTGAGATATTTAAAAAGTAACATCTGTTTAAAACCTTTTTCAACGAACATAAAATGAATTTAATGAAAAGTAAACAAAAATTAAACTTTTGCCACTCATTCTTTAGAAAACAGTAATTCCTTTCGACAAAAGAAAATCTTAAGAAAATTTTACGTGTAGATTCAAAAGAAAAGAAACTTGATTATTGAAATTTTCAAATTCGTTCACAATACAAATAATGTAAAAAATAATGAATGACTGTATGGAGCTTCGTAAATCCAAATATTTGAGATATACAACAAAATAATGTAAAAATAATGAATGACTGTACGGAGCTATGTAACCCCAGAAATTATTTGAGATATTTAAATGGGTACCATCTGTTTAACAACCTTCTTTGTCGATTGCCGACATTCCGATATCTGTTAGAAGGCCCCTCTTTTTTTAACCCGGTTTTTTATCACGTTCCGATTGTAAACCTCTGTACCACTATTAGGTGTTACCGAGAATCTATTGAAATATTCAAAATATGTATCACTTTTGTTGAAATACCACTGTACCACTGTTAGGTCTTCAGTTGTCTGATGATGGGATAGTTCATTTCCCGAAATTCGAGTCACAAGAAAATGTGTAATACTACTCTGTCAAGAAAATACCGGAAATTTTCAATTAAAACAACAGTTTTACATTTAATCGTCAAAATTTATTGGGTCGCCTTCAAAATAGGCTCCATTTGCTCCAATACATCTATGCTAACGGCACTTCCAATTATCGAAACATTTTTTATAGGCGCTTTCCGGGATGGACTTTAGCTCTCGCGCCGAATTTTGTTTTATGGCTTCAATCGACTCAAAACGAGTGCCACAAAGGGGCAATTTTAGTTTTGAGAAGAGGAAAAAGTCGCAGGGAGCCAAATCCGGCGAATACGGTGGTTGCTGAAGCACGTTTGTTGAGTTTTTGGCGAGAAAGTCAGTCACAATCGTAGCTCGGTGAGAAGGCGCGTTATCGTCATGCAAAATCCATGAGTTGTTCGCCCACAAATTTGGCCGCTTCTTACGGATACGCTCACGCAAACGTTTCATAACGCCTAGGTAATACTCCTTGTTTACCGTCTGACCCTCTGGAACGAATTCGTAGTGCACCACGCCACGGATATCGAAGAAAACAATGAGCATCACTTTCATTTTCGAGCGGCTTTGGCGTGGTTTTTTCGGTTTCGGCTCATTTTTTGCCACCCATTCCGATGATTGCTGGCTTGTTTGCATATCGTACTCGTAGACCCAGGTCTCATCACCAGTTATAATGCGTTCCATGAATGTAGAATCAGAATTACAGCGATCCAGCATGTCTGAAGAAACTTGTTCGCGATGACGTTTTTGAAGAAAATTCAGGTCTTTCGGTACGAATCGTGCGGCCACCTTTCTCATGCCCAAAATATCAATCAAAATCGTACGTGCGGACTCGTGGGATATCTTAAGATCCTGTGCTATCTCTCTCAAGCTGGTACGACGGTTTTCCAGCACCCTTTCCTTAATTTTATCGACGTTATCTTCGATCGAAGCCGTCGATGGGCGACCACTTCACGACCGTCCTTGAAGGCTCTGTACCACTGATATGCACGAGTTTTCGATAGAGCATTATCACCAAAGGCCTTTTGCAACATTTTCAATGCATCGGCACACGAAAATTCATTTGCAACACAAAACTTTAAACAAATTCTTTGCTCAACGTAATCACCCATAGTAAAAATCGGCACGCACCCTGACATCGACTGACTTAATCAGCTGTTGCAAACACACTAGTTGACAGATCCCGCTCAAGCTTGGCATAGTAATTAAGGACAGTGGTACCAACCTAGGAAAAAAAAAATTTTACCTGCCTCATTGCCCCGCCAGATTTAAATCGATAATTCCCGGTACTTTCTTGACAGAATGTATATATTTTTTGGCAGTTAAACATAGTAATTTTTACAATTTGTTTTAATTAGAGTCTTTTAGACCGAATCATATTCTTTCTCTTCTTTGCATACATCATAATGTGATATTCAACAGGAGATTCGAAATCATTTGAATTGAATTGGAGGATAATCCAAAATTTACATTCAAAATTGAATTGTGCACTACATACAACACTATATGTCCCTCACATTAACTATAGAGTTAACGTGTGATACATATAGTGTTATAAATTTCATTTTCTGAAAGATTTTTGAAAGTGAACCCACACATCAACAGATCCGTGTGTATTATTATGGGCCCAAACATGGTAATTGTGGAAAATGAATATTCCAGAGCATTCCTCTGCATTCATAATCTGATTCTAACAGATCGTGAACAGGAGTAAGGTGGAATGCTTGGAGACGATTCCTTTTCAGAATTTTATGAAGGGTTTTGTCACTTATACCCAATTGTCTAGCTACTTATCTAATGCTGGATTTGTATTAGAGAAGGCATTTTCAGAATTTTTCGTGATAAGTTTTAAACTTGTGTGAATAATAAAGAATGTCATAAATAATGATTTTTCCTCAGATGGAATATATCTCACTGTTTATACTTTCACAGTTTCACATCTATCGTCCAATGAAAAATAAGATTTAATTATACGTCATTGAAGAGCTTTATAAATAAGGCTTTTCACCTAATTTCCATGGGGATTTACAATATAGAGTAAACTTTGACCTAAGATTACGGCTGAAACGTTACAAAATAGTAGAACAAAATTTGAATATCAAAACAGATTTAATCTGTTAGTCTTCTACAATTTTAATTCAAAAAAAAATTTTATTCAAAAATCTTTTAGAATTAAATTAATGTCTACAATAAGCACCGCTTATATTTAATAGACTTATATAATCAAAACTCAATATATAATGTCAAATGGAATAAATAAACCAACAGATATAAAAAAAGGCATTGAAATTAATAAATAAATATTTAAAGGAGACAAAATTTTGTTTCTGATCTTTCCATTAAGAACACCAATCGCCTTTTAAAAACACGAACACAACTTAAGGACTTCTCAAAAAATATAATTTATTTTGAAATATTTAATATATTTATTTAGGGCCGATGAAGAGATTACCAGAATTATAATTGCTTTTTGAAGATATAGTGCATGTTTTGAGAGATTTCTGAATTAACTTATTTGAATATTTAAATATATTAAATATTTCAAATAAATTATATTCTTTGAGAAGTCCTTTAAGTGTGTTCATGTTTTTAAAAGGCAATTGGTGTTCTTAATGGTAAGATCAGAAACAAAATTTTGTCTCCTTTAAATATTTATTTATTAATTTTAATGACTTTTTTATATGTGTTGGTTTATTTATTCCATTTGACATTATATATTGAGTTTTGTTTATATACGTCTATTAAATATAAGCGGTGCTTATTGTAGACATTAATTTAATTCTAAAAGTTTTCTGAATAAAAATTTTTTGAAATTAAAATTGTAGAAGACTAACAGATTAAACCTGTTTTGATATTCAAATTTTGTTATATTTCTTCTATCAAGTAAAAAGCCTTTTTCTATTTTAAAATAGTAGAATGTTGAATGACTTTACAATGAAAGACAATTGGAACATAGGAACTTTTGTGTTGCAATTTCCTGCAGAATAACCTTGTAAAATTTAGCCAGAGATAATATTATGGTGAGTGATCTTTATGGATATAATTTAGGACATGTAGGATTCATATTGACGATTTTGAATTCATCATATTAGGAGTACAAATAAGTTTCCGCCGTTTTTAACACAAATTAAATATTTATTATAGAAGAACGGTAATATAAATTTATTTAAAATATTGCCCATCACTTGCAACCACTTTTTCCCATCTCTCAGGCAGCATTCGAATCCCACGTCTGAAGAACTCCTTGTCTTTTGAGGCTATCCACGGATCAACCCAATTTTTGGTATCCTCATAAGATGTGAACCGCTGCGTCGTTAGAGCATGTGCCATGGACTGGAACAGGTGATAATCGGACGGTTCAATGTCTGGTGAATACGGCGGGTGGGGTAACACTTCCCAATCAAGTGTTTCCAAGTACTTTTTCACGGGAGCCGCAACATGTGGACGAGCATTGTCATGCAGAAGAATAATTTTTTCGTGTCTAGAATAGTATTGAGGGCGTTTTTCCTTCAGAGCTCGGCTCAATCTCATCAATTGTATTCGATAGAGGGCTCCAGTAATTGTTTCGCTCGGATTAAGCAACTCATAATACACTACACCTAGCTGATCCCACCAAATACACAGCATAAGTTTTTTTTCCGTGAATATTCGGTTTTGCTGTTGATGTTGACGCGTGGCCAGGTAATCCCCATGATTTTCTTCTTTTTGGATTGTCATAATATATCCACTTCTCATCACCAGTTATGATACGATGTAAAAGGCCCTTTTTTTATGTCTAGCTAGCAGCATTTCACTTAAGTATAATCGGCGTTCAATATCTCTCGGCTTTAATTCGTACGGAACCCAATTTCCTTGTTTATGAATCATTCCTAATGATTTTAAACGATGAGACCGCTTGCTTAGTGACTTCTAGTGTTAGAGCAAGTTCTTTTTGTGTTTGAGATGAATCTTATGTCTAGCTAGCAGCATTTCACTTAAGTATAATCGGCGTTCAATATCTCTCGGCTTTAATTCGTACGGAACCCAATTTCCTTGTTTATGAATCATTCCTAATGAATTTAAACGATGAGACTGCTTGCTTAGTGACTTCTGGTGTTAGAGCAAGTTCTTTTTGTGTTTGAGATGAATCTTCCTCCAATAATTCCTCCAATTCTGCATCCTCGTAAATTTTTGGCCTTCCACTGCGATCTTTGTCTTCTACGTCGAAATCACCGTTTTTAAACTTTTGAAACCACTCTCGACACGTTCTCTCACTCAAAGCACCCTCACCATATGCTTCTACGAGCAATTGATGCGCCTCAGCAGCAGATTTCTTCAAATTAAAGAAGTAAACTAATATTTCCCGCAAATGACGCTTACTTGGCTCAAATTTTGACATTTTCAACTTATAAAAATTATATTTTACCAATATAAAATCCATGATATTAATAGGTTATGTTGTTCTTGAATGTCCAAACTATTTTTTAAGCCGGTTATCATCTGCGAAAGCTAACCGAAACTCCGTGCCGCGCCATCTACAATAAAACGGCGGGAACTCATTTGTACTTCTAATAGTTTCCTCGTTATACACAAACCAAAAAATGTATACAACACCTTTGAAATAACACTTGTATTATACCAGTTTGAAAATGTAATGAAACTCGGATCACTGTATCCTTAATAATAAGAAAAAAATTATAAAAAACGAAGTAATTTCCTATTTATTCCATCTCTAAAATTGAGTTGATCTCAAAAAGAAAGAACCCTGTAGAGGGTGATGTAGGGTCCCATAGAACTAACAAAAAACTGGTAATAATCTCAATGATTTCATTCTAGATATTAAAATCTTACCCGTTCCAAACTATAACTTTAGCCCTCTGTATCGGCTTCTTGAACAACTCATTAGTTTTTGGTCCAACGTCCAAGCCCATCCAACCATCTGGAATTCCACATTTTCCATCAGCTTCACCAACCTGAAACCCGCCAAAAATATCTTAATTGATTTGGGAGAAACAAACCAAAATTTTCCAAAATAAATGTTTAAATCGCTAAGAAGAAAAAAAATTACCGACCTGCGCTTTTTCGTCAAACTTATCGGCAGTGATGAAGTCTACAGGTAGATGAATCTGCACGTTGTTTCTCTTAGCTTTGGCCATTAAATTAGGGACTATCTTGGCTCCTTCTTCATCGAATAAGGAATTACCAATCTGTAAATATTGGAAAGAAATATACTTATTATTATTGTAGCGAACGACTTCTTCGCTCCCCGTCCAGAAACCTGCCTTGCTCTATCGTAGTTTGACCGGCGTGCCGATAGAGGACCCGACCAGCCATAAGAATCGTGACTAACCGTCCCCGCCAGGTTCAAATAGAGTAAGGCAATGCGTTTGAAAATCAGCGTTCCAAGCGGACGCCTGGTCACCGGCATAACAGGCAGAGCCTGTCTGACGAGTTTCAGACGCGCATGCTCGGAAACGAAACGCCGTCTCCCGAACTAAGAGGTGGAAGCTCCCTCGCAACATCCGTTATCATTTAAGAGCTTCATTGGTAACCCCGACGTGATCGGGGGGGTTTGCTTTAAGAGCGAACCAACCCATTAATTAGGTGGCCCTAATTACCCCCTATCCAGCATTCCGAGATGGCCCTTTCCTTTCGTTCCACAGATCCCCGCTGGAGATGGCACCGCGACCAGCCCAGCGGCGAACTGTATCCTTGCCTGCACCCGACGTCCTATCCCGTGACCTTGTCGACGCTCACTGGAGGGAGAGTGTGTAGTGTACGACTTCTTCGGTCCCCGTCCTGACACCTGCCTTGCTCTATCGTAGTTTGACCGGCGTGCCGATAGAGGACCCGACCAGTCATAAGAATCGTGACTAACCGTCCCCGCCAGGTTCAAATAGCTCCCTCGCAACATCCGTTATCATTTAAGAGCTTCATTATTACAACTTCAAACAAAATTAACAAACTGAGTTATCTGATTCACCTTTATTGGATCTATTCACGTAGGGACCCGGTGTTTTTATCAAAAGTAGTAAAAACATTTTGTTGCATCCTTATCTCCAAACAGAAACCATTCAAATACAGTTTGTTACCACATTTTAGACCAGTTGTTTATAATCATTTGAAGAAGTTACTACGTAAACGAAACGCGGCATGTGAGCAACTCAATAATAAATAGGAACAGCATATAAAAACATCTTAAAATTTACTCGTTTTTGTTAATATCAAAATGAAACCTATTATTGGAAAACTCTTTATAATACTTAATTAAAGGACATTATTTCAATTACCAAGAATCAAGGTAACTCTTGACCATTATGACATGCCGAGAAAAAAATTCCGAAACGTCATTCATTAGCTGTCGCGTAAGAAAAATAGTTATTCATGCAAAAATTTTCGAAAACCAACCAAAATTCGACGACAAGAGAAATGAAGCACTGAAATCACATCCATTGTGCAGAATTAAAGTATATGTGATACAATAATGCCTCTGTATTCTTATATACCGTATTTGGACCCCGACATAGACGAAAAAACGAAAATATCATTTTCTGGTGATATAGAAACCGATGACGAACAGGAACATTTCGAAAATGAAACCCCGAAATGTAAGTTTTCTACTATTTTATTGGCAATTAGTGTCATGCTATGATATGCTGATAATTTATGTAGGATTGGATGAACCGAGTTTTTGGGAATTGTCCAATAATTTATCTATTTTTCATAAACCTCCCCATGCAGATATAACAATTCCCAAAAACTCGTATATCATAGCATGACAAATAGATCATTAACAATTCCTTCATCTTCGAATAATTTTAATCAATTTAATTGAACAAATAGCAACTAATAACGGTTATTCGTCATCAATAATAGATACGAAATCTATGATTCTAACGAACGGTTGTTAAAGCTTGTAAGGAATTTTAAATGTAAGCAAACGATAAATCCTAATGGGAATTAAAAACGTTTCTTATTACAGTACAGCATAAAACCATTGCGGAAAGTTTCAAACGAAAAGTGAACGAAAACCTTAGAAATTTAAACAACAGAATGACTGATCTACTTCAAGATGGTCTAGGTGGTGTGGACAACATTTGCAAACAAGTTAAATGTTTAATCAACGATAATCAACAAGTTTATGCCGAACAATGTATGGAGAACTATGTGAGGGGTGATGTATACGAATACCGCGAAGAAAAAAGATATAACTCTCCAGGTAAACGTAACTCTCAGAAAGTATCGTGAAAAGTTGTTATACAGGTGTTTTCAAGGTTCCTTATATAAAATATTCAAGGGGGCAAAGTTGAAAAAAACTGTTAAGTTCAATTCGAAATCGTCAAGTTTCAGAAAATTTCGAGTTCGGTCCTGTTACTTAGGACTTTAAACCATAGAGATATTATTCCTATGCGATTGTAATATGAAAATGGGAATGACGTGAAGTCAGTGCTTTTGCGCTAGTTCATATCACCTACAATCCTAGTTTTTTTGATCTTCTAATTTTACGATTCTCACGAAATTTGGCAGGAACATGCACCTTATTATTCTTCTTCTAAATGCTGAATTTGAGATCGGTCGAATCTGTAGTTGCGAAAATACTAGGAGAAATATGAAAAATTTTCAAACCTGAATAACTGCGACACTATCAAACCTATTTTTCCCATTAAAGAACTCAGCCGCGGCATTTAGACCATAAATCTTCCTAGAAAGTTTCAAGGCTCTAACTCTTCACGTTCGAAAGTTAGAGCATTTACGACCGGAGTGGACCATAAGCGCCCGGTACACATTCCTCGTAGAACGCCCATTTTCGTAGACACGGTGCCGGGCTAAGTCTTTCCATTATGAATTGTCAAACACTACTGAACAGAAATGGCACTTCAGTTAAGACGAGTCATGCGCAATCTGCAATTAAATCCCCACCACAAAAAGAACCTCTAAATGAATCACCCTTTACTTTGAACTTTGAATGTATAACAAATTTATCACAATGAAGCTTCAATTTTCGAAAAAACTGCACGAACTTATTTATACTCCCAATAGTTACTTAAAATAAGTCTCTTGGTACCTAAAAAAATCAAGTTTCTAACATTGTCCACGTCAAGGTCACAGCTTCGAATCGCTTCGAGAGAAGGCTGTGCTGCCTGCTTGACTTTTCTGAAAACAGTATTTACAGCTACAGATCTATCGCAAGATACCATATTCCTAATAAATCACGTGGATGAAGCGAAACCCCGAGAAATCTACGAAAACAACAACAGCGTCTTCGTCATGCAGGAAAAAACAGTTGTCAAAGACGACAACCTTCCTGCATCTTCTAAGCGGGAAAAATCAGGTTCACGACCCACCTCAAAGGGCCTCAAGTCCAAGAAGAGCGACCCGAAAAGCAACAACTCCAGAGTATCCTCTAAATCCTTCGACGCAACGGTCAAAACATTTCTAAACCAGAAAAGTTCCGACAAAATCAAGTCGCCTAAGACGAAAACAAAGAAAAAGGCAGCAGAGCCAGAAACGAAGCCGGCAGGCGAGAATTCGGCGAAGAAGAGGTTAGGACAGATAGAACGCGACTATCAGAAGGTAGTCGAAAATCTGGGAATGGTGGAACGTATGATGGCATGTGTTAACGAAAGAATAATGAATCAGAAAATGAGGAAAGATAGGATATCTTTGGATACTTCGTATGGCAAAGGTTAAAATTCGAGTACTTTAAGGAGTTTCGTAACTTCAGAATCTTATAATTTCACAGAAAAAAACGTAGAACAATCCAAAAGTAAGAAGAAGACAACAAAAACGATTGATAAAAGATCCCAGCCGACCAATGATACCAAACAGGGCTTAGAAGCAGTAAACACCTCGCAGAAGGAAAAATTGAAAAGATTTGGAGAGATCAAAGAAGGAAGATTGAGCGAAGGCAAGGAACCCAAAGAAGTTATAAGACGAAAACGAAAAGAAACCAAAGACTTTAATCAATCAGAAGATTTCCAAGAAAAAAAATTACGCAGAGAGAAGCAAGAAACAAGAATAGCTGAGGAAATAATGAAGCAGATGAAGTCGATGGAAGAATACAAGAATACAACGCTATTTACAAATGGTAGAAAACCTGAAGAAACCACTAAGAACGCTGAACAGCTGGGAGCATCGGTGCATGATAATTTTCAGCTTCACCTTCAAGTGAGTTTTTAAACAAATTATTTTTTCAGAATCCTTTGTCCCGTTTTGAAATGAATGACAGTCAAACCGACATTGATGCAATGATCGACAATGCAGTGATGGAACTGGGCAACCTCGTGACCACTGACATTTCCCAGAGTAGTTCAGATGCAAGCTTCAAGTTTACCACAGAAGATTGCACCTTATACGACAAATGTAGCTTAGGCACCAGGTTCAGTATTCCAACTTTATGTCCACTGAAACGTTAACCTGATTATATTTTGTTTATCAGTTCTTCCACGTCTGGTAGCGACAACGAACTCTTGGGGGAGGATTCCGAGAAGTTCGAGATATCGCAATCTTTCCAAGAACTCAAGGAATCCTACGTGCAAAAAATCAAGCAGAAAGCTACTGACAGGAAGACGAAAGACGAGAAAAACCTTAAGAAATCTAATGGTAAGTTCTACGTTGCGATGTACTGATCATCAAAGAATCACTTTCAGTCAAAAATAACCCGGAAGTGGAGAAGAAGAACTCTTACGATCAACTTTACGACGAGATATTCAATGATTCCAACTGGAAAAACTTTGATCCAATGCCTTTGGAATGTACGTTCTTAACGGGCTACTCGAGAAATTCCAACAGCAGCACCGACTTAATTAAGAAATCGAAGGAATACCCTTTGGATAAAGACAACTTAAACATAGATCAAGAAGACTTTCTGAATAGTGAAATAGAGAATAACAACAAAGACCGGGACGAAGAAATTATCACAATATCTCTACCTTCAACCGAACAATATATAAGGTAAAACAATATAATAAATTTTCCAAATACCGCAGTGTGAATGGTATCGCTTTTATAGTTCTAACAACAAAACAAGTGATTTCACCACTGAAGTAGAAAAAGTAGCTGAACAGCTGAACAATGATACTCTTCAGATAACAGTTACTTTTAAAGGCGAAGAAGAGGATAATCAAGAAGAAAATGCATCTGAAACTAAGGACAAAGAAGTCTTTGAGCAAGCTATCTCAGAAAACGAGTTTCCCAACAACTCTGATACCAAACGAAGACAAGAAAGAACTCTTAGGAAGCAACAGAAGAAGAAAATGAAAAATAAGAAAACAGCACGAATATCTAAAAAGGAAAAAGGTGAAACAAACACATTTAGATGACCATACATTAATATATATATATATCTACCAGATAAGTCTCGAACAGCACCACTTAACGAAGAAGAATACCATGAGGCGGAAGAAGAAGCCGATGATTTTGTAATAGATTTATATAGAAGGGAAAGTGCCGAAAAGACTTCCACCCATATGAAAACAAATTCCAATCTGAATAAAGTTAACTTCAACAGAAAATCAAACAGACCAATCGAGTCTGATGCTAAGGACATTAAAGAAATTAAAAAGATGGAGAGCAACTTTAGCCAATGTTCCAGTTATTCCAGCTTCTTGAGTTTCGAAGAGGGCATGTTTTGGACCCCGGAAGGCCAGAATAAAGAAGAGACCAAACCAATAGATCCCATGAAACAGGTTTCCATAATTTGCAGGAAATTAATTGATGACCTGGTGGTTGAAGAAGATCCCATCAGCCTTGAAAAAGTAAGCGGACAACCTCATATATTTGTTTCTCAGCTCGTTTTTTCTTCTAGATGATGGACGGCTACTTCAATGATCCTCTGATTCAAAGCCTGGTATGTAGGACTAGAAGGCCGCGTTC
Organism: Megalocaria dilatata; assembly: GCA_034642435.1. NCBI lineage: Eukaryota > Metazoa > Arthropoda > Insecta > Coleoptera > Coccinellidae > Megalocaria > Megalocaria dilatata. The sequence goes on along the minus strand of CM067862.1, from coordinate 41,433,222 downwards.
CGTAAGAATTCAAACGCCAATTCAAGATCCAGATCTAAGATCGATAGTACCAGAGGTACACCGGAAAAAGGCCATACCAGACCTTCACGAAAGAATGGAGTATCAGATAAGACAAACGGACAGTTTCGACGGATTTCTAAACCTGATGAACAAAAACAGAAGTAAATAATTACCGAACGGCACTTCGAAATACTCATATTCTCGGTTGTAGGAAAGGCACTAATAAAACAAGCGGAAAGGCAGGATCACAACGTAAGGTGTCAAATGAAGACCTGCTTCAGGAAAAGATACCCTTTTAGGGTTGTCACAGCTTCTGTTCCGGCAGGATACGAGAATAAATTCAAAGATAAAAAGGTGATATCCTTTATTATTTAAAGAAAATGATTAAATGAAGACCCTCAATTTAAGTTATTAAGGTTTCTCCACCAGCTGAGATAGTTTCAAGAATGGTTGATATCCATATTTTATGACTTTATGACCCAAACACTCTTTGTATTGGTTTCCAATGGCGAGGCATTCTAAAAAATTATGTTTATGAGTTGCTTTATTCTCCTCACATAATGAGCATTCATCATTTTCAGTATTATCTCACTAAATGCTTTCTGAAACAAAATGCCCTATAAAGAAGTCCATGAAAATATCTAGCATGTTTTTGCTCAGGTCAGATCAGGTTTTTGATTGAGTGCCAGATTGCTTGCCTGTTCTTCTTTCTTTCTTTTTGTAATTGTGATTCCTCAAGCCTCAAAATAGTTCTGATCCTTAAAAGAGAAGGTGCCTCTTTTCTGGTTGGTAGGTTTCTTCGTTCCTCCTGTTTACCAAGTGCCGAGGAATCCAAATCAAAAGCACTTCAATATCATCTTTTATGGTGGCATTTTTTATTTGATAATAACCAGAGTGCCAAAGTGATTACTAATAGTTCCTTTTTGAGGTAAATTTTACACACCTTCCTATTTCTGTATGGAAGATGCTAGGGTAGTAGCCCATTAATTCATTTTGAAGCTTAGAATGGCAGACCAAGGAAATCATAGTCTAATTCATATAGTTAACTCAAGTACTCCGAAACTATCTCTATAAATTGATTAATTTAGAACTTGCTGCTTTAATGGTAGCATTACTATCAGAGTGAATCAGAATTTCACATTTCTGATAACCCCTTCACATTGATTCTTGCAGGAACCCGAGAAAAAGTACATTAACAGCTTGTGGTTCTCTCCAAAAGACTTCAAACTAAGAAGAAATAGCAGAATCTTCAACAGAAAAAGGATGGAAATGTACTGTCAATCGCTGAACAAGGCCCAAATGATACCAAGGTGCAAATTTGGCGAAGCGACTTCAAAAGACAGCAAAAGGATGGAGAAGGGTAAGCTACTGATATTGGTCTGTACATGAGAGAGCTACAAAGCTTTAAAACAGTTTTTTCGCTACGTACAATTCCCCGGATTTCTAGCCTCCAACTATAGCATCTTGGTAAGAAGCGGTATTCCATTTGGCCGCAGGCCCAACACCCCCCGTCGCTGGATTCAGCTCAGACCTCCAACCCCAGCTGGGGGTATCTCCCCTCGTCCACGACTACATCACTGTGATATCCTGGACGACCTGACGCTCAAAGACTTAGCACCATTCGAAGCAGAATACCCAAGAAACGACGACAAACACCTGCCGGAAAGTTTACAGGGAAGTCTTTTGCATAAACTGTCCTGTGGAGGACAGAAAGGGGACGCGAACGAAACCCTAATGGAGTTAGTCGCACCTACCCTGAACTGCACGCAGGACGATTGCAAAATATGCAAATGCAAATCTGTATGTCATAAAACAAACTATAAATGCGTTTTTAATCGTCACTTTTTAGAGATCAGGGAAGAAACCAACGAAAAAAAGCAGAAGCCCTAAAAAATCTGGCGGCGAGGCATCTGTCACATTGAACAAGACTGAACTTCAGAACCTAACACCCAAGGCCGCTGCCCAACTACTGATCCAGAACATTGGCGAGATCAAATCGAAAAAGAGCTCGACGAAATCGCAAACCAGCGAAAGGAACCTAAATAAACATAAGGAGACGAATACCAAACGCAGCGTGAAGAGTTTAAGGAAGAATTCCAGGAAGGTCTTGAGTCAGGATTCTAATTCTACCATTCAACAGAGGTTGGAAGAGAACATGGTGAAGAGGATTTTCCAGAAACATCAAATTCCTATCGCAGATTTTCCTCCTCGATCCACACAGTTGCAGAGGATGGGGGCGTTCAAGGGAATTGACCATTTCCAGAAAATACTGAAAGTACCCGAACTATATTCTAGGTCGACTGGACGAAAGTCTAACATCACAAAATTATTTCCGTATATTAACGATCCCGATAATAAGGTCTTCCAGAATATAACTGTACTACCAGTCAAAGTTTTCTACAATTTTGAACCACTGAGAGATTCTTCGGAAAAGGGAAAGCCAGAAGTTACTGAACGCAAACAACCTTCTCCAAGGGCTAACCAACCGGTAAATATAACTTCTTTGTCGGAAACTGACGAACTGGAGGTGTCCACAATTGAATGCCGCAGACCATCAACAGCTGACGACAAAAATAATAAGAAAAAGATTACTGGAAAAAGACGTATTGGTAAAAATGGTAAGTTAACAATTTCTCGGTCATATCAAATTGTTTTAGGTACACCGAAAAGTCCAACCATTGGATCAAGACAAAACCCAAATAAATTCGCGAACTTTCCTCCAAACCCTACCGGAGCAGCACCTCTAATAACGTATCCATTAGACGTCACTCTCAACCGACGAAGTAAAGAAATTATTGGTGGTAATCAAGAGACATTGAACTCATCCAAGATATCACCAAGAAGACTAAGATTCAGGAGATCTAGCAGTCTGGGAAAGTCGACAGAAAGTGACAATCTAGGTTGACAGCAAATCTTGCAAAATCTCATCTCTCCGACATATCTATTTTCTCTTTCAGTGAGTCAACCAATTGTTAAGAGATCCGGCAATCCCAATCCTTGGAAACCCGCTTCTAGACGTCCAAGAACACCAAAAACACCACCTTTGCCGAAACCGCCTTTGAGGATTCGGTCCAAAGAAAGAAGTAACCTTCCGCAGTTGCAACCATGCAAGACGATTTCAACAGGTTGGATTTCACCGAGACAGAACAGCTTGCAACATAGGACGTTCGAAAAGTGTTCATCAGACTCTCCAAGACTAGTACAAGAAGCTAAAGACCAACATCAAATGCAAACTCTTGTCAATAAGGATAAAAAGATTAGATTCGAAGTGAAGCCAACGAAAAATTTTTACGATATCGATCTGACAGATACTAAACCTCGTATCACGAGAAGTAAGCTACTAAATTATCACATCATAGGGAATTTCACATTAAACAATTTCAGCACCAATACAAAGATGTCGCCCTCTAAGTCCAAGTCAACGTGTGATGGTAGACCATCTTCAAATGCTGAGAAACCGAAACTCTAGACTCCAAGGTAATATCCAGAAAGCTATCAACATCATTGAGGAGAAAATGGTTGACGTTTTATCCACCAACGACCAATGTTACAAAAAGAAAACCATTGACAGAATGGAAAAAGAAATAAACAAAGTATTGAAGATGATAAACGAACAAAATTGCATTATGAATAAGAAAAAGGAAAATCATTCAGAAACTCCACCTTCAGATGTTCACAAGACCATCTCTAAAACTGACTCCATAAAATGTATTTCTGTTACTTCGAAACTAGGGCCAGAAGAAGAAAAGTAAAAATTTATCCTAGTGAATATAAATGATTGCAGATATATTTTTTTAAATTTTAGCCAAACAAATACCAAGGCATACGTAACCCATACTGTAGGTCTAAAAATGCCCAAGCCACCCAGAAAGCGTTCTATATCCAGAGTATTGAAATTCCACCCTAGACCTAGTACTGTAGAAGAGGAGAAAAGCTTCGACTTAGCGGAAGAAAATGAACTGCTTAGAATAAACAAAGGTGCCGCCAGTGAGGAAGAAGAAGTTCTGTGTAAAACGAAAGATGAGACAAAAGTTGGAGGAGAAGAGAAGATAGAGGCGAAACGCAAGTTCGTATATTTCTCAATTTAGTCAGCACCATTTATATCTTTTAATAATTAAGAAGACGCAAAAAAAACTAGAAAGATTGTAAAACTAAAACAAAATTACCTTTCTGACAATTTCTGCAGTGAAGCAATGACACTTTTCCTTTGAACAACCGCTGCATTTTTTCAGACATGAAGAGCTGTATCCTTCTGCCAATGTTAATGAGGAAGGAGAAACACCATTCTGTCCAATTCTGAGATGCCCAACCCCAAAGTCCTCCTTCACCAAATTGAGCCAAAAAACCAAAAAGATCTTGAAGAAGATGTCTAGAGAAGCCTTTGGAAAATTCGCAGACGTTGTCAGGACCAAGACAAGACTGATAATTGATATGACAGAAAGAATAGATTTGGACGATACCAACCTTCTGCCTAACCCTAAGGTTACATCTGCCCTACCAGGTAAAATCTTGAAGATATAGAATTATACATAACTCTCTATACCTAGAAGTCGTTGCTAGTGCAGGGTTTCAAGTGTATTTGGACAAAAAGTTTAACTAGATACAGCAGTATACTTCAGTTGAAGCTTCATTGCATCGTTATCTTAAGTCTTCTTATATCAGTCATTTAAACGCTTGTACAGAAAGGGAACCATTTTATATATTTCTATAAGGTGGGAGTAATAAGCAGAAAATAAAAGGATCCTCTGAAGCTCAGAGGTTTAAACTCTATTCCATTCAATTCATGAAACCAGTGTCTTCCAAAATGAAAGGGTGAATTGCAATATCTCTATGTGACGGTAATATAGCTGTCAGTTGGTTAGATATAAACTATTCTCTACCTTCTAGTACAATACTTCAAAGATCAGCAATGATCACAAAGATATCGATATCTCTGAATACTAAAGTGCCCAAGCTAAAATTTTCTATGTCAATCAAGCGATCCTGGCTAGATCCACCAATCTACCGGTCATCACCACCATACACCAGCCCAGGCCGTCAGACCTGATGAGCACTACCGTTTCGTCGATCGTGAGCGTTCATCAGACGCCTATAGAGAACTTTTTGAACGCCAGCGCAGACGCGCTAAGTGGTACCGCCACAGAGATATCCGAGTTCGCCAACGGATGCGCAGAAAGGAGTATTACAAGCTTCAGTGAGTCCGAAAGTTACACCTGGCGGAAGATCGAACAGTAAGTTTATGACGCAATGTCACATTAAATTTTAAGGCTTATTTCCTCGTTAAAATATTCTTGCTTTCTGTTCTTTGGTATACTTTTATGTCCTCTAGTAATTGACAAAGTCTGATCAGAGCAAAACTAATCCTCTATGAGGATTTTAAATGGTCTTTATTAATGATGTGGGAATGACAAGAGAGACTGAAAAACTAGACCAGACTCTTCCTGGTCTTCCATATTTCAGTCATTGCAATAAATTTCTTGAAATTCTTGAGAATATTTAGATGTCTTGGCAGGATAACCTTGTTTTTGAAGGTAACTTGTGAAACTAAGGTAAGCTGAAGACAGACTCTTCCTGGTCTTCCATATTTCAGTCATTGCAATAAATTTCTTGAGAATTTTTGAGAATATTTAGATGTCTTGGCAGGATAACCTTTTTTTTAAAGGTGAAACTAAGGTAAGCTGAAGACGATTCCTTCGGTAAAAGAAGGGAAACACTTGATTTGATACGAAATGGACAGATAATCCTTGAGGCCATTCAATCTAATAAATTTCATCAGAATGCTGTATCTATTGAATATTTAAAAAAAAGACAATTACAACAGGCTAAACTACACTTCAAAAACATTCAAAGGGATTTTTAAGTAGAGGTTGTAACCCAAAAATACTGCGATAGTATGCAAGGCAGTTGCTTAGCTTACTTACACCTCTTCATCAATTGATAAATAAAGTAGCCCATGAGACCACTCAGAATAGAGAGAATCAAATATCAGAGGTCCTGATCATTTCTTACCATATACATTTCATCTTCTAAACTATGAAGGTACTTCACCTCAATACTATGCATATTAAGACTGGAAAATGCAGTCTACCTCCCATTATCTCAAAGACAATATCACCAACTGGTATAAAAATAGCTCTAGAACTACTAAATAAACAGCAGCTTATGTATTAGAATCCAGAACTAATTGATCAGGCATCTTTCATGCAGAAATCCAATAAAGATTCCTCCGAAAAGGAAACTATATTACAGTGATATGATATAGGGGTCCTTTGTGACACAGCTTCCATTAAAGCAAAGGTGCCATGATCAGAGATGGTATTGAACTAGACAAGAGCAATATGGTCTCCTTGGTCTGGAACACAAAGTACTAAGCAGAAAAGTGGTACTAACTCGGAACCTTTCTGTAATTTAGGAAAATACTCCTATAAACAAAAGTTTGGATTGAAAAAGAAAACTTGCAGATAAACCCTCTGGGGGCATCTTCAGGATTGGCAATACTCAAAAAAATTCCTTTGGAGCTTATACTGCATAACTCCTAATTAATAAAAATATGTAAGGCAATGCTTACATGAACTATAGAGAAAATAACATTTGCAACTCTAATATGATCACTTTTTCAACATAACTAATGAAAAAAGATCACGGATCTCCATCTACTCTAGCGAAACTCAATGAACATTCTAATCTTTTTCTATGACTTTTCTAGATCTCAACCTATCGGATTAGAATGTTCGACTTGCTCACTGAAAAGAAAAATCTCGCACGATCTTACACCTTTTATGAGAGCTCTGAACAATCTGAAAGCGGGTAGACTCTTCGAGAAGCGTCATCAATTATTACCCATTGAAGAAACTTCTCCCAACTTCAGGAAAATGATGGGTTTCCTTCAAAGCCTTTCCAAGGCGAAAGAAACTTTCAACCAGACAACCTCTAGAGATGTTCAGTTGATATGGAACCCTGAGAAGAGATGCAGCTTTCATAATTCCATAGTGGGATCTAAGAAACTCAGATTTAGGAAGAACACAAAAGCTATTTCAGGTGAATTATAGAAATTAGTACGAGAATTATCTTGGTTGATGAATTGAAAATTTCATTTTTGTTCAGGATGAAAATTCTGCCTGATAATCTGTTTTAAAATCGTATACCTAGCAGTCTGGTGTTTAAATGTATGCCAAAACACATCACCTTTGGCAAATAATTGTCTAATCTTTTTTCATGTTTTGTTTTTTCTATTATTAATTTCTCTTTTCACCAGTAATTGGTTAGATCTTCAACTGAACACCAAAATTTTAGCTGTAGTTGTTTAAAATAATAGACTGTCGTTGTAAGGTCAATCTTCACTAGAGATTTACGAGGATATATTGATATCAAGTTAGCCTAGACCGATTCCGTGGATATTACAATACATAGTAACGAGGAATAACTTATTCAAGAGAAAAAAAGCAGCGATCGATACAATGGGAAAACTTTAGTTTTTCAAGGCCTAGGAGGTTTCATGTTCAAAATCTGCTAGATATATAGCAGGAAAAAGTTTAAAAGGTCATAAATTTTCTTCCAACGAAGAGGCGTTAGAATCTGCGGAGCAAAATAAAAATTTGTTTTTGTAGGTCCAGGAGCGTTGCAAGTACAATGGAATAAATCCGATTTTATTTGCTTTTATTCTTGTATTATACGCGAAAATACATTCTGTCAAGAAAGTACCGGGAATTATCGATTTAAATCTGGCGGGGCAATGAGGCAGGTAAAAAATGTTTTTCCTAGGTTGGTACCACTGTCCTTAATTACTATGCCAAGCTTGAGCGGGATCTGTCAACTAGTGTGTTTGCAACAGCTGATTAAGTCGGTCGATGTCAGAGTGCGTGCCGATTTTTACTATGGCTGATTACGTTGAGCAAAGAATTTGTTTAAAGTTTTGTGTTGCAAATGAATTTTCGTGTGCCGATGCATTGAAAATGTTGCAAAAGGCCTTTGGTGATAATGCTCTATCGAAAACTCGTGCATATCAGTGGTACAGAGCCTTCAAGGACGGTCGTGAAGTGGTCGCCCATCGACGGCTTCGATCGAAGATAACGTCGATAAAATTAAGGAAAGGGTGCTGGAAAACCGTCGTACCAGCTTGAGAGAGATAGCACATGATCTTAAGATATCCCACGAGTCCGCACGTACGATTTTGATTGATATTTTGGGCATGAGAAAGGCGGCCGCACGACTTGTACCGAAAGACCTGAATTTTCTTCAAAAACGTCATCGCGAACAGGTAGAACAGGCAGACATGCTGGATCGCTGTAATTCCGATTCTACATTCATGGAACGCATTATAACTGGTGATGAGACCTGGGTCTACGAGTACGATATGCAAACAAGCCAGCAATCATCGGAATGGGTGGCAAAAAATGAGCCGAAACCGAAAAAACCACGCCAAATCCGCTCGAAAATGAAGGTGATGCTCATTGTTTTCTTCGATATCCGTGGCATGGTGCACTACGAATTCGTTCCAGAGGGTCAGACGGTAAACAAGGAGTATTACCTAGGCGTTATGAAACGTTTGCGTGAGCGTATCCGTAAGAAGCGGCCAAATTTGTGGGCGAACAACTCATGGATTTTGCATGACGATAACGCGCCTTCTCACCGAGCTACGATTGTGACTGACTTTCTCGCCAAAAACTCAACAAACGTGCTTCAGCAACCACCGTATTCGCCGGATTTGGCTCCCTGCGACTTTTTCCTCTTCCCAAAACTAAAATTGTCCCTTCGTGGCACCCGTTTTGAGTCGATTGAAGCCATAAAACAAAATTCGGCGCGAGAGCTAAAGTCCATCCCGGAAAGCGCCTATAAAAAATGTTTCGATAATTGGAAGTGCCGTTGGCATAGATGTATTGGAGCAAATGGAGCCTATTTTGAAGGGGACCCAATAAATTTTGACGATTAAATGTAAAAATGTTGCTTTAATTGAAAATTCCCGGTACTTTCTTGACAGAGTAGTATGTGCTAGTCCCAAAGAAAACACGCATCGAAGAAATAATTTAGCTACTAATTTCTTATTTATAGATCATTCCATGGTTCAATCCCCCGAAACAAGTATCTCTGAACTTTTTTCTCAAATAAAAATCGAGGAAAACCCCTCCGAAACTATAGCAGATATTGATACGGAACCACAAAAACAACCGGACGACAATGAACAAACACACCGAGCAATAAACGAAAAATCTGATGTTGTCGAAGAGGAGGTAGAAAATTTTTATGAAATGGAATCGAAGATGCTAAAAAGACCAAAGCAAGAGTGCAAGTTGGTGTTCTCCGAAGTGCAACTAATATCTATTTCGCACACCAAAAATCGCATTAAAAGACGAAAAAAGAGATCGCCAACTAACGCAGATTACAAGGAACCTATTTTGATGGTGAAGGATGACAGATATTCCAATTTTCTGAAATTATTTTACCTTATATTCTACACCATGGTGTACTTTTGTATGACTATAATGAATTTCTCTTGCTAGGAATTAATCATAACAGAAAATTATTAATAATAAATATACAAGTGTACTGTCAAATAAATTCAAGTAAAAATGTTCTTGCTTTCACAACAATACGAGTAGAGTCGATTGATCTATATTTTTCGATCGATCCACCTCGAAAAAACCAATTTTTTTTAATAATTTTCTATAATTTTAGGTGGGATCTACTTTTCGTTGAAATTCCGTCTTTGGTCACCCCCGTTTGGTCATCCCTACGCGGCATACGCGTAAGGCGGTACCCGTTTGGTGAGGGCGGGAAAAGTCCGGAAATTATCATCCGCTCGTATCGTAGCGACGGAAAGTAATCCGCGAAATATAGGGGCTTTAACGGGTAGCGGGTCTATCGGACCTTCGGTCCGAATGGGTATTTTCGCGACGGGCTTCGCCCGTCGCTAGATATATCCGTTTTTCCGACGGTCCGAAAATTTTCGGACGGTCTCCGTACTTGACTTCGCGGATCGCCCCTATACGTACACCACAGAAACGGGTCGAGGTTACGGTGGGCGGGGCTTGTTGGAGTGCGCGGGAAAATTCCCGAACTTTATCCGCCTGTATCTCGGGAAAGGAGGGTCATCCCGGAACGGGAACGGTAAACCGGTCTAGAGGGAAGTGCGGACCTTCGGTCCGCAACGATATCCAGGCGACGGGCTTCGCCCGTCGGGATCCTGCGCGTCTGGAAGTTAGCACTGCGTGACGTCACGCACATCTGTGGTTTACTTTTACTATTTTAATATATAGTTAAATTAGGACACCCGTTTTCAAATGGTATGACATAGTCCTGTTTTAACTGACAATTAATAGAGAAGTCGGTATGTATTTAAACAATTTTTCGATATACAGTTTGTGTGAATTAACGTAAACATTGGACATTTTGTATTTTATTCAGATGGCAACACTGCTGTGACAAATTGAAAAGCTATTTCTATATAGAGAACATATAACCTCTTATTCTATGCTGAGTAATTGTTAATATCAATCTTTTTGCAGGTTAATTTTACTGAGTTACATATGCTTTTCTCTATTTGTGGGAAAATCTTTGTCATCTGTTAGAGGGAGATGATGGCGCTGTAGAAGCTGTCTAAACTGCTTTTTTTTTCTTACCATAAAGTATATACCAGTGTTTCCATTAATTTGGACAAAACTGTCGAGTTCACACCCGAAACAACATAAAAAAATTATAACTTGGAATATTCAGCAAGTAGCAGCATCTACTTCATCAATATTATTAAAAAAAATTCTAGATTGTTTTTTATGTAAAGCTATTCTTCCATCAGGAATCTTCACGATACTAATAATGTATACAGTGTGGAAACTACTCATGGAATAAAATTATTTGTGTCCTTATGTTGAAAGATTATAAAAGACACTGGGACACGTCGAGTTTTAAATTAAATAGTGCGCTAAAATAAAATGGAAAAGGGCTTTTTACTTGATAGAAGAAATATAACAAAATTTGAATATCAAAGCAGATTTAAGATTTCTGTGATTTTGTGACGAACATAGACTATCTGGATTTTTAAAGTTAGTTTGTTTAAGCAAGCTCCGGTTACATTTTAAGTTAAGATATACTGATTGTTAGTTGATTTTGATATTTTAAATGTTATCTAGGGCCGATGAAGAGATTATCGGAATTTTAATTGTATTTTGAAGATATAGTGCATGTTTTGAGAGATTTCTGAAATAACTTATTTGAATATTTAAATATATTAAATATTTCAAATAAATTATATTTTTTGAGAAGTCCTTAAGTTGTGTTTTATGTTTTTGAAAAAGAATTGGTGTACATTATGGTAAGATCAGAAACAAAATTCTGCCTCCTTCAAATATTTATTTATTAATTTTAAATGACTTTTTTTATATTTGTTGGTTTATTGCATTTGACATTGTATATTGAGTTTCGATTATATACGTCTATTAAATATAAGCGATGCTTATTGTAGACATTAATTTAATTCTAAAAGTTTTTTGAATGAAAATTTTTTTGAAATTAAAATTGTAGAAGACCAACAGATTAAATCTGTTTTGATATTCAAATAGTGCGCTTTTTAAATATAAACGCTCGTCAGCTGTGTTGCATAAACTTTTTTCTTGAGATAACCCCCCAGAAAAAAATCTAAAGGCGTAAGGTCTGGCGATCTAGCTGGCCACTCAAGTACCTTTTCTGATACTGAATTGTTTCAGCCGTTACTATTTGGTAGTTGATCATAATTAAAACAAATTGTAGAAATTACTATGTTTTACTACCAAAAAATATATATTACACATTTTCTTGTGACTCGGGTTTCAGGAAATGAACTATCCCATCATCAGACAACTGAAGACCTAACAGTGGTACAGTGGTAGTTAAACAAAAGTGATAAATATTTTGAATATTTCAACAGATTCTCGGTAACACCTAATAGTGGTACAGAGGTTTACAATCGGAACGTGATAAAAAACCGGGTTAAAAATGAGGAGCCTTCTAACAGATATCGGAATGTCGGCAATCGACAAAGAAAGTTGTTAAACAGATGGTACCCATTTAAATATCTCAAATAATTTTTGGGGTTACATAGCTCCGTACAGTCATTCATTATTTTTACATTATTTTGTTGTATATCTCAAATATTTGGATTTACAAAACTCCATACAGTCATTCATTATTTTTATTGTAAACGAATTTGAAAATTTCAATAATCAAATTTCTTTTCATTTGAATCTACATGTAAAATTTTTTTGAGACTTTCTTTTGTCGAAAGGAATTACTGTTTTCTAAGAATGAGTGGCAAAAGTTGAATTTTTGTTTACTTTTCATTAAATTCATTTTATGTTCGTTGAAAAAGGTTTTAAACAGATGTTACTTTTTAAATATCTCAAATATTTTCGATTTACATAGCTCCGTACAGTCATTCATTATTTTTGCATTATTGTTATTGTGAACTAATTTGAAAATTTCAACAGATTCTAGATAATCGAGTTTCTTCCCTTTTGATTCTACATGTAAAATTTTAAGATTATCTATTGTGGGAAAGGAATGACCGTTTTCTAGAAAATCAGTGGCAAAAGTAGAATTTTGTTTATTTTTCCTGAAACTCATTTTATGTTCGTTGAACCTCGTCTTGAAGGAACGTCCTGTTTGTCCTATATATTTATTACTGCATGTAGAACAAGATAACTCATAAACTCCTGTTAATCGATGATCCATAGAGCCTTCGCATTAGCCTTATCAAAAAATGACCGCGAAGCTGAAGTCCAAACTATAAAATCAATAGCCGCGAACAACGGTTTCAACCCCAATATAATAGATAATCTAATTCGACAGAAACTATCTAGAATAGCTATGAGCCAAATTTATCCCATCATAAAAACCGAAGAAAATGAAAAATTCATTTCTCTGTCGTACTTTGGTAGCATAAGTTAAAAAGTGGCCAATAGTTTTTCAAAATCAGATGTCAATATTGCCTTCAAAACACAAAACAAATTATCATCGGTATTATTTCACGCAAAGGACCCTACTCCAAACATACACAAATCAGGAGTTTATGAGTTATCTTGATCTACGTGCAGTAATAAATATAGGACAAACAAGACGTTCCTTCAAGACGAGGTTCAACGAACATAAAATGAGTTTCAGGAAAAATAAACAAAATTCTACTTTTGCCACTCATTGTCTAGAAAACAGTCATTCCTTTTCCACAATAGATAATCTTAAAATTTTACATGTAGAATCAAAAGGGAAGAAACTCGATTATCTAGAATCTCTTGGAATTTTCAAATTAGTTCACAATAACAAAAATAATGTAAAAATAATGAATGACTGTACGGAGCTATGTAAATCGAAAATATTTGAGATATTCAAAAAGTAACATCTGTTTAAAACCTTTTTCAACGAACATAAAATGAATTTAATGAAAAGTAAACAAAAATTCAACTTTTGCCACTCATTCTTTAGAAAACAGTAATTCCTTTCGACAAAAGAAAATTTTAAGAAAATTTTACATGTAGATTCAAAAGATAAGAAACTTGATTATTGAAATTTTCAAATTCGTTCACAATAAAAATAATGTAAAAAATCATGAATGACTGTATGGAGCTTTGTAAATCCAAATATTTGAGATATACAACAAAATAATGTAAAAATAATGGATGACTGTACGGAGCTATGTAACCCCAAAAATTATTTGAGATATTTAAATGGGTACCATCTGTTTAACAACCTTCCTTGTCAATTGCCGACATTTCGATATCTGTTAGAAGGCCCCTCTTTTTTAACCCGGTTTTTTATCACGTTCCGATTGTAAACCTCTGTACCACTATTAGGTGTTACCGAGAATCTGTTGAAATATTCAAAATATTTATCACTTTTGTTTAAATACCACTGTTAGGTCTTCAGTTGTCTGATGATGGGATAGTTCATTTCCCTAAACTCGAGTCACAAGAAAAATGTGTAATATATATTTTTTGGTAGTAAAACATAGTAATTTCTACAATTTGTTTTAAGTACCTTTTCTTCTATTGGGGAAGATTGCCTTTAAATAGTAAGTTCTGACCATTGAAGCATAATGGGGTGGAACCAGACATTTTCATTCAGTAGACTTAGATCTATTGTATTGGCAAATAAGTTGACTAACACAGGAATAACTTCGTCTCTAATCAAATTCAAATATTTTTCAGCTGTCAAAGTCCCATCTATAAATATAGAATCAATAATATGGTCACCCATGATACCTGCTCAAACATTCACCTTTTGAGGATACTGCATATGTGTCTGACACATCCAATGAGGATTCTTCTCTGACTAATACCTACAATTTTGTGGGTTTACCTCCCCGTTCTATGTAAATGTTGATTAATCAGAAAAACGGGTTATACGAACAGTTATTTCATTTCTGTTCAGTTTATTTATCATTATTTCGCAGAAATGCATTCTGCGATCTGGATCGTCTTCTATTAGCTCCTGTACAACAGTCATTCTATATGGTTGAAGTTTTTCTCTGTAAAGACACCTTATGACAGTTGTATGACTCGCATTATTTTACAGGAAATTTGACGTGTACTTGTCGTTGGATCCTCTGCAACATTTAACAAAATATCCAATTCCACAGTATCTTCAACAAAATGTGGTTTTCTCTTTAATGTTTTTACATGTCCAAGTTCTCTGAATTGTGCATGAATTTTAGACACAGTATCTTGTGAAATATTAGGCAACTGAGGATACCTCTGATTAAATAAGTTTGCCACTTCAACTCCACTTCTGCAATTATCCTAGTAACCCATAATCATTAAAATCTCAATTAGCCCACCATTGAATTTTAAAGTTGACATGTCCCAGTGTTTTTTATAATCTAACATAAGGACACAAAGAATTTTATTCCATGAGTGGTTTCCACTCTGTATAAAAAAAACAATGAAGCTCATTTTTCAAGTAATGATATTCTAAAAAGAGTCCACTGAGAAGACAAAAAGACTCACTTTCATATTCTCTGTAACTTTGAGGAATGTATAGGCCATACCACCTCCAATTATCATCTCATTTACTTTATCCAACAAATTCTCAATCAGTTGAATTTTGTCAGCTACTTTGGCCCCACCAAGAATAGCCAAGAATGGTCTACAACCAATTAAAATCAAACAAAATACCTATAATATTTAGATAATGCTAACCTTTCTGGATCCGTTAAAGCCTTTGCGAAATAAGTTAACTCTTTCTTCAATAAGAAACCTGCACATCTTTGCTCATAACCTAAAAAATATTTGTAATGAAAAGTGGAATTTGAATAACTGGTTGGTACAAACCTTCACCCATCATTGAAGAATGAGCACGGTGAGCTGTACCAAACGCATCGTTTACATAAATATCTCCCAATTTTCTCAAACTTTCCCTAAATGCTTTAACTTTGGCAGGATCAGCTTTTATTTTTTTGCCAGCTGCATCGACTCCCTTTCCTTCTTCTTCAACATGAAAACGAAGATTTTCTAGAAGGATTATGGAGCCAGGTACAGGATTTGCACAAGCACTTTCAACTTCTGTTCCTACACAGTCTTTCAAGAAAATAATATCTCTAGAAAAATTATATGATTATTTTTTAGCCATTTCAATTTTGAAAAACATACTTGTTGAGCAATTTCTTCAGCTCATCGGCCACAGGCTTTAAGGAGTACTTGGGAATAGCTGTACCATCGGGCCTTCCCAAATGAGATCCTAACACAACACTTTTAGCTCCTTTGTCTAAGGCATATTTGATGGTATCCAGGGCAGCAACAATTCTTTGATTGTTTGTTATAACACCATCCTTCAAGGGAACGTTAAAATCAACTCTAAAACCCAAAATAATTAGTGGAAATTCTTATTGTTTCTTTTATGATTGGCTATCCTTTAAACATTTACCTCATAAAAATCCTCTTGCCATTTATATCGACTTTATCAATTGATAATTTGTTCAAAGCCATTATTAAAGAACTCTTAAGAATATCTATCAAATGAAACCGGCCTTTGAGAATTATTGTTAATATAGAGAATTTCAAATGTCAAATGAAGGTCGAATTTGAAATCTGAATACTGAGAACATTGAAATAAAATGAATCATAGAAATGAATTATATCGTCATTATTATCAATCACACAATAAGGATATAAGTAATCCCCGTAGACTTATTATCCTTATATACGTCTATGGTATTCCCTGATGTCAATTGTAATATCGTGGGTAAAATAATATAAGTATGTTTAACTCAGACTTTAATAATAAAATAACAATGTACACAACTCGAGTTACAACAGAAAAAGAGAAAGAGTTTTTAGGTTACCAAGCGTACCTAACTTTTTCTTCATTTATTTTACAATTACTACTTTTATTTATATACATGTATTACATCAATGATTGAAAGAGGCCCTTTTAATACCTCGTACGAGTCGACTTTCTCCTAAATTTTTAGTTCGTTCACCCGTTCAAAATTCCTATTTAGCAATTTTCGAAAGCTTCGGCTCTTTGTTGTGCCAGACGTGTTAATTACGACGTCAGCGTTTTTCTTTCAAACTTTCCGTTCAGTAACTCATCTGAAAAAATATATTTACGTTTTGCACAATGAGCTCTTATGAACTTCTTAATCTGTAGTTTGTTATTAAAATATGTACGCCAGAGTAAAATAATTTCCTTTCATGAAACCGTCCGTGCGTGCCTCGAAAACGAATTCCTAGGTTTAATATTAATTAGTCTGGAGATCAGAACAAAAAAATACTGAACGGTTTCAGCAGTTACTATTTGATATTTGATCACAATTGAAACAAGTTGCAAAAATTACTATGTTTTATTACCAATAAATTGATATTTTACACATTTAATTGTGTAATTGGTATTTATAAATGAATACCCTGTTCTGTTTGTTAGGTCTTCAGTTGCCTGAAGATGGGATAGTTAATCCCCGAAACTCGAGTCACAATTAAATGTGTAGAATATCAATTTATTGGTGTTAAAACATAGTAATTTCTACAACTTGTTTTAATCAGAATAAACAAATTAATTCAGGGGCATTGAACCTTGAGTTGAATTTTCTGTTGTCCACTGGATTAACCCCTGTATCATTACAGCTCTTTTATGAATTCTATATCTTGTTGAATTACCACATCACTATTCACTCCAAAAAATCCTTTTCAACATTTAGAAGGACAAAAGAATTGACAGCAGAAAGGGGCGCAAAAGAGAGAAAACAAATGTTCACCGGAGTCATCTAGAAAATATCAAATAACTAAAGATATCTTATAGTTTTTGAGGTCACTTTTAAATTGTCTGATGTTGCTCGCATTTTTTAGATGCGCGGGAAGCAGGTTGTAGATTTTTGGACCAAAATTAACTGTACTAATGATGTACTTGCTCATATTCATGACCATCCATATCAGGAATTGGTAACTATACTATAGATCTCACATTGACTATCCCTGTCTCCAGATAGAGTTGGTCAGTTAGAAAACGCCTTGTTTCCTATATATGATTTTAATTATTGAATTATGGGTAGTTTACAAATATCCTAATGAATTGTTGGAGAGTACCACCCCACACCACAATGCAATATCGTATAATTGACTCAGCCAATGATTTGTATACAATCAATAAGTTTTTCCCAGAAAGAATATCTCTTAGCTTATAGAATTTGTAGAGGAGAAGTAGCAATTTCTTGTTTGCATGGATAACTGGTCCGTTGTGCGCAGGCTTAAAAAAATTTAAATGCTCCAATGAAAAAATCCACAGGTGTGCAGTACAACGGTAAAAATGATTGCCAACATATCTATTCATATTACTGCAATTGGTGAACGGTTTCCCGCGATATTTTAACAAAATCGTATTTCATATGGCCGGAAATTGTATATTAAATTTATGCCGAAAGAATAACCTGAAAAAAATTCTAGTTTGAGTCATATAATGAATAAAGTTTCATGCTGAAATAAAGGAATCATGAAAGTATAGACATAACCTGGTCATAATAATGCGTGTATGTACATAATTTAAAATATACAAATAGGAGGCTCGACATCGACGAATACATTAGATCTATGCTCAAAGGTTATAAATAATACAAAATTTACACAAAGTGAAAGTTCTACATTTTACTAAGTGAAGTGAATCAAATTTCAGTGCAGCCAACAAAGTGATAAGTGATAAAAAGGGTTGGAACGGCCATAACATTGCTCAACCCTTATTGTTCCCAATCAGCGTCAAAAAAAACTTTCGTCATTCTTGCCGAATATTTCAATAAGGGCTGAAAAAGCGCTCCATAACAAAATATACCGTAAATAATCGTAATTCTTCTGTTTTGTTGATCCGCCCCTGAATAAAAACGAGCATAATTAAGCTGAAGTATTGGTGTTGTATGTGTTCAGTGATACAACGTGGTATTGAGCTTTTTAGTGTTCATTTTTCTGCCTTAGATGGCGCTTGTTGAAAGTGGAGGCACTAAACATACAAGTCAAACATCAGTAGAGATATAAGAATATTCTAATATATCTGTGCCAATATCATCATATCATGTTTAGCTACTGCAACTAGCGAACGTTGTTTTCTTCAAATTCTTCAACAGTTTCGGATGAATCATATAAAACACAAAGTAAGTAGAAAATATAAATAAACAATCTTTGTATACGGAATATTTTCAAAGTTGAGACTTTTTTCAACAGAAGGTAGAACTCTAACAAAAATCGCCTATACAGGGTGACAAGAAAAACCTGGGACAAACTTTTTTTCATTTAACTTTATTAAACAAAACAACGAATAATAATAACATGAACATTTGGTAATAATATATTTAAGCGGTTTCGAAGTGACTTACTTTGGCGGCGATACATAGCTTCAGACGCTTCTTGAAATTTTCGGCGATGGGCCGCAGCTCTTGGGGTGTCAATCGGTCTCATTCCAGGCGCAGGGGTTGCTTCAGCGACTTCAAACGTTTGTAGTGTTTAGCACACGCCCTGAGCTCCAAAATAGACCACACGTCGTAGTCCATTGGGTTGAGATCAGGCGAGTAGGGCGGCCATTCTGTAGATGTGATGAATCCCGGAAAATGGGTCTTACACCATTACCGCTTTGTGAACCGGAGCGGAGTCTTATTGAAAAGTCCAATGCGTGTCGCAGAAGTACTACAGTCTCGAGATTATCGCAGCGGTAGACTTCTTGATTGATTTTGACCCCTTGATCCTCGAAAACCAAGGGTGTTTTGCCGCTGGCGCAAATTCCGCCCTAGACCATGACGGATTTTGACGATGGCCGATATACCGGGAGCCTCTGCGGACCAGACTCTGTCGTTTTGGTGGTTGTGGGGTTGTTCTAGGGTGAAAAGCTTCTCGTTTGTGAAGAGAACGCGCTCCCATTGCTGACCGGCGGCAAGACGAAGGAGTGGCGGCACCTTTGAAGTCGTACGCGCTTGTTTTCATCCGTGAGGTGTTGAACTTTTTGGAACTTGTATTGCTTGAGGTTGAGCCCCTTTTGGACATTGCACGAACGGATTCACGGTAGACCCTCGGATTTCGATTGACTCGCTTCTTGACGATGTTGCGACTGCTAGGCGTATTGACAATGCGTTTTCTTCCTGGACGACGACCATCATGCTAAGCTCCTTGAAGCGGCCAATTGCATCGGACACGGTTTGTCGAGACACATTGAGCAAACGAACAATTTCGCGTTGACGCTTACCTTGACGAAACAGCTCCAAAATTGTACTACATTTGTACTGCAAATTCACATATTAGTACAAGAAAGTGTAGAGAATCTAATAGAATAAAAATTATTCAAATAAGTTAATTCAGCTGATCTGTACCAAAAATCATTAATAAGGAGTATGAACTATGGTAATAGAAAGTTCTATAAATCGAAACAGTGTAACATACATAACAATTCTACCCTCAAACAAACTCGGCTGTCTCGATTTATAGATCTTTCTATTACTATAGCTCATACTCCTTATTAATGAATAATAATTATTTATAACATGAATGGAGTATGCGGTTGGCACTAGGTGAAACATAAAAGAATTATTTGGCTGCGTTAAAATACTTTTGTTCCAGAACATATTAAAATTTTTCCGAAGTTTTTCTTGTCACCCTGTATAAAATATTTAAGGGGACAGAGATTGAAGCCCTTTAATTTAAATTCGATCCCGAGCAATTGCGTCCCGTTCTGGGACGCAAAAACCGGTGAGCATGAGGCCTCGATTAACAGCGCGTATTAATTTAGACGCGTAATCGAAATTACAATGTTAACGTGAACATCCAAGGGACTTTTTTTGACTTTCGTTAATTTGTTGAAGGAGGTCGCATATTTATTTGAACACAGATGTGGTGCTATTCTACCATATTTGAATCGAGAGCTACGCATTCGTAGCCTGTATCGGGGGAGAACTATCAGACCCACATAAACCCAATAGAGGCCTTCCTCAAGGTCTTAGTTATATTTTGTTGAACCTATATATTTGCCTGGTTCCGCTGATATGTATCCAGTTTGCGAATGATATATTGAAATTGATAATCGTGTACTAAATATACGATGCAGATCTTCTGCCATGATTTTGAGCAAGTCTACGTTATCTTCCCTACCCCGTTATAAGTAAATTGAGCCAAGGTTCCTTGATGAAGATGATTGTTAAATATTTAGGAATAATCATAGACACAAATAGAAGCAGCAACTTGATTAATTGTGGTTTAATAGTACAGTTCCGCCTTATATTGAATCTTTCTTAAGCCTCTCCAATAAGACGTTTTGTATCTGGAAGGCTTAGATGCTGCCATATTTTGATCTTTCGATTTCTATAATGATAAATATTATTCCTTTTTCCAAGAGTTCTGTTGCCAATAATTCCATGAATTTCCTGAACTACCTTGACAAGTTTCGTGTATCTATCTTTACAGGTGCATTTGTGGTGTTTACTACCCATCTCTGTCTGTTGACAAGTCTTGCAGGTTACTAGATCTTCTTGACAGAAATTTAGGCTCAAAAGTATTGCTCCTGAAATGGTAATAGCAAATTGGGTTCATAAGGCCTTGATTGTTAGTGACTCTTTTAATTCATTAGAGTATGTTAAATCAAAGAGACATTCGAATAATGACGTTAACATGATCAAGCTGGAGAGGTTCATGGTGGCAAGAGATACTGGCTTGAAGGTTACTCATTTGTGGGTGCCAAGGCATGTTGCGGGAACTTAAAGGGCCGATAAGTTTTCAAATGATGGTAAGTAGATTTCAGTTCCTCAGCTGATTAAAGATCATTTATATGGACTGAAAATTGCATATTTTTTTATGTAGTTTGTTATTTGTTTGTTGATTATCCTAATTTCACATCCCGGTCTGCATTTTTGTACGATGATCAATCTAAAATAATAATAATACGTTTGTTCAGCAAATAGTACAAAATATCACGAAAATATAAAGGTTGAACAAACAAAATTTTCCACAGAAGCATTAGCTAACTATCCCTTGTACGTGGATCCATAATAATCAAGAACACATATAATATTACAGAAGTGAAGAATACAATAAAACATTTCACTCATCAAAAAAATGAAACACCACGTTTTTTATGTTTCCTTTCCACTTTTTCAATTTTTTTTCTTTTACCTATTTTACTCTCAGAATTGCAGCTTTTGGTTTACGAAGTCATGAAACAGTTCTCTTCCAGAGCACAAAATCCACATTTTGACCCTATTTTTAAACAAGGTGATAACATTTATAATTTTCATCTCAGTTGGTAATAACTCTTAAAGTCGTGGAGACAGATATTCAAAATGAGTTTCAGGTTTCCTATTAACATAAAAGTTTGGGGAAAAATAAATCCATTATTTTCTCGGTAGATGTAGTGATCGACATCTTGTGAAGTAATCAAATAATTTCAGATTTAGGCTCGTTGTCAAGGTGACATTTCACACTGAACAGAATCATTTGCTGTTTTTTGTTTGGACCATTTAGTTGTGAGTTACAGGGTGTTAAAAATGGAAATCAAGAAAGAAAATTCGGTACACTTAACAGTTTTTTTTATAAAGGCGAAAATGTCCTGATACTGTAAAAGCAGCTTATTACCTGCAATCCATTCCATTAAGACATTTCTGAGGCAACTTGCACAGGCTGGCTTGTCGTCAAAAATATCGATAAAATCACCGAAATAATCGAAGTTGACTAGTATGTTAGTAGTAGTAGCATCGCCCAGGAGCTAAAGATCGACCATTTAAAACCATTTGTGCAAAGCTGGATTCAAAAAGAAGTTCCATGTTTAGGTGCCACACCAATTCACACCAAAAAACATGATGGATCGAAATCCGATCTGCGAAGCCTTGGCCAAACAGAATGAATCATAGTCAAAACATGGTGAAGCAGCTCAAACGATGGCCAAACCAGGCAACACATTATAGAACAAAATTCTGCATTATCAAAACATGTTTAAACTGTTATCCACCTTTAATTTTTTGAAATTAAAATTATAGAGGCCATTTTGATATTCAAATTTTGTAATAATCCTCTTATCAAGTAAAAATCCTCTCCTTATTATTTCAAAATTGTGCATATTTGACCCAAATGGGACAATTTGAAACATGCTAAATAAATTCTTGAAGTTCACCAAAAATAATGGATTTTTTCCCACTTATATGGAATTGTGTTTTCAGACAGCTTCAGAGCTTATGAAACACATACAGAATCGTCTAGCCGGATATTTCCTTAAGTATGAGTTGACGGGGACATCTTTTGATAGCAAATTAGTTGGTTAACTATCATCCTTCTAAACGCGTGGCAACCCCCTTCAAGAATCTTAAATGGCAATATGGTTGACTGACGCTTCATTTTGAGGATTTTGCAATTCTATTTATGAAAATGCTAAAAAAAAAATTTCAAATGAAAATAAATCTGTTGATAATCTCTACCAAATATATATTCTTATTATTCAAAAAAAATTTCTATTTGAACGAATAAAAATTACCTGATACTAAACTATGGTTACTCACTACCTGTGCAGCGATGAGATAAAAATGAATGAATATATGGTCTTAGTAATTGGAACATTAACTAGACATTTCTTATGTTATTTTGTGATTTCTAAATTTGGCCAATGAATATATTTATGATAATAAATAATAATAATTAAGATAATAAAGCTTTCGCATGACTTTTTTTTATAATATATATTTTATTTTAGTATTCCTAAATTTGCCAAGTGACCGTTTCAATTTGTTTTCGTCAAGAACGAAGAAGAAAAAGTGTGTATGTGAATGGTTATAGGTTAGGAGTGTAGATGTTCCTAGCGTTGTTTACAGTATGATCGAGAGTGGTCATGAGTTTTACCAGTTATTATTTACTATTATATCGCTGAAAGTCTTCTGTAATAATTGTCCAAGTTCTTGTTTACTACCAGTTTTCATTAAAAATTCATTTGAGAATTTTTATATCCCCCTTATTGAACCAGTGGTGACGATTTTGATTGAAAATCCTTGGATTATAACAAGTTTTCTAATTGAAAAGGGCATATATTGTTTATTCCTTTTAAATTTTTTTTCATATGTGGTAAGTTGTTTGAGAATTGTAACTTCTTTTGTCACATTGGGTCGCAAACAATTTACATTAATAATTTTTGTTATTTTAGGAAATATCTCCCTGTTTGGAAAAATGGATCAAGATATAACGAATTTCAGTATGCCAGAATCTAATAATGATACTGAGATAGTACCTGTAGAAAATATAAACTTATCCCCTTATTCCTTCAATGCTTCACCTTCGGAATCTCTTTCAACAGCGGGAATTGCTACTTCATCTTCTAACAACATAATTGATTTTGTAAGTACTTACACACCTTAGAAATATGTATTTGTAAGTTACTATGTTCTATTACTGAAAGATTCAGAAGATTACACATCAGTGTGACTTTGTTAATGTAGCTACAAAAATGATAAAATAATTGAAGTGTTATAAAATAATCATTAGTTGGGAGAAGTCATTATGATTTTGTAAAGAGGTGTTTTTAAAGGTGTTGAATATTTTGAATTTATATAATGGATTAATTTTAAAATTTTAATGGTCTCCAAATAGTTATATTTAATTGAATCAGTCTTTACTTTATGAAAATCTATATTGAATAATATTTTAAGGTTATACCAATTTTCACAAATTATTATTGTTATGATACAACAATTATTACATCACAGTAGCATCTTCAGATAGGTGGTGTTTTATATTTTTAAATAACTAAATTTGTTTTTAAAATCGGCTTCTATTTATATTAGAGTAGGTAGAAAATTTTTTATTGACCACTAAAAGCCAAAAAAGGGGGTCTCTGTAAATTCCAGTTTATCTGAATATATTTCACAAAATTTGTGAAAATCAGAATAACCTTATTTAATATTACCAAAAAATGCTTCATAATGGTTGATTCTGCAGTGAAATTTTGTACTGTATAATGAAAATGACATCTTGTTCAATATTGTAATGTATATTCTTATATATTAATTTTAATCTATATTACATTTTTCAGACATCTACTGAATTTTGCCCTTCTCAACAGGGGCCTAGCGAAGAGGAAAAAAAACTGTCTATCCTTTTTGGATCATTCTCAAATGGTTCAGTTGATGAACCATCCTCTAATGAGGTTACAAATGGCAATGAATCAAAAACGGACCAATCCTCTGATACATTAATTGATATATTGACTGGACGACTCGATATTGAAAAACAGCCTACTACACATATGAACAAAGTTGAATCATCAGATGTAGCTACAATTAATGAAGAAACGAATACTACAGAGATAAAAAATGTTGAGATGTCAGATGAAGTTTTAATTAAAGAAAATAATAATTCTCATAATTTAAATGAAATTAACGAAATTCCTGGTGCATCCGGTGCAGAATGCTCAAGAAACGATGTAAGTTTATTTATTTAACATAGAGGAGAACCCCGATTATCTGGCCTAGTGGAAAATTGTTTTCGAATCCAAAAATACGGCCAACGTGCGAATTATTTCTTGAAGAAGCTACACTGAACCGATTCTGTCCATTTTTGAACATAACTGATATATTGGGACTCCAAACCTAACCTGTAAATTTCAAGTCTCTAGGTCTTTTCCTTTGGCATTTTTACCCGCAGCCGATCCTCATGAAATTTGGCATAAGTCTTACCATACACCTATTAAGAGTTTAAATAAGTTCGTGTGGTTTTTTGTCGAAATTTGAAGCTTTATTGTGAGAATTGGTTATACATTCAAAGTTCGAAGTATTGTTTGTAAGTACGTTTTAACGGACGATGCAACATAAGTGCTGCAAAATAACTTTGTCGTGTCTGTCGACGTATTGCAAGAGTTTTTCCCGCAATGCTCGGCTCAAATGCATCAATTATCGTCGGTAGACCTCCCATGTGAACCTTCCATAGGATTAAAGCAGCTCATAATATATAAGGGGGACCAGAAAGTAATGTCTTTTTCTCAAATTGAATCTAAACGAGTAAATTATTAATAAGTTTTTATTTTTAATCAATAATATAATCAACATAACATAAATAGAGGTTAATTTTTGATAGAAGTTATATAAAATTATTTAAATGTTTTAATATTAGCCTTCTACATATTTAATTCCAAAAAATTATACTTAATGATTATAACTTCTGAAAATAAATTAAAATAATGTCATATAAGTACCACTTACATCAATTGACATTTAAAATAAACATTCATTATAAGACATCCGAATGGTATAACAAAATCCAATAAATAAAAATTATTAACCAAAATCCTATAAATTAAATATTTTGAATAAACAAAATTTTGTTTCTGCTGATCAATCTTATGAAAACCAATATCTTTCAAAAATATCTAACATAATCTTAAGAATTTCATCATAAAACTATCTTACTTAGACTATTCAATATTATTGGATATCTAACTAAGGTACTTTATGTAAAAAATTCAAGATATGTAAAACATTACTGAAAAACAAGTTTTAAGGACTTTGCTTTGAAAGATATTGGTTTTCATAAGATTGATCAGTAGAAACAAAATTTTGTCTATTCAAAATATTTAATTTATAGGATTATGGTTAATAATTTTTATTTATCGGATTTTGTTATACCATTCGGATGTCTTATAATGAATGTTTATTTTATATGTTAATTGATATAAGTGGTACTTATATGACATTATTTTAATTTATTTTCAGAAGTTTTAATCATTAAATATAATTTTTTGGAATTAAATATGTAGAAGGCTAATATTAAAATATTTGAATAATGTTAAAATATTTAAATAATAATAATATAATCACCTTTGTTCTCAACAACCTTCTGCCATCTAGGGTGCAAATTTTCTATGCCAGACCGATAAAATCAATTGATTTTTGAGTAAAATATCTCGAGATGGCGTTTTGGACATCATCCGAATTTTCAAATTTTTTGCCACTAAGAAAATGTTGTAGCGATCGGAATAAATGGAAATCCGAGGGTACCACATCGGGCGAGTATGGTGGGTGAGGCAGTACCTCCCACCCCAATTAATTGACTTCTTCCAAGGTTCGTCTTGCACTGTTGACTATCGAATGTCAAATTGACATTATATATTGAGTTTTAATTATATACGTCTATTAAATGTAAGCGGTGCTTATTTTAGACATTAATTTAATTTTAAAAGTTTTTTGAAACCATTTGACATTATATATTGAGTTTTGATTATATACGTCTATTAAATGTAAGCGGTGCTTTTTGAAAAATTTGAATATCAAAACAAATTAAAATATGTTTGTCTTCTACAATTTTAATTTCAAAAAAATTTTTATTCAAAAAACTTTTAGAATTAAATTAATGTCTAAAATAAGCACCGCTTACATTTAATAGACGTATATAATCAAAACTCAATATATAATGTCAAATTGACATTATATATTGAGTTTTGATTATATACGTCTATTTAATGTAAGCGGTGCTTATTTTAGACATTAATTCAATTTTAAAAGTTTTTTGAAACCCTTTGACATTATATATTGAGTTTTGATTATATACGTCTATTAAATGTAAGCGGTGCTTATTTCAGACATTAATTTAATTCTAAAAGTCTTTTGAATAGAAATTTTTTTGAAATTAAAATTGTAGAAGACAAACATATTTTAATTTGTTTTGATATTCAAATTTTGTTATATTTCTTTTATCAAGTAAAAAGCCTTTCTATTTTATTTTAAATTTTTTTAAATTAAAATTGTAGAAGACTAACAGATTAAATCTGTTTTGATATTCAAATTTTGTAATAATCCTTCTATCAAGTAAAAAACCGTTCCTTATTATTTTATTTTATGATGACAATTATCGGATCTGAACCTGAATAACCTTCTTTGGCATTTACGAATGCCTAATGCCCTTGGATAAACATCACAAATGTTTTTGGTCGCAACTGTTGTGTTACTTGTGGTATTAGGCCAGTCGTTTCACCCCAAATTGGAAAAAAAAATCAAATCTTTCATTATTTACAAGTGAACTAGTCGCCATAACCTTAAAATGTCTTTGACACGACTGAAGTACAAATGACAATCAAATGTCATCATGCACGGAAACAACATTACTTTCCAGTTCCCCTATTAGTTATACTCGAACAAGCATTAATAGATAAGTTGATACATCTAAAAAATTAGAGCTGATAGAGAAAAATTGATTTAATATATGGATCCAGCTTTTTAAGTATGTTGTAGATCGTTTCTAAACTCCTCGGCACCAAGAAAAGCTTCGTGCTATACAGTAAATAATATTTCTATTCAATTTTATTGTTACAGGGGCACATTGGTCAACATGTCGACCTTAAGAGAGATATGGAATCGCTGAGTGTTAAAACGTACAAGTACAAGGTTAAGGAATGTAAAGGTTGCTCGAATATTTATGAAGAGGGCAATCAGGATGAGGGAGATAAAGTCGTGGCGATTAAACAGGATCCGATTGAGTGTCCAGTAAAGGATATCGAGGAAACCGTTAAAAAGTCAAACGATGAGAACAAGTAAGTATTGAGTGATTAGTTTAAAATTTTTGGACATAGGTTGATCATTAAAAATTACCGTTCATCCATAATGAGTGCAGATAGTGCAGTGGTCCCAGGTTCAAATCCCCTTTTGGTAGGAAAGAAATTTTCAAGTTTGATGGGTTTCGGCCACTATTTCACCGTTGGGTCGAAAATTAACAGTGCTGTGACCTAAAGTGACATAAGGACGTCGTAACAAGGCTTAACCAGAACCGTCTTTACTTGACGGAAATTCATCTTGAAAATATGAATAAAAACAATATTCTAATGTCCGCTAATATTTTATTAACACTACGATCGTTACGTCATACCATGACGTAACTTCTTCAGGTGAGTATTACAAGATACTGAGTATACCATGAACAAGAAATTCATTTTATAGTACATGGATATAACGAAAATAGAGGGGGTGAAGAGAGTTTTACAATTCTTTTGGAATTCTGAAAAATGATTCAAAAAAGATTCAACAAAGGGGAGCTACTTAATTCTGTTTGGTTATTCAATAATATTTTTCTTTTATGATATCTATTAATTTCTAAAGTTTCTAAAAGTTTAATCTAAAACTTTTGTTTTCTGTGTGTAAAATTTCAAAGTTACTATTAAAACTTTGTCTTGTGTCTAGAAGGTGTTCTGCGTAGTTTTCCTTTTTGTTACAATAACATTTTTCATGTTCCCTAAGTCTCGTCTGGAATGATCTTCCTGTCCGACCAACATATACAAAATGGCAAGTACCGCAAGTTAACTTATAAACACCTGATTTCTTATTTTTAGATGTTTTATCTTCATTATTTTTTATTAGTTTTCCTAGGGAGTTATTCGTTTTATAAGAAATTCTAAAATTGTGGTTCTTCTTTAAATATCTAGCTACCTTTTCTGTTTATGGTCCCAAGTATGTCAACGAAATGTATTTACTTTCAATTGAATCATGTTTTATGGGATATACTAATTTCAAAGCCAGCTTTAATTGTATTTTTGTAAAAAGATTCTCAATAATCGGGACGTTGAAACCGTTGTTCAACGCAATCTATTTAATAATGTTATATTCTTTGTCAAAATTCTCACGTGACATGGGTATGTTGGCTAATCTATATAACATACTATTGTATGCTGCTAATTTTTGTGAGTATGGGTGGTTTGATGTGAAGTGAATTGTGCTATCTGTATGGGTTGGTTTCCGGTATATTGAAAAAAAGTGTTTATTATTAATTTTTGTGATAGTCAAGTACAAAAAGTTTATACTATTGTTTTTTTCCCATTCATAAGTGAATTGTATGGTTGGGGATAATTTGTTAAATAATGGATGTTTTGACAGTTTGCAACAAAATTATTTCACGTTCAACGGCAAGATTTACATAGATAACGATGGCCTTGCTATGGGAAATCCTTTGAATCCGTTATTATCCGAAATTTTTATGGATTCCTTAGAAACTAGAATAATAAATAGCCTTTATTTTAAATGTTTCATTTATTGGTATAGATATGTTGACGACGTTCTATGTTTATTCAATGGCACTGATAGACAATTTTCTTTGTTTGTGGGTTTCATAAAAAAATTATCCCCAACCATACAATTCACTTATGAATTGGAAAAAAACAATAGTATAAACTTTTTGGACTTGACTATCACAAAAATTAATAATAAACACGTTTTTTCAATATACCGGAAACCAACCCATACAGATAGCAAAATTCACTTCACATCAAACCACCCATACTCACAAAAATTAGCAGCATACAATAGTATGTTATATAGATTAGCCAACATACCCATGTCACGTGAGAATTTTGACAAAGACATTATTAAACAGTTGAACAACGGTTTCAACGTCCCGACTATTGAGAATCTTTTTACAAAAATACAATTAAAGCTGGCTTTGAAATTAGTATATCCCATAAATAATGATTCAATTGAAAGTAAATACATTTCGTTGACATACTTAGGACCAAAAACAGAAAAGGTAGCTAGATATTTAAAGAAGAACCACAATTTTAGAATTTCTTATAAAACGAATAACTCCCTAGGAAAACTAATAAAAAATAATGAAGATAAAACATCTAAAAATAAGAAATCAGGTGTTTATAAGTTAACTTGCGGTACTTGCCATTTTGTATATGTTGGTCGGACAGGAAGATCATTCCAGACGAGACTTAGGGAACATGAAAAATGTTATTGTAACAAAAAGGGAAACTACGCAGAACACCTTCTAGACACAGGAAAAAGTTTTAATAGTAACTTTGAAATTTTACACACAGAAAACAAAAGTTTTAGATTAAACTTGTTAGAAATTAATAGATATCATAAAAGAAAAATATTATTGAATAACCAAACAGAATTAAGTAGCTCCCCTTTGTTGAATCATTTTTCAGATTTCCAAAAGAATTGTAAAACTCTCTTCACCCCCTCTATTTTTGTTATATCCATGTACTATAAAATGAAATTCTTGTTCATGGTATACTCAGTATCTTGTAATACTCACCTGAAGAAGTTACGTCATGGTATGACGTAACAATCGTAGTGGTAATAAAATATTAGCGGACATTAGAATATTGTTTTTATTCATATTATCAGGATAATATATAGTCCATCTAGAAAGTATCCGGAATTTATTATTTTTCATAATTTTAATATAAGTCTTTTTTGTAACATTCTAAGACAAAAGTAATGTATAAAATAGGTTCTGCAGATAGTGGGCTATGACCAATGTTGCAGGGCAGCACTATTTTTCTCTAATATTGTTGATTAGGTATACAATTTATGAAAAAATGTCGCAAACTATAAAAAAGAAAACAGGTAAATATTAATATAATATATTAAAAATATAATAATGTAAAGAGGATAAAAAATGGCATGGATATGAGACTCTTTATTGGCTAGGACGACACAATCCGCGCCTGGGGTTTCGCAAATTGGCTAACAGATTTGGAAATCAACGAAATAGAAAAGTATGCCCAGAAACAGTCCATATGTCACTGAAAAGACAAGGCTACATATGAAGGAAACAAAAAAAATTCCCTATAATGACACCTTTACAAAGGGAACGAAAGATAGTTTTGTTAACGTTTTCAAGAAGATAATTTTAATAATGTCGTTATATCCGATGAAAGTTGTTTCAAACTTGGTGGAAATGGCTTTAAAATCCTATCAAAACAACCTTTTACTGAACTAAAACAAATTGTAGAAATTACTATGTTTTACTACCAATAAAAATATATATTACACATTTTCTTGTGACTCGAGTTTCGGGAAATAAACTATCCCATCATCAGACAACTGAAGACCTAATAGTGGTACAAAATTAATTGAGACATTTAAATGGGTACCATCTGTTTAACAACCTTCTTTGTCGATTGCCGACATTCCGATATCTGTTAGAAGGCCCCTCTTTTTTAACACGTTCCGCTAGTAAACCTCTGTACCACTATTAGGTGTTATCTAGAATCTATTGAAATATTCAAAATATTTATCACTTTCGTTTAAATACCACTGTTAGGTCTTCAGTTGTCTGATGATGAGATAGTTCATTTCCCGAAACTCGAGTCACAAGAAAATGTGTAAATATATTTTTATTGGTAGTAAAACATAGAAATTTCTACAATTTGTTTTAATTATGATCAACTACCAAATAGTAATGGCTGAAACAATTCAGAACCTTTTACTGTTAAAATTTCCAAATTTCCCACCAAAATAATGGTTTGGGGAGCAATATATCAATAAAATGGTGCTCCGCCTCTCTGTATAGTTGATGGTATCATGAGTAGTGAAAAGTATTGTGGTATTCTAAACGATTTTCTCCTTGAAACGGCGCACGGTGTTTTCAGCAGGATAATGCAAGATTCCATACTTCGGCCTATCCTCAATCTTGGATGCAAGAACACCAAATGACAACCGTTTTATGGCCAGCAGCTTCACCAGATCTTAGTCCCATTAGAAAGATATGGGGACTAATGAAGATTGAAGTTGAACGAGCAGCGCCACGAAATAAAGATGATCTAATTCAGTCAGTTTTAAAGTCTTAGACTACCATCACCGAGTTTTCACAGAGGAAAATCTCTACTTCATTTTTGTGCTGTACGAGCTATTTTTAAGTGTTCAATGGATTTCTATCAATTAAAGGCCAACATAATTCATTACATTCGGAATTGATTTATAAATCATCATTTGTCATATCAACTAAAAGTCGTTAACATTTACTCAATTAAGTCCATTTTATCAATTTTCAATTATGCCTTATTACTATGTTTTCGAGATTGACTAAGAACGGAGACATTTGAAATTAAAAAAAGTCAAATTTGTTGCCTGTAAAGTCGGTATACGGGCGAAAGTTTTACGTGACAACGACTTTGAGTGGTAAAATAATTTTAATGTGAATATTCATTCGTATAGTAGGAAGAAGGATGAAATAATAGTAACAATTTAAAACATTTATTTATACAAAGAATTATATTTAAAACATTAATTTATACAAAGAATCTCGCACTGAATTTCATATTAACAAAATTTTATTTATCAATCAGTTGTTATAAGTTATTAATAAATTTAACTTGTTTTACATTGTTATAAATATAAAAACTAAATTTAAAAGTTAGAACATTTATTTAAATCACATTAATTGTTAATATCAATCGATTTTAATTCAAAGTGTATTTTCTAAAAGGAGAAAACTAATTCACATTTGATCTTTGAATTTGTAAATCGCGCGCTTACGACCTTGCGCAGTGATTAGTCGTCTCGGTTTGAATGTTTGAAAGTTTCGATTTGACAGGTTGGAGGTTAAACATTGTTATTTCAATTTTTTACATAGCAAGTCGCGCTCATTTTTTCAAGTTAAACAAATTATTATTGGTTGAGAAACGATTTCTACTACTTTTTTGATTGAAAACTACCACAACATTGTGATTACTACAACATAACCTATTCACTTATGTCTTAGTCATTTATTTCATCATGTTATATTATCAGTCTGAAATTATTTACCTTTGCTGTTTGAATTGTTGCGATGGACGAAACTACCTTCACATTATCACTACACAATCGTTTTACAATTAACTGGCAACGTGTAAACTTGTATGCAGGCGCCTAAGCGAAATAGAAGCGCAAGACATGAACCGGTGTGTATGCCTATCTCTCTCACTCTCTCTCTCTCTCTCGCTCTGTCTCTCTTGCTCTTAGGCAGGCTAACTGTGCTCGAGTGGAAGGGACGCGTGCCTTTCACTTTTTATGTCTGTCTCTCTCGCTCTTAGGCGGGCTAACCATGCCCGAGTGGAAGGGACGCGTGCCTCTCACTCGCTCTCATTGTGAGCGCATAACGTGAGCGGAGCGTAACGCAGTTTCTTGAAGTGTCACCCGGCAAACCAATTTATAAGACGTTGTCACGTCAAAAATCGCAAGACTTACACCCTCACCTATATTTGATGTTATTAACACTTTTGACTTCTTGTAGCGTGGAACTGCGAAGCAAACTCACTACGGAGCCCGAAATCGAGTACGTTCCCGTCAAGAGTCCTCAGGAAACATCTTCCAAATCGAACAGTAGAGACCCAATCATCATCCACGAGGATATACTCTGTCGACCACCATCATTAAGTTTGGATAATGGTGAGTTACGCGTGATAAAAAATGGGTTGAACTGCGAAATAAAAAAGAAAAAAGAAAGAACCGGAAATAACGGATCGAAAGTCAAAGAATCGATAAGAAATAGAGTAAAGAAAAATGTTGGCAAGCGTGGAAAAAGTAAGTTATCATTCAATTAACTGGTGGTTAAATCAAATGGTATTTTTCCTTGTATATGTTTGTTTAAGTTGTAGAGTACTTCACAATCTAACGATTTGTGAGTACTTCACGGACTTGACTGATTTGATACTGTGTCGTCTAATTTCCTACTCATTAACTGGGATGTAACGTTGAATGAATTTTTTTTTTAACTAACACTTTCTTAGCAATCGGAATACATTTATTCTATAGACTAACGTGATGGCTTAAGAGATGTATGCTCTCAGACTCTTCAACCCTCCATCAGATCTACTGATCAGTTCTTTTTGAATCTTCTGCCATCTTGTCGATCGAATAATGATTGGAGAGAAGTATTCTTGGGATGATGTAATTTTTCATGGTGATTCATACTTTTTTCTTTGATGATGTCCTTCACAGATGGTACCTAAACGTTTTCGTGTAAAATTATTTAAATATTTTAAGATTAGTCTTCTACATATTTAATTTCAAAAAATCATATTCGATAATTATAACTTCAAGAATTAAATTAAAATAATGTCATATAAGTGCCACTTATATCAAACGACATATAAAATAAACATTCATTATAAGACATCCAAATGATATAACAAAATCCAATAAATAAAAATTGTTAACCAAAATCCTGTATATTAAATATTTTGTCTATTCAAAGTATTTAATATATAATTAAATAATAATTAGACATCCAAATGACATAACAAAATCCAATAAATAAAAATTGTTTACCAAAATCCTATATATTAAATATTTTGTCTATTCAAAATATTTAATATATAAGATTTTGGTTAACAATTTTTACTTATTGGATTTTGTTATATCATTTGGAATTTTACCTGCCTCATTGCCCCGCCAGATTTAAATCGATAATTCCCGGTACATTCTTGACAGAATATATAATATAATATAATGTCTTCAATATAATATAATGTCTTCAATATAATATAATGTCTTCAATAATTATAACTTCAAAAATTAAATTAAAATAAGGTCATAAATACCACTTATATCAAACGACATATAAAATAAACATTCATTATAAGACATCCAAATGATAACAAAATCCAATAAATAAAAATTGTTTACCAAAATCCTATATATTAAATATTTTGTCAATTCAAAATATTTAATATATAATTAATTAATAATTAGACATCCAAATGATATAACAAAATCCAATAAATAAAAATTGTTTACCAAAATCCTATATATTAAATATTTTGTCTATTCAAAATATTTAATATATAGGATATATATTATATATTATATTATATAGGATATATATTAAATATTTTGTCTATTCAAAATATTTAATATATAGGATTTTGGTTAACAATTTTCATTCATTGGATTTTGTTATATCATCTGGATGTCTTATAATATATAATATAATGTTTTCAATAATTATAACTTCAAAAATTAAATTAAAATAGTGTTATATAAGTACCACTTATATCAAACGACATATAAAATAAACATTCATTATAAGACATCCAAATGATATAACAAAATCCAATAAATATAAATTGTTAATCAAAATCCTATATATTAAATATTTTGAATAGACAAAATATTTAATATTACAAACATTATTTAATTAATATTTTAATTTAATTTTTGAAGTTATAATTATTGAATAGAATTTTTTGAAATTAAATATGTAGAAGGCTAATATTAAAATATGTAAATAATTTTATATACTTTCTATCAAGAATTAACCTTTATTTATGTCTTCGTGTAAGGTCTGATTAGTAACATACAATGGAGCATTTTCTATCATACGTAGTACCTTTCACTGACATTATGATAGTCATGTTTGACTTGCTCGTGCAGCCCCACAATTCAATTCCATACACCCATATTGGTCTCATGACTGTTTTGTATAATAAAATTTTGTTCTCCAGTGATAAAAACCTTCTTCCTATTATCCAATATAGATCTTTCACTCTCAAATCAGTTTGTTTCCGTTTTTTGCAGACTTGCTCTTTCCAGGTGTCTCTTCTCCGTGTGAAATCCACGTTTGTAGACTTAGTCTCATTAAATTACATTTTAAATAAGGTTATTCTGATTTTCACAATTTTCATTTGTTATTTGATATCACCATCACAGTAGAATCATCAGGCAGGTTTACATTTCGAATAACTGAGCTTGTTTTCGAAATCCGTTGCTATTTGTATTATAGTATCAGTAAATAATTTAATTTTTTTACCCGAGCCGATAAGATAACACCATAATTGTTTTGCCGGATAGTGATTATATTAGCAAATCAGTTACTTTCCTAGAATTAAATTATTTTCGGGCAATCAAACATGATCCGACGATAATTTTCCAAAATCGAGTTAAATCCCTAATAACCCCCGAATCCAGCCTCTTTCGGAACATTCCAAAAAATTTATTAATTTTAATGAACCCACCTCCAAAAATGTATTCTTTGAGTAAATCCTAGAAATCTCGACCTAAAAGTGGAGGACCTCCATTTTCTATGATATATAAATATTTCGATTTTAACCTGTATTCAACTTTTACGCTTATTTTGGCCAAAGGGTGGAATTTACTTCCGTTGTAAGCAGTGAATATTTTTTTACTCGGAAGCAGCGGTATATCTGGAAAGTATTCATCTTTCATATTTTTAGAAATTAAAGCTAAACCGGCACCGGCATCTAACTCAAACTTTAGAGGTAGACGATTCACTATAATATCAATAAAAATTGGTTCGACACTTGATGAATTTACCAGAAAAATTTGATCAATTTTATCTTTATCAATGCATTTATCACCTTCGAAATTTTGAAGTGCACATTCATTAGAGTTTAAAAAATTATTCTTGAAGTTTCTAGGTCCTTTACATTTGGCTGCCGAATTACCTCTTTTTCCACAGCATTACACACAAAATTCCCATACCTGCATGGCCCATAACACATGACACAAACTTCACATTCCTCCAGCTTCTGTCTTTTCTCTTGTTAGCCTGAAGTTCCAGGGATGGTATTTTCTCGAACAACATTTCTGTAGTTCTGATTTTCGGGAACTCTAGAACCACGTTTTGACCTTGAAAAGTACACATTTCTTCACTTTTTACCCCTGCAATCTCATATTTTGTTCTGCCACTAGCTTCTTTCTTGCAAGCCATTTCTATAGCTAAATCGAATGACCGCTTCACCTCATCTTCTTCGAAAAGTCGATCCAAAATAGGACCTTTCTCAAAAACCCGTGATGAATTTATCCCTCAAAATGGCGCCCAATTCGTTCGACTTGAAATTACATTTTGAGGCTACTTGACGAACCCGGGCGGCGTCTCAGTTTTTGCCTTTGTATTACCATAAAACTTTTGTCTTTCCGGGAAAACTAACTTTGCAGGCGTGAAACATGCATCGAAATACTCGACTAAGTCATCGAAACCTTTATCATGTGGCCTATGTGGAATGCGTAAACTATTCAATAGTTGAAAACTGTTTTCACAACAACAGTTCGAAAAATTGCCTTTCTGATAGTAGATACTGAAATATTATTTGTTACGAAGTAGTTCATTAGTTGTACCTTGCACACAGCCCAGTCCGATACACTCGGATTAAACTCTCTTAAATGGCCGATTTGAGATATTGTTTATGCACTTTTTTTTATTGTCGACAAAAAAAAAACCAAATATTGGATGGAGTAGTCCGTTACTTTGTGATAGTTCATTTTCATGGAATGAAATAAGAAATTACTTTGTTTTTTATCACTTTTTATTATTACTGATATACAGTGACTCGAGTTTCGTAGTGTTTACTACATTTTCAAACTGAATGAACAAATTAGATCTCAACTATTATATATGCTGATTGTAGGCTTCGAAGAGAGGGGTTTTCCAAAGTTCCGTCTGTTCGTTTAGTGGTTTCATTAGTGGTACGTGCCTCTTATATTTTTCAATTTCTATGGGTTCCAGGATGTCAAGTTTTTTCCCTTCCGCTTCCACGTGCAAGATAACAAGGTTGTTCAATTCCGGAAACGTGTATTGAAGGAATGGTTTGCAAAATTGGAATTATTCTTCCGGTTCCTAAAAGCAGATTGATGCTCTTTGTACCTTTTATGGAAAGGTCGGCCCGTTTGTCCTATATACACACTATTACACTGTTGACAACTTAATTTATAGCCTCCAGAATTATTCAGTCGGTTCTCTTTGTCCTTCGGATTAAAAAAGAGAATAGAAATTTTATAGGAGGGTGTAAAAGCTGTTACTATGTTAATTTTTGACAAAATTTGAGCTATTTTTTGTGAAATTGGTCCAAAATATGTTAGTTTCATAAATTTATTGTTATTATGATCTGATTTGGAATTTTTTTTTTATCATTTATTCATTAGCAATCAGAATACAACAATTCTATGGGCTAATTTGCTGTCTACAGAGCTTTGAGCTCTCAAATGATTTGATATGGTCTTCTCCAGTGAAAAGACCATTTTAAATCTACTTCATATCAGCTGGCCAGGTCCTTTTCAGTCTTCTCATGTCTTAAGGTTGAAGCAACGGTTGTAGTAAGTCGTTTATATGACCATCTAACTTGGTGTGATGTTTTTGGCTCTGTTCCTTGATGACATCCTTCACATAAGGTATTTTCAAATCTTCATGCAGGGTTTGATTTGATACATACCATGGAGCATTTGTTAGCAATCTCAGTATTTTCGATTGGCTTCTCTGGACTAGAGTTACATTGGACTTACTTGTACCTCCCCAAAGTTCAATTCCGTATGTCCATATGGGCTTTATGACCGTTTTATATATCAGCAGCTTATTTTCTAATGAGAGTTTCGATTTTCTACCTACAAGCCAATTCAGTTCTTTAGTTCTAAGGTCTATTTGCTTCCTTTTTTCAATAATATGCTCCTGCCAGGTTAGTCTGCTATCTAAATGCACTACCAAATATTTAACAGTTGGGGAATTTGGTATTTTTATATTGTTTATAAAGATGCGTGGACACTGGTCTCTTCGAAGAGTATAACTTACTTGAACTGACTTGGTTTCATTAACTTTTATCTTCCACTTATGCAGCCATTCTTTTATTTCATCAAGATGAATTTGCAATCTATTAGATGCCTCTTTGGGATCTTCATGGCTTGCAAGAATTGCAGCATCATCTGCAAAAGTTCTCATTATCGTATTCGCATTTGTGGGCATATCTTCCGTATACAGTATACACAAGAACGGTCCCATAACACTTCCTTGGGGAACACCGGACTGAATAGGATAAAAATCAGACACTTTATCATTCACCCGTACTCTGAATCTCCTTCCAGTAAGATAAGATCTCATCAGCTTGTAGCAGTATAATGGCAGACATTTCTTTATTTTATACAATAGTCCAGAATGGCAGACTTTATCAAAGGCCTGGCTTACATCCAAAAAAGCAGATGTGCAGTATTGTTTGAGTTCCAGGGCTTTGCTTATCTCATGACTTATTATGTGTGTCTGCTGTATGGTGGAGTGATTTGTTCTGAATCCAAATTGGTGTGAATGAATCCATTCTTGGGTGTTGGGATCCGACTTTATTCTCAATAGCAAAATTTTCTCCAAGATCTTAGATAAAGTTGGCAGTAAGCTAATTGGTCTATATGATGTTATAGCATTTGGATTCTTGCCGGGTTTCAGTATGAGGATTATTTCTGCAGGTTTTAGGTGTTCTGGCCAATAATTTTGTCTCAGGATAGCATTGAATATATATGCCATCATTGCTACTCCTTTCTTAGGCAGTTCCTTGATCATTTTTGGTGTGACCTCATCTATTCCGGCAGCTTTTCGTGTGTTCAGGTATTTTATTTCTTTTTGTAGTTCTTTTATAGTGATACTTTTAATAGGAGTCGTATTAGAAGGAATATTTAACATTTCTCTTTCAACTTTGTAATCGTGTATGTCATCATTGGGTGTGAATACATCAGCCAGGTGTTCTGCAAATGTTTGAGCCTTTTCATTGTCAGTCCTTGCCCATTGAATAGTTGATCCTGGTATGTTGCGTAAAGGTGGTATATGGATTTTTGGTTTTTTTGAGGTTTTTATTGGTTTCCACACTGAATTATCATATCTATTTAAACTTAACACATAGTTATTGAATGACAATTCTTTGTGTTCTTTCATCTTAAATTTTAGTTCATTTGTTAATCTGTTCAAGATGGTCTTATCTGCAGGCGAGTGTGTCCGATGCCATCTCTTTCTAACTCTTCTCTTCTGTGCTAGAAGTCTTTTGATTTCCTCTGGAACATTATACGTTTTGCACTTTTCTTCAGAAGTAGGCGTGGCTTTTCCCACAGAATATTTAAGAAGATGAACAAATGATGTCAATACTCCAATAGTAGACAATAATTTTATTATTCAATTCCCTCTTTAACGTAATATTATTTAAAGGAATTGAAAATGCTCTATGTACCATTGATCTATAAGCAGCTAGTTTATGATTGATCGGATGATTTGAAAAATTTGGTATTGTTGTATCAGTTCATGTGGGTTTTCAATATATATCAAAGGAAATTTCATTATTACTGTTAATTAAAGTTATGTCCAGAAAATTTATTTTATTATCAAATTGTGTTTCCATGGTGAACTTGACCTTATTGTTCAAACTATTAAGATATTCTAATGTTTCATTTAATTCTGAATGTGTTCCGCAGAAGCAAGCCAATATATCATCTACATACCTGTACCAAAAAGTGATATGCTTTGCGTGTGTGGATTTTAGAATTTTTCTTTCAAAACGGGACATAAAGATTTCAGCGAGTAATTGGCTGTGAGGTGAACCCATGGCAAGTCCATCTTTCTGTTTGTAAAATTTACTATTGTATTGAAAGTAATTTTCTTCCACGCAAAGTTCGAAAAAGGGTTAAAATTTCGTATTTTATTACAGGATTGATGTTATTTTTTGTTAGGATATTTTCGATTATATTCATGCATCATGAATACCAAATATAGAATGCATGAATATAATCGAAAATATCCTAACAAAAAATAACATCAATCCTGTGATAAAAAACGAAATTTTAACCCTTTTTCGAACTTTGCGTGGAAGAAAATTACTTTCAATACAATAGTAAATTCTACAAACAGAAAGATAGACTTGCCATGGGTTCACCTCTCAGCCCATTACTCGCTGAAATCTTTATGTCCTGTTTTGAAAGAAAAATTCTAAAATCCACACACGCAAAGCATATCACTTTTTGGTACAGGTATGTAGAAGATATATTGGCTTGCTTCTGCGGAACACATTCAAAATTAAATGAAACATTAGAATATCTTAATAGTTTGAACAATAAGGTCAAGTTCACCATGGAAACACAATTTGATAATAAAATAAATTTTCTGGACATAACTTTAATTAACAGTAATAATGAAATTTCCTTTGATATATATATAGAAAACCCACATGAACTGATACAACAATACCAAATTTTTCAAATCATCCGATCAATCATAAACTAGCTGCTTATAGATGAATGGTACATAGAGCATTTTCAATTCCTTTAGATAATATTACGTTAAAGAGGGAATTGAATACAATCAGACAAATAGCCACAAAAAATCAGTTCGAAACAAAAACTATAAATTCCATCATAAATAAAAAACAAAAGCAACTAATTCGTAAACAAATTTACCCCATCTCCAAATCAGATCATAATAACAATAAATTCATAAAACTTACATATTTTGGACCAATTTCACAAAAAATAGCTCAAATTTTGTCAAAAATTAACATAGTAACAGCTTTCACACCCTCCCATAAAATTTCTAATCTCTTTTTTAATCCGAAGGACAAAGAGAACCGACTGAATAATTCTGGAGTCTATAAATT
Source organism: Megalocaria dilatata (assembly GCA_034642435.1). Classification (NCBI taxonomy): domain Eukaryota; kingdom Metazoa; phylum Arthropoda; class Insecta; order Coleoptera; family Coccinellidae; genus Megalocaria; species Megalocaria dilatata. The sequence continues at coordinate 41,391,666 of CM067862.1, read as the reverse complement.
AAGTTGTCAACAGTGTAATAGTGTGTATATAGGACAAACGGGCCGACCTTTCCATAAAAGGTACAAAGAGCATCAATCTGCTTTTAGGAACCGGAAGAATAATTCCTATTTTGCGAACCATTTCTTCAATACACGTTCCCGGAATTGAACAACCTTGTTATCTTGCACGTGGAAGCGAAAGGGAAAAAACTTGACATCCTGGAATCCATAAAAATTGAAAAATATAAGAGGCAGGTACCACTAATGAAACCACTAAACGAACAGACGGAACTTTGGAAAACCCCTCTCTTCGAAGCCTACAATCAGCATATATAATAGTTGAGATCTAATTGGTTCATTCAGTTTGAAAATGTAGTAAACACTACGAAACTCGAGTCACTGTATATCAGTAATAATGAAAAGTGATAGAAAACAAGGTAAATTCTTATTTCATTCCAAAAAAAAAAACACTTCACATAATTTTATGATAAAGTCAATGATCAATTGTCAACCGCTTACTTGTCGCCACTGTAATGTTCGGTCCTCTTTATTACTTTTCAGGAGGGACAGATACCTACATGTTTCACTTTACAATTTATTTCCATTCCCTAATGCATATCTACCTAATTCAAAACATGAATACCCAATGAAAACTTATTGCACATTTGTTTATCAGATGTCATCCGAATAAACCCGATATCGATCTCCGTATCAAATATATAGGAGTATCTGAAATACATTACACAAGTTGTCGAGAGCTGGGTGTGAACAATTGACGAAGATTGGACGTGCAAATCCAGGATAGGTCTGCTTATTGTCGTTTATATTTTGACTGCGTTCTTTATGCCTATTGAATCGAAGTTAATGTTGGAACGGTAACAAATTGGCTGCTCCTGTTGCCAGATAATGTCGAACGCGTCTTCATTATCGGGACGGATTTGGGACTGGTCCAGGGATGATTGAATAAAATAATATATAAGGAGTACAAATTAGTTTCCGCTGTTTTATTGTAGATGGCGCGGCACGGAGTTTCGGTTAGCTTTCGCAGATGATAACCGGCTTAAAAAATAGTTTGGACATTCAAGAACAACATAACCTATTAATATCATTGATTTTATATTGGTAAAATATAATTTTTATAAGTTGAAAATGTCAAAATTTGAGCCAAGTAAGCGTCATTTGCGGGAAATATTAGTTTACTTCTTTAATTTAAAGAAACCTGCTGCTGAGGCGCATCAATTGCTCGTAGAAGCATATGGTGAGGGTGCTTTGAGTGAGAGAACGTGTCGAGAGTGGTTTCAAAAGTTTAAAAACGGTGATTTCGACGTAGAAGACAAAGATAGCAGTGGAAGGCCAAACATTTACGAGGATGCAGAATTGGAGGAATTATTGGAGGAAGATTCATCTCAAACACAAAAAGAACTTGCTCTAACATTAGAAGTCACTCAGCAAGCAGTCTCACATCGTTTAAAATCATCAGGAATGATTCATAAACAAGGAAATTGGGTTCCGTACGAATTAAAGCCGAGAGATATTGAACAATGTTCGTCCGCATGTTGCGGCTCCCGTGAAAAAGTACTTGGAAACACTTGATTGGGAAGTGTTACCCCACCCGCCGTATTCACCAGACATTGCACCGTCCGATTATCACCTGTTCCGGTCCATGGCACATGCTCTGACGGCGCAGCGGTTCACATCTTATGAGGATACCAAAAATTGGGTTGATTCGGGGATAGCCTCAAAAGACAAGGAGTTCTTCAGACGTGGGATTTGAATGCTGCCTGAGAGATGGGAAATAGTGGTTGCAAGTGATGGGCAATATTTTAAATAAATTTATATTACCGCTCTTCTATAGTAAATATTTAATTTGTGTTAAACGGCGGAAACTTATTTGTACTCCTAATAGTAAGTTTGGTAAAATTTTTGGCTATTGCCAATATTGTAGTAGTTTCCAGATATACCGCATTTAATTTAATGTGTTTTGAACTATGAATACACTCCTCCAATCTTGCTGAGAAAGTCAGTCAAGGAGTTCATTTGTTCTTCAATTGTAAACGAGCAGAGTTAGAAATTAAAGATCAGTTATTGGTACAAATTAGCTATTACTTTTTTCAGACCAATCAAGACCAACCTTAGTCCAAAATTAAAGATCAGTTATTGGTATAAACTAGCTATTACTTTTTTCAGAGCAATCAAGACCAACCGTAGCCCAACCTTCGGGTTCTCCAACTTCAACGAATGGCAGTGACACGATAGTGCTGAGAACTGTATCACCGTACCTGCAGAAGGCTATAACGGAAAATCTCAAATCCTACTCGATGACTGACCCGACTTCTGAACCACCAGAATTTGTACCTGTCCAAACCTTTGTACCCTTCAAAGAGCCATCGACGAATAACGAAAGTGGATACCTCGTTATAACAACTGGTGTTATAAATCAGTCTGCCCCCATATACTTCCTGAGCGACAAGACGACCCTTAAAGACGCGTTTGAAGGATCAATCTTCTCTATAGTATCTCATACGCAGCTGCCTAAGATGTCGAAACATGGGAAACTCATGCATATACCAGATCTCGTGTCACCAGCAACGTCGCCCACTGGTCTGACTACGTTAAAGGTGCCAACAGGCTATGTGCCATCGTTCCAGGCAGCCATAACGTTGTCAGGTCAAACGTCATCAGTTCAAAAGTCACCAGTCCCAACGGCGTCAGTTCCGGTGTCATTAAAGCCTGCCAGTGGTTCCCAGGGATTGCTTAGCACTGTCGCATCGTCCCCGACCATCGCAGTGCCAAGCACGTCGCCGCCGGAGATCGCATCGGTGCCAATGACCAGCAGTGATTCAGCGCCGTCCACCTCCAAGGATACATCGACGGTGGTGGTTAAGAAGATCGGAAGACCGTCAGATGGTAGATCGAAGAATTCATCATCGTCGTCGCACGCTGATGATTTCGTCGCCTCGTGTTCCAAGGTTCCGAATAACGGCGGTTTCAATGACGACTTCCAAAGTGTCGAATGTTCGGATCTGGAGAAAGAGAATGAAGAAGATGAATTCGATTGTGGGTAAGTGAATTGTACAATTTTATATTTGTGGATTAGTGCAGAGCTGAGTAATAACTATGAAAATCGCTCAATTAAAAACACGTAATACTAGAGCAATTGATTAGTCATACCATGACTTCATCAGGGTCATAGGGTTAATGTTAGGTACGAACATATATATGTTGTATTTATATACACGGTGCCCATGTTACCTGACAAGGTAATTTTACATGTAATTTGCAACAAGAAAGTTCCTATAGAGTATGGTCCAATTATCTTTCGTTGTAATTATTCAAGATTTTACTACTGAATTGTTTCAGCCGTTACTATTTGGTAGTTGATCATAATTAAAACAAATTGTTTTAAAACAAATGTTTTACTGCCAATAAAAATATATATTACACATTTTCTTGTGACTCGAGTTTCGGGAAATTAACTATCCCATCATTAGACAACTGAAGACCTAGCAGTGGTACAGAGGTATTTAAACAAAAGTGATACATATTTTGAATATATCAATAGATTCTAGGTAACACCTAATAGTGGTACAGAGGTTTACAAGCGGAACGTGATAAAAACCGGGTTAAATAAGGGGGCCTTCAAACATATATCGGAATGTCGGCAATCCACAAAGAAGGTTGTTAAATAGATGGTACCCATTTAAATATCTCAAATAATATTTGGGGTTACATAGCTCCGTACAGTCATTCATTATTTTGTTGTATATCTTAAATATTTGGATTTACATAGCTCCGTTCAATCATTCATTATTTTTTACATTATTTTTATTGTGCACTAATTTGAAAATTTCAATAATCAAGTTTTCTTTTAAATCTACATGTAAAATTTTCTTAAGATTTTCTTTTGTCGAAATGAATTACTGTTTTCTAAAGAATGAGTGGCAAAAGTTGAATTCTTGTTTACTTTTCATTAAATTCATTTTATGTTCGTTGAAAAAGGTTTTAAACAGATGTTACTTTTTAAATATCTCAAATATTTTCGATTTACATAGCTTCGTACAGTCATTCATTATTTTTACATTATTGTTATTGTGAACTAATTTGAAAATTTTAAGATTATCTATTGTGGAAAAGGAATGACCGTTTTCTAGACAATGAGTGGCAAAAGTAGAATTTTGTTTATTTTTCCTGAAACTCATTTTATGTTCGTTGAACTTCGTCTTGAAGGAACGTCCTGTTTGTCCTATATATTTATAACTGCACGTAGAACAAGATAACTCATAAGCCAATATATAGCCAATAGTTTTTCAAATTCAGATGGCTAGATTGTCTTCAAAACGCAAAACAAATTATCATCGGTATTATTTAACGCAAAGGACCCTACTCCAAACATACACAAATCAGGAGTTTATGAGTTATCTTGTTCTACGTGCAGTAATAAATATATTGGACAAACAGGACGTTCCTTCAAGACGAGGTTCAACGAACATAACATGAGTTTCATAAAAAATAAACAAAATTCTACTTTTGCCACTCATTGTCTAGAAAACGGTCATTCCTTTCCCACTATAGATAATCTTGAAATTTTACTTGTAGAATCAAAAGGGAAGAAACCCGATTATCTAGAATCTGTTGAAATTTTCAAATTAGTTCACAATAACAATAATGTAAAAATAATGAATGACTGTACGGAGCTAAGTAAATCGAAAATATTTGAGATATTCAAAAAGTAGCATCTGTTTAAAACCTTTTTCAACGAACATAAAATGAATTTAATGACAAGTAAACATAACATAAATAAAATAATGTCATATAACTATCACTTATATCAAATGACATATAAAATAAGCATTCATTATAAGGCATCTAAATGGTATAACAAAATCCAATAAATGAAAATTGTTAACCAAAATCCTATAAATTAAATATTTTGAATAGACAAAATTTTGTTTCTGCTGATCAATCTTATGAAAACAAATATCTTTCAATTCTTAAGATTATGTTAGACATTTTTGAAAGATATTTGTCTTCATAAGATTGATCAGCAGAAACAAAATTTTTTCTATTCAAAATATTTAATATATAGGAATTTGGTTAACAATTTCTATTTATTGGATTTTGTTATATCATTTGGATGTCTTATAATGAATGTTTATTTTATATGTCATTTGATATAAGTGGTACTTATATGACATTATTTTAATTTATTTTCAGAAGTTATAATCATTGAATATAATTTTTTGAAATTAAAAATGTAGAAGGCTAATATTAAAATATTTAAAGGAAAGTAAACAAAAATTCAACTTTTGCCACTCATTCTTTAGAAAACATTAAATCCTTTTGACAAAAGAAAATCTTAAGAAAATTTTACATGTAGATTCAAAAGAAAAGAAACTAGATTATTGAAATTTTCAAATTAATTCACAAAAGAAATAATGTAAAAAATAAAAAATGAATGTACGGAGCTATGTAAATCCAAATATTTGAGAGAAACAACAAAATAATGTAAAAATAATGAATGACTGTACGGAGCTATGTAACCCCAAAAATTATTTGAGATATTTAAATGGGTACCATCTGTTTAACAACCTTCTTTGTCGATTGCCGACATTCCGATAACTGTTAGAAGGCCCCTCTTTTTTAACCCAGTTTTTTATCACGTTCCGCTTGTAAACCTCTGTACCACTATTAGGTGTTACCTAGAATCTATTGAAATATTCAAAATATGTATCATTTTTGTTTTAATACCTCTGTACCACTGTTAGGTCTTCAGTTGATGGGATAGTTCATTTCCCGAAACTCGAGTCACAAAAAATGTGTATTATATATTTTTATTGGCAGTAAAACATAGTAATTTCTACAATTTGTTATAATTAAGATTTTACTATTTTGTTTCACAATTTTTTCACTAGAAACATAGCATAACTTGAAAACTATCATTTTAATCAAAATTCAGTGTACACAAAACTCTAAAAAGCAATTGTCTTCAGCCATTCCATCTCACCCCTGTTCTAGATCTGTTAGAACCAGATTATGAATGCAGAGTTCAATTTTGTAGATGGTACCTAAATCAACTAGATACTTGGGGACATGAACAAGTATTCTGGACCGACGAAGCGACCTTTACACGCTCTGGAATATTTAATATCCACAATTCCCATGTTTGGGCCCATAATAATCACACGAAACTGTCACCACTCATTACCAACACGAGTTCAGGGTTATTGTTTGTTTTTTTCAAATTTATTATGATACTTCTATGAGTACACAAAGATATAAATTATTAGGAGTACAAATAAGTTTCCGCCGTACGGAACCCAATTTCTTTGTTTATGAATCATTCCTAATGATTTTAAACGATGTGAGGCTGCTTGCTGAGTGTTCTTTTAGTGTTTGAGATGAATCTTCCTCCAATAATTCCTCCAATTCTGCATCCTCGTAAATTTTTGGCCTTCCACTGCGATCTTTGTCTTCTACGTCGAAATCACCGTTTTTAAACTTTTGAAACCACTCTCGACACGTTCTCTCACTCAAAGCACCCTCACCATATGCTTCTACGAGCAATTGATGCGCCTCAGCAGCAGATTTCTTCAAATTAAAGAAGTAAACTAATATTTCCCGCAAATGACGCTTACTTGGCTCCAATTTTGACATTTTCAACTCATAAAAATTATATTTTACCGATATAAAATCAATGATATTAATAGGTTATGTTATTCTTGAATGTCCAAACTATTTTTTAAGCCGGTTATCATCTGCGAAAGCTAACCGAAACTCCGTGCCGCGCCATCTACAATAAAACGGCGAAAACTTATTTGTACTCCTAATAAGTAGAGATGTAACATCTGTAAAATTAAATGAACTGATGCTTTTTGTTGAAGATGTTTATTCGACATGATTAACTTTGCGGTGAATAACTGTTGCCGATTGAGACAGAGATGTTTCGGATAATATGACTATCAAATGGGTAACACCCATAGTCAGACGTGGTAGCAGTGATCTAAAGAACTGTCAAATCAAACAGTTATTAGAACTGTATAAAAGAGCCAAAGCACACTATAATCAGTGGTTGAAAGTTGGAATTCCATCGGAGACTCATAAACTTGTCTGATAATGGAAGTGGGACGGTCTGGGGAATTGTAAACTGAGGAACTGGCAGATTAAAACATTGTGATTATCCCAAATTAAATTTAAATGGTCAAATATGTTCAGAACCTGCCAAAGTTGCGTATGATTTTGGGTAAATCTTGAATAACTTTACAACGAAAGATAATTGGACTCTAGAATCACCTTGTGAAATTTGGCCAGTGATAACTTGATTATATGTCTATAAAAAGAACATTTAATTCAATTTATTTCAAAAAGTATTCATGAGATTCTTCAGATTAAATTTGTAAAGGGTTGAGAGAACTGATCTAGTTAACTAATTAATGTTTTCAAATTGTGTTCTTTGAAGTGAATCATATACTGGCCGCAGGTTTGAAACCCTTCAGACGTAAAATCAAGGATATTTACCTCCATATTTCGAATATTCCTATGTTCAGTTTCAAACATTGATCGATTTTACAGCACTTGAGTTTCATTACTGGGAACTAAATGCAAACTATTCTAGATTCCTATTAAATCACGTTTTTTTCCAGATGTTGGTGCCATAAAAAAAGTGGGAGGTCCAAGCCATCTATATCAAGGAATGTGTGTACGATGGTCTCGTGCGACGATTGTGGTAAACCCTATAAGGAAGGGACGACACATAAATGTGCCAAGAAGAAAGGAGGAAAGGTTGAAGATAAACAGTTCCAATGTCCAGAATGTGAAAGATCATTCTCCAGAAAGGCACATTTGAACAACCATGTCAGGTCGCATAAAAGTTATATGAACAGAACGACCAAATGCGATATCGTAAGTTGGAAATTTATTTTAATTTTAGAATTATAGCTTTTCGAGACACAGGAGCTTATGCATGCTTGCTCACGATCCTCACGAAATTTTGCATTGTCCTTCTTATTTAAATATGTTAATATTAGCCTTCTGCATATTTAATTTCAAAAAATTATATTTAATGATTATAACTTCTGAAAATAAATTAAAATAATGTCATATAAGTACCACTTATATCAGATGACATATAAAATAAACATTCATTATAAGACATCCAAATGGTATAACAACATCCAGTAAATAAAAATTATTAACCAAAATCCTATAAATTAAATATTTTGAATAGACAAAATTTTGTTTCTGCTGATCGATCTTATGAAAACAAATATCTTTCAAAAATGTTAACACAATCTTAAGAATTTCATCATAAAACTATCTTACTTAGAATGTTCAATATTATTGGATATCTAACTAAGTTACTTTATATAAAAACTCAAGATACTGAAAAACAAATTTTAAGAGAGACTTTGCTTCGTCAGTATTCAATTAATTCATATTCAATAAAATATAACATCAACAACAACTATTTACTCACTTTTCAACAAATCAAAAAGCTTCTGGTAAATGAATACTGAAAAATTTAAATGGAGTGTAATGTTAACTACAAATAAATAATTCTGTGGTTTACCTTTGATCTAAAAGATTGAAAGACAATTAAACGGCCTCTAGTTTATAGCACAAGGACTATCTGTGTAAAGAATGTTAAGGAAACCAAATAATTATATATTATGAACAAAATAACATAAATAGAGGTTAATTCTTGATGGAAGGTATATAAAATTATTTAAATATTTTAATATTAGCTTTCTACATATTTAATTTCAAAAAATTATATTTAATGATTATAACTTCTGAAAATAAATTAAAATAATGTCATATAAGTACCACTTATATCAATTGACATATAAAATAAACATTCATTATAAGACATCCGAATGGTATAACAAAATCCAATAAATAAAAATTATTAACCAAAATCCTATAAATTAAATATTTTGAATAGACAAAATTTTGTTTCTGCTGATCAATCTTATGAAAACAAATATCTTTCAAAAATGTTAACACAATCTTAAGAATTTCATCATAAAACTATCTTACTTAGAATGTTCAATATTATTGGATATCTAACTAAGTTACTTTATATAAAAACTCAGGATACTGAAAAACAAATTTTAAGAGAGACTTTGCTTCGTCAGTATTCAATTAATTCATATTCAATAAAATATAACATCAACAACAACTATTTACTCACTTTTCAACAAATCAAAAAGCTTCTGATAAATGAATACTGAAAAATTTAAATGAAGTGTAATGTTAACTACAAATAAATAATTCTGTGGTTTACCTTTGATCTAAAAGATTGAAAGACAATTAAACGGCCTCTGTTTATAGCACAAGGACTATCTGTGTAAAGAATGTTAAGGAAACCAAATAATTATATATTATGAACAAAATAACATAAATAGAGGTTAATTCTTGATGGAAGGTATATAAAATTATTTAAATATTTTAATATTAGCTTTCTACATATTTAATTTCAAAAAATTATATTTAATGATTATAACTTCTGAAAATAAATTAAAATAATGTCATATAAGTACCACTTATATCAGATGACATATAAAATAAACATTCATTATAAGACATCCAAATGGTATAACAACATCCAGTAAATAAAAATTATTAACCAAAATCCTATAAATTAAATATTTTGAATAGACAAAATTTTGTTTCTGCTGATCAATCTTATGAAAACAAATATCTTTCAAAAATGTTAACACAATCTTAAGAATTTCATCATAAAACTATCTTACTTAGAATGTTCAATATTATTGGATATCTAACTAAGTTACTTTATATAAAAACTCAAGATACTGAAAAACAAATTTTAAGAGAGACTTTGCTTCGTCAGTATTTAATTAATTCATATTCAATAAAATATAACATCAACAACAACTATTTACTCACTTTTCAACAAATCAAAAAGCTTCTGGTAAATGAATACTGAAAAATTTAAATGGAGTGTAATGTTAACTACAAATAAATAATTCTGTGGTTTACCTTTGATCTAAAAGATTGAAAGACAATTAAACGGCCTCTAGTTTATAGCACAAGGACTATCTGTGTAAAGAATGTTAAGGAAACCAAATAATTATATATTATGAACAAAATAACATAAATAGAGGTTAATTCTTGATGGAAGGTATATAAAATTATTTAAATATTTTAATATTAGCTTTCTACATATTTAATTTCAAAAAATTATATTTAATGATTATAACTTCTGAAAATAAATTAAAATAATGTCATATAAGTACCACTTATATCAATTGACATATAAAATAAACATTCATTATAAGACATCCGAATGGTATAACAAAATCCAATAAATAAAAATTATTAACCAAAATCCTATAAATCAAATATTTTGAATAGACAAAATTTTGTTTCTGCTGATCAATCTTATGAAAACAAATATCTTTCAAAAATGTTAACACAATCTTAAGAATTTCATCATAAAACTATCTTACTTAGAATGTTCAATATTATTGGATATCTAACTAAGTTACTTTATATAAAAACTCAGGATACTGAAAAACAAATTTTAAGAGAGACTTTGCTTCGTCAGTATTCAATTAATTCATATTCAATAAAATATAACATCAACAACAACTATTTACTCACTTTTCAACAAATCAAAAAGCTTCTGATAAATGAATACTGAAAAATTTAAATGAAGTGTAATGTTAACTACAAATAAATAATTCTGTGGTTTACCTTTGATCTAAAAGATTGAAAGACAATTAAACGGCCTCTGTTTATAGCACAAGGACTATCTGTGTAAAGAATGTTAAGGAAACCAAATAATTATATATTATGAACAAAATAACATAAATAGAGGTTAATTCTTGATAGAAGGTATATAAAATTATTTAAATATTTTAATATTAGCTTTCTACATATTTAATTTCAAAAATTATATTTAATGATTATAACTTCATGAATTAAATTGAAGTAATGTCATATAAGTCTCTCCAACGTAAGATTATATGAGATTTGACTCGACCCCCTCCCCCCCCTTAAACATCTCACGTAATTTATGGACGCCCCCTAATTTCTACTATTCTTTTTTAAATAAATTACTGTTAAAAATTCCACTACCTTCTTTTTTGTATATTTTGAATATTTAAAGAGCTCAATCTCAAATATGTAGCGGAAATTAAGTTGTTTTACCTTTAATCATCAATTTTATCAGTGAATTTTCCAAAGTTGCCAACCCCCATTTGACCTCTTATTGTCCCCACATTTCCTCAGGATTTGCATAATTTACATCTTTTATCTTTTTCTGGATGTCATCTAAAGTGCCTCTCTTATAATTTCAGTGTAAAGAAAGATTCGGGAAAGGCAGTGAGATCCAAACGCATCTAGAAGAACATCACCCAGAAATTTTAGTATCATGCAGTATTTGTGCAAAAAAATTCACATCCCAAAGACTTTTAGAACAACACTTGAGTGATCATAATCAGTTAACACATGACGATTACGACAAAGAGGAGGCGTTTGTGATGATTTGTCCCACCTGCAACTCTTATTTCAATACGAATTATTATGAGCAAGTGCACGTGAATGAATGTTCAAAAAGGCAAGCAAATGATAGGACAGATTATCACAATCCATCATTGATTAAGTTTAACAAACCGGTTGCAACGAGGAGGAAACCGTGGGGGGACAACAACTCTATTAGTTCCGGTGATGCAGATCACTATCAGAACATTGAGATGTTGGATGAACACTTAAAGACGATCTATCACTCCGAGGAGTTGCTCGGCTACACGACGGATACAGAAATGTCTACGAGATATAGGTTGAAGAGGAGGCCTGATCAGTTTCTATCGGAATCCGATTCTGATGATGATTCGGTTCCTCGAAACCCAAGAAAACGGGCCAAATTCACGCCAACGGCTTACCGTTCGATACAAATCGAAACTTCCGATGATGAATCTAGTGGGAGCGGTTCGTACGATGTCGGTCAACGACACGAAATAAACGTTGTGTCTGTGGAAAATGTGAGTGACGTGGAAGGAAGTATATTTGTCGAAGAGATGGAAGATGAGTTGGACCAAACGAATAAAGAATTAACTATGCAGAGGGCGGAAGAGATGGTGAAAAAGATATTTGGCGGTGAATTGGACGAATAATTAAAATCGGTTAAAACTAAATTTTGTTATAAACAATTAATTTATTTTTATGTATATGTGTAACTGATTTTATATATAGATATGTATATATGTAAATAGAAGTTTTTTGATTATGAAATTTTAAAAATGATTGATTTTTATAGATTATGTGAAATATTTTCATAAATTGATAGTTTTAAATTGTAAAAGTTAATAAAAATTTATCAATCATTATATAGTGTATTTTTAATCAGCAAATATTGGATGGAGTAGTCCGATACTTTGTGATTTTTAAATGGAATGAAATAAGAAATCACTTTTTATTAACTGAATATACAGTATTGGATGGAGTAGTCCGTTACTTAGTGATAGTTCATTTTAATGGAATGAAATAAGAAAGTACTTTGTTTTCTATCACTTTTTATTATAACTGATATACAGTGACTCGAGTTTCGTAGTGTTTACTACATTTTCAAACTGAATGAACAAATTAGATCTCAACTATTATATATGGGGATTGTAGGCTTCGGCAGAGCTTCGAAGAGAGGGGTTTTCCAAAGTTCCGTCTGTTCGTTTAGTAGTTTTATTATTGGTACGTGCCTCTTATATTTTTCAATTTCTATGGATTCCAGGATGTCAAGTTTTTTCCCTTTCGCTTCCACATGCAAGATAACAAGGTTGTTCAATTCCGGGAACGTGTATTGAAGAAATGGTTCGCAAAATAGGAATTATTCTTCCGGTTCCTAAAAGCAGATTGATGCTCTTTGTACCTTTTATGGAAAGTTCGGCCCGTTTGTCCTATATACACACTATTACACTGTTGACAACTCAATTTATAGACTCCAGAATTATTCAGTCGGTTCTCTTTGTCTTTCGGATCAAAAAAGAGATTAGAAATTTTATGGGAGGGTGTGAAAGCTGTTACTATATTAATTTTTGACAAAATTCGAGCTATTTTTTGTGAAATTGGTCCAAAATATGTAAGTTTCATAATTTTATTGTTATTATGGTCTGATTTGGAATTTTTTTTTTGTTATCATTTATTCATTAGCAATCAGAATACAACAATTCTATGAGCTAATTTGCTATCTACAGAGCTTTGAGCTCTCAAATGATTTGATATGGTCTTCTCCAGTGAAAAGACCATTTTAAATCTACTTCATATCAGCTGGCGAGGTCCTTTTGAGTCTTCTCATGTCTTGAGGTTGAAGCAACCGTTGTAGTAAGTTGTTTATATGACCATCTAACTTAGTGTGATGTTTTTGGCTCTGTTCCTTGATGACATCCTTCACATAAGGTATTTTCAAATCTTCATGCAGGGTTTGATTCGATACATACCATGGAGCATTTGTTAGCAATCTCAGTATTTTCGATTGGCTTCTCTGGACTAGAGTTACATTGGACTTACTTGTACATCCCCAAAGTTCAATTCCGTATGTCCATATGGGCTTTATGACCGTTTTATATATCACCAGCTTGTTTTCTAATGATAGTTTCGATTTTCTACCTATAAGCCAATTCGGTTCTTTAGTTCTAAGGTCTATTTGCTTCTTTTTTTTTAATAAAATGCTCCTTCCAGGTTAGTCTGCTATCTAAATGCACTCCCAAATATTTAACAGTTGGGGAATTTGGTATTTTTATATTGTTTATAAAGAGGCCAGGTGGACACTGGCCTCTTCGAAGAGTATAATTTACTTGAACTGACTTGGTTTCATTAACTTTTATCTTCCACTTATGCAGCCATTCTTTTATTTCATCAAGATGAATTTGCAATCTATTAGATGCCTCTTTGGGATCTTCATGGCTTGCAAGAATTGCAGCATCATCTGCAAAAGTTCTCATTATCGTATTCGCATTTGTGGGCGTATCTGCCGTATACAGTATACACAAAAACGGTCCCATAACACTTCCTTGGGGAACACCGGACTGAATAGGATAAAAATCAGACACTTTATCATTCACCCGTACTCTGAATCTCCTTCCAGTAAGATAAGATCTCATCAGCTTGTAGCAGTATAATGGCAGACATTTCTTTATTTTATACAATAGTCCAGAATGCCAGACTTTATCAAAGGTCTGGCTTACATCCAAAAAAGCAGATGTGCAGTATTGTTTGAGTTCCAGGGCTTTGCTTATCTCATGACTTATTCTGTGTGTCTGCTATATGGTGGAGTGATTTGGTCTGAATCCAAATTGGTGTGGAGGAATCCATTCTTGGGTGTTGGGGTCCGACTTTATTCTCAATAGCAGAATTTTCTCCAAGATCTTAGATAAAGTTGGCAGTAAGCTAATTGGTCTATATGATGTTACAGCGTTTGGATTCTTGCCGGCTTTCAGTATGAGGATTATTTCTGCAATTTTTAGGTGTTCTGGCCAATAATTTTGTCTCAGGATAGCATTGAATATATATGCCATCATTGCTACTCCTTTCTTAGACAGTTCCTTGATCATTTTTGGTGTGACCTCATCTATTCCGCCAGCTTTTCGTGTGTTCAGGTATTTTATTTCTTTTTGTAGTTCTTTTATGGTGATACTTTTAATAGGAGTCGTATTAGAAGGAATATTTAACATTTCTCTTTCAACTTCGTGTATGTCATCATTGGGTGTGAATACTTCAGCCAGGTGTTCTGCAAATGTTTGAGCCTTTTCATTGTCAGTCCTTGCCCATTGAATAGTTGATCCTGGTATGTTGCGTAAAGGTGGTATATGGATTTTTGGTTTTTTTGAGGTTTTTATTGGTTTCCACACTGAATTATCATATCTATTTAAACTTAACACATAGTTATTGAATGACAATTCTTTGTGTTCTTTCATCTTAAATTTTAGTTCATTTGTTAATCTGTTCAAGATGGTCTTATCTGCAGGCGAGTGTGTCCGATGCCATCTCTTTCTAACTCTTCTCTTCTGTGCTAGAAGTCTTTTGATTTCCTCTGGAACATTATACGTTTTGCACTTTTCTTCAGAAGTAGGCGTGGCTTTTCTCACAGAATATTTAAGAAGATGAACAACTGATGTCAATACTCAAATAGTAGACAATAATTTTATTATTCAATTCCCTCTTTAACGTAATATTATTTAAAGGAATTGAAAATGCTCTATGTACCATTGATCTATAAGCAGCTAGTTTATGATTGATCGGATGATTTGAAAAATTTGGTATTGTTGTATCAGTTCATGTGGGTTTTCTATATATATCAAAGGAAATTTCATTATTACTGTTAATTAAAGTTATGTCCAGAAAATTTATGTTATTATCAAATTGTGTTTTCATCGTGAATTAGACCTTATTGTGCAAACTATTAAGATATTCTAATGTTTCATTTAATTCTGAATGTGTTCCGCAGAAGCAAGCCAATATATCGTCTACATACCTGTACCAAAAAGTGATATGCTTTGGGTGTGTGGATTTTAAAATTTTTCTTTCAAAACAGGACATAAAGATTTCAGCGAGTAATGGGCCGAGAGGTGAACCCATGCCAAGTCCATCTTTCTGTTTGTAGAATTTACCATTGTATTGAAAGTAATTTTCTTCCACGCAAAGTTCGAAAAGTGTTAAAATTTCGTTTTTTATCACAGGATGATGTTATTTTTTGTTAGGATATTTTCGATTATATTCATGCATTCTATATTTGGTATATTCGGGAACATATTAACTACATCAAACGACACTAGAATACTATTAAATGGAAGGATAACATTTTTTAGTTTTTTTGTGAGCTCGATTGAATTTTTTATTGAATAGGGTGAGTTGAATTGTGTTGTTTCTTTAAAAATTTGGTTTAATTTAGAGGCTAGTTTCGCAAGGGGGCTATTAATATATGATACCACAGGGCGTATTGGACAATTATCTTTACGAATTTTAATAAGGCCATATAGTTTGGTAGGTGTAGGATTCATATTGATAAGTTTGAATTTATCATAGTCTGATAAAATAATTTGAACATTTTTGAGCGTTGTTTTTAGTTTTAGTTGAATTTTTGCGGTGGGATCTCTTTTTAGTTGTATGGGCGATTCTTTCTCTAAAAAATTGTTTATTTTCTGGTCATAATCTTCTTTGGATAGAGTAACAATAGAGTTTCCTTTGTCGGCTTTAGTCATTATCAAATTGCCATTTCGAATTTTGTTTTGAATTGATTTTACTATTGATTTTTCTTTTTTATTCTGTGATTCTGCATGGGTTAGTAGTAAGTTTTTTATTTTTTCTTCGGTGAAGTTTGGGTTCGGTGTTTTAATTAGCGCTAATTCGATTTCGGAAGTTAGTGTTTCAATGATATTTTTTGATTGTCATTATAAAATAAAACACTTGTTTACATTTTCTACTTTATTTTTGGTATTGACGTACGTTTCGTCTTTGCTAGAAAGACTTCATCAGAATACGTATTCTGATGAAGTCTTTCTTGTATTCTGATGAAGTCTTTCTAGCAAAGACGAAACGTACGTCAATACCAAAAATAAAGTAGAAAATGTAAACAAGTGTTTTATTTTATAATGACAATTACAACTGATTTCTACCAAGCAACGGCCCAATCTATCATAGATATTTTTTGAGGTTATGTGGGGATTGTAATTTGGACCTTTCCCAAGAGGCCTAATTTCATCTGTAGAAAAAGTGGTATTCGAGAAATTTATGAATCTATTATATGGTGTTGTGTTAGGAATTGAATTTTTCTGTTCACTGTTATTTTGTTTAAATGTTAGGTTCTTTAGTTTTTTTGATTGATTGATATATTTTTTGTGTTTTATGATAGATATAGTATGTCTAGTTTTATCATCTAGTAAGTCAAATTCAACCGCGTGGAGTCTATAAGTAAGTTCAGAGTGCATTTTTTACTTTCTTCTTTAAGCCATTTGGTTTGTCCTGATGTTATTGCTCTTCTGGATTGGGTAGCGTTCGTCTTGCTTCTTAATTGAATGAAAGTTGGGAAGACTTTGTTCCGAAGACATTGTTGGGTAAACCAGGTAAACCATAGCTGTTTGGCGTTCCTTTAGGAACCGGAAGAATAATTCCAATTTTGCGAACCATTTCTTCAATACAGATCACACGTTCCCAGAATTGAACAACCTTGTTATCTTGCACGTGGAAGCGAAAGGGAAAAAACTTGACATCCTGGAATCCATAAAAATTGAAAAATATAAGAGGCAGGTACCACTAATAAAACCACTAAACGAACAGACGGAACTTTGGAAAACCCCTCTCTTCGAAGCCTACAATCAGCATATATAATACTTGAGATCTAATTTGTTCATTCAGTTTGAAAATGTAGTAAACACTACGAAACTCGAGTCACTGTATATCAGTAATAATAAAAAGTGATAGAAAACAAAGTAATTTCTTATTTCATTCCATGAATACAGTGATTTGAATTTCGTTGCGTTCATTTTCAAACCGAGTAAAACAAATTCTATCTCATCGATTATATCAAATTTAAATTATTTGTAAACGTTGTTGGAGTGGGTACGTTTCCATGATTAAATGGTAGACATTGACATATACAATTGTGAATGTCACAAATAAACAATGGCTGCCATGCGTGAGTAATGTCAATTTAAAAATGAGGCGTTCCCATTGGAAGACCTTTACATATTTGAGATTGAGCTCTTTAAATATTCAAAATATACAAAAAAGAAGGTAGTGGGATTTTAACAGTAATTTGTTATTTTATTACTTTATAAAGTTTCAGAAATGGTTAAGATTCTCCTGAACGACCAGAGGGACCTCAATAAATCCTCCTTACTTAACCTTTTTCTGAAACTTTGTAAAATAATAAATTACTATTAAAAATCTCACTACCTATTTTTTTGTATATTTTGAATATTTAAAGAGCTCAAATATTGAATTGAATCAGTCCTTACTTGGTGAAAATCCATATTAAATAATATTTAAATAAGGTTATTCTGATTTTCACAAATTTTTATTGTTTTTACAACAATCGTTTCAAAATGTAATCTTGCCTGATGATGCTACTGTGATAGTGAAACGATTGTTGTAAACAATAAAAATTTGTGAAAATCAGAATAACCTTATTTAAATGTTAAAAAAAAATTAATTACAGAAGATGTTCGATTTATTTTTGACTTCTAGTGTGTTACGGAAGATGTTCCATATGACCACCGTTCATTTCAGTGCAGGAAGTACATCGTCGCATGAAGGAATTACGTACTCTTGACAGGATAGTTTGATCCGATGTTGCAACTCTTCGACTGACGTTGCATACACTTATCTTTTTAGATAACCCCAAATACAAAAGTCCAATGGATTCAAATCGGGAGATCTAGTGGGCCATGGCACGGGGCCTCCTCGTCCTATTCATTTTCTGGGAAATGTTTGATCTAAATGTTCCCTAACAGCAAGTGTATAATGTGGGGGCGCTCCATCTTGCATAAACCAAATATACACTGATTTAAAGGTACCACGTCTAGAAAATCCGGCAAGGTATTTTGAAGAAAGTTAAGGTATGTGGCTCCTGTAGAATTCCCGGGCAAAACTACTGGTCCTAACAAATGATTTCCTAAAATACCTAGCTAGATGTTTATGCCTGGATTCATGTATGGATTTTTATCGACCCAAATATGGCTATTATGAAATTTAAAAATTCCATCTTTCGTAAAGCCGATTTCATCAGTGAGCCGATTTCATCAGGAAGTAAAATCCGGATGTTCAGCTGAAACCCATTGACAGAATGTCCTTCTGGCTTGATGATCAGGAGGATTAAGAGCTTGCACACGTTGAAAATGCAATGGATAGAGAAGTTGTTGAGTCATAGTTCTCCAATTAAGGGGGCCACTTATTCCTACTTCCGCTGAAATTCTTCTCACACTTGTACCGGGATTTTCAGTCACAATATTTAAAATTTGCTCTTCAACTTCTGAAGCACTTACAGATCTTGGACGTCCAGTATCACGAGCGTTTTTTTTCTAAGGAACCAGTTTCCTTCAATCGTCTAAAAACTTGATTGAACGTCATATGAGAAGGAAGTTGACGATCGGGATAAGTCTCTGCATAAGGGCGGCGTGCTTCAGACCATTTTCGTTGGCACGACCGTACATGAAAACCTATCACTCATTTCAATATTAGAATAAGGCATTTCAAATTCAGGAATAATAACTTTTTCTTAACAACAAAGTGAAAGAAAGTAAACAACTCGAATCAGGTGCAAAATACTCAATAAAAGTACGTAACTGTCATATGAAAACCAAATGTTTGATGCCAGCTGTAATTTTTTTTAATAAACCGACTGAAAAACATTTTAATTGTAAGTTCGGTAATATCTCGCTTATATCTCTAAAACGGCTCATTTGCGGACCCATGTTTATATGAAATGAAAGACGATGTGCATGGCTGTTTCAGTGTCCTCAAGACACAGCCTTGACCAATTTTGTGCAAATGCGTTTTCAGCCTGCAGTGACCTATAATAATTCCGACAAGTTTTTTGAGTTTGACCTTTTCTGCCATCTTTTGGTTCGAAGCTGTTCGAAAGAACGCCTGAAACGAATGTTTCAGGCCAGGATGGCTCAGCCAGAAAGACTGCAGTCTTGAGTTAATTCTGCCTGTTATCGTCTGCTTAGCCACGTCATTTGGTATTCCCAGGAATGATTTCCGGCATCCCAAGTATTTGGTACTTCAGTATCTGTATATTGTTAATGAAAACAGGTGAGCACTGATATCTTGAGTATAAAATCCACTTTTTTAGACTTAGTGTTATTAATTTTTATTCTCCAATTCTGCCGCCATTTTCAATTTCATTTAGATGATATTGTAGGTGGCTAGATGGCAATGTTGGATCTGTATGTCTGGCAAGAATAGCTATATCATCAGTAAATCTTCCCATGATGATGTGTCTGTTTGTAGGCAGATCTGCTGTATGAAGCAGATAGATAAATGGACCTAGTACACTACCCTGTGGTACTCCAGATGCTATCGGATACTTTTCAGATACTTTCGTCATTTATCGTAGTCCAAAACTGGAAGAAACTTTTATTTTGAACTGCAAACCTGTGGATGCCAGATCTCATCGAATGCCTGAGTAACGTCCAAGAATACAGATGGGCAGTACTTTATGTGATTTAAGGCTTGGCTAATCTGATATGTTATTCGGCGGTTTAGCTGTATGATGGAATGTTTATATGAAACGATGTGCACGGCTGTTTCAGTGTCCTCAAGACACAGCCTGCATTCATTGTCTTCAACCAGACCAATTTTGTGCAAATGCGTTTTCAGCCTGCAGTGACCTATAATAATTCCGACAAGTTTTTTGAGTTTGACCTTTTCTGCCATCTTTTGTTTCGAAGCTGTTCGAAAGAACGCCTGAAACGAATGTTTCAGGCCAGGATGGCTCAGCCAGAAAGACTGCAGTCTTGAGTTAATTCTGCCTGTTATCGTCTGCTTAGCCACGTCATTTGGTATTCCCAGGAATGATTTCCGGCATCCCAAGTATTTGGTACTTCAGTATCTGTATATTGTTAATGAAAACAGGTGAGCACTGATATCTTGAGTATAAAATCCACTTTTTTAGACTTAGTGTTATTAATTTTTATTCTCCAATTCTGCCGCCATTTTCAATTTCATTTAGATGATATTGTAGGTGGCTAGATGGCAATGTTGGATCTGTATGTCTGGCAAGAATAGCTATATCATCAGTAAATCTTCCCATAATGATGTGCCTGTTTGTAGGCAGATCTGCTGTATGAAGCAGATAGATAAATGGACCTAGTACACTACCCTGTGGTACTCCAGATGCTATCGGATACTTTTCAGATACTTTCGTCATTTATCGTAGTCCTAAACTGAAAGAAACTTTTATTTTGAACTGCAAACCTGTGGATGCCAGATCTCATCGAATGCCTGAGTAACGTCCAAGAATACAGATGGGCAGTACTTTATGTGATTTAAGGCTTGGCTAATCTGATATGTTATTCGGCGGTTTAGCTGTATGATGGAATGTTTATATGAAACGATGTGCATGGCTGTTTCAGTGTCCTCAAGACACAGCCTGCATTCATTGTCTTCAACCAGACCAATTTTGTGCAAATGCGTTTTCAGCCTGCAGTGACCTATAATAATTCCGACAAGTTTTTTGAGTTTGACCTTTTCTGCCATCTTTTGTTTCGAAGCTGTTCGAAAGAACGCCTGAAAAGAATGTTTCAGGCCAGGATGGCTCAGCCAGAAAGATTGCAGTCTTGAGTTAATTCTGCCTGTTATCGTCTGCTTAGCCACGTCATTTGGTATTCCCAGGAATGATTTCCGGCATCCCAAGTATTTGGTACTTCAGTATCTGTATATTGTTAATGAAAACAGGTGAGAACTGATATCTTGAGTATAAAATCCACTTTTTTAGACTTAGTGTTATTAATTTTTATTCTCCAATTCTGCCGCCATTTTCAATTTCATTTAGATGATATTGTAGGTGGCTAGATGGCAATGTTGGATCTGTATGTCTGGCAAGAATAGCTATATCATCAGTAAATCTTCCCATGATGATGTGTCTGTTTGTAGGCAGATCTGCTGTATGAAGCAGATAGATAAATGGACCTAGTACACTACCCTGTGGTACTCCAGATGCTATCGGATACTTTTCAGATACTTTCGTCATTTATCGTAGTCCTAAACTGGAAGAAACTTTTATTTTGAACTGCAAACCTGGATGCCAGATCTCATCGAATGCCTGAGTAACGTCCAAGAATACAGATGGGCAGTACTCTTTGTGATTTAAGGCTTGGCTAATCTGATATGTTATTCGGTGGTTTAGCTGTATGATGGAATGTTCTTCTCCGAACGTGGATTATAAGTTATAAAAGGATGATAACATTTTTGAACAGATTTACCAATATCTCATGTTCGCATTGCTTCCGTGTTGGAAGGTCAACCGAGTCTGCTACTTCCCATCACTGGATTATTTTTTGGTCTTGTCTTTAAATGTCTTGACTCAAGTTTCATCCTGTGGCAAGTTGCGTAAGGTCAGTTATAGAAGCACTTTTTTTGATCGAGTGCAAAGCTACTTGGAGGATTGTTCACTGTTTGTTTGAGTAGGCCAACAAGATTCAGAACGGTATCTTGTAGAAATGGGCATAACTCAGGGGTCTGTACTCGGTCCTTTTTTATATTATCAGTGAATGACCTGCCTATTTAAACTGTATTGTTATTAGTTATGTAATTTATATATATATCAGTGTAAAATTATAATTAATTCAAAGTCTTGATAAGTTTTTGAAAGATTTATTTGATACTGCAAATATACTAACAGAAGCATACAGTAGCTTTGAAATTATTCAATGATGGTTGTCTTTATTCATATAAATCAATAGTTAATCGTCAGCAATTAGTTATAAAATGCATAGTCACAGAATTAAAACGTAACTAATATTGCTGGTGGTTTCAGCTAATAGACAAAAAACTAATATAACATCAATAAAAATACATGGACGTTGATTGAAAATTGCTTTTAAATCATTTATTGTTTTTCCCACACAGTTTCCTTATTGAAGCAAAGGAATCTTATTTATAAATTAATGACTATTTTATCCATTTACCAATTTTACATCAAGACACAATTGTTCGTATCTATCTGATTCACCTCGCCTACCAATTCGACTGGTGGTTGACCATAATCTTGAAGCTGAAAATATATTCGATTAATCACATATGTCAGGTCTTCCAACAAGTGCTTTCAATTTGAATTACGCGCCATTCTTGAAGTGGCAAAATCAAACTGACAGAGATGTTGCACTTCACAAGTAGAAATTGTTAGGTTATGAAAAATGAATCGATATACGCTCATAATAAAAATTCATCAAAAACATTGTTTTTTTGTCTGAAATTGGTATCATGAACGTGCTTTATTTTTAGCAGTATGTTGCAACATGGTGCCTGTGAAACTATGATTCTATCATGTCTAAAATGATGACAAAGATAAGATCTACGTCAACGTTGGTAAAATTGAACGATTTACGATTCAAATAGCTTCCAAACCCCCCCGTATTTACCAGATCTGGCCTCAATTGACTTCTATCTTCTCAGGTCTCAAAAAGACGCTCTGAGGAATCAGACTTAGCTCCAATGATTATTTAAGTGTATAAAATCCCTTTCTATTACTTTCTACAGACAAAAACGAAATTAAGTCCCTTCTAGGTTATACAGATATGAAAATAAATTGTAATTGAAGTCTTTCGAAGTATCATCACTTACCTTAACCATAAGTTGTAAAACCTCCTCGTATCTCTTATTTTTAACATCAACCGTATCAGATTCTTCTTCCTTTTCGAGGATTGTACACACTTCGCTGATCAGTTTTTGTTGAGTTTCATATCTCTGGTAATCTTCTTCACTTACTTTTCCTTTATTATTCTTCAACCAATCTGGGAACTGATCTAGGATCTCTTTCAAAGCAGGATAGAGCACCTATGAAAAAAAAATCATCAACTTGAAGTATTCTTGAGGCCTGCCTCAAACATTCCTGCAGTTCGTAACTACTGAGTGCCTATTTGTAACACCTCTACAGACACTTACTCATCTTTTATGGTGCGTGTAAAATTGGACACAAACGGCATAGGCTACTGACAGCTGTTGTCATCAAAGACTTAATGTGCTGTAAATACGTTAAGCCTGATTCCACAGGCAAATTTGTGTTGAAAAATGTTTAAGAAATTCCGGATTTAACTACGTGCATTTATTTATGAATTATTGCAATTCTTCTTATGTTAAAATTCTAGTTCAACTATTTTTTTATTCTATCTTTTATTTTGAGAATTTGTATATAATTATGGAATAGTAGATTTTTCTGTATATGTAAGCATATATATAGATTGTATTTATACATTTGTATATACAGGTATGGAAAAGACAGTCGGAAACATAGGAATATCAGCGCTAATCAAGACGCCAGTGGAGCAGTGGAAGAATCAAAACTTCAGAGCGATGCGATGACGAACAAACGACTGTTCTCTCTCAATGGTAGTGGGGAGTGAAAGCAGACTGCACAGCCTTTCGATCGAAGCATCAAAATTACCCACTGCCATTGAGAGAAAACAATCATTTATTTGTCATCGCACCCCGCTGCGGTTTTGATTCTTCCAGTGCTCCACTGCATTCTTGATTACCACTGAATTTCCTATGTTTCCAACTGTCTTTTCTACATTTGTATACGTTTTATTTCAGAAAGTAAAAAGAGTTTTTTCCTAGACAATAAACAATATTTAACACTATATATTATGATCCTATTTTAATACCTTATTATATGCTTTTTGATATACAGGATGCCCAATAGGGTGGGTCAAAAAAATCGAATAATTTATTTTTGACTTTATACTCTGAAAAATAGGTTCGTAGACACCTAAAAAGAATTCTCTCCAAGTATGAGCTCTTAATTATAACGGGAAGGTCCTCCGCTTTGCGGGTTTCTATTTTTTTTCGAATAATCAGATAAAAAAATTTATATCTCGCTTCCAACTGTTTGGAAAAATATTCCGTGGCATAGACTTTGTAAGAAATTGAATGCTTTACAAAAAAGGTCTCTTATGATTTTTTCAAAAACTCAACCGGTTAAAAGATATTCATAGTTGAAGTTTGGCTATTTTAAGGAAAATATTCGTTTTTATTATAAATTTTATAAGTCGATGAAAAAAAATTATTTCGAATTGCGGAACTCATGATTTTGTAGGAAATTTACTGCTCTACAAAAATGGTCTCTTATGATTTTTCGATAAAGTGAAGCCGTTACGAGATATCCATCGTCAAACATTAACGAATATCAATATTTCCAGTTTTTGATCAATGATTCGATAAATTTCAATTTAAATTAGTAGTTTCAGGAAAATTTACATGAATTTGAGTTTCGATGGATAAAGAAATGTTATAAACAATTTTTTTAATGTTGTTTTCAGTCTTGAGCTTGTTTGATTGCATTAAAACAAGAAATTAGATTTCGTTATTCATTGTAGAATTATTGATAATAAATAAATTTATATGATGAGAAAATGACTTATTTCGAAAAAATTGTTTTTATCATGTATACAAAATGATGAGTTTTTGGAGCACTGAAAATGTAGTGATAAACGAGTAGACAACGAAGATAGTTAAGAAAAAAAAACATAGGTGGCGTTAGCTTTAGAGTACCAACAGAAGAAGTGATGTAATTCAGAGCAAAAAGCCTCTCACAAAAAAATTTATTAATAATTGGTAGAATAAAATTTGAAAATACATACTAAACAACCGTAATAATATGAAATGCCAATGCAAATGACATTTTAAATTATTAAAAATAAAGCTTACAAAAAATATCATTAGAACAAAAACTTCTTAATGAATTTTTGAACAAATAACTCCTGAAGGAGTGTCTTTTATGATAGAAATTTAAATTTATGTAAATTTTCCTGAAGCTAATAATTTAAATTGAAATTTATCGAATTATTGATCAAAAACTGGAAATATTGATATTCGTTAATGTTTGACGATGGATATCTCGTAACGGCTTCACTTAATCGAAAAATCATAAGAGACCATTTTTGTAGAGCAGTAAATTTCCTACAAAATCACGAGTTCCACAATTCGAAATAATTTTTTTTCATCCACTTATAAAATTTATAATAAAAACGAATATTTTCCTTAAAATAGCCAAACTTCAACTATGAATATCTTTTAACCGGTTGAGTTTTTGAAAAAATCATAAGAGACCTTTTTTGTAAAGCATTCAATTTCTTACAAAGTCTATGCCACGGAATATTTTTCCAAGCAGTTGGAAGCGAGATATAATATTTTTTATCTGATTATTCGAAAAAAATAGAAACCCGCAAAGCGGAGGACCTTCCCGTTATAATTAAGAGCTCATACTTGGAGACAATTCTTTTCAGGTGTCTACGAACCTATTTCTCAGAGTATAAAGTCAAAAATAAATTATTAAATTTTTTTGACCCACCCTAATGCCCAAGTTATCACTGGCCAAATTTCACAAGATGTTCCACAGGCAATTTGCAACAAAAAAGTTCCTATAGAGTATGGTCCAATTATGTTTCGTTGTGAAGTTATTCAAGATTCTACAATTTTGAAACGTTTCACAATTTTTTCACTAAAAACATAGCATAACTTGAAAACTACCAACTTAATCAAAATTCAGTGTATACCACTGGAAAGATCAAAAACTCCTTAGACTAGGGTAGTTTCATGGAGATTTTGATGAAATATTTACTTAAAATAGGGTGGTTAAAAAAACACGCTTAAAAAATTTTCTTCAGCAATAATCTTGGGTAAGATTTAATAGGATGTATTAAATATTGTTGAAAAGCTTTATAATCAAGCCAGTTTTTTCACATAATTTCCATGGGGATTTACATAACGGAATTTAGAGTAAATTTTTACCAAACATTATGGCTGAGGAAATTTTTTAATCATGTTTTTTTTAACTATAATAACTAAATATTTCATAAAAATCTCCATGAAAACACTCTAGTCTAAGGAGGATATTTTGCTCTTTCCAATGGTGTACACTGAATTTTGATTAAGATGCTAGTTTTCAAGTTATGCTATGTTTTTAGTGAAAAAATTTTGAAACGTTTCAAAATAGTAGAATCTTGAATAACTTCAAAAAACACCTCACAGGAAGAAGTCAAGGTGTAAGCTCGGGACTTTTAGCAGGCCCGATCAGTCCGAATCTTCCTATCCAAATTTGGAGCCGCTGTTTCAGAGGCGTGTCTTTCGATAAATCAAAAATTTTATTTTCCAACATATTTCTGAAAGCGGCAGAATTCAAACGCTCTGGAACTATTCTCGGTCCAAAAATTTCATATCTCGTCATGGCTAGCCATACATTAACCCTGAACTTGTGTTGGTAATGGGTCGTAACAGTTGCGTGTGGATCATTATGGGCCCAAACATGGGAATTGGGGATATTAAATATTCCAGAGCGTGTAAAGATCGCCTCGAGAGTCCAGAATATTTGGTCATGTCCTCAAGTATCCAGTTTATTTAGGTACCATCTACAAAATTGAACTCTGCATTCATAATCTGGTTCTAACAGATCTTGAACAGGGGTTAGATGGAATGGCTGAAGACAATTGCTTTTCAGAGTTTTGTGAATGGTGTTCACTGAATTTTGATTAAGTTGGTAGTTTTCAAGTTATGCTATGTTTTTAGTGAAAAAATTGTGAAACGTTTCAAAATAGTAGAATCTTGAATAACTTCAAAAAACACCTCACAGGAAGAAGTCAAGGTGTAAGCTCGGGACTTTTAGCAGACCCGATCAGTCCGAATCTTCCTATCCAAATTTGGAGCCGCTGTTTCAGAGGCGTGTCTTTCGATAAATCAAAAATTTTATTTTCCAACATATTTCTGAAAGTGGCAGAATTCAAACGCTCTGGAACTATTCTCGGTCCAAAAATTTCATATCTCGTCATGGCTAGCCATACATTAACCCTGAACTCGTGTTGGTAATGAGTCGTAACAGTTGCGTGTGGATCATTATGGGCCCAAACATGGGAATTGGGGATATTAAATATTCCAGAGCGTGTAAAGATCGCCTCGAGAGTCCAGAATATTTGGTCATGTCCTCAAGTATCCAGTTTATTTAGGTACCATCTACAAAATTGAACTCTGCATTCATAATCTGGTTCTAACAGATCTTGAACAGGGGTGAGATGGAATGGCTGAAGACAATTGCTTTTCAGAGTTTTGTGAATGGTGTTCACTGAATTTTGATTAAGTTGGTAGTTTTCAGGTTATGCTATGTTTTTAGTGAAAAAATTGTGAAACGTTTCAAAATAGTAGAATCTTGAATAACTTCAAAAAACACCTCACAGGAAGAAGTCAAGGTGTAAGCTCGGGACTTTTGGCAGGCCCGATCAGTCCGAATCTTCCTATCCAAATTTGGAGCCGCTGTTTCAGAGGCGTGTCTTTCGATAAATCAAAAATTTTATTTTCCAAGATATTTCTGAAAGTGGCAGAATTCAAACGCTCTGGAACTATTCTCGGTCCAAAAATTTCATATCTCGTCATGGCTAGCCATACATTAACCCTGAACTCGTGTTGGTAATGGGTCGTAACAGTTGCGTGTGGATCATTATGGGCCCAAACATGGGAATTGGGGATATTAAATATTCCAGAGCGTGTAAAGATCGCCTCGAGAGTCCAGAATATTTGGTCATGTCCTCAAGTATCCATCAAGTATACCATCTACAAAATTAAACTCTGCATTCATAATCTGGTTCTAACAGATCTTGAACAGGGGTAAGGTGGAATGGCTGAAGACGATTCCTTTTCAAATATTGGATGGAGTAGTCTGTTACTTCATTTTAAAAAATGAAATGAAAAAATAAGAAATCACTTTGTTTTCTATAACTTTTTATTAACTGAATATAGTGACTCGATTTTCGTATTTATTTCAAACTGAATAAAACAAATTATATCTCAACTATTGTATTTATTCATTTAAGGCTTCGGAAAAACTTCGAAAAGTGGGGTGTGCCACAGATCCATCTGCTCATTTAATATTTTTATTGTCGGAACGTGTTTTTGTGTTTAAATATTTCGATGAATTCCAGGATAATTTTTTCCTTAAGCACCATATAATGAGTAAGTATTTCATAAAAATCTCCATGAAACCACCCTAGTCTAAGGAGAATTTTCCGCCCTTTCCAAGGGTGACTGAATTTTGATTAAAATGATAGTTTTCAAGATAAGCTTTGCTTTTAGTGAAAAACTTTACAAACTCGTTGCAAATCGCTTATGTAAAATTTGGCTAGAGATTACTTGGGCATCCTGTAAAAAATTTTTACCTCTTTTGACAGCAAACACTGCATCATATTTTGATTGAAGGATGAGAAAAATGAATTCGGATTATCTCCTCCAGCCATCATATCACCACCGAGTCTGTTATGATCTAAGCCCTGCGTCAGCTCTTGTACTGCTTGTGAGATTGTTTCCTCAAAGCCAGGTAGAGGTTCGCCACCATCCTGATTCATATACACTTGACCTTTGGCTGAAAATACTTTTCTATAGTCGATTGCAATAAGATACAAATTCAATTTTGTTTCAAAATCCTCTTTTCCCAAGGGAGGAAGGAAACAATGGTAAAAAATGTCCTAATTAAAACAAATGTTTTACTACCAATAAAAATATATTTTACACATTTCCTTGTGACTCGAGTTTCGGGAAATGAACTATCCCATCATCAGACAACTGAAGACCTAACAGTGGTATTTAAACGAAAGTGATAAATATTTTGAATATTTCAATAGATTCTAGATAACACCTAATAGTGGTACAGAGGTTTACAAGCGGAACGTGATAAAAACCGGGTTAAAAAAAGAGGGGCCTTCTAACAGATATCGGAATGTCGGCAAACGACAAAGAAGATTGTTAAACAGATGGTACCCATTTAAATGTCTCAATTAATTTTTGGGGTTACATAGCTCCGTACAGTCATTCATTATTTTTACATTATTTTGTTGTATGTCTCAAATATTTAGATTTACATAGCTCCATACAGTCATTCATTATCTTTTAAATTATTTTTATTGTGAACGAATTTGAAAATTTCAATAATCAAGTTTCTTTTCATTTGAATCTACATGTAAAATTTTCTTTTGTCGAAAGGAATTACTGTTTTCTAAAGAATGAGTGGCAAAAGTTGAATTTTTGTTTACTTTTCATTAAATTCATTTTATGTTCGTTGAAAAAGGTTTTAAACAGATGTTACTTTTTAAATATCACAAATATTTTCGATTTACATAGTCATTCATTATTTATAATGTGAAAATAATGAATGACTGTACGGAGCTATGTAAATCGAAAATATTTGAGATATTCAAAAAGTAACATCTGTTTAAAACCTTTTTCAACGAACATAAAATGAATTTAATGAAAAGTAAACAAAAATTCAACTTTTGCCACTCATTCTTTAGAAAAGAGTTATTCCTTTCGACAAAAGAAAATCTTAAGAAAATTTTACATGTAGATTCAAATGAAAAGAAACCCGATTATTGAAATTTTCAAATTCGTTCACAATAAAAATAATGTAAAAGACAATGAATGACTGTACGGAGCTATGTAAATCCAAATATTTGAGATATACAACAAAATAATGTAAAAATAATGAATGACTGTACGGAGCTATGTAACCCAAAAATCATTTGAGATATTTAAATGGGTACCATCTGTTTAACAACCTTCTTTATCGATTGCCGACATTCCGATATCTGTTAGAAGCCCCCTCTTTTTTAACCCAGTTTTTAATCACGTTCCGCTTGTAAACCTCTGTACCACTATTAGGTGTTACCTAGAATCTATTGAAATATTCAAAATATGTATTACTTTTGTTTAAATACCATTGTACCACTGTTAGGTCTTCAGTTGTCTGATGATGGGATAGTTCATTTCCCGAAACTCGAGTCACAAGAAAATTTGTAATATATATTTTTTGGTAATACAACATAGTAATTTCTTCAATTTGTTTTAATTATGATCAACTACCAAATAGTAACGGCTGAAACAATTCAGTATCCAAAAAATGTCTTGTTACATAATTATGTAATAACATATTATTTCCCACTTAGTTATTGTATTATTATGCTACAGAAAAGTTCTACATTGATATCTATTTTTTTTTAATTCCAAACTTCATTATCATTTTAATGATATTTTGAACATTCTGATAGTCTCAGTTTAAATAAGGGAACCAGAAAGTAATGTCATTTTTAGGCATGTGGATATTTGATTGTCATTTGTACGTCAAAGTCTTGTCAAAGACATTTTAAGATTATTGTGATTTGTCACTTCTAAATCATTAAATATTATAGTTTTTTTGGAATTTTGGGGTGAAATGGCCAGCCAAATACCAGAAGAACATATTCGGCATTGTATTCTTTGGAAAGAAGAAGATACTCTGTGTTTGGTGAGATCAGAAGGGTGTAATCTGTTATGAGCTGTTTGAACTGGATAATGATGATCTTGAGACATTCAGTTGGGAAATACTAGTGCATGCCGCTTATTCTCCAGACTTGGCTCCGTCCAATTATTATTTATTACCATCAATGGGCCAAGCTTTTGCTCAATTTGTATGTAAATGTACAAAAATGGGTCAATAACTGGTTCTCTTTAAATGAAGAACTGTTTTCTTGACATGACCTCCATAAATTGCCAGATAGGTGTGAAAAAGTAGCAGTGGAGATTATTTTGAATGAAATATAATTTATCATTTTCAGACAAGACATGCAAATTTTACAAAAAATTCGGGTTCTATACTTTCACACCTGGTACTCCCTATTGGAAAGTAATATTGGCCATTTAATCGATTTGGACTCTAGTACCAGATATTCAAAAAAATTTTCAAATCAAAAATTCACCAGATGCAATGGATTCTCTTGAAAATTATGTCAAATTTTACATAGATGAAATTGAATGTTGATAATCTTATTTCTATTTATCTATTTGTTTTTACCGGCTATTTCTTTGATTAATTCTCCAATATCTTTCTCAGACACTTTGGGTCCCTCGGGGTTGAACATTTTCAACATATCCGAATTATAGCATTCCGTTAATTGTTTTATTAGTTCATTATTCCATTCAGAGTCCAGTTTTCCATCTTCTTCTTTTTCTTTACTACTACTGGGACTAGATTCTGCTTTGTTTTTCTTTTCATCACAACTTGTAAAATCCTGAAGTGCACCTTAAAAAAATCGGGAAGAATATTTAAAAATATAATTGTCGCTTCTTCAAACGTATGTCAATAAAGTATACAAGCAGCTTATTGGTTCAAAGAATTTATTCCTCAGATTTATCTACAATCATGTTGAAACAATAAAAACATGGTTATTAAACCTTCTCAAGACTACTAATATTCAAATGAACAATTTCAAAGCTACTTGTTTGCAATAAATTTATGTTTGAAGAATTGGAAGAAAATTAGTATAGGCAGTAATTATTTTATATAACAGTAAGTTCATAATTTCATGTAGATCTTAACTAAATGATTAAATACTTAATTTCAAAGTTTTTTGGGAAGAATTACCCTTGAATTTTGATTAATCAAAATGAATAATGATTTTCCTATTCTAAGTTATATAATATTCCCTCATAAATTTACTTACTATCTAATAATTCAGCTAATTCTTTGTCTTCTTCAGTGTTTTTAACTTCTGGTTTTTCTGCCATATTTATTTTCTCCTTTTTGCTTTTTATATCAAAAGTTAGATCATTAATAAATTAGCTTAGAGTTATTAATAGGTTAGTTATCTGTCAATTTTTGACTGCTACTGATGTTGCCAAATTTAATAAATCTTCATATATATGACAATGGAAACAATAATTGAAGATATAGTGAATTAAGAACCAAAAAACTATATTTCCAAGCATAATGGGAATAATTAATTGCATTCAATAGAATCATATATTATCCAATTATATATGATATCAACTAGTAAGAGAACAGAATTAAGCACCTATTTCCGCAGTAATCTGATGTTGAAATCTGTGATACACATTTGGGATAGTTTCTTATGAATAAACGCTAGTTCTGATAGTAGAAATATGAAGGTATGATTATTAGTGTGAAAAACATAAATATGATGCTTAGGTTTTGTCTGAATTTGAAGTATTTTGACGTAAATTGACAACATAGCATAGTTCTAATTTTCTATACGGAGAACCAACGTGTCATTTTTCTCAGATAGACATCTACCAGATTTTTCATGTACCACAATTGAAAAAATGCAGAAATCTAAATTATTTGCTATCATTTAGAAATTTGAAATATTTTTTTGAATAAATTCTTAAAATCGTTATATCCAATCAATTTCACAAGAATTGTTGTAATTGGACAAGTCCTTTAGTTGATCTTCATACTAGTATGAATCCGAAACACTTTTTTTTATCATTTCTGTTCTGTCGGAATAATGAAAAATTTGTATGAACGTGTTTTACTAACATTCTCTTCACTGAGGTATTTTTTGCCAATTAACACTTTTTGATATGCAGTGGCTATGATATATTTCTTTGCTAACGATATTTTTAAAATATTTCCAACCAATGTTATTACAGGGGAGTATTACTTCAATTATAACAACTGAAAATTCCGGTTAGAAAATCATTCCAAAAAAATGTTTTCCCTGTTCTATTTAAATGACAATTCGAAATTTTCCCGCGTATATTCGCGAATTTTAGTGCAGATTAAATTCTGCAGGTGGCGCACGGCTCGAATTCGCGAATTCAGTAGGCCAGCAGAATCGTGTACGCGATATTCTGCAAATCTTGGAGATTTTAAGTCGTTTTTCTAGTGAAATTCGAACGAAATACTGGGAAAATCATGTCTGCAATCAGTGTGAACCTGTGTGCCGGCCGAAAATGGACAGAATGCAAATTAGCGAACTCCTTGGCGAATTCTTAAGGTATGGCAAATAAGTGACCTAGTTTTATGAAATCTACTTGAAATATAATTCTCTAACGTCTACAGGCCGAACGTATTGAAACGAGAGCCTCATTCTCCCTAAAAATCCGTTTGGGGTAATGGAATGTTCCTCATTTCTTTTTGCAATGGATTTTTCTAGAGCTTTGTAGGTTATTTTTAGAAGGAATTTTTCAAGAGTATACAGCGTGTTCTCGAGACTTATGTTCTGAATTTTTGGGCGTAATTTGCCCCATCCAAGCAGGTACATCTGCCATCATTTATCGAAGAAATTCTCCGATCCAAGCCTTAGTTTTAGCGTTCTTATTCGCGTATCCTCGAGCATACTTAATTTTTTTAATATCGAAGGATTTTGTTATATAATATATTCGATTTGTGAACTTGGTTTTCGTGTATGATGCCTTGGATTTCAATGAAACGATCTTTTTTGATGAAACACCCCAAATTCAATGTTTTATTCTGTATAGTGGATAGAATAGATTCTATCCTTCTGCATTTATTGCAAAAAATTAATGCTGTATTTGGTCAAGCTAAATAACATATCTTAGTTCAATTGAGAATTCCGGTCGACAATTAGCTAATGAATAATTTAATACATTAAATATTATAGGTATTCCTGATCTTTTTTCGTTTCATTCTTTCTGGTTTAATTGTAGAATTTCAAATTGAAACATATTTTCTCTTTCTTTATCTAAAAAAAGATCCATTTCCTCATAAAATATTTTACTAGATTACTACACCTGTAACAATTTTATTAGTTGATTATGCAAAAAAAATTCTCCGATTCAATCAATAAATCTTCTTGCATTGATTATTAAATTTTCTATTTATATGGACAATCTACAGAGAAGCAAAGATAAAATTATATTCATTTCTTGAATTGTCCAAAAGTTTTTATATAAGTTTTTATATTTGTAAAATTCTGTGATGCTCCTAGTTTTCTCTTTGTGAATAATTTTCTCTATGCCTGGGTAGTGTTCCACACGTTTTCTATCTGCACGATAGAAAACTCATCGAATTCTCTCCATTTTCACGAAGGAGCCATCTTCACTCATAGGCTTATTTAACAGCATACCAGTTTTAGACCCAATAGGACTAATAGGACTTGTATCTCACCCCTCCCTTTGTAGGCATTATCTAAAAATGGTATTTATGCCACCCCTAAACGGTCATAGAACGTTGCTCGATTGGGTAGGCCCCTTTCAATAATTTTTACAGTTAAGGTAGAGTAAATTAAAAATGGACGTGTTGAAAAAAGGGTCTTGCAGTACTAGCTACATTTTTGTTGTCGTTTTGAAATGGCTTATAACAGGTAGCCCGTAACTTGTTTAGAGTGTTTGTTGATTTCAGGGGATTCATATTGATTTTTTAAGAAAAGCGAGAAGGGTTGAATTTTTAGCGACGACTTTTGTACTGTTATTATAGTATGTAGGGTCGAAAATAAAAATAGTTTCGGTTGGTCCGTGAGAAACGACTTCATTTATTCATCTGGAATAATTCGTTCTGTTGAAGTTAAACAAAAATATATACGAGTGTTTTGAATAGTAGTCTAATGACAATTCTATGGGAAATAATCACTTCAAGGGGTGACCAAATGAAATATCGATGTTCATTCAAACTTGATAGAATTTAAGATAAGATGAAAGGAAAATATTGAATATTGAAATTTTCTTATGAAATAGTGTATTTTCTATTTATTTCAGTTTTTGTTTTTACAAAAAAATATTTCGAATGTTTATAAGACTTTATCTTCATCCAATGTTTACTATTTAAAGGTTTCAGATATTTTATGAAATGAAATTCTGTAACTGTTTGTTATTATGTTCTACATTTATTATAAATTCTACTAAGGTACTTGTAGATTTGTACATTTTCCTCATTTGTTTTAATTGTTTTCTCCTTGATCTTATTGGAATCTTTAAGAGTAGACAATTGTCATATGTTTTAATTCCTTTTTTAAATTTATTTATTCGATCTGGAAATGTATGGGGATTTCGTCATTTAAATATTTTCGGTTGGTAGATCATTCATATTTATATCGCACTTCAGAGATTCTGATATAATTTTTGTTGGAGATATTTTGTCATTTGAATTGTTATTGTTTCATATTGCTACTTCTTTCATGTTTGAAACTTCGAAATGGCCCTAATAATTATGGTATTGTCCCCCTGAACGTTTTGAAGTTAACGCTTCGAAGTATGAAGTGTTGAAAATGCAAATAGAGGAGGATTTTTGGATTTAGGTTCAATTTGCTGATTCCAAATGAAACTTCGATCAGTTTCCTTATGCTGAATGTAATGTTATTGAATGAGTGGAGAATTTAGAGGATATAGGCGAACGAAAATGGGAAAATTATAAACTTTAGTGTGGATTTTGTAGTCTTTTCAATCTATAATTTTTATTTATCATATGAATGTTTGTATCACATTCATTTTTGTCCCTACCAAGTTTTCTGTTTTTCAGTCATTTTTATTATAGTCTATTACAACTGTTTAAGCCACGTGGTTCCTTTTATTCATTTCAAATCGTTGTAACGGCGAAAAGAATTGGGTTTATCCAGGTTTAAAACAAATCTGAAAACTTATCAACAAATTTAAATGGAAATCTGAATGGGGGATCTAATTTTTTTACCTCAATCATCTAAACTTTGTAGCACGAAAATTATAAAAAGTACAGGTGGGGTTGTGGATAAATTAGGAGATATGGGCAAAGAATAGTGAGAATTTCATCATTTAAATGGGAAAATTGTGAATCTTTCGATAAAATTTGGAGTTTTTTTCAATTTGACATTTCAAATTCACCAAGCAAACGTTTGTACCATAACAGTTGTTGTCTCAATTGCATTCTCTCTTTTTTATTCATGTTTATTGATTTATTATTATTATTATTAGTTTCTCCTTGTTCCACCAAACCGATTTTTGTGGATTTTGTAACAGGGAAACTTGCTCCATTTGCGGCTGGGGCCCCCAGAGCGTCGATCGACCGTTTAACCGTGTCCACGGCTACCCAAAAAACTACCCCTTTCTCGTGGGGATTCCCTGACCGACTCTAAGGGGAGGGGGCGCTTTCGCGTCCGCGTTATTGATCGTCTCGCAGCGACGCGCACAGACAAATCCCGGCAGCGTCTAGACGCCGTCCAGACGTCCCGTAACGTCTGTACTGCCGTCGTGTTTCCCCCTACCCTTCGATGCGACGCGTCGTTCCCGCTGCCGTGATAGCAGCGGGTCCGTCGAGAAGAAATCCTACACGTCGTGAAGATGGCTCGTCTGGTGAGAAACGAAGGGGGGGACGAGCGAGCGCGCGACAGAAGTCGTTGAACCCTGGACGGCGGGGTTGTTTGGGGGACACCCGGTGGATTTTTCGGTCCAGATGGACGCGTCTTGGATGGGATGCTGTAAAAATTGAGGTTTTGGTCGTTCGGAGTTTATCAGATCATCATAGACTTGGGTTTTTTCGGGGACAACAAAACATCACGTTTCCAAAAGGAACAAATTTGATCTGCAAACATTTCAAATGATTGTTGTATTTGAATTATTGATATTTGCACACGTATAAATCTTTTTTGAAGTTCTGTGCTGCCAAACTACTCATTCGAGTTTCTTTTTAAAATTGTGGTTACCATTCAAGTCTCACAATATTATTAATCCTCTAAACTCTTGCTTTATTCATAAGTTTCTCACAGTGATATCTGTTAGTTATCCATCAACCAATAAAAATAACAAACATTTTTCTCCCATGATAATACCGTGTACAAGAAAATTCTTGTGAAAGGTTTTCCAATGAGTGGTTTCATTTTGAATAGCCCGCTATCTGCGCAGCTGTTACTTTTGAAGCTGTCATCTTTTGACATTTGACAAGTTAAAACTACGCCATTACTAAGAATGGAACGATACACGAATTAATTCATTTTAATTGTTGATGTATTTGTCTATGTTATTAATGGTTCTGAAAGCTGATGTGTAATTAAAATTTTTCTCAAAATAATTGGCAATGTGTATGAATTTTTTTGGAATGGGGTCTTTTGTGGTAGGATAAACGTGAGTTAATGCTCCTTTTTCCTGTTTATTGTTCATTATTTTACTTATGAGAGTTGGGTTGAATCCATTGTCAAATGCCGTTTGTTTGATTATATTGAGTTATTTAATGGTTTCAACCCAACCCAAGTTTTCACACAGTGTGGCGAAACAATCGTCGTTTGAGAAAATTTGATTTATTACGAGTTAAAAATGAATTTCCATCAAGTAAAGACCGAATCCATCAAATAAACGAAGTTGTTTTAGTCAGTATCTATCTTTCGACAACTCTGTCATAATGTCCCAAAAGCCGGAAGCGGGTCATAGGCAAAGTCATAATAGTTAAAAGAAACATATATAAAAATAATTTTAAAATTTGGGGCATTTAAAAAAATCCAAAATTCTTCACGCTGTGCTGGAAGTTTTTCGAATCGAGGCAGTGCAACTTGCCTCTGTGTTTAAGTTCAAAACTCAAATACGGGCTGTATTTGAGTTTTTGTTTGACAACTTCCGACGTGAGACCGAACGTCATCATGCAAAAGTATATCTGTCCTTATATTCCGGTCGTTTTTCTGGTAGTGCCCGGTTCAAACGAAGTAATTGCAGTCTGTACCGATCATCGTAATGGAATCACCAGGATTCAACAGCTCTTAGTACACAACGTTCCTTTGGCCCTCCAGATACACAGCATAACTTTTGAAGCATGAATTACTTCTGGAAAACTCTGTATTAAGTTTAGATACATTCAAATAAACTTCGATAAAAAGTAAAAAAATTGAAATGTCTACTTTCATTTCGTGGCAATAGACAATTTTCAGGTTAGCCGTCCGACACTGGATCAATGTCCATCTTTATCCATCCCAGTCGTCTGCATTCCAGAGGCTCGGGGTACTCAGCAACCCCTCTAGACACACAAATATTCACGCAAGGGGTTCAAAGACCCGACGTTGCATAATTTCCCATTTTCTGAATGAACTGACAAAAGGCATGTTCTTGCGTAACTTCCGAAACGTGGAAAGGGTTCATATCTGCATCGCTATTTCGAGGATTATAATCCACAAACGTGTCCACGTAGTTTTCGAGGAGGGGGGGGGGGCAAAATCAGACACCCTCACAGATACGTTTGATTATTTAATTATAAAGAAATCGATCCGAGTTATATTCGATATACGGTAAGGAAACCACTTATGGAATAAAATTCTTTGTGTCCTTACGTTAGAGAAATATGAAAAACAATGGGAGACGTTAATTTTCAAATTCAATAATGCGCTTTTCAAGCATAAATTTAAAAATACAGGTTGATTCGCGCAAGTCCAGCATAGTCCGTCCTCTTTATTTTAAATGGAGACCCGTGTATATTTTTATGTTTTTAAAGCTCCTGATTTTAACTAATGCATAGTCTATAATGTATAATATTACATGAAATAGTGAAATTAACAATTTATCCGTTAAATAATAGTATTGTTTAAATAACCTAATTAGGAGTTTTTCGACACAAGTTAAATATTTATTATAGAAGAAGATGTGAGACTGCTTGCTGAGTGACTTCTAATGTTAGAGCAAGTTCTTTTTGTGTTTGAGATGAATCTTCCTCCAATAATTCCTCCAATTCTGCATCCTCGTAAATGTTTGGCCTTCCACTGCGATCTTTGTCTTCTACGTCGAAATGACCGTTTTTAAACTTTTGAAACCACTCTCGACACGTTCTCTCACTCAAAGCACCCTCACCATATGCTTCTACGAGCAATTGATGCGCCTCAGCAGCAGATTTCTTTAAATTAAAGAAGTAAACTAATATTTCCCGCAAATGACGCTTACTTGGCTCAAATTTTGACATTTTCAACTTATAAAAATTATATTTTACCAATATAAAATCAATGATATTAATAGGTTATGTTGTTCTTGAATGTCCAAACTATTTTTTTGGCCGGTTATCATCTGCGAAAGCTAACCGAAGCTCCATGCCGCGCCATCTACAATAAAACGGCGGAAACTTATTTGTACTCCTAATAAATACAGACTGAAATTTCTGAACTAACAATTAAGTTGGGAAAATTTCTAAAATCAATTCTCAATACGCTCATGGATGTTGGTTTTGTTAACATTTTTTGTCATGAATACCTAAAAAACTATCTACATATGCTGATAAATAAAGAAAATCTGCAAATAACGTAGGTGGTTATCCGTCAAATGTTGCGGCGTTGAGATTAACATTGAAATAGTAAATTTCTAATTGAAAACGTATTTCTTGTAGAAGTAAAAATGATATATTCAACTCACCGAATTGGGATTTTAATGATGATCGGTTACGGGGATAATTGCAGAAGTCAAGTTGAAGTGGCAAACTTATTTAATCAGAATTATCCTCAGTTGCCTAATATTTCACAAGGTACTATGTCTAAAATTTATGTACAAATCAGAGAACTTGGACATGTCAAACTATTAAAAGGAAAACCGCAATTCGTAGAAGATACTGTGAAATTGGATATTTTGTTGGGTGTTGAAGATGATCCAACGACAAGTACACGTCAAATTGCCCGTGTAATAACGTCAGTCATACAACTTTTCATAAGATGTCTGTGCAAAGAAAAACTCATCCATATAAAATAACTTTTGTGCAGAAGAGGATCCAGTTCGTAGAATGCATTTCTGCGAAATAATGATGAACAAACTGAACAGAAATTAAATAGCTGTTGTTTTTTCTGTTGAATCAACATTTACATTGAACGGGGATGTTAACTGACAAAATAGTAGATATTGGTCACCGGAGAATCCTCGTTGAAGATACATAGGCACTATCCTCAAAGAGTGAACGTTTGGGCTGGTATCATAGGTGACCATATTTATAGATGGGACTTTGACAGCCGAAAAATATTTGAAATGTAAGAGAAGCTTACGGTATTCCAATCTGCCCATATGATTTGGCCCAGTTAAATCTCTCTTTTACCATTTTGGGGGCCAGTGTTGGTTTTTCACAGATCTTCTTCCTTTGAAGCTCATCTCAAACAAATTTCTTTGAACTGTTCTTACGGAAACATTGCATTTTGCCTGTTCCGTCTCATAAGAGACGGCCCTGTCGTTCGAAATCAGTTTGTCATCGATACTTAGGTCTTTTACGTTGATACTTCGATCTATCAGTTTTGAGAATTGCCGTTGGAACTGTTTACACGTCAGATTATTTGTTTTCTAATGATTATATATGGCATTAGAAAAAATGGAAAGTCATTTAGAGATTTTGATATATTTATGCCTGTTAATTTCACATGACGCAGCATTCGGTGTTATAAACGGACTCTATCCTTCTTTACTTGCATTGATCTCATTATTTTTCTTTAACCAATAAGAAGTTTTATTTCATTCACCTCCAAATGGACCTTCCAATCAATTAGGTTAATTTCCCTCTTTTTGTTTGAAGGGCACCTCTAACGTCCAGTCTTTGAAAAGACTAAATTTATTATTCGAGTAATAGTCAAACTTGTCGCATGTAGCCTTTGCTACATTATGCACTATCATTCGGTTAGTCAAATTTATTGTACGTAGCTTGTGACATTTCGGCCCAAGTTATCGCGGTTATTATTGGTAATATTGTAATCCAGTCTAATCATACCTTTTGACTTTGGTTTATATACAGTAAACCAAGAATTATAGTTCGTTGTTATCATAGTGTATTACAAGTGTTTTACTTTAATTCCTTATCATTTTCGTTGGTTTATATCAATGTATAAACAAAGCTAGTTCATCATCGAGATAACTACATACAAGTGGCCTTGAAGTA
The DNA here is from genome assembly GCA_034642435.1 of Megalocaria dilatata. Taxonomy (NCBI): domain Eukaryota; kingdom Metazoa; phylum Arthropoda; class Insecta; order Coleoptera; family Coccinellidae; genus Megalocaria; species Megalocaria dilatata. Next base: position 41,350,400 of record CM067862.1, on the reverse strand, counting down.
AAACTATTCGCCAACTACGTCAAAATACAGTCCACTAAAACAGTCGAAATTAAACAACGATATTAATTAAATTGAAATTGCCTGTTTTTCGAAATACTGAAATAATAGGCAAAATACTGCGATAAACTAACCGTGGTACGTTACACTGCCTTTTCAATTTTTTTTATGTCAAGATGGGATAGACTTCTGTTTTCCATCAGAATATTCTTGAGCACTCTCTGACTTCTAGGAGTTTCTAGATTTTTTCTACCATTGTGACCTTTTAATTATAAAGTCAAACAGCAACCCATGGTACAAATTTGTATCACTGGTTTCGTAATACCGTTAACGTAATTTCAAATAATTAACGCCTAAATGCAACATTCGAAAAATTTTCTAGGTGAGTCTAATAATGTGGGATTGTAAATGCTTGTCATACCATACCTACTACTACGAACTACGTTATTAGTATTACTTGTGTGTGCAAAAAATGGAAGGCGGTTTCACACGGCAATTTCAACTGATACCCTTTCAACAATTCTGCATACCGATGATTTTGCGATATTGATATGATCTCCTTTCGTCATTTAGAAATCACCAGTTGCATAAAATCGTAGACAAACTAATAATTATAAACTCGCATCGATCGATTTATTTCTTTTGCTGCGTGGTTCAATTTCTGGTCCAATTTCATTTTTGTCGAAATGAAAACGTATTTTGAATTCAAGATCAAATTTTGCAAACTGATCACTCCAGCCTCTGGCAATTGCACTTAAATCTTCTGGAGATGACTATGAACTGATTTCGAATAGCGTTTTACAATTATATCACTTGAAAAAAGTAAACAATAACCGATACACTCCACAACTATTTAACGAGGAATAAGAATATCGTGATTTACCAAAATCGACAAATCAAGTTGATCTGTCATTTAGCAGCTGTTCTAGGTTAGATCAGATATAATAATAATACCCCCCTAGTCCAGCATGCGGACTTTCAACCACTGCCCCCTCGAGTCCAACACCAATGGGGTGGCCAGGTGGTACAAGTAACACCTGTGGGCAAACCACCCCCCTGAGGTAACACAGTATGCTACATAACGCACTCGGCCATTACACAGAATCCGGAGATTTATACTGCGATAGGGTAGAGTACGCTAGTTTTAAGGGAGAAGCCCTGTGCTGCGACAGACTCCCTTGTCACTGAGTTAATCAACCGGCTCAGCCCTTCATTTCACCTGAGTAAAATTAGGGCCCCATTCGGAGATCTTCCACCATACAGGTCCAGTGACTGGCGTGAAATGGCATTACGTTAGACACCAAGACTTAACCCTCCATTTCGCCGGGACGAAACTAGGGTCCTAGTCAAGAGAGCGCCCCCATCACGTCAAGATCTAATGCCTGGGGGGCGGGCCATCCTGTAACTATCCGAACGGTTTACCGCCGGATAAGGTCTTCTGGACTGCAGCATTATCGACCCCATCTTGTGTTACCTCTGACGGTTGAGCATCGCCGTCAACGATTACAATGGCGCAGAGAACGTCAACATTGGAATGTGCAATAGCATCAGGTCGTTGTTTCTGATGAATCTAGATTCTCCTTGCACATGATGCCCAAAGAAGGGTTAAACGACGTCGGGGAGAAAGACGTGTACCTCAGTTTGATATTGAGCGTCATGTACACCGGACAGTAGGCGTTATGGTATGGGGTACTATTGCACATGCAAGTAGGTCACCTTTAGTCTTTATTCGAGGTAACATGACAGCGCTGCGTTACTTTCAAGAAATAGTGGAGCCATATGTTCTCCCTTACCTTAACCGGCTCGAGAATCCAATATTTCAGGAAGATAATGGTCGACTTCATGATGCCAGAGTTAGTTTAAACTTTTTTGAAGTTACCCATGTGCTATGGCCGCCCAGATCCCCCGATCTTTCGCCCATGGAACAAATTTGGGACATCATGGGTAGAAGGCTTGGAATTTTACTCCAGCCCCCACGTACTTTGGCGGCTCTGAGACATGAACTACAGGTAGCTTGGGATAGTATCCCTCAAGAAGAAATAGACCATCTTATTACATCAACGCCAAGACGTGTGGGGGAGTGTATAGATAATAGCGGTGGACAAACACATCATTAACAAATTTATAAAAAAAAAATGTAAAATGTAATTTCTTCAAATTTCAATCATTTACTCCTTGCTATACTATCTATGTTTTACCAAAAAAAAAATTAAAATTTACACAGCTCCTTCAGGGTGTTGCAGTTTCTTTGTCAGTTAGTATATATTTGATAATTGTATATGTTTACTAAAAAGAAACAGTGTTTCTTATGAATTTCTTTTAATCAAAGTTCACAAATGTTTGAAGACATTTTTCAGATTGAGATTTTCAGAGGATTCACCAAATTATTCCGATTAATATTTAATACAGAAGAACTTTTGTTATATTTAAATGAACATGTGGCAATTTCAAATTATAGTTCGTCCCGAAAGTATCCGGAATTCATTATTTTTCATAATTTTAATATATATATTTTTTTGTAACATTCTAAGACAAAAGTAATGTATATTGTGAAGATAGTCGGCTATGGACAAAGTTGCATGACAACACCATTTTTCAAATAGTGTTGATTGTCAACAATTTATGAAATAATGTCGCAACTAGAAAAAAGAAAACAGGTAGAATATTTGTAAAGAAAAGGTTTTCAGAACGTTAAGAAATAAGTGCAATTGACTGAACTGGAAAAAACTGCTGTATATGAGAAAATAAAGAGGGAAGAATGGCATGGATATGAGGCATATATGGACCAGTTTCAGGAAGACCGCGTAAGATTAAAAGAAACAATTTAAACGCTTTATTGGCTTTAGGGCGACACAATTCGCGCCTACGGTTTCGCAAATTGGCTAACAGATTTGGAAATCAACGAAATATAAAAGTATGTCCAGAAACCGTCTGTATGGCTCTGAAAAGACAAGGCTACATATCAAGGAAACCAAAGAAAATCCCTGTAATCACACTTATACAAAAGGAACGAAGGATAGAATTTCGTCAACGTTCTCAAGAAGATAATTTTAATAATGTCTTTATACCTGATTAAAGTTGTTTCCAACTTAACTATAAACTATAAATTGTTAATTAAAATTAAAAATTAGTAATATCGAATGTTTCGTTCCAAATTTACGCAACTGAACTCGTCAGATAGGCGTGGTAGGTATGTTTTGCCTATAACAAACATTTGACAAGATGCTTAGTTTCTGATCTTATATTTATGAAAACTAAATCTTTCTCAAAATACATAACATAATTTTAAGAACTTCTCCAAAACTAATTTATTTGAAATATTTAATGTGTTTAAATATTTAAATAGGTTACTTCAAAAACTCTCAAAAACATGACTCAGAACCGATTTCAAATCTCTTTCTTGTCAGTTCTTTCTTTTTTGAATATTCACCACTTTCTTAAGGAAACTTGGTGATGGGATAATTTCATTAATTCTTAACTCATGTAATTTAGTTTCAAATAATATTAAATATGGTTATTCTAATTTTCACATATTTTATTATTACTATGATACAACGATCGTTTCGCTAAGACAGTAGCATCGTCAGGTAGTACTATATCTTATATTGGTTTGTTCGGAGAGTAATTTCGTTTTTTTTTTTAATGAAAGACAATTTTCGTATAATGAATAAATATTTTATTGAATTATATATTAGCCATTATGGTCCAACACCTTTTGCCATCTTTCTGGTAGTAGCATGATTCCATCTTTTTTGGTCTTAGCTGACAAAAAACTGATCCAGGTGATTTTTATTTTTTGAGCCCCCCTACTTAGTTACAGTCCCCCAAATATGTATGTTACAAAAATATCAAAATGCTAATCCAGATCAAAAAATAACTGTAACTGAATCAAAGTTAATCAAAACTGGTCGGTTGTCATAACAAAATGACATCCGATAACTAGATAAATTCTAGTTCGGAAATAGTTTCAGCCTCTACGACTCGCCTTATCATGTTGATAAATATTTTTTTTTATATTAAAACAAATTGGAATATGTTTATCTTCTACAATTTTGATTTCAAAAAAATTTTTTATTAAAAAAACTTTTAGAATTAAATTAATGTCTAAAACAAGCACCGCTTACATTTAATAGACGTATATAATCAAAACTCAATATATAATGTCAAATGGAATAAATAAACCCACAGATATACGAAAGTAATTAAAATTAATAAATAAATATTTAAAGGAGACAAAATTTTGTTTTGGTCTTACCTTTAAGAACACCAATTGCCTTTTAAAAACATGAACACACTTAAAGGACTTCTCAAAGAATATAATTTATTTGAAATATTTAATATATTTAAATATTCGAATAAGTTAATTCAGAAATCTCTAAAAATATGCACTATATCTTCAAAAAACAAATATAATTCTAAGCGATTCCGTCTTCAGTCCTCAATGTAAGCGGTGCTTGTTTTAGACATTAATTTAATTCTAAAGTTTTTTGAATAAAAAAAATTTTTTCGAAATTAAAATTGTAGAAGATTAACATATTTCAATTTGTTTTAATATTCGAATTTTGTTATATTTCTTCTATCAAGTGAAAAGCCTTTCTATTTTATTTTATATATAATATATAATTATATTTTGGCTTCAATAAATCTCATTATGGAATGTCAATGAATTTAAATAAGCCTTAAAAATAACTCACACTGTTCTTTGATTTTGTTAGAACATAGATCAATCTTGATTCATAAAGTTGATCTGTGTTTCGAAGCATTAGTCCTTTTACACGTGCTGAGGGTTTGTGATATAGGTTAGTTTTTTGATTTTGATATTTGGAATATTATTGAGGACTGAAGACGGAATTGCTTAGAATTGTATTTGTTTTTTGAAGATTTAGTGCATATTTTTAGAGATTTCTGAATTAACTTATTCGAATGTTTAAATATATTAAATATTTCAAATAAATTATATTCTTTGAGAAGTCCTTTAAGTGTGTTCATGTTTTTAAAAGGCAATTGGTGTTCTTGAAGGTAAGACCAGAAACAAAATTTTGTCTCCTTTAAATATTTATTTATTAATTTTAATGACTTTCGTATATCTGTGGGTTTATTTATTCCATTTGACATTATATATTGAGTTTTGATTATATACGTCTATTAAATGTAAGCGGTGCTTGTTTTAGACATTAATCTAATTCTAAAAGTTTTTTTAATAAAAAATTTTTTTGAAATTAAAATTGTAGAAGATAAACATATTTCAGTTTGTTTCAATATTCAAATTTTGTTATATTTCTTCGATCAAGTAAAAAAAAGCCTTTCTATTTTATTTTAAAATATTTTTTTTCTCAAAAACCTTGAATTCTATCAAGAAATTACAGAGGACCTTATTTGTTAGGAATGAATCAAGCTGTCCAAAATAAATTTTTTATTGTAAAAAAGGAATATGGAAAAAAGTTTCTTGCGAAAGAAAGTTTAGGGGTGGCTTTTTCTATCCCTTACAATCTTTTTTCTATCATTACAGCCACCAAAAATTTTTTGAGTGCCCTCTCGCATGCATAAAATGTCTGCTCAATTTTATTCTTGTCAGTTCTTTGGTTTTCATTAAAAGAATTAAAGACTGTTTTTCGGGCGCCATCTTTAGGAAGCTGTAACTAAGCAAGGAGGGCTCAAATAAATAAAGTTTATATGAAAGACCTACCTTATTTTTTGACAAGGAATCGCCCCCTAAATACTTTCGCAACTAAACATACACCCTGTATATTGTTTAACCGAAATCAATCTATGCCAACTGACCTAGTTTTCATTCGTCCTCAAAATTTCATTTCCTGATTCGTTTTTCTTCAATAAACTCAACAGCCGAGTCTGAAACACCCCTAAAAACATGGAAACTATTATTTACCAAAAATTTCTGGCAGTTTGCTAGATAATTCTGATCTCAAGATCAACAAACTCTATCTCTTATGATATCCAGTTTCACATACCCCTAAGATCGTCAATTTCAGAGCGTATGAACTACTCGTGTGTCGAATATCAATTTGAAAGTTAAGCTCAAAATTATTCTTCACTTGTCGGTGAATATGTCATAAATAATTATATCATCTGAGTTCAATGCGTGTAGATCGTATTTAGGTTTCCAGTCTTGATTTTATCGAAAACTCTTCTAGTTTGTATGATACACGCTACATTTGTTTATAGCCGAACTTCAACGATCTGATCCGATCTCATTCGTATACGAATGATATCGATCTTCAATTTACAAATCCCCTTAGAGACGAGAAAAAAGTTAATTCCGTATTATATAGTTTCATTGACATGTCGCGAAAATTCATAAAGCACTTATTCGTTTAAAGTATTTTTCTATTTTGGATTAAATTAATATGCGTAAATGAAGGTAGATCGACAAATTCTTCAGAATCTACATAATATTCTAGATATCTTTTTAGGATATTAAGGTCCAGAAAAATAATATTCTGCATCTTTCTATGGTTTGTAAAGCTTATGGTGTAGAATGATTTTAAATTTTCCAATCAAATTAAGTTTTTCTGAAGTTAAATATAGGGATGTCCGTTGATAAACAATTATAGCTTAGATCGTCGATTGTACGATGACTTCGATAAAAGTCAATACATCGAGATCGTCGGTTACCGTTAGCGCTCACGTCTCGCGACTTTCAAAATCCTCGTGCGATCGGGCCCTAACTCACCGGAGGACGCTGCAGATGTCGCCCCTCGCCACCGTCCGACTATAGACTCCACGTACGTCTCATGGGGAATTGCATTTTCGTTGCACTTGAAAATGCAACTCCGTACCTCATATCTGAGTTCGTACGCGACGAAAAAAAAACAAAATGTCCGTTTCGTGATCACTGAGCAAGCGTTCAGGCTCGTTCGGGATCTTACGTTCAGTGTAATCGAGGCACAGTTTGGGTAAAAGTTAAATTAAACGGTTCCAAGTCGTTTACTCTGTGATTTTTCTGATTTTTCAGTGGTGTCGTAGGGAACCTAGTAGGGGGTGTAAATTTGACACAGAATCATATGTGACTGGCTCGTCAACGGTGGTGTTTTCGATCACGCGGTAGAGTCGATGGGTATAGAAAAGGTGAGTAATGTCATATTTTTGTGACCTCGGAAATTTCGAAAAACTGCAATGTCACACGCTTTAACCTTCCTTAACATACGGTATTCAGTTTTTCTCGTAGGTACAGAAGATGCAGATTAGGTTCAATTTTTGCACCATTTCTCGTTAATAATGGCAATTAGACGAAAATCTATACAAAATCAATTGAATCTTCATTTGTCACCTCTATTCGACGCAATTTTCGAAGTGCTTCTCTCGAAATAAGCGAAGCCATTGAAGTCCAAGACTGGCTCATTCTGATAGGATGTCGGCCATTTTAGCCATTTTATCATGAGACGTGTAATTCTCTGGATAAAGATAAATAGAGCTATTTTTATTGAACTTTTGTTCGTCGATATTCATGAAAACGTAGCTAATCGATGTTTGGTACGTATTAAAAATAGAACAGATAAGTTTTAGAGGTTCAAAGTGGTCTCTCAATAGGTACCTATTCTGTGCGATCTGTTGATTTGGAAGTCACAGTGTCTTCAAATTCGATGCTCACTAGGATTCACGCTGTTGAAACGGAAATAGGTCTGAGTTTTCCATGTTTTCAGCAAAGTACATCGAAATCTTATCCATGAAGTCCCATTTTCTATGTTTGATTTTAGAAATTCAAAAATCTTTATTGTTGTATCTGTGTTCCTTTCAGAAATGTTCGAACGTGGAACATACATCACGGTTTTTTGTGTATTTGAACTATTAAATATGTTGATTGTAACAAAAATATTCCTGCACTAACTTTATAATTTGAGTGAAATGCCTAAATTTACATGATTTATTTTCAAATGATATATGTTACCTGTCTTCACAATCTAAATTACGTTCAATTCTCTATGTTCATAGATGTGAATTTTTTCAGGCTCATAATATCTATGATTGATGAGATGAACTGAAAACGTTATTTATTATCTGTTGGCAAAATTGGAGAAAACGTCACAAACCTAACCAAACTTTTTCCAAAGGATACGAGATATTATATTGAATTTAATGAATTGGATCAAATTTTTAGAGAATTTGTGAAGATATTATGTAAGTATTATTTCAATGATTATTTTGGGCAGTTTTCAATGTTCAAGTGTTCAACACCAAATACTTATTTTTCTCGAATTAAATCTTTTATACCCATGCGATGGGTTAGTTGGATCCACATACGAAATTTTTTTCTTGATTTGCTATACAGAAAACAGTGATAATAAGGGGTGCGTATTGAATATCCACGTGCATATTCGACTGGTTTTCATGAATAAAGGAGAAAGGTCATCATGGAGATCAAAAAGGGTTCTGATAAGTCAATACGTATAAACTTTTGTGCCTTTATCAAGAAACTCATTTTGACTTTTGTCTTTTTTAATCCTTGAAAAATCAAGAGATTCTAATGTAGTTTTTCCTCGGTGTATTCTGAGAACAGAATCACCAATAATATAAGAAATATGAATTCTTCATGGCAAATAAAATTTTGTTAGCATTAAGTTGAGATCGTCTTAAGAAAGGAATAAATTGCTCCAATATTTCCAGATTTATGTATAGACCAAATCGACAAAAAATCAGTTCAACAAATGCATATTAAATCAGACAAAATTAATTTTCTTATCAGGAAGAGTTGTTCTTCATATTTAATTGTGAACAATGTAATTTGAATCACAACGTAAAAATCGGTAAGAAAGGCCGTCGTACCAGCTTGAGAGAGATAGCACATGATCTTAAGATATCCCACGAGTCCGCACGTACGATTTTGATTGATATTTTGGGCATGAGAAAGGCGGCCGCACGACTCGTACCGAAAGACCTGAATTTTCTTCAAAAACATCATCGCGAACAGGTTGTCTCAGACATGCTGGATCGCTGTAATTCCGATTCTACATTCATGGAACGCATTATAACTGGTGATGAGACCTGGGTCTACGAGTACGATATGCAAACAAGCCAGCAATCATCGGAATGGGTGGCAAAAAATGAGCCGAAACCGAAAAAACCACGCCAAAGCCGCTCGAAAATGAAGGTGATGCTTATTGTTTTCTTCGATATCCGTGGCCTGGTGCACTACGAATTCGTTCCAGAGGGTCAGACGATAAACAAGGAGTATTACCTAGGCGTTATGAAATGTTTGCGTATCCGTAAGAAGCGGCCAAATTTGTGGGCGAACAACTCATGGATTTTGCATGACGATAACGCGCCTTCTCACCGAGCTACGATTGTGACTGACTTTCTCGCCAAAAACTCAACAAACGTGCTTCAGCAACCACCGTATTCGCCGGATTTGGCTCCCTGCGACTTTTTCCTCTTCCCAAAACTAAAATTGCCCCTTCGTGGCACCCGTTTTGAGTCGATTGAAGCCATAAAACAAAATTCGGCGCGAGAGCTAAAGTCCATCCCGGAAAGCGCCTACAAAAAATGTTTCGATAATTGGAAGTGCCGTTGGCATAGATGTATTGGAGCAAATGGAGCCTATTTTGAAGGCGACCCAATAAATTTTGACGATTAAATGTAAAAATGTTGTTTTAATTGAAAATTCCCGGTACTTTCTTGACAGAGTAGTACGTTAAAAGTTAATACATGCCTACTTTGTGGACCATAATTCTGTATACTGCCTGTAACACATCTTACAGGCATTTTGAATGTTAACAGAAAGATTCGAACAGCACTGAACGCACTGTGTGTTTAACAACACACGATAAACGGTTAGACGTGAAAGCTTACACAAAATTCTTCTGACTCATCAACATCTTCTACTGTCGTATAACGTATGCCAACAGTTTTAAGAGTAGGACTCCCTGACACTGCTGCCAGTTTTCTCGATCTTCTGATCACAAAATATATTTTAATCTTATAATTATACGATCCTCACTCGTTATTCTTTTTTTTTCAATACTAAATTTCAGATCTAAAGCTTCAGTAGTTTCTAAAATATTGGGAAAAGTATTGCATACATTCAAATAAGAATTTGGCCCATTAACGAATTAAACCGAGATATTTAGTCCTATAACCTACCCTGAAGTTCACTGTAGCTTTTTCCGTTCAAAAGTTAGTGTTTATGGACCAGCTGGACATAATTACTTTTTACTACCAATTATTCATCAGTGAGTTCAACCTAGACGTTTGAGCGCTCAAAAATTATATATTTCTGCTTCTCTATGTCCCCTACACCTAAATCGAGCGTGGTCTAATAGTGAGTGTTAAAATCTTAGTTCGTCTGAAGCAATTAAAATTTTTTGATTGCAGTTATTTTCAATTGTGAAACCATTAAACTTTATGTGGAATTTGCAGCTTTTTTGTGTAAATATACAACATAAGGAGGATAATTATATGAATATGCCATGAAAGATTGTTTTGTTGGTATGATCTCTGAAAAATAAACTATAGTTCATCTAGAAAGTATCCGGAAAAAAAAAGCTCAATTCTAATTATTTAGTATACATTTTTAATTCTTGAATTAGAAAATTATAACAAATTATTAATCTTATTTACCTATTCGAACTCCATTTAACTGTAAACACTTGACTAAACATCAAGGTACCCCTGAAACTAGATCACCTCCATAATTTTCGGTGATGATAGTCCTGGACTGTAAAATTGACTGAATTAAATCATCTTTATTTCGTGGCCATGCTCGTTCAATCTTCAATCTTCTTTAGTCCCCATATGGTTTCAATGGTACTAAGATCTGGTGAAGCTGATGGCCATGAAATGGTTGTCACTTGCATCCAAGCTTGAGTATAGGCCGAAGTATGGCATCTTGCATTATCCTGTTGAAACGCCACCCCTTCTGGATATGAAGCATGCGCCGTTTTAAGGGGAAAATCGTTTAGAATGCTACAACACTTTTCACTATTGATGGTACCATCAATGAGATGTTGCTCCTCAAACCATTATTTTGGCGGGAAATTTGGAAATTTGAACGGTAACAGGTTGTTTTGATAGGATTTTTAAGTGATTTCCACCAAGTTTGAAACAAATTTCATCAGATATAAGAAATTAAAATTATCTCTTTGACAATATTCTCCTTAGTTGCTTTTGTAAAGGTATAGGGATTTTTTTCGATTTTCTTGATATGTAGCCTTTTCTTTTCAGTGACATACGGACGGATTCTGGACACACTTCTTTATTTCGTTGATTTCCAAATCTGTTCGCTAATTTGCGAAACCCCAGGCTCAGATTGTGTCGTCCTAAGGCCAATAAAGCATTTAAATTGTTTCCTTCAATCTTACACGTTCTTCCTGAAACTGGTATATTCCTCATATCCATGCCATTTTTATCCTCTTTACTGTCTCATATACAGCACTTTTTCCCAGTTCAGTCAATTGCACCTATTTCTAACGTTTCGAAAACCTTTCTATACAAATATTTTACCTGTTTTCTTTTTTCTAGTTGTGACATTATTTCATAAATTGTATACCTGTTAACAATCAACAATATTTGACAAATAGTGTTACCATGCAAATTTGGCCATAGCCGACTATCTGCACAACCTATTTTATACATTTTTGTCTTAGATTGTGGTACAAAAAAGAAGTATCGGTGTTTTTTTTTAGAGTGGTAGAACTTTATATTGAAATAAAACACATCAAAATTAAGATTGAAGCCAATTTTTTTTTATTTGAAATATAATTTTATGACATTTATGTTTCAAAAATATTAGGAGTACAAATAAATTTCCGCCGTTTTTTAACAAAAATTAAATATTTATTATAGAAGAACGGTAATATAAATTTATTTAAAATATTGCTCATCACTTGCAACCACTTTTTCCCATCTCTCAGGCAGCATTCGAATCCCACGTCTGAAAAACTCCTTGTCTTTTGAGGCTATCCACGAATCAACCCAATTTTTGGTATCCTCATAAGATGTGAACCGCTGCGCCGTCAGAGCATGTGCCATGGACCGGAACAGGTGATAATCGGACGGTGCAATGTCTGGTGAATACGGCGGGTGGGGTAACACTTCCCATTCAAGTGTTTCCAAGTACTTTTTCACGGGAGCCGCAACATGTGGACGAGCATTGTTCAACATCTCTCGGCTTTAATTCGTACGGAACCCAATTTCCTTGTTTATGAATCATTCCTAATGATTTTGAACGATGTGAGACTGCTTGCTGAGTGACTTCTAATGTTAGAGCAAGTTCTTTTTCTGTTTGAGATGAATCTTCCTCCAATAATTCCTCCAATTCTGCATCCTCGTAAATTTTTGGCCTTCCACTGCGATCTTTGTCTTCTACGTCGAAATCACCGTTTTTAAACTTTTGAAACCACTCTCGACACGTTCTCTCACTCAAAGCACCCTCACCATATGCTTCTACGAGCAATTGATGCGCCTCAGCAGCAGATTTCTTTAAATTTAAGAAGTAAACTAATATTTCCCGCAAATGACGCTTACTTGGCTCAAATTTTGACATTTTCAACTTATAAAAATTATATTTTACCAATATAAAATCAATTATATTAATAGGTTATGTTGTTCTTGAATGTCCAAACTATTTTTTGAGCCGGTTATCATCTGCGAAAGCTAACCGAAACTCCGTGCCGCGCCATCTACAATAAAACGGCGGAAACTTATTTGTACTCCTAATAATTTCCTGCATATGTCTTCCACGACTAGCTCTGAGGAACCGCATTCGACCAGACCAATTTTGGACCATTTTTTCTAGTAATTCATGCCTTATTTCATCAATAACACGATTTATGTTGGCTTACGAAGCGTCTATTGTTTCTGGTTTATCAGCATAAACCAATGACTTGACAACGCCAAAGAAAATAATCCAGTGGAGTTATGTCGCATGATCTTGGAGGCCAATTAATTGAACCATTTCTAGGAATAATGTTATCGCCAAATATTTTTTCAATAAATCAATTGTTACGGTAGCAGCATGAGGTGTAGCACCATCTTTTTGGAACCAAACACTTCTGGGTCGATACCATTCAAATTTTGAAACAAATAATCATTGATCATCGATCTGTAACGAGCAACATACAAAACAATATTAGCTCCAGCATCGTTTTTAAAGGAATATGGACCCGATGATGCCTCCAGCGTGTAAAGCACACCATACAGTGCATTTTTCAGGATGCAATGGAACTTGCAGAACTTCTTGAAGATTGTTTTCACTCCATATACGGCAATTTGGCTTGTTTACATAGCCGTTCAACCTGAAATGAGCTTCATCACTAAACACAATTTTACGATATAAAAGTGGATCAACTTCAAGCTGTTCTAGGGCCCAATCAGCAAACAAACGACGATTATTATGGTCAAGTGGCTTTAGTTCTTGAACCAGTTGGATCTTGTATGGGTGTAGACCAAGATGCTCACGCAAAATTTTCTATGTAGTGGATGCACAGAGTCCAACTTGTTGTGAACGTCGACGAATAGACAAACCTGGATGATCATTAACACCATGACTTACAGCAGGGATATTTTCTTCTGTACGTACAATTCTTTGTCTTGTTGTTGTTGCATCGAGTAGAGAAAATGTTGTCCGAAATCTATCGATAGTTCCACGAATAAGCTGCTCTTATGGACGATTATGTAAACCATAAATTTCACGAAGTGCTCCATGAGTTTGGCGAATAGAACACTGATTTTGAAAATAAATTTCAACAATTTGTAAAAGTTTGTTGCGGCGTGAGTCTTTCCATGATAATTTGTCAATGCTTACTGAACAGAAATGTCAAAACAACATGACTTCTACCTTCTGTCAAATCACAGTTATCCCTATCGAAAGTTCTATCACTCTAGAAAAAACACCCGATATATTAAAATTATGAAAAATAATAAATTCCGGATACTTTCTCGACGGACTTTATGTTCTAGTTACAAAATTGGATTAAAAATCTTTGAATTTGTAACTAGGACAAAGATGTTAGAAATTATAAGGATTTGTGCGTTCACGTTGAGTTTCTGAAGCCACATTAGTGTTTTATATTATTTACATTTATCCCTCTGAATAAAAAACTACGGATAATCTAAACAAAATAAAAATCTCTAAATTTACAACTAGGACAACGATGTTGGAAATTATAAGACTTTGCGAGTTCTTGTAAAGTTTCTGAAACCACGTCAATGCTTTTACATTAATGTAGATTCACTTGGTTACGAAACGCTAGGGAATTTTTTTAAACAGGACTCTGCACTTTTTCTGACGAAAACCTCCTTAAATGTGAGATTTGCAAGAGATTTGACGATCACCTTATTCATTGAAGTATAACTCAATCGCATAGTCTGCATCGAACATCAAGATTAAAGGTGAAATTATGTTGTTTACGGTGAAATATGATTTGAAAAAAATTGACAAAAGATGAGTATAAAAGTTCTTCGTTATCGGTCGTTGAAGTCTCCAGCGGTATTGAAAATCTTATCTTGGATGTAAAACATAACTATTGAGATTTTAATAAAATAATGTGAAATAACTACTACCCAATTAGTGTTATCAGAAATTTTCAACGATATTTATTGGGAAAATATTTTTAAATATAGAAATTACGACTTATATAATATTGAATTACTCGTTTCGAGTTGTGTTTTAGAAATGTTACTTAGAGGGGATAGTTTAATGAATATCTTTCGCTTTTATTAATTTTTTTCTATACGGACATTTCTTGATATACAGGATGTCCCAGAGTAGGTATAACAAACTGATAATGAAAATAATGTTATAGTTCCTGTAAACTTGGGCCTAACTCTTTACACTTTTGATACACAGGGTGTTAAAAATGGAAAAATAACTATTTTTAATTCTAAAATGGCTTAAGATATTTCTGTGCGACTCAAATCAATCACACTGCATGTTGAAAGTTAACTTTTAATGTTTCTTGAGCCTTGTGCTATTTCTCGAAGAGGTGATCAAAATTGGCAACCCAGAATTTATGATTTAACACCTTTAGACTTTTTTCTTTGGGGCTACGTGAAAGATGAAGTCTATGCCAATGATTCACAATCAGTTCAAGACCTTAAAGATGGAATTCGTGAAGTTATCGAGGTCATACAATCGTAAATGTGCGAATTGGTCATGGAAAATTTCAATAAAAAAATATAGGGCTACAATTGTAGCCGTGGCGAGTTTTTGGCTGATATCTTTTTCCGTTGTTAATGGCATATCTTCCTCTTTACAATGAAATAAGCATTCATTGATTTCTCTTTTTGATATCAGTTCATCGTCGTTAAGTGAAATTCGAGGGCCCAGAATAGAGACAGGAGTGATCCTTTTGCAATATATACTAACTGACGAAGAAACTGCAACACCCAGAAGGAGCTGTTTAAATTTTAAATTTTTTTTGGTATAGCAAGGAGTAAATGATTAGAATTTGGAGAAAAAAATCGTGAAGGTCTCTTCATGTACGCGGAATTCATCGCCAGCTAAGTGAATTTGAAAGAGGTGGAATAATTGGTCTACGAGAGCCGGGGTTGTCATTTCGAGAAATCGCCAACGTACGAACAGAAATCCAACAACTTTTATGAGATGTTGTCAAGCGTGGTTTGATAATGACCAAAATCGAAAAAGAGTAGGCACCGGATGTCGAAGGGACACAAATGATGATCAAGATCGACGTCTGAGACTGGCTATTAGAGACCGATTTGAGACAACTCGATCTTTGGCTGATGCATGTTAGGAGAACAAGGCCATCCTGTAACGTGAATTCTACCAGAATAGTTATTGGCTATTTGAGGATACCTCTTTTCCAAGTGACTACCAAGCAGTCTCCACAGTCCACCCCTAGAGGTAGAAAGTGTGATAAGGATTACACCATATCATCGCGCGTGGCCAGAACCCCTCCGAAGAGATGAACCCACCAGCTTCCAGTTTGGGCCCCGACTCGAAAGCCAGAACCGTCTGACTGGTAGCAGCGAAGCACTATCCAACCCCTACTGGCTCAGCAGGTCAGTACCCGAGTTGGTTTGAGACGCAACTCACCCGCCGGAGGAAATTCTTATCCATCCACCCGAACGCAGTCCCATGAACTAAGATAAACTCAAGATTGACGACTACAACTGATCCTGGTACGAGCACCGTCTAGCGGCCTGAACCTGACTCACCGAACATATGTGAAGTCATTTGATTGATCCTGGCGTCAAGCACTAACGGCTAAGCCATTTCGTCGAGATCCACAAACCCTAAAAAGTTTCGCATTGATCCGGGGCCAGGACAGGCCGGTCGAACCGTCAAGTCCCGCTAAACCCCGAGTCGTTTCATGAGAATATTCCGAACATGGGGGTCTGCGAAAAGATAAATGAAATACCCCCCTAGTCCAGCATGCGGACTTTCAACCACTGCTCCCTCGAGTCCAACACCAATGGGGTGGCCAGGTGGTACAAGTAACACCTGTGGGCAAACCACCCCTCCGAGGTAACGCAGTATGCTACATAACACACTCGGCCTTTAAACAGAATCCGGAGATTCATACTGCGATAGGGTAGAGTACGCCAGTTTTAAGGGAGAAGCCCTGTGCTGCGACAGACTCCCTTGTCACTGAGTTAATCAACCGACTCAGCCCTCCATTTCACCTGAGTAAAACTAGGGCCCCATTCGGAGATCTTCCACCATACAGGTCCAGTGACTGGCGCGAAATGGCATAACGTTAGACACCAAGACTTAACCCTCCATTTCGCCGGGACGAAACTAGGGTCCTAGTCATGAGAGCGCCTCCATCACGTCAAGATCTAATGCCTGGGGGGCGGGCCATCTTGTAACTGTCCGAACGGTTTACCGCCGTATAAGGTCTTCTGGACTGCAGCATCATCGACCCCATCTTGTGTTACCTCTGACGGTTGAGTATCGCCTGCAACGATTATAGTGGTGCAGAGAACGTCAACATTGGAATATGGAATGGCTTCAGATTGTCTTTTCTGATGAATCTTGATTCTCCTAGGATGCACATGATGGCCGAAGAAGGGTTAGACGACGTCGGGGAGAAAGACGTGTACCTCAGTTTGATATTGAGCGTCATGTACACCGGACAGCAGGCGTTATGGTATGGGGTGCTCTTGCACATGCAAGTAGGTCATCTTAAGTCTTTATTCGAGGTAACATGACAGCGCTGCGTTACTTTCAAGAAATAGTGGAGCCATATGTTCTCCCTTACCTTAACCAGCTCGAGAATCCAATATTTCGGCAAGATAATGCTCGACCTCATGCTGCCAGAGTTAGTTTAAACTTTTTTGAAGCGACCCATGTGAATATTTTGCCATGGCCGCCCAGATCCCCGGATCTTTCGCCCATAGAGCATGTTTGGGACATCATGGGTAGAAGACTTGGAAATTTACCCCAGCCCCCACGGACTTTGGCGGCTCTGAGACATGAACTACACGTAGCTTGGGATCGTATCCCTCAAGAAGAAATAGACCATCTTATTGCATCAATGCCAAGAGATATTGGGGAGTGTATAGATAATCGCGGTGGACAAACACATTATTAACAAATTTATTTAAAAAACACTTAAACCCTTCGGTTTTTTTTTTTTCAAATTTCAATCATTTACTCCTTGCTACTACTATCTATGTTTTACCAAAAAGTATTCAAACAGCTCCTTCAGGGTGTTGCAGTTTCTTTGTCAGTTAGTATATGATGATCTTGATTTTAAAACACGTTTTCGTTTTAACAAAATTGTCGTGATGGAATCATTACATAAAATTGGACCATGAATTGAACCACGCAGTAAAAGGAATAGATCGATCGATGCGAGATTTACAATCATTAGTTCGTTTACGATTTTATACAACTGATCGTTTCCAAATGACGATAGATCATATCAACATTGCAAAATCATCGTTATGCAGAATTGTTAAAAGGTTCAGTTGAAATTGCCCGTTCGAAACCACCTTCCATTATGACCACACATAAGTAATACTAATAACGTAGTTCGCAGTAGAACGGTCTGACAAGGATATAAACAATCCGTTTCTAAATTCTAACTCTACAGTAACAGCGCTACGACAGTAATATATACATTCTTATTTTTCCTCTTTCTATTTATATGGTGCATCGGTCAAGTTTTAGAAAGTGCGACGTTGTCAGATTGTTTCCTCGAATCAACTGATCCCAAAATTGTGAGAACCAAAGTCGTTGTTCCGTCAGCCGAATTTGACAAGAGTATCTGTTAATCATCATGAAACACCCCTTCATCCGCAACTGAGTTTGAGTATCAATAAACTACCTTTTCGTTTTTATGAATTCGATTTGAATCACAACTCTCCTTCCAGAAGTTTTCAGACTGTAGTTGAATTACTGGAATGACTTCTGTAACTAGTTATCTTGAAAAAATATCACGTAAGATGAAAACTTGCCTCTGAATCGAATTCTGTCTTATAACAGGTTATCCATTTCGTGGTCCGGATTTCACAGCCCTGTTTCAATGACATATGTCAAACAGAACTGTGATCCGAAGCCTCATGTCTTTAGCTGAAGGTTAGCCATTTAACGATCTACTTCTGAACGTGTAAAAATGTTGAAAACTTACTACAAAAACAACGATTCTGTAGTAACTACGTTTCGTGCATTAGGGGCAGATTATGGTCGACATAATCGTCCATCTGAGCGTGCAATTGGTAACACAGTGAGAAAATTTAAAGAGGCTGGATCTGTTACTGATGTCTTAAGGCCCATACGTCATCGAAATGCACGCTGGACCGAAAATATTTCTACTGTAAGTGAAAGTGTTGAAGAAGATCCAAACTTATCAATTCATCGGCGCCTCTCTTACGGCACGCTATGGCGTATTTTGCATCTGGATTTGCATCTCCATCCATATGAGATTCAGTTGACACAATTACTAAAGTCTGCTGACCATAGAATGCGTAGAACATATGCCGATTGGGTGATTGAACAACAACGTTTGGATGACGATATTTCGCATCGAATTCTTCAGCGACGAAGCACATTTTTCACTCGGTGGCTATGTAAATAAGCAAAATTATCGCATCTGAGGCAGTGAAATCCTTATGTAATTGCTGAGAGATCATTACATACACAAGAAGACTCTGTATAGTGTGCAATTTGGTCTGATGGAGTGATTGGCCCGTACTTCTTTGAAAATAAAAAAGGTGTCACTCAAACCGTCAATTCTCATCACTATAACCAAATGATTACCGATTATTTTGGCCTAAAATTAATGATATAGAATTGGAAAAGATGTGGTTCCAGCGAAATGGTGCAACAAGCCACACAACACGACCCGTTTCGGCTTTATCGCGAGAAAATTTCCCAGGACGCGTAATTTCTCGTTTCGGCGATGTAAATTGGCCACCAAGATCTCGTGATTTATCGCCTTCGGATTTTTATTTGTGGGGTTATGCGAAGGATCTTGTTTACGCCGATAATCCTCAGACTATTGACGATCTGGAAGCCAACATCTGTCATGTTATTGGTGAGATATTGCCCGAAATGTACCCGCGAGTCATCGAAATTACCTCACTAGGATCGAGTCCTGTAGGAGATCACGCGGAGGACATTTAAATGATGTTGTATTCCACACATAATGACAAGGTCCAAGCATTATATTGAAATAAAAATTTGATCGATATTCTAAATGAAATAGTGTTTTATTTACGTTTGCTTTCGGAAGCACAAAATGGATAACCCTGTAGTTACATCCCATTCGAAAAACAAGATTTTAAATGTGAAATTCTTTTTGTTATTGTCATATCTTTGTTTATACAAAAATAGCATGGTATTTCTAATGAGTGTCAACATTAAGTATCCTTCAGGCCGATTTGATAACGGAACTGGCGATTTAATATAATTAGAAGATCTCGTTGTTTTCATTGTTCTTATCTGCGACACAAAGGATTTTTATTTGAGCTGGTCAGAGAGCGAGTTCAAAGTGATTGTTGGAAATGTTGAGAATTTACGTGATATAATTCCCTTTTTACATGCGGATGAATTTATTTATCATAGCTTTGGTACTTAGAAAGTACATCACCCTAATTTCGGAATATGAATATTTGCAGTAATGCATACAGGGAGGTTTCTTAAGTACATTAACGAACGCCAGGTAAACACTCTTACTGTCGAACGGAAAAAACACCTAGATATTTGAAACTTTCAAGGATGATTGTATGCCTAATTATCTCCGCTAGGTTCTTTATTCAGCAAAATCGGTCCATTGGTTCCGCAGTTATTAACCTTCGAAAATTTCTCTTGTTTTGCCCAATACTTTCGAAACTACAGATCAGATCGATCTGAAATTTGCTATTTGGAAGTAGAAAAATTTAAGAAATTTGAATATCAAAACAGATTTAATCTGTTGTCTTCTACAATTTTAATTTCAAAAAAAAATTTTTAAGAAACTAAGAATTAAATTAATGTCTTTATAAGCACTACTCATATTTAATAGACGTATAAAATCAAAATTCATCATACAATATCAAATGGAATTAAGAAAAACCAACGAATATAAATTGTCAATTGAAATTAAAATATAAATAAGCAAACATTTTTTGTTTCGTTCCAGGCATGCGTACTGAACTCTTCAGACAAACGTACGAAGCCCTGTTTGTTACAAAATGTATTGTTTTCTGATCATATATTAATGAAAAATAACTCTTTCTCACAAATATAAAACATAATTTCAAGAACTTCTCAAAAACTAATTTATTTGAAATATTCAATATATTCAAATAAATTACTTCAAAAAATCTCAAAACATGTAGCACTTCCTCAAGAAATAATTAAAATTACGACGAGATCAGTTCAACTTTATATATAAAAAAATAATAAAATCAATTAAACAATATATAGACTTACCGAGTGCAATCTTCAGAAATATATGATCTTCAAACATGCAAATAGGTACATTTATATCCAAGGTACTCTATGTTCCATGTTCACAAAAAATCATACAAAGCTTATAAGGCACTTGGTCTTAGTTAAAACCATTCAACACTGTATAATGAATTTGTTCTTTATTTATATATAATATATAATTATATTAGGTTTTTTAAATAAAGAAATTCATTATACAGTGTTGAATGGTTTTAACTAAGACCAAGTGCCTTATAAGCTTTGTATGATTTTTTGGGAACATAGAGTACCTTGGATATAAATGTACCTATTTGCATGTTTTTAAGGATCATATATTTCTGAAGATTGCACTCGGTAAGTCTATACATTGTTTAATTGATTTTATTATTTTTTATATGTAAAATTGAACTGATCTTATCGTAATTTTAATTATTTCTTGAGGATGTGCTACATGTTTTGAGATTTTTTGAAGTAATTTATTTAAATATATTGAATATTTCAAATAAATTAGTTTTTGAGAAGTTCTTGAAATTATGTTTTATATTTTTGAGAAAGAGTTATTTTTCATTAATATATGATCAGAAAACAATACATTTTGTAACAAACAGGGCTTCGTACGTTTGTCTGAAGAGTTCAGTACGCATGCCTGGAACGAAACAAAAAATGTTTGCTTATTTATATTTTAATTTCAATTGACAATTTATATTCGTTGGTTTTTCTTAAGTCCATTTGATATTTTATGATGAATTTTGATTTTATACGTCTATTAAATATGAGCAGTGCTTATAATGACATTAATTATAGTTGAAATTGATTTTCAAAATCAGTGTTCTATTCGCCAAACTTATAGAGCGCTTCGTGAAATTTATGGTTTACATAATCGTCCATCAGAGCAGGTTATTCGTCGAACTATCGATAGATTTCGGACATTTTCTCTACTCGATGCAACAACAAGACAAAGAACTGTACGTACAAAAGAAAATATCGCTGCTGTAAGTCATAGTGTTAATGATGATCCATATTTGTCTATTCGTCGACGTTCACAACAAATTAGACTCTGTGCATCCACCACATGGAAATTTTTGCATAAAGATCTTGGTCTTACCCATACAAGATCCAACTGGTTCAAGAACTAAAGCCACTTGACCATAAAAAGCGTCGTTTGTTTGCTGATTGCGCCCTAGAACAGCTTGAAGTTGGTCCACTTTTTTATCGTAAAATTGTGTTTAGTGATGAAGCTCATTTCTGGTTGGACGGCTATGTAAACAAGCAAAATTGCCGTATATGGAGTGAAAGCAATCCTCAAGAAGTTCTGCAGGTTCATTGCATCCTGAAAAATGCAATGTATGGTGTGCTCGCCCCCCAGGCATTAGATCTTGACGTGATGGGGGCGCTCTCATGACTAGGACCTTAGTTTCGTCGCGGTAAAATGGAGGGTTAAGTCTTGGTGTCAAACGTTATGCCATTTCGCGCCAGTCACTGGACCTGTATGGTGGAAGATCTCCGAATGGGGCCCTAGTTTTACTCAGATGAAATGGAGGGCTGAGCCGGTTGATTAACTCAGTGACAAGGGAGTCTGTCGCAGCACAGGGCTTCTCCCTTAAAACTCGAAATAATGTGTCTAATTCATCTACAATGAAAAAAAAAAATCAAAAAATCCGAAAGTACTGGTACGGTTAGAGATGTGAAACATGCGATACGAGCTCGTAAAGGTCGTTTAGAACAAAACATCACGGTAGTTCGCGAGAGTGTGACAGAAAGGCCAGAGACGTCAATTCGCCATCGGGCACAAAAATTGGACATTTTAACAGGCACTCTTCAGCGAATTCTCACTAAAGATTTACAGCTGCATGCCTACAAAATCCAACTGACGCAACAACTTCTGCCAGTAGAACATGAAAACCGAAGAGAATTTACCCATTTGATCCTTGAGCAAACAAAATCAGTTTCACCTCGACGGCTTCGTTAATAGGCAACACTGTCGCATTCTGAAATTTTAGAAAATCCACGAATGATTCATCAGAAAGCAATGCATCCACAACGGGTCACTGTATGGTGTGCATTATGGTCTGGAGGAATAATTGGACCGTTTTTTTCGAAAACGAAGAAGGTAATGCAGTAACGGTGAATGGCGAACGTTATCGTGCTATGATAACACAGTTTCTTGTGCCTCATTTGGAAGCTATTGATCTTGACGACATGTGGTTTTAGCAGGACGGTGCCACATGTCATACCGCCCGTGAAACATTGACGATCTTGCACGAGTTTGCTCCTGGTCGTGTCATTTTCCGATTTGGTGACCAGAATTGGTCTCCACGCTCTTGCGATTTAACGCCATTAGACTTCTGGCTGTGGGGTTATCTGAAGTCACAGGTTTATGCCAATAAGCCTGTAACCATCGAAGCATTGAAAGTCGAAATTAGACGCTGTATCAATGAACTACTGCAAGTATTCAATAACGTTATTGAAAATTTCGTCAGAAGGGTACGCATATGCCAGCAAAGCCTTCGCGGCCATTCACAAGATATTTTGTTTCAAATGTTAAATATTTTAATACTTTGCTACAGAAAACCATGTTTTATTGAACACTGAAATCTTGCGCTCTTATTGAAGTGTCCATTATTTATTTGTTCATTATTAATTCTTCTTCTTCTTCCTTCTTCTTTATAGACATTTTTGCCTGTTCCTTCTTCGTAACTTGTCCGGTGTTCAGTTGGCAGTCAGGTTATCGCTCCACCTTTTTCGCGGTCTTCCTATACTTCTCCTTCCCATTGGAGATTTATCACGTGCGATTCTGACCACTCTCTCATGATCCATTCGGTCTATGTGTGCATTCCACTCGTGCTTTCTCCCCAGGATCCACTCATTCACCTCTTCCACCCCGCACATTTTTCTTATGTTGTCACTGCGCTCTCTATCTAATAGCGTTTTTCCAGCTATTTTCCTTAGGACTTTCATTTCACATGTTTCCAACAACCTCTTAGTTTTTGTTGTGTCTGGTCGTGTTTCTGCTGTGTACGTCATTATTGGTCTTATGGTAGCTTTGTAGATTCTTGCCTTTGTCTCGGTTCGCAAGTGTTTGTTACTCCATATGGTGTCGTTCATGCATCCAGCTGTTCTTATTGCCTTATTTACCTGTTGTCTCACCTCAGACTCTACATCCCCAAAACCACAAAGCTCTATTCCCAAGTATCTGAACGTCATCTCTTGCTGTATGATTTGGTCATCGACGACGAGTTTACATCTGAGAGGATATTTGGATGTAGTCAAACATTTTGTTTTTGTGACAAATATAACCATATTCAGGGATTTTGCTATGGAATTGAAGAGATATAGAAGCCTCTGCAGGTCGTCCTCGTTCTCTGCAATCAGCACCGCGTCATCACCGTAACAAAGAATCGAAATATTTTTATTGCCCATTTTATACCCCCTGAGACGGCGAACTTTCTTTATTATTTCATCCATGATCAGGTTGAAAAGCAATGGGCTCAAAGAATCACCCTGTCGAATTCCCTTCTCCACCGATATAGGTCTGGTGAGTTCTCCATCGATGTTAGCCTGTACTGTGCTGGAGGTATATATATCTTCAATTACTTTAATTAAGTTGTGCGGTATCTATCTTTTGTAGAGGTGTACGACATCTTGTATTTGAATTCGATCAAATGCTTTCTGAAGATCTACAAAGCACATATATGCGGGCCGGTTTTATTCAATCGATTTCTCAACGATCTGTCTCATAACAAATACTGCATCATTACATGATCTGCCTGATCCGAAGCCTTGTTGCTCATGGGACAGGGAAATAATATTATTGATCTTATTGGTGATTATTTTAGTTATTAATTTTAATGTTGTACTGAGTAGATTTATACCCCTGTAGTTCTCTGGTTTTTCTTGTCTCCCTTTTTAAACATGAGGATGGCGATACTTGTTCGCCATTGGTTCGGTATTCTGTGGTGGTAGAAGATGGCCTTAGTCAGCAGGGTCGACTGTTTAACCAGATGTTGCCCCCCATACTTGAGCAATTCATTTGGGATGCCATCTAGTCCGGGGCTTTTTCTATTCCTCAGCTGTCGGAGTGCCAATTCTACGTCTGAATGCTCTACTTATATATTGTCACTGGTAACTATTGCTGGTGTGTTGTTGCGTTCGATGGTATCTTCTTCTTTTTTATAGAGTGTTTCCAGATATTCGGTCCAATTCTCCTTTGATATGTGCTTAGGCTCAATTAATTCATTTATTTCCTTTCTCTGGGATCTTATCAATCGCCACATCTGTTTTTGCAGTCCATAAAAGTCACTCTCCATTCTTCTGGAGAACCTTTCCCAGTAGCTGGTTTTAGCTGAGCTTATGATCGAATTTGTTTCGTTACGGATTGTCTTGTACTGTTCATATGATTCTGAAGTTCTCTGTGGTCGATAATTCAGATACACTTGCTTTTTTTCACTGCACTTCTTTTTTATTTCGTTGGTAAACCAGGGGGTTCGATTAATACCCTTGTCCATATTTATCATGCGTATGCCAAGTACCTCATTCGCAGCTTCTTCAATGTTGGTCTTCAACTTTTGCCAGCAAACATCGACATCGTCTCTCGAATCTATTGGGTTTGTTTCTATTTTTTCCTGTAGTCTTCGCTGGTATAAATCTTTTGTTGAGTGGTGCCATAGGGATTCTACGTTCAGTTTTTGTTCTTTTTTGTTTGTTTTGTTGTTCCTTTTTAGGGGTAATTTTAGTTTAATTTTTCCCATCAGTAGCCTGTGATCACCATTGACATTAGCCGAAATTAATGTTCTGACGTCTCGTACCTGAGCAGGATGTATATGCCTGTTGCTCAATATATAATCAATGGTCGATCTTTGCCCTCTTGAATTTTCGAACGTGTACTTATGCTGGGCTTTATGATCAAAGAAGGTGTTGTTTATTCTTAACTCGCTCAATGCGCATAAATTCATCAGGAGTTCTCCATTACTATTAATCACGTCTTCATTAAATTGCCGTTTTATTTCTGGTGTGATTTCACTTTCGATGCGTGCATTGAAGTCTCCAAGAATGATCATTATTTCATTTGTAGGTTGACGTTCTATAGTTTCTTGCAGTTGATCGTAAAAAAGTTCTCTCTCCTTTTTGGGTTTATTGTCCTCTGGTGCATTCACTGATATCATATTCATTCTCTTTTGGTTTTCCACGTGTATTGTGACAACAATTATACGGGATGATATGTACTGACATCGGTCCATATTCAGTTTGTGCTTATTATGTACCAACAAAGCTACGCCTTCCTTAGCTCTCTCATGTCTGTACACCAATATGTAGTCTTGATATTGTATCTGTCCTTTCCGCGCAAATGTCGTTACCATTGTATCAGTCCTTTTCCGAGGCAACTTTCCGGTTCTGTGAGCATTACTATTTTTTTTTACCTCCGGTAGGGTGCTAACCTTGCCTTCGAACCCTCCTCCTTTACCCGGGCTTGGGACCGGCAACATAGCCACTGAACTACTCAATCCATCCAGCGACTATGCAGGCGGAGTGAACTATTAGTTCGTTATAAGCATGTTACACTATTTCGAGAGTACTGTGTATACATTCTTATTTTCCTGCTTACTATTTCTATGGTGTAATGGTCAAATTTCAGAAAGTACGACGTTGTCAGATTGTTTTCTCGGATCAAGTGATCAACTACCCGAACTTTTTGTTGATTCGTTGATCCGTTTGTCAAATTTGACAAGAGTATCAGTTGATCTAGTGATAACCGAATCCTTATATAACCCAGCGCAAAAGTAATGTAAACGTTGCTTGATCCTCCTGGATACACCGCCGCGTCCAAATGCGTGGCCGAGTCACGTGGGGGGCCGAGTGCGTACACGCATTTCTTCCGAATGGAAAAGAGACGGAAACAAAGGTTCCCCGAGTGGGGTGAGAACCAGTTGCCGGTCTGAAACGTTGCTTCGAGGGGAGGGGGACGTCCTGGTGCCGTCGATGTTAACATTTTTTGGCCTCCAATGCGGCCATTGGGCCCCCTGACGTGCACACGCATCTGTTCTACGCACAGCGCGAATGCGTTTGTCGGATGGCGCAAAATGGCGTCCCGGGCTGATCGGACCAGTACGGTTCTGACGAGTTGGACCCTGGTTCGAAGATCGAGGGGGAACGATGAAAGGTTCTGAGTTGCAAGAGGTAACAATACAACTGTTACTTCTGCAGTTAAATATTGGACGCAATAGTCCGTTATTTTGTGATAATTCATTTTTAAATGGAATTAAATATGAAATTACTTACGGCCAGTTTCATGAACAACATCAAAAGGCTCCTTTATGATAAGGCGCCTTTATGAAAAAGGATCCTTTAAATGGGAGCATCAGTTTCATAAACGCACATCGACCGTCCTTTATTTAAAGCTTCCTTTAATGCGCCAGTCATATGTTTCCGACTGTTGGCTATCCTGAGATCTAGTGATTTTACGAATGTAGTTGGTGATATTCTGTAAAAATTGTGAGTTATGCGTTGGAACTTGTAAAAAGAAAAAGAGAAGAAGCATAAATCGATCTTTGCATAAACATGGTTATGTGCAGAAGACAGTATATTGAAATTTATATCATTATTACGTGCGAATTGTTATATTTTATTACGTGGGTTATATAAATGAATATGGAAGAAAAAGAGAAAAAAAAGTATTACTTTAAAACCTGAGGAGGAACTATGCCTCTTGGAATTGATTGAAAAAGATAATTTTAATATTATAGGATAAAGTCTGGCAGAGAATAGAAACTGCTTTCAATGCAACAGTTCTCCATTGGAGAAATGGGGACCAGCTCAAATCTAAATATGACAATATAAAAATTCAAACTAGAAGGAGGTAGCTGCTCAACGCAGTCATATTGACTGGTGGTGGGGCTCCATTGAAATTGAGGGAGCCAATTTCCAAACAGTTGAGCCCAACTGTTACGAACCCACTTGCCGAAACGAAACAGATGTTTTATAAAAAAAACAGCTCTAGTAGAAGCTCAGATAGTGGCTATCAAGGAAGAGAATAGAAGAAAAGAAGAGGAGCATTCAAAGCTTAAAATATTAGATTTGCAAATTATGGAGATGAAGAGAAAATCAAATAATAATAATTAAATCTTTTTATTTTGAATGCACTTTCTGGAAAAAGCGGTATTAGAATTCTATCAGCATTGCTGCAGACTATGAAGTCCCCTCAAATTTGAATTAAAAACAGAAATTTCAATAACACATAATATTTTTATTTCTTTATTCTCACTTGAAACTTTTTCAGATGTTACCTAAAGTAAAACAATGAATCAGAAATACAAACATAGAAGCCTATCTAAATACATACCTTGTAAAATCTTATAAAAATTATATGAAATCTTGTCATGTTGAAGATACAAATTGAATATGAAGAATAGTTCCACAAGTGACAAGCAAATTTATTTTCAATTATCACACAAATATAAATTTTAAATTAGCAAAATATTTATTAATAATAGACTCTCGCTTGACGAGCTGCATTAACATTAGTTGAATTTGTTTGAAAGTCCTTTTCCTCTTGCAATCATTCATTTGGAAATATTTTGTTCATATCTACATATTGGGCAAAACAGCGGTAGCAACAATAATTGCCCTTATGGTCGTTAACTTAACACTCATTCCTTTAGAAAGTATAGGAAAATGACGCTTCCAAACTCCATACTTTCTCTCCACCACATTTCTAGTTCGTATAATTGACTGCTTATATAAATTTTCAGCTGCAGTTATAGCTTCTGGTAACCATGTCATAAGATGTCTGCAAACTATAACCACTACCACCAAGTAACAAATACCGTCCTAATTTACCACTCTCAAATTGTCTCTTCAAGACACTGTTATTAAAGATGGTTTGATCATATATTTCCAGTTCCAATTGTCAATTTAATGGTTTGGTATACATAAAATTATATCAACAAAATAATAAATCGAAATTTGTTTACCTGTTAAATGGGAAGTACAATTGATCTGCAATTTTTTGAAGCAAAGATTAAACAGTTGGTTTTGTCAGGCAAAAACGATAGAAGAAATCTAGATCATCTAACGTGGAAAAATGTCTCTCCTGTAAATTTTTGGTCTTCTCACAATTATTTCTTCATCATTTGATGAAGAAGTAGAACTAAAATCAGCATTCAACATTTGGTGCAACATATTTCGTAGTACGCTAAAATTAAACAAAATGGGTAAATGTGACAGAACAAGGTTATGTCCACTGTTTTCGTGTTTATCGAGCACCTGCGCAGTGTCGAGCTTCTCGTTAAAGGATCCTTTTCCAGCCGTAAAGGGCCGATTTTCTCACTTTAAGATAAAGGAAGCTTTTAACCTCAAAATTTGTTTATGAAACACGTTTTATCATTAAAGGAGACTTTTTGGGAAAAAGGAGCCTTTAATTTCGTTTATGAAACCGGCCGTAAGTTTTCTATCCCTTTTTCATTTACTGAACATGCAGTGACTCGAGTTTCGTAGTGTTTACTACATTTTCGAACTGAATCGAAGGAAATCGTATCTCAACTACTACAGTTTATCCATTTTGTGCTTCCGAAAGTAATAAATAAAACATACTTTCATTTAGAATAAATCAAATTTTTAATTCAGTGTAATACTTGGACCGTGCACATTATGTGTTGAATACAACATATTCCAAATGCGTTCCGCGTGATCTCTTACAGGAATCGATCCTGTAATTTTTGATGACTCGCCGGAACCTTTCCGGCAATATTTCACTAATAACTTGACGGATGTTTGAATAAAATTTGAATATCAAAACAGATTTAATCTGTTTGTCTTCTACAATTTTAAATTTAAAAAAATTTAGTTAAAAAACTTTAAGAATTAAATTAATGTTTTTATAAGCACTCCTCATATTTAATAGACGCATAAAATCGAAATTCATCATACAATATCAAATGGAATTAAGGAAAAACAACGAATATAATTTGTTATTATAATTAAAATTAATAAATACATAAGCAAACATTTTTTGTTTCGTTCCATGCATGCGTACTGAACTCTTCAGACAAACGTAGGTAGCCCTGTTTGTTACAAAATGTATTGTTTTCTGATCCTATATTTATGATAATAACTCTTAATAATTTTAAGAACTTCTCAAAAACTAATTTATTTGAAATATTATATATATTTAAATGAATTACTTAAATATTTTAATATTAGCCTTCTACATATTTAATTTCAAAAAATTATATTTAATAATTATAACTTCTGAAAATAAATTAAAATAATGTCATATAAGTACCACTTATATCAAATGACATATAAAATACACATTCATTATAAGACATCCAAATGGTATAACAAAATCCAATAAATAAAAATTGTTAACCAAAATCCTATAAATTAAATATTTTGAACAGACAAAATTTTGTTTCTGCTGATCAACAAATATTTTTCAAAAATGTCTAACATAATCTTAAGAATTTCATCATAAAACTATCTTACTGAGAATATTCAATATTATTGGATATCTAACTGAGTTATTATATTATTATTTAAATATTTTAATATTAGCCTTCTACATATTTAATTCCAAAAAATTATATTTGATGATTATAACTTTTTTTTGGAATTAAATATGTAGAAGGCTAATATTAAAATATTTAAATAATTTTATGTACCTTCTATCAAGAATTAACCTCTATTTATGTTATTTTATTCATAATATATATTTATTTGTTTTCCTTAACATTCTTTATACAGATAGTCCTTGTGCTATAACAGAGGCCGTTAAATTGCCTTTCAATCTTATAGATCAAGGGTAAATCACAGAACAATTTATTTGTAGTTAACCTCAATTTAAATTTTTCAGTATTCATTTACCAGAAGTTTTCTAAATCATTGAAGGGTCAGACAGGAAGACCGTTCCAGACGAGACTTAGGGAACATGAAAAATGTTATTGTATTAGGAGTACAAATAAGTTGTCATTATAAAATAAAACACTTGTTTACATTTTCTACTTTATTGTAGAAAGTAGAAAGTAGAAAATGTAAACAAGTGTTTTATTTTATAATGACAATTACAACTGATTTCTACCAAGCAACGGCCCAATCTATCATAAATACAAATAAGTTTCCGCCGTTTTATTGTATATGGCGCGGCACGGAGTTTCGGTTAGCTTTCGCAGATGATAACCGGCTTAAAAAATAGTTTGGACATTCAAGAACAACATAACCTATTAATATCATTGATTTTATATTGGTAAAATATAATTTTTATAAGTTGAAAATGTCAAAATTTAACCAAGTAAGCGTCATTTGCGGGAAATATTAGTTTACTTCTTTAATTTAAAGAAATCTGCTGCTGAGACGCATTAATTGCTCGTAGAAGCATATGGTGAGGGTGCTTTGAGTGAGAGAACGTGTCGAGAGTGGTTTCAAAAGTTTAAAAACGGTGATTTCGACGTAGAAGACAGAGATCGCAGTGGAAGGCCAAAAATTTACGAGGATGCAGAATTGGAGGAATTATTTGAGGAAGATTCATCTCAAACACAAAAAGAACTTGCTCTAACATTAGAAGTCACTCAGCAAGCAGTCTCACATCTTCTTCTATAATAAATATTTAACTCAGTCTCACATCGTTTAAAATCATTAAGAATGATTCATAAAGGAGGAAATTGGGTTCCGTACGAATTAAAGCCGAGAGATATTGAACAATGCTCGTCCACATGTTGCGACTCCCGTGAAAAAGTACTTGGAAACACTTGATTGGGAAGTGTTACCCCACCCGCCGTATTCAGCAGACATTGCACCGTCCGATTATCACCTGTTCCGGTCCATGGCACATGCTCTGACGGCGCAGCGGTTCACATCTTATGAGGATACCAAAAATTGGGTTGATTCGGGGATAGCCTCAAAAGACAAGGAGTTCTTCAGACGTGGGATTTGAATGCTGCCTGAGAGATGGGAAATAGTGGTTGCAAGTGATGGGCAATATTTTAAATAAATTTATATTACCGCTCTTCTATAGTAAATATTTAATTTGTGTTAAACGGCGGAAACTTATTTGGACTCCTAATAGTAAGTTTGGTAAAATTTTTGGCTATTGCCAATATTGTAGTAGTTTCCAGATATACCGCATTTAATTCGCAGATGATAACCGGCTTAAAAAATAGTTTGGACATTCAAGAACAACATAACCTATTAATATCATTGATTTTATATTGGTAAAATATAATTTTTATAAGTTGAAAATGTCAAAATTTAACCAAGTAAGCGTCATTTGCGGGAAATATTAGTTTACTTCTTTAATTTAAAGAAATCTGCTGCTGAGACGCATTAATTGCTCGTAGAAGCATATGGTGAGGGTGCTTTGAGTGAGAGAACGTGTCGAGAGTGGTTTCAAAAGTTTAAAAACGGTGATTTCGACGTAGAAGACAGAGATCGCAGTGGAAGGCCAAAAATTTACGAGGATGCAGAATTGGAGGAATTATTTGAGGAAGATTCATCTCAAACACAAAAAGAACTTGCTCTAACATTAGAAGTCACTCAGCAAGCAGTCTCACATCGTTTAAAATCATTAGGAATGATTCATAAACAAGGAAACTTATTTGTACTCCTAATAGATTAGACATTTACGAATGAAAAACAATATCATTCAAATGAACGCCACGACTGGCTACAGTACCCCATCCGTTCAACCTAATTTTTCAGTACATACTCGATTGTTTGAGTCTCAATCTAATGAATGGCAATTTCGATGTTTCAAAACATCAATCGTTTCTGAATGGTTATCGTAACACTTATCTTTGACGGATCTCCACAAAAAAAGTCCTTCGAGGTAAAAATGAGCTTTATCACTAACGATGATTTTTCTGGAAAAATGCTCTTGTGATCATTAGCGTATTTAGCGAAGTGGAAATGTGTCGATGGGTCACGATGCTTCACTTCTTGCAGTAGTGGAACTTTGTAAGCCTTCATATGCAAAATTCTCCTTAGAGTGTGCAAGGAATGCTCAGTTCTTGAGCACGATGACGAGTTGATGTTGATGGATGTGCAGCCACATTCTGGGCAAAGCAAGAATGTTTTCAGGTGTGCTCACTGGACGAGAACGTGTTGTTTTGATCCAAAAATTGCCGTGAGGGCATTTCATTTTCATTGGATTATTTCACGTAAATTTATAAGTTTGGATAGGAAATTCATCGTATTGGAAATAAGTTATTAATATTTTCCAGTTTTATTCTAGTATATTGTGCAACTAGTGCGAGAAGTTGTCGATTGCCCACGAGAGTGCGCTCATTCGCTCGAGTGGACAATCGACAACCTCGCACGAGTTGCACATACTATTTTTTATTACGAATGCGGGTATAATAGGAAATATTTTTATTTAAATGCCAACCTTACTTATTTAGTATTGACAGTTCAACTGTCTTATTTTAATTTTGTCAATTTGCGTGTGCCAATGAAAATTTGCGTCCGAGAAGTTTACTTGTCACACTCAAATCGACATTAAATTTACTCAAAACTCGTGTGGTAATTGTGAAGTGGGCAATTAGCGTCTTTTCGACCCCAAAAGCAAGCGCAAAGATAGTACTTTCTCCGCATGAGTAATAAAAAAGCATATATCCACACATTTCGTTTATGTCAAAACATGAACGACAGAAATGCCACGAAATAATCACTAGTTTAAAATGCCGAACAAAAATGCTAATTTTAAATGGCCCATCATCCTTCAGGTTCGTTTATCCAAGAATAAGATAAACCATAACGGCGATAAAGAAACGAAGAGAAACTTGACCATTTCAACGATAACAAATGTATTTCGTGGATCATTATACTACTCTGTCAAGAAAGTACCGGGAATTTTCAATTAAAACAACATTTTTACATTTAATCGTCAAAATTTATTGGGTCGCCTTCAAAATAGGCTCCATTTGCTCCAATACATCTATGCCAACGGCACTTCCAATTATCGAAACATTTTTTATAGGCGCTTTCCGGGATGGACTTTAGCTCTCGCGCCGAATTTTGTTTTATGGCTTCAATCGACTCAAAACGGGTGCCACGAAGGGGTAATTTTAGTTTTGGGAGAGGAAAAAGTCGCAGGGAGCCAAATCCGGCGGATGCGGTGGTTGCTGAAGCACGTTTGTTGAGTTTTTGGCGAGAAAGTCAGTCACAATCGTAGCTCGGTGAGAAGGCGCGTTATCGTCATGCAAAATCCATGAGTCATTCGCCCACAAATTTGGCCGCTCCTTACGGATACGCTCACGCAAGCGTTTCATAACGCCTAGGTAATACTCCTTGTTTACCGTCTGACCCTCTGGAACGAATTCGTAGTGCACCACGCCACGGATATCGAAGAAAACAATGAGCATCACCTTCATTTTCGAGCGGCTTTGGCGTGGTTTTTTCGGTTTCGGCTCATTTTTTGCCACCCATTCCGATGATTGCTGGCTTGTTTGCATATCGTACTCGTAGACCCAGGTCTCATCACCAGTTATAATGCGTTCCATGAATGTAGAATCGGAATTACAGCGATCCAGCATGTCTGAAGCAACCTGTTCGCGATGACGTTTTTGAAGAAAATTCAGGTCTTTCGGTACGAGTCGTGCGGCCACCTTTCTCATGCCCAAAATATCAATCAAAATCGTACGTGCGGACTCGTGGGATATCTGAAGATCATGTGCTATCTCTCTCAAGCTGGTACGACGGTTTTCCAGCACCCTTTCCTTAATTTTATCGACGTTATCTTCGATCGAAGCCGTCGATGGGCGACCACTTCACGACCGTCCTAGAAGGCTCTGTACCACTGATATGCACGAGTTTTCGATAGAGCATTATCACCAAAGGCCTTTTGCAACATTTTCAATGCATCGGCACACGAAAATTCATTTGCAACACAAAACTTTAAACAAATTCTTTGCTCAACGTAATCTCCCATAGTAAAAATCGGCACGCACTCTGACATCGTCTGACTTAATCAGCTGTTGCAAACGCACTAGTTGACAGATCCCGCTCAAGCTTGGCATAGTAATTAAGGACAGTGGTACCAACCTAGGAAAAAAAAATTTACCTGCCTCATTGCCCCGCCAGATTTAAATCGATAATTCCCGGTACTTTCTTGACAGAATGTATATGATACCAAGCTACTCGTACAATTATAATTATTAGATTAGGAACAAATATAGTGAATTTTACAACTTTGGCAACCGTTATATCGACTACTACGTTAATAATTGCGATAATTCATGGGCCACATGCGACAAATGTGATTTCTACGAGAATAGTATTCTAAAACTTATCAAAAAGAAGTCTCTTATGAGACATGTTGGTTTCACACAAAATTTGCTCTGCTGCGATCCAACACTAATACCTTCCAGTTTTATATGGATTGTTGGTAACTCGGTCATGCATTTTAAAATTGTTATTCTGTAACAGTTTTTATGCATTTTATGTAATTAGTCCGATCATGGGTTATAATCGATGCGTAATATTGGTAAGTATTCACTGATTGCCGGGTGATACTTTTAATTAACTAAAACCTCATTGTAGTTATTAGTGCATGTTGAAATGGAGGTAAAGCTCATTATAAAATAACAAAAGTGATAATTGTCGACTGTTCATGTGAATAGATGGACGTTATGCATGTAAATTATTTAAGTATGCGATGGGACCGAAATGTAATAGAAAATAAGCTTCATTTTGTAACATGAAAGACCTTATGAAAACCTTACCAGAAGGAGCGTAATGGATAAGCTGCACAATATTAAACTGTTCGTCAAAAGTTAGACGAAAACCCAGGTTTGTCGATTCCTCGTCGATTTAGGCATTCCACAAACGACATTACACCGTATTTTGCATTAAGACTTTAGACCTAAGAGTTAGGTCTGAAGGCTTCTAAAGTTTAGCCAACACAAGAACTTAAGCCAGTCGATCACCAGCAACGTCATATCTTTTCTGATTAGGTTCTTGAAAAGCATCAAAATGATCCGGATTTTCATCGAAAAATCGTCTTCATTAATGAGGCTCATTTTCACCTTGGAGGTTGCGTTAATAAGCAGAATTGTCTCATTTGGGGCTCCGAAAATCCAAGAATGATTGTTGAAAAGCCTTCCCATCCTCAAAGTGTCACTATTTGGTGCGTAGGTTTTTGGGCTAGCGGTGTTATCGAACCTTCCTTCGAAAATGAGGCTGGTGTAACTGTTACAGTGAACGGATTGTGCTACCGAGCTATGATTAATGATTTTTTGTGGCCAGAATTGGAAGATATTAATGTGGTCGACGTTTATTTTCAACAAGACGTCACTTCGTGCCACACAAGCAACGAAAGAATCGCAATTTTGCAAGAAAATATTTCTGGCCGTGTTATTTCTTGTGATTTAACACCTGTGGACTATTTTCTTTGGAGCCACGTGAAAGATACGGACGATCGATTCAAGACCTTAAAGGAGTTCTTGAAGTTATCGTGAACCTACAGCCACAAATGTGCGAATTGGTCATGGAAAATTTCATGAAAAGGATATGGTGCTGCAATCGTAGCTGTGTCGGCCATTTGTTGTTTTCCATTGTTTATGCCATACCTTCCTCTCTACAATGAAATAAACATCCATTGATTTCTCTTAAAACATACTCGTTTTTTTATATAAAAATTAAATCTCGTTCTTAGCAAATCCAAATAATTTCAGAATTAGAAAACCTAATAACTTTCATATTCAATTTCGACTTTACTTTTATAAATTGAATTTCAGCTGAATGTTTTTTTATACTGCTATAGCTCATTAGCACTCGATTAACATCACACAAGAGACCGTAAACACATGAAAACCGCGCGAAAATTATTTTAACCTATAACATTGAATACTATTCGCTTGTCACCTAGGACTCCCTGACGTTGTTGTCATATTTCTTTTACAGGGCTTGTAATTGAGGATATTGTGACATGAAGATGAATTTTTGTTCCCTATTTAACTTTGATGTGTGATGTATA
The DNA here is from genome assembly GCA_034642435.1 of Megalocaria dilatata. Taxonomy (NCBI): domain Eukaryota; kingdom Metazoa; phylum Arthropoda; class Insecta; order Coleoptera; family Coccinellidae; genus Megalocaria; species Megalocaria dilatata. The sequence continues at coordinate 41,313,609 of CM067862.1, read as the reverse complement.
AGGAATCATGTTGGAACATAAATATTCTTTTAATAAATCAGCAGAATATACCGACATGAACCACTGCACAGATCTGTGAAACAGCAATTTTTTTATCACAGTGTATCAGAGAGATTCCAACAATAGTGAACAACAGAAGTTTCACCTGACCACCACATCTCATCAGCATGGTCTGAAACATAATTAACAAAATTGCCCTGATTTTCAAACGAGAAAAAGGCAGCGGTTCGACTCAACAAAGGCCGCTTCTGGAATGGAACGAAAAAAGGGAGAGATAGAGGGGGAAGTGGGGAGATTTTCGTCAATTTTACCAGCTGCATCCAGGGTCTGGAAATCGTTAGCAACCGATGTATCGCAGGGAAAGAAATTCCTGGATGACGATTGCTTTAATTGCGCACCGCAGGATTTAGAGGTGTATGTAGGGGTAAAACCGATAGTGGTATAGCGTTATGTTGGACGTGTTGTACTTTTATTATTGGCTTTATTGATGTGACTGGAACCACGATCAGCTCATCGTGATTTCATTTTAAAATTGGCCAACAATCGTTCTTGTGAGTTGACCGGAAGTCATCACAAATTAATAAGGGCATGATAACTAGCAAAGTTTCTGAAATTACATGAAAATTTACAACATTTATTGTGAAACTTATAATAAAAATATGGTAAAAATTTAATGTTATAAAAAGAGGCATACATCCATATTTACCGACTCTCCCATACCTGAACACGGACTTCAGAAGACTAGCCTCAGAAATATTTTTCTGTAAGTTGAAAAGCTTTTTCCCGGAGGGGCCTGCAGAAAGAAGGGTGTACAGGTGAATTCTACCAGAATAGTAATTGGCTATTTGAGGAAGGCCTCTTTTCCAAGTGACTACCAAGCAGTCTCCACAGTCCACCCCTAGAGGTAGAAAGTGTGATAAGGATTACGCCATATCATCGCGCTCGGCGAGAACCCCTCCGAAGAGATGAACCCACCAGCTTCCAGTTTGGGCCCCGACTCGAAAGCCAGAACCGTCTGACTGGTAGCAGCGAAAGCACTATCCAACCTCTACTGGCTCAGCAGGTCAGTACCCGAGTTGTTTGAGACGCAACTCACCCGCCGGAGGGAATTCTTATCCATCCACCCGAACGCAGTCCCAAGAACTAAGATAAACTCAAGATTGAAGACTACAATTGATCCTGGTACGAGCACCGTCTAGCGGACTATACGTCCTGACCCACCGAACCCATGTGAAGTCATTTGATTGATCCTGGCGTCAAGCACTAATGGCGGAGCCATTTCGTCGAGATCCACAAACCCTAAATTGTTACGCACAGATCCAGGGGCCAGGACAGGCCGGTCGAACCGTCAAGTCCCGTTAAACCCCGAGTCGTTTCATGAGAATATCCCGAAAATGGGGGTCTGCGAACAGATAAATGAAATACCCCCCTAGTCCAGCATGCGGACTTTCAACCACTGCTCCCTCGAGTCCAACACCAATTGGGGTGGCCAGGTGGTACAAGTAACACCTGAGGGCAAGACCACCCCCCCGAGGTAACGCAGTATGCTACATAACGCACTCAGCCATTACACAGAATCCGGAGATTTATACTGCGATAGGGTAGAGTACGCCAGTTTTTAGGGAGAAGCCCTGTGCTGCGACAGACTCCCTTGTCACTGAGTTAATCAACCGGCTCAGCCCTCCATTTCACCTGAGTAAAACTAGGGCCCCATTCGGAGATCTTCCACCATACAGGTCCAGTGACTGGCGCGAAATGGCATTACGTTAGACACCAAGACTTAACCCTCCAATTCGCCGGGACGAATCTAGGGTCCTAGTCAAGAGAGCGCCGCCATCACGTCAAGATCTAATGCCTGGGGGGCGAAGAAGGGTGTACAGATAGAAATGTCGATCTAACTCATAAAAGCATCTTAATTCTCGTGATATTTTCAGTTTATATGATAGGAACGAAAAAAATGTGACAATATTGCATGTTTTTTCGAGATCATAGACAACAATTAGACTCTACCTCTCGCCTCAACTACCCTAATAAATTTTCCCACTAAGCTATTAGGGGTACAAATAAGTTTCCGCCGTTTTATTATAGATGGCGCGGCACGGAGTTTCGGTTAGCTTTCGCAGATGATAACCGGCTTAAAAAATAGTTTGGACATTCAAGAACAACATAACCTATTAATATCATTGATTTTATATTGGTAAAATATAATTTTTATAAGTTGAAAATGTCAAAATTTGAGCCAAGTAAGCGTCATTTGCGGGAAATATTAGTTTACTTTTTTAATTTAAAGAAATCTGCTACTGAGGCGCATCAATTGCTCGTAGAAGCATATGGTGAGGGCGCTTTGAGTGAGAGAACGTGTCGAGAGTGGTTTCAAAAGTTTAAAAACGGTGATTTCGACGTAGAAGACAAAGATCGCAGTGGAAGGCCAAAAATTTAAGAGGATGCAGAATTGGAGGAAGATTCATCTCAAACACAAAAAGAACTTGCTCTAACATTAGAAGTCACTCAGCAAGCAGTCTCACATCGTTTAAATTTAATTTGTGTTAAAAAACGGCGGAAACATATTTGTACTCCTAATAGTTATAATTTTTTCACTTTAAGTGGCTTTACATGAGCTGTTCGGAAAATTTTATAAGTGAGGAGAGTGAAGTTGTGTTTAGTTGATATTTTTTTCTGCTTAAAATTTAGCAGGGTGATCAAATTTTCCTTATCGTTAGTATACATTTACGTAATATAGGAATTACCATGCAATAACAAGTGAAGCTATCGGTCCAGTCGCTCAGCGCAAAAATAACTTCACAATGTATTATTATAAATTATGACGAATATTCAACTGGACTGCTTTTTGAATCTTTTCCTACTCCTTCAGATTGCCCAGAGTGGGGGAGAATTCACCGCTTTGAACCAACGCGGCGACATCATTCAGATCCACGTCTAGTGTTGATTCCTAATTCCATAACGATGATGGAAAGACAAAATAAAAATAGTTCTTTCTTGAAAACTGTACTTTTTACTGATGAGTCATCATTTTATTCGAAAAAGGAACACAATCCATCCGTTGTACGATATTAATCCCGAGAGATTCAGCATTCAAAACTCAGTATCCTAAAAACCCCCATATTTGGACAGGAATTTTAGGAGCTTTCATCATTGGTCCTTTTTTTTATCGATGGAAACTTGAATGCTGTCAAATATTTAGAACTTTTACAAACTCGAGTTATTCCGACAGTTCGTCAACTTCCTATCAATTTTGAGGACAGTTGGTTTCAACAGGACAGTTGCCCAAATTATAACTCACGAGAAGTGACACAGTTTCTTTAAAACATGTTTTTCTAATCGAATAATATCTTCGAATGTCAGATGACCAGATTTATCCACAAATGATTCTTTTCTATGGAGATATCTATCTAAGGAACATGACTTCGGCGGAGCTTCAACTCTTGACGAATTAAGGTTGAAAATTATTCAATTTTGTGGCAAATTATTCAATTTTGTGGACTCGGAGATATAAGATTATCTCTGTATAATAAATTTGACTATTGCTTAATTTAACAAGATGGATTATTTGAACCTTTAATGCATTGAATTTGTAAGCTTCTGTTTCGAAGTCAGTGGTTTTCTTATGATTTTTCGATTTTGTTTTATCAGAACCTATTTGATGAATGAATTTCATTCTATTTTCAAAGTCGATATGGCAAAACGTATTGAAACAATTATTTTCAGAAGAGAAATCATTTGTCGCATTTATTGCAACAAATATCTCACTTGCTGAGAAATGTAAGTATGTAAGTAACGGCATCAAAAGGCTCCTGTATGATAAAGTCCATTATGAAAAAGGATGCTTTAAATGGGACCATCAGTTTCATAAACGCACATCGACCGTCCTTTACTTAAAGCTTCCTTTAATGCGCCGGTCATATGTTTCCGACTGTTGGCTATCCTGAGAACTAGTGATTTTACGAATATAGTTGGTGATATTCTGTAAAAATTGTGAGTTATGCGTCGGAACTTGTAAAAAGAAAAAGAAAAGAAGCATAAATCAGTCTTTGCTTAAACGGGGTTATGTGCAGAAGACATTATATTGGAATTTATATCATTATTACGTACGAATTGTTATATTTTAATAAACGTGAGTTATATGAATGAATATGGAAGAAAAAGAGAAAAAAAAGTATTACTTTAAAACCTGAGGAGGAACTACCTCTCTTGGAATTGATTGAAAAAGAGAATTTTAATGTTAGAGGATAAAGTCGGGCAAAGAATAGCAACTGCTTTCAATGCAAAAGCTCTCCATTGGAGAAATGGGGACCAGCTCCAATCCAAATATGACAATATAAAAACTTAAAGTAGAAAAGTGGTAACTGCTCAACGCAGTCATATTAAAGGGGCTGGTGGTGGGGCTCCGTTCAAACTGAGAGAGCCAATTTCCAAACAGTTGAGCCCAACTATTACGAACCCACGTGCCGAAGCGAAGGATATATTATATATTATAACAAAAACAGCTCTAGTAGAAGCTCAGATAGTGGCTATCAAGGAAGAGAATAGAAGAGGAGAATTTGAAGATTAAAATATTAGATTTGCAAATTACGGAGATGAAAAGAAAATTAAATAATAATAATTAAATCTTTTATTTATTTTGAATGAACTTTCTGGGAAAAGCTGTATAAGTATTTTATCAGCATTGCTGCAGACTATGAGATCCTCTCAAATTTGAATTAAAAACAGAAGTTTCAATAGCACATAATATTTTTATTTCTTTATTCTCACTTGAAACTTTTTCAGATGGTACCTAAAGTGAAACAATGAATCAGAAATACAAACATAGAAACCTATCTAGATACATACTTTGTAAAATCTTATGAAAATTATATGAAATCTTGTCATGTTCAAGATACAAATTGAATATGAAGAATAGTTTCACAAGTGACAAGCAAATTTATTTTCGATTATCACACAAATATAAATTTCAAATTAGCAAAACGTTTATTAATAATAGACTCTAACTTGACGAGCTGCATTAACATTAGTTGAATTTGTTTGAAAGTCCTCTTTCTCCTGCAATCATTCATTTGGAAATTTTTCGTTCATATCTACAGCTATATTGTGCAAAACAGCGGTAGCAACAATAATTGCCCTTATGGTCGTTAACTTAACACTCATTCCTTTAGAAAGGATAGGAAAACGACGTTTCTAAACTCCATACTTTCTCTCCACCACATTTCTAGTTCGTATAATTGATTGCTTATATAAATTTTCAGCTGCAGTTATAGCTTCCGGTAACTTTGTCATAAGATGTCTGCAAACTATAACCACTATCACCAAGTAACAAATACCGTCCAAATTTACCATTCTCAAATTGTCTCTTCAAGACACTGTTATTAAAGATGGTTTGATCATGAAACATAAATAGAGGTTAATTCTTGTTAGAAGGTATATAAAATTATGTAAATATTTTAATATTAGCCTTCTACATTTTTAATTTCAAAAAAATTATATTTAATGATTATAACTATAAAATAAACATTCATTTTAAGACATCCAAATGGTATAACAAAATCCAATAAATAAAAATTGTTAACCAAAATCCTATAAATTAAATATTTTGAATAGACAAAATTTTGTTTCTGCTTATCAATCTTATGAAAACAAATATCTTTCAAAAATGTCTAACATAATCTTAAGAATTTCATCATAAAACTATCTTACTTAGAATATTCAATATTATTAGTTATCTAAATTACTTTATACAAAAACTCAAGATATATAAAAACATTACTGCAAAACAAGTTTTAAGAGAGACTTTGCTTCGTCAGTATTCAAATAATTCATATTCAATAAATATAACATCAATCAACAACAAATATATACTCACCCTTCAGCCATTTAGAAAACTTATGGTAAACTGAAAAATCTTTAAATGTAGTGTAACGGTTAACTATAGATAAATATTTCTGTGGTTTACCCTTGATCTAAAAGATTGAAAGACAATTTAACGGCTTCTGTTATAGCACAAGGACTATCTGTATAAAGAATGTTAAGGAAACCAAATAATTATATATTATGAATAAAATAACATAAATAGAGGTTAATTCTTGATAGAAGGTATATAAAATTATTTAAATATCTTAATATTAGCCTTCTACATATTTAATTTCAAAAAAATTATATTTAATGATAATAACTTCTGAAAATAAATTGAAATATATTAATATATTTCAATATATTAAAATATTTGAATCATTTTATATACCTTCTATCAAGAATTAATCTCTATTTATGTTATTTTATTCATAATATATAATTATTTGGTTTCCTTATAATTCTTTATACTTGTGCTATAACAGAGGCCGTTAAAATGTCTTTCAATCTTCTAGATCAAGGGTAAACCACAGAAACATTTATCTATAGTTAACCGTTACACTACATTTAAAGATTTTTCAGTTTACCAGAAGTTTTCTAAATGGTTGAAGGGTGAGTAAATATTTGTTGTTGATTGATGTTATATTTATTGAATATGAATTATTTGAATACTGACGAAGCAAATTCTCTCTTAAACCATGTTTTTCAGTAATGTTTTTACATATCTTGAGTTTTTATATAAAGTAACTTAGTTAGATATCCAATAATATTGAATATTCTAAGTAAGATAGTTTTATGATGAAATTCTTAAGATTATGTTAGACATGTTTGAAAGATATTTGTTTTCATAAGATTGATCAGCAGAAACAAAATTTTGTCTATTCAAAATATTTAATTTATAGGATTTTGGTTAACAATTTTTATTTATCGGATTTTGTTATATCAATTGGATGTCTTATAATGAATGTTTATTTTATATGTCATTTGATATAAGTGGTACTTATATGACATTATTTTAATTTATTTTCAGAAGTTATAATCATTAAATATAATTTTTTTAAATTAAATATGTAGAAGGCTAATATTGAAATATTTAAATAAGTTTGATCATATGTCGAACCAGATCATTTAGCTACAATAATTCTGATTCTAAAGTCTGAATTACACACAGTTTGAACGTTAACATATTTCGTAGTAGGCTAAAATCAAACAAAATGGGCAAATGTGACAGAGGAAGGTTATGTCCACTGTTTTCGTGTTTATCGAGCACCTGCGCAGTGTCAAGCTTCTCGTTAAAGGATCCTTTTCCAGCAGTTAAGGGCCGATTTTTTCGCTAGATAAAGGACGCTTTTAAGGTCCCTTTAACCTTAAAATTTGCTTATGAAACACGTTTTATCAGTAATGGAGACTTTTTGGGAAAAAGGAGGCTTTAATTTCGTTTATGAAACTGGCCGTAACTATGTGTAGAGTCCGACTAAAGCTTACAACAGAATGCTAGGTAGTGTGAATGGGAGGGCAACGATTCAATCAGCCATCTTTCCAGTTGAATATCACCTTTTATAACGTACAATGAAGTTATTCTTGTGCTGGGCGACTGCAATGATAACTTCTGTTTCTCTTGTAAATGCATGATGAGTCCTATATTCGAAAAATTATCTTCGTTACCTGTATAATCTTAGTATGGGTATTCAATAAATAAATATCTCAAAGGAAGGCTTACCTACTTGATTTCAATAATTATAAGGAATAAGCTCGAGAATTTTTAACACTATTTGCATTTGGATCAAAAAATAGAAATGTGAAAAAATACTCAGTTCAAATTACAGAGGAAAATTATTCACTTCAAAAGGAAATATTATTCCCTTGCATTGTTCTTGGAATTTGAGTGGATCCTTTTGGATTCTCTTCAGTCCTTGAAAACTGCAAGGCTCTGACGTTCCAGTTCTATTTCCGGCAAGTGATGAAAGCACGTGAAAAGCTCACGCCTGAGTTGAACAGGACAAAACATTTTCCAAAATAGATTTCATCAGAGGGGAAAGAGAGTTTCTAGATTATTAAAGTTAGATGGGAGCGATTCTTCGAATCTCATGAAATGCTGTTGAATCGTCTTCACGATAAAATACTGAGAAATTCGAATTAGGTGTCTAAGATCGATAGGTATTTAGTGTAATACGAATTTTATTAGTTTTCTAGGCGAGTTGAGATTATGTTACATACAGTATGTTCTTCGAGATCGATTCTGCGGATTGAACATTGTGTGTTGAGGTTAAAAATATCCTTCAAAAACATTTTTGCATGAAACGAGGTGGCCGAAAAATTATTATCTAAAGATAGGACATTTTAACGAACTATACGTTCATTATCGAGTAAATCTATACATTGAATAAATATAATATAAATATGTTTAGAAAGATGAAGACCTCATCGATTAAAATTGAAAACACGGGAAGCTGCTTTTGAATCTTGAATGTATTTTGGGATAGTCTTTTTCCGTACCACGGTTAGTTTACCGCAGTATTTTGCCTGTTATTGCAGTATTTTCAAATAGCAGGCAATTGCAGTTTAATTAATCTCGACGATTAATTTCGATGGGTTTAGTGGATTGTGTTATGACGTATTTGGCGAAAAGTTTTACTTCAAGGGCACTTGTATCTAGTTATCTCGATGATGAACAAGCTTAGTTTATCCAATAAGATAAACCAACGAAGATTGTAAGGAATTAAAGTAAAACACTCGTAATACACTATGACAACAACGAACTATAATTCTTGGTTTACTGAATATAAACCAAGTTAAAAGATATGATTATTACACCAAAAACAAATGTAATGAATTTGCCAATACCTTGGCAATCGACTGGATTACTATATTAACAATAAAAACCGCGATAGCTTGGACCGAAATGTCACAAGCTACGTACAACAAGTTTGACTATCCGAATAATAGTGCACGATGTAGCAAAGGCTACATGCGACAAGTTTGACTATTACTCGAATAATAATGATTTTACAGTCTTTACAAAGACTGAACTCGATGTGGTGCTCGATGCCCCCTTCTAACAAAAAGAAGGAAATTAATATAATTGATTGGAAGGTCCATTTGGAGGTAGACAAAATAAAACTTCTTATTGGTTGCAGAAAAATACTGAGATCAATGCAAGGATAAAGTCAGTTCATAACTCCGAACGCTGCGTCATGTGAAATTAATGGGCATAAATATATCAAAATGTATAAATGAGTTTCTATATTTTCTAAAGCCATATATAATCATTAAAAAACGAATAATCTGAAGTGTAAACAGTTCCAACGACAATTCTCAAAATTGCTAGATCTAAATATTAACATGAAGGACCTGAGTATCGATGACAAACTTATTTCGAACGACAGGGTCGTCTCTAATGAGACGAACTCCAGCAATATTTTGCCATTTAAATTTGGGGAAAGAACCTATTGCTCTAGCAGTTCGTCGCCCACAATGCAAAACCAAATAGTCAATTTGAACTCATACTGAAAATGTCTTTCTTTAACAGCATGCAGGTTTTTTTTTCCCACTAATGTCTGTTTCTCCAATTAAACACCCCAAGTCTGGTGAAAGTCGCTTCATCAGTGGTATACATAATATTCTCAATAAAATTTCGGTCATCACCATGCTTGTTGAGAATATGTTGGCAGGACTGTAACCGTCATAGCAGATCTCTTGGAAGCTTTTTTTATAATTATAATAGTTGACTGACTTACTCCTGTTGCGGCCAGTTGGCGTGAACTCACTCCAGTATATTCATCTACTCTAACCAAAATTTCATCTTCTTCATTAGGTGTCATTTGTTTCGGACGGCCACCCAGATTATGATTTGGTCGCCTCCTGTCTGAATATAAAAATTCATACCTCCTAGCTGCAGAGCGACAACAAAAGTTTTCTTGTGTATACACGCAAATCACGTTCGTCATTTCTTCATTCGGTAAATAATTGTGACGAGACATTTCAATCGAGAAAGCTTTGAAAAATGCAACATTAAACCAAATATCACAGCAAAAATAATTTTTACTGAGAAGAAATGTAACATGTTTATGACAGTCCAAAGCATTCTTTTCATAAATGAAATAATATTTCCCTTCCGAGACAATGAACTCTTCAATTGCGTTTTGCTCGAAAACGACTAAAATTATCGTGTTTGAACAAGACAAGGTGTTTACATTATTGATTAAAAATAATAACTTATTCGATTGAATTTAATTTAAAAACCAAACATTACTTTCCGGTTCACCTTGTATTATTAATCATCCGTATTTCGGACAGAATAATGAAATTTCGTGGTCCTTCTTCTTTCGCCTCAAGATTCCCATCCGGGCCACTCAATCGATCTACCACATGGTCGCGTTTTAACGGCATCGACGAATCGGAGAACGCGCTGAAATTTACCCAAGAACCCATCTTCGACCGGCATGCGCGTCAGAAGCGTCTGCTTGTTTATATTTAGCCCGTTGCCAATAGCTTCTTGGGTCCCAGGACTTACCTGGAAGCAACAATCAGGGAATCTACCTTTTTGTGCCCGTCCATTCAATGATGGGGATTCTGCGAAATCGGAGCTTCCACAGGTTTACGCGGGGAGTTATCGGAGGCGTGGTGTGAAATTTTTCAGTTGATTAACAGAAAATTGGATTCTGTGCGATACTCGTGCGGACAAAAAGGTTGATGAGATTGATTGAAAGGTTTTGCTCGATTTGTTGTGTAATACAACATGTCATAACACATATGAGGTGTTTTTTAATTTCGATCATTTGTTTAACAGTTGATATACAGTGGGTGATCAAATTGTTAGAGCCACAGTGAAAAATAAGCACTTCTGGTTATTGTAGAAGAATTATACCTGTAGAATTACCAGGCCAGCCGAGAACCTTTACTCGACTGTCAGAAAGAAATTTAGTACCTTTTCCAGCCTTGTGGCATGGCATCGATTCAAGCATAAATATGTAGCCCATATCTGAGAACCACTTCAGGGCCTGGGGAAGCATTTTTCTTTCAAGGACATTCATATACTGGTCCTGTCTTATTGTTCCTTCAACGATGTACAGGCAATCTGTTCCCTGGCTACAAATTAGAGACCACACCATGTATCAGTTGTGGATTAATTATGAGGAATTAAACATGCATTTAGAAGCCGTCCAACTGTACAACATAAAATGAATTTTTCATTGTATGTTCTAAATTAGAGCAGATTAAGTGATCTTAGAGACCATGGTAAACAGTTGATGTGATATCCATCAACCTATCATCAAGGTTATTGTTTCAGCATGCGGTCTAGCATTATTTTTTGAAACGTAAGGTTTTGTACAGTATGTTACTTCCTGAATCTAGCGCCAAGATGTCATTTTAGCTCTAATGCTAACTAGTGGTGGTCTGCTTGTTTTTTTGGAAGATAAAACACTGCCGCACAGATACCACCAGATAATTACCAACAGGGAAAACCAGGGTATTCCACGTCTGGTATAACCTCCAAGATCCCCTGATTTTAATTCAAGCAGGATATTCTCAATAATTTGCCGAAAATCATCCATTAATTGATACCTGGTGGTCATACTTTGTTTTGAAGTTGTGTACAAGTATGACTTTCAGTTTTCCTGCAATGATACTTTTTCAATTGTTGTACTTTTGTTATTGTGAATACATCATTTCCTAATCTTATTATTCTGACCTGAAACACCTTACATTTACATAATTCAAAAGGAAATTGAATTTTTCTGAACAGAAAACACAAATTAATGCAATATCCCCAACTTCTGACGAGCAGTTTAAAACGCAAACTTCTTGACATAATGCTATTGTACGACAACAGTATTTTACTCAGTTAAACAAATACCTACTGGAATCATAGAAAAACATTGTTCGGGCGTTAACCCAATCTATGACCATTGTTTCGTCACGATCAACATACGTTAAACGAGTTGTAATTGTCATAGTCGCAAGAGCAGGCTGTGCGAAACAGAAGAGGTACGTCCAAGTCCGGTTCCTGCCATGGCCAACTACGACGGCATCGTTCGTTATTTTTAAACCGGGCTCTGTGGTCATTGAGTCACAGATACGACCGAACAACGGTGAATTTCGGATAAAGGGAGGAAGGGGGGACTGAGGGAGCTTTGCACTTGCAAAAATGCATGCGAAATCAGGACCGGCACGAGGTGTCGTTAACCGCTGCTGCTTTCACGTAGATGATATTGTTGTATTCTATAATTGAGGTGTGAATGGAATGGCCTATTAGATTTAACATAACAATATCGTCATACGTAGACACTTTGATTATAGCTTTTTATACAGCTCTGTACATTCCATTTGCAATTAGATGTCGTTTTATGAATGATATTGTAAGTAGTTATTTAGCTGTAATCAACACGGGCTCCGTTTGTGAATATATAAGTGTTTTAATACGTTATTTGAAAAATATTTCATCCAGTTTTATTTAAAAAACATTTCACTTCTTTAACGATTATGATATAATTCCTTCATCTCTGGCATGAAAATGTCAGCTATCAATTGATTGTTTTTCTATGTTTCGTTTTTATATGGACCATCAACGTGAACTTGGACTATATTCTCTGTATAGCTGTCAAATACATCAAAGTGTATGTTTGCAGCCCAGTCACTTTGCCCTTGCGTAAAAAATGGTCAATTTTGTAATTGAACGTGTGATACATATATCACTCTGTGTACGTACGATGAATTCCTTTTCTATATTTTCGAACGTAACGTCGCTCTTCAACCATTCATATCGGGATGACATGAATAAATGACGTTTAACTATCTGTGTTCCAGAATAATTATTGAAGAGAACTCTCATACAATGAGATTTTCTGGGTCTGTTTTCTTTTTCCCAATGTTCGAGAGACAATGAGAAATTATATAAATACATGCATTTTTAGCTAAAGAACAGTTTGAATGGAAGATTCACCACTTTTGAAATAAGTTTTTAATATTATCCAGTTTTGTTCAAGCGTAAATCGAACAATTTCGTTAATGTCGAATATTAAACTAACTTTCTGTCAAAACACGATTGACAGAAGTGTTGCCAAATGCAAACTCTGAGTGGTCCATCTTTCATTTATTAGCAAGACGTCTTATATTATTTCGGAGTTCATTAAGCACGGCATAATCCTGGTTTCGAAGGTTCCAGGAGAACAATTGATACCAGATAGCAATATAAATCTTAAGGTACTACTTACCCATTATACACTTCCCTGTGTATAAAACGGATTTCAAACTACTTCAATCTGTATTCTTTTGTAATTAATGGTAAAGTTAGAATATATAGTTGGAGAATAACGATCTAACATTTTTGATACCACTTGATAATTAGGAACTTATGCAAACACGTTGTTTTATTTCAGTTACTTTAATAGTGGGTTTCACAAAAATCAAGTCTTCGGATCAAGTATGTTGATCACGGAGTCCTAAAACTTATTTAGTTCTATGTTTCCAAAGTGCCGATCACAAATTTACTCACTGTGTCAAACTATGACAGAATAACCTCTGTTGATCATCGATAAAGTACAAATTGAGTTCCACAAAACATTTTGTGCTCTGATCTAACCTAGAATCGCTGCTAAATCACAGATCAAGTTGATTGATCGATTTTGGCGAATCAAGATCTTCGTATTTTTCGTTAAATAGTTGAAGTATATTGTTTACTATTTTCAAGTGATTTAATTGTAAAATGCTTTCCGAAATGAGTCCATCGTCATAAGAAAAAGATTTAAGTGAAATTCCAAGACATCGAATTATTAGAGACAGGAGTGATCATTTTCCAGAACTTGATGATCTTGACTTCAAAATACGTTATCGTTTCAACAAAAATGTCGTGATGGAATTATTACATAAAATTGAACCAGATTAAAATTATTAGTTTGTCTACGATTTTAGCAACTGGTGGTTTCTAAATAACGATATGAGATCATATCAACATTGCAAATATTAACTTAGTTCGTGTAGTATGGTATGACAAGCATATAAACAATAACAACCCGTTTCTTAATTCTAACCTGAATTTGTTTTATGAAACCCAAATTCGTTGATTGGTTTATCAAATTTGACAAGAGTATCAGTTGATCCAGTGATCACCGAATCTTTATGAAACGCAGGATAATTTTGTAAAGATAGGCGGAAGAACCAGAAACAATATTTATATGCTTCTTGACTTATTTTTTCCTATAACATTTAATTTCTGTTTTACTTTAATTTTTGTTTCAACTTCTCCGTTAATGGATTGAGATATCTTGTATTTGAGGCTATACATACGACTTGTGTTATCATCAATCATTTGGAAATTTCACGTTGTCTTACCGTTTCGATTCAATAGTGAAATACAAAGAATTGGTTGGTATGTTATTAACTTCAATCGATTAGTATGCAAATTCTGGGATAAGCATACTTCGATGGGGATTAAAAGAGAAATATATTAGACTTGAATGGTTTATTTGCTGCCTGAATACATATATTGCAAATGTACAAGTTTGAATTGTTTTATCCAAAAATTGAGGGAATTGTTTCGGTATAGTATTGAACTCTATAATTGCGGTGAAAACATTATATTGCTCTATATGAGCTTTTTTACCGTTGTTCACTTTCACTGGGTTCACTTTACACATTTACTATCTAATCACAAATAATGTGGATAATACATTATCCTCCAGGGCTTTTATTGCGTTATGATATTACGAGAGGGTGTTCCTTGAGAAGTTGAATGAATGAGAATATAAACTTATTTAAGAGCAGAGAGAGAGCATATGTGATTAGAACTTAGGGGCGGAGTGTCAACGATATACTATCGATGTGTCATCACCGAGTGCTAAAGGGATACCGTTCGATGCTTAGCGTGGGCTCAAGAATGCTGGTAGAACTCGAGGGTAGATAGCATTCTTCCCCAAATTTCGATACGGCGTTGGTTTATTTTTCGTTTTTAGTACTACCGTCTCATTTAGACTTCTTGGAAAAAATGAGATATTTTTGAGAAGCTTAGATTGCTAAAACCTGGGAACATTAGTTATAATGTACCTGGTAAAGATCAGAAGTTCGATTTCTACGAAATCGAACATCTATGAAATGAATCCAACGTTTCTCTGTTTAAGACACGCCATACAAAATTCAGTTACAAATAAAGACCGGTAGTTACAAACTGAACAGCTTCTAATACATTCGGACCTATGTTCAAAGGATTTTTTTTTTTTAATTAGCAAAGCTGCCAATGTTTGTCATAGAGCTTAAAGAATAGTCCGTATAAGGACGCCATGGAACAAGAGGAATTATCGAGGTCCAAAGGGCTTTCTTTAAGTGGTCGGTTGTGTTAGCTTTTCTAAAATTATTGTCTTATAATTCAGTCAGGCGCAATAGTACACTGAACAGTTCCCATCGCGAACTGTAGAAGGCGCTTTAATGACCGATCCGGAATAACGAGCGATACATCTCGAAACAATAGCGGATTCATGAAAATTCCACATCTAGGAAGCGTTGAGCCGCCACGAAACGACCCGTTCCCCATTAAAATAACTGAAAAAGTTGATGAAAACCCATTCGGCACGAAACACGCGTATCCGACTGAGTACCTTCTCACAAAGCGTTCGCGATCGTAAAACGATCGGATTCTTCGGTCGTTCAACAGCGCGCCATATTATACGTTTCGAATCGTTAAGATCCATTCGATTTGGATATCTAGTTACCCGGCCATATTTTCCACACGCCCATTTGATGTGGAAAATAGTCTCGGACGAAGAAAAATTTAGTCCTGAACAATTAAGTCTTTGTTCTAGAGTCTTGCGACCACCCTGATCTACTCCTTTTCTTGTGTACTGAGTAGTTTTTTTCTGTATAAATTTGCATTACTTTCTTTCCTTGAAACGAGTATTGGATGAGTTAGGGACAAATTTGATCAGCCTGTGCAAAGGATAAACCTACTGAACCTCCAATACCGCATTTAAGATATCACTTACATTGCTCATTTGCAGAGTAGAGCACCCCTTCAGTTCATTTCACCAATGGGCTTGTACTTTTTCAAATTTAAGGGAGTTTCTGAGAACCCTTACCCTTCCCTTACCCTTGATTGTCTTATATAGGGAGAGAAGGATGCTACCCAAATAACGCCTAAACGAGAGCAAGGAAACAGTAGCAGTGAACTGAAACAAACATTTATCAGTCTGCTGTTACAGTTACTCTACTTCAGAGGTTCGTGAAGGCACAAAGTGAATTTAACAAACTCCTGGTTATAAATAACTGGCTTGTTTATACATAGATAGCATATCCTCACATAGCGGAGGAAATCTTACAGCCAGTGCTGAACCTACAGCTAGAAAGGACGCGCAGGAGGAGTTCTGAATGGAGAGAAAGGAGGGTAACGTGGTTTTTCCAAAAGTCACCCTGAAGGGATAACCTAACCATAACTTGAATTCATCGGAGTGGCCAGGGTCCAGGGAGACTCAGATAACAATCTGTAAAAACCCTCCTTCTGCCTGAAGGGTCACGCGAACGAATACTGAAGCAACTAAGCGTTAGATATCAGCAGTATTAATTGCCTCTACACAATGTTGTGACCTCTACCAGGACTCCTCAAGGATTTCCCCTAAAGTTCTTCTTCTTCCTCGTTTGTTAGGCTCATAGCCTGTTTTCTCCAACTCAATCCTTCATCTCGTTAGATGTTGAGATCCAGGATTCGCGCCACCTTTTAGGTGGTCGACCTATAGGCCTCCTGGTTTCCGGAATACCATCCCGTGCGATTCTCGCTTCTATCATGAGCCATTCTTTCCACATGTTCGTTCCAAGCTCTTCTACGTGTCCGTCCCCATCTCACTCTGTCGCTCACTCCGTGTTCCCCGCGTATTGTCGAATTACGAATACGATCTCTCAGTGTACATCCCGATATTCGTCGGAGTACTCTCATTTCGGCAGTTCTAAGAATTGACTTTGTTTTGCTATTATCCGCTCTCGTCTCAATGGCGTACGTCATGATCGGTCGAATACAGGTCTTGTATATTCTTACTTTTGCTTCCTTGCTCATGTATCTGTTATTCCATATCACATCCGACAAGCTTCCTGAAATTCTATTCGCCTTGTTTACTTGGCTTCTCACTTCTCTTGTTCTATCTTGATTTGCAGATATCTCGATTCCCAGGTAGTTAACGACCATGACCTGCTCTATTGGTTTATTTTCCACTACTAGCTTGCATCTTACGGGCTCTTTGCCCTCCGCCTGGGGTAGTTGGAGGGTGGATTGAGTAGCTCTCTAACTATCACAGCCGGTTCCAAGCCCGGATAAAGGAGGAGGGTTTTCAGATGAGGGTAGCAGCCTGTCTGGTGGAAAAAGAAATATTGCTCATAGATCCAACGATCAGCCTCGGAAACGGACGGATTCAACGGTAACAGACTTGGCACGAAAAAGGACCACGAATAGTAGATTGGTAAGGAAGAAACAAACCTGGAGAAAGGATATTTTAAGGATGGCCTGTTGGAATATAAGGTCATGGCGTACCAAGGACCAAGATGTACTCTCCTAAAGTTACTGGTTATTACTGGTCCATTAGCAACAACATTTATCAAAGTAAGCGGACACATCTATATTGCAAATATATTACATAAATCGGCTAGGGCATTATAAAAATGATACAGTGGCCCATCACCTGAACATATTGGTTAATGTTTCAATGAAAGACCGGAGTATTAAATGTCTCTAAAGGATATGTTTTCTTCTACCAGGACTACTCAAGGATTCACCCTGAAGCACGTTACTGGTTCAAAAGTAATATTACAATATCTCAAAGTAAGCAATATTGCAAACATATTACATAGACATTATGAAAATGATACAATGAAAATCAAAGAAATAGGTAACTGGGGAAATCACTCAAATGGACATGCAAAAATGAATTATATACCAGACACCAGTCACCGAATCTGCGTTTTGCCTAAGCATAGGCGGGTACAGTGGGTGTACACCGTGATGTAGTTTATGTTCTTTATCGGAAATTCTCTGCCTTGCCACCCGTATTTTCAAGCTCAATGAGGGAACCTTTGTCTTCATCAAGTTATATACAAACTCAGACCCTGCACTTTCTCTATAAACCTTAACTTTATCGCCTAGTTCGTCTAGTAAAAAGTAAGGACTTTGTTGCTAGACAACCCAAGATAGATCTAAGGAAGATAGGACTGTCGTTTTGCTTCGCGATATTGGAGGATAGGAAAAAGAGCCAGTGGACCTTTCTCACCTAGTAGTTTCGTTTATTTGATTGAATAAATGTTATAGATATTATTAATAAGACTACTGGGGTATTCACAGTATTACAAAATTAACAAAATTGTGAGGGTTGTTATAGCCGCGGTAATAACGAATGTTGTTTCTATATATTTATTGATCGATAAATATCTGCGTGCATATCGTTCATTCACAGCCGAATAAGACATAACAATTTACTCCCTTCAGCATCCACCGTCTCTAACTACAACAAGGGTTGCGTAGAATGTATGTAAGGAGATAGCGTTAATGGCAGGTATTCATTGATAGTCTTCTTAATGACTAAACTCCTTCTAAAATTGTTCTAATATACGGAGATTCCTTTACTGGGTCCTCTTATTAGTTGCTAATGGCATGTATAAGAATAGAATTCACACAGTCATACTCTTCTGTATTCCGTTACACTGAGGCACTTCTCCAATGTCCTTCGCGATCCAGGAGAATAACTTTTTTGCCTGCCTAACTTATTCTTCGAGAATCCGCTGTAATTATATTCTCTAACATCAGTTCTGTGCTCTGAGGCGTTAAGAATCATTCGAATAAATTCCGAAGCTTTGTACGTGACTCACAAGAAAATGATATTTTTCAACTCCTTTGTAACATACTCTATCAGGGTCAGTTCCTGATTAATTGATATGAATGGTATTCCTTGATAAGAATGTGACAGGCATTATCGTTTCAACTTCGTTTTAATGGCATCATGTTTTAAGAAATATCATGTCCAAGAATTTATTATTTATTTATTGAGTTATCATGCAAAAAATTAGACTATACTGTGTATCGAGTAGTTTAAATCGCATTTTTTTGCTAATTAGTCAGGAAACGTTAACCTGATTTTACATCGGTCACTAGATTTTCTATTGCGGTTCTTGTTGACTAAAATACATTATTTGGTTCCTCATTAAAATATTAAAGTCGACAAAACGAATTTGAGTTTCGCAAAACAAGTTCAGTTTGTTGATCACGTGAATCAGTTGATCCGAAGAAACAATCTGACAACGTCGCACTTTCTGAAATTTGACCGATACACCATAGAAATAGGAAGAAGGAAAATGATGTATATATTTCTGTGGTGGCGCTGTTGTAGGGTAAGAATTTTGAAACGGGTTGTTTTGAAACGGCAGTTGCATAAAATCGAATACGAATATCTTGATTCGCCAAAATCAATAAATCAACTTGATCTGTGATTTAGCAGCGATTGTAGCTAATATCAGAGTACAAAATATTTTGTGGAACCCAATTTGTATTTGATTGATGATTAACAGAGATTAATCTGTCATAGTTTGACACAGTAACTAAATCTATGATCAGCACCTGGGAACACAGAACTAGATAAATTGTACGATTCCGTGATCAATAGGCTTGATGACTAAAGTTTTTGTGGAACCCACTGATAGAGCAGTTAAAATGTCTGTGATCAGAACGAAGTTTACAGTAAACTGTCATTTATCATTTGACAGGTTTTTGTTCCAATTTCGTCATAGAGGGTGAACTAGGGGTTTCTTATTCATCTGTTAGGAAAACGCAGAGTAAGCGATCGGTTGACCTTCAATTGTACGAATGCAGTATGGTCAGTTCGTCTATTTTTAGAGAGTGGTTAATTTCGCCCCAGGTCTATGGATACCTAGGCACTTGAATATTATTTTATGAGTATTAAATGCTGACAATTTCCTTTAGTTAACCTAATATTTATGGTTACAAAATATCTTCAGAAATACATGATATGTTCTACTGAAAACGAAATGGGATATTTCTTTTGTTAGGTCCATAACGGTTATTATCAGTCCAAGTGAGGACGAAATCCAGATCAGGTTCCACAAGATGAAGTGGTTAATGTCATTGCTTTCTTTATTTGGATATCGGAATGAGTTCATATGAACCGAGAACCCAGGGATATGTAAGTTTTCTTCTACAACTAGTTTTTTATGTGATTAATTAGGAAAACTCGAAATGAAAGATAGTATCAACGAAACGCGGATCGAGATAGGTTTGGTGATGTTGAACATGAAAATTTTCCTGATGCTTTTCGGTATTTTATTGTTGTTTTTTTTTCCAGACTCTTATGGTGCCGTTGGTTTGATGGTTTTGGACTGGAAAGGGAGCCTTGATATCATTCTTACGGAGTTCAGAGATTTGATCCTTGAATTCCATCAGGAATCTCACGTTAGTTATTGGTAAGTAGAAAAAATTGATTTGGAAATATGTAGCAAACATAGATGAGAAAATAGTAGAGTCTGTTGGCTATGTTTGGACTTCAAAGGAATTTTATCCTCAGAGTAAAATAATCTTTAATGTGAAGTGATTTTGGGCTCTGAAGAAGTCTAAACCAATCCGGTTTTTGTGCGTTACCAAGCCTTAAAAGTTTATCCAGGACAATTATTGTGTCATCGGGTCTAGCCATAGACATTTGTGGTAATATTTTGCATTGATCAAGTCTTCTGCTGTTGCAACTGCTAATTGAGTTAACCTTGCATTGGTTGAATCCTATTAAATGATCTTATGTAATCTCGCTTAGAAGTCTCTAGTGATAGGACCAATAAGCGAGTTCCAAGAACCTATATCGCAATGAACGTGATATCATTTGTAAGGACCTTTCCTTGTCCAGTGAAAGCTGTGTTGGCTTTTCTTGTTTTCGTAAGAGCATTCCTCTTATTGTAGGCATAATTACCTTGATCATCAGTACCAAAACCTTTTTTTATTTTGACGCTAGTACCTGAATTTTTCACCAGATGGTCAAAAGACCACCAGAAGCAATCTGACAATCCGAAGTGATGCAATTCAACTACCCTTTCTACCTTCCAGGTTTGACAGACGTTTCTACCACCACAACAGTTGCTGTAGAACGATGATTTACCCAAAAATGTTTTTCAATATTTAGGCCACTGAGCCATATTTGATATGTGCTCCATACACTTTAAAGTATTCATCTCATTGAGATTTTTGCCAAATGAGTCGACTTTTTTCTCCTGGAGATGATTAATAACTAATTCTTAGTCAGTGTTGATATTGTAATCAGTTGACATGCAATCTTTCCGACACAATAAGACTTCCTGCCTCATTCAGTGTATAATCTTTGTGTATTCCATTATGAGTGCGTTTCGCACCACACCCACGGCAGCCATGGAGGTCCTACTAAATCTACCACCTCGGCACCTACTCGTGCAGAGGGAGGCGGAACGGACCACATACAAACTATATCAACTGGCGGTTGACAGGCCAGAGGCAATAGTGATGGGAGGCTCAAGACTGCTGGACGAGCTTTTAACGAACAGTATCCTATCGACGCCCTCAGATGTAATGTCAAAAATCACGAGCCAGGAACGTAATTTCAATGTAATCGTCCCCAGCCGGGACGAATGGACCCAGCATGCTGAGGTTCTATTGAGAACCGACCTTGGCTTGTTCACAGACGGCTCGCGAACGACGAACGGGACAGGAGCGGGAGTCTATGGGAGTAAACCGAGAATTAACATCTCATTGAGTCTCGGTAATAACGCAACCATATTCCAGGCAGAAATATTTGCCATTGAGACCGCGGCGGAACTGGTGATAAAACGGCAAATCCACCACGGTAAAATCAAAATATTTACTGTTAGTCAGTCAGTACTAAAAGCTCTGGAATCCAGCTGTTTTACATCCAAAACAGTCTGGAGTTGCCGCACGGCTTTAAACAGGCTCGGTATGTATAACGGAGTCACTCTGGTTTGGATACCGAGCCACTCAAACTATTTGGGTAACGAGGAGGCGGATCGGCTGGCATTTGTTGGAGCTGCGCTGCCTCTGGTAGGACCGGAACCATTCCTGGGAATACCACATGACGTGGCTAACGAGGCGATAACAGGCTAGAGTCTTTCTGGCGGAGCCATTCTGGCCTGAAACATTCGAAGTTGTTCCTTGGAACAGCTTCGAACAAAAAGATGGCGAACCTAGCGCTAGGTCTGGATAGGGCCAAACTAAGAACACTTGTCCGAATTATGACAGGTCACTGCAGACTGAAAGCGCATTTGCACAAAATCGGTCTGACTGAAGACAATGAATGCAGGCTGTGTCTTGAGGACACTGAAACAGCCATGCACATCGTCTCAGAGTGCCCAGCGGTGAGTGGCATCAGATTCGAGGTCTTTGGCCATGCTTTTATAGCCCACAGCGAACTGAAAAAATTACCCCTGAACAAGATTATCGGTTTTATTCTAAATCTGGATCTCGTCGGGGAGATATAAATTAGGGGTGAACCACAATAGTCCGTGCGGACGCAGTGGTAGGGTGGACAGACGCCCGCTCGCCTTTAGTAATAATAATAATAATAAATAATAATTCCATTATGAGGGTGACTTATCAATCTTAGTACTTATCTGTATATGCAGAAAAGGCTGAAAATCTTCCATTGCCATAAGCATAGCTCCAGTGATGCCTAGATGAGCAAGTTTCTGCTACTTCTGCTGCCTTTTCTATTAGTTTTGTTTCACCAAACACGATTGGCAAAGGTTAGCTGTTCCATTGTTTCCCAAGTAGTTCGTCTATCACAAGACACACAGGATTGGTGCTTAGTATTTGGCAAATATTCTTTCTAATTGGCGACTATGAGAAATACCCGTCCATAGTCCGCCTTCGCTTTACTTCAGGTTGTATCAAGATATGCTCTGATGTTTCATCAACAGATGCAACTGAAAGGGTCAAAAGAATTTTAGAACTTGTTGGGAAAAGGCCCACAATTTTAGTTTCATCATTTTAGAGCCACATTTTTTCCATCTAATTTCACGATTTCAAACCTCAATATATGCAATTTTGGTTAAAATGATTCATTTTTACGTTCTGTTCAAACAACGCATCCTTAAATATAACCTCTTGTAGCCGGCAAGCGACAACAACTGAATTAATGTCAACACCAGGCTATTTATGCATCTTCGTCAAGCCTAGAGACCTCTTGTGCGGACACGGTGGAATAGTTTCCACGATTGCATCTCGAAAAACAAAAAAAAAAGTTCTTACACAGGCACGCAGAAACGAACGAGACCCCGGATAAGCGGCGTAGAAAAGGACGCGCGCGAAACGGTAGGCACGTCGTCTCGCTCAACGCACGATCCACAAGGTCTAACGCGTCGCATAGCAACAGCCAGTTGTGTGCGCTACAGGGGCGGAGCCTGCGAGCCGTCAAGCTCCGCCCACGGGCCTTTTTCTCGTTATGCGGGCCAGAAAGCGACGGAAGATCGGCACGTAACGGTACGTCTTCGTCGTACGTTGAACGCGACGTTTGTCGTTGATTTCTGACCGATGCGTTAGAACGTTTAGTTCGGGGCGTAGGAGGACGGTGGCGCTGCTGCCGCGAGAACGGTTTTTGCGAGCGGCTGGAAACTGTAGTGGTTAGCGGCGTGGCGTTACGCTTGATCCTCGATCCTTTTGGTCGAAAGAGGATTGATTTCATTTTATCAAACAAATAGTGAAGCATTGGAAAAGAGTATATATTTAGAGAAGTTCCTCAAATTGATTGTATTTTGCAACTTTTCGACCGAAAATGTACTTAAATCGCTTAAAACTAACTATTCGTTGGCGAATTTGATTCATCCGTTGTGTAAACAAGATATTTTATGAAAAGAAAAGATTTTGATGTAAAAATATTTGATGGGCAAGCTTATGTTGACAAATTGAGTCCGTGAATGACAACCAGTCCTATTGGTCAAGAATTAAGTTCATTCTTAATTGTCTTAACATCTCACGACAGAAAAACATTAGAAATATGAAAATGATTTTAAAATTTATGCAGATCCCTTGAATCTTTTTGAAATGAAGATATAAAATTTTTTAAATATACCTGTGAAAAACGTAAGAAAATTGCATGAACATAAAATTAACCTTCAAAATAATAGTTTTCTATGACTAAATGACGATTAAAAATTATCAAAACAAAGTAGAATCTGCAATAAATGATAATTCAATAGTTTTTAATGTTTGTTTGTAGGGAACTACGTGCTATCATTTAGCCCAAATGTCTGTTATTTCCGAATGTTGAGCCGAAAATGACCGTAAACGACTAGGTTGGACTCACGGATGAAAAATCCGAGGTCAAAAGTAATTCTGTTAGGCTCGTCCGTAAACACTTTATCTTTTGAACGGAAAGAACTAGAGACTTAAAATTTTCAGAGTAGGTTTGATGTTTAATTATCTCTGTAGAGTTCGTTAATGGGCAAAATAGGTCCGGTGGTTCCGCAGTTATTCGCCTTCTCTTATTTTTCCAATATTTTCAAAATTACAGATCCGATCGCTTTGAAATTTGGAATTCAGGAGTCGAATAGAGACTTTATTTGCGAGCACAGGAGTGTTGAGGGCTACCGGAACCATAACAACGGTCCATCGATGCCGCAGTAGTTCACGTTTGAAACTTTTTCCAATTTTCAGTCATTATATGTAGCTTCTTCAAGAAGTGATTCACAGATTTCAAATTTCAGGGAAGATGGACTGTTGAAGAAGGGCGCAAAAGCTTTTAACTTTACGTCGATAGCTCCTTAAGTTAATATTAAACATATAGGCCAAGGTTACTTAAAGAGTTCTCAACTCATTATTTCGAGGGAAATTTTATTATATAATAATATAGATTTCTCATGACTTTTGGGAACCAATACATTTATTTTAGTAAATTAATTCTTGATAGAAGGTATATAAAATTATAAATTTGCAAAGTCTCTCTTAAAACTTGTTTTTCAGTAATGTTTTTACAAATCTTGAGTTTTTATATAAAGTAACTTAGTTAGATATCCAATAATATTGAATATTCTAAGTAAGATAGTTTTATGATGAAATTCTTAAGATTATGTTAGACATTTTTGAAAGATATTTGTTTTCATAAGATTGATCAGCAGAAACAAAATTTTGTCTATTCAAAATATTTAATTTATAGGATTTTGGTTAACAATTTTTATTTATTGGATTTTGTTATACCATTTGGATGTCTTATAATGAATGTTTATTTTATGTCATTTGATATAAGTGGTACTTATATGACATTATTTTAATTTATTTTCAGAAGTTATAATCATTAAATATAATTTTTTGAAATTAAATATGTAGAAGGCTAATATTAAAATATTGAAATAATTTTATTTTTGTAAAATTCAAGAAGTTATTTCCAATATACTTTTTAATGTAGATGGAAATTCTCACAGAATGTGATTGGATCGATAAAAAATCATAAACATATGTTTTATGGCCTCCATAAAAATTTTCTGAAAAAATAATAATATAGTTATGAGTGTCATGATAATTCGCAATGTTAAAGTTGAAAAAAATTCTCAAAAATTAATAACTAAATTATGTATCAGCCATCGAGTCATTATTTCACTTCTAAATACTATATTTGAACTATATCAGAATTCTACTTTCGAAGATATTCGAATAATAAAGTTTCAAATGAGAATAACTCGAGAACCATTGAGCTGACATTTGAAATCTTTTGGGCCGATCCCCATGAAATTTGGTATAAGTGTTCGCGTTTTCACTATACGATCAAACACCAAATTTAATTCTGATCGGATCACTAGTTTCGGAAGTATTGGGAAAATGGAAAATAAAAATTCAAATGTGAATGAAATTCCGTTCGAAAGTGTTCACGGCCGCACAGAATTACTTTTGACCTCGGATTCTTCATCAGTAAGTCCAACCTAGTCGTTTGAGACCGTTTTCGCCTCAAAATTCGAAAATTACTTTGGCAAAACGATAGCATGTAATCTAGAACAAATGCGCAAAAGTTAGAAATTAACAGAAGTTATTCAGTGAGATACATTTTTTTATTTGAAAGGTTACATTATACCATTATGTATGGAAAATAACATAATTCATATGACCACGACTTCTCCGTACATACTGCATTCTGTCAACCCAATATTTCATCACTATATCACATAAATTTGGCCGTATTTCATCAATGGTACGTTCCATGCTTATTTTTAATTCCTTAGTTGTTGGATTCTCAGCATAAACATATGACTTAACATATCCCCCAAGAAAGAAGCCTCAAGGTGTTAAATCACACAACCTGGTAAGATAATTAACTGGAACACAAGTAGCACCATCTTGTTGAAACCACATATTCTCCAGATTATCCTCAACAACAGCAGAAAAAAAAGTCATTTAACATTGTTCTGTGTCGTTCTCCACTAACAGTTTCTCCTCGGCCATTTTCTTCAAAGAAATATGGACCAATGGCTCCGCTACCATGAATTGCACAGCACACCGTGACTATCTGTATGTAATGGTATCAGTTTCATATGGACTTTCGTCACTCCAAATTCTGCAAGTCACAAGTAGCACCATCTTGTTGAAACCACATATTCTCCAGATTATCCTCAACAACAGCAGAAAAAAAAGTCATTTAACATTGTTCTGTGTCGTTCTCCACTAACAGTTCTCCTCGGCCATTTTCTTCAAAGAAATATGGACCAATGGCTCCGCTACCATGAATTGCACAGCACACCGTGACTATCTGTATGTAATGGTATCAGTTTCGTATGGACTTTCGTCACTCCAAATTCTGCAAGTCTGTTTGTTAACATAATCATTCAACCAAAAATGAGCTTCATCACTGAATAAAATTTTTCAATAAAATTTTTTATCATTTTCAAATTGTTCAAGAGCAAAATCAGAACATAATCAACGTTTACGGTGGTCAAATGGCTTCAGTCCTTGGAGCGGTTCAATTTTGTAAGATGTAAACTTAAATATTTTTTTTTAATTCTCCAAGTTGTTGTTTGAGAATGATTTAACTGTTGAGATCAACGTGAAACCGATAAATTTGGATTTATCTTACACTTGCTGCAACTAAGTCGATATTTCCTTGTGTTCGTGCATTTCTTTGTCCTACTGGTACTCTTGTATCTTGTAAAGAAAATTCACTTCCAAATTTGTCTACAACACGACGAATAGTGAGTCGATTAACTGAATAATGTCGTCCATGAATTCATCCTAAATTTCTCACAGGTTTCACAAATGAGCACTGATATTGATGAAATAATTTGACATGGGAAATGTCAAAAATGAAATACTACTCTGTCAAGAAAGTACCGGGAATTTTCAATTAAAACAACATTTTTACATTTAATCGTCAAAATTTATTGGGTCGCCTTCAAAATAGGCTCCATTTGCTGCAATACATCTATGCAAACGGCACTTCCAATTATCGAAACATTTTTTATAGGCGCTTTCCGGGATGGACTTTAGCTCTCGCGCCGAATTTTGTTTTATGGCTTCAATCGACTCAAAACGGGTGCCACGAAGGGGCAATTTTAGTTTTGGGAAGAGGAAAAAGTCGCAGGGAACCAAATCCGGCGAATACGGTGGTTGCTGAAGCACGTTTGTTGAGTTTTTGGCGAGAAAGTCAGTCACAATCGTAGCTCGGTGAGAAGGCGCGTTATCGTCATGCAAAATCCATGAGTTGTTCGCCCACAAATTTGGCCGCTTCTTACGGATACGCTCACGCAAACGTCTCATAACGCCTAGGTAATACTCCTTGTTTACCGTCTGACCCTCTGGAACGAATTCGTAGTGCACCACGCCACGGATATCGAAGAAAACAATGAGCATCACCTTCATTTTCGAGCGGCTTTGGCGTTGGTTTTTCGGTTTCGGCTCATTTTTTGCCACCCATTCCGATGATTGCTGGCTTGTTTGCATATCGTACTCGTAGACCCAGGTCTCATCACCAGTTATAATGCGTTCCATGAATGTAGAATCAGAATTACAGCGATCCAGCATGTCTGAAGCAACCTGTTCGCGATGACGTTTTTGAAGAAAATTCAGGTCTTTCGGTACGAGTCGTGCGGCCACCTTTCTCATGCCCAAAATATCAATCAAAATCGTACGTGCGGACTCGTGGGATATCTTAAGATCATGTGCTATATCTCTCAAGCTGGTACGACGGTTTTCCAGCACCCTTTTCTTAATTTTATCGACGTTATCTTCGATCGAAGCCGTCGATGGGCGACCACTTCACGACCGTCCTTGAAGGCTCTGTACCACTGATATGAGTTTTCGATAGAGCATTATCACCAAAGGCCTTTTGCAACATTTTCAATGCATCGGCACACGAAAATTCATTTGCAACACAAAACTTTAAACAAATTCTTTGCTCAACGTAATCACCCATAGTACAAATCGGCACGCACTCTGACATCGACTGACTTAATCAGCTGTTGCAAACACACTAGTTGACAGATCCCGGTCAAGCTTGGCATAGTAATTAAGGACAGTAGTACCAACCTAGGAAAAAAAATTTTTACCTGCCTCATTGCCCCGCCAGATTTAAATCGATAATTCCCGGTACTTTCTTGACAGAATGTACAGTGTTGCCGTTATAACTATTTCAAATTGTTTCATTCCTATTGGAAAACCCATTATTTATTTGAACATATGAGCAATATATAGTCCGTTCAGAAAGTATCCGGAATTAATTTGAATATACTCCTCTTTTAAAACATTCTAAGACAAAAGTAATGTATAAAATAGGTTGTGCAGATAGTCGGCTATGGCCAAAGTTGCATGGCAACACTATTTGTTAAATATTGTTGATTGTCAACAGGTATGCAATTTATGAAATAATGTCGCCACTAGAAAAAAGAAAACAGGTCGAATGTTTGTATAGAAAAGATTTTCGAAACGTTAAAGAATTAGTGAAAATGACTGAACTGGGAAAAAGTGCTGTATATGAGACAATATGAGGCATAGACCTGTTTCAGGAAGACCGCGTAAGATTGATGGAAACAATTCAAACGCTTTATTGGCCTTAGAACGCACAATTTGCGCCTGGGGTTTCGTAATTTGGCTAACAGCTTTGAAAATCAACGAAATATAAAAGCATGTCCAGAAACCGTCCGTAAGTCACTGAACAGACAAGGCTACATATCAAGAAAAGCAAAAAAAAATCCCTATGACACATTTACAAAAGGAACAAAGGATCAAATTTTGTCAACGCTTTTAAGAAGATAATTTTAATAATGTCTTTATATCTGATGAAAATTGTTTCCAACTTGGTGGAAATCATTTAAAAAGCCTATCAGAACAACCTGTTACCATTCAAATTTCCAAATTTTCCACCAAAATAATGGTTTGGGGAGCAAAATCTCAGCGTGGTGCTACGCCTCTCTGTATAGTTGATGGTTCCATTAATAGCGAAAAGTATTGTGGCATTCTAAACGATATTCAGAGGCGTGGCTTTCCAGCAGGATAATGCAAGATGCCATTCTTGGGCCCATACACAAGCTTAGATGTAAAAACACCAAGTGGCAACCATTTCATGGCCAGCAGCTTCACCAGATCTTAGTCCCATTGAAAACATACGAGGACTGACGGCCAGTTTCATAAACAACATCAAAAGACTCCTTTATGATAAAGTCCCTTTATGAAAAAGGATCCTTAAGTGGGAGCATCAGTTTCATAAACGCACATCGACCGTCCTTTACTTAAAGCTTCCTTTAATGCGCCGGTCATATGTTTCCGACTGTTGGCTATCCTGAGAATTAGTGATTTTACGAATGTAGTTGGTGATATTCTGTGAAAATTGTGAGTTATGCGTTGGAACTTGTAAAAATAAAAAGAGAAGAAGCATAAATCGATCTTTGCATAAACATGGTTATGTGCAGAAGACAGTATATTGAAATTTATATCATTATTACGTGCGAATTGTTATATTTTATTACATGGGTTATATGAATGAATATGGAAGAAAAGAGAAAAAAGGTATTACTTTAAAATCTGAGGAGGAACTATGCCTCTTGGAATTGATTGAAAAGGAGAATTTTAATATTATAGGATAAAGTCTGGCAGAGAATAGAAACTGCTTTCAATGCAACAGTTCTCCATTGGAGAAATGGGGACCAGCTCAAATCCAAATATGACAATATAAAAATTAAAACTAGAAGGTGGTAGCTGCTCAACGCAGTCATATTGACTGGTGGTGGGGCTCCATTGAAATTGAGGGAGCCAATTTCCAAACAGTTGAGCCCAACTGTTACGAACCCACTTGCCGAAGCGAAAGAGATGTATTATAAAAAAAACAGCTCTAGTAGAAGCTCAGATAGTGGCTATCAAGGAAGAGAATAGAAGAAAAGAAGAGGAGCACTCAAAGCTTAAAATATTAGATTTGCAAATTATGGAGATGAAGAGCAAATTAAATAATAATAATTAAATCTATTTTATTTTGAATGCACTTTCTGGAAAAAGCGGTATTAGAATTCTATCAGCATTGCTGCAGACTATGAAGTCCCCTCAAATTTGAATTAAAAACAGAAATTTCAATAACACATAATATTTTTATTTCTTTATTCTGACTTGAAACTTTTTCAGGTGTTACCTAGAGTAAAAATATAATGAATCAGAAATACAAACATAGAAGCCTATCTAAATACATACCTTGTAAAATCCTATAAAAATTATATGAAATCTTGTCATGTTGAAGATACAAATTGAATATAAAGAATATTTCCACAAGTGACAAGCAAATTTATTTTCAATTATCACACAAATATAAATTTTAAATTAGCAAAATGTTTATTAATAATAGACTCTCGCTTGACGAACTGCATTAACATTAGTTGAATTTGTTTGAAAGTCCTCTTCCTCCTACAATCATTCATTTGGAAATATTTCGTTCATATCTACATATTGTGCAAAACAGCGGTAGCAACAATAATTGCCCTTATGGTCGTTAACTTAACCTTTAGAAAGTATAGGAAAATGACGTTTCCAAACTCCATACTTTCTCTCCACCACATTTCTAGTTCGTATAATTGACTGATTATATAAATTTTCAGCTGCAGTTATAGCTTTCGGTAACTTTGTCATAAGATAAATCTGCAAACTATAACCACTACCACGAAGTAACAAATACCGTCCAAATTTACTACCCTCAAATTGTCTCTTCAAGACACTGTCATTAAAGATGGTTTGATCATATATTTCCAGTTCCATAGAATCTCAATGTCAAAAGTAGTTGGGTTCATCGGTTCAATACAGCTGCCTCTGAAAATTGTCAATTTAATGATTTGGTATACATAAAATTATACCAACAAAATAATAAATCGAAATTTGTTTACCTGTTAAATGGGAAGTACAATTGATCTGCAATTTTTTGAAGCAAAGATTAAACAGTTGGTTTTGTCAGGCAAAAACGATAGACGAAATCTAGATCATCTAACGTGGAAAAATGTCTCTCCTGTAAATTTTTGGTCTTCTCACAATTATTTCTTCATCATTTGATGAAGAAGTAGAACTAAAATCAGCATTCAACATTTGGTGCAACATATTTCGTAGTACGCTAAAATTAAACAAAATGGGTAAATGTGACAGAACAAGGTTATGTCCACTGTTTTCGTGTTTATCGAGCACCTGCGCAGTGTCGAGCTCCTCGTTAAAGGATCCTTTTCGAGCCGTAAAGGGCCGATTTTCTCACTTTAAGATAAAGGACGCTTTTAAGTTCCCTTTAACCTCAAAATTTGTTTATGAAACACGTTTCATCATTGAAGGAGACTTTTTGGGAAAATGGAGGCTTTAATTTCGTTTATGAAACCGGCCGTAATGAAGATTAAAGTTGAACCAGCAGCGCCACGTAATAAAGATGATTTAATTCAGTCAACTTTACAGTCCTGAATTACTATCGCCGAAAATTATGTAGGTCATCTAGTTTCGGGTGTACCTTGACGTTTAGTCAAGTGTTTACAGTTAAATGGAGGTTTTATAAGTGAATAAGATGAATAATTTGTAATAATTTTCCAAATCAAGAAATAAAATTATATACTAAATAATTACAATTGAGCTTTGTTTCTTCTGGATACTTTCTAGACGTACTATAATATATATACCTACAATTTCCAATTCATTACTAACAGAGGCAGTATTGCTTAAAAATCATACTAATTTAATATTAATAATTTGTGAAGGTTACAGAATATTCAAGTGAAACTTTTGCTTCGTGATTGCTTTTTAGACTTCCTTCTCTATGCCACAGAATACCACACTAACAATTTTGACACCTGATGTCAGTTTTTGTACTTCCTGCTAATGAATTTTAATAAAGTTTGATTCTATAGAAAACCATTTTATCCTTAAACAATAAAAATTCATTAAAAACCGCAAGGAATTGCAATTGAATGAATTTTACTCACTAAAGATCATTTAAAAATACAATTGTCAAGGTATTTGGTGATTTTATTTTAATTTTGGACATTATATATTTCTCTATTACCATCATGTGATTTCCATTTCCAGAAAGTAGTTAAATGATTATATTGTTGTTTTTCTTATCTTGACACATTACCATATATCCACACATAAATTTCTAAGTAACTGAAGGCATTGTTTTCAAGGCTTAAGTTATTTATTTGTTTATTTATTTATTTCGAATAAGTTAGTTCCATTTTTTCAAGAAAGAAATTGCGATTCCCCCAAAATAATCCTTTTCGCCAAAACACAAGCGTCCTCTTTCAATTAAACTTTTACCGTTGTACGAGACGCCCGACCGTAGGATCATTTGGTCCTTCGCCTCTAGATCGACAATCTTTCTACCGCGCAAGTCACTAGCGATCTCGTGGTCCAAGCTGCTGCTTCTCCACTTCCACTACTATTTGTTTTAATTTTTTATGGTCCGAGTGTTCAATTGAACAGTCCTCTGTGGGTTATCGCGTGGTGCGGTAGATCTTCTGTGGTGCTCGGACGTTCTGTGCTTCTCTGCCTTCGCTTTTTATCCTGAAACTGGCCCCAGCTTTATTCTCAGGTTATTCGTTATCGACTCATTTCTTGTTTCGACAAGTGTTTTTGGTGTTTGTGTGATTGTGAGTGACGTGTAAATTTTGGGATACTGATTTTCATGGGCAGCTGAGATTTGATCTCGGCGATGTTCCATCTATTCTGCATGTGAGTATACGTTCGTCTATTGAGCCATTTCGTTTTTTTAATAATTATGGAGATCAGTTGAAGCGTTTAACATTTTACGGTTGTTTTTGTGGGTTTACTCACAATGAGAAATATTTAATGTCTTGCCGAAAAACGTTATACTGCCGTTACATCTATAAAATTTGCTAAACACTTCCTTATGTTTTATTTACCATTACAAATGGGGTAATTGTCTTCGCAAACGTATGAATAAGTTTTATCTTTGGAGCACCGTTATAAGAATGCATTATTTGGCTGTTTTTTTGGTCACGTGTATTGTATTGATTTTACATCATGTTCAACTGATGGAATTCTATCTTTGTAGAAAACTTGGAGATCTGTTTAATTTGAATGCATAGTTCGGATTCGTTCGTTTATTGATTCAACAGATATTTATATCTATTGCACATTTTCGAGGATCTTTCGAAACTTATTGTTCGTAAAATGCAATCGATTGTGTGAATGTTGAAATATTTTATACCTATACACAAAATGTTTTCTGTGAACAATTTTATAACATCAAAAAAGATAATCGAAGTGTGCAGATGTGTATCTACTGTTCTCTCAAAGTTTAGTTATTTTGCATATATAAAGACGATTTTTCATTCGAAATTTGTGGTGGTTGGAACCGATTGTTGATTACACCGAGGATTCCTAATTTTCGCAATCAAATATAACGAACCATAGGCGAAGTTAATTTATTGTTTATTCTTCGTTGGTGAGTTGATTTCCATTATACAAATACAGATAACAAACATCTGGTTATTATTCTTGCGATACTAATCGATCTGAAAACTAAAGGAGACCACACATTCCACAATATTATGGCTTCAACAGGAAACTGCCCGATATGTGATGACAACTTCATCGTCAATAACAAATACATACAATGTGATCTGTGTTCACTCCACATTCATGTACAGTGTCTACGGATGAGGGATCCTATTTTGAAGGCTTTAACTGAATCAAAAAATCTGCGATTCTACTGCGACGAATGCATTCCAGTTGTAGACTCAAAGCTAACAAATTTGTCAATTTCTGATCCTGGAGCTCATAGTGATCAGATTAAATCGTTGGATTTCATCGAACAGATAGTATCTAAAACAACAGAGCAAGTGATGCGTGAAATGGGGGAAAATCTTTCTAAGTTTAGAACGGAAGTTGCAACGGAAATTCATGTTTTGAAGGAAAGTAACATCGATTTAGTTCGACTCCTCACCTCGCACGAGGAGTATTCGACATCAGATACAACTAAGGAGATCGTAATTCCGCATAATTTGAATAGAGATCAGGATGCCTCTGTGAGGGTGGGGAGACAGAACAGCTCCAAATCAGTTCGCATTGGTGTCTCAAATAAAGGAGATATCCACAGCAATACGAAGCCTCTACAAAAGTCAAAGAATAGTGCTCCAAAACCTATTAGGGAATCTACAAGTGTAGTAGAGGGTTCGTTTAAGGAAATGAGCGGGTCGCTTACCAAAGGAACAGGTGAATCAAATGCATTGATCCAGCTGGCTCCCAAAGGAAGAAATTGGATTTGGTTGGGAGGACTGGCTAGCACAACAACAGCCGATAATATAGTATCATATGCCAAGGAAATATGGCCCCAGAACGACATCCTATGCTTTGACCTCAAATCAAAACGCTCCAAAAAATCCTTCAAGATGGGAAGTAGAGATTTGTGCCTAGAAGATCTGCTCCAGGCCAAGCACTGGCCAGAGGGAACGCTTCTGAGACCATTTCGGACCGAAAGAAGGGAATTTTCCTCCTAGACTTCGGGTTCATTCTGGCCATTCGGATAAGTTTAAGTTCAATTGCTATTACCAAAATGTGAGGGGTTTGCGGACAAAACTTGTTGAACTTGGAAATTCAATCTTAGTTGTAAATTTTGATATAATTTTACTTACAGAAACTTGGTTGACTTCTGATTTTAAGAATGCTGAACTGGGTCTCAATAATTATTGTATATATAGGAAAGATAGAGATTCGACTAACAGTGATAGGCAGAGAGGTGGAGGAGTTTTAATAGCGGTTAAAAAATGTTTATCATCCCGTCAATTATTTACTGGTTGCTCCAACATTGAACAATTGTTTGTCACTGTTAGTGTGGGATCTAAAACCTTGTTGTTCTCAAATGTCTATATACCACCGAACGGCACAGCAGTACAGTATGAGACTCACTGTGATGATCTTGAGAATATAATGGATCAGTATTCTTTCGCAGAATTAATCTGTTGCGGAGATTATAATCTACCTGGGGTGAGTTGGGGAGTCGAGGCATCATTAAACATGGGTAAGGGTAAAGGCTCTTATAATCATTCTATCGTTGCTGCCACAATGTCAACATTGTGTTTGGATCAGCTGAGTCGGGTAAGAAATTGTAATAACGTCACGTTGGATCTTATATTCGCTCACCCTTCTAAAGTCAAAGTCGAATCGGCTGATGAGTTTCTTTTGACGTGTGATTCACATCATCCAGCTTTATATTTCTCCGTTTTTAGTGAAGTGATTCCAGATCTTGAACAATCAATTTATTCTTTCTATGACTTCAAAAATGCTGATTATGACGGTCTAATACAATATCTGAGTAGTGTCGACTGGTCACCTCTACTGGGTGGCAAAGAAGTTGAAAGCTGCACCAATTTTCTTTATGAGGTTCTTTTGAATGGAATAAAGTTATATGTTCCCGAAAAGATTAGAAAAAAATACAATTTTCCATGTTGGTTTTCGAACGAGTTAAAGAGAACGATATCCGAGAAAAAACAAGTTCATAAAAGGTATAAACAGGGTGGTGATGCTGGAGACTATTTGTCTTTCAAAAAGCTCCGAGATAGGTGCAGGGCGGAAACTGACTCATGCTACAGAAAATACATAGAATCAGTTGAAGCCGAAATCTCCAGCAACCCTAAGTATTTTTGGAAGTTTATTAATGATCGCAAGACCCAGAAGGGACTCCCGAAAACTATGTTCTTCCAGGAGAAAACTGCGAGTAATAACATCACTACTGCAGAACTTTTCAGAGAATATTTTTCAGGCATTTACAAAAGGCCGATTGTAGATAGTAACCGAATGGTATACTATGATCAAACAATTGATATTCGGCGTTGTTGTTTCTCTGAACAAGAAGTCCTTGAACTTCTGCAATCATTGCCTGAAAAAAGCGATTGTGGACCCGACAAGGTGTCGGCTCTATTATTGAAAAGATGTTGCTCAATTTTGTCGAAACCCTTATGTTTCCTGTTTAATTTATCGGTTAGTACAGGTAAATACCCAAATCGTTGGAAATCCAGCTATATCACTCCAGTATTCAAATCGGGTGACGTAAGTGATATTTTGAACTATAGGCCAGTCACAAAGAGCTCTTATATCCCAAAAATTCTCGATACGATCATTACGAATAAGATAACACCCATTCTCAGAAAAATTCTTATCAACGAGCAACACGGATTTATTGCTGGTAGATCAGTATCAACGAATCTATTATGTTATATAGATATAATTATGTCTGCAATGGAAGGTAAATTACAGATTGATGCGAATTACACTGACTTTGCAAAGGCCTTTGATAGGGTTCCTCACTGGCTACTGATCATCAAGCTCAGGGCACTGGGCATTGGATCACCACTGCTGGATTGGATCTCTGATCGTCTGAAAGGAGGAGTACAATACGTTCAAATTTCGGACGTTTGTTCTGAGGGTATTGATGTCACTTCGGGAGTCCCACAGGGTTCACCGATATCACCGCTTTTATTTTTGTGTTTCATTAATGACATCACTGCTGTCATAAGATTCAGTTCATTTCTACTGTTCGCGGATGATCTGAAGGTGTTTAGAGTTGTCAAATCCTTGCAGGATTGTCTGTTATTACAGAGGGATCTTGACAACATTGTTGAATGGTGTTCTAAAAATGACATGGAACTCAATGTTGATAAATGTCAGACTATGAGATTTTATAGAAACAACTCACCAGTATTTTTCGATTATTCAGTGAATGGATCCCGTTTAAAAGCGGTTAACGTGGTAAGAGATCTCGGAGTCCTGCTGGACGTAAATTTGAGCTTTATTCACCATATAGAAAGTGTGTCGGCTAGGGCTCTCAGAATGCTCGGTTTTCTCAAGAGAAATATGAAACATTTTGGAGTTCCTACAATAAAAATTATGTACTTTGCCCATGTGAGAAGTATCCTGGAATATTCCTGCGTAGTGTGGACACCTTTTTATAGGGTTCATATTCAAACCATTGAGAGGGTGCAAAATAAATTTTTGAGGTGGATAGCATATAAGTGGGGTTTACCTCGCGAATCTATTAATTATGAAATCATTCGTGAAGATTTGTCGATCACTCTTCTCGAAACCAGGCGTCGTAATTTCGGCATTATGCTGATTTATAAAATTATACATAATTTCATCGATTGTCCTTATCTCCTGCATACTGTTGGAATTAATGTTCCTCAGAGGAACTTGAGAGCCCGGGATTTGTTCAGAATTAAGTTCAGTAGAACAAATTATTTAATGAACAACCCTCTTGATAGAGCATTACGTGCTGCTGGTTCGGTGGATATAGATTTATTTCATGTCACAATCTTTCAACTGAAGCGTTTTTTTGGAGAATTTCATTAGTTGGCATTTTTGGTGTTTAGGGCTCCATTTTTGCTTTTTTTTTTTTTTTTTTTTTTTTTTTTTCATGGAATTTATGTTGATTTTAATACATGTATATTTGGATTGATAATATTTTGTAAAATGGCAAGACCGTCTACAGTTAAATAAATAAATAAATAAATAAATAAACATTTTGAAGTAAAAGTCATGTATTTCTGTGGACATGATCACGTGAAGATCTTATTATATTTTTCTCCCTATAAAATTCTATTCTCTTCTATATGAAGAAATTAGGGAATTAAAAACCCCTTTAGCAGTAAATTTCTTCAAGAAGTGAAATTTTTTCCCTTAACATACTACTCTGTCAAGAAAGTACCGGGAATTTTCAATTAAAACAACATTTTTACATTTAATCGTCAAAATTTATTGGGTCGCCTTCAAAATAGGCTCCATTTGCTCCAATACATCTATGCCAACGGCACTTCCAATTATCGAAACATTTTTTATAGGCGTTTTCCGGGATGGGCTTTAGCTCTCGCGCCGAATTTTGTTTTATGGCTTCAATCGACTCAAAACGGGTGCCACGAAGGGGCAATTTTAGTTTTGGGAAGAGGAAAAAGTCGCAGGGAGCCAAATCCGGCGAATACGGTGGTTGCTGAAGCACGTTTGTTGAGTTTTTGGCGAGAAAGTAAGTCACAATCGTAGCTCGGTGAGAAGGCGCGTTATCGTCATGCAAAATCCATGAGTTGTTCGCCCACAAATTTGGCCGCTTCTTACGGATACGCTCACGCAAACGTTTCATAACGCCTAGGTAATACTCCTTGTTTACCGTCTGACCCTCTGGAACGAATTTGTAGTGCACCACGCCACGGATATCGAAGAAAACAATGAGCATCACCTTCATTTTCGAGCGGCTTTGGCGTGGTTTTTTCGGTTTCGGCTCATTTTTTGCCACCCATTCCGATGATTGCTGGCTTGATTACATATCGTACTCGTAGACCCAGGTCTCATCACCAGTTATAATGCGTTCCATGAATGTAGAATCGGAATTACAGCGATCCAGCATGTCTGCCTGTTCTACCTGTTCGCGATGACGTTTTTGAAGAAAATTCAGGTCTTTCGGTACGAGTCGTGCGGCCACCTTTCTCATGCCCAAAATATCAATCAAAATCGTACGTGCGGACTCGTGGGACATCTTAAGATCATGTGCTATCTCTCTCAAGCTGGTACGACGGTTTTCCAGCACCCTTTCCTTAATTTTATCGACGTTATCTTCGATCGAAGCCGTCGATGGGCGACCACTTCACGACCGTCCTTGAAGGCTCTGTACCACTGATATGCACGAGTTTTCGATAGAGCATTATCACCAAAGGCCTTTTGCAACATTTTCAATGCATCGGCACACGAAAATTCATTTGCAACACAAAACTTTAAACAAATTCTTTGCTCAACGTAATCACCCATAGTAAAAATGGCCGTTGTGTAATGAATTGAAATTTCCATTTTGGTTATATCCAGTCTATTTGAACGCATGTGATGAAGGGTGATCATTGAATTTAAACGATTTTATCTTGTCTTATATAGAGGGTTTTCCAATAAGATATTTCGTTTTGATATTAAAAAAAAAAACTAGTATATTTTGAGAGAAATCATCGGTTATTCTCATTAACTTCACGAATTCCATCTTTAAGATGTTGAATCGATTGTGGAGCATTGGCATAGACCTTATCTTTCACATGGCCCAAAGAAAAAACTTGCAAACTTGCAAAATTGCAATTGTTTCGTTGGTGGTGTGGCAAGTATCGCCGTCTTGTTGAAAATAAATGACGTCCTCATGAATATCTTCCAATTCCAGCTATAAAAAATCATTAATCATAGCTCGGTAGCGCAATCCATTCTACGTAACTGTTGCACTTGCCTCATTTTCGGATAAGTAAGTCCAATCACACTATTAACCCTAAAACCGCACCAAACAGTGACACGTTGAGGATGGAGAGGCATTTCAATAACCATTCTTGGATTTTCCGAGCTCTGAATGCGACAATTCTGCTTATTAACTTTAGCATCACTGAAAATTATTTTTCTATGAGTATCCGAATCATTTTGATGCATTTCGAGGACCCATCAGCGAAGATACGACGTTGATGGTGATCGAACGGCATGAGTTCTTGTGTTAACGAACTTTAAAAGTCTTAAGACATAAGTCTTTATACAAAATACGGTATAATGTCGTTTGTGGAATACCTAGATCGACGAGGAATCGACGAAATTTTGGTTTTCTTCAATATTACGGGCTACAGCAGTAATATTCTCAGTTCTTGAGCGGTTTCGATTCTTTATATCACTTGTCCCAACAGCTCAATTTTTTCCATCAGTTTCACTTTTTCAATGCGTTGTTGAAGCGTGTATCGTCTATATTTAGTAATGGCGTAATTCTCACTTGTCAAATCTCATAAGATGACAGCTTTAAAAGTGACAGCTGCCCAGATAGCACGCTTTTCAAAACGAAACCTCTTATTGGAAAATCATGGAATAAGTATCGGGTGTTTTTTTAAGAGTGATAAAACTTTCGATAGGGATAACTGTGATTTGACAGATGGTAGAAGCCATGTTGTTTTGACATTTATGTTCAGTAAGCACTGACAAATTATCGTGTAAAGAGTCACACCACAACAACGTTTACAAATTGTTGAAATTTATTTTCAAAATCAGTGTTCTATTCGCCAAACTTATAAAGCACTTCGTGAAATTTATGGTTTACATAATCGTCCATCAGAGCAGCTTATTCGTCGAACTATCGATAGATTTCGGACAACATTTTCTCTACTCGATGCAACAACAATAACAAGACAAAAAACTGTACGTACAGAAGAAAATATCGCTGCTTTAAGTCATAGTGTTAATGATGGTCCAGATTTGTCTATTCGTCGACGTTGACAAGTTGGACTCTGTGCATCCACCACATGGAAAATTTTGCGAAAGATCTTGGTCTACACCCATACAAGATCCAACTGGTTCAAGAACTAAACCCACTTGACCATAATAAGAGTAGTTTGTTTGCTGATTGAGACCTAGAACAGCTTAAAGTTGATCCACTTTATCGTAAAATTGTGTTTAGTGATGTAGCTCATTTCTGGTTGAACGGCTATGTAAACAAGCAAAATTGCCGTATATGGAGTGAAAACAAT
Organism: Megalocaria dilatata; assembly: GCA_034642435.1. Taxonomy (NCBI): domain Eukaryota; kingdom Metazoa; phylum Arthropoda; class Insecta; order Coleoptera; family Coccinellidae; genus Megalocaria; species Megalocaria dilatata. The sequence continues at coordinate 41,272,785 of CM067862.1, read as the reverse complement.
CCTTAAGAAGTTCTGCAGGTTCCATTGCATCCTGAAAAATTCACTGTATGGTGTACTTAACACGCTGGAGGCATCATCGGTCCATATTTCTTTAAAAACGATGCTGGAACTAATGTTACAGTGAATGATGCTCGTTACAGATCGATAATCAATGATCATTTGTTTCAAAATTTGAATGGTATCGACCCAGAAGTGTTTTGGTTCCAACAAGATGGTGCTACACCTCATGCTGCTACCGTAACAATTGATTTTTTGAAAAAAAGATTTGGCGATAACATTATTTCGAGAAATGGTCCAATTAAACTCGCACAAGCTAAAAAAAGCTTCTGTGGGGTCTTCACAGAAGATCTAGGAGTATCAGGATAATAATAATTGGCCTCCAAGATCATGCGACCTAACTCCACTGGATTATTTTTTTTGGGGTTATGTCATTGGTTTATGCTGATAAACCAGAAACAATAGACGCTTTGGAAGCCAACATAACTAGTGTTATTGATGAAATAAGGCCTGGATTGCTCGAAAAAGTGGTCCAAAATTTGTCTGATCGAATGCGGTTCCTCAGAGCTAGTCTTGGTGGACATATGTCCGAAATTATTTTTAAAACATAATAGTCATAAAATTATCTTTCAAATAAAAAAAAATTGGCTTAAATATTGATTTAAATGTGTTTTATTTCAATTTAAAGTTCTATAACACGAAAAAAAACACCCGATATAAAAATTCCTGTAGTTCCAGATTAAATCTGTTTTGATATTCAAATTTTATAAAATACTTCATTCAAAATGTAAGCCACCATACACATTTCATGATCATTCTCAATCTTCAGATGACTTACATTTAGAATTACACTTACTAAGTCTGGAGTAATTCAAGTACAATTAATTATGAAACTTGGATTGCTTGATCAATCCTTTAAAGTAAGAAATATAAGACTTCATATTTCAAGGCACAACCAAACAGACCAGAAACGATAGAAACAGTTGAATAAACCATTTGTTGAATCGAGAAAATAATATTTTAGAGCTCAACACCATTAAAAAAATGGCTATTAATAATGACCATGATCCTACACTAACAGATAAATTTTTGATGAATAAAAATAATGAAATAGCTTTAAATATGGTATCGGGTGTTTTTTTTAGAGTGATAGAACTTTAAATTGAAATAAAACACATTTAAATCAAGATTGAAGCCAATTTTTTTTATTTGAAAGATAATTCAATGACATTTATGTTCCACATATTCGAACAATTTGTTATAAACGGGACATGCTTTAAACCATAATTTTGGAATTTTACACGTAGAGAGTGAAATCTATGCCTTCAACCTGTTAAAGTCACTGGAGATGAGGAAATACAACAAAATTAGAATAGTACTTAGCGAAACGATCGTTGTATTATAATAACAATAAAATTTGTGAAAATAAGAATAACTTTATTTGATATGAATTTTCATCAAGTAAAGATTCAGATAAAAATTTAAGTTGTTCACTTCAGATGCGTTTCTTTTCTTGATTATTATGTTAAGGATGTTCTGTCGCCTGCCTTAGTGAACAATTTTCCGTAATTGAAGGACAATCCTTTTTATATATTCAGTAAGGAATTTGTTTGAAATATTTATAGTTTGGATGCTCTACAACGTCGGGTTTAAAGAGCGGTCTATTATAACATATTTTCATTTCAGTAAATTCGATTTCGTAAAATGAACGAAATCAATTACGTAGGCTGATAGAACGTTTCTCCAACTTTTTCAGCGTTCTATTCTATTCATCATCTATATTTAAACCCTGGAACGCGATACGAAACGAATCCTAACCTATCCGAATAACTCTCGACTCAACGAGAACGCCTTTGACGTCACCAGATAAAAAAAATTATTCGATATCGTGCCCTCGGTGGCAGTTTTTATTTATCCAAGACGGCCTTGGAACCGAGACAATATCGCACGGTATTGTCAAGTGGCCTGGGTCCGGGTGCATAATGGCAACGTTGCGCCATCTCGTTCGTTAGTCGGTAATAAAAGGAAAATCGACGAAAACTATCCCCCCCCCAGTCTGGTTCGCACTTCGTCGATTACGCCCTCGTTAAAAGACGTAGCGTTTCTATTCCGGATAATTCTCGATTGTTTTCCGGATTCTGTGGTTCATTGCTGTTCTTGGAGATGTGCAATCAGTTGACTTTCATTCGAATGATTCGAGAATTCGGAGATTCTGTGGTTTGGTCCGAGTCTAGGGGTGTGGAAATTTCTTTGAATGCTTCCTAATAAAGAGGTTTCAATTTCTGTCGGTTGGCTGGAGTTGATTGTTTCTTCAAAATGTTTCAAACAGACTGAATTTTTTCAAGAAGCCTCTAGAATGTAATTAAGCCCGATTCCACAGATGGAATTCGAGGAATAGTGGGACGTAACCATAGAAGACTCGTGAGAACTATTGTCTCCGATATTACTTGGGTTCCACGGTTTTTCCGTTATTTCGAGAAATGTGCTCATCTCTTCACATCGTGTTGTAAAAAGGCGAAAGACATTTCGCACGCCACAGATATTCGCGTAACCAAAAAGCTTCTTCCATTCTTATGTTTTAAACATGTATTTGTAACTTTTTCGTGTGAGAGTTGATGACATTTGATGTCTCTTAAATTCTATGTTTCAGTTTTAGTCTAAAGATACCTTAATATGCTTTTAACAAGTATCGACCATAAACATAGAGTCTTGGACTGGAGGCGCATTACTTATACAACTGTCTATTATATTACGCAAACAAATTGTGAGTAGTTCTGTCTTTCTATTATTCTGATCGTACACTATATATCTGCTATTCTGATTTGTCAACCAAGGAAGCTTGCAGTAGGGGATGAAATCTCTTTGGGGATATTTTATTTTGTCACTCGTCTTATTGAAGTTTATAGAACAAAATTATTTATTATTTATTGTAAAGAGGAAGGTATATCGTTAACAATAAAAAACGATATCAGCCAAATGGTTATGGTTGCAGCTCCATATAATTTTTATGAAATTTTCCATGACCAATTCGTAGATTTGAGACTGTATGTCCTTGATAACTTCACGAATTTCATCTTGGTCTTGAATCGATTCTGGAGCATTGGCATAGACCTTATCTTTCACGTGGTTCCAAAGAAAAAAGACTAAATATGTTGAATCACAAGATCTCGGTGGCCAATTGTGATCACCTATTCGAGAAATAACACGGCCAGGAAACTTTTCTTGCAGGATTGCGATTGTTTCGGTATTTGTATGGCACGTAGCACCGTCTTGTTGAAAATAAACGTCGTCCACATCAATATATTCCAATTCCGATGTTCTTGAGCGACGCACACGGTTTCGATTCTTCACTAATTCACTAACTTGCCCTAACTGCAAAATTTTCACCATTTTTTAAGTGAATTTTAACAATTTCAAAGCGTTGTTGAAGCGTGTATTGTTCCATTTTTCGTAATGGCGTAGTTTTTACTTGTCAAATGTCAAAAGATGACAGCTTCAAAAGTGACTGCCGCCCAGTTAGCGGACTATTCAAAATGAAACATCTTATTGGAAAACTTTTCATTTGTAACACTTACGGTGGTTGTACCAGCAATTCTGCAATATTTTTCGTCATAGACACTATTGCTCCTTCTATAAGACCCACAAAAATGAAACGAGTAGTTCTTAGCAGCAGCATCGCCTAGTTTTTTTTTTTTTTTTTTGAGATACGATAGTTTAGTTACGTCTATGTCTATGTCTACACGATATCGTCCTGTTAACTGTGTAAATGAAAAAATTTGAAGGCGACAAAGCGATCAGTGAACCTTGAAATAATTTGGTATTGCCGTTAAAGTCACTGTTTTCTTTTAAAAGGAGGTCAATTTTGTGAAACTGCTAGATCCTCAATATCTATAATTGATAGTGATAGTTTGGTGGTATTAACATTATGGAGTAAGGAGGTATCGCAGATGATGGACAGAGTCATCAGCCTTAAAAAATTGAGCACTCCAGAAAGAAAGAGCTGCCCAAACAACTGTCTTCTCGGGTATCCCATGGATATAGACCAAAGAGTTTATGACTGATACTATCAGAGAACTAACAATACATTTTATTCCACATTTTGAGTATTCTTTTCATATTCGAATTCCACGAATTGATGAATTTATAATATCACAAACAATTCTTTTTCTACTGTAAGCCTTTTATGTGGGTTAATTATAATGTTCTATGAGCAGAAATCATAATTAAAGTAGGGATGTTCCTTCATTTCTCTCATATTTACTTAGCATGTGTAAAAGAATACACGTCTTGTCATTATGTCTGTGTTACAGACACAGAGCACAGACTGAACAAAGAGTCGTACTCTCAAAAAAGACACAATGTCTTTGTCCTGCCAATACTGCATTCATTTAATCCAAGACATACGCTCGTTTTGTCGCTGTAACTTTGTTGTGTCTTATTCACTTTACAGCTGGAGCATTCTCTTTCCAGCTGGAAATTCTTCAGAAAAAAATGTGTGCGTGAGACGCAAAAAGAATTAGTGGGAGAGGAAACCAGGAATACAATGCAGCCTCTTTGACTCATTCTATAAAGTGTGAGATTATACTGAGTTCACCAAGAAGCTTTATGACAACTTTTTCGAATGTCAATATGAACTAACCGATTCTATGGTTCGGTTTTCTTCTAGGGATGTGTAAAAATTCTCCTGCATGTCGCATCGCAGCTTGCGCAACGGTCCAGATCGATCGATTTCTCGACATGGCAACACCACGTCCAGACGTTCAATTGTTTGTGTACCTACAAAACGAGGAATATCGCGCCTCCTACGACTCGGTTGGTACTTTTCCTCGTTCGGTACGTTCCCGTTTCGCTTGTTCCGTCTTCTAATGATTCCGCGAGCGAGAAAGAGACAGAAAATAGACGACCGCGAACGTTATAACAGCACGCTAGACCGCACATTACGAGTAGGTATCCTAATTAGAATAGAAATAGAGAGAATAATATAGTAGGCACTGACCCCGGACAACGAGATTTTTATGAGGTAAGCGCGCGCGACGAGCTGGCAGCGCTGTCTCGACGTTTTATCGCGACCCGAGAACATAGAGGAGGGTCGACGTTCGTATCGGCGTGATTTTGCATGGAAATGTGCGAGTTTCTGTGATTGCCCTTTGTGCTCGTTCTGTTTCTGTGGTATCGTGGGGTTTTCGAAATCCTCAATGATTTGATTAGTGGTTTTGTGTGGAGAAGATGGTCGCCCGGAATTTCAGAGCGAGATTCTTCGGTTGGTAAGGCAGATTTTTCTATGATGAATCACCAAAACTGTCAGTTTTCGTGGAATTCACTGTAATATCCTCTCAACTAAATTGTTACTTTACTTCGTTATTAATTCATACTATTATTATGAAAGTTCTTCAATAAATTTTTTATATAATTAATTGTACTTTTTTCAGTGTTGCATATGTAGATTACATATTTATTAATTTTATCACAGGTTCTTCCACTATTGTCCATTCCTATTTTGGCCTCATAATAATTGAAGAAAATATAATTTAACAAACCTGGTTCATTATTTCCATTTCTTTATGTTTCAATATTTCGCATTTTTTTTTTTTCGTTTTTTATTTCATTATTTCTCAAATATTTACATCTGAAGGTTCAGAAGAGTTGGATAGTATAATGAACTTATTTTTTTCTATGTGAACCCGATCACCAAATGAATTTTTATTTTAAAATCTTCGAGAAATCAGTAGGAATAATTGAAAATCAAAATTTAATCATAGACGTGTTAAAGAAGAAAAATATCTAATATTATATTCATTTTAAAAACGTCTAGAGCACAATATAATATCCAACCACACAATAATTATTTACCCACATTTGTCAAGAATTATAAAAAATGTCCAGTTATGTTTAAATATTTTTAAATAAAAATATTAGCTTTCTTAATGAAACGATATTTAAAATTTTAATATCAAAACAAATTAAAATATGTTTATCCTCTACAATTTTAATTTCAAAAAATTTTTATTCAAAAAAAACTTTTAGAATTTAATTAATGTCTAAAACAAGCACCGCTTACATTTAATAGACGTTTATAATCAAACGATATTTTGTGGAAAGTAACTGTTTTCAGGTATTTTTCTCCAAAAATCATCAGGAAATTGTTATTGAATTTTATTTCATACACTTACATTTTTGGGCAATAATTTTTTTTTAATTTAGGCTGAAAAGTAAAAATATTATCATTTATAAAAATCTATAGATCCAAAATAACATAATTAACGGTTGTTAATTATGTTATTTATATAGATTTTTATAAATGATAACTTCTTCAGTTCTATCAAAAAAAATTGAACAACATTCAATTTTTTTGATAGAACTGAAGAAATTATTATTTTAAAAAATATTTGGATCATTGTAAAAAATCTGTAGATTAAAAATCGCATCGAAATATTTTCATGTATTCATTTTCGAATATCGTCAGAAAATTATTCTATGAATTTTTTCATTTTGCGCATTTATATTTTTCTGGAACAATTTTTTTTTTTGAGATTGAACAGAAAATTTTAATCATTATTTAAAATATCCTGGTATCATTAAAAAATTTAAGATCAAAAAACGCGGCATAGCTAATATATTTTCTGAAATATTACTGTTTTTAGGTATATTTTTTATTGAAAATTGTTTACTGGATATTTTTCATTTCTCTCTTAATATTTACATTATTAAAAATATCTGCATAATTGCTGAAAATTTCTAGCTCAAGCAAAAACGAAAATTTTTTCGAACTGCTTTCAGGTATTTCCTGAATATTAAAAAATTGTGTAGTGAATTTTTTTCTTCATTTCGTAAATTTAAATTTACGTCAAAAATTTTTCCTTTTGATTGAGCTCGATCAGAGAAATGTTATAATACTTTTATTAAAACTCTATATATCGAAATAATAATTAGAATTTTCAAAAAAAAAACTTTATGAGCGGAGTAGCGTTAAGCGCTACTTTGAACACTTAACTTTCGAACAGAAAGACATAGAGACTTGAAACTTTTAGGGTAGGTTTGTTGTTGAAATATTTATTCATCATATGTAGCTTCTTTAGAATTAATCCAAAGATTTCAAAAAAAAAGTGCGCAATAGCTTCCGACTTTTCTAGATTTTCATCTTCCTTTACTGTTGAAATTACAGATGGACTTCTCTTTATATTTCCGTATAATTTATCTCGGAAATTTTATTAATTCATCTGTTTTCATGGTTAACAGTGCAATCTGGAAATTTGGTATGTTATTTCAAAGGAAGAGATAAGGAATGTTTTTTTAATCGCAAAATTCAAAAAAAGATTTATAGCATATTCATTATATCAAATTACATATGAATTAAATATTAGTGACAAGTGGTTAAATTCGGTGGTAAGAAATAAAACAACGTTTATTATTGCCCTTGAGGTTCTTTCATTATGGGTGTTAGTGTGTTCAAACATTTTTTCTCTTTAAGTTGCGTAGTTTAATTTTTTTTTCATCAAATCAAAATAGTTTTTTGTTCACAACATAATTGTATCTATAGAAATATCCGAGAATCTTTTTTTATTACTTCCTCACAAAATTATACTATTTCATCTTATTATTTGATATATTTATATGAATCTTCTGTTAATTGCCAAATGTATTTAATTTTTTGAAACTTTTCCTTCAAATCAATCTTATTTTCATATGAATATTCTACTCTGGCTTTATTTATCGAATTCAAATTAAAATACAACAATGCTGAAAAATATTCCTCATTGTATGCAAATCTTAAATTCTTTTTAATCATGCAAGTCTCTAATTTTTTTTAATTTGCAGCTAAAATAACAAAATCGGGTGACATCAAACAAAATGAAGGACGTTAACATGCAAAAAACTAAAAGTGGAGGGGAAAAGAAGGGAAAAATGCAAAGGAAATATAGAATTTAGGGCAGGTGAGTTAGCAAACAATTTTAATTCGTTTTAAAAAAAAATTTTAACTGATTCAAAATTCAAAGATATTTATTTAATGGTTTTTAAAATAATAAAAACAGGTTTTTTACTTGATAAAAGGATTATTAAAAAATTTAAATATCAAAACATTCTGTTAGCCTCCTACAAATTTTAATATCAAAAAATTTTTATTTAAAAACTTTCAGAGTTTAATTAATGCCTTATAAGCACTAGTTCAATTAAGAAGACAAATAAAATGAACACTGATTATATAATATCAAATGAAATAAAAAAAACCAACAAAATATAAATTATCAATTAAAATTACTATAAGATTATAAAGTCAATTTTGTCTCCTTCAAGTATATATTTAGTAGTTTTAATTGATAATTTATATTTGGTCAGATTTTTTTATTCCATTTGATATTATATAATGAGTATTTATTTTGTATGTCTACTTTAATTAAAGCAGTGCTTCTATAACATTAATTTAATTCTAAAAGTTTTGGAATAAAAATTTTTTGAAATTAAAATTAGGAGGCTAACAGAATAAATTTGTTTTAATGGTTTTTAGACCTAATCCATAGGAACTTCTCTTTCAATATTTAAGAGATGTATTAATATATATTAATTTTTGTTAAGTATTGAAATGTGTGGTGAACAATTCGAAAATTATGGACTATTTTTATTTCTGACTTTGCTTAATATAGAGCGTGTTTCGACAGAAAATTAATTTAATATTTGACATTAACGAAATGGGTCGATTTACGCTTGAACAAAAAGTGTCATAATTGGAAAACCGAATATCGTTGAACACACTGTAGTTAGTATTTTGCTATCCAGCATTCTCGTTTATCTCCTCGTCCGCTGGTGTATATTTTGAAACGCGCCAGTCTGTACCCCGATGCACAGAAATTAACGAGGTAGTAGCGACGTTAATCGTCCGCCATTTTAAAAATAACCGTCCTTGTACGGGTCGAAAAACACTGCAATCCGATACGGTTGAGGTCGACGCATCCTTTTTTCCACTTTTTTATCGGCTGACCCATTGTTTTATCGCCTGCACAGGACGATTTTTTTCGCCCGTTAGCGATAAGGGAACGCGACCTATCGAGCACAAAGCCACGCGATATAAATGACGCGCGTAGTTCTGTGGTCTGGAGCGCGGCGATGTTCTTGAACTCTGTGCTGTCGATGTCACGGTATTTCCCCCGGAAAGGAGTGAAAGTCACCGAATATACAGGGGGAGGTCGTGAAATTCGAGGTTCGAACAATATATAACCTCAATGAATAACAAAAGGAAACCCATACAAAATCGACAATTACATCATATTTTTCTATACAATGATGCCAAATTTGGAACAAGTCGAAAATTACGGTAGTTTAATGGAAGTGCAAGTAATTCTGTTCAGTTCTGGAAGTAGTAGTGGAATAAAATCCATTTAACTATTCTAGATACATATTGGGGTCATTTCTATGAAGTTGATGTTAGTTTTCAAGTGAATTGGTAGATGGTGTCCCATTATAAAGGACTGTATGAGGTATATCCTGGGCTACATCTCCTCATCCAGTTCCAGAATTATATTGAACACCAACAGCTGAAACGGTTTAAAATAATCGTTTATTATTTCATGAACCAAGTACTCTTGGGCTGGCTTCCATTAGAAGGGTATTATATTAAAAGGTGTTCAGGAGCTTTTGTCTCCTAACTAAATCTGCATTTCTGTATCTTCTATTTAAACTAACATTACTAATTGCATTCTAAGACCTACAAAGGAAGTCTTTGAAACGATGTGACAGGTTTTTATTGAGGACAAGGTTGAGTTTTGATCTGTCAGTTCTTAAGTTTGGATGAAACTTTTTAGAGTGCTCCAATATTAGAGGGTTCCTCCAGAGAGTGTCTCCATCAGTTTCTCTTTGATCATAAACTTCTCTTCATAGATGTTACCCAAAGTCGAAGAAATGTTATCGCTCTACAGAAAAGATTGGAGCTGTTGTATCGTTTTGTTCGTTTTGCTTGTTTCCAGACCAATAAGACTCATTAGAAACTTCAAACTTACTTTGTTAGCATAAATCGGTGTTTTGATGACTTCTAGGTTACATCGCCTTATAGCTCCATTCTAGTCGTTTATTATTTCATGAATCAAGTACTCTTGCGCTGGCTTCCCTTAGAGGGGTATTATGTTACAAGGTGTTCAGGAGTTTTTGTCTCCTGACTAAATCTGTATTTCTTTATTTTCTTTTAAGCCAACATCATTAAATGCATTCTGAGTCCAACAAAAGAAGTCATTGAGATGATGTGACAGGTTTTTTTTGAGAACAAGGTTGGTTTTTGATCTGTCAGTTCTTAAGTTTGGATGAAACTTTTTAGAGTGCTCCAATCTTAGGGGATTCCTGCAGACAGCGTATTCATCAGTTTCTCTTTGATTCTAAACTTCTCTTCATAGATGTTACCCAAAGTCAAAGAAATTTTGTCGCTCTACAGAAAAGATTGGAGCTGTTGTATCGTTTGTTTCCAGACCAAGAAGGCTCATTAAAGGTTTCAAACTCACTTTGTTAGCAGAAGTCGGTGTTTTGATGACTTCTAGTTTACATCACCTTATAGTTCCATTCTAGTCATGAGTCAAGTACTCTTGCGCTGGCTTCCATTAGAGGGATATTATATTACAAGGTGTTCAGGAGTTTTTGTCTCCTAACTAAATCTGCATTTCTGTATTTTGTTTTAAGCTAACATCAGTAAATAACAAAGGAAGTCATTGAGATGATGTGACATGTTCTTAAGTTTGGATGAAACTTTTTAGAGTGCTCCAATCTTAGGGGATTCCTCCAGAGAGTGTATCCATCAGTTTCTCTTTGATTCTTAAATTCTCTTGAAAGATGCTTCCCAAAGTCAAAGAAATTTTGTCGCTCTACAGAAAAGATCGGAGCTGTTGTATCGTTTTGTTTATTTCGCTTGTTTCCAGACCAAGAAGGCTCATTAAAGCCTTCAAACTTACTTTGTTAGCAGAAATCGGTGTTTTGATGACATCGCATTATAGCTCCGTTCTAGGTAGTCGGTAAATCATTTCATGATGTTTTATTTGGAAGCATTTATGGATGACTATTCCAAGTGCATTGTGGTGACGTGCCTTTGGAAGCTAAACCTCATAGCTTCATGACAATGAATTTCTGTAGATGAGATATAAGGGATAGCTTGGGGCTGGGGTCGAGAAACTTAGGGGTGCGTTCTGAGCCTTCGGTGCGATTTACGAGTGTTTTTACAAGCGTTTTTCCGTACTGTTTTGGTCTCTTTGGTGTTCCAAAGAGTCTATCGGCAAGTATCCTCGTGGTAGCCATGGTTTTGCTAATTCTCACAGCGATCTAATAGATTTACACTGATCGGTGGGTCCACCTTCAAGCCTGAGAATAGAAGGTACTGTGCTTTGTTGATCTTGGATTGGGTTCATTCGGACCTGCGTATACGAGGTGTGGACTACGTTTCCTTTCTACACAGCGGGCGAGTTTACTATATCCCGCCCGTCGTCCACACCACTTTGTGAGCTCTTTGAGAGAGTTTGGTGCAATGGTTCGTTGCCAGTGCGACGGCGAATTCAGCACGGAGGCTAACCTTAGGGATCATGTCAGGAGGGGACGATGTCGCCCTCCTAGCGAGAACGCGGGGAGGTGCCCTATCTGTGCGGCCGATTTCAAAGGTTACGTTGGTATGAGGCAGCATTGGAGGAGGGCACACCCTGACACCTTCAACAGGGAATTGGACCTGATCGAGCTCACTCGTAGGGAAATAAGTTTTTCCCTGTTTTGTTTAAGCGTAAATGGACCCATTTCGTTAATGTATTGTGATAATGAATTCGTGGCTACTCTTTCTATCGCCGGGACTTGTAAGAACCGTTATGATTTTTAGTGCTTTGTTTGGACATTTTCTCATAGTTCTGTTGATGCATATAGATGCATCAACCTCACCAAAGGTGTTTGCTATATGTACTTTGTTTTGCCTTGGCAAATCTACCGATAATCATAGATCTAAAAATCAGAACGTATATGCATGACAGTGTTTTTGGATTGCAACTCTGAATCCACCAAGATTTCTGCTCTACGTCGAAGTTTTAATTGCCTCTTAGGTGGCAGATATTTGAACTTACCAGCTCCAGACAAGCCTACTTACTGCTTATAGTAATTCCATAGACGTATTAGCAGAGTCCCAATTATTTACGTTTTCTACTGAGGCAAACATTATATCGTTGATTATTCAACGGGTCCAATGTGAATATTACTAAATTCTGTGTTGCGAAACTACTCATATGAGAATATATTTCCTTTTAAAAACATCGTTAGCATTCAAGTCTCACAATATTATTAATCCCATAAACCTTTGTTTCATTCATAGAGCTTCTCATAGCTGCATATTAATATTTTATCGAATAAAGTTAGTTATCTATTATTCAATAAATATAATGAACATTTTTCAGCTATGATAAAACCAAGTACAAGAAATTTCTTGTAGAAGTTGGCAACCCCGCAAACCTAATCACATGAGTTTGTATCCCTCTCATAGGCCACGTTGTCAAGGAAGGTTCAACATTTATTTCTTCAAATATCAGTACATTCCCGAATTTAAATATTTATTTGGAGTTTTGAGCTATTTAGAGTGAATTTGGTTATAATTTATAGACAACATGGTTCGTCGATGTCATATATGTAAAAATCTTTGATTCAATAAATCCAATTGTTACGGTAGCACCATCTTGTTGGAACCAAAACGCTTCTGGGTCGATACCATTGAAATTTTGAAACAAATAATCATTGATCATCGATCTGTAACGAGCACCAATCAATGTAACATTAGCTCCAGCATCGTTTTTAAAGAAATAAGGAGCGATGATGCCTCCAGCGTGTAAAGCACATCTACAGTGCATTTTTCAGGATGCAATGGAACCTGCAGAATTTCTTGAGGATTGTTTTCACTCTATATACGGCAATTTTGCTTGTTTACATAGCCGTTCAACCAGAAATGAGCTTCATCACTAAACACAATTTTACGATAAAAAAGTGGATCAACTTCAAGCTGTTCTAGGGCCCAATCAGCAAACAAACGACGCTTATTATGGTCAAGTGGCTTTAGTTCTTGAACCAGTTGGATCTTGTATGGGTTTAGACCAAGATCTTTACGCCAGTCCAACTTGTTGTGAACATCGACGAATAGACAAATCTGCATCATCATCAACACTATGACTTACAGCAGCGATATTTTCTTCTGTACGTACAGTTCTTTGTCTTGTTGTTGTTGCATCGAGTAGTGAATATGTTGTCCGAACAATTTGTAAACGTTGTTGCGGCGTGAGTCTTTCCATGATAATTTGTCAATGCTTACTGAACAGAAATAACAACACGGCTTCTACCTTCTGTCAAATCACAGTTATCCCTATCGAAAGTTCTATCACTCTAAAAAAACACCCGATAGGTTGAACACCACACGTAGTACGCTTTTGTAAATTTTGACAAATCGACCTCGGTGATATCGCAGTCGTCTCGATGATCGCTTCTCCACCTAGCCTGGCGGCAAAATTTTCGTACGACCCTGTAGCCGCTTTTCACACCGACGTTCTCTCTGTACGCGTCTGAATTTTCGCGTGGGAGGTGGGGGGCCCCGAGCCAAGATTGCAATAAGTCGTATACTGACCTCGGATAACCCGAATTTTACGATCCCTTCGCTTTCCCCCTCGCGAGGAGTCTGCTGGCGCGAATTGATCACGTGATCTATATTTGGGGGCCCGCGTCTGGTTGCGGGTTCATAGAAATCTAGTTGCGGTAGTCTGTGTTCTGTTTTTCTTCGTCGATTGCGGTCGCTAGAAGAAATTGAATTATTTCATGGAGTTGGTCCGTACTTAGCTGTGACTTATTTCACTATTATAAAGAGAAACGAAGTTTCATGAGATAGAAGTGTTAGGTATTATCCCATTTTAAAAAATTCATAAAATATAGAAGATAATGGAAATTTACTTGGTCTATAAATACATTTATATACTCCTGATAATGATTAAAGGTCTTATTACTTTCACTACGAGTACAAAATTTTAGTGGTTTGAACTTTGAGACTCTTCTTTAATTCTTCGATTATTTCGGTTTTTACTCGACCGAAATTAATCTTGAAATTTATAAATAAGAACAATGATGATTTGAAGAGGAATGTATGGTGCAGTCTGTTTTTCGGTTAACCGCAAACATACACAAATAGACTGCACAATACATACCTCTTCCAATCATCCGTTATCACATAAATTAACAGCATACAATAGTATGTTGTATAGATTGGTTAACGTACATATGTCACAGAAAAATTTTGGATTTGAGAGTTTGAGAGTTCCTCGATTGTCTGACATAGGTTTGCTTCCACTTCTGCCCTTAGCATGTCGTTATCTAATGTTGTTGGTCTTTCTGATCAATAAGAGTCAGATAGATCAAAATTACCGGATCTGAACCTAGAGAACCATCTTTGTCGTTTAGGAACGTCTAATGCACTTTGTTCCGTCTCATTAAAGACGGCCCTGTCTTTCGAAATTAGTTTGTCATCGATACTCAGATTCTTCATGTTAATATTTAGATCTAGCAGTTTTGAGAATTGTCGTTGGAACAGTTTACACTTCAGATAATTTGTTTTCTAAGGATTATACATGGCCCTAGAAAACATGGAAAGTCATTTAGAGATTTTGATATATTTATGCCTGTTAATTTCACATGACGTAGCATTCAGAGTTATAAACTTACTCTATGATTCTCTACTTGCATTGATCTCATTATTTTTCTGTAACCAATAAGAAGTTTTATTTCGTTCATTCAGTCCACTCCCTAATGGACCTGCCAATCAATTTCGTTAATTTCCCTCTTTTTGTCGGAAGAGATGCATCGAACACTTCTAACGTTCAGTCTTTGTAAAGACTGTAAAATCATTATTATTCGAGTAATAGTCAAACTTGTCGCATGTAGCCTTTGCTACATCGTGCACTATTATTCGGATAGTCAAACTTGTTGTACGTAGCTTGTGACATTTCGGTCTAAGATATCGCGGTTATTATTGTTAATATAGTAATCCAGTCGATTTCCAAAGTATTGGCAAATTCATTACATTTGTTTTTAGTGTAATAATCAAACCTTTGACTTGGTTTATATACAGAAACCAAGAGTTGAGTAGTTCGTTGTTATCATAGTGTATTACGAGTGTTTTACTTTAATTCTTTATCATTTTCGTTGATTTATCTTAATGGATAAACAAAGCTAGTTCATCATCGAGATAACTACATACAAGTGCCCTTGAAGTAAAACAATTCGCTAACTACGTCAAAATACTTCACCTCGTCGAAATTAATCATCGAGATTAATTGAATTGCAATTGCCTGTTATTTCAAAATACTGAAATAATAGGCAAAATACTGCGGTAAACTAACCGCGGTACGGAACACACTTGGATAAACATCGCAAATGTTTATGGTCGCAACTATTGCGTTACTAACTTTGCGCAACTCAAAAAGCGTACAATGCTCTTCTGGTATTTGGCTGGCCATTTCATCTCAAATTGCAAAAAAAAGTCTAATATTCAATTAGAAGTGAACAAGTCACAATAACCTTAAAGTATCTTTGACACGACTTCGGAGTATACAATGAGCTGACAAATGACAATCAAATATTGACACGCGCAGAAACGACATTCTTTTCCGGTGTCTCTATTATTACGTTGAAGTTTTTGAAACGTTTCAGAAAGTACAATCAATATAACTATGAATATTTAACATACGTGAAAGAATTTATTTTCTATGTATTCATCTCGATTCCTTATATCCCCCCATTTCTCATGTCAGTAACAGGTATTTCCTGAATGTCGTGATTCGAGACGTCTGTGTTCGTATTCCGACCTCTATTAATAATACAGAACGCAACCCTTGATCCCCAGAGCATAGAACTACGGTGAAAAGTCGACGACGTCGTCTCTACCTTTTGTAGCATAAATCTTAGCAAGATATGCTCGGTTTTTTCCTTGCAGAAAATTGCGTAGGTGATATATACATAATGCAGGGGCTACACAGAAGTTTTGAGTAGCTGTTGTAAATTTTTGATAACTATCCTTGGGTACCTTGTACAAATATTTAATCACGCCGGGAAAATAAACAGCGTCTCTTGCTTGAGGAAAATTCGATATATTCATTTTGGAACGTGAAATTAGCAACGAATTCTATGGTCCACCAAATGATTAACAAACATAGAATGCGGTTTGTTTTCGATGCACACTGTCAAGTTTCGTAAAGTTCGTGATAGTGTCAGCGATCGGTCTCGTAAGTGTTGCCAACTGTACGGGAGAAAAATTCGCCGAAAAAAAGAAACAAATTAGATTCGGTGACTGGTAACATTTCCGAGTTGTCCCATGTCTTGAATATTTAATCGTCTCTATGGCATTCCAGGCACGATACTTCAATTCAGACTTATTCGTCGTGTTTTCAGTTTCGTCGGCAAGCGTTGTTATAACAATGAATGAGTATGTTTTAAGGTGGGAGTTCCAGAACTCGCCGAAGTCTGGCTCCTACGAGCAATTTTCATAAATCATATCGGTTTCAAGCGGGTCATAGACGGGGAACAACGTCACGATTGAGGCTGTCGCGGGTCAAAGAACTAAAATAAGTATGTGACTATTACCGATTTTATCGTTTTCAAGGGCGTGGGGGCAGTTTTTGTTCATGAAAAGTCTATTACTGTAATGTTCACGAAATTTCCTGGGAAATGTATGAAATGGTGCTGGTATATAACCTTCATTTGTCGTTATTGTTGCGAAAGAAATGTAGACAACGAAATATGATTTATCCTGATGTAATATGATTTTGACGTGAGTCTATCTCTTTATATTTGATGGATTCGGTCTTTTACATTTGATGATGATGAAACTAAATTTAAGGTTTAGAGTTTCAGAGATTGTCATTAAATAAGCTTGAAACGAAGGCAAAATCAGTCATTGATTTCATTACTAGAGATAAAGGCATTTCATTGTGTACGTTCAACGTCCAAAGCCTTCGTAAACATTCAGTTGATTTAATCGACTCTGTTACAGAAAAAACGAATATTTTGTTATTATCAGAGACATGGTTGGACAATCAAGAAGAATGTGATATACCAAGTTTTAATTGTATAGCTCACTTCAAACGTGATTTTGTTCGTTCAGGTGGCGTTACGATTTATCACAAAACAAATGATACGACCAATCTTGTAACACCAAATATGTCGGTCATTATGAACAATATTCAGGACTTGCACGTGAGACGTACAAGTGTTGCAGATTTGTGTGCAGCAGAGTGTGTAATGGAAAACGACGTTACTTTAATCATGGCAGTCATATGTCTCACCAAATAACAAATTAATAGATATTCAGCAGTTCATTCATCGAGCACTGCTAGAGTATTCTAAAGATGTATCTCAAACGCTTAGCAGATACAACAGAAATTTAGATAAACGTCCACTCATTTTGGCCGGTGATTTTAACATCAACTTCAGTAATGAAAAATAAAAACCATTGCTACAATTTCTAGAGAAAGAATTTGATTTAAGAATAAAAAATAATCCAGCAGAATCAACAACAAAATATAATACTATCATCGATGCAGTTTTTTCAAGACATTTAAATAAAATAGAATCCCAAACATATGTTTCCTACTTCAGTTACCACATGCCAATTATTACTAAAATCGAGCCTACTAATTAAGTTTATATTACATTATATTTGTTAATAATAATAAAAAAAAAAAATTTATAACTTAAAAAAAATAAAATTTTATTACAATTCCTTCACTAATTTATCGAAAGGAACTTTGTTCCATCCGGGTGTCCCTTGACACCTCTCAATTTTTGTTTATTTATCACTATCTATCTTTTTAATAGGATGTTGAATTCTATGTTTGATTAATTTTTGCAACGTGACGTCCACAGAAGTATAGATATACAGGTTGTTCTATGAGCGCTATTCCAAACTCTATGCCTATTCTAAACATTTCTTTCCTATAAATGTAGGCCCGATTCGTTTCTGTTTAGAGGATTTATATAAAACTTATTTTTAAACGTCGAGTATTCCATTCTTATATGTGAAAAATCTAGTTTTCAAACAAATTCTTTATTCTTATAATTTCTGTACTGTGTCCAGGTTTCTTGAGATATTTTTGAGCGCTTTCTTTGCTATTACAGACCAAAATGTCTGTGATATTCGAATTTTGCACCGCAAATGGTTGGAAACTTGAAACTTCAGAGTATGTTTGTGGCTTAAATTTAAGGTTGGGAAAAAGAAATCCATTATTTTTTCGGTAGATGGCTGTAGTGATCGATATCTCGAAAAGTATCTATGAAACAATTTCAGATTTATGCTTGTTGTCAAGGTGACATTTCACACTAAAAAAATTCTTTTGCTGTTACTTGTTTCGTCCTTTCAGTTGTGACTTAGAGGGCGTTAAAAAGTTAACATAGGGAAAATTCGTTATGTTTTACAGTTTTTCTTTGGTGAAGGCGAAAATGCCAAGCCAGGCGGCTGATATTGTGAATGGTATTTATGGTCCCGATACTGTAACGACTATTATTTATGATTTCGGACTTCCATTGCCCTATTTCCGTATACGTTGTTCCTTAATGATGACAATGAAACAAAATTTTCAAAGAGAGAAAGTGTCACAACAATGCGAAATGAAATTCAAAAAAACATATAATATAACCTAGAATGCGAACAATTAATAAGACAAAAAAAGGTTACAAAACTGCGAAATGAAATACAAAATGTTAAAATATATCCTAAGATGTGAACAATTCTTGGAGAATTTTTCGCTCTTTCTAATGGTGAAATTTGATTAAGATGATAGTTTTCAAGTTATGCTAGGTTTTTATGAAAAAATTGTAAAATGTTACAAAACAGTAGAATCTTGAATAATTGGGCCATACTCCATAGGAACTTTTGTGTTGCAAATTGCCTGTAATTCCTTGTGAAATGTGGCCAGAAAGAACTTGGGCAGTCTTTATAAGAATTAATCCACAGATTTCAAATTTTCAAAGAAATTGGACTTGCAGTGCTCTTCAACATTTTTTGTGACAGAAAGCATAGAATTAATTTTTCAATTTTTCAAGCTGAAGCCTTTGATGTCACTATCATAGATAATGAATTCATAGAATATCGACACGATCAAATTGCTTTTTAGTGTTCGCAACCTTAACCTCAATTCTCTACGATTTAATTTATTATCCAGAAGCGTATTATTATTGAACGAAAATTGACGTTTAATTAAAACGAAAACTATAGAATAGAAAATATTGATTTTATCGTAGCAAAACCGAAATTGAGGGTTATTACACGTTAAGAACAAGGATCGACCGGATTGTAACGGATATGTTCAGGTCCTCGAATCGGGTATTCCATAATAAATCTATTATATCGTCTAGACGCCTATATTATAGTTTTTTTTTCCTGCCAATTATACTAATGGCATATCATTAAGCCCATTCTTCGACGCTTTACGGCTAGTGAACCCGCCGTTTCGCAGCTAATCAGAGGCGATCGCGACGTACGCAAATATCAACCTGTGCCGCTGAAGAACGTCGTCGGGCAAGGACACGCATCGTCTGCACAATACCGCGGATTGGGGACCCACCGATGCCTTTTTCGCTTAGATAATGGGCGAACTTGGGACGACAATGAGCGTTTTGTGTGTTAGTAGAGCTGGGGGGGCTCACTGTCGCGGTGTTTATCGTTGGTCTGGAACGTTTCCGGCTATATACAGGCCGCGGGCCCCCACGAGGCTAAGATGACGATGATATGGCAGAGACGGAATCTGCGGAGTTTGGAGTTATTCGGTCGGCTGGATTTGAGTTAACGAAAACATCGTACTGACTGGTTAAAATCATATCCTTGTATTATTATCATCGTGATACTCCTAGATCTTCTGTGAAGATCCCTCGAAGCTTTTTCAGCTTGTGCAATGGAGAATCAGATACGATAATCCCAGTTATAATATTTAATTTAAGAAAATTTCTTAAAAGTTTAAAAAATATAAAATAAATCACTTTGAATATTTGATTGTTTTCAGTAGGAGTTGAACAGAACATGGGTTTGTGAAGAAAAATTGAAACATTTTACGATATTAAAAAAAGACAGAATTTTGTTGGTCCTCCCTTAACAGCTGTCAAAGACAGGATCCTATGTTGCATGCTTTTGATGCAGTTTTCTGCTATTTTCTTTAAATTATCATTGCGCTTGCAATGGTAAATGATTCTTTGTATCAGTTGAAGCGTTGTTGTAATTTTTTCCAATTCTCTTTTCAAGCACTCCCAAACATTTTCGATAGGATTCATCTCGGGCGAATTTCCAGGCCATCGGAGCAGTGGAATTTTCTTGTCCTCAATGAATTTTATCACTCTTTTATCCTTATGGCATGGTGCAGGGTCTTGCATAAATATTGCATTACCATTTGGGAACCAATCCCTCACTTGGGACAACAACCTGCTTTCCAATACCTTTAGACCGGTCAATTTAGACATAAAAATAGTGATCAAATAAAGAAAATTCTGACAGAGCCAAATCTTCGTAGAGACCTTAGGTTTACCACAAGGAATAAAGTGTCAAAAGTCTCAATCAGTCCCATGTGCGCTAAGACTTATTCGGGGCCCAAGGTCAAAATTTTAGGTTTTTTGGATTTTTCTCGAAAACGGTAAGTTTTATCAAAAAAGTACCTCAGAGCAAAGTTGTTGACCATAAAATTCTCTATAAAAATGGTCCTTATGATTTTTTCTCTAAGACCCACTATTTCCCAGATATTGCGCTTGTAAGAATCACGTTCTACATAATATGCACACATTTTCACACCACCTGTGAGGTAGTGTAATCGGCGCGTTTTTTTTTTTAACGTGGTATCCCCGGTATGCCTATTCCACGAACCTTTATGACGTTATTTTCAGGAACAATAGTTATTTAATAGTATGTTGATTATTGATATGGGTTACCGAGTTCAACTGTCGTTCTAACTTTTTTTTTATTACTTTAATCTGACTCATACTCTTTATATTCAACTTTAACAATCATGTTTTCTTCAATTTATTCTTGTTCTTCTTTTTCTCCTTCCTGTTGATGTTATGACGCTTGTTTTTAAGAATGATTTGTTCCAAAAAAAAAAAGATAATGATTCGGGAATATCGTTATTTATATCTTCAAACATTATACCCGGTGGCGGGTACATAGTATTATCAAACACACAAGATTTAACATCTTCTCGAATAATTTCTGCCGCAGCTTTTAAAGTTTTCCACTGTTTTTCCTTTTCATTCAAGTTCTTGTTATCAGACCAGGCTTGACTTAAAATGTCTTGGTAATTGTCTACAAAACAAATAAATGTTAATTTTTCAGGCTTCTCTGTAATAATAACTCTACTACCATACTTTAATTTCAATCGTATTTTTATAATCCCGTTTTCTAAAGCTACATTTTGATAAACATTCTTCAGTTCATCTAACGAAAACTGGCAGTCATCGCTTCTTTCAATGAAATTGAAAATTTCCTCCATTGCAAAGTTTATAGCCCCACTTTGAAGACGGCCAATTTTACCGCCAGTATTTGGTCTCAGGAAGGATTTGTAACAACTGTCATAGTATTTTGCGTCAGCAGCAACTAAATCATACTGAAAATTAATACGCGCAAAGACAGCTTTTGACACATCATCAGAACGCTAATTTTAAAATGGAATCTTTGAATGTAATTGTGGAAACTATACATTTTTCGGCGATAATTCTTCGCTTTCTTCTTTTCTGCTTCTTCATCCGCTTCATCGCCAAAAAATCAGCAGTGTTTCTTAAAACAAAAGCTGGATTCACTTATTCGCGTTCTAGTATGAGGTGGACTTACTTTTGATGTACTGGCCTGTTCTTCATTATTTTTACATTATTTTGTTGTATATCTCAAATATTTGAATTTACATAGTTCCGTACAGTCATTCATTATTTTTTACATTATTTTTATTGTGAACGAAAAAAAGAAAATCTTAAGAATATTTTACATGTAGATTTAAAAGAAAAGAAACTTGATTATTGAAATTTTCAAATTCGTTCACAATAAAAATAATGTAAAAAATAATAAATGACTGTACGGAGCTATGTAAGCCCAAAAATTATTTGAGATAATTAAACGGGTACCATCTATTTTACAACCTTCTTTCTCGATTGCCGACATTCCGATATCTGTTAGAAGGCCCCTCTTTTTTAACTCGGTTGTAAACCTCTGTACCACTATTAGGTGTTACCTAGAATCTATTGAAATATTCAAAATATTTATCACTCTTGTTTAAATACCGCTGTACCTCTGTTAGGTCTTCAGTTGTCTGATGATGGGATAGTTCACTTCCCGAAAGTCGTGTCACAAGAAAATGTGTAATATATCTTTTTATTGGTAGTAAAACAGTTATTTTTACAACTTGTTTTAATCTACTACAGATGTTATAAGGTCAAACAGCAACCAATGATACAACTTTGTATCACTGGTTGCGTTGTCTATGTTAACGTAAATTCAAATAATTAACGTTTCAATGCAAAACTCGAAACATTTTCTGGGTGAGTCTAATAAAGTGGACAGGGACTGTAGCAAGTACTGGAATAAAAAACTATTAGCGACATCTGTTACTAAAACCGCATGAACCTATTTTTAATCCTAATGGTAACTCAACTGAAACGTTCTACCCCATAAGTTTCTTTCTCTTCCAAAGTGAGAGAGCTGCTCTGCCCACAGTTTCTTTTGTTTTGTAATCATAGGATTTCCACGAAATTTCGCATAAACATGCGCGTTCATTATTCTACCCCCAAATAATCAAATTTCAGATCGATCGGGTTTGTGGTTCAGAAAATATTGAGAGGAAAGAACAGAAACTTTTAAATGCAAATAACTGCAAAACAAACGGACCGATTTGATTTCTCTCTCTTCCAAAGTTAGAGAGCTGCTCTGCTCACAATTTCTTTTGTTTTGAATCTTGCAATCATATGATTTCCACGAAATTTCGCATAAACATGCGCGTTCATTATTCTACCCCCAAATAACCAAATTTAAGATCGATCGGCTTTGTGATTCAGAAAATATTGAGAGGGAAAAAGAGAAACTTTTAAATGCAAATAACGAATTCAATATTCGCTATTTAGACCCTAAATCTACCCTTGACGTCTTAAGTCTCTAGCTCTTTCCTTTTGAAAGTAAGGGTGTTTACCTTCAACCTTCAATTCTTCATCAACAAATTCGAAAATTACAGACATTTGGACGAAACGATAGCACGCTGTTCCTTGGGACAAGCGCTCAAAAAAAAAACATATTGTCCAGACTTAATACGAAGACATTGAAGGGGACGTCATGGAAACCAACCCACGATTTTCTGGACGAGTACCTCTCAGAATGTGTTGGAAATAGCTGGCACATCGGCATTCATCCGGAGAATCCGAGACGGAGGCAGCCAGACCTGGTTCAGACGTAGTCACGCGGGGGGAATGATTTTGCACTTTCTCCGTTGTTGAATGTGAACAAGATCCCAGACGACGGACCAGACTTAGGGGGGCCACAGACGCTAGACGTCGACGCTCTGTTCGTAATGTAAATGTAATGTCTTCGTTTCCGACATCAGGGCCAAAGTTAGGGTTGGCTGCTTATCCATTAATTTATTAATTACGCTTTCCGGGTGGATATTCCAGCATTCGTCAGTTTATCGAGCTAGCTGTACTGGATGTTTTCAAAGACTTCTTTTTAACAGCAGGTAGAACTCTTCAAAATAAATCATTTCAACAAGAATCGCCTAGATAAAATTTTCAAGGTGACAGAGATAAAAGCCATTCAATTCAAATTCAATTTCAAGCAATTAAGTCCGGATCTGTTAGTTCTGGCGACGTACAGTTCATAGAGGGCATACTATTACCTCGATTGACAGCATGTCGATTAAGTGAACTGAGTACTGAAGTGTACGATTTCATCCTCATCGTAATCATTAAACGGACTCGTCTGTTCTTGTGATTTTTTCGACTTTCGTTCATTTATCGAATGTTGAAGTTTAATCAATCACTAGGAATCTGAGTTGTTGACAAATTTCAATATCAATGTCTTTTTTATCTTGTAACTTTTATTAGACGAAGTATATTATATATAATACTTAGATGGATTGCTCGGTTGTTTACGTTTATACTGAATTGTCAATTCTCAATTCTGACATATGACATGTTCTGAAATAGAAGCTTCTGAACTGAAGCCTTTAATTAACAGAACCTGATATAATAATAATAATATAAATATTTCGCTTTCATCTTAAAAATTTGAACAACTTTGTTCCCTTAAATATTTTGTATACCTTGAAACCGTGAAATTCATCAGGGATCATAAGACAGCGCTATTGCCTCTAACAACTGACAAAGATTTTCAACACACAAGCTCCATACACCGTACACTGGTTTTGTACCTACGAACTACAATTTACGACAGCATTGGTTCTCTGTTATCATTTAGAAGAAAACTACTGCAGAATCGCATCGAGTAGTTGTCGATGTTTTTGGTATAACGCAGTGTTTCAAGTGGTTTGAAAAATTCATAAGTGGTGATTTTGACGTGAGAAACAAATAGCGTGAGAAACCTCCGCAGATAACGAATTGTAAGCCTTATTGGATGAAGATGATACTCAAACACAATAAGAACTTGTGAATCAATTTAATGTGACATTGAAAGCAGTCTTCATTCGTTGAAATGTTGTGAGAAACATTCAGAAAGTGGAAAATAGAAAACCACTTGTGAAGTGATGCTCGACAAATACAAAAGAAAGTCATTTTTTCATCGAATGCAGAAAAATGGATAGATTTTGAGACGCCTAAGAGTCGAGAATCGTGGGTGAATCCACTTGGACCATCGACATCCACTGCAAGACCAAAAAGCTTTGGAAAGAAGACTATAGTTTAATTTAATTTAAATTTTCCTTATGTCACACAGCAAAACGGGCCAGGGCATTAATTTGGAAAATACTAGCGCAAGCGGCTTATCCTCTAGACTTGTTATCTATTCGCATTACTGAGGCACGCTCACGCTGAACAACGCTTCAATTAGTATGAAAATGTACGAAAATGGCTCGATAAGTGGTTCGATTTAAAAGAAGAACTGTTCTTTTGGCGTAACATTTACAAACTACCAGAGGGATGAAAAAAATGTATAAATAGCAATGAAGATTATTTTTAAGGAAATATTTTTTATAGACGTCCTTGTTTGCATCATATAATAATTGCTCTACTTCCTGCTTATAAGGATCATGACATTTTTCAACTTAATTCTTTCACTTCTTGTTTAAACTTATGTAAATTTATGGATCTGGATACTTAGCTTATTCCTATTATATTAACCCAATGTGGCACAGGGCCTCTTATAGTATGGAACGTGTGGACATGTTTATGCAGAAGCGCTAAAACGCTAAGCTTAGAAGGAGACAAGTATACCAATGTTGATTCTCTGCTCATATATCTATTAGCACTTAACCTCAAAACTATAACCAATGAGAAACTTCGTTTCACTCATTTTAGTCAACCCACAAATAGCATTTACAATGATTTTCGTTAATTTTGCCTCTTTTTGCTAGTAGGGATGCATTTAGATACATATTGTCCTTAGTATTTTAAATACTCGTGTAAAGCCATTATTATCACCTTTGTCGCTTGTGGCCTCCGGCCCTAGAATTATTGCTTTCGTTATTATTCTTGTTGTAATCACCTTTGTCGCTTATTCCTCCGGCCCAAGATATCGCGACTATTATTAATATAGTAATCCATATATTGTTGATTCCCAAAGTATTGGCGAATTCGTCACCATTATCTAGTGTAATAATCATACTTTTAGCTTGGTACAAAAATTCATTTGTTGTCGTTAAAGTGTTCGAGTTTTCGTCACTTCTTCATATTCATTGTTGTTCATCTTATTAGATAAACGAAACTAGCTCATCATCAGGGTAACTATTAGGAGTACAAATAAGTTTCCGCCGTTTTATTGTAGATGGCGCGGCACGGAGTTTCGGTTAGCTTTCGCAGATGGTAACCGGCTTAAAAAATAGTTTGGACATTCAAGAACAACATAACCTATCAATATCATTGATTTTATATTGGTAAAATATAATTTTTATAACTTGAAAATGTCAAAATTTGAGCCAAGTAAGCGTCATTTGCGGGAAATATTAGTTTACTTCTTTAATTTAAAGAAATCTGCTGCTGAGGCGCATCAATTGCTCGTAGAAGCATATGGTGAGGGTGCTTTGAGTGAGAGAACGTGTCGAGAGTGGTTTCAAAAGTTTTAAAACGGTTATTTCGACGTAGAAGACAAAGATCGCAGTGGAAGGCCAAAAATTTATGAGAATGCAGAATTGGGGGAATTATTGGAGGAAGATTCATCTCAAAACACAAAAAGAACTTGCTCTAACATTAGAAGTCACTCAGCAAGCAGTCTCACATCGTTCTTCTATAATAAATTTTTAATTTGTGTTAAAAAACGGCGGAAACTTATTTGTATTCCTAATACATACAAAGTGTTTCTTAGAGTTAAGTTTATTTTGACGAGTTGAAGAAGTCTCAATTTGAAAACGCCCTGTATTTACAGGACATTTTTTTTGTCTTCGAAGTGAAGATTTTATCGACTGTTAAAATTATTCTACAAGAAGTGGACACGTTTGTCTGAAATGGGAGCTCAGTTATGGTAGCATGTCCCTTACTGGTAGCCTGACCCTTAGCCCGCACTAGCCGGGCGGAACCCCACGCGGGCGTATTTCTGCCGCTATCACCAGGCGGCCACAGTGAGGGACTCGGGCAAGGAGAACCTCCTAAGCCGGCCAGACGGTGTAGCGACGAAAAGAAGGCGAACGACAGCAAAAAAAAACGCCGGACCGAGTGCGTTGACCCCCTTTCTCCCGACCGTCGAGATACCCCGCGTAGCGGTCGTCGTCGGATGCTGCTGCCGTCTTAATCCGATTTGCCTCCTCCGTCGGGCGATTTCCACGATCCGATGTCGCTGCACGACCACACGGCACTCGCACGTGGTGTCCTACCCTTCGAACTCGTTAGTTTGGTCGGATTTGCAGGGGAATTTAACGATTTGAGCCCTTTTGCGAACGTTGGCACGATTGGATTATCGAATTCTATGGTCCCTATTCCCTCGGTGTGATTACCTGCGGCTTCTATGGTTTTCTGCTCAAATTAAGAAGCACAGAATACATGTGGCGCTGAAGTCAATATGGTAATTTTTGACACGTTCATAAAGGATGAGCCATCTAGAGTTTGCATTTTGAAATAGAGGCTATTTCGAGTTTGGCAAGACATCTGTCATTCGGGTTTTGACAAAAAGTTAGTTTAATATTTGACATTGATGAAATGGGTCGATTTACGCTTGGACGAAACTAGGAAATATTAGAGACTCATTTCCAAATTGGTCAATCTTCTAACTAATGTTGGAAATTTACTTCGAAAATTGAATAGAAATTAAATGCACTCAAGGCAATTTGTGGATTAATTTGTTCGTAAAAACTCTATATTATTCGATAAAACAACCCGTTTACGTTTTCGTCCAGGGAGCGATGAAGCTCATTTTCACCTCAGAGGATTATTTTTTGTGAGGATCTGTAAAGGATAAGTGTTATACTAACCATCCAGAAACGATTGATGCCTTGAAACACGAAATCGAAGTTGCCATTGATGAGATTGAGCCCCAAACAATCGACAATATACTGATCGGAGGGGTATTGTAGGCAGTCGTAGCGGTAATTAATGAATGATATCGTTAATGTCAAGGTTCAACCTTTCTAATAAACTCATAACTTTGAAAATACATTCATTGGTTTTTTATTTATAGCCAATCAAAAATGTTTATTTTAAATGGCCCCCCTTATTCGTAGAAATTCCGGTGTAGACACCTTCTAGTTATTGATCAGTTATTAATCATGTTTTCACCCAAAGAATAGTGGAAAGCACTGTCGTAAAATCAGGAGATTTTGTGCATTTACATCACCTATGATCCTCTTGAAATTTTGCATTATTTCACATATAAATGCTAAATTTAACTCAATTGTAGGACCTTTGCTATGGTTTCGGTAGCCCTCAATGCTGCTCTGCTCACATTTTTTTTTAAATCTTTTGTGGGTAAAAACTGAGTGGACTATATGTAACAGGTGTAGAATTCTGAAACCTGAAATTCAATCAAAATGTTGTTAAATGGATTCCGCATGAACTGAAAGAAAGGCGGCATGAAAATCGGAAAACCACTAGTGAAATGCTGCTGCCTGGCACAAAAGAAAGTCATTTCTCCAACGAATCTTGACAGGTGGTGGAAAATAGATATAAATTTGAGAATCCTAAGCGTCTTAAAACATGGGTGAATCCAGGCGGGCCATCGATATCCACTGCATACTTTGGATAGAAGCCTTAACACTAATCAATATAAACAGCAAATGATCGATTTAAATAAAGCATTACCTGGAAAAACCACCGGAATCTGGAAAAAGGCAACACAAAATCATTTTACCCCTTGATAATGCCCCATCACACACAGCAAAACAGGTCAGGAAAAAGATCGATGCGTTCGGTTGATAAATAGTTCCTATTATCCTCTCTTTGAATCATTGTGTCACCCTCTCGCTTAACAACGCTTCAATTCATATAAAATGTACAAAAATGGTTCACTAACTGGTTCCCTTCAAAAGGAGAACCGTTTTTTCCCCGTGAGGTCATGAAAAGGTAAATACCAATGGAGATTTTTATTAATGAAGTCTTTTTTTAACATTTTCAAACAACAGATGTGCAATTTTTGTGAAAGAATTCCGATTTTATACTTCTATACCTGGCTGATTCGGAGGCTTGAATAAAAAATAAAAACCAACTAAGAACAAGAAGATGCATTTTAGACCTAAATATGACGTGCTAGATTTCAAATTGACGTTCTAGACGTCGAAGTAACGTCTTAAACGCCAAAGTAACGTCTTAAACTTTTTTAACGTCAAACTGACGTTTTAAAGGTCATTGTGTCATTTTCAATGTCAACACGAGAATTCTACCAGTTAGTTGAATTGGCGTGTGAGCGTAGCTCTTTCACCAAGTGACTACTCAGCAGTCTCCATAGTCTGCCCCAGAGACAGACAGTGTGATAAGGATTATGCCATATCGTCGCGCGAAGAGAGAACCCCTTCCAAGAGATGAACCCACCAGCTTCCAGTTTGGGCTTCAGCTCGAAAGCCTACAACCGTCTGACTGGTAGCAGCAATGTACTATCCAACCTCTACTGGCTATGCATTGTCAGTACCCGAGTTTTTAGGACGCAACTCACACGCCGGAAAGGCTTCTTATCCATCCATCCTTACGCAGTCTCATGAACTAAGGTAATCCGAAGATTGATGCCTCAAACGATCCTGGTATGAGCACCGTCAATCCGGCCTGTACGTCAAGACCCAAGAACCCATGTGAAGTCTTCCGATTGATCCTGGCGTCAAGCACCAACGGACTAGCCGTTTCGTCGAGATCCACAAACCCTGAAACGTCACACAAAAGATCCAGGTTCAGGACGAGGCCGGTCGAACCTTCAAGTCCGGCTAAACTCTGAGACATTTCATGATAGTATCCCGAACATGAGTGTCTGCGAACAGATGAACGAAATACCTCCCTAGTCCAGCATGCGAACTTTCAACCACTACCCTCTCGAGTCCAACGCCAATTGGGTGGTCAGGTGGTACAAGTACCACCTGTGAGCATCCACCCTCCCGAGGTAACGCAGTATGCTACATAACGCACTCCGCCATTGGACAGAAAAATCCGGAGATTTACTGCAATAGGGTAGAGTACACTAGTTTTAAGGGGAGGTCCTGTGCTGCGACGGACTCCCTTGGGCCCCATTCGGTCGACCTTCCACCACACGGATCCAGTGACTGGCGCAAGTGGTATTACGTTAGGCACCAAGACTTAACCCTCCAGTTCACCGGGATGAAACAAGGGTCCTAGTCTTGACAAGCGCCCCCAGCGCGCCAAGCTCCAATGCCGTGGGAGGCGTTTCAATATCAATAGTGGGACGTGTCGTATAGAATTATATACATATATCTCTTCAATTCTAGTTTCGCATTCTATGCACTATCGTTGTCGCTTGGAAACGCTGAATTCCATCGTCACGATAAGATACCTCAAGACGTGTTGCTTTCTATAGTTAACCTTGAAAAGTGACAGTTATCTGTTAGACTATCCACTGAGTTGTCTGTGATCAATATGGTTGTCATTTAGATGTAACCTCAAAATAACAATAATTAAGCGGTAGCTACACAGAATTCCTCAAGAGGCCGACTATTACTTGATACCATATAATTACTCTGTTTGATATTTAAGATATCGGCAGTAGAAAACGACATATAGAATTGCATAGAATACGAAATTCATTGCAAAATCGCGTTGTAATCGTGGATTCGGTGGGATTTAAGGTTATTTAAACATAGAAGATTTACATTCAATACAATTATAAAAGAGGTTCAACAGGGATAAAAAATTGAGATACCGAAGCACTGATCAACATTGGATTTTACACAACACAATATAAAATGAAAGTTGGTTTAGGAAATATCCATTTCTTTACTGTGTGATATAGACTTGGGAAATACTATGATTATATTCTTTGGACGAAGAGGTAGGACTGGACGTTGAACTAAAAGAACAATCTATTTTGAAAAACTGTTCTTCTCGAAATATTTTTCAAACATAAGCATTCTATCACCCGGATGTAGTGTTAACTGATATTCGTATCGCATAAAAGAACATCGAACATATTTTCTTATGGAAACAATTGATGTAGGTACAAATTGGAGAATAACATAAGAAAAATCGTACTAAATCCGGTCAGAGATAACAAATTGAACAGACGCTTCATTGTTCGGGCCAAACCAGCCGGAATTGATCGTTTCTGTATCAAACTTCAAAGTCAATCAATCCCCCAAAAGTCCGGGACCTTCGGCATCGCACAAAAGGCGGAAAGTCGGCTCGCCCCGAGTGATAAACGATTTCCGACGAGCTCGTAACACGGTCAGTAACCAGGTTATCGCAATGGGTCCCTCGAATTTGCGGATAATAACACGTTTAATTTGGCGAGGAGGAGGAAAGAAGAAGCAGTTATTCCGTCTGTACGTCTAGCTGGATTTGTTGTGGGACGGGGGCAACGTCCTACGTCTGCTCTAGACCGCAGCAATAACCTCTTGCCGAAATCGCGAGGAGTCGGGCCAGACAAAGTACGGTCGGTGATCGGGGGAGACAGAAAAACGGCCAAAAACGGCATTCTCCTACAGACAATTATCGATATTGTATATATCTATGACTACTCTACTATGTCATACGTAGTTCTATGTTGTCGACATCCAGGCCCTATATTTTGAGTCTATCTGTGGTATTTTTCCTCAGAATATTGAACATAGATATTATTGGATTAGTCCCGTTACTTTGTAATAAAAAAGAGTTTTCCATCAAGAAGTTTCATTTTTATATTTAAAAAAAAAGGATATTTTAAGAGGAACCATGGATGCTTATTTCATTGTAAAGAAGAAGGTATGCCATTAACAATGGAAAACGATATCGGCTTATATCCATTTAATGAAATTTTCCATGACCAATTCGCACATTTGCTGCTGTATGTTGTCGACAACTTCACGAATTCCATCTTTTTAAAGTCTCAAATCGAGTGTGGAGCATTGGCTCCACACCTTATCTTTCACGTGTCCCCAAAGAAAAAAGTCTAATGATATTAAATCCCAAGATCTCAGTGGCCAATTGTGATCATCTCTTCGAGAAATAACACGGCCAGAAAACTTTTCCTGTAAAATTGCGATTGTTTCGTTGCTTGTGTGGCACGTAACGCCGTTTTGTTGAAAATAAACGTCTTCCAATTCCGGCCATAAAAATCACTAATCATAGCTCGGTAGCGCAATCCATTCACCGTAACAGTTGCGCCAGCCTCATTTTCGAATAAGTAAGGTCCAATCACATCGCCAGTCCTGAAAAACCCACGAAACAGTGACACGTTGAGGATGGAGGGGCTCTTCAATAATCATTCTTCGATTTTTCGAACCCCAAATGCAGCATTTCTGCTTATTAACGTAGCCTCCAAGATGAAAACGGACATAAGATAATTTTTCGATGAAAGTCCTGATCATTTTGGTGCATTTCAAGGACCCAATCAGGGACGTTGCTGGTGATCGACCGGTTTGAGTTCTTGTGTTAACCGAACTTTAAAAGCCTTAACAGCTAAGTCTTAATGCAAAATACGGTGTCATGTCGTTTGTGGAATGCCTAATTCCAACTAACTAATTTCCTCAGAGTAGAACATAGATATTTATTAGGCCCAATTGTACTATGTCATACGTAGTTCTATGTTGTTGGCACCCAGGCCACAGACTCAGAGTCTATATCTGTGATATTTTACCTCGGTGTAGAACATAGATATTTGTTAGGCCCAATTGTACTATGTCATACGTAGTTCTATGTTGTCGATATCCAGGCCACAGACTTGAGTCTATATCTGTGATATTTTTCTCGGAGTAGAACATAGATATTAATTGGACCCAATTGTAAGGTTACATTTATAGTAGAGTTTTGGTTTAACCTCAAGTTTAAACTGATAAAAATAAAAAATATTGTGCTCGTCAGAAATTGAGGAGATAGAATCAATTTACGTTTTCTCTTCGGAAAACCCCAATTCACTTTTGAAATATGTATATGTACAGTGTTTCTGATTAGAAGAATAATATATCGAAAAAATGATAGATTCACAATATTTGAAAAAGTATAAAATTTACGAAAAATCGAAAATTTTAAATTTCAAAAAATCATAATTGTAAGTTTGCCCATTTAAAATTTGCCTATTTGATCGACTATAAATAAAAAACTAATGAATATTTTTTCAAACCTTATTGAGAAAGTTGAACCTTAACATTTACAATTCGAAAAACAATATCATTCAAATGACAACCCCGACTGGCTACAGTACCCCATCCGATCAAACCAGTACATTGTCGATTTAGTGCCAGCGATTTAGTTAAACAAATCAACTTATTAGATACTCTGTTTTTCATCAAACGTGCTTGGGTCCAAGTTTCTTTAGAGACAGTAGAGAATTGTTTTCATAAGGTAGTATTCACAATTGACAACCAGGTTTGTTTCGATGGAAACAGAAGAGTTCGATCGAGAAGAAAGTAAATTCACAGAGGAAAAGATCAATGAGCATAATATTAATGTTTTTTTGAGAATTGATGAAAACTTCATTATTGAGAATCCGGATTCATCTCAAACGAATTTAATTACTGAAATATGTACTATAAGAAATTTCCGAAAAATATTAAAAGGTATTCCAGAAGATGAAGAAGAATTATCAAGTTATAATGAAGTTATGAATTTTACCAGACGTCTTAAACTATTTGTAGAATGCCAGGGAGATGATGCACCTTTGAATCTTTTTACCAGGCTCCAATCACATTTCCAGGATATTATCTTTATGAAGAAGACCCGGCAGACTTTCATCTAAGAATATCTAGTCAAATAATGCATCATTTTGAAAATAAGTCACACAGTTAAGTATGATATAAACGTGAACGTATTTTGTATTCTTTTTTAATGTTCATATTATGTTATTTGTCTTTCTTGAGATATTGTAGGTTATCCGATTGAAATAAATGAAAAGATTCAATTAATTTCGGAGAATTTCTTTTGACAGAACACCTCTCTCGAACGGACAATTTTTTGCGATCCCATTGGTCAATCTCCAAGAGAGATTTAACTGTACTTCATAATAAATCCGTCTGGGAAATTTCCATAGTTTTTCCTGAAGACCCACAACAGTTAACACTTTTTTTTTAAGAATATTTTCTGCATTTTAGATCCACATTTTTTGTGCAATTGTATCTATCATATACGCGGATAATGACTAGCCACCGTATATAAATTCCACCTGTACAACGAAACGACCTCCGTATGATCCTTTAGGAGGCCAAACCAAACTGTTAGATAACGTACCGCCACTCCTAAACGACCTAACACAATTTGCAAGTGCTCAAATAGTCCGATTAAACGATAATAGCTCGCTCTCTTTTTCTCTCCCATTTACCTATCCTTGTTCACATTACGATACTCTACAAGGACGAAATAGTCATTGATAAAAAACCGCGTGCATTTGAATTCCTTGTTTATTATTGCTGAAACGGTATATATTCATTTTCGATGGAATTCTGGATTGATTTAAAACTTCAACCAGGATCAATCGATTAATAACAGGTTATCCATTTCGTAGTCCAAATTTCACCTATTTCAATGATTAAAAAAATGTATATGGGACAGTAATTTATTTCCACAAAAATGTTTGTACTACTACAACAATTGTTTCACCACGATGTGGCTTCTTCAGGTATTACATTGTACTGTCTGATGGTATTCAGTGTAACCGAGTTTAAATACATTTTTAGGTACGTGACCAAATAATGGAAGCACAGGTCATACAAACTCTAGGTTTTTATTGGAGTTTGCCGCTAAAAATGCCATTAAAGAAAAATATTCAGTAATGGAGAATGATCGACATCTGTTTGTTCGTTCAAAAGGATTTTACGGGCATTATACCTGTTGATTTCAAGAAATTCTAAAAGTGTTAATCTAGAACTTTTGCTTTCAACGTGGATAATTTCATAATTATTGTTGAAATTATGCCTGAATTCCTTAAGATGATTAGCATATGTCGAATGTACAGAATTGGATATATAACCCCTTTGGTGTTCTTGAGCACGTTTCTTGAATGATCTACCAGTCTGGCCAATGTATACTAAAGGGCAATCTTTGCAAGTCAACTTGTAGGCTCCGGATTTATTTCATTTATTTGTACGATCTTTATTGTTTTTTATGTAGGTACTAAGTTTATTAATTGTTTTAAAAGCCGCGTTATAATTGAAACAACTTTTGAAATATTTAGCAATATTTTCAGATAATCCATTGACATAAGATAACGAAAAATATTTCTGTGTATTGTCAACTTTTATGATTGGTTACACGAGACTTAATGCCATTTTCTTTTGTTTATTGGATACCATTTTGTCTATAAGAAAGGGATTGTAACCGTATTAATCCCTTTCTTATAGACAAAATGGTATCCAATAAACAAAAGAAAACGGCATTAAATCTCGTGTACCCAATCATAAAAGAGGACAATACACAGAAATATTTTTCGTTATCTTATGTCAATGGATTATCTGAAAATATTGCTGAATATTCCAAAAGTTGTTTCAATTATAACGCGGCTTTTAAAACAATAAGATGAATAAACGAACAAAAACCGGATCAGAACATTCGGGTATAGTAATGGCTATTACAAAAAATGTACTGTTTTAATCAAAGAAGTCATAATGACTCCTAAAGTACACATAAGTTTTTCTATAGAAAATTACCTCCACATGAACATCGTCTATTCCTTAACAGAATTCATCACTAAAGATAGCCGTATTCCATTCCAGGTTTTAGTGTTGTCGTTTTCTGGAAGAAGGGCAGTCCTTCATAGCCAAAAATCGAAAAGACGGGATGATCTTCGCATTCTATGGTTCTGTGACATCCTATGCTCCTATGCTTCTTGTTGTTCAGCCTTCTCAGAACCATGCTTGACAAGTATCCACTGCTGTATTCAGAGTTGTGTTAAATTTAAAGACAATTTATTTCTGTAAGTATGATGAAACAGTTCAAGCAGATTTTGTAACAATACACTCTCTGGCAATCGCCAAACTCTAGCATTCAAAACGTCAGTTTTCCTGCTGCGATTATTCTATAAAAATGGAAATAGACAAAACAGCTATAACAAATAAAGATTTGACACTAAAACTGATCGTTTATTTATCTTACTGTATGGAACGTTAATGCTGACGTTACTTACATACAAACATTGAAAGTAGATCAACAATTTTTTCTTTTAATGATCGCCTAAGATTTTTCACTTTATTATTTAGGTATATTGTCTACATCAGTTGTGGTAATCGAACAAAAGAGTGCATTTCATTCAGACATATTTATTTTATTTGTTAAATGCAGTAGTATGTGTCTTTATTAATATTTTATTACTTATATTGGATATTTTGGATCCGAACCTCATCTAATATTTCTTATTGATGTGTTAGAGAAGAAATTGTGAAATGTTTCAAGATTATTCCATATCAATCTCTGCTATGTTCACGTTATTCTCTAAATAATTTTACTAGTTTGGTATATCCAGTGTATTAACTGTATTTACAGAATATGTTGTAGATTAATATCGTTGACAGTTTAATTGCAACAACTAACACTCTGTTTGTAATAAAACAACACTTGGTTTAACGATGAACTGTATAATAGAAAAGATACTTACAACCTGCTTGTTAAACAGACCGAACTAAAAGAGACAGAGTTTACTGAGTCATTCATAGACCTCAACTCTTGATCATAGTGAAGCTCTCGGGTGAATGCGGGTGTTGCGAGGGAGCTTCCACCTCTTAGTTTGGGAGACGGCGTTTCGTTTCCGAGCATGCGCATCTGACACTCATCAGACAGGCTTGATGCGCAGGCTCTGCCTGTTACGCCGGTGACCAAGCGTCCGCTTGGAACGCTGACTTTCAAACGCATTACCTTGGTCTATTTGAACCTGGCTGGGACGGTTAGTCACGATTTTTATGACTGGTCGGGTCCTCTATCGGTACGCCGGACAAACTACGATAGAGCAAGGCAGGTTTCTGGACGGGGAGCGAAGAAGTTGTTTGCTACACACTCCCCCTCCAGTGAGCGTCGATATGGTCACGGAATAGGACGTTGGGTGCAGGCAAGGATGCAGTACGCCGCTGGGCTGGTCGCGGTGCCATCTCCAGCGGGGATCTGTGGAACGAAGGAAAGGGCCATCTCAGAATTCTGGTTAGGGGGCAATTAGGGCCACCTAATGAATGGGTTGGTTCGCACTTAAAGCAAACCCCCCTATCACGCCGGGGTCACCAATGAAGCTCTCGGGTGAATGCGGATGTTGCGAGGGAGCTTTCACCTCTTAGTTTGGGAGACGGCGTTTCGTTTCCGAGCATGCGTATCTGAAACTCATCAGACAGGCTTGATGCGCAGGCTTTGCCAGTTACGCCGGTGGAACGCTGACTTTCAAACGCATTACCTTACTCTATTTGAACCTGGCGGGGACGGTTAGTCACGATTCTTATGACTTAAAGGTCACGAAATAGGGCTTTAGGAACAGGCAAGTATACAGTCCGCCGCTGGGCTGGTCGCGGTGCCATCTCCAGCGGGGATCGGTGGTACGAAAGGAAAGGACCATCTCGGAAATATGGATAGGGGGCAATTAAGGCCACCTAATGAATGGGCTGGTTCGCTCTTGAAGCAAACTCTCCCAATCACGTCGGGGTCACCAATGAAGCTCTTAAGTAAAATGCGGATGTTGCGAGGGGGCTTCCACCTCTTAGTTAGGGAGACGGCGTTTCGTTTCCGAGCATGCGCATCTGAAACTCATCAGACAGACTTGATGTGCAGGTTCTGCCTGTTGCGCCGGTGACCATGCGTCCGCTTGGAGCGCTGACTTTCAAACGCATTGCCTTGCTCTATTTCAACCTGGCTGGGACGGTTAGTCATAATTCTTATGACTGGTCGGGTCCTCTATCGGTACGCCGGACAAACTATGATAGAGCAAGGCAGGTTTCTGGACGGGGAGCGAAGAATTTGTTCGCTACAATAGAAAAAACATATTATACATAGAGTGAGGTATTCTTCTTAAACTTTTGGTATATATTCACAATAGAATATGTTGTCCTGTATCAGGACTGCTCAAGAATTCACCCTAAAGGACGTTACTGGTTCACAAGGAATACAATATGAATCCCAAAGTAGGCAATATTGCCAACATATTAAATAAACCGACTAGGACAGTATAAAAATAATACAGTGGTTCAGCACCTTAAGGCTTAGTTGATACAATGAAAACACAGAAATAGGTAACTGGAGGAATCGCATATAGGATATGCAAATGAGTTATAGACTAGATACCGCAAATAAATTTAACATCATAAATAAGTAACCGTTTCAAAACTATGAGAAGGTATACAATATAGAAATAATTATCACTTGTCGGAGTTGCGATGTTTTAGATATAATAATGCAATCTAGCACAGCATTCTCATTCAGTAAATGTCACTAATACAAGTGAAAATTAACAGACAATGAGAGGGAATACATCGAAAGAACTCGTAATACCTGAGAATCTTGCACTAGAACTAAGGTGAATATTCAAACCCGTAAGACGAGCAATGAATTAAAATAAAACATATACAAGAGGTTTCACTCACAAAGAGCTAACAAGGGAAATTGTTATATGTAAAGATGTCTCGAGTATGTGTAGTTAATGTAGCTCAGGGGATTTATTTCTAAAAACCTTCTTTCTCTGCCGGCTTTCAATCAGAAAAAGGTAAATAAAGCAAATTGTAGAAATTACTATGTTTTACTACCAATAAAAATATATATTACACATTTTCTTGTGACTCGAGTTTCGGGAAATGAACTATCCCTTCATTCAGACAACTGAAGACCTAACAGTGGTACAGTGGTATTTAAACAAAGGTGATAAATATTTTGAATATTTCAATGGATTCTAGGTAACACCTAATAGTGGTACAGAGGTTTACAAGCGGAACGTGATAAAAAAGAGGGGCCTTCTAACAGATATCGGAATGTCGGCAATCGACAAAGAAGGTTGTTAAACAGATGGTACCCATTTAAATATCTCAAATAATTTTTGGGGTTACATAGCTCCGTACAGTTATTCATTATTTTTACGTTATTTTGTTGTACATCTCAAATATTTGGATTTACATAGCTCCATACAGTCATTCATTATTTTTTAAATTATTTTTATTGTGAACGAATTTGAAAATTTAAATAATCAAGTATCTTTTCATTTGAATCTACATGTAAAATTTTCTTAAGATTTTCTTTTGTCGAAAGGAATTACTGTTTTCTAAAGAATGAGTTGCAAAAGTTGAATTTTTGTTTACTTTTCATTAAATTCATTTATGTTCGTTGAAAAAGGTTTTAAACAGATGTTACTTTTTGAATATCTCAAATATTTTCGATTTACATAGCTCCGTACAGTCGTTCATTATTCTTACATTATTGTTATTGTGAACTAATTTGAAAATTTCAACAGATTCTAGATAATCGAGTTTCTTCCCTTTTGATTCTACATGTAAAATTTTAAGATTATCTATTGTGGGAAAGGAATGACCGTTTTCTAGACAATGAGTGGCAAAAGTAGAATTTTGTTTATTTTTTATGAAACTCATTTTATGTTCGTTGAACCTCGTCTTGAAGGAACGTCATGTTTGTCCTATATATTTATTACTGCACGTAGAACAAGATAACTCAAAAACTCCTGTATAGCCAATAGTTTTTCAAAATCAGATGTCAATATTGCCTTCAAAACGCAAAACAAATTATCATCGGTATTATTTAAATTTATTTAAATATTTAAATGAGTACCATCTGTTTAAAAACCTTCTTTGTCGATTGCGTACATTCCGATATCTGTTAGAAGGCCCCTCTTTTTTAACCCGGTTTTTTATCACGTTCCGCTTGTAAACCTCTGTACCACTATTAAGTGTTATCTAGAATCTATTTAAATATTCAAAATATTTATCACTTTTGTTTAAATACTTCTGTACCACTGTTAGGTCTTCAGTTGTCTGATGATGGGTTAGTTCATTTCCTGAAACTCGAGTCACAAGAAAATGTGTAAAGTATATTTTTATTGGTAGTAAAACATAGTAATTTCTACAATTTGTTTTAATTATGATCAACTACCAAATAGTAACGGTTGAAACAATTCAGTATCAGAAAAAGGTATACCAAGTGTACATGTTTATTATTGTCATAGAACACATGTTAAAATTACGCTACCACAGAATCTGCGTTCCGCGTATCATAGGCTACAGTGGGTGTACACCGAGATGTACTCTGTATGCTCTATCACCCCAATCTAACAGCGTTTCTGGACATTGAAGGTGCTTTTAACAATACGCTGCCGGCTTCTCTCGCTGAGGCTATCTCTGCGAGAGGAATCGACCCACTAATCTGTAGATGGATACAGGCAATGCTATGCGGCAGAACAATAACGACCTCATACCAGGATGAGGTCTTCGAGTTCAAGGCTGCGAAGGGCTGTCCGCAGGGAGGTATTCTCTCACCCATACTGTGGATCCTTCTCGTTGATGACCTGTTACCGATCATTTCGCTGTGGGGAGTCGACGTACAAGCATTTGCTGATGACCTGGCAATCATAGTGAAAGGTAAATCGGAGGTGACGATATCGGCCGTCCTTCAAGAGATACTGAACACTATTGACAAATGGTGTATAAGAGAAGACATGTCTCTTAAGCCGTAAAAGGTAGTTATAGTACCATTCACTAAAAAACGGAAGTTGAATGGTTTAGAACCGCCGACTATCCGAGGTGAAATAATACAATTCTCATTTGAGGCAAAATACCTGGGAATAGTCCTGGACAAGATCCTCACCTGGAATGCACACCTGGATAAAGTGTGTCATAAAGCCAGAATGGGTTTCTGGACTTGCAGGCGGATCTGTGGTAAAACCTGGGGCCTAAAGCCCAGGAAGATGTACTAGCTATACACTATGGTAATTAGACCACGGATAGTGTATGGCGCTGTAGCGTGGTGGAAGAAAGGCCAACAAACGGTTGGCGAACAAAAGCTCACCCGACTACAGAGACAGGCTTGCCTTGCAATTACAGGTGCGTTTCGCACCACACCCACAGCAGCCATGCAGGTCTTACTTAATCTACCACCCCTGCACCTACTCGTGCAGAGGGAGGCGGAACGGACCACATACAAACTATATCAACTGGCGATTGACAGGCCAGAGGCAATAGTGATGGGAGGCTCAAGACTGCTGGACGAGCTTTTAACGAACAGTATCCTATCGATGCCCTCGGATCTAATGTCAAAAATCACGAGCCAAGAACGGAATTTTAATGTAATCGTCCCCAGCCGGGACGAGTGGACCCAGCATGCTGAGGTTCTATTGAGAACCGTCCTTGGCTTGTTCACAGACGGCTCACGAACGACGAACGGAACAGGAGCGGGAGTCCATGGGAGTAAACCGAGAATTAACATCTCATTGAGTCTCGTTCAAAACGCAACCATATTCCAGGCAGAAATATTTGCCATTGAGACCGTGGCGGAACTGCTGATAAAACGGCAAATCCACCACGGTAAAATCAAAATATTTACTGATAGTCAGTCAGTACTAAAATCTCTGGAATCCAGCTGTTTTACATCCAAAACAGTCTGGAGTTGCCGCACGGCTTTAAACAGGCTCGGTATGTATAACGGAGTCGCTCTGGTTTGGATACCGAGCCACTCAAACTATTTGGGTAATGAGGAAGCGGATCGGCTGACATTTGCTGGAGCTGCGCTGCCTCTGGTAGGACCGGAACCATTCCTGGGAATACCACATGACGTGGCTAACGAGGCGATAACAGGCAGAATGAACTCAAGGCTAGAGTCTTTCTGGCGGAGCCATTCTGGCCTGAAACACTCGAAGTTGTTCCTTGAAACAGCTTCGAACAAAAAGATGGCGAACCTAGCGCTAGGTCTGGATAGGGCCAAACTAAGAACACTTGTCGGAATTATGACAGGTCACTGCAGACTGAAAGCGCATTTACACAAAATCGGTCTAGTTGAAGACCATGAATGCAGGCTGTGTCTTGAGGACACTGAAACAGCCATGCACATCGTCTCAGAGTGCCCAGCGGTGAGTCGCATCAGATTCGAGGTCTTTGGCCAGGCTTTCATAGCCCACAGTGAATTGAAAAAATTACCTCTGCACAAGATTATCGGTTTATCCAAAAACTGGATCTCGTCGGGGAGATATAAATTAGGGGTGAACCAC
The DNA here is from genome assembly GCA_034642435.1 of Megalocaria dilatata. Classification (NCBI taxonomy): domain Eukaryota; kingdom Metazoa; phylum Arthropoda; class Insecta; order Coleoptera; family Coccinellidae; genus Megalocaria; species Megalocaria dilatata. The sequence continues at coordinate 41,230,865 of CM067862.1, read as the reverse complement.
AATAGTTCATGCGGACGCAGTGGTAGGGTGGACAGACGCCCGCTCGCCATAAATAATAATAATAATAATCACCCCAATCGCCTGAATGATTATATACAAATACAGATATCTTCAATACATCTAATAACCAGTCATTAGTAGTTCAAAGGTATCATTTATTCCTAATTTCTTCCACAACACCTACCGATATTTAACATAAATTTTTTTTTCCAGATATCTTTGTGAAACGGAAAACGAACATAGGATTACGAAGTACACCAACAATTTTTCTTTAAGCAGAACCCGTAGATCCGAACTTGTGTCATTGTCTAAACGCAAGTTGGAGGCTGTGGGTACTGTTTGGACGAAAACTAATCGTCGGTGAAGATACACAAAACGAACAAGACAAAGGAAGGAGGGGCGAAGTTACTAATGGGACTGTGATTTTTATCTTTTCTTCTTATTGTGGGGGTCATGCCACTATAGATATATGTACTTTGGATAATTTATTCACGGAAATTCAGTCTAGAACATTTAATAACACTCAATTTAGACGAATATTGAAAATACGAAATATTTCGTGAGCGCATCCGCCATAATTTCAATTCTTTTGATTTCACCTCGTAACTTCTTTAGATTACTGCAGTCGTTGAGTTTATTCACAAATAGTTGAATTTTGGACAATATTTCACGTCTATATTTTATTCAAATGTCTCTAATTTCGAATTTTTGAACCAAAAATCAACTTGGACCCATCAGGTCTGGATGTGTAAAACCGGAACTTATTTGTGAAAATTACACCTTTGTTGTTTGAAAACTGAAATGAAGTATTTTGCTCAAAATCATCTCCATTGCTATTTATACATTTTTCCCACCTATGTGGCAGTTAATGAAAACCACGCCAAAAGAACAGTTCTTTTTTTGAAGCCATCATCAAGCCATCTTTGTACGAATTGAAGCGTTGTTCAGCGAGAGTGTCTCAGTGGTGCGCATAGATGATAATCGGGCGGAGCCAAGTATGTGTTTCCCAACGGAACACCTTGATCGTTTCCGTGATCTGTTTTGGTGTGTGTGATGGGACATTGCCATAGTGCAAAATGACCTTGTGTTGCCTATTTCCATATTCTGTGTTTTTTCACGTAAATTGATCACTTAGTGTTGGTAGCAATCAGTGTTGACAGTTTCACAAGATTTCAGCAGCTCATAAGAGATTCTGATTCCACCAAAAACCGAGCAAGTCTTCTTTTCGAAGGGATTAGGTTGTAACGAACAAATTCTTCGCTCCTCGTCCAGAAACCTGTCATGCTCTGTCGTAGCTTGACCGGCGTACCAATAGAGGACTCGACCAGTCTAAAGATTCGTGACTAACCGTCCAGAGTTCAAGTAGGGCAAGGCACAGCGTTTGACGATCAGCGTTCCAAGCAGAACACATGGTCACCGGTGTCACAGGCAGGGCTTGCGCATCACGCCTGTCTGGCATTGGATGTCGATGGTTCTCCTGGATTCACTTATGATATATAGGGTTTTCTAAATATATTCTTTTTTATCAACTGTCATGATTTGATGAAGAAATTACTTTCTTTTTTGTCTGTTGAGCAGCATTTTGCAAGTGGTTTTTCGATTTCTTAGCCTTCTTTCATTCAGTTCCTGCGTAATCCATTTTCACACTTTCTGGATCTTTCCCATAGCTATATAAAAATGTACAGAGCCAATCAAATAAAAATCAATTTTTTATCCAAAGTATTAGGAGTACAAATAAGTTTCCGCCGTTTTTTAACACATATTAAATAAAATAGAAAGGCTTTTTACTTGATAGAAGAAATATAACAAAATTTGAATATCAAAACAAATTGAAATATGTTTATCTTCTACAATTTTAATTTCCAAAAGAATTTTTTTTTTTTTTTATTCAAAAAACTTTTAGAATTAAAATAATGTCTAAAACATTTCATTTGACATTGTATATTGAGTTTTGATTATAAACGTCTATTAAATGTGAGCGGTGCTTGTTTTAGACATTAATTTAATTCTGAAAGTTTTTTGAATAAAAAAATTCTTTTGGAAATTAAAATTGTAGAAGATAAACATATTTCAATTTGTTTTGATATTCAAATTTTGACACATTAAATATTTATTATAAAAGAACGGTAATAGACTGCTTGCTGAGTGACTTCTAATGTTAGAGCAAGTTCTTTTTGTGTTTGAGATGATTTAATTCCTCGAATAATTCCTCCAATTCTGCATCCTCGTAAATTTTTGGCCTTCCACTGCGATCTTTGTCTTCTACGTCGAAATCACCGTTTTTAAACTTTTGAAACCACTCTCGACACGTTCTCTCACTCAAAGCACCCTCACCATATGCTTCTACGAGCAATTGATGCGCCTCAGCAGCAGATTTCTTTAAATTAAAGAAGTAAACTAATATTTCCCGCAAATGACGCTTACTTGGCTCAAATTTTGACATTTTCAACTTATAAAAATTATATTTTACCAATATAAAATCAATGATATTAATAGGTTATGTTGTTCTTGAATGTCCAAACTATTTTTTGAGCCGGTTATCATCTGCGAAAGCTAACCGAAACTCCGTGCCGCGCCATCTACAATAAAACGGCGGAAACTTATCTGTACTCCTAATATATATTTTCTAATATTGATCATCGAACAATAAATAATATATACTTTTTCCACGACTGCAAATTGCTTTGAAATACAGTGAATCCCATAAATAAATACGTGAAGCTGTTTATTTTCAACTACGGAAGAAATCTGTTTTAAAACTTCACAGATTTTTTTTTTGTTTATGTAAAATATTAAATGGTTGAAATATACACCTAATTCACTGGTCTGAGAAAAGCAAAAACTGGCTTTCACGATCAGTCTTCTTCTTCAATGGAAAATTTACCTCTTTTGAAGCTTGCAATTCAATTTTACATAAGGGTATTTAACTTATCTTGGTAAATCTACTTACCTCTTAACATAGATACTTGATGATGACGCGAACATTTTTTTACTAAGAGTATAAATAAGATTGTGCGATTTTTTTCGAAAATTGAAGCTTTATTGTGAAGAATTGGTTATACATTAGAGTTCAAAGTGTTGGCCTCAGCCCAAAGGCACAACACCCCTTCAAAAACAAGCACTAGGTTTCTAGATCTCTAATTTTCCAACAGTATTAAACTAAACGAACCGATTATTGTATGTCTGTCACTAGTGCTCAACCACAACTCCATTTTCTTCTTCCTAACTTTTCAACTGTTTAGTTCCTTCCTCCTACTCAAAATTTTCCTACGTCGGCTTTTTGGAAGTCCCCATCCCTAAAAAAACCTCTACACATGTCTAGACTATCCAGATCTTTTGACTTGTCGATTTCTTATCTCGACTTTACCGAGAATTCCCAATCTTAGTCTCGAAGTCCTTTGGGTCATCTGCACTAAAATCATAATGGATTAATACATTGTTGCTTTAAAATTCTCACCCATTGTTTATGCTAACTGCAACTATTAACGCCGCTTATCGGCTACGGTCCTCTTAAGTCCCTAAGTTTTATTTGATACACTTCTTTAGATCAAAATTAATTTCTGTATTTCTGAATATAACACAGACCCTTTATTACGCATGGTTACCCTAAACATCCACTAAACTACAATGACTTTCCACATCCTTTTTTTTTTTCATATTGAAGTAATGAAATAACAGATACTGAAAAAAACCCAATGATGATAATTCAAAATGAAGATGTTGCCAGATGAAACAAAATAAAGTAGTAGCGTCAAAACTACACGAACTTATTTCTAGTCCTAATAAGTTTGTTTATACTGAATTGTTTCAGCCGTTACTATTTGGTAGTTGATCATAATTAAAACGAATTGTAGAAATTACTATGTTTTACTACCAATAAAAATATATTTTACACATTTTCTTGCGACTCGAGTTTCGGGAAATGAACTATCCCATCATCAGACAACTGAAGACCTAACAGTGGTACAGTGGTATTTAAACAAAAGTGATAAATATTTTGAATATTTCAATGGATTCTAGGTAACACCTAATAGTGGTACAGGGGTTTACAAGCGGAACGTGATAAAAAACAGGGTTAAAAAAGAGGGGCCTTCTAAAAGATATCGGAATGTCGGCAATCGACAAAGAAGGTTGTTAAACAGATGGTACCCATTTAAATATCTCAAATAATTTTTGGGGTTACATAGCTACGTACAGTCATTCATTATTTTTACTTTATTTTGTTGTATATCTCAAATATTTGGATTTACATAGCTCCGTACATTCATTCATTATTTTTCATATTATTTTTATTGCGAACGAATTTGAAAATTTCAATCAAGTTTCTTTTCATTTGAATCTACATGTAAAATTTTCTTAATATTTTCTTTTGTCGAAAGGAATTGTTGTTTTCTAAAGAATGAGTGGCAAAAGTTGAATTTTTGTTTACTTTTCATTAAATTAATTTTATGTTCGTTGAAAAAGGTTTTAAACAGATGTTACTTTTTAAATATCTCAAATATTTTCGATTTACATAGCTCCGTACAGTCATTCATTATTTTTACATTATTGTTATTGTGAACTAATTTGAAAATTTCAACAGATTCTAGATAATCGAGTTTCTTCCCTTTTGATTCTACATGTAAAATTTTAAGATTATCTATTTTGGGAAAGAAATGACCGTTTTCTAGACAATGAGTGGCAAAAGTAGAATTTTGTTTATTTTTCCTGAAACTCATTTTATGTTCGTTGAACCTCGTCTTGTAGGAACGTCCTGTTTGTCCCATATATTTATTACTGCACGTAGATTAAGATAACTCATAAACTCCTGATTTGTGTATGTAGGGTCCTTTGCGTTAAATAATACCGATGATAATTTGTTTTGCGTTTTGAAGGCAATATTGACATCTGATTTTGAAAAACTATTGGCTATACAGGAGTTTATGAGTTATCTTGTTCTTGTAATAAATATATAGGACAAACAGGACGTTCCTTCAAGACGAGGTTCAACGAACATAAAATGAGTTTCAGGAAAAATAAACAAAATTCTACTTTTGCCACTCATTGTCTAGAAGACGGACATTCCTTTCCCACAATAGATAATCTTAAATTTTTACATGTAGAATCAAAAGGGAAGAAACTCGATTATCTAGAATCTGTTGAAATTTTCAAATTAGTTCACAATAACAATAATGTAAAAATAATGAATAACTGTACGGAGCTATGTAAATCGAAAATATTTGAGATATTTAAAAAGTAACATCTGTTTAAAACCTTTTTCAACGAACATAAAATGAATTTAATGAAAAGTAAACAAAAATTCAACGTTTAGCACTCATTCTTTAGAAAACAGTCATTCCTTTCGACAAAAGAAAATCTTAAGAAAATTTTTCATGTAGATTCAAAAGAAAAGAAACTTGATTATTGAAATTTTCAAATTCGTTCACAATAAAAATAATGTAAAAAATAATGAATGACTGTATGCAGCTTCGTAAATCCAAATATTTGAGATATACAACAAAATAATGTGAAAATAATGAATGACTGTACGGAGCTATGTAACCCCAAAAATTATTTGAGATATTTAAATGGGTACCATCTGTTTAACAACCTTCTTTGTCGATTGCCGACATTCCGATATCTGTTAGAAGGCCCCTCTTTTTTAACCCGGTTTTTTATCACGTTCCGCGTGTAAACCTCTGTACCACTATTAGGTGTTATCTAGAATCTATTGAAATATTCAAATTATTTATCACTTTTGTTTAAATACCACTGTTAAGGTGTCCAGTTGCCTGATGATGAGATAGTTAATTTCCCGAAACTCGAGTAACAAGAAAATGTGTAATATATCTTTTTTTGTAGTAAAACATAGTAATTTCTACAATTTGTTTATGTTTAATAGTCATACTTTTGGAATCAGGCAACGTCAAAAATTTTGCAATCTTGTCTAAATTTTCAAGTACATCTATAGTGGTAGTACCCCCTTTCCGAGTGATTTTAGGTGGTTAATTGACTGTGTCCATTTGAGGTAGTAGGTTGTATAGTAAGTATTACACCTTTTGAGGAGTACTGTACATCCTGCTAACTTTCCTGGTCGCTAGTCAACCTCATAGTGATTTTATCATTTACAGCAGAAATAATTTCGCTTGATATGCTCCTTCGCTAACTTGTTAAGTATTTTTTTTTCGTTATATATGACTTTTCCTGATATTGTTAATATGAAACATGGATTGAATTTTTGTGAATTTTCTCAATGTCTTTTCCACAGGTTCGAAAGGCTCAACTTGCCTATTCCCTGAGACCCTACTTTGTGATGTTTTATACTTTTTCACAAGGTTGGTTCTCGGGATTTGGCGATTGGCTACATCAAATTTATAAAGGAGATTCTATGCTCGTCTTAATATTTAATCAATTGACTTTTTTTAACTAAAATAATATAGTATTACATTAATCAATTAAAAATTGGTTTAGGCTGTAGTGTCTCTGAATTTTTGAAAATGTTCTATGATGTTTTAAAGGTTAGGCCATCTAGAGTTTGCATTTTAATGTAGTGGTTATTTCGACACTTGTCATTCGTGTTTTGACAGAAGGTTAGTTTAATATTTGGCATTAATGAAATGGGTCAATTTGTGCTGGAACAAAACTTGAAATATTAAATTGAATACTTATATTGAAAACTTATTTTCAAAGTGGTGAATCTTCCATCCAAACTGTTAGAAATTTGAGTGGAAATTCAATAGAAATGAAATGTTCTCACGGCAATTTATGGATCAATTTGTGTAAAATGGATCTTTATTTGACGAAACAACTCGTTCACGTTCTTGTCCAATGAGTATATCTGAAACATTGCTGGTATACCCCAGAATACGGTTGAATATCTATCAACATCAACTCGTTATCGTGCTCAAGAACTGAATATTTCTCTCACTTCTCTGAAGAGAACTTTGCATAAAGACCTTGGTGTGGAAGCTTACAAAGTTCTACTAGTGCAAGAATTGAAGCCTCGTGACCATCCGATGCGTTTCCAATTCACTCAATGAGCTAATGATCTCATTACCGAAATGAGCATTTTTCCAGAAAAATCATCTTTAGCGATGAAGCTCTTTTTCACCTTGAAGGACTATTTTTCGTGGGGATGCATTAAGAATAAGTGTTACGCTAACCATTCAGAAACGATTGATGCCTTGAAACACGAAATCGAAGTTGCCATTCATGAGATTGAGCCCCAAACAATCGACAGTGTACTAAAAAATTGGATTGATCGGATGGGGTACTGTAGCCAGTTATGCTGTCATTTGAATGACATAGTTTTTCACTTGTAAATGTCAATATTCAACCTTTCTTACAAACTCATAACCTTGAAAATATATTCGTTAGTTTTTTATTTATAGCTGATCAAAAATACAAATTTTAAATGGCCCACCAAGAACACAACTTTTCCTTATCTGGCAATGATTACAATCTTATTTTGAAGTTTCTAATGTAATGAATATATGTTACATATATTACAAATTTAATTTGTAATTTACATAGGGAGTTGTTGTCAATTGATAAGGAGTATGGGTCATGTTACAGAAAGTTCATCGAATCGGGACAGTGCAACATACATCTACATAAAAGTTCTGAACTCAAATAAGCAGCGAATGATCGCTGGGACAGAAGCAGCAGACATGCTCATGTTTCAAAGCTTGTTGGCTCAAAATCATCAGTGCAAATACAAATCAGCCACGCACCTATATTCGCCCTGCAGAGGAACACCAATTTATTTAACATACTGAAGAGATCCATATATTTCAGTAAGGGAAAATTAGGCTGGAAAAGCCACCTAGGGAATTTTATGCCTACTTGTCACTGTCGATACCAGGAGCAAGTGTCTGTGGTCGCTTCGTAGACTTGCGCGCGTGTGAAAACAACCCTGGAGAGCAGCGTCTGTTCTCTTAATTGTTGTTGTGTTTCTTCCGAGATAGAACGCCGGCTGAAGAGGATCCAGTTTTTCTTTGTTATAAATAGAACACCATTAAAAGTAATAATAGACACCAAGGGAAGTCTACTGAGGTGCTCTAACAAGTAAAGTTATTGTCTTGTATTGAATTATCTCATGTCAATGTGAGTGTTATTGGTATCATGTATTCTTTATTCATTGGTGGATTTTACTGTATTGATGCTCTAATTGGGAGAAACCTGTTTGCTTTAATCTGAATTGACCAATTAACATATTTCATACATGTAAGCACTTTTATCTTCATTCCATTTATTTGAATCTGGAGGTAACAATGGTACTTTGTTTGAGAATTCAAAGTGTTTTAAGTGAATGAAATGTGGATCCACAATTAAGTAACTGACACGACAACCTCTGTGTCTTCAGAATGCCGCAACAAGGCATTCCTGAACAACTATATTATCAGATATAAATATCATAATGAATAGGTAGTTAAATAACTGACACCATGACCTCTGTGTCAGAATGTCGCAACAAGACATTGCTGAACAACGATATTGTGCGTCCAGATTATGATAATCTAATTAGATAGTAGGTGTGTGAATGAGAAGTTGTTTTTTACAATGTTAATAAGGGTAAATTGATAGACTATTTGGAGATTATTTCAATCAAAAAAGCCGTTGAGAAAAAGGAGAATTTAATAAATTCCCAAGTACTATTCGGCAACACCTTATTGGATGCTGTTATTTCCATGCGCCATAAAAATACACAGATGTCCTAAGTGTAATAAATGAACCTTTTTCAATTTTAAGTTTAGTTCCTTTTTGTACTCCTTTGAAGATAGTCGAAAGACCGAAACACGTGTCGGGATTCTGAGTAAATTGTGAAGCGTAAAAATTCATGTTAAGAAACTAACATAATTTAAGATTAGGAAAAATACAGCAATGTTGCCATAAAATAAATTATGCTTTGACTCAAAAGATATTTTCTGCAAAAATGATATTCTCAATATGAGAAATGATAGTTGGTCAAATTTTAACACATGTGAAACCAAATGTTTTTGCAAGCTGTTCGATTCTTCGTCAAAATGTTTGTTTCCTCGATTTGAAATGTGTGGTCTAAAAGATTGTGATTATGTAATAACCAGTTCATAGAATTTAACATTTTCTTCATTCAATTATTTCTATAAATACAAGATATTCAAACTGGAGAATTATAGTAAAAACTCTACGAATTTTACTATTAATATTAACTGAAGAATCTCACATCTAATGTTTTTATTTATTACTTGCAGAAATTAGTGGAAACCAGTGGTCACTTCTTTGGAATTCAGGGAACCACCGTAATTCCAGCGGAATGGAAGACTTGAAAATATAGTATTTGGATTCATTGTATAATATTTAACATTCGTTCTAATAATATCATTGTCAAAAATGTTAATATTATTCATCTGATGTTATGTGTACATGTTTAATAAAAATAATGAGTAAACAAAATGGTCTCATTTAACCTTTACTTTCACAATTCAAACATATTCAGTAAAATGCAAAAAAACACTCTAATTAAATGTTGATATCTCATTCGAATTTTATTAGGATTAATCAAAATTGTCCGTGTCAAAAGAAAGAGCTAAATACTTTTCTTTTTCTAGAGTGTAAATTTTCACTGTTTTATAATGTGCTTAATATGGTCCTGTACTAATTTTTGATGCACTCGTTAAATGAGCATGGCTAACGAAATTGACAGGAAATATATCACTACTCCTGATAAAATCCACATATCTCCTAAATGTGCCAACATAAAGGGCTAAATACGGTTCTGTTGGTTGGAAAAATATTCAACAGCTTCTGATACATCTAAATACCTCCTCAGCGAGTTAACATAGGGGCTAAATACGGCTCTGTTCCAAATATCAGGAGGATTCAAAGCTAGGAAAATGGCCCAAAATATCCGTCTGCTCCTGATAAATTCCGTATACCTCCTCACCTTTTGTTCTCCTGATACTCGACTGCTCCGGATACATCTAAATACCTCCTCAGCGAGTGGACATATGGGCTAACTACGGCTCTGTTCCAAATACCAGGAGCATTTTAGAGTGGGCGTGGCTTAAAAAATTGGCGCGAAATATCCGGCTGCTCCGGATAAATTCCGTATACCTCCTCGACTTTATATTCTCCTGATACTCGGCCAGATTGTTGAACACTACCCAGAAATACAAATATTTGATGTACATTTCAGGATTATCTCAAAATTACCATATATGGGCATATTTCCATTTTCAGTAGCGTTTTCGCTGGCAAAAATGACCAAATATTTGCCTTTACTAAAACGAACTGGCGGGAAAATCAACACTTCTGTTACTCTTGACACCAAATAATAATAAAGAGACGATTCTGTATTCAAAAAAATTACTAAGCAATTCTGGAAAATCGCCTCTTGCACTAAATAAAAATTGAAATAATCTTCAAGAATTCCTCGATTTCAAGAAAAAGTTTACCGTCGGGTAGCAGGTGAAAAGGTGCTAATTTGTATATTATAATTATTACAAATTTCAATTTTAAAATTTAAAAATTTAAAATTTTAAAATGTGCTAAAAACATTGAAATTAAAATCTCCTGAAAATTTTATAAAGTTCCATCAAAATTTTAGCAACGTTTGATCAGATGTCTTTGCATTTATCTGGCACTGAAAAGTATTTCTGGCTACCTGCATATTTTTCTGTTATTGTTATTTGTTCAGCCCTTGAAAAATCTATTAAATGGTTTTCATGAAAAATATAACGCATCATTTCCATAAAAAAAAGGTTAATGAAATAAATATATTGGAATTTTTTCAACTAACATTTTCATATTTATTAAAATAATGGATTTATTTATCTGAATCAAGGACCCAACCGAGAAAAAGAACTCCTGAACCGAGTCAATATTCGGGCCGACTCGCTCCCATGAAAGGCAAACTTTGTCATAATAGTCTTAATTTTGCCAACGAAAACGCTACTGAAAATGGAAATATGCCCATATATGGTCATTTTGAGATAATCCGAAAATGTACATCAAATATTGGCATTATCTCTGTATATGCATAAATATCCTGTTCTGCTTGTTAAGTCTTCAGTTGGTTGAAGATAGGATTGTTAATTCTCGAAACTTGAGTCACAATCAAATGTGTAAAATATCAATTTATTGGTAGGAAAACATATTATAGTAATTTCTACAACTTGTTTTTAACTTGGCTTAAGTTTCACCCGAAACACAAACAACAACATGAATAAATAGTGAAACGTAAGCCAAGTGATTTTCTGTACACTAATAATAATAATTTACTATATACCCTCAAAATGTTACAGGTAATGTCATGTAATAGTACATTACATAATAAGAGCTGTAAGGAGCATATTCCGCACGACTAGAAAAAGTAGTAATACTGGAAGTGCGTAAATGTCTTACAACTTGAGTTGTGTACTATACTTTTTCTACGACCGCATTCATTCCTACAAAAACTTAGGATTCTATTAAGTGACGAAACGTCAAAATGTTATCCATTAAGTGACGAACCGTCAAAATGATATCGGCTGCGCGGCCTGATATCGTTTCCATGGCAACTACTGAAGGGTCTGTCTTATTGGCTATACGCCGTGCGTTTTATTACCAACCACGCATACCATTAGAGGATACATTTGAGCCCATATTAGAGGAAGAATATTATACAGCACTAAACCACGGAAAGCACACAACACCTGGCTATGACAACATACCCAGAAAAATATTGAGAACATTAGACCCTTCAATTCACAATGCTATAATCAAAATCTATAATTACTGCCTCTCACTCTCTCTCTTTCCAAATGAACGGAAAAAAGGCATTTTGATTACCATCCCCAAGGCAAAGACAGATCATTCCAACATAGGGAACTACAAACCTATCAAACTTCTACCTACATTAGGAAAAAATGTTGAAAAAATATTCGGAGAGAGAAATGAAACTGCTGCTATATTTATGGACATTCAAAAATCCTTCGACAATGTCTAGCACGCCGGTCTGATCTCCAAGCTTTTCCATCTTAAATGCCCCATCTATTTGACAAAAATGATAAGCCATTTCATTTTAAACTGAAAATTTCGGGTACAGGTCAAAAGTGAGGTGTCAGAAGAATTTACACCAGCACAAGGTCTACCACAAGGCTCCCCGCTGTCTCCACTGCTTTACAACTTGTTCTGCTGTGACATGTACAGACAATACAATGACAGGAACCAGAACATCAACAAAGATGCATACATTCTTCAATTTGCTGATGACACAACATTAATATCACGCCACAAAACATTGAAAGAATGTATGAAAGAATTACAGAAATTTGCAGGTGTCACGGTGGCATGGATGATACATTGGAGGATGATTATTATTATTTTTGATTGTCTCGGTCTTTACCCCTTGTGTTAGTAACCGGGTACCCACCGCAGTGTATTTGTATGAATAGCTTAAAGAATATTTAATATTTTATTTTAAGCTCTCGAATCGTCGTTCTTTAACTCAAAAGAAAGCTAGTCGTGAGTGCATTTAATTTATCCATTTTTTATTCTTTTTTTTAAATAAGCTTAAACTTCAGCTATCGCCCCATTGGCAACCGGATACCCGGGTACCCACAATGGAAAGAATAGAAAATAAATTGAAAATGGTTTCTATAAATGGTTGCAACTAAATTTTATTGAAAAAATAAAGAAATATTACATTTTTTCATAATTAATGAAATTAAACCTGACATTTAACACATTGTATGAGATTAATTGAGTGCTCATCACATACTGGCTGGTGACAATTGGCACAGCTCTTACGAGTCGTTCGCCGTCTTTTTATTGGCACGGCATTGCACACATGACAAGATCCTATCACTTTTTTTCTTCCAGTTTTATTTTTTTCAACCACCGGACCAGGATTTATCTCGATTGTTTCTGCTAATGCATAACCTAAAATACTTTCAACAGCAATCTTTGTTGAGAAGTGACGCATTATTTGCGGATTCGCCGTACGGTGTTCAATCATCGGCAATGCTAGTTCTTCACTTAGCTTCCGCATAAATTGACGACGTTCTGTCGTTTTTTTGGCAATCATTTTATTATTTTCGTAATAAATTATATATGCTGCAAGTGAAGAAATGTCTAGCATGTTGAAGAACAATGCCATTGGCCATCTCGAAAATCGTCGTTGACTTGTGTACCTCTGGACCATTTGGTCCATTGTGTCAACGTCAGCTTTATATCTATTATAAAAATTTATAATTTCTGGTTTTTGCTTAGCGCCATCACCAACTGATGCATCTGAATGCATCGTAGATAACAGAATGACAGCTTTATTTTTTTTAGGAACATAAGAACACATGGTAACCTTTTCGAGAAATCCAAAACCTGAAGTGCCCCAAACTGGTTTTAGATTTCATTCACAATTCTAAATTATTATTATTATTTTTAATTTTTGTTTAATTGTCATCAACTATTCATAGTTAAAGAAAAAATGTTTAGAACTTTTTTTTAAACAAAATAAACAAAATTTTTAATATTTAGATCTGTGGGTACCCGGGTACCCGGTTGCTAAAAGACGTCGGTAAAGTTGGTTACTAACATAAGTGTAACTTGACGGAAATTCATCTTCAATATAGGAAAAATAAATGTTAACTTCCGCTATTTTACTGATTTACACGACAATTGTTTCGTCATACCATGACTTCATCAGGTGAGTATTTAAACTGAGGTATACAATGCAAAACATGACCTTAAATACACAGCTCTGGTACAAAAAACAGAGGGGTGGAAAGGGATGGTTTACAATTAATGAAAAATATTAAGTAGGGGGGATCTGTTTGAATCTATTTGATCATTCAATAAAATTTGTCTTTTATTATATTTATTGATCTCTAAAGTTTCTAACAGAATTAGTTTCTGACTTTTGTTATCGAGATGTAATATTTCATAGTTCATATTAAAATTATGGCCAGTCTCTAACAAATGGTTGGCATAAGTTGAATTCGGTTTATTATTAATACAACATTTTTCATGTTCTCGTATCCTTGTTTGGAATGAACGGCCTGTCTGTCCCACATATACACATGGGCAATCACTACATGTTAACTTGTAAACTCCTGATTTTTTGTTTTTAGGAATGATATCTTCATAATTTTTTTATTAAGCTGCCTAAAGAATTAATGTTTTTAAAAGAGATGTTATATTTTTCTTTTTTCTTTAAATATCTAGCAATCTTTTCAGATTTTTGGCCTATATAAGTTAATGAAATAAATTTGGTTTCGTTTGAATTTTGAAATTTTGGATATACAAGTGATATTGCTTTCTTGTAATTTATTTTATCAAGTAAATTGTCTACAATTAACGGATTGAAATAATTATTGAAAGCTATTTGTTTAATGGTTTTATACTCTTTGTCAAAATTTTCTTTCGTCATGGGTATGTTAACCAATCTATAAAGCATACTATTATAAGCTGACAATTTTTGTGAAAATGGATGGTTTGAAGTATAATGAATTGTACCATCTGTATTTGTAGGTTTTCTGTATATGGAAAAGTCGTGTCTATTATTAATTTTGGTGATTTTTAAATCTAAGAAATTGATGCTATTATTTACTTCACCTTCGTGTGTGAATTCAATTGTTGGATATAATTTATTGATAGATTCCAAAAATGAACAAAGTTGTCTATTTTGTGCCTTTAAATAAACAAATTATGTCATCTACATAGCGGTACCAATAAACGAAATCTTTAAAATATGGGAGTTTTTGGATATTGGTTTCTACGTGATCCATGAATATTTCTGATAAAAAGGGACTTAATGGGTTCCCCATTGTTAGACTTTCTTCGTCTAGATAAAACGTGCCGTTAAACATAAAGTAATTTTTGTATTGAATTGTATCAGTCCTTACTTGGTGAAAATCCATATTAAATAATTTGAAATAAGGTTATTCTGATTTTCACAAATTTTTATTGTTAAACTCACAACAATTGTTTCGCTATCACAGTAGCATCATCAGGCAAGATTACATTTTGAATAACTAAGCTTGTTTCCGAAATCCGTGGCTATTTATATTACAGTAAGTACAATAAATTTTTATTGACCACTAAAACCCAAAAAAGGTCCCTGCAAATTCCAGCTTATCTGAATATATTTAACAGAGGTGACTTATTTAAATCTATTTGTTCCTTAAGTAATATTCCAATTTTATTATGTTTATTTATCTCTAGGGATTCTAACAGATTTAAGGCATAACTTTTGTTTTCTATATGTAGAATTTCAAAGTTATGGTTGAAAGTATGTCCTGTTTCTAACAAATGGTTGGAATATGCAGAATTGCTTTTATTATTGAGGAAACTCTTCAAATGTTCACAAATTCTATGACGGAAATTTCTTCCAGTCCGTCCTATGTAAACTTTAGGGCAATCACCGCAGGTTAACTTATAAACCCCAGATTTATCATCCTTATGTGTGTAGTCTTTATTATTTTTGATAAATTCACTCAAGTTTGAATTAGTTTTAAATGAAGTTCTCAAATTATATTTATTTTTGAGGTATGTAGCAATTTTCTCAGAAATACCTTTAGTGTATTTTAAGGAAATGTATTTAAAATTTTCTCTTATATTAGGAAACACCATATTTAAAGCTATTTTATTATTTTTATTCATCAATAATTTGGATCATAGTCATTATTAATAGCTATTTGTTTAATTATGTTAAGTTCTGAAATATAATTTTCTCGATTCATGGGAATATTAACTAATCTATGAATCATAAAATTAAATGCTGATAATTTTTTATTTAGAGGATGATTTGATTTATTGTGTACATTCTGTCAAGAAAGTACCGGGAATTATCGATTTAAATCTGGCGGGGCAATGAGGCAGGTAAAAAATTTTTTTCCTAGGTTGGTACCACTGTCCTTAATTACCATGCCAAGCTTGAGCGGGATCTGTCAACTAGTGTGTTTGCAACAGCTGATTAAGTCAGTCGATGTCAGAGTGCGTGCCGATTTTTACTATGGGTGATTACGTTGAGCAAAGAATTTGTTTAAAGTTTTGTGTTGCAAATGAATTTTCGTATGCCGATGCATTGAAAATGTTGCAAAAGGCCTTTGGTGATAATGCTTTATTGAAAACTCGTGCATATCAGTGGTACAGAGCTTTCAAGGACGGTCGTGAAGTGGTCGCCCATCGACGGCTTCGATCGAAGATAACGTCATGCCAAGCTTGAGCGGGATCTGTCAACTAGTATGTTTGCAACAGCTGATTAAGTCGGTCGATGTCAGAGTGTGTGCCGATTTTTACTATGGGTGATTACGTTGAGCCTGCTCACCGAGCTACGATTGTGACTGACTTTCTCGCCAAAAACTCAACAAACGTGCTTCAGCAACCACCGTATTCGCCGGATTTGGCTCCCTGCGACTTTTTCCTCTTCCCAAAACTAAAATTGCCCCTTCGTGGCACCCGTTTTGAGTCGATTGAAGCCATAAAACAAAATTCGGCGCGAGAGCTAAAGTCCATCCCGGAAAGCGCCTATAAAAAATGTTTCGATAATTGGAAGTGCCGTTGGCATAGATGTATTGGAGCAAATGGAGCCTATTTTGAAGGCGACCCAATAAATTTTGACGATTAAATGTAAAAATGTTGTTTTAATTGAAAATTCCCGGTACTTTCTTAACAGAGTAGTATAATAGAATCCGTATAGGTTGGTTTGTGAAATATTGAAAAATCATGTGAATTATTTATTCGAGTAACAGTTAAATCAAGAAAATTAATAGAATTATTAAGTTCGGTTTTCATAGTGAATTTAATTGAAGGATGTATTTCATTGATGAATAAAAAGAATTTTTTCAAAAGTATGTCTGTACCTGTGAAGCAACAGAAAATATCGTCTACATATCTATACCAATATAAAAAGTATTTCAGGGGATTTTGGTGAATTTTAGTTTCAATATTGTCCATGAATATTTCTGCTAATAAAGGACTTAAGGGATTTCCCATAATCAAACCGTTTTCAGATTTATAAATTTTATTTTTAAATTGAAAATAATTTTGTTTAGTGCAAATATCTAGACATTCTAAAATATCTTCTTTGATAATTGTATTGCATCTGTTGTTGATTAATAGATGATCTACTAGTTTAATTGTTTCGTTTGGTGGTATACTTGGAAATAAATTTTGTACGTCAAATGAAATGAATTTAGCATTATGAGGTAAGTGGATATTCTTTATTTTGTTTATTAGCTGAAGTGAATTTTTTATCGAGTATTCAGCTTGGAATTTAGTTTATTTTAAAATAATCTGAATAAGTTCTTTCGAAAGTTTAAATGAAGGTGCACTAACGAACGAAACAACCGGTGTTATAGGATAATCTTCCTTGTGTAATTTAATCAAAGAATACATTTTTGGAGGTTGTGGATTCATTAAAATTAATTTATTTTTTGAGGTAAAAAAAAAAATTATA
Source organism: Megalocaria dilatata (assembly GCA_034642435.1). Classification (NCBI taxonomy): domain Eukaryota; kingdom Metazoa; phylum Arthropoda; class Insecta; order Coleoptera; family Coccinellidae; genus Megalocaria; species Megalocaria dilatata. The sequence continues at coordinate 41,213,467 of CM067862.1, read as the reverse complement.
AAGTAATTTTGATCTAGGCAAACGTTTAAGGCGTCTAATATTTCTGTTTTTACAAAAAGATTAGTTCGTTTTTGGAGTAATAAATCTTCAACTAATTTTATGGTTTCACTGACCGGTATACTAGGAAATAAGTTTTTTAAATCAAAGGAAACAAAATTGGCATTTGTTAGAGACTGGCCATAATTTTAATATGAACTATGAAATATTACATATCGCAAACAAAAGTCAGAAACTAAATCTGCTAGAAACTTTAGAGATCAATAGATATAATAAAAGACAAATTTTATTGAATGATCAAATAGATTTAAACAGATCCCCCCTACTTAATATTTTTCATTAATTGTAAACCACCTCTTTCCACCCCTCTGTTTTTTGTACCAGAGCTGTGTATTTAAGGTCATGTTTTGCATTGTATACTTTAGTTTGAATACTCACCTGATGAGGTCATGGTATGACGAAACAATTGTCGTGTAAATCAATAAAATAGCAGAAGTTAACATTTATTTTTCTTATATTGAATAAAATAGAAAGGCTTTTTACTTGATAGAAGAAATATAAGAAAATTTGAATATCAAAACAAATTTTCTTATATTGAAGATGAATTTCCGTCAAGTAAAGACCGAGACAATCAAAAAAACAAAATGTACACTAACTCTCCCAATATAAAACTTGGAGGCGACACAATTACACTAACAGATTCATGCAAATACCTAGGCATTAAGATTGACAACAAGTTGAACTTCAGAGTACATTTAGAACACCAAAAGAAAACAGCTATCACACAAGCGGGACACTTTAGGTCTCTAACTTAAAAAAACAAAGCAATCGGCAGTAGAACAGCAAGTATGACCTACAAAATGATATGCAGATCTTTATTGGACTATGGACATACAATATTTCCAAATTCAACAAAAACAGCTTTGAATATAATTGAAGTGGCGGAAAGTGACAAATTTGCACCAATTTTGAATGAGTTTCTCTATAGAAAAGTCTTCCCCTGCAAATTTTTCTTTCAAATGGCTCATAACTTGTGACTCGTTCACTTTTACGTTTGCAGGTCCCACATATAGCCAAGTAAGTCTCGGTGCATCAAAAAAATCAGATGAACCAGCCCCGGTCACTTCCTTTTTCTTCAAAAGACGTCTTCCTCCACTGAACTTATTTTCTTGAGAAACTGCAGCATCTAAACTTTTTCTGTTCTTATTTGTTTTGACTTTGTTAACAGAGTGGATTTCTGTTTTATCTTTAGTTTTCTTAATTGCTGCTTCAACCTTTTCATCTCCTGATTCCTTCGTATTGACAGAAAGTTTGTCACCAGTAACGAAGGATTGTTTTGCAGATAATTTGTTCGAGATTGTTTTGTCTGATTGATTTCCTCTGTTTTTTCAAGTGAAGATATCTGCTTTTTTAAAATTTTTATTCTATCATGTAATTCTACTATTAAGTTTGACTCCTCTTTCAATATTCTATTCAAATAACCTACCTCCGATTCTCTATAAATTCAACAAAATCATCATCCATACTGACAGTCATAGTAGTATATTTATTTGAGTGTTTAATATATATTTTTAAACATAAACATACATTCCAAAGGGCAGAATATCACAATATTTATAACACCAGAGGGCAGCAATATGTATATCCTAAATACCGATTGACAACAAGAGTGCATATTATTCTTGTATAAAGTTGGTCAATAGACTTCCAACAGATCAGATCACTGGAAAGTTTTCGTGAATGTAAAAAGCAGTTAAAAATTTTTTAATTACAGTGGAACCCTATGTATTGAAAGAATTTTGTGATTACGAAAATTTATAATTTTCTTAGGAAAGTTTTTCTTTTTTTGTTGTTATATCTGTATCATTGACACAATTTCATTCCTTTCATTTCACATATGCTGCATGTGGTGTGTGAGTGACTTTTATGAAATAAAGCTTATTATTATTACACACAACTTCAGCACATATATATAATATTGTTACGAGGCGCCATTTTTAACTCTCTTCTATTGCAAAACAAGCTATATTCAACATCTGAAAAATTGTTAGAATTTGAATCTAGTAAAACTATTCAATTGATGTGTCATATTTGAACATTCTAAATTTTGATCAATTTAAATATGTGAATTAAAAGTACCTGTTAATTCCAGAAGATAGTGCTACAATATTCAGATATTTCATTAGACATTTTAAAAAGATAATTTGCATTTTTATTAATGAATTGAGTAAAGAAATATCCTTGAAGTAACGATGGTGTAACTTATGTGATTATGCTACAAGTCAGTATTAAGTATTATGCACTGACAAAATCCATCTTCCTGAGATTTTTCCAGTAATTTAGCAACATTTTGACGTCACCCATTTTGATATTTCCTGAAAGAAAATGGTACAAACTTTAAACAACGTACAATAATTAGAGGAAACTCTAGACTCGAAATTTCTATTAATCATAAATCATAAAATTACCTAGAAAACCATTATGCAAAATAATTAATTTCCAGAAAAAAGAACGTGCGCCATTTTGTTGGTAAATAAAATACAAAGGTACACGCATAGACTTAATGTTATTAAATGTCTATGGGTACACGTCTATGGTTACACCATCATCGAAGATTACCATAAATAAACGAAACATTCTCGTTTATCGATGCAGATTACTGAATTATTTTTAATTTATCATGTTGATCTATGCCTATTATCTATGTTTATTGTTAGAACTATGCGCCCACCTATCGACAAGTTCATAAACTAATCAACATTTTCTAATTCTTTAGCACTGTCATTTGTTTTTCATTGGGTAAACTGAATGGAATAAATAAGAACTTACTTTTTTATTCCATTTCTAAAATGAACTATTACAAAGTAATGGACTTCTCCACCCAATATTTGAGTTAACTAACGTACAGTTTTCTATTTTATCTGTCAGTCATTTATTGTGATTTTACAGAAGAGTAGTGTAGTTTCAAAGTTGTCCGGAAGATGATGGAACTGTCCAAATGGTATTACAGCAACTAATGTGAAAATCATTCAATTGTCAGGCAACACACCTTACACCTATGCCAAATTAATGGTTGTGTAGATAAAATAAATACCAAATACTTGGGCAAAGAACCTATGCCTTTTTAAATAAATTGAATGTGTTTGTTTATATTTGCTATTGCTTCAAGAATATAAATCAATTCTCTATCTATATTAGATACCCAACCAGTTAATGCTTATTCCATTGTTTTCAAATTAATGGTTTTTATTCCTTATACATACTCTTCTGATTTTCACAAACTTTTATATTACTACACTATTCCAATACACATATTGAATATTAATAACATGAACACTAATACCGATTTGTGTTGGAATAAAATTTCTTTTTCAAACATAAAGTTTGGTTAGAAACAAACAACCACAGACTATGAATATAGGAAAAATTAATTCATAGAACAAAGTTTAATTATACCTTACCTAATATGTTCTGAAAACCATCACACAAGATTGTAGAAAATTATTCTGATAAATGAAGAAGGAAATTAACGAAGGTTCAAGTTTAATGACGACATTAAAATCAAATATATACTATCAATCTGTTCTACAATTTATCTGTATAGATGATCAGAATAAATGTTTGCTGCTATTTCAGATTCCCACTTGTCACCATTATTCAGCAATTTCTCTTTGTTGTACAATAATTCTTCGTGTGATTCAGTTGAATATTCAAAGTTTGGACCTTCAACAATTGCATCTACTGGACATGCCTCTTGACAAAATCCACAGTAGATGCACTTTGTCATATCGATATCATATCGAGTTGTTCTTCTGGAACCATCAGCTCTTTCCTCTGCTTCAATAGTAATAGCCTGATAAAAAAATGGTATTCAATGATTCTATATTAATTCTTTCTTCTACTAATCACCTGTGCTGGACAAATAGCCTCACAAAGTTTGCAGGCAATACATCTTTCCTCTCCTGAAGGATACCTTCTTAATGCGTGTTCTCCTCTAAACCTTGGACTTAAAGGACCTTTCTCAAAGGGATAATTGATGGTAGCAGGTTCCTTGAAAATATGAGCCAGAGTAACAGCCATCCCTCTTATCAGTTCACTCAAAAACATGGTCTGAGCAGCTCTATCTGTAAAAGCAGTTTCAAAATAACAAACCCTAATCTTATTCCGTAAGAAACATACCGTTCACATCTTTCCAATCCATACTGGGCTCATCCTTACTGATATACACATAGCAGTCTTCAGACGTACTTTTAAAACGATTACTAGCAGTTAAACAAGAACGAGAAACTCTGAAACCTAGAAAAATTCTCTTTTATTTACGGTTGCAAAAGTAAGGTTAACGTGAAAATCTGTTTTATTGTCGTAACAATCAAATAATTGTGCCAACATTATTTTTATTCACTTATATTTAATTAGAAAATTACCCCTGTTTGCAACAGAAAACAATTTGATGCAATTGTTCATTTTTCTAGATTATTAGAAATATGGCCCGTGATGTAACACTGACACCGACCTGTCAGCTATGGACAGTTGACAGTTTGAAAATTGACCGACATATGTATTTTGGACTACTATATATCAAGTCTATGATAACACAAAGGAACTAATCTCTCATATCTATTATTGGGACAGTTACTTCTAAATCTTAATAGTTTTATATTAATCTGAAACACTTGAAATTTCACAAAAAATCTCTTAGCTCAATAAATATTGCTTTGAGATCACTATTAGACTAAGGTGTCCTTAATAATTGAATAATAAGATGTAAAATCATATAAATAAAACTTTAGTCTTAGGAGATGGAATATAAAATAATATCAAGGAAATTACTTTTAATGTTTATTTTGTGTTAGGAATTATTTGAAGTTCTTGATATCCATTTGGTGTACATAGCCACATCAGAAAATACTACATATTCATTCAAACTACATTGGGAGGTTTCCTTGTTAACAATTGCTTGGCTGACCATTCCTCTGATATACCATTTACCATTCATTTCAATCATAAATGGTGAGCCTATGTCTCCAGTGCATGGTCCTCTTCCATTTCTTTCACCTGACAAAAACATAAACTCATTAAAGACAGAAATTTGAGGATAAAAGATGGCAAGAGTGTACATTTTCCATTTCTTATTGACATTCTGGGAAAACGAAAAAAGAAGCATGGTGAAATATTGTTGAATTAATTCTATTTCCATTCACTTCATATTTTGAACTTCAAATAGCTCCAATTACTCACCAGCACAGAAGGTCTTTCTAGAAATGAGCTTGGAAAATTCGCTGTTCGACCTAACGCACATTTTTTCCGAAACCACTGGCATCTCGAGTTTCTTGGCGTTCACTAAAAATTCCTGTTGATAATCGTCCTTCCCCCATCCAGCAACCGTTCCAAATCTTCCAGTGAGTTGCTTTATGTCGTTACTGCTGTTCCAGAGGCAGATCGGTTTGATGGATCTTGAGTACTCAACAGGCTCTGAAAGGGTGAGAACTGCAACGTCTCCATGGGCGCTATACTGTGTGTAGTCTGGGTTAACCTCTACTCTGCTTACTTTACGGAGTATAGCCTCTGATTTAGCCCATTGCTTAAGACTGGATTTCCCTAACACCAACAGTATGTCTTCCGGCTTCACAAGATTAGAATTGTAGAATTTTAGGCAACTTCCAACTGAAAAGATTTCATTCCATAAGATGTTTGATTGCTTCAGCCATTTAAATGACAGATCTCTAGTTGTGGGCCTTTAATTCATAGAAATCCATTGAACACTTAATTAAATGTTATTATTATTAGTTAAATTATGCAAAATCTTAAAATGCTGATCAAAATCATGTTTCTCTGTTATTGGATTTTCTCCATAAATAGAATCTAATTTATTGTTGAGATCAACGTGTTCATTTATTTCCGGTATTAAAGAACCTGATAAATAAATCAAAGTTGCCAAGTATTCGTATGAAACCGAATTTTCCTCAATATCTAGTAGACTCCAAAAGGAAACATTCATAAAAGGGTTTTTTGACTTTTCATATTCAACCAATTGGATTAGAAGTAAAAGTAATATTATAAGGATATTTCATGATGGGACAGTATTGAAGGATACACTCTATAAAATTATTTATTTTTCGACACCGGATCTTACCTGTCAGAACATGATTCCTGTTCAACAAGTTGGCTGTGCATCTGAACTCATAGTTGAGACCTTTCCATTGATAAAGAGCCACCAGCCAGGGGAATTCATTTTGAACAGTATTGGTGCCATCTGTTATTAGATTCACTGTCCTTTCGGAAATACCACATGCTGGGTCATTCTGAGGTAGTTCAATCAATGGCTCTGGACGAATATATTCCTCTGAAAAACATCGGTTTACATTTTATTTTCATGAAGATACCGTCTCCATGGTCTCTTTATTATTATTACCCCTCAATACTGTCCTTGTTGAACAACTTTATTCTGTTGATGCTTGAAAATCGAAATATACACATCAAAATAATTTAGGGAACAAACGTTAAATTTCTCAGGACCCAGAATTTATTTGACCAACATCTTCCACTAAAAATGACCTCCTTTCAATCAACACAAACGCCACGAAGCAATTCTAATGAAAGATCACACATTCTAGGGATGCAAAACAATGTTGCATCCCTAAGATCTAGTCCTTACTGCAATGTCGACATTCCATTGATACATAATCATAAGTTAAAACTTTTTTTAGATTCCCACCTTTCTGTCCTAAAAATTACTGGTTTTATGATGAAATTCTTAAGATTATGTTGGATATTCTTGAAAGTTATTGGTTTTCATAAGATTGATCAGCAGAAACAAAATTTTGTCTATTCAAAATATTTGATTTATAGGATTTTGGTTAATAATTTTTATTTATTGGATTTTGTTATACCATTCGGATGTCTTATAATGAATGTTTATCTTATATGTCGTTTGATATACGTGGTCCTTAACTGACATTAATTTAATTAATCATTCAATATAATTTTTTGGAATTAAATATGTAGAAGGCTAATTTTTAATTTTTTTTTTTTTTTTAAATATTTAAATAATTTTATATACCTTCTATCAAGAATTAACCTCTTTTTATGTTATTACAATCAATTATTCTTTCCTTCGCGGCATCTATTGGCGATAATTTTACGTTAATCAACGACCGCATATAGATGCATGGCATTAACCGAATGGATTGCCCCGCTGTCTCTCCAGACCAAAATTGTATTGAACATGTCTGGTCTGCGATGTCGCAACAATTACACCGCTTTCTTGACAGACGCAGAGATTACAACAGCTCACCAATACTTTGAATTACATTTGGCAAAATATTCCTTAAGTTCTCATTGATAACCTCATTGACACAATGCCGAATAGAGTAAGAGCACTACGAAGAGCTAGTTAAGCCCCCACCCGATATTAAAACGTGTTTCTAACAGATAGAAACAGTTTTTAAGCCTGCATACTCTATTATTCCGAGGCAACCTTTCCTTTCGTTCCCGCTGGAGATGGCACTAGCGGCGGACTGTTCCTTGCCTGATCTCAACGCCCTATTCCGTGACCCTATCGACGCTCACTGGAGGCGGAGTGTGTAGCGATCTTCCTCGCTCCTCGCCCAGAATTCTGCTTTGTTCTGCTGCTGCTTCCCGGCGTAGCATATGGAGGACCCGACTAATCTTAGCAATACCTGACTGACCGTCCCCGCCGGGTTCAAGTAGGGCAAAGCACACAGCGTTTGACGACCGTTCCGAAGGGGACACTGGTCACTGGCGTCAAGGTCATACAACGACAAGGCCACAAGATCACACTGGTGACAAGGTCACTGGCCTCACAGGCAGACATGCCCACCACGCCTGTCTGAAGAGTTCAGGTGCTCATGCTCAGAATGGAACGGCGCCTCCCCGAATTAAGAGGTAGAAGCTCCCTCATAACACCGCATTCACTTCAGAGCCTCAATTTGTATAAATCAGTAGATAAATAGCGTTATTTTGGATGCCAGTGTAGGTGGAGCAATTTATCTACTGGGGTTATGTAATCGATAAAAAGAATTGAAAAAAAAGTGTACGTTACTTATCGATTACCTGTATTGTCGGTTGAACTTAACCACGGGAAGGATGTTGTCGTCCTTGGTGGTATATAAGGGGGTATCGTAGGTTTTGTTACTACTGTCGGTTTGGGGGTATCCTCTAGAAAAAAAATCAGAAAATTATATCAGGTGTTTCTTTCATAATTTCTGATATAATAAAATATACTCGTTTTTTTTAATATCAAAATGAAACCTCTTATTGGACAACTCTTTATGTTATAATTATCATGAAAATTAAGTCCTGCTTCCAACAGATTCTTTCATGGATACTCTGAATAATTCCAATGAAATTATAAAACTAAGGACATATTTCTATTGCGTAATGCAAAAAAACGTAATGGATATCTGAAAGAATTATCGTCGTGAAATAAAAATCTGAAGATTCATGACTAAACGTTCCCGTCGAGTCCAAATAGGGCAAGGCACACAGCGTTTGACGACCACCGTTCCAAGCGGAACACATGGTCACGCCTGTCTGATGAGTTTCAGATGCGCAGACTCAGAACGAAACGCCGTCTCCCGAATTAAGAGTTGGAAGCTCCCTTACAACACCGCATTTCCTTCGAGAGCTTCAATTTAAAGAGTAATGAAATGTTAAATGATTGTTGATAAAGTTCTATTTACTACTCGTGTCCTAGTTCATCTGTCCTCTCTTTTTCAACAAGCTTGGTTGATAATTCTCGATTAATGTATTCAAATTGAAAGTCAATAAAATAAAGTAATGAACTTTTGTGTAGATTCGCACCATTTTGATCCTAAAACTCACCTGTAAAATAACTGAACGTTTGAAGTCTAGTCTCTTTAAAAACCCATAAATCCGAAACTCCTTCGGAGGTCACTGTTAAAAACAAAATTAAGAACACTTGTATATCCATTTGTACGAGATCAGTTCAAAAAATACCGAACTACTAAAAACATTAAACATTACATGAATAAATGTTTTTTATCACAATTTGTATTGATATCTTGTACGGGCTGAAAACGACACAAATTTTTGTTTGTTAAACAAGAAAAAATCACAAGCAACCAGATGTGGCGAGTACAAGCGTACAGGAGAATAATAATCTGATTTTTCACACAAAAATTAGGAACTACGAATTTATGCTTTGTCCACACCAAGAACAATGAGTTCCGAGCCTTTTTTGCACGGTAATTCTAGACAACAGCGTGCTATCAATTCGCCCAAATGTCTATAATTTTCTTATTTTTTGGGTCGAAAACGATCTTAAACGATTAGGTTAGACTCGCTAATGAAAGAACCGAGGTCGAAAGTAATTCTGCCTGGTCATTCACTCGAAAATACCCTAACTTTAGAATGGAAAGAGCTAGACCCTTTAAACTGTCAGGGAAGGTTCGGTGTCTGAATGCCGCGACCTATTCAGTTAATGGGAAAATTGGTTCAATATTAAATGGTGTGAAACATACGCACACTGTTTCACTTTAAGGCAGGACCTCAAATTATATTACCAATAATATATAGTCTTGTTGATCTATGGGCAGGACTTTGAAATGCACAATTTCATGAAAGTTGAAATAAACAGTGAGCTATCCCGTACCTTACGGAGTACTCTAAAAGATCTAGGGTGTTACGGAGTACTCTAAAATCCGGGGGTTAACAGAGTACTCTAAGATCTGGGGTTTTACGGAGTACTCTTAAAGATCTGGAATTATACGAAGTAATCTAAATAGCGCTAACCTTTTTATCATGATCGTCTAGTGGCGGGCGAATAGGACTTTACGTTGTGTAGGCAACCCAAATTATACCTAAACGAGAGCAAGGAAACAGTGACGGGAGGTTCAAATATTCGAAACACATTAATACCAGAAGAATATATTTTTATTAATAAAGTTCAAAAGCAACGACCCTCAATAAATGGAAACACATTCATCAGCCTGTGGTTAAATCTACTCTACACAGTGGTTCGCAAAGCGCCCCAGTGAAACCAATAGCGCCCCGGGTCTAAATGACTTATTACTACATATTGTTAGGTTGGTATTCGCTCAAATCAGATATCATTCTTATGAAAGGGTAAAGTTATGCAGGAAATGGGGGATACAGCCAGCCTGCACCTTCAACTGCACTTCCGGTAATCAGTGCTGAACCTCAATTACAAGGGGTAAGTTTAATGGACACTAAGGTAAAGGTAACTGTGGTATGCCCAGGAGATCTCCTTGAAGAGGGGATCTAACATAATTCGAGTCGACCGGAGAAGTTACTATCAAAGGACTATATCTAGCCACCTCAGGGTGACAAAGGCCCAGGAAGGCTTAACTCTTACTGAGGAACGAACCGAACACTACCAGAAGGGGCATGCAAACTAACCCCTGGAGATATCACAGTACCCGGAACAAATATCTAGCAATCACCCACACATTCTCACAATAACGTTGGATATCTGGAGCTATTTACTGTCTCTATACGATATGTCGTCCCCTACCAGGACTACTCTGCGGTTTACCCTAAAGAACGCCACTGGTTCACAAGGAATACTATCTCTCAAAGTAAGCGGGCACATGCATATGACAAATAGGTAACACAAACTGACTAGGACATAATACATAGATACAGTACCCCATCACCTAGGCGTATTAATGGACGTTACAATAAGAACAAACAAAGAAATGGGTATCCAGGGGATCACATAAGAGTACATACAAATCAGTTACATATCAAGCATCGCAATTAGTAAGAAAAGATAATACAAATCCCTATTAGCAAGTATTACACAGGTAAAGAACCACTATTTACAAATACAGCAAAAAGCAATCAGGCACCGAGAGAAAGTATACAATACAAACAGAAAACTTGTGAGGGGACGCTTTAGTTATGTACAAAGGCAATGCAATTTAGTTAAAACATTAGAGTTGGATTACATAACGGCGAAGCAAAAATACAAGAATGGAAAGCGAAGTACAATGAACGAGCGTACAGTCATTAATTTCACATTAACACAAAGGTGGTATTTAAAAATGTAAAGCATGCAATTAATCAGAAGCATTTAAAAGAAGTTTACTTACTAAGAGTTACCAAGGGACATGTTATAATTACTATTATCTCGAGTATGTTACTAAGTTGCTCAGGAGGTTTATTTCCAAGAACCTCCTTCTCGAATGAATTCAAATATAATAGGGACGCTATAAGGACATTGTTCTCCTTTGTTATTCTCGCTAATCACTTACTTGTCAAGTTACCGCAACACAGAGTATTTTGACACAGAAAATAACGCGGGTAAATACAATGACATAATGGTGGAATTTATATAATCTTATCAGGGACTCTGTAACTCGTATGATCCTTAGCGGATCTCTTCAACAGTGACCATCAAGTTCACGTCAAAATGCGTTTGACGTGCTTCCTTGTCACATGTCACAATTCGACGCAAAAAGCCTATTCAAACTTGTTAGTAAATGCAGCATCCATCCATCTATTTCAAAACCATGTTTCTTATAGAAGAATATTCATGCAAAATGAAGTCGAAACTTTATCTTTACGGTTTGTCTAAACGATATTTTGGACTTTTTTGATATTTTCCCATGAAATTACCTCTTTTAGGTGGCCAAACAGTGATGCACTATCGTTGTTCGTACGATCATGTTTAAATTAAGCTAACTTAATAAACCATCATTGGCTGATGGTTGATTATCTTGGTCAAGAATTTCGAAAACACTTACCAATTAACCTTTCATTTCAACGGAGTTTTTCCCAGAAAAAGTAATGTTTTTCCAACATACCAAATTCTTCTTTTGCTTTGATTTAAAAATTACCATTGGTTGTTTCACTGAAACCACTGTAAATTTTGAACCACAGATTACAAATAACTGTAATTTTTGCTTTTCAACCAAATGTCAAATAGCAAGAAATTTTTCAGTTTGTATACTATTTTACTGACAATTCATCACACTCATTAGTGTAGAATTATTATCAAAACTTGATTATTATCAAGTTTTGATAATAATTCTCCCTTGTATATATTACAAATTATTTTCAAGCAATCTGTGACTTCGTTGCAAGGCAACATAAGAAGTTAGTTGATTCAACCATAGATGGATCTGACAGTTGGCTCGTTATTCACAATTTGATTTTTGACAATTTTAAAAAAAATATCGGACTGCGAATTTGAATTCACACCATCAGAACTTCCGAATAGCCGCAGAATGAGCATCCAAAGGCCTTATTACTGTGAAAAGCAGGGGAAGGTATGTCAATACGTACTAAGCGTCTTAAATGCATATCCAGTTAGTTCTGATTTATTTCCATGCTAGTCGGTAAAGTGACATTTTAAAAGAAGGTTAGAAAATCAGAAATCTATCGATTACCAACCGTTTGTGAGTAAATATATCATATATATATTATATATATTACAAATATATTATATATATACCTATTGACACATAATTAAAAATGTTCGGTACTATTTTGAACTGAACTTGTACAATATTTGATATTATTACTTACACATTTCCGAAGGACCCCTACAGTACACCCTACCGTTGAATTTAATCTGCGTTATTCTTGGCACCATATTTTGCCTTGTGAACGTTAATTTATAAGTGAGTTGTCTGGATTGAAGAATGTAATCCTTATCAGTCACCAGGTCTAGCTTGAGTCTCTTGAAAATTAATGAATAATCATCTAAATTTTTATTCTGCCTGATTTTGGTTTTTGCATATATTGTTTCGAATACCCAAACTATTGGATTGGTTTTTTTAGATAATATTGGATGAACTAGTCAGTTACTTTGCGAAAGTTAATTTGAAAATGAAATAATTGTTGAAGATACGCCCAAGTATCGCAGTTTTACTACATTTCCAAGCTGGTCTATAACAAGCTGTGTTTCAAAGATTTATATACAGGATGCCCAAGTTATCTCTGACTAAATTTCACAAGGTAATGATTCTACAGGCAATTTGCAACACAAGTTATCGAAATATAATTGGACCATAACCTATAGGAACTTTCGTGTTGCAAATTGATTTAGAATCACCTTGTGAAATTCGGCCACAGATAACTTGGGCGCCCTGTATATAATTAGGAAGGCTACGGTTTGTGTAGAACTTAGAGAAATTTGGAATTCTACAGCTGAGCCTGCCCCTTTATTTGTTTTATTGCTGAATAAGGGTAATTTTTATAGATCTCCATTGAGCCCTAAATATCTATTAGGAGTACAAATAAGTTTTCGCCGTTTTATTGTAGATGGCGCGGCACGGAGTTTCGGTTAGCTTTCGCAGATGATAACCGGCTTAAGAAATAGTTTGGACATTCGAGAACAACATAACCTATTGATATCACTGATTTTATATTGGTAAAATATAATTTTTATAAGTTGAAAATGTCAAAATTTGAGCCAAGTAAGCGTCATTTGCGGGAAATATTAGTTTACTTCTTTAATTTAAAGAAATCTGCTGCTGAGGCGCACCAATTGCTCGTAGAAGCATATGGTGAGGGTGCTTTGAGTGAGAGAACGTGTCGAGAGTGGTTTCAAAAGTTTAAAAACGGTGATTTCGACGTAGAAGACAAAGATCGCAGTGGAAGGCCAAAAATTTACGAGGATGCAGAATTGGAGGAATTATTGGATGAAGATTCATCTCAAACACAAAAAGAACTTGCTCTAACATTAGAAGTCACTCAGCAAGCAGTCTCACATCGTTTAAAGTCATAAGGAATGATTCATAAACATAATTTGTGTTAGAAAACGGCGGAAACTTATTTGTACTCCTAATATGTAGCTATATAGCGTAATTACAGACTGTCATAATTATCCTTTGGTAAATATACAGGGTGTCCCAACGAAAATTTGACCCCCCCATAATTCAGAAACGAAGAATTTTCGAAGATTAAAAAAAAAACAGATCAACTTCTGTTTAGAGTGCGACGAATTTACATACATATTCTTAGTGAATACGTACTTAGATAAATGAAAAGAATTCTAAGAGAAGAAATGTGAAAATATCTAGTTTAGTCTTACCGGTCTAGAGGCTTCATCGAAAATTCCAATGTAAGATGTGTTGACCTCCATTTTGAAAACCCTAGTTCCATCATTGGGTACTAAAATTTCCGCGTAAATACTCCCATCATTATCGTAGTAATAGGTGAAGACAGAAGGACAGGGATTTGGTGGTATTCTTGGAGTTTGTTGAGAAAAAATTGTTCCAGGGAGAACCAAAACTATTAAAAAATGGTACCACATGGCCTCAAAAGAATTAGACTGGCGGAAATTGAAACTCTGGAAAAATTAAGCCATTTTATAATATGTGTATATCTTTTAGTTGGGAAAAATATATTCCACTTATAAAATAATAAAACTATAAACTGCACAAAAATTAAGGAAGTTCACAATTTCTTAATCTATTTTAATTGAGGTCCGGTGTTCAACAAATGATGATATATGATTTCAATAATAGATGTCGCTACTAGTTTATTACTCCATTGTTTCATCTGGCAACATCTTCATTTTGAAGTATCATCTTTCTTTTTAGTATCTGTCATTTCGCTGACGGCTAAACGACTTAGTTTCTGTGTACTCTGAAAATATCAACTTTTGCTTTGCATAACAAACCAGAAGACATTTCGACCCTATAATAACGCTACATAGACGTTCCTTCCTCAATAATAAGTTGAATTCGACGTATGATTTTGATGAACGTTTTAGGACTTTACATAAACAAAATAAGGAAAATTTGAATATTAAAACTAATTGAAATATGTTTATCTTCTACAATTTTAATTAAAAAAAAAGTTTCTTATTCAAAAAACTTTTAGAATTAAATTAATGTCTAAAACAAGCACCGCTTACATTTAATAGACGTATATAATCAAAACTCAATATATAATGTCAAATGGAATAAATAAACCAACAGATATACGAAAGTCATTAAAATTAATAAATAAATATTTAAAGGAGACAAAATTTTGTTTCTGGTCTTACCTTTAAGAACACCAATTGCCTTTTAAAAACATGAACACACTTAAAGGACTTCTCAAAGAATATAATTGATTTGAAATATTTAATATATTTAAATATTCGAATAAGTTAATTCAGAAATCTCTTAAAAAAATGCACTATATCTTCAAAAAACAAATATAATTCTAAGCAATTCCGTCTTCAGTCCTCAATAATATTCCAAATATCAAAATCAAAAAACTAACCTATATCACAAACCCTCAGCACGTGTAAAAGGACTAATGCTTCGAATTACACGTGCTGAGGATTTATGATATAGGTTAGTTTTTTGATTTTGATATTTGGAATATTATTGAGGACTGAAGACGGAATTGCTTAGAATTATATTTGTTTTTTGAAGATATAGTGCATTTTTTTAAGAGATTTCTGAATTAACTTATTCGAATATTTAAATATATTAAATATTTCAAATAAATTATATCCTTTGAGAAGTCCTTTAAGCGTATTCATGTTTTTAAAAGGCAATTGGTGTTCTTAAAGGTAAGACCAGAAACAAAATTTTGTCTCCTTTAAATATTTATTTATTAATTTTAATGACTTTCGTATATCTGTTGGTTTATTTATTCCATTTGACATTATATATTGAGTTTTGATTATATACGTCTATTAAATGTAAGCGGTGCTTGTTTTAGACATTAATCTAATTCTAAAAGTTTTTTGAATAAAAAATTTTTTTGAAATTAAAATTGTAGAAGATAAATATATTTCAGTTTGTTTTAATATTCAAATTTTGTTATATTTCTTCTATCAAGTAAAAAGCCTTTCTATTTTATAACAAAATAAGGGTCTAAAACTGAATCTGTTGAAAAACATGGAACTTTCAGACTAGTTGTTTGTAAGCATCTGAAGAACTTAACTATGTTAACGAAACACGTCATGTGAACAACTAAAGAATCTACATATACAGTGTGGAAACCAATTATGGAATAAAATTCCTTATGTTAGGGAATTATAAAAAACACTGGGACACGTCAACTTTCAAATTCAATGACTTTTTATGCATAAATTTAAATATATAGAGGCTGATTCGCGCAAGTGCAGCACTGTGCGTTCTCTTCATTTTATATGAAACGCCCTGTATATATTTATATTTTTTTAAAGCACCTAAATAAACTGATTTTAAAGAACTATATCATGTATGTTTTATCATGAATAATACCGGATGAAATAATGAAATTTATAATTTATCACGCGTCAAATAGTGGTATTTTTTAAATAACCTAATTACAGACTTATGAAATTTTTGAACTATTAATTAATTTGGGAAAATTTATAAAATCAATTCTCGATGCGCTCATGGATCTTGGTTTTGTTAACATTTTTTGTCATGAATATCTAAAAAACTATGTACATATGCCGATAAATAAAGAAAATCTGCAAATAATGTGGATTGTTATCAGTCAGATGTTGCTGTGTTGAGATTTACATTGAAATAATAAATTTCTAATTGAAAACGTATTTCCTGTAGAAGTTATAATGTAAGATTTAACCGAGACTCACCGAATTGAGATTTTTATGATGATAGGTCACGGGGATAATTGCAGAAGTCAAGTTGAAGTGGCAAACTCATTTAATTAGAGGTAACCTCAGTTGCCTAACATTTCACAAGGTACTGTGTCTAAAATTGATGCACAATTCAGAGGACTTTGACATCTCAAATCATTAAAAAGAACACCGAAATTCGTTGAAGATGCTGTGAAATTGAATATTTTGTTAGGTGTTGCAGAGGATCCAACGACAAGTATACGTCAAATTGCTCGTGAAGATACATGAAGGATACAAAATTTTGTTTCGTATCTTGTATTTTTAAAACTAAATCCCTTTCTAAAAATGCGAAACATAACCTCAAGAACTTCTTCATAAATAACTTACTTTAAATAAGTTCCTTCAAAAAAATTCCTAAAACGTGGAGTACATCTTCAATAAGCGATTTAGAATTCTCACAAACGATCAAATACTCAGTCCCACTTCATAGTGAAGATTTACTGCATGTTTTAGGAACTATTTTGAAGAAACATATTTAAAGTAAGTTATTTTTGAAGAAGTTCTTGAGGTTATGTTTTGCATTTTTGGAAAGGGATTTAGTTTTCATAATACAGGATACGAAACAAAATTTCAGTATTTATTTAGTATTTTTAATTAATAATTTATATTTCTTTGAATTCTTTTATTCCTTTCGGTACTGTGTAATAAGTGTTAATTCTATGTGTCCACTAAATTGAAACTTTGTTTTCTAAGATATTTATTTAATTTTTTTCTAAAAAGTATTTGAATAAAAAATTTTTTGAAATTAAAATCTGTAAGAGGTAAGATCTGTTAGATATTTAAAATATTGTAATAATCCTTCCATTAAGTAAAAACTTCTTCTTATTATTTCAGACCATACATGATATAGTTCATTGAAATCAGGTTATTAAGGAGTTTTAAAAAATATAAATATATACAGGTGGTTCTATTTAAAATAAAGAGGAAGGAGTATGCGGCGAATAACCCTATACATTGGTTTCTATCAAGTAAAGGCCAACATGATACGAAATCATTTATTGTAAGTAGGAACTCCAAAGATTATCGTATGAAGACGAAATTTAAAATTGAATACTTACCAATAAAACAAAAAAAAGACACTTCCTACAATATCATTCAAACTATGAACTGAACAAGCAAAGATCTCGATTTTGAACATCCACGCGAATTTATTATCGAATGATAGTACTTGACACATTTATATTGACTATTTTCAAGAAATTTGATCGTAAACATTATGACCGTTATTGGATGATTAAGGTCAAGGTTCAGGAGTTCTATTTCGCGTGATCTGTTTTTATTCTTCTTATTGAGGGGAATTTTAGGTGCTATTCAGCAACTAATGATGTATGGCATAGATAGCAATAACTATTAAATTTCATAAGCCTTATCTGGAAATTGCGCCGAAAGATTGAAAACATTTAAGTATGAATCATTTATTAGTGCATTTTGGAAATATTGCAAAGATAAAGTTATGAAGTTTTATCGGATATTTGAAAGTTTATGAAGAATTTTGTGATGATGATATATATTGGGAGTACAAATTAATTCGATCCGTTGTTTAGCTCAAAAATGCATTTATTTCAAAAGACAATGAATTAACAGTCACTCAAAGTATTGTCCATCACTGCTTACTACTATTTGTCCCCACCTTTCAGCCAATTTCCGAATCCCGTCTTGTCTTTTGGGGCGATCCAATTTTGAAACCAATTTTCGATTTCTTCGAGAGAACCGACCTGCCAAATCGTGGTGCATCCGCCGAAACAGCCAGTAGTCAGAAGAAGCAATGTCCGGAGAATACGGCAGGTGCGGTAAGATATCCCATTAGATCAGTCAAAATATTTTTTGAAAACTTTTGCGACGTTATCATAAAAAAGAATTCTTGATTGTTTCGGTCTCTACTTGACGGAAATTCATCGTAAATGATTTGAAGTAAAACACTTTATTTCCGCTTATTTTTATTTTTCAACGACAATTGTTTCGTCAATTACATATTGACTTCGTCAGGTGAGTATGGTAACTAACTACTTTTACAAAATCTTTCTCCTTAAATACAAGTTTCACTAAAAATACGCGATAAAATGAAGTTTACAAGGAATTTATTTAAAAAGTTTCAACAACTGAGAACGGTTCACATCTGTTTGGTCGTTCAACAAAATATTCATTTTATGATGCCGGTTTATTTCCATTGCTTATAAAAGGTCCAATCTATTGCATTTGTTCTCGAAATGGAGAACTTCAAAGTTATGGTCAAAATCATGTCCGGATTCTTGTAGATGTCTGGCATAAGTGGAGTTTGATTTATTCTTAACGAATGAATTCAGGTGTTCCTGGATCCTACTCTCAAAAGATCTACCCGTTTGGCCAATGTATACATATGGACATGTACCACAATTTAACCTATATACGCCTGATCTCTTGTTCTTATTGACGATATCTTTATTATTTTTTATTAATTTACCTAAAGAATTTATTGTTTTATATGAGATATTATTGACATTTCGTTTTTTCTTTAAATATCTAGCTATTTGTGCAGATTTTGGTCCTATGTATGGTAAGCAAATAAACTTTTCATTTTTTCTGATATATGGATAAACTAATGACATAGATTGTTTCAGTTTAATTTTATTCAATAGTTGATCAATAATTGATGGGTTATACCCATTATTTACTGTTATTTGTTTTATTATATTCAATTCTATTTCAAAATTCTCTTGTGACATAGGTACATTAACCAGTCTATACGCCATATTATTGTATACAGCTAATTTATGGGATTAATGGAATATTTTATGAGGATAACGAAAGCCTCACGATGGGAAATCCACTAAGTCCTATATTAGCTGAAATATTTATGGATTTCCTAGAAGACAAAGTACAAGAGCACCCGCTTTTTGAGCAATTTATTTATTGGTACCGTTTTGTAGATGACATTATTTGCTTGTTCGTCGGTACGTCTAGAAAACTTTCGTTATTCTTAGAATTTATCAACCAGGTATACCCTACGATAAAATTTACTCAGGAAGAAGAACAAAATGACAGCATAAATTTTTTAGACTTGAAAATAATTAAAATTAACAATAGACATAATTTTTCGATTTTTACCGCAAACCAACACACACAGACGGCACAATACATTCTTCCTCAAATCATCCTTTATCCCATAAATTAGCAGCATACAATAGTATGGTGTATAGACTAGTTAATGTACCTATGTCACAAGAGAATTTTGAAATAGAATTGAATATAATAAAACAAATAACAGTAAATAATGGGTATAACCCATCAATTATTGATGAACTATTGAATAAAATTAAACTGAAACAATCTATGTCATTAGTTTATCCACATATCAAAAAAAAAGAAAAGTTTATTGCTTACCATACATAGGACAAAAATCTTCACCAATAGCTAGATATTTAAAGAAAAAACGAAATGTCAATATCTCATATAAAACAATAAATTCTTTAGGTAATTAATAAAAAATAATAAAGATATCGTCAATAAGAACAAGAGATCAGGAGTATATAGGTTAAATTGTGGTACCTGTCCATATGTATACATTGGCCAAACGGGTAGATCTTTTGAGAGTAGGATCCAGGAACACCGGAATTAATTCGTTAAGAATAAATCAAACTCCACTTATGCCAGACATCTACAAGAATCCGGACATGATTTTGACCATAACTTTGAAGTTCTCCATTTCGAGAACAAATGCAATAGATTGGACCTTTTAGAAGAAATGGAAATAAACCGGCATCATAAAATGAATATTTTGTTGAACGACCAAACAGATGTGAACCGTTCTCCGTTCTTGAACCTTTTTTAATAAATTCCTTGTAAACTTCATTTTATCACGTATTTTTAGTGAAACTTGTATTTGAGGAGAAAGATTTTGTAAAAGTAGTTAGTTACCATACTCACCTGACGAAGTCAATATGTGATTGACGAAACAATTGTCGTTGAAAAATAAAAATAAGCGGAAATAAAGTGTTTTACTTCAAATCATTTATAAAAAAGAATAACTTTATAATGTCTATCCTTACGTTACGGCCGTTTTTCTCGTAATGCATGGTTCAAACCAATTCAAGTCTGTACCGACTACCCGTACCGGAATCACCAGATTTTAGCAGCTCGTCCCACCAGATACACAGCATAACTTCCGAACCAGGAATGTTCGGCTTTGGTGTTGATATTGCGGCAACGATTGGCCGGGAAAAGTGTAGTCTTTTCTCTTCTTGGGATTGTAGAAGAAGATCCAATTTTCGTCACCAGTCAATACCCGGTGTAAAAAACCTTTTCTTTTTTACCTTTGAAGCAGCCGCTGGGCACTCTGAAACGATGTGCATGGCTGTTTCAGTGTCCTCAAGACACAGCCTGCATTCATAGTCTTCAGCCAGACCAATTTTGTGCAAATGCGCTCACAGACTGCAGTGACCTGTCATAATTTCGACAAATGTTCTGAGTTTGGCCCTATCCAGACCTAGCGCTAGGTCCGCCATCTTTTGGTTCGAAGCTGTTCCAAGGAACGCCTTCGAATATTTCAGACCAGGTTGGCACAGCCAGAAAGACTCCAGTCTTTTGGCTTCTATCGTTCGCTTAGCCACGTCATGTGGTATTCCCAGGAATGGCTCCAGGCCTACCAGAGGCAGCGTGGCTCCAGTAAACGCCAGCCAATAAGTTTAAGTGGCTCGGTATACAAACAAGAGTGAATCTGTTATACATACCGAGCCGAACGGCAACTCCAGACTCCTGTTCGATGTACAACAGCTGGATTCCAGAGCTCTTAGTAGTGACTGATTAAGGTGGTTCTAAAGCAGAGTCCTGTGGTACTCCAAGATACAATTCCTGTTCATCAGAAATGAAGTCATCAACTTTGACTCCTTAGTTATCTGGGTAACCAAGTCAGAAATATACCACTAAAACCCAGATTGTAACATCTGTTAAGAAGAACTTAAAAAAAAGGCTGTCAAATACCCGTGAAAAGTCGAAGAACAACCCCGCGACAAATTGGTCATTATCAAGAGACTCGTACACAAATTCGACAAAATAAAGAACACCTGACTGAGTTCAACGACCTGATCGAAACTCTTGCTGTGAGGTATCAAGGAGTTGAGAGAAGATGAGGAAAACTCCAAAATTTATAGAAAAATTTGCCATATAGGCTAAATGTAAAGCAATGTCAACACTTATCAGTTGTAAGACGCGAGAGGAAATAGAATCAACTTTATGTTCCTTTTATTCCTAAGTGACTTTAAAGCGTCTACTATTTCATTAGTTAGAACAAGATGAAAGAAAAACGTGAATTTATTATTTTAGATGTGGTACTTGAGAGTAGTTGTAGATCACAACAAGGCCTTTGATATGGTGCATCATATCTATCTTATGAATGCTCTAATCAATCAAGGTGTACCAGAACCATACATTCATATCCTGCAACAAATTTATCACAATTGCTTAGCAAAAATCAAACTCGAAAATGTAGGAAAGCTCTTTAAAATAGAAAAAAGTGTACGTCAAGAAGACCCCATTTCCCCAAAGCTGTTTACAGCATTGTTACAGCAAATATTCAGAACCATTGATTGGGGAAATGAACAAGGCATCAAAATCAATGGGAAGTATTGATTTAATCTTAGATTCGCGGACGATATTGTCCTCTTTTAAGAAAGCCAAGAAGAACTTCAACAAATGCTGAATAACCTGAATACTCGTAGTAGAGAAGCTGGACTAACGATAAATGAAACAAAAACTGATGTGATGACAAAGAGTGAAGAAAAAGAAATGAAAATGAATGATAAAACCATTGACTATGTTCAGGAATATTGTTATCTTGGCCAGGTCGTTTCTTTTACGTTTCGTCAAAACAAAGAGATTAAAAGAAAAATAGAAAACGCTTGGAGTCAGTACTGATCACTTGCGTCCTGAAGGGTGGCTTTCCCATGAATCAAGAGGAAAGTGATGAATATGTGTGTACTGCCTGCTCTACCATATGGCTCTGAAACTTGATCCCTGACTGACAAACACAAAAGTTAAAAGTCAAGTCAAAGAAGAATGGAAAGAAGTTTATTGGGTATCAAATGAAAAGACCGAATAAGAAAAACACAAATAAAATATGGAGGTAAAGAACTGTTCAAGAAAAAGTGGATTTGGGCTGGCCATGTAGCAAGGATGTCAACTGAAAAATGGACCAACTTGATCCCTGACTGACAAACACAAAAGTTAAAAGTCAAGTCAAAGAAGAATGGAAAGAAGTTTATTGGGAATCAAATGAAAAGACCGAATAAGAAAAACACAAATAAAATATGGAGGTAAAGAACTGTTCAAGAAAAAGTGGATTTGGGCTGGCCATGTAGCAAGGATGTCAACTGAAAAATGGACCAAGTTGGTGCAGGAATGGTATCCAAGAGATGGTAGAAGAAGCAGCGGTCGTCCGGCAACAAGATGGCAGGATTCTATTGAGAAAAATAAAGAAATGTTATGGACACAAATCGCTCAAAATAGGGAGCAGTGGAAGAATTTGGAGAGGCCCTTGTTCCATGGGGATTGTACAGGCTCATGGTGATGATGACTTGAAGGAGATAATAAATTATTATAATAAGAAATGCCTCTCCAAACATCGAGTTTTTTAGGACACTAAGTATTGGCATGACGAGCGTAGCTCTTTCAGCAAGTGACTAGTTAGCAGTCTCCACAAACTGTTCCAGGAGGCAGAAAGTGTGATAAGGATTACGCCTTATCATCGCGGGTGGTGAGAACCACGTCGAAGAGCTGAGCCCACCAGCTTCCAGTTTGGACTTCAGTTTGAGAAACTACAACCGTATGACAGGTAGAAGCAAAGCACTATCCAACCCCTACTGGTGCTGATCGACTGGTACTATAGGCTCGGTTGTTAATGCATTGCAAATCCTATATTCCGCTAATAATTTTCGTAACCTGTATAATCAACTTTGGATGAGGATGTATGTCCCGTCACATCAGTAAATATTCTAGTGGCATCACTGCACTGTTCAAGCTTCAAAACAAAGCAAGAATTAACTTGATAAATCGTTATTGTTTTATTCGAAACTGAAATCTTATAATTCTTATAAAACTCTCTTTGAAATTTTCACGACGCATTTGTCTGTATTAGACTGAAGGTCTAATGAATTTCTTAAGACTACAAGCTAAAAGACTAAGCTAAAAATTGACACAATGCAGACTTCAGCGTCAAAAAATACACCACGGGCATAAAAAATATTTGTCTATGTTGATCTCAAGCGAATTACTGAATGATATAACGAAGAAGAAAACGTGCCTGTGCCATTAAGATGATTATGTGTTTAAAAATCCGAAAAAAACATACCTTAATAGTGTAAACTTCACCTAATGAACATAATTAAATGCAAAACACAAACAATCGCGATGACGTTCTTCGAACAGAACAAGCAGCGAACCAAACAAGGTGTATTCAACTCACCTCAAGCTGTACCATCATGCAGGCTGATTTGAATCGAAGATATAATTAGATGATGATGAATATAAAAACGTTATATGGATTTTTTCAACCTGATCCTTTACGAGTTCCAATAAGGATATATAACCGGATTTTATGGTGTATTCGAATTTTGATGATTTGATTATACTGCTTGTCGAATGGGATGGATTTCTAATTTTCGTTTCGCGATATACCCGCATTTAAGAGTACTTTTAAATGGAACATAAACTTTACGTTCAATTATACGTACTAGGATGTATTGATATCTAGTTAGCCTAGACTGCATGAAGAAAATATTGCGATATCCTAGCAACGAATAATAACTTAATAGAAGTGTCAGTGTGAAGTTTCATATCAAAATGTCGAATCAAAGCTGTGAGATAATATTATAAAACAGGATATTTATGGAAATTGTGACAATCCAAAATTGGAGAATCTAATTATCAAGTAGCTGTAAAGGTAACAAGATTCATGAAGATATGCTCGATAACTTTGGATGGTGCCCGAAAAATTCTCTGTTATGTTGATATACCTATTCGAATTCTTCAATAGTAATTTAATCAGTTAGTATGCAAATTCCTGGATAAGAATACTTTGAAAAGAATGAACAGCTATGGTTGGGGAAAAATACATTATTTCTACGTGAACTTCAAGTATTTATTCAACATGTTCCAGATTTGGGTCAAATATGTTCAATAATTTGTTGACATTGTAAAGGTAGCTTCATAAGTCTTGGTTCAATCTTCTCTTGAAACTCTTATTATTCAGGAAGTTTTTCAATGCTAGAAAAAAATGGTAATTGCTTGGTGCCAGGTCCGGACTATACGGTGGATGCGTTAAAACTTCCCAACCCAGCTCCCGGAGTTTCTGGCAAATCACTACAGACCTGGATGGTCTGCCCTTGGTCTGATGGAACACAACACCTTTTCTGTTGGTTAATTCTGGCCATTTATGGTCAATCGCTAGCTTCAAAGGATCCAGTTGTTGACAGTAGAGATGCGAATTTATTATTGACCATATGCAAGCAACTGTAAAGAATGATTCCTTTTCAGTCCCACCAAACGCACAGTAGAACCTTTCTGGCCGTTAGTCCTGGTTTGGCCACCGTTTAGCTGCTTCACTGCGCTTTGATCACAATCGTTTTCGCACAATATTATCGCATATGACCCATTCCTCATCCCCAGTCACCATCCGCTTAAGAAATGGGTCGATTTCCATTCTGTTTTCAAGGCTTCGCAAATGGAAATTCGATACATCATGTTTATTGGTGTGGCACCCAAACATCGAGCTTCTTTTTTAATCCAGCTTTGCGCAAATGGTTTAAAACTGTTTTATGGTCGACCTTTAGCTCCTGGACGATGCTACACCTACTAACATGCCTGCAACTTCGATTATTTCTGTGATTTTATCGACATTTTCGTCGAAGAGCCTGCCTGTGCGACGAGGTGCATCTTTAACATCAAAAATACCTCTACGGATCGACGAAACAAAAATTGCACGTAACTGGCTGTAAGAGTATCGGAACCATAAACACCATTCACAATTTTAGCCGTCTGGCTTGCATTCTTGCCTTTATCAAAGATAAACTTTTCTCTTTGTTAACTTGAATTTCTGAGAACCTTTAACTCACAACTGAATGTACCAAAAAAAGCAGCAAAAGAATATTTTAGTGTGAAATGTCACAATGAGCATAAATCTGAAATTGTTTGATCGATACTTTACGAGATACCGATCACTACTGCCATGTACTGAAAAAATAAAGGAATTTTTTCCCCAGCCTATTATTTCTAGACTAGAACTCGTTTATTCACAGTCTATGTATAGGGTGTTTTTTCTAGAGTGATAGAACTTCCGATAGGGATAACTGTGATTTGACAGAAGGTAGAAGCCATGTTGTTTTGACATTTATGTTCACTAAGCATTGATAAATTATCATGGAAAGACTCAGGCCGCAACAACGTTAACAAATTGTTGATAGCTATCTTCAAAATCAATGTTCAATTCGCCAAATTTATAGAGCACTTCGTGAAATTCATGCTTTACATAATCGTCCATCAGATCAGCTTATTCGTCGAACTATTTATAGATTTCGGACAACATTTTCTCTACTCGATGCAACAACAACAACAACAAGAAAAAGAACTGTACATACAGAAGAAAATATCGCTGTAAGTCATAGTGTTAATGATGAACCAGATTTGTCTATTCGTCGACGTTCACAACAAATTGGACTCTGTGCATCTACCACATGGAAAATTTTGCATAAATATCTTGATCTACACCCATACAAGATCCAACTGGTTCAAGAACCAAAGCCACTTGACCATAATAAGCGTCGTTTGTTTGCTGATTGGGAACAGCTTGAAGTTGATCCACTTTTTTATCGTAAAATTGTGTTTAGTGATGAAGCTCATTTCTGGTTGAACGGCTATGTGAACAAGCAAAATTGCCGTATATGGAGTGTAAAAAATCCTCAAGAAGTTCTGCAGGTTCATTGCATCCTGAAAAATGCACTGTATGGTGTGCTTTACACGCTGGAGGCATTATCGGTCCATATTTCTTTAAAAACGATGCTGGAGCTAATGTTGTAGTGAATGGTGCTCGTTACAAATCAATGATCAATGATTATTTGTTTCAAAATTTGAATGGTATCGACCCAGAAGTTTTTTGATTTCAACAAGATGGTGCTACACCCCATGCTGCTATCGTAACAATTGATTTATTGAAAGAAAAATTTGGCGATAGCTTTATTTCGAGAAATGGTCCAATTAATTGGCCTCCAAGATCATGCGACATAACTCCACTGGATTATTTTCTTTAGGGTTATGTCAAGTCATTGGTTTATGCTGATAAACCAGAAACAATAGATGCTTTGGAAGCCAACATAACTCGTGGTATTGATGAAATAAGGCCTGAATTACTCGAAAAAGTGGTCCAAAATTGGTCTGGTCGAATGCGGTTCCTCAGAGCTAGTCGCGGTGAACATATGCCACACATATGTACAATTTTGTTAACTCCAAAACTAAGAAGATTAGTGCGCTGAAGTTTTTATGTGCTCTTATGGTGGAAATACTATCTTAGATTGATGCACTTTTTTACTGTTAACTTAAGTTCAGTGAGTCACTTCACAAATTCACTAACCATAATTACATTAACTTTCAAGCCTTTTAGTTACGTTTTTGTACCTTCACGAGAGGGAGAACGAAAATGTTCCTTGAGAGTAAACTTGAGAAGTAGCAAGTGAGTGCGAATAGAGTTCTGTTTTGAGTGCGTTATAGACTGTTTTGTGTTATTGCAAGAGAGTACTTCCTCAACTTACCCGGCCGGATTGAAAAATGTTATATGCGAGAGAGATACGAGTTTTTCTACTTACTGTGGTGAAGTCTTTTTGGTTAACCAGCTAGAGTTACGGGTTTTAAGTGACTTGCGTAGAAGGTGCGATTTTCAACCGGCTGGTGTCGTGTTAATATTTCATTACCTAGATGTCTCAGTCGAGGCGACATTTATTTTTTTCTTGATTTTGAAGTGGCAAATATTGTATTTTTTTTTTTTTTTTTTTTTTTTTTTTTTATTATTATTATCCTGATACTCCTAGATCTTCTGTGAAGATCCCTCAGAAGCTTTTTCAGCTTGTGCGAGTTAGGAGTTCAGTTGTGTTCTGTGTAGGCTTTGTTACTGCGATCTTGCGCCACTTTAGGTCACAGCACTGTTAATTTTTGACCCAACAGTGAAATGGTGGCAGATACCCGTCCAACTAGAAAATTTCTTTTCTACCTGAACAGGATTCGAACCTGGACCTCCCGGTCACGAGTCCGATGCTCTCCCGCTGAGCTATCCACACATGTATTAGGAATACATATAAGTTCGTGTCAACAAAATGGCAGATACTAAAAGTGTGACCAGATAAAACAAAGGAATAATAAATTAGTAGCCACATCTGTTATCAACGTGTCGCGACTCTTTCAACTTCAATCTTCATTAGTCCCCATATCTTTTCAATGGGACTAAGATCTGGTGAAGCTGCTGGCTATGAAATGGTTGTCACTTGGTGTTCTTGCATCTAAGCTTGATTATAGGCCGAAATATGGCATCTTGCATTACCCTGCTGAAAACGCCACCCCTCTGGATATAAAGCATGCACCGTTTCAAAGGAGAAAATCGTTCAGTATGCCAGAATACTTTTCAATATTAATGGTACCATCAACTATACAAAAAGGCGTAGCACCACGCTGAGATATTGCTCTCCAAACCATTATTTTGATGGGAAATGGAAATTTGAACGGTAACAGGTTGTTTTTATATGATTTTTAAATGATTTCCACCTAGTTGGGAACAATTCTCATCAGATATTAAGACATTATTGAAATTATCTTCTTGAAAACGTTGATAAAATTCTATCTTTCGTTCCTTTTGTAAAGGTGTCATTATAGGGAGTGTTTTGTTTCCTTGATATGTAGCGTTGATTTCCAAATCAGTTAGCCAATTTGCGAAACCCCAGGCGCGCATTGTGTCATCCTAAGGCTGATAAAGCGTTTAAATTGTTTCCTTTAATCTTACGCGGTCTTTTTATTTCTCATATACACTTTTTCACAGTTCAGTTCAATTTTTTAACGTTTCGTAAAACCTTTTCTTTACACATATTCTACCTGTTTTCTTTCTTTAGTTACGACATTATTTCATAAATTGTATACCTGTTGACAATCAACAATATTTGACAAATAGTGTTGCCATGCAACTTTGGCCATAGCCGAATATCTGCACAACCTATTTCATACATTACTTTTGTCTTAGAATGTTACAAAAAGAAGTATATTAAAATTATGAAAAATAATAAATTCCGGATACTTTCTAGACGGACCATATAACAAAATTCCACAGGGTAGATAGATCATGGTGTTCTGATGAAGAAACTGTGGGGAAATTTATTCTCGAGTGAGGTATTATTGCTTTTGACTTCACACTCACGCTCAGGGATCCAAAGAGTAAAGATTGTTAATGTTTTATTGGAACGAAGTTCCCTATCGCACCTTGCGAATGGGGCTAGACGGAATAAATTAAGACCAAAAGTTGTAACGACACTTTTTGCTATAGTCTCAAGCCGTGCGGCGTGCACGTGTTTCTCTGTCTGTCTCTCTCTCTCTCATAGAAAGCAAGCCAGTTATTTTCGTTTCGTCATTCTATTTCGCATTAAACAGTGTGGTGTCGCGACGATTATTTTTGTTAAGTGTATTAGGTTTATTTATCGTTACACGTAAGACGTACAAGTGTTGCAGATTTATGTGCAGCAGAGTGTGTAATGGAAAACGGCGTTTCTTTAATCATGGCAGTCATATACTACTCTGTCAAGAAAGTACCGGGAATTTTCAATTAAAACAACATTTTTAGGTTTAATCGTCAAAATTTATTGGGTCGCCTTCAAAATAGGCTCCATTTGCTCCAATACATCTATGCCAACGGCACTTCCAATTATCGAAACATTTTTTATAGGCTCTTTCCGGGATGGACTTAAGCTCTCGCGCCGAATTTTGTTTTATGGCTTCAATCGACTCAAAACGGGTGCCACGAAGGGGCAATTTTAGTTTTGGGAAGAGGAAAAAGTTGCAGGGAGCCAAATCCGGCGAATACGGTGGTTGCTGAAGCACGTTTGTTGAGTTTTTGGCGAGAAAGTCAGTCACAATCGTAGCTCGGTGAGAAGGCGCGTTATAGTCATGCAAAATCCATGAGTTGTTCGCCCACAAATTTGGCTGCTTCTTACGGATACGCTCACGCAAACGTTTCATAACGCCTAGGTAATACTCCTTGTTTACCGTCTGACCCTCTGGAACGAATTCGTAGTGCACCACGCCACGGATATCGAAGAAAATAATGAGCATCACCTTCATTTTCGAGCGGCTTTGGCGTGGTTTTTTCGGTTTAGGCTCATTTTTTGCCACCCATTCCGATGATTGCTGGCTTGTTTGCATATCGTACTCGTTGACCCAGGTCTCATCACCAGTTATAATGCGTTCCATGAATGTAGAATCGGAATTACAGCGATCCAGCATGTCTGAAGCAACCTGTTCGCGATGACGTTTTTGAAGAAAATTCAGGTCTTTCGGTACGAGTCGTGCGGCCACCTTTCTCATGCCCAAAATATCAATCAAAATCGTACGTGCGGACTCGTGGGATATCTTAAGATCATGTGCTATCTCTCTCAAGCTGGTACGACGGTTTTCCAGCACCCTTTCCTTAATTTTATCGACGTTATCTTCGATCGAAGCCGTCGATGGGCGGCCACTTCACGACCGTCCTTGAAGGCTCTGTACCACTGATATGCACGAGTTTTCGATAGAGCATTATCACCAAAGGCCTCTTGCAACATTTTAAATGCATCGGCACACGAAAATTCATTTGCAACACAAAACTTTAAACAAATTCTTTGCTCAACGTAATCACCCATGGTAAAAATCGGCACGCACTCTGACATCGACTGACCTAATCAGCTGTTGCAAACACACTAGTTGACAGATCCCGCTCAAGCTTGGCATAGTAATTAAGGACAGTGGTACCAACCTAGGAAAAAAAAATTTACCTGCCTCATTGCCCCGCCAGATTTAAATCGATAATTCCCGGTACTTTCTTGACAGAATGTATGTCTTACCAAATAACAAATAAATAGATATTCACGAGTTCATTCATCAAGCACTGCTAGAGTATTCTAAAGATGTATCTCAAACGCTTAGCAAATACAACAAAAATTTAGATAAACGTCCACTCATTTTGGCCGGTGATTTTAACATCAACTTCAGTAATGAAAAATCAAAACCATTGCTACAGTTTCTAGAGAAAGAATTTGATTTAAGAATAAAAAATAATCCAGCAGAATCAACAACAAAATATAATACTACTTCAAGACATTTAAATAAAATAGAATCCCAAACATGTTTCCTACTTCAGTTACCACAAGCCAATTATTACTAAAATTGAGCCTACTAATTGAGTTTATATAACATTATATTTGTTGATAATAAAAAAAAAATTTATAACTTAAAAAAAATAAAATTTTATTACAATTCCTTCACTAATTAATCGAAAGGAACTTCGTTCCATCCGGGTGTCTCTTGACACCTCTAAATTTTTTTTCTACCACTATATTGGTATCTCTGGTGTGCCCCAAGGTAGTATATTGGGACCCGTTTTGGTTTGTTTGAACCCTCAGAACCATCAATAATACAATAATATAAATTATGCGATTGTTCCTTAGAGTGAAGAACCAAGTACTTGGATTTGTTATACTAAAGATCTTAAATTTCAAGCGATCATGAAGGTTTATACTTCTGTTATGAGACGGCATCTAGGGTATGCCTCTAATATATGGGCATATTTCCTGAGTAATGAAATTGAAAGAAATAAAATAGAAAGGCCTTTTACTTGATAGAAGAAATATAACAAAATTTGAATATCAAAACAAATTAAAATATGTTTACCTTCTACAATTTTAATTTCAAAAAAATTTTTTATTCAAAAAACTTTTAGAATTAAATTAATGTCTACAACAAGCACCGCTTACATTTAATAGACGTATATAATCAAAATTCAATATATAATGTCAAATGGAATAAATAAACCAACAGATATACGAAAGTTATTAAAATTAATAAATAAATGTTTAAAGGAGACAAAATTTTGTTTCGGGTCTTACCTTTAAGAACACCAGACTTCTCAAAGAATATAATTTATTTGAAATATTTAATATATTCAAATATTCGAATAAGTTAATTCAGAAATCTCTCAAAACATGCACTATATCTTCAAAAAACAAATATAATTCTAAGCAATCCCTTCTTCGGTCCTGATGAATATTCCAAATATCAAAATCAAAAGACTAACCTATATCAACAACTCACACGTGTAACCAAATGAATGTTTCGAAGCACAGATCAACTTTATAATTCAACATTGATCTATGTTCTAACAAAATCAGAGAACAGTGTAAGTTATTTTTAAGGCTTATTTAAATTCATTGACATTCCATAATGAGATTTATTGAAGCCAAAATATAATTATATATTATATATAAAATAAAATAGAAAGGCCTTTTACTTGATAGAAGAATTATAACAAAATTTGAATATCAAAACAACTTAAAATATGTTTATCTTCTACAATTTTAATTTAAAAAAAAATTTGTATTCAAAAAACTTTTAGAATTAAATTAATGTCTAAAACAAGCACCGCTTACATTTTTTTTAAATTAAAATTGTAGAAGATAAACATATTTTAATTTGTTTTGATATTCAAATTTTGTTATATTTCTTCTATCAAGTAAAAGGCCTTTCTATTTTATTTTATATATAGTATATAATTATATTTTGGCTTCAATAAATCTCATTATGGAATGTCAATGAATTTGAACAAGCCTTAAAAATAACTTACACTGTTCTCTGATTTTGTTAGAACATAGATCAATCTTAAATTATAAAGTTGATCTGTGTTTCGAAATATTCATTTGGTTACACGTGTGAGTTGTTGATATAGGTTAGTTTTTTTTAATATTTGGTATATTATTCAGGACCGAAGAAGGAATTGCTTACAATTATATTTGTTTTTTTAAGATATAGTGCATGTTTTGAGAGATTTCTGAATAAACTTATTCGAATATTTAAATATATTAAATATTTCAAATAAATTATATTCTTTGAGAAGTCCTTTAAGTGTGTTCATGTTTGGCAATTGGTGTTCTTAAAGGTAAGACCAGAAACAAAATTTTGTCTCCTTCAAATATTTATTTATTAATTTCAATGACTTTCGTATATCTGTTGGTTTATTTATTCCATTTGACATTATATATTGAGTTTTGATTATATACGCCTATTAAATGTAAGCGGTGCTTGTTTTAGACATTAATTTAATTCTAAAAGTTTTTTGAATAAAAAATTTTTTTTAAATTAAAATTGTAGAAGATAAACATATTTTAATTTGTTTTGATATTCAAATTTTGAAATTGAAAGAGTTGAAAAGCGTTGCCTAAGTTATGTGTATGTTAAAAAATTCCATATATCCATTTATTGTCTCTTATAGATCAATATTAGAAACATTTAATTTGTTTTCTTTGTATGCTATAAGGACTCAGGTGGTATCTAGGAAAGAAAACATTTATCAAATAATAATCGTCAATTAAACACCAAATAAGCTAAGTTCCAACATTGACTACATGAAGATTACTAAAATAATTTCGTATTCATTTATTATCGTATCACAAACTAATTAAAAATCGAGAACATATTCTTCAATTCATCAACGACATTGGAGGTCATTTTGACGAAATACAGATCGTAATGCTTTTTTCCTCTCCCTTTCTGTTCGTCCCTTTTCTTCCTTCGTTTCTGACCTGTTACCTCTTCAGTTTCATCTTTGTCGTCGTTGTTGTTTTCTGCAACTGAATCTTCTTTCTCGACATTCTCATTATTTGCTGTTGTAACTTCTGTATCAGCATTGTATTTTTTCTCCTCTGCAACTTCTTGGCTCTTATTTTCATTATCCGCTGATATGACTTTTGAATCATCATTTTCTGTTTTCTCGATTCCAACTTCTGTGCTGTTATTTTTATTATCCGTTGTAACATTTTCACTATTATTTTCTTTTTTCACTTCTGTATTCTCTACACTGTTATCTTGGGTACCTTCACTTTTATTCTTTTCCTCTTTTATATTTTTAACTTCATCACTGCCATTATTCTTGTCTTTTTTGGGAACTTCATCACTGCCATTATTCTTGTCTTTTTTGGGATGTTTCTTTTTCAATTTTGTGGCTTTTTTGTTTGCATCTTTTTTATCCTCTTTGCTATTTTTGTCCTCTGTTTCTAATTCTCCGTTTGAATATTCGGTGTCTTCATCTTGGTCTATTATTTTCTTCATCATTATACCCTTGATGTACCAATACGAATCTTTTCTTATCAGTAAAGGTGCTCCTTCTTGTATCTCAGTTGCCTCCATTTCCCATGGCTCTGTGGAAATGCAGATATTTATAATGAACAAATAATATATCATATTTACAGGTAAAAATACTCTTCATTGAGTGATTAGTTTAACTAATAGGACGCACCAGGTCTCAATCAGATGAAGCAACTTTTCAATCATAGGCTCTTCTTCTTGGTTTTTGAGTGAGCAGAGCTGAATAGGGTTTAAAATAGGTGCTAGAGCATTTAAACAGACAATGGAGAAGCGTGCTTTTTACAAAAGTGACGCGGTTTGGTCTCGCGAGTAATGATTATCATATAAGAGTTTGTAAGTAACCAGGACATTTTAAGAGCTTAAATTAGCCGTCTTGTTTCAGCCGTTCTTAAGTTTGTACTTAGCAACCAAACCATTCATTTTTATTTATATATATTAGGCACAACATCAATGTCTTAGAAATATTCTTCCTACTTACAGTAAAAGGATTTTCAATAAGAGGTTTCATTTAGATATTAAAAAAACTAGTATATTTTAGGAGAAATCAATAGATGTTTATTGATTTTTGAAGAGGAAGGTATGCCATTAACAATGGAAACGATATCAGCCAAATAGCCGCCACGGCTACAGTTGCAGCACCATATTCCTATCACGAAATTTTCCATGACCAATTCTCATATTTGCGGCTGTATATCCTCAACAACTTTGAGAATTCCATCTTTAAGGCCTTGAATCGATTGTGGAGCATTGACTTAGATCTTATCGTTCACGTGGTCCCAAAGAAAGAAGTCTAAAGGTGTTAAATCACAAGATCTCGGTCTTGTGAGCTCTTAGAGGTATGGAAACTTTTCTTGCGAAATTGCGATTGTTTCGTTGCTTGTGTCCACATCAATATCTTCCAATTCCAGCCATAAAAAATCATTAATCATAGCTCGTTAGCGCAATCCATTCACCGTGATAGTTGCACCAACTTCATTTTCGAATAAGTAAGGTCTACTCACAGCTCAAAAACCGCTCTAAATAGTGACCCTTTGAGGATACAGAGGCTTTTCAATAATCATTCTTGGATTTTCAGATCCTTAAATGCGGCAATTCTGCTTATCAACGTAGTCTCCGAGATGAAAATGGGCCTTATCACTGAAGACGATTTTTCGATGAAACTCCGGATCATTTTGATGCATTTCAAGGACCCAATCAGCGAAGATACGATGTCGCTTGAGTTCTTGTGTTAACTGAACTTTAAAAGCCTTAAGACCTAAGTCTATGCAAAATACAGCGTATTGTCGTTTGTGGAATGCCTAATTCTAAAGATCGACGAGTAATCGACAAACCTGGTTTTTCGTCGTCCATACCACGGGCTACTGCAGCAATATTCTCAGTTGCTCTTGTGTGACGCACGATTCTTCACATCACTAACTTGTCCCAACAGCTCAAATTTTTCCACCAGTTTCACTATTGTCGGCCGAGAAGCTGCTTCACGACGACCCAAAAGTGCTTTAGTTTTCCGAACTGTGGCTGCAAAATTTTCACCATTTTTGTAGTAAATTTCAAAAAATTCAATGCGCTGTTAAAGCGTGTATCATCTAATAATGGCATAGTTTTTACTACGCCAGTCAAATGTCAGCGTCAAAAGTGACAGCTGCCCAGATAGTGGGCTATTCAAAATGAAAACTCTTACTGGAAAACCCTTTGTTGAAGGAGGTGCAAGACTTTTGGAAATAGGTCAGTTGAATCTGAGTGAAGAATCTAAAAAGCTTGCCAAGGATCACAGAAAAGCAAGAAACAAAAATTTTCATGTGGACTCTTTGAGCGTTAATACTCATTTTGTCAAGATACTGAAGAGATCAACATTTTAATAAAGGACGTGTCACTGTCGATGTAAGATGCCAGAAGTAAGAGTCTATGGTAGCTTCGTAGACTTGCGAGAAAGGAGCGTCTGTTTTTCTCCAGAAGAGAATGGTGGTGGTGATCTTCAGATACTGAATGCCAGCTCAAGAGCGTCCAGTTTTCCTTTGTTAGAAGCAGAACGCCATTGTCTATTGTTCTTTAAAAGTTCAGGATGGACAGAAAGGTAAGTGAGCTGCTCTCTTATGTAAAGTTATTGTATTGAATTACCTGAGATCAACGTGAGTGTTATTTGTATCATGTATTATTTATTCATTGTTGGAATTTACTGTATTGATGCTCCAGCTAGAGGCGACCTGTTTACTTTAATCTGAATTGAACAAAACATACATATTTCTTACATGTAAGCGTCTTTATCTTCATTTCGTTTATTGGAATCAAAGAGGTGGTTTACAATGGTACTTTATTTGATAATTCAGAATATTCAGAGTGAATGAAATGCTGATCCACAATTAGATACCGACACAACAACACTGTGTCTTCATAAGGCTGCAATAACGCCTTCCTGAACAATTATATTGTTAGATAGAAAGATTATAATGAATAGGTAATTAAATAACCTTTGTGTCTTCAGAATGCCGCAACAAGACATTCCTGAACAACGATATTATGCGTCCAGAATGGGGAATTCCTGACTAAAGGGTTATTGTTAAACTATCTCGAAGATCTTTGTTATTTGTTCCTATTGCCATGTTATCTGTGTGTTCACTCAATTGAGTGCTTGAACACTAACTATGTTTTAGGATATTAGAAAGGTTGTTGATCTCTGGAACCTTACTTTTATGAATAAAGGGAAGGGCAGAGTTGAAGAATGTAGGTGAGCTGAAGAGAGGTCAAGGTTTTTTATACCTGACTCTTTTTTTGTCCGAAAGTACAACCTCGCTCTCATACATCAAATCAGGTGTGGACCCTGCGTTCTGCAAACAAATATTGTATTTTTCCTTAACCTTGTATTCTGAACTTCCCGTCACTGTTTTCTCGTTCTGGTTCAAGTGTAATTTGGGTTATCTACACAACGTAACGTCCTATTCTCCTGCCACTAGATGATCACGATAAAAAGGTTAGCGTTTTTTAGAGTACTCTGTATAATCCTAGATATCTTAGAGTACTCCGTATAATCTCGGATATTTTACAGTACCCCGTAAAGTACGGGCTAGCTCAATACCTATAATGGTATAAGATTATAAACAACCGTTATCAGATAAGACTCTCAAAAATCATAGTTTGAGTATATGAAAAGTGATCCTTGCAAATTTTTTATATAAACTAATCTAATAGGAAATTACAATTGTGAATTTCTGGTCACACAATGTGCAAATATATGAACTGTGTATGATAGATTAGTCAATAAATGAAAAAGTTAGAATACCTTCTATTTCGCAAAAATCTTTACATCTTTCGTGGAGCGAACGTAATAATCTTATGTTTCGTTCCTGCTCAATCAAAAATCTTCTCCATTCTGTTGGATGACCACGCAAATAAACATTGAAGGGGAATACTGAAAAGACATTTGTATGATATATTTAGTATACGTAGTATAAATACAGATTTGATTTGATATTAGGAGTAGTATAAGTTCGTGCGGTTTTGATGACAGATGTCGCTACTAGTTTATTATTCCATTGTTTCATCTCGAAACACCTTCATAATGAAGTGTCATCATTAGGCTTTTTTTCAGTGTCTGTCACTCCGCTGAAGTGTAAACAACATAGTTTTTTGTGTGCTCCGAAAATATCAACTTTTGTACCGAATAACCTGTGCGGGGAGTTTCACTTCATTACTTTAATATGAAGAAAAAGGCTGCCGAAAGTCACCATATGTCACTGGATGTTTACGATGACCATGCTCTAGCTGAACGTGTCCGAAGTGGTTTGCCCGATTTAACAGTGGCAATTTTGATCATGAAAATGAATAACGACCAGGAGCGCCACTAAAGTTTAAGGAGGAAGAATAAGAGGCAAGACTCGAGGACGATCCATCACAAAAACAAGAGAACTCGCAAAAACACTTGAAGTCACTCAACCTTCCCTTTGCCATCGTTTAAAAGCCATGGGAATCATCCGAAAGGTAAGAAATGGGCGGCTGCATGAACATGCCAAGAGACATCGAACGCCGTTTTTTCACATGTGAACAACTGCACCAACAGCAAAAGAGAAAGGGGTTTTGCATCGAATTGTGACTGGCGATGAAATGTGAAATCCAAAAATAAACGTCGGGCAACTGTCAAGCTAAATATTCATGCCGAAAATATCATGCTGTGTATTTGATGGCACCAGCTGGGTGAGGTGTATTATGAGCTGCTATAATCGAACGGAAGAATCACAGGGGAGGTCTACCGTTGACAATTCATGCGTTTGAGCCGAGCATTGCCAAATAAACGGCCGGAATACGCCGGCAGACATGACAAAGTTATTTTTCAGTATGACATATGCTTCGTCGCCCGTTGAAACGTACTTAGAAACGCCCACCTGTCGTACAGCCTAGACTTTGCTCCTTCTGATTGATCCAACAAGGCAACATGGCTGACCAGCACTTCTCCAATTAAGATGAAGTCAAAAAATGGTTCGATACATGGATAGCTGACCTTTTTTTACGATGGGATCCGTCAGTTTCCAGAAAAACGGGGAAAAGTAGTGTTTAGCGACGGACAATACTTTGAACTTTGAATGCATAACCAATTTTTTTCAAAAAGCTTCAATTTTCGACAAAAAAATCGCACGAACTTGTTTATACTCCTATATATATGAAAAAAAAATGAAATTTGATCGAAAAAATTGTTTTTTTTATTAATCTAGGAACAAGGTATTCTTTTATTCAAGTTTTCTACCTTACAACCAAGAAGCTAGGTAAATTAAGACATTGTAAATCGGGTAGTCACAAAAACATCAATATCATCTCATATTCCAAGATATATTGAAAATTTGCAGAGTTGTAGCAACCAAAATAAAACCAAAAACTCAGAGAACATTATTCATAAAAGCTTTGAGAAAGGAGCCATGGACTTGTGTTTTTCCGATGGAACTGCAAAGGAAATCGTTGATGAATTCTGGATGAAATTTTTAATTTTCGAATTTTCATGCCCAGAAAAAATTGTTACAGAGAAAAGGAATTAAAATCAAGAATGAACAGGGAAATTAAAGAGATGAAAAACCTTTGGATGCACTGCCAGTAATAAGATGCTGTCTGCAAGAAGGCTTATAGAATTTGTGGAAGTTTAAACAAGGAGAAGATTATACAAATCCGAAAAAATAGAAATTGTTGTGAAAATTGCAAACAAGAATAAAGCTGTATGGTATATAATGAAAACATAATACAACACAAAGAAAATCAGAACCTACAACAGAAATAGATCCTCACCTATTGAATGAATACTTGATTGGAGTAGGATCTTCATTTAAACGTAAGTATACACCAGAAAATATGAGTGCCATAGATTTTCAAATATAAGCAGTAAAAACCATACAAAATTCATTAGTTTTGAAGGCAACCACGCCAGAAGATGACCTGTAGATTTCGAAGGGGCTCGCAGTAAAAAATACAGAGATATCTATAGAGTTTTTCCGTTCATATTGAGCCAAATAGTAATAATAAGTGTTACAGAACCATTGAAAATTATAATAACAAAATGCTATAGTGAGCGTTACCGAACAAATGAAGGAGGCAAAATTAACTCCTTTGTTCAAGGGTGGGTAAAAAAAACTATACTCATTTCAGTACTTCCAAGTCTTCCCAAGGTAATAGGGATGGAATATCTGACTTCCTTCAAACATATAAAATTATCTGCAAATTACAACATGGATCACAAAATACCAAATCAACAAATTCAGCAATAACATTTATACTAATGGAAATAGCAAATTCATTCGATAAGAATAAAAAAAGCAAGTTAGTAGCGTGTGATCTAAGTGAAGCATTCGACTTTATCAACTATAAATTATTGCTGCAAAAATTGCAACAATATGAGATGTTGATCGAGAGCTATCGAAAACAACAGATAGCAAAAAGTGATTGCGGGAGACGGGAGAGTTCAGAACCGAAACATGTGGAATATGGGGTTCCTCAGGGTTCCATACTTGAACCCACCTTATTTCTGCTTCACATAAATGAATTATCAGCAAATATGGAGTCAGATGGTACAGTACCCTTTGTACCTCCTTCCTTATTATCGGTGAAGATGAGGAAGATTTGAATAAACTATCGTGTACACTTGAACAGGCAGAGGAATTATTTTATGCAAACAACTTTGAACTGAACAAAGCAAAGACTCATTATCACAATTGAGTCCCAGCTAAAAAATGATACGAGTATTAAATACGTGAAAATCCACTCCAACTCAAATTGGAATTTTTGAGTGCACATAGACAAGTTTATAAGGAAATTATCAACCCAGACTATTGTAAGAACTAAACTAGCAACCAAGCATGCTTACTATAGATTCTGGGATGGAACACATAAAAGAGACAACTCATTCATCAAATAAAAGGGAGCGTCCTCTTCGATTTGAATTACAATGAAAGTTAGAGGCCACTTCAAACAGGAAAAAATTCCAACTCTTACATCTCTATAAATACTTACATGCATACTTTCTGTACGTAATACTGAAGCAACTATCGAAAAAACAGTAGAAGTCAGAACACCAAATAAGAAATTCAAAACACCATATCAGCTGCTCAACTCGTCCCTAAATATCTATAACAATATTTCAGAAAATCTCGAAGGAATGAATAATATGTAAAATAAAATATGAAACGAAAAACATTTGCCATAAAGGATGAATTTTGGAATGTCTGGACTAGTTTGACTAAATATGTCATATATTATTTGTTTTCTCGTTATATTCCTAATTGTAATTTTATATTTCGAGTCACTTATTTGACATTCCACGTCAAGACTCGATGGGTAAAAAAATTTATTCACATTTCGCATTTTACTGTGAATAAAGTATTATTATTATTAGTAACAAACACTAAAGCTTGGTATGTACGCAACACGCAAGTTATGGCAGAAACAGACGTAATTCGCAATTAATATATGAGTTTGTTCGGAAAGTAATTTTGTTTTTTCCCGACAGAGGATTTAATTGTATTTTTAAAATCCAACTTCCCACTTAAGCCGCATAATTATTATATGTTTTGAGAGCTGATATAGCAAGGCTTGTGTGAGAAAAAGTTCAATTAAATCTACGCAGTGTTTTTTGATTTCCTTTTAAATATGGAAAGCAATGAGCAGCATTTTCGTCATATTTTAGTTTTTTACTATAGAAAAGGTGAAAATGCTGTTCAAGCCAGAAATAAATTAACCGATGTGTTGACAATACGCTAGTGCCAGAACTGGTCTGCAAAATTTCGATACGGCAATTTTGATGTCGACGATGCACCACGTTATGGAAGGCTGGTTGAATCTGATAAAGACATGATAAAGGCAATAGTTGATGCAAATCGGCGAAGAACAACACGTGTGATCAGTGAGAGGTTAAATTGATCGAATTCAACTGTTTATGACTACTTGGAAGGTCTGGGTTTAACCTCGAAGTTCGATATATGGCTTCCCTATGTTCTCACGGAGAGAAATTTGTGTCGTCCCGTTGACATTTGTGATTTGCTTCTCAAACGTCACGAAAATGATCCATTTTTGAAGCGCATCATTACTGTCAACAAAAATTGGTTGTATGAATCAATATCAAACGCAAGAGATCGTGCAGCAAAAAAGCTGAACGGGTTCAAAGCATTTCGAAAGCCAATATCCATCAAAAATTCTTTCTGTTTGGTGGGATTTTAAAGGAATCGGTTCTTTTTGAGCTTTTACACACAAATTAATTCGGAAGTCTACTTAATGTCATCAGCTGCACAAAC
The DNA here is from genome assembly GCA_034642435.1 of Megalocaria dilatata. Lineage (NCBI taxonomy): Eukaryota > Metazoa > Arthropoda > Insecta > Coleoptera > Coccinellidae > Megalocaria > Megalocaria dilatata. The sequence goes on along the minus strand of CM067862.1, from coordinate 41,171,743 downwards.
TGAATGATGCACTTCAACAGCAAAGGTCAGAATTAATCAACAGAAAAGGTCAGAATTAAACAACAGGAAAGGTCACAATTAATCAACAGAAAAGGTCAGAATTAATCAACAGAAAAGGTGTAGTGTTCCACCAAGGTAATGTGAGACCTCATACAAGTTTGGTCACTCGCCAAAAGCTTTTACAGCTTGAATGGGATACACTGCCACACCCACCATATTCTCCAGATCTGGCGCCTTCGGATTATTATTTCATCCGCTCAATGCAAAATTTTTTGGACGGTAAAACTTTTACTTCAAATGGAGAAGTCAAAAATCACCTGGATCAGTTTTTTTCCAGCAAAGACCAAAAATTTTATGAACGTAGAATCATGCTACTACCAGAAAGATGGCAAAAGGTGTTGGACCAGAATGGCCAATATATAATTTAATGAAAGATTTATGCATTATATGAAAATTGTCTTTCATTTTCCAAAAAAACGAAATTACTTTCCGAAAAACCCAATACAATCAATCTTCCCAGTCATATTCAATAAAAATCGCTTACGATATGCGTAATACGTAATTCGCAATTTAATTTATACACAATATTAACAATTTTCGCTATTTAATTGGACATATACACAGTAATATTCGCAAATAGGATTTTTACCCCATTGAATGGATGAAATTACGGAAAAATTTTAGTTTGAGTTTATTTCAATTTTTTGACTGACTTTTTAGTTTTCTTGGCTTTTAATTTGATGACCAAGGTGCTTAGACAATTTATAGTATGTACAATAAACAGATAAAATTTGAAGATCAAAACAGATTTAATCTGTTAGTCTTCTACAATTTTAATTTCAAAAAAATTTTGATTCAAAAAACTTTTAGAATTAAATTAATGTCTACAATAAGCACCGCTTACATTTAATAGACGTATATAATCAAAACTCAATATATAATGTCAAATGGAATAAATAAACCAACAGATATAAAAAAGTCGTTAAAATTAATAAATAAATATTTAAAGGAGACAAAATTTTGTTTCTGGTCTTACCTTTAAGAACACCAATTGCCTTTTAAAAACATGAACACAACTTAAGGACTTCTCAAAGAATATAATTTATTTGAAATATTTAATATATTTAAATATTCGAATAAGTTAATTCAGAAATCTCTCAAGACATGCAACACATCTTCAAAAAACAAATATAATTCTAGGCAATCCCTTCATCGGTCCAAGATAATATTCCAAATATCAAAATCAAATAACTATCACTATATCTCAAACTTAGACGTGTTGAGGATGAATGCTTCAAACAGACTAACTTTAAAATTGAAGATTGTCTATGTTCTAACAAAATCACAGAACAGTGTAAGGTATTTTATTTTATATATAATATATAATTATACTTAGGCTTCAATATATCTTATTATGGAATGTCAATGATTTTAAATATAACCTTAAAAATGCCTTACACTATTCTGTGATTTTGTTAGAACATAGACGATCTTGAATTTTAAAGTTAGTCTGTTTGAAGCATTCATCCTTAACACGTGTAAGTTTGAGATATAGTGATAGTTATTTGATTTTGATGTTTGGAATATTATCTTGGACCGATGAAGGGATTGCTTAGAATTATATTTGTTTTTTGAAGATGTGTTTCATATCTTGAGAGATTTATGAATTAATTTATTCGAATATTTAAATATATTAAATATTTCAAATAAATTATATTCTTTGAGAAGTCCTTAAGTTGTGTTCATGTTTTTGAAAGGCAATTGGTGTTCTTAAAGGTAAGACCAGAAACAAAATTTTGTCTCCTTTAAATATTTATTTATTAATTTTAACGACTTTTTTATATCTGTTGGTTTATTTATTCCATTTGACATTATATATTGACTTTTGATTATATGCGTCTATTAAATGTAAGCGGTGCTTATTGTAGACATTAATTTAATTCTAAAAGTTTTTTGAATAAAATTTTTTTGAAATTAAAATTGTAGAAGACTAGCAGATTAAATCTGTTTTGATATTCAAATTTTGTTATATTTCTTCTATCAAGTAAAAAGCCTTTTTCTATTTCATTTAATAAACAGATAGACTACAAGAGTCCTCAGAGATATCAAAATTGGAAATCCCCATATTTTCGACAATTTCACTATCCGACAGTAATCTTGGGATCACATCGAATACAAGAAGAATTGTGGCAAGTCTCTGGTGCAAAATATTCGAAAGTCAAATATCAACTCAATCCATTACATCTTCGTTTTTACCTATATACAGATTATTTTTTCTTTCTACTGAAGAGTTTCCGCAACATTTTATGGTAGTGCTACTGATTATGATCGTGATAGTAGTACTAGAAGTGGTAGTTAAATTGCTAGGTGTTAGTGATATATAGTCCGTCTAGAAAGTATCCGGGATTTATTATTTTTCATAATTTTAATATACTTCTTTTTTGTAACATACTGAGACAAAAGTAATGTATAAAATAGGTTGTGCAGATAGTCGGCTATGCTTACGTCTCTCTGTATAGTTGACGGTACCATTAATAGAGAAAAGTATTCTGGCATTCTAAACGATTTTCTCCTTGAAACGGCGCATGCTTTATATCAGAGGGGTGGCGTTTTCAGCAGGATAATGCAAGATGCCATACTTCGACCTATAGTCAAGCTTGGATGCAAGAACACCTAGTGACAACCATTTCATAGGCAGCAGCTTCACCAGATCTTAGTCCCATTGAAAAGATATGGGGACTAATGAAGATTGAAGTTGAAAGAGCAGCGCCACGAAATGAAGATGTTTTAATCCAGTCAGTTTTACTGGAGGAGAATTATGGAGGTGATATATTTTCGGGTGTACCTCGACGTTTAGTCAAGTGTTTACAGTTAAATGGAGGTTGTATAAGTTAATAAGATGATTATTTTGTTATAATTTTCAAATTCAAGAATTATTATTATTATTACCCTGATACACCTTGATCTTCTGTAAAGATCCCTCAAAAGCTTTTTCAGCTTGTGCGAGTTAGGATAAAAATATATACTAAATAATTACAGCTTTTTTTTTCCGGATACTTTCGAGACGGACTAAAATATAATGATAATTAGAGAAAAAAAATGAAATTTAATGGCTTCATCTACCTTATTCCTTGGCAGATTGTTTTTGGAAGAAATATATCGGTGACATCGAAATAGTCAGTAATAAGCCAGTAATAACTTGAAGATTCTATTAGGAGTATAAATAAATTCGTGCGGTTTTTTGTCGAAAATTGAAGCTTTATTGTGAAAATTGGTTTTACATTCAAAGTATTGTTCGTCAATAGCCACTAGTTTTTACCATCTTTCTGGTAACTGGTGAAAAAGGCCAGCTATCCATACATCGATCCATCGATTGTTGCCATGTTGCAACAATCAGAAGGATCAATGTAAGGGCTGTACGGCTGGTGAGGTAGGACTTCCCATTTGAGCGTATCTGAGTACGTTTCAACGGGTGACGAAACATGTGACCGTGCATTATCAATAACATTGTCGTGTATGTCAGCGTATTGCGGCCCTTTTTCTCACAATGCTCGGCTCAAACACATCAGTTGTCGTCGGTAGACCTTCCCTGTGATCCTTTTGTTTGATTGTAGCTGCTCATAATGCACCACATCCAGCTGGTACCGCCAAATACGCAGCATGATCTTCTTGTCATATATATTCCCACTTTTCATCGCCAGTCACAATTCGATGCAAGAACCCCTTTCTTTTCTGCCGTTGGAGCAGTTGTTCGCACGTAAAGAAACGTCGTTCGAGGTCTCTTGGTTTTAGTTCCCAATTTGCTACGTTTCGGATCATTTCCATTGCTTTTAAATGATGGCAAATGGCTAGTTTAGTGATTCCGTGTGTCTTTGCGAGTTTCTCTTGCATTTGTCATGGGTTTTCATTGAGTCCTGCCTCTAATTGTTCATCCTTGAACTTTGGTGAATCTTCAGGTAGTCCTTCGTCTTCCAAATAACGATTGCCACCTTTAAATAGTGCAAACCACTTCTGACACTTTCATTCAGCTAGACTATAATCACAACATCATAAACATCCACTAAAATACGATGACGTTAAGTAGCCTTTTTCTTCATATTGAAGTAAAACTACCCGCATAACAAACCCGCTACAAAAGTTGACACTTTCAGATCTCACAGAAACTTTGTTGTGTATACTTCAGCGAAATGATGGATACTGACAAGAAAGCCTAATGATGACACTTCAAAATGAAGGTATTGCGATATGAAACAATGGAATAATAAACCTGTAGCGACATCTGTTATCAAACCCGCATGAACTTAATTCTACTCCTACTAAATAATGTTTTTTGGTGTGAAAATTATTTGTTATAGATTCAGACAGCTAAAAAAAAGCCGAATTCATGCAATTGCACCTGATTTATTGGGAAAACGAACTAATATCGAGTTCGTCAAATTTTATATTTGAGCAAAGACCAAGTGGGTATTTGAATGAATACTATTCAAGATATAACTGTCAAATTTCAATGACAGAATGTTCCGTTTTAATCTCAACTACTATGAATTTCTTCGAAAAATATATCATTTGTTAATTTGAAATTCATGAAATTTGGAACAGTGGAAAATAGAAATTCGAAAAATGTATACTTTTGCATTACCTACCTTCAACCGGAAGAACTTCAGCGCAAAATCCATTGATTTGGCAATATTCTTGCATTTTCAAGAAGGCAATTTTCTTTCCAATATTTCTCTGATTTTTATTTTTATATTTTCCATTATATCCTGTAAAAATTCATATGTATTAATTAATAATGTTCAGTTCATGGATATTTGAAATGTTGAAGTATTGCCAGTTCAGACAGAGATATTTTAGAGGCTGGCAACTTTAAATTGGCAACACGTTTTCTATTACTGCTACTTTGACAGTTTCTGGTTGTTTCAAGGATATTCTGGTCTGCAAATTAATGGAACAATTGTGGATTGTGTTGTAAACATAACAACTAGATTCCACGAAGGGCCCGGAATGTTTCAATAAGATCCCCGCGCACTCTACGGTCAGCAAACGACGTTAGGCCCATTATCGCGAGCCTAGCGACGTAATCGGGTCGACGTATACCGTAGGGCAACCGCGTAACCTGCCCCTGCAATCTCTCAAGTACCGCAGCGTCGCGACACAACACTGGACTCCAAACTGGTCCGGCGAACTCCAAGATAGGACGAATATAAGTCTTATAAAGAGCACTACACGTAGTTGGATCGCACCCACAAAATGCCTTCTGTATTAAAAAGAGAGACCTTCTGGCCTTGCTGACAATAGACAGTATGTGCTCCGACCAGGACAAATCGTATGTTATAACAACACCGAGATCACAATGGCTACTTGTAGAGGAAATTCCTTGGCCACAGAGATTGTACCGGAGACGAGGGTTATTGGCACCCATGTGCAAAACTACACACTTCTCAATATTGAGAGGAAGCTGCCAGTCCTCGCACCAGAGTGCTATAGAGTCCAAGTCACGCTGCAATGTTTGATCCCCAGGTACACCGTACAACTTCGTGTCATCAGCAAACTGAGAGCAGCATGAATCAATACAGGTAGGTAAGTCGGAGATGTATAGGAGAAAAAGTAGGGGTCCCAAAACGGAGCCCTGTGGTACGCCACTGGTCACCGGTTTGGGAGACGAGAGAGAGCTGCCAACTCTTACCTGAAATGAACGATTATGAAGAAATGCTCCAATCCACGCAAGAAGGTCACCTCGAAAGCCTAGATGATCAAGCACATGCAAAAGTCGTCTGTGAGGCACACGATCAAAAGCACGGGAAAAGTCCAAGTATATCACGTCCAAAGGATCTTTCTAATCGATTGCTTTCGACCAATAATTGACGCACTCCAGAAGATTTGTTATCACTGAACGACCAGGAAGAAAACCATGTTGACAATCGGGAATGATCTTGTTGTCTGAAGCAAATTTGACGACGCAATCTAGGATCATCCTCCCACAAATTTTGGCTGCAATAGGAACTAGGCTGATGGGACGATAGTTTGACGCATCAAGCTTGTCACCTTTTTTAAATATTGGAGTTACAAGAGCATTCCGCCGGGATGTAGGTAGCGATGATGTTTCGAAAGATCTTGTGAAAATTCTAGATAGAGGAAAGGCTAGGGACTGAGCACACTCCTTAAGTACTTTCGATGGAAGACCGTCACCTCCAGGGGCAGAACGTGCGTCGAGAGCTGAGAGATGCTTTCCCACAATGGCAGGGGGAAAAGTTATACTTCTTAAGTCAGAGTTGACGCGATTTATGCGCATTTGGGGAGGTAAACCAGTACCGACGGTGAAATCTGCAGCGAAAGTGTCTGCCAAAACATTAGCAGACGCTTCAGGGTTTCCGCAAGGTTGGTTGTTAGAGTCAGAAACCAGTGGTGTATCGACTTTAGAATTTAGCGACGATCTAACGTACTTGAAAAAACGTTTGCGATCTTTGGACTGAAGCAATCTCGACTCAAACTCCCTCTTGGCAGGAGGTTTCGAAGCCACCGTGATGATATTTCTTAATGACGAGCATTCATTAATTAGGTTCCTCAGCACCTCCACGAAACGATCCCACATAGTCTCAACATCAACGGTGGACTCGAACATAGCATCCCAATCAACACCACCGACCCTGAGCTTCAACTGTTCATAATTAATAACTTTTACGGATTTTTTAGACTTTATACTCGGGCTGTAGAACTGGAGCTGTAATTTTGAGGGCGACCTTTTTACTTTAATCTCAAATGACTACTTAACATGTTTCATATAAGAACGCGTCCTTGTATAGATTTGGTTGACAACGGAACTTTATTCGAGTATTTAGAGTGAATAAAATGTGGATCCACAGTTGAATAATCGACAGAACAACTAAGTGTCTCAGGTTGTGTCTACATGACATTCCTGACCAACGATATTATTGGGTATAGATAATATAAGGCATAAGTACCGGTGTTTTTTTTAGAGTGATAGAACTTTCGATAGGGATAACTGTGATTTGACAGAAGGTGGAAGCCATGTTGTTTTGACATTTCTGTTCACTAAGCATTGACAAATTGTCATGGAAAGACTCACGCCGCAACAACGTTTACAAATTGTTGAAATTTATTTTGTAAATCAGTGTTATATTCGCCAAACTTAGAGGGCGCTTCGTGAAATTTATGGTTTACATAGTCAGCCATCAGAGCAGCATATTCGTCGAACTATCGATATATTTCGGACAACGTTTTCTCCACTCGATGCAACAACAACAACAAGACAAAGAGATGTAAGTACAGAAGAAAATATCGCTGCTGTAAGTCATAGTGTTAATGATGATCCATGGATTTGTCTATTCATGGACTCTGTGTATCCATCACATGGAAATCTTTGCGTAAAGATCTTGGTGTATACCCATACAAGATGCAACTGGTTCAAGAACTAGCCACTTGACTATAATAAGCGTCGTTTGTTTGCTGATTGAGCCCTAGAACAGGTTAAAGTTGATCCACTTTATCGTAAAATTGTATTTAGTGATGAAGCTCATTTCTGGTTGAACGGCTATGTAAGCAAGCAAAATTGCCGTATATGGAGTGAAAACAATCCTCAAGATGTTCTGCAGGTTCCATTGCATCCTGAAAAATGCACTGTATGGTGTGCTCTACACGCTGGAGACATAATCGGTCCATATTTCTTTAAATACGATGCTGGAGCAAATGGTACAGTGAATGGGGCTCGTTACAGATCGATGATCAACGATTATTTGCTTCAAAATTTGAATGGTATCGACCCAGAAGTGTTTTGGTTCCAACAAGATGGTGCTACACCTCATGCTGCTACCGTAACAATTGATTTATTGAAAGAAAGATTTAGCCTCCAAGATCATGCGACATAACTATACTGGATTATTTTCTTTGGGGTTATGTCAAGTCATTGGTTTATGCTGATAAACCAGAAACAATAGACGCTTTGGAAGCCAACATAACTCGTGTTATTGATGAAATAAGGCCTGAATTACTCGAAAAAGTGGTCTAAAATTGGTCTGGTCGAATGCGGTTCCTCAGAGCTAGTCGTGGTAGACATATGGCGGAAATTATTTTTGAAACATAAATGTCATAAAACTATTTTTGAAATAAAAAAAAATGGCTGCAATCTTAATTTAAATGTGTTTTATTTCAATTTAAAGTTCTATCACTCTAAAAAAAAACACCCAATAGTCAAATCAGTCTACAACTAAAGTGCTACCAGAATATATTCCTGACCAAAGATTTTATTCAGTTCAAATAATAATAATAATCAAAATATCTGAGAACTGTCAAAACGGCTGTCACAGAAAACTGTTGCTAATTTAGAGTTATCCGCCTCAAGAGGCGGATTAATTTTTTCAATAATAGAATTTACCGACTGTAGCGTAGACTCCTGCTAGATCTCCTCTTTCTAGACAGATGGGGCTAATGTCCAGACTGAAAATAATAAAACCGAAATGCAAAACAGCTATTCTGTCGTCACTAAGGAGGACGCTGAATTTTTCGATTGGACGTTTTGTACCCATATTTAATTCATTAAGACTTGGAGCTCCAAAAACTGCATTGATGGGCTTGGTTTTCTCTCTTCTCAAACAAGCCTCAGCTGGAAAAGGGAGAAAAATGTTGAAGTTAAGATAAAAACCATTAGATAAATGTGTTTCTAATTTTCTTTGGGCAACTGAAACACTGTTTCCTTTCAGCATACCTGCGTGCTCATATTACGTCTTTTTATTCAGATAATCTAGAATGACGGACATTAATGTCCAGTGTTATTATAAAATTTTGCTGTCGCTTGGCGTTTCTTGGAATAATTCTATTGGTCGTGGAAATCATGACTTTTTCTATTGCTACAGTAAGCAGATAAGTACCTGTTCAAAGTAGATGGCCGAGGATTTGGGAAATCGAGCCTTAGATTTCGTCCAGATGATAAACCTAACAATTTTTGAATATCAAAACAGATTTAATCTGTTAGTCTTCTACGATTTTAATTTCAAAAAAATTTTTTTTAAGAAACTTTAAGAATTAAATTAATGTCTTTATAAGCACTGCTCATATTTAATAGACGTATAAAATCAAAATTCATCATACAATATCAAATGGAATTAAGAAAAACCAACGAATATAAATTGTCAATTGAAATTAAAATATAAATAAGCAAACATTTTTTGTTTCGTTCCAGGCATGCGTACTGAACTCTTCAGACAAACGTACGAAGCCCTGTTTGTTACAAAATGTATTGTTTTCTGATCCTATATTAATGAAAAATAACTCTTTCTCAAAAACTAAACAGATTTAAATCTGTTTTGATATTCAAATTTTGTAATAATCCTTCTATCAAGTAAAAAACCCGTTCCTTCTTATTTTATTTTATATATAATATATAATTAAATTAGGTTTTTTAAATAAAGAAATTCATTATACAGTGTTGAATAGTTTTAACTAAGACCAAGTGCCTTATAAGCTTTGTATGATTTTTTGTGAACATGGAACATAGAGTACCTTGGAAGACTAACAGATTAAATCTGTTTTGATATTCAAATTTTGTAATAATCCTTCTATCAAGTAAAAAACCGTTCCTTCTTATTTTATTTTAACCTAACAATTTTTCACTTACCACTGAATTTTTTCATTTATTAAATTTCATATTTAATCTGTTAAAATAATTTTTATTAATAAAGTGTCCAAAGTAGGCGTGGCTTACGAAAGCCAGAGTACCCGTTTTCGGCCGTATGTTCATCCCTCTGGGAAAATTATTAATATTGGGACTACAATTCCGGGAGTCGACACTTTTTTAGGAAATTTTCTCCTCTTTTTGAATCTTTTTTTTTTATTTCAAAAATCTTTATTAGTTTTTGAGATGTTTACAAAAAACTAAACCCTCTTTTTTTTAGTTAATTGTTAATAACTTTTGCAATTTTTGTAAGCGGAACTTCATTTTTTTCAAAAATCATCTAGATGCCATTCCGAATCGAATGACACCTTGATCATAATTTTCGGAGACTGCTGAAAAAAGTTGACCCAAAAGGCACTTGTTGACTAGACTATAAAACACTTTCTTATCTACACACTGCGAACCACTCAGTTCGAAACTCGACAGAAGACTGATTTTTAATCTTAATTTTATGTCTAATATTGTAAACAACACAGTTTAGGTACTTTTCTCGTTATAAAATGCATCCATTTTAACCGTCCCCTCATAAAATTGACTACTTGCCAATGTCAAACGGCCTTATTGAGCTATTAAAAAGTGGTACGTATTAGGGGTTAAGGATAATTTTTCCTATTATAAGAAGGGTATTTCCAGCGAAAAAATAAAGATCTGCTCAGTGTTACAGAAATTTTGTCGACCAGTGTAATTGGACCATGCTCCTACACGAACTTTTGTGTTGCAAATTGCCTGTGAAATTTGGCCAGAGATAACTTAGACACCCTGTATAATCAGCTGAAGACAATTGCCATTCTATTATTTCAATCATTTAAGTTAATTCCTCCCTTCTCATTTTATTATATGAGCAATAAACGATAATAATTACCATAATTGCTAAATGATTCCATTAAATTTTATTAAATACTGTGGGAATTTAAGTTTCAGTAAATGACATTTACACGAAAGCATACCTCTCTATCTTCCTGTATTTTTTATAACCTATTATTTCTTTTGAGATATAGAAAAACAGAAATTGGCACATTTCCGGCCCCCTTTAAAATAGAAGAAAAATTCGAAAATATCAGATTCTATTAATCGTCAAGTTGATCCTTACATGTTATCGCATGTTTTCCACTAATGAGTGTGGCTCCACAATTCACTACAGTGTCCTTTCCTTTGGCTGATATTGCGGTCAATACAACCATCCATGGTGAAAATCTGAGGGGGTCATCTTCATCTGCAGGTGCCTCAGCAACGCCACAATACATATTCAAGACAGCGTCTACAACCGCACTACTTCTTGGTTCAACGATATACTGCGAAGAAGATACGACGAGAGAAAGAATTCCGAGATAAAAGCATGCAGATAGTGGAGTGCGTGTATCCATACCCCTGAAAGAAATCTCTATCAGAATTCAATTTTCGTTAAGTTTCAAGTTCCCACTCAACCATTTTGTGTACCAAATTCAACTCCCTGCTATTTTTTTTACTGAGTTCCTGAAAGTAAGACCTCGATTCTATGTAGCTTTATTACAGACGGTCATTATTAAACTTTGGTAAATATACAGGGTGTCCCAACGAAAATTTGACCCCCCCCCCATAACTCAGAAACGAAGAATGTTCAAAGATTAAAAAAAAGATCAACTTCTGTTTAGAATGGGACGAATTTACATCATGAGTTTGTTCCGAAAAACCATACCCATGAAGGTGGCATCAACCTCCAACATTTTTTGAATAAGGAAGAGATGTCGAGTGTTTGTAAGTTTGAAATTTATTTATGTTCTGTGCACACCCCATTTAAAATTTTCAAAAACTGTTCTATATCAGGGAGAATTCATATGACGACATTGGATGGCGGATGTGTTTTAGTTGAAAAGCATTTTTTGTTCTCTGAACGTCCTAGTTGAAATTTTCAAATTGGGTAATTTTTTTCAGCAATTTAATATTGAACATTATCAGAAGGGTAACTAATGACATAGTCTACTTTCAAATCCTTATCTAACATTTTGGAAAATGTCTGCTGTCAGTAATTAACATTCTGTAATGATTCTTTGTCGCAGTTTTGCCAGATTTTCAGGTGGAGTTGCATAGACTTTGGACTTCATGACCCCACAAAAAATCTAATGGTGATTGATCGGATAATCTTGATGGCCACGCTATAGGACCCGTCCTGCCAATCCAACGTCCAGGTTAACATTCTATCAAAAATTGTCGAACACGGATATCGAAATGTGGCGGTGCACCATGCTGCTGAAATGTGGGTTCATTTTCTAATAAGTTGTCGTCGTTTTCCAGAATGTCGGTAATCATTGCATCAATAATCGTCTAATAAATTAAAATAAGTTGTTTCGTCAAGATTGCCATCGATAAAAATTGGTCCAACAATATGGTTTCCTAATATTGCTACCCAAGCATTTAATTTTTGGAGAATTTGCGTATGTGTCTCCATGCATAAATGAAGATTATTATCACTCCAGTATCTACAATTATGTCTATTGACCCCAGTCAACATAAAGGTATACTCGTCAGAAAAAATTGTATTGTAGAATCGGTGTGGGTTATTATTATCATCTTCATTCAACTGTTGAACCAGCCTTATCTTGTAAGGGTGAAATTTATGAGTTTTCACAATTCAATGAACGCTGGATTTCGGAAGATTAGATGCTCGTGCTAAAGTCCTTATAGATTGCCGATTATCCATCTGTAAATGACCCAATTGCTATTTTAATAGCTTCATTTCGGACTGGACGCTCAACTTCGTGTTCTTATTCTGAATGGAACCAGTAGTTTCCAATTTATTCATCAAATGCTCAAAATCTTGGTGACTTACATTTCTTTCTGGACGATTGTTATTAAAATACCTTACAGTTAATCTAGAATTTTCGTCATTCCGACAGTATAATTTGAGAATTTCTATTCTTTCTTCCATAGAATAGACCATTTTCGCCTACGTAAGTAAGTTTCAAACCCAATTATGATGCAGAAACGAAAGACTGAAACACATTTGAGAAAGATCTTCAAGAATATAGTATAAATTGTAATGAATTTCATGCGTTTCACACATTTTCTCATCATGAACGTTTTTGAAGTGAAAACATTCAAAAACTCAAAATGTTCTTTAAATATCAAATCAGATTTAGTCTGTTAGTCTTCTACAATTTTAATTTCAAAAAAATATTTATTCAAAAAACTTTTAGAATTAAATTAATGTCTGCAATAAGCACCGCTTATATTTAATAGACGTATATAATCAAAACTCAATATATAATGTCAAATGGAATAAATACACCAAAAGATTTTAAGAAAGTCATTAAAATTAATAAATGAATATTCAAAGGAGACAAAATTTTGTTTCTGATCTTACCATTATGAACACCAATTCCTTTTCAAAAACATGAACACAACTTAAGGACTTTTCAAAAAATATAATTCATTTGAAATATTTAATATATTTGAATATTCAAATAAGTTAAATCAAAAATCTCTCAAAACATGCACTATATCTTCAAAAAACAATCAGAATTCTGATAATCTCTTCATCGGCCGTAAATAATATAGACATTAATTTAATTCTAAAAGTTTTTTGGATAAAAATTTTTTTTGAAATTAAAATTGTAGATAACTTGAAAATTATTTTTGGATGCTTCAAAACCCTTAGGTTCTTGAGTTTGGGCGGTTCAACTGTCTGTTCAACATCACCTTTTGATGGTAAGTTCAATATTACATTATTTCGGGAATAATGAAACAATTTTGAAAATTTTACCTTGGTTATGCACAGAACATAAATAACTTTCAAACTAACCAACACTCAACACTCAATTTTCTTTAGGACACTCTGTTCAAAGTTTCATGAGGACTAAAAGTGAGAAACAATTTTCTATTCCCGCTTTTTTATCTCGTTGTACCACAACTTCCTAAGACGAATATTGTATCGAATTATAAAAACATCTCCCAACAAGAGGTTTGATTGAAGTTGGTTAAACAAATTCACTAATAGCTGTCAAAAAATCACGTAGTTAACGGAAGGCGTTGGAACTCGCATTAAGCTATGGGAGGGTACTGATATACGTGCTCTATCAAGGATTTGAATTTGTCAAGCGCAATAACTAGCAAACAAAGTATTTGGTCTAATTTTTGTGTTCTATTTATTTTATGCTTGTTAGCAAGTAGAAGTATATCGAAAATGGTGGAAACCTTTGCCGTTGTTTGGTTTTGCCGTTTATTAGGAGTATAAATAAGTTCGTGCGGTTTTTTGTCGTAAATTGAAGCTTTATTGTGGAAATTTGGTTATACATTCAAAGTTCAAAGTATTGTCCGTTACTAGCCACTACTTTTTCTTAGTCTCTTGACCTCAGTTCATACGACACCCAGTTTCCGTCCTTTTGGATCATTTCCATTACTTTTAAACAATAGAAAATGCCTGCTCGGATTACTCCAAGTGTTTTTCTGAGTTCCTCTTGCGTTTGTGATGGATCTTCATTGAGCCTTGCCTATAATTCTTCGTCCTTTGGTGGCGCTGTGGGTCGTGCTTCGTCTTCCAAATCAGAATTGCCACTCTTAAAGTCTGGCAAACCACTGCTGATACGTTCATTCAGTTAGAACATGGTCACCGTAATCATCCACTTAAAAACGATGACTTTCATATTGAAAAATGAGGTGAAACTATATTGTTTACACTTCAGCGAAATGGCAGATAATGAAAAGAAGGCCCAATGATGAAACTTCAGAATGAAGGTGTTGCCAAATGAAACAATGGAATGATAAACTAATAGCTACATCTGTTATCAAAACAGCACAAAGTTATTTCTACTCCCAATATTTGTCAAATGCAATATCTCTGTCAGTTTTATTCAAACATTTGAAAAATGGCGCTGAATTCAAAGAGGATCGATATAAACCTATATATATTCATGAATACCTTATTTTATATAGATGTGCGAAATATTTTGACAATTATTCGGTGATTCCTAAAAAAGATTAAGTGGAGAAGATCTGTTTGATTATTCAACAAAATTAAATTTTTGTTATATTTGTTGATTTTAAAAGATCGAAGAAATTGTTGAATTTCATAATTTGAATTTTATCCCATTCAATGAAAATTTTCAATATCTCCAATACTTTTTCATTTATTTCTAACCAATTCGTATTTTCCCATTGATGTCTGGAATCCTATTTGGCCAAAATGTACATATGGAGTAACTTAAAAGCCATTTCCTGTTTCGATAAAGTAAATACATCGGTCTAGAAATATCCGGAATTTATTATTTTTCATAATTTTAATATACTTCTTTTTTGTAACATTCTAAGACAAAAGTAATGTATAAAATAGTTTGTGCAGATAGTCGGCTATGGACAAAGTTGCATGACAACTTTTTTTTTCAAATATTGTTTATTGTCAACAGGTATACAATTTATGGAAGAATGTCGCAACTAGAAAAAAGAAAACAGGTAGAATATTTGTATAGAAAAAGTTTTCGAAACATTAAAAAATTAGTGCAACTGACTGAACTGGAAAAACGTGCTGTATATGAGACAATAAAGAGAATACAAAATGGACTGGATATGAGACATAGATATAGTTTCAGGAACACCGCGTAAGATTAAAGGAAACAATTTAAACGCTTTATTGGCGTTAGGACTACACAATCCGCGTCTGAGGTTTCGCAAGTTGCTAACAGATTTGGAAATCAACGAAATATAAAAGTATGTCCAGAAACCGTCCATATGTCACTGAAAAGACAAGGCTATATATCAAGGAATCCAAAAAATCGCTATAATGACACCATTACAAAAGGAACAAAGGATAGATATTGTCAACGTTTTCAAGAAGATAATTCTAATAATTTCTTTATATCTGATGAAAGTTCTTATCAACTTGGTGGAAATCACTTAAAAATTCTATCGAAACAACCTGTTACTGTTCAAATTTTCTAATTTCCCACCACAATAATGGTTTAGGCAATATCTCGTAGCGTGGTGTCATACTTCGTCCTATACTCATGCTTGGATGCAAAAACACCAAGTGACAACCATTTCATGGCCAGCAGCTTCACCAGATCTTTTCCCATTGAAAACATATAGGGACTAATGAAGATTGAAGTTGAACGAGCAGCGCCACGAAATAAATATGACTTAATCAAGTCAGTTTTACAGTTCTGGACTACCATCACCGAAAATGATGGAGATGATCTAGTTTGGGTGTACATTGACATCTAGTCAAGTGTTTACAGTTAAGTGGAGCAGGATAATGCAAGAATCCATACTTCAGCCTATACTTCAGCGTGGATACAAGAACACCAAGTGACAACCATTTCATGGCCAGCAGCTTCACCATATCTTGGTCCCATTGAAAACATTTGGGGACAAATGTAGACAGTCCTGAACTAGCATCATGGAAAATTATGGAGGTGATCTAGTTTAGGGTGTACCTCGTAGTTTAGTCAAGTGTTTAAAGTTAAATGAAGATTTTATAACTAAATAAGATGGATATTTTGTTATAATTTTCTAATTCAAGAGTTAAAAATATATACTGAATAATTACAATTGAGCTTTGTCTTTTCCGGATACTTTCTAGACGGACTATAATTTTAATAAAGATCATAAAATATTCCCAATAATCAAATTAACCTACGAGGAAGAAAAAGAATTACAGCATTCACTGAAACATACCTCTATTACAGTCCACTTCTAAACTAGAAATTTCCATAATTGATTCCTTATAACAAAAATAAATTTTCTCTTATGGTTCATACCGATTACTGCAATAATTACCAATTAAAAGTTATATCGCGTTAAAAAATTATGACATTAATAATGAAGTGCTCACATATAAAATGCTAAACCAAATTTCCATGAGAAACTCATCAGATAATGACGACTGAAAGCAATTTTCGGACTGGCCAAATTAATTTGTCAAATAAATTTAGGACTGGGGTATCAAATAGACTGTTGGATATTTTGATCGGCGAACATCACAGTTCAATCTATCGAGGTATATTTGTCACATTCAAATGTATATTCGATGAGGAGAATCTATCACAAGACATTGAAAGAGACAGTTTAAAACGCTCTTAAAATATACAGGAAAACTCCGGACAAATTTTACTGAGCTCTGGGGCAAAAGTATTTCAACACAGCCAAATAATTTTTATTCTATTAGATTTTCTACACTAATGTGGTAAGCCAACAAGGTTTAGAATTCATGAAAGGGTTGTAATGATACAGGGTTTAATTCATTGGACAAAAGCAAATCAACGCGAGTTTCAATTCCCCAGAATTAATTTTCTTATTCTAATCTCCAGACCACTTAATGTAAAACTTAGGAATTCGCTTTTGAGGCATGTAAGTACGGCGACTTCAAGAAAGGAAATTATTTTCCTCTGGTTTATATATTATAATAACAAGCTGCACATTAAAAAGTTCATAAGAGCTTGTACGAAACGTAAACATATTCCTTCAGATGAGTTTAGG
Source organism: Megalocaria dilatata (assembly GCA_034642435.1). NCBI lineage: Eukaryota > Metazoa > Arthropoda > Insecta > Coleoptera > Coccinellidae > Megalocaria > Megalocaria dilatata. Next base: position 41,154,609 of record CM067862.1, on the reverse strand, counting down.
AACGGAAATTTCCACAGAGAAGCGCTGACGTCGGAATTAACACGTGTGGCTCGACAAAGAGCTGAAATTTCGAAAAGTTCTAAGTTGCAATTTTGAGCAGATGAACGGATCAAAAATTTGGAAGGAGAAAACCGACGTGTACGAGGTATTAAATGGGCTAAAATGAGAGTTGGTTACAGTCTTGGAAAAACTAGTAAGATCGTCGAGAAAAGATCGCGGTGCGAGGCTCGAATTGGTCTCAGAATTTAGCATTATTATGATTATATTGAGTGATTTTGGTGATTATTTTTGGAAGTCTAAGATTTGAGTCAGAAGAATTAGAGAAATTGAATATAGTGCTATTACCAAGGAATTAAAGTGTACCGGTAGTGGTTCTTTATCGTTTATTGTTCGTGTTAAATAGGTCGTTTCTTGTGGAAAATCGCGTCTGCCAAGTTTTGTTTTGAATCTATGGTCTTGGAGTTTAGGGGTAAGAAGTATCTGAAAAAGTAGAGTCAGAAATTAAGAAGAAGGTTGACATATCTCTTCGTTATTATTATGTTTGAGGAGTTCAAACAGAATTAAGAATCATATAAATGATTCGCAGTACTGGAGGGATCCGCATCGCCCTCTCCTTAATTATTCAGTGTGTCATTTTTATTTGAATTTTATTGAGTTTAGGACTGATAAAACTACTGTATTTTTGCACACTTTATCATTATACATCTTAAAATCCATAATTGAGTTTCATTACCATTTCCATCATCACAGAAAAAATTTATTAACATCAAAGACCTTCCATTTTCGAGAAAGCCGTACTCTTCCTAGGACCGCTCGTCTAGGATTGGTTCGCACCCCATTCGTAAATAAGTCAATCTAGTAATAAAATTTGAATATCAAAACAGATTTAATCTGTTAGTCTTCTACAATTTTAATTTCAAAAAAATGTTTATTCAAAAAACTTTTAGAATTAAATTAATGTCTACAATAAGCACCGCTTACATTTAATAGACGTATATAATCAAAACTCAATATATAATGTCAAATGGAATGAATAAACCAACAGGTATAAAAAAGTCAATGAAATTAATTAATAAATGTTTAAAGGGGACAAAATTTTGTTTCTGATCTTACCATTATGAACACCAATTCCTTTTCAAAACACAATTGAAACACAATTTGAGGACTTCTCAAAAAATATAATTTATTTGAAATTTTTAATAAATTTGAATATTCAGATAAGTTAATTCAAAAATCTCTCAAAACATGCACTATACCTTCAAAAAACAATTAGAATTCTGATAATCTCTTCATCGGCCTCAAATAATATTCAAATATAAAAATCAAACAACAATCACTATATCTTACCTCCACGTGGTAATCGGATGAATTGCTTTAAACAGACCAACTCTAAAATTCAAGATATTCTATGTTCTTTACAAAATCACAGAAAAGTGTAAGGTATTATAAGGTTTTCTTTAAACCATTGACATTCCATAATGAGATTTATTCAAGCCTAAATATAATTATATATTATGTATGAAATGAAAAAAGAAATGAAAAAGGCTTTTTACTTGATAAAAGAAATATAACAAAATTTGAATATCAAAACAGAATTAATCTGTTAGTCTTCTACAATTTTAATTAAAAAAAAATTTCATTCAAAAAACTTTTAGAATTCAATTTATGTCTACAATAAGCAACGCTTTTATTAAATAGACTTATATTATCAAAACTCAATATATAAATTAATTTAATTCTAAAAGTTTTTTGAATAAAAATGTTTTTGAAATTAAAATTCTAGAAGACTAACAGATTGAATCCGTGTCCGATGCAATTTGCCATTTCAATGAGCTTGGTATGATGGTCATAGTGCAGGAAGTGGAAGAAAACGCACTATCAATACGCGTAGCAATCGCAACATCGTCAAGAAGCGAGTCAATCGAAATCCAAGGGTCTCCATGTGGAAAATAGCCCGTGAGACCGGTATTAACCGTGAATCCGTTCGTCAAATGTCCAAGAAGAAGCTTAACGCTACCGCTTTCTGACTACCGAGCTCACCTTGCGCACCACGCTTATCTGATGTGTTCAAGTGCGCAAGTTCGGAACGAAACACTGCCTCCGAATTAAAAGGTAGAAACTCCCTCATAAATACCCCATTCACCTAAGAGTTTCAATGTATTGGTAAATATCCCTATTTTCATTTATAACTACCAAAGGCCAAGATGTGGTGGTAAAATTTATCACATTTATTAATATATTACTATATAAATATTATAAATAACAAAACAATTATCTAAGAAAACTGAGCAACCAGTCATTGTGTTTGCTGGCATCAGTGAAAACGACATAATTTGACAGGTCGCAAGAGACATGCACGTCAGATAGGGACATTGAAACAACTCCCCTGAGAAACCATCTACCATTTCTTTTTATCACGAAACCTCCACCACTGTCTCCATTGCATGGTCCTTTACCATCACGATTTCCTGAAAAAAAATATCGAGAATCAATTTGGTCTTAACGCACGGTTTTTGAAAATCGAGTTAAAATTTTTAACAAAAATTCGTTTCGTTTAATTTCCGGTTTTTCGTCAATGTTCAATCTTGAAAAGTTCTTATATTTCGACACTAAATCCAATTTTCAATTTACGGAACATTACATTCACAAACAAATCGTACAGCATAGACAACGAGCCAGTCCTGGCGATTGGAGCAATTTTTAATGCAGCCCGGGTAACTCACGTCAAAACCTGCATTCAAAATATTCTGCCTTACAATTCCTGTACAAAACTCTCCATTATGATTGGTTTCCCCAAAGTCAAACACTGTACGTTGAAGAGCTGTGCCGGATGCTGACGAAGTAAATAGTCATAGAACGAATGATAGAATACAAGTAATCCAACATAGGCGTCGCTCTTGGGTAGCGTAGATAAAAACTACGTTAATGAAACAAAAAAATTATTCATGTTTTGAAAATTATACGAAATGAATACACTCAAAAACGTCACAAAAAGTGGAAAGGTTTTTTCATTTTCATAACAGGTGCTGTAGCTCCAATACACTAGCTGACACTGATAAGCATTATAGAATGATACCCGAAGAGTAATTTATGTATCGGGTGTTTTTTTATAGTGATAGAACTTTCGATAGGGATAACTGTGATTTGACAGAAGGTAGAAGCCATGTTGTTTTGACATTTCTGTTCAGTAAGCATTGACAAATTATCATGAAAAGACTCACGCCGCAACAACGTTTACAAATTGTTGAAATTTAATCAGTGTTCTATTCGCCAAACTTATAGAGTACTTCGTGAAATTTATGGTTTACATAATCGTCCATCAGAGCAGCTTATTCGTCGAACTGTCGATAGATTTCGGACAACATTTTCTCTACTCGATGCAACAACAACAACAAGACAAAGAACTGTACGTACAGAAGAAAATATCGCTGCTGTAAGTCATAGTGTTAATGATGATCCAGATTTGTCTATTCGTCGACGTTCACAACAAGTTGGACTCTGTGCATCCACCACATGGAAAATTTTGCGTGAAGATCTTGGTTTACACCCATACAAGATCCAACTGGTTCAAGAACTAAAGCCATTTGACCATAATAAGCGTCGTTTGTTTGCTGATTGGGCCCTAGAACAGCTTGAAGTTGTTCGAAGACATATATAAAATCTGCTTGTGAAGGATAAAAACTGAGAACTCACTATAGTACTTACGTGCTTTGCATTGTATTGGATGATTCCAAAGAAAGCTTTCAGACTTAGTTGGACCTAGATCCTCGTGTGACATAACCCCTGATCGGGAATAATATTGGCAAATGCGAAATTTTGAACAATTCATGATGTATTCATATATCAGAACAAATGAAAACGAAGGGAATTTGTGTGCTTCCAACCAAAAGGTTTACTTCAACTTAGGACATTAGGAAAACCAACTGGCATTGCTTACAGATCAGTGTGTGATGGAATAAAACTTGATGACAGAAAAGTTCTGCTAGTTGTTTAGTTCTTGAATCAGTTGGTACAAGAACTAAAGCCACTTGACCACAATAAGCGCCGTTTGTGTGCTGATTGGGCCCTAGAACAGCTTGAAGTTGATCCAATTTTTTATCGTAAAATTGTGTTTAGTGATGAAGCTTATTTCACCGCTATGTAAAGCCATATATGGAGTGAAAACAATCCTCAAGAAGTTCTGTAGGTTCCATTGAATCCTGAAAAATGGAATGTATGGTGTGTTTTACACGCTGGAGGCATCATCGGTCCATATTTCTTTAAAAACGATGCTGGAGCTAATGTTACAGTGAACGTGGCTCGTTACAGATCGATGATCAATGATTATTTGTTTCAAAATTTGAATGGTATCGACCTAGAAGTGTTTTGGTTCCAACAAGAAGGTGCTACACCTTATGCTGCTACCGTAACAATTGTGATTTATTGAAAGAGAGATTTAGCGATAACATTATTTCGAGAAATGGTCCAATTAATTGGCATCCAATATCATGCGACATCAGACCCAGAAGATCTCCACTTGATTATTTTCTTTGGGTTTATGTCAAGTCATTGGTTTATGCTAATAAACCACAAACAATAGACGCTTTGGAAGCCAACATAACTCGTGTAATTGATGAATTAAGGCAGGAATTACTCGAAAAAGTGGTCCAAAATTGGTCATGTCGAATGCGGTTCCTCAGAGCTAGTCGTGGTGGACAAATGTCGGAAATTATTTTTAAATAATGATAATAAATAAATAAAACATAAAATCATATTTCAAATAAAAAAAAATTTGGCTTCAATCTCAATTCAAATGTGTTTTATTTCAATTTAAAGTTCTATCACTCTAAAAAAAACAGCCTATATTTCAAAATTAATTTGAAAAATTACAAGAATTTGGCTTCAATATTAATTTAAATGTATTTTATTTCAATTTAAAGTTCTATCACTGTAAAAAAACACCTTATATTTCAAAATTAATTTGAAAAACTTGCAAACGTTCTACCGACGAGAGTCTATTCACAAACCTAACTAACCTCAAAACATCCGATATCTATCATATCGGATGTCACAGAAATCACTGTTGCCAATTTGTAGATATTCGAGTCTAAAAACACCATCTATGTATTTTTTAAAGAAAATACCAATAAAAGCTCTGATAATAAGTTGACATTTTTTTAAAAGTATTACCGGGTGGGTGTTTTTATTACCTGCGCAGAAGGTTCTTTCGGACGTTATGTCCCTATAAGCGTATCCAGATCTCAAACACTGCTCCTGGCTAACTACAGGCAGCTCTATCTGCTTGGGTTCCGGAGAGAACTTTTGACCATTTTCGTCTTTACCCCAACCAACCACCAAGCCAGTCTTTCCTACGATTATATTCAAGTCATCATCACCGTCCCATAAGCAGATCGGACGGATCATCTGGGAAAACACCACTTCTTTTCGGAGTTCCAACACGGCAATATCGGCATCAGCAGAATGGGTTGTATAGTTAGGATGCACATGAACGTCTTCAGCTTCTGCGATCATGACTCCTTCTGAGACCTCCCACTGTTGCAAGTTGGTTCTGCCCAAGACCATCACTATTTTGTTCGCCAGCAATGTCTGGTCACTCTTCCTAACACAATGAGCAGCTGAAGAAGAAAGAGTTGGTTAATTGTGGTTCAAGATATCTTCTGAAATTCACCATGTTTTACTTTTAATGATAGGCAAGTGAAGAAACTGATGGTTCAATACATTCAAGGTAAGAAGAGTGCAAGATCTATCGAAGACATATATAAAATCTGCTTGTGAAGGATAAAAACTAAGAACTCACAATAGTACTTACGTGCTTTGCATTGTATTGGATGTTTCCAAAGAAAGCTTTCAGACTTTGTTGGACCTAGACCCTTGTGTGACATAACTTAGCCCCTGTTCGGGAATAATGTTGGCAAATGCGAAATTTTGAACAACTCATGATGTATTCATATATCAGACCAAACGAAAACCAAGGGAATTTGTGTGCTTTCAACCAAAAGGTTTACTTCAACTTGGGACATCACGAAAACCAACTGGCATTGCTTACAGATCAGTGCGTGATGGAATAAAACTTCATGACAAGAAAGGTTTTACTAGTTATAGTGTATACAAATCAGCAGCTGAAACTACAAAGTCTCTATTTGGCAAATGCAAAGCACGTATCAGGTATGCTATGCTAGAAGATATTTAAAAGAAATTAAAGGGAGTTCTCTTAGGTAAATTATCAGCTTCGAGAAGAAGCAATATTGGTGATTTTAGCATGATAACACATAAAATGAACCTAATCTTACCTGTAACAACATGTTTCTTAGAGATCAAAACGCCAGTGCATTTATAGGCCAAACCACTATCTGTTGTGTGGAACAGCGCAACCAGCCAAGGATAGGCTCCTCTGGACACCTTCTTCCCGTGAAGAATCAAGGAATTGGTGATGACAGGCAATCCGCATACTTCGTAAATGAACTGTGAGGTGCCATCTCTACTGGACAAATTCGCTTCATCGTTCAGCTGTCTCTTCGGAGAGGCTGTTGTGACACTTTTTGGGGTTATGTCGAAGGTTTGTTCTGTAGAGGTCGCTATCGTGAAGAAAGGATTTCCTGCAACTACCATATGGAGGTGCCAATATATATGATACGTACTCAAATTCTAGGAATGGTAGAATTAGTGCACGTATAAGAAAATAATTTTACTATATAATTTAATGTGATGTCTACTTGAGCATATCTTTTAATCGGTACAAGAACCAATGAGAATGAAGCCTTAATATCTTATAGAAACCAGTGCCCTCTAAACGCGTATTATACTGAAATTCGGATACTAACCAAGCCGAGATTAATCGGTTTCTAAAATGTTACCTCATTGACTATAGTCCATGATGAAGGTTCTTGATCCCATGATAGTCGCACCCGATGCCTCGGATTATGGTAGAGGCTGACAATTCCATGGCCTTCTATTAACTAGAGTGGCCTCACTCAATTTCCTTTAGATTGGATTTTCTCGAAACACGTACATTATGCAACCTTAGTAACGAACTACTTAGTGATCACAACGTTATTTTTTCCTGCTTCTAATTGAACATATTGGTCTATTCGAGGGGTTCTAATCTTTGACGCCAATCTTTCACGATAACGATTCCAGAGACAATAACGCTTTGAGTAGTCTCCAAAGAAGTGCTAAACTTAACTTGCCGCATTCCTGCCTCAAACACTTCCAACATATTATGTTAATATCTAACAACTGCATGCATCTTCAGAAGGCACAAGCTTTGCATGAGTCAATTTCGTGTGACCTATTCTGACTCTTGTCTTATCATTTAAGGCATTTAATTTTTGTGTTGAATGTTGAGTTGCATTCCTTCCATTGGGTTTCCCGTTCTTGAAAGGATTTAATTTACAAGGCGTTCTTGAGATCTGTCCGAAGAAGAAAATTTGTTATTTTAAGTTCGGAGGGCTTGTTTGTTTCCAAGTATGCCCATAGGAGATGGAATTCAAGTTGCTTGCTCTCCTTTAGTTCAAGGCATCTTTCTTGCATTTTTTGAGCCAATACATTTTATGAATAGATGTTAGTGATAGTTTGGATTAAAGAAAGAGAGCCTACTTTTTCGTCTTGGAACTTAGGGGCAGAAAATTTTTTATATATAACATTTATCATTCACCAGTAAATATGTCTCAGGCAGAAGGAAGCATCAGTGGACATTTTCTTGTCCTGTTTTGTATTGTCGAGTGGATCTATATGTGTTCAAAGAGGTGTTAATCGTTAGTTGGTGCCTAGACCAGTGTCATGTTCAGAAAACGCCATTGGGGTCACTGAACCTACATCAATCAATTCTAAGTTCTGTTCAAAGAGTTTGGGTACTGAGAGTAAAATCCTCGAGTGTATGGTAACTGGGCACCTTGGTGTCTTGAAGATATTGTATGATGGGTGATTTGGGATGCCATTCACTTTGTATCAAGTATATGATATAAGGTTTTATCTTCTGCGAATACACAGAGATATTTCTTGTGCCTCTACATGAAGATTTTCGGTTGGACTGGATCGAACTGCACCAATAATGATACGTAGAACTGCAGTGGTTACAGTGTTCAAAAATCTTAGATTAGTTCTACTTGACGTTGAATGAATTATGAAAGCGTAGTCTAATTTGAGGCGGATAAGTGACCTGTATAGTTTGAGTAAGACTTCTTCATGATGGGATAGCGTTCTTATGACATTCATACTGTCAGCTCTTTATTACGAGGGGTCTGACCGAGTCGTTGATCTAGAGTAAATCCTAGATATTTGAGATGGTCAACTGAAGAGTGGGAGACAAACAATTGTCCAATGAGGAAAAATCTTGGACAAAACTCTCAGTTGGAATGCAGATAAAGTGTGTCATAAACACAAAGGCAGAGGCAATAGTGATGGGAGGCTCAGGACTTCTGGACGAGCTTTAAACGAACAGCACCCTATCGATGCCCTCGGAACTAATGTCAAAAGTCACGAGCCAAGAACGGCATTTCAATGTAATCCTCCCATCAGAGACGAATGGACCCAGCATGCTGAGGTTCTAGTGAGGACCGACCTTGGCTTGTTCACAGACGGCTCGCGAGCGACGAACGGAACAGGAGCGGGAGTCTATGGGAGCAAACCGAGAATCAACATCTCACTGAGTCTCAGTCAATACGCAACCATATTCCAGGCAAAACTATTTGCCATTGAGACCGTGGCAGATCTGCTGATAAAACGGCTAATCCACTACGGCAAAATCAAAATATTAACTGATAGTCAGTCAGTACTAAAAGCTCCGGAATCCATGGAAAATAGTCTGGAGTTGCCTCACCGATCTAAACAGGCTCGGCAACAGAATCACTCTTGTTTGGATACTGAGCCACTCAAACTATTTGGGTAACGAAGAGATAGATCGGCTGGCGTTTGCTGGAGCCACGCTGCCTCTGGTAGTCCCGGAACCATTCCTGGGAATACCACATGAGGTGGCTAAGCGGACGAAAACAGGCAGAATGAACTCAAGACTAGAGTTTTTCTGGCTGCGCCATCCTGGTCTGAAACATTCGAAGGTGTTTCTTGGAACAGCTTCGAACCAAAATATGACAGACCTAGCTAAGAACACTTGTCGGAATTATGACAGATCACTGAAGGCGCATTTGCACAAAATCGGTCTGGCTGAATACATGGGGATCCGTTAAAGAATAGCGTTACGCTAACCATCCAGAAACGATTAATGCCTTGAAACACGAAATCGAAGTTGCCGTTCATGAGATTGAGCCTCAAACAATCGACCATGTACTGAAGAATTGGGTGGATCGGATGGGGTACTGTAGCCATTAGTGCCGGTCATTTGAATGATATTGTTTTCTCATTCATAAATGTCAAGGTTCAACCTTTCTATTAAACTCAGAACTTTGAAGAAAACATTGATTAGTTTTTCATTTAAAGCCGATCAGAAATGTGAATTTTAAATGGCCCACCTAGAATGCACAACTATTTGACGAAATATTCGATTCTGTCTAGCAGACAACACGGCTTCAGGCTTGGTAGGTCAACCCAGACCGCCTGTTGCGAGTTTTTCGACCTTGTTTACACCAGCTTGGATAGCGGATACTGTGTTGCAGGTATATTCTTCGATTTATCCCGGGCGTTTGACACGCTCCAACACAAGTTCATATTCGAGAAAATGTATCAGATGGGATTCAGAGGTGTATTTCTGGAGTGGGTCAGAAGCTTTGTCTCAGATCGCAGAGTGTACGTAAGACTGAACGGGTGTTTATCCGACGAGTTCGTCAGCGATCTGGGTGTTGCGCAGGGATCTGTCTTGGGCCCGCTCCTGTTCCTTTTATTCATTAATGATCTCCCTACATATCTGCTTGTACCTATATTGATTATGTTTGCCGATGATACCACCATCGCAATCAGAGCTTCCAGCTGGCAGGAGTTGAGGTTGCATTGCGAGAAAATTGTTCTGTGTTTCGAGGATTGGTGCCACAGAAATTCTCTAATCCTCAACTTATCGAAGACAGTTCTGATTAAGTTTCAGAATCGGGAAAACCAAACTTCGGGACCTCTTGTTATTAAACACCAAAAAGGTTTTTTGCAGTCGACGGAAGTCGTCAGGTTTCTGGGGCTGTTTGTTGATGGTAACCTTGCGTGGCGTCATCACGCAGAGCATGTTTGTGGTAGGCTTAACAAGGCTTGCTATGCTATTTCACGTCTCAGGGGCTGTCTACCAGTCGAAGAATTGCTGAGTGTTTACTACAGCATGGTATATAGTCACTTGAGCTACAACGTAGTTCTTTGGGGTTCAGCGGGGGGATCTCACCGAGTTTTTATTTCTCAGAAAAGGATCATACGCCTTATTTTCAAACTTCGGCCTCGCGATTCATGTCGTCCGACTTTCCGAGAATTTGGTATACTTCCCTTCCCATGCGTGTACATTTTGAACTGCCTTGTGAATATCCACCTAAACTTAAGCAAGTATAAGAGATGTTCAGACTTTCATAAGTATGAAACACGTAAAACAGATATTATAGCCTTTCCTAGACATTCTACGGCCAAGTTTGAATCCTCACCCGATTATATGGGTATCAAACTGTTCAACCATTTGCCTAGTCGACTAAAATCAATGAATGGAAAGTTTTTCAAGAGGGAAGTTAAATCCCTTTTACTCAATAAGTGTTATTATACTGTCGATGAGTTTCTGGCTGATGCCGTTTGTTAATTTTTATATGTGTTTATTTTTACCTATGTTTCTTCGTAAGACTTGTCCTATACATTGTAAATGTCTGAAAGGATCAATAAATTTATTTATTTATTTATTTATCTTATTTAAAAGGGTGAGTTATTCATCGTTAGATGAGGCTGGTATACAGGTCGACTTCTAGTGAAACATTTAAGTTCTGATAGAGAAAGATGGAATTCTCTATTTTCAGCTCATTTCCTATTGATTCGACGTAAAAAGTTTAATTTTATACGTAAACTTCAGGGCAGATAACTCTTTGCTCTATTAATGCCTCAACACCTTAATCGCAAAGCAATACAATAAGAGTATACTAAAACAAATAGTATAAGAACAAATAGCACCCAAATTTTGTGTGGTGACTGATACCAAATACCAACTTCAACAAGGAAAAACATAAGTTCAGTCATGCAGTCAAGGCGGCAAACGCACTTTTCGCATGAGTTAAGAACAACATTTTTTCTATAAGAGTTTGAGAACTCAACAGAAAACTTTTTATAAATACGTTTTTTATTTAGCATTGAAATTTACGAATAATGTACATTAACAAAAAATAATTCTCATATTGGTACATAAGTAATATTTATATTGAATATACAGTTTAATGAACTTTGAAAAATGAAGCCGATTTTACAAATGTAGGTTAGGTACGACTGTAACTAGATCCTAGCTTGAGATACAAATGCTCGAAAATTTTTCATCCTAGAACTCAATTTTCGAATTCGATTCAAAATTCATAATTTTTATAATTGAATGTAAAATATTCCCTCAAGAGTCAATATCTGCTACTTTTTCAAACTTGAGATCTTCTTGAAATTTTGGAAATGTTGCTTTTGACTTTGTACGAGGAAGAATTTTTCCTCTGCTTCGATGATGCTATAATTTATTTGGATAATCTAAGAAATTTCAGAGAACCTTGGCAGACTTAGGGATTGTTTTCTATTATAGATCAATTCAAATCACTGGATTTGTCTGAGAAAGAAATTTTCGTCATCTTCTATGGTCCTAAAATTTTTTTCGATAACCTAAAAATTTCAGTAACTTTAGTAGGCTGAGAGATTGTTTCGAAGAATGGTTCAATTCGTTGAAGATTTTTGCAATATATTGAGGTAGAAATAAGTTCGTGCCTTCACTTGATAGAAATCCATTGTACACTTCAGTTAAATGAAATACGAATATATGTTGAATTTTATTTATTATCGGTAGTTACACACATAACGGGTTTCGTTTACATGGTAACTTCTTCAAATGCTTATAAAAAACTTGTCTGAAATTTGGCCACATACTGTATTTAAATAGTTTCTGTATATAAGGGTACAATGAAAAATTTTTATTACTTTTGTAATCACCGGTCACTGGATGGCGCTAGTGTATGACAAATACATTGGTGTTGTTGTGCAGAGCAGATATAGGTGCGTGACATATTTGTAATTGTAGCACATTACAGAGCACTGACGAGAAACCAATAAGTTTCGAAACTTGCGCATGTATACTTCTTATGTCACGCAGCACCTGCTATAAAACTTGGATAAACCGGAAGGTCTTTCGATACTAGAGAAAAGAAACACCAACGATCCTTCCTCAATAAGTTGGATTCTACGTGTAACATGTAATAAAAGAAAAATGATGAACGTTTTGAGATTTTGCATAAAGAAAATAAGGATCTGAAACTGAACCTATTGGAAAGTTGGAAATAAACCGACTTAGGAAATCGGAAGATTTATTGAATGAACAAAGTGAGTTATCTAATTCACCTTTATTGGATCTATTCAACTAGGGACCCGGTGGTTTTACCAGAAGTAGTAAAAATTTTTACTGTAACCTTATCTCAAAACAGAAAATACTTGAATACAGTATGTTACCAAATTTTAGACATTTGATGAAGTTACTATGTAAACGCGTCATGTGAGCAACTCTGGATAAAAAAGATAGAAATCACAATATACGGTCTGGAAACCACTTATAGAATAAAATTCTTTGTCTTCATGTTAACAAATTATAAAAAATAAGAGACAATTCAACTTTCAAATTCGATGGTGCGCTTTTTAAGCATAAATTTAAATATACAGGATGATTTGCGCAAGTCCAACACAATCCGACCTCTTCATTTTAAATGGAACATACTGTATATTTTTATATTTTTTAAAGCTCCCTTATAACCTGATTTCAACGATCTATATCATGTATGGCCTATTATGAATAATGAAATTAATGATTTATCACGTTAAATGATGGTATTTTAAATAAGCTAAATACTTATGAAATTTCAGAACTATCAATAAAGTCGGGAGAATTTCTAAAATTAAATCTCGATACGCTCATTGATCTTGCTTTTATTAACATTTTTTGTCATGAATACCTAAAAAACTATCTAGATATGCCGATAAATAAAGAAAATCTCCAAATAATGTCGACTGTTATGAGTCAGATGTTGCGGTGTTGAGATTTACATTGAAATAGTAAATTCCTAATTGAAAACGTATTTCTTGTAGATGTAATAATGAAATATTTAACTAAGACTCAGCGAATTGATCGATATTTTAATCATGATCGGTTACGGGGATATTTGCAGAAGTCAAGTTGAAGTGGCAAACTTATTTAGTTAGGGGTATCTTCAATTGCCTTATATTTCACAAGGTACTGTGCTTAAAATCCGTGCACAATTCAGAGTATTCGGACATGTCAAACCATTAAAAAGAAAACCGCAATTCGTTGAAGATACTATGAAATTGGATATTATATATGTTAGGTTTGCAACGACAAGTACACCTCAAATTGGGCGTGAAAATAATGTAAGTCATACAACTGTCACAATTGGTCCTATATTTATGGGTGGGACTTCGACAGCCGAAAATTCTTTGAGTCTGTTTAGAGACGAAGTTGTTTCTGCGTTAGTCAACTTATTTCCTAATGCAATAGACCAATAGAACAAAGTTTATCCAACACAACGGACCAGCATCGCAGACCTCAAAATAAAGATAACTACAGAAATGCGGAATATTTCAACTCAAACTTCAAACGACGTTAGGAACGAGTTTTATAGGAGATATGTGTTATGCCGAGGTAGAGAACATTTTCAGCATTCATTTTAATATACAAGGTGTTCCACAAAAATTTAACCCCCCATAACATAGAAACGAAGAATTTTCGAAGATTTAAAAAACAGGTCAACTTCTGTTTTGAGATGGACGAATTTCCATCTTGAGTTTGTTCCGAAAATTATTTTTGGATTCTTCAAAACTCCTAGGTTCTTGATACTGTTCAACATCACCTTTTGATGTTAAGTTCAATATTACATTATTTCGTGAATAGTGAACCGATTTTGAAAATTTTATCTGGGTTGTGCACAGAACATAAATTACTTTCAAACTAACCAATATTCGACATCTCTTTCCTATTCGAAAAATGTTGCGGGTTGCTCAGAGAACAAAAAATGCTTTTTAACTAAAACACATCCGCCATTCCTTTTCTATTCAATAAAAAATTTGGGGTTGTTGCCACACTCAGGTGGTTTTTTCCGAATAATGTCGTCATATGAATTTTTCTCCCTAATACAGAACCGATTCTGAAAATTTTAACTGGGTTGTGCACAGAACATAAATAAATTTCAAACCAATCAACACTCGACATCTCTTCGATATTCAAAAAATTTGGGGGGTTGATGCCTTCAGGGGGGTGGTTTTTTCGGAAAAACTCATGATGGAAATTCTTCCCATTCAAAGCAGAAGTTGACCTGTTTTTTTAAAGTCTTTGAAAATTCTTCATTTCTGAGTTCGAGGGGGGGTCAAATATTCGTTGACACCTTGTATTAAAATCAATTACATGATGTAATTTGAGTGTTCAGTTTCTTGAAATCAATTATAAATGGCATAAATAGAGGTTAATACTTGATAGAAGGTGTATAAAATTGTTTAAATATTTTAATATTAGCCTTCTACATATTTAATTTCAAAAAATTATATTTAATAATTATAACTTCAGGAAATGAATTGAAATAATGTCATATAAGTACCACTTATATCAAACGACATATAAAATAAACATTCATTATAAGACATCCAAAAGACGAAATCCAATAAATAAAAATTGTTAACCAAAATTCTATAATTAAAATATTTTGAATAGACAAAATTTTGTTTCTGCTGATCAATCTTATGAAAACAAATATCTTTCAAAAATGTTTAACATAATCTTAAGAATTTCATCATAAAACTATCTCACTTAGAATATTCAATATTATTGGATATCTAACTAAGTTACTTTGTATAAAATCTCAAGATATGTGAAAACATTACTGAAAAACAAGTTTTAAGAGAGAGTTTGCTTCGTCAGTATTCAAATAATTCGTATTCAATAAAATATAACATCAGTCAACAACAAAAATTTACTCACCCTTCAACAATTTAGAAACTTCTGGTAAATGAGTGCTGAGAAATTTAAATGTAATATAAGGTTATCTTACAAGTTAATAAATAACTCTGTGGTTTACCCTTGATGTAAAAGATTGAAAGACAATTAAACGGCCTCTGTTATAGCACAAGGACTTATCTGTATAAAGAATGTTAAGGAAACCAAATAATTATATATCATGAATAAAATAAGATAAATAGATGTTAATACTTGATAAACTTGTTTTTCAGTAATGTTTTTACATATCTTGAGATTTTATACAAAGTAACTTAGTTAGATATCCAATAATATTGAATATTCTAAGTAAGATAGTTTTATGATGAAATTCTTGAGATTATGTTAAACATTTTTAGAAGATATTTGTTTTCATAAGATTGATCAGCAGAAACAAAATTTTGTCTATTCAAAATATTTAATTTATGGAAATTTGGTTAACAATTTTTATTTATTGGATTTTGTTATACCATTTGGATGACTTATAATGAATGTTTTTTTTATGTCATTTGATATAAGTGGTACTTATATGACATTATTTCAATTTAATTCCTGAATATGTAGAAGGCTAATATTAAAATATTTAAATAAAATTATAAATGGTTTCGAAATTTCATTCTGTATTATTCATAATAGACCATACCTTCTATAGTTTGTTCAAATTAGGTTATAAAGAAGCTTCAAAGAATATTAAAATATACAGGGTGTCCTATTTAAAATAAAGAGGACGGACTATGCTGGACTTACACACTGTATATGTATATCAATTAACTGAAGTTTTCAGTATGTAATGATTTTCATATTTGTCATTTCTTGGTGGTGATTCATTCTTTCGACGGGCCAAAAAGTAGCGTCAAGAAATTCCATTCTTACCTTCAAATCTAGGTCTGCTGGTCGTTGATGAGAGCCTGTTCAAAAACGGATTGCCGGAGTAAGGATTTTCTTCGATCTCTTGATTGTATACTATCACTGGTACCTTTTTGGTGCCTGAAGGTCGGAAATTATGCGGGTTTGCCATGTTATCTATCTGATTCCTATCATTGAACCCCTTCATCAGGTTGCCGTTATTATAAAAATTTGTCTGGTCAAGAGCAGGACTTGAAACTAGGGGATTTACGTTCACGTTCAGTTTATGCAGTAGGTGTATTGTTGTGAGAAGAGGTACGGTACTCACTGAAAAAAAATTGTACATGTATTGCATCTGTGAAGGAAATATAACCCTTATTCATTCAAAAATTGGATTGATTTGCTATGCTTAGTAGAGATCCACATATTTTTATAAAGGAAAATTAGGCGGGAAGAACCACCTAGTGACCTAGGGAATTTATGCCTACTTGTCACTGTCGATGCCAGGAGTAACAGTCTATGGTCGTTTCGTTGACTTGCGCACGTGTGTAAATGTAAACAGAACCTCCGAGAGAGGAGCGTCTGTTCTCTCGAGAATAGTGGTGGTGATCTTCGGCGACTGAACGCCGGCATCAGGGAATCCAGTTTTCCTTTGTTAGAAATAGAACGAACGAACGCCATTGTCCATTGTTCTTTAAAAGTTAAGGATAGAGACAAAGGGATGCTCTCACATGTAGAGTTATTGTATTGTATTGAATTATCTCAGGTCAGCGTGAGTGTTATTTGTGGTTAACAATGGTACTTTGAGAATTCAGAGTGAATGAAATGGGGATCCACAATTAGATTCTGACATTACAACCCTGTGTCTTCAGAATGCGCAAAAAGGCATTCCTGAACAACTATATTATTGGTTATAAATATTATAATGAATAGGTAGTTAAATAACAGACAACAACCTCTGTGTCTTCAGAATTCCGTAACAAGACATTCCTGAACAACGATATTATGTGCCCAGATTCAATAATCTAATTATATAGTAGCCGTGTGAATGGGCCAAAGGGTTATTGTTAAACTACTTCGAAGATAATTGATACATGTTTCTATTGCCATGTGTATTCACTCAATTGACTGCTGTATTTATCTTTGCTTGCATACTGAATATGTTTTAGGATATTAGAAAGGTTGTCGATCTCTGGTACCTTGATTTTATGAATAAAGGAAAGATTTATGATAGATTGGGCCGTTGCTTGGTAGAAATCAGTTGTAATTGTCATTATAAAATAAAACACTTGTTTACATTTTCTACTTTATTTTTGGTATTGACGTACGTTTCGTCTTTGCTAGAAAGACTTCATCAGAATACGAAGTAACAGTTGTTGTACAATGAATTTATAAGATTTTTTACAGAAGGTGTACATGTGTTTTTAATTGTTCGTCGGGTTGGTTTTCTCAAAGAATATTCCCTTCAGAATCGTGTTCACTCGATCCCTTGTAAATATTGAATAGAGGGGTGTAATAAAAATCTATTTGTTCATTTACTAGGTTATTGCTGTTTTTATGACATAATTGCTGTTTTTATGACATAAAAACAGCAATAACCTAGTAAATGAACAAATAGATTTTTATTACACCCCTCTATTCAATATTTACAAGGGATCGAGTGAACACGATTCTGAAGGGAATATTCTTTGAGAAAACCAACCCGACGAACAATTAAAAACACATGTACACCTTCTGTAAAAAATCTTATAAATTCATTGTACAACAACTGTTACTTCGTATTCTGATGAAGTCTTTCTAGCAAAGACGAAACGTACGTCAATACCAAAAATAAAGTAGAAAATGTAAACAAGTGTTTTATTTTATAATGACAATAAAGGAAAGGACAGGTTTCAAGAATGTATGGGAGCTAAAGAGAGGTCAAGGTTTTTATCCCTGACTCTTTTTGTCCTAAAGTACATCCTCGCCTTCATTCATGGAGTCAGGTGCGGAACCCTGCTTTCCACAACCAAATATTGTATTTTTACTTAACCTTGCATTCTAAACTTTATGTCACTGTTTCCTCATTCTCATTCAAATGTAACTTGGGTTGTCTACACAACATAACGTCCTATTCTCCCTCCACTAGATGACCACGATACAAAAATAGGTTAGCCAGATATCTTAGAGTACTCCCTAAAATCCCGATTATTTAGAGTACTCCGTATGAGTACAAATTATTTATGACTGATTTATTAATGAAACACATTTTTGCAAATCATATTTTGCAAAAGGATCACTCCTGTCTATAATAATTCTGGGTCTTCGAATTTAACTTAAAAATCTTCTGATAATGACGATGAACTGATTTCTAAAAGCATTTCATATTTATATCACTTGAAAAGAGTAAACAATAAACAATACATTTCACTTCAACTATTTAACGAAGATCTTGATTCACCAAAATCGACAAATCAACTGATCTGTGATTTAGCAGAGATTATAGGTTAGATCAGAGCACAAAAAGTTTTGTGGAACCCAATTTGTACTTGATCGATGATAATCTTAATCTGTCATAGTTTAACACAGTGAAAAAATCTGTGATTAGCTCTTTGGGAACAGAGATCTAGATAAAATGTTTAAATATTTCATGATCAGCAGGCTTGATCCAATGACTAAATTTTTGTGAAAGCCACCATTAAATGTTAACAGAAAATTTGTTAATATAGTTTCAAAGGTAATAATGAAACTTGCTCTATCAAACGTGAGCGTGGAAATGGTTCTATCACAATCAAACGTTCGTGAAGTGAAGAAACGATTGGACCGAAATCGAAGTAGCAATCAATTAGCAAAAAATACTGAGATATCGCAACGATCCATTCACTGCATATTGAAGAACAAATTTCAACATAGTTGGATGCTATAGCTTCATATCATGAGTTGGACAATTGGTGTTCTTGTATGAGAATTTTTGCAGTTCAGCTAGTTGCGAACAAACAAAGAATCGTTTTAATTTAGTTATCGTTCTTCTTTCAGTCGAGACCATTTGCGAGCATATCAAAAGCAAAAGCCAGCCAGCAATCACCATGAAATCGCCAGAAATGAGTGTGGGCAGCTCAGCGGGAGAGCATCGGGCTCGTAAACGGGAGGTACGGGTTCGAATCCTGTTCAGGTGGAAAAGAAATTTTCTAGTTGGACAGGTGTCTGCCACCATTTCGCTCGCCCCCCAGGCATTAGATCTTGATGTGATGAGGGCGCTCTCATGACTAGGACCCTAGTTTCGTCCCGGCGAAATGGAGGGTTAAGTCTTGGTATCTAACGTAATGCCATTTCGCGCCAGTCACTGGAGATTTATGGTGGAAGATCTCCGAATGGGGCCCTAGTTTTACTCAGGTGAAATGAAGGGCTGAGCCGGTTGATTAACTCAGTGACAAGGGAGTCTGTCGCAGCACAGGGCTTCTCCCTTAAAACTGGCGTACTCTACCGTATCGCAGTATGAATCTCCGGATTCTGTATAATGGCCGAGTGCGTTATGTAGCATACTGCGTTACCTCGGGGGGGTGGTGTGCCCACAGGTGTTACTTGTACCACCTGGCCACCCCATTGGTGTTGGACTCGAGGGGGCAGTGGTTGAAAGTCCGCATGCTGGACTAGGGGGGTATTTCATTTATCTGTTCGCAGACCCTCATGTTCGGGATATTCTCACGAAACGACTCGGGGTTTAGCGGGACTTGACGGTTCGACCGGCCTGTCCCTGCCCCGGATCAATGCATAACTTTTTAGGGTTTGTGGATCTCGACGAAATGGTTTAGCCGTTAGTGCTTGACGCCAGGAAAAATCAAATGACTTCACATGGGTTAGGTGAGTCAGGTACAGGCCGCTAGATGGTGCTCGTACCAGGAACAGTTGTAGTCGTCAATCTTGAGTTTATCTTAGTTCATGGGACTGCGTTCGGGTGGATGGATAAGAATTACCTCCGGCGGGTGAGTTGCGTCTCAAACCAACTCGAGTACTGACCTGCTGAGCCAGTAGTGGTTGGATAGTGCTTCGCTGCTACCAGTCAGACGGTGATGAAGACCAGAAAGAATTTTGAAAGAATATTCTTTCTTTTTCTTAATTTTCAGTTAAGCTGGGGACAAATTCCGTGCCTAACTTTGTAAGACCCTCCTATCAAATTTGAAAAATTAAATTATGTACTTACGTGAGTATGGTTCACCAACACATATCACATTTCCGTTGAACACAATTTTGGTAATTTTAGGAGGCATTCCTTGCCAAGCGGGAAAATTCACCCTGTAGTTGAGCGGAATTTTTCTTTGGATATTTTCTAGTATTCGATCTTTGCCAGGAAGTGTTATAGCCCCTTCTGCTCCCTGAAAAAATCGAAATTATACGGAACACATTCTCAAATAAGTTTTGTTTGGTTAATGAATTCGAATTAATGTACATATAAATAAACACGCTCTCACATGTTCACGATTTGTCGGCCTTGAATTGATCGCAATACGAAAATCAAATGAAAAGTTAGTTGGGCCTATATTTAAGCTTGGATGCAAGAACACCAAGTGACAACCGTTTCATTGCCAGCATCTTCACCAGATCTTAGTCCCATTGAAAATATATGGGGACTAATGAAGATTGAAGTTGAATGTGCAGCGCCACGAAATAAGGATGATTTGTAGAAATAAACGAGATGAATATTTTGCTATGATTACTCATTCAAGAATTAAAAATAAATACTAAATAATTACAATTGAGCTTTGTTTTTTCCGGATACTTTCAAGACGGACTGTATAAATAGAATTTTAAGTTCTGTTCTTTTCAGTTTTGAGAATCGGCTAAAAACCCGAAACATATATGTCAACAGACATGAAATAAACAGTGAAACTTAAGCCAAGTTGTTTTTATTCACTTCATCAATATTCAAATGGGACTTCACGTTCAAAATCAAAATGAAAATTAAAATTCCTACATTATTACATATATTTTTTCATTTCAGTGCCTCCCAGAAATTAATACGACAAATCTTCAAATGAAGTTATAAGCGTTTTTCCTACACACCTCGTACGTGTATCTGACATTGATTCAAAGTATCCTTCGATTCAAACCAACGAAAAAAAAAGCGGATTATCACATTTTTTCAGTTCCTATTGTATTCGAGTTATTATAATGACGCAATTAAATTAGATGGTTTGATAATAGAATTTATGTAAAAATCCCCGATTTTATACGATCAGCATTTTTCCAAGCGTAAAATTCAGCCTGCTCTGTTTTATAATCAACCGTAAGTTTGCTGGTTATTCCTCATTTAATTCGTTCGATGGTACATCCATATTTGGAATCCGAACCACAGAACTTTTCTGCGTGAAATGGGATCGTTGGAAATATAAATTGTTGGATGATATGACTGAAAATGTCTAAAAATAGGCTTGGAGGCAATCAGTCACTCATGAATAATCGATAAATAATTTCTTACTCTTCTAGGTACAGAACATGCGACAAGAATATTGAATGAATGATGATTAAATGAAGAATTATTTAAAATTCTCAGATACTCCACAAACTACATTACACACCGTATTTTGCATGAAGACTTAGGTCTTAAGGTTTTTAAAGTTCAGTTAACACAAGAACTCAAGGCTGTCGATCACCAGCAACGTCGTATTCTGATTGGATCCTTGAAACGCATCAAAATGATCCGAATTTTCATTCAAAAATCATCTTTTTATTTAAAAGAAAAACCACACAGTTTATTCAGAATCCTGACACGTGTTTCGGTCTTTCGATCATCTTCAAAGGAGTACAAAAAGGAACTAAACTTAAAATAGAAATGGGTTATTTTATTACACAGCTGTGTATTTTCGGTCGCATGGAAATAACAGCATCTAATATAGGGATTTTGCCTAATATTATTTAGGAATTTGGTAAATTCTCTTTTTTCTCAATGGATTTTCTGATTGAAAGAACACAACACAGTGCATTTTTCAGGATCAATGGAAACTGCAGAACTTATTGAGGATTGTTTTCACTCTATATACTAAATTGTTTCAGCCGTTACTATTTGGTAGTTGATCATAATTGAAATAAAATTGTAGAAATTACTATGTTTTACTACCAATAAAAATATATATCACACATATTCTTGTGACTCGAGTTTCGGTAAATGAACTATCCCATCATCAGACAACTGAAGACCTAACAGTGGTACAGAGGTATTTAAACAAAAGTGATAAATATTTTGAATATTCCAATAGATAATAAGCAGAATATTCACATTTGGGGCTCGAAAAATCCAAGAATGATAATTGAAAAGCCTCTCCATCCTCAGCGTGTGAGTTACGGTGAATGGTTGGCGTTACCAAGCTATGATTAATGATTTTTTATGACAGAAATTGAAAGATACTGATGTGGAAGACGTTTATTTTCAACAAGACGGCGCTACGTGCCACACAAGCGACGAAACAATCGCAATTGTGCAAGAAAAGTTTCCTGGCAGTGTTATTTCTCGAAGATGGTATCATTATTGGCCATCGAGATCTTGTGACTTAACACCTTTAGACTTTTTTCTTTGGTTCCACGTGAAATAAGGTCGACGCTAATGCTCCACAATCGATTCAGGGCCTTAAAGATGGAATTTGTGAAGCTTTCGAGGACATACAGCCGCAAATGCGCAAATTGGTCATGGAAAATTTAATGAAAAGTGTATCGAGGTGCAACAGTAGCCGTGGCGGCTATTTGGCTGATATCGTTTCCCATTTTCACTGGCATACCTCCCTCTTCACAATTAAATAAAAAAAATTTGAATATCAAAACAAATTAAAATATATTTATCTTCTACAATTTTAATTTCAATAAAAATTTTCTATTCAAAAAACTTTTAGAATTAAATTAATGTCTAAAACAAGCACCGCTTACATTTAATAGACGTATATAATCAAAACTCAATATATAATGTCAAATGGAATAAATAAACCAACAGATATACGAAAGTCATTAAAATTAATAAATAAATATTTAAAGGAGACAAAATTTTGTTTCTGGTCTTACCTTTAAGAACACCAATTGCCTTTTAAAAACATGAACACACTTAAAGGACTTCTCAAGAATATAATTTATTTGAAATATTAAATATATTTAAATATTCGAATAAGTTAATTCAGATATCTTTCAAAAGTTAATTCACTATATCTTCAAAAACAAATATAATTCTAAGCAATCCCTTTTTTGGTCCTAAATAATATTCCAAATATCAAAATCAAAAAACTAACCTATATCAACAACGCACCACGTGTAAAGAAATGAATGTTTCGAAACACAGATCAACTTTATAATTCAAGATTGATCTATGTTTTAACAAAATCAAAGAACAGTGTGAGTTATTTTTTAGGCTTATTTAAATTCATTGACATTTCATAATTAGATTTATTGAAGCCAAATTATAATTATATATTATATATAAAATTATATACGTCTATTAAATGTAAGCGGTGCTTGTTTTAGACATTAATTTAATTCTGAAAGTTTTTTGAATAAAAAATTTTTTGAAATTAAAATTGTAGAAGATAAACATATTTTAATTTGTTTTGATATTCAAATTTTGTTATATTTCTTCTATCAAGTAAAAGCCCTTTCTATTTTATATATAATATATAATTATATTTTGGCTTCAATAAATATCATTATGGAATGTCAATGAATTTAAATAAGCCTTAAAAATAACTTCCACTGTTATTTGATTTTGTTAGAACATAGATCAATCTTGAATTATAAAGTTGATCTGTGTTTCGAAACATTCATTTCTTTACACGTGTTCGTTGTTGATATAGGTAAGTTTTTTGATTTTGATATTTGGAATATTATTTAGGACCGAAGAAGGGATTGCTTAGAATTATATTTGTTTTTTGAAGACATAGTGCATGTTTTGAGAGATTTCTGAATTAACTTATTCGAATATTTGAATATATTAAATATTTCAAATAAATTATATTCTTTGAGAAGTCCTTAAGGTGTGTTCATGTTTTTAAAAGGCAATTGGTGTTCTTAAAGGTAAGACCAGAAACAAAATTTTGTATCCTTTAAATATTTTTTTATTAATTTTAATGACTTTCATATATCAGTATGTTTATTTATTTCATTTGACATTATATATTGAGTTTTGACTATATACGCCTATTAAATGTAAGCGGTGCTTGTTTTAGACATCAATTTAATTCTAAAAGTTTTTTGAATAAAAAAGTTTTTGAAATTAAAATTGTAGAAGATAAACATATTTTAATTTGTTTCGATATTCAAATTTTGTTATATTTCTTCTATCAAGTAAAAGGCCTGTCTATTTAATTTTAATTAAATAAACATCCATTGATTTCTCTTCAAATATACTCGTTTTTTTAAATATCAAAATGAAACCTCTCATTGGAAAGCTTCACATAAAATTGCAAGACTTACCTTTCCAATTCGGTTGGCAACGACAAACTCTACATCCAGCTGGAACACGTTGGTGTCAGGAACAGGAATCTGCAAAACTCCATACAATAACCCATTTTCTTCGTATCTGTACTCGAAAATATTTGGACAAGGACTCTGATTCGTGCTCATCAATGGCATAAAGCTGGGCCTGTAGTATTGTCGATGACCGAACTGTGCAAGTTTCATACCACATACACTGTTCTGTAAGTGAGGCCAAAACAGCAACACAAACAAAAGCAAGGAACTTTTTCTAGTCTCACAATCGCACATTTTGAAAACTACTCACTTAAACACACTAGTGTTGTTGTTCCGGGATCATTAGTGAAACTGAAAAAAATGAGAATGTATTAATTAATATAAGATAGAGTAGCCCGTTACTTTGTGATAGTTAAATTTTAAATGGAATTTAAAAGGAATTACTTTGTTTTCTATCACTTTCTATTTACTGAATATACAGTGACTTGAGTTTCGTAGTGTTTACTACATTTTCAAACTGAATGAAAACAAATTTTGTCTCAACTGTTATATACAGGCATGGAAAAGACAGTCGAAAACATTTTCTTCTATACTGAACATTTCGAATTACTTTATTTTCAACCGATATGCAGATATGCAGAGTGCTGAGCCTTTCGACCCCCATTCGCCAGTGCCATTGAGAGAGAACAGTCGTTTATTCATCATCGTATCGCGCCCAGGTTTGGATTCTTCCACTGGTCCACTGAACCCTATTCGTCGTCTGGATTAACATGGAATTTAGTATCTTTCCGACTGTCTTTTCCTCACCTGTATAATAGTTGGGATAAAATTTGGTTTATTCAGGTTGAAAATGTAGTAAACAATACGAAACTCGAGTTTATGTATATTTATTATGTTTATTTTTCCGTCTTTTTGGTACTTGACGGATTCCAGCGCGAATAAAGAAACGGCTCTCTGGCCGCTATTCAGGCATCGATCCATTTCTTTACTTTATCGTAATTAGAGAATTGCTGATCAACCAGGCCATGTTGTATCTCGGCATAATCGGAAGGAGCAATGTCTTGGCTGTACGACGGGTGGGGTAGGACTGTCCATTCGAGCGTTTCTAATTACGTTTTAACGGGTAACGCAACATGTGGCCGTGCATTGTCATGCTGAAAAATAACTTTGTTGTATGTGTCAGCGTATTGCGAACGTTTTTTTGCATTACTCGGGTCAAACGCATCAAATGTCGTCGGTAGACCTCCCCTCTAATCCTTTCGTTATTAATTGGGAGTTAATGACGGCAGAAAGCAGACAAGATTCAGCGGATATAAAATGAAGTTTGATAGAAACAAGCAAACTAGCACCTTTGCATAAAAAAATGATAATTTTTTGGTCTGTTAGTCTCCTATAATTTTAATTTCGAAAAAATTTTATTCAAAAATGTAATTCTAAAAGTATTTGAATAAAAATTTTTTGAAATTAAAATTGTAGAAGACAAACATATTTCAATATGTTTTAATATTCAAATTTTGTTATATTTCTTCTATCAAGTAAAAGGCCTTTCTATTCTATTTTATTTTAAATATAGTTTATTTGAAATATTTAATATATTCAAATAAGTTACTTTAAAAATCTGTCAAAACATGTATTATATCTTCAAAAAACAATTCGAAGTCCGAAAAGGTCTTCATCGATCCTACTTCACATTTAAAAAATTATAATTAATCAACAACGAATATAACTCACCTTACAGAACTGGACTATTTAAATATTGTAATATCAGCCTTCTACATATTTAATTTCAAAAAATTATATTTAATAATTATAATATAACTTCAGGAATTGAAATAAAATAGAAAAAGGCTTTTTACTTGATTAAAGAAAATTTTTTCGAAATTAAAATTGTAGAAGACTAACAGATTAAATCTGTTTTGATATTCAAACTTCAGGAATTAAATTAATATCATATAACACTTATATCAAACGACATATAAAATAAATATTCATTAAAAGACCATCAAATGATATAACAAAATCCAATAAATAAAAATTGTTAACAAAAACCCTATAAATTAAATATTTTGAGTAGACAAAATTTTGTTTCTGCCCATCAATCTTATCAAAACAGATATCTTTCAAAAATGTTCAACATAATCTTAAGAATTTCATTATAAAACTATCTTACTTAGAATATTCAATATTATTGGATACCTAACTATGTTACTTTTTATAAAATCTCAAGATATGTAAAAACACTTTTTAACAATTCAGAAAGCTTCTGGTAAATGAATACTGAAAATTTAAATTGATTGTAATGTTAACTCAAATAAATAATTCTCTGGTTTACCATTGATCTGAAAGATTGAAAGGCAATTTAACGGCCTCTGTTATAGCAAAAGGACCATATGTATAAAGAATGAACAACCTTTATTTATTTTATGATATCCTTGATTTGAACACATAAAACTTTAAAATCCAAGATATTCTATGTTCGTCACAAAAATCACAGAAAGCTGTAAGGTATTATATGGTTTTCTTTAAACCACCTGATATTCCATAATTTTATTCAAACGTAGTATAATTATATATAAAATAAAATAATAAGAAGAGGTTTTTTACTTGATAGAACGAATACTACAATATTAGAATATCAAAACAGAATTAATTTATTAGTCTCCTTTACAACTTAAATTTGAAAAAAAAAATTTATTAAAAAATTTTTAGAATTAAATTAATGTCTTATAAGCACAGCTTATATTTAATAGACGTATAAAATCAAAACTCAATATACAGTATCAAATGGAATAAAACCAACAAATATAAATTGTCAGTTAAAACTAATAAATAAATATTTGAAGTAGGCAAAATTTTGTTTCTGATCTTACAATTATGAAGACTAACAGATTAAATCTGTTTTGATATTCAAATTTTGTAATATTCCTTCAATCAAATGAAGAACCCCTTGGTATTATTTTATTTCAAAAATGATCATCCTTTTTCAACCAACAATAAAGAATATGAAAATTTTACAAGCTGAATCTACTCTTTGAAATCCATTGAAATTTTGAATTCAGTTCCTAAAAATAATCTGAAAATAATGGATGACTAATTTGAACGAGGTAAATAAGAAATATTGATCACATTCAAATAGTACCGCCATTTTACAGCTCTTGTTCACAATCTTTTGTACCTGTCCCGGCACAAAAACTTTGTCCTCTTTGTTAAATTGTCATTTTTCTAAAGATAACTAAATTCTCCGACTTTGCAGTCATAAGAACCCTTGACTTACACAAGCATGTAAATGTCTCAGTTTTGTAGTAGTAAAATATAGTAATTTCCGAGAACTCAAACTTTAAGAAATTTCTCAGAAACTTTCAGGATCAGAGTGCAACACCTCAAAAAGTTAAGTTTATTGAGACCTAATAGTAGTCCTACAGAAGTAGCTTTCAGTTCTTAGAAATTTTAAGATATTTCTTGGAAATTTTCAATGTTCTAGTGAAACATCCGAAAAAGATGAATTTATAGAGAAAAAAGAATTGATGTGGGTAATCTATAATATAAAAAACCCTTCAGCCTCTAGACATTCCAAGAAATTTCTAACCGACTTGTAGTATCGCAGTGAAATATTTGATAAAGGTGAGTTTATAGAGAAAAAAGGATTGAAGGAATAGAAGGTTATAATATTTCTGACATTCCAAGAAATTTCTTGGAATTTTTTTTGTATTCTAAGGAAAAAATGCAAAAAGATAAGTTCATATATATAGAAATGTTCAAATATTTAGATTTTCAACAAAATCAAGCTAATTATTTACATGATTTCCGTTTTCAGTGTATAATATTTTGTAGACGTTATTAAAATTAGATCCCGTTTCTAGCAAGTGATTTCCATATGTTGATTTTTTGTTTTATTAGTACATTATTCATGTTCCCTAACTCTTGTTTGAGAATTATCGTCCAGAATATCCATCAAATAAAGATAGTCTATCGAACAAAATCAAGTACAAAATACCAATAACACTAGAAAATTTAAATGAAACGAAATATATTTCGTCAACTTACATAAGACAGAAAACTGAAAGGATTGCTACATATTTATTAAAAAAATATATACTCGTATCATTAAAAACTTATAATTAGGTTAGGCCACTTAATAAAAAAACCAAGACGTCATTTTAAAACTCGGGGGATTATAAGTTAGCCAGTTCTGGTTCAAATATTTATTATTCTATCCTTTATTTTGGGAATTTTATATAATTTTGGAACACATTCTTCTGTATGTGTATGTTTATTTACGTATATATTGTGTTAATACATTTGTATTGTATTATTTCGTGAACTAAAAATGTTTTTCCTAGACATTGAAAAATATTTTATATTGATTTTATTTATTTGAGTCTATAAGTTAAAATATACTATAGAAGTTCCCAGGTACCATTCTGAATTTCAAGTTATTCAAATACTTGTATCAATTATCGACTCGCATTTTAATTTATTTTTTAACCTGTGTTTATATTGTATGTTCATTCCAAAGAAGAATTAGGGAAAATAAAAATGTTTTATTAATGAAATAAATTATTCAACATTGCTAAAAATAGGCAACTTAATAAAAAAACAAAGACGTCACTTTAAAAATCAGCAACTAAGTTGACCTGTTGCTGGTTCAAATATTTTTTATTCTATTCTTTATTTGGGGAATTTTATATAATTTTGGAACAGATTTTTCTGTATGTGTATGTTTATGTACGTATATGCTGTGTTATAATACATTTGTATTGTAATATGTCGTAAACTAAAAAAACTTTTTTCCTAGACATTGAAAAATATTTTACATTGATAGCATTTTAATTTACTTTTTTAACCTGTGTAAAATACTGGATGTTCATACCAAAGAAGAATTAGGAAAAATAAAAAATGGTATATTAATAAAATACATAATTTAATATCGTTATAAATAGGACATAATTTTATTAACGACTACAAAATGTTATATTTCACATTATCGAAGAAAGTTATGGACTTAATCTCTTGGAAACCCTATAAATCCATGGATACAAGAAAAAACAAATTCTATTGAACGATCAAATAGACTTGAACTGCTTAATATTTTTGAATAACATCTTTAAATTCTCCTGCATTTTTACTCTACCTCTATATTTTTTTGAACATAATTTTGTACTTGAGAACATTTTCAATTATATACTTAGTTTAAATATTCAGCTGGTAAATTTTTGTGTAAACAATAATATTTAGCGGAAGTTGAAATTTTTATCTATAAATTTCAAGATTGGACATAAATTCGGGAAACTTTGTAGAAGATATTGTACAAAAATTATTCTTCTAGATAATCAGCCAAGTTCATGAGGGTTTAAAATTAAAGGATTCAATTGAAAACAATTATTCCTCAAAAACGTTTTTATTAAAAGTTAATTTTCCTGATGACAAAAACTATTGATTTTTTTACTGCAATTATGAAATTTGTGCTACTTTTCAGCGAACTCTAGTTGCTGTTAACGAATATTTTTTCGATATTATTTATTATTTTCCATTAATAGTTAATTTTTCTGATCTTTTATAAGCACAAATCGATCAAAATCTTGGTGTTTTTTGCAGAAATTTTTACTCATCTACGGTTTAATCAACTTTCACGAGTGTTGCAGTTAAAAAAATTATTACTCGAAGACTTATAGGGTATCTTAGTGCAAAATTTTCAGCGTTTTAGATTTTGAGTTGAATTATACAAAACAGATATTAAATTATAAGACATAATGAATTCTAAATACTTAAATAAATTACCTTGAATTTCACCCATGCAGTGTTGGCCTTGAGTATCAAAAGACCGTCCTTTCCGAATAGCACAATTTTGAGAAAATGTTTCACAAAATAACCCACTTCTAACCACTGTACCCTACAGGTAATCACAGAATAAAAAACATACTAATTTCTAGATTTTCATAGAACACACTGCCTAGGTACTTGAATCTACAGCATTACAAACACCGCTTGGCTACTGAACAAATAATCAAGTATCTGTTGACACTCTATTAATTGAGTATTCTACAGGCTCATCTTGTACAGAGTTCATTTCATGAAAAAAGATGTGACGTGCATTACCGGTCTATTTGAATCTATACTTTGGCGATGCATCGCATAGAACATCCTTTTGTTCTGAATTTATGCTTTGCCTTAATTTTTTTTCGAGTTTCTTCAACCGTCGTTAGTTGTGTTGTGTTAGCGGTGCTGTTGACTTTTCGATACTGTTGCTGACGACTGTTATTTTTTGAATTTATGCATGGTGGGGAAGAAACGTAAGAATGAAATGTGCTTGCATTATCTTATTGAGATGATCTGTTAGTGTAGTCCGGGTGTTTGGAAAATCCTTCGGTTTTATTTAGCAGCGGCGTATCGTTCCCTTGGGCTAAATTTGGGATATCCTGGGCAGGCAAAACAGTAAAGGATATTGCCATATACAGGTTGTCCCAGGAGTCGACGTCAAGGCGGAATCAGGTAACAGGTTGAACCATAATAGTCATCAGAAAAATGTAAAAGGAATTCAAAGTCCTGTATTTTTCAAATTATATTGCACTTTTATTTAAAATAATTCGCACAAAAAACCGCCTTTTACACTCCTTTGAAGATGGTCGAAAGACCGAAACACGTGTCAGGATTCTGAGTTAATTGTGAAACATGAAAACTGTGTGAATTATTTTAAATAAATTGTTATAATGTTTCACCTACTGCCAGCCGCTTACTCCATTCATGTTTTATTGCACTTTCTTTCATTCAATAAAATGCACACCATGTGATGATTTTTGAACTCGTGTTGCTAAAATTTTTTACTTTTTTTGATTTTTATTTTTCCTCTGTTATCCCGAATAGTGCTTCTGTAATCTGTAATCTTCAATTTTAAGCCAATTGCTCCAGCTTGGAAAATAAGGTCGCTTTTTGTCGAAACAAGTATTCAAAATTAAAATTTCGCCCAACTTCAATTGACTGTACTGAAAAAAAATTGTCCTACATCAGTTTGGCAAGTTACTTCAAAAGTTAGCACATTTAATAGGGATTCTAAAATGCTATAACACTAACTACATTCTTTTTCAGATTGGACTTAAAAGGTTTTTCCTAAAGAAATTAGTTTCGTTTTATGAAAATATTCAATAAATTCACAAAAGATGTTCAAACTGCCGTTCTTCAGGCGCAATACATGCACGAGATCTTAAAAAAGATCGGGATATCAAACGGGCTAATCTTCCGTTATTGACGAATTGCATTGCTTCTCTAATTTTCTCCCGAAGCTTACCTAAATTTTCAATTTGTTTTGAATAATATTATACATTATTTTCGTCTTAGAATGTTACAAAAAAGAAGTATATTAAAATTATAAAAAATAATAAATTCCGGATACTTTGTAGACTGACTATATTTATTCATTTCCTCAAAAAAAACGAAATTATTAGGACTACAAATAAGTTTCCGCCGTTTTATTGTAGATGGTGCGGCACGGAGTTTTGGTTAGCTTTCGCAGATGATAACCGGCTTAAAAATAGTTTGGACATTCAAGAACAACATAACCTATTAATATCATTGATTTTATATTGGTAAAATATAAGTTTTATAAGTTGAAAATGTCAAAATTTGAGCCATGTAAGCGTCATTTGCGGGAAATATTAGTTTACTTCTTTAATTTAAAGAAATCTGCTGCTGAGGCGCATCAATTGCTCGTAGAAGCATATGGTGAGGGTGCTTTGAGTGAGAGAACGTGGTTTCAAAAGTTTAAAAACGGTGATTTCGACGTAGAAGACAAAGATCGCAGTGGAAGGCCAAAAATTTGCGAGGATGCAGAATTGGACGAATTATTGGAGGAAGATTCATGTCAAACACAAAAAGAACTTGCTCTAACATTAGAAGTCACTCAGCAAGCAGTCTCACATCGTTTAAAATTATTCTTCTGCATGACAATGCTCGTCCACATGTTGCGGCTCCCGTGAAAAAGTACTTGGAAACACTTGATTGGGAAGTGTTACCCCACCCGACGTATTCACCAGATATTGCACCGTCCGATTATCACCTGTTCCGGTCCATGGCACATGCTCTGACGGAGCAGCGGTTCACATCTTATGAGGATACCAAAAATTGGGTTGATTCGTAGATAGCCTCAAAAGACAAGGAGTCCTTCAGACGTGAGATTCGAATGCTGCCTGAGAGATGGGAAAAAGTGGTTGCAAGTGATGGGCAATATTTTAAATAAATTTATATAACCGTTCTTCTATAATAAATATTTAATTTGTGTTAAAAAACGGCGGAAACTTATTTGTACTCCTAATACTTTCCGAACAACCCAATACGTTCAATGTGAAATTTCATAAGTATTGCTTTCCACGAAACATATACAATTTTCCTCGAGAATCATTTCTCTCGAAACCATTCTACGCGCGCCACTGGTTTCGGTTATCCATCGAAACTAGGTGTGATTAGCATCTATTAATCATCTACATTATACCGGATCACCTGTTAATTTTAAGAACAATCGAAAGTGTCAGATCGAAGTTCCCGGAGATATTTCCAATCGTGCTATATCAAATTGAAAATAACATACTCTATTTCTGCGATATTGTCATTGGAATGGCAGTTCCGATAACCATTCACTACATGTTATACAATAACTCAACTGGATATCTCGAGTAACAGAGAAAAAAAAACCATACGAGACATTTCTGGATAGTCATCGGGCATGACTTCATCCGGATCCTTTTTTGTGTGGGTTTTGATTGGGACCTCCCATTCGATTATATCGATTAATAGCTAAGGAAACAATGAGTTTTTTGTTGGATGTGCTTCATCAGTTTTTCGAATGGTTTTGAAGGCTTAGCGGTTATTATTTCTTATGTGTTATTGTAAGGATTAATATTTAATGATCGCTTGCAATGTAAGATAATGAACTTCGTTGTGATAGATTGTTCCAAATTTATCGGAATAATTAAGAATAGTTTTATGATTTTCGAAGAATCCGGAACTTTTTTTGAATCAACTACAGTCTCTTACTTGTTTCAATATTTATTGAATTTTTTCATCAATCCTGACACGTTTTTCGGTCTTTCGATCATCTTTAAAACATTTGCCCCTAAATCCAACCAACATTTCATCTATCGTTAGATATTCGGAACAGGCATAGTTTGCTAAACTGTTGGTTATAAAAGCGTTAAAATGATATGAGGCAAAGCCTCACCAAATAAATTCAGGAAACTACACGTATCACTCGAATATTTTATTAATCCATTTTATCCTCTATGTCACATCATACGTTACAGCACTGGGTCTCTGTTATAATGTCTATGCTCAATATCACGTTTCCTGTAATTCATCTCACTTCCTCTTTAAGAACTAAACGGTTCGAGGCATGCCTCACGCGCTTCCTTGTCTAGCGCGTTATCTACGTCGACGCTACAAGAAATCGAGAATATTCCTACGTCTTTGAAGGCGGCCTCTAAAGATAGATGTGAGGCAAGCCTCGCCGAAGGGCGAACTGCAATTATTCTGCACTATTTGGGTTGTGATGTTGTGATTTGGTGGTAGCTATGTCTCAACTGTCTTGTGTAAGTTTGTCTAGGTGTTCAAGTCAAAGAAAATCGACAAATTCTAGAAAGTCTGATAGATATCACGATGCACCTCTGTATGCAAGAGCTACCTTTTAGGGGGCGCGATGAATCTAATGAATTTTTTAATCGCGGGAATTTCAGAGAATTGGTTATTCTTGTTAGTGAATTTGACACTAATATAAAACCTCTTCAAAAAATGATATTAACAGTAATCGGTTTTTTCTGGCACATCTAAAAACATACAAAATCAATTGATCGATGCAGTTGCTTTTGTTGTAAATAAAAAAATTGAGGACGAAATTTCAAAATCTTTGTTTTTTCCTGGCAAGTTGATGAAACAAGTGACATAATAGGGATAAGCCTTAACAATGCAATTAGAATATATGGGGTCTTTTTTTGGAGTGATAGAACTTTCGAAAGGGATAACTGTGATTTGACAGACGGTAGAAACCTTGTTGTTTTCATTTTTATGTTCAGTAAGCATTGACAAATTATCATGGAAAGACTCACGCCGCAACAACGTTTATAACTTGTTGAAATTTATTTTCAAAATTTTATTTTTTTCAATTATTTTATTTTATTTTTCAAAAGGATTTATTTTTGGATTCAACAATTCAAATTATTAGTAAGTAATAAAAATTATTATAATGATCATTGTGCATCTGACAAAGTAGAATTCACTAGATAAACTTTGTCCATGAACTTAAAATACGGGTGTCCCAGAAGTCGACGTCCTATCAAGTATAAACCTCCATTTATTTTATTTTATTCATAATATATAATTATTTGGTTTCCTTAACATTCTTTTTGCAGATGGTCCTTGTGCTATAACAGAGGCCGTTAAATTGTCTTTCAATCTTTAAGATCAATGGTAAACCACAGAACTATTTATTATAAGTCAATGTTGGACTCAATTGAAATGTTCAGTATTAATTTGCCAAGACGCTTTCTGAATTGTTAAAGGTAAGTAAATATTTTTTGTTGATTGATATTATATTTTATTGAATATGATTAAGTACTGACGAGCAAAGTCTCTCTTAAAACTCGTTTTTTAGTAATGTTTTTACATATCTTGGGAATTTTTAAAAAGTAACTTAGTTAGATATCCAATAATATTGATTATTTTTCCGACCCAAATATCGACCAATAGAATTGCACCATTCGACGTCACGTGGTACAACCTACATGGTATTATACTGATAATTTTTTGATTATTTTCTCTGGTAGTTGCTATATATAAAAAACAAAACATGATCCAGTCAAATTAACCACACGTCAAACTGACAGGTTGAATTCAATTGTGAAAATTGGAGATTTTGCATGAAAATGAGTCGATTTGGAGTTTGTTCTCTGTCCACCATCGATAAAAAAGTCAAAGGAAATGTTCCCATTAATACGGAGAAGGCAAAAAAAACAGTTTGGAACCAATTTACTACTTTTTGTACTGAGAGGGAATACACATTGAGTGCTGAAACGAGTGAAGCGCAATTGGCAAACATTATGAAAGATTACGCTTACAATATGAAGAAAATGGATGGAGAAGACTATAAGGAAGGTACAATAAAAACAATGTGGAATCAGACTGCCAAATCACTTCAAGAAAAGTATTTGAACGATTTCGACATCAAAATCAACCCATTTTCGGATGCTGCATTCAAGACCGCTCGAGGAGCTCGTGATGCCAAGTGTAAGGCTTTACAATCTATTCCGGAAAAACGGAGGGCAAGTGCAGCAGCGTTGGAGGAAAAAGATTGGGATGCAATGACCACTGTTTGGGACGAGGAAACTCCTGATGGCCTCCAGAAAAAATTATTCATGATAATATCAGTGGAATTGGCTTGGAGAGGTGGTGAGGGCAGCATGGCGTCAATACATCACTTCAAGGCAGAACAGCGAAATGACGGGGAAACAACTGGGAGAATTGAATACAATCCAATTTTCAGCAAGACCACACAAGGTGGTGATAAAAAATTATCAGACAGCAAGTGGCTGGTGGAGAATCGGGAATTCCCTGACAAGTGCCCAGTGAGACTGTTCCAGAAATTGAGAAAGAAGAGAGATGCCAATATCAAGAGCGACAGACTATTCCTGACCCAAAATCCATTCTGGAATAAAGTTCCAGGCGCTAGGTGGTACAAGGATTCCCCAGTAGGCCAAAACACGATTTCAAAGTGGGTTAAGGAGTCAGCACAAAAAGCTGGGCTTGACCTTGGTAACAAAAAAATCACCAATCACTCCAGTCGTGCAACAGCCGTCTCCAATCTAGCGAAATCGGGCCTGGGAGAGCAGCAGATAATCAAAATAACTGGACATGCCAACAGTAACTCCATCAAGCCGTATCTCCAACTCGACCAGGAACACCACGAATTAATTGTCAAGAAACTGCGAAGGAGTGAGCCTACTGCAGAAAATGCCATCAACAGCATAAACCTCATGCCATCTACCTCTTCTGGGACCATTACCGATAACTCTGACTTGAAGAAAACATGCACCAATGTTTACAACAATTGTATTTTTAATTGCACTAGCCTGAATCTTAATTAAATGTTGTTTTATTCATTATGAAATTCTTATTTGTTAACTGTTCATTTCATCTCATGGTGCAATTCTATTGGCCGACATTTGGGACGGAAAAATAATCCCCCGAATACCACACGAGCTTCAAAATTATCTGGCATTTCCCTCAAGGTTCCCTGCAAACAAATAAAGTCGTCAAGTTTTTCAGGAAAAATCACTCGCGCTTCGCGCTCCTGATTTTTTAACCTGAAAAACTTGACTCCTTCATTTGTTTGCAACGAACCTATCGGGAAATACCCGATAATTTTGAAGCTCTTGTGGTATTATAAGTGAATATTCTAAGTAACATAGTTTTATGATGAAATTCTTAAGATTATGTTAAACATTTTTTAAAGATATCTGTTTTCATAAGAGGAATAAGCAGAAACAAAATTTTGTCTACTCAAAATATTTAATTTATAGGATTTTTGTTAACAATTTATATTCATTGGATTTTGTTATCTCATTTGGATGTCTTATAATGAATGTTTATTTTTTATGCCGTTTGATATAAGCAGTGCTTATGTGACATTGATTTAATTCCTGAAGTTATAATATTGAATATATTTTTTGGAAATTAAATATGTAAAAGGCTAACAGAATATATCTGTGAATATTAAAATATTCAAATAATTTTATATACCTTCTATCAAGTATAAACCTCCATTTATTTTATTTATGAAGTAATATTGTTTTAAATATTGAATTTATTCAGTCCTTACTTGGTGAAAATCCATATTAAATAATATTTTAATCACGATATGCACATTCTGTTCAATTAACCATAGTTGTTCAATATGGTTAGCTGTTCCATGTGTCCAATGACCTAAGATGTTGAAGGAGAAGAAAATCAATATAAAAATCTACGATTTAAATTTCAATAATTTACTATCTTAATTATTCATACAATATGTAAACATTACAACATGCACACTATCACATAAAAATGAAATTTTATAAATATACCTCAAGGAGTTATTACATCACCAATAAACAATTTTTAGCTCAAATGGCAGTGTTCATTTATATAAATTAGTAGTCCAAATTCCTCAAAATTTCCAAGAATTCCACCAAAATATCGCCCGAGAAACTCTTCAGAAATACAATTATTCGAACTTTAGTCTTTTTCAAACAAATCTAAGTCAGTCCACGAACACAAATCATACATTTTCAAGGTGTTTCATTCTCCTTTCTTCAGCAGTATCTTTCGGTTTTTTCACTCTTGGTGGGGGTAAAGGAGGCAAGGGAGGCAGAGTCATATTCTGGCTGGCGTTGCCGCCCTTCTTTGGACTTCCTTTAAGCCAGGTTTTAAACTGTTTACCAACCTGGTAGAAGTGAAAGTAGAGTAGGAAAAATATCAAACATACTATTAAAAAAGATACAAGGGTAATGATAAGAGCAGATATAGGACTGTATGACTCTTCTTGGGTTGGAGGGGCAGTTTGAGGTGTTGTTGAGGTCGGCCTGAAGGTGACTGTTGTTGTCGGAACATCTGGAAGCATCGGTTCAGCTTTGCCTGAAATTGTTATGTCTGCACATGCTCTGAACTCTTCTTGTGGACCGCATCCTACAGCTTCAGTTCCATTAGAGCACTTACCCCAATTGTTTCCTGAAAAAAAATGATTTCGATAAGTTGAATGTTTTGGAAGCTATACTGACTGACAAAAAAGTATCAGACCTAAAGTGGCGTAAGGACGCAATAATAAAGCCTAACCAGAATACAACTGGACTCCTAACTCACACCAGCTGAAAAAACTTCTGAAGAATCTTCACAGAAGATCTGGGAGTATCAAGATAATATACCGGCAACTCAAATATGCTTATCTATGTATCTACTAACTATCTTCGTCTGCTTGCTATATAGATTAGATTAGACTAGCTATAGTCGTTTGACTCAATGACAGCTCCTCTGTACTTCGACTCTTTTGTGGGTTACCATGCTACTAATCTGTTCCCAGGAAAGTTATCTTCGCAAAGTTGATTATTTTCCTACGAGACTTGGTTATTTTATTGGTAGGCGTGAGAGTCATGCTATCCAGTGGAGATTGCGCCAGTTTTTTGCATTAGCAGTGTATTTCTATTGCTGATTCACATAACTTACAGATATCAGCATTTTCTTCAACTATCTTGAGTAGGTGGTATCTCAGGGCCCAGTAGTCTGG
Organism: Megalocaria dilatata; assembly: GCA_034642435.1. Taxonomy (NCBI): domain Eukaryota; kingdom Metazoa; phylum Arthropoda; class Insecta; order Coleoptera; family Coccinellidae; genus Megalocaria; species Megalocaria dilatata. The sequence continues at coordinate 41,115,913 of CM067862.1, read as the reverse complement.
GGTGTTAACCCTGTGATAATTCTTCTCTTTCTTTCCTCATTCATCCACTTCAGTCCTAATTAGTGTTGGTTATATCCAACATGAGATTGCTGGTCTGCTGAAGGGAATGTTGGCTTCTCTTTTTGCAAGGGAGTCTGCTTTCTTATATCCCCCAATGCACTGCTTTACGCCTATGATGTGGGAGATTTTTCACAGCTCCAGATCGTCCTTGATTTCCACTTAACGGCCATTAGTTGCTTTAGTGTCATCTCACTATCTGAGGCAATACAAATTCTGGTCCATTTGTACTGTTTGAGTGACAGACTTGGGCACATCTCTCTATAGCCAGAATTTCGGTTAGCTTTTCCCAAACGCAGTTATTCCCTATACTTGGGACCATATATGCTTGTGCGTGCTTCTTGCTTCCTCGGGTACTCATCAATATACCAAATGAGATGGTTTTTCTGGCACTTATTATCATTTCATACTTGGCATCAAGGTCATACTCAACTACTATCGATCCACTCTGGAGAAAAGGAGCCCAAAAATGTCAAAAATTCTCAACTGTCTCTCCTAGGCCCTATATGATCCATTCTAAGGACACTCTTCAGACCTTCTTTCTTCTCATTTATGTGCAGCGAGGTAAGATCCAATAAAACTTCTATTCTTGCTGCAAGAATTGTATACTCCTGTGAAGTCTAGACAAGCTCAATTTGAAGCCTACACAGCCTCTGCAAGCTTGTCATTTCCCCAGCTCCAGTACTAATTCAATTGAAATGCTACACAACTCTGAAATAACCAGTAAGTTTATAGAACAAAAATATAATTTTAATTTAATCTTCTAAATGTTTTGACATTTATACTCAAGAAAATATTTCACAAATAATCTTGAAACCTACCCGCAATATACCTCCATTGCAATACGCAGTGTTCACATTTTTTCTTTGGCAATCGGTACTTCATCTCGTACACCCTATTTCCATCTTTCGGGAAATATCTGAAGTTTTGATGGTCCACCCCATCCTGTGGTTTCAGCAGTTTCAAGATGTTCTTCTCCAGGCAATCCTGGGATGTATTTTTGTAATCTGGACAGATTGAGAACTCGAAGTAACCATTGTGGTTGGCTGTGAGCTCGACCCTTATGTTAATGATTGCTCCCACCCCGTACTTTCTAACTATGACGCCTTGTCCGTATGTTCCACCGAATTCGTGTGGTCTTGGTGTCCTGGAATCAGACAAATGAACTGTTATCTTAGCTCTTAACTGATTTGCAAAAGCTAGGGAAGTTTAAAAATTCTCAAACTACCATTTTGTTTTTATACTTACTTGGAATCCCATGCGTCTCCGCAAACTCCACATTTTCCATCATTATTCACCCACTGCCTGGTGAAGCCTCCGCAATAAAGCTCATGGTCATTGTAATTGTGTGGAGTGTTGAAACCATATCGCCAAGCGGAAGCTCTACTTGGTGGATCTATCAACCTCCCATGACCTCTTATCAAAGGAAGAAAACTGCATAGAGGTAGAAGGACTAGGGTCACTAACATTCTGAAAAGCCACAGAGTCATTTTATTAGTGCAATGAATGAGTCATATTGAATTATGTCAAGACTTTATTTAACATTTTTCGGATTGTCCGGTTTATATCAGATATGCACGGTCTATAATTTGTTGCTTCATATTTGCGAAAAACTCTTATAATTGATTATAACAATCTTCTTTTCGAGCTAATTTCTTTCCGCCAAGCGTGGGAAATATGGTAATCGGTTGGTGGCAGGTCCGGACTATATGGAGGATGCATTAAAAGTTCCCAACCAAGCCTCCGGAGTTTCTGGCGGGTCACTACAGAAGTGTGTGGCCTGACGTTGTCCTGATGGAACATTTCTTTCACACTTTCTGACCGTTTCTGCACAATCGCTAGCTTCTAACGATCCAGTTGTTAACAGTAGAGATACCAGTTTAGTGTTTGATATCGATCACTACAGCCATCTACCGTAAAAATAATGGATTTCTTTTTTCCAAACATATTATTTATACTAGCTGACCCGGCCACGCGTTGCTGTGGCTAAAGTTTTTGTTATCTTAATATATATAGATCTCGTGTCACAATGTTTATCCTCAATGGACTCTTTTATAGCGTCAACAACACGTGGTAATTATGCTGTTAAAATGTAGCTTATATGACACGTTCGTAGATTTACCATAGCAGCGCCATCTATTGATTACTTACTCAACCCAGTCGAAAGGTATCGACATCTGTTAGAATCATTTGGAGTTAACAGATAATTGTGACTGTCAAATAATAACAGACAAATAATTAGCAATAAATTAAAATTGCGACTATAATTTGAGATTTAAACTATCCTATCTCTCAAGTTGGATCGAACTGCACATGGTGTGCGAATTTTATTATAATCGGTTAAGTGGTTTAGGAGTCCATTGAGGACAAACATTGTGACACGAGATTTATATATATTAAGATTAAGATGAATAAAATGGCGAAAAGCACTTATGTGAAGTTGAAAGCTTTAACGCGCCTGTTCAACAGTACATTTACCCCGAAAATTCCAATTCAATGGTAGCTTAATTTAGATCAAACTTTGACCAAAGATTATGACTGAAGAAAATTTTATAATCATTTTTTCCTTAACCCTATAATAAAGTATTAATAAAGTACTTCATAAATCTCACCATGAAACCACCCTAGTCTAAGGAGAATTTTCCGCTTTTTCCAATGACGTACACTTAATTTTGATTAAGATGATAGTTATGCAATGTGAAAAAATTGTGAAACGTTACAAAATATTATAATCTTGAATGACTTTATAACGAAAGATAATTGGATCAAACTCTATAGGAACTTTGTGCTGCAAATTGTCTGTAGAATCACCTTGTGAAATTTCACCAGAGATAACTCATGCACCCGGTATAATAAATGTATAAACCTAAATATTTTTCAATATCCACTTGAAATTGGCTACCTCTTAACAAATTACTCTGTATATGTACCTTAAATTTCAATCTTTAACACAGATTCTACTGCAATATGTGAATCAAATTTTCGAATATTCGTTTGATTGATTTGGTCTTTAATTGGTGGAAACTCATTTTAATTGAAAAATATATAAGAGAAAGTATTTTAATTTCCACAAAAATGTCATAAAAGTCATAAAAGAGGACATAATGCCGAAATACTTTTCGTTATCTTATGCTAATGGGTTATCTGAAAAAATTTAAAAAATAGTTTCAATTACAGCGCAGCTTCTAAAACCATTAATAACCTTTGTACTTACATAAAAAAAACAATAAGGATCGAACAAATAAATAAAATAAATCTGGTGTCTCCAAGTTGACTTGCAACGATTGCCCTTTAGTATATATTGGCCAAACAGATAGATTATTCAAAAAAGAATCAAAGAACACCAAAGGAGGATTCCGTACATTCGACGTACGCTAATCATCTTAAGGAATTCAGGCATAATTGCAACAATAACTATGAAATTATTCACGTTGAAAGCAAAAGTTCTGTATTAACACCCTTAGATTTTCTTGAAATCAACAGGTACAATGCTCATAAAATCCTTTCGAATGAACAAACAGATTGACAAGTCTCCATTGCTGAATATCGTTCCCTAATGGCATTTTTAGCGGCCAACTCCAAAAAAAATTTGTTCTTCCATTATTTTGTCACTTACTTATCAGTGTATTTCAGCCAGTAGAATGTAGATACCTGAAGAAGCCACATCGTAGTGAAACAATTGTTGTATTATGAACATTTTTGTGGAAATTAAAATACGGTCAAAATTTAAATATCGAAACAGATTTAATCTGTCAGTCTTCTGTTAATTTCAAAAAAATTTTTATTCAAAAAACTTTTAGCATTAAATTAATGTCTTATAAGCAAGGTTTATATTTAATAGACGTATAAAATCAAAACTCAATATACAATATCAAATGGAATAAATAAACTAACAAATATTAATTGTCAGTTAAAATTAATGAATAAATATTTAAAAAATAAAATAAGCACCGCTTACGTTTAATAGACGTATATAATCAAAACTCAATATATAATGTCAAATGGAATAAATAAACCAAAAGATATAAAAAAGTCATTAAAATTAATAAATAAATATTTAAAGGCGACAAAATTTTGTTTCTGATCTTACCATTATAAACACCAACTCCTTTCCAAAAACATAAAACACAATTTAAGGACTTCTCAAAAAATATAATTTATTTGAAATATTCAATATATTTAAATATTCAAATTAGTTCATTCAAAAATCTCTCAAAAGATGCACTTTATCTTCAAAAAACAACTAGATTTCCGATAATGTCTTCATCAACCCTAAATCATATTCAAAAATCAAAATTAACCAACAATCAATATAGTTTACCTCGGATCATTGCTTAAACAACAAACTTTAAAATCAAGATATTCTATGTTCGTCACAAAAATAACAGAAAACATTAAGGTATTATAAGGTTTTCTTTAAACCATTGATATTCCATAATGCGATTTTATTCAAGCCTAAATATAATTGTATATTATGTATAAAATAAAATAAAAAAAGGCTTTTTACTTGATAGAAGGGATATAACAAAATTTGAATATCAAAACAGATTTAATCTGTCAGTCTTCTACAATTTTAATTCCAAAACAATTGTAGAAGACTGACAGATTAAATCTGTTTTGATATTAAAATTTTGTTATATCCATTTTATCAAGTAAAAAGGCTTTTTCTATTTTATAAAATACTGTCTGTTTTATATTTTTTAATTTCAAATATTCAATTTTAATTAAACCAGGTCAAAAACAAGTTTAATATTATAGGTAAATCCTCTTCTTGTTTTAACCTTCAAAAAGCCCCATCTTGTGACATTTTAAAGTTTCTAACTTTGAATCCAGGATCAATCAACACAAATATTAATTCAGAACCCTCCCTTCAATTTTTTGAGTAGCGACAATTGATGGAAGGACATAAATAACTTGCCTAATTAATAATAGTAAATTGGCAACTTTCTCAAGAAACTAACAATAACAAAGTATACAAAAGAAAGTTCACTTACACTTTCCTTGAAAATCACAGTCATCAACGATACACGTAAAAGAAATTAAGGATTTCACTTAACTTTGCATATACTCGTAATTGCCAGGAAAAGTAGACAAGCTTTTATGGTCATGATATTGTATATCTTCGCGGTATCATCTTACCACATTTACGTCTATATTTCTTGGTTTTTATGCTTAATTACAAGGAAATACTTCTACGTGAAATTGGCTTGACAATTTTGGATATTGGGAAATTTGAATAGTGCAAAAGTAACCGCTAATGAAATAAAAAATAAAATTGATTGTCGCCTTATGTTGCAAAAAGATTGTTGCTCTTCCACAAAAAAGTTATTAATTAATTCTGTTCCGTCTCATTAGAGACGGCCCTGTCGTTCGAAATTATTCTGTCATTTGATACTTGGGTCTTTTACGTTGATATGCGATCTAGCTGTTTTGAGATTTGTTTCGAACTGTTTACTTTTACTCTACACTTCAGATTATTTGTTTTCTAATTATTATATATGGCCTTAGAAAACATGGAAAGTCAATTAGAGATTTGGATATATTCATGCATGTTAATTTAACATGACACAGCATTCGAAATTATAAACTATTTCTGTCCTTATTCTACTAGAATTGATTTCATTATTTTTCTTTAACCAATAAGAAGTTTTATTTCGTTCATTCAGTCCACCTCCAAATGAACCTTCCAATCAATTTCGTTAATTTCCCTCTTTTTGTGTTAGAAGGGATGCATCGAGCACCTTTAACGTTCAGTCTTTGAAAAGACTGTAATATCATTATTATTCGAGTAATAGTCAAATTTGTCGCATGTAGCCTTTGCTACATCATGCATTATTACTCTCGTAATAGTCAAATTGTTCGTTTGTAATTGTACAAGCTTAACGCGATTGCTGTAAACGTAGCAATGCACCTTACACTTGTTTGTAGTGTAATTGTCATTACATTAGCTTGGTATTATATACAGTGATACCAAAATATATTAGATTGTTTTGATATAAGTGTTTTACTTCAGTTCCTCATCGTCGTTGTGTATGAAAATATCATGGGAAGTGAATTATTTTGTTCGATCACATACTACTCTGTCAATAAAGTACCGGGAATTTTCAATTAAAACAACATTTTTACATTTAATCGTCAAAATTTATTGGGTCGCCTTCAAAATAGGCTCCATTCGCTCCAATACATCTATGCCAACGGCACTTCCAATTATCGAAACATTTTTTATAGGCGCTTTCCGGGATGGACTTTAGCTCTTGCGCCGAATTTTGTTTTATGGCTTCAATCGACTCAAAACGGGTGCCACGAAGGGGCAATTTTAGTTTTGGGAAGAGGAAAAAGTCGCAGGGAGCCAAATCCGGCGAATACGGTGGTTGCTGAAGCACGTTTGTTGAGTTTTTGGCGAGAAAGTCAGTCACAATCGTAGCTCGGTGAGAAGGCGCGTTATCGTCATGCAAAATCCATGAGTTGTTCGCCCAACAAATTTGGCCGCTTCTTACGGATACGCTCACGCAAACGTTTCATAACGCCTAGGTAATACTCCTTGTTTACCGTCTGACCCTCTGGAACGAATTCGTAGTGCACCACGCCACGGATATCGAAGAAAACAATGAGCATCACCTTCATTTTCGAGCGGCTTTGGCGTGGTTTTTTCGGTTTCGGCTCATTTTTTGCCACCCATTCCGATGATTGCTGGCTTGTTTGCATATCGTACTCGTAGACCCAGGTCTCATCACCAGTTATAATGCGTTCCATGAATGTAGAATCGGAATTACAGCGATCCAGCATGTCTGAAGCAACCTCTTCGCGATGACGTTTTTGAAGAAAATTCAGGTCTTTCGGTACGAGTCGTGCGGCCACCTTTCTCATGCCCAAAATATCAATCAAAATCGTACGTGCGGACTCGTGGGATATCTTAAGATCATGTGCTATCTCTCTCAAGCTGGTACGATGGTTTTCCAGCACCCTTTCCTTAATTTTATCGACATTATCTTCGATCGAAGCCGTCGATGGGAGACCACTTCACGACCGTCCTTGAAGGCTCTGTACCACTGATATGCACGAGTTTTCGATAGAGCATTATCACCAAAGGCCTTTTGCAACATTTTCAATGCATCGGCATACGAAAATTCATTTGCAACACAAAACTTTAAACAAATTCTTTGCTCAACGTAATCACCCATAGTAAAAATCGGCACGCACTCTGACATCGACTGACTTAATCAGCTGTTGCAAACACACTAGTTGACAGATCCCGCTCAAGCTTGGCATAGTAATTAAGGACAGTGGTACCAACCTAGGAAAAAATTTTTACTTGCCTCATTGCCCCGCCAGTATTAAATCGACAATTCGCGGTACTTTCTTGACAGAATGTAAGATTATTTTTTGATAACACAATTAACTAAAATTCAATTCGAAGGCTCTTTACCTGCGTGGAAGTCACCTGATTTTATCGTTACCGAATAAAAATATTTATTAGTAGGTATAAAACTTTTATACATTTCTATTGATTGTTTATTCGAACATTTCATTCTTCAAGTCCCTCCTACTACTATAATTGGTTGGAATTTGAAGAAAGGAATGAAAATATTCGAGATGAAAGTATGTATATTACCGACAATTTAGGTTCTGATATTGAACTTGACTGTGGTTGTGAACAGGTTTCAGCGGTTTATGGTCAATTGAATCGTATAATTCAATTCTTCTCGATCACGATTCACCACAAAATATCGTATAATTCAAAGAAAGGCATAATAAAATCAAGCAAATTATCTCTGTTATCGATGTAGAAAGCCATAAGAAAATAATTCATTCGAAAGCGTCCATAAACTTATTATTTGCTTAAAATAGGTCTCTGAAATTGAACGTTGACCAAAATTTCTATCTTCTCTTAAAAAATTATTACATTTACAAGAAAATGAAGTACGAAAATTCAAAGCTCACTTTCCAAAGATAAAAATTTAAACCAAATTAAGTAAGTACTCATCGTTGATTGCAGTGCGGTCAAAATCAACAGTGTGTTTTAGAATTGATTCAATTTACAACTTTTAAATAAACGATTTCCTGTAGAATGGGTCTTTTTTAAGAGTTACTATTGAAAAAAAATTACTTAACACTAACAAAATATATCAATTATACTATTCGGACATAGGTTAAGGACAGGTTATTTCGACCAAAATATGGTATTTGGACCAAATATACCTCAGTAAAATTTTGCCGTGGAAAAAGATAAGGGGGCATATGATTTAAAGTAAAATACCTTATTTCCGCTAATATTTATTGTTTACACAACAATTACAAACTTTGAATATCAAAACAGATTTAATCTGTTAGTCTTCTACAATTTTAATTTCGAAAAAATTTTTTAAAAAACTTTTAGAATTAAATTAATGTCTTGAATAAGCACTGCTCATATTTAATAGACGTATAAAAATCGAAATTCACTATACAATATCAAATGGAATGAAAAAACCCAAAAAATAAATTATTAATTAAAATTAAAAATAAGTAATATCCAATGTTTCGTTCCAAACATACGCACCTGATCTCGTCAGAAAGGCACGTGGTACGTATTTTTTGCCCTTGACAAACATTTGAAAATATATATATATATATATTTTTTTTTTTTTTTTTTTTTAATTCACACTTCTTGTGGTATTCGTGTTACCCGGGCGCGTGCGCCAAGAGCAACTCCGGTGCTAGTGGGGATATATAATTTTCCGTATAATGCTGACCGTTCCCAACAAGACTGCTTTCTGCATCCATGTGCTGGTATTATTTGGCAAATCCAGTTCCTTTAGGTGCTGTGTCGTCCTTCGATGTACGAGACCGTTTACACTTATTATTAGGGGCATTATAGACACCACCTTCAGTTTCCATATTTCTTTCATTTGGTGTGCCAGTGCCTCATATTTAATCTTTTTCATATATATATTTTTTTTTTTTTTTTTTTAATAATCACCATTATGGGAGTTTCCTCTAGAAGGTCCGGGTCTTAACGACCAAGGACCCTCTAGGCAGCTGTAAGGAACATTCTAACAATTCTTGTTGTCCAGAGGATCACCTCCTTCTGTATATATATATATATATATATATATATATATATATATATATATATATATATATATATATATATATATATATATATATTTATGAAAAAGATTCAGTTTTCATAAATATAAGACCAGAAACTGAACATGTTTTCAAATGTTTGTCAAGGGCAAAACGTACGTACCACGTGCCTTTCTGACGAGTTCAGGTGCTTATGTTTGGAACGAAACATTCGATATTACTTATTTTTAATTTTAATTAATAATTTATTTTTTGGGTTTTTTTATTCCATTCGATATTGTATAGTGAATTTCGATTTTTATACGTCTATTAAATATAAGCAGTGCTTATTTGAGACATTAATTTTATTCTAAAAGTTTTTTCAAAAAAATTTTTGAAATTAAAATTGTAGAAGACTAATCACTATGCTTGTTGATAATACGTTGATACAACTTTAACCATCATGACAGATCTTTGGGAGCAAATTTTGAACAAGAGTGAAATGATAAGCGTGAACTTTTATTTCTAGAATTCTAATAATGAACGACTGATTTACTCCTGTGGTTGCTGCCAGTTGACGTGAATTCTTTTCAAGATTTTCATCTACTCGAACCAAAAGTTCATCTTCTTCATTAGGTCTCATTTGCTTCGGACGACCACCTTAATTTTTACTACTTGGAAAAAGCAGTTAAAATATGTAAACACCTCAAGTTTTAGGTACTAAATTTTAAAAACGCAGGAAATATCGTTCAAAGGTCTTCTGTATGATCTCATTGACCATTTGGCATTCTCTCACGAACTATTTGACCACGTGCCTTGTCAAGAAATGCATTTGAAGTTAATCAATGAAATCTATTTCTGTTGCCACTTTCCTTTAAATCAAAGTTCATTGGAAGACACGTCTAGAATAAATGAACAAATGATTAAACTTTGTATTGTGGCCATCGTAAAGTAAAACTTCAATTTCATCATTTGGTGTCGCATTTAACCAGGGAAGTAGGTGAATGGTCCAACCTAAAGCTTCTACCACACGATAAGGTTCCTCTTTTGTTAGTCTACATTCAGGACAGCGGACAATTATTATCACTTATATGCAAGAACGTACAAAAAAAATTTAGAATTACTTATGCTGGATAAAATTTTTGGTTCATATTGACTATTCAGTGAAATTAAAGAGTAGAAAACATCGATATTCGATAGTTCAAAACCAATTAGTTTGTCCGTTCAATAAATGAGTACATACGGTTGAGTACAGACGTATTCGTTGTACACTCGATAAAATTGCAAATTAATATAGTTAATCGGAGTCTACAAATTTCAAATAAAAGCAGTGTTCTAGATAAACAGTAAAGGCATTATAAATCGTAATTTAAAAGGTGATTTTCGAAATATTAAACGAGAAAACTACAGTGAAAGTGTTTTCAGTTCATTTTCTTCACACGGGTACAAAAAGTATATATGTGAATATAATCGGTCAGGCCGTCTCTAACGGAACACATACCCGTTCGTATCACATTTAGAATGACGGAAAGAAATTCTCCAATTACGTCGGAGCATTTGTACGAAGAAATTATTAACTCAAAAAAGGAAATAAAGAACTCGATTGTAGCCAGCGAAACGAGAATTTTGTTAGAATTTCAAGCTCTAAAGAATAAGGTTGAACAACTTGAAGCCGAAAACCAGTTTTTGAAAAATAAGATTGAACGTCTTGACCGCATAAATAAGAAGAACAACATAATATTTTTTGGTCTCAAAAAAACAGCAGACGAAATAACACCACAGTTCATTTGCGATGAAATACAACGTTCTCTGAAAGTAGAAATTTAGGAAAACGATATCAACGACTGTTATAAATTAGGGAAAAACGAAGACGCTCCTATCAAGATAGAGTTAATTTCTTATCTGAAAAAGAGAGATACTATCGAATGCAAAAATTCTAAAGCAAACTAATCTGAGTGTCCTCAATGATCAGACAGAGCAGCAACGCGAGGAATATAAAATTCTCAAGAGCAATTTACTGAAAGCCAAAGCCAGTGCACCACAAAAAAAATCCTTCATAAGAGGAAACCGTCTCATAGTTGGAAGCGCCATATACACTGTACAAGATCTTATCAATAAACAAGTTGAAAACAAAGCAAGCAGTGCACCACCAACCCCATCAACAAACAAACACGGAGGAAGCGCAACAAGCGAAGAAGACGAAAACACGAACGAGTCAATCTGGGAGGATACGGAAACTCTAGAAGATACAAGTTCATCGAAATCAAATTTAGAAAAAAAAGATCACCAAATAGCAAAAACAACACCGAAGTCAACGCTTCACTATAAAGTATTCAAGAAGAAAATTTCGCCGAAGAAAAACGATCAACCAAGATTGAGACCAAGACATGGATCAACGCAGTGTTAAAAAACTTTCGAGAGACTGAAAAATACATTAATCATACCAAGTAAGTTAACTCTTTAAACAATTTAAATTACACCGCTTTGTTGAACATTACATGTAGTCATATCTTTGGCATTCCTTACCATGAATCAGTATATCCGAGACTATGAATGTGAAACATATGATACTCCTATGGAAAATATTGTAAATCTAAAAAGTCATAATTTTAATAATAAGTTTAACATATTGCATATGAATGTACGTAGTATTAATTTGAATTTTCCGGAGTTTGTCGCATTTTTAGAATATTTGTCTTTAGAGTTCGAAATAATTGTACTGACGGAAACATTTTAAATAGAAAACCTGAATCTGTTTCATCTGAACGGGTTCGACACTGTTTATAATAAAGGGAATTACAATAAAAACGACGTGGTTGTGGTCTATGTTAAAAAATACTTGAACTTTGATTGTGAAGTTGTTGAAATTGGAGAAACCAAGGCGGTAGAAATCTCTCTCAAAAATAATAGTCGCAATAGCAGGAAAGTGACGGCAATCTACAGATCTCCACAACAATGTACAAAACTCTTCAATCAAAGTTTATATAACTATCTAGAGAGTTCCTTATCCTCAGAACATGTAATAGTAGGTGATATTAATATTAACACCCTCTCAAATGAAGATTTTGTAGAGGAGTACAAGAATATTATGCAGAGTTTTGGATTCACATCTGTGATAAACAAATGCACCAGAGAGCGGATCTTGTCTAGATCATTTTTATATTAAAGGGTGGAATACAAATTTTAATTCAAATGACAAAAACGGCTGTATTATACAATACTTAATTACCGACCACTATCCGATTATGTTGTCTTGTAATAAAACAAGTGAGCATAAAGTATCAAAAAATAAAAGCAGAGAGAAGATTTATGTAAATTATGAGCAACTGAAAAAAGATCTAATAAATGAGACCTGGCAAAAAATGTACTCAGAAGTCGGCGCACACTCCGCAACTGAGACATTCCTCAATATTCTGACGAGTCATATTAACAAAAACACTCATAGTGTGAAGCTTAAGAGCAAAAATGTTGAGCGAAAACCCTGGATAACACCATCTCTATTAAAATTAATAAACAAAAAAAATGATATATACATAGAACTTAAAGAGGAACCGGATAATCTCGAGCTAAAGAACACTTATCTCAACTTAAAAAATCAGATACAGCAACTTATTGACGAGGCAAAGAAAAATAACTTGGAGAAATTTATTTCAAAAAACGAATCAGAAACAAAAGGCATATGGGATTATGTAAAAAACATTTGTAATGAAAAAAAACCGACAACGGAAATTAAAACAATCGAAACAGAAAATGGCACTTTAGATAATCCGAAAGAAATCACCGAAGCTTTCAACAAACATTATAGTACTTTAGGAGAGGAATATGCAGAAAATATTCCAAACATAGAGAACTATCAAGAGAAAAATATTTCTGTAGGTGAAACATTCTTCCTAACTCCAACAAATCTTCAAGAAATAGAAGCAACAATCGAAAAATTGAAAAATGGAAAATCTCCCGGAAATGACGGCTTACGAGCAGAAACATTAAAACAAATAAAAGCAGAAATGTCCGCACCCCTCTCTGACCTGATAAATTATTGTTTTGAAAGTGGTATTTTTCCAAATGTATTGAAGATTGGTAGAATAAAACCACTCTACAAAAGTGGAGATAAAACTAAAATATGCAATTACAGACCGATTTCATTAATTTCGAATATTTCTAAAATAATAGAAAAAATCCTAGAGCATAGAATGATTTCTTTCCTTGACCAAAATAATATTCTGGATAAAGGTCAATTTGGATTTAGGCGAGGCAGATCCACCGAAGACGCTATACGTGAGCTTACTGATAAAATTTATGAATGCTTAGATGAAAAAATTCCTAGCTTATGTGTATTCGTGGACCTTGCGAAAGCATTCGATACTGTCAGTCACAAGAAATTACTAAATAAACTTTGGAGTTGTGGTTTCCGTGGAGTCGGTCACGGACTGCTGAAAAGTTATTTGACCAATCGTCGACAGATGGTAGAAATTAATGGAAGCATAAGTTCTTTGAGAGCAGTTACTTGTGGGGTTCCACAGGGGACTGTTCTCGGTCCACTTCTGTTTTTAATTTGCATAAATAGCTTGTTAAAATGCAATACCACTGGTCATATAATTAGTTTTGCTGACGACACCGCTATACACTATCGAGCAGATACATGGGACAATCTTAAAAAAAAAAGTTGAAAATGATTTTACCAATTTGCAACTCTGGTTTCAAGCAAACAAACTTACTTTAAATTGCAGTAAAACAAAATACATGCCTTTCTCGTCATATTCTACTGGCCTGCCATCTATAGGAAATATTGAGGTTAACTCAGATATAACAATTCCCGAAACAGCAGCTATTCGATATCTTGGCGTGATAATAGATTCAAATTTAAAATGGGATCACCACATTCACCATGTAGTCAAAAAACTAAGAGGTCTGCTATACAAATTTAGAACAATGAAAAAGTATTTTAGAAGTTCTAAATATTTGATGATTCTGTTCAACGCCTTGGTCCAATCCCAAATCAACTATGGGATCTTAGGTTGGGGAGGTATATACGATAAACACTTGGAAAATCTGAACGTTACTCAAAGATGGATTTTAAGAATAATATTCGGAAAAAAAATCAGGTATCCAAGTGAACAGCTCTACGAAATTTCAAAAGTGTTGGATGCTAGACAACTATATAGCCTCAAAATAATGACAAATATTTTCAAAAGAAAGTTAAAACTGGCTAAAATTGATCACCCATTCAACACAAGAAATAGAGATAATACCTACCAGACCCAGAGATCAAAAAAAAGAATAGGACAAAGAACCTGTAACTACATTGCACCACGCCTATATGCTAAGATTCCTGAATACCTGAAGAAAATAAAAAATTTTAAGCGTTTCAAAAATAAAATCAAATTTTGGATTCTAGAACAAGGTCGTAAATTTATTAAAATCATAATAAATCAAGAAGAAGATAAATGAATATTCAATACTAATATCTCGATTTTGACAACCTACCTGATTCTGACAGCTTACCCAATTTTGACATTTTACCGACCTCGACAACTTCCTCAGAATCGACATTTTTTCCCAAATTCGACTTATGACTCAGACTGTACAATGATTGAAAATTGTTGTTAATTAGTTTTTCTTATACATGAATTAAACCTTAGTTATAATCACCACAGTTAAGAAAATTGTTAAGTTTTATGTTACGCACAGGCATCCATCCTCTGAAATGGAGACCTCTGTAACTTATTATGTTTATTTATATGATTGCTTTGAATAAACATTATTATTATTATTATTATTATTATTATTATTGGTTTCTTCAAGCCGAATTTGGAACAGGCAAAGTACGAGGAGCGTTCAATTTATTCTCGGTATAAGCACGGAACAAAATTCAGAAAATTTTTCAATAGTAATTATCATACTCATCTGAAAAAGTCGATATGTAGTTGTAGTTGTTGTGTAAACAATAAATATAAGCGGAAATAAAGTGTTTTTCTAAGTTTTTCAATTGACAGAAACCTCCAGGAAGCATTTACAGAAACAATAAAATTACTTCAAATAGTTGTAACAACACCGATGACTACTGTAGAGGCAGAAAGATATTTTTTCTCTTTAAAAAGAATCAAGACGTTTTTAAGGAGTACTATGTTACGCGATAGACTAAATGTTTAGCGTGTTTATCATTACAGCAAATCTTATTCGTTCCCTACCTTTAATGAAAGAATAATTGAAAAAGTTCCTTTTAATACAGGACAAACGTATCAACTTAGTGTTTAAGAAAAATGAATCAATAGTTAAATATAAGGTATATTATCTAAGTTAGTGCCAACTTTAAATAGTAATAAAAAGTAAACTATTTTTGTTCCACATTGTACATAGTAATATTCTTCGAAATAAATTTCGTATAATAACAGAAATGTAAGTCACGAGCCACTAGTGAAACCCACAGACTCCAAAACTTCTTACCCTGATAAAACTCCACAAAAAACATATTCCAATGAAATCAGTAATTTCTTATATTTCTTCTCTTAGCCTTAAATTCAAATTATCCAAACAGAACAAAAAATTCTTGCTAAACATTCATTTAAAAATAGTCTAGAACTTAAATACTGTCTCTTTAATATTTTTCAATTAAAATGAGTTTCCATCAAGTAAAGACCGAATCAATCAAACATTTAAAACTGAAAATATTAAATCATCAAAATCTAAATTAATTTCATTTGATGTAATCGATTGAAATAATTTTATGCCAATAAGATCTGAAATGGTATGTTCACTGGTTCTAACTGAATAAATGAAAATTGCGAACATTATTCAACGTTCTCGTGAATTGCAATATTGCATTCGCTGATGAACTTTCAGTGCATAATGTTAAAAATTTTCTGTAACCTTCCTTTAAATTGATGTCCATCCTTACTCAGAGATTTAAATGTCAGACGGATAGATTGATCATAAGTGATATAATTTATTTGAAATATTTAATATATTTAAATATTCGAATAAGTAAATTCAGAAATCTCTCATTTACACGTGGTGAGTGGTTTGGTATAGGTTAGTTTTTTGATTTTGATATTTTGAATATATTTCAGGACTGAAGACGGAATTGCTTAAAACTATATTTGTTTTTTGAAGATATAGTGCATGCTTTGAGAGATTTCTGAATTTACTTATTCGAATATTTAAATATATTAAATATTTCAAATAAATTATATTCTTTGAGAGGTCCTTTAAGTGTGTTCATGTTTTTAAGATGCAAATGGCGTTTTGAAGGCAAGACCAGAAACAAATTTTGTCTCCTTTAAATATTTATTTATTAATTTTAGGGACTTTCGTATATCTTTTGGTTTATTTATTCCATTTGACATTGTATATTGAGTTTAGATTATATACGTCTATTAAATATAAGCGGTGCTTGTTTTAGACATTAATTTAATTCTAAAAGTTTTTTGAATAAAAATTTTTTAAATTAAAATTGTAGAAGATAAACATATATTAATTTGTTTTAATATTCAAATTTTTGGATATCTAATTAAGTTATTTTTAGAAAATCTCCAGATATGTCTCTCTTAAAATGTCTCTCTTAAAACTTGTTTTTTAGTAATGTTTTTACATATCTTGAGGTTTTCTAAAAAATTACTTTGTTAGATATCTAATAATATTGAATATTCTAAGTAAGATAGTTTTATGATGAAATTCTTAAGATTATGTTAAACATTTTTGAAAGATATCTGATTTGATAAGATTGATGAGCAGAAACAAAATTTTGTCTACTCAAAATATTTAATTTATAGGATTTTTGTTAACAATTTATATTTATTGGAAATAATTCCAGGAAATTTCAGGATCAGGTAGTACTCTATAAGATCTTCAAATTGAGGTATCGCAACATCCCTCATCTTTATTCAAAATCAAAGGGTTGTACTCACCCCTGTTAGGGGGTTGCAGTTACGGGGATGCTAAGAGCGGAAAAGTTGTGCCCCCTCTAATCAGAAATTGACGTATCCAGGCGATTTTCCACATTTTCATTTTAAAGCCGGAAAATCGAGGTGTTAAGTTTTCGTTGGACCACACTGTTTCATTAATTCTTGAATTAAAAAATTTTAACAAAATATTCATTTACTTATACAACTCCATTTAACTGTAAACACTTGACTAAACGTCCAGGTATGCCCGAAACTTGATCACCTCCATAATTTTCGGTGATGGTAGTTCAGGGCTGTAAAACTGACCGAATTAAATCTTCTTTATTTCGTGGCACTGCTCGTTTAACTTCAGTCTTCATTAGTCCCCATATGGTACTAAGATCTGGTGAAGCTGCTGGTCATGAATTGGTTGTCACTTATCCATGCCATTATTTATCCCCTTTATTGTCTCATATACAGCACTTTTTCCCAGTTCAGTCAATTACACTGATTTTTTAACGTTTCGAAAACCTTTTCCATACAAGTATTCTACCTGTTTTCTTTATTCTAGTTGCGACATCATTTCATAAATTGTATACCTGTGGACATACAACAATATTTGACAAATAGTAAAATAAAATAGAAAAGCTTTTTACTTGATAGAAGAAATATAACAAAATTTGAACATCAAAACAAATTGAAATATGTTTGTCTTCTACAATTTTAATTTCAAAAAAATTTTTATTCAAAAAACTTTTAGAATTAAATTAATGTCTAAAATAAGCACCGCTTACGTTTAATAGACGTATATAATCAAAACTCAATATATAATGTCAAATGGAATAAATAAACCAACAGATATACGAAAGTCATTAAAATTAATAAATAAATATTTAAAGGAGACAAAATTTTGTTTCTGGTCTTACCTTTAAGAACACCAATTGCCTTTTAAAAACATGAGCACACCTTAAGGACTTCTCAAAGAATATAATTTATTTGAAATATTCAATATATTTGAATATTCGAATAAGTTAATTTATTTAGAATTTATTTAGATTATTTAGAATTATATTTGTTTTTTGAAGATATAGTGCATGTTTTGAGAGATTTCTGAATTAACTTATTCGAATATTTAAATATATTAAATATTTCAAATAAACTATATTCTTTGAGAAGTCCTTAAGGTGTGTTCATGTTTTTAAAAGGCAATTGGTGTTCTTAAAGGTAAGACCAGATACAAAATTTTGTCTCCTTTAAATATTAATTTATTAATTTTAATGACTTTCGTATATCTGTTGGTTTATTTATTCCATTTGACATTATATATTGAGTTTTGATTATATACGTCTATTAAATGTAAGCGGTGCTTGTTTTAGACATTAATTTAATTCTAAAAGTTTTTTGAATAAAAATTTTTTTGAAATTAAAATTGTAGAAGACAAACATATTTTAATTTGTTTTGATATTCAAATTTTGACAAATAGTGTTATTATAATAGTATATTAAAATTATGAAAAATAATAAGTTCCGGATACTTTCTAGACGGACTAAAAATTTCAAAATTATGGTTGAAAGTATGTCCCGTTTCTAACAAATGGTTCGAAATGTGGAATTAACTTTGTTATTAAGGAAACTTTTCAGATGTTCTCCAATTCTGTGTCGGAAAGTTCTTCAAACTTTTTAGTTTAGCAAGGTAAACTTATATATTTTAAAATATGAATAAATATATGTGAAAAATATGAAAATGAGAATAACTCATTTAATATTATTTTAAATGGTTTTTCACCACGCGAAGACTGAGTCAATTAAAAATTCAAAAACTAAAATAGAAAAAGGCTTTTTACTTCATAGAAGGAATATAACAAAATATGAATATGAAAACAATATCAACATTGTATATTGAATTTTGATTATATACGTCTATTAAATATAAGCGGTGCTTTTTGAAGACCTTAATTTAGTTCTTAAAGTTTTTTGAATAAAAAGTTTTTTGAAATTAAAATTGTAGAAGACTAACGGATTAAATCTGTTTTAATATTCAAATTGTGTTATATTTCTTCTATCAAGTAAAAAGCCTTTTTCTATTTTATTTTATACATAATATATAATTATATTTAGGCTTTAATAAATCTCATTATGGAATGTCAATGGTTTAAAGAAAACCTTATAATACCTTACAATTTTCTGTAATTTTGTGACGAATATTGACTACCTGGATTTTAAAGTTAGTCTGTTTGAGCAAGTTCTGGTACACTTTAAGGTATGATATATATATATATATATATATATATATATATATATATATATATATCATACTATCATATATAAAATATCATATCATATATAAAATATCAAAATCAACGAGCAATCATAGTTGATTTTGATATTTTAAATATTATCTAGGGCCGACGAAGAGATTATCGGAATTCTAATTGTTTTTTGAGGATATAGTGTATGTTTTGAGAGATTTTTGAATTAACTTATTTGAATATTTAAATAAAATAAGAAGGAATGGTTTTTTACTTGATAGAAGGATTATTACAAATATGAAAATCAAAACAGATTTAATCTGTTGTCTTCTACAATTTTAATTTTAAAAAATTCTTTGAAGAGACTTTAAGAATTAAATTAATGTCTTTATAAGCACTGCTCATATTTAATAGACGTCAAAATTCATCATACAATATCAAACGGAATTAAGAAAAACCAACGAATACAAACTGTCAATTAAAATTAAAATATAAATAAGCAAACATTTTTTGTTTCGTTCCAGGCATGCGTAATGAACTCTTCTTATAAGCTTTGTATGATTCTGTGAACGCGGAACATAAGTACCTTGGATCTATGAAAGTGTTTACTTTTATTTTCTATTGAGGGCCGTGTATTCCTAAGATTCACCGAGTAAGTCTATACATTGTTTATTTGATTTTATTATATTTTTTATATGTAATGTTGAACTGATCTTATCGTAACTTTAATTATTTCTTGAGAATGTGCTACATGTTTTGAGATTTTTTGAAGTAATTTATTTAAATATATTGAATATTTCAAATAAATTAGTTTTCGAGAAGTTCTTGAAATTATGTTTTATATTTTTGAGAAAGGGTTATTTTTCATTCATATGGGATCGGAAAACAACATTTTGTAACAAACAGGGCTTCGTAAGTTTGTCTGAAGAGTTTATTACGCATGCCTGGAACGAAACAAAAAATGTTTGCTTATTTATATTTTAATTTTAATTGACAGTTTGTATTCGTTGGTTTTTCTTAATTCCGTTTGATATTGTATGATGAATTTTGACGTCTATTAAATATGAGCAGTGCTTATAAAGACATTAATTTAATTCTTAAAGTCTCTTCAAAGAATTTTTTAAAATTAAAATTGTAGAAGACAACAGATTAAATCTGTTTTGATTTTCATATTTGAATATTTAAATATATTAAATATTTCAAATAAATTATATTTTTTAAGAAGTCCTCAAGTTGTGCTTTATGTTTTTGAAAAAGAATTGGTGTTCATTATGATAAGATCAGAAACAAAATTTTGTCTCCTTCGAATATTTATTCATTAATTTTAATTGCCTTCCTTATATTTGTTGGTTTATTTATTCCATTTGACATCTGTATCTGTATATTGAGTTTTGATTATATACGTCTATTAAATATTGATATTCAAATTTTGATGTTCCATTTCATTATGCAGAACGATCTTTTTTTCTCAGGCTTTTTCTCAATAAAGTAACTCTTAATGTGATGTAAAAATTCTATCAGTGACCTACTAAATAACAATATGCATCTCTTTACCAGCAATGTTATCTATAACAGTAATCTCCAATCACCATTCTCTATAATTAGGTCTATTATTCCTTACCCAACAAAATCATTAACTTGTTTTCTCTTGTTATTTTGAGACCAATTTAGAGTGGTGAGTGAAGTATCATTTGAAATAATGACTTGGATAGATGCTCAATTCTTTATTGTTCTCGTGAAAAATTATGAAATGGTAATAATAATGAGAACTTAATTTCTCTGGAAGGAACTGAGCCAATTAGGTTGGGTGGATTTAAATTAGAGAATAAAATGTCCCGTAACCATCAACCAACAATCGTTGGTCACAACGTGGTGTTTGAAATAATAGGCTTGTAAGAAACAAAACAGAACCGTGGGGAATTCCATTTTCTCAGAAGTAATTAGGAACATGGATGATATCACTCCGTATCAGTCATTAATAACTTTCTTAAATCGGTTGAGATGGAATTCAAAAAATGAGTAAAAAACTACGATATATATTGAACATTTACTATGAGGAGGTTTTTGAATATTACAGAGAATAGCTGGATTAATTCTTCGGAACCTCTACAGAGGCCATTTTTCTCCTCTTTATTGTCTCATATGCAGCACTTTTTCCCAGTTTAGTCAATTGCACTAATTTTTTAACGTTTCGAAAACCTTTTCTATACAGATATTCCACCTATTTTCTTTTTTCTAGTTGCGACATTATTTCATAATTTGTATACCTGTTGAAAATGAACAATTTTTGAGATTTAGTGTTGCCATGCAACTTTGGCCATGGCCGACTATCTGCACAACCTATTTTATACATTACTTTTGCCTTTGAAAGTTACAAGAAAGAATTACATTAAAATTATGAAAAATAATAAATTCCAGATACTTTCTGGACTATAAAATTTTAAAATTATGGTTGAAAGTTTCTAACTTCTAAATATGTGGAATTAATTTTGCTATTGAGAAAACTCTTCAGATGTTCTCCAATTCTCTGACTATTACAAATAATAGCTGGATTAGTTCTTAGGGAAACTCTACTGATTTTAATCTAAATAAATCTCTTGAAAATATTTAGAATTAACTTTTAAACATGCCTTAGTTAACACTGTATCACTCAACAGACATATATATTATTAGCACGTGGTGGAAATTAACTAATAAAGAATCAATGGAAACATAAACTGTTGACCAAATTATTTTTTTATTATATAGTGTTGTGGAACAATCCGATAAAAAAACATGATTGAGGAACCTTTTAAGATTTTGCATAAAGAAATACAGGATCTGAAGCTGAACCTGTTAAATTGTTCATAAATTAACCGATTAAGAAATCCGGAAAATTAATTGAATGGCCAAACTGGGTTATCAACTTCACCTCTATTGGATCTATTATCCTAGGAACCCGGTGGTTTTACCAAAAGTAATAAAAAACATTACATGTTTGATTGATTCGGTCTTTACATGGTGGAAACTCATTTTAATAAAAAACATATGAGAGACAGTATTTTAATTTCCACAAAAACGTTTTGTAATACAGCAATTGTTTCACCACGATATGACTTCTTCAGGTATCTACATTTACTGGCTGATGCTGTCCAGTGTAACCTAGTTTAAATACAGTGTTAAGTACGTGACAAAATAATGGAAGAACAATGGCTAAAAAATGCCATTAGGGAAAGATGTTCAGTAATGGAGAATTGTCAACATCTGTTTGTTTATACAAAAGGATTTTACCAGCATTGTATCTAAAAGTGTTAATCTAGAACTTCTGCTTTCGACGTGCATAGTTTCATAGTTATTGTTGAAATTATGCCTGTATTCCTTAAGATGATTAGCATATGTCGAATGTAGGGAATCCGATATGTAACTGTCGGGTGTTTTTTTTTAAATGATAGGACTTTCGAAAGGGATAACTGAGATTTGACAGAAGGAAGAAGCCATGTTGTTTTGACATTTCTGTTCTGTAAGCATTGACAAATTATCATGGAAAGACTCACGCCGCAACAACGTTCACAAATTGTTGAAATTTATTTTCAAAGTCAGTGTTCTATTCGCCAAACTTATAGAGTACTACGTGAAATTTATGGTTTACATAATCGTCCATCAGAGCAGCTTATTCGTCGAACTATCGATAGATTTCGGACAACATTTTCTCTACTCGATGGAACAACAACAACAAGTTTTGCGTAAAGATGTTGGTCTTCACCCATACAAGATCCATCTGGTTCAAGAACTAAAGCCACTTGACCATAATAAGAGTTGTTTGTTTGCTGATTGGGCCATAGAACAGCTTGAAGTTGATCCACTTTTTTATCGTAAAATTGTGTTCAGTGATGAAGCTCATTTCTAGTTGAACGGCTATGTAAACAAGCAAAATCTCCTTATATGGAGTGTAAAAAACTCTCAAGAACTTCTGCAGGTTCCATTGCATCCTGAAAAATGCACTGTATGGTGTGCTTTACACGCTGGAGGCATCTTTGGTCCATATTTCTTTAAAAACGATGCTGGAGCTAATGTTACAGTGAATGGTGCTCGTTACAGATCGATAATCAATGATTATTTGTTTCAAAATTTAAATGGTATCGACCCAGAAGTGTTTTGGTTCCAACAAGATGGTGCTACACCTCATGCTTCTACCGTAACAATTGATTTATTGAAAGGAAGATTTGGCGATAGCATTATTTCGAGAAATGGTCCAATTAATTGGCCTCCAATATCATGCGACATAACTCCAATGGATTATTTTCTTTGGGGTTATGTTAAGTCATTGGTTTATGCTGATAAACCAGAAACAATAGACGCTTTGGAAGCCGACATAACTTTTGTAATTGATTAAATAAGGCCTGAATTACTCGAAAAAGTGATCCAATATTGGTCGAATGCGGTTCCTCAGAGCTAGTCGTGGTGGACATATGCCGCAAATTACTTTTAAAACATAAATGTCATAAAATCATCTTTCAAATAAAAAAAAATTTGGCTTCAATCTTAATTTAAATGTGTTTTATTTCAATTTAAAGTTCTATCACTCTAAAAAAGCACCCGATACTTTGGTGTTCTTGGATTCTTTTCTTGAATGATTTACCTGTCTGGCCAATGTATACTAAAGGGCAATCGTTGCAAGTCAACTTGTAGGCTTTATTTGTTCAATCCTTATTATAACATGAATAGAGGTTAATACTTGATAGAAGGTATATAAAATTATTTAAATATTTTAATATTAGCCTTCTACATATTTAATTTCAAAAAATTATATTCAATAATTATAACTTCAGGAATTAAATAAAATAAATTTTATATGTCGTTTGATATAAGTGGTACTTATATGACATTAATTTAATTTAATTCCTGAAGTTATAATTATTAAATATAATTTTTTGAAATTAAATATGTAGAAGGCTAATATTAAAATATTTAAATAATTTTATATACCTTCTATCAAGTATTAACCTCTATTTATGTTATTTTATTCATAATATATAATTATTTGGTTTCCTTAACATTCTTTATACAGATAGTCCTTGTGCTATAACAGAAGCCGTTAAATTGTCTTTCAATCTTTTAGATCAAGGGTAAGCCACAGAATTATTTATTTGTAGTTAACATTACACTCCATTTAAATTTTTCAGTATTCAGAAGTTTTCTAAATTGTTGAAGGGTGAGTAAATATTTGTTGTTAATTGATGTTATATTTTATTGAATACGAATTATTTGAATACTGACGAAGCAAAGTCTCTCTTAAAACTTGTTTTTCAGTAATGTTTTTACATATCTTTAGATTTTATAGAAAATAACGTAGTTAGATATCCAATAATATTGAATATTCTAAGTAAGATAGTTTTATGATGAAATTCGTAAGATTATGTTAAACATTTTTGAAAGATATCTGTTTTCATAAGATTGATCAGCAGAAACAAAATTTTGTCTACTCAAAATATTTAATTTATAGGATTTTGGTTGACAATTTTTATTTATTGGATTTTGTTATATCATTTGGATGTCTTATAATGAATGTTTATTTTATATAAAATAAAATTGAAAGGCCTTTTACTTGATAGAAGAAATATAACAAAATTTGAATATTAAAACAAATTGAAATATGTTTATCCTCTACAATTTTAATTTCAAAAAAATTAGGTTATTTATTCCATTAGACATTATATATTGAGTTTTGATTATATACGTCTATTAAATGTAAGCGGTGCTTGTGTTTTTTGAATAAAAATTTTTTTTGAAATTCAAATTGTAGAAGATAAACGTATTTCAATTTGTTTTAATATTCAAATTTTATTTTATATGTCGTTTGATATAAGTGGTACTTACATGACATTAATTCAATTCCTGAAGTTATAATTATTAAATATAATTTTTTGAGATTAAATATGTAGAAGGCTAATATTAAAATATTTACATAACGATCCTTATTGTTTTTTATATAAGTAAGTAAGTGTAAGGTTATTAATTGTTTTAAAAACTGCGTTATAATTGAAACCATTTTGAAATATTTAGCAATATTTTCAGAAAATCCATTAACATAAGAAAACGAAAATTATTTCTGCGTATTGTCCTCTTTTATGACTGGGTACACGATATTTAATGCAATATTTTTTCGTTTATTGGATAGCATTTTATTTATAGACAACGAGATTAACTTTCAACAAGTAGTTGGCCATTTTGGAATTATTGTAAGAAAGCGAGTTATTTATTTCCACTTTAACACCCTGTGTCTTGGAAGTGAATAAGGACTCATGTTTGCAGAAAATGAGTTCTTATTCTCATTAGTACTGTCAATATGTCTATGCTCTGGAATATCCTGTATAATTGTTGAGTGATAGTTTTAATAGGAAGAGGAAGTTTCTGCACATGAAAAAATCCAGTCAATAGTACATCAAATACAAAGGAACACATCACGACTTCCTCATTTTTACAACTCCTATACGTTCTTTTAACCCCACGATCGAAAACGTGCCGTTCTTAAGTATATCCAACAACATGAAAATTTCGAGGTCAACACTCTCATAATCAACCCAACCAGATATAAAAGAATGAAGTACATGTTCTAGTTTCCTCAATACAACAACAATACAAGGCTGTTTCTGATTTAGACTGCCGACTGTTGTCGATAGAATAAATAATAATTTTTTCATTGCGAAATCACACAGACCATAACTTAGATTTCGCAACTCCTTCATAGATAATACGTGAGATTGTCCCATCGTTCTTGACGGCTATAAAAGATCGTTTTAGAATGATAATGATTGGGTGCATTTAGTTTTTGTTATTCGTCTTCGATTTCGTAGGTACTGAGGTTACGTTCGTAGCAAGAGGAGCATAGAAGATATATTAAGTCAGGATTAGGGATTTGAGCTTCCACGTGCATTAATAACCATCCAACAATATTCACAGCAGATTGGAAAAATAAGCAGAGCAGGTGTTTGTGTCCCCCATAATCTGTACGAACAGAACAAAGCCAACCGATCACCAAACCAAACAGAACCGTTTTTTGATCGCTTGATCACTGGAGACGCCAGTTTTCCTTTGTTAGAAATAGAACGCCATTGTTCATTAGAAGTGAAGGATAGGCACAAAGGAAAGCCGACTAAGCTGCTCTCACATGTAAAGTTATTGTATTTTATTGAATTACCTGAGGTCAACGTGAGTGTTATTTGTATCAAGTATTCTTTATTCATCGTTTTCATTTACTGGAATTTAAGAGGTGGTTAACAATGGCACTTAGTTCAAGAATTCAAACTGTTTAGAGTGAATGAAACGTGAATCCACAATTAGATACTGACACAACAACCCTGTGTCTTCAGAAGACCGCTACAAGGCATTCCTGAATAGTATTAGATATAATATTATAATGAGTCGGTAGTTGAATAACAGACACCACAATCTCCTGTGTCTTCAGAATGCCGCAAAAGGCGCTCCTGAACAACTATATTATCAGATATAAATATTATAATGAATAGGTAGTTGAATTACAGACACCACAACCTCTCTCTGTCTTCAGAATGCCGCAACAAGACATTCCTGAACAACGTTTTACGTCCAGATTATAATAATCTAATTAGATAGTAGGTGTGTGAATGGGGAATTCCTAACCAAAGGGTTATTGTTAAACTACCTCGAAGATCATTATTACATGTTCCTATTGCCATGTGTTCACTCAATTGATTGCTGTATTTACCTTTGCTTGCACATTAACTATGTTTTAGGATGTTAGAAAGGTTGTCGATCTCTGGAACCTTAATTTTATGAATAAAGGAAAGGACAGGGTTGAAGAATGTATGGGAACTGAAGAGAAGTCAAGGTTTTTATCCCCAACTCTTTTTTTGTCCTACAGTACAACCTCGCTCTCGTACATCGAGTGAGGTGCGTAAATCTGTCTTCCGCAACCAAATATTGTATTTTTACTCAACCTTGTATTCTGAACTTCTCGTTCTCGTGCAAGTCTAACTTGGGTTATCTACACAACGTAATGTCCTATTCTCCCGCCACTAGATGATCACGATAAAAAGGTCCGCGTTCTTTAGAGTACTCCGTATAAACCCAGATATCTTAGAGTACTCCGTAAAATCCCGGATATTTTAGAGTACTCCGTATAGTACGGGATAGCTCACAATCTTCAATCGAAAAGTATCCGGCGATTGTCAACAGAAAAGGCGTTAATTCTGCAAAAAGACAATGCAAGACCACACTGTGCAAGACGTACCTTGAAAAAAATTAATAAATTGGGGTACTCGTGTCGATTGAAGCACCCCCACTACTTCAATTGAGAGAGAACAGTTTTTTGTTCGTAATCGCATCCCGCTGAGGTCTTGATTCTTCCATTGCTCCACTGTACATTCCTGCTTCTCTAATTAACATTGAATTCCCTATGTTTCCCACTGTCTTTTGCATACCTGTAAGGGAAATAAAGAGGCGTTTTTGTATATGTACTGATGTATTAAGTTAGGTGTCTGCATACTGTTAAGCTGCCTAAAATGGCAACACTAAGTATGATTGCTTTAGAGCGACAACGCAGCAGAGAAATGAACAAAATGAATATTCTGACCTGGTGGAGTCTGCAGGCTTAAAACAAGGTTCCTTCTGTTAGAAACACTTTGAAATCACGGTTTTATATCGAGTGGGGCCTCCTCTAGCTTTTTCGTAGTGCTCTTACTCTATTTAACATTGTGCCAATAAGGTTATCAATGAAAGCTTGAGAATGTTTTACCAAATGTCCGTCGAAGCATTGACGAGTTGTTGTTATGTCTGAGTTGGGACAGGTTAGCGGTGTTATTGCTGTGACATTGCAGACCAGACATGTTCAATACAATTATGGTCTGGAGAGACAGCTGGCCAATCCATTCGATTAATGCCATGAATTTCTATGCGGTCGTTGATAATTCTTGCCTGGTGTGGGTGAACATTATCGTCGATTAACGTAAAATAATCGCCAATGTCTGCCACAAAGGGAACAATAACTGATATGTAATCTAAATGGTTTCGATATTGCTGTCATTTCTGACGTGATGTTTTGCTTCAGTTGCGTCAGGTTCATCGGATCATTCTCATAGACCCTACTTTAAAGGTATCCCCATGCAAAATAGTCAAGTGGACTAAGGTCCACTTGACACTTGAAGTAGCGATAGTTCTGTTTAATGACATGACCATATGAAAGTTTGCTTCATCACTTAAGAGTACGTTATCAAACATTTCGTTGGAAAAATTCAATCGATTAGCATAGTCTGTATCCTTCAATTCTTGAACCAATTTAATTTTATAGGCTTTAAATGCAAATCTTTCATTAAAATCAAAGGCAAGGAAGATTTTTTGATGTTTAATGATCGATTTCGCTGTCGGATGGATAAAGACGGATTTTGACGAACTGACGCCTCCACTTCTCAAATCGTTTCTTCGTCGCGGACTGAACGAGGGCGGCCAGAGTGTTGAATTTTTCCGTCGCGTATTCTCGAACATCTGGATCCATTTTCTAATGCTGTCGTCACTTGGTGCATGGCGTGTACGATATTCCGCACAATACAAACGTTGAAGAGCTACTATTTAATGACCGTTGCGATAATACGCTCGTACGCGAAAAGCGCGATGCGTTCCCGGGTACTGCTCGTGAATAAAACTCCACCACGATCCTCTTTTCACTACCCTCCGTCGCTCAGTTTCAAATGCAGCGCCAAAACAAATACCCCATACGCTTTTTGGACACGCTGTATTATATTCTGAAGGTTGATTATCATAAAGGCACTGCCTCGGTGAATTCGATAGTGGACTCTGCATTAGTAAATGAAATAATGTTATGTGCAGTTCAACATCTGCAAAATATGTATTTGGCCTGCTACCAGAACAAATGATAAAAATCTATCTGATAGCTTAAGAGCTATGAATCTTGATGATGATTATTTATACTCGTGAAGTATATGCTGGTGGTCATTAGGGTTAACTAATAAGAGGATGTTTGACGTTAGATCCTATGAAGATATGAAAAATGGAAGATTCTTGTCTTTGAATGAAAAGATCTATCATTGATGTCAAGGACAGAACTCAGAGTGATCATGAGCTTTGTTCGTGTTTTGTTGAAGCTAATTTGAAACAATAGATTCTGCTTATACATAATCAGTTTTCGTTCAATGGGAATGAACAATTGTTTCATCCCATAACCATCAATTGTTCTGGTATTGTAACTTTGGAGGTCATTTTTGAGGAAAGTTCAGAATGTAAATCTCATAAAGATCAACTCTGTGTATTGTAACTCATGTCCACTCCTGAATGAAGAAAAGAATACAGTTTTGAATATTAAACTCAACTCAATATTCTGGATTGAAAGAGGAATATTCCCGTGAGTCTAACTAAAAATTTTTAAGACAAATATTTTCCGAAAATTAGTTCTGTTACCACGTGATATATCTTAAAATTTTTATTGTTTTGCTGATAATTCATGATGTACAGACGTTATTCTATCCTCCCAAACGACTAGGTTGAACTCAGTGTTGAAGAATAGTTTCAGGGTAGGTTTGGGAACTGAAGGGTGAGGCGTATTTTCGCGTATTACAAACAAAAAAATTATCCTCATGACACTGAATGGCTTAATTACAAAAACTCATTTCTTGTAGGTGTAGGATCTTTTTTTGAGGTAGGTGTATGCGATAATATGCTATTGCAATCCATCTAGTGTTGTGTAGTATCAGTTGTGGATTCGAGGCATGTACATACGGCGGCTTCAAGAAAGGAAATTATTTTCCTCTGGCCTATATATTATAATAACAAGCTGCACATTAAAAAGTTCATAAGAGCTTATTGTACGAAACGTAAACATATTCCTTCAGATGAGTTTAGGAACGGAAATTTCCAGAGAGAAGCGCTGACGTCGGAATTAACACGTGTGGCTCGACAAAGAGCTGAAATTTTGAGAAGTTCTAAGTTGCAATTTTGAGCGGGTGAACGGATCAAAAATTTGGAAGGAGAAAACCGACGTGTACGAGGTATTAAATGGGCTAAAATGAAAGTTGGTTAGAGAGTCTTGGAAAAACTAGTAAGATCGTCGCAGAATTTCGCATTATTATAATTGTATTGAGTGATATTAGTAATTATTTTTGGAAGTCTAAGATTTGAGTCAGAAGAATTAGAGAAATTGAATATAGTGCTAAGTTCCGGGGCCAAGGAATTAAAGAATACCGGTAGTCGTTCTTTATCTTTATTAGTGTTCGTGTTAAATAGGTCGTTTCTTGTAGAAAATCGCGTGTGCTCAGTTTAATTTTGAATATATGGTCTTGGAGTCTAGGGGTAAGAAGTATCTGAAAATTTTGGTATATTATTCCGGTTGAAATTGTCTAAGTAGAGTCAGAAATTAAGAAGTTGTTCAATTTCGAAATTTTAGATTTTTTCAGAAAAACCTTATTTTTATACAAATCGTATAAAAAGTTTCATTCTTCTTTGGGAAATTCTCTTTTCTCTACCATTTCAGAAATTTCGTTATTCTCCTAAGAATTTTAACTAAGAAAGGTAACAGTAATGATCATGTGACCCGTTTTTTCTGCTCGCAGGTGTACATTTTGTTTTGTATAAAAAGTTATGTGCATGCGTGACTTCAGATTTTTATTTTATACAATATTATTGTTATTTGTTTTCTATGAATGTACTTTGATATAAGGTTAATTTATTACATATGGATTCTCGGGTAATCCAACAGTGACTGACGAATCAAAATTTTACAATAAGGATGAACCAATATTTTCTCAAATCATTATTTGGAATATCTAAAGTTAATTACTTCAGTTTTGTTGATTCATGCTGATTATACAGTGATATATAAATTTTTAATGAATAGAAATGATTGAAAGAAATCCAAATTTTCACCTCGATACCTGATCTCTTTTATTTATTTCCATCCACGCCTGCAGTTTACTTTGAAGACTCAAATAATAATGAATTGTCTTTTCTTGATGATATCAGATTTCCAGGGTGTTAGAGTACTGACTGGTATTACAAGCTGACCTTATCTGAAAGATTTTTAAATTTTACTTCTCAACACCCAATCAAACATTTTTTTTTCCATCCAACCACCTCCCACAAAGAGGTGGCTTATTACATAGCCAAACACTAAATTCGTATCTTTACTGTCAACAACTGGACCGTTTGAAGAAAGCAGTTGATCAGAAACGGCAAGAATTGACCAACAGAAGAGGTATTGTTACCATCAGAAGAACACCAGGCCACACACTTATATAGTGACTCGCCAGAAACTCCAGGAGCTCGGTTGGGAAGTTTTAATGCATCCACTATGGTGGATGCATTAAAAGTATGTAGTCCAAACCTCTGTCACCACCTACCACAAAGAGGTGGCTTATTATATAGCCAAACACTAAATTCGTATCTTTACTGTCAACAACTGGACCGTTTGAAGATAGCAATTGAGCAGAAACGGCAAAAATTGACAAACAAAAGAGGTATTGTTACCATTAGTAGAACACCAGGCCACACACTTATATAGTGACTCGCAAGAAACTCCGGGAGCTCGGTTGGGAAGTTTTAATGCATCCACTATGGTGGATGCATTAAAAGTATGTAGTCCGAACCTTTGACACCACCTCCCGCAAAGAGGTGGCTTATTACATAGCCTAACACTAAATTCGTATCTTTACTGTCAACAACTGGACCGTTTGAAGATAGCAATTGATCAGAAACGGCAAAAATTGACAAACAGAAGAGGTATTGTTACCATTAGTAGAACACCAGGCCACACACTTATATAGTGACTCGCCAGAAACTCCGGGAGCTCGGTTGGGAAGTTTTAATGCATCCACTATGGTGGATGCATTGAAAGTATGTAGTCCGAACCTCTGACACCACCTCCCACAAAGAGGTGGCTTATTACATAGCCAAACACTAAATTCGTGTCTTTACTGTCAACAACTGGACCGTTTGAAGATAGCAATTGACCAAAAACGGCAAGAATTGACCAACAGAAGAGGTATTGTTACCATCGGAAGAACACCAGGCAACACACTTATATAGTGACTCGCCAAAAACTCCGGAAGCTCGGTTGGGAAGTTTTAATGCATCCACTATGGTGGATGCATTAAAAATATGTAGTCCGAACCTCTGACACCACCTCCCACAAAGAGGTGGCTTATTACATATCCAAACACTAAATTCGTATCTTTACTGTCAACAACTGGGCCGTTTGAAGATTGCAATTGACCAGAGACGGCAAGAATTGACCAACAGAAGATGTATTGTTACCATCCACTATGGTGGATGCATTAAAAGTATGTAGTCCGAACCTCTGGCACCAAGCGATTTCTATCTTTTCCTAGCATTGCAAAACTTCCTGAGTGATAAGAAATTGGCATCAAGCCAATTGGAAAATCAATTACTAGTGTTTTTCGCCAATAAGGACTTCTATGAGAGAGGCATTATAAAGTTACCTTAAAAATGGCAACAAATTTTAGAACAAAACGGTGCTAATTTGACCCAAATTGGACAACCCAAACCATGTTAAATAAAGTCTTGAAGTTCACGCAAAATTAATGGATTTTTTTCCCAAACTATTTTGTTTTCTTACACAGAACTGTATATTCAAAATGTTTCTGCTCGTGTTTCCATTAATTCCCTCAAAACTTTGTTACCTTCGTTACATTCTATAAATTACAGTTCTAGTAAACTTCCAATCGACACCGTTAATATTAGCCAATAATAATATAATAGTTATGAAAGGTCAACATTTTCATTTCAACAATTGTGGGTTTAGTTACAACATAACAGCGACATAAAAGGCATATGCACCACATCATGCATATTCAAAACCGCTCGCACACAATATATTTCAAAGTTCCTTCGAATTCCCCTTCAATTTCAACATTTTTCCTGTACCAATGCAGGTAAGTATTACTGATAAGCAATCAGTCGAGTGACATAATTTATCGAACGTGTATTGCGTGCAAATTTTTTTCAAATGTCTTTTGCAAAACGTGAAAGTCACCTTTCGGTTCGAAACCAACAAGTTGTCGATTGTCGTTTACGGTCAAATCGATTAGATTCAAGGAGAAATCTGCATAGGTATCTGATACCGTCGATCGATTTTGATGGACTGTTTCCGTTTCAGTCGACAAAACGCGAAATTTGAATAGCCGCTTTGTTTCTAGCTCTAGGGATATGTTTCTCTTGAAGTCAAGTGGTATTTGTCTTAACTAGATCAGAACAGCCTTTTCTTTAAACCCTAAGGCTTTGATTTCACATTTAGAATTGATGAGGTGCCTGTTCGGCTTTTTCTAGATTTGTCTAAGGTTTTCGATAGCGTGAATCATGAATGCCTTTTGAAGAAACTCTCTTTATGTGGTATTCGCGATTGTCAACTGGAATTGCTCAAGAGCCTCTTGTCTGATCGGGTTCAGAGGGTTTGTATTGATAGAGAGGGACTAGTTTCTATGTCAGAGGATAAATATGTCAACGTAGGAGGTCCCCAAGGAAGTAATCTGGGACCCTTTTTATTTCTGATATACATCAGTGAACTCGAGCTCTTGTTGTTTGTTGACGATACGAGTGCTTTGCTGCGTAGAAGGAACCTTAATTCGAGTATTGAACAAACTAGATTAGCTTTCGCTTCAGTGGTGCACTCAAAATGAGTTACTTCTCAATGTCAGTAAGACTGAGTGTGTGATTTTTAGAACGATTCAATCTAAAAATATGTATCCTCAATCAATTACTCTGGATAACACCCAGGTCAGATTTTTGTCGTCGAAGAAATTTCTTGGAATTTCGTTTGGTTGTCACCTGAAATGGAATGATCTTGTGAGTTAGGTCAGCAACAAACTCAATAAAGTTTTGTACATGATCAGGGTATTGTCACATGGAACTTTTAAAAACAGTTCATGCAAATTTTGTTTCACTTCTGAGGTACGGGTTTGTTATATGGGGTGGAGACAGTGATATAAATAAAATTCATTCTGCAGAAATACGCATTGAGGAAAATAATAGGATTGAAATATAAAGAATCATGC
Source organism: Megalocaria dilatata (assembly GCA_034642435.1). NCBI lineage: Eukaryota > Metazoa > Arthropoda > Insecta > Coleoptera > Coccinellidae > Megalocaria > Megalocaria dilatata. Next base: position 41,081,647 of record CM067862.1, on the reverse strand, counting down.
AGAGGTCATTTTAGAAATAATTCCATGCTTCGGGGACTATATGTTTTGGAATATCTGGTATTTGTGAGATAGCATCCCCAATATTCTAATGGTCTGTTGAATAAAAACAACACAAGACGTATTGTTCCGTACCACTTTCCGAGGTATTCCTTGACACTTACTGAAAGAAACACAAAATATATGTGTATAAGATTGTTCAATGTACTACATGAGGAGTTCATCAATGTATCTAATATAAGAAATTTCAAAATCGAAATAACTAAGATTATTGTAGATATAGAACCATATTCGATTAGAGAATTTACGGAATAATCTTTCAGATCTTGTTGAAGTTGTAATATTTTTTGACGGTTTCCTCTTTTCGTTTGTACAATTGCAATTTGAAAGTTTATCAGATTGAAAAATATATAAGAGACAATATTTAAATTTCAACAAAAATGTTTATAATACAATTGTTTCATCACGATGTGGCTTCTTCAGGTATCTACATTATACTGGCTGATGGTTTCCACTGTAATCGAGTTTGAATACAGTGTTAAGTACGTGATAAAATAATGAAAGAACAAATCATAAAAACTTATGGTGTTTATTGGAGTTTGTCGCTAAAAATGCCATTAGGGAAAGATGTTCAGTAATGGAGACTTGTCAACATCTGTTTGTTCATTCAAAAGGAATTTACGGACATTGTACCTGTTGATTTCAAGAAATTTTAAAAGTGTTAATCTAGAATTTTATCAAAATTTGAATATCAAAACAAATTTAAATAATGTTTATCTTCTAAAATTTTAATTCAAAAAAAAATTTTTATTCAAAAAACTTTTAGAATTAAATTAATGTCTAAAACAAGCACCGCTTACATTTAATAGACGTATATAATCAAAACTCAATATATAATGTCAAATGGAATAAATAAACCAACAGATATACGAAATTAAAATTAATAAATAAATTTTTAAAGGAGACAAAATTTTGTTTCTGGTCTTACCTTTAAGAACACCAATTGCCTTTTAAAAACATGAACACACTTAAAGGACTTCTCAAAGAATATAATGGATTTGAAATATTTAATATATTTAAATATTCGAATAAGTTCATTCAGAAATCTCTCAAAACATGCACTATATCTTCAAAAAACAAATATAATTCTAAGCAATCGCTTCTTCGGTCCTGAATGCGTTGTTGATATAGGTTAGTTTTTTGATTTTGATATTTGGAATATTATTCAGGACCGAAGAAGGGATTGCTTAGAATTATATTAGTTTTTTGAAGATATAATGCATGTTTTGAGAGATTTCTGAATTAACTTATTCGAATATTTGAATATATTAAATATTTCAAATCAAATATATACTTTGAGAAGTCCCTTAAGTGTGTTCATGTTTTTAAAAGGCAATTGGTGTTCTTAAAGGTAAGACCAGAAACAAAATTTTGTCTCCTTTAAATATTTATTTATTAATTTTAATGACTTTCGTATATCTGTTGGATTATTTATTCCATTTGACATTATATATTGAGTTTTGATTATATACGTCTATTAAATGTAAGCGGTGCTTATTTTAGACATTAATTCAATTCTAAAAGTTTTTTGAATAAAAAATTTTTTCGAAATTAAAATTGTAGAAGATAAACATATTTCAATTTGTTTTGATATTCAAATTTTGTTATATTTCTTCTATCAAGTAAAAGGCCTTTCTATTTTATTTTAGAATTTTAGCTTTCGACGTAGATAATTTCATAGTTATTGTTGAAATTATGCCTGAATTCCTTAAGATGATTAGCATATGTTTAATGTACGGAATTCGACGTGTAACTCCTTTGTTGTTCTTTGATTCTTTTCTTGAATGATCTACCTGTCGTCTGGCCAATATATACTAAAGGGCAAGTCAACTTGTAGACTCCAAATTTATTTTCTTTATTTGTTCGATCCTTATTGTTTTTTATGTAAGTACTAAGGTTATTAATGGTTTCAAAAGCTGCATTGTAATTGAAACAATTTTTGAAATATTTTCAGATAATCTATTAACATAAGATAACGAAAAGTATTTCTGTGTATTGTCCCTTTTAATTCAGATAACTTTTTGGAAGAATTAAATATAATTAAACAGATAGCGTCAAACAAAGGTTACAACCTCTTTCTTATAGAAAAATGGTATTGATAAACAAAAGAACGTGGCATTAAATCTTATGTTAATGGATTATCGGAAAATATTGCTAAATATTTCAAAAATAGTTTCAATTACAACGCAGCTATTAAAACCATTAATAACCTTAGTACTTACATAAAAAACAATAAGGATCGAACAAATAAAGAAAATAAATAAAAATCTATAAGTTGACTTGCAACGATTGCCCTTTAGTATACATTAGCCAGACAGGTAGATCATTCAAGAAAAGAATCCAAAGGAGTTATATATCTGATTCCGTACATTCGACATATGCTAACCATCTGAAGGAATTCAGGCATAATTTCAACAATAACTTTGAAATTATCCACGTCGAAAGCAAAAGTTCTAGATTAACACTTTTAGAATTTCTTGAAATCAGCAGCTACAATACCAGTAAAATCCTTTTGAATGAACAAACAGATGTTGACGAGTCTCCATTACTGAACATCTTTCCCTAATGGCAAACTCCAATAAAAACCTTAAGCTTTCATGATTTGTTCTTCCATTATTTTGTAACGTACTTAACACTGTATTTGAACTCGGTTACACTGGACACCATCAGCCAGTAGAATGTAGATACCTGAAGAAGCCACATTGTGGTGAAATAAATGTTATGTTAGGAGTACAAATAAGTTTCCGCCGTTTTATTGTAGATTGCGCGGCACGGAGTTTCGGTTAGCTTTCGCAGATGATAACCGGCTTAAAAAATAGTTTGGACATTCAAGAACAACATAACCTATTAATATCATTGATTTTATATTGGTAAAATATAATTTTGATAAGTTGAAAATGTCAAAATTTGAGTCAAGTAAGCGTCATTTGCGGGAAATAATAGTTTACTTCTTTAATTTAAAGAAATCTGCTGCTGAGGCGCATCAATTGCTCGTAGAATCATATGGTGAGGGTGCTTTAAGTGAGAGAACGTGTCGAGAGTGGTTTCAAAAGTTTAAAAACGGTGATTTCGACGTAGAAGACAAAGATCGCAGTGGAAGGCCAAAAATTTACGAGGATGCAGAACTGGAGGAATTATTGGAGGAAGATTCATCTCAAACACAAAAAGAACTTGCTCTAACATTAGAAGTCACTCAGCAAGCAGTCTCACATCGTTTAAAATCATTAGGAATGATTCATAAACAAGGAAATTGGGTTCCGTACGGCGGAAACTTATTTGTACTCCTAATATTATAAATATTTTTGTGGAAATTAAAATACTGTCTCATACATTTTTAATTAAAATGAGTTTCCACCAAGTAAAGACCAAATCGGTCAAACAATTTTATTAGAGTTTGAGATTTGATCGAGTATTCTTTCTGAATAATCTAATAATAAAGGATTTTCCAATAGGAGGTTTTGAATAGCCCGCTATCTGGGCAGCTGTCACTTCTGAAGCTGTCATCTTTTGACATTTGACAAGTAAAAACTACGCCATTACTAAAAATTGAACTCGCTTCAACAATGCATTGAAATTATTCAAATTACTACAAAAATGATGAAAATTTTGTAGTCACAGTCCGCTAAACTAAAGCACCATCTCGGCCGGCACTGTTATTACTGTTATTAAATGTTAGGTTTTCCATACTTACTTCCTATTTTCCTTCAAATAAAAAAAAATTAAATAGCCTATTGTATTGATAGTAATCGTTCTACATTTTTAATAGACTCAAAGAAAAAAAAGGAGAAGATAGACATACAAAATTATATTATTGTATTTCATTTCCTCATTCACTTAATAGCAACTCAGGTTGTTACATTGGTGACTGAATTAACTGTTATGGAACATACAACTTTCTTTGCGTTTATTACATCCATTCGTCTTATCTGTTTATAGGAATCTGAAGAAGCACATCTGACACGCTAGTAATTAATCAGTCGCTTTAATCATTTCATTTCCTTCTTTTCTCAATTGGAAACGCTCTAGAAAAACATATTTCTGGAATATTTGCATGTTGCATGCAGGGATTTCCGCTTGCGTGCGTTTAAAGTCTGGTTTCAGCGATTGAAAAAGTTAATTGAATTTTTTTCAATACGTCATCTTGGTTCGAAAAACGCTGCTTGTTTCAAATCATTCTTCATTATTGCCTCAGTGAAACCGGAGCATTTTGTCTTGTATCTTTCAATGGTTCAAATTTCACATGAATTAGAACGTCACCTTCACTATACATGAGAGTACAAAGGACAGTCTTGTCAATTTGGCGACAAAAATAATTTCAATAATGCCTTCTAGCGGACTTTTCAAACGACCAATCAGATTTTCTTCCAATATTATGACATCATTTAAATAAATATAAAATTCAATAAAACATGGTCTAATTTCGGCTTTCAATGCTTCGATGGTTGCAGGCTTATTGGTAAAAACCTGTGACTTCATATAACCCCACAGCTAGAAGTCTAAAGGCGTTAAATCGCAAGAGCGTGGAGGCCAATTCAGGTCACCAAATCAGGAAATGACAGGACCAGGAACAAACTCGTGCAAGGTCGTCAATGCTTCACGGGAGGTATGACATGTGACACCATCCTGTTGAAACCCAATGGGGGTGAACGAGATATTACTCGCTCAGGTCATTCAATTCCCAGAATTCTCAATCGGTTTATTTATACAATTTCAACAAGTCCTTTATTTTCCATATGCAAAATCTTAAAACATAAACGCCACCTAAAAGGTAGAAGCTCGTTTAGAGCTTAAACAATCGGAGGTGATGGAGGAAACAAACGCACGTATAAATCGATCTTTCAAAAAAGGTATCCAAAAGTTGTATTCGATCAATACAGTCGTCTTTTTTCGTTAAACCTTTGTGTTAGGTTTAAAACCAAACCGCCAATTGTAAGTCCCTCAAGTTGTTTCTTTCGCAACGTATTGCCTCTAGTACGAGTGCGCAAAAAAATTGCGAGACCTGTCTCTATGTCCCTTCGAAATGCATAGATTTTTCTTTATTTTTTGCTTTCGAAAGGTGATCTGGTTTGAAACGACCAATTATTCACTCGCTAAAATATACGGGTTCTTGAACAACTTCATCTAGTTCCAGTTGACCTTCAACGTTCACTTCCCACAACAAAAATCTTTGTCCATTACCATAAATAATATTTTTACAGTTCCAAGCTTGTAACGCTCGATAAGCGTTCATCGACTTTCTCTCTATAATCTGATTGATACCAGTTAGCTAATTGGGTTAACGTCCATACTTAACTGAATTCGCGCACACATGTTTTATATGATTGTGAACGATTCTTCTGCCCTTCTGCAAGAAATTAAAGAATGGGCCATCTACAGTTTGTATTTTGAAGTAGCGGTTAGTTCGAGTCTAGCGACACTGTCATTTGTGTTTTGACATCGTTATTAACATAGATTAACTGTACAGACTCGTTAATCTATGATCATTAATTAATAAATTGTGGAAGCGGAAATATTCCTTATTATTCACAAATTGTGCTTAGAATTGGAAATGCAGATGGTCAGAAGTTATCGAATTGGACCACTATTAATCAAGACAATTTTCTGCCCAAAATTCGCAATAGAAATGATTCTCTGAAGCGAACGAGGAAAAACAAGATCGTTAGCTGTTTATGTGTCGTACGTAACAGCTTTTTATAATGATATAATTATATTGATAATGCTTGTAGTGAAAGTAAAATGTAATTCTCAGCTGAAGAAAATTACAGAAGTTTCTTAGGAACAATATCTGAGAGGCATTTTGTGTTTGCTGTATTCATACAAAGTCACATTAATGTTGAAAAACCATAAAACATATAAATTTTTCATCCACTTTGGAATTCGATGATTTAATGTTGACAGATATTTACTACCTACTCATTTAAAAATTCGAAACTCCTTTATACTTAAGAATTTATCATTTCTTATGTTCATAGTGAATATGCCTAAATACAAGAATAATTCAGAAAAATCGTGAAGGGAGCAACATAAAAGTAATAATAATAGTCTTTATTTTCATAGACTACATGACCTAAGCCAGTTTAAGTTTAGCTGAAGTTATTCTATCACCTCCAAAGTACAGCCTTACAGTTCTTGACAACCTAACTACTGACGAATAAAAAAAGGTCAATGCAAAATTTCGTGAGAATCATATAATTAGAAGATTTTTTTTTAATGTGAAGAGAGTAGCGTTTAGTGCTATCAAAGCAATTGTATCAGTTGTACAACTCAGTTTAAATTTCGCATTCAGATATGAAATGGAGCCTGAATACACTACCTAGGTTGAAATATAGACGAAACCGGTTCAATTTTTCCCGATTTATAACCATTTAAAATTCTACTTTTCAAATATTCTCGAAACTATAAATATAAACTATAATCGATCGCTCCAATGGTTGTGCAATTATTTAAGTCTGGAATGTTTACTTATTTTTCCCAATATTTCAGAGAACAAAGATCCGATCGATAAAAAAAATCAGTGTGAAGGTTCCTTTGGAGGTTCGATGGTCTGCTCACAAATTTATTCTTAAAGGTTTGAAGTCTACTCAGAATCGGGTCTATGTTAATTTTTTTCATAGAGAAGTTCATTTGGTGAGTTATTGAGTGGATTGCCTGAATGGTATATTTTACTCAAGTCTCTCAAACTACTGTGCTCTGCTATTTCGTCATTATCAAGAATGGGTCTTCTACAGTTGTTATATATTATATAATAATATTAGATGTCCATATTCTAATATCGGTCTGCATATAGTTTGGTGAAACTTTGAAGCTATTGTGTAGTTTATACCGTGGTTTTTGTAGGTGATGTATCGAAAGTGATGTGATCTAGCAATCATTTCCTATTATTTTTTTTTTCATTATAGGATTGTATTTTAATATTGGTTTTATAATCCACTGTGATTCCTAGGTATTTAGCGTGTTCGACTGGTTTTATATTATGTTGGAGCATTCTGATGGTTGGTTAGTTGTCTGATAATTTGTGAACAAATATTATTGATTCAGATTTGTCAGGGTTTGCTAGAATTCTCCATTTTTCATCCATGTCCTGATTTTGTTACATAGGTTTGGCAGTTCTTCCATTGTGTCTTTAAGATTCTTGCTGTGTGTTATGAGCGCTGTGTCATCAGCGTATTGAAGGATGTAAGTTTTCAGTTCTTCTGTTACTTTGTAGATATCGTGATGGTAAATAATATAGAGAAGTGATGACAGTGAAGAGCCTTGTGGTAGATCTTGTTGAGGAAGAAAACGATGCCGAGAAATGCTTGTGATTTTAACCCTCATGCTTATGTCCCTTAAGAAGGGACATAATATTTTGTAGGTAAACAAGGTATCCAATTGATGGAGTTTGTGTGGAAGAGCCACACAATATCAAATGATTTCTTGATGTCCATGAGTATGGCTGCTGACTTTTCATTGTGGTTTGTACGTTAGATATTAGAGCTACTAATGGGTTGAATGATTTTTCTTGAATCCTAACTGTGAAAGAGTGATATTTTGTCCAATTGAATTTTGAAGATGAATTTTCACGATTTTTCAAAATGTTCTTCTTAAAATTAGTAAAAGGTTGATGAACCGAGCGCTAGATTATTGGTTATAGTCTGTGCCGTATTGTTATAATACGAAGCGTGTTCAATGTATTCTCGATATCGAGGTGATTTGCTAATAATGTGAGTAATCTAATTATTTCATTTACTAATGACACTATCTGAAGGTATAAATATAAAATTGCACTTATTTACGATCATTAGTTTTTCTAGGTATCCACAGTGAAAGACGACCAGAATGATGAAGAAAATAGAGCATCGCGCCGTTATAAAGTTTCTCACAATGCAGGGAAATAGTCAAAAAATCATTCATGAAGAGATGGTTGCTATTTACTAAGACTGTGCACCGTTGTTATTCCCCGTTCAAAAGTGGTCAAGTGAATTCAAAAGAGGCAGATAAAGCATTGAAGACGATCCTCACTCGGCGGACCCGTAAGCGGCACCAATGAAGAAAATGTGAAAAAAGTGGAAAAGGTGGTACCTGAAGATGCCAGAATAAAAATCAAGATGTTAGCGGAGATGACAAACCTACCCAGGGGTACCATACATTCATGGGCATCTTAATCTCTCAAAGGTCAGTGCGAGAATGCTCACCGCACCTCCGAAACAAGTGCGAGTCGAGTGCTATAAGGAATCTTTAGAGGTTTGTGGAGAAGACACATTGACTGTTTTCAACCGGCTGGTTACTGGGGATGAGACGTGGGTTCATCACTATGACCCTGAGAGTAAATAAGAGTCCATGTAGTGGATTGAAAAGAATGCACAGCCCTCAAACAAGTATAAAGTCACCTCATCCGCTGGAAAAATAATGGCTACGGTCTTTTGGGATTCTAAAGGTATTTTACTGATAAAATACACCAAAAAGGGTGAAAGCTTCACAACAGCATCATACGCAACCACTTGCGTAATTTAAGAGAAGCAATTAAAGCGAAAAGGCTAGGAAAACTCACAGCGGGGATGTTGCTGCTTAACGACAACGCGCCGGTTCACAAGACCCGCGTGGCGAAGACTGCTGTGCGGGAATGCGGCTTCGAAGAAATTACTCATCCTCCGTACATTCCAGACTTGACCCCCAGTGACTACTACCTATTTCCAAATGTGAAAAAGTATCTTCGTGGAAAGCGATTTTCCGATGATGCAAAACAGAGGGTAGCAATTCATACCTATTTTGTGGAGAAGCCGGAAGAATATCTTTTACGGGGTCTACAGAAGCTTATTTCTCGATCTAACAAATGCATTGAAGTTTTAGGAGCCTACATTGAAATTTTTCCAAATTTTTTTCTTTCAGGCCTATCCCGAGAATACATTGAACACCCCTCGTAGTTCGCTTCTTCCACTGTGTTGTGAAGTATCCGGTATTCAGACAGTAGTTATAAATTCTCCTTATGAACTTCCGAAATTAACTGACGTAGTATTTTACTTGTTATACGTTATCAGATGCTGAGTTTTTTCCTTTTAAAGCTTCTTCATACCCAACATCAGTTATCCCTGGTACTGTGTCTATATCATCTGAATTGGCCGCTTTTTGGTAATTTTCGATTTAATTTTTAAAGTTTTGGTCAAACTTATTGTTGTTCTTAGCGGTGAATGTTTGGGGTGTTTTTCTAGAGTGATAGAACTTTCGATAGGGATAATTGTGATTTGACAGAAGGTAAAAGCCATGTTCTTTTGACATTTCTGTTCACTAAGTATTGACAAATTATCATGGAAAGACTCACGCCGCAACAACGTTTACAAATTGTTGAAATTTATTTTCAAAATCAGTGTTCTATTCGCCAAACTTATAGAGTACTTCGTGATATTTATGGTTTACATAATCGTCCATCAGAGCAGCTTATTCGTCGAACTATCGATAGATTTCGGACAAAATTTTATCTACTCGATGCAGCAACAACAATAAGACAAAGAAGTGTACGTACACAAGAAAATATCGCTGCTGTAAGTCATAGTGTTAATGAGGATCCAGATTTGTCTATTCGTCGACGTTCACAACAAGTTGTACTCTGTGCACCCACCACATGAAAAATTTTGCGTAACGATCTTGGTCTACACCCATACAAAATCCAACTGATTCATGAACTAAAGCCACTTGACCATAATAAGCGTCGTTTGTTTGCTGATTGGGCCCTAGAACAGCTTCAAGTTGATCCATTTTTTATCGTAAAATTGTGTTTAGTAATGAGGCTCATTTCTGGTTGAACGGCTATGTAAACAAGCAAAATTGCCATATATGGAGTGAAAACAATCCTCAAGAAGTTCTGCAGGTTCCATTGCATCCTGAAAAATGCACCGTATGGTGTGCTTTACACGGTGGAGGCATCATCGGTCCATATTTCTTTAAAAACGATGCTGGAGCTAATGTTACAGTGAATGGTGCTCGTTACAGATCAATGATCAATGATTATTTGTTTCAAAATTTGAATCGTATCGACCCAGAAGTGTTTTGGTTTCAACAAGATGGTGCTACACCTCATGCTGCTACCGTAACAACTGATTTATTGAAAGAAAGATTTGGCGATAACATTATTTCGAGAAATGGTCCAATTAATTGGCCTCCAAATTCATGCGACATAACTCCACTAGATTCTCTGGGGTTATGTCAAGTCATTGGTTTATGCTGATAAATCAAAAACAATAGACACTTTGGAAGCCAACATAAATGGTGTTATTGATGAAATAAGGCTCGAAAAAGTGGTCCAAAATTGGTCTGGTCGAATGCGGTTCCTCAGAGCTAGTCGTGGTATACCTTTCCCGATAATTATTTTCAAAACATAAATGTCATAAAATCATCTTTCAAATAAAAAACAAATCTGGCTTCAATCTTAATTTAAATGTGTTTTATTTCAATTTAAAGTTCTATTACTCTAAAAAAAACAACCGATATCTTGGAATACTCTTTAAATACTAACGTAATTTTTTTTTATCTGTATTGTATGTTTTTCCATTTTTCGTAATTTGACTCAGGTTTGCTTTTAGTTTTTTTTGTTGACTATATTTCTATTTTATGGAAAATTCCTGTTATGAATCCCTGAAGAGTGACGGACTTAACCGCCAAAGTTTTGTTGTGTTACTGCCTATGTCCTAAAATTTCAAGAGATAGTATAAAATTTGCACATAAGTGAGACTCTCTTGCTTCTTCTGAAATTGAAAATAACGCAGTACATTTCAAAAATTTCCCCTCTTTAAAGAGTTTCCCCGAAAGAAGCTTTAGAAGCAATAACTGACCTACCTTAAAATTAAAATCCATGTAAATCGGAATCCAAAGTTTCAATACCGCCCCATTTGTCGGTGGATCAGAGGCTCGAAATTCCAGCTACAATCACCGATGATTCAGATTTCCACTTCCTGTCCCGTTCCGCGAAAAACCGCGTTTACTCGTCAAATACCGAGTGGCCTAGAAAAGCTGGTTCTCTGTGTCGGACGCTCGACTCTGAACTTGAGAGAAGAAGTCAACAAACTGAATCGGTAATCAGTCCAGCGGTTTTCGTGGCGAAACTCTCAGACGGGGGTGAAAAAGGAAGGAGGTGGAGGCAGTTCTACTTTCGGTCGGATTCGTTAGCCTAGATTGGTAAGTTGGTCTTATCTCAAGTTAAGTAGAATGCGCCGTTATCGGATCTTAAAGGTAAGGTTGGTAACCCGCTGATGGATTTATCTGATAGGGAAATTGAGAGCATTAAAATACCCCAAATTGTTTACTAGAAATCGTTATTTAAACCGCAGATATTGTATTACCAAAAAGACTTCAAATTTTTGAATAGAATGAAATAAGAAATTACTTAGTTTTCTATCACTTTTTATGTACCGAATATACAGTGACTATAGATTCGTAGTGTTTACTACATTTTGAAACTAAATAAAACAAATTGTATCTCAACTATTATATATATTCGTTGAAGGCTTCGGCTTGTGCAAAACTTCGAAAAGTGTGGGTGTGCCAAAGGTCAATCTGCTCATTCCATAGTTTTATTTCTAAAACGTGCTTGTGCTTAAATATTTCTATGGATTCCAGGATGTCTAGTTTTTCTTTTCGCTTCCAGGTGTAATATTTCAAGATTGTCCAATTCTGGGAAGATATGATTGATTTCGAAAAAATGTTTCCCAAAATTAAATTTATCTTTCCGCTTCCTAAATGAAGATTAATGTTCTTTGGACCTTTTGTGGAGAGATCTCCCAGTTTGTCTTATATAAACGATACTGCACTGTTTACAACTTAATTTATAACCTCCAGAATTCAGTCGGTTGTTTTTGTCTTCTGCGTTAAAAAAGAGGTTGGAAATTTTATGTGAGGATGTGAAAGCTGTTTTTATGTTAGTTTTTAAAATATTTGAGCTATTTTTGCTATATTGGTCCAAAATATGTTAGTTTTACAAATTTTCTGTAATTATTTTCTGTTTTGGAAGTGGGGTATATTTGTTTCAAAACGAGTTGTTTTTATTTTTTGTTTATGAGAGAATTTATGGTTTTTGTTTCGAAATGATAGTTTATGGCTATTTGTTTCATTGTACTCGGTTTCCTTTTGAAGGTAATACTATTTAAAGGAATTGAAAATGCTCCTTTATCTGTAAGCAGAGAGTTTATGATGATTTGAAAAATTAGATATCGTTGTGGGTTTTCTGAATATATCAAAGGAAATTTCATCATTATTCTTAATTGAAGTTATGTTTATTATCACATTGTGGTTCCATAGCGAATTCGACTCTATGGTGCAAACCATTAAGATATTCTATTCCAGTGTATTTTCTAGTTCGGAATGTGTTCCACAGAAGCAAGCCAATATGTCATCTACTCGCAGAAATTTGTATGTTCTTTTTCGAAAGGAAAATCCTATAATCCACATACGCAAGGCGTATCATTTTTTGTTACAGATATGTAGACGACATATTGGCTTGCTTCTGTGGAACTAGAAAATACACTGTATATCCAGTTAATAAAAAGTTATAGAAAACTAAGTCATTTTTCATTTTATTCTATTTAAAAATTAATTATCACAAAGTAACGGACTACTCCTTCCAATACATAACATAACATTTATATTAACTTCAATTTGAAGATGATTGTCCGTACTTAGTGTGAAAGCTTTCTCTTATTCGGTATCGCACGATTAACTCACGCGATTTTTACTCAAGGTGATATGAAGCGAGTCTCATTCAAATTTTATATCGATTGATTCAACAGTTTTGCATTGGTCAATATATTACTGTCACTACTTAACAATGATTACTACTCTTATGAATAACATTAAAGGCGGATGCGCTTTTTTGTTGTTATTAAATATTTCAAAATAGACATGAAGTCCCATTTTCTCAAATAGCCCTAACGTCAAATAGTATTCTGTCCTAAATACATGTTGGGGAAGTTCGTATGGAATATTGCATATTGCTTGTAAGAAAATAGATTAACCCTTTTTTAATGTTCTCTGCTCGATTTTGACACCTGACAGTTTGTTGTTACTTATGTCAGATAAAATTTCGTTTAATTTTCGTATGGTATTATCGTTGTTTTCCGATAAAAATGAGCGTTGTAAGAGAAAAGCACGAACTGCAATCGAACAAAATAATAGGCCCAGTTGAAAACCCCAAAGTAATAACGCCCGAGGACGTTTTACGCCTGAATAAAATCACCGACACCTATCTGTGCGACCCGGACGCTAACATATACGACATAGACTTCACAAGGTTCAAAATAAGGGATCTCGAGAGTGGAGCCGTACTTTTCGAGATAGCCAAGCCGTTGCCCGAGAACGTCGACGAAAATTCAGAGAAAAACACGGAAAATGAGGAACCTGTGGACCCAAATTCTGGTAGATTCGTCAGATATCAGTTTACGCCGCAATTCTTGAAACTGAAGACTGTGGGGGCCACGTAAGTTTGATTTGGCACCTTTCGTCGGAAATTGAAGCAAAGATCCCCTTTCTATAAATTAATTATTTATGATAGCGACATGCTTAGAGTGTTGTGTATTACTTGATCTATTCATCTTTTTTTGGATATTTAGTTTTCTTTTTAGGAACGATTAATTTTTATTTCAGGGTGGAATTTACTGTTGGAAGCAGGCCTGTCAATAGGTTCAGGATGATCGAAAGGCATTTCTTCAGGGATAAGTTGCTCAAGACCTTCGATTTCGAGTTTGGATTCTGCATTCCCTACTCGACAAATACTTGCGAGCATATTTATGAATTCCCCTCCTTATCCCCAGATTTAGGTCAGTAATATAATATAAATGAATGGTGATATACGCAGTGCTTACCCCTCATTTGTATAGTTCTCTTCTCAATCTAAATTTTTCAAAGTAAAAAACACTTTTCAATTTCTCTATTTTTTAAATTATTTAATGCAAAAAGAAGTTCCTAAATACCTGATTCTGTATATAAAAAAATGCGCATGGGAAATATTTTGACAATTATTTATTGTCAAAATATCCCACATCAATTTTTTTTATACACAGAGTTGGTAATTAAAACATCTTTTTGCCTTGTGTTAAGAGTATAAGTTTGTGCGGTTTTTTTTCGAAAATTGAAGCTTTATCGTGAAAAATTGGTTATACAAGTATTCCAGCTTCGCTAGCCATTACCTTTTCCCATGTTTCTGGCAATTGACGGATCCCATCTCATAAACAGGGCCGGCTCTTTGGCAGCTATCGATGCATCTATCAATTTTTTGACTTCATCTTAATTGGAGAAGTGCAGCAAGTCAGGCCATGTTGCATTAATGGGAAGGAGCAATTTCTGGGCTGTGCAGCGGGTGAGGTAGGACCATTTAAGCGTTTCTAAGTACGTTTAACCGGTAATGCAACATGAGTCATGCTGCAAAAAAACTTTGTTGTGTCTTTTAGCATATTGCGGCTGTTTTTCTCGCAATGCTCGGCCCAAACGCATCAATTGTCGTCAGTAGACCTCCCTGGTGATCCTTTCTTTCGATTGTAGCAGCTCATAATAGACCACGTCCAGTTGGTCCCACCAAATACACAGATGATCTTCTTGCCATGAATATTCCGCTTGACAGTTGATGATGAGGCATCCATACGTTACCCGATGTTTTGTGGTATCGTAATGGACCCACTTTCCATCGTCAGTCACAATTTGAAGCAAAAACCCCTTTCATTTTTCAGTTGTTTGCAAGCGATGTCCCTTGGCTTCAGTTCATACAGAACCCAATTTCCTACCTTCTCGGATAATTGTTATTGCTTTTAAACGTTGGCGAATGGCTGCTTGAGTAACTCCAAGTGTTTTTACGATTTTCTATTGCATTTGTGATGGATCTTCATCGAGGGTTTCCTCTAATTCTTCATCCTTAAACTTTGATGGAGCTCCAGGTCGTTCGTCGTCTTCCAAATCAAAATTGCCACTTTTAAATCGGGCAAACCACTTCTGACATGTTCGTTCAATTAGAGCATGGTTGCCATTAATATCCACTAAAATACGATAACTTTTGCCAGTTTTTTTCGTCATATTAAAGTAATGAAGTAAAACTCTGCAAAAACACATTATTTGGCACACAGAAACACTTCAGCGAAATGACAGGTACTGAAAATAAAGCCTAATGCTGACACTTCAATATGAAGGTATTGCCATATGAAACAATAGAATAATAAACTAGTAGCAATATATGTTATCAAAACCACATGAACTTATTTTAGTCCTAATACATGAATAGCAACTTCGGTTTCTTCAAACAATTTTGTTTTTGCGCGTCTCAAATAGACTAAAATAAGAAGGAACGGTTTTTTGCTTGATAGAAGGATTATTACAAAATTTGAATATCGAAAACAGATTTAATCTGTTAAGTCTTCTACACTTTTAATTTCAAAAAAATTTTTTTGAAGAAACTTTAAGAATTACATTAATGTCTTTATAAGCACTGCTCATATTTAATAGACGTATAAAATCAAAATTCATCATACAATATCAAATGGAATTAAGAAAAACCAACGAATATAAATTGTCAATTTAAATTGAAATATAAATAAGCAAACATTTTTTGTTTCGTTCCAGGCATGCGTACTGAACTCTTCAGACAAACGTACGAAGCCCTGTTTGTTACAAAATGTATTGTTTTCTGATCCTATATTAATGAAAAATAACTCTTTCTCAAAAATATAAAACATAATTTCAAGAACTTCTCAAAAACTAATTTATTTGAAAGTTTCAATATATTCAAATAAATTACTTCAAAAAATCTCAAAACATGTAGCACATCCTCAAGAAATAATTAAAATTACGATAAGATCAGTTCGACTTTACATATAAAAAATAATAAAATCAATTGAACAATGTATAGACTTACCGAGTGCAATCTTCAGAAATATGTGATCTTCAAAAACATGCACATAGGTACATTTATATCCAATGTACTCTATGTTCCATGTTCACAAAATTAAGACCAAGTGCCTTATAAGCTTTTTATGATTTTTTGTGAACATGGAACATAGAGTACCTTGGATATAAATATACCTATGTGCATGTTTTTGAAGATCATATATTTCTGAAGATTGCACTCGGTAAGTCTATACATTGTTTAATTGATTTTATTATTTTTTATACGTAAAGTTGAACTGATCTTATCGCAATTTTAATTATTTCTTGAGGATGTGCTACATGTTCTGAGATTTTTTGAAGTAATTTATTTAAATATATTGAATATTTCAAATAAATTAGTTTTTGAGATGTTCTTGAAATTATGTTTCATATTTTTGAGAAAGAGTTATTTTTCATTGATATAGGATCAGAAAACAATGCATTTTGTAACAAACAGGGCTTCGTACGTTTATCTGAAGAGTTCAGTACGCATGCCTGGAACGAAACAAAAAATGTTTGCTTATTTATATTTTAATTTCAATCGACAATTTATATTCGTTGGTTTTTCTTAATTCCATTTGATATTGTATGATGAATTTTGATTTTATACGTCTATTAAATATGAGCAGTGCTTATAAAGACATTAATTTAATTCCTAAAGTTTCTTCAAAAAAAATTTTTGAAATTAAAAGTGTAGAAGACTAACAGATTAAATCTGTTTTCGATATTCGAATCTCAAATAGACTTTTCACTCTTACTTAATCCTTTTAAAATGTTTCACCAAAAGTTTCAATTTACCTTTTACAGTGAAGGAAATGATTGCAGCCCCGTTTGAAACCAGATCTGATAGCTTCTACTTTGTAGACGATCGCCTTATAATGCACAACAAAGCAGATTACGCATACAATGGTGGTATGTCGTCTCAGACTTAGAAATCTTTCACTTACACAGGGTCTTTTCACCAACTGAACAATAATTTACTCAATTTTCATACACAAGAAGAGGAACGATCCTCTTCTCTAAGCAGGCATTGTCAGTCGATCGGTTTATTTTAAACGATGGTAATTTAGGTGAAAATATTTTAAATTTCGTCTTCTTACAAATTCGTCATAGTAAAATTTGTTCGGTTTGGAAAAAACATTTATCTGCTTGAATTTATTAATCATGATGTTATTGAATATTATTTATTATTATTTTTCATGAGATGCCTGCTTGGAAAAATAGGTCTAAGAAGCTTTTTTCACAATGTTTTCTCCTGCATTTAAAGCACAATGATATCAAGTGTATGTTGCTTTTCAAAAAAGATATACCAAATATATAAACACATTCATATAGACTTTAGAAGGGCATTTATCTAGTTAGATTCCTCTATTTTGTTGGAATCGTTTATCAAAATAGATAATCAAAAGAATTTCTGTTGAAACGTTTAGTCGAATTTAAAAAAATAGCCAATAGTTAAATCCAGTAAATTTATCGTAAATAAACTCGCCAAATGTTTGAACCCATATTCCTACTGAAAGTGAGTATTTGCCCCGAATTTAAAGAATTTCTTGGAATTTTGGGATACCTGTAGTAATTTTTAATGAACTCTAGTTTTAATGTTCTTATTGATCAAAAAGTAAAAGAGAAATTTTCAAAGTACTTCTTTTTCTAAAGTGATGAAATCTAGATATGCTAAGGTGTCCCAAAATTTCATAGCATATATTGAAACAAATATTAAACTGTTCTTACCTTAAAAGGAATAATATGTACTGCATAATGTTACTTCAGGATTTCTGTGGCCAATCTATTATGCATGATCATCGATATTTAACGTTGTTGCTTTTTTTTTAGGTTTTTTCTATGGATTCATTTTTTACGGAGACTAAAGTATTTATAGAATAATTATTGTCCTAAAATATATGTCTGAAAATGTATTGTTCTTTGAAAAAGAGAATTATTTGATGTTTATCGATTTATGAATCGAATTATAGATATGGTTGATACAAAATAGAAGAAATGGATAGATCTTAATTATTTGCACACTTCGTTCGAAGATGTTTGGCTAATTTTCATTAAAAGAAAGTACTGAAATGTGATTGCCCCTTTGGAGATTACGATGGGCATTTTTACCGAATTGCCTTTGTTCGACTGATATACAGTATGAGTTGAAAATATTTATTATACATTATATAGGAAGATATTTATTTGATTTATATTTCTGTTGTGTAAATTCAATTTTAAATTGCTGCTCTGATCTTCTGATAAAGTCAATTTCTATCCAGATAGAACCGTTACAATTTTTTAGGTTCCTTCGGTTGTTTGGACCTGAACTGGTCGAGAAACGTTGAAAAGTTTTTTTTTCGAAAGACAGAGTATGCGAACTGCATTTCTAGTCTTGTTTGCACTGATTTTTCTTTTAGTTGTGTTTCTACAAAGTTTCAAATAGCGTTAGGAATTGTGATATATGTGTTCTCATGTGTGACAATTATTAAATAAATGCATTTAGTATTATTTTGTGCATTATTAATTTGAGGATATGCAGAACGATAAATTTTTTATATTCCCTCTGAGAAAAAGTGAATAAAGTTTCGAAATGTTTTTGTTTCAATAATAGAAATGAGTGTGAATCTCGTGGAGATACTATAAATGAATGATGAATTTTTATATAATAGGTTGGAGAAAAAATCCTTCAGGACTTTATTTAACATGTTTTGGATTGCCCGATTTGAGTCAAATATTATTATTATTATTAATACACAAAAAAAGGGAGGGGCGAACCCATAAAGCCTAAAATTAACAAAATTTGTTGCCTCAGTAGTAAACATACCTCATTAAATGTCCAATAAAAAAACCCGATAGCAAATTAAGCCGAAAAAAAAAAAACAAATTTTCATTAATGTCACGATAGTCTCAGCCAAACCAACCGTCCAATGCACTCTTAAACACACCAACCGAACTGGCACTGACAATTCCTTAAGTTTTAAATGGTGACCTCTCAAACGAGTGTCAGAGCTTACACTATATATGTTCCTCAGCATGCCATAATTGTACCTCAATATACGAAAAGTGATAATCAAGTCTCCTCGTAGCCTGCACCTTTCGAAGGTGCTGAGACCCACCATACATAATCTTTCCTCATAGCTTGGTCGTACACCTCGAAACCAAAGTCGCGTTGCCTTCCGTTGTAGTTTTTCCAGTAACTGTTGATCACGCACTAAATCAGCATTCCAACAATGGTCTTACGTAACTGGAGTATAATCGTATCCATGATCTTAATGATATTTTTCGGATCGATTTCTTTAACATGAATCGCCTTTTTCACAATTTTCGTAATATGCTCTGACCACGGCAAATTCTCACAAACGGTCACACCAAGATCGTTATGGGATCGTACAGTGTCCAAAAGATGCTCACCCAGCATATATGTCCTACGCGAATGATTGCCCCCGAGATGCAAAACAACACATTTATCCATATTCAGTGGCAAAGGCTAGTCCGAGCACCACTGAGATATTGAATCCAGATCTTCCTGTAGAGTTTTGTGTTGGATGGAGTAATTAAAAATCTTCGTGTCGTCGGCATAAAAAGCACAGTCAGACCGGATGTGAAGAGATAAGTCACTGGCATATAATATAAACAACAGCGGCCCAAGAACAGATCCCTGGGGTACGCCGCTCTGTACCACTCTGTCGAAAAAGAACTCCCGATGCGAACGCAGAATTCTCGGTTTGACAAAAAGGATTTTATCCAAAGGAGAAATTTTCCCCGAATTCCACAATGTTCCAACTTATGAAACAACCTCTGCCTAGGCACCCGATCAAAGGCCTTGGAGAAGTCCAAATAAATAACGTCCATCGCCTGCCCCCTGTCTAAAGCCGCAGTCCAGCTGTTGATGCACCCCAGTAGATTCGTCAAGGTTGATTTACCCTTGACGAAGCCATGTTGCTGTTTTGGAACCAATTTGTATTCATTGGCAAATTTCCAAGTTCCAAGCTATGATCTATCATCAGATCACTCCCCTATCATAGCCACAATAAGTAGCGTTGTAATTCATAAAAAATCAATTCCTCGATTGCATAGTAGAAAAACAGACTGGAATGAATACAGAAGTTTAATCGAAGAACATATATGCCTGAATGTAAGTCTTAAAAGACCAAGTGAAATAGATGGAGTATTGACATCATTTGTTCATCTTCTTAAATATTCTGTGGGAAAAGCCACGCCTAGTTCTGAAGAAAAGTGCAAAACATATGATGTTCCAGAGGAAATCAAATGACTTCTAGCACAGAAGAGAAGAGTTAGAAAGAGATGGCATCGGACACACTCGCCTGCAGACAAGACCATCTTGAACAGATTAACAAATGAACTAAAATTTAAGATGAAAGAACACAAAGAATTGTCATTCAACAACTATGTGTTAAGTTTAAATAGATATGATAATTCAGTGTGGAAACCAATAAAAACCTCAAAAAAACCAAAAATCCATATACCACCTTTACGCAACATACCAGGATCAACTATTCAATGGGCAAGGACTGACAATGAAAAGACTCAAACATTTGCAGAACACCTGGCTGAAGTATTCACACCCAATGATGACATACACGATTACGAAGTTGAAAGAGAAATGTTAAATATTCCTTCTAATACGACTCCTATTAAAAGTATCACCATAAAAGAACTACAAAAAGAAATAAAATACCTGAACACACAAAAAGCTGCCGGAATAGATGAGGTCACACCAAAAATGATCAAGGAACTGCCTAAGAAAGGAGTAGCAATGTTGACATATATATTCAATGCTATCCTGAGACAAAATTATTGGCCAGAACATCTAAAAACTGCAGAAATAATCCTCATACTGAAACCCGGCAAGAATCCAAACGCTGTAACATCATATAGACCAATTAGCTTACTGCCAACTTTATCTAAGATCTTGGAGAAAATTTTGCTATTGAGAATAAAGTCGGATCCCAACACCCAAGAATGGATTCCTCCACACCAATTTGGATTCAGAACAAATCACTCCACCATACAGCAGACACACAGAATAAGTCATGAGATAAGCAAAGCCCTGGAACTCAAACAATACTGCACATCTGCTTTTTTGGATGTAAGCCAGGCCTTTGATAAAGTCTGGCATTCTGGACTATTGTATAAAATAAAGAAATGTCTGCCATTATACTGCTACAAGCTGATGAGATCTTATCTTACTGGAAGGAGATTCAGAGTACGGGTGAATGATAAAGTGTCTGATTTTTATCCTATTCAGCCCGGTGTTCCCCAAGGAAGTGTTATGGGACCGTTTTTGTATACACTGTATACGGCAGATATGCCCACAAATGCAAATACGATAATGGGAACTTTTGCAGATGATGCTGCAATTCTTGCAAGCCATGAAGATCCTAAAGAGGCATCTAATAGATTGCAAATTCATCTTGATGAAATAAAAGAATGGCTGCATAAGTGGAAGATAAAAGTTAATGGAACCAAGTCAGTTCAAGTAAATTATACTCTTCGAAGAGACCAGTGTCCACCCATCTTTATAAACAATATAAATTCCCCAACTGTTAAATGTTTGGGAGTGCATTTAGATAGCAGACTAACCTGGAAGGAGCATATTATTAAAAAAAGGAAGCAAATAGACCTTAGAACTAAAGAACTGAATTGGCTTATAGGTAGAAAATCGAAACTTTCATTAGAAAACAAGCTGCTATATATAAAACGGTCATAAAGCCCATATGGACATACGGAATTGAACTTTGGGGATGTACAAGTAAGTCCAATGTAACTCTAGTCCAGGGAAGGCAATCGAAAATACTGAGATTGCTAACAAATGCTCCATGGTATGTATCAAATCAAACCCTGCATGAAGATTTGAAAATACCTTATGTGAAGGATGTCATCAAGGAACAGAGCCAAAAACATCACACCAAGTTAGATGGTCATATAAACGACTTACTACAACCGCTGCTTCAACCTCAAGACATGAGAAGACTCAAAAGGACCTGGCCAGCTGATATGAAGTAGATTTAAAATGGTCTTTTCGCTGGAGAAGACCATATCAAATCATTTGAGAGCTCAAAGCTCTGTAGACAGCAAATTAGCTCATAGAATTGTTGTATTCTGATTGCTAATGAATAAATGATAAAAAAAAAAATTGGTAAATTTAAGAATTTTCTCAGCAATGATAAATTCCATTATTCTGCATACAACCGGTGTAAGACTGATAGGGCGATAGTTATTAGGGTCAAGCTTACTACCTGTCTTGAATACTGGTGTGATGCAAGCTTTTCTCCAAAGAGCAGGCATTGTAGACTCATTGAATGATAAATTCAATACAATAGAAAGTGGAAAGGCCAAGTATTCAGACAAGGACCTCAGGAGTAGTGGTGACAAATGCACCGTTTCGTTCTATAATTTGTTGTCTCTCTAGAACTCTTGGTCCTTATTGACGAAAAACTCTAGTAATCCATTTTGACAATTGATGCCAATTTCTTATCACTCAGGAAGTTTTGCAAAGCGAGAAAAAGATGGTAATCGCTTGGTGCCAGGTCCAAACAATATGGTGGAGGCATTAAAACTTCCCAACCAAGCTCCCGGAGTTTCTGGCGAGTCATTACAGACGTGTGGCCTGGCGTTTTCCTGATGAAACAACACCTGTTCTGTTGGTCAATTCTGGCCGTTTCTGGTCAGTCGCTAGCTGAACGGTCCAGTTGTTGACAGTAGAGATACGAATTTAATGTTTGACCATATAGACGCAACTCATAATATTAGGAAGTACAAATAAGTGTCCGCCGTTTTTTAACACAAATTAAATATTTATTATAGAGGAACGGTAATAGACTGCTTGCCGAGTGACTTCTAATGTTAGAGCAAGTTCTTTTTGTGTTTGAGATGAATCTTCCTCCAATACTGCATCCTCGTAAATTTTTGGCCTTCCACTGCGATCTTTGTCTTCTACGTCGAAATCACCGTTTTTAAACTTTTGAAACCACTCTCGACACGTTCTCTCACTCAAACCACCCTCACCATATGCTTCTACGAGCAATTGATGCGCCTCAGCAGCAGATTTCTTTAAATTAAAGAAGTAAACTAATATTTCCCGCAAATGACGCTTACTTGGCTCAAATTTTCACATTACACAACGGTAATATAAATTTATTTAAAATATTGCAACTTGCAACCACTTTTTCCCATCTCTCAGGCAGCATTCGAATCCCACGTCTGAAGAACTCCTTGTCTTTTGAGGCTATCCATGAATCAACCCAATTTTTGGTATCCTCATAAGATGTGAACCGCTGCGCCGTCAGAGCATGTGCCATGGACCGGAACAGGTGATAATCGGACGGTGCAATGTCTGGTGAATACGGCGGGTGGGGTAACACTTCCCAATCAAGTGTTTCCAAGTACTTTTTCACGGGAGCCGCAACTTGTGGACGAGCATTGTTCAATATCTCTCGGCTTTAATTCGTACGGAACCCAATTTCCTTGTTTATGAATCATTCCTAATGATTTTAAACGATGTGAGACTGCTTGCTGAGTGACTTCTAATGTTAGAGCAAGTTCTTTTTGTATTTGAGATGAATCTTCCTCCATTAATTCCTCCAATTCTGCATCCTCGTAAATTTTTGGCCTTCCACTGCGATCTTTGTCTTCTACGTCGAAATCACCGTTTTTAAACTTTTGAAACCACTCTCGACACGTTCTCTCACTCAAAGCACCCTCACCATATGCTTCTACGAGCAATTGATGCGCCTCAGCAGCAGATTTCTTTAAATTAAAGAAGTAAACTAATATTTCCCGCAAATGACGCTTACTTGGCTCAAATTTTCACATTACACAACGGTAATATAAATTTATTTAAAATATTGCAACTTGCAACCACTTTTTCCCATCTCTCAGGCAGCATTCGAATCCCACGTCTGAAGAACTCCTTGTCTTTTGAGGCTATCCATGAATCAACCCAATTTTTGGTATCCTCATAAGATGTGAACCGCTGCGCCGTCAGAGCATGTGCCATGGACCGGAACAGGTGATATTCGGACGGTGCAATGTCTGGTGAATACGGCGGGTGGGGTAACACTTCCCAATCAAGTGTTTCCAAGTACTTTTTCACGGGAGCCGCAACTTGTGGACGAGCATTGTTCAATATCTCTCGGCTTTAATTCGTACGGAACCCAATTTCCTTGTTTATGAATCATTCCTAATGATTTTAAACGATGTGAGACTGCTTGCTGAGTGACTTCTAATGTTAGAGCAAGTTCTTTTTGTATTTGAGATGAATCTTCCTCCATTAATTCCTCCAATTCTGCATCCTCGTAAATTTTTGGCCTTCCACTGCGATCTTTGTCTTCTACGTCGAAATCACCGTTTTTAAACTTTTGAAACCACTCTCGACACGTTCTCTCACTCAAAGCACCCTCACCATATGCTTCTACGAGCAATTGATGCGCCTCAGCAGCAGATTTCTTTAAATTAAAGAAGTAAACTAATATTTCCCGCAAATGACGCTTACTTGACTCAAATTTTGACATTTTCAACTTATCAAAATTATATTTTACCAATATAAAATCAATGATATTAATAGGTTATGTTGTTCTTGAATGTCCAAACTATTTTTTAAGCCGGTTATCATCTGCGAAAGCTAATCGAAACTCCGTGCCGCGCCATCTACAACAAAACGGCGGAAACTTATTTGTACTCCTAATGAATGATTCCTTTTCAGTCCTACCAAATGTACAGTAGAACCTTCCTAACCGTTAATCCAGGGAATCTGACCCATTTCACATTCTCAGTCCCCATCTGTTTAAGAAATGGGTCGATTTCATTCCGTTTGGCTTCGCAGGTAGAAATTCGATCCATCATGTTTGTTGGTGTTAATTGGTGTGGCACCCAAACATCCAGTTTCTTTTTGAATCTAGCTTTGCGCTCAAACAAGAAACAGCAAACAAATTTTTTAGTGTAAGATGTGATAACAAGCATAAATCTGAAACGTTTTATCAATACTTTAAGAGATATCGACCACTACAGTCATCTACCGGAAAAATAATGGATTTTTTCCTCAGCCTATTAATTGGCGAGAAAACCCATGGAGAATTCTACTTCCAGCTTCTCGCTTTCTTGAACGAAATAAGTTACCTTTATACCAGAAAGAAAAATAAACACATTTGGGTCAACATAATATATTAATAGAAATATATATTCATATACATCAAATGTTATGGCACAATCAACTAATATTGGGTGCGTTTAAAAATTCTGAAGCAATTTTTAAAAATTCTGCCGGTTTTTCACTGTGAAGCCAATGTCCTGCCCCATCGATAAATTGAACTGTGGAATTTGGAAAGATCCCTTTAATTTCATTAATGTCATCTTTCCTACAAAATAGAAACATGTTTCAATTGATCATACTCGTGTTCTTTAACTGCATAAAAACAGATTAAAAGTGATAGTTTCATGTGAAGAAAGTATAAAGGTTAATTTTAATAACGGCAAACTTTGTAAAATTTTTTAAAGACAATAATATATATTTTTAAAAAATCAGATCAAGTTTATCACACAAATCATCCAGATATTGCTGCAAAATTTCTTTATTCCATAAATATTTTAACACAACAATAGAAATTCATATTTGATTTGAAATTATTGGAGCATCCTTAAGTTATGTTTGAAGGAAAAGAATGCACTTACCTAATATAATCAGACTTTGATCCACCAATAAACAATGTAGGTCCTTTAAAACTTTGTTTCTTTTCATTTGGGAAGTCTTTAATATTGTCCATATTCGTAAGAAGTGCTTGTAAGTTTACTCTCCAGTTAAAACTAAAAGACAACTTATAACTTCATTGAATGTCACGTAAATTATTGAATAAGGGATGCAAATTACCTTCCATTCTGTGTCTGTATCAGATTTGTGAGCAGAAAAGCCCTCAAGCCCTTTTCAGTTATTCCACCCTCTACCAGCTGAAGGTCTGCTGCTAATCTCGCTCTTGATAAAGGAATGTTGTTCGGTATTTTGAGATTGCTTAAAACGCGCATATAAACTGGCATCAAACCTATATCAGTACTCACGGAAACCGGAGATATATCAACTACAATCAATTTTTCGACCAACTGAGGCTGCAATTATGAGGGTACATCAAAATGTATCATTATCGCCAAGAATTCAGTTAAAAATTCAACTTACATACATATTTCAGTGCAAAGATCATGGCAGTCTTTCCTCCCATGGAATGGCCCAGAATGCAAGCCTTCTCTATACCTGCAGTATCTAAAAATTCCTTCAAATCGAGCGCCAGAACTTCATACGAATGGTGTGGATCGTGGGGACTATCTCCATGATTCCTCAAGTCTAAAGCTATAATTTTCCGTGAAGGCTTTGACATTTGTTGAAGCGCTTTGCATAAGCTATTCCAATTTGATTTGGAGCCGAATAAACCGTGCATTATAACAAGGGGGTTCTTATTAGTCTCCCCTATTGGTAAGGTACCTTCATATGATGCATACGCCAATTTAACGGGTTCCAAACGAACATCGCTATTTCCTCTTGTACAGAAATATTTATTACTAACATTTCTAAACTTCAAAAGGGATTGTGCTCTTAAAATCAATTTCATATCTAGAAAATTTTCACAAAAATTTAGGTTAGATTTTTATGTGTCTATGGTTTGACAATTCCTCATTTTTCATTGTCAATTTTCCGTCAGTAATGTTTTTGACAAATATCAAACTGACATAAACCAACAACGAACCTATGATTTTCATGAAATACGTGGCCCTGTTTGTAACAAACTTTCAAATTTAACTTATAGTTATAAGACAAAATGTTGCTGAAAATAGGTTGTATTTGTTTATTAGTGCTTTATTTAACGGCACAGAGCTCAGCTTATTTTGTAACAGTTGACGCTCATGCAGAAGAATGTTTTTTCGATAAAGTAGAGGATGGAACAAAAATGGGTAAGAAAGTTAGAAAACGATAAAGAAACGTGGAAAAAATGAATAATTAGATGAAAATAATAATAAAAAATAACAAACTTTGAAGGGGTTACTACGTATTGGTAACCATATGACATTCTATTTTTATTTTAGGCCTAACCTTTGAAATAGCAGAAGGTGGTTTTCTTGATATCAATGTAAGAATAGTGGGACCAAATGGAGAACTTATACATGAAGGTGTTAGGGAAACTCATGGAAAATATACCTTTACAGCTAATACTCCTGGCGTATACACATACTGTTTCTCAAACAAGATGTCAACTCTTACTCCCAAAGTCGTCATGTTCAATATGGCTATTGGTGAAGCTAGAACCCAACCTAAAGCTGATGGAGAAACTACGAACAAACTCGAAGATATGATAAGAGAACTCAGTTGTGAGTAAATTATAAAATTGTTTCTTTCTATCATTTCAGGATTTACTTTGAGTTACTTAAATTATTTGTAATAAATTGTAATGTAATTTATATGATTACAACACTCTAGTACTGAATTATTCTTTCTAGCGTCGTTAACTGGTGTCAAGCAAGAGCAAGAATATATGGCTGTTAGAGATAGGATACACAGAAGTATTAATGAAAGTACGAACTCAAGAGTGGTGTTGTGGTCATTTTTCGAAGCCCTGATATTGGTAGCAATGACTGCCGGACAAGTCTACTACCTCAAAAGATTCTTCGAAGTGAGACGTGTAGTTTAAACAGTTAATTTCAATTGTGGACTATATTTTTATCCTGAAAAATATTGTGGTTATGAAATATTTTGGTATCCAATGTTTTTTTTACTTGCCTCACTCAAGACAAAACATGAAGAAAATTATTTGACTTGATATAATTCAAATATTTATAAATTCTAGTTAAACAGATCGTTTGTTGAAAAGGAACAACTTTGTGAAATATCTGTGGAGAATAAATATCGTTTTTAATTTATTTGAAATTTGATGGAAAATACATTTTTTTATACCAGAGTTTTAATTCATAACTATGTATTGTTCTGATTTTTATGGAGGACATAAATTATCTGGTATTCTCACATTTGTACAGGGTGATATTTTAAGGTTGAATTCAGCAGACCTATTGAGGGTATTGAGTGTCCTGCAATAGTAGGCTGTGTTTCCATAGCTGTCTAACAAGACGTCTTAAAAATTTCATTCAAAAGCAGGCTCCTTATACTTTCATTTCTGCATCTCAGGAAATTATTATCTAATATACAGGATGTCCCCAAAGAAATTATTCGACAAATAAGTGATTCTTTAATGGATGAAAATCAGATTGAATAAGGTTATTCTGATTTTCACAAATATTTATTGTTATTATAATTCAACAATTGTTTCGCTATCACAGAATCTTCAGGTTGGTGATATCTTACATTTTGAATTAAAACAAATTGTAGAAATTACTATGTTTTACTACCAAAAAATATATATTACACATTTTCTTGTGACTCGAGTTTCGGGAAATGAACTATTCCATCATCAGACAACTGAAGACCTAACAGTGGTACAATGGTATTTAAACAAAAGTGATAAATATTTTGAATATTTCAACAGATTCTCGGTAACACCTAATAGTGGTACAGAGGTTTACAATCGGAAAGTGATAAAAAACCGGGTTAAAAAAGAGGGGCTTTCTAACAGATATCGGAATGTCGGCAATCGACAAAGAAGGTTGTTAAAAAGATGGTACCCATTTAAATATCTCAAATAATTTTTGGGGTTACATAGCTCCGTACAGTCATTCATTATTTTTTGTAGATATACATCAAAATAATGAATGACTGTACGGAGCTATGTAACCCCAAAAATTATTTGAGATATTTAAATGGGTACCATCTTTTTAACAACCTTCTTTGTCGATTGCCGACATTCCGATATCTGTTAGAAGGCCCCCTTTTTTAACCCGGTTTTTTATCACGTTCCGATTGTAAACCTCTGTACCACTATTAGGTGTTACCGAGAATCTGTTGAAATATTCAAAATATTTATCACTTTTGTTTAAATACCACTGTACCACTGTTAGGTCTTCAGTTGTCTGATGATGGGATAGTTCATTTCCCGAAACTCGAGTCACAAGAAAATGTATAATATATATTTTTATTGGTAGTAAAACATAGTAATTTCTACAATTTGTTCTAATTATGATCAACTTCCAAATAGTAACGGCTGAAACAATTCAGTGTTACATTTTGAATAACTAAATTTGTTTTCGAGATCGGTTTCTATTTATGTTAGAGTAGGTACAAAAATTTTTATTGAGCACTAAAACTAGAAAAGGGGGTCTCTGTAAATTCCAGCATATCTGAATATGTTTAACAGTGAAGAGTTATTTAGGTATAATTTTTAGTGGAGTACTATTCCGATTTTGTTGTATTCATTTATCTCTAGTGACCCTTACAGGTTTAAGGCATAACTTTTACTTTCTATATGTAAAATTTCAAAATTATCGTTGAAAGTATGTCCTGTCATTAACGAATAGTTCGAATATGTGGAATTACTTTTGTAATTGAGGAAACTCTTCAGATGTTCTCTAATTCTCTATTGAAAAGTTCTTCCTCTCTGTCCTATTTAAACTTTTTGGCAATCACCTCAGGTTAACTTATAACTCCCGATTTATTATCTTTATGTGTAATGTCTTCAATAAATTTACTGAGGTTTGAATTAAGTTTCGAATGAAGTTTTTAAAACATATTTATTTTTGAGGTGTGTAGCAATATTCCCAGAAATACCTTTGGTATATTTTAAGGAAATGTATTTAAAATTTTATTTTGTGTTCGAGTGCACCGACATAAGCCGATTTCGGAAACAAATTCAGCTATTCAGAAATGTAAGATATACCACCTACGTGACGATTCTACTGTGTTAGCGAAGCGATCGTGGTATCATTATAATAATAAAATTTGTGAAAATCAGAATAACCTTATTTAATACGGATTCTCATAAAGTAAAGACTGATTGAGTTAAATATATGAACCTTAATTAACAGAAACACATAAACTTCTCAAATGTTGGTAATAAAAACTATTAGGATTACAAATAAGTTTCCGCCGTTTTATTGTAGATGGCGCGGCACGGAGTTTCGGTTAGCTTTCGCAGATGATAACCGGCTTAAAAAATAGTTGGGGCATTCAAGAACAACATAACCTATTAATATCATTGATTTTATATTGGTAAAATATAATTTTTATGTAATTTGCTGGAAATATTAGTTTACTTCTTGTTAGCACTTCGGTAGAAAATTAGCAGACTGTATGTGTAAATTTGATAATGATTAGAAATACACCACAAATCTCAGATGGACACTCACCCTCATCCACTGAATTCCTGGTTAGTTGGGGATCCCCTTGTCTGGAACTCTGACACCAACACCTTGTTGAACTATCGTTCTTGTAATAAGAAATTCTGAACACTTTTTGCTTTGAAAGAATTAAAAAACTCATAAGCCGGAAAAATATCGAACGTAATGTCGATCCGTGATCATTAAGATTCTGGTCGAAGAAAAAGTCTCTCGCATGCGCACAGTGTCATCTGAAAGATGAGTGGTGCATATATGCGCAATTTCAGAAAATAAATTAGGGAAACTTGAATGCTGCACTAATACTTCTTTAATTTAAAGAAATCTGCTGCTGAGGCGCATCAGTTGCTCGTAGAAGCATATGGTGAGGGTGCTTTGAGTGAGAGAACGTGTCGAGAGTGGTTTCAAAAGTTTAAAAACGGAGATTTCGACGTAGAAGACAAAGATCGCAGTGGAAGGCCAAAAATTTACGAGGATGCAGAATTGGAGGAATTATTGGAGGAAGATTCATCTCAAACACAAAAAGAACTTGCTCTAACATTAGAAGTCACACAGAAAGCAGTCTCACATCGTTTAAAATCAGTAGGAATGATTCATATTTAATTTGTGTTAAAAAACCGCGGAAACTCATTTGTACTACTAATATTAATTTCAGCAAACTTACTTTGGTCAAAGAAAGAAAAATGTTTATTTTAAAGGTGAAGAAACATTTCAGCAGGGTTTTATTCAAATTATGATCAATAATTTAAATAAAAAATAACTGAACAAAAAACCATTTTCTCTTTGGCACTTTTTATATCCAATTTAATCAAACGTAACAGATATATTCATTAAAAACAATATGGCTATAAAAACAACAGTTTAAAAATATTCATCAAACATTAAAAACTCATCCAACATAAACTTAAATTGAAGAATCTAACAAAATAAAAAAGTTTATATTTCTTTTATTCTATCAGCTTGTAAACTTGCCATTCATGTCGTAACCAATATTAAGAAAGATCAAATGATAACACAAGAAGTTACATGTGCAAAGTTTCCTAAATTGAAAGTACAGAAAGGAAAACGTTGCGATATGTTGAAAGTTATATTAATCCTATCATAAATCAAGTAATAAGTAATTAATTCTATTAATTAACAAATAGAATTCTATTAAAACGTAAGTATACTTCCAAAATTACCGACATAAATCTGTCTTGCAACTGGAAAATCATGTCAAAGTCGTTAAACAATACATAAAACATCTTGTGTTATTATTCCGGTTAATCAATATTCAATCATATTCCATCATGATACTAACGAAACCTCTACATTTAAAATTGATATAAATGTGTCAAGTGCCAGCTCGAGCGATATGAAATCTTCGAAGACTCAAAAACTTTTTTGAAAATTCAACAATTTGTCAGAAACAGACAAAACTTGTACAAAAATTTTTTAAGCTTATAAAGTACATGAACACTACAGTGATAGTTATGACTTAGACATGGTACGATGCTCTGTATAAAATTTGTACATGGAATTATTATAAGAGAATTTTTCACTAGTTTTCAGTCATCAACGGACAAGTCCAACTCTATATCAGAAGGATTCATTTCTTGTAATGTATTTATCACAACATATCGAGAAAATATCAGGTAAAGCCTCCTAAACCATAACATTTGTGATTTATGTTCGGACATTGCTTTATGAATTAAGCATCTCCCACTTGGTCCAACAATATACCTAAAAAATTTCAGTGATAATTTAATTTCACGTTGGGGAAAATAATAACTTGCCTGGTTCTTGAAAGTAGAAACGAAATAGGTATATCCAAAATAAACCAATACTTTCTCAATATATTTGTACTTTCAAGTACATAAACACTACAACCTAAAACATAAACGATTCAGAAGAACTGTTGGCAAAATTTTAAAAAACTACCTTTAGGAATACAACCCCCAAAGCTCAAGTGCGCCACTGCATAATATATACTAAAATGATTAGGGTGAAAACTAACACCAGTTTTATCAAAAGTTATCAAGGTAGTTATATCATAAATTTCAATATGGTTTAATATCAATTCTGCTACTGTCTCTTCAGGCCAATGTCTACTAATATCATCAGGTAGGTCCTCGTGGTTCATAACTGTTATGCAATCACTATTAATACCAAGGGACCTACATGATTTGTATAATTCATATTTACGTATTTTACCCATTCCATAGTTACTTCCTAAAACCATTCAGAATATATTAACCTAGAAATATCATTGTATGAGAGTACAAACCTGTAGATAAACACAAAATATAAATAGTGCAGTGCTTTTGCTTTGAAAGATTCAGTATTGTTGGTCCAAAAAACATACACTCATCGTCAGGATGTGCAGTGACAATTAGTACTCTCTTTGGATTTTTTACTGATTTATTGAAGTTAAGTATCTTCCATCGGATAATTGCAAAATATAAAAGTACACATGTTACTATGTACAGAAAACTACCAATAATTAAATGCTCCAGGATGTCCTTTGTATAATTAACTAATTCAATTTGGAAGTTCGAAACTGATTTATTAACATAGGTTAAAAAAAAGAAAGGATCATGCCAAGCAAACGCTTGGCTTACTTCACACATGTATTAAATTTAGAATCTTACTGCTGATTCGTAAATAAAAATAGATTATATTACATTCAAAACATAAAAAAACAAAATTTGTATTTTGGAAATATTGAGGTTAAAATTTTATAATGCTAAATATATTATCACCTTTCTATGTTCTTCAGGTCATTTTTGTTTAATAGTAGGTGTTTAAAAATTCCGTATTTTTAAGTAACTTATATTTCAAGAGTTTAATTTAGAATTCTTGATTTTTTTAAGACGATGGTATTTAATTATATATAGCATTATTATATTTTTCAATCTTTTCTGGACAGATGATTATAATAGATATAAGATATTTTATTTCACACATCATGATAATAAGCGGTTAAATATGATAGTGACTGAATTATTCAATCAAATGATGTATTTTTTCACCTTTTTTATTTCAATATAAGATTTTGTTTTTACAAGGGAAAAATGCTTTCAAACCTATGACAACTTTATGTAAATGTCAAGACCAGATGGCGTTCGATAGCTCAGTGGACTGACAGTGATTATTTTTTTAAAGCAAAATATTTTTGAATCAAACCGAAAATAAACAACTCGCATTCTAAATTATTCCATCTGGGGGCATATATAAAATCACTCAAAACATGTCGAGCGATTCTGTGAAAAGCGTAAGTGTTCTTTTATTTGTACTCGATAAATTCTAAATCTTCGAACATTTATGGAAAAATAGGCTGAAGTTCAATGAACAGACAATGGCTGCAATACATTTAGTATTTGCCTTTTTCCTGTCTTCATCAGCAGTTTTGTCACATACCTAACAACTATCTGTTAGTTTTTCTCAAGAAGCTATTCATGATGACTCAGATATGCTTCAAGCCTGATTATATTCATTTGAGGAACAAAACAATCACTGTTTTCCACTTGAATCGCATTAGGCACCTTAAATTATAATTTATGTTTCAAGTTCTCCAGCTTGGAAACCCCTGGATATGTTGGATTCGCCAATCTTCCGAATCAAGTTCACAGGAAATCAGTTAAAAAAGGATTTGAATTCACTCTTATGGTTGTTGGAGAGTCAGGTCTGGGAAAATCTACTTTAGTTAATGCTCTCTTCTTAACTGATCTCTATCCTGAAAGGGTAATTCCAGATGCGACTGGTAGGTAAATTTTTTGTTTTGGAAAACAAAATTTTAATGATTTTTTCAACACATGTTCCTATTTCCTAGAAAAAATGACCCAGACTGTTAAATTGGAACCATCTACTGTTGAAATTGAAGAAAGAGGTGTTAAATTGAGGTTAACTGTTGTTGATACCCCTGGATATGGAGATGCCATCGATAACACAGACTCTTTCTCAGAAATAATTAGATATATTGACGAACAATTTGAGCGTTTCCTGCGTGACGAATCTGGATTAAATAGAAAAAATATTATCGATAATAGAGTTCACTGTTGTTTTTATTTCATTTCCCCTTTTGGACATGGGTAAGACACATCTCAAATATGAAAATGTTATTATTGAAGGGTCAACATAAACTAGAAGAATTGATATATTGTAGATTGAAACCATTAGACGTAGAATTTATGAAACAGCTTCACAATAAAGTCAATATTGTTCCGGTTATTGCCAAAGCTGATGTGTTAACTAAGAAAGAGATGACTAGACTGAAGCAAAAAGTATTAGACGAAATCAGAGAACATGGAATTAGGATATATACACTGCCAGAATGTGATTCAGATGAAGATGAGGAATATAAAGAACAAGTGAGTAAATTCCGTTAACGTTTAAACATCTATTGGAAATTTTGAGAAACTGAACTTTGTGGGTCTCCACAGAGATCTATTCTCGGTACAACAATATGTTTAGTTTCATAATAGTGATATTGAATATTTTTGATTGTTTAAATGTGTAACAGGTTCGCCAACTGAAAGAGGCAGTACCCTTTGCTGTTTGTGGTGCTAACACTCTGCTAGAAGTTAGGGGGCGTAAGGTCCGCGGTAGACTCTATCCATGGGGTGTGGTTGAGGTGGAAAACCCCGAGCATTGTGATTTCATCAAGTTGAGGTCTATGCTTATCACTCACATGCAAGATTTGCAAGAATTGACCCAGCAAGTTCACTACGAGAACTACAGGTCTGAGAGGTTAGCCAAGGGTGTTCCTGTACCGAAACGAAATACGTAAGTACATAATTAAAACAAATTGTAGAAATTACTATGTTTTACTACCAATAAAAATATATTTTACACATTTTCTTGTGACTCGAGTTTCGGGAAATGAACTATCCCATCATCAGACAACTGAAGACCTAACAGTGGTACAGAGGTATTTAAACAAAAGTGATAAATATTTTGGATATTTCAACAGATTCTAGGTAACACCTAATAGTGGTACAGAGGTTTACAATCGGAACGTGATAAAAAAAGGGGCCTTCTAACAGATATCGTTATTAAACAGATTTTTTTTTTATCATTTATTCATTAGCAATCAGAATACAACAATTCTATGAGCTAATTTGCTGTCTACAGAGCTTTGAGCTCTCATGATTTGATATGGTCTTCTCCAGTGAAAAGACCATTTTAAATCTACTTCATATCAGCTGGCCAGGTCCTTTTGAGTCTGCTCATGTCTTGAGGTTGAAGCAACGGTTGTAGTAAGTCGTTTATATGACCATCTAACTTAGTGTGATAATTTTGGCTCTGTTCCTTGATAACATCCTTCACATAAGGTATTTTCAAATCTTCATGCAGGGTTTGATTTGATACATACCATGGAGCATTTGTTAGCAATCTCAGTATTTTCGATTGGCTTCTCTGGACTAGAGTTACATTGGACTTACTTGTACATCCCCAAAGTTCAATTCCGTATGTCCATATGGGCTTTATGACCGTTTTATATATCAGCAGCTTGTTTTCTAATGAGAGTTTCGATTTTCTACCTATAAGCCAATTCAGTTCTTTAGTTCTAAGGTCTATTTGCTTCCTTTTTTTAATAATATGCTCCTTCCAGGTTAGTCTGCTATTTAAATGCACTCCCAAATATTTAACAGTTGGGGAATTTGGGATCTTTATATTGTTTATAAAGATGGGTGGACACTGGTCTCTTCGAAGAGTATAATTTACTTGAACTGACTTGGTTCCATTAACTTTTATCTTCCACTTATGCAGCCATTCTTTTATTTCATCAAGATGAATTTGCAATCTATTAGATGCCTCTTTGGGATCTTCATGGCTTGGAAGAATTGCAGCATCATCTGCAAAAGTTCCCTTTATCGTATTCGCATTTGTGGGCATATCTACCGTATACAGTATATACAAAAACGGTCCCATAACACTTCCTTGGGGAACACCGGATTGAATAGGATAAAAATCAGACACTTTATCATTCACCCATACTCTGAATCTCCTTCCAGTAAGATAAGATCTCATCAGCTTGTAGCAGTATAATGGCAGACATTTCTTTATTTTAAACAATAGTCCAGAATGGCAGACTTTATCAAAGGCCTGGCTTACATCCAAAAAAGCAGATGTGCAATTTTGTTTGAGTTCCAGGGCTTTGCTTATCTCATGACTTATTCTGTGTGTCTGCTGTATGGTGGAGTGATTTGTTCTGAATCCCAAATTGGTGTGGAGGAATCCATTCTTGGGTGTTGGGATCCAACTTTATTCTCAATAGCAAAATTTTCTCCAAGATCTTAGATAAAGTTGGCAGTAAGCTAATTGGTCTATATGATGTTACAGCGTTTGGATGCTTGCCGGGTTTCAGTATGAGGATTATTTCTGCAATTTTTAGGTGTTCTGGCCAATAATTTTGTCTCAGGATAGCATTGAATATATATGCCATCATTGCTACTCCTTTCTTAGGCAGTTCCTTGATCATTTTTGGTGTGACCTCATCTATTCCGGCAGCTTTTCGTGTGTTCAGGTATTTTATTTCTTTTTGTACTTCTTTTATGGTGATACTTTTAATAGGAGACGTATTAGAAGGAATATTTAACATTTCTCTTTCAAATGTCTTGAGGTTGAAGCAACGGTTGTAGTAAGTCGTTTATATGACCATCTAACTTAGTGTGATGATTTTGGCTCTGTTCCTTGATGACATCCTTCACATAAGGTATTTTCAAATCTTCATGCAGGGTTTGATTTGATACCATGGAGCATTTGTTAGCAATATCAGTATTTTCAATTGGCTTCTCTGGACTAGAGTTACATTGGACTTACTTGTACATCCCCAAAGTTCAATTCCGTATGTCCATATGGGCTTTATGACTTTTTATATATCAGCAGCTTGTTTTCTAATGAAAGTTTCGATTTTCTACCTATAAGCCAATTCAGTTCTTTAGTTCTAAGGTCTATTTGCTTCCTTTTTTTAATAATATGCTCCTTCCAGGTTAATCTGCTATCTAAATGCACTCCCAAATATTTAACAGTTGGGGAATTTGGTATTTTTATATTGTTTATAAAGATGGGTGGACACTGGTCTCTTCGAAGAGTATAATTTACTTGAACTGACTTGGTTTCATTAACTTTTATCTTCTACTTATGCAGCCATTGTTTTATTTCATCAAGATGAATTTGCAATCTATTAGATGCCTCTTTGGGATCTTCATGGCTTGCAAGAATTGCAGCATCATCTGCAAAAGTTCCCTTTATCGTATTCGCATTTGTGGGCATATCTACCGTATACAGTATATACAAAAACGGTCCCATAACACTTCCTTGGGGAACACCGGACTGAATAGGATAAAAATCAGACACTTTATCATTCACCCGTACTCTGAATCTCCTTCCAGTAAGATAAGATCTCATCAGCTTGTAGCAGTATAATGGCAGACATTTCTTTATTTTAAACAATAGTCCAGAATGGCAGACTTTATCAAAGGCCTGGCTTACATCCAAAAAAGCAGATGTGCAGTATTGTTTGAGTTCCAGGGCTTTGCTTATCTCATGACTTATTCTGTGTGTCTGCTGTATGGTGGAGTGATTTGTCCTGAATCCAAATTGATGTGGAGGAATCCATTCTTGGGTGTTGGGATCCGACTTTATTCTCAATAGCAAAATTTTCTCCAAGATCTTAGATAAAGTTGGCAGTAAGCTAATTGGTCTATATGATGTTACAGCATTTGGATCCTTGCCGGGTTTCAGTATGAGGATTATTTCTGCAGTTTTTAGGTGTTCTGGCCAATAATTTTGTCTCAGGATAGCATTGAATATATATGCCATCATTGCTACTCCTTTCTTAGGCATATTTCGAATATTTCAACAGATTCTCGGTAACACCTAATAGTGGTACAGAGGTTTACAAGCGAAACGTGATAAAAACCCGGTTAAAAAAGAGGGGCCTTCTAACAGATATCGGAATGTCGGCAATCGACAAAGAAGGTTATTAAACAGATGTTACCCATTTAAATATCTCAAATAATTTTTGGGGTTACATAGCTGCGTGCAGTCGTTAATTATTTTTACGTTATTTTGTTGTATATCTCAAATATTTGGATTTACATAGCTCCATAGAGTCATTCATTATTTTTTAAATTATTTGTATTGTGAACGAATTTGAAAATTTCAATAATCAAGTTTCTTTTCATTTGAATCTACATGTAATATTTTTCTTAAGATTTTCTTTTGTCAAAAGGAATTACTCATTTTAAAGAATGAGTGGCAAAAGTTGAATTTTTGTTCACTTTTCATTAAAAAGTAATTTCTACAATTTGTTTTAATTATGATCAACTACCAAATAGTAACGGCTGAAACAATTCAGTAACCTAAGTACATGATGACTTGAAAGACCACGATTTTCTTTTTTTTGCTTCATCAATTCGTAAGACCAATATTCATAATTGACGAGTCACACATTCAAATAGAAAGAAAGAAAACCATATGCTTCTACGAGCAATTGATGCGCCTCAGCAGCAGATTTCTTTAAATTAAAGAAGTAAACTAATATTTCCCGCAAATGACGCTTACTTGGCTCAAATTTTGACATCTTCAACTTATAAAAATTATATTTTACCAATATAAAATCAATGATATTAATAGGTTATATTGTTCTTGAATGTCCAAACTATTTTTTAAGCCGGTTATCATCTGCGAAAGCTAACCGAAACTCCGTGCCGCGCCATCTACAATAAAACGGCGGAAACTTATTTGTACTCCTAATAGTAGCGACATCTGATATCAAAACCGCACAAACTGATTTCTACTCCTAATATTTGTAGGAAAAAGTTATCTTTGAGGGATATTTCATCCGATATTTTGTTATTTTCTAACGAAAGCTGTGGTTTTCAGACTGATCGAAGACAAAGCCAGTACCCTCTCGGAAAAAGATAAGATACTGCAAGAAAAAGAAGCCGAACTTAAGAGAATGCAAGAAATGATAGCTGCCATGCAAGCCAAGATGCAGATGCAACAGTGAAGTGCCATAACCTAGTAATGTGATTATTGTAGCATTGCATATCCCAAGAGCCTAATGATATAGATATATTTGCAATGTACTTTAAATTATAATGTGAGAAGACGGTTTTATCTCCTGGATCTGAAAATGCTGAATCTCTTTTTGTATTTTATCCTCTTAGTATTAAGTTTATTCGATTTATTTCTTATATGACATTTTGATATTTTTATATATTGAAATCTTTTAAATTTTCTTGTGCATTAATCGATCTAGCCATATTTTTTATGAATGCATAGGTGAGATATTTTTTATATGATAATGAAATTGAGTATGAATATATTTAAAGTATATTTTATTGGAGTGTTTCAATCTTTCAATTTACAGCACCTGCTCCCTTTATTTGAGGAATATTAGTTTTTTGTTTCAAAGGTCAACCATATGTAAGTGGTATTAAAATATAGTTTGCGCTTTTTTACATATTACTTACTGAAAAATAATATTTAGCCAAAACCTAACAAGGACCACAGAAAAGTAGAAAACCATAGTCCCATAATACTCCTGCGAGTACTAGGAAAATTATTAGAGAAAATAATTATATTCAAACTTGAAGGACACTT
Organism: Megalocaria dilatata; assembly: GCA_034642435.1. Taxonomy (NCBI): domain Eukaryota; kingdom Metazoa; phylum Arthropoda; class Insecta; order Coleoptera; family Coccinellidae; genus Megalocaria; species Megalocaria dilatata. The sequence goes on along the minus strand of CM067862.1, from coordinate 41,041,858 downwards.
CCAATTTGGTTTCCGCAGGAAGTAAGCTACAGTTTACCTCCTCTCAATATTAATTAATCCTACAGAATGCACAATTAAACAACGAGAGAACGGTAGTAGTCTTTATAAATATTAATAAAGCATGTGAATGAAGGGGCTACTATACAAATTATTCAAAAAGGACACCTCTTTTTACCTTAGCCATATAACAAGAATTAACGAAATTTATTGATATCATTAAAGATGCTGCAAAACAAGCTACTCCCCGGACACCAAATTGAGAGAATGCATTCTACCATATTCCAATAGAAATCAAGAAAATATTGATGCAAAAAATAGGGCAAAGGCAAGATGGCATCTTACCATAGACGTATTAAAACATACTGAATTGTTTCAGTTGTTACTATGTTTTACTTCCAATAAAAATATATATTACACATTTTCTTGTGACTCGAGTTTCGGGAAATGAACTATTCCATCATCAGACAACTTGAAGACCTAACAGTGGTACAGAGGTATTTAAACAAAAGTGATACATATTTTAAATATTTCAATAGATTCTAGGTAACACCTAATAGTGGTACAGAGGTTTACAAGCGGAACTTGATAAAACGCCGTGTTAAAAAAGGGGGCCTTCTAACAGATATCGGAATGTCGGCAATGGACAAAGAAGGTTGTTAAACAGATGGTACCCATTTAATTATCTCAAATAATTTTTGGGGTTACATAGCTCCGTACAGTCATTCATTATTTTTACATTATTTTGTTGTATATCTCAAATATTTGGATTTACATAGCTCCGTACATTCATTCATTATTTTTATTGTGAACTATTAGGAGTACAAATAAGTTTCCGCCGTACGGAACCCAATTTCCTTGTTTATGAATCATTCCTAATGATCTTAAACGATGTGAGACTGCTTGCTGAGTGACTTCTAATGTTAGAGCAAGTTCTTTTTGTGTTTGAGATGAATCTTCATCCAATAATTCCTCCAATTCTGCATCCTCGTAAATTTTTGGCCTTCCACTGCGATCTTTGTCTTCTACGTTGAAATCACCGTTTTTAAACTTTTGAAACCACTCTCGACACGTTCTCTCACTGAAAGCACCCTCACCATATGCTTCTACGAGCAATTGATGCGGCTCAACAGCAGATTTCTTTAAATTAAAGAAGTAAACTAATATTTCCCGCAAATGACGCTTACTTGGCTCAAATTTTGACATTTTCAACTTATGTAAGAGTTTCAATCAAACAAGCAAAAAATACTATTATTCGAAAATGCTGAAGAAGGAAAAAATTTTTCGAAAAAACTATGGAAGACTGTGAATGAGATACTAACGATTCCTGAAAAAAAAAGAATAGGTGAATTGAAGGATATAGAATTGAATCAGTCCTTACTTGGTGAAAATCCATATTAAATAATATTTAAATAAGGTTATTTTGATTTTCACAAAATTTTTATTATAATCTGTACAACAATCGTTTCGCTATCACAGTAGCATCATCAGGCAAGATTACATTTTGAATAACTAAGCTTGTTTCCGAAATCCGTTGCTATTTATATTACAGTAAGTACAATAAATTTTTATTGAGCACTAAAACCCAAAAAAGGGTCCCTGCAAATTCCAGCTTATCTGAATATATTTAACAGAGGTGACTTATTTAAATCTATTTGTTTGTTAAGTAATATTCCAATCTTATTATGTTTATTTATCTCTAGGGATTCTAACAGATTTAAGGCATAACTTTTGCTTTCTATATGTAGAATTTCAAAGTTATGGTTGAAAGTATGTCCTGTTTCTAACAAATGGTTGGAATATGTAGAATTACTTTTATTATTGAGGAAACTCTTCAGATGTTCACAAATTCTATGTCGGAAAGTTCTTCCAGTCTGTCCTATGTAAACTTTAGGGTAATCACCGCAGGTTAACTTATAAACCCCCGTTTTGTCATCTTTATGTGTACAGTCTTTATTATTTTTAATAAATTTACTCAAGTTTGAATTGGTTTTAAATGAATCTCTTAAATTATATTTATTTTTGAGGTATGTTGCAATTTTCTCAGAATTACCTTTAGGATATGTATTTAAAATTTTCTTTCATATTAGGAAACACCATATTTAAAGCTATTTTATTATTTTTATTCATCAACAATTTGTCTATCAACTTAGGATCATAGTCATTATTAATAGCTATTTGTTTAATTATGTCAGGTTCTGTAATATAATTGTCATTATAAAATAAAACACTTGTTTACATTTTCTATTTTATTTTTGGTATTGACGTACGTTTCGTCTTTGCTAGAAAGACTTGTATTCTGATGAAGTCTTTCTAGCAAAGACGAAACGTACGTCAATACCAAAAATAAAGTAGAAAATGTAAACAAGTGTTTTATTTTATAATGACAATTACAACTGATTTCTACCAAGCAACGGCCCAATCTATCATAAATTTCTGTAATATAATTTTCTCGATTCATGGGAATATTAACTAATCTATGGATCATACAATTAAATGCTGATAATTTTTTATTTGAAGGATGATTTGATTTGTTGTGTATCATAGAATCCGTATAGGTTGATTTGTGAAATATTGAAAAATCATGTGAACTATTTATTCGAGTAACAGTTAAATCAAGAAAATTAATAGAATTATTAAGTTCGGTTTCCATAGTGAATTTAATTGAAGGATGTATTTCATTGATGAATAAAAAGAATTTTTTCAAAAGTCTGTCTGTACCTGTGAAGCAACAGAAAATATCGTCTACATATCTACATTCTGTCAAGAAAGTATCGGGAATTATCGATTTAAATATGGCGGGGCAATGAGGCAGGTAAAAAATTTTTTTCCTAGGTTGGTACCATTGTCCTTAATTACTATGCCAAGCTTGAGCGGGATCTGTCAACTAGTGTGTTTGCAACAGCTGATTAAGTCAGTCGATGTCAGAGTGCGTGCCGATTTTTACTATGGGTGATTACGTTGAGCAAAGAATTTGTTTAAAGTTCTGTAACTCATTTGGTTTGCGGGTAACTATTAGGAATTTTGTCTTTTTTATGTTGATGTTGATTCATATAAGTCGATTGTGTATTCCTACTATGTCCAGGATCCTTTGGGGGTCATTCATGTTATCTGCTATCAGGACTGTGTCATCTGCATAACGTATATTGTTGATCCATGTGCCATTTACTTTGACGCCTAACTGTTGCCCTTCCAGAGTTTCTTGGAAGATGTTTTCAGAGTAAACGTTAAACAGAAGTGGGACATCTATTTTCAACCTGTTCATTTCTTGTATTAAGCTAGCCAACTTTCCAGCATTATATAAACTTCGTACCTTCCATGTACCAATGTTCATCTTGTTTCGTAAATTCACTCTGACTTCTTTATCTTTATCATTTGACACTGTTCCCCCCGTAGATCTGATTGGAACACCGTTTTTACCTCCGGATAATTTCGAGTTAAATAAGGTCATTAAGAATTATGAAATAATTTTCCTTTGCCAATCCAGATTTGTGATTATAAATTGTATATTTCTATAAAAGTACTTGTAAGATATAAGTAAAAGGTGCATGAAAAATTGAAACTCAACTTGACTCAGAGAAGGACGAAAAGTAGCACTTGTTTTTGCCTGCTCATTCTAGAAAGCTTGTCATTCCGTTGTAGTGTTTTTATTTGTCAAATTTTCAGGCAGAAATAGCCTTGTATGTTTACATTGAACATACAGACAATAATTGGTGGTCAAATAAAATTCTCTGACTTATTCGTCAATAACATGATAATTTTGAACACAAACAACTGGGTGACTTGAAATTTACAGGGCAATTTTTATGCCAAGATGGAAAGATCAAGTTTGTGAAGAAACAAAATCCGTTCATGGGTACTAGACATATGGCCACTAGAAGTTTAATTTTTTCAGGATCTAAAAAAACTAGCGTAATTTGAAATTAGGAAAAATGCATGAATGTTAACATAAAGATTGTCCTGCAACAGAATTTTTCTGCCAAAATCATATTTTGGTTATGAGAAGTGATAGTTGATCAAGGGTAAAGTTTTTAGCATCCTCGTGTGAAAACCAAATGTTTTTGCAAGCTGTTTGTTTCTTCGCCAAAAAGTTTGTTTCCTAAATTTCAAATGTGTGGTCTGAATGAACAAATAAACATTATTATTATTATAATGATGGTGATTATTCAAAAAGTAGTTCATAGAATTTAATATTTTTTTCATTGAAATATTTCTACAAATATAAGATATTCAAACTGGAGAATTATATTGAAAATCCTATGAATTTTATTATTAATATTAACTGGAGATTCTCACATCTAATCTTTTTATTTATTGCTTACAGAATTTTTTGGAAACATTGGTCACTTCTGTGGAAATCAGGGAACCACCGTGATCCAGAGGAATGGAAGATTTGAAAATATAGTATTTTGAATCATTGTTTAATATTTAAAAATCGTTGTAATAATTTTTCATTGTCACAAATGTTTATATTTATGATAATATGATGTCATGTTTACAGGTTTAATAAAAATAATGAGTACACAAAATTTAACCCTTTCTTTCACAGTTCAAACATATTCAGTAAAATGTAAAAATACACTCTAATTAAATTTTGATGTCTCCTTCGAAGTTTATTGAGATTAATCAGAATTGTCAGTCTCAAAAGAAAGAGCTGTATATTGCTCTTTTTTTTTCCTACAATGAAAATTTTCAATATTTTATAATTTGCTTAATATGGTCCTGTACTAATACGCATAGCTAATGAAATTGGCGAGAAATATATCACTACTCCTGATAAAATCCACATACCTCCTAAATGCGCCAATATAGAGGGCTAAATACGGCTCTGTTGGTTGAAAATATTCTCCTGATACATCTAAATACCTTTTCAGCGAGTTGACATAGGGGCTAAATACGGCTCTGTTCCAAGTATCCGGCTGCTCCTGGTAAATAACGTATACCTTCTCGCCTTCTGTTCGCCTGATACTCGACTGCTCCTGATACATCTAAATACCTTCTCAGGGAGTTAACATAGGGGCTAAATACGGCTCTGTTCCAAGTATCCGGCTGCCCCTGGTAAATAACGTATACCTTCTCGCCTTTTGTTTGCCTGATACTCCACAGCTCCTGATAAATCTAAATACCTCCTCAGCGAGTCTACATAGGGGCTAATTACGGCTCTGTTCGAAATATCAGGAGCATTCAAGAGTGGGCGTGGCTTAGAAAATTGGCGCGAAAATCCGGCTGCTCCTGGTAAATTCCGTATACCTCCTCGAACTTATATTCTCCTGATACTCGGCCAAATTGTTGAACACTACCCTGAAATGCCAATATTTGATGGACATTTTCGGATTATTTCAAAATGACCATATATGGGCATATTTCCATTTTCAGTAGCGTTTTCGCTGGCAAAAATGACCCGGTATTCCAACTTTGCTGGAACGGATTGGGACGAAAATCAATGTTGTTTACTTACATCTGACCAAGTATATCCGGGTAATGAATAATTAAGTCAAAAAATGACGATTATTTTACTGCTTATTATAAAATTTCACTCCTAAAATTGCATTTATGGGTGCTAAAACTATTGAACTTAAAATATTCCGACAATTTAACAGAGTTCCATCAAAGACGTTTGGGCAACATTTGATCAAAAATCAGGAGAAATAAATGAAATAGGTTAACGAGGAGGTCTTTGCATTTATGTATGTGAAACTGCAAAATATTTCTGCCTGAATATTCTGAGATTGTGAGTTTTTTCTGTAAATGAAAAATATATTAAATTCTTTTCTTGAAAAATATAATGGAATAATTTTTATACAAAAACGATTCATGAAAAATTTGAACTGCCTTGCTCCACTTCGAATTTAAGAGGCTTTTTTGTTATATGTTCAAGACAGATTACGAAAATTTTGCATTGGAGTCGATGATCTTCACGCCAAATCGTTCCTATTAAAGTGCGAACTTCGTACTAATAATCTCATTTTTGGGAGCGAAAACGCTACTGAAAATGGAAATATGCCCATATATGGTCATTTTGAGATAATCCGAAAGTGTATAAATAAATATTGGCAGTTCAGGGTAGTGTTCAACAATTTGGCCGAGTATCAGGAGAATAGAAAGTCGAGAAGGTATATGGAATTTATCAGGAGCAGCCTGGTTTTCCCGCCATTTTTCTAAGCCACGCCCCATGATATTTTCGGAACAGGACCGTCTTTAGCCCTTTATGCAGTTTAGCGAGGAGGTTTTAGGATTTATCAGGAGCAGTTTTTCACCAATTTTTAAGCCACGCCCACACTCTAGGTGCATCTGTCCTTAAGAGGTTCTGGGCACAGGAGCGTATTTAGCCTTATTTGCTATTTGGATTTTATTAGGAGTAAAATATTTCGCACGATTTGGGAACAGAACCGTATTTGGCTCTTTATGCTGGCAATAATAATTTTAATTAATTCGTTAGAAAAGAGTTCTACTGAAATCTCAAAAGTGCTTTTGACTTTCCTCTTTTATGCAAAATTTTTTATTATTGCAGGCAATTTGAGGTCAGATTAAAGAGTGAAGTTTTTATTATACATATTTAATCAGTAACCAAAATACAATTACAAATATCAAATATATAAATAACAACCATCAAATATTGTTATGAAGATTAGATACAATATTTCCAATAATTTCTCATTTGTAGCAGCAATTTTCTTCAGTTTCTTGATTTCTACGGCAATTTCCTTAGAATATCTGTAAGCAGAAAAGTAACAATAAATAAAAATTGATGAGATTGTGGACATCACAGTCATCATTAACTGTCATATTTGATATGAAAAAGAGCAAAGGGAAGGTTTGTAGGTGAAAAAAAATTTTTTTTGGGGACATTTTTTTCAATTTTTTTTTTGGTGAAAATTTCATCAAAAAATTTTTTTTTGGTCACTCTAATGAGGTGAAAAAAAATTTTTTTGGGCAGAAAATTTTTTCAATTTTTTTTTTTTGGAGAAAAATTTTTCAAATTTTTTTTTTGGTGAAAATTTTTAAAAAAAAATTTTTTTTGGTCACCCTTTTGAGGTGAAAAAAATTTTTTTGGGGAGAAAATTTTTCAAATATTTTTTTTGGGTGAAAATTTTTCCGAAAAATTTTTTTGGTCCTTTTGCTCTCGCGCCGAATTTTGTTTTATGGCTTCAATCGACTCAAAACGGATGCCACGAAGGGGCAATTTTAGTTTTGGGAAGAGGAAAAAGTCGCAGGGAGCCAAATCCGGCGAATACGGTGGTTGCTGAAGCACGTTTGTTGAGTTTTTGGCGAGAAAGTCAGTCACAATCGTAGCTCGGTGAGAAGCCGCGTTATCGTCATGCAAAATCCATGAGTTGTTAGCCCACAAATTTGGCCGCTTCTTACGGATACGCTCACGCAAACGTTTCATAACGCCTAGGTAATACTCCTTGTTTACCCTCTGGAACGAATTCGTAGTGCACCACGCCACGGATATCGAAGAAAAAAATGAGCATCACCTTCATTTTCGAGCGGCTTTGGCGTGGTTTTTTCGGTTTCGGCTCATTTTTTGCCACCCATTCCGATGATTGCTGGCTTGTTTGCATATCGTACTCGTAGACCCAGGTCTCATCACCAGTTATAATGCGTTCCATGAATGTAGAATCGGAATTACAGCGATCCATTGCATGTCTGAAGCAACCTGTTCGCGATGACGTTTTTGAAGAAAATTCAGGTCTTTCGGTACGAGTCGTGCGGCCACCTTTCTCATGCCCAAAATATCAATCAAAATCGTACGTGCGGACTCGTGGGATATCTTAAGATCATGTACTATCTCTCTCAAGCTGGTACGACGGTTTTCCAGCACCCTTTCCTTAATTTTATCGACGTTATCTTCGATCGAAGCTGTCGATGGGCGACCACTTCACGACCGTAATTGAAGGCTCTGTACCACTGATATGCACGAGTTTTCGATAGAGCATTATCACCAAAGGCCTTTTGCAACATTTTCAATGCATCGGCACACGAAAATTCATTTGCAACACAAAACTTTAAACAAATTCTTTGCTCAACGTAATCACCCATAGTAAAAATCGGCACGCACTCTGACATCGACTGACTTAATCAGCTGTTGCAAACACACTAGTTGACAGATCCCGCATAGTAATTAAGGACGGTGATACCAACCTAGGAAAAAAAAATTTCACCTGCCTCATTGCCCCGCCAGATTTAAATCGATAATTCCCGGTACTTTCTTGACAGAATGTAAATCCAAATATTTGAGATGTACAACAAAATAACGTAAAAATAATGAATAACTGTACGGAGCTATGTAACCCCAAAAAAATTATTTGAGATATATGGGTACCATCTGTTTAATAACCTCCTTTGTCGATTGCCGACATTCCGATATCTGTTAGAAGGCCCCTCTTTTGAAAACAAACAATTTCATTCTCACATTAAGAGGAGTTCACGTGAACTTGCTTGTTTACAAATAAACAACTAAGGTGTTACCATGACGAAGGTTTTCAAGGTATTATTGATCAAATGAAGTACTTGAATTTCTGTTTGTATAATGACCGAAAAAATGGAAAAAAGCATTGCAAGAAATCCAAAAATCATCGCCAAATACGAAAAATTGTTCCATCATCTACATGTGGAATTTCCTGAGCTAACAGAATTATCATCGAAAACACTGGAAACTTTTAGCGTAACGAAAAGAAGAAAATCTGGTGCAGCAAGAGTGTTTCGCAAAGGAATAGAGAAGGTCAAAAAAAAGCAACAGCACCACTTAAAACTTTACAGAGAGTGTGAAGAAAATAAATCGCTTCATCACCTTCACGAAGCCGCCAAAAAATGTCCAATCACACAAATGTCCCGATTCCAAAAACGGGACATACAAAACTTAATTGGAGTACAAGAATTACAGCTAAAATACACTGATAAAGTAGATGAGATGTTCGAAGAGGTACAAAAGACATATTCCGAAGTAATTCATGCTGTAGCCGTTCGACAGAAAATTAAACGATCTACAGAGATACCCGGATACTTCAAAATCCAGCCCTTCAGGCACATTGGCCGATCCAAGAACTACAAGGCCTTCGTTCGAAAAAGAAAAGAATTCCAAAACATATGGATGCTACATCAGCCCCTTCTCAAATCGATCATAATGGAATTTAGTACTTTACCCGATATTCTGATAGACATCGATAGGAAAAATGAAGAAAAAATAAATTTCGAGGATTTAGAATACGAGATGCAAAAGACTTTGATCGATGCAGGAAGGACAATACAGGACTTTTATTGGAAAATCGAGATAATGGTACAGTCAGACATGCCTGATTTGCATCCCTCGCTTTTGGATAACTTTTTGGGTGAGTTAATTGTTCAAATAATCAACCATTTTTTATTTATACGAAATCACCTAATTAAACGTAGTGTGGGAGGTATCTAATTTATCAACATGTACATTTCGTAAAAAATCGCATGTCTACAATAAGTACCGCTTATATTTAATAGACGTATATAATCAAAACTCAATATATAATGTCAAATGGAATAAATAAACCAACAGATATACGAAAGTCATTAAAATTAATAAATAAATATTTAAAGGAGACAAAATTTTGTTTCTGGTCTTACCTTTAAGAACACCAATTGCCTTTTAAAAACATAAACACACCTTAAGGACTTCTCAAAGAATATAATTTATTTGAAATATTTAATATATTTAAATATTCGAATAAGTTAATTCAGAAATCTCTCAAAACATGCACTATATCTTCAAAAAACAAATATAATTCTAAGAAATCCCTTCTTCGGTCCTGAATAATATTCCAAATATCAAAATCAAAAACTAACCTATATCAACAACGCACCGCGTGTAAAGGAATAATGTTTCGAAACACAGATCAACTTTATAATTCAAGATTGATCTATGTTCTACAAAATCAAAGAACAGTGTAAGTTATTTTTAAGGCTTATTTAAATTCATTGACATTCCATAATGAGATTTATTGAAGCCAAAATATAATTATATATTATATATAAAATAAAATAGAAAGGCTTTTTACTTGATAGAAGAAATATAACAAAATTTGAATATCAAAACCAATTAAAATATGTTTGTCTTCTACAATTTTAATTTCAAAAAACAATTTTTATTCAAAAAACTTTTAGAATTAAATTAATGTCTAAAATAAGCACCGCTTACATTTAATAGACGTATATAATCAAAACTCAATATATAATGTCAAATGGAATAAAAAAACCAAGAGATATACGAAAGTCATTAAAATTAATAAATAAATACTTAAAGGAGATAAAATTTTGTTTCTGGTCTTACCTTTAAGAACACCAATTGCCTTTTAAAAACATGAACACACCTTAAGGAACTTCTCAAAGAATATAATTTATTTGAAATATTTAATTTATTTAAATATTCGAATAAGTTAATTCAGAATTTACAAATTTTTCAAAATTTTGAATTTTTAAAAAATCGTTTCTTACAACGATAAATCAACTATAAATAAAATTCCAACATTGATTTTTTTTCAATTTTTTGTTTACTAAAATTTGTTACTTCTGAACAATCCTCAAGAGACGGAAAAAGTGCTTATTGGAACAATCCATTGAAAAAAAAGGTAAAAAAAAATAAGCCCTAAAAAAACATGCACTATATCTTCAAAAAACAAATATAATTCTAAGCAATCCCTTCTTCGGTTCTGAATAATATTCCAAATATCAAAATCAAAAAACTAACCTATATCAACAACGCACCGCGTGTAAAGGAATAATGTTTCGAAACACAGATCAACTTTATAAGTCAAGATTGATCTATGTTCTAACAAAATCAAAGAACAGCGTGAGTTATTTTTAAGGTCTATTAAATGTAAGCGGTGCTTGTTTTAGACATTAATTCAATTCTAAAAGTTTTTTGAATAAAAAATTTTTTTGAAATTAAAATTGTAGAAGATAAACATATTTTAATTTGTTTTGATATTCAAATTTTGTTATATTTCTTCTACCAAGTAAAAGGCCTTTCTATTTTATTTTATATATAATATATAATTATATTCTGGCTTCAATAAATTTCATTATGGAATGTCAATGAATTAAAATAAGCCTCAAAAATAACTCACACTGTTCTTTGATTTTGTTAGAACATAGATCAATCTTGAATTATAAAGTTGATCTGTGTTTCGAAACATTATTCCTTTACACGTGGTGAGTTGTTGATATAGGTTAGTTTTTTGATTTTGATATTTGGAATATTATTCAGGACCGAAGAAGGGATTGCTTAGAATTATATTTGTGTTTTGAAGATATAGTGCATGTTTCGAGAGATTTCTGAATTAACTTATTCGAATATTTAAATATATTAAATATTTCAAATAAATTATATTCTCTGAGAAGTCCTTTAAGTGTGTTCATGTTTTTAAAAGGCAATTGGTGTTCTTAAAGGTAAGACCAGAAACAAAATTTTGTCTCCTTTAAATATTTATTTATTAATTTTAATGACTTTCGTATATCTGTTGGTTTATTTATTCCATTTGACATTATATATTGAGTATTGATTATATACGTCTATTAAATGTAAATTCTTCATCAACTATCCTTTTCTGTATCCCTTAAAACTACATACATCAATATCATTTTACATGAAATTTGTAACATTCGTTACTATTCAAGAACTTACCAGCTCAAGCATAAAATCTAATTATTTTCCCAATGAAAATCTGACTTAATGCCATTGAATTTCACTTGAATCCAAACATCATCTCTGTTCCCTATATAACCATCGATAAAAAAAATGATCGATGAAACTTTAAATGATACAAATCGAGATAGTATTCTCTTGAATTGAAATTTTTCTAATGTGGATTTTCAGGATGTTGTAACTGTGCTGTTTCCATCCATATCAGCAAAATAATCACGAATACTTTGATGTACATTGTGGACTTGACGAGCTCGTCAAAAATGCCTTCGTTGAACATTCATGTAACATTCAACAACAAAATGGAAATCTTCCCTAGTCCCCAACAATCATCCGAACTTTTTAAATGTTTAATTAAGGACATTCTCGCCCTCACAAAACCACTAACAGTATTAAGTCACCAAAAATTGAAAAAAAAATGTCACAAACAGTTATCGATCTATCTTACAAAAGAATCTGTCAATGGCATCTTGGAAAAAGTAGAAAGAAATATCACTGTCATTTATAAACCACTAATTGGCCATTTAAAACAGTTAAATGAAGGAATTAAAGAAGTTTACAAGGATATAAATGGTGGTTCTAGAGTTTCAGACTTAGATTTCGCAGTTGGCTGTGACAAAATAAAATACTACTCTTCTTACTACAATAAGGTATCTTTGATACCTGAGAATGAACTGTTTGATACTGGAGTTCTAATTATGTCCCAGTATATTTCAAAAATAAAAGAGGGTCTGATACAACAAAAGAATAAATATTTCAGAGCTTTAGCGTCCCAGAGCCTGTGGGAAATGAATGATATATATGAAAGCTTCGACATAATAAGAACAAGAGCTGAAACTGTTCCTTTAACAACTGAACAAACTATAGAAATTGGAAAATATATGACGTTAGTAAAATCAGAGTTCATTCAAGAAGCAACGGTTAGAATGAGCGAGTCTCTACTGCAACTTGCTTCGTTGCTTCAATTAGGCGTTCTGGACGACGATCAGCTCAATTTAAACGTGAAAGTCATCAAAGAACTCGATGAAATCGAACCACTGGTCCTCGAAAACCTATCGATGTACGAACAGCTGAAATTTGAAGCCGAAGAAAAGCTTCAGAAACAAATCGAAAGCGTCAACGAACTCACAAGAGCAATACACCCAATTCTCTGCCTTTTGGATGACATGGACGACATTTTAAACATAAGGCAGTATCTGGGCAAGATCAATCTGCACTTACTGAAGATCAAACATATCGAGACGCAGATAGCGTGGATAAACACAGAAGAGGTTTCTTTGAGTTTTCCGAAATCTAGTTATCCGGAATTCGAGGAACTTAAGAATTACGTTTATCCCTTTTTCCATCTGATGAAGTTGTCACTGGACGTCCAGAGAAATATATCGGTGTGGCTGGATGGCCAGTTCGACCTTCAGTCTTACGATGAGACCAAAGTGAAGATCATCGGTTACCATAAGGAGTTGACGGAGATGTACAAGAGCTACAGGAAGAAATTAAGGCAGGCTCAAGATGAAAATTTGCAGATGCGATTCAAAGGTAAGAATTTTTGCAATTTATTAAGATTTTGTACCTTTTAAAATTATGGAAATGTCTGCCAAACAAATAGCAACAACTTAATTTGTTACTACTTGATAATTTATTGCTTCATTTTCACGTCTTTTCTAGCTGATGAAAGTACAAATAAACTGTTTTGTCACTCACATTGAACATATTCACAAGATCTAGACACGTTGAGGTGGAATTTGTCTCTGCAACATGTTTGAGATCTACGTTTTAATGGACCTTTGTTATCCCAGAGCATGATTTTCAGTCAAACTATGATCATCTAAAGAAATTTGTTGAATTATCTTCTTCTTATTGCTTGCTTGCTTGTTTCACCCATTTTCCTCCTCTCGTTCTTGAGATGTTGAGGTCCAGCTGTCCTTCCACCTCTTTGGCGGTCTTCCTACGGGTCGTTTGGATGCTGGTCTTCCGTTTCTAGCGATTTTTGCTATTCTGTCGTCTGTTATATGTGAGACATGTTCATTCCAGAACCTTCTCCTCGAGCGGGTCCATCTAACTACGTCCTCCGTCTGGCATTCCCTTCTGATCTCGTCGCTCCTTCTCTGGTCTCTCAATGTGTTCCCCGTTATTGCCCTCAAAACTCGCATCTCGTTTGTCCGTGCCATTCTTTTAGTTTCAGCCGTATCTGCTCTTGTTTCCGCCGCGTATGTCATCACGGGTCTGACGCACGCTTTGTAAATTCTCACTTTACTGGTTGTTGTCATGCAGTTGTTCTTCCAGATGATATTCCTTAGGGCTCCCGCTATTCTGGCTGCCTTATTCATCTGATGTCTTACACTATCTTTTAAGCTCCCATATGGCGATATCGTTACGCCTAGATAGTTAAAGGAGAATACTTGTTCGATGATGTTGTTATTTATCTCCAGCTTACATCGGCGGGTTTCCCTGGCAATTACCATGCTCTTAGTTTTGGGGATCGATATTACCATGTTGAGTTTCAGAGCCTCCCTGTGAAATGCCTGCATCAACCATTGCAGCCCGTCTTCGCTATCCGCAAATAATGTTGCGTCATCTGCATAACACAAGATCTTCAACAGTTCGTTCCCCATTCTGTATCCTTGGTTCACTTTTCGTACGTTACGTCCTGTCCATTATCAGATTAAATAACAGTGGGCTAAGACTATCTCCCTGTCTCACCCCTAGGTTGATCTTTACTTTATCGGTTGTGGTTGCTCTTGTCTTGACTGTGGTAGTGTTGCCTGTGTTTAGTTGTTTGATCGTCTCTACAATGTTGGGTGTATTCCTCTGTGCTTCAGTTCGTCCACAACATCCGTCAGTTGTATTCTGTCGAATGCCTTACTCAAGTCTATGAAGCACATGTACGCAGGTTTGTCATATTCAATGGCTTTCTCTATTACTTGTCTGACAACGAATACAGCGTCGACCGTGGAACGATTTTTGCGGAAACCCTGTTGTTCTTCACTTAACGTGGTGTGTTGCAATATATGTTGTCCCAGTATGCGAGTGAACAGTTTCATGGAGGTGTTCAATAATGATATTCCTCTTTAGTTTGCTAGATCTGATGTTTTTCCCTTTTTGAATAGAGGTATTGTTATGCTCTGTTTCCATTCGTCTGATATTACTGCGCTCCCTAGGATCTTATTGAAGAGTTTGGTGAGCTGTTCGGCCAATCTTACTCCTCCTTGTTTCAACAGTTCATTAGGAATGTTGTCTGGACTGGGAGTTTTCCCGTTTTTGAGATGTTTCATTTCGTTCATCACTTCTTCTGTTGTAACCCGCTTGTCCTCTTCCAAGCTTAGTGCATATTCTCGAGCAGATTTTTTCTCCTTTCTGGTCGCTGGTCGTTATTCTGGTGCAAACTTGTGAAGTACTCTTTATATTTATCCGCGGTGATGTTATGTATTTGTACTGTCTCATTTACTTCCTTTTTCGCGGCTCTGAGCATTTTCCATATGCGCTTTTGAGTTCCATATAGGTCATTTTCCATCTCTCGACTAAAGTTCTCCCAGTGTTCTTTCTTTATCTCTCTAATTCTATTATTGACTATGTTCCTAATTTCTGTGTACTTTAGATAGTTTCTCGGCGTCTTGTTATTTATGTAGGTTAGATGTGCTTCCTTCTTTTCTTGTGCCAGATTTTTTACTTCCGATGTAAACCAGGGCTTCTCTCTACGCTGATGTGAGGTTACCTTGATTGTTCTCTTCCCCAGCGCTTCTTCGGCTGCTTCATTTATGTTCTTTAGGAGTATTTTCCATGCCTCGTTTACCGTATGTTGGTCACCGATTGATGTCTCCTCCATTTTGGCCGTCAATCGTCTCCTATATAAGTCGAGTATGCTCTCTGCTTTTAGGGATTCGATGTTGAACTTTGTTACTGAATCGTGTTGTTTGTCCGCTTTTGTTGGTCTTTTCATTCCAGATATTACACCTAGCACCAAACTGTGGTCAGACCCTATATTTGCCGATGTTAATGATCTAATATCTACACTTGTTCTGGTACAATTGCTGTATTCGTTAGGATGTAGTCTATTGTAGAAGTTACACCCCTGCTTCCACGAAAAGTAATCTTATGTTGAGGTTTATGACGAAAATATTTGTTGTTGATTCTTAGCTCGTTGTAGGTGCAGAAGTCGATGAGCATCTCTCCCCGGTCATTTATGATTTCTTCGTTGAGCACGTTTTTTATTCCTGGAATTACCTCGTTACCCACTCTTCCGTTCATATCTCCCATGATGATAATTTGGTCTTGCTTGGGTATCTTATCAACTGTTAATTGCAATTGCTCATAGAAGTCAAGGGCCTCCAGTGTTGGCTTTCCAGTATCCGGTGCATAAACTGATATTATGTGTATGAAGTGGTTTTTCAGTTTCAGACTGATTTTTAGTATTCTATCGCTCCGATATTCGATGTCATTGATGATGTTCTGATATTTGTGATCTATGAGTACTCCCACTCCCGACGTCGCTCTAGTTTCCTTTGGTCTTCCGGAGTAGACCAGGATGTAGTCCCCATACTGTTCGGTTCCTTTTCCTCTCTTCTTTGTCTCGGAGATTGCGCAGATGTCTATTTTCTTGTTTCGCAGTTCTAGAATGATTTCCTGGTCTCTTCCATTAAAAGATTTCACGTTCCAGCATCCTATCCTCAGTTGTGTCCCTCTTCCTTCTCCTTCTCATCTTCGTGTTATCTCTCGTGTTCCTTATTCTCGCTTGGTCCGTCATCAGTATATCCATCGTATTCCGAGGCTTGGTTTGGGTTCTGTGAGCAATGTTTCTTTTGATTACGTAGGGTAGGTCGCTAGCCTCGCCCTACAACCCTCCTCCTTTATCCGGGCTTGGGACCAGCAGTGGCAGCTACTCAATCCACCCAACAACTACCACAGGCGGAGTTTGTTGAATTATCGAAAAGGCAAAAGTGTTATGCATCAGGTAAAAGAAGGATTCATATGAGCCTCTCACGGTTCCATGAATAAAAAAAATATTGCGATACTATAGCAACAAGTAACTTACTAAAAATTGTGAAAATCGAAAAAAAGCAAAACCTGTTTTAGACACTGCCATATGCACACACTGTATGAATCTTTTTGATCATCTGATATATTTATGAACATTTTAAAATATTTTCAGGCACTGTGGACGATCCTGACATCCTAAATTGGCCGGCACCCTTGAAAATATGCTCTAAAACCATCCAATTAATCGACGATTTTCAACCCTGCCTTTCCTTGATGAAAATCGTTTGCAACCAAGCACTCAGAAATAGACACTGGAAGGAAATGTCATCAGTCGCTCAAATAGATCTTTCACCAAACGCTGGTAGCACATTGAGGAAGTTACTAACTTACGATTTGAAACCTTTCTTGAACCCCTTAGAAATAATAAGTCAAGGTGCCAGCCACGAGCAAGAACTCTTGGAAGTTATTCTAGACATGAAAATGAAATGGTTAGATGTACATTTGAAAGACAACATTTACAAAGAAACCGAGTTGATAATATTTTCTAATTTGAATTCTGCTATCAAATTTATTGATCAAAATATGGAAAAACTTTTGATACTGACCAGATCTGCTTTTGCAAGACCTCATAAGAAGGTTATAGAAGATTTTTCAAGCGATATGGTAAAACTAAAAGATATCCTGGTATTCTACGAAAAACTGCAAGAGAAATTCTATCACCTCTTGCCGTTCTTTATATTCCTAAATGAAAACGAAGAAACATTGGAAGAATCGATTGAATTCGATGGAGTAAAGGAATTCAAAATGAGCTTATACTTGACGCTAAAAAATACGAACATTTTTGATATCTTAAAGAAAGGTAACATATTAAACGATATACAAGAACGTTATAATAAGTTTGAAAGTATTTATTTTGGAGTAAGACGATATTTAGACTTACTAAGATCGAAATTTCCTCGCTTCTACTTCCTGTCTAACGAAGAATTAATTGAGATATTATCTAACGCAGCTTTGGACGAAAGGATTTTACAAAAATACATCACTAAATGCTTTGTAGGCATTTCCAACTTATTGATACAAGATAAAAGCATTCTTGGCATTAAAAGTTATTTTGGTGAAGAAGTTAACTTTGCTTGTAATATAATAATCGGTAAAAAATTAGTCAATATCTTCGTTGCGACGGAAAAAGCTTTACATGACAAAATGATTCAAGAAATACTTACAGCAACTAAAGTTAATTTGTACGAAGAAAGAATAATTTCAACCTGTTTAGGCCAAGCTTTATTCATTGCATCAGAAATCTTCTGTACTTTTTTATCCCATCAAGCATTAAACAGTGACAGAAATAGTTTGAAAGACATAGAAGCCATATTGGAAAAATGTATACAATTGACAAGGAAAAAAATTGTTCCAAATTCAAAACGAAACATTCTTAAGAGTATTGTGATATCTCTGATACAACATGAAGAGTTCATAACGAAGATTCTATCAGATAAAATCAAGGAAAATGATTTTATTTGGCTGGCTAAAATGAAATACTATTTGGAAAATGATCTATGTGTTTTAAGAATGTTGAATATTCAGCTTAACTACAACTATGAATTCTATGGTGATTTTTCATTGGGAATATGTACCCCATATACTGACAGATGTCATGTAAGTTTCTTGAGTGCTTATATCTCAAACAACAGCAGTGCTATACACGGGGTAGCTTGTTCTGGCAAAACTGAGACCTTCAAGAACTTTGCTGTGGCTCTTGGTGTTAATTATAAGATAATATCTTGTACAGACTGCATTACTTACGAAATACTGGAAAGATTATTGGTTGGCTGTTCTAAAGGAAACATGTGGTTGTGTCTTGATGAAATAAACAAGGTTGACTTCACTATTTTGTCTCTGTTGTCAGATTTGTTACAGAACTTGAACTGTCTGAAAGCGGTAAAAAGAACCAATGAAATACGTAGTTTTGTATGTATGACTTTGAATCCCGTATTTTCGACAGTAACAGATTTACCAATGACTTTCAAAAGTCAGTTGAGAAGTATCGGGGTTCTTCCGGTGGATTATGCTAGATTGTGTGAGTTAACACTAACCGCTATAGGTTACGAAAGTGCTAAATATTTATCCAAGCGTGTGGACTGCTTGTTTGAAACGTTAGCCGATGTTTTATCCAGGAAGGCTTACAAATTTTCTGTTAAATTATTGAAAAAAATTCTCGTGACTTGTGATAGAGACGTAGATGTGCCTGTAGATGCGGAGAAGGATATTTTCATAAAAGCTGTACGCAGCGCCATTCACCCTATGTTATCCCGAAATGATACAATTATCTTCGAGGAAATATTACAGAATATTTTCGAAACGTCACCTGTTTATAAATTTACTCAAACTGAATTGAAAACTAAAATTATTTCTTACTTGGAGGATCACCATCTTCATCCTTCAAATGATTACGTTAACAGGATCCTTCAGATGGCCGAGGCTGTATGTTTAAAACAAAATATTGTTCTAATAGGAGACATATTCACTGGTAAAACTACGGCGACCAACGCCCTCTACAACATATTGACCGATAGTAAAGGTTCCTTGGAAATTATAAATCCATCTATATTCAGTATGATAGAATTGTATGGATTCATGGATTTTAAATATGATCTGTGGCAGGATGGTATTCTCACCAAGATATTTAAGAAATTTTCGACAAGCGATGGAAATTGGTTGGTGTTTGACGGTCCTATTGAAAGCTACTGGGCGGAAACCTTATATTCTGTTCTGGACGAGAGCAGGGTGTTTACCTTTGGTTCTGGTGATTTTTTGCATATTAAAGATTTGAACTCGATATTTTTCGAAGTTGCAAATTTAAATAATGCCTCTCCTTCCTTGGTAAGTTCCACAATAGTTCAAGTGAAATGTCATATAAAATATTTGATAGATTCGGTCTTTACTTGGTGAAAACTCATTTTAATTAAAAAAATGTATATGAGACAGTAATTTATTTCCACATGTTTGTACTACTACAACAATTGTTTCACCACGATGTGGCTTCTTCAGGTATTACAGTGTACTGTCTGATGGTATTCAGTGTAACCGAGTTTAAATACATTTTTAGGTACGTGCTAAATAATGGAAGCACAAGTCATAAAAACTTTAGGTGTTTATTGGAGTTTGCCGCTAAAAATGCCATTAAGGAAAAATATTCAGTAATGGAGAATGATCGACATCTGTTTGTTCGTTCAAAAGGATTTTACGGGCATTATAACTATTCATTTCAAGAAATTCTAAAAGTGTTAATCTAGAACTTTTGCTTTCAACGTGGATAATTTCATAGTTATTGTTGAAATTATGCCTGAATTCCTTGAGATGATAAGCATATGTCGAATGTACAGAATTGAATATATAATCCCTTTGGTGTTCTTGGACACGTTTCTTGAATGATCTTCCAGTCTGGCCAATGTATACTAAAGGGCAATCTTTGCAAGTCAACTTGTAGACTCCGGATTTATTTTCTTTATTTGTACGATCTTTATTGTTTTGTAGGTACTAAAGTTATTAATTTTCTTAAAAGCCGCGTTATAGTTGAAACAACTTTTGAAATATTCAGCAATATTTTCAGACAATCCATTAACATAAGATAACGAGAAATATTACTATGTATTGTCCTCTTTTATGATTGGGTACACGAGATTTAATGCCATTTTCTTTTGTTTATTGGATACCATTTTGTCTATAAGAAAGGGATTGTAACCGTTGTTTGACGCTATTTGTTTAATAATATTTAATTCTCTCCTAAAGTTTTCTGAATTTAAAGGGACATTCAATAATCTATGAAAAAAACTATTATATGCCGATATCTTTTGGTTGGTGGGGTGGTTTGAAGTTTTATGCATTGTGATGTCTGTATGTGTTGGTTTGTGAAAAATACTAAAATCATGTAAATTATTTAATCTTGTTATTTATTCGTCACATCAACAAGCATAAAATTATCTAGAGTTTTAATTTCTATTATTCAAACCGAAACAAACTTTTTAGCTAAATACGAGATTAAAAATAGCACCCAACTTATAGACAATATTAAATCCATCCAATTGCCCAAAAATTGTAAATTAATTTCTTTTGATGTACAAAATTTATTCCCTAGTATACCTCTAATTGAAACAGTACAAATTGTAAAAAAACTATTAATTAAGAATAATACCAATCCCATCAAAATGAATGATATACTTAATTGCCTGGAAATATGTCTTGAACAAAACTACTTTCAATTTAACGGAACCGTCTATATTTCTGACAATGGTTTAATAATGGGAAATCCACTCAGTTCAATTTTAGGTGAAATATTCATGGACGATCTGGAATCAAAAATACACCTGAATCCTATAAGCAAATATTTTCTTTATTGGTACAGATATGTAGATGACATTTTTTGTTGTTTCAAAGGCACCGACCGACAACTACATATCTTCACGAATTTCATTAATAAACTCCACCCAAAAATCAAATTCACAATCGAAGAAGAAAAGAATCAAAGTATTAATTTTTTTGGCCTCACTACAACAAGATTAAATAATTTACATGATTTTAGTATTTTTCACAAACCAACACATACCGACATCACAATACATAAAACTTCAAACCACCCCACCAACCAAAAGATGTCAGCATATAATAGTTTTATTCATAGATTATTGAATGTCCCTTTAAATTCAGAAAACTTTATGAAAGAATTAAATATTATTAAACAAATAGCGTCAAACAACGGTTACAATCCCTTTCTTATAGACAAAATGGTGTCCAATAAACAAAAGGAAATGGCATTAAATCTCGTGTACCCAATCATACAGAAATATTTTTCGTTATCTTATGTCAATGGATTATCTGAAAATATTGCTGAATATTTCAAAAGTTGTTTCAATTATAACGCGGCTTTTAAGACAATTAATAACTTTAGTACCTACATAAAAAACAATAAAGATCGTACAAATAAAGAAAATAAATCCGGAGTCTACAAGTTGACTTGCAAAGATTGCCCTTTAGTATATATTGGCCAGGCTGGTAGATCATTCAAGAAACGTGTCCAAGAACACCAAAGGGGTTATATATTCAATTCTGTACATTCGACATATGCTAATCATCTTAAGGAATTCAGGCATAATTTCAACAATAATTATGAAATAATCCACGTTGAAAGCAAAAGTTCTAGATTAACACTTTTAGAATTTCTTGAAATCAATAGGTACAATGCCCGTAAAATCCTTTTGAACGAACAAACAGATGTTGATCATTCTCCATTACTGAATATTTTTCCTTAATGGCGTTTTTAGCGGCAAACTCCAATAAACACCTAGAGTTTTTATGACTTGTGCTTCCATTATTTGGTCACGTACCTAAAAATGTATTTAAACTCGGTTACACTGAATACCATCAGACAGTACAATGTAATATCTGAAGAAGCCACATCGTGGTGAAACAATTGTTGTAGTAGTACAAACATTTTTGTGGAAATAAATTACTGTCTCATATACATTTTTTTAATGTCATATAAAAGTTTGGGGAAGAAGAAATCCATTATTTTTTCGGTAGATGGCTGTAGTGATCGATATCTCGTAAAGTATATTTGATGGGACTGGAAAGGAATAATTTATTACGAGTTGCTTCCATATGGCCAACACTAAATTCGTATCTCTACTGTCAACAACTGGACCGCTTGAAGCTAGCGATTGACCAGAAACGGCTAGAACAGAAGAGGTGTTGTGTTCCATCAGGACAACGCTAGGCCCATAGACTTATTATCCTAATTTAATACGCCTATGGCCGAGCCACACACGTCTGTGGTGACTTGCCAGAAGTACCATTTTTTTCTCGCCTTGCGAAACTTCCTGAGTGATCAAAAAATTGACATCCAGAGGAGACTAAATTGATTACTAGAGTTTTTTGCCAATAAGGACCAAGACTTCTATGAGAGAGGTATCATGAAAGCTACCTTTAAAATGGCAACAAATTATAGAACAAAACGGTGCATATTTGTAACGAATCGGACAATCCGAAACATGTTAAATGAAGTCTTGAAGTTCATGCAGAAATAATGGATTTTTCCCCCAACCTCATATTATGTACAAACGTTTTTTTAGTTTTGCTACTTTCTTCTAACATGGTAGCACAGAAAAAAAAATATGTGAAAAAATTGAGTGCATACCATCAAAGTTTGAAATTGATTCATTGTCTGATTTGCCAGAAACACATTTCTTGATTGTCAGGCAAAGGTTAATACTTAAATGGCTGCATATTGTTCAGTTTTATTGACTTCCCCATACTAGCCTCCTTATTTAAACAATAAAGAAGCTTGTGGTAGAACCTATAAACACAGGATTCTTCATTTTCCTCAATTGTTATACTTCTTTATATTATAATTCTTTCTAGATTTCCCGTTGTTCTGTTATTTACTTCGAAACACCTTCAGAACCCTGGCTAACCTTGGTCAAACCTTGGATCAAGAAATACTACAATAGTTGGCCCGATAACGTTCAACAGCTTCTTGGAGACCTATTATTCTGGATGGTTCCAGCTTTATTAAAGTTTATCGAAGAACATTGTACGCAAGTTTATCCTTTGGGAAATTTTTATCTCGTCAAGAGAACTGTCAATTACCTTCAAATTTTGTTGAAAGAAGCCTTGGGTAGAAGAGACGAAGATATGAAAAATGTGTTGATATGGCTACAAGCCAGTGTTTTTCAGGTAAGAAAACAATCTTCGAAAATATGTTTAAGGTCTCACAGAATGGATTAGGTGTAGAAATAAGTTTGTGCGGTTTTGATAACAGATGTAGCTACTAGTTTATTGTTCCATTGCTTCATCTTATTTTGAAGAGCTTTCTTTACAGTACCTGTCATTTCGCTGAAGTGTAAACAACATAGTTTCTATGTATTCTGGAAATGTCAACTTTTGTACCGAATAATGTGTGTTTGCGGGGAGTTTTACTTCAATATGAAGTAAACATCATCGTATATCAGTGGATGTTAATAGTGACCATGCTCTAGCTGAACGAACGTCTCAGAAGTGGTTTGCAGAAGTGGCAATTTTGATTTGGAAGATGAAGAACGACCCGGAGCGCCACCACAGTTTAAGGATGAAAAATAAGAGACAAGGCTCAATGAAGATCCATCACAAAGACAAGAGGAACTTGCAAAACACTTGGAGTCGTTCAACCAACCATTTTAATCCTTTAAAAGCAATGGGAATGATTCGGAAGGTAGGAAATTGGGTGCCGTATGAACTGAATCCAAGAGGCTTCGAAAGCCGTTTTTACACGTGTGAGCAACTGCCCCAACGGCAAAAAAGAAAAGGGTTTTTGCATCGAATTGTGACTGGTAATGAAGAGTGGGCCATTACGATAATCCAAAACGTAGGGCAATGTTGAATGCATCATCATCAACTGTCAAGCCGAATATTCATGAGGAGATTATGCTGTGTATTTGAGCTTTATTATGAAACTTGGTTATACATTCAAAGTATTGTCCATCGCTAGCTACTATTTTTTCCCATCTTTCTGTTAATTGATTCCATAGCGAATAAAGGCCTGCTCTTTGACCGCTATCCATGCATCGATACAGTTTTTGACTTCATCGTATTTGAAGAATCAGTAGCAACATCTGTTATCCTGTCCTCTTTATTAGACTCGCTGAGATTTTTCTAGTTATTCCTTCATTTTCGTAAATAAAAGACGTAATTTAATCACTTTGAATATTTGATTGTTTTTAGGGGGAGTTGTACAGAACATGGGTTTAGGAAGAAAAATTGAGACATTTTTATGATATTTAAAAAAAAATCAGTATTTTGTTGGTCTTCCCTTAGCAGCTACCAAGGACAGGATCCTAATTTGCATGCTTTTGATGCAGCTTTCTGCTATTTTTTTAAATTATCATTGTGGTACCAATCGTATATGATTCTTTCTATCAGTTGAAGCCTTGTTTGTGATTTTTTCCTTTTTCAAGCACTCCCAAACATTATCGATAGGATTCATATCGGGCGAATTTTTTTAAATTATCATTGTGGTTCCAATCATAAATGATTCTTTCTATCGGTTGAAGCCTTGTTATGATTTTTTCCTTTTCCAATTTCCTTTTCAAGCACTCCCAAACATTATCGATAGGATTGATGTTGGGCGAATTTCCAGGCCATCCGAGCAGTGGAATTTTCTAGTTCTCAAGAAATTTTATATACTCTCTTAGCCTTATGGCATGGTGCAGGGTCTTGCATAAATATTGCATTACCATTCGGGAACCGATCCCCCACTTGGGGCAACAACCTGCTCTCCAATACCTTTAGGTATTGCCACATGGTTCCTTCCACAATATAAAGGAGGCCCAACACTTTAACACTAATAACTGACCATATCATTACTGAGGTGGTGTGTTTTACTGTTTTTATAGTACAGTCTGGATGATACTTCTCACTAACTCTCCTTTTTGACAAACTGTGGCTTGTCATCAAGAATTTGGATCTTTGATTCGTCGCTGAAGCAAACCTAAAAAATAAACAAAATTAATTTTCAGACAAAACAGAAATTAAATGACAGGTAAGAGTAGCTTACGGTATTCCAGTCTTTCTCTGCCTTTATGATTTGGCCCAGCTAAATCTATCCTTTACAATTTTGGGAGTTAGTTTTGGTTTTTTCACAGGTCTTCTTCCCCTGAAGACCATCTCAAACAAATTTCTACGAACTGTTCTTACGGAAACATTGCATCTTGCCCCTTAAATTTGGTTCTCTCAAGTTGGGACACACTTCTATTTTCCACCACAATATTCTTGAGCACTTTCTGACTTCTTGGAGTTACTAGCTTTTTTCTACCAAGGTGACATTTTCTTAGAGCTGTTGCAGACTCACCGGTTAGCAATTTTGGCTAATCCGCTTCACAGATAATTGTGGAACATTGCAAATATTGGCGACTTTTAGTTTTTAGCTATTGTAAAGAATTGCTTGGTATGTAGAGATACCTTTTTGAATTCTTCGAAAGTAATTGATTACACGTTAACCAATTAGTATGCAAATTCTTGGTTAAGCATACTTCAAATGGGGGTGAAAGGGGATGTATATTAGACTTAAATGCTTTATTCACAGCCTAAAATACATATAAACAAAAGTTCAGAAAGTTGAATTATTTTACCCAAATTGAGGGATTTGTTTCGTGAGCAGACTTGGAATGTAATACAGCTCGTAGGGACCTTGTAGAGAATTGTCGGCGAGAGAGAGAGAGAGAGAGAGAGAGAGAGAGAGAGGGGAGTTCCTTGGAAGTTTAAAGTGAAAAATGTTTCACCAGTAACGAGAGCTTACTTCAAGGGGATGTGCGTGGGATATGAACTTGTCTTCAACTGAACTTTTCTATCGCGTGAACTGCCTAGCGCACGGGATGTGTTCGACTTTTTTCTAACTGGCGAACGAGAGAGTGGTTTGGGTCCGAAAAGGTGGCTCAGGTAATTCCGATACGACAATAGCCTTGAAACGGCTAAAACGGTCCTAATGGGTTTCTAGGAATAATCTAAGGGAGAAATATCTTCGTTTCTTAATCGGTGTTTAGGCCTGTTTAGGTTTCTAGGAATTAAATGATTCATATTTGAAAGGCTCTGTGGACGTAATTGCTACGTACCTGTAAAGTGAATTGAAAAATTCTTTGTTCAAAGTAAATTTGAGCAGCTATATTCCGTATGTTTCAATTTGCACAGTTTTTTGCTCACTGATATCTTTTTTTATCCCATTCTACAAAAAGGTGGAGAAATGTAATTTTTTCTATTTGTTGAGTAATCCTATTTTTGAATTACGATAATTTACAGGAAATAATTATAAAAACTTCATTGCTAATAGCTTTTGAATACTCACCTCCTCAATTAAGATGTATAAAACAGAAATAATTAAGTTCAAAACGCTGAAAATCGCTCCATCACTTCTCTGAATACAGCACCAAACAATTTCAACCGTTGTTTTCTACTTATTTATTATATGATCAACATATATTGAAGAAAATTCGAATATCAAAACAAATTAAAATATGTTTATCTTCTACAATTTTAAATTTAATTTTTATTCAAAAAACTTTTAGAATTAAATTAATGTCTAAAACAAGCACCGCTTACATTTAATAGACGTATATAATCAAAACTCAATATATAATGTCAAATGGACCAAGTAAAAGGCCTTTTTATTTTATTTTATATATAATATATAATTATATTTTGGCTTCAATAAATCTCATTATGGAATGTCAATGAATTTAAATAAGCCTTAAAAATAACTTACACTGTTCTCTGATTTTGTTAGAACATAGATCAATCTTGAATTATAAAGTTGATCTGTGTTTCGAAACATTCATTTGGTTACACGTGTGAGTTGTTGATATAGGTTAGTTTTTTGATTTTGATATTTGGAATATTATTCAGGACCGAAGAAGGGATTGCTTAGAATTATATTTGTTTTTTGAAGATATAGTGCATGTTTTGAGAGATTTCTGAATTAACTTATTCGAATATTTAAATATATTAAATATTTCAAATAAATTATATTCTTTGAGAAGTCCTTTAGTGTGTTCATGTTTTTAAAAGGCAATTGGTGTTCTTAAAGGTAAGACAAGAAACAAAATTTTGTCTCTTTTAAATATTTATTTATTAATTTTAATGACTTTCGTATATCTGTTGGTTTATTTATTTCATTTGACATTATATATTGAGTTTTGATTATATACGTCTATTAAATGTAAGCGGTGCTTGTTTTAGACATTAATTCTAAAAGTTTTTTGAATAAAAATTTTTTGAAATTTAAATGGTAGAAGATAAACATATTTTAATTTGTTTTGATATTCAAATTTTGTTATATTTCTTCTATCAAGTAAAAGGCCTTTCTATTTTATTATATATTAAAGATGTTATAAAGTCAAACAGCAACCCATGAAACAAATATGTATCACTGGTTGCGTAAATTCAAGTAATTAATGTTTCAATGCAACATTCGAAAAATTTTCTGGGCGAGTCTATAAAGTGAACTTGATTATACTAAGTTAAATCTTGGAAAATATGCAATTATATATGATAAATTTCCAGGGCATCTACAATGGACTTACAGCTACACTAACTACCGATTCCCTTCCAAAATTTGACGCATTTTTCAAGAGATTATCTAAAAACCAAGTGCCAGAACATTCTCTTCCAGAGTCCATTGAAAAAATCGATGTCAATGTACCAACAGATGGAGTATTCTCAGAATACTTTTACATTTACAAAGGAAGAGGAACTTTCAAGTACATCCCAGACACTTTAAAGAATGAAAAAGTGGTATTTAAAACTTACATCGATGATGTTATGGTGCCAACAACGGACACTATCAGAACGATAACAATTTTAGACATGTACATAACAAACAACTTTCCTATAATTCTAACAGGACCTACTGGAACGGCTAAAACGCTCTGTGTAAATCATTACGTGAACCACATGTTAGATAAAGCAAAATTTACTTCGATTTTTTTGAAATTCATACCGAGGTTGACGTCCACAAAATTACAAACTGCAATACAATCGAGTCTTCTGAAAAAAATATCGTTCAACGGAGTCGATAAGATGAGGAAGAACTTGATCGTTATTGAAGATTTAAATGTTGTCAATCCGAACGAAAATAAGGTTTCGACGGTTGTAGAATTTTTGAGACAGACTTTGGACTATCACTTCTGGTACGGAAACGGGAATTTCGAGAAAATCGTCATGGAAAACTTGGGATTTGTTGCAACTATGGCGCCGCAAGGTGGTTTAAACAAGAATATATGCGGCAGATTATTGAAATACTTCGATATCTTCCGTATCAACGACATATGCGATGAGAACATGATGAGAATCTTCTCGAACATTCTACAAGTCGAATGGAGAAAGAATGGATTCGCTGCCGACATAGCCTTGGTTACAAATTCATTAATGCATGCTACTCTAAATGTTCACGAATTCTGTCTGATCAATTTTAAAACCAGTCCATTGAAATTCGGCTACTCCTATAACGTATGGGACTTTCTGAAAGTCCTACGTGGCTTGTTTCTGCTTAAGAAAGAATCGGCAGATGCGAATAAAAAAATATTCTACAAGCTATGGATTAACGAATGTGCCAGAGTGTTCGGAGACAGGCTTCTAGATCTGGAGGAAAGAAACAAGTTATACAAAGAACTGATGATCATTTACGAACTCCAGTTCAAAGAGTGTTTCAGTGAAGCTTTCAACGGAATTAAATTTCACGAAATCGATGATAAAATAATTTTCGGTACTATAGCAAACGCAGGTAACAGGTACGAAGAAATGGAATATCAGAACTTGAAGGAAACGCTCGAAGAGATCTCAAGAAAATACCAAATAAGTACCGGTGAAAAGTTTGTGCTCTTTGACGAAGTTTTACCAGGAATAATCAAAATTTCCCGGCTACTTTCAATTCAAAACTCTCACGCGCTACTCCTGGGGGTATTAGGCACAGGTAGAAGTACCTTAATCAACCTTTCTTCAATGGTACACAAGTGTGAAGTCTTCAAACCAAGTATTTCATATGACTACGATGAAAAAAAATGGCATGCAACTTTCAAAAATATCTTACTACACACTGGAGGCCGTGGAAGACGAGCAATAATGTATCTAAACGAAGATCATCTGGTCTATAAATTCATTCTGGAGGATATAAACTTTTTCCTGAAAAATGGGGATATCATAGATTTGTTCGAGATCGAGGAAGAACCCATGGTTTTGAATATGGTAAGATTGGACGCTCAGAGAGGAAATCCAAATTTAAATATTAGTTCACACGATGTTTACGCATTTTTTGTTAATAGATGTAGGACAGAACTTCATATTTTTGTTAGTTTGAACTGCAAACCTGCTGATTTGGAGATGCGAACTTGTATCTTCCAGTCTTTGGTCAAATATTGTACACCTATTTGGTTCAACGAGTGGTCCAGTTACGCCTTGACCGATATTGCATGTAAATGGATAGAAAATTCTGATATTTCAGCTGAAATGCGCAGTTCAATCCCAGGAACTTTTGTAAAATTTTTTGACGACAGTAAATTTTTGAGCAAGAGCCTATACACAAACATCGGTAAGAAGTTTCACATCACAACGAAGTCTTTCGTAGAGTTTCTCCAACTTTACGTCAACATAATACTCAAAGAACAAAAGACACTTGAAGAAAAGAAGCAAAAATACTTGACTGGCTTGAGAAAATTAAAGTATGCGGATAACCAAATAAAAAAACTGCAAGAACATCTTTGTGCCTATCAGTTGCAGCTCAGAATCATGTCAAAGAAAGCTGGTGACATGACAAGACAAATTGCAAGAGAAACCCTGGATGTAGAGAGAGCTTCTGATCTTGTTAAGAAAGATGAGAAGGTGGCAAATAAACAAGCTGAAGCTGCTGCCATCCTGAAGGCGGACTGCGAGATCGATTTGGCCGCAGCTATACCAATTCTAGAGGATGCAATACAAGCATTGAACACTTTGAAACCTCCGGATATCACCTTGGTAAAGTCCATGAAGAATCCACCGGACGCCATCAAGTTGGTCATGGCCGCAGTTTGCGTGATTAAGGATGTTAAACCGGATAGGATTCCTGATCCTTCAACTGGTAGGAAACTGATCGATTATTGGGGGCCTAGCAAGAGGATTCTGGGAGATATGAACTTTCTTCAGAGCCTTAAAGACTTCGACAAGGACCACATTAAGCCGGAGATTATGGTGAAGATCAGGAAGGACTACCTGCCTCATAAAGACTTCAAACCACATATCGTGGCCAAGGCATCAAGCGCTGCGGAAGGTAATACTTGAATCTATCACAGTAAAGCTTTTCATCAATATTGGGGTATTTGTGGAAGACAAAGGGGCAAAAAAACTAAACTCGACTTGTATATTTTCGGAGCCCATTAGTAGATTTTGCCCATTCACGAGGCTTAAAACCTATCCAGCAAATTTCAAGTCTCTAAGTTGTTTTTATTGAATTATTATGGTTACAAACGGATGGGTAGGATAAATGAGGAAATAAGCGAGTCCAAGCTAGAAGTTTCAGACCATTTTTGGCTCAAAATTCGAAAATTACAGACATTTTGGCGAAATGATAGTACGCTCTTTCCTGGAACAAGCGCGCAAAAAGCTATAATTACAAACTACCAGAGGCGGCTAGAGTATAAGAGCTGCAGCACCTGTTTTGAAATTGAGAAAAACATATAGCTTTCTACTTTTTGTTACGTTTTTGTGTGTAAGCATTTTATATAATTTGACAATTTACTACGTCGGCTTCTCGGCGCAGCTCTTCAACGTACAGTACTTGACCTTGAGGCAACCAATCACAGTGGAAAATTTTGTACAGGAAACGCAAGGCAGAATTTTTCACCAGCAAGCAACAAACCGCTGAAGTTCTTAGCCATCTAATCTTGAAAGAACTCGAGCCATTAGTGGTTAAAAATCCTAATAATTTAATTGCACAAGGAAACAGAGTGATTTACAAGCTAGAATAAAAGAAAAAATCCTGTAGCCCATTTTGTACATTGCTGTGCTCATCAATTAAATTTAATAACGAGCCAAGCATTTTCGCAACATAATGATATCTGTTTATCTTATGGAAATCTAAGTGAAATTCCAGCATTTTTCTCCAACTCTACCCAATAAGTTGCTTTTCTTGATAGAATAGTAAAACGTAAAATCCCGAGATCTGTTCTTACAAGATGGAACGGTGAATGTAGTTTTCCAATATAAAGAAGAGCTTATGGAGGAGATTGACGAAAGCCCTGATGTAACCATGTCAACCAAAAACCAAGCTGGTACTATCCGAAGGCTTCTGCAAGAAAAATCGTTAATATTGTGGCTCACATTTTTTCATTACGTTATGCTACAAGTTGGTATTTTTTTAACAAACTGCAGAGACGCCTTATTGATTCTGAAGAAATAGGTAAATGTGTGAAAAACTTTTAAACAAGCATAAGCAACATTAGGAATCAGAAAATATATGATATTTTTAATAAAGCCAAGGCTGCAAAGGTTACTGAAACTAAAAGAAGACAATTGAATGAAGATACCTGGAAAGCATCTGTGATTGAAGTATGTGATATTATTCTCAACGTGGCGGAAGATCGTTTTGCTTATACTAATCAACTGAATGTGGCAAACTTATTTATTTGTGACAAATTCGAGTGGTACGATCATTCATTTCCCTATGAATATTTTAAGAAAACGCATGTGCTGTACTTCTAAGTTTTTGAATAGACAGTAACCTAAGTTTATACAGAAACAATAAATTTGCTACAAATACTTGTAACAATGCTAACGATAACTGTAGAGGCAGAAAAAAATGTTTCCTCCTTGAAAAGAATCAAGCCGTTTCTTAGAAGTAAGATGTCACAGGATAGACTAAATGCTTTAGCGTGCTTATCAATAGAGCAAAAATTTATTCGGTTCCTACCGTACTTTAACAAAAGATTTATTAAAAAAGGGCATCGATTTAGTGCTTACGAAGACTTAATCAATCGTAGAGTATAAAATAAAATATCAAGTAAAAGGCCTTTCTATTTTATTTTATATATAATATATAATTATATTTTGGCTTCAATAAATCTCATTATAGAATGTCAATGAATTTAAATAAACCTTAAAATAACTCACACTCTTCTTTGATTTTGTTTTTGTTAGAACATAGATCAATCTTGAATTATATAGTTGATCTGTATTTCGAAGCTTAAGTCTTTTAACACGTGAGTGATATAGGTTAGGTTTTTGATTTTGATATTTGGAATGTTAAAAGAGGACTGAAGACGGGATTGTCTAGAATTTATATTTGTTTTTTGAAGATATAGTGCACATTTTTTTAGAGATTTTTGAAATAATTTATTCGAATATTTAAATATATTAAATATTTCAAATAAATTATATTCTTTGAGAAGTCCTTTAAGTGTGTTCATGTTTTTAAAAGGCAATTGGTGTTCTTAACGGTAAGACCAGAAACAAAATTTTGTCTCCTTTAAATATTTATTTATTAATTTTAATTACTTTCGTATATCTGTTGGGTTATTTATTCCATTTGACATTATATATTGAGTTTTGCTTATATACGTCTATTAAATGTAAGCGGTGCTTGTTAGACATAAATTTATTTCTAAAAGTTTTTTGAATAAAAATTTTTTTGCAATGAAAATTGTAGAAGATAAACATATTTCAATTTGTTTTAATATTCAAATTTCGTAGAGTATAAGGTATAAGTAATAACTGAGCTAGTGAAAAACTTAAACAGTAATAAAAATTAAACTATTTGTGTTCCATGTTGTACATAGTAATATTTCTTCAAAATAATTATCCTACAATAATAAAAACGTGAATTTATTATTTTTAAAGTTAATAATAAGGAACGGTTTCTTACTTGATAGAAGGATTATTACAAAATTTGAATATCAAAACAGATTTAATCTGTTGGTCTTCTACAATTTTAATTTCGAAAAATTTACTGAAGAAACTTTAAGAATTAAATTAATGTCTTTATGAGCACTGCTCATATTTAATAGACGTATAAAATCGAAATTCATCATACAATATCAAATGGAATTAAGAAAAACCAAAGAATATAAATTGTCAATTAAAATTAAAATATAAATAAACAAACATTTTTTGTTTCGTTCCAGGCATGCGTACTGAACTCTTCAGACAAACGTACGAAGCCCTATTTGTTACAAAATGTATTGTTTTCTGATCCTATATTCATGAAAAATAACTCTTTCTCAAAAATATGAAACATAATTTCAAGAACTTCTCAAAAACTAATTTATTTGAAATATTCAATATATTTAAATAAATTACTTCAAAAAATCACAAAACATGTAGCACATCCTCAAAAAATAATTAAAATTACGATAAGATCAGTTCAACTTCACATATAAAAAATAATAAAATCAATTAAACAATAAATAGACTTACCGAATGCAATCTTCAGAAATATATGATCTAAAAAAAATTTTATGAAATTAAAATTGTAGAAGACCAACAGATTAAATCTGTTTTGATATTAAAATTTTGTAATAATCCTTCTATCAAGTAAAAAACCGTTCCTTATTATTATTTTATATATAATTATATCAGGTTTTTAAATAAAGAAATTCATTATACAGTATTGAATGGTTTTAACTAAGACCATTAAAGTGCCTTATAAGCTTTGTATGATTTTTTGAGAACATAGAACATATGAGTGAATAGTATATATACCTATGTACATGTTTCTAAAGATCATATATTTCTGAAGATAGCATTCGGTAAGTCTATTTATTGTTTAATTGATTTTATTATTTTTTATATGTAAAGTTGAACTGATCTTATCGTAATTTTCATTATTTTTTGAGGATGTGCTACATGTTTTGAGATTTTTTGAAGTAGTTTATTTAAATATATTGAATATTTCAAATAAATTAGTTTTTGAAAAGTTCTTAAGAATATGTTTTATATTTTTGAGAAAGGGATATTTTTCATAAATATAGGATCAGAAATCAATACATTTTGTAACAAACGGGGCTTCGTACGTTTGTCTGAAGAGTTCAGTACGCATGCCTGGAACGAAACAAAAAATGTTTGTTTATTTATATTTTTATTTTAATTGACAATTTATATGCGTTGGTTTTTCTTAATTCCATTTGATATTGTATGATGAATTTCGATTTTATACGTCTATTAAATATGAGCAGTGCTCATAAAGACATTAATTTAATTCTTAAAGTTTCTTCAGTAAATTTTTTGAAATTAAAATTGTAGAAGACCAACAGATTAAATCTGTTTTGATATTCAAATTCTTTAATTGAATCAATCATTTGATTCATCAAAGATTTTTAGTTAACCTTGGAGCTTCCTCGATTATTTAAACAATTACTTTTAGAATGAACTGTCATTTCTTAATTTATTTTGAATTTCAGGTCTCTGTAAATGGATCATAGCAATGGATATGTACGACAACGTGGCCAAGGAAGTGGCCCCCAAGAAGGACAAATTGGAGAAAGCCGAGAGGGAGTACGCTCAAACCCTCGCGATTCTGGAGGAGAAGAAGCTGGAGGTGGTCCGATTAGAAAAGCAACTCGCCCAACTCAACGTCAAACTCCAAGAAGCCAATAAGAAGCAGAGTCGGCTGCAAAAACATGCAGACGCTTGCAACAGGAAATTGGAACGATCCGTAGTACTCATCGAGGGATTCGAAGGTGAAAAGAAACAGTGGTCCAACGAAGTCGCTAATTTGGAGCTGAAACATCAGTGTTTAAGCGGTGATGTACTTTTGACCAGTGCGTTCATCGCCTACTTGTCACCTGTTCCCTTGGAATACAGAAAAAATATCGTGGATACGTGGTATACATATTTAAAAGAGAGTAACATCCCTGTATCTGATAACTGGGACTTGACCACAACTTTGATTTCGAACAGCGTACCATTCTGTGGTTTACCCCTTGACAAATACTACTTCGAGAACAGCATTATACATAAATACTCTGATAAATATAGTATCTTCATCGATCCACATGGATTGGCTAAAACATGGATCCGAAAGAACACCGATCACCACAATCTTCACATCACCAAGTATGGAAACGATAGTTTCATCGAAGATGTTAAATTTTGTTTGTCCTCTGGAAAACTGCTTCTTATCGAAAATGTTGGTGAGGACATTTCCAGTAGCCTCAACTCCATACTTACCAAAGAACTAATCCAAGAAGAGGGTCAGTATTTCATCTTATTCGAAGATGAACGGATACAATTCAACAAAAACTTCCATTTGGTAATGACGACTGCGATGAGATCACCGAATTATAAAAGCGAAATTTCGAACAAGATAAAAGTGATCGATTTCACCGTAACAAAATTTGCCCTACAAAGGAAACTGTTAAGTCTCGTGATCAAAACTGAAAACCCCTTGGTGAGTAAGCAGATAAGTGTTTACAAGAAAAAACAGGCGAAAAATGAGAGTCTACTAAAGGAATACGATGAGAAAATTTTAAAAGTCTTGTCTGACGCAGAGGCTGACCTTCTGGAAGACAACAAGGCGTTGAAGATCCTGGATGACACCAAAAACTTATACAAGTCGACTAATCAAGAAATATACCTTCCAGATAAGGTTGTTCCTACCTTTGAAATACTTGAGAAAAACTATACCCAGTTTTCTTACTATGCTTGCAACATCTTCTTTTGCATCGAAGAATTTTCCACGATAAATAAAAATATCCAGTTTTCG
This sequence comes from Megalocaria dilatata, assembly GCA_034642435.1. NCBI lineage: Eukaryota > Metazoa > Arthropoda > Insecta > Coleoptera > Coccinellidae > Megalocaria > Megalocaria dilatata. The sequence continues at coordinate 41,005,967 of CM067862.1, read as the reverse complement.
TACAAACAGTTTTTAGGCGTATTTCGAAAATCAATTTTAGAAGCCCCTCTATCGAGAGATGCATTCAAACGAATCGAGAATATTAAATGTTGTTTCACTTATACAATTTCAAGACAAATCAAGAGAACTCTGATAAGTCCTAAAGAGGCTTTAAACTTTCTGTTCCATATGTCTTGTAGAATATTACTATTCCAACAAGAAATGTCCCTAGATGAATTCGAGTTCTTATACAATAGAGACACAGAAAAACATAAATCAATTGTAGGTAAAATGTTGTATGATTTAAATAATCAAGGACCAGAGAACCATTCAATGGGGCCTGTTGAAGAAAGGGATAGAATCCAATCTCTTCAAAAACTAGAAGTTTTCAAAGAGTTTACACAATCCGTAAACGACAATCAAACCATGTGGAACACATTCTTACAACAAAGAGACCCAGAAAACCGCCAAATACCCAAACCATGGCACAACAAACTGAACGAGTTTCAAAAATTTGTATTAGTTCAAACCGTGAGGGCCGACCGAACCAAGGAGTGTATGAACAAACTTATATCCAACGTTCTAGAGGAAAGGTATATTAAACCCGTTGAAATCGACCTGGAAGAACTATACGCTGAATCATTTTGCCTCTCTCCCATACTTTTTACTACAACCAACAATAGCTCGCCTCTAACCAAAATCAAAAGTTTTGCTGTACGAAAAAAGTTTCACAACAAATTCAAATCTGTTTGTATCTCTGAAGGTGACAACACACTTGCCGAGGACCTTATTCGAAACGGTCAAGCTGAGGGGTTGTGGGTGTGCATCCTCAACTGTCATCTGTCAAAAACCTGGAAATATAACCTAGAAAAGATATGCGAGGTTATGACGTTCGAGAACACACACGAGAACTTCAGATTGTGGTTGGTGTCTGATGTTTCTTTCGAATTATCCAGCGATTTATTAGAGAAATGCGTCAGAACAGTATACGGGGATACAGAATCGTTCAAAGAAAACCTGTTACGCTCGTATAAAGACTTCGTCGATGAGGTTAATATGTTAGAGTACCAAAATTACTCGCAAAACATTATAAGAGTAATATACAGAATTATATGTTTCCATACAGTACTAAAATGGCGTTCCAGATTTCAGGGTACTGCTTGGAATAGTCCCTTTAAATTTGGGGATTACGATTTAAGATTCGCTTTGAAATCTATACCAAACATCATAAACGACGAATCTAATGAAGCTGTAAGTTATTTGATCGGGGAGGTATTGTATTGTGGACAATTCTTAAATGATGTGGATTATGAAGTTTCAAAGACATTATTTGGGGATTTTGTGAGTTTGACTGAAGTTTCGCCGTTTACCTATCCATCGAAGAATGACATACATGATTATATTGCCCATATTGAACACCGGATTCCATCGGAAGAAACGCCTGAACTCTTTGGATTTAATGATGTTTTATTGCGCAGAAAAAATATTCGAGAAAGTTACTTCTTCAGTTCATACATTTCATCAATGAACCCAATCTGGAATGATAATTTACCAAATGAACAACTTGAAGAAATTATCAGGGAATCATATAGATTGCTAGATATAAAAATTGAATACAGAAACAGAAGTACGCAACAAAATATGCTTCAGTTTATTCCACGGCGGGAAATAGAATGTTATACCAAACTAAAGAATCACATCGTGAAATATTTAAAGATGCTTCAAACAATTTTAACAGAAAGTTCCCTTCTTTCTCCGAAACTGAAGCAAATTGTTGACGATTTGGTAACAAATAAGATTCCCAAGAAATTTCTCAAGTATTCTTTTCTTACTGAACAAAATTATTCTACATTTGTTTTGAATTTAAGACGCCGACTACTTTACATGAAAGAATGGTGGGAAAATGGGGTACCAGATAGTTTTTGGATATCCGCATTCTTTTACCCCAATGCAATTTTAACAGTTCAGAAAATCTTGTACGCCAAAAAGCTTGAGAAATGCTTAGAGGCATTCTCTAATATATACGAGATAGGAAATGATGGATTCAAAATCGATGGTTTATTTTTGATAAATGCGAAATATGACGCCAGTGACGCATCTATAGAATTGTTACCCAAAAATGTTTACTGCGTTGAAATGCCTACGATATCAATCAGGCCCATTCTAAAAAGTGAACAGTCTTGCTACAATTGTCCTATTTATAGAACTGACGGAAGAAGTGATCATATAGAGACTGGTGAACAATTCAAAAATTATATTTTTATGATCAAATTAAAATCAGAGATAAAGAAAAGTACTTTGGCCAAATTAGGTGTTGCTTTGGTATGTGAAAAACCTAAAGGCGCATGAAGGACTTTATAAATTAATTGAACAATGTGACTTATCAAGGCAAGGGATGATCATTTAAAAAGCCTATTTGAAGGTTTTCTCTTTTCGCCCCTAACTTGGCACAACTAAAAGTTTGGGGAAAAAGTATTCCATTATTGTTTCGCTAGATGGGTGTAGTGATCGATATCTCGTAAAATATCAATCACACGATTGATAAAAAAAAAAAAAAAAAAAAACAAACACAACTCAAGGATTTCTCAAAAAATATAATTTATTTGAAATATTTAATATATTTAAATATTCAAATAAGTTAATTCAGAAATCTCTCAAAACATGCAATATATCTTCAAAAAACAATTAGAATATGGATAATCTCTTCATCGTCCCTAGATAATATTTAAAATATCAAAATCAACTAACAATCAGTATATCATACCTAACACGGTACCTGTTTGAAACAGACTAACTTTAAAAATCCAAGTAGTCAGTTCGTCACAAAATCACAGAAAACTGTAATGTATTATATGGTTTTCTTCATACCACTGACAGAATGAGAATTATTCAAGCCTAAATATAATTATATATTATGTATAAAATAAAATTATATGTTTTTGAAAAGGCAATTGGTGTTCTTAAAGGTAAGACCGGAAACAAAATTTTGTCTCCTTTAAATATTTATTTATTAATTTTAATGATTTTTTTATATCTGTTGGTTTATTTATTCCATTTGACATTATATATTGAGTTTTGATTATATACGTCTATTAAATGTAAGCGATGCTTATTGTAGACATTAATTTAATTCTAAAAGTTTTTTGAATAAAATTTTTTTGAAATTAAAATTGTAGAAGACTAACAGATTAAATCTGTTTTGATATTCAAATTTTGTTATATTTCTTCTATCAATTTTCTATTTTAGCTTATCCCTCTGCTACCATATTTTAAAGTTTTATTCTTGTTATTGCTTTTTTCTTTATTGACTGTGTGTGAAGCTTGAAATTTATTTTATTGTAAAACAAGATTCCCAGGTATGTCGTAGAAGATTTTGGTGGTTTATTCATCCCGTTTATTTTTACTGTTGGTAACTTTTGTGGTTGTAAATAACGTATTGGCACTTATTGGGATTTGGTTTTAGGCGCCATTTTGAGAACCATACATTTGTTTTGTCCATGAGTTCATGTATTTTGTTAGTACATTTCTGTAATGTTTGTGCTACTAATAAGGTGTCATCTGCATATTGTAAGACTTATTGGTCTAATTCAGAGCATATATCGGAGCAATATATATTATAGAGCATCGGAGGCAGAGGGAATCCTTGGGGAAAAATATTTAGATGCTGTATTGTGTATTCTTAATGTTAATTGTCTGTTTTCTAGAAACATTTTTATTATCTTTATTAGATATTTGGGCAGTGTTGCCATTATAACCATTTTAAATTGTATTATATATATTGGAAAACTCTTTACAATAGGATATTGTAACATAAATAGAGGTTAATTCTTGATAGAAGGTATATAAAATTATTTAAATATTTTAATATTAGCCTTCTACATATTTAATTTCAAAAAATCATATTCAATAATTATAACTTCAAGAATTAAATTAAAAATAATGTCATATAAGTACCACTTATATCAAACGACATATAAAATAAACATTCATTATAAGACATCCGAATGGTATAACAAAATCCAATAAATAAAAATTGTTAACCAAAATCTTATATATTAACTATTTTGAATAGACAAAATTTTGTTTCTGGTGATCAATCTTATGAAAACAAATATCTTTCAAAAATGTTTAACATAATCTTAAGAATTTCATCATAAAACTATCTTATTTAGAATATTCAATATTATTGGATATCTAACTAAGTTATTTTCTATAAAATCTAAAGATATGTAAAAACATTACTGAAAAACAAGTTTTAAGAGAGACTTTGCTTCGTCAGTATTCAAATAATTCATATTCAATAAAATATAACATCAATCAACAACAAATATTTACTCACCCTTCAATAATTTAGAAACTTCTGGCAAATGAGCTGCTGAGAAATTTAAATCAAGTATTAACCTCTATTTATGTTATTTTATTCATAATATATACTTATTTGGATTCCTTAACCTTCTTTATACAGATAAGTCCTTGTGCTATAACAGAGACCGTTAAATTGTCTTTCAATCTTTTAGATCAAGGGTAAACCACAGAATTATTTATTTGTAGTTAACCTCCATTTAGTATTCAAATAATTCATGTTCAATAAAATATAAAATCAATCAACAAAAAGATTTAAATTGTTAAAGGGTGAGTAAATATTTTTTTGTTGATTGATTTTATATTTTATTGAATATGAATTATTTGAATACTGACGAAGCAAAGTCTCTCATAAAACTTGTTTTTCAGTAATGTTTTTACATATCTTTAGATTCTATAGAAAATAACATAGATATCCAATAATATTGAATATTCTAAGTAAGATAATTTTATGATGAAATTCTTAAGATTATGTTAGACGTTTTTGAAAGATATTTGTTTCCATAAGATTGATCAGCAGAAACTAAATTTTGTCTATTCAAAATATTTAATTTTGGTTAACAATTTTTATTTATTGGATTTTGTTATATCATTTGGATGTCTTATAATGAATGTTTATTTTATATGTCATTTGATATAAGTAGTATATGACATTATTTTTAATTTAATTCTTGAAGTTATAACTATTGAATATAATTTGTTGAAATTAAATATGCAGAAGGCTAATATTAAAATATTTAAATAATAAAGATATTGTAACATTGAATATAAAACACAATTTCGTTTTTCATTTAATGATAACAATAACAAATTACATATAAACATTTTCAATAAAGGAAAACAAAACTTCATTCTGGAATACCCCCACATGTTTTCATGTGTACCCCCAAAAGTCCCTTGGCAACAAAACCCTTCTGACATAACTGACAACGATACGGTCTTTCACCTGAGTGGTATCGTCCATGTATCACAAGCGTTGACCTCTGCGAAAAACCCTTATTACAAATATTGCAGATGTGGGGCTTCTCTCCACTGTGCACCCTCTCGTGTAACGTTAAATTGCACTTTTTGGCAAAACCCTTGCCGCAAACCGAACAACAGTGAGGTTTGTACCCTGTGTGAATTCTCAAATGTTGCTTAAGATGTTCAGAGCTCGACAGAGATTTCCCGCACATATCACAAAGAACCGCACTCTCTCCACTATGGCCCCGAAGATGCAACACCAAACTCTTCTTATGAGCGAACTTCTTCTGGCAAATTTCGCACTCGTGGTTGATCGGCACATTTGAAAACATCTCCGGATGCATGTTCTTCTTGTGGGCTATCAAGTACCTGGTGTACGGAAAGCTTTTCGAGCACGCTTCGCATTCGAAAGGCATAGCCCCAGTGTGGAAATTTTTATGCTCCTGATACCACGAGAATGAACTGAACCCTTTGTTGCAAATTTCGCACCTGTACTTCACGTGGTCCTCGTGGGACAACCTGATGTGACTTCTCAACTGTTTCAGTTCCTCGTCTTCGAAATCACAAGCGGCGCATCTGTAAACCTTTTCTAAACTATGTCTTTTGGTGTTATGTACGCTTAGGGAGAACAAATTTTTAAAAGCTCGATGGCAAACCTCGCAGTTATGTTGCTTCTCTCCGTGGTTCAACTCGACGTGTCTCTCGTAGCTTATTAAAGAGGTAAAATCGGTCAGGCAGACCGGGCACATGAAATAATCCCCAATTATCTTGCCGCCTTTGATGGATTCAGTTTCACCCTTGTGTAGTTCGTAATGTTCCATCAGGTCCGTCTTATTTTTCTTCACTTCCGAGCAAATCATACACTGCCACTTGGTATTATTCGTCAATTCTAAACGTTTTAATTGTTTCTTTTTGTGCTTGAGTTTGGGATAAACAAAAGGATTTTTATAACCTAACTTTTTAAGAGTTTCGTGTATCTGAGCGGCAAAAGGGTTAGTTATGTCTTCGTTGTGTAGCCAGCTGCCTTCGGACAATTGAACTATGGGAACTAGATGATCGGTCCTTGCAGGCGGTGTAGAAGGAGAAGTTGGAGGGTCTCCGATAGAAGAAGTACTGGGTTTATCCCCTATCGGACTTGGACTAGGGTGTTCTGATGAACTTACATTATCTCCTGCGTAGCTTTCATCCGAGTCTCTGTCTATTTTCATGTCGTCATCTTCGTCTGATTCCTTCAAACTTTCAATTATTTGTTTCAGGTTAGCTGCTCGTTTAGTTCTCTTTGAATGAGATGAACTCCGTTTTTGTTCGATGACTTCCTAAACAAAATTATTTATCTCCAAAACTGATAAGAAAATTTCATTGAACAAAGTATATATGCAGTTACTTATAATTTAAATATCTTCAATTTTCGAAAGAAAACCGCACAAACTTATTTATAATATATATTCAAGACATCGGATACAGACAAACATACTTTTTATTGAGGAACCCAAAGATGTAATATTAATATTCCTCGCAAACTGAGAATTTTCGAAATATACCAGGTGTAGAGAAGTATGAAACCTGAATTTACCTATAGATGATGCTAGCCATCAATTTAGACAGAGCATACACCAACAACCCAAGTTCCATACACTAGTATATTTTTCTTTAACCATAATTTAACTATAACTAATAATATTAGGAGTATAAATAAGTTTCCGCCGTTTTATTGTAGATGGCGCGGCACGGAGTTTAGGTTAGCTTTCGCAGATGATAACCGGCTTAACAAATAGTTTGGACATTCAAGAACAACATAACCTATTAATATCATTGATTTTATATTGGTAAAATATAATTTTTATAAGTTGAAAATGTCAAAATTTGAGCCAAGTAAGCGTCATTTGCGGGAAATATTAGTTTACTTCTTTAATTTAAAGAAATCTGCTGCTGAGGCGCATCAATTGCTCGTAGAAGCATATGGTGAGGGTGCTTTGAGTAAGAGAACGTGTCGAGAGTGGTTTCAAAAGTTTAAAAACCGTGATTTCGACGTAGAAGACAAAGAACGCATTGGAAGGCGAAAAATTTACGAGGATGCAGAATTGGAGGAATTATTGGAGGAAGATTCATCTCAAACACAAAAAGAACTTGCTCTAACATTAGACGTCACTCAGCAAGCAGTTCTTCTATAATAAATATTTAATTTGTGTTAAAAAACGGCGGAAATTTATTTGTACTCCTAATATTCCAATTCGTACTTCTACACCTGGTATGTTGGGATAACGTTTGTCTGATTTAGTAAACCTCAGTTCCAACAGACAAATTTTTGAGGCTCGTATTAAAATATGAGTCCTAATTTTTAGGGTGAATCAGATTCTACAATAAATGAATACACTATAAGAACTTGCATGAATAAGAACACAATACGAGCGTCTGAATCTGCTCTTAAAAATGTTCTTACTTCAAAAATAATTTTCCTTACTCACCGAATTATCTCTGAAGTATGAGATGTGACAGTCTGAACTCTTCAATCTACTCAATAATACTTCATCGTCACTATCCATAGTCTCTTCTTTGACTACAGTAACGTCTAAAGATTTGTTATTGTTGAGGACGGATTCCTTAATGCTTATCCTATTAGATTTCTTATAATCCGTTGGCGTCGAATCAGGTGTCTCATCGCTGATCCACACAGTTAATTGTTTTTCAGCTTCAACACTTTCTTTCCTGAACTGGTAAAACGAATCTAATTTGTCTGCACAACTGACGCATATTTTCTTTGGTAGCTTGTCGGCTTTTGATATCGTTAATTGCAAGCATGTAGTCATTTTCATATGAATATGGTTTGTATCTGCGTCTTTTTCATCAAAAATTGCAATATCAACATTATCCTCAGCTAGACATAAACGACAAAGTTGAAATATATGACGTTTACGAGTCATTATAACTTTTTCTAAGGGTGGGAATGATTTGGAACACCATTAATGATACATTAATGTTCTTTTTTCTTAAATTCGATACATGGCACAAATTCTCATACTTTAAGGTTTTGTTTGACATATAACCTGACAGCTATCAAAATCAGCTGATTTCTGAAGAACCGATGTAAAGTTAGCTGGCTGCCAAAAGCTCTGGAAATACCAGATCCACCAGTGGCGTCGGAACTTCCAACCAAACGGCGAAATTGAACACTTTCTGAATTGGGATCCACTCAGTTTCACTCCAATAGAATATTTTTTTGGTACTTTTACACAATAGTTTGAAGAGATCCAGGTATCCAACGCTACTGTGAGAATGTGTGAGTGATTGCTAGATCATTGTTCCGAGGATATTGTGATATCCACAGGATTAGTTTGCGTGACCCTTCAGGTAGTGTTCGGTTTGTTCTTTAGTAATATCTTAGCCTTCCTGCGCCTTGGCCACCACGAGAAGGTCACATACAGTGCATTTGATGGTAACTTTTCCGGTCGACTTGAATTGTTAGATCTCCTCTTCAAGGAGATCTCCTGAGCATACCACATTACCCACCTTACTGTCCATCCAAATTCTTACCCCTTGTAACTGTTAGGTTCTGCACTGGTTACCGGAAGTGCAGTTGTAGGTGCATGCTGGCTGTATCCTGTCCTCTCTAACCCATTCCGCTGTATAAGAATGATATCTGATTCGAGCAAGTTACCTACCTAACAATATATAAAAAGACGTCATTTAGACCTGGGGCGCTATTGGGTTCACTGTGTAGCTTTACAAACCACTGAGAAGAGTAACAGCAAGTTGACAAATGTTTGTTTCCATTCATTGAGGGTAGTTACTTTTCAATATTAGTAAAATAAATATATTATTCTGACATTACTGTGTTTTGAATATTTGAACCTCCCGTCAGTGTTTCCTTGCTCTCGTTAGGTGTAATTTGGGTTGTCTACACAACGTAACGTCCTATTCTCCCGCCACTAGATGATCACGATAAAAAGGATAGCGTTCTTTAGAGTACTCATTATAATCCCGGATATATTAGAGTACTCTGTATAATACAGGATAGCTCAAGTGCTATGATGAAATACGATTATATGTGTTCCTATGATACTAAAGGACATGTTTCTCAGGAAATAATTACTTGCTCTTGATTGAGAAAAAAATTACACATTCTCGAAAAAAAGAGTAAGTAATTTTTTTATGAAAAACTGTTCTTTAGCACTAGAGGAACACATTTAATCGTATTTCATTATAGCATTATTGGACAAAAGTACCGAAAAAAAATTTTTAAAAATTTTTTCAGTCTGGAAATGTTTTCTCAATCAAGAGCAAGTAATTTATTTTATGGAAAAAGTGTCATCATAAAATATCATTTGATTATATTGAAAACAATTTTAGGGTGCGAAAGTATTGAGACTAATTTATGAAGAACCGCGCTCGGAGTGAACATAAACTGATTGCATTTTATTTAATTCAAGGAAGCCTTCGATTTCGCTTTTAGGTAGTAAGTTTCGACGCCATTGCGCGATCCAGTATTTCTGTAACTTTGGGTAACCAGCTCAGCCAGCCAACTTCACGTCAGTTTCTGAAGATTGATCTAATTGTAATTAATTATGCAACTACTTCGTACCCTCTAGTCCATCCTTTGAATTTTATAAAAAAGCGTCAAAATTATGATCATTCGGATATAAAGACATTCATAGGTGGGTTTTTAAGGTTTTCTTATGATATATTTAAATTAGATTAATTACACATGATTTCTACTCCAAGTAGATCCTTCATTCCATTAATTGACCTTGAAATGTCAAAATATTGGGTTAGAATACAAGATTTGAATAAACATTGGACTTGTCAAAAATTAATATTGTAAGCAAAAATATAAATATAAACACTTTGATTGAGGAACTATGGATATCGTAACAGAAATAAAAGAAGAACCGTTGGATTCACCAAACCCAAACAATGATTACAACAATCAACATTACGAAAATGAATTGGTTTCTGTTGATATAAAATGTGAAAACACGGAGTGTGAAGATTCTAATGAAATAATAAATGCCGAATTTCCAACCCAAAACGAGTTATGCCCCATAGTACAAATTTCTGAATTAAATGAAGACATCAATACGTCAGTTTCTGGTATTCATGAACAGCTCAAAATTTTGGGGTATAAAAACCCTTTTGTGTACACTAAATTGAAGAGAAAGCGACTAAGGAAAAAGATTAAGGAAGTTGGAACAAAATGGCAGTGTATAATATGCTTAGAATCAAAAATGAGCAAAGAACAACTTATAGAACACTACGACTGGCACAAACAAGCAACTGAAGCATCCAGTTCAGAGTCACAAACCAACATTAATGCTAAATGGCAATGTATGATCTGTTCTGAAATGCAGACAAGCAAACATGACTTGTTAACACATTATGAGACTCATAAAATAGAAACTGAAGTGAAAGAAGGTAGTGAGATTCAAGGAAATTATTATATGTGTCCAGTTTGTTCGGCAGAGTTCACGTCTGCTACAATGTATGATAATCATATTGAATTGAAACATGGGGAAAGCCAGAGTATTTGCAAAACTTGCAATAAACCGTTCAAAAACTTATATTTACTATGTGTTCATAATTTAAACAAACATTCACTAAACAAAGTTTATAAATGCACTTGCTGCAATTTCGAACACAAGGATGCTAAAAAAATTAAGGCTCATATCAAAGACGAACACGAAAAATATAGCTGTGAGGTTTGCAATAAGAGTTTTACAACTTTATCGTGGTATGAAGAACATAAAAATTTTCACAAAGATGAAGCGAGACTCAAATGTGAAATTTGTTCGAAAAGCTTTCCGTACGCCAGAAATTTGGTGGCACATAAAAAAAAGAACCATCCCGAAATATTCGCCAACCTTTCTGTCAGTTACTCCTGTAAGTTGTGCGGAAAGAAGTTCCCCAATATGAAAAGTTTGGTTTCTCATATCAGGTCTCATAATGGACCAAGTTCTTTACTCTGTGATTTGTGTGGTAAGTCTTTGTCCTGTTACGATCACCTGAAAAAACATCTGAGAATTCATAGCGGTGAGAAACCCTTCAAATGTGATGTTTGCGGTAAGGGATTCTCAGATAAGTGCAATCTGAAATTGCACGAAAGAGTGCATAGTGGGGAAAAACCATACATATGTAATGTGTGCAAGAAGGGGTTTACACAAAGATCGTCGCTTGTCATACATGGTCGTTTGCACTCTGGAGAAAGGCCTTATAAGTGTGAATTATGCGAAAAGGGATTTGTAGCTAAAGGACTCCTTGGCGTTCATAAAAAAAGTTGCACTGGATTGTACGACTTTTAATTCATTGTTTTATTGGAAGATTAATTCATTGTTAGTGTTATAAATGTAAATTGTTTAGGGAACAGAACATATTGAAGATGGAGGTATGTGTTTTGTTTTGGGATTTGGAGGTAAATTCAGAAAATATATTTCCATTAATATATTTTAATTTTTGCATAGTTGTTATCAATTAAATTATTTTTATTAACAATTGTACAAAGCCAAAGATGTTTGAATTTGAAGGTCATTTATTAAAACTGTATATAATATTTCATTTCTTCCTTGATTTGTTTTTGTGATTTTACGTTAAAACATAGATAGTTATTTTTGTTTATTCAGACAAAGATGTCTCTTCTCAGAATTTTCAACCTAATTTATACAAATACAGCATCAGAATTTAGACAGTGTGTCTTGAATCTCTTCCAGTCACATATTGAGTGAGCAATTTTTATTACATAAATGTTTAATGATAGAAAAGCCTCAATATATTAATAAAAATTACACTAAATAAAGGAAAAATAAAATAGAAAGGCCTTTTACTTGATAGAATATAACAAAATTTGAATATTAAAACAAATTGAAATATGTTTATCTTCTACAATTTTAATTTCAAAAAACTTTTAGAATTAAATTAATGTCTAAAACAAGCATTGTTAAAACATAGGTCAATCTTGAATTATAAAGTTGATCTATGTTTCGAAGCACTAGTCCTTTACACGTGGTGAGGTTTTGATATAGGTTAGTTTTTTGATTTTGATATTTGGAATATTATTCAGGACTGAAGAAGGAATTGCTTAGAATTATATTTGTTTTTTGAAGATATAGTGCATGTTTTTAGAGATTTCTGAATTAACTTATTCGAATATTTAAATATATTAAATATTTCAAAAAAATTATATTCTTTGAGAAGTCCTTTAATTGTGTTCATGTTTTTAAAAGGCAATTGGTGTTCTTAAAGGTAAGACCAGAAACAAAATTTTGTCTCCTTTAAATATTTATTTATTAATTTTAATGACTTTCGTATATCTGTTGGTTTATTTATTCCATTTGACATTATATATTGAGTTTTGATTATATACATCTATTAAATGTAAGCGGTGCTTGTTTTAGACATTAATTTAATTAAAATAAGAAGGAACGGTTTTTTACTTGATAGAGGGATTATTACAAAATTTGAAAATCAAAACAGATTTAATCTGTTGTCTTCTACAATTTTAATTTCAAAAAATTCTTTGAAGAAACTTTAAGAATTAAATTAATGTCTTTATATATAGATATATAAAGACATTAATTTAATTCTTAAAGTATCTTCAAAGAATTTTTTGAAATTAAAATTGTAGATATAAAGACATTAATTTAATTCTTAAAGTTTCTTCAAAGAATTTTTTGAAATTAAAATTGTAGAAGACAACAGATTAAATCTGTTTTGATTTTCAAATTTTGTAATAATCCCTCTATCAAGTAAAAAACCGTTCCTTCTTATTTTAATTAAATTAATGTCTAAAACAAGCACCGCTTACATTTAATAGATGTATATAATCAAAACTCAATATATAATGTCAAATGGAATAAATAAACCAACAGATATACGAAAGTCATTAAAATTAATAAATAAATATTTAAAGGAGACAAAATTTTGTTTCTGGTCTTACCTTTAAGAACACCAATTGCCTTTTAAAAACATGAACACAATTAAAGGACTTCTCAAAGAATATAATTTTTTTGAAATATTTAATATATTTAAATATTCGAATAAGTTAATTCAGAAATCTCTAAAAACATGCACTATATCTTCAAAAAACAAATATAATTCTAAGCAATTCCTTCTTCAGTCCTGAATAATATTCCAAATATCAAAATCAAAAAACTAACCTATATCAAAACCTCACCACGTGTAAAGGACTAGGGCTTCGAAACATAGATCAACTTTATAATTCAAGATTGACCTATGTTTTAACAATGCTTGTTTTAGACATTAATTTAATTCTAAAAGTTTTTTGAAATTAAAATTGTAGAAGATAAACATATTTCACTTTGTTTTAATATTCAAATTTTGTTATATTGCTTCTATCAAGTAAAAGGCCTTTCTATTTTATATATAATTATATTTTGGCTTCAATAAATCTCATTATGAAATGTCAATGGAATTTAAATAAGCCTTAAATATAACTCACACTGTTCTTTGATTTTGTTAGAACATAGATCAATCTTGAACTATAAAGTTTATCTGTGTTTTGAAGCATTAGTCCTTTACACGTGGTGAGGTTTTGATATAGGTTAGTTTTTTGATTTTGATATTTGGAATATTATTCAGGACTGAAGAAGGAATTGCTTATAATTATATTTGTTTTTTGAAGATATAGTGCATGTTTTTAGAGATTTCTGAATTAACTTATTCGAATATTTAAATATATTAAATATTTCAAAAAAATTATATTCTTTGAGAAGTCCTTTAATTGTGTTCATGTTTTTAAAAGGCAATTGGTGTTCTTAAAGGTAAGACCAGAAACAAAATTTTGTCTCCTTTAAATATTTATTTATTAATTTTAATGACTTTCGTATATCTGTTGGTTTATTTATTCCATTTGACATTATTATATTGAGTTTTGATTATATACGTCTATTAAATGTAAGCGGTGCTTGTTTTAGACATTAATTTAATTCTAAAAGTTTTTTGAATAAAAAAATTTTTTTTTTTCAATTAAAATTGTAGAAGATGAACATATTTCAATTTGTTTTAATATTCAAATTTTAAAAAACTAAATAAAGGGTTTTCTAATAAGAGGTTTAATTTTGAATAGCCCACTATCTGGGCATCTATTGACATTTGACAAGTAAAAACTACGCCATTATTAAAAATGGAAGGATACACGGAAATTGTTGAAATTCACTACAAAAATGGTGAAAATTTTGCAGTCAAGTTCGAAAAACTGAAGCACTTTTGGGACGTCGTGAAGCACCTTCTCGGCCGGCAATAGTGAAACTGATGGGAAAATTTGAGCTGTCAGGACAAGTTAGTAATGTGAAGAATCGAAACAGTGTACTACGCTGAAGAACACAAACTACATTACATCGAATTTAGAATAAATACTAGGTCTTAAGGCTTTTAAAGTTCACTTAACACAAAAACTGAAGTCGATCACCTTATAACTTTTACATTGGGGAAATTTTACGTACAGTTTATCTTAACGATTTTTACCTTATTAAAAAAAAAACTTAAAATTTGTTGCTCTTCATTCAATGCTCAAATGATTTATAAATTAGGAAAAGGTAAATATTTCGCTTTTTTATATTATTGAAATAATTTCATGCTGACGTAAAGAATTTAATTTAACCGCAAAATCTTTATCAGGAAGTCAATGGTTAGTACCATTTTTGGACGAAGCCTCTGATACAAAACTTGGTTTTTGTGCCCTCGGACTATCATTTAGTCCCTCAGAAGAAACTATCCTATTCCAGAACCTGGATGAATTTATCATGTAGAGCCCAACTAGCAACGACGCCTATGCTATCTCGAAGTGTTTAAAAATTAGTCATCGAGCTTATAGTGCGCATCGCAAATTTGTGTGTTCATGCGATTTGCGATATGAAACTTAATATTTTAAGTACATACGCCTGAAATGCTCAAGATTTACTCAATTTTATAAGTGAATTTGAATTAACGTCGTCTTCGTGCTATATTATTTCAAGTGCTAGATTGTTTATGTGCTGAAAACTGAATCAAAATACGTAAGTTATAGTATTATAAACTACGTGTAAATGTTTTCAGCTCTTGGAAAACACAACTGTCGTCATCTCAATCAATACTTCCACTCAAATTCTTGTATAGAGCGTCGTTCAATTTATTTTTAGGTTATCTGCTTTTTGATTTAGGGAATCCCGGGGGTAAGTGCATAGACGTATTTGGTTAATTAGTCTATGGATAAACTACATTCTAGTTTCTCTATGGGTAAGCAGTTATTCCCGCAGGATTGTTTCACCAGTGGCGTAGAACTATACGAGGGGAATGCAAAAACTTTGTTTCTTAAGTCATCTTCAAAATATTCTCCATGAATTGCGTTGCACTTGGCAAATCTTTTTTCCATTATATGAAGTAGGTGGTGGAACTCTTCAACATTGATGTCGTTCAGTGCCTTTTACGTAGCAGTTTTTACCGTATCTACATATTCAAAGCTTGCATTTTTAGTAATAAGAACTTGAGTTCACTATGGACTGAACATTTGCAATAAAACGAGTAAGTACACTCCAATCCACCAATATTTTTAATATACGTTTTGTGGGTTGACGTGAAATGAAGTTCTGATTAGTCAGTGTTTTCTTAGAGTAAGAATATTCGAAGATTAGAAGGGAGTGAAGGGCGCTATATTTTATGGTTCTGTCCCCTTTTTACCTTACAGTCTTACGATGAATCTTTCGATTCACCAAAGAATAATGTCTTTCAATTTGTTTTATACCTTTTCTAAAAGGCCTTCCTTGTGGGCTTCATAATTCAAACGAAATAGAAGGATAGGTTCACCAGATACAAGCTGAAAATGTCATAGTACATGAAAAAATAGAAATATTAAAGTGTCTACTGACTGCAGTAGCGTATATATAGGAGAAACCTGGAGATCATCCCCAAAAAGGTTCAAAGGACATCAATCTTCATTTAGGAACCGGAAAGATAACTCTAATTTTGCGAAATATGTTTTCCAAACCAATCACATCTTCCCAGAATTAGACAATATTGAACCTGGAAGCGAAAGGAAAAAAAAAACTAGACATCTTGGAATCCATAGAAATATTTAAGTACAAACACGTTTTAGAAATGAAACTATTAAATGAGCAGACGGACCTTTGGCACACCCTACTTCTCGAAGTTTTGCACAAGCCGAAGCCTTTCACACACACATATATATATATATATATATATATATATATATATATATATATATATATATATATATATATATATATATATATATATATATATATATATATATATATATATATATATATCTAATCGTTGAGATCCAATTTGTTTTATTCAGTTTTGCCTATTAACGAACTTAGCCGAGATATTTGGACCCTAAAGCAAACCTGAATGTTTCCAGTCTCTAGTTCTTTCCGTTCGAAAGTTAGAGAGTTTACAGATAATTTGGCAACCTATAAATCATTTCCTATAATGATCTTGTTTGCGTATTGATCTCTCTATCGTTTTGAAAAGGAACTTCTTTATTCAACTTGCGATATCACCGGAGAACTAAGTTAATATTTTACCAATTGTGCAAATTCCCACACAAGTTCAGAATTTCTCAAGTATGTTCCCCCATGATGACATAATAAAAAACCTTATCTTATCACTTTCTTGGTAGCGGTTTCGTGTATTTCCTTATTTATGTATTAATTCCAATCATAACAATATGAGGTCCCGTTGCAGCCTAGCTTCTCTTCCCTTATCTGTGAAGATCGAGAATTAGGAATTTTTCACGTGTATTCTTAAGTGTTATTCCTTAATAGGTACATGTATATCGATAATGTGCACGTAAAGATGCAAAAAATTTATTATTATGGAGAAAGTCTTTATATCATTAAAAATGAATAAATTTTGATTACAATTAGTAATAAACAAAATTCGATTTCCACAACTTTTTATTGTTGAACGACAATTTTATTGCCATACTGTGGCATGTTCTATGGGGTGTTCTTTTTAGAGTGATAGAACTTCAAATTGAAATAAAGCACACTTAAATTAAGATTGAAGAAATTTTTTTCTAATTTGAAAGATTATTTTATGACATTTATGTTTTAAAAATAATTTCCAGCATATGTCCACCACGACTAGCTCTGAGGAACCGCATTCGACCAGACCAATTTTGGACCACTTTTTCGAGTAATCCAGGCGTTATTTCATCAATAACACAAGTTATGTAGCCTTCCAAAGCGTCTATTGTTTCTGGTTTATCAGCATAAACCAATGACTTGACATAACCCCAAAGAAAATAATCCAGTACAGTTATGTCCCATGATTTTAATTAATTAGACCATTTCTCGAAATAATGTTATCGCCAAATCTTTCTTTCAATGAATCAATTGTTACGGTAGCAGCATGAGGTGTAGTACCATCTTGTTGGAACCAAAATACTTCTGGGTCGATACTATTCAAATTTTGAAACAAATAATTTTTGATCATCGGTCTGTAACGAGCACCATTCACTGTAACATAAGCTTCAGCATCATTTTTAAAGAAATATGAAGCGATGATGCTTCCAGCGTGTAAAGCACACCATACAGTGCATTTTTCAGGATGCAATGGAATCTGCAGAATTTCTTGAGGATTGCTTTCACTCCATATACTGCAATTTTGCTTGTTTACATAGCCGTCCAACCAGAAATGAGCTTCATCACTAAACACAATTTTACGATAAAAAAGTGGATCAACTTCAAGCTGTTCTAGGGCCCAATCAGCAAACAAACGACGCTCATTATGATCAAGTGGCTTTAGTTCTTAAACCAGTATTTTCATCTGTACATACAGTTCTTTGTTTTGTTGTTGTTGTTGCATCGAGTAGAGAAAATGTTGTCCGAAATCTATCTATAGTTCGACGAATAAGCTGCTCTGTTGGACGATCATGTAAACCATAAATTTCAGGAAGTGCTTTATAAGTTGGGCGAATAGAACACTGTTTTTGAAAATAAATCTCAACAATTTGTAAACGTTGTTGCGGCGTGAGTATTTCCATGATAATTTGTCAATGATTACTGAACAGAAATGTCAAAACAACATTGCTTCTACCTTCTGTCAAATCACAGTTATCCCTATCGAAAGTTTTATCACTCTAAAAAACTCCCGATTCATTTGAATTGATACTTTGTGAAAACTTACATAGGTTCTTATATATGAAAAGCTGTTAAGTAAATGGGGTGTTGCGAGGGATCTTCTACCCCTTAATTTGGGAGGCGGCGTTTCCTTCTGAGCATGCGCACCTGAACTCTTCAGACAGACGTGGTGCGCATGTCTGCCTGTGACGCCAATGACCTTATGTTCCACATCGGAACGGTCTTCGCACACTGTATGCTTTCCCCTACTTGAACCCGGCGGGGACGGTCACACTCAGAATTGTACATGTCGGCGTGTGAGCATAGCTCTTAACCGACATTGATGTACCATTGCACAAACAAACAAATACCAACCTTTATTGAATATCTTCATGTAGTTTGGAAAATCCGTAAACAACAACAATAACTATTATTGCCATTGTAGGTTTCTCTCCACTTAATTGGTAATAACTGTCATCCTACTTTGAGTCCCATTTATTGTAATACCTGTCAATACAAGAACCTATGTAAGTTTTCACACATTATTAGTTCAAATGTAGAACATGATTAACAATTGTCATTCAAGAGTAAAAAGTGTGTGGAAATTGAATTTTATTCACTACTATTAGGAGTACAAATAAGTTACCGCCGTTTTCTAACACAAATTAAATATTTATTATAGAAGAACGGTAATATAAATAAATGACTGCTTGCTGAGTGACTTCTATTGTTAGAGCAAGTTCTTTTTGTGTTTGAGAGGAATCTTCCTCCAATACTGCATCCTCGTAAATTTTTGGCCTTCCACTGCGATCTTTGTCTTCTACGTCGAAATCACCGTTTTTAAACTTTTGAAACCACTCTCGACACGTTCTCTCACTCAAAGCACCCTCACCATATGCTTCTACGAGCAATTGATGCGCCTCAGCAGCAGATTTCTTCAAATTAAAGAAATAAACTAATATTTCCCGCAAATGACGCTTACTTGGCTCAAATTTTGACATTTTCAACTTATAAAAATTATATTTTACCAATATAAAATCAATGATATCAATAGGTTATGTTGTTCTTGATTGTCCAAACTATTTTTTAAGCCGGTTATCATCTGCGAAAGCTAACCGAAACTCCGTGCCGCGCCATCTATAATAAAACGGCGGAAACTTATTTGTACTCCTGATAGTTGAATTAATTTGTATTTCCAATACATTATGTAGCTCCCAACTAGTTAAATAGCTCTTTTAATATTATTATATTTAGACTGTATATTATAGTCTAAGAGCCCGTGAACCCCAGACCTTCGTTATTTTATAAAAGCTGAAAGTTTGTCAGCGCATGCTCCCAACACAGGTAAGAACGAAGGCCCATTATGAAATTCGGGTTGTAGTGGCTTTGGCAGGTAAACGGTACTAAAGGTGTGTAAAATACTAATATAGTTTCGTCAAATTATAAAGAGCGATTTTTTGGTATTACCTTTAGAATACTATTAAAAATCACATTATCCATTGCCAGACACTTAACATCGTGGTAACCCCTTGCCAGACACCCTTAATGTTCAGGTCATAATAATTCTACTTACGTTATAGTATAAAGGCTGGTTTTTATACATGATACTTGGGTAATGAGTAGATGATGTTTTCTCAATAGCCAGACATTTTTGATAGTTCCAACCCCTTGCCAGACAAGCATATAGGGTAGCTGTAGAAACGAGCCCGAGGTACTATACGTATGTGAGTGCGAGTGAGATGCGCTTGTATTGTTTAGTACTTTGTACATGCGTATATCAGTAAAAATAATATATGCTATTTTTAACGATAAATTTAGTATTCATTATTAATTATAAGAAAAATATTAATAATACTATTACTTACGTTATAATGAAATCGTTGATTTTTTATATGATACTTAGGTAGTTATTAGATGATGTTTTCTCCTTAGTCAGATATTTTTTGCTATTTTCAACCTCTTTGCCGCACAATCTATGTAAATGTTAAAAAGAGATTCGTGATTAGAACGACTTATCCAAATAAACTTTTTGGCCAATTTATGTGACTAATAATTGATGTAAATTTTAAAAATATCTGCACAAATGACATTCCTTGCTACAACTACTCGAAATTGTTAAAAAGTTCAATTTAATCTGTCAGTAACTGGTTAAATAGAAAAGCCAAATAGAAATATTTTTCAAAAATTTTATTAAAGATAGATTAGTGACACTATAAGTTATAATGAAGGGTAAAAAAATAGATCGGTAATATGACATAGTATCATAATGTATAAGAAATACTGTTAATTTATTGATAATCATAATAATCATCATTGTCATCATTTTCTTCGTCACTGTTGGTCCATTCGATATTGTGGTCTTCTTCTTCTTCGTCAGTTTCTGAGAAAATTTGAAAAATTTTATTGGATTAAAAGTAAAAAAAAAATGTTGAATGGTTAGAAGTAATATTTAACCTGAGACAGTTTTCAATGAATCTCTGACGAAATTTGGTAACTGATCACCTTCGAACCATTTAAAATGATACTGATTGTCTTCGAGTACCCAACCATTTTCTTCAGGTTGATAAATTGATGGAATTTGATGGTTTGCATGATTCCAAATGCTAGATACATAGTTGGCTCGCAGAAATTGTTGTAGCAGTTCAGATTTACAGGGTGGCAGACTACTAGCGTCAAAATTTCGTAGCTTTTTACGACTAAATGCTTCATTAATATCTGAGACCTGATATGTATTGATGAATAATTGAAGCCGTGCTGCATCAACATCAATTATCAATCCGACATTGTATACTTCGCATATAAACTGTTGAATAATATCAAAAATTCTTTGTCGTTCGATATCTTTTTCAAATAATTCGTTCTTACCAAATTTAATGAACGCTTTTTGATATTCTTCTGAACCTTTTAATATTTTAAAAGGCCTTAACTTGCCTTTTCGGAAAAATGCGGGATTATAGTCACAGCCTGTGATTGCATGGAATCCTGGCAAGCTCTTACATAGAGATTCTCCTAACTTGTCATAAATCTTCGTGAGGTCTACGTATCTTAAGTTGTTTCCAGTGCCTATCAACATCCAAATAAGTGAGCCATTTTGTAGATGATCCATATGACCAAGCATGATCACTGCAATGTCAGTGTCGACACTTCTGATCACAATATTCTCTTTATTTGGAATACTGCACGCATGGTAGACTATTTTGGTATCAGCCTCTTCATGTTCTGGACATGACAACTCTTCTACAATTTTTGTTATTATATTGTTAGAAGCATTAACAACAAAAGAATGGCACTGTTTAGAATTAATATGGATAGTTTTGTTTCCAATGAAAGGTATGACTTCATCACTGGCCCAATGCAAAATAAAAAAATCCACTAGAGCTTGTTTAAAATTTGAATTCTTTAATTCTTTTGCAAAATCACTCGGACGTGTTTGATCAGGCCCAGTTATCGTGTAGCTTAATAGTGCTGATTCTAAACGCTGAGAATGTTCGTAATCTTTTATCGATGGAGTCAGGTATTGATCAAAAATAAATAACGTCAATTCTTGGCGCTTCAAATTTGGTAACCATTTGTAACATTTTTTTAGAAATGCCTCCAAACTTGTTTGGAACATTTTTCATTGAATGTAACAAAAAAAACCCATCAATTATTACTACATCTATAGTTGGTGGTGGCTGATGTTGGACTTCCTTCTCTAAACACTTCATTAAGGCAGATTTATCGTTCTTACAAATAGTACCATTTAAATGGCACATAGATAAAGGCACATCGGTGATTGGGTATGACAAAATTCTTGAAATATCAATATTATAATCCATGGAGATCCCCAGCATACGACCAAACAAATCTCGCGCGTTAAGGGATCGCAATAGACCTAACTCGCCATCTCACTCGCACTCACATACGTATAGTACCTCGGGCTCGTTTCTACAGCTACCCTATATGCTTGTCTGGCAAGGGGTTGGAACTATCAAAAATGTCTGGCTATTGAGAAAACATCATCTACTCATTACCCAAGTATCATGTATAAAAACCAGCCTTTATACTATAACGTAAGTAGAATTATTATGACCTGAACATTAAGGGTGTCTGGCAAGGGGTTACCACGATGTTAAGTGTCTGGCAATGGATAATGTGATTTTTAATAGTATTCTAAAGGTAATACCAAAAAATCGCTCTTTATAATTTGACGAAACTATATTAGTATTTTACACACCTTTAGTACCGTTTACCTGCCAAAGCCACTACAACCCGAATTTCATAATGGGCCTTCGTTCTTACCTGTGTTGGGAGCATGCGCTGACAAACTTTCAGCTTTTATAAAATAACGAAGGTCTGGGGTTCACGGGCTCTTGCTCTATTACCATATGTGCTACATTTATGCTTATTTCAGCATTCTCACTGTCCTTTGTTTCAATTTGTAGATAGACAAATCTTTTGCGTATTTCCATACACATTAAGATAAGAAATATTGAGGATGTCCACTGAATCTACGATTGATTAAGCATTAGACTTTTACGTTTGATTCAATCCTTGATTCATATTGGCTCTTAACCATTGTGATTTTTCAAATAAAGAGTTCATTTAGAATTTATATCATAAAAAAATACTTCTTTCCTCGAACAAAATCTTGACTCGTACTCAGTATTTTTTTTTTCAGAAAATGAGTGAATATACGGTACCTTCAGCTCCGCCAGACGTGTCTATGGGTTTCTCCGCAGCTCCTCCCTCTTATGGTAAGTGAATTTTGCAAAGGGTTCTCCATTCAGAAAAAAAAATTATAATTGTATTGATTACAATTATCATTCTAATCCTATAGTGACACAAGAACATTTTGTTTAAATATGCAACTGCCATGCTTAATAATGATCAAAGTGTACCAGAGTAGGTTTTTTGAAGTAGACAAAAACTTACGTATACTGTTTTTAGATGAAGCAATTGGCTTAGCATCAGGAGCAAGGGGTCAAAATGTTTCAAATCCTGCACAAGTTGGTGATGTAAGCCAAGAAGAAAACGAATTGAAAAAAAAGGGTGAGTACACTATAAATTAAGAAAATACTATATCTGCAAATAGTTAAGTTGAGCGGGCGTCCGTACGGACTATTATGGTTCACCCCTAATTTATATTTCCCCGAAGGTTTTTGGATAAAACCGATATTTTTCAGTTCCCTGTGGGCTATAAAAGCCTGACCAAAGACCTTGAATCTGATGCGACTCACCACTGGGCACTCTGAGACGATGTGCATGGCTGTCATTGTTTCTTTCAGAAAATTATCCCCAAGGGGGCAGTTCAAAATTCCGAGGGGGCAAATTATCCGAACGTTTTGGAAAATATTTACTTGAAGAAAGTTTTCAAAAACTTAATTGATAAATGAATTTATTGAGGAAAATAATAAATAATGGTCAATTTTGGGAAACACATCATTTTTATTCACAAGAATCTAAGTCTTCTAGGTTTTTTCCTAACATGTAAATCTATAACTTCATCTAGATACTCTTCATCTGGAGTCTCCGGTCCTTCAGTGCTTATGAGCATTCCTGGAGCAAAGGCCTCTCCCGACCCACCTTGCAGCGAAACTTTGACTGGAATCCTGTAACCGTTCTCGTTTGTTTCATAGTTCACTTTATACTACTCTGTCAAGAAAGTACCGGAAATTTTCAATTAAAACAACATTTTTACATTTAATCGTCAAAATTTATTGGGTCGCCTTCAAAATAGGCTCCATTCGCTCCAATACATCTATGCCAACGGCACTTCCAATTATCGAAACATTTTTTATAGGCGCTTTCCGGGATGGACTTTAGCTCTCGCGCTGAATTTTGTTTTATGGCTTCAATCGACTCAAAACGGGTGCCACGAAGGGGCAATTTTAGTTTTGGGAAGAGGAAAAAGTCGCAGGGAGCTAAATCCGGCGAATACGGTGGTTGCTGAAGCACGTTTGTTGAGTTTTTGGCGAGAAAGTCAGTCACAATCGTAGCTCGGTGAGAAGGCGCGTTATCGTCATACAAAATCCATGAGTTGTTCGCCCACAAATTTGGCCGCTTCTTACGGATACGCTCACGCAAACGTTTCATAACGCCTAGGTAATACTCCTTGTTTACCGTCTGACCCTCTGGAACGAATTCGTAGTGCACCACGCCACGGATATCGAAGAAAACAATGAGCATCACCTTCATTTTCGAGCGGCTTCGGCGTGGTTTTTTCGGTTTCGGCTCATTTTTTGCCACCCATTCCGATGATTGCTGGCTTGTTTGCATATCGTACTCGTAGACCCAGGTCTCATCACCAGTTATAATGCGTTCCATGAATGTAGAATCGGAATTACAGCGATCCAGCATGTCTGAAGCAACCTGTTCGCGATGACGTTTTTGAAGAAAATTCAGGTCTTTCGGTACGAGTCGTGCGGCCACCTTTCTCATGCCCAAAATATCAATCAAAATCGTACGTGCGGACTCGTGGGATATCTTAAGATCATGTGCTATCTCTCTCAAGCTGGTACGACGGTTTTCTAGCACCCTTTCCTTAATTTTATCGACGTTATCTTCGACCACTTCACGACCGTCCTTGAAGGCTCTGTACCACTGATATGCACGAGTTTTCGATAGAGCATTATCACCAAAGGCCTTTTGCAACATTTTCAATGCATCGGCACACGAAAATTCATTTGCAACACAAAACTTTAAACAAATTCTTTGCCCAACGTAATCACCCATAGTTAAAATCGGCACGCACTCTGACATCGACTGACTTAATCAGCTGTTGCAAACACACTAGTTGACAGATCCCACTCAAGATTGGAATAGTAATTAAGGACAGTGGTACCAACCTAGGAAAAAAAAATTTTACCTGCCTCATTGCCCCGCCAGATTTAAATCGATAATTCCCGGTACTTTGTTGACAGAATGTATATCTCGTTATCCCTATCGATGTATAAATAATATCCATTGAACAGAAGTTTGCACATTTTTATTGATTAAAATTGCCTTCTAACTAAGGATTGATCCGATCAAATATTGGACCCTTTTTGATCTTGTTACTCATATTGCAGAACAAAAGAAGGAAGCTCCACCATTAGCTAGCGGTAAGAAATTCCACCTTCATCAAATATCTAATTGCCTAACGGAATTTCTCACCATATTCCACAGCTCCACCGCCTGTAGTGACCGCACAACCGCAACCTCAATCTCAGTCGACGTACAACTTCGGGCAATCAGACCCCCAACCTATCAACAATGACTGTTGTTTTTGTTGTTGGTGGTTAGACGGCCAGGATATATCCGACATATGTTACTGTATATTCTGCTGTTCGAGACATGTCACGGGTCATGATGCCGGATGCTGTGATTGTGGGGAGACGTGCTGTAGCTGCCCCGATGGTTGCTGTGACTGTGGCGACTGTGACTGTGATTGTGGCGACTGTGACTGTGATTGTGGCGACTGTGATTGTAGCGGGTGCGATTGCAATTGTGGGGATTGTACGATCCTCTAAAGCTACAAAGTGGCTTTTTTTGTAGTTTAAGCAGATATCAAGGATGTATTGACAATATTATTATGCCGTTCAAAAGGTACTAACCAAGAGGCCATTTACTTATCAAAATTTAATTGAATCGGTCCTTACTTGATGGAAATTCATTTTAATTAAATGAAATTTTATTTTACATTGATAGGCCAAATCTTCTGTGATTTTTGATAATGTAGTTCTGAAAAAACCTTAATTTTGCAGTGCACTTAAACCAAATTACCGTTACAATATTTCTGCTTAAAAAAATTACTCAATGGAATAATATGAACAAATTTATTAATCGTTATACATGACATTGCTTGCCATCTTATTGATAATATTATGGGTTGACCCACATAGTTTTTTATAAATGTATTTTAAATATTTATAGATTCCTCTACAAATCTATTCAATTATTTTTTTATTAGATTGACAATATTTGCATATATTCAACTGTTTTCTTCATTTTTGTATAATCTGTATTTATTAAATTATTTTGGCGGATGTGCTCAAACATAGTTTTATAGAAAATGTTTTAAAATGTTTGAATTAATTCATTAATTAGCCGTAGGTCAGTAGATGACATCATTACTTTATTACATAAGATACCCAGTTTTTCTGAATGTTTAGACAATACTTTATACATCAGCTGATCTGCTCAATGTTTTAACTGAAAGCTTGGATATAAATAACAAATCCAATATTACAGCTATTGAAATTCAACACTTTTTGATTCTATACTAACAAGCATATTATCATACCAGCTGAGAATTTCTTGTTTTCCTTTATTCAAGTCAAAATAATTTTCAATATATTTATCAGGAATTTCCCAATGAATACTCGATTTAGCACATATTAAAATGTTTTTTTTTTTTAGATTAAATGAACATTTACACAGAAAAGAGTCAAATAAGTGTTGAAATTACGATATACTTGTCAATTTTACTTCTAATTATAATTCTGTGTTTAATGTCATCGATTCCAACAGTTTATTTTATATTCCAATCTAGATTATCAGTGTTTCTAAAATCCCTATCGATTTATTGAAAATATACAATTATGGATATTTTTATAAATTCAAATATAGCTAAGAATATATTTATTAGTGAATATTCTTATATGGTATTTTTTTAATGTAAATTTTATTGTATGTTGAATTATACAACTCAAATTTTGCCTTTTCTTTAACAATAATATACCAAAAATGTATGTGGAATGTACAACACTGTACTGTAAATGTTCCAGAGTAACCAAAAATCAAATTCTATTTCTACATAAGAAATCATTAATGACCAGTGTGAACTGTGGTAAAAGATATTTCTATAAATCGAGGCAGTGTATAATATTTCTATACTCAAACAAACTCGATAAGGTTTTGTTAGTGTCTCGGTGTAGCGAATATAGATACTTGACAAATTTGTAGTCGCTGGCATTCATTGCACTGATGAAAACCAATAAATTTGAAACTTACGCATGTCTGCAGTTTGCCCCTGTGATCAATAAAACCTTATCAAGTTTGTTTGAGTATATAATTGATATACAGATATATGTTACACTGTCTCGATTTTTAGAACTTTCTATTACCATAGCTAACACTCCTTATTAATGATATTTGGTATAGATCAGCCGAATTAATTTATTTGCATAAAAAATACTAAAAATTTATCAAATACTTTACTAGCAGCTAGTTTACTTAACAGATTAGTACTTATTATTCATTTATTGTTTAAATGATTCAGTCTTCACTTGATGAAAGCCATATTAAATAAGGTTTTTCTAATTTTCACAATTTTTTTTGTTATTATAATACAACAATTGTTTCGCTATCACAGTAGGATCTTCAGGTTGATTCCTACATTTTGAATAAACAAACTTGTTTTTGAAATCGGTTTCTATTTATATTAGAGAACTTACAAAAATTTTTATTGAGCACTAAAACCCAAAAAAGAGTCTGTAAATTCCAGCTTATCTGAATATGTTTAACATGAGTGAGTTATTTAGGTCTAATTGTTTATTAAGGGAAACTAACAATTATTCTCCACCACGACAAGCAAGCTCTAGAATCATCTCAAATAAAAACGTTAACATTGCATGCAAATATGTATTGATCTTAACGGAGAATATTTTAAATAATATTTCCAATTATAAATATTTGTTTTTATTTATCTATCTCAAAATTTAAGTAGCAACTCTCGTAATCTTTTTAAAAACTTAAAAATTCTAAACTGGTGCCTACGTAATACATACGTTTTATAGCCCATTTTTTGTACATAAAGATTATTAATCAAATAGATTTCTCAGCAACTGAAATAGTTTTTATCAACTGCAACAAGTTTCATAAAAAAAACTCGTGATAATCATTACGAGATGCGTATCTGAAAAGCTTAATAACTCACAGTGAAGCATTTTGAGACATACTTTTATGACTTTTCAGAAATAAAAAAATTTCATTGAGCTTCCATCTGAATGAAAACTTTTTTTTAACTTCTTTTCAATATGTTTCAAAGAGGTCATAACGAAAATGATGATTGATAAAAAAAAATAAAGGCTAACTGATGCGAAACCCATAGTACGAGATTCTATAAAATACACAAAGAGTGCGATGGTGGTACACGGCCAAATACTAAACATTAATTGACATTTTGAACGCACCTGTTTGACCACTTGTCGTAATGCTATGTTTTATTTCTATGAATGAAAACGCCATCTTCTCACTAATTTACAAGAATTCTGTCAAGATTACGTCCTTTGATGTGATGTTAATTGTTTAAATTATTAACTGAATTTAAATTAAGGACTAATCTCTCTTTGTTCTTATAGGAAATAAACAAAATTGTCGTAAATTTATGTGATCATTTATAAGTTGAAATGGTGAGTAACGCCTACTACGATGTTTCATCTAAGGTTAATTTTGACATCCCGAATTTTGATCGGAATACGTTAAACTTGTTTCCAGAGTTTTTTTGGATTTGGACAATCTGCAGAGATTGAATTATACCTAGATGGCCAAGAGACTAGAAAGACTGCCGAAGTTAAAACAGATGATTCTAAAAAGGAGAGACTTTTATTGTACTATGATGGGGAAACTGTCTCTGGAAAGGTAGAAACCTTCTTTTTTTTCCTTGCTTAATGAGCTTTTTTCATGAATTAATAGACTAACGATAGATTAATTGAATTCCTTTATCAGTAATGTATTTACTAGGAAGCGATAGGTCAAAGTTCTTAATGAATTCTAATAAGAATATGTCAACTTTGTTTATGTGATATTAATTGTGCAATGTCCATAAATTGAATAATTCTTTCAATGTTTTACTTATAGGTGAACATCAGTTTGAAAAAGCCTGGCAGCAAGTTGGAACATCAGGGTATTAAAATAGAGTTTATAGGACAAATTGAAATGTTTTATGACAGAGGAAATCATCATGAATTTATATCTTTGGTCAAAGAATTAGCTAGACCGGGTGAAATGATTGCAAATACTAGCTATCCTTTTGAATTTAGCTGTGTAGAGAAGCCATTTGAAGTTTACACAGGTTGGTAAAATGTTAAATGAAAAAAAACTTGGTAAAAAATTTTACGTTATTACTGTCTTTATGTAAAAAAAACATTATTTGGGAATAATTAATATATGAACTGAGTACTCAGTTTTTCCAATTTATATTTTTAGGAGCTAATGTTAGACTGCGGTACTTCCTCAAGGTTACCATAATACGTAGGCTTGCTGACATAGTTAAAGAATTGGATATAGCAGTACATACTTTATCCAGCTATACAGAGATGAACAGCTCCATCAAAATGGAAGTAGGAATAGAAGATTGCCTGCACATTGAATTTGAATACAATAAATCTAAGTAAGTGTCAAATTATCGAATTCTTTTTCATTTTCCTTAGGTAATTTTGGTTACATGAAAAAGTGAAGTATTATCCTAGATTTTTTTTGAATAGGTATTGTTTATTTTCATAATATTGACGTTAAAACACTTGGAAATGTGACATACTTACATGATTATAAAATTCTCGATCATAGTGATTTAGTAATGGTAGAATTTGAAAAAAAAAAATGAAACACATCAACTGTATATTATAACTGCAGGTACCATCTGAAAGATGTCATTGTGGGAAAAATTTATTTTCTTCTGGTACGGATAAAAATTAAGCACATGGAGATAGCCATTATTAAAAAAGAAACCACTGGACAAGGGCCTAACACTTTCACAGAAAACGAAACAATAGCCAAGTATGAGATTATGGATGGAGCACCAGTTAGAGGTAATTTTCGTAGAATTTCTTCATTTTAAAGAGAGTCTAACAATTTAAATTTTAAAAAATTGAGTTCATTCAACTTTTTTCAGGTGAAAGTATTCCGATCCGAGTTTTCTTGGCCGGATACGACCTAACTCCCACAATGAGGGATATAAATAAAAAGTTTTCTGTTAAATATTTCCTAAACCTTGTCCTTATGGATACGGAGGATAGAAGATACTTCAAACAGCAAGAAATCACTCTTTGGAGAAAAGGTAAGTGTTAAGGATTTAATTCTGTTGCGAGAGAAATTAAACAAAAATTATTAAAAGTTATTTCTACCCAGCTGGAACAGATTAAGCGGAGATTATTGGTTTTAAGCATTTGGATTTTTCTTGCTTAACAATCTTTTAATTGTTCAGGCAATGATGACTTCAAGTTGTAACCCTTTCTTTACCTGAATGAAGACCTTCTTAAACACAAGTTGTGTACAGAAAAAATCAATGCCTTATATGCTTGTTATGGAAGTTCTACGATTATTCAACATAACTACCTATGTAAGCGTCCCAACTTACAAATAGTCATGTCAGAATACACCAAATACACTGCTCAAAAATTGAAGTGGACATTCCAGAGAAAACTGACATTTTGCAGTTGAATCAAATTTTCAGGATGGCTGTACATGTACCATGTGGAGAGGCATATGTTTTTATATAACACACACGTAAAATATGATCCTCATGACATTGAATGGCTTAATTACGAAAATCTCATTTCTTGAAACAATCCGGAATAGGTTGCACAGTTTCAATTTGAGGGCAAGTAGAACCGCGACTGGGTAGGGAGCACCGGGCTGTAAGATATCGTTGGGCTCTTGAACATGAGAACTGGACAAACGTTGGTGTGGCGAGAATGGGGGTCAACGGTATAATGAACGTTTCATGACGCCAACAACTCTCTTCAGTGGTGGCTCAGTGTTTGGGGTGATCGTGTTTTGACTGTGAAACCGATTATTGTTTCCTTTGTGACAACCACTACGACAATTTTACGTTGATCGACGATAATGCTCATCCACGGCGAGCAAGAATTATCAAGGACCGCATAGAGATTATCTCTATGCTTTAAATGCAATTGTGCTCAGATATATTATGTCAAAGGTCAGTTCAGTGTAAACAAACTGTCTGTTTTGACATTCATGAATTTATTGAAAGACGCAGCATATTTATACAAATGTTAAATAATTAAAAAAAATAGAAGAGACAGTATTTTAATTTCCACAAAAATGTTTTTAATACAGCAATTGTTTCACCACAATGTGGCTTCTTCAGGTATCCATATTCTACTGGCTGATAGTGTCCAGTGTAACCGAGTTCAAATACAGTGTTAAGTACGTGATAAAATATTGAGAGAACAAATCATAAAAACTTGGGGTGTTTATTGGAGTTTGCCGCTAAAAAATGCCATTAGGGAAAGATATTCAGTAATGAAGATTTGTCAACATCTGTTTGTTCATTCAAAAGGATTTTACGGGCATTGTACCAGTTGATTTCAACAAATTCTAAAAGTGTTAATCTACAACTTTTGCTTTCGACCTGGATAATTTCATAGTTATTGTTGAAATTATGCCTGAATTCCTTAAGATCAGATTGGCATATGTCGAATGTACGGACTTTGATATGAGAATTCTTTGGTGTTCTTGGATTCTTTTCTTGAATGATCTACCTGTCTGGTTGCAAGTCAACTTGTAGTCTCCAGATCTATTTTCTTTGTTTGTTCGATCTTTCTTGTTTTTTATGTAAGTACTGAGGTTATTAATGGTTTTGAAAGCTGCGTTGTATTTGAACCTATTTTTGAAATATTTTCAGATAATCCATTAACGAAAAGTATTTCTGTGTATTGTCTTCTTTTATGACTGGGTACACGCGTTCTTTTTTTTATTGGATACCAAAATACTTTTCGTTATCGTATGTTAATGGATTATCTGAAAATATTGCTAACTATCATATTTCAAAAATAGTTTCAATTACAACGCAGCTTTTAAAACCATTAGTAACCTTAGTACTTAGATAAAAAACGATAAGGATCGAACAAATAAAGATAATAAATTTGGAGTCTACAAGTTGACCTAAAATACTGTCTCATATATTTTTTAATTAAAATGAGTTTCCACCAAGTAATGACTGAATCAATCAAACAAATATTGAATATTTGGAGAGTTCGAGCGAAATGAAGCAATTCGAAAATCCCCGATATCAGCGAGTGTTTAGTTTAGTGCGTGCAGAGATGAATACTTTAAGCAACATATGTCTATAAATTGGCGAGTACTCAAGCTTTATTAGTTTAAATTTTTTTATAATGGTATTTTTTAAAGGTTATTTTTTTCATGTCAGGGGGTATAACTCGTCAGAATGAAATTCATTTTATTCGAATAAAATAATAAAGATTATTTCCACAGTTTATTAATTCAACCATAATTAAAATTTGAATATCAGAACAGATTAAATCTGTTAATCTTCTACAATTTTAATTTCAAAAAAATTTTATTCAAAAAACTTTTAGAATTAAATTAATGTCTAAAATAAGCACCGCTTACGTTTAATAGAGGTATATAATCAAAACTCAATATATAATGTCAAATGGAATAAATAAATCAACAGATATAAGAAAGTCATTAAAATTAATAAATAAATATTTAAAGGAGACAAAATTTTGTTTCTGATCTTACCTTTAAGAACACCAATTGCCTTTTGAAAACATGAATACAACTTGAGGACTTC
Source organism: Megalocaria dilatata (assembly GCA_034642435.1). NCBI lineage: Eukaryota > Metazoa > Arthropoda > Insecta > Coleoptera > Coccinellidae > Megalocaria > Megalocaria dilatata. The sequence continues at coordinate 40,973,072 of CM067862.1, read as the reverse complement.
TCAAAGAATATAATTTATTTGAAATATTTAATATATTTAAATATTCGAATAAGTTAATTCAGAAATCTCTCAAAACATGCACTATATCTTCAAAAAACAAATATAATTCTAGGTAATATCTTCTTCGGTCCTAGATAATATTCCAAATATCAAAATCAAATAACTACAACTATATCACAACAAACACGTGTTGAGAATGGATGTTTCGAAACAGACCAACTTTAAAATTCAAGATCGGTCTATGATCTAACAAAATCACAGAACAGTGTAAGTTATTTTTAAGGTTATTTAAATTCATTGACATTCCATAATGAGATTTATTGAAGCCAAAATATAATTATATATTATATATAAAATAAAATAGAAAAAGGCTTTTTACTTGATAGAAGAAGTAAACAAGCAAAATTGTCGTATATGGACAGAAAACAATCCTCAAGAATTTGAATATCAAGACAAATTTAATCTGTTAGTCTTCTACAATTTTAATTTAAAAAAAAATTTATTCAAAAAACTTTTAGAATTAAATTAATGTCTAAAATAAGCACCGCATACGTTTAATAGAAGAAGTATATAATCAAAACTCAATATATAATGTCAAATGGAATAAATAAATCAACAGATATAAGTAAGTCATTAAAATTAATAAATAAATATTTAAAGGAGACAAAATTTTGTTTCCGATCTTACCTTTAAGAACACCAATTGCCTTTAAAAAAAAAAAATTAACACACCTTAAGGACTTCTCAAAAGAATATAATTTATTTGAAATATTTAATATATTTAAATATTCGAATAAGTTAATTCAGAAGTCTCTCAAAACATGCACTATATCTTCAAAAAACAAATATAAGACTAACAGATTTAATCTGTTTTGATATTCAAATTTTGTTATATTTCTTCTATCAAGTAAAAAGCCTTTTTCTATTTTATCAACCATAATTGTTTCACCAACACTGTGGCTTTGTCAAGTTCAAAATGTAAACTTGACATGTTAAATTAATAAATTGTGGAAATAATCTTTATTATTTTATTTAAATAAAATTCAATTTTATATTAATAAACAACAATTGTTTCAACATCCCTGAGCTTTAAATTCAATAGAGACGCCATAAGGGCGTCCATCTTCTTTGTTATTGTCACAGAGTGCCCATATCAAGTTCCAGAGCCATAGAATGTTTGACATAGGAATAGGCGGGTGAATGACGTAGTGTGTAAAATCTACGATGGATTCTCTCGCTCGTATGATCCTTAGAGAATGTGGATCTCTTATATCTTATTCGTCTAGTTACATTGGCATATTCCATAATGGAATTGATCATGTTAATTTCAAAATAAATACCACGTTATTTTAGTTGCAACCATAATTTCATCATCTTATTTTCGATCAAAGACATGTATATAAACATCTTATTCTCCGTGCGTCCAAAAAAAAAGTAGTTGGAATTTTTCAGTATGCACAACAAATTTATTGCTTGAAGAGCGAGCGCACGAGATGAAAATTTGCTGACGAAATGTTTGATTTTCTTTTTTTTTTTTATTCAGGTGATAAAATACGTAAGGCCAACTCTCACAGTCCCTCTATAATGGCCGGTACGCAAAACTTGCAGAACACTTCGATGGCCCATCAGAAGTTGTTGGAAAACAAGGGAAATAATGATATAATCAATGATGAAGATGAATCGCCAGAGGGTGGAGTGGCTGGTGTCAAGGTAATATATTAATTGAAAATTTATAACGGCAGTTGTAATGTTCAATCGAATTCTACAAATTTATCTCGATATACATCAAATAAAAATAGATGATACAAAATGGCCGAAATAACCAAGTAGATGTGAATAGAATTGGGAATTCTGTTTCTTTCAGTTCACACTTGATTATTTGTGCCGCCCAGTGGTGGAGCATAGGTCTCGTAACCGGAAGATCGCGGGTTCGAATCCTGTTCAGGTGGGAAAGAAATTTTCTAGTTGGACGGATGTCGACCTCCATTTCACTGTTTGGTCGAAAATTAACAGTGCTGCGACCTAAAGTGGCGTAAAATCCCAGTAACAAAGCCTACCCAAAATACAAATGAACTCCTAACTTGCACAAGCTAAAAAAACTTCTGAGGGATCTTCACGAAAGATCTAGGAGTATCAGGATACTAAAAATGATAATTACGATACCAACTAGTTCCTTTTGAGGACTAATTCACTAAATAACACTGGATTGTCGGTTATACATTCAAAGTATTGTCAGTCGCTAGGCACTAATTTTTCCCACCTTTGTGGCAACTGACAGATCCCATCGGGAAAAAAGGGCCGGCTCTTTGACCTCTATCCAGGCATAGATCCATTTCTTGACTTAATCCTAATTGGAGAAGTTAGCCAGGCCATGTTTCATAGATAGGAAGAGATGGTAATCAGAAGGAGCAATGTCTGGGCTGTACGGCGGGTGGAGTAGGACTTCCTATTTGAGCGTTTCTGAGTGCGTTTTAACAGGCAACGCAATATGAATAATGCTGCAAAATATGGCGTGTTGCGGCCATTTTTCTCGCAATGCTCGGCTTAAATGCATTAATTATCGTCGCTAGACCTCCCCTGTGCAGCTCAATACTCCCAACTGGTCCCCCCAAATACACAGCACTCCAAGTTCTTTTTGTTATTGTGATGGATCTTCCTCTTCCAAATCAAAATTGTCACTTTTAAATCGAGCAAACCACTTCTGACACGTTCTTTCAGCTAGAGCATGGTCACCATAAACATCCAATAACTTACAATGACTTTCGGCAGCTTTTTTCTTCATATTGAAATAAAACTCCCCACAAAACACATTATTCAGTACAAAAGTTGACAGCACACAAACTATGAAATTTCAGCGAAGTAACAGATGCTGAAAAGAAAGCATAATGTTGACACTTCAAAATGAAGGTTGTTACCAGATGAAGTAATGGAATAATAAACTAGAAGGGACATCTGTGGTCAAAACCTCACGAACTTATTTCTACTCGTAATACAATGAGCCAATTTTATCCCCACATTCATAAAATGTATTGTAACTGATTATGGAACATGGATTAACAAGTTTAATCTGAAAAGGGACATCAATGTCGACGAAGTGTAAAGGTGATGGTCGTTTTTAAGACAATACTTGTTTTAAATCGATCCTTTGCTATTGATTGAGATCAGCGTTGACAGTTTCACCAGGTTTAGACATCTTGTAATAGATTACACCCTTCTGATCCTACCAAACACAAAGCGATTTGGTCTTGCAGTGAATATCGATGGTTTGCTTTGATTCACCCATAACAAGACGCTTAGGATTCTGAAAATATATCAATATTTCATCACCTATCACGATGTGATGGAGAAATGACTTTGTATCTGTTGAGCAGCATTTCACCAATGATTTTTCGTTTTTTTTTTGCTGTCTTTCATTCAGTTTAAGCGGAGTCCATTTTCTCACTTTCTGAATTTTTACTATGTTTTCAAACAAATGAAAACGGCTTTCGGCATCACATTCAATTGATCCGCTAGTTCTTGTTGAGTTTGAGTATCATCTTCATCCAATAAGACTTGCAATTTGTTGTCTGCGAATCGCCACTTTTGAATTTATGAAGCATGTTATTCCAAGAGTATGTTAATCTTAATCTTTGACAGGCAACATCTACAAGGAAATTCTCGTTTCATCCTTCTACACTTGATATATGGAAAAATGTATTCTGTACGAAACTATAAGTAATATATTTTTAGGAAGACTTTTTGAGAGCGCCAAATTCGGAATCAAATGACAAATTAAGTAGTAGGGATCCTTTTGATGAAAAGACATCGTCTCCAGAGGAAGAGGTGGAGAACAGGCAAATTCAAAACATGACCAGAGAAGCAGGAGATGGACAAAATGATAACGGCAACGATGTTGCAGAGTGATAGGTGAGACTTTCTTAGGCAATTATATCAAGTCAAGAAAGCTTAGTATTTTCATTTATAGGAAAAGCAATGCTCGAATAGGAAATCATGAAGAAAAGTGCTATTGGAAAGAATTCTATAGAAGTGTTTGTATATAATGTATTTGTTATATCGGCAGTTTGAAACTGTATGTCATGTATATTATGAAATTTATTAATTTACACTTTATTATTGTATATTTCTCATATAGTAAAAGTTACTGAGTATATAGATTCTTTATCATTGATTACTTTATTCATATGTATATTTATATGAATTTGAAATTTATTAAATTCTTATTCTCAGATTAAAATTTCAGTTGAAAAGATGGTATGTGCTTTCTTTTGTTTTGTGCTTTGAACCTTGTTAACAGTTTTGACAAGCAGGCCAATTTGACAGATGTAGCTATCAACTGTCAAAGTTTGGAAGACCCATTTTAATAAAATTTAAACTTTTTAGGAGTGCCATTTAACGGCCGAAAATTGAACTACAGCGACACCTATGGCACAGTAGAGCAACTAACTATTATTAATTTTAAATTAGCAATTCGTTCATGCAGATTACATGTGTAATAAATTTAGTTTTCGACCGCAGCAATTTTTAAAACAAAACATCATAAAAAATGTGTAAACATCTCGATTTCTAGGTAGTAGAGCACATTTTCAAAAAACTTATTTTAGTTGAAGCTTTGGGAGGAATGTGCGGATGTTGTGAGGGAGCTTCCACCTCTTACTTAGGGAGAAGGCGTTTCGTTTCCGAGCATGCGCATCTGAAACTCGTCAGATGCTCATGCTCTGCCTGTGACCATGCGTCCGCTTGGAACGCCGATCTTCAAACGCAGTGCCTTGCTCTATGTGAACCTGGCGGGGACGGTTAGTCACGAATCTGTTGACTGGTCGGGTCCTCTATCAGTAAGCCGGTCAAAGCAAGGCAGGTTTCTGGACGAGGAGCGAAGAAGTTGTTCGCTACACACTCCCCTTCCAGTGAGCATCGATAAAGGTCACGAATGGGGCGTTGGGATCAGGCAAGGAGACAGTCCGTCGCTGGGCTGGTCGCGGTGCCATCTCCAGCGGGGATCTGTGGAACGAAAGGAAAGGGCCAACTCGGAATGCTGGACGAGGGCAATTAGGGCCACCTAATGAATGGGTTGGTTCGCTCTTAAAGCAAACCCCCCAATCACGTCGGGATCACCAATGAAGCTCTGGGAGGAATGTGCGCATGTTGTGAGAGAGCTTCCACCTCTTAGTTAGGAAGAAGGCGTTTCGTTTTCGAGCATGCGCATCTGAAACTCGTCAGACAAGCTTGATGCGCAGGCTCTGCCTGTGACGCCGGTGACCATGCGTCCGCTTAGAACGCTGATCTTCAAACGCAGTGCCTTGCTCTATTTGAACCTGGCGGGGACGGTTAGTCACGAATCTGTTGACTGGTCGGGTCCTCTATCGGTACGCCGGTCAAACTACGATAGAGCAAGGCAGGTTTCTGAACGAGGAGCGAAGAAGTTGTTCGCTACATAGTTATGATTAACTATTAAATAGCAATTAAAACAAGTTGTAGAAATTACTGTTTTACTACCCATAAATTGATATTTTACACATTTAATTGTGACTCGAGTTTCGGGAATTAACTATCCCATCTTCAGTTGTATCAATTTATTGGTAGTAAAACATAGTAATTTCTACAACTTGTTTTAATTATGATCAACTACCAAATAGTAACGGCTGAAACAGTTTAGTATATTAAATAGTAACAGCTGAACAGGTTAATATTTGAAAAGTGTAATTATATTCATAGTTGAGGCATTGTTTCAACCTTTGAATAAGGATTATTCTTTATTTACAGGTTTAAACAATAGTTAAGGTAACTCTTCACATATTCTTTTGGAATATGTTCCGTTCGTTTATCTTATGTAAACGTTTCAACAGTCAGTAGGAATCTAAAGCTATCTAGAGAACTTACCGAGAGTTCATTATATACTTAATGGAAGTATAAATAGTAAATAATATTTAACTTCCACAAACAATAATTTTTTCATCATAGTGTGGCTTCATCAGGTTCTACATCTGATGAAGCTACTAAGGAACTAAAACTTCACTTTCTGATTATTCATTATTCCTAAACTTCTATTGGTAAAATAGGATACAGTTTTCATCTGGATTTATTCTACTTTTGTAAAGGGTTTTCCAATAAGAGGTTTCATTTTGATATTGAAAAAAAGAGTATATTTTAAGAGAAAACAATGGGATATAAAGAGAAAGGTATGCCACTAACAATGGGAAACAATATCAGCCAAATGGCCACCATGGCTACGGTTGCAGCACCATATCCTTTTCATGAAATTTTCCATGACTAATTCATTTGCAGGCGTATGTCACGAATTCCATCTTTAACGTCGTCTTGAATTGACTGTGATTGGCATAGACCATATCTTTCATGTGGCCCCAAAGAAAAAAGGTTAAAGGTGTTAAATCACAAGATCTTGGTGGCCAATTGTAATCACCTCTTTGAGAAACAACACGGCCAGGAAATTTTTCTAGCAAAATTGCGATTGTTTTGTTTTGGCACGTAGAGCCGTCTTATTGAAATTAAACGTCGCCCACATCAATATCTTCCGACTCCGGCCATAAAAAATCATTAACAATAGCTCAACAGCGCAATCCATTCACCGTAACAGTTGCAACAACCTCATTTTCGAATAAGTAAGGCCCAAAAAAAAGTGTGCATCTTTCGATTTTTAGTAATGGCGTAGTTTTTTCTTGTCAAATGTCAAAAGTGACATAATAAAACTTCAAATTTCGAAAAGAACTGCACAAACTTGTTTATACTCCTAAAGTATAACACATCTTTTAATGAAAACCTCATTTAACTCCCATAACGTAAAAAAAAGGAATTTACTATATCTTGAATGACATGGCAACAAAATCAATAAGTACATTTCACATCTTGCTGTTTCCATGTATCCAATCCAATACTTGCGGAGTGAAATACGTAATTATAACATCGGCACCTGTGAACATTAAAAATACAATAAGTTCAAAGATGCCCAACAAAAACTGAACACAGACCTGATCGTCTCAGTGAAGACAAAACCTCTGTTAGAGCAAGCCTCAAATCGATCGCTCCAGCTTTGGCCGCATGATGAATCATGGCAAATTCTCCGGATACTTGATACACAAACATTGGATATTCTGGGAATTTCCGCTTCAATTCTTTAACGATGTCCATGTATATTAGGACGGGTTTAACCATCAACATATCTGCCCCTTCTTCTACGTCTCGAGCAGCAGCTCTAAGCGCTAAACCTGTACTTTCTGAAGGCAACTGATAACATTTACGATCACCTAAAAACATAACTTTCTAGTTTATCTGTTGATAAATGATCAAAAAATGTATACTTCTTTCAGTATTTTCAATCATGAAAGAAAAAATCAGTAGAACAGTTAATTGCGCAAGTTCTTGTCCAAATTCTTTCAAATACTGGCATATGTCAAGTGTGAGGAGTCTGCTGTTTAACTCCTCTGGTGTTCTTGCATCCTTTTCTTAAAGGATTTGATCAATATATCTCGAGAACTCATCACAAGTTATAAACCACAAACTTATTGTCTCTATTAGTTTTATCTTTGTCGTTTTCATGATTATACATAGCAAATAAAATTGTACACAGAATAACTATGGAAAAAATTCAAAACAACACTAATATAATATTGAATAAATCATTTCGTGGCGCAATACTTTAAATGAAACAATTGTGTAGTGAAATTTTTTTTCTTTTATCAATCATTTCTCCATACAACAAAAACTAACGATAAAGGATCTATTTGCAATATAGTCTTTACTTTTTCCGCTTGTCCAGGAAACAGCGTGCTATCTTTTAGCCAAATGTCTGTAATTTTCGAATTTTGAGCCAAAAATTGTTTAGACTCTGTCTGGTCGACCAGCCGTGAATACGCTAGCTTTCGAACAGAGAGAGCTAGAGCCTTGAAACTTTCAGGGATGTTTTGGCATCTTAATGCCCCCGCTGAGTTCGTTAACAAGCGCAATTGGTTTAATAGTTTCGCAGTTATTCATGCTTGAATCTTTTTCATATTTTCGAAACAACAAATTCGATCAATCATTCAACATTTAAAAGTAGAAAAATAAGACGCTTGGTCATGCAAAATTTAGCGAGGATGATTAATTTGAAGACCAAAAAAAATTATTTTGTGAGGATCATTTGTAGATTTTTCATATTTTTCCCAATATTTTCGAAAGTTTAAATTCGATCGATTTGCAATATAGTCTTTACTTTTTCCGCGCTAGTCCAGGAAACAGCGTGCTATCTTTTAGCCAAACGTCTGTAATTTTCGAATTTTGAGCCAAAAATTGTCTAGGTTGGATTCTGTCTGGTCGACCAGCCGTGAACACGCTAACTTTCGAACAGAAAGAGCTTGAAACTTCAGGGATGTTTTGGCGTCTGAATGCCCCCGCTGAGTTCGTTAACAAGCGCAATCGGTTTAATAGTTTCGCAATTAGTTATTCATGCTCCTTGATCAACAATGATTACAAGCATGCAAGAAAAAGCTGGGTAAGATAGTACATACCGAAAGCTGGAGCTGATTTGCTGGCATCTCTAAAAGGCCCATAAAGATTTGATGCAAATTTTGCAGTATACGATAAAACAGATACTCTGTTCACTAAACCATTGTCCCTGAGGACTTGCTTTATAGCCCCAATTCTGCCATCCATCATATCAGAAGGGGCTACAATATCAGCCCCTAGAAAAAAACATTTGTTTTCATTCCCAGTTAGTTTGTCAAAAATATCCCACCTGCATTAGCATAGGCCAAAGCTATTTCAGCTAGTCTTTTTATACTATCGTCGTTCTTAATAAAACCATTCTTGTCCAAAATTCCGCAATGACCATGTGAAGTATAAGCACATAAACATACATCGCATGCAACTGTGAGAGAAGGAAACCATGTCTTCAATTTCGAGACTGCTTTTATCACTGGGTTCTTTTCTGTACTTGCATTAGAACCAACTTCGTCCTACAAGAAAATTTCAAGAATTTTTTTCAAACCTATTTGTCATTTTACCCACTTTAGGGACATTATTGATCACCCCAAAGAGAAGAACGGACTGCAAACCTTTCTGAACCAAAGGAGCTAAATGATCTTTTAGTTTATTGATACCAAATCTTGAGATACCAGGCATGCTTTGAATTGGTTGTATGGCATCCTCATCATCACTGAAACGCATCATATTTTCAGATTTTTAGTGAAAACATATTTGTGAATACTCACACAATGAATATAGGGTACATGAGATTTTTTTGTGTTATATCACAATTCAAGCCTTGCCAGCCTCTTAGAGTTTTGTTAAAGATACTACTGTGTAAAATATGTTTATTGGCTGGGATTCCAGTATTCTCCATTTTAATTCAGGAATTATTAAGGGGATTTCTAGAATGCAGACTTGCCCTATTTTGAAAATAGTAAAAGTGGGGTTAGAATGTTAAATTGCTGGGTCACCTTCATTTGAAAACCATAGAAAAATATGATATACCTTATAGGTAAAGGATTTACAGATGATATAATCTGCGATATCAATTAATGTCAAAACAGAACACTATACCTTTGGAGAATGTCAAAATCAAAAGAACAATAATAATTTTATTATTTTAGCAATGTTGAATTATTTCTCAGAACGTTTTAAAATGTGCAATATACAAACATCGACCTTGCAAAACATGAACTTTTTTCTTGTTTGAGTTATCCTAGTGTTTTAAACTAACACATGTTTTTTAGATTTATGAGGAGATACTCATTTTCAATAAGGAATATTTTGAGAATATAAGTGCAAAAATAAAACTGAGAAACCCATTTGTGAACGTCTTTATCAAATAATAGTGGTACAATCATACACATACATTCTCATCTAGTATTTACAAATCAGAGATGGAGAAAAGTTGAAAAAAAAACTGCTGACTGATGTTAATAGTTAAACAAAATATCTGATCAAATATATTAATTAAAATTAGACACGGAGCCAGTACATAGAGCTACGAGTTCTATTGTAGTCAGGTAGGTTTTCAACCGGTCCTACTGCTGCAATAGCTGGACACCTGTCATAAATATATTTAAAGCAAACATCTCTGACATTTTGTGCGGTTATGGAGTTGATCCTGTGGAGCAGTTCATTAGGTGGGAGCCTCCTGCCGTAGCACAAGAATTGACGACCTGAAAAGAAGAATTGAAGGAAAAATTAGGGACAAATCTATTAAAAAAACACCACCAAAGAAAAAGAAAGCCTTTTTGAAATCTTAAAAAACTACCCTTCATCAAACTAAAATCCATTCACATCCTCAACAATTACATATGCCCTCGTGCCGTAAATATTGTTCTGGTTCATTTGACCTACCAGCTCATTGAACTACCCCAAAATAATGTTATTAATCAATTATATTGCTTAATTTGACTACACTAGTATACTGTTACAGGTGTATAATTTAAAAAAGGTTGATGTGCACTTGGAACGCCTACGACTTTAGGAATTTTCATCAAGCGTTGAACTTACCAATATCTTCGCACACCGATGTTGAAGTATCCAACTGCAACAGAGTGTTCGTGGTCAAAAGAGCCTTCGCCCTATCAACTTCACCTTCTGTAATGTGTGTGCAGAGTCTGATAAATTCCTGTTGGATGTTGAACATCATGTCTTCAATTTTGAGGTGGTCGGAAACAAAATATACACCCCATAGACCAGTATCCTGAAAATTAAAAACGATTCTTTTGATCAAAAATCCAAAACATCCTTATTATTAGGTCACCATAAACATTCACTAAAATACAATGACTTTTGGCAGCCTTTTTCTTCCGATTGAAATAATGAGGTATAACTCCCCCCAAAATCACATTATTAGGTAGAAAAGTTGACTCTTTCAGAGCACACAGAAACTATGTTGTTTAAACTTCAGCGAAATGACAGATACTGAAAAGAAAGCCTAATGATGACACTTCAAAATGAAGATGTTGCCGGATAAAACAATGGAGTAATTAACTAGTAACAACATCCGTTATCAAAAACGTACAAACTTATTTCTACACCTAATACGTGATATGTATAGAAACAGTTGTCAAATTTATCATAGCAGTGTCGCACTGTAATGTAACACCTAAAGTCAGAATTTTATTGAATTTGAAGAGGCAAACAAAAAAATCTTGAATTATGGACTACATGAATCAACAGTAGGTGTCGATTTGTGAGAATCTTTTCAAATAAGAGCTTGAAAAGAGAATCTCCGGCCCTATGGACTCACCTTGTAGCATGTGTTGAAGCTTTGGTACGAGTGACAGAGATCACCTTCTGCGCTCGCCCTGGCTAAGGTAGTAGCGTTCTGTTTGGAAGAAGCCTGAGACCTGTCCCAGGCGCCCAAAAGGGTCGAGGCCACCATTAAAGTAAGGAGGTCGGGATCGGACCATCCAACGCCCTCTACTGCGATTGCAACGTGAGCCAGAGGCAGAGAATCATCTCGAACTCTGATCTCCGAACCAGTGAATCGACATGGTGACAAGGAGGGAATTTCAGAGATAGGGCCACCAGTGCCTTGAAATAAAATTGTCACATTAAATTCCTCGCAGCCAACGAACCTGTAAGGGTGGGTTCAAGATGTTTAAAAGGGAGTCAAGTCTATTTTCTGATCTTTGGATGGCTGCCATGTTAGCATCATCAATATATTAGCGGACATAATGAAACTAATATTTAATTTTAAATATAAAAACAGAACATTAAAGTTAAATAAAATTGAAGAAGTAGTGCTTAGAAAATAGTCAATATAGTCAGTGACCTGTTTTTCCAATTTTTTTTAATAACATAATTTTCATGAACATCCTAATATAAAACCACAAATTTCCTGTTCCATCCAAAAACCTTATTTCAAGGACCAATAACCAGAATTTGTAATAATCATCAATTTTATATCAACAATAAGAATTGTAAGTCAGTGTTTCATATACAACAGGTACAACTCGAGGTTTCGATACCGCCCAGATATTATGTGCGATAAAGTTATAATTCTCTCTGAGATATCTCAAATATTTCCTGCGACCATCCATGGCTGCCATCTCACAAGGACTCCTCGAAATCGGCTTTTTCATCCACCGCTTTTTGTAATAACACACACCGTAAGTCGGTGAAGTGATTGGAAAAGTCTTAAGAAACATATTTCAACACTGAAATTTTGAATGTAATGTCAGTTTTCCATGACAGCTATTGACCTATGACAGAGTAGATATCTTCAATTGAAACTAAGCAGTCTGGTGTCCACACCGATAACTCAAGTTATAACAGGAGACAAACTGGATTATACTATAACTTTGCATGAAATCATCACTTTTATTAAATTCTATCATTTATAACTTTTGGGGTTATATTGAAATTAATAGAAACAAATTGAAGTATCAAACACATAGAATAATTCATTGAATCTATGGTCCAAAGGATTACACTTTCTTTTTTCAATAAGCTACATCCAGACAAGAAAAGCAAAGTTCTAGTGAAGTGTCCACAAATTTTACTTTAAACTGTTTTCTTGCTTCAAATAACCCACAATTTGTTCCATAATTATTTTACCAACCACCGCAAGACAAAATATTCTTGGAATACCAACGGAAAAGCCTCTTGAATTTTTGCTATATGCTTGTATACACGAAAACAAGGGATTTAAAAAATCACTTACCAGTAATGTGTGTTTCAGCCAATTTACATAATTCATCATGGTTTACACCACCAGCTCCTGCTACGACCATTCTTCCTGGAGTGTAATGGCTATTGAGGTAACTTCTCAAGTCAGTTGCGTTTATCCTCTTGATATTTTCGGTGGGTCCCAGAATCGTGTTTGCCAAAGGTGTACCTTGGTAAGCTGTGGAATGAAGATGGTCAAACACAACCTCCTGTAAGTTTGATTCTACTTCTTGCATCTCCCTCAGGATGACTCCTCTTTCACGTTCAATCTCCTGTTCGCCCAGCTTTGCATTTTGCACAATATCGGCTAAAATTTCAATGGCTTTCGGTACGTCTTTGGAAAGACATCTGGCGTAGTAAACTGTTTGTTCCCTGCTTGTGTAGGCGTTCAATTGAGCACCCATATCTTCGATTTCAATTTCTAACTGAGTTTGAGTTCTTTTGCCAGTACCCTAATATGAAAAAAGTAAAATTTGAGAAATAAATTTCAAAATAACCACTCAGCTAAATCGCCCATTAACATTTATATTAAATGTACCTTAAAAGCCATATGCTCCATAAAATGTGCAACTCCATTGTTTTTAGAATTTTCATAGCGACTACCAGCATCAATCCAAATACCAACTGTTGCAGTCTGAGAGCCCCAATCTTCAGTGGCCACACGAACTCCTGTAAATATTAAAACAAGGTTTTGTCAGACACTAGTAATGAATGAGCACAACTTATTTGAGGATTCTTTTACCTGAATTGAGAGTTGTACACGTCGTTGGTGGTACATTTAAGACCGGAACTTCGAATTTCAAGGTGGTAGATGCATTTCTGAAGCTTTTGCCAGCCTGAAAAAATATAATTCTGAAATTTGCTGCCCTTTACAATTACGTAATTTGAGGTTATAACGGTATGTTAAAGAATTTCTTATAGGAACCAATGATTTGATTTGCAATTGAATGAGAAAGCAATTACCTTCAATATACTGGTATTTTTTGAAAATTTTGCAACAGAATTAGATAATTTGAGAATGGACGACATTTTCGTGATTTGTGTTGATCAGAAATCGAAAGGAGTCGCCAATTATGTCAGAGAACAGAGAATACTAAGATATTTATGTCAAAGTCAAATTAATCGACAGAAAGCGATTCTTCCAGATGAGGGATGGACTAAATACAATCAAAATTTCGATCAAAATAAAATATCGGGATTTTCGGTGCTGAAAAAATTCACCAGTGTGGTGCCAAGTACATAGAACAAGTTCTTTGAGAAAGATGGAGAACGTTGAACGTACGTTCAATTCAATTACTTGCAAACCAGTATTAATGTGTCGTTTTTGTCAGTTGTATGGGTGATCTTTTACAGAAGAGTGTATGTCTCGTTAATCTATGGTGCCTCCTTATGCATAGCATTGTTAATTTTCTACCCAACTCTAGCTGATATCGTTCTATCTTGTAGAAAGCTACGCAACCAATCAGAAAACACCTCTAAAACTCAAACTATAGCATTTGCCTATGACGAACTGAAAGAAAAGAGTGTCAAAGGCACAAGAAAGGTCTAAAATATTCCTGCCACTTGTAAGTCTATCCAAGCACCCGTAAATTGATTCCATTTCTGAAACCATGTTGGACATTATTGAGTACACTGATTGATGACACTTCAAATTGAAGGTGTTGCTAGATGAAACAATGGAATAATTATCTAGTGGCGACATTTGTTATCAAAACCGCACGAACTTATTTCTACTCCTAATAATTTAATATGATTGCGAGAACTGTCCCTTTCACTCTCACATATAAAATTTTTAATCTATTTTTACGCTCTTGTTCCAGGGAACAGCGTTCTATCGTTTCGTAATTTTCTAATTACAAGTGATTCTGTCGGGTCGGCCGTCCGTATACACGATAACTTTCGGACGGAAAGAGCTAGAGGCTTTAACTTTTAAGGGTAGGTTTGGGGTCCAATTATCTCGGTTAAGTTCGTTAATGGGCAATATCGGTCCAATGGTTTGGCAGTTACTCACATTTGAAACTTTCTCCTATTTTTGTCAATATTTTCTAAAGTACAAATCGGATCGATCTGAAATTTGGTAGTTAGTAGTAGAATAATAACGCGAATTTTCGTACGATATCGAAAAATGTCCTTTGTTTCGTCATTTATGATTTTTCTTACAATTTCTCACAGTTTAAAATAAAAGTCATAGAACTTGTCGAGATTGTCTTGTTTATTCTTCGTTGGCTATTGATTTAATATCTGCCACTATTCTGTCTGCTACAATTTGAATATACGAATAAAGAATGAATCCTCAAATAAACCATTAACAAAGATTGATGCAATTTTTTTTCTTAATGTGCTGAGAGCATCGACTGAGTAAATTTATTTTGAGGTTAGTATCTTTAGCAACAAACCCCGAATTGTGTCTAGTGACATTTTAAGTGTGAAATTTTGAAGTAACTGTGCATTTAATTGGTAAGAAATTATAAAAATATGTTAATTAAGATAATAACTGAATTTTGATAACCTTGTGAAAGCAATCAACATGGCGATTTTGGCAGATTATCCATGACTTTACTATCTTGTTAGGAAGTTTCATCATGTGTAATTTTTCGCCATGATTATTTTCGTTTTAAGTTGGATCTGGGCTTTCACAGTATTATCATTTTTTATTTTTACCGGTAAGTTTTGCCTTTAGCATTTTATATGTTCTATTTGTTTCGATTTCAGCCTGGTACTGGATACTTCTCTGGCTAAGAAATAGATTTGAAGTAGTGAATTTCATTCTTGGATTTAGTGTATCCCAAAACAGCGAAATTCAAGATCTGAAAAGAGTCAGGAACAGGTTGAAGAAGGCGAGGTTAGATTAAAAAATAACAAAGATGAATATAAGGTGTGCCAGGCCGGAAGATCTGATGAACATGCAACATTGCAATTTACTATGTTTGCCGGAAAATTATCAAATGAAATATTACTTTTATCATGGACTCAGTTGGCCCCAACTTAGTTATGTTGCTGAAGACGAAAAAGGTAAAAAACTTTGTAGGTCAAAGTCCAAAGTTCAACTTTTAAGGGATTGAGTAAATGTCTTGTCAGTTTCGATCTCTAGCTCACTTTTGATGTTTTGTATTGAAATTTGGCCGATACTTTACATCTTGATGCACTTTTAAATTTAAATCTTTAATTTGATCTGAGTTTTTAAAACTGCTACTATATGACAATGCTTTAGCCCTTCTTGCCACAATTTTAGCCGTGTCTTAAGCAGACAACTCATTTCAATAGAATAAAATTCTCTTAAATTCTGGTACATTTTGGAAACGTTTCATTGAATTTTCGGCAGGTAATATAGTAGGATATGTCCTTGCTAAAATGGAAGAAGATACAGAAGAGATGAAACATGGTCACATAACTTCGCTGGCTGTAAAAAGGTCCCATAGAAGGCTTGGTCTTGCGCAAAAATTGATGGATCAGGCTTCCGAAGCTATGGTAGAATGCTTCGACGCAAAATATGTGTCTCTTCATGTGAGGAAGAGCAACAGGGCTGCATTAAATCTGTACAAGAATTCGTTGAAGTTCGAAACCGTAGAGATTGAACCTAAGTACTACGCGGATGGGGAAGATGCTTACTCTATGAGGAGGGATCTTACAGAATTCGCCATAAAGATAGCAAATGAAATTGTTAATGATGAAACCACTTGAATAGTATGTGAGTTATAAATATTTTTCAACGATGTTTTGTTTTTATTTCCTTTGGTCTTTTTGGTAGGTACCACAAATATTGTTAGAATATATTAGGAGCAGAAATAACTTCTTATGGTTTTGATGTTGTTATGAGTTTATTATTCCATTTCATCTGACAGCATCTTCATGTTGAAGTGTCATCATTAGAATTTCTTTTGAGTATCCGTCATTTTGCTGAAGGGTAAACATAGTTTCTGCGTATCCTGAAAATGTCGACTTTCGTACCGACCAATGTGTTTTTGGGGAAAGTTTTACTTCAATAAGAAGAAAAGGGCTGCCGAAAGTCATCATATTTTAGTGGATATTATGTTTTAGTTGAACGAATGTGTCAGAAATGGTTTGCCCGATTTAAAAACGGCAATTTTGATTTGAAAGACGAAGAATGACCCGGAGCACCACGTAGGAAAAATTAGAGGCAAGGCTCGATGAATATCCATCGCAAACGCAAGAGGAACTCGTAAAAACACTTGAAGTCACTCTTAAAGCCTTTTGCCTTTGTTTTAAAGTAATGTGAATGATTGTGAAAAGTGGCTCCATTACGATAATCTAAAATGTTGGACAACAATATACACAGGCTTCAGCCTTTGATAAGGTGCTCCCTTGCTGATCACTAGATTGCGAGGGGTTGGGGTGTGTGGCTCACTTCTGTATCGGTTAGAGTTCTACTTGAGAGAGAGAGGTCACAATATGTTTCGATAGAGGGATTTAAATCACAATGCTTTTCAGCAATTTCTGGTGTGCCTCAAGGTTCCTATTCCGGTCCCTTATTATTGATATTAGGAGTACAAATAAGTTTCCGCCGTTTTATTGTAGATGGCGCGGCACGGAGTTTCGATTAGCTTTCGCAGATGATAAGCGGCTCAAAAAATAGTTTGGACATTCAAGAACAACATAACCTATGAATATCATTGATTTTATATTGGTAAAATGTAATTTTTATAAGTTGAAAATGTCAAAATTTGAGCCAAGTAAGCGTCATTTGCGGGAAATATTAATTTACTTCTTTAATTTAAAGAAATATCCTGCTGCGGCGCATCAATTGCTCGTAGAAGCATATGGTGAGGGTGCTTTGAGTGAGAGAACGTGTTGAGAGTGGTTTGAAAACGGTGATTTTGACGTAGAAGACAAAGATCGCAGGGGAAGGTCAAAAATTTACGAGGATGCAGAAGTGGAGGAATTATTGGAGTAAGATTCATCTCAAACACAAAAAGAACTTGCTCTAACATTAGAAGTCACTCAGCAAGCAGTCATTTATTTATATTACCGTTCTTCTATAATAAATATTTAATTTGTGTTAAAAAACGGCGGAAACTTATTTGCACCCCTAATAATATATATAAATAAATTCACTGAATACTTGTCTTGTAAATTTCTTTTCGCAGATGACTTTAAAATCCATCTAAAAATTAAAAACCCCAATGACTCGTATTCTTCAGGAGGAACTCAATAGTTTCATGAAATTTTATGAATGAAGCGGCCATATCTTAAATTTGACTAAATTTCGTGTAATATCCTTCACAAGAAATAAGAATTCCATCCATTTTCCATACTCGCTACGTAATACATGGGTCGCCTAACCCATGTTAGATGTCTTGGAATAATACCATAATATAGATTGAATATTCAAGAAACTTTTGTGATAAAACCCGCGGAGCAGATTAAATACCTGGGTATTAATCTAGACCTCCATCTGAGATGGAATCAACATGTTCCATACCTTTCAAAGAAACTACGCAGTATATTATATACTACTCTGTCAAGAAAGTACCGGGAATTTTCAATTAAAACAACATTTTTACATTTAATCCTCAGTTACAATTAATAACCTTAGTACCTACATAAAAAACAATAAAGATCGTACAAATAAAGAAAATAAATCCGGAGTCTACAAGTTGACTTGCAAAGATTGCCCTTTAGTATACATTGGCCAGACTGGTAGATCATTCAAGAAACGTGTCCAAGAACACCAAAGGGGTTATACTACTCTGTCAAGAAAGTACCGGGAATTTTCAATTAAAACAACATTTTCACATTTAATCGTCAAAATTTATTGGGTCGCCTTCAAAATAGGCTCCATTTGCTCCAATACATCTATGCCAACGGCACTTCTAATCATCGAAACATTTTTTATAGGCGCTTTCCGGGATGGACTTTAGCTCTCGCGCCGAATTTTGTTTTATGGCTTCAATCGACTCAAAACGGGTGCCACGAAGGGGCAATTTTAGTTTTGGGAAGAGGAAAAAGTCGCAGGGAGCCAAATCCAGCGAATACGGTGGTTGCTGAAGCACGTTTGTTGAGTTTTTGGCGAGAAAGTCAGTCACAATCGTAGCTCGGTGAGAAGGCGCGTTGTCGTCATGCAAAATCCATGAGTTGTTCGCCCACAAATTTGGCCGCTTCTTACGGATACGCTCACGCAAACGTTTCATAACGCCTAGGTAATACTCCTTGTTTACCGTCTGACCCTCTGGAACGAATTCGTAGTGCACCACGCCACGGATATCGAAGAAAACAATGAGCATCACCTTCATTTTCGAGCGGCTTTGGCGTGGTTTTTTCGGTTTCGGCTCATTTTTTGCCGCCCATTCCGATGATTGCTGGCTTGTTTGCATATCGTACTCGTAGACCCAGGTCTCATTACCAGTTATAATGCGTTCCATGAATGTAGAATCGGAATTACAGCGATCCAGCATGTCTGAAGCAACCTGTTCGCGATGACGTTTTTGAAGAAAATTCAGGTCTTTCGGTACGAGTCGTGCGGCCACCTTTCTCATGCCCAAAATATCAATCAAAATCGTACGTGCGGACTCGTGGGATATCTTAAGATCATGTGCTATCTCTCTCAAGCTGGTACGACGGTTTTCCAGCACCCTTTCCTTAATTTTATCGACGTTATCTTCGATCGAAGCCGTCGATGGGCGACCACTTCACGACCGTCCTTGAAGGCTCTGTACCACTGATATGCACGAGTTTTCGATAGAGCATTATCACCAAAGGCCTTTTGCAACATTTTCAATGCATCGGCACACGAAAATTCATTTGCAACACAAAACTTTAAACAAATTCTTTGCTCAACGTAATCACCCATAGTAAAAATCGGCACGCACTCTGACATCGACTGACTTAATCAGCTGTTGCAAACACACTAGTTGACAGATCCCGCTCAAGCTTGGCATAGTAATTAAGGACAGTGGTACCAACCTAGGAAAAAAAAATTTTACCTGCCTCATTGCCCCGCCAGATTTAAATCGATGATTGCCGGTACTTTCTTGACAGAATGTAAGTTCAAACGAATTGTCCCTTTTTTGGATTTGAGGCGAAGAAAGATCGTTTATCAGAGTAATCTCATTTCTCATTAGGTTGGGGAGGTGTGTTAAAAACTTACCCAAATTCACTATTTTAACGCAAAAAAGATTTCTCAGGATGATCTTACAACGAGAAAATAGATATCGAAGTGATCTACTTTATGCCGAGCCAGGGCTGTTGGATGTTAGGCAATTTTATTGTCTTCAGGTGAGGATCACCCAGTTTTTGAACAAGTCTGAACTAAATGTTTTGACGCATCCTTTTTTTTCAACGAGATGCAAAGAAAATTATGTTACTCCACTTATGAATGAAACAATCGGCCAGAGGAGTTACTGCTACATTCAACCGAAGCTTTTTAATTTCTTGCCCGACTTCTTGAAAGTGAAAGAAAATTTCAGGAGGTTCAAAAGATGTCTGAAGGAGTTAATTAGAGAAACTAAAAGAATAATATTTAAATAAGGTTATTCTGATTTTCACAAATTTTTATTGTTATGTTTACAACAATTGTTTCGCTATCACAGTAGCATCATCAGGCAAGATTACATTTTGAATAACTAAGCTTGTTTCCGAAATCTGTTGCTATTTATATTACAATAAAAAAATCCTCTTAAGAAATACTTTTTATATTGGTATAGATATGTAGATGATATTTTGTGTTGCTTCACAGGTACAGACAGCCTTTTGAAACAATTCTTTTTATTCATCAATGAAATACATCCCTCAATTAAATTCACTATGGAAACCGAACGTAATAATTCCATTAATTTTCTTGATTTAACTGTTACTCGAATAAATAATTCACATGATTTTTCAATATTTCACAAACCAATCTATACGGATTCTATTATACACAATAAATCAAGTCATCCTTCAAATCAAAAATTATCAGGATTTAATTGTATGATCCATAGATTAGTTAATATTCCAATGAATCGAGAAAATTATATTTCAGAACTTAACATAATTAAACAAATAGCTATTAATAATGACTATGATCCTAAGTTGATAGACAAATTGTTGATGAATAAAAATAATGAAATAGCTTTAAATATGGTGTTTCCTAATATAAAAGAAAATTTTAAATACATTTCCTTAAAATACACTAAAGGTATTTCTGAGAAAATTGCTACATACCTCAAAAATAAATATAATTTAAGAACTTCATTTAAAACCAATTCAAACTTGAGTAAATTTATTAAAAATAATAAAGACTGTACACATAAAGATGATAAATCGGGGGTTTATAAGTTAACCTGCGGTGATTGCCCTAAAGTTTACATAGGACAGACTGGAAGAACTTTTCGACATAGAATTTGTGAATATTTGTAGAGTTTCCTCAATAATAAAAGTAATTCAACATATTCCAACCATTTGTTAGGAACAGGACATACTTTCAACCATAATTTTGAAATTCTACATATAGAAAGTAAAAGTTATACCTTAAACTTGTTAGAATCCCTAGAGATAAATAAACACAATAAAATTGGAATATTACTTAATGAACAAATAGATTTAACTAAGTCACCTCTGTTAAATATATTCAGATAAGTTGGAATTTGCAGGGACCCTTTTTTGGATTTTAGTACTCAATAAAAATTTATTGTACTTCCTGTTATATAAATAGCAACGGATTTCGGAAACAAGCTTAGTTATTCAAAATGTAAACCTGCCTGATGATGCTACTGTGATAGCGAAACGATTGTTGTAAACATAACAATAAACGAGTAGAGTCGATTGATCTATATTTTTCGATCGATCCGCCTCGAAAAAATCAATTTTTTTTAATAATTTTAGTTGGGATCTACTTTTCGTTCAAATTCCGTCTTTGGTCAACCCCGTTTGGTCATCCCTACGCGGCATACGCGTAGGGCGGTGACCGTTTGGCGAACGCGGGAAAAGTCCGGAAATTTTCATCCGCTCGTTTCGTCGCGACGGAAAGTCATCCGCGAAATATATGGGCTTTCGCGGGTAGCGGGTCTATCGGACTTTCGGTCCGAACGGGTACTGTTTTAATATATATAGGAAAATTGTGAAAATCAGAATAACTGTTGGTAATATCTCAGAGAATTATTAATATTGACAACACTGTTTTTAGTTTGTTCTATGTTTTCACCCAAGTGACATATGACGTTGTACCTGAGTCCAAAGGAATAAAATGGTTGTTATGGTATGTCAAGTTTTTGCTAAATCGTGGACATACATAACGCAGGAGAGTACATAAGGTCAGAGTGTGGATATTTTCTTTAGAAGTGTTCTCTACAACTTTCTGTTCTTTTCATATCACAGATGACGGGTAGAACATTCTTTTGTTTGATAAAAATCTTATCGTTTTCAGTTCCTCCTTCCCAGAACAATATTCCATATTGTTCTGGAATTATTGATGAAATTATGGAAAAATTCGAAGTAGTGTCTTCGTTACTGACTTCCTTGCAAGTTGTTTGATTCTCCTTACTGTATATGTTGCAACCAATAATCTGTGGATCAAATATTCAACATGGGCCTAAAATTTCAAATTTGGTTGCAATTTTTTCCCCCGGTTAGTCAACTGTTGGACGAGTCCATAGATCAACACGACTATATATTATTGTTAATCTATGGACGAGTCTGAAATATGATGTGTTCAGTTTATTCTCTGTTCAATTTGAACTTTTGAAGAATTTCGTCTTAAACCAAATTTCAGCCTGCTTACATGACAACAGTGATTTCTTTCATACTTTCCTGTACGGCCTCAACTGCCAGGTTATGTAGCCAGTTCAAGTTTTCTTTATCTTTCATTCGCATTAATTCATGGACTGAGCTATCCCGTACATTACAGGGTACTCTAAAAGATCTAGGGGTTTACGGAGTACTCTTAAAGATCTGGACTTATACGAAGTAATCTAAAGAGCGCTAACCTTTTTATCGTGATCGTCTAGTGGCGGGCGAATAGGACGTTACGTTGTGTAGGCAACCCAAAGTACACCTAACGAGAGCAAGGAAACAGTGACGGGAGGTTCAAATATTCAAACACAATAATTCCAGAATAATAGATTTTTATTAATAATGTTCAAAAGCAACAACCCTCAACAAATGGAAACACATTCATCAGCCTGTGGTTAAATCTACTCTACGCAGTGGTTCGCAAAGCGGCCCTGTGAAACCAATAGCGCCCCGGGTCTAAATGATTTATTACTACATACTGTTAGGTCGGTATTCGCTCAAATCAGATATCATTCTTACGCAGTGGAAAGGGTAAAGTTATACAGGAAAAAGGGAATACAGTCAGCATTAATTAACAATACAAGAATGAAAAGAGATAAATGAAAGTACAATGAACGAGCGTGCAATCCATAATTTCACATTATCACTAAGGTGGTATTCAAAAATGTAAAGCATGCAATTAATCAGAAGCATTTAAAAGAAGTTTACTTACTAAGAGTTACCAAAGGGGACTGTTATGAGTACTATTATCTCGAGTATGTTACTAAGTTGCTCAGGAGGTTTATTTCCAAGAACCTCTCGAATGCTTTAAAATTTAATGGGGACGCTATAAGGACCTTGTTCTCCTTTGTTATTCTCACTAATCATTTACTTGTCAAGTCACCGCAACACAGAGTATTTTGACACAGAAATTAAAGCGGGTAAATACAATGACATAATGGTGGAATTTAAATAATCTATCAGGGACTCTGTGACTCGTATGATCCTTAGAGGATCCGGATCTCTTCAGGACTTTGCACAATTTTTATTATACGATTCACTGATTAATCATTATCTTAACGCACACCCTTGAGCGCAGCGGATTCAAACCCGTAATCGCTGATACCTTAGCCAACTTCTATGCTCACTATGCCACCGAGATCCCCAAACAGTTATTTCTCGTTCAGTTCTTTTTGATTTTTATCCTTGTTTAAGAAAGAAAAGTCGACTTCGACTGTCGAAGTTAGGGTTGTGTCGATGGTCCTAGTAACCAAGCACATATAAAAGAAAGGAACAAGAAAAAGAATCTGGTGTCATACTTTGAAGATTCACAGTCGATAAAACGTCATTCGCCATTTTTTTACCGACACTGCAGTTACCGATACCGAAAATTTTATTTACTTATGAAAACTAATCTAATTGTCAATATTGTCATTTTCAAAAATGATTTGAATTTGGAATAGACTATAAACTGAATATTTTGGAAAAAGTCTGAAGCTGGGTGTTTTGTAGCCTTATTTGATCTATCCTATGGTAACCTATGAAAATAATAAATTTCTAATTATGGAAACAACTGAACAACTTCAAGACCAAACAATTAACTTTTTTAATGATGTAAGTAGACTTAACTTTTCAACTATTTGAAATGTTAATATTCAATTTTTAGATGGTCAAAATAGAAGATTGTGCATCGGCTATATTTATGGACGGTCAATATTTCATTCCAGCTAATGATACTAAAACAGTCCTATTCTCTGAAAATGAGACCCAGTATTTCATTAATAGCACAGGTTAGAATTCTTAAAGATTCAATTCACAGAGTTGGCATATTCAACCTAATATAACAACATTTTATAAAATTCTCTCTTTAGCTCATAAATAAAATGAATAAAATTACAATATAATAATCTAGAGGCTCAACGAATTTTATTCTAGGTAATATTTTATTCAACAGTCCTGATGATAATCCCATCTTTGATGAGAATGAAGCTTTTCATCTAATAAACACGAATTATGAGGAAATCGGAGACCACAATCAAATAATTCTTTATACAGAAAACGCCAATGAATTGAACGAGGAAATGACAGGTGATGCAGACATTTTACAAACGGCTGAACTCACATTCATGGATGGCATTGAGCCTTCTGAGAAAAAAGTTAAGATTGAGGGTGAATTTTTCGAGTTGGAAACCTTATTAGATATCAGTGGTGGGAATGAAACGGTGCAAGATATAGAAACGTTAGTAAACTATAAAGTTCTCAGGGTAATGCTCTAGCAATGTGTTTGTTGTGTTGGTAGACTACTAAAATGATTTGAAATAGAATTTTACTGCTGTGGTATGTTATGTAGTGAGCCAAGTTATGGTATTTTTTTTGTTTATCTTACATTTGAGCCAACTACATGGCCCAAAGTCCAACATGCTTCTTTGTCAACATACTGATTACTTATTGACACTGTGGTGAAGCGCTCATAACCCCCAATAGATCAGATTTGAGCATACCAGTGTAATTCTCCCTTAAATTAAGACAAAACATTTAGAGCTAGTTTTCAAGATACTTTTTAGATCTACCCCAAACCCAACAAGACATTGTTTAAAGGATATATAATAATGTGTCAATCCTCAATGGAACACCTAGTTCACAAGGATCTTTTTTGTGTGGCCCTTCTTATCAAGTATTTTGGTCTTAATTGGAAATTCCCTTACGTTGAATGGTGAATTTTTTAAGATTGACTAGCTATATCTCTTTTAAAGAAGCAAATTTTTTAGTCATTGATAATCAACCATTTCTTTCATTGTTTAGGAATGAGTTTCAGTATATAGGCCAAGTACAGAATTTTGATACACTTGAGATTATTCCAGATTGTAGAATGGAGAATATTTTAGAACATGCTTATACCATGAGTGACATTAGTGAGGAACCCCTGGCACCAATCGATATATCAAAAATAACAGGTAATTATGAAAAAAGTTTTCAATAGTTGTGAGCTTGTATAATTTTTCTACTATAGATGAGAAAAGTTGATTAAAGGTTAAGAAGATCAACTTTAATTTTGATTGTACATGATTTTTATCCTAAATACCCAACATAAATATAAAGAACACTTTTTAGGTAAAAACCTTTTAACCGGTCAAACTGTAACGTTAGAAAGTTACCTGGAGAAAATGAAGAATACCAACAAGGAGGTGACCTTGCAAAAGGCAGAGGAGGTTTCAAAAAGTGTTAGAAAGAAAAATGATCACACGGCACTCAGTAATTTGCTGAATAAAAAGCTTACTATAGGAAAAACTTTAAACGGTCAACGTTTAATAGGAAAAGTTATACACGTTGGAAAGATAGAGAATGATGATGAACTGGGTGTGATAGAAACAAAGTCTGAATTTACTAAAAGTGGAGAAATTGATGTTTTAGAGGAAAGTTGTACAGATTTATCAGCATCTTTCTGTAAGTACACATTTATCATATAAAGACTTTAATATGACTAGGAGGGGGACACTTCTAATAAGTTATTGTTCACAATGGTATCACATTATTTTCTGCATCAATTGAACTGGTCTATGCTAACTAGATATCAAGATATTTTAAATTAAGACTTTGAGATTAACTTCACTTTAACGTATAAAAATTATTTTATCATTATAGAACCTTTTTTCATTATTTTATAAATCATCACAGTTCATTCTAATAATAAAAAGGGGAATTTCATTCTATATATAATAATTACAATTTGTTTTTCCACTCATCCACACAGACATATATTTCAAAATTTGAATATCAAAAGAAATTAAATATGATATGTTGTCTTCTACAATTTTAATTTCAAAAAATTTTATTCAAAAAACTTTTAGAATTAAATTAATGTCTAAAATAAGCACCGCTTACGTGTAATAGACGTATATAATAAAAACTCAATATATAATGTCAAATGGAATAAATAAACCAATAGATATACGAAAGTCATTAAAATTAATAAATAAATATTTAAAGGAGACAAAATTTTGTTTCTGGTCTTACCTTTAAGAACACCAATTGCCTTTTAAAAACATGAACACACTTTAAGGACTTCTCAAAGAATATAATTTATTTGAAGTATTTAATATATTTAAATATTCGAATAAGTTAATTCAGAAATCTCTCAAAAACATGCACTATATCTTCAAAAAACAAATATAATTCTAAGTAATTCCTTCATCGGTCCTAAATAATATTCCAAATATCAAGTAAAAAGCCTTTTTCTATTTTATAGATTAATTTTAAAAAGTTTTCAAGAAATTTCATGAAATTAAAATTTATGTCTAGGTATAACAGAATCACTCTGTTTGATATTTAAGATTTTATGACACCCTCTTGAATTTCGTTTATTCTCACAGTCCAGCCGTAGCAAAATTGTAGATCTAATTTCTTGTTGCTTATTGAATCATATCTGGAATAATGCCTCAAAATTAATTTTTGTTTGGTCTCGCTAAACTGTAAATAGCTTGTCTCGATTTTGTAATTTCAGACGATGCAGTTGAAAACCATGTTCCTAATTCTGTGATAATAGAGGATAATCAAAACCAAGATGCGAATGTTCTGTTGGAGAATATAAACGGTAGGTTATTTTTTTAAACGGTATGTTTCAAAATATTGTAAAACAATTCTTTAATATTGTGAAATTTGAATATCAAAACAGATTTAATCTGTTAGTTTTCTACAATTTTAATTTCAAAAAAATTTTTATTCAAAAAGGTTTTAGAACTAAATTAATTTCTACAATAAGCACCGCTTATATTTAATAGACGTATATAATAAAGACTCAATACACAATGTCAAATGGAATAAATAAACCAACCAATATAAAAAAGGCAATTAAAATTAATAAATAAACCCAATATATCGGAGCCACAAAATTTCAACCCATAATATTAAATAAAATAATAATGAAGGGTTTTTTACTTGATAGAAAGATTATTACAAAATTTGAATATCAAAACAGATTTAATCTGTTAGTCTTCTACAATTTTAATTTAAAAAAATTTATTTAAGGAACTTTAAGAATTAAATTAATGTCTTTATAAGCACTGCTCATATTCAATAGACGTATAAAATCGAAATTCATCATACAATATCAAATGGAATTAAGAAAAACCAACGAATAAAAATTGTCAATTAAAATTAATAAATGAATAAATAAACATTTTTTGTTTAGTTCCAGGCACGCGTACTGTACTCTTCAGACAAACGTACGAAGCCCTGTTTGTATGTATTGTTTTCTGATCCTATGTTCATGAAAAATAACTCTTTCTCAAAAATATAAAACATAATTTTAAGAACTTCTCAAAAACTAATTTATTTGAAATATTTAATATATTTAAATAGATTACTTCAAAAAATCTCGAAACATGTAGCACATCCTCAAAAAATAATTAAAATTCAGATAAGACCAGTTCAACTTTACATATAAAAAATAATAAAATCAAATAATAATAAATAGATTTCATTATTTTTTATATGTAAAGTTGAACTGGCCTTATCTGAATTTTAATTATAAAAATAATAAAATCAATTAACAATAAATAGATTTTATTATTTTTTATATGTAAAGTTGAACTGGCCTTATCTGAATTTTAATTATAAAAAATAATAAAATCAATTAACAATAAATAGATTTTATTATTTTTTATATGTAAAGTTGAACTGGCCTTATCTGAATTTTAATTATAAAAAATAATAAAATCAATTAACAATAAATAGATTTTATTATTTTTTATATGTAAAGTTGAACTGGCCTTATCTGAATTTTAATTATAAAAAATAATAAAATCAATTAACAATAAATAGATTTTATTATTTTTTATATGTAAAGTGAACTGGTATTATCTGAATTTTAATTATAAAAAATAATAAAATCAATTAACAATAAATAGATTTTATTATTTTTTATGTGTAAAGTTGAACTGGCCTTATCTGAATTTTAATTATAAAAATAATAAAATCAATTAACAATAAATAGATTTTATTATTTTTTATATGTAAAGTTGAACTGGCCGTATCTGAATTTTAATTATAAAAAATAATAAAATCAATTAACAATAAATAGATTTTATTATTTTTTATATGTAAAGTTGAACTGGTCTTATCTGAATTTTAATTATAAAAAATAATAAAATCAATGAACAATAAGTAGATTTTATTATATTTTATATGTAAAGTTGAACTGGCCTTATCTGAATTTTAATTATAAAAAATAATAAAATCAATTAACAATAAATAGATTTTATTATTTTTTATATGTAAAGTTGAACTGGCCTTATCTGAATTTTAATTATAAAAAATAATAAAATCAATGAACAATAAGTAGATTTTATTATATTTTATATGTAAAGTTGAACTGACCTTATTTGAATTTTAATTATAAAAAATAATAAAATCAATTAACAATAAATAGATCTTATTATTTTTTATATGTAAAGTTGAACTGGCCTTATCTGAATTTTAATTATAAAAAATAATAAAATCAATTAACAATAAATAGATTTTATTATTTTTTATATGTAAAGTTGAACTGGCCTTATCTGAATTTTAATTATAAAAAATAATAAAATCAATTAACAATAAATAGATTTTATTATTTTTTATATGTAAAGTGAACTGGTATTATCTGAATTTTAATTATAAAAAATAATAAAATCAATTAACAATAAATAGATTTTATTATTTTTTATGTGTAAAGTTGAACTGGCCTTATCTGAATTTTAATTATGAAAAATAATAAAATCAATTAACAATAAATAGATTTTATTATTTTTTATATGTAAAGTTGAACTGGCCGTATCTGAATTTTAATTATAAAAAATAATAAAATCAATTAACAATAAATAGATTTTATTATTTTTTATATGTAAAGTTGAACTGGTCTTATCTGAATTTTAATTATAAAAAATAATAAAATCAATGAACAATAAGTAGATTTTATTATATTTTATATGTAAAGTTGAACTGGCCTTATCTGAATTTTAATTATAAAAAATAATGAAATCAATTAACAATAAATAGATTTTATTATTTTTTATATGTAAAGTTGAACTGGCCTTATCTGAATTTTAATTATAAAAAATAATAAAATCAATTAACAATAAATAGATTTTATTATTTTTTATATGTAAAGTTGAACTGGTCTTATCTGAATTTTAATTATGTTTTGACGATGTGCTACATGTTTTGAGATTTTTTGAAGTAATTTATTTAAATATATTAAATATATCAAATAAGTTAGTTTTTGAGAAGTTCTTAAAATTATGTTTTATATTTTTGAGAAAGAGTTATTTTTCATGAATATAGGATCAGAAAACAATACATTTTGTAACAAACAGGGCTTCGTATGTTTGTCTGAAGAGTTCAGTACGCATGCCTGGAACGAAACAAAAAATGTTTGTTTATTCATTTATTAATTTTAATTGACAATTTATATTCGTTGGTTTTTCTTAATTCCATTTGATATTGTATGATGAATTTCGATTTTACACGTCTATTGAATATGAGCAGTGCTTATAAAGACTTGAATTGAATTCTTAAAGTTTCTTAAATAAATTTTTTGAAATTAAAATTGTAGAAAACTAACAGATTAAATTTGTTTTGATATTCAAATTTTGTGATAATCCTTCTATCAAGTAAAAATCCGTTCCTTATTATTTTATTCAATATCATGGGTTGAAGTTTTGTGGCTCCGATATATTGGGTGTTTTTTTTACAGTGATAGAACTTTGGATAGGGATAACTGTGATTTGACAGAAGGTAGAAGCCATGTTGTTTTGACATTTCTGTTCAATAAGTATTGATAAATTATCATGGAAATACTCACGCCGCAACAACGTTTACAAATTGTTGGAATTTACTTGCAAAATCAGTGTTCTATTCGCCAAACTTATAGAGCACTTCGTGAAATTCATGGTTTACATAATCTTCCATCAGAACTATCGATAGATTCCGGACAACATTTTCTCTACTCGATGCAACAACAACAAGACAAAGAGCTGTACGTACAGAAGAAAATATCGCTGCTGTAAGTCATAATGTTAATGATGATCCAGATTCGTCTATTGATCCACGTTCACAACAAGTTGGACTTTGTGCATCCACTACATAGAAAATTTTGCGTAAAGATCTTGGTCTACACCCATACAAGATCCAATTGGTTCGAGAACTAAAACCACTTGACCATAATAAGCGTCGTTTGTTTGCTGATTGGGCCCTAGAATAGCTTGAAGTTGATCCACTTTTTTATCGTAAAATTGTGTTTAGTGATGAAGCTGATTTCTGGTTAACAGCTATATAAACAAGCAAAATTTGCGTTATATGGAGTGAAAACAATCCTCAAGATTTATGCTAATAAACCAGACACAATAGACGCTTTGGAAGACAACATAACTTGTGTTATTGATGAAATAAGGCCTGAATTACTCGAAAAAGTGGTCAAAAATTGGCCTGGTTGAATGCGGTTCCTTAGTCGTGGTGGACATATGCCGGAAATTATTTTTAAAACATAAATGTCATAAAATTATCTTTCAAGTGAAAAAAAAATTGGCTTCAATCTTAATTTAAATGTGTTTTATTTCAATTTAAAGTTCTATCTCTCTAAAAAAAAACCTGATATAATTAGATATATTTAGGCGAATATTCTGATGACATTCGAAAATAGATTAATATTTCCAGAAATGTATTAGCAGCTAAAATAATTTTGTGCGGTTTTGTTTACATATGTCGCTACTAGTTTATTATTCCATTGTTTCATCTGGCAACACCTTCACTTTGAAGTGTTGGAGCAATTGGTCACACGCGAAAAAACGGCGTTCGACGTCTCTTGGCTTCAGTTCATACAGCACTCAATTTCCTACCTTTTGAATCATTCTCATTGTCTTTAGATGATGGCAAATGGCCATTCGAGGGACCCTAATTGTTATTGCAGTTCTTCTTGTGTTTGTGATGGATCTTTATCTAGCCTTGCCTCTAAATCTTCATCCTCAAACTTTTGTGGCGCTCCGGGTCGTTATTCGTCGTCCAAATCAAAATTGCCACTGTTAAATCGAACAAACCACTTCTGACATGTTTGTTAAGCTAGAGCACGGTCACTATAAACATCCACTAAAATATGATGCCTTTCGGCATCATATTCGGCAATTCTCCTTTGTATAGTGCTCAAAAATAGCAAATACAAGTTAATCGCCGAAGTTCAATTCTTTCAGATATGTTGACGCCCGCTAGAACGGGGGATGTTTTCGAAACGGTTCGAATCCAGGACCCATCTAAAGAACAAGAGGAGACGATCGACAAAGACGGTGATCAGGCAATGATAGAGTACGTATCAAAAACGATGGCCAGCTTGATGAACATGGAAGCGATTCTGAAGAAATTGAAAAGGAAAAACTTGGTGATAAAGGTGATTGAAAGGGTTATCAAGGACGATCAGGTGGGGGTTAACACCTTCCAGACCGGGGGCCATCTTGAAATGTTGGGAGGTTGGCAAAGGCAGGAATACGAGGAAAAGTGGATATTCAAGTTAGATGCGGAGAAAAGGAGGGATGACTTGGGAGAGTGGATGGAGATAGGGTCGCAGTAAGTTTCAGGTTTTTCCTTTTAGTGAAGGGAGGTTATACAGAGTGTACCAGAGAGAATGGATAATCCTGAATTGCGCCTTTTATTAGGGCTAAGGTGCGCTCCAACTAAAATACAAAGATACTGAATTGTTTCAGCCGTTACTATTTGGTAGTTGATCATAATTAAAAGAAATTGTAGAAATTACTATGTTTTACTATGAATAAAAATATATTTTACACATTTTCTTGTGACTGGAGTTTCGGGAAATGAACTATCCCATCATCAGACAACTGAAGACCTAACAGTGGTACTAACAGAGGTATTTAAACAAAAGTGATACATATTTTGAATATTTCAATAGATTCTAGATAACACCTAATAGTGGTGCAGAAGTTTACAAGCGGAACGTGATAAAAAAGAGGGGCCTTCTAACAAGAAAATGTGTAATATATATTTTTATTGGTAGTAAAACATAGTTATTTCTACAATTTGTTTTAATTACCTTTTTTTAAGCCTGGTCAGAATCTTTATTCAAAATTGTTTTTTTTATTTCCCTTTATATATTATTAATATGTATGTAAATTATTCACTTCATTTTAGAGCGGTGTATAAATGAGGGATATATAGGGAATTTATTTATTCATTCGTTGTATTTTTCAGAAAATTTCCAGAAACCATCAAACTGACAATATCTGTTGTTAAGATGGACGGTTTGATCCAGTCGACGAAAGTAAATTTGAATTATAATCTGGAGAAATGTAGCATGTGTTCAAAGGAATTCAGATCGATCTATAAATTAAAGACTCATTTGAAACTAACTCATAATGTGGATCACCTTTACCGATGTCAGATTTGTGATAGATCCCTAGAGAGCAAGGAGACTTACGATGAGCACAAAAAGTATCATGTGAGTAACTTTTTTTAAACTTGATGATTGTTCGATTTCTTTGAAATTGAACAAGGTTTAGCGACTGTATTCCTGCCAGGTAGTTTCAGCTGCCAGCCTTTGTCAATTACAATGATGTCACCAGGAACTGGCTATCTAATCCTCTTAAAAATCCATAATTCTTCGTAGAAATCTTAATGGGATAGTAATCACCAAAAAGCAATTAGGCGCTTCGACATTAGTTGCAGTAGATTTTTTACCTGTCTAACTAATATAGCTCCGAGCCTCTCTACATCCCCTACAGTCACTATTTGTTCCTCGGACAAGTTTCATTCCCAGCCTCTGTTCTTCGAACAGAACAAGTCTGCATTCACAGTCAACAAATTCATTCGCTTCCATTCGCTTGACCTGCAGCGAAAGAATAACCCGTGGCCCACGTTTCATCTTTCTGACTACACTAAAGACTTTACATGCATTCAAAGAAAGAACTCTATTCAGAGTCAATTTTGTAGCTTCATAACTTTAATTTCAAGGAACATTTTTGTTCACCGTCTCGTGATAATACAATACTCCAATAAAAGGCCTGAAGGTGAATGAATCTATAATATTTATACATTGTAATTTTGTTTAATAAATGTGTGAAGTGAATAACAGTGAAAAAGCCCAGATATCTTCTCTATGAGCAAGGTTACTAAAGAATAATTCACAAGAGTATACCTGCATAACAAGCAAATCTTCCAATGATTTCAATAAGAGTAATACCACCTTTTCAAATGACACGACCTAGCGTCATTAAAAAATATAGAGGTTTCAAACCAATTTAATTTTGGTAATGACCACAGACTGCTGAGGTTGTCCATTGGAATAACTGCACAAAGGGATAGAAAGAAATGTCAAGAAAAATGAAGTGTTGCGAATCGAAAACATAGACAAACACAAGTTTGAAACAGAAATAACAACAACTCTGTAGCTACACAATATTTACAAAACAACTAAAACAATTAACTAAAAAATGTGAGACAAATTAAATCAGAAATAACAAACTAAGTAATAGTCTAGTCAACAAGTGCCTTTTGGGTCAACTTTTTTCAGCAGTCTCCGAAAATTATGATCAAGATGTCATTCGATTCAGAATGGCATCTAGATGATTTTTGAAAAAAATGAAGTTCCGCTCGCAAAAATTGCAAAAGTTATTAACAATTAACTAAAAAAAAAGGGGGTTTAGTTTTTTGTAAATATCTCAAAAACTAATAAAGATTTTTGAAATCAAAAAAAAAGATTAAGAAACAGGAGGAAATTTCCTAAAAAAAGTGTCGACTCCCGGAATTGTAGTCCCAATATTAATAATTTTCCCAGAGGGATGAAAATACGGCCGAAAACGGGTACTCTGGCTTTCGTACTTTATTTTTTTTTTTAATAAAAAAAAATATGAAGAAAAATCAGTAAGAAGAATAGGGAAAAAAATATAAAGTAAAAATTTATTTGTTTATAATAGATTGTTTATTATATCAACAATGAAAAATTAAACAAAACGAAAATTTTTTTTTATATGGAAAAGAAAAGTAAATCATGATTTTTAAAGAAAAAATGGTTCCTTAATATTAGTTAGAAGTGGGAGAAAACGATTGTTAATTAAAAAATGCGTTTTGAAGCAATAAAAAAATTTTTTAAGGAAAAATTTTTTTTTCTTTAAATCATTATTTGCATCAAAGATTGATATTCCTTAAAACAATTTTCAATTATTTTATAAACAACGCATTTGTTTACAACAATTTTTTAAACAAGAGATAAAAATTTAAAAAAAAATTTCTATGTAGCTTCCTACAACATAAAAACGGACCATTAATAATATTTTGAAAAAAAAAAATTTATCGATAATTAATCTAAGTTTTTAATTTTGCAACAACGAAAATTGTTAATAAAAAACTGAAAAATAAACATTTTTAAATTTTTCCAACAGGGATCTATTCTGAAATCGTCCAAAAATTGCTCCAAGAAAGGAAAAAATCTCAAGTTAATTTTAACAATTATCACACCTGCAATGTTCATGTCCAAGCAGAAAAAAATTATTAATTAACTATTGCATAACTAATTGAAAAATTGAGATAAAAATTTTTTTTTGGCGGATTATTGTTCATTCATCTATCCAGTATGCCCCTGAATTTTTTCATTTATTAAATTCCATATTTAATCTGTTAAAATTATTTTTATTAATAAAGTGTCCAAAGTAGGCGTGGCTTATGAAAGCCAGAGTACCCGTTTTCGGCCGTATTTTCATCCCTATGGAAAAATTATTAATATTGGGATTACAATTCCGGCAGTCAACACTTTTTTAGGAAATTTCCTCCTCCTTTTGAATCTTTTTTTTGATTTAAAAAATCTTTATTAGTTTTTGAGATATTCACAAAAAACTAAACCCTCTTTTCTTTAGTTAACTGTTAATAACTTTTGCAATTTTTGCAAGCGGAACTTCATTTTTTTCAAAAATCATCTAGATGCCATTCCGAATCGAATGACACCTTGATCATAATTTTCGGAGACTGCTGATAAAAGTTGACCCAAAAGGCACTTGTTGACTAGACTATAAGGAAACAATTGATTTGTTAGATCTTTTTAGAAATAAAGTTGAATACCCTGAACTTAACAACCTGACAAAAAGAACTGTAAGAAATGATTTGAGAAAAAGTAAATATGGGAATGTTCAAATTATAATGGAATCCTCCAAATCTATAAAGAAAATCAGAAAAGACCTTTCACAAGGAAAACCATGGCTTCAGATATTAAATAGTAGTGGGGGCGAAACAACTGGAAATAGAGGAAAAATACTTAATATTGCAACTGAATTTTATCGAAACCTTTATAAGAATGATGGTCATATTATAGAAGAGAGGATACTAGATCATAGTATGGATGAAGTACCACCAATTACAGCAAGCATCACTTATAGATCTCATAAACGGAAATTGTCCAGGTGAAGATGGAATATCAAAAGAATTGTTGAAGTTTATAGTAGAAGAACTCACAATACCACTGACTATATGTGGATAAAGAACCAAAAGAAATATAAAATAATGATTAATCATTATTTTATATTTCTTTTGATTCTTTATTAGTTAATTTCCACCACATGTGATGATAATACTCGTAGATATATTTATAAAGTGTATTTAGGACATGTTTTAAAATTTAATTCTAAATGTTTTCATGAGATTTATTCAGATTAAAATCTGTAGAGGTTCTGGTGAATTAATTCCAGTTTATTAAGAATCAGATTAAAAGACCGGATAAGAAATGTAGATATCAGAAGCAAAACACAAATGAAAGATGTAGGCAAGGAACTGTTCAAGAAAAAGTGGATTTGGGCTGGCCATGTAGCAAAGATGTTAACTGAAAAATGGACCAAGTTGGTGCAGGAATGGTATCCAAGAGATGGTAGAAGAAGCCGTGGTCGTCCAGCAACAAGATGGCAGGATTCTAGAAAGGAATATTATGGACACAAATCGCTCAAAATAGGGAACAGTTGAAGGCCCTGCTCCAGATGGCGATTGTACAGGCTCATGACGATGAGGGATATTTAGAGCTTTATATTGTGTTGATCATAACCTCATCTGTCACTATGTATTTATCAATACATAGTGACAGATGACAGATGTCTCGTTTGCTTTTCGTACTGTTCGCATTTGAATGCATCATGTTTAAGTGTTTTCTGAAATTTTGTTCCATAGATGAGATATTCAACCAAAATAAATCTTTTCCCCAATTTCAAAGGCTACTTTTAGGATTACAAATAAGTTTCCGCCGTTTTTTAACACAAATTAAATATTTATTATACAAGAACGGTAATATAAATTTATTTAAAATATTGCCCATCACTTGCAACCACTTTTTCCCATCTCTCAGGCAGCATTCGAATCCCACGTCTGAAGAACTCCTTATCTTTTGAGGCTATCCACGAATCAACCGAATTTTTGGTATCCTCATAAGATGTGAACCGCTGCGCCGTCAGAGCATGTGCCATGGACCGGAACAGGTGATAATCGGACGGTGCAATGTCTGGTGAATACGGCGGGTGGGGTAACACTTCCCAATCAAGTGTTTCCGAGTACTTTTTCACGGGAGCCGCAACATGTGGACGAGCATTGTTCAATATCTCTCGGCTTTAATTCGTACGGAACCCAATTTCCTTGTTTATGAATCATTCCTAATGATTTTAAACGATGTGAGACTGCTTGCTGAGTGACTTCTAATGTCAGAGCAAGTTCTTTTTGAGTTTGAGATGAATCTGCCTCCAATTCTGCATCCTCGTAAATTTTCGGCCTTCCACTGCGATCTTTGTATTCTACGCCGAAATCACCGTTTTTAAACTTTTGAAACCACTCTCGACACGTTCTCTCACTCAAAGCACCCTCACCATATGCTTCTACGAGCAATTGATGCGCCTCAGCAGCAGATTTCTTTAAATTAAAGAAGTAAACTAATATTTTCCGCAAATGACGCTTACTTGGCTCAAATTTTGACATCTTCAACTTATATTTTACCAATATAAAATCAATGATATTAATAGGTTATGTTGTTCTTGAATGTCCAAACTATTTTTTAAGCCGGTTATCATCTGCAAAAGCTAACCGAAACTCCGTGCCGCTCTATCTACAATAAAACGGCGGAAACTTATTTGTACTCCTAATAAATTTGGTGGGTTAAAATATGAAAGACCCCCCTCCCCCATTGATTTCTACTGAAGAACTCCCTCTTAAAATAATTCGCATCAATTTGAAAATATCATGTATAGAAATGTATAGTTTCTATTTATACAATATTTTTCAAATGTTATTAACACTTTTAGTGGAGTTTTTGTTGGACGTTACATAACAATATATGTTCGATTTTAGGTGGACAGAAAAGACTTATTTCCATGCACGGAGTGTGACAGGCACTTCTTGAGCTTCCAGAAACTTACGAAACACATATACACGCATAGTTTGAACACTCTCAAACTGAGTTGTACAGTTTGCAGTGAGACCTTCGATAAAATATCCACCTGGAAAGAACACATGTCTAAGCATATCGAGATCGGTAAATCCAACAAGCAACTTCATGATAAGACTCGATCCAGTCATGTCAACAGCGACAATTGTAACTCTAAGGATGTCAAGAACTGTTATGTGTGCAAGGTTTGTCATAGGACGTTTTCGAGGTACACGAACCTGCAACGGCATTCTGAAATACACGGAACGAAGAATTCTATTGCGCTTTATAGGTAAGATAATTTATCGTCCTTAGACAGCGGCATTTTATTATGAGTATAAATAAGTTCCCACCTTTCGGATCATTCCCATTGCTTTTAAACGATAGCAAATGAATGACTCTGTGTTTGTGATGGATCTTCATTGAAGCTTGCTTTTAATTCTTCATTCTTAAACTTTGGTGGACTCCAGGTCATTCTTCGTCTTTCAAATTAAAATTGCCATTTTTAAATCGGGCAAACCACTTCTGACACGTTCGTTCAGCTAAAGCATGACATTCACTAAAATATGATGCCTTTCGGTAGTCCTTTTCCTTATGTTGAAGTGAAACTTTACCCCAAAACACATTATTTGGTGCAAAAGTTGACATTTTCAGAGTACACAGAATCTATGTTTACACTTTAGCGAATAGACAGGTACTGAAAAGAAATACTAATGATGACACTTCAAAATGAAGGTGTTGCCAAATGAAATGGGATAATAAACTAATAGAGATATCTGTTATCAAAACCGTAAGAAATTTGATGAAAACTTATTTCTGCTCCTAAATATAACTATTTTATTTATTTTATAGAAAGATCGTTTGCTAATAATGGTTTTTTTTCCAGTTGCAGTATGTGTGGGTGCACCTACAATTACATCTCTTCTTTGACTCGCCACATGGTTCAAAACCACATATCAACAACATAATATTATTTATTTATCGTAAAATATATCTGTTAAAAAATAAAGTCTAATTTTACATAAAAAGTCATGTTTATTTTATAGTCTTTGTTGACACGACTAAAATTCCACAAAGTTAGATTTAAAATCTGTTATTATTGATTATAAACACAGCAACATTCCAACGATTGAGTTTAAATTTACCATTTAAGGGGTGGATCATTTAAAATTTACATATTTGATCTGCTATAAATATAAAACAAATGAATAATTCTTTGAAGTTCTGAGTTTATTGGAAAGCTTGAACCTCCACATTTACAAATTATTATTAATATCGTGATACTCCTAGATCTTCTGTGAAGATCTCTCAGAAGCTTTTTCAGCTAGTTCAGCAGTTAAGACTTCAGTTGTGTTCTGGGTAGGCTTTGTTACTGCGATCTTTCGCCACTTTAGGTCACAGCACTGTTAATTTTTGACCCAACAGTGAAATGGTGGCCGACACCCATCCAACTGGAAAATTTCTTTTCCACCTGAACAAGATTCGAACCCAGACCATCAAGTCTCGAGCCTAATGCTCTACCACTGAGCTGTTCGCATAATAATGAAATCTATGATTGTTTCGGTCTTTACTTGACAGGAATTCATCTTGAAAATATGAATAAAAACAATATTCCAATTTCCGCTAATATTTTATTACACTACGATCCTTACGTCATACCATGACTTCTTCAGGTGAGTATTATAAGATACTGAGTATACCATGAACAAGAAATTCATTTTATAGTACATGGATATAACAAAAATAGTGGGGGGTGAAGAGAGTTTTACAATTCTTTTGGGAATCTGAAAAATGATTCAAAAAAGATTCAACAAAGGGGAGTTACTTAAATCTGTTTGGTTATTCAATAATATTTTTCTTTTATGATATCTATTAATTTCTAAACTTTCTAACAAGTTTAATCTAAAACTTTTGTTTTCTGTTTCATGTTCCCTAAGTCTCGTCTGGAACGATCTTCCTGTCTGACCAACATATACAAAATGGCAAGTACCGCAAGTTAACTTATAAACACCTGATTTCTTGTTCTTAGATGTTTTATCTTTATTATTTTTAATTTTTTTCCTAGGGAGTTATTCGTTTTATAAGAAATTCTAAAATTGTGATTCTTCTTTAAATATCTAGCTACCTTTTCTGTTTTTTGTCCCAAGTATGTCAACGAAATGTATTTACTTTCAATTGGATACAGTAAATACATTTCGTTGACATACTTGGGACCAAAAACAGAAAAGGTAACTAGATATTTAAAGAAGAATCACAATTTTAGAATTTCTTATAAAACGAATAACTCCCTAGGAAAACTAATAAAAAATAATAAAGATAAAACGTCTAAGAACAAGAAATCAGGTGTTTATAAGTTAACTTGCGGTACTTGCCATTTTGTATATGTTGGTCAGACAGGAAGATCGTTCCAGACGAGACTTAAGGAACATGAAAAATGTTATTGTAACAAAAAGGGAAATTCAACCTACGCAGAGCACCTTCTAGACACAGGACATAGTTTTAATAGTAACTTTGAAATTTTACACTCAGAAAACAAAAGTTTTAGATTAAACTTGTTAGAAACTTTAGAAATTAATAGATATCATAAAAGAAAAATATTATTGAATAACCAAACAGAATTAAGTAGGTCCCCTTTGTTGAATCTTTTTTGAATCATTTTTCAGATTTCCAAAAGAATTGTAAAACTCTCTTCACCCCCTCTATTTTTGTTATATCCATGTACTATAAAATGAAGTTCTTGTTCATGGTATACTCAGTATCTTGTAATACTCACCTGAAGAAGTCATGGTATGACGTAACGATCGTAGTGTTAATAAAATATTAGCGGAAATTAGAATATTGTTTTTATTCATATTTTTAATAATGAAATGAGAAACAATGTTACTGAATTGTTTCAGCTGTTACTATTTGGTAGTTGATCATAATTAAAACAATTTATAGAAATTACTATGTTTTACTACCAAAAAAAGATATATTACACGTTTTCTTGTGACTCGAGTTTCGGGAAATGAACTATCCCATCATCAGACAACTGAAGACCTAACAATGGTACAGAGGTATTTAAACAAAAGTGATAAATATTTTGAATATTTCAATATATTCTAGATAACACCTAATAGTGGTACAGAGGTTTACAAGCGGAACGTGATAAAAAACCGGGTTAAAAAAGAGGTGCCTTCTAACAGATATCAGAAAGTCAGCAATCGACAAAGAAGGTTGTTAAACTGATGGTTCCCATTATAGTGATAATGTAAGGTTAAGATAACAAATAATTAACAATATATTTGGTACTATCGGTACTTTAATAATATTTATATATACATATTGTTCTCTATGTTAAAATCATATTTACAGTTTGTATCATTGACAATGATCCAGTCAAAAATATCACATAAATTAATCTCTTTCATACTTCGAAAATTTTATGGCTTAATATACGGAAAGTTGAAATCATCGATTAATAAAAAGGTTGCAATATATCTAAGAGTTCCAATGTTAGTAAAATCATACAAAACATTGTATTGTACTTATCCGACTTTCCTGAATGCGTTCACTCTTGATACCCTGACTTGACTGCTTACTTTTTACCCTTAGAAGAGTCAAACGAAATCAGTTAAAATTTAATATAAGCATTTTAAAAATATTCCCCACTTTAAAAGAGTAATGATTTAAAGGATAACTTCCACGAAAATAAACTAATTTTGGTCCTTACATATTTTCATTTCGACGATATACTTTTTGTCTGAAATAACGACTAAATTACAAGTTCTTGTCTGAATAAAAATATTTTATTGTATACGAATAGTTTTTTGATAGAATATAATTAAGTTTCAAAAGGTGAATTTTAATATTACAGAGCGATAAATAATTCAATTCTTCACGTTTTTCAATAGACCCCAATTTAAAATTAGCAAGTATACTTTGGATGCGGAGAACTGATTACATCTTCGGACCTAATTGATAACTTCACGAAAAAAATGCTGTGAGTCTGATAAACGTAGGAAAATTCAGACCAATCGAAAAATAATAGATGATTTTAATTATAACAAATTTCCACCAAGTAATAGCAGCTAAATTAATACGATTACAGAACCTGTGTAGCCATACTATTAGTGAAATAAATAAATGCTCCAACTATATTAATTAAAGTGGCCCCTAAAAATACACTCATCCATTTCCCCCCTGAAGCAGTCACTAACGAGGCTGTAACAGGGCCACACAACACCCCCGGTATGGTAGCAATCGTGTTGCTAATGGCGAAAGTGGTACCTGCATGATTCGGGGCAATATCTACATGGTTGCTTAAGTGTCCAGCACTATTTGACGCCGAAAGCCCCATGGATATACTAACGAATAGTAAAGCTAGAGCCAAATGGTCCACTACACAGAATATAGCTAGAAAAAGGGCTGGTCCTATCAGTCCTATACATGTCATGAGGCGTCTTACATTCAAAACAGACCACCCTTTGTTTTGAAGAAGTCCATCCGCCAAATGACCACAAATTATGCCCACTATGGAATTAACAATGTAAGGGACAGCAGTTAGGCTTAAGCTGTGAGCGTCACCGCCTAGATATCGTGTCAGGTATGTTGGAAGCCACTGCATTATGATGTAAGACGACCAGTTCATTGCAAAATGAGCTACGTAGATCGCCCAGAGGGGTCTGCTCAGTATGAAGTCTGCCCATCTTGTACTTCGTGAGACCACTTTGGGCATATGCAGTGGGATGGTGTCTTCACCAAGAAAAGCGCCTTCGGGGTACAGCATGAACCACAGGAGCACCCATAGGAATCCCAAGGAACCAAACCAGTAGAAGCAGGCTTCCCAGCTCAAATGAGGGCAAATTATGGATGCCACCGTTTGACCTACTGAGCCAGAAGCCAAGAGGTAACTGAAGGCTCTTGAGCGTTCTTCCACCGGTATGCTATGAGCGAATAGGTGGAATATAGTGGGCAAACCTGGAATTTTAGTATTCGTTATATTGTAAACATGTCAAACATTCCTAATGATATTTAAAAAAGTATGTATTTTGCTGATGGCAGTAAAAATACATATTGTACAAGAAATGGTTAGCTATTACACATTCTTAATTTGATAATTGACAATCCTTAAGGAATACCAAATATCTTTATCATTTTGATAAACACTTCAGTGATATTTGAAATAATATTCCAAAATGACGTTTAATTAGAAAATTTATTTACATAACTCACCTAAACCTTCAGCAAATCCTAAAATTTTGCGACATATAACTAATGCTGTTATACTACTCGCTAAAAAGGGAGTAATAAATGTAGCTATGCTCCAAAGGAGAACACTACATATGAGGATATTCTTAGCTCCTAGTCTATTCACCCAAAAACTACCTGAAAATATAGAGTGATGCCGAAATGAGTATAAATTTATAACTTTATTTTACCCAATAATTGACTTGTTAAATATCCTCCAGCAAATGCAGACAAAATCCATCCTT
The DNA here is from genome assembly GCA_034642435.1 of Megalocaria dilatata. Classification (NCBI taxonomy): domain Eukaryota; kingdom Metazoa; phylum Arthropoda; class Insecta; order Coleoptera; family Coccinellidae; genus Megalocaria; species Megalocaria dilatata. The sequence continues at coordinate 40,929,831 of CM067862.1, read as the reverse complement.
GAGCATGCATAGACCACTGGAATCTATCAGTCATAGGGACAATCGCTATAGGCATTATAACTCTATCAGCGCTATTTATGAAATTTGCTGCGCTACATAATGCTACAATTCTAGAAGTCCTGGTGAGTGTCCTTATTTTAACCATTTTGAAGTTCTTTCAAGTTAACATTTGATTTATAATGAATTATTTCAAGTAGGAATTGTGTTATAGAACCATAACCATTGCATTTTAATTGAATAATGTACTTAGAAAAAGCCTATTAGAACAAATTATTTGTAATCGACCATAACACAACCTTTTCAGCCAGTAGATTGCTTCTGTGGCACTTGTCAAGATTTTTGATTTTGACAAATAGAGGTTAAGTGTCTGGTTGTAGTTCTAAAAGTGAAAGCAATAAATTTAATATTATTATAAGTTAATTAATTCGATATTTGTTCACAAATCGATATAGAACATGAAATTATTTCGAAATAACCCCAGTAGATTGAAAAACGGAAATCAATTTTTGTGAATTGCTCAATTTGAACAAAAACCATAGATGAATTTGTAAAGGTATGGAAACGAAAGTTGGAAACAGGAAATTCAATGTTAATCTAGAGAATGAGTAGGGTTTAGTTGACCTGTGGAAGAGTCAAAACCTCTGCGCGATACGATGACGAATAAACAACGGTTCTCTCTTAATGGCATTGTGAAGTGGGGATTTTTTGATCGAAAGGACGTGCAGTTTGATTTCAGCACCACGAGAATGTACATTCTCGTTTATCTTTGGTCGCAGATTGTGTAAGTCTAAAACACAGATTACCAAATTAGCGTTGCTTATCAATGGTCTAAAAAATGTCTAATGTTGGTATGAGTGTGTGTGTGAATTAATGGATGATTAGGAATTAGAGCTTGATGGCCTAAGTTTCCAAGGACATATAACGAAAAAGAAAATGTTTTCTACCTACCATTTGACAGTTGTTCTATGATCTAACCTAAAATCCTGCTAACGTGTTCTTAACAGAGTCGACAGTTCCGAAGTTTCTCACATTCTATATTTTCAAGTGAAAAGTGAAAAAGTGGTACATTAAAAATGGTTCGACACAACAATCAGTTAGAAAATAATTTACCCCAACTACAAAATGTAACAAAAAAAGACCCAGAGTCCTACAAGGAAGATGTTATGCACCAATATAGGACTTTTCAAGGAATTATGGCTGTATTTTGTGATTCCCCAGATCGGCCGAATAAAAATCTTCAAGATTTGGTTATGTTCATAGCACAAATGGTACAATGTTATCCAGAAGAATTGGGACAGTTTCCAAAACAACTAGTTGAAGTATTGGAGAAATACAGCACTGTTTTAGATAAAGACATAAGAATACAATTTTGTCGTGCCTTAATATTAATGAGGAACAAACAATTGCTTCTCCCCAATGATTTGTTGGAACTTTTTTTCAAGTTATTAAGATGTGATGATAAAAATCTCCGTGAACTACTCCAGACTCACATAATCACGGACATAAAAAATTTAAACGCGAAAAACAAAAATGATAAGTTGAACAAATCCCTGCAAAACTTCATGTTCACGATGCTGAAAGATTCAAATACAAGAGCTGCAAAAATGTCAGTTGATATAATGATCGAGTTGTACAAAAAAAATGTTTGGAATGATACGAAAACAGTGAACGTTATTGCTACAGGCTGTTTCTCTAAGATTACTAAAGTTATGGTAGCCTCCTTGAAATTTTTCCTAGGGAAAGATGAGGATAAAACAGCTGATGATTCTGATTCAGATGATGATATTGACCCCAAAGAAACGATGATGGCGAATAAGTTCAACAAGAAAAGCAGGAAAAGAGAGAAAAATTTGGCCAAAGTGAAAAAACTGGCAGCTAAAGCATACAAGAAGAAATCCAAAAGTGAATCATTCAATTTCTCTGCTCTACATATGATTCACGATCCTCAAGGTATGGCTGAAAAATTATACAATCAGTTGGAAACTAAAACTAAGAGGTTCGAAGTGAAACTAATGACTTTAGATGTGATTTCACGTCTTATTGGTTTACATCAGTTGTTTTTGTTGAATTTTTATGGGTATATTCAGAGATTTATGCAGCCTCATCAAAGGGAAGTTACCCGGATTTTACAATTTGCCGCTCAAGCTAGTCACGATTTGGTGCCCCCTGATGTAATGGAACCTGTACTCAAAACCTTGGCCAATAACTTCATTACAGAAAGGAATTCTTCAGATGTGATGGCGATTGGCTTGAATGCTGTAAGGGAAATTTGTAGTCGTTGTCCTCTAGCCATGGGCGAAGATTTAATGCAAGATTTAGCACAGTACAGAAATTATAAAGATAGATCAGTAATGATGGCTTCACGAGCTCTGGTTCACCTATTTAGAACAATTAGACCCCAGTTGTTACGCAAGAAAGACAGAGGAAGACCAACTGAAGAAACCGAGGAACTTACAGAGATGCGTTATGGTGAACAAAATGCAGCAGATTATATTAAAGGTGCTGATGTTCTTCTTTCAACCCACAAAGAAGAGGTTGAAATTAATTCTGACTCTGGCTCTGATGACGACGAATGGGTAGACATACAACATTCTTCAGATGAAGAAATGGTCAATGCTGAAGAAGAAAGTGAAGATGACTGTGAAGAAGAAGATGAAGTTGACAGTGAAAATGATGAAGAGGATAGTGAAAATGATGAAGACAATAGTGAGGATGATTGTGAAGATGAAGAAGACAAAACTGTTACAGAAGGCGAAGAAGAAAAAGAAAAATCGCTCACAAAAGTAGAAAGGAAAAAGTTGAAGGCAAAACGAAAATTGCAGGCCAAAGTGGAAAAGGTTGAATTGGCGAAGAAGGCGACACTTGACCGTATACTGACCGACGAAGACTTTAAGAGAATAGATTTAGCTAATGTTAAAAAACAGGTGTACTCCACTGCCAAGGGATTAAAAAGGCTGGCCGAGCAAGATCAAAAGGAAAAGTCTGACCTTGTTAAGTTGGGGGATATCGAGAACATTTACAAGAAAAGGAAGCACGATAAAGCAACAAGAGTGGAGAGTGTTCGTAAAGGTCAAGAAGGAAGGGAATCCTTCGGTTACAAAGACGGTAGAGTGAACATTCATTGCTCAAAGACAAATAGAGAAAAGAGGAAAACCAAGAATTTCCAAATGATGAGACATAAGGTGCAAGCAAAGACCAAGAAGAGTTTTAAGAGTAAACAAATTGCTTTGAGAAATCACTTGTTGAAGTTGAAGAAAATGAGATAATTTTATTAGTTTGAAATGTGAAGAAATCTATTTCTGTAATATATATTTAATTTAAAAATATCGATGCTAAAATTTCTCAGTACCAATGTGAAAATAATTGCACTTCGATAAACCGAAGGTTGCGAAAAAATCAATCGATTTTTTATTCATTGTTACGTGTTAATATTGATATTGTACAGTAAAAATTTTCCCTTTTGGAATTTACTGTTGGTTTAAAAATATGTAAATTCGAAATAAAACAAATTTTTCAAAAGTACTTGTGTTTTGTATTTTTATAGAGTTTCACAAGATGATTTTACAGGCAATTTGCAACACAAATTCCTATAGAGTATGGTCCAATTATGTTTCGTTGTGAAGATATTCAGGATTCTACTATTTTGTAACGTTTTACAATTTTTTCACTAAAAACATGACATTACTTGAAAGCTATCATTTTAATCAAAATTCGGTGTACACAGAAAGAGCAGAAATTCTACTTAGACTAGGGCCGTTTCATGGAGATTTATCAAAAGAATACATAGCTGATCAATATGCCAAGGCAACGATGGGAGCGCTTGCAGAAAACATGTGGATTCTATTCGAAAACGATGTAGGCTTTGCATTAGAGTTAGCAGGCATTTTCAGAATTTTTTGTCATAAATAATGCAACCAACAATTTTTCCTTAGATGGTGTATTTTTGCCTATTTGTAAGTAAAATTAAAATTGTTTTTACTTCATAAATTTATTTTTCGAACTTTTGATAAATCACATGGCTGTCAACATAAATTTTTCCATAAATTGTGAAGTCGACGTATATTGAACGAATAAAACAAAACATAATTTTCTCAAGTTAATTGCAGAATGTTAATTTAAATTTACTGTATCCAAATATTAGTGTGATACGGGTGATGGAAAAGAAAAGGTTTTTTTTTCGTTCAATTAGAAATCCCATAGAATTTCTTGACACAGAAAGATAAAAAAGCATGAACTGAGTAATAAACCAATTTAAAATGGAATTGGATTTTTTTTGTACAGTGTTATATCTTATGACTGTGTTAACCATAGATCACAAAAATATTTTAATGTAGTGTTATAAAATGGTGAGCCACAAACACACTTTATAATTGTTATGTTTGCAAAATTAAAGAACCAGAACAGAAGGACACTTTAGTTTAAATGATACACATATATATGTTGATTTCTATTTATTATTGTGAGTTGCTTACATGACCTGTTTCGTTTACATAGTAACTTCTAATGTTTATAAATATAATAACTAGTCTGAAATTTGGTCACAAACTCTATTTAAATATTTTCTATTTTGGGATAAGGGTACAAAAAAAAGTTTTTATTACTTTGGTAAAACCACTGGGTATAGAATAGATCCAATAAAGGTGAACTAGATAACACTGTTTGATCATTCAAAAAACTTTCTAAAACGGTTTATTTCTAAACTTTCCAACAACCCTTATTTTCTGTATGCAAAATCTTAAAACCTTCATCGAATTTAGTAAATATGTAGAATCCAACTTGTTATTGATGTAAGAACGGCGGTGTAACCGATATACGTTTTAGAGCAGGTACCATATAAAATTGAAAAAGGCTTTTTACTTGATAGAAGAAACATAACAAAATTTGAATATCTAAACAGATTTAATCTGTTAGTCTTCTACAATTTTAGTTTCAAAAAAATTTTTATTCAAAAAACTATTAGAATTAAATTAATGTCTACAATAAGTACCGCTTATATTTAATAGACGTATATAATCAAAACTCAATATACAATGTCAAATGGAATAAATAAACAAACCAATATTAATTTAATTGCATTTTTTATATTGGGTGGTTTATTTATTCCATTTGACATTGTATATTGAGTTTTTATTATATACGTCTATTAAATATAAGCGGTGCTTATTGTAGACATTAATTTAATTCTAAAAGTACCACATATAATAATATTTGGTAAACACCTGATAGTTGAGATTTGTCCCTTTTTGGTTTTACGTTTTTCAAAAAGGATTCTAATAAATTGTTGGTTTTATAAGAAATAATTATAGCTATGCTATTAAGGACTTTTTTTATTACTAATGATGGTTACCATCTCATACAAGAATAAAGTAGCACTGCCGTTCCTACCTCAATAACAAGTTGGATTGTACATATGTGGAACATTTAATAAAAGAGAAACATGAATTCGGTGAAGGTTTTAAGATTTTACACACAGAAAATAAGGGTTTAAAATTGAACCTGTTGGAAAGTTTAGAAATAAACCGTTTTACAAAGTTGGGGAATCTTTTGAATGACCAAACAGAGTTATCTAGTTCACCTTTACTGGATCTATTTTACTAAGGACCCAGTGGTTTTATCAAAGTACCGGAACTTCTTATTGTACCCTTATCTCAAAATTAGAAAATATTAAATAGAGTTTGTTATTAGGAGTACAAATAAGTTTCCGCCGTTTTTTAACACAAATTAAATATTTATTATAGAAGAACGGTAATATAAATTTATTTAAAATATTGCCCATCACTTGCAACCACTTTTTCCCATCTCTCAGGCAGCATTCGAATCCCATGTCTGAAGAACTCCTTGTCTTTTGAGGCATCCACGAATCAACCCAATTTTTGGTATCCTCATAAGATGTGAACCGCTGCGCCGTCAGAGCATGTGCCATGGACCGGAACAGGTGATAATCGGACGGTGCAATGTCTGGTGAATACGGCGGGTGGGGTAACACTTCCCAATCAAGTGTTTCCAAGTACTTTTTCACGGGAGCCGCAACATGTGGACGAGCATTGTTCAATATCTCTCGGCTTTAATTCGTACGGAACCCAATTTCCTTGTTTATGAATCATTCGTAATGATTTTAAACGATGTGAGACTGCTTGCTGAGTGACTTCTAATGTTAGAGCAAGTTCTTCTAGTGTTTGAGATGAATCTTCCTCCAATAATTCCTCCAATTCTGCATCCTCGTAAATTTTTGGCCTTCCACTGCGATCTTTGTCTTCTACGTCGAAATCACCGTTTTTAAACTTTTGAAACCACTCACGACACGTTCTCTCACTCAAAGCACCCTCACTATATGCTTCTACGATCAATTGATGCGCCTCAGCAGCAGATTTCTTTAAATTAAAGAAGTAAACTAATATTTCCCGCAAATGACGCTTACTTGGCTCAAATTTTGACATTTCCAACTTATAAAAATTATATTTTACCAATATAAAATCAATGATATTAATAGGTTATGTTGTTCTTGAATGTCCAAACTATTTTTTAAGCTGGTTATCATCTGCGAAAGCTAACCGAAACTCCGTGCCGCGCCATCTACAATAAAACGGCGGAAACTTATTTGTACTCCTAATACCAAATTTCAGACTAGTTGTTTATAAACATTTTTAAGAAGTTATGGACGAAACTCGTTATGTAAGCAACTCACAATAATAAATAGAAATCAACATATATATGTGTATCATTTAAACTAAAGTGTACAATGGATTTCTATTAAGTAAAGGCCAACACGATACGAAGTCAGAACAGAAGAGTTAAATTTATGAAATAACCACCAATTGTGTCACACTTACTTAAAAAAAAATGTTGCAAAATATCATATAAAAATAATTATTTTAAACCCCCCTAGTTGATTTAAGTGAATAATTTTTGAAAAATGTATTTTCTAAAAGAGATAAGGATTGTATAAAAAAAACGAATTAAAAACATGGAATTTGTTAATGAAAAAACAAGAAATAAAAATAATATATTCTGCCAAAAACATCTAAAAATAAACAGTTCTTTTTTTAAACAATAAACCATAAAAGTAAAAATCTTCTTAGTTCTTCTGATCCGAGAACAACGTAGTGGAAGATATTTTCTTCGTCAGTAGACCGTTCACTACAAAGAGAGAAAAAGATCAAATATTCATATTCAAAATCACCCTTGAGTATTCTTACATTTTACCATTTCTCTCTTCTCTTTCTCCAATGCTTTTATTTTCTCTTGTGCCATGTTCATTTCCATCTTAATTTTTTCTGTTTCTTCACTGTTGTACGTTACCTTATATTCGTGAAATTCTTTGAAAAGTAGGTTATTCTGAAATATTTGTTCTTTAATCAACGTATCTTTCGACTTTATGACCTGTATTAGCTCTTCGACCTAAAAACATGATAATATTTTATTAAGCTATTGACAGAACACTGAAGATTATGTCAATTTTGGTTTCCTCTTACCAGCTGTTACGAAATGTAACAAAGATTGCCAAAAATGAGAAAAAAACCGTACACAGGATACATTTGTTTCAGTACAAGAATACAATACCTTGTTATTCTGTAATAAAAATCCTTAAAATCTTAACGATAAATGGTTCTCAAAAATATTATGCGTAAAAATAAGTTTGTGCGATTTTTATAACATATGGCGCTACTAGTTTATTATTATATTGTTTCATATAGCAACTCCTTCATTTTGATGTGTCATTATTAAGCTTTCTTTTCAGTACCTGTCATTCACCTGAAGTTTAAACACCAAGGTTCCTATGTGCTCTGAAAATGTCGACTTTTCTACGGAATAATGTGTTTTTGCAGGCAGTTTTACTTCATTGCTTCAATATGAAGAAAAAGGCTGCCGAAAGTCATCATATTTTAGTGGATGATTATGGTGACCATGCTCTAGCCGAAGGAACGTGTCAGAAGTGGTTTGCTTGAATTAAAAGTGGCAATTTTGATTTGGAAGACGAGTAACAACCTGGAGTGCCACCAGAGTTTAAGAATGAAGAATTAGAGGCAAGGCTCGATGAAGATCCAACAGAAACACAAGAGGAACACGCAAAACTACTTGGAGTCACTCATATAGCCATTTACCATTGTTTCAAAGCAATGGAAATGATTGGAAAGGTTGGAAATTGGATGCTGTATCAACTGAAGACAAGGGACGTCAAACGCTGTTTTTTCACCTGTGAGACACTTCTCCAATGGCAAGAAAGAAAGGGTTTTTGCATCGAATTGTGATTGGCGATGAAAAGTGGGTCTATTACGATAATCTAAAACGTCAGGCAACATATGGATGCCTCATCATCAACTGTCAAGCGGAATATTCATGGCGAGAAAATCATGCTGTGTATTGTGTATTATGAGCAGCTACAATCGAATTAAAGGAACACAGGGGAGGTCTACCGATGACAATTGATGCGTTTGAGCCGAGTTTTGCGAGGAAAACGGCCGCAATACGCCGACAGACACGACAGAGTTATTTTGCAGCATGGCCATGTTGTGCAGTTCATTATTGTTATATATGGCGAGCGGGCGTCTGTCCACCCTACCACTGCGTCCGCACGGACTATTGTGGTTCACACCTAATTTATATCTCCCCGACGAGATCCAGTTTTTGGATAAAACCGATAATCTTGTTTGGGGGTAATTTTTTCAGTTCGCTGTGGGCTATAAAAGCCTGGCCAAAGACTTCGAATCTGATGCCACTCACCGCTGGGCACTCTGAGACGATGTGCATGGCTGTTTCAGTGCCCTCAAGACACAGCCTACATTCATCGTCTTCAGCCAGACCGATTTTGTGCAAATGAGCTTTCAGTCTGCAGTGACCTATCATAATACCGACAAGTGTCCTTAGTTTGGCCATATCCAGACCTAGCGCTAGGTTCGCCATCTTTTTGTTCGAATCTGTTGAATAGTTCATTAAAACATACATAAAAACACTCAAATGGGAAATTACCATCTCTTGCGATCGATGCAACATGGCCTGGCTGACCAGCACTTCTTAAACAACAACGATGAAGTCAAAAAATGGATGGATACATGGATAGTGGGCAAATAGCCAGCTTTTTTCACGATGGAATCCGTCACTTGCCAGAAAGATAGGAAAACTAATGGCTAGCGATGGACAATACTTTGAACTTGATTGTATAACCTATTCTTCACAATAAAGCTTCAATTGTCGAAAAAAACTGCACAGACTCATTTATACTCCTAATAGGTAACTAGATTTTAATTTGAAAAACATAGAAATGTATCGTCGTTGGATTATTCATTGCATGCTTGATTTTTCAATCAGAATCTCATGGTGCCCTACAAACACAACACTTAAATATGTTGCTCAACATCAACGATCAACAAGATTAGGAACAATGCAATTATGCCAACCGTAAGGCTCTAAATAACCCCATTGATTGGCAATTCGAATTGTTTGTTTTTAAAAACAGGGCTGACATTTTACTTTACCTCTTGTGCTTTTGAATCGTAGTGTTTATTATAGTTCCTTATCACTTGATTTGCCTGCTCCATGTCTTCCTTGAGTTCGTTGTATTGCTCTGTCTTCTTGGCAATCGCTACAGCAGAATTCTCTAGATCGTTTCGATATTCAATCTAGAACATATTTCAAATTTTTATCTTCCGGAAGGCCTTTTTGAAATTTGAAGTTCTATTATTCCCTTACTATTTGATTTTGAAGTTCCATAATCCTTTTATCGTTTTCTTTATTTGTTGTAGTTAATCGAAATATGTCACTCTCTAGGTTTTTATTTAGCTTTTCCATACTAACATTATCCATTTTTAGTTTCTCTATCACAGTAATATTATCCAAATTATCAACTTTTAGCTTCTCCATTCTTTTCAATAACCTGAAAACATGGTGATAATTTTCCTCAATGATGATCTCATAAACCAGAGGGCATAAATTTTTATTATTACCTGTGTTACATACAAACTTTTGTATCATACTAGTTCGTTACTGCATTCACAATATGGATAATTAAAAATGGTCAATAAGTCAGAAGCTTTGCTTGTTCAACGGTCCATTTCGCATGAAAATTGAATGACTTCTTAAGAAAGCTACATGTGATGAATAAAAACACTGAATTCTGTCAAATAAACGTAATTTTTTGCAATTTTATAACGGTTTTCCTTAAGAACGGAAAATCTCATGAAATTGGAAAATACAGGGTTATAGGGCTCCATCTTTCTCCCTTTGATTTGCATCATTTTATTTCAGCAAGAAAAAGTGGAAACAAAATTTATTAAACAAAACTTTACATACATTTTCATACTTTTCACCGAAATCAGATCAAAAAATTATCATAATGTATCTTCACATTGTTATTTCTCCACTTTCGTTTTATTCCTAAGCTTTCTAACAGGTTTAGCTTCTGACCCTTATTTTTTTATGCAAAATCTTGAAACGCTCATCAAAATCATGTTTCCCTTTTTTACATGTTCCAAATACGTAGAATCCAACTTATTATTATGAACATACCTTGTACTAGATTCAGACTTCAGATGATTTTCACTTTTTACTAAGTTTATATCAGAAATGACTTTCACTATTTTATTGGAAACATCTAAAACTTTTTCTGTAAGCAGAGATTCACACTGCCTTAAACAATAGAAAAATACCCTGTGGACGGTTTGTAAATCCTAAAACAATATATTATAAAACAGGATTGATTTTTAATCAAGATTATTATTACCTGTCTAAATTTCTGTTCCAATTCATCGATATAAATTCTATTTTCAGAGATCTGGTTATCTCTTATTGCAAGCTTCTTTGACAAATTGGATATCTGCTTTGATAAACCCCTATTTGTTTCCTTGAAAAGAAATTCACAAAAGTATTTACTCAATGCAAAGCACGCTTGTTCTATAGTTGAGATCATATTGGCAGCTAACAATTCCCTGAATTTTTTCATTCCCCCAATTTTTGAGGTAAAAAAAGATCGGAAGAGCAGTATTTAAAATGTCATCATTTTAGGCCTGTGTTTACCTGTAGTGTTTTCATATTTGTTTCCATTTCTTCAAATAGATCTTTCTGACTAGTGATGATCATTTCTAAAGACAAGTGGATCAAATTCTTAATTTTTGATTTTTCATAAAATATCATTCGACATTTTGTTCCATCAGAATTTACTTCACACTTCATCAACCTAAAAACCATTTATAATTCAATGAGTATAGTATGTGTTATCAGTCGTTATTTACATTTCTCTACTTAAATTCAAGATGAGCATTTCCAGCAGATGCTGTTCAAATTCATCAAAGTCTATATCTAAGGATTGTTCTCTTTTCATGAATGGGAAATTGTTTCTGTGTATCACAGTCGTGTAATTGAAGAGAAAATTATTTTCATCTCGTAGTTTCATCAGCTGTAACGAAAGAACTTAACTAAACGAACCAAAAACTTCATGTTAAAAACTATCTGCAATACAACTAGATGCATTCCTTCTGGAAAAAATTATCTAAACCTACCAAACTGCCATCATTTTCTTTATTTACAAAAATATTGAGAGTTCTTTTTTGTCCCAAGTTACTTCCATCATCAACTTCGATCATGTGAAGTTTGTTGTGAATGGGTTCATTATCGCGAACAAAAGACATGATAATTAATTTTTAAACCATTAGCTTATTAACGAAAATCGTCCTAAAGTAAAAATTAATATATGGAATCAAAAAGAGGTAGGATACAAACAGAAATCTGATCTTTGACAGAATATTTTCTTTCAAAATTATCACAGAATAGAAAAATCAATCTTTTTTATACAGTTTTAAATTTGTGGTTAAATTACGTGATTCAATTTCTCTTACTAATTGAATTCTGTGGCTGTTACAAGTGTTATCCACAGATTACAGTGATTACAGATGACTGATTACTATTTAAAAATTTCATTAAATCGGTCCTTACTTGATGGAAATTAATTTTAATGAAATAGAATAATACAAATTATTTCCAAAATTCTTTAATTTAACGACAATTGTTTTGATACCAATGTGGATTCGTAAATTTTACATTTTGAACTGTAAACCTGAAGCCATAGTGTTGGCGAAACAATTTTCGTTAAATCAATAAATTGCGGAAATAATCTATCTATAGTATTTTATTTGATTACTATTGTATGTAATCTGTGGTGTTACCGTAACCACAGATAATTAGAGTGCCCTGGGTTTAGGAAATATAAAAACTATTATTTATTATCCATTATCAAAGATACAGATTTTTTATTTTTTTTTTAAATGATTGTGAATTACAATACTTTATGCAGATTATGTTTGCAAGAAGGAGCTTCCATTGCTTTAAACACAAAGTTAAAAAATTCGCCTACATCTTATTATGAATTGATCAAGTCTTTCATTTTTCCAGAGGTAACTCGAAACAAATTTTGAAATTGAATACTTTAAAATAGATTTTCAGATAACGGTAATGGACAGTTATCCATGTAATTTATGTTTGAAATGTATTGAATTGCTCGAAAGCCTTCAAAATTTGAGAAATACTTTAGTCAAAACAGAAGAGAAACTGAAAAATTTTGATGATCTACAGAAAAATATTGAAAGCGAGAATGTTAGAATTTCAGAGGCACAAGACTCATCACTTGAATTATCGTCAATATCTAAGAACATAAAACAAATTGAAAAGGAAGTAGTTCAGGATGGTAAACGTTTTAGTTGTAACCATTGCCCTAAAAAATTCAGAAGACTTGAACATCTAACAGTTCATAAACGAATACATACAGGTCGTTTTCATATTATCAACCACTGAAGTCATTACGTGATAATGAGAAAATAGTTTGTTATAATTTTCAATACTTTTAGGGGAGCGACCTTTTAGTTGCAGTAAGTGCTCAAAAAAATTTATACAAAGAGCTACTCTTGATCAACACAAAAGAATTCATTCTGGAGAGAAGCCTTTTATGTGTTCTGTTTGTGGTAAATCATTTTCTCAGACAATCAGTTTGACATATCATTTGAGAATACATACAAAAGAAAAACCTTTTGAATGTAGTTTATGCAAGAAGGGATTTATTCAGAAAAGTAAGTTCTAATGAATGAAATTTGACTCTTCCATTAATTCATGAATGTTTCAGATAACCTCAATATACATATGAGATTTCATCGTAATGAGAGGCCCTATCAATGTGAATTGTGTGAACAGAAGTTTTTCACAAATTCTCATTTGAAAGTACATGTTAAGCAACATCTTGGTAAAAAAGATCATGCTTGTAACATCTGTGATAAAAAATTCTTGAGAAGCGAACATTTGAAACAACATGTCATATCTCACAAAGGAGAAAAACCACACAATTGTAATCTATGCGCAAAAGCTTTCAGCCAAAAGAGTCACTTAAACAGACATATGAAAATTCACCAGCAGAAAAAATTAATTTAAAAGATGAGGGTACTTTTCAAGAATCTACAAATAAATATGAATTTTTATACATGCTGATGTAAAATATACTTAACATGATTGATTCATTTTATAAAAGGTATACTAAATGAGTACTTATTTTTTTACTATATGATGCCCATGACTGTTTTGGCTGGACTCCAGCTTAATGTGAAAATGAAATTTAACGCAGAGCTGCTGAACTACGGCTACATTCTGGCATTTGATTACTTAGAATCAGTGGCTCGAAAATTAAGAAGTAATTTTATTTATATTATGTGGCAATTACATTAAAGAATTTCTTTGAATGACTATATTTTTTCCCATTATCCGATTTCGATGAAACAAATAATTCAGTATTTTCGGTGTCTAAATTTAAAGAGCGCATCAATATCCGTTAAAAAGTTAGCGGACACAAAAATTTCTAAAATAGTTTTTGTGTTCTATTATCTTTTATTATTCACAATAGATTTCCGCCAAATATATCCAACGTACAGACATACTAATTTTACTGTTTTAATATATGTATAGGTTAAACAATGATACCAAAAATAAAATCCCCAAAATTTTTCTTTCAGAAAGTAAGTATTATTTTTTTAGAATTTTAATGAAATCTTTTTCCATAAAGATTTTCTAAAACTATCTGCTAATTTTTTTTATATACCCACAAGATAAAATATAATAATATAGCAATCTGTGGTTGTTGACCGTGTTGTCGAATGATCACAGATTACGGAAAATTGAATCTTCAGTAATTTGTGAGAGTAATGAAAAGGCTCATTATCACAAATGATGAAACTATTATCCGTAATATATGGTAATTTTCAAATAAAAATAATACTTTATCGAATTAGGTGCATTCTAGAAAGTTATATTACTCACTATGATAATTTTTTATGAGTTTTAAACATTGTGTTATTTTATTTATGTTTAAACCCGTTGTAAATGAAATCATTTTACTCCTAAAAATTAATAATTGAAAAAATACAAAAATATTATATTAATTCATTTGATATTACTTGATCTTATTAATTTATATCCAATTCAAAATGGAGTTGGTTAAAAATATTACTGTAAGACCAAGAAGGAACACCATATCCATAGATAATTGCGATTGACGTTTTAGCAATGTACTTCTTCCATGTTGTAAATTCTTTGGAAAACATCTCTCGCAGTGAGTGTCTTGCAAGGTTAGTATTCAAATTCTATAAAATTCCAAACCATCTTTAAATTTGTAAAGTACTGCAAACTTTTAAACAATTTTAATTACAGTTCTTCATCAGACTAAAGTAATATTTTACTCTTATCCATTATAGCTTAATAAATTGTAGGGTTATGTTTCATAGTTTTTTTTAAGTAACGTGTGTTTGATTTCTAACAAATTAGTCATTCATATTTTTCTTATATGATGCTATTATTTACCTTAGGACACCTCTGAATCAATGTGAAGAGAATTAGGTTACTGATATTGAATAGTTAAAAGTTTTCTTGTTTGGTGCTTGGAACTGGCCTTAATTTTCTCGAATTTTTTACAGATGGCACCTACCGCTGAAGCTAAGGAACCCAAACGGGTAGTTAAGCACGGAAAACCAAGAAATTACGACCTTGGAAATGGAGTACTCAGGTTCTCTAGGACCAAAATGTTTCACAAAAAAGCTTTGTACAAATTTGTAGGCAAGAAGGTGGAAGCTCCCAAGAAAGCTGTAAAGCCTATTGTTGTGGAAAAACCCATTGGAGGTGAAAAGAACGGAGGGAAGCGTTTTGTTGTAGTACAAAAGAGGAAAAATTATTACCCTACACAAGACAAGTAAATATATTTATACAAGTTTTTGAACAACTTTTTAATTGTGGATATTTCTAGGATCCGACCAAGACCGGCAAGGAAATGCTTCAAACAGCATGTAAGGAATCTTAGGCCAACACTCACCCCAGGAACCATTCTCATCCTTCTTGCTGGTGCCCATAAAGGAAAACGTGTAGTTTTGTTGAAACAACTTTATTCTGGACTTTTGTTGACCACTGGTGAGTTTTTTATTGAGAAATATATGGAATGTCATTTTTAAAAGGTTGCACATAAATGAAGAACAAAATGTGTATAGTTTTGTTTTGTTTTATTGTGCAAAATTAATATATCTCTTATTTGCAACCCATGCTTACGAAAGACTAAGTGTGTTACTAGTGGAGATTTACAATTGATATAATCTCAAGACTTTGAAATTATATAATGATTTATTGTTTTATTTGAAAAATCATTTCTGTTTAAGGACCTTTTGGTATCAATGGATGCCCCTTGAGACGTATCAGCCAGAGGTACGTTATTGGAACTGAAACCAAAATTGACTTGAGCGAAGTTGAAATCCCAGAACACATCAACGATGAATACTTCAGAAGGATCAGGGAGAAGAGGGCCAAAAAAGAGGAAGGTGACATCTTCCAAACCAAAAAAGAGGTAAGAATTTTTTCTCTCGTGCTCTGCTTAAAGCTGACTCGGACCTTTGAATGTTTTCGAAACAGTTTTAATCTTTTCAATTTGGTCAAGTCAACTTTTGGGGCCAATTGGTTTTTCACTTAAACTTGTTGTCAGTTTGAAGTTTGGAAATTTCTAGTTTTACAGGATCGCTTTCCTCCAGGATTTCGATGAAACCTCTAGGAAAGTTAGATCGGCAAGTTGATTGAGAATTTGAAGAGTGTTTTGAAGCTCGCAGGGTTATGATCATGTTTTTACAGAAAACATTTTGTTGATCATTTAAATATTTTAAAAATTAGCCTTCTACATATTTAATTCCAAAAGATTATATTTAATGATTATAACTTATATAAAATTATTTAAATATTTTAAAAAAATTTTTTTAAAAATTTTAAAAATTAGCCTTCTACATATTTAATTCCAAAAGATTATATTTAATGATTATAACTTATATAAAATTATTTAAATATTTTAAAAATTTTTTAAAAAAATTTTAAAAATTAGCCTTCTACATATTTAATTCCAAAAGATTATATTTAATGATTATAACTTATATAAAATTATTTAAATATTTTAAAAATTTTTTAAAAAAATTTTAAAAATTAGCCTTCTACATATTTAATTCCAAAAGATTATATTTAATGATTATAACTTCATTCAAGTTATAATCATTGAATATAATCTTTAAATAATTTTATATACCTTCTATCAAGAATTAACCTGTTATTTTGTTGATCGTAAATTTGAATAATCTCTAACTGGCACTCAATTTTAGCCATTGCTTTTAAAGAATGGAAAATTACTGGTTGAGTGTTTTTGCAAACTCTTCTTGTGTTTGAGATGGATCTTCATTGAGCCTTGCCTTCAATTCTTCATCCTTTTCTGGTCCAAATCACATTCGGCAATTTTAATCGGGCAAACCACTTCTGACACATTTGTACAGCTAGAGCATTGTCAACGTGACTATCCACTGAAATGTAACGACTTTCAGCAGCTTTTTCTTCATATTCAGTTGTGATTAAGTTAATTGAATTGAACTTAATGAAGTTTTAAGGTTATAACCCCGTGTAGCAGTGTGTGCTTACTAATAATCTCAACACTCTTTAACCCTTCCCGATGATGACAACTTAATCGCTAGGGATTTGACTAGGTAATCATTCGATTTATGTCGAGCACAAATTTCGGTTTGTGTCGTGGTTGACCCGGTTTGTGGCCCGATGAGCAAGAGATTATGAGATCTGAGGGAATTTGACTGAAGCCTGTGTAATATAAACTAACATTTCACTCCAGTCTCGCAACGGTGTGCATAAAAGGATTAAACCAATTAAATAACAGTTATGTATCAGATATTGCCTAAGTTTCATTTTAGGCCTCATGTTCAGGTTTTGTACATCGAGTTTTAAAAATAGCAAGTTAAAATTTGTTGTGAATTAACAATGTGCAAACGTTTGTTCGTCATACCATATGGAGAGTATTCAAGTACTCACAATCTAGTTGTGTAACCAATAAAATTTCCATCAAGAAAAAAACAAGGAGAATCAAAGTAGTTAAGATAAGAGTAACTGTTCATGATTCACATTTTTTAATAAATCTTGCCTCTAGAAAGGGGCAAATCTTGGAAATAAAAATAGGCATATTTACATGTCCATCCATATAAAAACACTGTACTGTGGGTTCTGTGGGGAATCATTCAATATATTAGGAGTACAAATAAGTTTCCGCCGTTTTATTGTAGATGGCGCGACACGGAGTTTCGGTTAGCTTTCGCAGATGATAACCGGCTTAAAAAATAGTTTGGACATTCAAGAACAACATAACCTATTAATCATTGATTTTATATTGGTAAAATATAATTTTTATAAGTTGAAAATGTCAAAATTTGAGCCAAGTAAGCGTCATTTGCGGAAAATATTAGTTTACTTCTTTAATTTAAAGAAGAATTGGAGGAATTATTGAATGAAGATTCATCTCGAACACAAAAAGAACTTGCTCTAACGTTAGAAGTCACTCAGCAAGCAGTCTCACATCGTCTTCTATAATAAATAATTAATTTGTGTAAAAAAACGGCGGAAACTTATTTGTACTCCTAATAACTCAATTTTGTAATGGTTTAAGTTAATTCGTAATACATTGATTTGGCAAAAGTTTCCAAAATATTCGCAATATCTGATCCATCAGTATTAATCTTTTTGTGCATGACTCATTCATACGAGGTCTGAAGTTACCAAAAATATCACACGACGAATTTTCACAAGGTGCTTTGTGACATTGTTACTTATTTTTTTTCTTCCAGGGTTATAAAGCTAGCCAACAACGTAAAGATGACCAGAAAGTTGTAGACAAGCAGATCCTCCAGGCAATCAGGAAACACGCTGATAAGAAAATAGTTTTAGCTTACCTTTCTGCCATGTTTGGTTTGAAATCCTCCCAATATCCACATAGGCTAAAGTTCTAAGTTAAAACTTCAGTATATGTTAATAAATATTGGATAAAAAGTGTGTAAGTTTTATTTTTTTAAAATGACCTTGTATAGCCTATATGGACAAATTGAATAAAAACTTATAAAAACACTTGCTTATCCTCAGCCGTCTTACATCTATAGTTAGAATAGAAGATATCTGTACATTGATTTGATGACATTGAAGTACTTCAATTCATAAAGGAGATATTCATGGTTTGATTGAAATTTTGAGTGCTATCATTTCATATGATATGGTTGAAATGCAGCTTAAATTATCCTTGCTGAATTTGCTGCCACGAATACTGAACAGTGACCTGTCACAAATGTCTGTTAAAACAAATTGTAGAAATTACTCTGTTTTACTACTAAAAAATATATATTACACATTTTCTTGTGACTTGAGTTTCGGGAAATAAACTATCCCATCTTCAGACAACTGAAGACCTAATAGTGGTGCAGAGGTATTAAAACAAAAATGCTACATATTTTGAATATTTCAATAGATTCTAGATAACACCTAATAGTAGTACAGAGGTTTACAAGCGGAACGTGATAAAAAATCGGGTTAAAAAAGAGGGGCCTTCTAACAGATATCGGAATGTCTGCAATCTACAAAGAAGGTTGTTAAACAGATGGTACCCATTTAAATATCTCAAATAATTTTTGGGGTTACATAGCTCCGTACAGTCATTCATTCTCTTTTACATTATTTTTATTGTGAACAAATTAGAAAATTTCAATAATCAAGTTTCTTTTCTTTTGTATTGCCTTAAGATTTTATTTTGTCGAAAGGAATTACTGTTTTCTAAGGAATGAGTGGCAAAAGTTGAATTTTTGTTTACTTTTCATTAAATTCATTTTATGTTCGTTGAAAAAGGTTTTAAACAGATGTTACTTTTTAAATATCTCAAATACTTTCGAGTTACATAGCTCCGTACAGTCATTCATTATTTTTTCATTATTGTTATTGTGAACTAATTTGAAAATTTCAACAGATTCTAGATAATAGTTTCTTCCCTTTTGATTCTACATGTGATGAATGAAGGTGTTTCCAGATGAAACAATAAATTTGTAACCACATCTGTTATCAAAATCGCAAGAACTTATTATTTTTAATCTATATATATAAAAATCAATTGCTGTTCATTAGTCTCGCTAAAACTCGAGAACGGCTGAACGGATTAATGTTATCTTGATTTTGAAATGATCATGGAGGTCTAGGGAAGGTTTAAAAGGTGAAAAAAATTCGATTGATTGCCGGGAAAACCCTAAAACAGCCCTTTTATGTTTCCTATACAAACGTTTTCTAACGTAACTAAAGTTATTAAGATACCATTTTACCCCATTTAAGATATGAGCAAAATTCCGAATGTTGAAATTCTTAGGTCGTCGCAGTCAATCAAATGTGCGAAGAGCTACCTCGCGTGCTAACCGCACTGATGACCAGAGAGAGACAGATCAAGAAAATAGTCTTATTGCTATGTCAGAATTGCGTTATTTAGTGAGTGACAATGATGTAGATAGGCTTAGAATGCAACGAGTTCGTGCAGATCAAACACAACAGCAATCACGACATAATGAAATTAAGCGAATCCACAGACGCAGTGCTCCTATGATTCTTGAACGAGCTGCATTCCACTATGATCCGGCAATTGATTATTGTGCCGACAAATCGGTAACAATTGGGGAAATGAAAATAATTTGTAAATATTGTAAGTCGTTAAAATACACTGGTGAATCTACTGGATTTGTTGTGCTGGAGGCAAAGTAAAATTGCCACAATTGGTCCCACCACCAGATCCTTTACGATCTTTTGTTTCTGGGATTGGAAATGATTCTAAGCACTTCTTGGCCAACATTCAGAAATATAACAGCTGTTTCCAGATGACATCATTTGGCTACACATATTATACATGATAATTTCATGCCCACTTTCAAGATTCTTTGATTATTTACACACCATAGAACATAACAAAAAATATATTAGAAGTACAAATAAGTTTCCGCCGTTTTTTAACACAAATTAAATATTTATTATAGAAGACCGGTAATATAAATTTATTTAAAATATTGCCCATCACTTGCAACCACTTTTTCCCATCTCTCAGGCAGCATTCGAATCCCACGTCTGAAGAACTCCTTGTCTTTTGAGGCTATCCACGAATCAACCCAATTTTTGGTATCCTCATAAGATGTGAACCGCTGCGCCGTCAGAGCATGTGCCATGGACCGGAACAGGTGATAATCGGACGGTGCAATGTCTGGTGAATACGGCGGGTGGGGTAACACTTCCCAATCAAGTGTTTCCAAGTACTTTTTCACGGGAGCCGCAACATGTGGACGAGCATTGTTCAATATCTCTCGGCTTTAATTCGTACGGAACCCAATTTCCTTGTTTATGAATCATCCGTAATGATTTTAAACGATGTGAGACTGCTTGCTGAGTGACTTCTAATGTTAGAGCAAGTTCTTCTAGTGTTTGAGATGAATCTTCCTCCAATTCTGCACCCTCGTAAATTTTTGGCCTTCCACTGCGATCTTTGTCTTCTACGTCGAAATCACCGTTTTTAAACTTTTGAAACCACTCTCGACACGTTCTCTCACTCAAAGCACCCTCACCATATGCTTCTACGAGCAATTGATGCGCCTCAGCAGCAGTTTTCTTTAAATTAAAGAAGTAAACTAATATTTCCCGCAAATGACGCTTACTTGGCTCAAATTTTGACATTTTCAACTTATAAAAATTACATTTTACCAATATAAAATCAATGATATTAATAGGTTATGTTGTTCTTGAATGTCCAAACTATTTTTTAAGCCGGTTATCATCTGCGAAAGCTAACTGAAACTCCGTGTCGCGCCATCTACAATAAAACGGCGGGGACTCATTTGTACTCCTAATATATTGAATGATTCCCCACAGAACCCATAGTACAGTGTTTTTATATGGATGGACATGTAAATATGCCTATTTTTATTTCCAAGATTTGCCCCTTTCTAGAGGCAAGATTTATAAAAAAATGTGAATCATGAACAGTTACTCTTATCTTAACTACTTTGATTCTCCTTGTTTTTTTCTTGACTGTATCATAGCAGTGTGTGTCGGTCAATATCAAATTTAAATCTTATAAATAGCCAGTATTTCAGAAAAACTCTGTTTTGTAAGTAAGCAACATGATGTGTCGAAAATAATAATAAAGCTTCATGCTTCATTCAAAAAATGCTTTTTTATTAAATACGGGTTCGTTTTGTTTTAAGATTATTTTATACAAAAGTTTAGGACTTTTATTTATCGATTGAAGCAGTACGAACTCTGGCGGGTCAGCTAGTTTTAAAATACATACTCGATTCCCTGCTGAGGGGGAGCGAATTTTGGGATATCCTGTAAAGCACAAGAGCATTTACACTGAAATAAATCACTACAAATCATAATAATTATTTATTTAGAAAAGTATACAAAAGTATAGTTTACTATGCTCATTATTTCCTTATGTGTAATTTAATCGATTTTTATTTGATGGAAATCCATTCGAAATGATATTTTAAATAAGGTTATTCTAATTTTCACATAATTATTATAAATATAACAATTGTTTTGCTATCACAGTAACATCATCAGATTTTTTACATTTTGAATCACTAATGAAATATGTAAATATCTGATAATGGAACTGTGATAGAGAATTGTTAAATTTATAAAAAATATTTGGAAATTAGAATAACCTTATTTATAATATTATTTCCTTATGATAATTTTTAGAATGAATCAGTGAAAAAACATTCTAAGTTTTCGCAGAATTCAATGAAAATAAACTGATGAAGAAATGTGTGAAACTTGGTAAAGATATAAATGATTGCTCAAGCTTTTGCGTACATCTAATGTAATAAATAAAAAAATTAATCAAGCATTTACATACCGTACATTTTTTCACTGCAAAAACATTTGGAACTTTAGGTTCGAATCATTATTGTATGTATCCAATCTAATTTCTGTTAAAACTTAAATAACTGATTTATTGGTTTATTTCTTCATGCACATTATTAGCCTGAAATTCATTTCTAAATTGAAATAGAGCGATGCTCAACTCACTGTTCCATAAATTTTGCATTTATATTCATTAACGGACTAATTTATAGGAAGAAATTATAGCATTACCCCTGCCCAAGTAATGTGTTTTTGCACTTTTAATGCATGATTCATTCACTTTGTACATGCGCTCAGTACATTTAACGTTATCACAAAAATAGAACACTTTATTAAATTCATAGAATAAATTTGTCCTTCCTCCGTTTGGTCCTACAATAATATCACAGTCTAATCTATACTTGTCATAGTCATTTAAACAACACTGAAAATACTCAGGGTGATCTGTGAAGAACTCCTTAATATCATACATTTTTACATCGATTTTCTGAGCTAATATTCCAGTTAAGAAAACATCATCTATCCAAAAATATTTTTCCTTGCCTGCAAGTTGTAGAAGTTTTTCACATACTGATGGTGTGGTAATGTAAAGCCAACCGGACACAAATTGTGGATAGATTTCCAGGGGATATTCTTCTTTCGTTACAAACCACTTATTGGCTTTCATTCTCTTTACCTTAAATTCAGAGCCTCTAATAAAACGACATTAAATTTTTTAGATAATATACCTGCAAGTCTTTCAAAACATATCCACTTATGAAGTCATCTTTTGAATTGAATTTATTTAGTAAATTTAGTAACTTCAACAAGTTAACAACAATGTCATCATCCATTTTGATGACAAATTGTGTTTTTTCGCAATACTTAGTTACCCACAACAAGCCCATTACATGTTTATATGTTAAATTCCTATAAGCTTCATGAAAATTTCCTTGTACAATATCTCCATACCTTTTAGCTTCATCTTCGACAGCTTTTTGATTGATATATTTATTGTCTACTGTGATACCTGAAGGTTAAAACTAATCAATAGGTAAAATGAAGGAAATATAACTTGATAAGATACCTAATAAAAAAACTCTGCGAATTCCAAGTTGATTTAAGTCCTGATTAGAAAAGGCTCTACGCATAGCACTTCTGGTTTCAACATTATCAATGTGTGAAGTAACGATAAAAACAGCTTTTATTGTAGCACGGCTTGTCATAATTCCATGGCAAAAAACTGGATTAGGTTTAATTAAAAATGTAAAATTAGTTATATCAAACAGGTTGATTTTATTTGGGTTACTTCTGACAGAAAAGTTGGATGAATTAGTGAAGTAAAAATTTTGTATTTCATGATTAATTCCCTTATACGAATTTTTAAAGTAAATAACAGTTAATACTATTATTAAAAAGGTTAAAATCCAAAAGTAGAATATTTTCAAATGTTTTATCATTGCAATCACTCTGAAATAAACATAGAATTGAATGTATTTTGACAAGATCACGAAATATTCACGATGAAGAATACCATTCGAGTGGTATTTTTAATTTTCCGTTAATTCAGTAATATAAACCCAAAAAATTTGGATTACATTTAATATATAAGAATGCAAAATACGGCAAAATGATTTGTCCAAGCGATATTTACAGAATCGAATGACTTTGGCAACATTGAAAGAATGAGAGCTTATGGCAACGCTACTTTATCATTTTGCGCAAGCGTACTTTACCCTTATCGCCAACTTTCATCCGATTTTCCACAATCAAGGAGAGGTGCGGTGGAGTTTTTCGAGTGAACTTACCGACCATGTTGAACGCTATAAGTAGAGGTTCCAGCCTTTTGGCTGGAAAAGCTGTAGAAAAATTGACTACAGAGAGTTTGAAAGCCGTAAGCGTTACCCATGCAAACAGTAAGTATGAGAAAATAGGAAATTTTCAGTAACTTATACGTTTAATTTCTCGCCGCTATTATCCCGTGTCTAAAGTACATATTTTATCAATCAATATTAAATTAAATAACGCTTTGAGTATTTCATTTCGAGATGCGTTCGTTGTGGTAGGAAAATTTGTAAAATCGGTTGAATTTTCTCCTTAAAGGTACTTCTTTTGTGGAAATTAAGGTTACATAATTCCATACATGCGCCATATTGACTTACGTAAAATATTTTGACCCTTTGTAATTCATGTAAGAATTCATCATTGGAGAATTTATTGCTATTCTATTTGAATTTTCGTTCCAATTATTTTATTTATTTATTATATATATATTATATTTTATGAGAAGTTTGGATGGGATCTATGTTTATTAAAGTTTAAGCATTTGGAATTTTAAGTTTTGTATTGTGAGGGGTTCCTTATACGATTCCTCTTAATATTAAGGAATCGGCTATAATTGTTAATTTTTTTTTTTATATAATATCTATTACGTAATTTTAATTTTTCACTAAGTTGATGTAAATTAGTTTTATATGACTTCCTAAAGAATTTTCATTTTGCAGAACGTGGTTTGGCAGCTAAAGCTGCAGCATCAGGCAAAATTAATGGACAAGTTGTAGCTGTCATTGGTGCTGTAGTAGATGTACAGTTCGATGAAAACCTGCCCCCCATTCTCAATGCCCTGGAGGTGGAAAACCGTAGCCCCAGGCTAGTTTTGGAAGTAGCACAGCATTTGGGAGAGAACACAGTACGTACCATTGCTATGGATGGTACTGAGGGTCTTGTACGTGGACAAAAAGTCAAGGACACTGGATATCCCATTCGTATTCCAGTAGGTGCCGAAACATTGGGACGTATCATCAACGTCATTGGTGAACCTATCGATGAAAGGGGCCCCATTCCAACAGACAAAGTAGCCCCAATCCACGCTGAAGCACCAGAATTCGTTGACATGAGTGTAGAACAAGAAATTTTGGTAACTGGCATTAAGGTAAAGATTTTTTCACAATATACAACTCTTATAAAACTTTCAATTCCTTTCCCAATGATGAAAAAAGCCTCGCTAGGGATGACCAAGAAGCCAGTCGGTTAATCTGAGCATAGATTGATATCTGTGTCTATGGTTTTATTGGTTGGTGGCCCAATGAGCGCAAGATTATGAGATCTGAGGGACCAATCAAATCTCTTGAATATATGTCCTTGAAACTCGATGACCAATAAAATTTAACCCTTTTATTTCTGTATTCTACTAGGTTGTAGACTTGCTTGCCCCCTACGCTAAGGGAGGTAAGATTGGTCTTTTTGGGGGTGCCGGTGTAGGAAAAACTGTACTCATTATGGAACTTATTAACAATGTCGCCAAAGCCCATGGTGGTTATTCTGTATTTGCCGGAGTAGGAGAACGTACCCGTGAAGGTAATGATTTATACCATGAAATGATTGAGTCCGGTGTCATCTCCTTGAAAGACAAGACCTCCAAGGTAGCGCTTGTGTACGGACAGATGAACGAACCCCCAGGCGCACGTGCCCGTGTAGCCTTGACTGGATTGACGGTGGCTGAATATTTCAGAGATCAGGAAGGACAGGATGTGTTGCTTTTCATCGATAACATTTTCAGGTATTTTTTTTTCCACTTTTCTATCGTTATATAGTTTATGGCATTTTGTTGAATCGAGTTTGTATTCAGGATTGGAAAAAGAGGGATAATAAAGTAATGAAAGTTTGTGGATATTGTCAAAAATACTTAACAGTCAAATGCTAAATTGTTTCTTGAAGTTTAGTATTTCAAAATGATCTCAGTCATCGCTTTTAACTACAGGAAGAAAATTCATGAAATGGTAAATGCCGCTGACGTAGATATTATTTAAAATCTCTACACTTCTCTGTCTTAGATCTTATAAGTCATCAAAGTTGCTAGGCATGGTAAGTTCGAATGAGAAAAAGCTAGAAGCTTTTGCATTCTTGTCCAAACAGCCATTTCCCATGAAAATTCTAAATCTATGAATTATTTCCTAACAAAACTACATATGATGAATAAAATCACAGAATTCTGTGTTCTGTCATCCAAGTCAAATTTTTTCTTTTTTATTCAACACCGTATTAGCAATCAGAATACATTCATTCTATGGGCTAATGTGATGACTTAAGAGCTGTTCTACACTTCTCTGTCTTAGATCTTATAAGTCATCAAAGTTGCTAGGTATGGTAAGTTCGAATGAGAAAAAGCTAGAAGCTTTTGCATTCTTGTCCAAACAGCCATTTCCCATGAAAATTCTAAATCTATGAATTATTTCCTAACAAAACTACATATGATGAATAAAATCACAGAATTCTGTGTTCTGTCATCCAAAAGTCAAATTTTTTCTTTTTTATTCAACACCGTATTAGCAATCAGAATACATTCATTCTATGGGCTAATGTGATGACTTAAGAGCTGCTCTACACTTCTCCGTCTTAGATCTTATAAGTCATCAAAGTTGCTAGGTATGTTAAGTTCGAATGAGAAAAAGCTAGAAGCTTTTGCATTCTTGTCCAAACAGTCCATTTCCCATGAAAATTCTAAATCTATGAATTATTTCCTAACAAAACTACATATGATGAATAAAATCACAGAATTCTGTGTTCTGTCATCCAAAAGTCAAATTTTTTCTTTTTTATTCAACACCATATTAGCAATCAGAATACATTCATTCTATGGGCTAATGTGATGACTTAAGAGCTGCGTGCTCTCGGATGACGTGATAAAATATCTTATCATTTTTTGAATAGTCATAGAATCAATATTTTAAAATTTTAGATTCACTCAGGCTGGTTCAGAAGTATCTGCTCTGCTAGGTCGTATCCCCTCCGCTGTAGGTTACCAACCAACCTTGGCCACTGACATGGGTAGTATGCAGGAACGTATCACAACCACCAAGAAGGGTTCCATCACCTCTGTACAAGCTATCTATGTACCAGCTGACGATTTGACAGGTAACTACAGCAGCCAATCAACATTAGCTATTAATGGGCGGAGCCTAACAAATCTTTTTCCCAGTCAAAAGGCAACTAGATACAAATACACCTATTTTCAGATCCTGCTCCAGCCACCACATTCGCTCACTTGGACGCCACCACTGTATTATCCCGTGCTATCGCAGAATTGGGAATCTACCCAGCTGTAGATCCTCTCGACTCCACCTCCCGTATCATGGACCCCAACGTAATCGGTCAGGAACATTACAACGTAGCCCGTGGTGTTCAGAAGATCTTGCAAGATTACAAATCGCTCCAAGATATCATCGCCATCTTGGGTATGGACGAATTGTCTGAAGACGACAAATTGACAGTCGCCAGAGCGCGTAAAATCCAACGTTTCCTGTCGCAGCCTTTCCAGGTGGCCGAGGTCTTCACCGGTCATGCCGGTAAGTTGGTACCTCTCGAAGAAACCATCAAGGGATTCCAGAAGATATTGAAGGGAGAATTAGATCATTTGCCAGAAGTAGCTTTCTACATGGTTGGACCCATCGAGGAAGTCGTAGAGAAGGCTGAAAGATTAGCTAAGGAAGCTAACTAAATTGCAGTTATTTCCGTGAAATCTAATGAAATTTAGGTTGGAATTTTTTTACAACTTGTATAATTTGAATAACGTCATCTTGTAAGTTATAAAAGTGTATGTCGTTATACTTTACTTTTAATTAAAATTATTAAATAGATCGTTTATGGTTTTTTCATTTTGTTTGACCTGTAGTTTCAATAATAATAATGATAAAAAAGTGCTTTATTATTATTATTATCCTGATATTCCTAGATCTTCTGTGAAGATCCCTCAGAAGCTTTTTCAACTTGTGTTCTGGGTAGGCTTTGTTACTGCGATCTTGCGCCACTTTAGATCACAGCAGAAGGTAAGGTCCTTCATCTCATGAAACATAATAATTTTCTTCTAACAATAAATTGAATATAATATTAATTATACACATATATCTGTTAAATATTCAAATTGGTCATTCTTATCCTGTTGAGTCTCCTTTGTTGATATCTTGCAGTGTCTCTTGTAGATTCAAAATATTGGGAAAGAGGAAAAAATTTAAATAAATGCAAAAGCATTGAACCGATTTCATTTATTAAGAAACTTAACTGAGATATTTAGGCTCCAAGCATACTAATTATTTAAAACCGTTTTCGGCTCAGAATTTGAAAATTACGGATTATGGCCAAAACAATAGCCGCACATAGATGGCAGGCATTTTCAGAATTTTTTGTGATAAGTTTTGAACTTGTATGAATAATAAAGAATATGGTAAATAATAATTTTCCCCCAGATTGTGTATATCTCATTGTTTGTACTTTCAGTTTCACATGTCCAATGAAAATCAAGATTTAATAAAATGTATTACATGTGGTTGAAACCTTATTTGGTTCACGACTCATTACAACTAAGGGTAGAGAACTAGCGGACCTCATTCAGGAAAATAATTACTTTACACTATCAACTGGAACCGCTACTTATTGGCCAACAGATCCTAATAAAACACCAGACTTACTAGACTTTTTCATAACAAATGGTATTTCTTCTACCTATATGAATATTGTTCCAAGCTATGATCTATCATCAGATCACTCCCCTATCATAGCCACAATAAGTAGCGTTGTAATTCATAAAAAATCAATTCCTCGATTGCATAGTAGAAAAACAGACTGGAATGAATACAGAAGTTTAATCGAAGAACATATATGCCTGAATGTAAGTCTTAAAAGACCAAGTGAAATAGATGGAGTATTGACATCATTTGTTCATCTTCTTAAATATTCTGTGGGAAAAGCCAGGCCTACTTCTGAAGAAAAGTGCAAAACATATGATGTTCCAGAGGAAATCAAAAGACTTCTAACACAGAAGAGAAGAGTTAGAAAGAGATGGCATCGAACACACTCGCCTGCAGACAAGACCATCTTGAACAGATTAACAAATGAACTAAAATTTAAGATGAAAGAACACAAAGAATTGTCATTCAACAACTATGTGTTAAGTTTAAATAGATATGATAATTCAGTGTAAAAACCTATAAAAAAACTCAAAAAAAAACAAAAATCCATATACCACCTTTACGCAACATACCAGGATCAACTATTCAATGGGCAAGAACTGACAATGAAAAAGCTCAAACATTTGCAGAACACCTAGCTGAAGTATTCACACCCAATGATGACATACACGATTACGAAGTTGAAAGAGAAATGTTAAATATTCCTTCTAATACGACTCCTATTAAAAGTATCACCATAAAAGAACTACAAAAAGAAATAAAATACCTGAACACACGAAAAACTGCCGGAATAGATGAGATCACACCAAAAATGATCAAGGAACTGCCTAAGAAAGGAGTAGCAATGATGGCATATACATTCAATGCTATCCTGAGACAAAATTATTGGCCAGAACACCTAAAAACTGCAGAAATAATCCTCATACTGAAACCCGGCAAGAATTCAAACGCTGTAACATCATATAGACCAATTAGCTTACTGCCAACTTTATCTAAGATCTTGGAGAAAATTTTGCTATTGAGAATAAAGTCAGATCCCAACACCCAAGAATGGATTCCTCCACACCAATTTGGGATTCAGAACAAATCATTCCACCATACAGCAGACACACAGAATAAGTCATGAGATAAGCAAAGCCCTGGAACTCAAACAATACTGCACATCTGCTTTTTTGGATGTAAGCCAGGCCTTTGATAAAGTATGGCATTCTGGACTATTGTATAAAATAAAGAAATGTCTGCCATTATACTGCTACAAGCTGATGAGATCTTATCTTACTGGAAGGAGATTCAGAGTACGGGTGAATGATAAAGTGTCTGATTTTTATCCTATTCAGTCCGGTGTTCCCCAAGGAAGTGTTATGGGACCGTTTTTGTATATACTGTATAGGGCAGATATGCCCACAAATGCGAATACGATAATGGGAACTTTTGCAGATGATGCTGCAATTTTTGCAAGCCATGAAGATCCCAAAGAGGCATCTAATAGATTGCAAATTCATCTTGATGAAATAAAAGAATGGCTGCATAAGTGGAAGATAAAAGTTAATGAAACCAAGTCAGTTCAAGTAAATTATACCCTTCGAAGAGACCAGTGTCCACCCATCTTTATAAACAATATAAAAATACCAAATTCCCCAACTGTTAAATATTTGGGAGTGCATTTAGATAGCAGACTAACCTGGAAGGAGCATATTATTAAAAAAAGGAAGCAAATAGACCTTAGAACTAAAGAACTGAATTGGCTTATAGGTAGAAAATCGAAACTCTCATTAGAAAACAAGCTGCTGATATATAAAACGGTCATAAAGCCCATATGGACATACGGAATTGAACTTTGGGGATGTACAAGTAAGTCCAATGTAACTCTAGTCCAGAGAAGCCAATCGAAAATACTGAGATTGCTAACAAATGCTCCATGGTATGTATCAAATCAAACCCTGCATGAAGATTTGAAAATACCTTATGTTAAGGATGTCATCAAGGAACAGAGCCAAAAACATCACATTAAGTTAAATGGTCATATAAACGACTTACTACAACCGTTGCTTCAACCTCAAGACATGAGAAGACTCAAAAGTACCTGGCCAGCTGATATGAAGTGGATTTAAAATGGTCATTTCACTGGAGAAGACCATATCAAATCATGAGAGCTCAAAGCTCTGTAGACAGCAAATTAGCTCATAGAATTGTTGTATTCTGATTGCTAATGAAAAAATGATTAAAAAAAAAAATATGGTTGAAAGGCTTTATAAATAAGGCAGTCATTGCACATGGGATTTAAAGGGCGGAATTCAGAGTTAACTTTGACCAAACATTATGGCTGAAGGAAATTTTATAATCATTTTTCCTTAACCACCCTAAAATAAGCAAGCGTTTCATAAAAATCTCCATGAAACCACCATAGTCTAAGGATAATTTTCCGCTCTTTCACTTTCACTTTCTCCTCTTGTACACTGAATTTTGATTAAGGGTGATAGTTTTCAAGTTATGCTATAGTGAAAAAATTGTGAAACGTTACAAAATAGAATCTTGAATAACTTTACAACGAAAGATAATTGAACCACACTCTATAGGAACTTTTTTGTTGCAAATTGCCTGTAGAATCACATTGTGAAATTTGGTCGGGGATAACTTTGTCATCCAGTATATTTTTTGATCCGTTAATTCAATACAGTCTGTAAGGACAAAAAACACTATAATGGGCATCTTAGAGTAAGATATCTTTGTGAGGTTCTTTTTAAAGTTTTAACTATTATCTTCAAGTGATAATAACCACTAATCTTTAAGTATTCTCTGCTAGCTAATGACCATAAAAGTCCCCCGGAATATCAGAATATATTGATTAATAGTTTTGGATGAAATAAAGGAGACAAATTCTGAGTTACTTCATTTATTCTAATAATTATTTATGGCCATTATCAAGGAAATCTACCATTACGTTGCGGCTTTCCTTTTGCTGTAAAAAATTGACGAGTCGGCTTTTGTTGATTGGTAACATTTTGCTCTTTCCACTCGGATTCCAATCTAACCCAGATACCACCTACAAGAACAAAAAAAATCTAATTAAGATGCAAATGTTGTCTCAAACATATTTCTACCTAATGGATTCGTATTCTTGTAGACATATTTGCCATATTTGTGTTTGTTGTTAGTATCGATATTTGGGGGACACTTTTTATTCAGCAAAACTGCCATCTGTTTGAGAGCCTTCTCCTCATACGACCTCTGGGTGTCTTGATTACTCCTGGCAGAAAGGTGCACCTGCCAGAGTCTACAAGGCTTTCTCTTTTTCCTCTTCTTTTTAACCTGCATTTAATTCTATTTGAATATAAACAATTATTTGCATTAGGAGAATCAATACACAAATCTTTGGTAAATTTGCCATTTGATACAGAGTAAAATTTGAATATCAAAACAGATTTAATCTGTTAGTCTTCTACAATTTTAATTTCAAGAAAATTTTTAGAATTAAATTAATGTCAACAATAAGCACCGCTTATATTTAATAGACGTATATAATCAAAACTCAATATATAATGTCAAATGGAATAAATAAACCAACAGATATAAAAAATGTCATTAAAAATTAATAAATAATTATTTAAAGGAGACAAAATTTTGGTTCTGTTTGAAGCAATCCTTGTAAACACGTGTTGAGGTGACGTATTAGGAGAACAAATAAGTTCCGCCGTTTTATTGTAGATGGCGCGGCACGGAGTTTCGGTTAGCTTTCACAGATGATAACCGGCTTAAAAAATAGTTTGGACATTCAAAAACAACATAACCTATTAATATCATTGATTTTACATTGGTAAAATATAATTTTTATAAGTTGAAAATGTCAAAATTTGAGCCGAGTAAGCGTCATTTGCGGGAAATATTAGTTTACTTCTTTAATTTAAAGAAATCTGCTGCTGAGGCGCATCAATTGCTCGTAGAAGCATATGGTGAGGGTGCTTTGAGTGAGAGAACGTGTCGAGAGTGGTTTCAAAAGTTTAAAAACTGTGATTTCGACGTAGAAGACAAAGATCGCAGTGGAAGGCCGAAAATTTACGAGGATGCAGAATTAGAGGAAGATTCATCTCAAACACTAAAAGAACTTACTCTAACATTAGAAGTCACTCAGCAAGCAGTCTCACATCGTTTAAAATCATTAGGAATGATTCATAAACAAGGAAATTGGGTTCCGTACGAATTAAAGCCGAGAGATATTGAACGCCGATTATGCTTAAGTGAAATGCTGCTAGCTAGACATAAAAAAGGGTTTTTTACATCGTATCGTAACAACACCCAAGAATGGATTCCTCCACACCAATTTGGATTCAGAACAAATCACTCCACCATACAGCAGACACACAGAATAAGTCATGAGATAAGCAAAGCCCTGGAACTCAAACAATACTGCACATCTGCTTTTTGGATGTAAGCCAAGCCTTTGATAAAGTCTGGCATTCTGGACTATTGTATAAAATGAAGAAATGTCTGCCATTATACTGCTACAAGCTGATGAGATCTTATCTTACTGGAAGGAGATTCAGAGTACGGGTGAATGATAAAGTGTCTGATTTTTATCCTATTCAGTCCGGTATTCCCCAAGGAAGTGTTATGGGACCGTTTTTGTATATACTGTATACGGCAGATATGCCCACAAATGCGAATACGATAATGGGAACTTTTGTAGATGATGCTGCAATTCTTGCAAGCCATGAAGATCCCAAAGAGGCATCTAATATATTGCAAATTCATCTTGATGAAATAAAAGAATGGCTGCATAAGTGGAAGATAAAAGTTAATGAAACCAAGTCAGTTCAAGTAAATTATACTCTTCGAAGAGACCAGTGTCCACCCATCTTTATAAACAATATAAAAATACCAAATTCCCCAACTGTTAAATATTTGGGAGTGCATTTAGATAGCAGACTAACCTGGAAGGAGCATATTATTAAAAAAAGGAAGCAAATAGACCTTAGAACTAAAGAACTGAATTGGCTTATAGCTAGAAAATCGAAACTCTCATTAGAAAACAAGCTGCTGATATATAAAACGGTCATAAAGCCCATATGGACATACGGAATTGAACTTTGGGGATGTACAAGTAAGTCCAATGTAACTCTAGTCCAGAGAAGGCAATCGAAAATACTGAGATTGCTAACAAATGCTCCATGGTATGTATCAAATCAAACCCTGCATGAAGATTTGAAAATACCTTAGGTGAAGGATGTCATCAAGGAACAGAGCCAAAAACATCACACTAAGTTAGATGGTCATATAAACGACTTACTACAACCGTTGCTTCAACCTCAAGACATGAGAAGACTCAAAAGGACCTGGCCCGCTGATATGAAGTAGATTTAAAATGGTCTTTTCACTGGAGAAGACCATATCAAATCATTTGAGAGCTCAAAGCTCTGTAGACAGCAAATTAGCTCATAGAATTGTTGTATTCTGATTGCTAATGAATAAATGATTAAAAAAAAAAATGTGTTTGAAAGGCTTTATAAATAAGGCAGTCATTGCACATGGGATTTAAAGGGCGGAATTCAGAGTTAACTTTGACCAAACATTATGGCTGAAGGAAATTTTATAATCATTTTTTCTTAACCACCCTAAAATAAGCAAGTGTTTCATAAAAATCTCCATAAAACCACCATAGTCTAAGGATAATTTTCCGCTCTTTCACTTTCACTTTCTCCTCTTGTACACTGAATTTTGATTAAGGGTGATAGTTTTCAAGTTATGCTATAGTGAAAAAATTGTGAAACGTTACAAAATAGAATCTTGAATAACTTTACAACGAAAGATAATTGAACCACACTCTATAGGAACTTTTTTGTTGCAAATTGCCTGTAGAATCACATTGTGAAATTTGGTCGGGGATAACTTTGTCATCCAGTATATTTTTTGATCCGTTAATTCAATACAGTCTGTAAGGACAAAAAACACTATAATGGGCATCTTAGAGTAAGATATCTTTGTGAGGTTCTTTTCAAAGTTTTAACTATTATCTTCAAGTGATAATAACCATTAATCTTTAAGTATTCTCTGCTAGCTAATGACCATAAAAGTCCCCCGGAATATCAGAATATATTGATTAATAGTTTTGGATGAAATAAAGGAGACAAATTCTGAGTTACTTCATTTATTCTAATAATTATTTATGGCCATTATCAAGGAAATCTACCATTACGTTGCGGCTTTCCTTTTGCTGTAAAAAATTGACGAGTCGGCTTTTGTTGATTGGTAACATTTTGCTCTTTCCACTCGGATTCCAATCTAACCCAGATACCACCTACAAGAACAAAAAAAATCAGAATCTAATTAAGATGCAAATGTTGTCTCAAACATATTTCTACCTAATGGATTCGTATTCTTGTAGACATATTTGCCATATTTGTGTTTGTTGTTACTATCGATATTTGGGGGACACTTTTTATTCAGCAAAACTGCCATCTGTTTGAGAGCTTTCTCCTCATACGACCTCTGGGTGTCTTGATTACTCCTGGCAGAAAGGTGCACCTGCCAGAGTCTACAAGGCTTTCTCTTTTTCCTCTTCTTTTTAACCTGCATTTAATTCTATTTGAATATAAACAATTATTTGCATTAGGAGAATCAATACACAGATCTTTGGTAAATTTGCCATTTGATAATAATAATATGGTTTATTCACAATTAAGTTTACATTGATAGCTTTTGACAAAAAAGTAATGTACATACTGGAAAACTGAACAAAATAATAAGCCAATACAACACAAAAAAAGACTGTTGCTGAATAAACATAGATTTCCTCCAAAAACCGAAGGTTGCACGGAGGATAAATCTCTTCTCAATATATGCATCTGTTTTGTGACCATGGCATTGAAGCAGTTTTATGAGCAAGGTACGACTTTAGACGTTGGACATCGCTATCTCTGATTGATCATGTCTGCTACTTTAGCTCCACCAATTTGTCCCAAATAGTTTTTAATATACTTGCTGAACAATTTGCAGGAGTTTAGTGAATAAAATTTAGTTCTCAGTTCACCCTCCAGCAAGTTGATACAGAGTAAAATTTGATTATCAAAACAGATTTAATCTGTTAGTCTTCTACAATTTTAATTTCAAGAAAATTTTTATTGAAAAATCTTTTAGAATTAAATTAATGTCAACAATAAGCACCGCTTATATTTAATAGACGTATATAATCAAAACTCAATATATAATGTCAAATGGAATAAATAAACCAACAGATATAAAAAATGTCATTAAAAATTAATAAATAAATATTTAAAGGAGACAAAATTTTGGTTCTGTTTGAAGCAATCCTTGTAAACACGTGTTGAGGTGACGTATTAGGAGAACAAATAAGTTTCCGCCGTTTTATTGTAGATGGCGCGGCACGGAGTTTCGGTTAGCTTTCGCAGATGATAACCGGCTTAAAAAATAGTTTGGACATTCAAGAACAACATAACCTATTAATATCATTGATTTTACATTGGTAAAATATAATTTTTATGATTGAAAATGTCAAAATTTGAGCCAAGTAAGCGTCATTTGCGGGAAATATTAGTTTACTTCTTTAATTTAAAGAAATCTGCTGCTGAGGCGCATCAATTGCTCGTAGAAGCATATGGTGAGGGTGCTTTGAGTGAGAGAACGTGTCGAGAGTGGTTTTAAAAGTTTAAAAACGGTGATTTCGACGTAGAAGACAAAGATCGCAGTGGAAGGCCGAAAATTTACGAGGATGCAGAATTAGAGGAAGATTCATCTCAAACAATAAAAGAACTTACTCTAGAAGTCACTCAGCAAGCAGTCTCACATCGTTTAAAATCATTAGGAATGATGAAATTGGGTTCCGTACGAATTAAAGCCGAGAGATATTGAACGCCTATTATGCTTAAGTGAAATGCTGCAAGCTAGACATAAAAAAGGGTTTTTTACATCGTATCGTAACAACACCCAAGGATGGATTCCTCCACACCAATTTGGATTCAGAACAAATCACTCCACCATACAGCAGACACACAGAATATGTCATGAGATAAGCAAAGCCCTGGAATTCAAACAATACTGCACATCTGCTTTTTTGGATGTAAGCCAGGCCTTTGACAAAGTCTGGCATTCTGGACTATTGTATAAAATAAAGAAATGTCTGCCATTATACTGCTACAAGCTGATGAGATCTTCTCTTACTGGAAGGAGATTCAGAGTATGGGTGAATGATAAAGTGTCTGATTTTTATCCTATTCAGTCCGGTGTTCCCCAAGGAAGTGTTATGGGACCGTTTTTGTATATACTGTATACGGCAGATATGCCCACAAATGCGAATACGATAATGGGAACTTTTGCAGATGATGCAATTCTTGCAAGCCATGACGATCCCAAAGAGGAATCTAATAGATTGCAAATTCATCTTGATGAAATAAAAGAATGGCTGCATAAGTGGAAGATAAAAGTTAATGAAACCAAGTCAGTTCAAGTAAATTATACCCTTCGAAGAGACCAGTGTCCACCCATCTTTATAAACAATATAAAAATACCAAATTTCCCAACTGTTAAATATTTAAGGGTGCATTTAGATAGCAGACTAACCTGGAAGGAGCATATTATTAAAAAAAGGAAGCAAATAGACCTTAGAACTAAAGAACTGAATTGGCTTATAGGTAGAAAATCGAAACTCTCATTAGAAAACAAGCTGCTGATATATAAAACGGTCATAAAGCCCATATGGACATACGGAATTGAACTTTGGGGATGTACAAGTAAGTCCAATGTAACTCTAGTCCAGAGAAGCCAATCGAAAATACTGAGATTGCTAACAAATGCTCCATGGTATGTATCAAATCAAACCCTGCATGAAGATTTGAAAATACCTTATGTGAAGGATGTCATCAAGGAACAGAGCCAAAAACATCACACTAAGTTAGATGGTCATATAAACGACTTACTACAACTGTTGCTTCAACCTCAAGACATGAGAAGACTCAAAAGTACCTGGCCAGCTGATATGAAGTGGATTTAAAATGGTCTTTTCACTGGAGAAGACCATATCAAATCATTTGAGAGCTCAAAGCTCTGTAGACAGCAAATTAGCTCATAGAATTGTTGTATTCTGATTGCTAATGAAAAAATGATAAAAAAAAAAAAATACTGAATAATTAGAATTGAGCTTTGTTTTTTCCGGATACTTTCTAGACAGACTATATTAGCAACTCACCCCGATACCAAGAATAGATTGAACGCCCCTCGTAAATTATCAACATATCATGGCATGACACATAGATTATTAACAATACCTCAAGTTCAGAAAAAATATTTCAACTCACTGGACGTGGCGATTTTGGTCTGCTTTCTTCGCTAGATCCACTAGATGAAGACCTATTTGAATTACTGCTATCTTCGTTGCTTTCATCGTCTGTGGAATGACACCTGCTTTCCATATCGACACCTTTGCCTCTTTCAGAGAACATGTTAAGAAGACCCATCTTTGGACGCGGAGGAATTATTTGAAGTCCATCCCACCAGAATACCTCTTTACAAATGAGCTTGTCGCTAGTCGATACATCTAAAGAAATTTAGTTATCGTTATAAAGATAATAGATGTTATCTATTGACAATCGAATATAGAATTAACACCTTCTACGTATAGGTCAGTTAAATATCATCGCCTATAAGATATAGGTTGAGTAAAAAGAAATCCATTATTTTTTCGGTAGATGGCTGTAGTGATCGATATCTCGTAAAGTACCGATTAAACAATTCCAGATTTATGCTCGTTGTCAAGTTGACATTTCATGCTAAAAAAATTCTTCTGCTGTTTTTTTTGTCTGGTCGATTCAGTTGAGTCACAGGGTGTTAAAAATGGAAGTCAACAATGAGGAAATTCGGTACATTCTGCAGTTTTTCCTTAATAAAGGCGAAAATGCAAGCCAGGCGGCTGAAATTGTGAATAGTGTTTATGGTCCCAATACTGTAACAGCTAATTATGTACAATTTTAATTTGGTCGGTTCCGTCCAGGGATTTTTGATGTTAAAGATGCACCTAGCACGGGCAGGCCCGTCGTCGGAAATGTCGATAAATCACAGAAATAATCAAAGTTGACCGGCATGTTAGTAGTCGTAGCATCGCCCAGGAGATCGATCATAAAACAGTTTTAAATCCGTTTGTGTAAAGCTGGATTTAAAAAGAAGCTCAATGTTTGGAGCCACACCAATTAACACCAAAAAACATGATGGATCGAATTTCCATCTACGGAGAACAAAACGGTGCATATTTGACCCAAATCAGACAATCTGAAACATTTTAAATGAAGTCCTGATGTTCACGCATAAAATAATGGATTTTTTTCTATTATCTAACTCACACTTTGATTAAATAATACACATATGAATATTTATTATCGTGAGTTTCTCACATGACGCGTTTCGTGTACATAGCGACTTCTTCAAATGCTTATAAACAACTAGGATGTATCATTTGATCAATGTGTACAATAGATTTCTATCAAGTCAAGGCCGACACGATTCGAATATCTATCTCACCTCTAGCAACCAACCTCGTGAGCCTTTCGGGGAACAGTAACTCAGGTGGTTCCTCGGCAACCAAATGCCTGTAACTCAGCAATAAATTCAAAACGGCCGAATCCTTGACGCTTTTCGTACACACAGAATGGTCCTTGAATTTGCAGCCACGAAAATTGGTGAGGAGCTGAAACCTACAAAGCCAATTTGATTAGTTGTTATTTACAAGAAACAACACTCTCAGCCTTTTTCACAAGAAACCACCTTGAATAAGTTATAGCTATTCTTCAACAGATGGTATGAACAGAACTGGGTGCGTGTAATCTATGACAGTTATCAATCAATAGCAATAGCATAAGTCAAAAAGTGGTCAATAGTTTTTCAAAATCAGATGTCAATATTGCCTTCAAAACGCAAAACAAATTATCATCGGTGTTATTTAACGCAAAGGACCCTACTACAAACGTACACAAATCAGGAGTTTATGAGTTATCTTGTTCTACGTGCAGTAATAAATATATAGGACGAACAGGACGTTCCTTCAAGATGAGGCTCAACGAACATAAAATGAGTTTCAGGAAAAATAAACAAAATTCTACTTTTGCCACTCATTGTCTAGAAAACGGTCATTCCTTTCCCACAATAGATAATCTTAAAATTTTACATGTAGAATCAAAAGGGAAGAAACTCGATTATCTAGAATCTGTTGAAATTTTCAAATTAGTTCACAACAACAATAATGTAAAAATAATGAATGACTGTACGGAGCTATGTAAATCGAAAATATTTAAGATATTTAAAAAGTAACATCTGTTTTAAACCTTTTTCAACGAACATAAAATGAATTTAATGAAAAGTAAACAAAAATTCAACTTTTGTCACTCATTCTTTAGAAAACAGTAATTCCTTTCGACAAAAGAAAATCTTAAGAAAATTTTACATGTAGATTCAAAAGAAAAGAAACTTGATTATTGAAATTTTCAAATTCGTTCACATTAAAAATAATGTAAAAAATAATGAATGACTGTATGGAGCTATGTAACCCCAAAAAATTATTTGAGATATTTAAATGGGTACCATCTGTTTAACAACCTTCTTGGTCGATTGCCGACATTCCGATATCTGTTAGAAGGCCCCTCTTTTTTATCACGTTCAGATTGTAAACCTCTGTACCACTATTAGGTGTTACCGAGAATCTGTTGAAATATCCAAAATATTTATCACTTTTGTTTAAATACCACTGTACCACTGTTAGGTCTTCAGTTGTCTGATGATGGGATAGTTCATTTCCCGAAACTCGAGCCACAAGAAAATGTGTAATATATATTTTTTTGGTAGTAAAACATAGTAACTTCTACAATTTGTTTTAATTAATCAATAGCAAGTTTGAAAGGCAGTGTTTTTGCATTCAATATCATCAGGCTGTACAAATTCTTACTTCTTTTTGCTGCCTGCAAGCAGATTTAGAATACTGTAATTGGTCTTCTTAGAGGCATTGAGTTCCTAAACTCAAGATTATAAATACCTATACCTGCTCTGT
This sequence comes from Megalocaria dilatata, assembly GCA_034642435.1. Taxonomy (NCBI): domain Eukaryota; kingdom Metazoa; phylum Arthropoda; class Insecta; order Coleoptera; family Coccinellidae; genus Megalocaria; species Megalocaria dilatata. The sequence goes on along the minus strand of CM067862.1, from coordinate 40,889,091 downwards.
CTGTCTTAATTGGATACCAAATAAGATCATTTCTTAAGAAGTTTCGGCTTTTCTGGCAATCACAACTATAGACATAGGTATTATACTTGATTATTAATGTATTCTTATAAAGCTGATCGGGAAACATGTGTGGTATGATACATAAGTGCATTAGATGGCGCTGTTATTTGGCAAAATATGCAGGACCAATATAGGTGCATGGCTGTGTTAAATTTGTCAGCATTGCACTAAAGAGTAGCCAAAAAGGTCTGAAACATGCAAGTCTGCTGCTTATATCCTACGATCAATATATTCAGCTGTAATTGAATTTTGAACTGTAACATAGAGGCAAGTTGCACTGTTCTGGTTTGAAAACTTCCTATTTACCATAGCTTATACTCTTTACAATATTGTCAATATAACATAGAAAGTTTAGATATCTATTTTAATCACCTGTAAGCTCGGTCACCGCAACAGGGATACCTTCCAACTGGCAACGGTGCCTTCTGAGCGTCCAGTGTGAAGAATTGAGGAGCATCTGGATGGTAGAGACACCAGCCCAATTGGTTGGCTGGGAAGAATCGCTTGCATGTGACGCAGTAGAGAAAGTGGGCATTACCCCAAAGGCGCCAGTACACCTTTCTCCAAGACTTCAGCTGCTTATACAGTTTCTCGATGTACTCGTTTATATTCCACAGAGGATCCCTAGAAAAGTATATTATTTTGAAGGCCAACTTTTAAGTGGAAAGAGCTAGAACCTTGAACCTTTCAGGAGAGGTTTCATCTCGGCTATATTCCTTAATGGGCAAAATCGGTTTAATAGTTTCGCAGTTATTCACGTTTGAAAATTTGTCATATTTTTTCGAATATACAGATTCGATCGATCTGAAATTCAGCATTTTGCACATATTCGTGCCAAATTTCATGAGAATCATATGATCAGATTTTTTTTTACACTTTGATAGCAATCAGAATTCATTTATTCTGTGACAGCTTAAGAACTGCATGCTCTCAGATGACATGATGAGGGCTTCTCCAGAGAAATGGACCCAGCACACTACTCTGAGGTACTCCAGATGTTATTGGGTACTGGTCCTAAACTCTCAGATATGACTTAAGAAGTTGGAAATAGGCGGCAGTAGGGAGGAACTTGTTGATTTGGAACAGCAATCCTGGATATAAGAAAAACAAATGTTAACTTCCGCTATTTTATTGATTTTCACAACAATTGTTTCGTCATACCATGACTTCATCAGGTGAGTATTTATACAATTGTTGTGAAAATCAATAAAATAGCGGAAGTTAACATTTGTTCTTCTCATATTGAAGATGAATTTCCGTCAAGTAAAGACCGAGACAATCAAAAAAGCAATCCTGGATGCCAGACCTTAATTTATGCCTGAGTTACGTTCAAGAGTACAGATGGCAGTACTCTTTGTTGTATGATGGAATGTTCTGTTCTGAATCCCGAATGGCACAGTGGTGCCAATTTGTGCATCAAAAGCTTTTCCAGGATTTTTGAGATATCAGAAAGTAAACTGATAGGACAATATGAATTGATCTTGCAATGATTTTTTCCTGGCTAGGAAATAAGGATTATCTCTGCAGATTTAAGCTGTTTTGGCAAATAATTCTGTTTCAGGATGACATATAAACACTATAACTTTCGTACAGAAAGAGATAGGGACTTGAAACTTTTGTGGTAGGTTTGAGGCGAGAATATCTCGATTAAGTTCGTTACTGGGCAAAATCTAATGGTTTTGCAGTTATTCACATCCCAAATTTTCTCGTATTATTCATCATATGTAGCAACATTAAGAAGCTATTCTGAGATTTGAAATTTTCAAGGGAAATGAACGAGCTGGCAAGTTTCTGACTCCACGTCAGTGCTTTTCTAGATTTTTCTTATTTCTTTCAATTTCAAAGAGCAGTATCTTGGAGGGGAACAAAAAATCATATGAAAGACTTACATTAATTTTTACTAAAGGTCTCTTCTTAAAATTCTTCTTATTAATTTAGAGAGGTTACACCAAAAATGATCAAGGAACTGCCTAAGAAAGGAGTAGCAATGATGGCATATATATTCAATGTTATCCTGAGACAAAATTATTGGCCAGAACACCTAAAAACTGCAGAAATAATCCTCATACTGAAACCCGGCAAGAATTCAAACGCTGTAACATCATATAGACCAATTAACTTACTGCCAACTTTATCTAAGATCTTCGAGAAAATTTTGCTATTGAGAATAAAGTCAGATCCCAACACCCAAGAATGGATTCCTCCACACCATTGGATTCAGAACAAATCACTCCACCATACAGCAGACACACAGAATAAGTCATGAGATGAGCAAAGCCCTGGAACTCAAACAATACTGCACATCTCCTTTTTTGGATGTAAGCCAGGCCTTTGATAAAGTCTGGCATTCTGGACTATTGTATAAAATAAAGAAATGTCTGCCATTATACTGCTACAAGCTGATGAGATCTTATCTTACTGGAAGGAGATTCAGAGTAAGGGTGAATGATAAAGTGTCTGATTTTTATCCTATTCAGTCCGGTATTCCCCAAGGAAGTGTTATGGGACCGTTTTTGTATATACTGTATAGGGCAGATATGCCCACAAATGCGAATACGATAATGGGAACTTTTGCAGATGATGCTGCAATTCTTGCAAGCCATGAAGATCCCAAAGAGGCATCTAATAGATTGCAAATTCATCTTGATGAAATAAAAGAATGGCTGCATAAGTGGAAGATAAAAGTTAATGAAACCAAGTCAGTTCAAGTAAATTATACTCTTCGAAGAGACCAGTGTCCACCCATCTTTATAAACAATATAAAAATACCAAATTCCCCAACTGTTAAATATTTGGGAGTGCATTTAGATAGCAGATTAACCTGGAAGGAGCATATTATTAAAAAAAGGAAGCAAATAGACCTTAGAACTAAAGAACTGAATTGGCTTGTAGGTAGAAAATCGAAACTCTCATTAGAAAACAAGCTGCTGATATATAAAACGGTCATAAAGCCCATATGGACATACGGAATTGAACTTTGGGGATGTACAAGTAAGTCCAATGTAGCTCTAGTCCAGAGAAGCCAATCGAAAATACTGAGATTGCTAACAAATGCTTCATGGTATGTATCAAATCAAACCCTGCATGAAGATTTGAAAATACCTTATGTGAAGGATGTCATCAAGGAACAGAGCCAAAAACATCACACCAAGTTAGATGGTCATATAAACGACTTACTACAACCGTTGCTTCAACCTCAAGACATGAGAAGACTCAAAAGGACCTGGCCAGCTGATATGAGGTAGATTTAAAATGGTCTACTGGAAAAGACCATATCAAATCATTTGAGAGCTCAAAGCTCTGTAGACAGCAAATTAGCTCATAGAATTGTTGTATTCTGATTGCTAATGAATAAATGATAAAAAAAAATTAATTTAGAAACACCTGATATAATAATACTAATAACAATGAATCATTTATTATTGTTAGATATTCGTGAATGTGTAACAACTTTCAAATAATTCATACCTCACATGGTAGCTCAAAATAGATCCATCATACTGCAACCTCATGCATGGTGGTATGCAGGGAATCCTGAAAGAAACTGATGGCTCTATCAATTGTTGACACTTCTCGCAACGGTAAGTCCTGGCCAGCGAAGTCCAATGTCCCCTTACACACTCTGGTTCAGGCTCTACCAGAGACACTATAAGTTTTGTGAAAAGCTTCGATTGCAATTTATCTTTTTTATCGCGTACAGAATCCAGTTCCGTGTTCGTGTACATGGCAGCTAACCTATAATACAATATAATAATTTCAAAATATTCAAACGAAAAAAATACAATGAAAAAATTGACTCTTTAACTGAAACTCATCTTCTTCAGCTATTTAATACTGGCGATAATAAAATTAATATCAATTTGCACACATCATATGCTTGAATGACCGATTTCCGGTTCTTTTTTGACACTGCAGACGGAATTAAAATGTAAATACGATCCAAACCTGTTCAGGATCTGATCGTTCAAACACGACAAGTTGGTCGAGGTCCTCAATATCTCGTTCATGTTCTCGTGGCAGTATCTGAGGCACTCTTCAAGGAGCGGCTCCATCTGCAGGAATGCCGCCGAAACAACGATCGGTATCACGTTTTGGGAATCCAGTTTCGGCCAGTCTTCCTCCAGGAGTAACTCCTTCTGAACCCATTTCATCAGCCATTCGAAGATACCGACGTCGCAATGTACAGAAATATCCATATCTTCCAATTTCTGGCCTGAAAAGCGTAATAAAATAAATGGAAGATCAATATAGCCATCCTACATGGTGTCCCACATAAAGCAATCCAGCCGAATCTTTGGCGTTTTTTATTATTTTTGTTTTTAGTCAATGAATTATAGATTTCTAAAAAGTTTTTCAATAAGCATTTTGGATAGCCCTCTATCCGAGCAGCTGTCTTCTTTTGACAGTTGACAAGGAAAAATTACGCTATTACTGAAAATGGAACGATACAGGCTTCAACAACGCATTGAAATTGTTAGAATTCACTACAGAAATGGTGAAAATTTTGCAGTCACAGTTCGCAAAACCAAAGCACTTCTGGGTAGTCGTGAAGCACCTTCTCGGCCGGCAATAGTGAAACTGGTAGAAAAATATTAGTGACAAATTAGTGATGTGAAGAATCGAAACCGTGTGCGATACTCAAGAACACCTGAGATTATTGCTGCTGTGTTTCGTGTTGACGAAAACCCAGGTTTGTCGATTTCTCATCGATCTTTGGAATAAGGCATTCCACAAACGACATTGCATAAAGACTAAGGTCTCTTAAGGCCATCTCGACATTTCACTGCTGGTGATTAGAAAGAATCCCATTTATAAAGATCTATATAATAAGACCAAGAAGAAATGTGACCAACTGATCAGGAATTCTAAGGCACAAATTTTCGAAGAAAGAATCAGAAAATCAGATAACAAGAGCAATCTACATCTACAATAAAACGGCGGAAACTTATTTGTACTCCTAATAGTTGCAACAATAAATCAACTTCATGTCAACATTCAAAAGGACAACATACCTGCGGTAACTTCAGCAAAATACCCCATCTTCTCAACCAGTAGCTTTTGGTTACAATAAAAATCTTTCTTCATGTTCTTGACCTCGTCACAAACATGTATCTCAACTTGGGACCTTGAAAAAAGAAGGCATTATACTGAGACACGCAGAACTGATTGAATTCAATAAATAATAAATAAAATTCAGTGTCCCCAAATTAATTAATAAACAACAATCGTCTCACCACACTGTGACTTTATATGGTTCTAATAGGTGGCTCAGATAAGGTCTTATAATGTCATGTGAAGCGTCAAGCTCCATAATTAGCAAATTAGCTTATAGAATTCAATAGCGGGACCGGAAAGTAATGTCACTTCTGCGCTGTCAATATTAGATTGTCATTTGTCACCTCACAATCGACACCCTTAACCAACCTTGGTCCCCATAAACTGTCCGAAGTGAACAAAGCCGATCCGTCACACATGCAACGTATTGCTTCAACAAACACCATACAGAACTGTTTCTTGAACGCTTGATCACTGAAGACATAAAATGGGTCCTATATGATAACCCAAAATGCAAGACGCAGTGGCTCTCTCCAAATAAATCACCACGAAGTACTGCGAAGCCAGGTTTACATCCCAAAAAGGCGCTTCTATGTGTTTGGTGGAGTATAATAACAATAATATTTATTTATTAATACATTTACAATATATAAACATAGGGCGAAGTCTAGTCTAAGCTACACCACTCAACCCTGAAAAAACAAACAAAAAGGAAAGAAAAAAAAAAAACAAAAGGATAGAAACAAAAATAAGCGAAAAAAAATATAATTAACCAATCAATTGCATTGTGAGTAAACAGAACATATTTCATTTTTTTTTTTTTTATCATTTATTCATTAGCAATCAGAATACAACAATTCTATGAGCTAATTTGCTGTCTACAGAGCTTTGAGCTCTCAAATGATTTGATATGGTCTTCTCCAGTGAAAAGACCATTTTAAATCTACTTCATATCAGCTGGCCAGGTCCTTTTGAGTCTTCTCATGTCTTGAGGTTGAAGCAACGGTTTATATGACCATCTAACTTAGTGTGATGTTTTTGGCTCTATTCCTTGATGACATCCTTCACATAAGGTATTTTCAAATCTTCATGCAGGGTTTGATTTGATACATACCATGAAGCATTTGTTAGCAATCTCAGTATTTTCGATTGGCTTCTCTGGACTAGAGTTACATTGGACTTACTTGTACATCCCCAAAGTTCAATTCCGTATGTCCATATGGGCTTTATGACTGTTTTATATATCAGCAGCTTGTTTTCTAATGAGAGTTTCGATTTTCTACCTATAAGCCAATTCAGTTCTTTATTTCTAAGGTCTATTTGCCTCCTTTTTTTAATAATATGCTCCTTCCAGGTTAGTCTGCTATCTAAATGCACTCCCAAATATTTAACAGTTGGGGAATTTGGTATTTTTATATTGTTTATAAAGATGGGTGGACACTGGTCTCTTCGAAGAGTATAATTTACTTGAACTGACTTGGTTTCATTAACTTTTATCTTCCACTTATGCAGCCATTCTTTTATTTGCCGATATGGAGCACGCAACACTTCCCGATATTAAGAGGTAGCAACCACCTCCCACACCACTCAGAGAGCTTATTGAGGTCTTCCTGGAGGTGTCTCTCATCAACCAAGGGACAGTTGTAAAGCTTTGTGTCATCTGCGAACATTGCACAACTGGATGAAAAAAGTCGGGGGAGATCAGAAGTGTACAACAGGAACAAGGTAGGACCCAAAACCGAACCCTGCGGAAGTCCACTAAGAACTTCCATATCAGAGGAAGAGAAACAGTCACCGACCCTCACCCGGAAAGTGCGAAGCGACAAAAATGACTGAATCCACGAAAGCAATTGGATCGAGTGAACCAATCTCTAATTGAAAAGTATCCGGCGATTGTCAACAGAAAATGCGGTAATCGCCAACAGGAACCTTGGAAAAAATTAATTAATTGGGGTGGGAAGTACTACTTCACCCACCATACTCGCCTGATATCGCACCCTCGGATTTCCATTTATTCCGATCGCTACAACATTTCTTAGTGGCAAAAATGCACCGATTTGTTCTATAATTTGTTGCCATTTTAAAGGTAGCTTCAGAATGCATCTCTCATAGAAGTCTTGGTCCTTATTGGCGAAAAACTCTAGTAATCGATTTTCACAATCGTCTGTTGAAGCCAATTTCTTATTAGCCAGGAAGTTTTGCAATGCGAGAAAAAGATGGTAATCGCTTGGTGCGAGGTCGGGACTATATGGTGGATGCATTAAAACTTTCCAACCAAGATCCCGGACCTTCGGCGAGTCACTACAGGCGTTTGTGGCCTGCCGTTGTCCTGTTGCAACAACAACACCCCTTCTGTTTCTTTCTGTACGTTTCTGGCCAATCGCTAGCTTCAAATTGTCCAGTTGTTGAAAATAGAGATATGAATTTAGTGTTTGGCCATATGGAAGCAACTCATAATAAATGTTTCCTTTCCAGTCCCATCAAACCCACAGTAGAACCTTCCTGGACTTTAGTCCTGGTTTGGCCAGCATTTGAGCTGCTTCACTGCGCTTTGACCATGATCATTTTAGCACAAGATTGTCATATGCGACCCATTTGTCATCTCTAGTCACCATCCGTTCAATAAATGGGTCTATTTCATTCCATTTGGCCAAGGCTTCGCAGATGAAAATTTGACGCATCATGTTTTTTGATTTTAATTGATGTGGCACCCAAATATCGAGTTTTATTTTGAATCCAGCTTTGTGCAAAATGGGTTAAAACCATTTTATGATAGATCTTTAGCTCCTGGGCGATGCTACGACTACTAACATGCAGGTCAACTTCGATTATTTCTGTGATTTTCATCAAGATGATAGTTTTCAAGTTATGCTATGTTTTCAGTGAAAAAATTGTGAAACGTTAGTAGAATCTTGAATAACTTTACAACAAAAGTTAATTGGACGCTACTCTATAAGAACTTTTTTGTTCAAAATGGTCACCCTGTATAAATCATTACTTACGAGGTCTTTTCCACAGGAGGCTTGACTACATCCTCGTTGGCCTTCTTTTTCGAGTTTTTTTCTATTGAAGAAGTATTCGAATGATTGACCGACGCAACGGATTTATCTGCAAGATATGTCAACAAGTAAATCACGAAAATTTAAATAACAAGTTTATTTACCAGAAGTCTTGCTTATAGATGATTTTCTTGTTGGTGCATAAGACGGTGAGGCCATCACAGGCAGAATTGGTAAAATGGGATCCAGTAAGCCTTCCGAAAGTACTTCATTTAACTTGGCCGTCAAAACTTCACATGATTTCGTCAGAAAGTCCGAATGGGACTTGGACGACTTCAAATTAGATACATCCAATGATTTGGTAGAGGTTGAGGATGCTTTTTTAGAAGCACAGTCTGCAAGTTGATAAGGATTTAGTTTTCACGGACTGTAATTTGTTAAAGCTTTAATTTATACACAAAATCATCATTAGTAAAATAAAAATAAATTTCAGATACTGAATTGTTTCAGCCGTTACTATTTGGTAGTTGATCATAATTAAAACAAATTGTAGAAATTACTACCAATAAAAATATATATTACACATTTTCTTGTGACTCGAGTTTCGGGAAATGAACTATCCCATCATCAGACAACTGAAGACCTAACAGTGGTACAGAGGTATTTAAACAAAAGTGATAAATATTTTGGATATTTCAATAGATTCTAGATAACACCTAATAGTGGTACAAAGGTTTACAAGCGGAACATGATAAAAAACCGGGTTAAAACAGATTCTAACAGATATCGGAATGTCGGCAATCGACAAAGAAGGTTGTTAAACAGATGGTACCCATTTAAATATCTCAAATAATTTTTGGGGTTACATAGCTCCAGTTTTTTATCACGTTCCGCTTGTAAACCTCTGTACCACTATTAGGTGTCATCAAGAATCTATTGAAATATTCAAAATATTTATCACTTTTGTTTAAATACCTCTGTACCACTGTTAGGTCTTCAGTTGTCTGATGATGGAATAGTTCATTTCCCGAAACTGTGTAATATATATTTTTATTGGTAGTAAAACATAGTAATTTCTACAATTTGTTTTAAAAATAAATTTGTTGAAGTAATTATGAATATTAATAATAATTCAATTGAAGTATCTACATGGTATGATAAAAAAGGATCGGAAATTTATAATTTAAATGAAGCGCTGTTAACGGATCTGGTGATTTTTTTTTTTTTGAAAATTTGTGCGAAATTTCGCGAAAATCGCTTGATTAGAAGTTTAAAAAAAAATAGAGGAGAGCGGTTTAACATTGAACACTACTTTAAACAATATAACTTTCGAACAGATAGAGAGACTTGAAACTTTCAGGGCGAGTTTGAGGCCCAAATATCTCGGATGTGTTCATTATTGTCCAAAGTTGGTCCAATGGTTCTGCAGTTATTCAAATTTGAAATTTTCTCTTATTTTTATATACATATATATTTTCCAAACTACAAATCCGATTGATCTTTGGGGTTTAGAAGAATAATAATAACGCACATGTTCCTGCAAAATTTCAGCAGAATGGTATCATTAGAAGATTAAAATCAATAGAAACAGTTGTACGATAACGACAAGAAGGCTAATACAAAATCTGTGAGGATCGTTGATGATATGAACCAAGATAGTAAGTGGAAAATTGTTATTTATGAAGGATATTTTATGCACAATTTAATGTAATAAAATAGTTTTAACCTGTGATTGATGGTTCTTTAATTAGATTTGTACTGTTAGAAGTTTGACATGCTGTTTCATTCCTCTTTATAAATTGACTTTCTTTCAGCTTCAACCAGTCGATCGCTTCTGTCATGCCACTAGCCATTAGAATTCCTTCTAAACTTTCCTGTACCTGATAAAAGGAAACAAATTAAAAGCTCCAACAAAATACTGACAACAAATTTTTATCATCCAAGAGAACAGTCCTAAGCAAATTTTTTTATACCAATATGGTGAAACTGAGTTAAACTATTATTAGATAATAAATTTTCTACTTCTGTACCTATAAAATTCTTATGTTTGCGCAGAATATTGGCAGATAGTTACAAGTACAAGAGGTCATATATCATAAGTAAAAACTATTTACTTTGCAAAAGCAAATAGAAAATGTTTGAATTAATTAGTAACAGTAATTCTCCAAAACAAATGTATCTTCTTTATATAAGAAAAGATTTTCATATAGTTTCTTTACACAACCCCCATGTAATTTAGAACTTACACGTAGATATAGGGAGTGTTAAAAATGTTAAACTGTAGATATTTTTCTATTTCTCAGAATTAACAAATACAATTACAATATTTCTTGATAGCATCACAATCCACATCAAATTAGATGGGCACATCTTCTATTTACAACATACCAGTTTGAAAGAAACTTTCAAATAACATTTTCAAAGCATTCTTAGATTCAATTCCAACGAGAGCAAATAGTTATTCTCTTGATAGCTTGTCTACTCACTTGATAAGCAGTTTTCAAAAAGTCTAAGAATTCTTTGACTGTAATTTCTGAACATGGCTGTAACTCAGATTGAGGGTTAGTTTTACACAGGGCTAACGATTTTGAGTCAGATGTGGCATTTTCTGGAATCAGATTCGGCTCCATGATGATCATGCTAGATCTTCCACATGAAGTTCTGTTGTAAATTTAGATATTGATCAAACAAACTAGCGACTTATCGTACTGGATTTGGAAACTGACATTTTCTATTGTTGACATTACTTTTCATATAAAGATGTGTTTTCAGTTTTCAAATAATACAAGCTGATGGATTCATTTACGGAATGTGTACATGCAACTTTAGACTGGTTGAAGGGTAACATTGTTCATATTCATGTTTTGAATGGAAATTTGTTGATGCCGATATCAATTAGAACTTGAAATAGCTGATCCTTGGATATAAAAAAAATAAAAGGTGCTATTAGAAGAATTCTCATGATGTCAATCGCCGGAGAATTTGGAATTTCCATCAACTCAAACAATTCATTCTAAGGTTAATTCTCTAGTGACGTGAAGTTGGCTGGCTGAGCTGGCTGCCAAAAGTTCCGGAAATACCCGATCGACCAGAGGCGTCGGAACCTACTACAATCAGATAAACGAGACAAGACAATGTGTGTACATTCTCGTTTATATATGCTCACTACCTAAAAGCGGCTTTCTTGAATTCAATAAGATTCACTCAATTTATGTTCAGTCCCATAGAGTTGTACTTTGTGCGAACTGATAGAAAATATAGTATAAAGAGCGCGGTTCTTCCTAAAATAAGTCTTAATACTTTCGAAAAGTTATTTTGAATATAATCAAAATTGGAATTTTTTCACAATCAAAAGCATGTAATTATATTACAAAAAACGTGTTTTTTAACATCACAGGAACTCATCTGATTTTATTTCATTAAAGCATTATTGTGCAAAAGCATCGAATAAAATATTGAACATTTTTAGTGTGGAAGTTTTCCAATCAAGAGTAAGTAATTGTTTTATGAAAATCGTGTTCTTTTGCATTATAAACTATCATTAGATTATATTCAAAACAACTCTAGTTTGCGAAAGTATTGAGAATAATTTATGAAGAACCGCATGCTTTATAGTATATTCTGTCAGTTCGGACAAGGTACAAAACTCTATGGAAGTGAATTTCATTGAATTCAAAGAGGCGTTCAAATTGACTTTTAGGTAGTAAATTCCGACACCACTGGTCGATCGGTTTCCGGAACTTTTGGCAGCTAGCTAACTTCACGTTGGTTCTTCAGAAATGATCTCTTCTTTGCCTAGTGAGGGGTTTTGAAACTGCAGATACAGTAAATTCTTTGCACATATAATTTCCAAAGACACAAGTTATGGATATTGATGATAATATTTATGTAAAAGAAGAAGCCTTGTCTCCCGTTACAGGGTGAATCATACTTTTTAGTGATCCGATATTTCAATACTTTTCTATTGAGTAATTCTTTTTTATACTAAAGATTGTTCAATCCATTTTAGGCCTCAATATCCGGATTGCGGAGACAGCATAGTAATTTACAAACAGAAAATTGAAAGCATGGACATTGTTGATCAATTATTCATTAAGGAAAATGCAGTTCATGATAGGAAACCAGAACTAGTTAAAAATGTAAATGTAAATATATATATATATTAAATATATATATATATATATATATATTAAATATATATATATATATATATATATATATATAATAGGAATATATTTTTTTTTTTTTTTTTTTTTTTAATTCACACTTCTTGTGGTATTCGTGTTACCCGGGCGCGTGCGCCAATAGCAACTCCGGTGCTAGTGGGGATATACAATTTTCCGTATAATGCTGACCGTTCCCAACAAGACTGCTTTCTGCATCCATGTGCTGGTATTATTTGGCAAATCCAGTTCCTTTAGGTGCTGTGTCGTCCTTCGATGTACGAGACCGTTTACACTTATTATTAGGGGCATTATAGACACCACCTTCAGTTTCCATATTTCTTTCATTTGGTGTGCCAGTGCCTCATATTTTGATATTTTCTCGGCATAGCTTTTTGCCAAGTTGTTGTCTTGTGGCACTGCAAAATCTATGATTATGGCGGTCTTCTTTCCTTTGTCCCACACGACCATATCCGGTCGATTATGCTCCACCCCTCTATCCGTTATATATATATATATATATATATATATATATATTGTATATATATATATATATATATATAATATATATATATATATATATATATATATATATATATATATATATATATATATATATATATATATATATATATATATATAATATATATAATATAAGGATAGGACTTGAATCCACAATCTCCCCACCGTATACTCTATAAACGAAAATAAGAATCGTGGCCAGCGAAATAGAAGTTAATTCGTAGATAAACTACATTACTTACTTACTATAATAGTTTGTCTATGGGTCTATTTCTCTGTTTGTAGCACTCTATTTATTCTTCCACCAAGATTGTAATGATAATCTATTAAACATAGACAAATGAGTGTAGAGCACAGATTACCAATTTATTATATTAATTTAGCTTTGTTTATCTATGCTATGGAGTATGTAAGCTATGAATGACACAAATGACATTTCGATGACAATTTGTTATTGTCATCTTGATTAGTGTGTCTATAAAATATAAATACGTCTGATGAATGAAATGAGACCACTCACGCAAGATTGAATTAATGTTACCATATATTTGCGTGGTATGCTATAACGAGCATTAGGAAAAATTTTGTTTTTATAGAGATAATTCAATCACAATGAATATAAAAAATTAATAAGTTTTCAATTAAACGAAAACTGATGTCAAAGTTTTGCAGAGAAGTGTACTTATAAGGATATTCGTGATAAATATATGAAAGTTAGAGAAAAAAGGTATTATTTGTTTGCTTTTATTTTGATTATCTTCACCTGGTACATCATTTGTATTATCTTTTCCAGAATAATTTTTTAATGAGGGTTAAGTTAAAAACCTTAGATGTAAATTTTTAAATTCTGACGTAAGTGTTTTTGATAATTAAATCCTAAAGTACAATCAAATTAAGTTCACGTAATGTTCTATGGGCCCCCACATTGTTGTTCCGGTTGATTGGGGTATGAATATTCTAACATGCCAATAAACAGTTAAGTACTTATAATTACGTACTGATAGGAAATACCGAGTTCTGTTTTTTGGCGCAATATTCATATATTCGCAGTTAGAAAAAAATTTCACGTTTTATGTCATTTAATCACTTATCTTTACCTAACCCTTCATCTTTTGGAAATGCAAAAGAACTCCATTTTGCACCATTTTTAAAGTCTTAAAAAATGAAACACAACATAAGCTTGGCATATTTGATGTACTTAAAAAACAATAACAGGTTGTTCCAAATTTAAATAAATAAATTAAAATCTAAATTCCCTGGACTCTTCTTAATGTCTACTATATGTCAAATAAAATTGAACTAATGACAGTTTTGACTACAAAACAATTTTGTTCCTTAAATTCATATTTTCGCAACCTTTGGAAAAGGCAGATTATCTACGATATACGGATAAATTTCTGTAATAAATATTGTTTATATGTTCATTACTTCGAAGGATTGAAGATGCACACATATTACTGATAACTATCTGTAGAAGATGCCTATGTGATCTGTGGACAATAATGCTTTTTAAAAAACTATGCTTCATAAGGTTGATATGTGATCCTTATTTATTAATGACTTTTCAATGAGCCTTTCTTCAAAATCTTAGAATATTGTAATAATTTAATAATATATATATATATATATATATGATGTATTATTAATGCAGATTACTGTTAACATTTTTCACGGTATTAATTTCATACCGTTTATTCAAGATATATCACGCATGCGTACCGTCTTCAGTCAACCTTGAGTTTGATTGAACCAATGGGAATGAGTGTTTTGTGTCGGAAGCGTAGTTTGATTGGCCATTTTGTACAATGGTAGAAATAACGGTCGTTGCTGCAAAGAGGAAAGAAAGTTGGTGTTCGTTTTGTTATGTATGTTTTTCGTATCTATTGTTCTTTTGTGTGATTCGTTGACAAATTGATGAATTAATAAGTGAGAATTGTGAAACCATGGCAGATAAAAATATAACAAACGATGAAATGAAAGATTCAGGCTTGGACGACTTGGATTTATCTGGAGATATGTCTTTTGAATTTTCTAAAGAGAATTTGAGATCCATAGGAAGTCCGAACTCAAGACGTCTTATGGGGGCCAGAAGACTTGATTTTGACAACGGATCCTATCTTACTAGTACTCCTGGACCTAATACCACATCTTACAGCCCACCTTATAAAAGAGTTCGTGCACTGAGATTGTTTGACAGCCCCCTAACACCTAAAACTATAATAAAGCAGAGTTCCAATTCATCGTTTCCAAGAAGCAGACTATTTTCGAACGATAAACCGAGGCCAGTGGCTTCTGCTTATTATAAACCAGAAAAACCCTTAGCTAATGTGAACCCTTTCACTCCAGATGGTAAGATTGTGCTTGAAGTTCTGAGTTCCCTTTTCTCAAAACTATTCTATTAAATTTATCAGTTCAGTTAATTGGTTTTAGATTTGATAAGTGTTTTCCTTTCAACTTTAGTATTAGAAATTGCCTGAAATATTATGATTATTAATATTTGAAAATTCAAAACGGCAAAAACTTCTTTTCATTCTGTTACCATTGATTATAAGAAAGAATGAACGAAAAATAAAAAATTTGAATGATTTCTAAGTTTTCTGCATAACTGTTATTGTATTTATATAATTTTCTTCTTTAGTTATGTTGATGAACAAGAAGAGGAGTCGTTCAATTAGATCACTAATTGGATCTCCAGATATGAACACATCATTGACTTTTGACGAAGAAGAAATAGATTTGAACGAACAGCAGCCCACAAAAAGAATTGCTCTGCAGGTGAGTGAACACCTGCTTCCTCATTATGCTAATTAGAAGATGGATCCCCAAGATTAATGGTTTCTTTGTATTTGTTATTATAATATTTTATTTTAGGAGAACAACATTTCAAGATATCATCAAGAATTCCTCGAGTTAGAGCCTCTAGGAAGTGGTGAATTTGGATCTGTGTACAAATGTATTAATCGATTGGATGGCTGTGTATATGCAATTAAGAAATCAACTAAACCAGTTGCAGGAAGTGTGTTTGAGAAGACAGCCTTGAATGAAGTATATGCTCATGCTGTTTTAGGTTGGTACTTTTATTTTTCTCTCCTTTATTCTATTTATTTGGGTTATATTTTAATCACTTTACATCTGTATCAATTTTTTGTGTTGCTAATTGGTAAGATTAATGGATTTGATACAATGGCAGTGTTTTAAAACATTTGATGGTTTTTTTAATTTAAGTAAACATCCAGTAAACTCAAAATCCAAATTTCTATAATTATTTCAATAAAATTTTTTCTTCACAGGTAAACATCAACATGTAGTACGGTACTATTCAGCGTGGGCCGAAGACAACCACATGATCATCCAGAACGAGTATTGTAACGGAGGCGCTTTGTCCGATCACATAATCGACCAACCCTTGTCGCCTGAGGAGCTATGCAGACTGATATTACACGTGGCCGAGGGACTGAGGTACATCCATTCCGAGGGCTTAGTACATCTAGACATAAAGCCGGGCAATATCTTCGTGTCCAGGGAGAAGAGGCTGAATTTCAGCAATGCCGACGATAGCTTTTATGACCTTGACGACGAATCCCAGTGCGAGTCTGAGGTGACTTATAAGATCGGCGATCTGGGGCATGTTACCAGCATCAATAACCCGCAGGTGAGATAGAATTGAAATTTTTGTTCCTTGAAGTGATTTTCTGGAATTACACGGAGAAACGTTTCTTAAGCTGTTTTTGTGGTCTCTGGTTCATCGAAATTTAGTGTAACTCTTTTGGAAGGTCGGATTTACCAAGTCAAACACCTTGCGTCTTTCTGCCAGTATAAAATACATAATCTTTATTTACATTTTTTTTTTTTTTGAAACGTAGTGTACATAATTTTTGAGAACAAATAGTATATTACATAACAAGAGTTGTAAGAAGCATGTTACGCAAGACTAGATTGTCTTACAACTCGAATTGTGTACTATACTTTTTCTATGACCGCTTTAATTTCTATAAAAACTAATAATAATAATAAGTCTATGGCTACGATCTTACGCCACTTTAGGTCCATAGAGCAACTAGGCTAATTCAGTAATCTGTGCTCTAGGTCACATCACTCTGTTAATTTTCGACCCAACAGTGAAATTGTGGTCGAAACCCATAGATCAAAAAGACTATTATTGTTAATCTATGGTCGAAACCCGTCCAACTAGAAAATTTCTTTCCTACGCTGAACAGGATTTGAACCCGGGACCATTTGGTTCCCAGCCCAATCCTCTAACCGCTGTTGACTCATTTATTCCTTTTTGTCCCTGGCAAGCCATATAGACAACTCAAATTAATAATCATCAAACTATTTTATTTAATTCACACACTCAAATCAACATAAGAGATTTTTCATTATTAGACGTACAAAAGCAACCATAGCCCATAGGCCAGGCTAGGACTCGAATCCACAATCTCCCCACCGTACACTCTATAAACGAAAATAAGAATCGTCGCCAGCGAAATAGAAGTTTATTCATAGATAAACTACATTACTTACTATAATAGTTTGTCTATGGGTCTATTTCTCTGTTTGTAGCACTCTATTTATTCTTCCACCAAGATTGTAATGATAATCTATTAAACATAGACAAATGAGTGTAGAGCACAGATTACCAATTTATTATATTAATTTAGCTTTGTCTATCTATGCTATGTAGTGTGTAAGCTATGAATGACACAAATGACATTTCGATGACAATTTGTCATTGTCATCTTGATTAGTGTGTCTATAAAATATAAATACGTCTGATGAATGAAATGAGACCACTCACGCAAGATTGAATTAATGTTACCATATATTTGCGTGGTATGCTATAACGAGCATTAGGAAAAATTTTGTTTTTATAGTGATAATTCAATCACAATGAATATAAAAAATTAATAAGTTTTCAATTAAACGAAAACTGATGTTAAAGTTTTGCAGAGAAGTGTACTTATAAGGATATTCGTGATAAATATATGAAAGTTAGAGAAAAAAGGTATTATTTGTTTGCTTTTATTTTGATTATCTTCACCTGGTACATCATTTGTATTATCTTTTCCAGAATAATTTTTTAATGAGGGTTAAGTTAAAAACTTTAGATGTAAATTTTTACATATACAGTAGAAACTCGATTAACCGGACTAATTGTTGTCAATAGGCATTCGGATAATCGAAAATCCGGATAATCGAATGTATGAAGAATAATGTTATGTGTTTATTAAAAATAACAAATACATAGTATCAACGAAACTCAATGTTTATTAAGAAATTAACACTTACTTATGTATGTACATACATATTATATTTTCTTAGATTACATACATAATACTAAACTGCAGCATTAATCATGGAATAAAATATTTAGGTATGTATGTACGAATAATTTGTTTACAATATGTATTTGGTAATTTGCATTTGGTAATCATGAAATAAGTAGGTAATAAGTTTAATTTGGTTTAAAATATTTGGTAATTGTCGTAAGCAACTTCTTCTCTTCATTGCTGCTATATCACGAATTCGTTTCAGTTGTAGTAAACTCACAGTATCACTCTCTGTTTTTTTTTTAAACTACTTGGAGCTGTTTCCAGGGCATGAAATGCTACATCATGAGATGGTTCTGTATCATTTTCCACGTCTATATTTTCTTCTGTTTCATCTTCTTGCATTTCCTGCTGTTCATTTATCTGCAAAATGTTTCGTACGATTCAGACATAATCTGAAAGCCTTGATCATTACTGTCACAAGTGACCCACTCTTTAAAATCATCATCATCACAATCCTGACATATTTTTAGCTTTGACATTACCTCATTCATATCCTCCAAAATAGAATCATCCGTATTGGTTATTGAATTATCATTCATTGCAAGTTCCGACATGTTCATGCTTGCATAAATTCGACTTGTAGGTACATATAAATTGGTCGCGGTTGGTAGTCCGGATAATCGCGAATCCGTATAACTGAGGGCCGGATAAACGAGTTTCTACTGTATTTATTTATTTTTAAATTTTTAACAAATAGTATATTACATAATAAGAGTTGTAAGAAGCATATTACGCAAGACTAGATTGTCTTATAACTCGAATTGTGTACTATACTTTTTCTATGACCGCATTAATTCCTATAAAAATTTAGGTTTCTATTAATAAATGTCAAAATGTTATCCATTAAGTGACGAAACGTCACTTAATTCCTGATATTCGTTTCCATGGCAGGGTCTATAGTTTTGGTTATACTCTGTGCTGTTTACTTTACAGATGCTACGGTATTGGTTGTTGATCGTGCTTTTCGTTTACGGTAAAGTTAAATCGAACAGTTTTATGTTGCACAGTGCGTAAATAGACAGTTACAGAGTTGGCGAGTTGTACAGATTTCATCATTTTCTGTAGGGGAAGTAGAAAAAAAATTAAAATGTGTGCTTATTGCCATTAGGGGTTTGATCAGGTACTTTCGATTGTTCTGTTCTTGATTCGGATCTAGAGGAACAACAGGCTGAAGGACTTGGAGGTTGTGTGGTCCGCTCCCAAATGTCTTTCCCAAGGTTTGAGGTGTTTCTTAATTTTTTCAACTATTTTTTCAATCTATACTTGATGGAAATTCATCGTATATGATTTAAAGTAAAACACTTCATTTCCACTAATATTTGTTGTTTACACAACAATTGTTTCAACAACAGGCTGAAGGACTTGGAGGTTGTGTGGTCCGCTCCCAAATGTCTTTCCCAAGGTTTGAGGTGTTTCTTAATTTTTTTAACTATTTTTTCGATCTATACTTGATGGAAATTCATCGTATATGATTTAAAGTAAAACACTTCATTTCCACTAATATTTGTTGTTTACACAACAATTGTTTCAACAACAGGCTGAAGGACTTGGAGGTTGTGTGGTCCGCTCCCAAATGTCTTTCCCAAGGTTTGAGGTGTTTCTTAATTTTTTTTAACTATTTTTTCGATCTATACTTGATGGAAATTCATCGTATATGATTTAAAGTAAAACACTTCATTTCCACTAATATTTGTTGTTTACACAACAATTGTTTCGTCAATTACATTTTGACTTCATCAGGTGAGTATGGTAACTAACTATTTTTACATTATTATTATTACAAAATTATTTTTAATTAGGGAATTCCTCGATTTCATCAGGAATGGATTTGAAGGAAAAATGTTGTTAACTAATTAAATTGTAGTACCATTACATACACAATACTAGCTATTGAATTTTAAATCGAATCAGTCCTTACTTGGTGAAAATCCATATTAAATTATATTTAAATAAGGTTATTCTGATTTTCACAAATATGATCCTACATTGATAGACAAATTGTTGGTGAATAAAAATAATAAAATAGCTTTAAATATGGTTTATCCTAATATGAAAGAAAATTTTAAATACATTTCCTTAAAATACACTAAAGGTATTTCCGAGAAAATTGTTACATACCTCAAAAATAAATATGATTTAAGAACTTCATTTAAAACCTATTCGAACTTCATTAAAAACCTATTCGAATTTCATTAAAAATAACAAAGACTGTACACATAAAGATGATAAATCGGGGGTTTATAAGTTGCCCAAAAATTTACATAGGACAGACTGGAAGAACTTTCCGTCATAGGATTTGTGAACATTTCAATAGTTTCCCCAATAATAAAAGAAATTCCACATATTCTAACCATTTGTTAGAAACAGGAAGCTGGAATTCACAGGGATCTTTTTTAGGTTCTAATACTCAATAAAAATTTATTGTAGGTACTGTAATATAAATAGCAAGCTTAGTTATTCAAAATGTAAACCTGCCTGATGATGCTACTGTGAAAGCGAAACAATTGTTGTAAGCATAACAATAAAATTTTGTGAAAATCAGAATATCCTTATTTAAATATTATACAATACTAGCTGTCGATATTTTTTACATTCTGGATAATCATTGGAAATTATCTTGTGTACATTCCCAAAATCTGAGGTCACAATTTTACTTACAGATGAATGTCTCTTCTGTCCGCCTTCCCCATAAACTCTCAAGGTCTTAAATATAATTTTCATTTTCAGGTAGAAGAAGGAGATTGCAGATACCTCCCGAGGGAGATACTTCAAGACGATTATGCCAACTTGCCCAAGGCGGACATCTTTTCGCTTGGTATGACTGCGATAGAGTGTGCCGGTTTTGGACAGCTCCCCAAAAATGGTCATCTCTGGCACGAGCTCAGGGAGGGCAACGTGCCTGATCATCCGATGTTGAACGAACTGGGAGAAGGCCTGAAACAACTTATAGCTGCCATGATACACCCCGATCCAGTCAGTCGACCAACTGCTGTCCAAGTGTTATTGGTGAGTAATTTTATTTTGTACGATGATACCGCGTAATAGTTCGTGACTCGTCCGAATGATGAATGTATAGTAAGTTTCTTCGGATTTCACGTCAATTTATTTCACCGTTTTAAAACTATTTGTATTGTGGATGCAATAAAGAACTACCGTGACATAAAAGTTTGTATGGACTGGTATGAAACTGGAAGTTTAGGGACCTTAAGGCAGCCTCTGCAGCGCCATCAACTCCTTGAAGAAGATTTTCAACACACAACAACCCAAGTTCCCTACAGTGGTTCATTTGTCTATAACCTTAAAAGTGTCGAGTTTTGTGCCTACAAACTACGATTTTTCTGTTATCATTTGAAGAAATGTGCTGCAGAATTGCAGCACATTCAAAGATTCAAAATTTGTGATTTTGACATGAGAAACGAGAATGATTGCAGACAACTTAATGGATGAAAATAAAATAGAAAAAGGCTTTTTACTTGATAGAAGATATAGTGCATATTTTGAGGGATTTCTGAATTAACCTATTCGAATATTTAAATATATTAAATATTTCAAATAAATTATATTTTTTGAGAAGTCCTTAAGTTGTGTTCATGTTTTTAAAAGGCAATTGGTGTTCTTAATGGTTAGATCAGAAACAAAATTGAGATGAGATCTTATCTTACTGGAAGGAGATTTAGAGTACGGGTGAATGATAAAGTGTCTGATTTTTATCCTATTCAGTCCGGTGTTCCCCAAGGAAGTGTTATGGGACCGTTTTTGTATATACTGTACATGGCAGATATGCCCACAAATGCGAATACGATAATGGGAACTTTATTCTCAATAGCAAAATTTTCTCCAAAATCTTAGGTAAAGTTGGCAGTAAGCTAATTGGTCTATATGATGTTACAGCGTTTGGATTCTTGCCGGGTTTCAGTATGAGGATTATTTCTGCAGTTTTTAGGCGTTCTGGCCAATAATTTCGTCTCAGGATAGCATTGAATATATATGCCATCATTGCTACTCCTTTCTTAGGCAGTTCCTTGATCATTTTTGGTGTGACCTCATCTATTCCCGTAGCTTTTCGTGTGTTCAGGTATTTTATTTCTTTTTGTACTTTTATGGTGATACTTTTAATAGGAGTCGTATTAGAATAATTAGCAATAGGGATTATTTTGAATAAAATATTTTTGTTCATTTTCAAACAAGCCGTGTAATTTTTACGAAAAAATTCCGGTTTCATACTTCTGCACAAATAAAGATTTATGCCTCTGGACAACTAACAGTTGCTTCTTCCTCAAATCATGTTACAACCTTCTTCAAAAACAATTTAGAGAGTTTTCTCTTAGAATGTGGAAATGAAATAGAAAATCTAGTTATTTCTGGAAAGTCATTTCAAGTACCAACTATCGGGCCAGAGGCCTTCGGGCTTGTAATGAAAAATAAATTATACTTCGATATATGACTAATGCTTAATCTTACCTTTCAGAATGATGCCTTGGTCCCCAAAGGCAAGATGACCAATTTGCAGCTCCAAAAGGAACTGAACGCCGAAAGACTAAAGAACGAGATACTTACGAAACAACTTCTGGAAGCAGCGAAATTCATAAAGAGCACCAACAACAACCACCTGCTCGCCAACAACAATAAAGACAAGAAGAACACCCCGGCTATGTCGAGGCTGATCGGCAAGAAGGTGAACAGAAGTGTAAGCACAACGACGTTCTGAGCACGCCAGAATATCCATATAGATATACGAATTAAAAAGATGCTTTAATGCTCATTTTCGATGGGACAAATTTGAATTTTTTGGGTTGATGCCATTACAATAATTCTTAACTTTGATTTTATTCCAAATTTTGTTTTGTAACAGTTTCGTTTTTTGGTATATATTTTGGACTAATCTTTGAGTAGAAGATATTGAGGTATACGTGTATAAAGAATAAAATGTTTTTGTTTGATGACGGACCTTTTACTTAGTATTTGTCGCAGTTTTGAGTCGTGTAGTCCTAAAAGTTGAATCGAAATACAAAGTTAATCCACCCAAGCTTATCGTTTTTTCAAGCTTCGGTGGAATGTTATTCTGTCATATTTTTCACTTTTATTATTGAAGATCTGGCTTACTTTATGAATGCTAAAATGTTGGAACAAAAAAATTATGTTGTTATTTAATTGATGAGGTTCTGTTAGTTTTTTATTAATCGTGAGATATTTTATGAAATTTACATTTTCAGCCGATTGAATTGAAACTTGAGGTATGCGAAAGGTTTTGTTTCGAATTTAAGGTACAGAATTTTAACGATGAATCTTGCAAATTGGTCTGTTGGCAGTGTTGTGAATATTGAACGATTTTTGGAATTTTCCATCCAACTTTATCTTAACTGGGTAAATATTACAATTTCAATCACCCGCAGATATTAGGATTATTCGCTTTACGATTGCTTGAGTTTTCGGAAACACAAACCTAAAGACAAAACTCTGGATTCTGCCTGGTTTAGAAGCTTAGAAGACTTAAATGTCAAAAAATGTTTAATCTTTAATTCACATTTTCTACCATGCCAATTTTTCAAATCATGTTATAACCTTTGAAAACAAACTAGTGAGTTTCTTTTTGAAAATATCGGGATGGAATAAAAAATATCGAAGTTCTTGGAATGTTATTAGAACTACACAACGTGTCTAATATTAGACAAGACTCAGGATACAGTCTAGATCTTTAACTTTTTCTAAAATGTCATATTTTTGTAGTTCTCAAATCATGTTACAACCTTCTTCTATAAACGATTTAGAGAGTTTCTTCTTGAAAATATTGGATAGAATTGAAAAATCGGAATTTCTGGAAAGCCATTTGAACTACACAACACATCTGTAGAGTTCGAAATTAGACAAAACTTTAGATTCTGTCTGGATATTCAGTTCACGTTTTCTACCATTTTAATGTTTTGTACATCTCGAATCATGTTACAGTCTTCTTTCGAAAACAAATTTGGAGAGATCCTTCCTAAAAATATCGGAATAACATTGAAAAAAGCGAAATTTATGGAAAGTCATTTGAACTACACAAAGCATTTATAGACGTCAACACTCTGGATTCTGTCTAGACCTTCAAGTTTTCTACCATTTCAACGTTTTGTTGTTCTCAAATCATATTACAACTTTCTTTCAAAAAGAATTTTACAGAGTTTCTCCATGAAATTATCCAAAAGAAATTGAAAAAAACCGAAATTTCTAGAAGGTAATTTTAACTACACAATGCATCTAGATGTTAAAATCCTACTATTAAAATTTTTTATAATTCTCAAATGACGTTAGATCCTTCTTTCAATAACATTTTAAAGAGTTCATTCTTGAAAATATCGGAATGAAATTGAAAAAAATCGAAATTTCTGGAAAGCCATTTGAACTACACAACACATCTATAGGGTTCGAAATTAGACAAAACTTTAGATTCTGTCTGGATATTCAGTTCACGTTTTCTACCATTTTAATGTTTTGTAGTTCTCGAATCATGTTACAGTCTTCTTTCGAAAACAATTTTGGAGAGATCCTTCCTAAAAATATCGGGATAACATTGAAAAAAGCGAAATTTATGGAAAGTCATTTGAACTACACAACGCATTTATAGACGTCAACACTCTGGATTCTGTCTAGACCTTCAAGTTTTCTACCATTTCAACGTTTTATTGTTCTCAAATCATATTACAACTTTCTTTCAAAAAGAATTTTACAGAGTTTCTCCGAAAGAAATTTAAAAAAAACCGAAATTTCTGGAAGGTAATTTTAACTACACAATGCATCTATAGATGTTAAAATCCTACTATTAAAATTTTTTATAATTCTCAAATCATGTTAGAACCTTCATTCAATAACATTTTAAAGAGTTAATTCTTGAAAATATCGGAATGAAATTGAAAAAAAATCGAAATTTCTGGAAAGTCATTTGAACTACACAACACATATATAGATATCAAAATGAGGCAAAGCTCTGGAGTCCTTGTGGACCTTCAATTCACGTTTTCTACCATTTAAATTTTTTGTAGTTCTCAAATCTTGTTACGAGAAAAATGTAGGAGTTTCTTCTTCATTTGAACTACATAACGCATCTGTAGACTTGGACAAAACTCTGGATTCTTTCGGGCTATTCAACACTTTCTACCATGTCAATTTTTGTAGTTCCCAGATCATGTTAGAACCTTCTTTAAAAAAAAAACAATTTAGAGAGTTTTTTCTTGAATATATTGGGATGAAATTATTCTATAGACCTGAAAATTATGATTCAAGAAGGTTATGGGGGAAAAATCAAAAGGATTGAACTGATTGGTTAGATTCTAGATGAAATTCGATAATAGCTTACTTGATCTAATTTGACCGGAAAAAATTCTTTGAAATTTGGTCTCGCCGCAGATAATTTCTATTGCGCAAATTGGATGTTTCGATATTGGTGAAATTCGAGAATTATGGCAGCTCAAATGGTCATCCGGTAATCATGATTTTTTAATTAATTGTTAGACTTTTTTTATAAAGTGTATCTTGAAATCGATATGAAAGGGTTGGGAGATTATGGGTGAATATTTTGAAGAGAAGAGTGATTATTTAACGATGGAAAAGTGAATTAAAGAAGAAACATTTTTCAACCTATGCCTCGGAACTTCTCAACCAACATAGAACTGAAATTTTCAACACAGGAGCACAATTTACCATTTCATTTACCCTATTTTATTAGTAAGCAATAAATTTATATTTGAGAATAATTCCCATTTAATAATACTTCAGTATTTCACTGCGGCTTTATTCTTATATAGCAACAATTTTCAAGATTCCTTCGAAATGAATTATTTGGAATGGAATTGTTTTAAGGCGGGTACCTAAAGTTTTTAAGTGATATGATCTTTTACTCCTACAATTTTTTATCAGATAATTCAACGAAGTACAAGTATTTGGTGATGTAAAATAACGTTTTCACACTATATTGAAAAAAGTGTTGAAAAATATGGTAGAATTTTTACTGGGTGATACTAAAATTGATGCTTATTTTTTAATTGATTATTGAACTCTTAAAAGTAAACATTTTCATATAACTTTTTTCAGAATCTTCAAGAATAATAAAAGACATTGATCAAAACACTCTACGAAATTTGTGTAAGTAAAAAGATTTTGACGTAAATGTTTTTTGTGAAAAATCAAAAGAACTCGTTAATTGTAAAGTTAATTTTCGATTATTTGAAAAAGTGTTATGAGAAAATGTTTGCTATATTGGAGATCTTCAGACAGTGAAAAAGAAACATCAACTTTAGAATCACTCTGTAAATGAAGTTCAAAGGCAAAAATTCAAATTTTTGTAAAAAATATTGTTAGGAAATATCCATCGAAATCAGTTTTTTATACTGGACTTTGCGTAAAGAAATGAAAAAGGCAACCAAAGAGACAAAATAACATGGCAGTAGGAATTAAATTCCTAATATTTAACACCGCTTTATTTGATGCTTTTATTGTGCTTCTTTCCAGTCTTTTTTTGGTTTCATTTCAAGGCCAGCTAACTAGTTTCAAATAAAAGTTTTGTGGCGAGATTTTGTTTAAGGCAAAATTAGTTTTCGACCCTACAAAATTAGTGTATAACGATAGTTAGGGTATTTGTTGTATATTGTTGGCGCCAGTCACAACTTAAAAAGTCGATCTTGTTTGTTTTGTAAAATACAACATATGGCTGTTCCATGGAGAATGTAGTAACTTTTAAACGAAGGTGATATTGTATATATAAAAAAAAATTGAATTGTACAGTAAATAGAGAACATGTATTGTCAACTTTTGTATTGTTTACTCAAAATTTACCTTTAGTTTATTTGAGTTTATATGTTATATATTGAACCAAAAGTTCTTGGATGTTCTTAATAAATATTATAAACTTATATTATTATTATAGAAATTGAATACATAAAAAGAATAAAAGTTTGTACATAACATTATATTTGATGACAACCAGTTGTTATTTGTGATAAATATTTTGTAGTAAATAGTAGTTTACTGTTTCTTTTTAAATTTATAAATGTGCTTCATATTTTTTACATTCCTACATTGTTGTTTGGATATATCATTTCAACAATTGAGCTTATATGAAGATTAATGTTAAGTTTTTAACTTGTACTGTATTTAGAATGAATAAAAACACCTTATCATTGACGCTTTTGATTTTAATTAGCCTTTTGATTAAAAACACATTATTAGACATGCCGTTTCAGAATTAATTCGATCTGTAGATATCTGTCAGTTTCAAAAATTTTGATTTGATGGTAGTTTCAGAAATACCCTATCTTTCGAAAGGATCACAAAAAAAAATGGCTCGTGTAGCCTACAATCTTCACTTCGAAATGGTAAATTAGAAAATATTTGAAAAATAAAATTTTCAATTCCCGTTTTCTACCACGTCAATTTTTTGTACTTCTTGAATCATGTTACAGTTTTCTTTTATAAACAATTCAGAGAGTTTTCCTGATATCGGAATGAAATTTAAAAAATTCAAATTTCTGGAAAGACATTTGAACTACACAATATAGGTCAAAATTCGACGAAACTCTGGATTCTGTAAGTTCACATTTTCTACCACGTCAATTTCTTGTGGTCTTCCTTTAAAAAACAACGACATTTGAACTACAAAACTCATCTACCAAATTAGACAAAACTATGGATTCTTTCTGGATATTCAATTAACTTTTTCTATCATGTCAACTTTTCGTAGTTCTCAGATCATGTTATGTCTTCTTTCAAAAACAAATCAGAGAGTTTCTTCCTGAAAATATCGAAATGGAATTGAAAATATCGAAAATCATCCACAGACAGGGCCGTCTTTAAACTATTTGAGGCCCTGGGCACATTAGGATCATGGGGCCCCTATGACCTTGAGAAAACACTTTTTAGTTACAATAGATAAAGAAAGACAAACAAGGTTCTAAATTTATTTTTATTTAATTACTAACTATAAAAAAATAGGAAATATAAAAAATAATCTACTAAAGTAACTCGCTGTCTCGCTTAACTTAAAATCCTTAGATTAGACAAACGACGATTTAATCAAACAATACTATTTTTTTCATCAGAGCTCGAGCACAGTCAGTAACAAACTAACAACTACAAACAAAACAAACGCCACAACATCGCAGACAAATAATTGAAGGGAATTCCCCCGTTCGTCAAGTCAAACGACGATCGGGAGTCGGGAATTCCCCTTTTTTGTCTTTGGTATTACGAATGACGTTCGAATAGGTTTCTTTAAGACATAAACCACACCGCATCAAATAATTCTTCTTTTTTAAATTTAATAATTTTTCTTTTAATTGTATTCTTATACTTACATATAGGTATTTAAATTAACCTAAACATACTAATATCGGAAAAACTCATTTTTAAGAGAGAGTGGAGTACTTATACGGATACCCTGTTTATTTATTAGTTTGATCTTTCTTTTTGACGGATGTCAAATCTGAAATCGATATAACTTTGCAACGACGAACAATATTTTCTTATTTTAATAATATTAAAAATTGATAATAATCATAAGAATAGACACACAACATAAAAGTACCTGTTAAGGACTCAAGCATTTTCCGAAAGTCTTAAGTGGTTTTTATTGCTTCGAAGTAAAATTTAAATAGAAAAACTGAAACCAATGGTCTCTTACCTACCCAATGTTTTTATGTCTAGTGCAATAAAATTGATTGACGAATGAATTTATTTATTTTGAATAGTTTAAAACATACATACAGCCACATATTTAGCCAACACATTTTTTACATCAATAGATATTTTCTGTTTCCCATCACTGACCCATCTGTCAAAAAGTTCAAGCTATGTTGTACAAGGTATAGCTATCCGCATGCGGCAAACTAAAGGTAATATAATAAGCGCAGGTATTGTAGTAAGTCATTATCATCAGATTTTTCAAAATTAATGTTTTTCGGTAATACCTAAATATCGGTTATCATTTGGTAATCTGGCAGGAACTAGGGGGCCCCATTCGATCGCGGGGCCCTGGGCACGTGCCCATAGTGCCCAGTGGGGAAGAGGGGCCTGTCCACAGAGGACAAAATTGAACAAAACCCTGCATCCTGTCTGGATCTTCAATTCCCGTTTTCTACCACATCAATTTCTTGTAGTTCTTAAACCATGTTACATCTTTCTTTCAGAAACAATTTTGTAAACTTCTTCTTGAAAAGTTTGGAATGAAATTGAAAACATCGAATTTTCTAAAGCGCCATTTGAACTACGTCTACAGACTTCAAAATGAGACAAAACTCTGGATTCTTTCTAGATACTCAATTTACGTTTTCTACCATGTCAATTTTTGCAGTTCTCAGATCATGCTGCAACCTTCTTTCAAAAAACAATTTAGAGGGTTTCTTCCTGAAAAGATCGAAATGAAATTGGAAATATCGAAATTTCTGGGAGTTCATTTGAACTACACGAAGCATCTATAGAAGTTAAAATTGGATAAAACTCTAGATTCCGTCTGGAATCTGCAATTCACGTTTTCTACCATGTCATGTATTGGTAGTTCCCAAATCATGTTACAATTTTCTTTCAAAACAATTTGGAGAGTTTCCTCGTTTTACATTAATTAACAATTCAAAATTATATCGATTGATTTAATTAAATGTGATATCTTGATTAAAATGTGTTGTTTTTTGCTCTATCCATATCCTCAGATACTTCGAAACAAAAGACTTGTCCCTACAAGTTCTTCATTGCGATATTCGGATTATTATCTGTTCTGGACATTGCAAAATTTTTTGGATGGTAAAACCTCTACTTCAAATGAAGAGGTCAAAAAATCACCTGGATAAGTTTTTTTGCCGCAAGACCAAAAATTTTATGGACATGGAATTACTTTCCGAACAACCCAATATTATACCTACTCTTAACAGAGGAACCTCGGAGAATCTAGGAAACCCTGTACATTGACAAGTTGCAGGAAAAATTGATATCGGAATTTGAAGCGAGAAGTGAAATAAAATAATCGATTTATCATAAAATCACTCGGATAACTTCCTCAGATTTTCTTTTTCGCTGAGATTTGTTATCCATCATTGAAATCCGTACTTATCAACACTTCACTGATTTCCCTTTGAAATTTGCCGTCCAAACTGGGATAAATGATACACTTTGCCCCATTAAACAGCAATCTCGGCCTATTGATACAAATTATTATCTACTTTTCGCGTTTTCAAGAGATCATAATCGAGTAATATAAATTAAAACCCCATTAAATCGAGTGTATTTATCTATAACCAGAGTTGAGAATTAAAAACCAAAATATGTGCGAGAATAAAAATAAACTTTCTGTTCTTTGTTTATTCTTGGTGTTTTGTTTTTGTGAGACGTCGATAACTATTAAGGATGAAGGTAGGATAACTGATAAATTTGGTGGAAATCAATTTTCGAAAATAATTTTTATCGTTAAAAACAAGTTTTTATAAATTAATGTATCTGACTAGAAAAAATTCAAAATTCAAGGTATTAATCTCTCATCTTCATACGAAATGAACAAAAAGACTTCTATTTAGAATGATGAGATTTTATTGTTAAATAAAACAACAAATTCAATAAAATAATAAGGAACATTTGCACAATTCATTAATTAACAACAATCGTTTCGCTAACACTTTGGTTTCTTCAAGTTTACATTTTGTACAAACTCTGAAAATTACACCTTCACTCTTTATATAGCTATAAAAACTTTGAAAAAGGAGAGGCACATAGAACTAACAATTTCCGGAAATATAGATAAGAAAACATATGCTAAAGGGGATACAAATAACCATCAACTTTCAGAAATACCAACAAAGAAAAATATGCAAAAAGGCCATACAAATGATCATAAAATATACAGGTTGCCCAAGTTATCCTTGGTCAAATTTCACGAGGTGATTCTACAGGCAATTTGCAATACAAAAGTTCTTATAGAGTCAAATATCTTTCGTTGTAAAATTATTCAAGATTCTATTAATTTGTAACGTTTCACAATTTTTTCATTGAAAACATAGCAAACTGGAGTACTATCATCTTAATCAAAATTCAGTGTTCACTGTTGGAAAGAGCGGAAAATACTTCTATGATTAAGGTGATTTAATGGAGATTTTTATGAGTCTTTACTTGTTATAGGGTGGTTATGGAAAAATATTTCTTCAGACATAATATTTGGTGAAAGTTTACTCTAAATTTCGCCTCGAAGCCCCATGGAAATTATGAGCAAAAACTGCATGAATTATAAAGCTTTTCAACGACGTAGTATACATATTCATTTTCATTGGATAATAGATGCGAAACTGTGAAAGTACTGTGCGACCTTCCTTGCTCAGAATTCTACTCAGCTCTGCTGCAGCTACTTAATCGACCCCGCCATATTGGCTACCATAGATAAACGAGAATCTACATTCTCGTGTCAAAATGGGAATCGTAGAACATCATGTAATTGTTGTATCTCAACACAGATAATTTTTGTGATTGACTTTTTCCACCATTCTTACTTGTGAACAAATTACTTCTGTTATCACGATAAATATTTTCAGATCTTTAATTTTATAATTCAAATACTAGGAGCGTATCAAATTTTTGGAAATGGAGTGATGGAGCATAACTTTTTTCTAAAAGTCAGCTTTTATTTCTAGATATTCCTGAATTGCAGTATATGGATCCTACGGTAGATGCTTGTGATAATTTTTACCAATACGCCTGTGGAAATTTCGAAAAATTTCACCCTCTTGGCAAAGAGAGGGTAGTGGATGAATTCACAGTGTTGACTGACAAAATATTGAAATCTATGATATGTGAGACACCATTTTTTCTGATAAGCTCCCATAGTTCACGCTTCAGGAATATTCAAATTAATTGATGATCTTTACAGACATTTTAAGCGACTCAAACACCACAAATGATTCCGAAGCTATAAGGAAAGTTAAAACAGCCTTTGGATCATGTTTAAATCTAAAAATAACAGATTCACGAAAACCTTTTCCTGAAGTGTTATTTCTGAACGAAGTGGGAGGAATGCCTTTGTTTAAAACACCCAAATCGAATTCTCCCTTCGGATGGAAAGATATAGGACAGCTAACAGCAAAATATGGTGTACCACTGATGTTTAAGATGAATGTAATACCTTTTCCAATTACAGCTACAGACAACCTTTTGAGGGTAAGTTTTGTGTTTTGAAGTTTCAGAATACATTTGTTGTGACAAGAAAGTGCAAGTACCCAGTAAACATGATACAATTCAGAAGAAAAATGTGAAAATATTCTAAGCATAAACGCAAAAAGTTGTGTGATCTCATATGAAACCAAGTCAGTTATTTCAGTTAGTACCTATGGAAGCACCTATTCGAAAACTTTATTACAAATTGATGTAATTAATTTCCTACTAACATTTAGAGTGACCTTATCAATATTATACATTATTATTACATATAATTAAACGATTTCTATGTAAGCCTAAAAACTAAAGAGATCGACAAGTTGATACAATGCCAGCAGGAAGAAAGAGAAAAAAAAATTAATGTATGCATATAAATAATTAAGCAAATAAGCAAATGTCTATTTTGTTTTTAAAACTATTCACTGACATCGCTGAATAGGTTATTCCATGTTTCGAAAATACGATTCACCAAAAAATATCTTTATATTTAAAAAATAGTATAATACATACCCAGTGGAAAAGTAATCTATTACAACCGAATGCCAATACAATGTATACCTCACAACTTTTTTCGGTAGTAGGACTGCTTTATGAGACTTGCCATATTTCGCATTTTATGTTTTTAATTGGATTTCATTTCTTTCATTAAGTTGTCTTCTTTTTAAGCGCTTGTTCTATGGAAAAGCGTTCTATCGTTCTGCCCGAATGTCTTTCGTTTTCATATTTTGAGCCGAAAATGGTAGAACAACAGGATTGGACTTAGTGATGAAGAATCCGAGGTCAAAAGTAATTCGGTCCGTCGATAAACACTTTTACATTTGAGACTTGAAACGTTCACAGTGGGTTTCACAAAACTTAAGTCATCGGATCAAGCCTGTTGATCACGAAGTCCTTCTACAATGTATCTAGTTCTATGTTCCCAAAGTGCTGATCACAGATTTATTCACTGTGTCAAACTATGACAGATTAATCTCTGTTGATCATCAATCATATGGAGAGTGTATTGTTTACTTTTTTCAAGTGAAATAATTGTAAAATACTTCGAAATCAGTTCAACGTCTTCATGAGATGAAGATTAAAATGAAATTCGAAGACCCCGAATTACTGGAGACAGGAGTTTTGCAAAATACGATGATCTTGGTTTCAAAATATGTTTTCATTTAAAAAGAATGTCGTGATGGAATTAATACATAACACTGGACCAGAAATTGAACCACGCAGTAAAAAGAATAAATCGATCGATGTAATAGTACGGTATGACAAGTATATAGACAATAACAATCCGTTTCTTAATTCTTACCGTACATTAACAGCGCTACCACAGAAATATATCCATTCTTATTTTTCTTCTTTTTCTTTGGTGTAGCGATCCAATTTAAGAAAGTGCGACGTTGTCAAATTGTTTTCTCGGATGAACTGATTCACGTGATCAACTACCCTGTTTTGTGAAACACAAATTCATTGATCCGTTTGTCAAATTTGATAAGAGTATCCGTTGATCCAGTGACCACCCAATCTTTATGAAACCCAGCATCAGAGTAGGTTTGGGGCCTAAATATATAGGTTAAGTTAATGGGAAGAATCGTTTCAGTGGTTCCGTAGTTATTCAGATTTGACCGTTTTCTTATTTTCCCAATAGTTCCGAAACTACTGATCCGATCGAACTCAAATTTTTTGTGAAAGGTGAATAATAACAACAGGAAAATTTATGTCAAATCTTGTGAGGATCGGTGGATGACTGGAGGTAAAAAATGCTTATTTCTCAACGAAAAGACTTAGAAAATTGAAATTTTCAGGGTTGGTTTGGACCCCAAATTTGTGTTATCCAATTCCAGTATTTTTTGACGCCGTACTTCTTGTGTGTACACATTATTGTCATTAATCACCATGTGGTGTTCAAATGTTCAATTGTCTTATTGAAGTTCTTTAATGCAGGTCGAAGAGGATAGCCTAAACACTTTATTAACAGAACTCGATGGAGAAGACACTCCATTTGGTATCTTTCTGCGTACAGTATTCATTATCTTAAGGGACTACATAAACGTCGACATTACCGATGAAGACATTGACAAAGGCATAGAAGAAATCATAAACTTCATACGAAATATTCAAAATAACGCTGTAAGTATGACTTCCTTTTCGATACTGATTGCGCGAAACCGGTAGCTCATCAATTGCACACGAGACGTTTTGCGAAAGTGGTCTCAACCATAAAACGTTGGTGTCCTTGAACTATTCATCACTCATTCCCTGTTTCATTTTTATAAGCAGATAAAGTTAAAAAGAGATGAATTTATACATTTTGACTCATCAACGTTTTATGGATGAGTTGGTAAAACGTCTTGACATTTTTATGGCAACGGAAACTTCGGCAACGTATTCAGCGGTTGCTAGAGGGTGGGTCATTTAATATTAATGAATATTTCTTCACAGTTTTGAGATCATTTGAAAGATTGAATCCTGACAATTAGGTTTGAGAAACAATATCATTCAAATGACGGCCACGACTGGCTGCAACACCCCAATTCAACCCAATTTTTCAGTACATTAATGATTGCTAGGGGCCCAATTTCATGAATAGCAATTTCGATTTGGTTTTTCAAGGCATCAATCGTTTTTGGATAGTTAGCAAAACACTTATCCTTAACAGATACCGACAAAAAATGGTCAAACAGAGTCAAATCACAGCTCCGAGGCGGTCAATTGACATCAGAATTTCGATTATTCGATTTCCAAAAACGTTGCGCAAAAAAACGATGGTTACGTTGGCTGTGTGGCCTCGTCCTGTTGAAACCAAATGTTGTCCACGCCTTCCTTTTGAATTTTCGGACACAGAATTCGTTGAGCATGGCACGGTAACGTTCCCTATTGACTGTGATGGCGGCTCCTTGTCCATTTTAGAAGAAAGATGGCCCAATTGTACTGTTCCGTACTTGGAGGTTCTACTGAAAAACCCCTCATACCTTTCTATCATGATCATCTTGTGGCGTGAGAATAAGACGTTACGGGGTGTAGATAACCCAAGTAACACTTGAACGAGGAAATAGTGAAGGGAAGTTCAGAATGCAAGGTTAATTAAAATACAATATTTGGTTGCGGAAGGCAGGTTGCGTTTTAGGAGGAAAATAATCAGGGACAAAACCTTGACCTCTCTTCAGCTCCCATAGATTCTTCAACCCTGTCCTTCCCTTTATCTATAAAATTAAGGTTCCATAGATCGACAACCTTTCTAATATCCTAAAACATAGTAAATGTGCAAGCAAAGATAAATACAGCAGTCAATTGAGTGGATACACAGATAATTTGGCAATAGGAACATGTAACAGAGATCTTCGAGGTAGTTTAACAATGACCCTTTGGTCAGGAATTCTCCATTCACACGCCTACTATCTAATTAGATTATTATAATCTGGACGCATAATATCGTTGTTCAGGAATGTCTTGTTGCGACATTCTGAAGACACAGAGGTTGCGGAGTCAGTTATTTAACTGACTATTCATTATGATATTTATATCTTATAATAAAGTTGTTCAGAAATGCCTTGTTGCAGCATTCTGCAGACAGAGAGGTTGTTATGTCAGTTACTCAATTAATTCACTTTAAAATTAATTCACATTTAATTCACTTTAAACACTCTGAATTCTCAAACAAAGTACCATTGTTAAGCACATATAGAGTCAAATAAAGGGAATGAAGATAAAAGCGCTTTCATGTATGAAATTGAAATCTGAAGGTTTCGAAGCAAATTCGGAAGACGGCGCTTCTTTCGGAGTCTGCGCACCTGAAACTCTTCAGAGAGGCGTGGTGCGCAGCTTGGCCTGAGACGCCAGTGACCATATGTTGGAACGGTCGTGAAACGCTGTGTGCCTTGCCCTATTTGAACTCGGCGGGGGCGGTTAGTCAGGAATTTTTAGACTGGTCGTGTCCTCTATTGATACATCGGTCAAGCTGCAACAGAGCCAGACAGGTTTCTGGACGAGGAGCGAAGAAGTTGTTCGATACAGATCAATTTAGATTAAAGTAAACAGATCGTCCCCAACTGGAGCATTAATACAGAAACATCTACCGATGAATAATGAAGGCATGATACAA
The DNA here is from genome assembly GCA_034642435.1 of Megalocaria dilatata. Taxonomy (NCBI): domain Eukaryota; kingdom Metazoa; phylum Arthropoda; class Insecta; order Coleoptera; family Coccinellidae; genus Megalocaria; species Megalocaria dilatata. Next base: position 40,852,709 of record CM067862.1, on the reverse strand, counting down.
ATAACACTCACGTTGACCTCAGGTAATTCAATACAATATCTCTACTTGTTAGAGCAGCTCAGTCGACTTTTCTTAGTGCCTTTTCTTACTTTTAATCAACCATGGCGTTCTATTTCAAACAAAGGAAAAATGGACGCTCTTCTTTAATATTTCCCGGTTTTGGTCAAGCGTTAATCGACCCATTTCTTTAATGTCAAATATTAAACTAACTTTCTGTCAAAACACGAATGACAGACGTGTTGTCAGACTGGAAATAAACTCGTCTTCAAAATGCAAACTCTAGATGGCTCAACCTTTACTTCGACATATAAAATATCATTGAAATCAGATAAATTTATGTTGATCTTTTTTTATCATTCGATGTATTATTATGTTATCATTTCAAAGGCGAGATATTAAAAATTCCAAGTGTTTTTTTGAAGGGTATTCCAGATGGTACAAACATTACATCTTTGACAACAACGACTTTCATAGGGGATTTACAAGAATGGACAGACCAACAATTCGATGGTAAGGCACCTGTAAGTATTGATGCAAACAAAGAATTCCAGTGTATGAATATTATCAATTGTACTTAACAACTATCGTTTTATTCTTTAAAGATTGACTGGATAGAGTACTTGGATGCTGCATTCAGTGAAGCTGGTGTAAAAATGGCTAACAGCACTAATATTTACGTCAATAGTACCTATGTTTATAATGTTTTGAATGTAGTTAGGAACACCCGTCAAGATATTGTGAAAAATTTCATGTTGATGCGTATCCTGCTGTTTTCTGCTATGGATAGTCAAATGCAAATAAGGAGAGCACTGGAGGAATTCTATAAGGCCAAGAATTTAACAATTCTACCTAGGTAAAAAAATATAAAAAATATACGAAGAGTGCCCGAAAAGTATTCGACATGAGTTCATATCTTCGCATCAGAGCGCCCGAGTGACCTCTACGAGGTAAGAGTGCAACCAGTAGTCCCTCACGAACTCCCAGAATGCTGTAGTGACCGGCTAGACGCCTTGTGTCGCGCGCAGCGTGTGTTTACATCCAACGTGCTTTTTCCGTTCGTCGCATTTGTTTACTGTTGAAAATGACAGAAAAAACGGATAAACGAATTTGCATAGAATTTTGCTTCAACCTCGGCAAGAGCTGTATGGAGACGATTGAAATGATTCAGAAGACCTTTGGGGACAAAAGTATAACAAAGGAATGGTACGTGCGGTGACAGTGACTCTCGCTCTAGCTGACCTTCGCTGAAAGCAGAAAGACCTTCGTTCTAAAACCGCTCACGACAACTTGGAAACGGTCAGTGATGATGGAAATGACCTTAAGAGGGTCATTACTGGTGATGAATCATTGGTTTATGGTTACGATCCTGAAACTAAACAACGATCTTCACAAGCATGGAAGCATTAAACGAGCCACGGCTGAAAAAAACACTTCAAAGTCAAAGGCACTTCAAGTCAATGCTGATTATTTTTTTCGATTGTAGAGGTGTGCAGTTCGAATTTGCTCCAAGACATCAAACGATCAACAAAGAATATTACGTTGAAGTTCTGGAACCGATTCATGTGCTTCATAGATCCGCAGAAAGCATTCTCAAAGATGTGGTACATTTACTTCACGACAGACAAATACCCTACAATATTGTGAAAACCATCGAAAATATATACGAGGCTAACAAGATCCAAGCAGGAATAAAGGTGAACTAACCGAAGAAAAAGACGCTGATAATGGTATTCGACAGGGTGACTTCCTAAGCTCTCTGCTGTTCAACATCATAATGGGCGATAAAACAAGTAATTTAATTGAGGAGATACAAATTTGAAACAAAGAAATTAGAATACTGTGCTACGCCGATATTGCAGTATTAATTGCGGAGAGCGAAGATGATCTTCAAGGACTATTGAATCAGTTCAACGTAACACCAACAATTCGGAATGGTTGTGTCAACAACCCATATACTGCATGACCACCTCAAGGGTATCGCTCAGATGTAAGCTGGAAATTAACAACCAGGTTGTAGAACAGGAAATGAAGTTCAGATATCTCGGCCTGGAAATATCTGTGTTTGGGGATGTCAAGGCGGAGGTGAGACAACAAGCTATGAAGGCAGCACGAATAGCCGCATGTCTCGACAACATTCAGTGTCTGTCATTTCGCTGAAGTGTAAACAACATAGTTTCTGTAAATATCAGCTTTTGTTTTTGCGGGGAATTTCACTTCATTACTTCAAAATGAAGAAAAAGGCTCCCGAAAGTCATCATATCACAGTGGATATTTATGGTGACCATGGGACAAACATATCAGAAGTGGTTTGCCCGATTTAAGAGTGACAATTTTGATTTAGAAGACGAAGAACGATCCGCAGCGCCACCAAAGTTTAAGGATGAAGAATTAGAGGCAAGGATCGATGGATATCCATCACAAACGCAAGAGAAACTCTTGAAAACACTTGAACTCACTCAACCATATATTTTTAGTATGAACTCGGGTCGGATACTTTTTGGACACAACTCGTATGTCAAAATTTATTTGTAGTAGTTTTGTGACAATAACATCTTTCAGTGTAGTTATATTCAATTTAGTAATTTATCTTTTTTTCAACTTAGGGTTGAGTATTGTGCTAGACAACTGATAGACATTGAATCAACTGATATGGTAGTGGGATTGAGCTTGGCTTCAGGCAAACTGTTTGCAGAAAATGATAATGGAGAAAAAAGATTATCAAAGGTGTGTTTTGAAATTATTTTTAATAAAAGGCCAACTAAATATATATCGACAGTCATATTTTTAAAGTATATACGCGGTGAATCATAACAATCGGGATATAGGTTAAGTACAGGTTAGGACCGAAATATGGCGATTGGATCACACATGCCTTAATAAAATATTGCTGTGGAAAAAGTTACTGGACGTTAAAGTTGAGTTTTTTTCATGTTTTGCTCATAATTTCACTGTTTACTTCTCAATTGTTATCAAAATAGTCAGAGCGGCAGAACTTTGGACGAATATTATTTTATGTAATACTTCACCCTTTGTTATAGGGGACGCCACGTGAATCATTCCTGATGATGAAATTAAGCTTTTTTTGACGAAACTTGATAGTGATTTTATTAGGAAATAAGATATAAAAACAGTTTAAATAACTTTATTCACCTAGAAAGTAGTACGCTACCACTCTCCATAAACTGAACCTTTTGAAAATCCCTCAGTTTTCTTGGGAATCTTGATGACACAGTACTCATTCAAGCAAATAGACAAATGTCGTTTTGACATTAGTCGCACTAGAATGTTTACCTATCTCACTTTATAACCCCGAGCTAGTCAAGGCAGTAAAAAGCATTAAATCGCTGCACTTCGACCAAGCGGTTACGGTTAAACTATCCGCTCTTCGAACAAGTAAGTCAACATTCACATTCAAGTAAGGGAATAAGTCGCTTCCCATAGCCCACGTCACATCTCTAATCGCTCGATTTCTTCACTCCGATCCGGTGAGTTGAAGAAGTATTCTCTATCAGTAACACAACTCTATTCGCATTCATTTGTAACTTCACAATTTCAATCTCGGGAAACATTTTTGTTCAGCCTCTTGTGATTATACAATATCGCAATAAAAGGCCTGAAAGCGACCAACATCAGCTATATCAATTTCATCACCACTGCAGACCAAAATTCAACTGCAAGAATTCCCTTAATTATGAGTGAAAGTGTGGTAAAGGGCTGTAATGATACAGGGATTAGTCCAGTGGACAACAGCAAATTTAAATCGAGGTTCAATGCCCCTGAATTAATTTGTTAATTCTAATCTCCAGACCAGTTAATGTTAAACTTAGGAATTCGCTTTCGAGGCACGCACGAACGACGGCTTCATAAAAGGAAATTCTTTTACTCTGCCCTATATATTGTAATAACAATATACAAATTGAAAAGATCATAAGAGCTGATTGTACGAAACGTGAATATGATGATGAGTTAATGAACAGAAAGTTTCAGAGAAAAACGCTGACGTCGAAATTAACACGTGTGGCTCGACAAAGAGCCGAAATTTCGAAGAGTGCTAAGTTGCAGTTTTGAGCGGGCAAACAAACTAAAAATTTGAAAGGAGAAAACCGACGTGTACGAGGCATTAAAAGGGCCAAAAGAGAGTTTATCAGAGTCTTGACATGTCGGAAAAACTAGTAAGATCGTCGAGAAAAGATCGCGGTGCGAGGCTCGAATTGGTCTCAGAAATTAGCATTATTATAATTATATTGAGTGATATTAGTAATATTTTTTTTGGAAGTTTAATAATTTAGTCAGAATAATTAGAGAAATTGAATAGATAGTGCTAAGTTCTGGGACCAAGGTATTAAGAGTACCGGTAGTCGTTCTTTATCGTTTATTGTTCGGGTTAAATAGGCCGTTTCTTGTAGAAAATCGCGTGTGCCAAGTTTTGTTCTGAATCTATGGTCTTGAAGTCTAGGGGTTAGAAGTATCTGAAAATTTTGGTATATTAATATAAGAAAAACAAATGTTAACTTCCGCTATTTTATTGATTTACACGACAATTGTTTCGTCATACCATGACTTCATCAGGTGAGTATTAAAACTGAGGTATACAAAGCAAAACATGACCTTAAATACACAGCTCTGGTACAAAAAATAGAGGGGTGGAAAGACATGGTTTACAATTAATGATAAATTTTAAGTAGGGGGGATCTGTTTAAATCTATTTGATCATTCAATAAAATTTGTCTTTTATTATATCTATTGATCTCTAAAGTTTTTAACAGATTTAGTTTCTGACTTTTGTTTTCGATATGTAATATATATTTCATAGTTCATATTAAAATTATGGCCAGTCTCTAACAAATGGTTGGCATAAGTTGAATTCGGTTAATTATTAATGTAACATTTTTCATGTTCTCGTTTCCTTGTTTGGAATGAACAGCCTGTTTGTCCCACATATACACATGGGCAATTTTTTATTATTTTTTTTATTAAGCTGCCTAAAGAATTAGTATAGTATAGTAATATAGTTTTAAAAGAGATGTTATATTTTTCTTTTTTCTTTAAATATCTAGTAATCTTTTCAGATTTTTGGCCTATGTAAGTTAATGAAATAAATTTGGTTTCGTTTGAATTTTCAAATAATACTTCAAACCATCCATTTTCACAAAAATTGTCAGCTTATAATAGTATGCTTTATAGATTGGTTAACATACCCATGACGAAAGAAAATTTTGACGAAGAGTATAAAACCATTAAACAAATAGCTTTCAATAATAATTTTAATCCGTTAATTGTAGACAATTTACTTGATAAAATATTTTACAAGAAAGCAATATCACTTGTATATCCAAAATTCAAACGAAACCAAATTTATTTCATTAACTTACATAGGCCAAAAATCTGAAAAGATGTAAAGAAAAAAACATCTCTTTTGAAACTATTAATTCTTTAGGCAGCTTAATAAAAAATAACAGACGTCATTCCTAAAAACAAAAAATCAGGAGTTTACAAGTTAACATGTAGTGATTGCCCATGTGTATATGTGGGACAGACAGGCCGTTCATTCCAAACAAGGATACGAGAACATGAAAAATGTTACATTAATAATAAACCGAATTCAACTTATGCCAACCATTTGTTAGAACTGGTCATAATTTTAATATGAACTATGAAATATTACATATCGAAAACAAAAGTCAGAAACTGAATCTGTTAGAAACTTTAGAGATCAATAGATATAATAAAAGACAAATTTTATTGAATGATCAAATAGATCTAAACAGATCCCCCCTACTTAATATTTTTCATTAATTACCATCCCTTTCCACCCCTCTATTTTTTGTACCAGAGCTGTGTATTTAAGGTCATGTTTTGCATTGTATACCTCAGTTTAAATATTCACCTGATGAAGTCATGGTATGACGAAACAATTGTCGTGTAAATCAATAAAATAGCGGAAGTTAACATTTGTTTTCCTTATATTGAAGATTAATTTCCGTCAAGTAAAGACCGAGACAGTCAAAAATTAAGGTATATTGTTCAGGTTGAAATTGTCTGATTAAAGTAGAGTCAGAAATAGGTGGTAGATTGACATATCTCTTCCTTATTAATATGTTTGAAAAATTCAGACAGAATTATATAATTGATTCATAGCGCTTGAGGTATCCTCTCTTTAATTATTCAGTGTATCATCTTTATTTAGATTTTATTGAGTTCAGTATTGATAAAACTATTGTATTTCGGCACACTTTTTCACTATATCGGGTCTTCTTTTAGAGTGATAGAACTTTAAATTGAAATAAAACTCATTTAAATTAAGATTGAAGCCATTTTTTTTATTTGAAAGATAATTTTATGACAATTATGTTTTGAGCCTTATTTAATCAATAATACGAGTTATGTTGGCTTCCAAAGCGTTGTTTCTGGTTTATCAGCACAAACGAATGACTTGACATAACCCCAAAGAAAATAATCCGAAGGAGTTATATCGCATGATCTTGGAGGCCAATTAATTGGACCATTTTTCGAAATAATGTTATCGCCAAATCCTTCTTTCAATAAATCAATTGTTACGGTAGCAGCATGAGGTGTAGCACCATCTTGTTGGAACCAAAACACTTCTGGGTCGATACCTTTCAAATTTTGAAACAAATAGTCATTGATCATCGATCTGTAACGAGCACCATTCACTGTAAAAAAACTATTATTATATCTCTTATTCTCCTCGAGCTATGCTTATCGTAGATTAACGTTCAATCAATCACTAGCAAAGAATTCAAAAACATACTAAGCAATTCTTTGAAAATCTATAGGAGAAAGTTGCAAACTTTGAAATGTAAATGTTAATATAGGCTAGAGAAATGGTAAGAGATTTATCAGAAACCTTCATGAAGTCTCTGGCACAGTCTCAATGGATGGACGCAATTTCAAAATCTTCTGCAATAGAAAAAGCAAAAAATATCGAAGCTCTAATTGGCCTGCCCGATTTCGTTGGAAATGACACCATCTTGGACGGATTTTACGAAGATCTCAAAATCGAAAAATGGGACAACTATGGCAATAGTCAGAGGCTTAGAGCCTTCAAGCAAACGTATGTGTTTTCTCAGTTGGGGAAACCGAGAGACAGAGCACGGTAAGCAGCATTTTTGAAACTTATTTTTATTGTTTAAAGTTTTCGGGTGAAACCTATTAGGAGTACAAATGAATCCGATTCTTTGTCGAAAGATGGCTCTAAAAACATCACATTTTTTATTATTTAAATGTTTCAATATTAGCCTTCTACATATTTAATTTAAAAAAATTATATTTAATAATTATAACTTCAGGAATTAAATTGAAATAATGTTATATAAGTACCACTTATAACAATCGACATATAAAATAAAACATTCATTATAAGACATCCAAATGATATAACAAAATCCAATAAATGAAAATTGTTAACCAAAATTCTATGAATTAAATATTTTGAATAGACTAAATTTTGTTTCTGCTGATCAATCTTATGAAAACAAATATCTTTCAAAAATGTTTAACATAATCTTAAGACAATTTTAATTTCAAAAAATTTTTTGCTTAAGAAACTTTAAGAATTAAATTAATGTCTTAATAAGCACTGCTCATATTTAATAGACATATAAAATCGAAATTCATCATACAATATCAAATGGAATTAAGAAAAACCAACGAATATAAATTGTCAATTAAAATATAAATAAACAAACATTTTTTTGTTTCGTTCCAGGCATGCGTACTGAACTCTTCAGACAAACGTACGAAGCCCTGTTTGTTACAAAATGTATTGTTTTCTGATCCTATATCAATGAAAAATAACTCTTTCTCAAAAATGTAAAACATAATTTTAAGAACTTCTCAAAAACTAATTTATTTGAAATATTCAATATATTTATATAAATTACTTCAAAAAATCTCAAAACATGCAGCACATCCTCAAAAAATAATTAAAATTGCGATAAGATCAGTATATATGTCTATTAAATATGAGCAGTGCTTATTAAGACATTAATTTAATTCTTAAAGTTTCTTAAGTAAAAAATTTTTTGAAATTAAAATTGTAGAATACCAACAGATTAAATCTGTTTTGATATTCAAATTTTGTGATAATCCTTCTATCAAGTAAAAGACCGTTCCTTATTATTTTATTCTATATATAATATATAATCTTAAGAATTTTTTTTTTGAAAGATATTTGTTTTCATAAGATTGATCAGCAGAAACAAAATTTTGTCTATTCAAAATATTTAATTTATAGAATTTTGGTTAACAATTTTTATCTATTGGATTTTGTTATACCATTTGGATGTCTTATAATGAATGTTTTATTTTATATGTCGTTTGATATAAGTGGTACTTATATGACATTATTTCAATTTAATTCCGGAAGTTATAATTATTAAATATAATTTGTTGAAATTAAATATGTAGAAGGCTAATATTAAAATATTTAAATAATTTTATATACCTTCTATCAAGAATTAACCTCTATTTATGTTATTACATTTTTTAATAGTAACAGCTGATTTCCGCGATTAGACAACTACCGATAGTTTGAATTGTTTTAAGTTTCATACAAAACGTTTTTGATATTGATTTCTCGTATATCACTTGGTGAAACAATCTTAAATTAATAAAGTAAATAAAAACACTTGGCTTAAGTTTCACTGTTCATTTTATATTTGTTGACATATCTGTTTCGGGTTTTCAACCCATTTTCAAAACTGAACAGAGCAGAACTTAAAATCCTATTTATAATAGTGGGGTAGATAACAGGTAGAATTTAGAAGAATGTTAAAATAAGATGTTGGGTCGGTTTTAATCTTTTACAGATAAGAGTAATGGTGATAAATTAAATTCCAGTTTTTTTTTTTTTTTTATTGAAATGAGTTTCCACCAAGTAAAGACCGACTCTATCGAATATAAATTCCAGTTGATCGTTTGGGATTGGTAAGTTCCTTCCATGTGCTAAAGAAATTTCCAAACTTTCTAAAAGGCCCATTGTTATTAAGAATGGACGCTTAGTCGAACTATTTTCTTGGTTTGAATATCAAAACAGATTTAAATTTTTTTTCAAAAAACTTTTAGAATTAAATTAATGTCTATAATAAGCACCGCTTATATTTAATAGACGTATATAATCAAAACTCAATATACAATGTCGAATGGAATAAATAAACCAACCAATATAAAAAATGCAATTAAAATTAATAAACAAATATTTGAAGGAGACAAAATTTTGTTTCTGGTCTTACCATAATGAAACCAATTCCTTTTCAGAAACATAAAACACAACTTAAGGATTTCTCAAAAAATATCATTTATTTGAAATATTTAATATATTTAAATATTCAAATAAGTTAATTCAAAAATCTCTCAAAACATGCAATATATCTTCAAAAAACAATTAGAATACGGATAATCTCTTCATCGGCCCTAGATCACATTTAAAATATTAAAATCAACTAACAATCAGTATATCATACCTTCGAGTTAACACGGAACTTGTTTCGAACAAAATTAAATAATAAATTAATAAATATTTATTTATTAATTTTAATTGCATTTTTTATATTGGTTGGTTTATTTATTCAATGTGACATTGTATATTGAGTTTTGATTATATACGTCTATTAAATATAAGCGGTGCTTATTGTAGACATTAATTTAATTCTAAAAAATTTTGAATACATTTTTTTTTTTTTTAATTAAAATTGTAGAAGACTAACAGATTAAATCTGTTTTGATATTCAAATTTTGTTATATTTCTTCTATCAAGTAAAAAGCCTTTTTCTATTTTATTTTCTTGGTGATGAAACAATTGTTGTTCCCTAATAAAAGTTTGTGGGAATTGAAAATTATTCACTATTTAATTTTCGATAAAGAAAATTTATACATTTTTTTCCAATTACTGATAGCCCAGATGAAAAAAACGTCCTATCACATTGCGTTTACGTGATATGAAGAATTTCGAAATGAGTTTTCATCTTCTTATAATACACCATCAGTAATTAAGAAATTTAGATAACAATAAATGAGAGAAGCTTGATTTTAATTTTCAACAAGTTTTTTCTTTGAAGAACTTTGAAACTGAATAATGAATGTTTGATAAATTTCCAGCTGGGATAGATCTCCATTCGAAACTAATGCATATTACAGTAGAGCAAATAACAAAATCAGTGAGTAATTAAACTTGATCACATGAAAGATGAAAATTTAATTTTGATTTTTACAGCAATACCATTCGCTATGATGAACCCCGTATTTTTCGATGGAAGAATAAGGTGAGTGAATTGGTCATATAAGTTGTGTCCGTTTCAAAGATGATGTGATATTTTTTAAAATCTTTTCTAAACATTTATAAACCTCATCATAAAACCATAAAATATCGATACTGGCCTTTTCTGGACGGAAACCAATAGTTGTAACGAATCCTTGGATATTGAGTTCCAAACATGAGAACAGTATTCGAGTCTTGGTCTGATGTAAGCTTTATGCAAAAGAAGAATCTGACCTGCAAAGAAATATTTCCTTGGCTTTGAGCTGTCCTGTATTATACGGAGTACTTTAAAGAACGGTAATCTTTTTATCGTGATCATCTAGTGGCTGGAGAATAGGACGTTACGTTGTCTAGACAACCCAAATAATACTTAACGAGGGAAAGAAAAGAGTGACGGAAGGTTCAAATATTCAAAAAATAGTAACGTCAGAATAATATACTTATATTAGTAATACTGAAAAGCAACAACCCTCAATGAACGGAAACAAACAGCTTGCTGTTAAATTTACTCTATGCAGTGGTTCGTAAAGCTACACAGTGAACCCAATAGCGCCCCGGGTCTGAATGTCTTATTCCTACATATCGTTAAGTCAGTAACTTGCTCGAATCGGATATCATTCTTATACAGCGAAGAGGGTTAGAGAGGATAAGATACGGCCAGCATGCACCTACAACTCTTCTTCCGGTAACCAGTGCAGAACCTGCAGTTACAAGGGGTAAGAATTTGAATGGACAGTAAGGTAGGTAAAGTGGTACGCCCAGTAGATCTCCTTGAAGAGGGGATCTAACATAACTCGAGTCGGCCGGAAAGGTTACTATCAAATGGACTGCATCTGGCTTCCATGGGGTGGCCAAGGCTCAGAAAGGCTCAGATATTGCTAAAGAACAAACGGAAACTACCTGAAGGGCCACGCAAACTTATCCTAGGGATATCATATCTGAGCAATGATCTAGCAATCACTCACACATTCTCACAATAGTGTTGGACATCCGGAGCTATTTACTGTCTTTTTACGATATGTCGTCCTCTACCAGGACTACTTAGCAATTTACCCTAAAAAACATTCTCACAGTAGCGTTGGAAATCCGGAACTATTTACTATTTCTAGACGATACGTCGTCCTCTAGTTGAATTACTCAGTGATTTACCCTAAAGAACGCCACTGGTTCAGAAGGAATACAATCTTTCAAAGTAAGCGGGCGCATGCATACGGCAAATATGTAACACAAACTGACCAGGACATTATAAAATAGATACAGTACCCCATCACTTAGGCGTGTTAATGAACGTTACAATAAAAGAAAACAAAGAAATAAGTAACCGGAGGATCACACAAGAGTACATGAAAAGCAGTTACATATCAGGTACTGCGAATACCATGAACAGTACAAATAAACAACCGCTATGAATAATACAACAAACAACAACCAGGCACCGAGAAAAAGTATACAATATAAATAGATAGCTTGTGAGGGTCGTGCCGCTATAGTTATATACAAAGGCAGTAAAACATTCCGGTCGAATTAAATAACACTGAAGCAAAAATACAAAAATGAAAAGCCATCAGTGGAAGTAAAATGAACGAGCGTGCAATCAATAATTTTACATTAAAACTTAGGTGGTATTCAAAGCGTAAAGCATGCAATTAATTAGAAGCATTTAAAAGAAGTTTACTTACTAAGAGTTACCAAGGGAGACTGTTATAAGTACTATTATCTCGAGTATGTTTTTAAGTCGCTCAGGAGGTTTTCTTTCAAGAAGCTTCCGATCTGCCGCTTCAAATTACAATGGGAACGCCATGAGAGCGTGTCTTTGTTATTGTCATCGAGCACAGTGCCACAACATATTTGATACAGAAATAAGCTGGTAAATACCGTGATGTTATTTATATAATATACGACAGATTCTGTCACTCGTATGATCCTTAGAGTATACGGATCTCTTCACCTTGAATGAATATCCCAGCTTATTTGCAGCAGCAGACTTCGCAATGTCAATCACATGTTCTCCCTAACAGAGTTGACAGTCACGCCAAGAAGATGCATGGAATCCCTTGCCTGAGGCACCTTGTTTTTTTGGGAAAAAGTTGTTTGAGCCTTAGAAGTATTGAAGCAACAGATTCCGAAAATCTATGGAGGTGAGGCTCAACGGTGCTCAAAGGTTTATCACAAGTAAAGAAGACATCAGCGTGTTCACAATGTGGTTCTCGATTGTAATAAGATCAGAAATAGGAGGGGCGACAAAACTGAGCCTTTGGGCATTCCAGCGTTCACGTTGAAACAACGGGAACCGGCACTATCGACGACCTCATGAATCTTCTTTTTGGTGAGGCAACTCTTCGTTCAATCGCAGAGATTCCCAGGAAAACCATACGAAGATAACTTATTCAGATGGGGCTTAAGACAGACACGGTTGAAAGCTTTGTATATATCCATAGCAACTGATCTAGATTCTCCATAGCGCTCAATAGCCCTTGGCAGACCTGCGTCACATAGCTAATGTTGATCGATGTTTGAGAAAACGATATTGTCGGCCACTGATGAAACTTTTCCTCTCCAGGTATCCAACCCTTTTGAAATTGATAGCTGCTCCATGACTATAGACAAAATGGATGTTATCGCTATTTGGCTGTAGTTTGATGGAAAAACACTTCTTACCCTTCTTTGGTATAGTTTGCACTCGTGCATTCTTCCTTGAATCAGGGAAAATTCTTCTTTGTATGACATAGTGAAGCTCTGTACACTTTCTGAATACAATGGCAGGAATCCCGTCTGGCCGAGATGCTTTCTTGGAATTAAGTTCACCAAGCATTCGACGAATGATCTATGGTCTAAAGTATATAATAATTATGCCATAAATATGCCATTATAATAAAAAAATGTCTCAAACTTGTATGTCATCTAATTATTACTACTCTGTTGACGAATTTTTGTCAGATGACTTCAATTTGTACCGAATTAACTTCAAAATAAGTTTCATTTGATTTGGGAGGTGTGAAACTTTTGAAAGTGCATCTCTTTTTGGGTTATGAGCTATCCCGTACATTACGGAGTACTCTAAAAGATCTAGGGTGTTACGGAGTACTCTAAGATCTGGGGTTTTACGGAGTACTCTAATGATCTGGAATTATACGAAGTAATCTAAAGAGCGCTAACCTTTTTATCGTGATTGTCTAGTGGCGGGCGAATAGGATCTTACGTTGTGTAGGCAACCCAAATTACACCTAACGAGAGCAAGGAAACAGTGACGGGAGGTTCAAATATTCGAAACACAATAACACCAGAATAATATATTTTTATTAATAATATTCAAAAGCAACAACCTTCAACAAATGGAAACATTCATCAGCCTGTGGTTAAATCTACTCTACGCAGTGGTTCGCAAGGCGCCCCAGTGAAACCAATAGCGCCCCGGGTCTGGTGACTTATTACTACATATTGTTAGGTCGGTACTCGCTCAAATCAGATATCATTCTTATGCAGCGAAAAGGTTAAAGTTATGCAGGAAAAGGGGATACAGGCAGCCTGCACCGTCAACTTCACTTCCGGTAATCAGTGCTGAACATCAATTACAAGGGGTAAGTTTAACGGACAGTAAGGTAAAGGTAACTGTGGTATGCCCAGGAGATCTCCTTGAAGAGGGGATCTAACATAATTCGAGTCAACCGGAGAAGTTTCTATCAAAGGACAATATCTAGCCACCTCGGGCTGACAAAGGCCCAGGAAGGCTTAACTCTTACTGAGGAACGGACCGAACACTACCAGAAGGGGCACGCAAACTAATCCCTGGAGATATCACAGTACCCGGAACAAATATCTAGCAATCACTCACACATTCTCACAATAACGTTGGATATCTGGAGCTATTTACTGTCTCTATACAATATGTCGTCCCCTACCAGGACTACTCTGCGGTTTACCCTAAAGAACGCCACTGGTTCACAAGGAATACAATCTTTCAAGGTAAGCGGACACATGCATATGACAAATATGTAACATGAACTGACTAGAATATTATAAAATAGATACAGTACCCCATCACCTAGGTGCGTTAACGAACGTTACAGTAAAAACAAAGAAATAGGTAGCCGGGGATCACACAAGAGTACATGCAAAGCAGTTACATACCAAGCACCGCAATTATTAAGAACAGATAATACAACTATTAGCAAGTATTACGCAGATAAAGAACCATTATTTACAAATACAGCAAAAAGCAATCAGGCACCGAGAGAAAGTATACAATACAAACAGAAAACTTGTGAGGTCGCTTTAGTTATGTACAAAGGCAATGCAATTTAGTTAAAACATTCCAGTCAGATTAAATAACAGTGAAGCAAAAATCCAAGAATGAAAAGCGAAGTACAATGAACGAGCGAGCAGTCATTAATTTCACATTAACACAAAGGTGGTATTCAAAAATGTAAAGTATGCAAATAATCAGAAGCATTTAAAAGAAGTTTACTTACTGAGAGTTACCAAGGGACACTGTTATAATTAATATTATCTCGAATATGTTACTAAATTGCTCAGGAGGTTTATTTCCAAGAACCTCCCTCTCGAATGAATTCAAATACAATGGGGACGCTATAAGGACATGTTCTCCTTTGTTATTGTCACAAATCACAAACGTGTCAAGTTACAGCGCCACAGAGCATTTTGACACAGAAATAACGCGGGTAAATACAATGACATAATGGTGGAATTTATATAATCTATCAGGGACTCTGTGACTCGTATGATCCTTAGAGGATCCGGATCTCTTCAGTTACATCAAAAATTTTTTATGAGCAGTTTATTTTACTATAATTTTGAACTGTTCAACATCTCCCTAAGACACTATGAAGAGATAGAATATGAGTTAAACTGCATAATTTCAGACTCATGGATTATTCCCATCTAGGAGCGTTGGTCGGCCATGAAATCACCCATGGGTTCGACAATACAGGGAGACAATACGATGAAAATGGTACCATGAGTGATATGTGGACAGGAGAGACACTCGAGGCTTATCAAGAAAAAATTCAATGTTTCAAACAACAGTACAGCAAATATTACATAGAGGAGTTGAATAAGACTGTGAGTACCAATTATAAAAGTACCGACTTGACGTTGGAGACTTCAACATGCTCCTACATTTATTGTTATAAAAATTTCACCGATTTATGATAATAACCACTAGTTCATTTAAATATTCAGAGATTTTATCAACTGAAAACTTCAGTCTGCTTGTGACTTAGGGTTTTCTATGAAACTTTAACTATAGATTATATTTCCTACGTTTCGTACGTTCGGATTAATCTTGACAATTAATTCGGTTTATATTTTGAACGAAACCTGAAGAAGCCACAGTGTTGGCAAAAAAATTGTTGTGAATTAATGAATTGTGAAAATACTCTCTATTATTTTATTAAACTTAAATGAATTTCAATCAAGTAAGGACCGATTTAATTGAGCATTTCTGGGTATCTTGAGGGTTTTCCAATAAGAAGTTTCATTTTGAATAGCCGGCTATCTGGGCAGTCATTTTTTGACATTACAGATATAAAAACTACGCCAATACTGAAAATGGAACGATATACGCTTCAAAAACGCAATGAAATAGTTAAAATTCACTTCAAATATGGTGAAAATTTTACAGTCGCAGTTCGCAAAACTAAGGCAGCTTTGGGTCCTTGTGAAGCAGCTTCTTGACCGGCAATAGCGATACTGGTTGAAAAATTTTGAGCTGTTGGGACAAGTTAGTGACGTGAAGAATCGAAACCGTGTGCGTCGCTCAAGAACAACTTAGAATATTGCTGCTGTAGCTCATAGTGTTGACGAAAACCCAAGTTTGCCGATTCCTCGTCAATCTCTGGAATTATTTGCTTGCAATTGATAGGCAAATTTTCTTGTAGCATAGCTTCCTTCGATCGAGAGATGTTCTAGCGCATTGACGATTTCATGAAAGCTGTTTGAAAACTTTCTGATGCTCTTGTATTTCTCAGACCATCTGGTCTCGCAGAGCCTTGATAAATTAGGAGCCGAAGTTCTACGGGTTGGCGACTCACGAAAGAAGGATATTGTCATTAACAGTTGTAATCAAGTTTCTTCTTTCCGGTAGTTTCCTAGCGTCATTGACTAAAGATTCATTGTACTTTATCCTCAAAATGGCCTGTACACCACCTTCTTTTCTAGCCATCGTAGAACATCCGTGAAATCCAAATCCAACACAATTCTCTGCTGAAAGATTTTGATCAACTAAAAAACTCTGAATTGCGCTAGCGATTGTAGGGGCATATCAGCTGTTTCATCGGCCATTACAGCGTAAGCTTTTGCTTGTTTACAGTCATAATTAATTCTTTCTTTGACAACATCATCACATAATCTTATAATTTCATTCTGAATTTTTGGTGAAGTGTAGACTGCATTTTTTCGACATCTATCCAAGTGATGCTTTAGCTTCAGATCACCACAGTCATTTCTCAAATTTAAAAGGTCAAAGAAAACCCCCTCATCTCCTTCTTTTCCTCCAAGTGGCAAATCATGAGTTCCACAAAATATGATACAAGAAATAATTGATGACAATATTTGTTTGTTTTTTTGCCCTGTATAGACCAACATCTTGCGACAAAGGGCAATAAAATAAATATATTCAAAGTTCTAGAAATTCATAAACACCAAAATGACCCGGTAATGAATCTATTGAACGTGCAGACTATAAACTGAATCTTTCAGTTTGAAAATGTTGTAATACTACGAAACTCGAGTAACTGTAATTAAATAAAGCTAGTGATAGTAAACAAAGTATTTTCGTTTTCCTAACTAAAATGATTTATCACAAAGTAATTGACTACTCTATCCAATATTTTTTTTTATTATTAAAATAGTAATTTAGAATTGTTATGTATTCCAGCAACAAAATTCAATAACGATTAATATTTTTGCTTCCAGGGGGGGCAGCTGCCCCCCTTGCCCCTCGCTGGGTACGCCCATGCCTCTAGGCTATTAATAACATTCATGTGTTTTGAAGGACTAATGAAGTTATTATAATTTTCTTGCCTATATGGATAGCGGAATAGAAACCTAAGAACTCTTTGTGCTTCAAAAACCAATTAAATACTATTCGTAAACTACAACATATATTGATAGAATTATTCCACAATTTTTAATGATTCTAGGTAGATGGAACAGCAAGTTTGAATGAGAACCTTGCAGACAATGGCGGCGTTAGGTTATCGTACAAAGCTGCCAAGAAAATTTTCAACAACTTCCGAATGGAATCTGAACGATTTACAGCCGAGCAACTATTTTTCATTGGTTTTGGAACAGTAAGTTCATCAGCTCAATTTATATATAAAAAAATTCTTATTGAGCTTTCTCAACAAAATGTTTCGATGTTCTCTATTTCGTTTTTATATACAGCGTGTCCAAAAAGCGTATTGGGTATTTGTTTTGGCGCTGCATTTTAAACTGAGGGACGGATGGGAGTGGGGAGGGGATCGTGGTGTCCGTCATTTTGTGGAATTTTAGTCATGGAGCATTACCCGGGAACGCATCGCGCCTTTTTGCGTACGAGCGTGTTATCGCAACGATGATTCATTAGTGGCTTCTCAACGTTTGTATCGTGTGGAATATCGTACACGCCATGCACCAAGTGGCGACCGCATTAGAAAATGGATCCGGATGTTCGAGAATACAGGCGCGACGGTAAACATTCAACACTCTGGCCGCCGTCGTTCAGTCCGCGACGAAGAAACGATTTGAGAAGTGGAGGCGTCAGTTCGTCAAAATCCGTCTTTATCCATCCGAAAGCGAGGCTCATCATTAAACATCAAAAAATCGTCCTTGCATTCGATTTTAAAGAAAGATTTGCAGTTAGAGGCCTATAAAATTCAATTGGTTCAAGAATTGAAGGATACAGACTATGCTAATCGATTCATTTGCACTTTATTTCTCATAAAAGACAGCCTTTTTACCTTCATAAATTAATTTCTAAATTAATATACAAGTTTCTAATCAATCAGAGAGGATTGGGTGTAATACTTTTTTCATTTGCAGACTTTTTGCTCAGTAGAGACCCCAGAATACCTCCAGTACAGTATAAATAAAGGATACTCACCGCCAAAATACAGAATAATAGGCGCTTTGTCAAATATGGAAGAATTTTCGAAGGCCTTCAATTGTCCCAAAGGCAGTACCATGAACCCTGAGGTGAAATGTTCTTTGTGGTAAACACAAACACGGAATTTAATGTACTTGAATATCTGTTTTAGAATATTTTTTTATTAAACTATAATGGAAGTTCTCTTTAATTTTTGTTTCTTTTTATAGAGTTCAAAGAGTGTCTAACGATACATTTTATATGGTACATTAGTATAATTAAGTTCATTATTTAAATTATAAAAGCAACAAAACAAAATTTCACTTGAAAGGTTGAAGCTTTAGCCTTAACATTTAAATTGAAGCTTGGAAGTTCGATGTTTCCGGAAAACTTCCAGTCGTACACATGAGTTAAACATGCGTTTAGAAGCCGTTGAACAATTAGTGTGCTGGTTAAACGAAGGTTTAACTCGAAGAAAAGTTGCTAACCGTTTCTGAGTTTCGCAAAAAGTAGTTAGTAGAACGTGGGATCGCTATAGTATTGGTGAAAGTTCTGCATATACTCAGGGAGGAGGAAGAGCAACGGCTACAACCGTCGCACAACAACGGCTAATATGGTCAACTGTATGACGAAATCCCTTGAACTATCTCGTGTTATACGGAGTACTCTAAAAGATCCGGGATTATACGGAGTACTCTAAAGAACGCTAACCTTTTTATCGTGATCGTCTAGTGGCGGGAGAATAGGACGTTACATTGTGTAGACAACCCATATTACACCTAACGAGAGCAAGGAAACAGTGACGGGAGGTTCAAATATTCAAACACAGTAATACCAGAATAATATATTTCTATTAGTTATGTTAAAAAACAACAACCCTCAATGAATGGAAACACATTTATCAGCCTGTGGTTAAATCTACTCTACGCAGTGGTTCACAAGCTCAACAGTGAACCTAATAGCGCCCCGGGTCTAAATGACTTATATCTACATATCATTAGGTCGGTAACTAGCTCAAATCAGATATCATTCTTATGTAGCGGAAGGGGTAAGAAGGAAAAGGGGATACAGTCAGCATTCGCACCTTCAACTGCACTTCCGGTAACCAGTGCTGAACCTTCCATTACAAGGGGTAAGTTTAAATGGACAGTAAGGTACGGGTAACTGTGGCATGCCCAGGAGATCTCCTTGAAGAGGGGATCTAACATAATTCGAGTCGACTGGAGAAGTTACTATCAAATGGACTGTATCTGGCCTCCTCGGGGTGGTCAAGGCCCAGAAAGGCTCAGATATTACTGAAGAACGAACCGAACACTACCTGAAGTGTCACGTAAACTAATCCCTGGGGATATCACAATACCTCGGAACAATTATCTAGCAATAACTCACACATTCTCACAATAGTCTTGGATATCCGGAGCTATTTACTGTCTCTTTACGATATGTCGTCCTCTACCAGGACTACTCAGCAATTTACTCTAAACAACGCCACTGGTTCATAAGGAATACAATCTCTAAAAGTAAGCGGGCACTTGCATATGGTAAATATGTAACACAAACTGACTAGGGCATTATAAAATAGATACAGTACGTTACAATCAAAGCAAACAAAGAAATAGGTATTCACGGGATCACACAAGAGTACATACAAATCAGTTACATATCAAGCACCCCAATTAGTAAGAAGAGATAATAAAAATCCCTGTTAGCAAGTATTACGCAGATAAAGAACCACTATTTACAAATACAGCAAAAAGCAATCAGGCACCCAGAGAAAGTATACAATACAAACAGATAACTTGTGAGGGTCGCTTTAGTTATATACAAAGGCAACGCAATTTAGTTAAAGCATTTCGGTCGGATTAAATAACAGTGAAGCAAAAATACAAGAATGAAAAGCGATGACATTAACTAAGGTTGTATTCAAAAATGTGAAGCAAGCAACTAATCAGAAGCATTTAAAAGAAGTTTACTTACAAAGGAGGTCTGTTATAAGTACTGTAATCTCGAGTATGTTACTAAGGAAGATTATTTCCAAGAACCTTCCTCTCGAATGCTTTAAAATACAATGGGGACGCTATAAGGACATTGTTCTCCTTTGTTATTGTCACTAATCACGTACGTGTCAAGTTACCGCACCACAGAGTATTTTGACACAGAAATAACGCGGGTAAATACAATGACATAATGGTGGAATTTATATAATCTATGAAGGACTCTGTGACTCGTATAATCCTCAAGAGGATCCGGATCTCTTCACCCTTCATCATAGAATCCCGAATTGATAGCTTATTCGGACAACTTAACGGTAGGTTAGTTTCTGGTCAAACAATCCGGAATATGTTGCACAGTTTCAATTTGAGGGTAAGAAGATTCGCCAGGCACCCGCGATTGAGTAGGGAGTACCAGGCTGCAAAATATCGTTGAGCTCTTGAACATCAAACCTGGAACACACACACACACATGAATATCCTGCCTTTTCACGGATGAGACCAGATTTAGTCTCTGTATCAGTCTGATGGCCGAATGTTGGTGCGGCGAAAACGGGTTCAATGGTATAATGTACATTTCATGACTCCAATAACTTTCTTTGGTGGCGGCTCAGTGTGCGTTTGGAAAGGTATTTATTGTAATGAAGGCACAGATCCTTTTAATCCTCATTAACTCAACAATGACATCCACAATGACTCCACCAGGTCTTCATTTTGTTTATTTCTCCACTCGCTCTCAAGCAGTCTTGCTTACTGTTGCTATTTCAGGCAGGTTAACCTTAGTAGATAAAATCGCAAAATCTCTTTTTTTATTTCCCTTTATATTATTATATGTACGCAAATTATCCACTTCAATTGTTGAGCAGTGTAATTCTGCATACTGAAATTCCATACTCGTATATATTGACTATGTTTCCATTTTTCACCAGCACAAAAGATTAAAATATCCGGACAGTCAACCAAGAAGTTAATGACTGAATAAAGAAATATCAAGACAGGTTTCAACTCAACGATATTGCAGAGATTCCATCTTTTATTTCCTTCTTGTCGCCAGAACTGTCTGAAAGGTATCGAAGGTAGATGAAAATACCTAAGTAATTTATTCTGAATACTTTCACTTGGGATTATGTTCATACAACAAATAGACGATCAGAACACAAGAAAAATTTTAAAGTTGTAGGTCGAAAAAAGCCTTGAATAGAATTGAAACACGTTTTTTCCAAATTATCGAGTTTTGCTATTGAAATATTGGGAGTATAAATTAATTCGGTCCGTTTTTTTTATCTCAAAGAATGGATTTATTTCCGGAGATAATGAATCAACAAATTACTCAAAATATTGTCAATCACTGTTAACTAATTTTCTTCATCTCGCAGGCAATTTCCGAATCCCGTCTGGGAAAAATTTCTCGTCTTTTGAGTCGATCCAATTTTGAAGCCAACTTTCGATTTCCTCGAAATCGTGTTGAATCTGTCGAAACAGGCAGTAGTCAGAAGGAGCAATGTCCGGAGAATACGGTGGGCGCGGTAAGATATCCCATTTGATCGTTACTAATTTTTTTTGACAACTTTTCCGATTTCCCAAATTTTGTCATGAAAAAGAATAATTTCATCATGTCTGTCCTTATAGCACCAAAAAGAATTCCAAGAAATATAAATTATTAATTGAAAATACTGAATAAACACTTGAAGCATACAAAATTTTGTTTCGAATCTTGTATTATGAAAACCAAATACGTTTCCAAAAATGCAAAACATAAGCTCAAAAACTTCTTCAAAAATAATTTACTTTAAATAAGTTCCTCTTAAAAAATTCCTAAAACATGCAGCACATCTTCAAAAAGCAGTTAAGAATTACTACAAACGATAGTCCCACATTATATTGAAAAGATTAAAATAATTAACAAAAAATATCTCACCAGACCAGCCACGTGTCTTCCTCTAAACAAACACCGCAATATAGTGAACTTTTAACATATTGTAATAATCCTTCTATCAAGTAAAAACAACTTTTTACTATTTTATTATATATATATATATATATATATATATATATATATATATATATATAATAATTATATTTTGCACTCATACATATTATCATTTGAATTTAACTGAGTCCTTAAAATACCTTACAAGCTTTATACAATTTCTGTGACGAACATAGAATACATAGGATTTTTTAAAAGTTCACTATATTCTGATGTTTGTTTAAAGGAAGACACGTAACTGGTCTTCTAAGATATTTTTTGGTAAATATTTTTGTTTTTTAAATATGAATTGGGACTGAAGAGTTATCGTTTGTAGTAATTCTAAATTGCTTTCTGGAAATGTGCCGCATGTTTTTGAAGGAACTTATTTAAAGTAAGTTATTTTTGAAGAAGTTCTTGACATTATGTTTTGCATTTTTTGAAAGGGATTTGGTTTTCATAATACAAGATACGAAACAATATTTTGTATCCTTCAAGTGTTTATTTAGTATTTTTAATTGATTCTTGGAATTCTTTAATTTCTTTTGGTATTGTGTACTGAGTGTCTATTCTATATGTCTACTAAATCGAAACTTAGTTTTCTAAGACATTCATTTAATTTATTTCTAAGAAGTTTCTGAATAACATTTTTTTGAAATTAAAATCTGTAGGTGGTTAACAGAATAAATCTGTATGATATCTGAAATATATCTAAAGTTGAAATAAATAGAGGTTTATACTTGATAGAAGGTATAAGAAATTATTTGAATAATTTAATATTAGCCTTTTACATATTTAATTTCAAAAAATCATATTTAATAATTATAATTTAAGGAATTAAATTAAATTAATGTCATATAAGTACCACTTATATCAAACGACATATAAAATAAACATTCATTATAAGACATTCAAATGATATAACAAAATCCAATAAATAAAAATTGTTGACCAAAATCCTATAAATTAAATATTTTGAGTAGACAAAATTTTGTTTCTTCTCATCAATCTTATGAAAACAGATATCTTTCTAAAATGTTTAACATAATCTTAAGAATTTCATCATAAAACTATCTTACTTAGAATATTCAATATTGTTGGATATCTAACTAAGTTACGTTTTAGAAAATCTCAAGATATGTATAATAAAAACATTACTAAAAAACAAGTTTTAAGAGAGACTTTGCTTCGTCAGTACTCAATTATATCCATATTCAATAAAATATAACATCAATCAACAAAAATAATTTCTCATCTTTTAACAATTCAGAAAGCTTCTGGTAAATGAATACTGAAAATTTAAATGGAGTGTAATGTTAACTCAAATAAATAATTCTGTGGTTTACCATTTATCTAAAAGAGTAGAAGGCAATTTAACAGCCTCTGTTATAGCACAAGGACTATCTGTATAAAAAATGTCAAAGAAAACAAATAATTATATATTATGAATAAAATAAAATAAATAGAGATTTATAAAATATAAAATTATTTAAATATTTTAATATTAGTCTTCTACATATTTAATTTCGAAAAATTATATTTAATAATTATAATTTCAGGAATTAAGTAAAATTGCCTTTCAATCTTTTATATCAATGGTAAACCACAGAATTATTTATTTGAGTTAACATTACACTCCATTTAAACTTTAGTATTCATTTATCAGAAGCCTTCAGAATTGTTAAAAGATGAGAAAATATTTTTGTTGATTGATGTTATATTTTATTGAATATGAATATAATTGAGTACTGACGAAGCAAAGTCTCTCTTAAAACTTGTTTTTTAGTGATGTTTTTACATATCTTGAGATTTTCTAAAAAGTAACTTAGTTAGATATCCAATAATATTGAATAATGAAATTCTTAGACTTATGTTAAACATTTTTGAAAGATATCTGTTTTCATAAGATTGATGAGAAGAAACAAAATTTTTTCTACTCAAAATATTTATTTTATAGGATTTTGGTCAACAATTTTTATTTATTGGATTTTGTTATATTATTTGGATGTCTTATAATGAATATATATTTTATATGTCGTTTGATATAAGTGGTACTTATATGACATTATTTCAATTTAATTCCTGAAGTTATAATTTTTAAATATAATTTTTTGAAATTAAATATGTAGAAGGCTAATATTAAAATTTTTAAATAATATCTAAATTTGATCTTTTTACCCCAAAAAGCCAAACCAAAATATCCTAACCGAGTACTGTCAAATCAGCTGTCACAGAAAACAGTGTTGCCAACTAGAATTTTTTCACCTCTAAAAAATACCCCATATAATAAATTGAGAACAGCGTTCATAGACAGCTTTCTGAATAGGGTATATTTAATTTTTTCGGAGAATTTGCAGAATTTTCGCTCACATTTCCTGCTGAGCTAGTAAGATACATGCTACGCCATATGGTTAGTGCTCCCATCCGTTAAGCCTCAATGCAATTTCCTTCCAAATTGTGATTCCCCTAACGCAAACGCGTATTTTTCGACGCTCAATACTTCGTCGTCAAATTAAGGTATGAAGGGGTCATCAGCGCTGATTGAAAAATGGGGCAATTAATATCTGGATCCTCCTACAGCGCTTCAAGGTACTCGACCATCACATCGGACTCACTTCAAATGGTTCAGTCAGTTGGTGTTTCAATGGTGTTGTGCATCGAATATTGCTGGTTCGTTTGCTTGCGACGTTATGGTGAAAGTCCGACGTTCTGAAGGTAAAATTCGGTAGATTTCGTAGCCGAATCAACACAGGATTACAGAATTCACTACATTCGTGTTTTTCCTCCGGTTCGATCAGAATAATGAGTAGCAGATGCTTCAAACATTCAGTTATTCTGCTTTTCGATTCATTATTTCCTCAAATTATAAACTTTTACGGTGAATGAAAAACCCCTACGAAATTCTTGTTGTCGTCACTACAAATTTTAATTTTATGAAATTTCTTAAAAACTTTTTGAATATTTAATTGAATAAATGCCTTAGATAGCAGTGTTTCTGTCAATATCATTAAACACATAGTATAAAATAAAATGGGAAAAGGCTTTTTACTTAATAAAAGTCTGTCAGTCTTCTACAATTTTAATTTCAGAAAAATTTTTATTCAAATAACTTTTAGAATTAAATTAATGTCTTATAAACACGGCTTATATTTAATAGACGTATAAAATCAAAACTCAATATACAATATCAAATGGAACAAATAAACCAACAAATATAAATTGTCAATTAAAATTAATTAATAAATATAATATTTGAAGGGGGCAAAATTTTGTTTCTGATCTTACTATTATGGGCACCAATTCCTTTCCAAAAATACAAAACATAATTTAAGGACTTCTCAAGAACATATGATTTATTTGGAATATTCTAAATATATATATATTTAAATATCTAAATAAGTTAATTCAAAAATATCTCAAAACATGAATTATATCTTCAAAAATCAATTAGAATTCCGATAATCTCTTCCTTGGTCCTAACTCACATTTAAAAAATCAAAATCAACCAACAATAAATATAACTTAACTAAAAGTCGCCTGGGATCATAGCTTGAACAACAAACTTTAAAATAACATAAATAGAGGTTTATTTTTGATAGAAGGTACATAATATTATTTAAATATTTTAATATTAGCCTTCTACATATTTAATTTCAAAAAATTATATTAATGATTATAACTTCTGAAAATAAAATGAAATAGAAAGGCCTTTTACTTGATAGAAGAAATATAACAAAATTTGAATATTAAAACAAATTGAAATATGTTTATCTTCTACAATTTTAATTTCAAAAAAATTTTATTCAAAAAACTTTTAGAAATAAATTTATGTCTAACAAGCACCGCTTACATTTAATAGACGTATATCATCAAAACTCAATATATAATGTCAAATGGAATAAATAACCCAACAGATATACGAAAGTAATTAAAATTAATAAATAAATATTTGAAGGAGACAAAATTTTGTTTCTGGTCTTACCTTTAAGAAACACCACTTGCCTTTTAAAAACATGAACACACTTAAAGGACTTCTCAAAGAATATAATTTATTTGAAATATTTAATATATTTAAATATTCGAACAAATTATTTCAAAAATCTCTAAAAAAACGTGCACTATATCTTCAAAAAACAAATATAATTCTAGACAATCCCGTCTTCAGTCCTCTTTTAATATTCCAAATACCAAAATCAATAACATAACCTATATCACTCACGTGTTAAAAGACTTAAGCTTCGAACTACAGATCAACTATATAATTCAAGATTGATCTATGTTCTAACAAAATCAAAGAACAGTGTGAGTTATTTTAAGATTTATTTAAATTCATTGACATTCTATAATGAGATTTATTGAAGCCAAAATATAATTAATTATATATTATATATAAAATAAAATAGAAAGGCCTTTTACTTGATAGAAGAAATATAACAAAATTTGAATATTAAAACAAATTGAAATATGTTTATCTTCTACAATTTTAATTTCAAAAAAAATTTTATTAAAAAAACTCTTAGAAATAAATTTATGTCTAACAAGCACCGCTTACATTTAATAGACGTATATAATCAAAACTCAATATATAATGTCAAATGGAATAAATAACCCAACAGATGTACGAAAGTAATTAAAAGTAATAAATAAATATTTAAAGGAGACAAAATTTTGTTTCTGGTCTTACCTTTAAGAAACACCACTTGCCTTTTAAAAATATGAACATACTTAAAGGACTTCTCAAAGAATATAATTTAATTGAAATATTTAATATATTTAAATATTCGAACAAATTATTTCAAAAATCTCTAAAAAATCTTTATATATAATATATAATTATATTTTGGCTTCAATAAATCTCATTATAGAATGTCAATGAATTTAAATAAACCTTAAAATAACTCACACTGTTCTTTGATTTTGTTAGAACATAGATCAATCTTGAATTATATAGTTGATCTGTAGTTCGAAGCTTAAGTCTTTTAACACGAGAGTGATATAGGTTATGTTTTTGATTTTGGTATTTGAAATATTAAAAGAGGACTGAAGACGGGATTGCCTAGAATTATATTTGTTTTTTGAAGATATAGTGCACATTTTTTTAGAGATTTTTGAAATAATTTGTTCGAATATTTAAATATATTAAATATTTCAAATAAATTATATTCTTTGAGAAGTCCTTTAAGTGTGTTCATGTTTTTAAAAGGCAATTGGTGTTCTTAAAGGTAAGACCAGAAACAAAATTTTGTCTCCTTTAAATATTTATTTATTAATTTTAATGACTTTCGTATATCTGTTGGTTTATTTATTCCATTTGACATTATATATTGAGTTCTGATTATATACGTCTATTAAATGTAAGCGGTGCTTGTTTTAGACATTAATTTAATTCTAAAAGTTTTTGAATAAAAAATTTTTTGAAATTAAAATTGTAGAAGATAAACATATTTCAATTTGTTTTAATATTCAAATTTCGATATTTGATCTTTCTGAAATCACCAAATCTTTCAGTTCATCCTACCTACCTACCTACCAGTTCAGCCTGGTAAAATATAGCGGTATCATCTACGGAATTAACCAATTCATACCTATTATTCGGAGAAAAGATGGAATTTAGATAGGTGATGAACAGAAGAGGACCCAATATTGTACCTTGTGGTACACCACATTAAACAGCAGAAAAAAAACTAAGGGCGCTTCTAATCTGTACACATTGTTTTCTACCAGTTAAGTAGCGCCTGTACCAATCCAAATACCGAACTCTGTTAAACATATTCAGATAAGCTGAATTTACAGAGACTCCTTTTTTTGGTTTTAATGCTCAATAAAAATTTTTTTCCTATTCTAGAATAAATTGAAATCGATTTCGAAAACAAATTTAGTTATTCAAAATGTTAGATACCGTCTACCTGAAGATTCTACTGTGATAGCGAAACAATTGTTGAATTATATTAGCAGTACAAATAAGTTTCCGGCGTTTTTTAACACAAATTAAATATTTATTATAGAAGAACGGTGTGAGACTGCTTGCTGAGTGACTTCTAATGTTAGAGCAAGTTCTTTTTGTGTTTGAGATGAATCTTCCTCCAATAATTCCTCCAATTCTGCATCCTCGTAAATTTTTGGCCTTCCACTGCGATCTTTTCTTCTACGTCGAAATCACCGTTTTTAAACTTTTGAAACCACTCTCGACACGTTCTCTCACTCAAAGCACCCTCACCATATGCTTCTTCGAGCAACTGATGATGCGCCTCAGCAGCAGATTTCTTTAAATTAAAGAAGTAAACTAATATTTCCCGCAAATGACGCTTACTTGGCTCAAATTTTGACATTTTCAACATATAAAAATTATATTTTACCAGAATAAAATCAATGATATTAATAGGTTATGTTGTTCTTGAATGTCCAAACTATTCTTTAAGCCGGTTATCATCTGCGAAAGCTAACCGAAACTCCGTGCCGCGCCATCTACAATAAAACAGTGGAAACTTATTTGTACTCCTAATAATAGCAATAAAAATTTGTGAAAGTCAGAAAGAATAACCTTATTTAATATTATTTCATTATTGTTGGTGAGTGTACAGAAATAATGAAGCGCCTCCTATCTTTTTTTTTATTTTAATGAAACAATGTGCATAATATCATCGAAATTTTTTATTCATTTGTATGATCATCCAGAAAAAAAAAACTCTGCTGTGGTTTCAAGTGAATTTAGTGTTTTTTTTCGATATTTTTCTCTGTTCCACAGTTTATATTCTTTTACAGTATGTGGAATAGCTAGGGCAAAAATAAATATACACAACTTGTAATCTCGAAAATATTTAATGCCTGTCTCTCTAAGGAGATTCATAGTACACCGTAATCTGAAATTTCAGTCCCTTACCAACCTGTGATGTTATGTGTAACTTCGCAGAAGATTCTCCAACTCCGCCACTGACTCTGGTTATATAACCTCCAATTTCTCTAAGGCTCAAATCGACCACCTGGAAAACATATTTTCATTATAAGGGGTGGACCATTTAATTTGCATTTTTGATCGGCTATAAGTACAAAACTAATGAATATTTCTTCAAAGTAATGAGTTTATTAGAAAAGTTGAAACTTGACATTCACGAATGAAAGACAGTATCATTCAAATGACCGCCACGACTGGCTACAGCACCCCATCCGATCAACCCATCTTTTCAGTACATTATCGATTATTTGGTGCATCCTGGTGCATATAAAAATAGTTCTCCGAGGTGAAAATGAGCTTCATCGCTAAATATGAAGATCTGGGAAAAAGCTTATCTTCGGCCATGCCATCATTAACTCATTGAACGCATCGGATGGTTACGAAGCTTCACTTCATACACTAATTGAACTTTGTAAGCCTTCATACCGAGGTCTTAATGCAAAATTCACTTTAGAGAAGTGCGAGAAATGTTCAGTTCTTGAGCAGGATGACGAGTTGATTATGATGAATATTCAGTCACATTCTGGACTACAGCAGCAATGTTTTCAGGTGTGCTCCCTGGACAAGAACCTGAATGGGTTGTTTTATCGAATAAAGATCCAGTTTTCACGAACAAATGATGCAGAATTTCATTTCTATTGAATTTTCCACGTAAATTTCTTGCAGTGTGGATAGAAGATTCACGATTTTGGAAATAGGTTTTTGATATTTTCTAGTTTTGTTCAAGCGTAAATCGATCTTATGAAGACAGATATTGGAAACACTTGAATTTATATTGATCTCTCAAAATTAATAATGGAACTTGAAAAGAATAAGGTCTTAGTCGATTTAATGGAAGAGAAATAAGCGAATAATAGAGAAGAAATCATTTATATTTGTTATTAGATGAACTCTTATTACCTCAATGCAAACAATTTTTCCTGGAAAAACTCCACCAGTTTGTGGCAGTTGCAGAAACGTATCAACTCTCCTAAACCATTTTCCCTCCTTATTAACGATGACAGAAGTTCTTTTCAATCCACTGAAAGTTAACAGTGCCATAGAATCAAATTCGCAATAGAAAAGTTATATAATAAAATAATAAGAAGCGGTTTTTTACTTGATAGAAGGATTATTACGAACTTTGAATATCAAAACAGATTAAATCTGTTAGTCTTCTACAATTTTAATTTAAAAACAATTTTTTTAAAAAACTTTTAGAATTAAATTATATTTAATAGACGTATAAAATCGAAATTCATTATATAATATCAAATGGAATGAAAAAGCCCAACAAAAATAAATTGTTAATTAAAATTAAAAAATGAGTAATATTGAATGTTTCGTTCCAAACATGCGTACCTGAAATCGAAATTAAAATTGTAGAAGACTAACAGATTAAAACTGTTATGATATTCAAAGTTTGTAATAATCCTTCTATCAAGTAAAAAATTTGTTGCCTGTAAAGTCAGTATACGGGCGAAAGTTTTACGTGACAACGACTTTGAGTGGTAAAATAATTTTAATGTGACTATTCATTCGTATAGTAGGAAGAAGGATGAAATAATAGTAACAATTTAAAACATTTATTTATACAAAGAATTATATTTAAAACATTAATTTATACAAAGAATCTCGCACTGAATTTCATATTAACAAAATTTTATTTATCAATCAGTTGTTATAAGTTATTAATAAATTTAACTTGTTTTACATTGTTATAAATATAAAAACTAAATTTAAAAGTTAGAACATTTATTTAAATCACATTAATTGTTAATATCAATCGATTTTAATTCAAAGTGTATTTTCTAAAAGGAGAAAACTAATTCACATTTGATCTTTGAATTTGTAAATCGCGCGCTTACGACCTTGCGCAGTGATTAGTCGTCTCGGTTTGAATGTTTGAAAGTTTCGATTTGACAGGTTGGAGGTTAAACATTGTTATTTCAATTTTTTACATAGCAAGTCGCGCTCATTTTTTCAAGTTAAACAAATTATTATTGGTTGAGAAACGATTTCTACTACTTTTTTGATTGAAAACTACCACAACATTGTGATTACTACAACATAACCTATTCACTTATGTCTTAGTCATTTATTTCATCATGTTATATTATCAGTCTGAAATTATTTACCTTTGCTGTTTGAATTGTTGCGATGGACGAAACTACCTTCACATTATCACTACACAATCGTTTTACAATTAACTGGCAACGTGTAAACTTGTATGCAGGCGCCTAAGCGAAATAAAAGCGCAAGACATGAACCGGTGTGTATGCCTATCTCTCTCACTCTCTCTCTCTCGCTCTGTCTCTCTTGCTCTTAGGCGGGCTAACTGTGCTCGAGTGGAAGGGACGCGTGCCTTTCACTTTTTATGTCTGACTCTCTCGCTCTTAGGCGGGCTAACCATGCCCGAGTGGAAGGGACGCGTGCCTCTCACTCGCTCTCATTGTGAGCGCATAACGTGAGCGGAGCGTAACGCAGTTTCTTGAAGTGTCACCCGGCAAACCAATTTATAAGACGTTGTCACGTCAAAAACCGCTTCTTATTATTTATTTTATATATAATTATATTAGGTTTTTGAATAAAGAAATTTATTATACAGTTTCCAGTGGTTTAAGGAAGGCCATAAAATACTTTACAAACTTTGTGTGATTTATGTGTTTAGCATAGAACATAGAGTATATTAGATGTACCTACCTAGTTTGAATTTGCATTCACAGAGTTTCCAAAAAGTTTGGTAAGTTTATTTATTTTTATTTGATTTTATCTTTCAAATGTAAAGTTGACCTGACCTTATCTGAATTCTAATTGTTTTTGAGAATGTGCTACATCTTTTTGAGAATTTTTGAAGTAATTTATTTAAATATTCAAACATATCAAATATTTCAAATAAATTAGTTTTGGACAAGTTCTTAATATTATGTTGTGTATTTTTTAAAGAGATTTAGTTTTCATAAATATAAGATCAGAAACTAAAAATTTTGCCAAATGTTTGTTACAGGCGAAACATACGTACACGCCTGTCTGACGAGTTCAGGTACGCATGTTTGGAACGATACATTCAATATTACTTATATTTATTAAAGTTAGATTTTAACACAACAGCTGATTAAGAAAATAGATTCTTACGTTCTGTCAGTATTCTCAACACAGTCGTAAGTGTCAGGAAATCCCTTGCCATCATTTGACCCCAAAAGTTTAGTTTCACCAGATATGGCAAAAACTAGAACAGCTAAGACCAAGGAAAGATTTAAATTCATTTTTGAAACACTATCTAAGATAAGTACGTGAACTTGGGGTTTTATATGAATACAATCCAGATAATTTATTGATGACAAATATAAGTTAGACTTAAATTTTTCCAGGAAGATAGTTCGTAATATACAGGATATCTGATTATCATCCTAAATTTCTATTAAATATTAAGAGTATAAGTGAGTTCGTCACGCTGGATCTTTGGCCGACATCCATGCATAGATCCATTTTTTGACTTCATCGTTCTGCTCAATTGTGAGGTTTTTTGGCACAAACCTTTGGCATATGCAGTCAAAATTTGATGAACGGAAAAATCTGTTCAAATTCAATTGTTCATTCAACATTCCTAATGTTAAACGACGGTCTGATCTCACAAATTTGTTCACACGTTCGATGTTTTCGAAGTTGAAGGCCTCCCTGAACGGTGTTCATCTTCAACGTGTTCTCCGACATCCAAAAATGATTTGTGTCAGCGAAAAACTTGAGCTTGTGGTGAAGAATGTTTACCATGGGCCTGTTTCAACTTTTAAAACGTCACACTTGCTTATTCTACAAGCGTGTGCCATCTAATGGCACAACTTTGCTCATAATTTCGCTGCTTCATTTAACGTGACGCACAACCAACACAGCTCTACTGACAGCTGTCACAAAAATGACGCACTGAACTATGGGAGAGTACTGATACACGTGCTTTACCAAGGACCAGAGCGCAGCGTTGCTAGATCACTTGCAGTATTGCCAGCTTCATTTCTTTTCTCCCACACCTCTAATCTACTATTAGTCAAAAAGGCTTATTCATAAAACAACTCTTTTAAGGGGTGGGCCATTAAAAATTTGCGACTATAATAAAGAACTAATGAATATTTTTTCAAAGTTCTGAGTTTATTAGAAAGGTTGAACTTTGACATTCACGAATAAAAAACAATACCCTTAATCGATCAACCCAATTTTTCAGTACAAAGTCGATTGTTTGGGGCTTAATCTCATGAATGGCAACTTCATGTTTCAAGGCATCAATTGTTTCAGTGATTAGCGTAACACCTATTCTTAACGGATCCCCACAAAAATAGTCCTTCAGGATGAAAATGAGCTTCATCGCTAAAGATGATTTTTCTATGAAAATGTTCATCTTCGGCCATGCGATCATTAGCTCATTGAGTGGATTGGATCGGATGGTCACGAGGCTTCGGTTTTTACACTAGTTGAACTTTGTAAGTCGAGCTTTTTGAGCACGATGACTACTTGATGTCACATTCTGGGCTACAGCAACAATGTTTTCAGATGTGCTCATTGGACCTAAACGGGTTACTTTATCGAATAACGATCCAGTTTTCAGGAAAAAATTTACCCACAAACTGTTTGGATAGAAGATTCACCACTTTTGGAAATTTTATGTTTCCCAGTTTTGTTCAAGCGTAAATCGACCTATTTTGTTGATGTCAAATATTAAGCTTACGGTGTAGCTTGCTCGTTCATCAGTGAGACAAATACTCCAGAACCCTACCATCAATCTGTAGCATTCATACCGGAGAACTGTTTGCAATCTACAAATCTCTTTGCAGCTCGATTACTCCAGGCTACAAAGTAGCAATACTTACTCACTCTTAATCTTCAATCCAATCCATAGCCAACATTTACTGGGAAAACCCACTTATCCAACAAATCCTGGAAAGATGTCAATCCTCAAAGCCAACGACAATATTTCCATCACTATAGTTTGGATCCCTTCTCATATGGGTATACCAGGAAATGAAGCTGCAGATCAGTCTGCAAACCAAGCAAGAACCTCCGACTTCCTTTTGACCCATGTACAACTTCATACAGATCACAAAATGTCCATAAAGAAGAAAGGTTTTCAAGGCTGGCAGCCCTAATGGGATCGAGCCAATACTGGACTACATACGATTCAACCCAACATTAACAATCCACCACAAATTAATTGGGGCAGACGAGCTACGAGGGTGGTTCAAATATGATCGAGACAAACTCTGTAGATGGCGCGCATATATGTTTCGAAGGTCGTGGCTTGAGTATGTGATAGCTGGGTCTCTTACGAACAGTGTGGCATTCGTTTTTGTCGGAGCACGTATTTCACGCGTGTGCTACGACCATGAGGGAACGTCAAGTGCCGACTGCCGTTGCGCAACGTATTGTCATTCGTTTTTTAGTGGGAGAAGACGTTAAAAACACGGATATTTTTGTGCGCTTGCAAAAGCAGTTCGTTAGTGAGTTCCTGAGTAGGGCTGCCGTGTTTAAATCGGCCAAAGCATTCAAAGATGGCCGCGAAACCATCGAGAATGAGCCGCACGATCGTCGACCGCGAACCAGCGTCACACCAGACAACATTCGCCGCGTAGAACAACTAATTTTGGAGGACCGTAGGATGAATGTTCGAGACATTTCGGCTGAAGTCGGCATCAATATTGGTAGTGTAGAGTCTGTCATCCACGAACACCTTCAATATCGCAAAATAACGGCGCGATGGGTTCCTAAACTGTTGAACTTTGAGCAAAAATTAACGCTGTTGGAAGTTTGTCGCCACTTACTGACGTGATAATAGACGGAGGGGGACGGTTTTTTAACGCGAATCTTCACTACAGACGAAACAAGGGTACGCTATAACACTCCCGAAACCAAGGTGTCAAGTAAAGAGTGGAGGAAGAAGAAAGAAGGACACCAGTCAAAGCGAAGACAACCTGGTTCGCGGGTAAGGTAATGTGTACTGTGTTCTGGGACCGGCAGGGCGTGCTGTACGCCGATTTCCTGTGCACTTAAAGTACCATCAATGCTGCATACTACTCTAACCTTCTGAAAACACGTGAAACCCGCTTATCGCTCGAAACGGAGGAGCATTCCAGCACGAAATGCGATTCTCCTCCAGTATAACGCGCGCCCTCATACCGCGCGTCTCACGCTAGATTCAATATAGGAATTGGGGTGGAAAGTACTGAAACACCCCCCTACAGTCCGGATTTATCGCCCTGCGACTACCACATGTTTGTACCACTGAAAGAGGCTCTGGGAGGTCAAAAGTTCAACACCGACGACGTGGTAGAGGGGTTCGTGCGCACATGGCGCACATTTTTCGATACAGGTATCAAAAAACTTCCGGAAAGGTGGACAAAATGTGTAAATTGTGAGGGGAATTGCCTAGAAAAAATGTGATTTTTTGTAAATTTTTCGATAATAAATAAACGTGTTAGAGTATTTGTCTCGCTCATATTTGAACCACCCTCGTAAAAGTCAGAAACTCCGAATTGGTCATACCAGGTTGACCCGTAGCTAACTGATGACTTCAGAGGATCAGCCTGGTTGCGTATACTGTTTCCACCGCCAACATGGATTAAAAGAACGACTCTAAGATATCCTCAGCTCATGAGATCAAATTAGAATTGTACTTAATTTACTCAAGGAATGTCAAGTCTACAAACGAAAATAATCTTTCTTTTTTCTCATTACTGAATAGCTTCTGATAATCGTAATCAATACTGTACCTCGTGTAAATGACCAAGAAGTCTGTCAAAACACGAATGACAAAAGTGTTGCCACACTCGATAACTACTACTTCAAAATGGAAACTCTAAATGGTCCACCCTTTACATTTATTCTAAAGATATAAAGGAAGACAATAATAGAGTAAAGGAAGACAATAAGAATTTTTCTTGCACTAAAGCTAAGACGGGTCGTGTTTATGTGGCTCGTTGCACCACCTTGCTGGAACCACATCTCTTCCAATTTCATATCATTAATTTCAGGCCAAAAAAAATCTGTAATCATTTGGCTATAGCGATGACAATTGAGTCTTCATTTTCTTCATTTTCAAAGAAGCCAATCACTCTACCCGACCAAATTGCACACCTTATCGTGACTTTTTGTGGATGTCTCTCAACTGTTACAGAGGATTTTCACTGCCTTAGACAAATTTTCTTGTGTACATGGCCACCGAGTGAAAAATGTGCTTTGTCGCTGAAGAAAATTCGATGCGAAAAATCCTCATCCAAAAGTTGTTATTCAAGCACCTAATCGGCATATGTTCTACGCATTCTATGGTCCTCTTACTTTAGTTCTTGTGTCAACTGAACCTTAAAGGGATGGAGATGCAAAATACACAATTGCGTTTCATAAGACAGGTCCAAATTTTTTGCGCACCTATGAATTGATAAATTTGGATCTTCTTCAACACTTTTACTCAGAGTAGAAATATTTTCGGTCGAGCGTGCATTTCGATGATGTATGGGCTTTAAGACATCAGTAACAGATCCAGTCTCTTCTGATTTTTTCAACAATTGTACGCTGGGATGAACGTTTATGTCGACGATCCATATTGTTAAACGGCCAACCTTCAACTACATGTGAGGCTTCGGATCACAGTTCTGTTCGACATATGTCATTGAAACATTGCTGTGAAATCCGGACCTCGAAATGGATAAGCCGTTATAAACTGGTACGTTAACATGCATTCTGTTATGATAGCCCTGTATAATCAGATTCTATAAATTAGATTAAGTTAGTACAATACAAGCAAAATTTTTATCTATTTCCCAAAAATGCAATTGAAGTAATATAAGTACGTAATGGAAGATGAATAAATATTTGAATATTTGTTATCCTACTGAAGCAAAACGTGGCATAGACGTGAAATAAATTCCGGGAAATTAGAATAATGCAACAATGCAACAATAAATACTCCAACAAATATTGGTTTCGTTTTGTGATCTTTGTGAATTGAAGAAAATTTATGAGCCTCAAAATAGAAACATAAGAAATTTAAATTAAATTTCAATGGGAATCAAAACATGATAAGGTATTTCGATATCCACAAATGGGTCATTAATTTCCATGAATAAAAAGATAATTGCTTCAGTTTTAACAAATTGTTTAGGGTCACTAATGGTATTCGATTTCAGAATTAGTTGCATTTTCTTTCAAATATACACAGGGTGAATCATAACTATTGGTACATAGGCTAAGAACAGATTTTCAAAAAATATGACGATTAGACCAAATATGCTGTGGAAAAAGATATAGTGCATTAAATTTGAATTTTATTTCTTTTTTTTCTAATAATTTCACTGTTTATTTCTCAATTGTTATTAAAGTAGGCACAGAGGCAAAACTTTGAAAGAGGCATATAGACAGTAATTTATTTCCACAAAAATGTTTGTACTACTACAACAATTGTTTCACCACGATGTGGCTTCTTCAGGTATTACATTGTACTGTCTGATGGTATTCAGTGTAACCGAGTTTAAATACATTTTTAGGTACGTAACCAAATAATGGAAGCACAAGTCATAAAAACTCTAGGTGTTTATTGGAGTTTGCCGCTAAAAATGCCATTAAGGAAAAATATTCAGTAATGGAGAATGATCAACATCTGTTTGTTCGTTCGAAAGGATTTTACGGGCATTATACCTGTTGATTTCAAGAAATTCAAAAAGGGTTAATCTAGAACTTTTGCTTTCAACGTGGATAATTTCTTAATTATTGTTGAAATTATCCCTGAATTCCTTAAGATGATTAGCATATGTCGAATGTACAGAGTTGGATATATAACCCCTTTCGTGTTCTTGGACACGTTTCTTGAATGATCTACCAGTCTGGCCAATGTATACTAAAGGGCAATCTTTGCAAGTCAACTTGTAGACTCCGGATTTATTTTCTTTATTTGTACGATCTTTATTGTTTTTTATGTAGGTACTAAGGTTATTAATTGTCTTAAAAGCCGCGTTATAATTGAAACAACTTTTGAAATATTTAGCAATATTTTCAGATAATCCATTGACATAAGATAACGAAAAATATTTTTGTGTATTGTCCTCTTTTATGATTTAATGCCATTTTCTTTTGTTTATTGGATACCATTTTGTCTATAAGACGGTTACAATCCATTTCTTATAGACAAAATGGTATCCAATAAACAAAAGAAAATGGCATTAAATCTGGTGTACCCAATCATAAAAGAGGACAATACACAGAAATATTTTTCGTTATCTTATGTCAATGGATTATCTGAAAATATTGCTAAATATTTCAAAAGTTGTTTCAATTATAACGCGGCTTTTAAGACAATTAATAACCTTAGTACCTACATAAAAAACAATAAACATAGTACAAAGAAAGAAAATAAATCCGGAGTCTACAAGTTGACTTGCAAAGATTGCCCTTTAGTATACATTGTCCAGACTGGTAGATCATTCAAGAAACGTGTCCAAGAACACCAAAAGGGTTATATATCCAATTCTGTACATTCGACATATGCTAATCATCTTGAGGAATTCAGGCATAATTTCAACAATAATTATGAAATTATCCACGTTGAAAGCAAAAGTTCTAGATTAACACTTTTAGAATTTCTTGAAATCAACAGGTATAATGCCCGTAAAATCCTTTTGAACGAACAAACAGATGTTGATCATTCTCCATTACTGAATATTTTTCCTTAATGGCATTTTTAGCGACAAACTCCAATAAACACCTAGAGTTTTCATGGCTTGTGCTTCCATTATTTGGTCACGTACCTAAAAATGTATTTAAACTCGGTTACACTGAATACCATCAGACAGTACAATGTAATACCTGAAGAAGCCCCATCGTGGTGAAACAATTGTAGTAGTACAAACATTTTTGTGGAAATAAATTACGGTCTCATATACATTTTTTTAATTAAAATGAGTTTCCACCAAGTAAAGACCGAATCTATCAAATATCTATTTCATTTAACTTTCTTGAACAAAATAAATTAAACAAAACAACAACGAATAATAATAACATAAATAATTGGTAATAATATATTTAAGCGGTTGGTCGAAATGGCTTCCTTCGGCGGCGATACATAGCTTCAGACTCTTCTTAAAATTTTCCGCAATGGGCAATGGGATTGCTTTAGCGACTACAAACTTTTGTGGTGTTCAGCACACGCCCTGAGCTCCAAAATCGACCACACTCTGTAGTCCATTGGGTTGAGATCCGGCAAGTAGGACTGCCATGCAGATGTGATGAAACTCGGAAAACGCGTCTTACACCATTCTTGAGTCTTTTTCGCTTTGTGAGCCGGAGCGGGGTCCTGTTGAATGGTCCAATGCGTGTTGCCGAAGTGATACTAGACCCACGGAAGTATTACAGCCTCGAGAATGTCGCAGAGGTAGACTTCTTGATTGATTTTGACCCCTTGATCCACGAAAACCAAGGGTGTTTTGATGCTATATTTGATGCTATATGACGGATTGCGGATTTTGACGATGTAGGACGTACCGTGAGCCTCTGCGGACCAGATTCTGTCGTTTTGGTGGTTGTCGGATTGGTCTACGGTGAAAAGCTCCTCGTTGTGAAGAGAATGCGCTCCAATTGCTGCAATTGACAGAGCTATGCTGGAGAGAGTGGCGGTCCACTTTCAAGAACGGCTTCAGAGGTGCATTGCTGATAGTGGTGTCAGATGGTGTTTTTCATCATCGAGTATCGTAAATACTATGGACTGATGTACACGAAAATATGAATAAAAATTTCACACATAAAATTGACAATTTGAGAAACGCCCGTCTTCAATGCCCAACCCAATATAATTTTCTACACAAAATTCGCCAAAAAGAAACATTCAGACATAATCATAGCCTCTTGGTACTGTGGCGCAAAAAGGAAATCTTCGTTATTCGTTATGGAGTACACTCAATTTATTTTCACATTCAAAAAGACGTAACAGGCCTATAAAATTAATGAAGAACGTTAATTTCTAGTAACATCTCAAAAAAGTCATGATGAGAAGATATCTTGCTATTAAAACATTTCAGTTCTTTTTCAGCGCCGTCTTCTTCGGCGGTTTTACTTTTTTCGTTATGGTGCTTCCTGTCTTTAGATTAGTCTTAACCTTGGGTGCTCCCATGGTTTTTTCGGATGCACCAAATTTCAATCCATCACCTTTTTCATTTATTTTAACTGAAACACTCTTCTTTTTATCCGAAGATTGTATCAGATTTTTGTGCAAAGACTGCAAATTTTTCACGGCGAATCCCTTGACAAGCATATCCCTCAACACTTCCAGCTGCTTCTCTTCCGCCATTTTTATCTCAGCATCTACACGCTTATGGTCATAGTTTTCGAAATTCTCGTAAAGATCGTACAGTTTCTGTTTGGGATTCTCGCTCTTGTCTTTCTTCGATATCGGTGATAGGGCCTTCGGTTGTGAAGACTGGTTCTTGGTCTTCTTTTGTGTGGTCGTTTTCTTCTGTTTTTTGACTGTCTTGGGCTTTGGTGGTACGGCTGTTGGAGGTGGAGGTCTCGTGGGCTCCATTTGAAGCTATAAATTGAAGTTCTGGTTGGAGATGTAGGATTTCTGCCTTTATTGTCAGAATTAGTGACGTTTGGCGCAGATTGCATCATAGAATAAAAGTATTCGGTAGATAAAGGTATTTATGAATAACACTGGTCAACACAAGTCTTGTTTTTCGGCCTTATTTTTCTGCAAACCTATAATTTGATCAGTTTCTAATCGAAGTCTAGCTTTAATCAACTGTGAATAATTAACAGATCGTATTGTATTTATATCGATTGCAACAACTTCATTATCCCTTTTCAATTTTGCAATAATGGGTATATTGTGCGAATCGAGCTCGATCGAGCATCAATTATTGTTACTTAATTGGAAATTGAGCGTATGGATAAAGCAGGAGATTAAAATTGAGGGGATCAGCTCAAGCGGAAAATTTTTCATGGAATTTCTTGAAAGAAAATGCTCCGGAAGTGATTATGTCCCATTAACGAATCGAAGTAATACATAATGCAACGGAAAATAAGAAATTATATCATTTGTCGGAGATCGGTCAGATTAAACATTGTCTAGATTCAATTAATTTTGCGAAAAATAATTTATTGGATAATAATGTCTGGTCTGTTGAAATTCGCAGAAATCCAAACGATTAGAGTGAATACACGAGGCGAGAAGGAATTCATGAATTCCGAATTATATTTTAAACAGAATCAGTGCAAGTTTGGAAAATTCTATAGATAAACATCTTAAATATTAAACAGTGTAATTTTATTTAAATATTTTAATATTAGCCTTCCACATATTTAATTCCAAAAAATTATATTTAATGATTATAACTTCTGAAAATAAATTAAAATAATGTCATATAAGTACCACTTATACCAATTGACATAGAAAATAAACATTCATTATAAGACATACGAATGGTATAACAAAATCCAATAAATAAAAATTATTAACCAAAATCCTATAAAATAATATGATATAAAATAATTTTATATACCTTCTATCAAGAATTAACCTCTATTTATGTTATTTTGTTCATAATATATAATTATTTGGTTACAAATTACGTTACAACATAGTAAAATCTTGAATAACTTCAAAACGAAAGGTGATTGAACCATACTTTATGGGAACTTTTTTGTTACAAACTGAAGAATCACCTTGTGAAATTTTGGTCAGAGATAAC
This sequence comes from Megalocaria dilatata, assembly GCA_034642435.1. Taxonomy (NCBI): domain Eukaryota; kingdom Metazoa; phylum Arthropoda; class Insecta; order Coleoptera; family Coccinellidae; genus Megalocaria; species Megalocaria dilatata. Next base: position 40,810,740 of record CM067862.1, on the reverse strand, counting down.
TTGGACACCCGGTATGAAATTTGGAGTTTTGTGTAAAAATTTTAATGTTTACGAATAATTCGAAATCAATTTTAAAATATATTTCTCGTTTACCGAATTCTTTCCTAATTCACATTTTTTGTATGGAAATGTAGATAATATATCGATAAGTGACTCTGTTCATTCCTAATTGCAGACTGATATCTACGAAAAAATGTATTCAAAAATTCGTTATTCCTTTTTTTAACAACAAATTCCTCTTGGTAATGAGCACTGGAGGTGAAAAAACGTGGCTTATCTAGACTTGTATAAATGCCGTTGTAATGACTGTTGGTTAGAGAAATTGAGGAAGTTTAAATGAAAAATTATGATGCAATTTATGCTTGATTCGCTGGGGGAATTTTAAATTTCAAGGTTGCCCCTATAGGACACCGATCATTCGGTTTTGACTAGTTTTAAATCGCGATTTCAGACGCTAGGTTAACATCAACATGATCAGTATTTCTAAGATACACCATTGGAAAATTATATTAACATTTAAATTCGATAGTAACATCCTATATGATAAAAAATGGTTATTGAATATTATTCGATATTTATGTACATTTGTTGTATAGTACAGAAGATGATTCATTAGCCATTCCCGATAACTATTTCGGAAGAAAACTTCTCTAAAGGAATCTATAATAAATCATAGAACCGGAAATAATGAATTTTTTTCATATTTGGCGGAAAGAATCATATCGGAGGAAATAAGCAATTAAATAAATGTCTTTTTGTATCAAATTATAGAAAATCCTAATCATAAATATAAAGGTTTTCCAATAAGAGATTTTATTTTGAATAGCCAGCTATCTGCGGCGCTGTCACTCTTGAAACTGTCATCTTTTGACATTTGACAAGTAAAACTACGCCATTACTAACAGTGAAACGAAACACGCTCTAACAACTCATTGAAATTGTTAAAATTCATTACAAAAATGGTGAAAATTTTGCAGTCACACTTCGCAAAACTAAAGCACTTTTGAGTCATGAAGCACCTTCTCGGCCGGCAACAGTGAAACTAGTGGAAAATTTTGAGCTGTTGGGACAAGTTAGTGATGTGAAGAATCGAAATTGTGTGCGTCGCTCCAGAACAACTGAGAATGTTGCTGCTGTAGCCCATAGTGTTGACGAAAACCCATATTTGTCGATTCATCGACGATCTTTGGAATTAAGCTTTCCACAAACGACATTACACCGTATTTTCCATAAAGTCTTAGGTCTTAAGGCTTTTCAAGTTCAGTTAATACAAGAACTCAAGCCAGTCAATCACCAGCAATGTCGTATCTTAGTTGAGTGGGTTAATGCATTAAAATGATCCAGATTTTCATCGTAATATCATCTTAAGTAAAACAGAAAGGCCTTTTACTTGATAGAAGAAATATAACAAAATTTGAATATCGAAACAAATTAAAATATGTTTATCTTCTACAATTTTAATTTCAAAAAAATTTTTTATTCAAAAAACTTTTAGAATTAAATTAATGTCTTGTTAGAACATAGATCAATCTTGAATTATAAAGTTGATCTGTGTCTCGAAACATTATTCATTTGCACGTGGTACGTTGTTTGATATAGGTTAGTTTTTTGATTTTGATATTTGGAATATTATTCAGGACCGAAGAAGGGATTGCTTAGAATTATATTTGTTTTTTGAATATATAGTGCATGTTTTGAGAGATTTCTGAATTGACTTATTCGAATATTTAAATATATTAAATATTTCAAATAAATTATATTCTTTGAGAAGTCCTTTAAGTGTGTTCATGTTTTTAAAAGGCAATTGGTGTTCTTAAAGGTAAGATCAGAAAGAAAATTTTGTCTCCTTTAAATATTTATTTATTAATTTTAAGGACTTTCGTATATCTGTTGGTTTATTTATTCCATTTGACATTATATATTGAGTTTTGATTATATACGTCTATTAAATGTAAGAGGGGCTTGTTTTAGACATTACTTTAATTCTAAAAGTTTTTTGAATAAAAAAATTTTTTGTAATTAAAATTGTAGAAGATAAACATATTTCAATTTGTTTCGATATTCAAATTTCATCATCTTAAGTGATGAAGCCCATTTTCATAACTAATGGTATACATTGTAATTTATAATGAAATAAAAATTTCGATAATTTTCAAATAAATAATGTGTTTTATTCACAAAATAAAATGGGGCGCTGTTAATGAAAGACCCTCTACTATAGAAATGATAAAATGCTCAATTCAAAGCATTTATACATATTTCGTCGTTGTTTCCATTTTTCAGATAGCTCTAACATTAAGAATTAAATATAATAACTAAATTAGAAACTTAACCATTCAAGAAAATTCTGAAGAAAAACCCAAACACTATCATCTTTGAGAATGTGTCTCTCTCTTCTGAATCTGAATTCTTCTTCTCAACAATCTCTTCTTGAATTTAAAATCATTTCGCATGGACTCAGAAAATGTGAAGACTTTTAAGGATTATAGAAAATATTTCAAATTTGAGTAGAGATTGTTAAGAAGAAGCTTCCGTAACTTGTGACATATCTCTTGATAACCACAGGACAAAATTCTGTGTTTTACTTCCAAAGTTATTATCAGATTCTTATAGCTGAGATTTGGTTCCGAATTTTCTTGAATTAAATTTATTTTCTTCAATTCACTGTATCTATTGACAATATATTAGAACTTCAGGCTTTACAATCATTTTACAGATAATAATCGCACAAAATTCATTACCCAAAGTCATTGTTTCGTTAAATTATACCTATTCAGTGGAATAAGACGCAGAAGTAGAAACGACCTAATCCCAACCCCTGTGGAACACCCCCTGTAACCTCAACATTTATTTTTCAGATATCGAGGATACCAACAAGACATCCAAACAAAATGGCTCCTGTACCAGGAGGCCATCAACACAAAAGATTACTTATGGCGAAGATGAACAAATGGTAAACGAAAAAGAAACTGCGAGTGTTTTGACATACATCACGGTATTTCAATTTTAGGAAATCATTGGTTTTAGACTCAGCAAACTCAAGAATTACGTGATGCAATTCTTATACTTCTTGAGCTTAGGTCTTTTGAGATTATTCTTCCATTGGTATCCACATATCAAGCTTTATTCAACACATTCTAGATGCAGTTTGGAGGTAGCAGAAAAAGCGATGATAGTTGTAGGTATACAATTTTCAATAATACTAATAATATACTAGGTCACATTAGGAGTACAAAGAAAAATTTCTTCAACTTGATTTTTGGCAATAAAATGGCTATATTTAAAGCATGCTAGACAACCTTACGATTGTCTGTTGCCTTTCATTTTACACTGTGCAGATTAGCTCACACCGAGTATGGGTGTTTGTTGATGAAAATGAAATTGATTTAAATGGAACCATTTAGGTACAATTCGAAAGAACAATTTAAAACCAAATTTTCATAAATTGACATTCCCGAGAAGAAGTAATTCTTAGAAAAATTTTTTTTAAAGACAGGCAGAATTGAAATTGAAATTATTCTTTCTGAGTTCTACTCCTAATATAACTGATTACAAAATTTCAATATCAAAACAGATTTAATCTGTTAGTCTTCTACGATTTTAATTTCAAAAAAATTTTTATTCAAAAAACTTTTAGAATTAAATTAATGTCTACAATAAGCACCGCTTATATTTAATAGACGTATATAATCAAAACTCAATATACAATGTCAAATGGAATAAATAAACCAACCAATATAAAAAAGGCAATTAAAATTAATAAATAAATATTTAAAGGAGACAAAATTTTGTTTCTGATCTTACCATAGTGAAACCAATTCCTTTTCAAAAACATAAAATACAACTTAAGGATTTCTCAAAAAATATAACTTATTTGAAATATTTAAATATTCAAATAAGTTAATTCAAAAATCTCTCAAAACATGTAATATATCTTCAAAAAACAATTAGAATACGGATAATCTCTTCATCGGCCCTAGATTACATTTAAATATCAAAATCAACTAACCATCACTATATCATACCTTAGAACTTAACACGTGACTTGTTTGAAAGAGACTAACTTTAAAAAAACAGGTAGTCAGTTCGTCACAAAATCACAGAAAACTGTAAGGCATTCTATGGTCTTCTTCACACCATTGACATTTCATAATGAGAATTATTCAAGCCTTCTCATTATGGAATGTCAATGGTGTCTCTTTCAAACAAGTCACGTGTTAAGTTCTAAGATATGATATAGTGATGGTTAGTTGATTTTGATATTTAAATGTTATCTAGGGCCGATGAAGAGATTATCCGTATTCTAATTGTTTTTTGAAGATATATTACATGTTTTGAGAGATTTTTGGAATAAACTTATTTGAATATTTAAATATTTCAAATAAATTATATTTTTTGAGAAATCCTTAAGTAGTGTTTTATGTTTTTGAAAAGGAATTGGTTTCACTATGGTAAGATCAGAAACAAAATTTGGTCTCCTTCAAATATTTATTTATTAATTTTAATTGCCTTTTTTATATCGGTTGGTTTATTTATTCCATTTGACATTGTATATTGAGTTTTGAATATATACGTCTATTAAATATAAGCGGTGCTTATTGTAGACATTAATTTAATTCTAAAAGTTTTTTGAATAAAAATTTTTTTGAAATTGAAATTGTAGAAGACTAACAGATTAAATCTGTTTTGATATTCAAATTTCGTAATATTTCTTCTATCAAGTAAAAAGCCTTTTTCTATTTTATAACTGATTACATTATGTATATTATAGTTAAAAAGTGATACAAGTTTATTTACCCTTTTATATGAATATAATTTTTCAGGATACATACAAATCAAAATTCAAAACATATTTTGTGAAGGATATCACTTCAAGGCAAGTGGAAGTACATAGGTAATATTCATTACTATTTGAATACCTTCTAATGTATGTATGCATATGCACGTTAAAACAGAAATAAGATAATGAATAGCTTTTTGCACTATAATTACTATATTATTCACGAACGTAGAACTAAGTAAAAACTAGCCTTATCATTAAACCACTCACAATCAAGGTTGATCTATTACTTCTTTCGACGGAATTAAAAAAATGTAATTCCAACTACGACATTCGTTTTTGGACAAAAAATATTTTATTCAACCGATTCCATGAAGGAAATAATGTACTCAAAATTGAATAATAATCCAGATAAAGGTGAAACTTTCAAGGCGCAAAATAAAAACATTTTTTTATTTAAATATTTTAATGTTACATATTTAATTTCAAAAAATTATATTTAATAATTTCGGGAATTAAATTAAATTGATGTCATATAAGTACCACTTATAATATATTATAATATAATATATGTCATATAGTCGTATATAAGTACCACTTATATATGACATATAGAATAAACATTATATATTACTTATATGACATGAATTTAATTTAATTCCTGAAATTATTGAATATAATTTCTTCAAATTAAATATGTAGAAGGCTAATATTAAAATATTTAAATAATTTTATATACCTTCTATCAAGTATTAACCTCTATTTATAAAATAGAAAAAGGCTTTTTACTTGATAGAAGAAATATAACAAAATTTGAATATGAAAACAAATTAAATATGTTAATCTTCAACAATTTTAATTACAAAAAAATTTTATTAAAAAAACTTTTAGAATTAAATTAATGTCTAAAATAAGCACCGCTTACGTTTAATAGACGTATATAATCAAAACTCAATATATAATGTCAAATGGAATAAATAAACCAACAGATATACGAGAGTCATTAAAATTAATAAATAAATATTTAAAGGAGACAAAATTTTGTTTCTGATCTTACCTTTAAGAACACCAATTGCCTTTTAAAAACATGAACACACCTTAAGGACTTCTCAAAGAATATAATTTATTTGAAATATTTAAATATTCGAATAAGTTAATTCAGAAATCTCTCAAAACATGTCAAACATTATCTAGGACTGATGAAGGGATTACTTAGAATTATATTTGTTTTTTGAAGATATAGTGCATGTGTAACGTATAAACATAAATTGAATATTACTTCGAAGAATTTTTTCAAAAATTTTAAATATTAACGAGAATAATTATCTCAAATCTCTACAAATTTTTATCCAAAAAATCCCTTAAAATTAGTTGAATTTAATTTGAATAAAACGTCTAAGAAACACTTTTTTTATGAACATATATGTATACAAGTCAACCCATAAAAGAATCAAAAGAAAATATAGAATATTGACCGCAATGGCGCAGCAAACTTCATCAGCGACAGCTGGTTCGAGCTGTTTTATTAATAATAAATTCCATTCTGAAAAAATGATCCATATCTACATGAACACACCGATCTTTGGATTTCCCCATTCTGAACGTTCTTAAGAAAATAAACATCCTCCAATATACAGAATGTAGGATTTAATATTGAATGAAGACCGCTGTTACTGTTCATAAATGAACGTTAGGCCATTTGAACATCTTATTCATTAAAATTCGTTCAGAAACTCGACCACTTAATGTATTTCACCCATCACTTCCAAAGAGTTCCTTGCACCAACTTATTAAAATTCCATAAAGTTATTTTTTTGTAATAAAATCCTGTGTTCTAGTAAAGAAGAGAGCCAGAAATGCAATGGTAACATTGCTAAAATCAGCAACTTGAGGGCACACTTGGAAAATGGAAAAACACTAGGTAAACAACGAATCAAAAGTTATTAGACAAAGCCTTACATTTTTTCTTCAGAGTTAACGGAAATAAGAACGATTAAGTGCAAAAAGATGGTTTACATTTGGGATCCGAAAGAGAAAATGTTCTTGAGGATGGTAGGCCTAGACCAAGGCAAGCTGAACTCCGACCTTCATCTGCAGGGTGGGTTAACAAAGAATGAACAAGATTTGAAGTGAGATAAAAATGGAATGTTGAAGTCGATATATTAACTGTTGGCTAACTTTCAGAAGGATGATTTATGGCAGTAATGAAATCAATATACCCGTGCAAAGCATTCCAACACTTTTCGTACTAGAAGCTCTAACTCCTTTCTATATATTCCAAGTGTTCAGTGTCTTGCTATGGGTTGCAGAATCTTATTATTACTATGGAATAGCCATTATCATAATGTCCATTTATGGTATATCTTCTTCAATCATACAAACAAGGACTGTAAGGTATAATATATTCATTGTTGGACATCCACGAGTAAAAATCATATATTTACAGAATCAGAAAAATTTGAGAGGTACAGTCTTTACAGAAGACACGGTGACTGTATGTAGAGGTAATAATATTTTCGAGGACATAAAAACTTCTGACCTTGTACCTGGTGACGTCATTACCATACCTTCAGAAGGATGCAAGATGCAATGTGACTCAGTGTTGTTGAAAGGAAATTGTATTGTTAATGAAAGCATGTTAACAGGTAAGTTTTAGGAGTGAAAATAAGTTCGTGCAGTTCTATTATTCTATTGTTTCATTTGGCAACACCTTCATTTTGAAGTGTCATCATTGCATTGCGAGAAAAACGGCCGCAATACGCTGGCAGACAAGATACAGCAGATGAAGCAACCATGCAGGAGATATAAACCTTTATATTGTACAACTCTTGAAGAAGACTACCAGGAATATGTGAGCATTTCAAAACCCAAATATTGTCTGATATCTAGAAGATGTTACCTATCTCGAAACTGAACCAACAATTCAAGATTCAAGATGTTATCATGAAAGATCACACGGTTAGCGATAACAGATACCAATATGAATGCTCAATATGAAAAAATAGATGGGTTATAATGCAGTAACAGGTTTCCGTTTCAAATAACAATAATCACCTCTAAAGTATAAAGAGAAGGTCAACGACTATCTGGATTCAGCATTAATGATAATGGAGAATCTATACCACTAGAAACATTCCAATTGTCGTAGCTAGCATTGAATTAGTCTTAACTTCAACATAAAGACAGATTTTATCTCAAATCTGTCAGAAAAATGATAGACGACTAGAAAAAAGGAACAAGAAGAAAGAAATAACAACATTAATTTAAAATCCAAACTAAAAACGTTCCTTTACATGAGTGGGAAACATATTTTAGAAAACTTTACGGAAACGATGATCAAGAAGCTCAGAGAAATGCACCGGAGGAAGAGACGACAGATGAAGTGACGATTACTCAGGAGAACATTGAGATGAAGATGAAAAAACTGAAAAACCGAAAGTCACCAGGAGTTGATGAGATACCTAACGAACTTTCGAAATATGGCGGACAAGAACTAGCAAAAGAGCTAACCGAACTATTCAACAAGATAATGGCTACATCTGATATACCAACAGAATGGAAGAAGAGCATCACGATACCGATCTTCAAAAAGGGACAAAAAACCAACCCGGGGAATTACAGAGGAATTAGCCTACTCTGCAACCAGGAGTTGATGAGATACCTAACGAACTTTCGAAATATGGCGGACAAGAACTAGCAAAAGAGCTAACCGAACTATTCAACAAGATAATGGCTACATCTGATATACCAACAGAATGGAAGAAGAGCATCACGATACCGATCTTCAAAAAGGGACAAAAAACCAACCCGGGGAATTACAGAGGAATTAGCCTACTCTGCACCAGCATGAAACTGTTCACCAGCATAATCAAAGATATCCTTCAGGATGCCATAGAGAATAGAGATGAGCAACAGGAATTTAGGAAAAATAGATCGACAACCGACGCACTGTTCATTTTGAGACAGGTGAAAGAGAAGGCCATCGAGTACAGCTATCCAACATATGTATGTTTCATTGACTTGACAAAGGCATTTGACAGAATAAAACTTCAGCATGTTATCCAAATATTGAGGCAAAAACGAATACCAAACGCGATAATAAACGTCATCAGGAATCTGAATATAGACAATACAACAAGAATAAGAGTTAACAACCAAACAACTGAAGATATACCAACACCGGCCGGTATTAGGCAAGGGGATAGCCTCAGCCCATTCCTTTTTAATCTTGTCATGGATGAAATCATACAAGAAATAATATCTATGAAGATGGGATACAGATTGAGCGGCAAACCAATCGGCATGATATGCTTTGCGGATGACGCAGTTATGCTAGCGGAAACCGAAGACGACTTACAAAGACAAATACAAAAGTTTTATCAGATCAGCAGAAATTACAACATGTCCATATCTACTGAAAAAACGAAATGTATGGCATTTTCGAAGGAACCATCAAGATGTAAAATAGTTATAGATAGTAAGATAGTAGAACAAGTGTTCCTGTGTTAGGCCGGTCCTGACCTATGATATCGAGACTCGAGCTGACACGAATAAGACGAAGAACATCCTAAGAACAGCGGAGATGAAAACTCTCAGAACCATCGCAGAAAAAACATTAAGAGACAGAGTTGGAAACAGCGATATAAGATCTCTCTGTAAAGTTGAAGATATAGTGAGATGGGGAAGAAAGAGGAGAAGATATTGGCGAGACCACGTAGAAAGAATGGACCACAATAGACTAGCATACATCGCTAAGGGCGGAAAACCAGCAAGCAGAAGGCCATTAGGAAGACCACCCAAACGATGGAAGGATGGCTGGAGTTCAATCTCCCAGGAAGCCGCTTCCTAAGGGGAAGACCTTCACAGTGAACAGACCTTAAGGTCTAGAAGAAGAAGAAGAATTTAAAATGGCAAAATTTTCTGAATAAATTTGAATCTATCTTCTACGAATGCTTTCTGATGAAAAAATGGATATAAAGAAAGGAAGCAAATACCCTCAAACAATGAGATCGACAAATACGAAAGCGATCTCGACATTTTACTGCTGATGATTAAAAAGAATCACATTTATAAAGATCTATATAATAAGACCAAGAAGAAATATGACCAACTGATCAGGAATTATAAGGAACAAATTTTCGAAGAAAGAATCAGAAAATCAGATAACAAGGGCAAGACAACGTGGACAATTTGCAAGGAAATCAGAGGACAGAATAATATGGAGGAATGTGGGGTAGAAGGAGCTCCACGTGAGATAGCACAAAAATTCAACTACCACTTTAATAACATCATTCCACAGACGTTGACACCAATATGTAACATTGAACATAATGACCGATCTATGTACCTAAAACCAACTAATCCTACAGAAATATTAGAAATAGGGAAACTCAAAAAAGGGGAATTCTAAAGACATGGGTAAATACAGGCCTATCAGCATTCTTCCAAGCTTCTCAAAAATTTTTTAATTGATAATGTGCTCAAGAATAACAGAATTCCTGAATAGTTACGACTTCTTCGCCAGCACACAGCATGGTTTCTTAAAAAGAAAATCCACACAAACAGCTATATTTGAACTAACGAAAAGTATACTGGAACTGGTAGAGCCCTGGCAATATTTCTGAATATATCAAAAGCATATGATTCAATAAACCAAGAACATCTGGTCAATAAACTTCAAGCCCATGGAATTAGAGGAATGGCATTAAACTGGATCAAATTATACTTGTGCAAGAGGAAACAAAAGGAAAAATCAACAAAGGTGGGGAGAATGCTATATCTGAAGAACTTATAAACGATATAGGTGTCGCACAAGGAGGTATCCTAGGGCCTCTTCTGTTTCTTATTTTTCTCAAAGACCTAGAGGACATCGTGGAGGAATAAGAAGAAGAGTCAATGATAAGATACGCAGATGACACAAATTTACTGGTTGGAGCAAAAGAAAAAAATGCCTTAGTCAGAGCAGGAACCAACTTTTTCAATAAGACACAAGAATGGTTAAAAAGTAATGAATTAATACTGAATGTTGAAAAGACAAACCTTCTAATTTTTAGCACCAACAGGAATAATAGAAGCAAACCAACGAGCATAACATTGGGCAATGAGCAACTCCTTGTAACAAAAAATACAAAATTCCTGGGGATTTCTGTAGGCTCTTTTCTGTCCTTCAGAACGCATGCAGAATACTTGAGTCAAAAACAGTCAAATTGACTTTGCCATGAGAATATCTAAAAAATATTTGAATGAGATGGAAAGACGAGCCTCTTTAACGTTGATGGGCTGAATTTGGTGATGTTGACAAGTGAATCTTTGAATGAGGAAGTTTCTAGAACCAGAGAGCTTTATCTTAGCAAGTAGTGTAGATCAGAAACTATCGAAAACGCTCAATAAAATTTTACTCTTGGTCGAAAGTACAAATTAAAAGACAACAGGGAATGTCTACCACCACCAAATAGTTCTGAAGAGACTACATATTGAATTTGAGAAGGGCTTAGTTAGCCAACTGTTCTTTAGGATGATGTTGTCCTTCTTGATACTGCTGAAATGATAATTAAACTTCCAGCCGATCATCTGCTGATCTACCAAGCGAGACCGAAAGATCAAGGTCAAATTCATCTTGTACAATTAATTACTAATGTAGTTGGATCCAGGAAGCTGCAGTTAGTTCTTCGATGGATTCCCCACTTCTCCTGTGGGGATTTAAATTATTTAAATAATTAAAAGCTTTATTTAATCCTTATATCTGCAATGTATATATGGTATCTTGGTTTCCTGGAGTTCTCTCATGAATCGTTTGGAGTTGTATTACATAAAAAACTTCATTATATAGATATTCAAACTGACTTTTTCTTCAATTTCAATCAATTTTTTTTCACTGCAGGAGAATCTGTTCCTGTACACAAAACAGCGTTGGTGAATGACAATAACTATTACAGGGTGAAGGAAGATTCAAACCATACTTTATTTTGTGGGACTTCTGTCCTTCAAACCAAGTTTTGCGGTCAGTTTGTCAAAGAGAATTTTTGAATTGATATTTGATTATAACCAATATTTCAGGAGATAGAGAAACCTTGGCTGTTGTGATTCGAACTGGATATTTGACGACAAAGGGTGAACTCGTTAGAAGCATTCTGTATCCCCCGCCAGCAGATTTTAAATTTGATCAAGACAGTTATAAATTCATAGGAATACTAAGTGTCATTGCTTTACTTGGTTTTGTTTACACTGTGGTAACAAAGGTAAAAAATTGGATAATTTTGGGTAATGTACTCAGCAAAGGAATTTAGTTATATAAAAAATTTTTAGGGCCTAATGCACTATTTCACCAAATTTCTCCTTCAATTAAGTCGGTCGGCAAATTAATTCATATAAGTCAAAATAACGAACAAATCAAATCTCGTACTCTTAGTGATCAATCCTTCATAAAGAAAATATAAAGTATTGTATTCCAAATAATTCTTTTCAGTTATCCAGAAAATTACCTTTTATCGACATCGCAATCAAAGCCTTAGATCTAGTCACCATAGCAATACCACCAGCGCTTCCAATAGCAATGACAGTGGGAAAACTCTACGCCATTGACAGGTTAAAAAAGAACAACATCTATTGCATAAACTCCAGAGTTATCAATGTATCGGGATCAGTAGACTGCGTATGCTTCGACAAGGTGATCATAATAATTTAGGCAAAATTGGAACTGTACCTTACAAAACTCTTTATTTAGACAGGAACATTGACAGAAGACGAGCTCGACATGTGGGGTGTACTACCTGTAAATAATGGTACCTTTGATCTGCCCATAAAAGACATAAGTTCAATGGGTGTAGAAACTCCCTTGTACAAAGGGATGTTGACATGTCATACTTTGAGTATTATTGATGGAAAATTATGTGGATACCCATTGGATTTGAAGGTAACGAAATCATTTAAATCTGCAATAAGCCCCGTCTTTCCATGAGGTATTCTCAGAAGTTCATCTCATCCTAGATCTTTGTTTCTTCATCTAGATCCATTTAAGTCTTTTCGCTTCCGCTGTTATAACAACATTTGATTCTGAATTTCACTGTTTGTTCTTGTTTTCAACCTTTTTGTCATAGTGTGTTTTCATTAGTTAAGGACTTTAAATCATAATTTCTTAAAGATGTTCAACTCCACCTCTTGGACCTATAGAGAACCTTCAGAAGAGGATCTTGTAGCGAAATTCTTGCTACCTGAGGCTATAGTTCAACCGAATCATCCTGCAGCTGATGATGTAAGTTCTTAATGCGAAGTTACTCTTCTTTCACTAATATAAATTTACAGATGAATTATAACATAAGGATATATACTCAGTTTCCATTCATGTCTTCTCTTCAGAGGTCTAGTGTCATATGCAAAGATAATTCTACGAACTCTAAATTTGAGGTGTATTGTAAGGGATCTCCAGAAGCTATAGTGATGCTGTCAGATCCAAATACAGTACCAGAAGATATTTTTCTCAGATTGAAATTGTACACCACGAAAGGTAAGTCCAAGAGCTGGTTTAAAGATATCCAGTTTGAGTCAAAGTTCTTCTTCTTCTGTCTAATTATTAAGCAATATTGCTTGTTTTTCTTCGCTTCTTTGCCTGTGTTCGTTCAAGTATGTAAATTATCACTCCACCGTTTGCGTGGTCTTCCTACACTCCTACGACCAACTGGTGACTTGTCTCTTGCCATCTTTACAATTCTGTTTTCATCCAGGCGGTCGATATGCTCATTCCTTTGCTGTTTCCTTTTCAGTACCCAATCATTGATATCATCGATTCCACACATTTCTCTCATGTTCTCACTCCTTACCCGATCAGTGAGTTTTTTTCCTGCCATTTTGCGCACAACTTTCATTTCAGCAGCCTCCAATATTTGACTCGTTCTCGAGGTCTCCGGTCTGGTCTCTGCAGTGTACGTGAGAATTGGTCTAATCGTCGATCTATAGATTCTAGACTTAACTTCAATTCCAATGTGCTTATTATTCCACACGATGTTGTTGAGACATGCGGCTGTTCTTGTTGCCTTTATAGCTTGTTCTCTCACTTCCGCCTCGACATCACCAAATCCAGATATTTGACGCCAAGATATTTGAACCTCATCTCCTGTTGTACAACCTGGTTATCAATTTCCAGCTTACATCTAAGTGGCATCTTTGATGTGGTCATGCATTTAGTTTTTGATGTCGATATAATCATTCCGAACTTTTTTGCTATTATGTTGAACTGATGCAGTAGTCTTTGAAGATCGTCTTCGTTCTCCGCGATCAATACTGCATCATCGGCGTAGCAAAGTATTCTAATTTCCTTGTTCCCAAACTTGTATCCTCTTAGTTTGATTATGTGTTTAATTATTTCGTCCATGATGATGTTGAAGAGAAGAGGACTCAGGGAATCACCCTGTCGGATGCCAATATCAACGTCTATTTCTTCTGTTATTTCACCATTAATTTCTGCTTGAATCTTGTTAGCCTTGTATATATTTTCGATGGTTTTCACAATGTTGTAGGGTATTTGTCTGTCATGAAGCAAGTGTATGACATCTTTCAACTGTACGCGATCAAATGCTTTCTCCAGATCTATGAAAGACATAAAAGCCGGTCAGTTATATTCTATAGATTTCTTAGTGATTTGTCTTATAACAAATACGGCGTCTGTGCATGATCTTCCTGATCGAAATCCCTGCTGTTCGTCCCTAAGTGCAATATGTTCATTGATTTTGTTGGTAAGGATTCTCGTGGTTAGCTTGAGTGCAGTTGGAAGTAGATTGATTCCTCTATAGTTAGATGGTATTTCTTTGTCGCCTTTTTTGAAGAGGAGTACTGTCTTGCTGATTCTCCATTCATAATGTATTTTGTGGTTTTGCAGGATCTTATTTATCAGGATTACCAGTTATTCTATGATGCTATCACCTCCGTACTTAAGCAACTCGTTGGTTATTCCATCAATTCCAGGACTTTTTCTATTCTTAAGTTTTTTGAGAGCCACTTTAACATCTTCCTGTCCAATAACTATGTTGTTGTCTGTTACGATCTCGGGGTTATTAGGATCACTTCGGGTCTGCTATTGTTTATATAGGTTTTTCAAGTAATTCACCCAAGTTTCCTTGACTCAAAGTTGATGATGAGAAATAGTACTATGAGAAATAGTACTAAAGAGGTACAATATACAAAAAGATATATGCTTCAATGACGGAAGACATAGTAAATGAAGATTAGAAACTTCCTTATTCCACCCAATATCCTCTTCTTGAAAGGAACAGTGGACCAAGCTCTATCAATTTGGGACTATGGGCACTACCAAATTGGAGTTTTTTCTTTGATGACTTAAAATCCTTAATTCTCTTTCATTTCAGGTTATCGAGTTATAGCTATGGCTACCAAGATAACACATTTGGCAGAAGATGAAATAACGAAATTGTCTAGAGAATACATAGAGAAGGATTTAATCTTTTCTGGTTTGATTATTCTGGAGAATAGGTTGAAAACTCAAACTACTGGAACCATAGAAACTCTCAAGAACGCTGGATTGAAAATAACAATGATAACAGGTAAAATTATTTTTAAATTGCATTATGCGTTTGAGCCGAACCTTTCGAGGAAAACGGCCGCAATAAGCCTACAGACACGATAGTTATTGACTATGCATAATAATGCACGGCCACATGTTGCGTCGCCCATTAAAACCTACTTAGAAACGCTCAAATGGCAACTCCTACCCTCATACACTGCCATTTTTTCGCGATGGGGTCCGTCAATTGCCAAAAATATGCAAAAAACTAGTGGATAGCGGCAGAAAATACTTTGAACATTTAATGTATACCAATTTCTCACAATAAAGCTTCATTTTTCGAAAAAACCGCACGAATTTATACCTATATACACAATCGGTTGCAATAGCTGTATTAAATTTCAGGTTGTGTGTGCAGTATTTTTTAATGAATCAATGAAAATTGTATAAAACGTAGTTTAGCGAGAATGAAACATTTTTTCCAAATAAATTAATTCGAGAATCTGTAGCAAATATAATTGATAATGTAGTATATATATAGTAAGTTCTATAAAACTAGACAGTGTAAAATACATCTGTGTGAAAATTCTAAGCTCATAAAAGCCCGATTAGGTGTTGTTGATTCGCTCTGCACAGCAATACCGATGTATTCATCATACACTAGCCCCATCTAGAGCACGCAAATATACATACCAGACATACCCTACCAAGACAATTCAGCAACGAACTGTATTCCCGATTTTTTCTAACGTTACAAACGCAGAAAACTTTTCTCAAGTCAGATCCCGTTACGCCTTTGTGCTCATAATTAGCATATTTATTTGAAACTAGAAAACTTATTTTAGATTCTTCCTACAATACTTCAATTTTAATTTATAGGAGATAACATACAGACGGCAGTTAGTGTAGGTAAAGAATGTGGGCTAGTTGACAAAGATTCTCTCACAATAGAAGTAACAGCAATCAATTCACCAAAAGAAGGCCCAAAAATTAGGTACAATTCATTTGATACAGATAACTGCGTGAGTTTTTCAAACTGATCGAAATTGTTTATTTTCTATTCGTCTTCTTTGTTATCTAGCCTTCATGTATTATTTTAGAGCGACAGTAAAAGCATCTTGGAAGACCATCAACTCAAAGTGCAAGATGTTGAAGTTATTCGCAAGAAATACCAGTTTGTGTTGACCGGAAAATCTTGGGCGAATATTATAGACCACTTTCCCGAAAATATCCCACATATCGTGAGCAGAGGGGTTGTTTTCTCTAGAATGTCGTCCCATCAGAAGCAACAGCTTATAGAGGAGCTCAAAAATTTGGGATATTATGTTGGTGAGTACTATGCAATACAAATAATAAAAATATTAGCTGTCATTGGAAATAGAATCCACAGCTTTCCGCAACTGCCCCTGTCGATGCCTTAACATATTGCAGCAGTTATGTATTCTTTCGATATAGCTGGTCAGGAATATTATTATTATTATCCTGATGCTCCTAGATCTTCTGTGAAGATTCCTCAGAAGCTTTTTCAACTTGTGCGAGTTAGGAGTTCACTTGTGTTCTGTGAAGGCTTTGTTACTGCACAAAATATCTTTTAAAACACCCCAAAGGAAGAAGTCTGAAGCAGGTAATCTGATCGTTCACAATATTCTTATCCATTTTCCTTCAAAATGAAGCTCAATCCATTCTGTAACTATGCTAATCTGTGCTGGATAACCGTCATTATAAAATAGTTTGTCTATCGCTACGTGTAGACAACCCAAGTGTCCTAGTGTCGCTCAGGAGGTTCATTCCGAAGAACCTTCTGCTCTGCCGCCACACGGGCGTCCATCTTCTTTGTTATTGTCACAGAGCGCATGCATAAAGTTCGAGTGCCATAGAATGTTTGGCATAGGCATAGGCGGATACAGCGAGTGAATACCGTGACGTAGTCTGTATAATCTAAGGGATTCACTCACTCCTTAGAGAGTGCGGATCCTTAGAGAGTACGGATCCTTAGAGAATGCGGATCCTTAGAGAGTGCGGATCTTTAGAGAGTGCGGATCCTTAGAGAGTGCGGATCCTTAGAGAATGCGGATCTCTTCAGTGTCATTAGAAATATCATGATCAATCAAAATCAATTTTGTTATATAGTCCGTCTAGAAAGTATCCGGAATTTATTATATTTTCCATAATTTTAATATACTTCTTTTTTTTAACATTCTAAGACAAAAGTAATGTATGAAATAGGTTGTGTAGATGTCGGCTATGGCCAAAGTTTCATGGCAACACTATTTGTGAAAATTTGAATATCAAAACAGATTTGATATGTTAGTCTTCTACAATTTTGAATTTCAAAAAATTTACTTAAGAAACTTTAAGAATTAAATTAATGTCTTAATAAGCACTGCTCATATTTAATAGACGTATAAAATCGAAATTCATCATACAATATCAAATGGAATTAAGAAAAAGGAATATAAATTGTCAATTTAAATTAAAAAATAAATAAACAAACATTTTTTTGTTTCGTTCCAGGCATGCGTACTGAACTCTTCAGACAAACGTACGAAGCCCTGTTTGTTACAAAATGTATTGTTTTCTGATCCTGTATTCATGAAAAATAACTCTTTCTCAAAAATATAAAGCATAATTTTAAGAACTTCTTAAAAACTAATTTATTTGAAATATTCAATATATTTAAATAAATTACTTCAGAAAATCTCAAAACATGTAGCACATCCTCAAAAAATAATTAAAATTACGATAAGATCAGTTCGACTTTACATATAAAAAATAATAAAATCAATCAACAATAAATATACTTACCGAATGCAATCTTCAGAAATATGTTATCTTTAGAAACATTCACATAGGTACATCTAATATCCAAGGTACTCTATGTTCTATGCTCACAAAAAATCACACAAAGCTTATAAGGCACTTTAATGGTCTTAGTTAAAAACATTCAATACTGTATAATGAATTTCTTTATTTAAAAACCTGATATAATTATATATTATATATAGAATAAAATAATAAGGAACGGTTTTTTACTTGATAGCAGAATTATTACAAAATTTGAATATCAAAACAGATTTAATCTGTTAGTCTTCTACAAATTTTAATTTCAAAAAATTTACTTAAGAAACTTTAAGAATTAAATTAATGTCTTAATAAGCACTGCTCATATTTAATAGACATATAAAATCAAAATTCATCATACAATATCAAATGGAATTAAGAAAAACCAACGAATATAAATTGTCAATTAAAATTAAAAAATAAATAAACAAACATTTTTTTGTTTCGTTGCAGGCATGCGTACTGAACTCTTCAGACAAACGTACGAAGCACTGTTTGTTACAAAATGTATTGTTTTCTGATCCTATATTCATGAAAAATAACTCTTTCTCAAAAATATAAAGCATAATTTTAAGAACTTCTCAAAAACTAATTTATTTGAAATATTCAATATATTTAAATAAATTACTTCAAAAAATCTCAAAACATGTAGCACATCCCCAAAAAATAATTAAAATTACGATAAGATCAGTTCGACTTTACATATAAAAAATAATAAAATCAATTAACAATAAATAGACTTACCGAATGCAATCTTCAGAAATATGTGATCTTCAGAAACATTCACATAGGTACATCTAATATCCAATACTGATCTTATGGTAATTTTAATTATTTTTTGAGGATGTGCTACATGTTTTGAGATTTTTTGAAGTAATTTATTTAAATATATTGAATATTTCAAATAAATTAGATTTTGGGAAGTTCTTAAAATTATGTTTTATATTTTTGAGAAAGAGTTATTTTTCATAAATATAGGATCAGAAAACAATACATTTTGTAACAAACAGGGCTTCGTACGTTTGTCTGAAGAGTTCAGTACGCATGCCTGGAACGAAACAAAAAAATGGTTGTTTATTTATTTATTAATTTTAATTGACAATTTATATTCGTTGGTTTTTCTTAATTCCATTTGATAGTGTATGATGAATTTCGATTTTATACGTCTATTAAATATGAGTAGTGCTTATTAAGACATTAATTTAATTCTTAAAGTTTCTTGAGTAAATTTTTTGAAATTAAAAATTGTAGAAGACTAACAGACTAAATCTGTTTAGCAGTGCTTATTAAGACATTAATTTAATTCTTAAAGTTTCTTAAGTAAATTTTTTGAAATTAAAAATTGTAGAAGACTAACAGATTAAATCTGTTTTGATATTCAAATTTTGTAATAATCCTTCTATCAAGTAAAAAACCGTTCCTTATTATTTTACACTATTTGTGAAATATTGTTGACTCCCAACATGTATACAATTTATGAAATAATGTCAAAATTAGTGCGATTGACTGAACTGGGAAAAAGTGCTGTATATGAGACAATAAAGAGGATAAAAAATGGCATGGATATGAGGCAAAGACCAGTTTCAGGAAGACCGCGTAATATTAAAGGAAACAATTTAAACGCTTTATTGGCCTTAGGACGACACAATCCACGCCTGGGGTTTCGCAAATTGGTTAACGATATATATAAGTATGTTCACTATGTCACTAATAGGACAAGGAGAACAAAAAAAATTCCTACAATGACACCATTACAAAAGGAATGAAGGATAGAATTTTTTCAAAGTTTTTAAGAAGATAATTTTAATAATGTCTTTATATCAGATGAAAGTTGTTTCCAACGTGGTGGAAATCAGTAAAACTCCTATAAAAAGCACCTGTTACCGTTCAAATCTTCAAATTTCCCACCAAAATAATGGTTTGGGGAGCAATTCTCAGCGTAGTGCTACACCTCTCTGTATAGTTGATGGTACCATTAATAATGAAAAGTATTGTGGCATTCTAAACGATTTTCTCCTTGAAACGGGGCATGCTTTATATCCGGAGAGGTGGCGTTTTCAGCAGTATAATGCAAGATGCCATACTTCGGCCTATACTCAAGCTTGGATGCAAGAACACCAAGTGACAACCATTTCATGGCCAGCAGCTTCACCAGATCTTAGTTGCATTGAAAACATCTGGGGACTAATGAAGATAGAAGTTGAACGACAGCGCCACGAAATAAAGATGATTTAATTCATTTAGTATCACAGTCCTGGACTACTATCACCGAAAATTATAGAGATGATCTAGTTTCGGGTGTACCTCGACCTTTAGTCAAGTGTTTGCAGTTAAATGGAGGTTGTATAAGTAAACGAGATGAATATTTTGTTATAATTAATTCAATAATTAAAAATATATACTAAATAATTAGAATTGAGCTTTGTTTTTTCCGGATACTTTCTAGACAGACTATATAATAGATATTTAAAGCATTCAACCTAATTGAATGATATTCAGGAATGCACTAATAATTGTAGAAACACATTTTTCTCCTATTAATTGCATTAAGAGTTTAGGATTTAAGGAACTATTTTGAATTATACTTTCAGTTAAAATACTCACTCGAAGACATTTGGAGACGACTGTCGCGTAACTTATAGCGAAAATTAAAGTTGTTTCAGACAGAAAAAATATGGTAGAAATTTAAATGTTTATTTGAAAACTTGTCAGAGTCAATATAAAACTTACAATTTCTTTTAGCAATGTGTGGGGATGGAGCCAACGACTGTGCAGCTCTAAAGGCGGCCCACCTAGGAATATCCCTCTCCGAAGCCGAAGCCAGCATAGCAGCACCTTTCACCTCTAAAGAACCGAACATATCGTGCGTTTCCATGATAATCAGAGAAGGAAGGGCCGCCCTGTTAACCTCCTTCGGAGTGTTCAAATTCATAGTTTGCGGAAGTCTTGCGGAGTTCTTCTGCACCGTCATCCTATACGGCATAGACTGCAATCTCTCCTCCATGCAGTTCTTATTCATGGACATCTTCTTGCAGCTCAACCTGGCCACATTCTTCGGAAACACAGAAGCTTGCAAGAAACTGCATCACAAACCGCCTCTTACCTCTATATTGTCCTTCGTACCGATAATGTCTATGGTTTTATTCATGTTGTTAACCGTAGGATTCCAAATTTTCGCTTTTTATTTCGTCAGGTCTTTCAGTTGGTACAAACCTTTCGTTTTTATCTCACATGTTACCGACGTTAGTAAATGCCAAGAGAATTTCTCAACATTTGTCATATCAATGTTTCAGTATATAACGATGGCGATTTTGTTCTCTAAAGGTAAACCGTATCGTCAACCGTTGTACACCAATAAAAAATTTACATCTGTTCTTATAATCACGACGCTCATTTGCGCTTATATATCATTAACTCCGCCCCCTTGGTTGGTTCATGTGCTGGAGATTAACCTACCGCCAAACTTAGATGTTAGAATTCAGCTTTTAATGATTGCAGGTATAAATTTGATCGTAGCGTTCTTCGTCGAAGAAGTTCTAGTGGATTTGGTTCTAGACAAAATGATCTATCCCAGGTTTAAACTGTACCGTAAGTCCATGAAAGTTGAGAGTTACGTTGAGGACCTCGATTTCCCAAACAATAAAAAGACTGTGATAAACAATGTAAATGAACACAATAATGGTATAGTAAATAAAAGTTTAAGCGGAGTAGACAAGTATATTGTTACAAGATGTTGATAGTGATGTAGTATTGAAATTTTATAAATACTCTTATTGTTAATGCTTAATAAAATTTCGAAATGATAAAAAAATTTAATTAAAAACCATTAAAAGATTTACTTTGGTATACATTTCTCTAAAAACTCAATGTTTATTAACTCAAGTTTTTTTCAGAGTCAAGATCATCTATTGAAGATTTTTTTTTTTTTTTAATTTGAATATCAAAACAAATTAAAATATGTTTATCTTCTACAATTTTAATTTCAAAAATCATATAATTTAATTCAAAAAACTTTTAGAATTAAATTAATGTCTAAAATAAGCACCGCTTACATTTGATAGACGTATATGATCAAAACTCAATATATAATGTCAAATGGATTAAATAAACCAACAGATATACGAAAGTCATTAAAATTAATAAATAAATATTTAAAGGAGACAAAATTTTGTTTCTGGTCTTATCTTTAAGAACACCAATTGCCTTTAAAAAAAAATGAACACACCTTAAGGACTTCTCAAAGAATATAATTTATTTGAAATATTTAATATATTTAAATATTCGAATAAGTTAATTCAGAAATCTCTCAAAACATGCACTATATCTTCAAAAAACAAATATAATTCTAAGCAATACCTTCTTTGGTCCTAAATAATATTCTAAATATCAAAATCAAAAAAACTAACCTATATCAACAACGCACATGTGTAAAGAAATGAATGTTTCGAAACACAGATCAACTTTATAATTCAAGATTGATCTATGTTCTAACAAGATCAAAGAACAGTGTAAGTTATTTTTAAGGCTTATTTAAATTCATTGACATTCCATAATGAGATTTATTGAAGCCAAAATATAATTATATATTATATATAAAATAAAATAGAAAGGCCTTTTACTTGATAGAAGGAATATAACAAAATTTGAATATCAAAACAAATTAAAATATGTTTATCTTTTACAATTTTAATTTCAAAAAAATTTTTATTCAAAAAACTTTTAGAATTAAATTAATGTCTGAAATGAGCACCGCTTACATTTAATAGACGTATATGATCAAAACTCAATATATAATGTCAAATGGATTAAATAAACCAACAGATATACGAAAGTCATTAAAATTAATAAATAAATATTTAAAAGGAGACAAAATTTTGTTTCTGGTCTTACCTTTAAGAACACCAATTGCCTTAAAAAAAAAAAATGAACACACCTTAAGGACTTCTCAAAGAATATAATTTATTCGAAATATTTAATATATTTAAATATTTGAATAAGTTAATTCAGAAATCTCTCAAAACATGCACTATATCTTCAAAAAACAAATATAATTCTAAGCAATACCTTCTTTGGTCCTAAATAATATTCTAAATATCAAAATCAAAAAAACTAACCTATATCAACAACGCACATGTGTAAAGAAATGAATGTTTCGAAACACAGATCAACTTTATAATTCAAGATTGATCTATGTTCTAACAAAAT
This sequence comes from Megalocaria dilatata, assembly GCA_034642435.1. Taxonomy (NCBI): domain Eukaryota; kingdom Metazoa; phylum Arthropoda; class Insecta; order Coleoptera; family Coccinellidae; genus Megalocaria; species Megalocaria dilatata. The sequence continues at coordinate 40,787,401 of CM067862.1, read as the reverse complement.
CAAAGAACAGTGTAAGTTATTTTTAAGGCTTATTTAAATTCATTGACATTCCATAATGAGATTTATTGAAGCCAAAATATAATTATATATTATATATAAAATAAAATAGAAAGGCCTTTTACTTGATAGAAGGAATATAACAAAATTTGAATATCAAAACAAATTAAAATATGTTTATCTTCTACAATTTTAATTTCAAAAAAATTTTTATTCAAAAAACTTTTAGAATTAAATTAATGTCTAAAATAAGCACCGATTACATTTAATAGATGTATATGATCAAAACTCAATATATAATGTCAAATGGAATAAATAAACCAACAGATATACGAAAGTCATTAAAATTAATAAATAAATATTTAAAAGGAGACAAAATTTTGTTTCTGGTCTTACCTTTAAGAACACCAATTGCCTTAAAAAAAAAAAATGAACACACCTTAAGGACTTCTCAAAGAATATAATTTATTTGAAATATTTAATATATTTAAATATTTGAATAAGTTAATTCAGAAATCTCTCAAAACATGCACTATATCTTCAAAAAACAAATATAATTCTAAGCAATCCCTTCTTCGGTCCTAAATAATATTCTAAATATCAAAATCAAAAAAACTAACCTATATCAACAACGCACATGTATAAAGAAATTAATGTTTCGAAACACAGATCAACTTTATAATTCAAGATTGATCTATGTTCTAACAAGATCAAAGAACAGTGTAAGTTATTTTTAAGGCTTATTTAAATTCATTGACATTCCATAATGAGATTTATTGAAGCTAAAATATAATTATATATAAAATAAAATAGAAAGGCCTTTTACTTGATAGAAGAAATATAACAAAATTTGAATATCAAAACAAATTAAAATATGCTTATCTTCTACAATTTTAATTTGAAAAAAAATTTTATTCAAAAACCTTTTAGAATTAAATTAATGTCTAAAATAAGCACCGATTACATTTAATAGACGTATATGATCAAAACTCAATATATAATGTCAAATGGAATAAATAAACCAACAGATATACGAAAGTAATTAAAATTAATAAATAAATATTTAAAGAAGACAAAATTTTGTTTCTGGTCTTACCTTTAAGAACACCAATTGCCTTTTAAAAACATGAACACACTTAAAGGACTTCTCAAAGAATATAATCTATTTGAAATATTTAATATATTTAAACATTCGAATAAGTTAATTCAGAAATCTCTAAAAACATGCACTATATCTTCAAAAAACAAATATAATTCTAAGCAATCCCTTCTTCGGTGCTGAATAATATTCCAAATATCAAAATCAAAAAACTAACCTATATCCACAACGCACCACGTGTAAAGGAATAATGTTTCGAAACACAGATCAACTTTATAATTCAAGATTGATCTATGTTCTAACAAAATCCAAGAACAGTGTAAGTTATTTTTAAGGCTTATGAAACACGATTTGTTACAGTAAAATATACAGTCTATTCGTGTCTAATCGGCCCCAAGTTAAAAATTACAACAAATTATAAACGCAATTTATTGAGAAACAAAATCATAAACATAATAAATAATAACTATACTTTTTCGTGTAAACTTCTAAATGCACATTTTATTTCGAATAAAAACCTACCTAGTCGTCTGAATAATTTGAACAGTTGTCATCTTCAGGATCCTCACAGTAATCTTCATCATCGCTAATATATTTCTTCTTATTTTCTTTCTCGGCTTCTTCGGTTTCTTCTTCATTTTCGACAGCTTTAACTTCCACGGTCGCTGATTTTTGATGGAAAACAAACGAGATGTATTTGGACATGTCCCAGATTTGTTTCAACACCTGAAATGTTGAATTTAAAAATTTCTAGGATCGGAAAAGATCATTTCTATGAATTAGAAATAAGATTAGAATACTTCAAAGTAATCAGACTTATCGAAGATTTTTAAATAAATTTCCACAATACATTGGGGTAGATTTTGAAGAGATACAAATCACACTTACCAAATCGGCTAGTCCCCGTTTCTCCCAGGAATGGTACCAAACCGACAGGTCGGAAGTACAATCCGCATTGTCTGGAGGGGGTTTAATCTCTATTCGATTAAGGCACCTTTTACAATTCAACTTTCTATGAGTGTCCGATTCCGTATCCTCAAGCTTGAATAGATCTCTCAGTTCGGCTACACTGAAGTGCCTTGCTGCTTCTTCGTTATTGTCCACCACTGTCGAGCTGAGAGCCTTCTTGTGGGCTTGTCTTTGGAAAATTTTTTCTTCTATTGTTCCAGCCTGCAAATGGAGGCGTATTATTTTATTCAAATTAAAGTTATACAGATAATGTTTTATTTCATGGAAAATCTGAACTTCGTTTTTTAATAAGTACAAGCGGTTAAGCGTCCAACAAATCATATTAGGAGTAGAAATAAGTTCTTGCTGTTTTGATAACATATTTCGCTACTATTAGGAGTACAAATAAGTTTCCGCCGTTTTATTGTAGATGGCGAAGCACGGAGTTTCGGTTAGCTTTCGTAGATGATAACTAGCTTAAAAAATAGTTTGGACATTCAAGAACAACATAACCTATTAATATCATTGACTTTATATTGGTAAAATATAATTTTTATAAGTTGAAAATGTCAAAATTTGAGCCAAGTGAGCGTCATTTGCGGGAAATATTAGTTTACTTCTTTAATTTAACGAAATCTGCTGCTGAGGCGCATCAATTGCTCGTAGAAGCATATGGTGAGGGTGCTTTGAGTGAGAGAACGTGTCGAGAGTGGTTTCAAAAGTTTAAAAACGGTGATTTCGACGTAGAAGACAAAGATCGCAGTGGAAGGCCAAAAATTTACGAGGATGCAGAATTGGAGGAATTATTGGATGAAGATTCATCTCAAACACAAAAAGAACTTGCTCTAACATTAGAAGTCACTCAGCAAGCAGTCTCACATCGTTTAAAATCATTAGGAATGATTCATAAACAAGGAAATTGGGTTCCGTACGGCGGAAACTTATTTGTACTCCTAATAGTTTTTATCCCATTGTTTCAACTGACAACACCTTCATTATGAAGTATCGTTAGGCTTTCTTTTCAGTAAAACAAATTGTAGAAATTACTATGTTTTACGTTTGTTCTACGTGCAATAATAAATATATAGGATAAACAGGACGTTCCTTCAAGACGAGGTTCAACGAACATAAAATGAGTTTCAGGAAAAATAAACAAAATTCTACTTTTGCCACTCATTGTCTAGAAAACGGCCATTCCTTTCCCACAATAGATAATCTTAAAATTTTACATGTAGAAAAATTCTGGGATCTAAATTCATTGCAGGTGGTGATTATAACAGCAAGCACACCTTATTTGGTTCACGACCCATTACAACTAAAGGTAGAGACCTAGCGGACCTCATTCAGGAAAATAATTACTTTACACTATCAACTGGAACCGCTACTTATTGGCCAACAGATCCTAATAAAACACCAGACTTACTAGACTTTTTCATAACAAATGGTATTTCTTCTACCTATATGAATATTGTTCCAAGCTATGATCTATCATCAGATCACTCCCCTATCATAGCCACAATAAGTAGCGTTGTAATTCATAAAAAATCAATTCCTCGATTGCATAGTAGAAAAACAGACAGGAATGAATACAGAAGTTTAATCGAGGAACATATATGCCTGAATGTAAGTCTTAAAAGACCAAGTGACATAGATGGAGTATTGACATCATTTGTTCATCTTCTTAAATATTCTGTGAGAAAAGCCACGCCTACTTCTGAAGAAAAGTGCAAAACGTATAATGTTCCAGAGGAAATCAAAAGACTTCTAGCACAGAAGAGAAGAGCTAGAAAGAGATGGCATCGGACACACTCGCCTGCAGAGAAGACCATCTTGAACAGATTAACAAATGAACTAAAATTTAAGATGAAAGAACACAAAGAATTGTTATTCACCAACTATGTGTTAAGTTTAAATAGATATGATAATTCAGTGTGGAAACCAATAAAAAACTCAAAAAAACCAAAAATCCATATACCTCCTTTACGCAGCATACCAGGATCAACTATTCAATGGGCAAGAACTGACAATGAAAAAGCTCAAACATTTGCAGAACACCTAGCTGAAGTATTCACACCCAATGATGACATACACGATTACGAAATTGAAAGAGAAATGTTAAATATTCCTTCTAATACGACTCCTATTAAAAGTATCACCATAAAAGAAGTACAAAAAGAAATAAAATACCTGAACACACGAAAAGCTGTCGGAATAGATGAGGTCACACCAAAAATGATCAAGGAACTGCCTAAGAAAGGAGATGGCATATATATTCAATGCTATCCTGAGACAAAATTATTGGCCAGAACACCTAAAAACTGCAGAAATAATCCTCATACTGAAACCCGGCAAGGATCCAAATGCTGTAACATCATATAGACCAATTAGCTTACTGCCAATTTTATCTAAGATCTTGGAGAAAATTTTGCTATTGAGAATAAAGTCAGATCCCAACATCCAAGAATGGATTCCTCCACACCAATTTGGATTCAGAACAAATCACTCCACCATACATCAGACACACAGAATAAGTCATGAGATAAGCAAAGCCCTGGAACTCAAACAATACTGCACATCTGCTTTTTTGGATGTAAGCCAGGCCTTTGATAAAGTCTGGCATTCTGGACTATTGTATAAAATAAAGAAATGTCTGCCATTATACTGCTATAAGCTGATGAGATCTTATCTTACTGGAAGGAGATTCAGAGTACGGGTGAATGATAAAGTGTCTGATTTTTATCCTATTCAGTCCGGTGTTCCCCAAGGAAGTGTTATGGGACCGTTTTTGTATACACTGTATACGGCAGATATGCCCACAAATGCGAATACGATAATGGGAACTTTTGCAGATGATGCTACAATTCTTGCAAGCCATGAAGATCCCAAAGAGGCATCTAATAGATTGCAAATTCATCTTGATGAAATAAAAGAATGGCTGCATAAGTGGAAGATAAAAGTTGATGAAACCAAGTCAGTTCAAGTAAATTATACCCTTCGAAGAGACCAGTGTCCACCCATCTTTATAAACAATATAAAAATACCAAATTCCCCAACTGTTAAATATTTGGGAGTGCATTTAGATAGCAGACTAACCTGGAAGGAGCATATTATTAAAAAAAGGAAGCAAATAGACCTTAGAACTGAAGAACTAAATTGACTTATAGGTAGAAAATCGAAACTTTCATTAGAAAACAAGCTGCTGATACAGAAAACGATCATAAAGCCCATATGAACATACGGAATTGAACTTTGGGGATGTACAAGTAAGTCCAATGTAACTCTAGTCCAGAGAAGCCAATCGAAAATACTGAGATTGCTAACAAATGCTCCATGGTATGTATCAAATCAAATCCTGCATGAAGATTTGAAAATACCTTATGTGAAGGATGTCATCAAGGAACAGAGCCAAAAACATCACACTAAGTTAGATGGTCATATAAACGACTTACTACAACCGTTGCTTCAACCTCAAGACATGAGAAGACTCAAAAGGACCTGTCCGGCTGATATGAAGTAGATTTAAAATGGTCTTTTCACTGGAGAAGACCATATCAAATCATTTGAGAGCTCAAAGCTCTGTAGACAGCAAATTAGCTCATAGAATTGTTGTATTCTGATTGCTAATGAATAAATGATAAAAAAAAAAAAAATACCTCTGTACCACTGTTAGGTCTTCAGTTGTGTGATGATGGGATAGTTCATTTCCCGAAACTCGAGTTACAAGAAAATGTGTAAAAAATATATTTTTATTGGTAGTAAAACATAGTAATTTCTACAATTTGTTTTAATTATGATAAACTACCAAATAGTAAACGGCTGAAACAATTTAGTATTTTTTTCAGTATCTGTCATTTCGCTAAAGTGTAAAGAACATAGTTTATGTATGCTCTGAAAAAGTCAACTTTCGTACTGAATAACGTGTTTTTGTGGGGATTTTTACTTCAATATGAAGAAAAAGGCAGCCGAAAGTCAACGTATTTTGACGAATGTTTATGGTGACCATGCTCCAGCTGAACGAAAGTGTCAGAAGTGGTTTGCCTGATTTAAAAGTGGCAACTTTGATTTGGAAGACGAAGAACGACTTAGGGCGCCGCCAAAGTTTAAGGATCAAGAATTAGAGGTAATGCTCGATGAAGATCAATCACAAACGGCAGATGAACTTGCAAAAATACTTAGAGTCGCTCAACCAGCCATTTACCTTCGTTGAAAAGCAATGGGAACGATTTGAAAGGTAGGAAATCGGGTGCCGTATGAACTGAAGGCAAGAGACGTTGAACGCCGTTTTTTCACGTGTAAACAATTGCTTCAACGGCAAAAAAAGGGGTTTTTGTATCGAATTGTGGCAGGCGATGAAAAGTTGGTCTATAAATACATCGACGCATAGATGAAAAATTGAAAAAGTAGTGGCTAGCGACAGGCAATACTTTGAACTCTGACTGTATAACCGATATTTCACAATAAAGCTTCAATTTTCGAAAAAAACCTCACAAACTTACTTATAATCCTAATAAGATCTTCAAACACTATTAACCAATCAATGATGCTATTCTTATACAACCAATCAATGATGCTCTTGTTACATTCAAGAAAAACTCACCGCTAAAAATCTGTACACAAAACACGGTTTCTGTTGTCCGTCCCTCCACACTCGGGCCATGGCCTGATCATCGTTGGCCGGATTCCAATCTGGATCGAACATGATCAGCCTGTTAGCCCCGATCAAGTTGAGCCCGCAACCTCCGGCCTTGGAACTCAACATAAAAATGAACTCTTCAGAATCGGGTTTGTTGAAGTTCTCCACCACTTTTGCGCGTTTCTTTATGGTCATCGAACCGTCCAGTCTTACGTATTTGTAACATCTGAAACAGAAGAATGAATTTATACAGGGCTTTCTTGATATAATTGACAGTGTTTTCAAAGGTGAAGGTTTTTTTAATATAAATACAGCAATAATCACCCTAACAAAGAGAACAAGAAATTTAGGGAAAATAACTTTATTTGTTTATGTAGTTCTATTCTAACTTGAATTATAGTTCTAAGCTATGTTTAATAAAGACTGGGCCATCTAGAGTTCGCATTTTGGAGTAATGGTTATTGGGAGTCTGGCAATACTTTCTGTCATCTGTGTTTTGAAAGAAAGTTAGTTTAATATTTGACATTAACGAAATGTCGATTAACACTTGAACAAAACTGGGGAATATTAATAACTTGTTTCCGAAGTGTTGAATCTTCTATACAATCTGTTGGAAATTTATGTAGAAAATTTAATAGAAATGAAATTGTGGATCAATTTATTCGTGAAAACTGGATTGTTTTTAGGAGTACAAATGAGTTTCCGCCGTTTTCCAACACAAATTAATTATTTATTATAGAAGAACGGTAATATAAATTTATTTAAAATATTGCTCATCACTTGCAACCACTTTTTCCCATCTCTCAGGCAGCATTCGAATCCCACGTCTGAAGAACTCCTTGTCTTTTGAGGCTATCCACGAATCAACCCAATTTTTGGTATCCTCATAAGATGTGAACCGCTGCGCCGTCAGAGCATGTGCCATGGACCGGAACAGGTGATAATCGGACGGTGCAATGTCTGGTGAATACGGCGGCTGGGGTAACACTTCCCAATCAAGTGTTTCCAAGTACTTTTTCACGGGAGCCGCAACATGTGGACGAGCATTGTTCAATATCTCTCGGCTTTAATTCGTACGGAACCCAATTTCCTTGTTTATGAATCATTCCTAACGATTTTAAACGATGTGAGACTGCTTGCTGAGTGACTTCTAATGTTAGAGCAAGTTCTTTTTGTGTTTGAGATGAATCTTCCTCCAATAATTCCTCCAATTCTGCATCCTCGTAAATTTTTGGCCTTCCACTGCGATCTTTGTCTTCTACGTCGAAATCACCGTTTTTAAACTTTTGAAACTACTCTCGACACGTTCTCTCACTCAAAGCACCCTCACCATATGCTTCTACGAGCAATCGATGCGCCTCAGCAGCAAATTTCTTTAAATTAAAGAAGTAAACTAATATTTCCCGCAAATGACGCTTACTTGGCTCAAATTTTGACATTTTCAACTTATAAAAATTACATTTTACCAATATAAAATCAATGATATTAAATAGGTTATGTTGTTCTTGAATGTCCAAACTATTTTTTAAGCCGGTTATCATCTGCGAAAGCTAACCGAAACTCCGTGCCGCGCCATCTACGATAAAACGGCGGAAACGTATTTGTACTCCTAATATTTGATAAGAAAACCCATTCACGTTCTCGTTGAGCCAACTAGAAAACATTTCTTCTATAACCCAGAATGTTGCTGAACATCCATCAACACCAACTCGTGATCATGCTCAAGAAATGAACATTTCCCACACTTCAATGAGAAGAATTTGGCATAATTGAGCCCAAAACTATCGACAATGTACTGAAACATTCGGTTGATCGATGGTCATTAGATTGATATTGTTTTCCATTGATAAATGTCAAGGTTCAACCTTTCTGATGACCTCATAACTTTGAAAAAATATTTATTAGTTTATGAGAAATATTATAAGAATCATTTAAATATTTTAATATTAGCCTTCTACATATTTAATTTCAAAAAATTATATTTAATGATTATAACTTCTGAAAATAAATTAAAATAATGTCATATAAGTACCACTTATATCAATTGACATATAAAATGAACATTCATTATAAGACATCCGAATGGTATAACAAAATCCAATAAATAAAAATTATTAACCAAAATCCTATAAATTAAATATTTTGAATAGACAAAATTTTGTTTCTGCTGATCAATCTTATGAAAACCAATATCTTTCAAAAATATCTAACATAATCTTAAGAATTTCATCATAGAACTATCTTACTTAGACTATTCAATATTATTGGATATCTAAGTTACTTTATATGAAAACTCAAGATATGTGAAACATTACTGAAAAACAAGTTTTAAGAGGGACTTTGCTTCGTCAGTATTCAAATAATTCATATTCAATAAATATAACATCAATCAACAACAAATATTTACTTACCCTTCAACCGTTTAGAAAGACTTCTGGCAGACTGAAAAATCTTTAAATGTAGTAAGACGATTCACTACATATAAATATTTCTGTGGTTTACCCTTGATCTAAAAGATTGAAAAACAATTTGTTTTTCTGTTATAGCACAAGGATTGTCTGTATAAAGAATGTTAAGGAAACCAAATAATTATATATTATGAATAAAATAACATAGAGGTTAATTCTTGATAGAAGGTTTATATACCTTCTATCAAGAATTAACCTCTATTTATGTTATTATAAGAATCGTTAGCACTAAAAACATTCATAAACTCTTCTTCCTAAATTTCGAATAACTAGAGGGAATTTATATACCCACTACCCCATATTAGGTTGCGATAAAATATCAAGAAAATCATGGTCGAAGATGAGCATTTTCCCAGAAAAATCATCTTTAGCGATGAAGCTCATTTTCACCTCGAACGACTAGATTTTGTGGGGATTCTTCAAGGATAAGTGGACCATCCAGAAACAATTGATGCCATGAAACACGAAATCCAAGTTGCCATTCATGAGATTGAGCCTCAAACAATCGGCAATGTACTGAAAACTTGGGTCGATCAGATGGCCCCCCATCTGATCGACCTGCAGCCAGTCGTGACAGTCATTTGAATGATATTATTCTTCATTCGTGAATGTCAAGGTTCAACCTTTCTAATAAACTCATAATTTTGAAAAATGTTATCTAAAAATTCAATGTTTTCAGAGGCACCTTTCGAAAACGGACCGAATTAGACATCCAATATCTTGATTTATAAATTCTCACAAGAGAAACAACGCACTAAGTGTTCATGGGCGAATTTTGAAGAAGTTATTCAATTCCCTTTTGAAAAAAACCCTTCCAAACTGCTAAAATATATTTCTCAAAACTACTTACCGTTTCTTACTAAGCCGTTCGAACAGATCCAACGTCTGGGTATAATTCGACACCAGTACTATTTTATCGTTATAATTCGCCTTCAAATTGGCCAGGAAGCAATCCAGCAACATCATCTTACCGGACAACTCTGGACGAACCTCGTGGTTCCCCTTTACGTAAGGCATCAAGCTGGCCGCACTCTCTAACCCGTCAGCTCCTTCCTCTATCTTGTCCAAGATTAAATCGGGATGATTGCACAGCTTTTTCAGTGTGGTTATAGCGGCCAGGCTGCTTATGGTCTGCTTCGAAGTCTCACCTTCCTTCAGGGTCTTCTTTATTGCTTCCGAATTGATATAGTTGAGGTAGATCTGTTTCTGGAGCTCCGTCAGCTGGCATACTATTATCATTTCGAACTTAACTGGTAGGTATTTGGTGAGCAAGGCCGAGGTTCTTCGGATTAGACACTTGTTCACTAAGGCTGAAAGTTCTTCCAGGCATTCGATGGCCTTTTTACGTTCATCGTCAGTAGCCATCCTATCTTGTCCTACAGAAGTGAATGAATATGGTGAAAAAGTTCGAGTCTGAACTACTATTTGGTGGTTGATTATCATTAAAACAAGTTTCTATAGAATACTATAAAATAAATAATATCGGATCTCAACACCCAGGAATGGATTCCTCCACACCAATTTGGATTCAGAACAAATCACTCCACCATACAGCAGACACACAGAATAAGTCATGAGATAAGCAAAGCCCTGGAACTCCAACAATACTGCACATCTGCTTTTTTGGATGTAAGCCAGGCCTTTGATAAAGTCTGGCATTCTGGACTATTGTATAAAATAAAGAAATGTCTGCCATTATACTGCTACAAGCTGATGAGATCTTATCTTACTGGAAGGAGATTCAGAGTACGGGTGAATGATAAAGTGTCTGATTTTTATCCTATTCAGTCCGGTGTTCCCCAAGGAAGTGTTATGGGACCGTTTTTGTATATACTGTATACGGCAGATATGCCCACAAATGCGAATACGATAATGGGAACTTTAACAGATGATGCTGCAATTCTTGCAAGCCATGAAGATCCCAAAGAAGCATCTAATAGATTGCAAATTCATCTTGATGAAATAAAAGAATGGCTGCATAAATGGAAGATAACCAAGTCAGTTCAAGTAAATTATACTCTTCGAAGAGACCAGTGTCCACCCATCTTTATAAACAATATAAAAATACCAAATTCCCCAACTGTTAAATATTTGGGAGTGCATTTAGATAGCAGATTAACCTGGAAGGAGCATATTATTAAAAAAAGGAAGCAAATAGACCTTAGAACTAAAGAATTGTTGTATTCTGATTGCTAATGAATGAATGATTTAAAAAAAAAATTTCTTAGATTTAAAAATCACCAAAATTAATATTAGACACGACTTTTCCATATACAGAAAACCTACACATACAGATGGTAAGATTCATTATACTTCAAACCATCCATTTTCACTAAAATTGTCAGCTTATAATAGTATGCTTTATAGATTGGTTAACCTACCCATGACGAAAGAAAATTTTGACAAAGAGTGTAAAATCACCAAACAAATAGCTTTCAATAATGATTTTAAACCGTTAATTGTAGACAATTTACTTGATAAAATAAATTACAAGAAAGCAATATCACTTGTATATCCAAAATTTCAAAATTCAAACGAAACCAAATTTATTTCATTAATCTACATAGGCCAAAAATCTGAAAAGATTGCTAGATATTTAAAGAAAAATATAACATCTCTTTTAAAATCATTAATTCTTTAGGCAGCTTAATAAAAAATAATAAAGACGTCATTCCTAAAAACAAAAAATCAGGAGTTTACAAGTTAACATGTAGTGATTGCCCATGTGTATATTTGGGACAGACAGGCCGTTCATTCCAAATAAGGATACGAGAACATGAAAAATGTTACATTAATAATAAACCGAATTCAACTTATGCCAACCATTTGTTAGAGACTGGTCATAATTTTAATATGAACTATGAAATATTACATATCGAAAACAAAAGTCAGAAACTAAATCTGTTAGAAACTTTAGAGATCAATAGATATAATAAAAGACAAATTTTATTGAATGATCAAATAGATTTAAACAGATCCCCCCTACTTAATATTTTTCATTAATTGTATACCATCTCTTTCCACCCCTCTATTTTTTGTACCAGAGCTGTGTATTTAAGGTCATGTTTTGCATTGTATACCTCAGTTCAAATACTCACCTGATGAAGTCATGGTATGACGAAACAATTGTCGTGTAAATCAATAAAATAGCGGAAGTTAACATTTGTTTTTCTTATATTGAAGATGAATTTCCGTCAAGTAAAGACAGAGACGATCAAAAATCTTATCACTGCTACTAGCCTCTATAAGTCTAAGATCCGAACCTAAATTGACCTTCACCGAGCTGATAATAGAATAAAACTTATTTTATAATAAATTTAGTATATTAGAAAATATATTAAAAATGGGTTTTCAAAAAAAATCCTGGACAAAATATTTTTAATTATTTTTTTAAAAATGATTTTTCATTATGTTGCAACATCTAGATAATAAGAAAATTTTATACTGGACTTGAAGTATAAAACATATAAAATGTGCTAACTGGGAGTTGTCTATAATTTACCTGGACAAACTGCTAGGCTGTCAGGTATAAAAAGGTATGACGATACTAGTTACTTTCACTTGTTATGATAATAGAAAAAAAATTATATCAGCATAAGCGCTGTTTTATTACGAATACGTTGATATAGGGTTGTCTGCAAAAAATTTGGTTCTAATAAGGGTTTGCGAATTTTAAAGATTTTAATTTCAACGCGTGTGAAAATGAGTGACAGAGAGATTCGAGGTGAGTATAATGTGTAATAATAAAGGACCGAACATGTCGTTTCTGATGGGGCCTGGAATATAAAAAACTGTTTGCAATGTAGAGGATAGTAGAGGTATGTATACCCCTACCTTCCATAGTTTACGTGCCGAGCATGCGCATTTTTTATATTCCAGGCCCCATCAGAAACGACTGCGATGTTCACTTCTTTATTATTACACATTATACTTACCTCGGATCTCTCTGTCTCTCATTTTCAAACGTGTTGAAATTAAAATCTTTAAAATTCGCAAACCCCTATTAGGAACAAATTTTTTGCAGACAACCCTATATCAACGTGTTCATAATAAAACAGCGCTTATGCTGATATAAATTTTTTTCTATTATCATAACAAGTGAAAGTAACTAGTATCGTCATACCTGTTTATACCCGACAGCCTAGCAGTTTATCCAGGTAAATTATAGACAACCCTACGTTAGCACATTCTATATGTTTTATACTTCAAGTCCAGTATAAAATTTTCTTATTACCTTGATGTTGCAACATATAATGAAAAATCATTTTTAAAAAAATAATTAAAAATATTTTGTCCAGGATTTTTTTTGAAAACCCATTTTTAATATATTTTCTAATATACTAAATTTATTATAAAATAAGTTTTATTCTATTATCAGCTCGGTGAAGGTCGATTAGGTTCGGATCTTCTACTATATAATAGTAACAGATATTTACTCCTTCCAATTATTAATAGAATATAAATAATACTCACCTCTCAAGATATGATTTTCGAACTTCTTCCTGAACTCGACAGCACTACCCAGCAAGCCTTCATTCACGAAATGTATCAAACTAAAATATTCCGTTAAATCGTTCTGTATGGGCGTACCGCTCAACAGTACCCTTCTCTTTGCGTTCAGTCCCATCAACGCCTTGTAAGTCTGGTTTTCGCAATTCTTCAGCCTGTGTCCCTCGTCGCAAAGAACCAATCCAATCTCACGACTATGCAAGACCTCCGCATGCATTCTAAACGACTCGTAACTTATTATGAGGACAGGTATCGCCGTCCTGCCAGTAGCGTGCATAAATTGGCCCAATTTGGATTTTGCATCGGCGCCCCCGTCCATGATTACTGACAAGAGTCGACCCCCGAGCCACTAGAAAGTTAACCGTAACTATGAAATAATTATGAAACAACTGGACAAACTACTACTACTGTGTTAAGAATTGCATTATTCATTCAAATTTATTGTATCACTTTCAGAATTTTGTATGTTGTTTTACAAACCTTATCAATTTCATTACTCCAGTTTTTAACAAGAGAACTTGGACATACAATAATGGCTTTTTCGATAATGGGTTTACACTCTGGTCCTTGACGAAGTAAAGTCCACAATAACGTAATACACTGTAAGGTTTTACCCAAACCCATCTCGTCTGCCATTATACATCCATAAGAACCAGGTATTTGAATGCCAGTAACACAATCGTACATAAACTTGACTCCCTTGAAAAAAATTGGACGGTTGATAAACATTCAATAAAGTAATACATTTAAATACCTCTCTTTGATGTGGTCTGAGAATGTTTCCAAGCAAAGGATCCACAACAACGTGTACGAACACAATCCTAAAATTTGGTTAGTCTATTATATATATAATGTTGATATCTTTTACTTAATGATTAGAATACTCACGCATCACTTTTAAGCTTCTCATGTTCGGTTAATTCAGGAGGGCTATACAATACCAGTGCATTTGGTGAATGGGGATCATATAAAGCTCTTTTAACCCTTAATCTCCTTATACCTAAGTTTTTCCTTGAATTACAGCCTTGATAATTTGGAAGTGGGCATTTAAATGGTTTTGATAACTTTTTGATAATGTCTTCCTGTGTGAATGAAATCGTTAAAATACTAAGTTGTAGGTCAACGACAAGAATAAACTTACATGATCAGAGTCAAGAATTATTCTGCCGATATGTATTATGGATAAAGGTTTTCTAATTTTGTTTTTCTGGTCCGCGGACTTATCTCTTGTTCTTTTCCCTTGTATCTTTGGGGGTACATATTCCCTAGAAGGACTTGAAAACTTAGGAGACTGAGGAATTCCATACTTTGCTATTTGACTGGGGGCTAAACTTCTTCTCTATAATAAGAACAAATGTTATTTCCAACCATATATGGAAATATATGTGAATTCCTCACCATTATAATTTATTTTGAGTAATATAATTTCAATCGTTCTCAAAATCATTGAAATTTTTATTGTTTTCAAACATCGTCTGTTTGAAGGTTTTGTTTTTAACAGTTCCGCCAAAACTTAGTATCATAGAATATTGTAACGCGATTCCTTTTTATCAACTTCTCACGGTGGATTGTCCATTATAATTGTTAATAATTTAGTAATATTTTCACCGTCATGGTATGCTTCAATGATAATTTTCAATTTTTATAAATTTTTCAATATCTCTTCCTAATTCATTTCGAATATGTTATTGTATTGTGTGTTGCCTGTCCTCAAAATGAAAGGCCTGCTATACAGCATAGATAAATGAATATATATTCTTATTTATATATGGTATACAGGTGTTTAGCATATTCGTTTAGATATTATTGATTGATTTTTTACATATGGATCTGGCGTACACTTATATTAAAGTAAAAATTGATATAAAATTTGACCTCTTGTAGTTTTTTATATGTAAATGTAGGCAGAAGAATATCAAACTAAAGTGGATCCACAGAATTTTCAATAGATTAGTTTCGTTTTGCCCAGCCTTCATTGCAAGTACGAATTTTTCAAAAGTTAATTTTTTTAATAAAGAAGAATAAGAAATCATCCAAATGAACCAATTGAAGAGATGTAGAGATCCGTATTCTCTAAGGATCATACGAGTGATAGAATCCCTCATAGATTATATAAATTACATCACGGAATTAATGTATCAAATATTCTGTGGCAGTGTAAATTGACGTATGTGCTCGGTGACAATAACAATAACAAAGAGCATAGATCAACGAGTTTCTAGTTTTCCAGTAATCTGGGATAAGGAGAATGATGCTTTTATAGCGTCCCCAGTGTATTTTGTAGCGGAAGAGAGGCAGCATAGACAAACTATTAATATATAGTTTATTTTTGAGAGGAAGCTTCTTGGAAATAAACCTCCTGAGCGACTTACAACACACTCGAGATAATAGTACTCATAACAGTCTCCCTTGGTAACTCTTAGTAAGTAAACATCTGATTGATTGCATGCTTTACGCTTCGATTACCACCTAGTTTTAATGTAAGATTCTCAGTGATCCACGCTCGTTCAATGCACTTCCACTCATCGCTTTTCATTCTTGTATTTTTGCTTAAGTGTTATTTAATATGACCGGAATGTTTTACTAAAATACATTGTATATAACTAAAGCGGCACGACCATCACAAGTTAACTATTTATATTGTATATTTTCTTTTCTCTCAGTGCCTGGTTATTGTTTGTATTCGCAGTGCCTGATATGTAACCGATTTGCATGTATTCTTGTGTGATCCCCTGGTTACCTATTTCTTCGTTTTCTTTTATTGTAAAGTTCATTAATACTCTAGGTGATGGGGAACTGTATCTATTTTATAATGTTCTAGTCAATTTGTGTTACATATTTGCAATATGCATTGTATTCCTTGTGAACCGGTGGCGTTCTTTGGGATAAATCACTGAGTAGTCCGGATAGAGGACGACTGTATCATAGAGATACAGTAAGTAGCTCCGGATATCCAAAGCTACTGTGAGAATGTGAATGATTGCTTGACCATTGTTCAGAGATATGGTGATATTGCCAGGATTAGTTTGTGTGACACTTTAGGTAGTGTTCGGTTTGTTCTTCTAATTCAAGCATGTTACCGATCTAATGATATGTAAAAATAAGTAATTTAGACAGCGCTATTGGGTTATACTGTATAGCATTACGAACCATTGAGTAGAGTAGATTTAACAGCAGGCTAATAAATGTTTGTTTCCGTTTATTGAGAGTTGTTGCTTTTCCGTATTATTAACATAAAAAATATATTATTGATGTTACTGTGCTTTGAATATTTGAACCTTCCGTCACTGTTTCCTTGCTCTCATTAGGTGTAATTTAGGTTGTCTACACAACATAATGTCTTATTCTCCTGCCACTAGATGATCATGATAAAAAAGGTTAGCGTTCTTTAGAGTTCTCTGTATAATATTTGATATTTTAGAGTACTCTGAATAATACGGGATAGCTCACAATCAGCCTCAGTGAATGTTGTAGTATAAGAAACAATCAATTTGTGAGTTGTCTAATATTTATACTCTTTAGAGGATTATCTGTTACTTCGCTATAGAATGTCGAGTATGATTGAACTTGTTATAATCCAGGTGAAATTCAACCGTACAAAATGAATCATAACTAAAGAAAAGTCATTCAAATGTGTGAAAGCTCTTAGTTTGTTTAATAAGGTGAAAGTGATATGAATTTAGTGCAAATATGCAGTCTATGTATAGATTCAAAGAATAAAATAAAAAGGCCTTTTACTTGATAGAAGAAATATAACAAAATTTGAATATCAAAACAAGTTAAAATATGTTTATCTTCTACAATTTTAATTTCAAAAAATTTTTATTCAAAAAACTTTTAGATTCATTTAGTCACACGTGTGAGTTGCTGATATAGGTTAGTTTTTTGATTTTGATATTTGGAATATTATTCAGGACCGAAGAAGGGATTGCTTAGAATTATATTTGTTTTTTGAAGATATAGTGCATGTTTTGAGAGATTTCTGTATTAATTTATTCGAATATTTAAATATATTAAATATTTCAAATAAATTATGTTCTTTGTGAAGTCCTTTAAGTGTGTTCATGTTTTTAAAAGGCAATTGGTGTTCTTAAAGGTAAGACCAGAAACAAAATTTTGTCTCCTTTAAATATTTATTTATTAATTTTAATGACTTTCGTATATCTGTTGGTTTATTTATTCCATTTGACATTATATATTGAGTTTTGATTATATACGTCTATTAAATGTAAGCGGTGCTTGTTTTAGACATTAATTTAATTCTAAAAGTTTTTTGAATAAAAATTTTTTGAAATTAAAATTGTAGAAGATAAACATTTTAATTTGTTTTGATATTCAAATTTTGTTATATTTCTTCTATCAAGTAAAAGGCCTTTCTATTTTATTTTATATATAATTATATTTTGGCTTCAATAAATCTCATTATGGAATGTCAATGAATTTAAGTAAGCCTTGAAAATAACTTACACTGTTCTTTGATTTTGTTGGAACATAGATCAATCTTGAATTATAAAGTTGATCTGTGTTTCTAAACATTCATTTAGTTACACGTGTGAGTTGCTGATATAGGTTAGTTTTTTGATTTTGATACTTGGAATATTATTCAGGACCGAAGAAGGGATTGCTTAGAATTATATTTGTTTTTTGAAGATATAGTGCATGTTTTGAGAGATTTCTGAATTAATTTATTCGAATATTTAAATATTTCAAATAAATTATATTCTTTGTGAAGTCCTTTAAGTGTGTTCATGTTTTTAAAAGGCAATTGGTGTTCTTAAAGGTAAGACCAGAAACAAAATTTTGTCTCCTTTAAATATTTATTTATTAATTTTAATGACTTTCGTATATCTGTTGGTTTATTTATTCCATTTGACTTTATATATTGAGTTTTGATTATATACGTCTATTAAATATAAGCGGTGCATGTTTTAGACATTAATTTAATTCTAAAAGTTTTTTGAATAAAAATTTTTTGAAATTAAAATTGTAGAAGATAAACATATTTTAATTTGTTTTGATATTCAAATTTTGATTCAAGGAATAGTGGAGTTTATGAAAAAAATAATTTTATTTTATTCAGTTAAAACTAATTTCCATCAAGTAAGGACCTATTCAACTGAATTCTTATAAACTAACGTTTTACTGCTTATTTTTAATATTTTAGAACCCTACTTGAATAAAAATAATGTGTCAGTATACCTCTTATTCCGTAGTTCAGGATACTAAAATTATGTAAAATCAACAAGTTTATTATTGAAACACAATAGATTGGAGTTACTATGTATTTACTACCAAGGTTTTTTATTATTTTTGGTTCACATGTTACCGCGGTTTCGAACGATGACCGTTCATCTTCAGACGTAACAGAGGACCTTGGTAACCTTGGTAGTAAATACATAGTAACTCCAATCTATAGTGTTTCAATTATGATCAACTACCAAATAGTAACGGCTGAAGCAAATCACTATTTGAACAAGTTTATTGTTTTTTATTCCCATTTAGGACATATAAACAAGTTTTTTTCTCAAGTAAAAAGCCTTTTTCTATTTTATTTTATATATAATAAATGATTATATGTAGGCTTTAATAAATCTCATTATGGAATGTCGATGATCTAAATATAACTAAAAATACCTTACACTTTTCTGTGATTTTGTTAGAACATAGACCATCTTGAATTTTAAAGTTAGTCTGTTTGAACCAATCCCTGTAAACACGTGTTGAGGTGAGATATAGTGATAGTTATTTGATTTTGATATTTGGAATATTATTTTGGACCGACGAAGAGATTACCTAGAATTATATTTGTGTTTTAAAGATATAGTGCATGTTTTGAGAGATTTCTGAATTAACTTATTCGAATATTTAATTATATTAAATATTTCAAATAAATTATATTTTTTGAGAAGTCCTCAAGTTGTGTTCATGTTTTTAAAAGGCAATTGGTGTTCTTAAAGGTAAGATCAGAAACAAAATTTTGTCTCCTTTAAATATTTCTTTATTAATTTTTAATGACTTTTTTATATCTGTTGGTTTATTTAATCCATTTGATGTTATATATTGAGTTTTGATTATATAAGTCTATTAAATATAAGCGGTGCTTATTGTAGACATTAATTTAATTCTTTTGGATAAAATTTTCTTGAAATTAAAATTGTAGAAGACTAACAGATTAAATCTGTTTTGATATTCGAATTTTGTTATATTTCTTCTATCAAGTAAAAAGCCTTTTTCAATTTTATTTTATATAAACAAGTACCTAGCCTGTTTTAGATGCTTGATTTCAGAGCCGGATTTGTTGCTAAAGGCACCTTTTATATTTTACTTGCAAACCAACCGTTTGTGAGTTAAATATCATTTAAAGTTGATTTTAGTAACAAACAAAATGGTATGCTAAGTTGCCGGTTGTAATAGATCACTTCCCCGCTCGGTATGTAATGTACTATTACATTTTTAATGACTCAGTTTTGAAAACTTCCTGTATGTAGATACTTTGCTCAATTTCCATGTACAAATATAAATTATTAATAACACCAGATTTTATGTAATAAATTATTTTTATTAAGAAATAATTTGATACATGAAAATAAAAGAAAAATTTACATCAATTAATGATAATGTAGTGTTCCTAAAGTGGAAAGTGTCTTTTTTTCGAAATGTCAGAGAGTTGCAAAATGTACAAGGTGAAAGGGAAACAATAAATAAAAGTACTGAAAGGAAACAGATCGAGAAAGGGAGGAAACATTTCGAAAGATAATAATTTAGTGGGTGTAAAGGTGTGGAAGATAAAGATATTGTGAAGCAGTTATTTTGAGATTTGATTGGCTATAGTGTTTTTTTAGGCTTTAGGGGTGGTTACTTCTTCTGGTACTGGAGCTACAGTTGGGATTTCTGGGTATTCCAACTTGGCACCTTCTTCGCATTTGAATACTGGACAACAGAATGGGAAGGCTGCAGTCTTGTTGGTCTTTTCTGTGAAAAGTAAGATGATAACATTAGTAAAGACGTACTTCTGTCAATTAAACTAGCTCTAGCAGTGTTATATTAATGCTGAACATATTCGATAATAGTTTAATTAGCACATAGTTTCGAAATGATGAAATACTTCATAATGAAGACTGAATGCGTTTGGTTTCAGTATTGAAGAGATCCGGATCCTACGATCATACGAGTCACGAGTCCCTCATCTTCTTAATATATATAAATCTCGTGTCACAATGTTTGTCCTCAATGGACTCCTAAACCACTTAACCGATTATAATAAAATTCGCACACCATGTGCAGTTCGATCCAACTTGAGAGATAGGATAGTTTAAATCTCAAATTATAGTCGCAATTTTAATTTATTGCTAATTATTTGTCTGTTATTATTTGGCAGTCACAATTATCTGTTAACTCCAAATGATTCTAACAGATGTCGATACCTTTCGACTGGGTTGAGTAAGTAATCAATAGATGACGCTGCTATGGTAAATCTACGAACGTGTCATATAAGCTACATTTTAAGAGCATAATTACCACGTGTTGTTGACGCTATAAAATTAATTAAATTTATTTTGTAGTGAACGAAATACCGTATAATTCAATTATCATCATCCGTGTGAAAAAGCTTAGTGTACTCCGTGACTGATGTTCTCTTATTGTTCCTCTTAGATTGTTTACTATAATGTAATATAACAAAAACTTTAGCCACAGCAACGCGTGGCCGGGTCAGCTAGTAGATTATATATATTCCACCATTATGTCATTGTAAATACCCTCGTTATTTCTGTGTCAAAATACTCTGTGGCGCTGTAACTTGACACGTTTGTGATTAGTGACAATAACAAAGGAGAACAAGGTCCTTATAGCGTCCCCATTGTATTTGAATTCATTCGAGAAGAAGGT
This sequence comes from Megalocaria dilatata, assembly GCA_034642435.1. Taxonomy (NCBI): domain Eukaryota; kingdom Metazoa; phylum Arthropoda; class Insecta; order Coleoptera; family Coccinellidae; genus Megalocaria; species Megalocaria dilatata. Next base: position 40,765,860 of record CM067862.1, on the reverse strand, counting down.
TCTTGGAAATAAACCTCCTGAGCACCTTAGTAGTCTACTCGAGATAATAGTATTTATAGCATTGTCCCTTGGTAACTCTTAGTAACTAAACCTCTTTTAAATGCTTCTGATTAATTGCACGCTTTACATTTTTGAATACCACCTTTGTGTTAATGTGAAATTAATGACTGCACGCTCGTTCATTGTACTTCGCTTTTCATTCTTGGATTTTTGCTTCACTGTTATTTAATCCGACCGGAATGTTTTAACCAATTTGCATTGCCTTTGTACATAACTAAAGCGACCCTCACAAGTTTTCTGTTTGTATTGTATACTTTCTCTCGGTGCCTGATTGCTTTTTGCTGTATTTGTAAATAGTGGTTCTTTATCTGCGTAATACTTGCTAATAGGGATTTGTATTATCTTTTCTTACTAATTGCGGTGCTTGATATGTAACTGATTTGTATGTACTCCTGTGTGATCCCCTGGATACCCATTTCTTTGTTTGTTCTTATTGTAACGTCCATTAACACGCCTAGGTGATGGGGTACTGTATCTATTTTATTATGTCCTAGTCAGTTTGTGTTACATATTTGTCATATGCATGTGCCCGCTTACTTTGAGAGATTGTATTCCATGTGAAGCAGTGGCGTTCTTTAGGGTAAATTGCTGGGTAGTCCTGGTAGAGGACACCATATCGTATAGAAAAAGTAAATAACTCCAGATATCCAACGCTACTGTGAGAATGTGTGAGTGATTGCTAGATAATTGTTCCGAGGTATTGTGATATCCCCAGGGATTAGTTTACGTGACTCTTCAGGTAGTGTTCGGTTCGTTCTTCAGTAAGATCTGAGCCTTCCTGGGCCTTCACCACCCCGAGGAGGCCAGATACAGTTCCTTTGATAGTAACTTCTCCAGTCGACTCGAATTATATTAGATCCCCTCTTCAAGGAGATCTCCTGGGCATGCCACAATTACCCTTACCTTACTGTCCATTTAAACTTACCCCTTGTAATTGAGGTTCAGCACTGATTACCGGAAGTACAGTTGAAGGTGTGCATGCTGGCTGTATCCCCTTTTCCTGCATAACTTTACCCTTTCCGCTGCATAAGAATGATATCTGATTTGAGCGAGTACCGACCTAACAATATGTAGTAATAAGTCATTTAGACCCGGGGCGCTATTGGTTTCACAGAGCCGCTTTGCGAACCACTGCGTAGAGTAGATTTAACCACAGGCTGATGAATGTGTTTCCATGTATTGAGGGTTGTTGCTTTTGAACATTATTAATAAAAATATATTATTCTGGTATTACTGTGTTTCGAATATTTGAACCTCCCGTCACTGTTTCCTTGCTCTCGTTAGGTGTAATTTGAGTTGCCTACACAACGTAAAGTCCTATTCGCCCGCCACTAGACGATCACGATAAAAAGGTTAGCGCTCTTTAGATTACTTCGTATAATTCCAGATCTTTTAGAGTGCTCCGTAGACCCCCAGATCTTAGAGTACTACGTAACATCCCGAATCTTTTAGAGTACGCCGTAAGGTACGGGATAGCTCAGCATGAAATAAAGCAGCATTCATTCTTTGAGGTTATCCCCTGTAGATATGAATTTCTACAAAACAGAGACCACTAGGTGGCTGCTCACCATGAACTTATCTAACTTTAAGCTCAAGATGAAGCGATATATAAAATCTTATGACTCACCTTCGTCAAGTTTGCATTTGGGATTGGCCAATGGCAGAGGTCCACAATCTTCTACGAGTTCGAGAAGTCTTGGTGGCTTGTCTTCGGAGACTACACAGGTGGATCTACCACAGAATGGGTGGAGTTCCCATGTCTTGCCTGGTTCAACTGTTGCGCACTTTGTGCTTGCGAAGCACATGCCGGGGAAATCTGAAAAGACATCAGTGTCATTAGTTAAAGGAGATCTCAAAATAGTTGTGACTTACTACTACCATATTATTTATTTCTTTAACGAACCAGAGTTACAATGAATAAATATTTTTGTTCTAAAGTACTAACGTTCAAAGGGTAGCTGTAAACATTTACTAGCAAGCGACCATTTGGCTCAAAAGTTACAGTGGTTTAAGTCCATTAACTTTTGTGTAAAAAAGCTCAGAGGAAAGAAATTTAGCTCAAAGGACGCAGAAATAACTGCATATTTTGAGGCCAAAGATAAATAGTTCCTCAAGAAAGGTTATAGAAACGTTGGAATGATTGCATCGCTCTTGAAGGAGGATGTGTTGATGAATGAAGTCGAATTAGATGAAAAAAGTTGTTTCCTTCATCGAACCAACAGCATATGTGTTATTTAAACAAACTATCGTTAAAAAATTGAATTGGTACATCTATTATTAGGAGTACAAATAAGTTTCCGCCGTTTTTTAACACAAATTAAATATTTATTATGGAAGAACGGTAATATAAATTCATTTAAAATATTGCCCATCACTTGCAACCACTTTTTCCCATCTCTCAGGCAGCATTCGAATCCCACGTTTGAAGAACTCCTTGTCTTTTGAGGCTATCCACGAATCAACCCAATTTTTGGTATCCTCATAAGATGTGAACCGCTGCGCCGTCAGAGCATGTGCCATGGACCGGAACAGGTGATAATCGGACGGTGCAATGTCTGGTGAATACGGCGGGTGGGGTAACACTTCCCAATCAAGTGTTTCCAAGTACTTTTTCACGGGAGCCGCAACATGTGGACGAGCATTGTTCAATATCTCTCGGCTTTAATTCGTACGGAACCCAATTTCCCTCTTTATGAATCATTCCTAATGATTTTAAACGATGTGAGACTGCTTGCTGAGTGACTTCTAATGTTAGAGCAAGTTCTTTTTGTGTTTGAGATGAATCTTCCTCCAATAATTCCTCCAATTCTGCATCCTCGTAAATTGTTGGCCTTCCACTGCGATCTTTGTCTTATACGTCGAAATCACCGTTTTTAAACTTTTGAAACCACTCTCGACACGTTCTCTCACTCAAAGCACCCTCACCATATGCTTCTACGAGCAATTTATGCGCCTCAGCAGCAGATTTCTTTAAATTAAAGAAGTAAACTAATATTTCCCGCAAATGACGCTTACTTGGCTCAAATTTTGACATTTTCAACATCATCTGCGAAAGCTAACCGAAACTCCGCGCCGCGCCATCTACAATAAAACGGCGGAAATTTATTTGTACTCCTAATAATTGAATCCTTCAAATTAAAAAAACATCAGATTTTTGTAATTCAAAACATAAATGTAATATTTGTGAAAAAATGGAAACATTTCTGAAGGAAATAATTCATGGTTGTTGAATAACTTTGCAATCTTCTCATCAACCGAGTTACAAAGAATTTAATAGCTTAATTTATTCCGAGATAATGGAAAGTCTGCTCTTGATTGAATATCAATTTGAACAAATCTCATATGCGCGCAGTCAACTGAAAAGCACTGTTTATATTATGCAAATAAACGCATTGTTGTTTAAACATTCAGGAAGACATACATCTTCGATTAAATCCTTGATTTTACGTAACATCTTGATTGTTATAAATTATTATTCAATTATTGTCCGAGTATCCATAGAAAGAGGCGAAATAAAACAAATCGTAGAACTGAGATTGTAATTCAATCTTTCTTTACGAGGTAGAATGTCAGATGTGAAGAAATTGCGCTTTTGCAATTAATAATAAGCGAGGTACTGAACAAGGCCTTCTACTTTCAATATATTGGATTACATACATTTTGATTAAGTCCTCACTTTCAAGAAAGTACACGCTTTAATTTGCTTAGTTCTACTTAGAACATACTATGGTGTCAAAATTATTGAAATATTAGGAGTACAAATAAGTTTACGCCGTTTTATTGTATATGGCGCGGCACGGAGTTACGGTTAGCTTTCGCAGATGATAACCGGCTTCAAAAATAGTTTGGACATTCAAGAACAACATAACCTATTAATATCATTGATTTTATATTGGTAAAATATAATTTTTATAAGTGGAAAATGTCAAAATTTGAGCCAAGTAAGCGTCATTTGCGGGAAATATTAGTTCACTTCTTTAATTTAAAGAAATCTGCTGCTGAGGCGCATCAGTTGCTCGTAGAAGCATATGGTGAGGGTGCTTTGAGTGAGAGAACGTGTCGAGAGTGGTTTCAAAAGTTTAAAAACGGTGATTTCGACGTAGAAGACAAAGATCGCAGTGGAATTATTGGAGGAAGATTCATGTCAAACACAAAAAGAACTTGCTCTAGCATTAGAAGTCACTCAGCAAGCAGTCGTTTAAATTTAATTTGTGTTAAAAAACGGCGGAAACTTATTTGTACTCCTAATAAAAAAATACTGGATGGGACAGTCCGTTACTTTGCGATAGTTTATTTTTAAATTGAATGAAATAAGAAATTACTTATGATAGGTTTCTATCACTTTTTATTGACTGAATATACAGTGCCACGAGTTTCGTAGAGTTTACTACATTTTGAAACTAAATTTCGAAAAGTGGGGTGTGACGAAGGTCCGTCTGTTCGTTTAATATGTTTATTTCTAAAACGCGCTTGTGCTTAAATATTTCTAGGATGTTTAGTTTTTTCCCTTTCGCTTCCGGATGTAATATTTCGAGATCGTCCAATTCTGGGAAGTTATGATTGGTTTCGAAAAAATATTTCGCAAATTTAGTTATCTTTCCGGTTCCTAAATGAACCTATTATGGGAAGATCACTTTATATTCAGTTAATAAAAAGAGATAGAAAACTATTAGGAGTACAAATAAGTTTCCGCCGTTTTTTAACACAAATTAAATATGAATCATTCCTAATGATTTTAAACGATGTGAGACTGCTTGCTGAGTGACTTCTAATGTTAGAGCAAGTTATTTTTGTGTTTGAGATGAATCTTCCTCCAATAATTTCTCCAATTCTGCATCCTTCTACTGCGATCTTTGTCTTCTACGTCGAAATCACCGTTTTTAAACTTTTGAAACCACTCTCGACACGTTCTCTCACTCAAAGCACCCTCACCATATGCTTCTACGAGCAATTGATGCGCCTCAGCAGCAGATTTCTTTAAATTAAAGAAGTAAACTAATGTTTCCCGCAAATGACGCTTACTTCGCTCAAATTTTGACATTTTCAACTTATAAAAATTATATTTTACCAATATAAAATCAATGATATTAATAGGTTATGTTGTTCTTGAATGTCCAAACTATTTATTAAGCCGGTTATCATCTGCGAAAGCTAACCGAAACTCCGTGCCGCGCCATTTTCAAGAAAACGGCGGAAACTTATTTGTACTCCTAATAAGTTATTTCATTCCATTTCAAATGAAAAAATTCTCAAGAACTTATTAACGGATTAACATGAAAGTGGGAATATAAAAATGTTACGTAATGTTAAGATGTTCAATCTTAAATTCATCACATAAATATTGTACGATCAATTTTTAACTAGTTCTGAAATGAGAATGTTTTAAATACGACAAAAAATTACGTAGAGACAAACGAAAATAATCGATACATTTCGAATAGTAAATAATAAACCGTTGTATTAAAATTGCAGCTTTTTCATTATTTCAATCTGTCATAGTTCTTTTGTATGTAGAACAATAGACTGAAAGATTCATTGCCTTTTAACGGATATTCACAAACCCAAACAATTCATTGAATTAATTTGTACAGAGGCGTATGAAATGCGGGGTCATCATATCATTGGCAGTTGCCTTAATTTTGTGAAAAATGGTGTTTCTTGGGAATTACCGTTCTTCTAGATCTAGAACGGAATGGTCTTAAAAGGATATTAAATATGTAGAATGATTTGAAAAACAATTAACGTGAATTTCAGATAATGAGGTTGAAGTAATGCAAGATCTCGTATCAGAAATTTTTTAAGTATTAATACCGCATTTGATGTGCGTGAAAACAACTCTTGTTTTCTGCTACAGTGTTTGGAAATAACATTGTTGCTCCAGTTACAACTTCGAATGGGTTTCGTTTATAATAGTTTTGAGGAAAAAGAAATTAATTATTTTTTCGGTATATGACTGTAGGGATCTGTATCTCGATCAAAGAATTTCGTTGTCAAGCTGACATTTCACACTAAAAAAAACTTCTGCTGTTTTTGTTTGGTCCATTCAGTTTTGAGTTACAGGGTGATAAAAATGGAAGTCAGCAGAGAGAAAATTCGGTATATTTTACAGTTTTTCTTTGATAAAGACGAAAATATAAACCAGGCGGCTGAAATTGTGAATGGTGTTGAAATTGTAACAGCTTATTACGTACAATGGTATTTTTGATGTTAAAGGTACATTTAAAAAATGTATATGAGACAGTAATTTATTTCCACAAAAATGTTTGTACTACTACAACTTCATAAAGAAAATAATCCAATTAGACCAGTAATTTCATTCGTAACATCACCAAGCATAAAATTATCTATAGTTTTAATTTCTATTATTCAAACCGAAACAAACTTTTTAGCTAAATACGCTATTAAAAATAGCACCCAACTTATAGACGATATTGAATCCATCCAATTGACCAAAAATTGTAGATTAATTTCTTTTGATGTACAAAATTTATTCCCTAGTATACCTCCAATTGAAACAATACAAATTGTAAAAAAACTATTAATTAAAAATAATACCAATCCCATCAAAATGATATACTTAATTGCCTGGAAATATGTCTTGAAAAAAATTACTTTCGATTTAACGGAACCGTCTATATTTCTGACAATGGTTTAATAATGGGAAATCCACTCAGTTCAATTTTAGCTGAAATATTCATGGACGATCTGGAATCAAAAATACACCTGAATCCTATAAGCAAATATTTTCTTTATTGGTACAGATATGTAGATGACATTTTTTGTTGTTTCAAAGGCACCGACCGACAACTACATATCTTCATGAATTTCATTAATAAACTCCACCCAAAAATCAAATTCACAATCGAAGAAGAAAAGAATCAAAGTATTAATTTTCTTGACCTCACAAGATTAAATAATTTATATGATTTTAGTATTTTTCACAAGCCAACACATACGGACATCACAATACATAAAACTTCAAACCACCCCACCAACCAAAAGATGTCAGCATATAATAGTTTTATTCATAGATTATTGAATGTCCCTTTGAATTCAGAAAACTTTTTGAAACAATTTAAATATTATTAAACAAATAGCGTCAAACAACGGTTACAATCCCTTTCTTATAGACAAAATGGTATCCAATAAACAAAAGAAAATGGCATTAAATCTCGTGTACCCAATCATAAAAGAGGACAATACACAGAAATATTTTTCGTTATCTTATGTCAATGGATTATCTGAAAATATTACTAAATATTTCAAAAGTTGTTTCAATTATAACGCGGCTTTTAAGACAATTAATAACCTTAGTACCTACATAAAAAACAATAAAGATCGAACAAATAAAGAAAATAAATCCGGAGTCTACAAGTTGACTCCAATAAACACCTAGAGTTTTTATGACTTGTTCTTCCATTATTTGGTCACGTACCTAAAAATGTATTAGGAGTACAAATAAGTTTCCGCCGTTTTATTGTAGATGGCGCGGCACAGAGTTTCGGTTAGCTTTCGCAGATGATAACCGGCTTAAAAAATAGTTTGGACATTCAAGAACAACATAACCTATTAATATCATTGATTTTATATTGGTAAAATATAATTTTTATAAGTTGAAAATGTCAAAATTTGAGCCAAGTAAGCGTCATTTGCGGGAAATATTAGTTTACTTCTTTAATTTAAAGAAATCTGCTGCTGAGGCGCATCAATTGCTCGGAGAAGCATATGGTGAGGGTGCTTTGAGTGAGAGAACGTGTCGAGAGTGGTTTCAAAAGTTTAAAAGCTGTGATTTCGACGTAGAAGACAAAGATCGCAGTGGAAGGCTAAAAATTTACGAGGATGCAGAATTGAAGGAATTATTGGAGGAAGATTATCTCAAACACAAAAAGAACTTGCTCTAACATTAGAAGTCACTCAGCAAGCTTTCTTCTATAATAAATATTTAATTTGTGTTAAAAAACGGCGGAAACTTATTTGTACTCTTAATATTTAAACTCGGTTACACTGAATACCATCAGACAGTACAATGTAATACCTGAAGAAGCCACATCGTGGTGAAACAATTGTTGTAATACTACAAAGATTTTTGTGGAAACAAATTACTGTCTCATATACATTTTTTTTTAATTAAAATGAGTTTCCACCAAGTAAAGACCGAATCAATCAAATATTTAAAGATACATCTTGCACGGGAAGGCGCGTCGTCGAAAATGTCGATAAAATCACAGAAATATTCGAAATTGACGGGCATGTTAGTAGTCGTAGCATCGCCCAGGAGCTAAAGATCGGCCATAAAACAGTTTTAAACGCAAAGCTGGATTCAAAAAGGTGCTCGATGTTTGGGTCCACACCAATTAACACCGAAAAACGATTAAACGTAATGTACGTCTAATCACCAACCTCTCCACAGCCTGTATATCGTCAAAACAAGTGCACAATACGGTCTATCGGCGACACAGTTCCGTAGATCCTTTTCGGGTCATATCATTGCTTTTTTCCCATGGACCTTCCAGATACGCTCCGCTGGACCCATGATGGGTCGCAGGACGAAAAGGTCAACACCATGGTGCTGAATTGTGTGGAAATCATGACTCACGGGTGCGCGGGCTTCGATTACGAAAGTATCGTTTTTCGATGTCCACGTTTTTTCCCAGATACGATTTCAACAGCGTTTCATGATTAATTAGACGCCGCTTAATTGAGCACGCGATCTTCGGTCGAATGTACCGGTCGGAACTCGTCAATTAACGTATGGATAATTGATTTCAAGGTAGATTCTTAAACAAATATTGGTTTATTCAATATGGCTGAATTAATAGAGCGAATGCGATGTAAATGTGAAGAGGATGAACTAACTAATTCAGATCGAAAGTTTGATAGTCTCTACTTTCAAGAATTTAATTGAATTGGTGGATAACACTGTATCATTTTGTAGACATTTATTTATATTATCAACAAATTCGGTGGTAATTAACTAATTAAGATTAAGAATCAAAGGAAATATGAAGTATCGACCAAATTATTTAAATCCATCACCTAATACAAAGTATTTCGATTGGATATTGAGGAATAACAAATTTAATCGGCAAAAAATTTTCCCCATAGAATTAAAAAGGGTCTTTTTTATAGTGCATCTAGAAAGTATCCGGAATTTATTATTTGTCATAATTTTAATATTAATGCATATGCCCGGCATATACAAAAATTAGGCGATTCCACAGAAATATATTAGGAGTACAAATAAGTTTCCGCCGTTTTATTGTAGATGGCGCGGCACGGAGTTTCGGTTAGCTTTCGCAGATGATAACCGGCTTAAAAAATAGTTTGGACATTCAACAACAACATAACCTATTAATATCATTGATTTTATATCGGTAAAATATAATTTTTATAAGTTGAAAATGTTAAAATTTGAGCCAAGTAAGCGTCATTTGCGGGAAATATTAGTTTACTTCTTTAATTTAAAGAAATCTGCTGCTGAGGCGCATCAATTGCTCGTAGAAGCATATGGTGAGGGTGCTTTGAGTGAGAGAACATGTCGAGAGTGGTTTCAAAAGTTTAAAAACGGTGATTTCGACGTAGAAGACAAAGATCGCAGTGGAAGGCCAAAAATTTACGAGGATGCAGAATTGGAGGAATTATTGGAAAAAGATTAATCTCAAACACTAAAAGAACTTGCTCTTACATTAGAAGTCACTCAGCAAGCAGTCTCACATCGTTTAAAATCATTAGGAATGATTCATAAACAAGGAAATTGGGTTCCGCACGAATTAAAGCCGAGAGATTTTGAACGCTGATTATGCTTAAGTGAAATGCTGCTAGCGTGACATAAAAAAAAGGGTTTTTTACATCGTATCGTAACTGGTGATGAGAAGTGGATACATTATGACAATCCAAAAAGAAGAAAATCATGGGGATTACCTGGCCACGCGTCAACATCACCAGCAAAACCGAATATTCACGGAAAAAAATTATGCTGTGTATTTGGTGGGATCAGCTAGGTGTAGTGTATTATGAGTTGCTTAATCCGAGCGAAACAATTACTGGAGCCCTCTATCGAACACAATTGATGAGATTGAGCCGAGCTCTGAAGGAAAAACGCCCTCAATACTATTCTAGACACGAAAAAATTATTCTTCTGCATGACAATGCTCGTCCACATGTTGCGGCTCCCGTGAAAAAGTACTTGAAAACACTTGATTGGGAAGTGTTACCCCACCCGCCGTATTCACCAGACATTGCTCCGTCCGATTATCACCTGTTCCGGTCCATGGCACATGCTCTGACGGCGCAGCGGTTCACATCTTATGAGGACACCAAAAATTGGGTTGATTCGTGGATAGCCTCAAAAGACAAGGAGTTCTTCAGACGTGGGATTCGAATGCTGCCTGAGAGATGGAAAAAGTGGTTGCAAGTGATGGGCAATATTTTAAATAAATTTATATTACCGTTCTTCTATAATAAATATTTAACTTGTGTTAAAAAACGACGGAAACTTATTTGTACTCCTAATATAATGAAAGAAGATACGACATAGAGACTCAGCATTAGAAAATCGCCACGCGCATGTGTGTTCCTAAGACAACATTCTTAGAAGCACAGAGAAAAATAAAGAAAACTTCCTACATAATTTAAAGTTGGTAAAAAACGCCTAGACGTGTCCAGGTGTGTTCATTTACGGAAAACAATAATAAACGCTCACGTATTCCGTATTTCGGAAAAGTGTGCCAGTTAACGGGTTATGATGTCACCTGGTAGAAGTAAAAGTGGTGAAAGTAGTTCTTGTACGGATTGTGTAGAAAACGAAACTTGGACGACTCTACCCACATCCATCAACGTTGCATCGAAGATGCACCTGGTCGCTTAAAAATTTCAGGACGAGACCTCGAGGCTGTTAAATGTCAGCCGATTTCTTTATTTTCGATGTTTGCCAATATTCAAATCGGTCGCTCTGAATATAAAATGAGTCATTTGTGATCTTGAAAAGTTGATAACATTAAGGCGACTAAAGATCACTTGAAGCGGTTAATTGAAGGCGTTGCAACTGAATGTTATTATACCGAACTTGATTCTTTAAAATGAAAAAGTTCCTGTCATATTCAGCCTTATCTTTCAGCAATTTTTTAACTTACTTCAGTATATTCCTGGGACAAGCTTAGGTCCTTGGGGAATACCATAAATCCAAAAAACATTTTTTTAGTGGTAAATAATCGGTTGGAGAGATTTGACTTGAGTATCTTACTATTCTTCTTCATTTTTCATCAATAATTGCTTATTCAGGACATAGTGGAATGAGGGAAATATGGAAAATTGAAAATGTTTTGCGAAATTTTACTTTTTTAAGCTGTTCTAACTTGTTTCTATTTAATTTACAACAAAATTCCTACTGATCAATGTCATAAACTCTTCAAATGCCAAATTACTTTGATGAACTAAAGTGTAGCTAAAATTGATCAGGATTTAAGATCACCCGTAAAAACTGGCGTATATATCTAAATTCTCCTTATTTACTAACATTTCTCGACACTGCAAATATTTCAACCTTGTTTCCGTAGTATTTTCAGTATTCTTCCTTAATTTCTGTTATATTTTTTGACAAATAACCCAAACTACTTCTATTTTTTTATAATCGCCATCTTTTTAACTATTTTAGTATAAAATTTACCTATTTAAGTCATTATTTTTCCATTTGAGCTACTCGAAATTACAGTTGATATTGAATTGATAAAATATATAATAAAAAAAAACTAGCATTTAACAGACAAAATTTTGAGTCTCCCAAGTTACTTGATAAATAAAAAAGAAATGGCTGAGAACAGAGCCATTAGTAACACCTTTAAATAACTCTGTGGTTAAACTACAGATAATTGCAATGACTTGAATGGAAATCTGAGATGGTAATATCATAGATTGATGGAGCAACCTTTTGAATGTATAATAACATGATTTTACTCATTGCAATAAGCATTAATGGTGTCCATATAATTTTATATGGTACTGAGGATGTGATAATGGTTTAAGAACGTGAAGTTTCTACATGATGATTCATAATTTTATATTCATCACGTTTGATAGAGGCGATTTAATGAAGTGTTTTGATCTCTATCTCCGTTAACGTAATGATTATACCTAATGTTTTTATTAGAAAGTTAGATTATTTTTTTGCAACATTTGAAAGTCTTAGACAAGGCGAGGTGTTTACTCATTTCAGAGGGGTTTTTAGCGAGACGTTGATGTAAAGTGCCTTTTTCCTGTAATCATAAGAAGAATGATTGCATTAATTAGGTTAATATGAGGAGATAATTGTAACAACGCCTTTATACGTGAAAGTGCAGATGATAAAACATTGAAGATATGGAATGTTAATTCAATTTTATACAAAATATGGATTTTCTTTAAGTCCTTTCTTCTAGAAAACATCTTTGGAGTAAATTTTGCTTTAATTTATGGATAAGTTCTATATCAGCATTATTAAAATTGAATATTTTGTCATTAACTACTTTTATTAATTTCAGCAAAAGTAAATTGAAAAAAAATTTCTATAAATAAGGTGTTTTCTTATTATTATCAGCATTTATTCTACAACTGGAATTTATACTTAATTAAATTTTATTATTGTACATCTCGACTTTTCTAGAATTTCCACTTACTAAAAATTTGTTTTGAATTGATTAAGGAATGAAGATTGCGATTATTTTAATTTAAAAAATATATAAAGACATGAATGAAATTCTCATATCCATTTTGTGCAAAAATTTCTTGGATGAACCATATAGTACAGTAGAATTCGTTGCTCATTTACAAGACCAAATAAATCTACTTGGAACTATTAGAAGATTACGTAAGTTCAAACAATTGGATGATTCAAGCCGAGGAAGTGCTAATTTTTCCACGCAATTTTAGCGTAAAATATAATGAATGAATTGACAGGGATATATCTAGAATCAGACGGATTTTCGAATAAGAAACCTCAGCAATCGGTAAAAAAAAACATTCTTGATTAAATAATACACATATATTTTGATTTCTATTTATTATTATGTTATTATGAGTTGAACACGTGACCTGTAGCTTCTTCAAATGCTTTGGAACGGCTAGTCAAAAATTTTGTAACGTACAATATTTAAAAAGTTTCCATTTTATGACGAGGGAACAAGAAGGTTTTTACGAGAATAGATTCAACAGTAGTGAACCAGATATCTAGGTCTGATAATTCAGACTTGGTTTATTTCTTGATTTTCTGAGAAGTTCATTTTCAGTACTTATTTTTCTCATGCAAAATTTTAAAACATCAAGTAGGTTTAGAGTTTCTTCAAAATTTTCCCAAAGAATTATTGGTTCTGAAGGATATGTTAATGTGTATGTTATTGAGGAACTTTTTCATTCATACAGATATTTTACCATAATAGCAAAGATAATTGAATGCTTTTTTGATTTGAACTTAGAGTTATATTTCGTAAATAGAATTTTTGTTCTGTTCTCTGACAATCATACTGTATAATATTGATGGCGAATAACCGTTATTTTTAGCTATCTGTTTTATTAAATTAATTTCATGATTCAAATTTTTCGGAGGTAAAGGAAATTTTAATCTATGATATGCGAATATTTCAAGTATCTCATAAACCTATCAATATATTCATATGAAAATCAAAATATATTACTATTATGATGGTTTATTTGAACAACTCCAATTCGGCAGGTTTTCACGGAGTATTTGGAAGTACCAGAAAAAATAAGAAATATCAAAGAAAGAATAGTGGTTAACCGTTGGTCCACAGAAAATACACAGAGTATAAAATATTTTTCAAGACCCATTTATATGCAAAAATATTTTTTTAACTCGTACATACATTTTTGGCTATAACTGGGTCTTGAAAACTACTTTATACAACCTCTGTTTATTTTCTGTGGATGAACATAGAACACGAATGGTAACCATTAAGAACCCTCATTTATTTAATTCAATTTTAAAATGTTTTCAAGAAATTTTATAAAATTACATTTTTTTTGCAAGGTATAACATTATTTTTACAATAAAATAATAAGGCAATAAAATACCTTACAAGCTTTGTGTGAACATAGAACATAGAATACCTTGGATTTTTAAAGGTCTACAATTTTTTCTTCAATAAGATTAGCACGAGGTCTTACGAGTCTTATTTATTGTTAATTGATTTTATTTTTTAAATGTGATGTTGGACTGACAAAGACCTTATTTGATTTCTAATTGTTTTTTAGGATGTGGTACATGTTTTGAGAGATTTTTAAAATAAATTAGTTTTGGAGAAGTTCCTAAAATTATGTTTTGCACTTTTGAAAAAAATTTAGTTTTCGTAAATATAAGATAAGAAACAAAATTTTGTCTCCTTCAAGTATTCGTATATTAATTTTAATTGACAATTTATATTTGTTGGGTTTTTTTATTCCATTTGATATTATATATTGAGTTTTGATTTTATTTATCTATTAAATATAAGGAGTGCTTATAAGACATTAATTTAATTCCAAAAGTTTTTGAATAAATTTTTTTTTTAATTTTCATTAAAATTAATAAATAAATATTGAAAGGAGACAAAATTTTGTTTCTGGTCTTACCTTTAAGAACACCAATTGCCTTTTAAAAACATGAACACACCTTAAGGACTTCTCAAAGAATATAATTTATTTGAAATATTTAATATATTTAAATATTCGAATAAGTTAATTCAGAAATCTCTCAAAACATGCACTATATATATATATATATCTTCAAAAAACTTAGAATTATATTTGTTTTTTGAAGATATAGTGCATGTTTTGAGAGATTTCTGAATTAACTTATTCGAATATTTAAATATATTAAATATTTCAAATAAATTACATTCTTTGAGAAGTCCTTAAGGTGTGTTCATGTTTTTAAAAGGCAATTGGTGTTCTTAAAGGTAAGAGCAGAAAAAAAATTTTGTCTCCTTTAAATATTTATTTATTAATTTTAATGACTTTCGTATATCTGTTGGTTTATTTATTACATTTGACATTATATATTGAGTTTTGATTATATACGTCTATTAAACGTAAGCGGTGCTTATTTTAGACATTAATTCAATTCTAAAAGTTTTTTGAATAAAATTTTTTTTAAATTAAAATTGTAGAAGACAAACATATTTCAATTTGTTTTGATATTCAAATTCTATCATGAAGAACTCGAAAAATGTTCCCAATTTCACAAAAATGCACAACATCAGATCGAAATTTATTTAAGAAAAGTTTTCAAGCTTCAACATAGATTTTTTCCAATTATCACATACCTCTAAGAACATCAGCAGGGATCAACCTCTTGTAAGTCTTGATGTCGCTTTCCTTTTTCTCGTCAGCGGCAAAAACGACCACTGCGAGAACCAGGGCAGCCAAAATTCCAAAATATCTGTTCATTTTTTGAGTTGATTCTTCGTGTACACCACACTACAAAAATGTATCTGTCGATCCAACTGAGTGGTTCCTGGTAGACGCGTCGCTTTTATAGCTTCGCGGACAGACAGACAAACGGCGTGTGAAATGCAAGAGAGAGGGGTTCGGTTCCTTTTAGATCGTGCAGAGAGCGTAGGTATTGAATACACCTATTTTATGGTTCTGGTTTCACGGCAATGTATAGTTTCATTGTTCAACATTACATATATAGGTACAGAGTGTTCGATTCGAACGCGAATGCGTTCGAAGTTTTTTATTTATCGATATGTTTTCTGTGAATCGAATGAGGCAGTGGTCCTCAACCATTTGAGGCCTAAAGCAGCTTGAAATGATGATACTTCTTATTCCTCGTAGTCGTAATACCATTCATCTAATAGTTCTAGTCGAATTTGATTTAGCGATTCTTAAATAAATGAAAATAACTTCTCTTTGGCTGCTCACAAGTTTTCACTACCTTATGGCTGGTCTTATTTGATACATTCAACAGTCTTATTATTTCACCTTAAGGAAACATCCACCGACATCATGCAATATGCATAGTTAGATCAAAACCAATGTCATTGGTGTAACAATTGCAATACTACTCTGTCAAGAAAGTACCGGGAATTTTCAATTAAAACAACATTTTTACATTTAATCGTCAAAATTTATTGGGTCGCCTTCAAAATAGGCTCCATTTGCTCCAATACATCTATGCCAACGGCACTTCCAATTATCGAAACATGTTTTATAGGCGCTTTCCGGGATGGACTTTAGCTCTCGCGCCGAATTTTGTTTTATGGCTTCAATCGACTCAAAACGGGTGCCACGAAGGGGCAATTTTAGTTTTGGGAAGAGGAAAAAGTCGCAGGGAGCCAAATCCGTCGAATACGGTGGTTGCTGAAGCACGTTTGTTGAGTTTTTGGCGAGAAAGTCAGTCACAATCGTAGCTCGGTGAGAAGGCGCGTTATCGTCATGCAAAATCCATGAGTTGTTCGCCCACAAATTTGGCCGCTTTTTACGGATACGCTCACGCAAACGTTTCATAACGCCTAGGTAATACTCCTTGTTTACCGTCTGACCCTCTGGAACGAATTCGTAGTGCACCACGCCACGGATATCGAAGAAAACAATGAGCATCACCTTCATTTTCGAGCGGCTTTGGCGTGGTTTTTTCGGTTTCGGCTCATTTTTGCCACCCATTCCGATGATTGCTGACTTGTTTGCATATCGTACTCGTAGACCCAGGTCTCATCACCAGTTATAATGCGTTCCATGAATGTAGAATCGGAATTACAGCGATCCAGCATGTCTGAAGCAACCTGTTCGCGATGACGTTTTTGAAGAAAATTCAGGTCTTTCGGTACGAGTCGTGCGGCCACCTTTCTCATGCCCAAAATATCAATCAAAATCGTACGTGCGACTCGTGGACTCGTGGGATATCTTAAGATCATGTGCTATCTCTCTCAAGCTGGTACGACGGTTTTCCAGCACCCTTTCCTTAATTTTATCGACCTTATCTTCGATCGAAGCCGTCGATGGGCGACCACTTCACGACCGACAATTTTTACCTGCCTCAATGTCCCGCCAGATTTAAATCGATAATTCCCGGTACTTTCTTGACAGAATGTACAATGAAATACGACAAACATCAGAATGCTGCAGCATAATATAAAACCAATCCAACATGCTAAATATCTAGAAATCACGGTGGATAATAAGACCAACTTTAAAATACATTCCTATAACGAAAAAAGAAAAATAATTGCTGGATCAAAGCACTTTCGATCCCTCACCTACAAAAACCTCGGCATAAACCACACAGAAGAATCTACCAAACTATTTGCAGATATTAGAGTAAGGACATCTAATATATAACAACTGTAGAAGACCCACCCTCGATAATATCGAAGTAGCAGAGCGCAATAGTTTGAGGAATTTAAGTAGGATATGCCATCTAGGAATCCACCAATAACCCACCAAATGACCTTCTTTATGAAAGAATTAAGATAGACTTCAACCTTAGGTAAGAAATTTGTGAGCAGACCATGCAACCTCCAAATCCTCCAGCCCGTTCTTCTACAAGATCCGAAGCAAGAACAAAAGAAAATACCCAATCAAATACCTAATGGTTGCAATAAGGAATCTTTCCGGTGGGAGGAATAGATAACACCGTCAACCCACACTTTCAATTTTCTTTCTAAATAATTGTGTACTCTTATAATATATATAATATAAATATATATGATATGAAGGATGTAATTATTTTACACTGGCTTCCTCAATCAACTTGTTCGAGTGATGAAGAAGAAATTAATTTTCATCCTTCAGCTCTTTCTACCCCTTCATAGTGCCTTGATAATTTGTAATGCCTTGATGTTTCCATTTTCTATCCAAAATTACGTTTTATTATAACAAAGAAGAGTCAAATTGGAACAGTATTCCAGATCAAAGAAACAGCAAATAGTTCTTTCAGTCCTCAAAATTGAGGGGAAATATTTCGAACTTGTGGAAATGTCTGCCATGATATATTGGCATATATCAATAAGTCTTTGGCTTGAACCAATACGATTAATATTAGATTAGTTGTGGCTCAGTGACTGTCCCTATTGCACTGCAACCAATATGGTTGCATTACCATACTACTAAGTTTTCCCAGTAAGGTTATCTCTTTCGAGTTGATTTTTTTCCTGAGAGATACTTATGGGTGCTCTTCTATCGGCTGGCAGTAAAGTGAGTCTAGTTTGCACCAGGCTTTGCATTGACAGAGTATGAGTCTTTACTCCTCTTTTTGCAAGAGCGTCTTTATAATTTCCCTCAATTCCCTGGCGAGATCCCACCAAAACTAGGACTAGTTTATTTCTATTCGCCAGTGATATGATACAGCTGCAGGTGGCCATTTACTTACATTCAATGGCTATCAATTGCTTCAATGCCGTCTGACTACCTTAGGCAATCAAAACCTAGTTTTCTTGTACCTTATGGACACATTCTTCTTGGGTACATCACTAAATAGCCAGAATTGCAGTTAGGAGCGTTATTATACGCCTAAAAGCAGTTATTACCCTTATTTGGGACCATATATACCTATGTTGGCTCCGTGTACCCTTCGGGGACCCATCAGTGTACCAGATCAGATAGTTAACCTAACTTTTCCAAGCCTTCTTGGAAGTCACTTATGATCACTTCATAGTTTGTATCAAAGTCATAGTTAGCTAACATAGAATCTCTTAGGAACGAAGGAGGTTCAGCCCTTAGTGATTCTAAAATCCTCATGTCCTCTTATAGGACGTAACTATTCTATTCTAAGGAAACTCATCAATTTTTTTCAAAAGTACAGAGGAGTTACATCCAATAAAACCTCTGTTGCTGATGTAAGAGTTGTATACGTAGCTCCTGTGATTCCTAGACAAACAAGTCTTTGAAGATTGTACAGCCTTTGCAAGCTTGTCCTTTCCCCAGTTTTGGTCCACAAGAGACACACATAGTGATAGGTATTACCACCTTGAGTCCAATGCATAATTCTAGGTTGCAGATCCCCAAGTCAAGGAGACCCCAAAATACTTACACTCATTGGGAAACTCTTTCTGTATACTTCAACACCGGAGCTGTGAATTTGAGCTGCTTGAGACGTGTAGACGGAACAAGAACCATGTCAATAACGTTTTTGTGTAAGCAGCGACGTTGTTCCTTCCAACTTCCCCTAATTATAATCGCTAAGTCAAGGTCTTGCTTGAAATCACCGTCAGCTTCTTTAATAAACCCTATTTTGTTGGAGTGGTCTTCTACAAGGCACTTCTTAAATCTTATTGCCAGGGTTTTCTCTATCTGGTATTTCTTCTATTTGTAATAAACATCAGTCATATTAAAATTATATTCCAGCTTGACGGAATAGAAATTATATTAATTTCTGAAATTTAAAAGTTAACAGCTGGCACTCATGGCAAAAATGATGACTGGTGACTTTAATTTGGGTATACATCTACCTACCAAGAAATTTTACTTCAAGATCTGAACAAAATTATATAAGCTTTTAGTCAAAAGTAACCTTTTCCATATTCTTATGGATTAAGCTTATTTTAATATCTACAATAAGAATTAATCTCAAAGAAACATCAAATAGTTTCTGACCTAAAAGTTGTAATATGTTACATTTAACACTTGCATCAAGACTGAAGACAGTGGAACTTAGATCTGTTTAACACTTCACAACTCCATACAAAACATCGAATAACTTCGTCGTCATACCAATGGTTCATACTACCTGGATATTTATCTCGAAGGAACAACTATAGTGGTCTCTTCTGAGGACTTAGTTTAATGTATTTCCATTTAAAGCTTCATTTGTTAAAGTTAGCAGAGTTAGTGAAAGTAAATCTCAGGCTGCGTAAATAGCAAACATATTCAATCTTCAAACCAAAGAGGAATAAGCTGGCATTTGTGACAGGATTACTCACTAGTAACTTTTACTTGAGGAAACATCTACGTAGCATAGCTATATCAGTATAAATAGCAACCAATATGAATTAATTTTTGGGGAAAATATGACACAGTATAATATACTACTCTATCAAGAAAGTACCGGGAATTTTCAATTAAAACAACATTTTTACATTTAATCGTCAAAATTTATTGGGTCGCCTTCAAAATAGGCTCCATTTGCTCCAATACATCTATGCCAACGGCACTTCCAATTATCGAAACATTTTTTATAGGCGCTTTCCGGGATGGACTTTAGCTCTCGCGCCGAATTTTGTTTTATGGCTTTAATCGACTCAAAACGGGTGCCACGAAGGGGCAGTTTTAGTTTTGGGAAGAGGAAAAAGTCGCAAGGAGCCAAATCCGGCGAATACGGTGGTTGCTGAAGCACGTTTATTGAGTTTTTGGCGAGAAAGTCAGTCACAATCGTAGCTCGGTGAGAAGGCGCGTTATCGTCATGCAAAATCCATGAGTTGTTCGCCCACAAATTTGGCCGCTTCTTACGGATACGCTCACGCAAACGTTTCATAACGCCTAGGTAATACTCCTTGTTTACCGTCTGACCCTCTGGAACGAATTCGTAGTGCACCACGCCACGGATATCGAAGAAAACAATGAGCATCACCTTCATTTTCGAGCGGCTTTGGCGTGGTTTTTTCGGTTTCGACTCATTTTTTGCCACCCATTCCGATGATTGCTGGCTTGTTTGCATATCGTAGACCCAGGTCTCATCACCAGTTTTAATGCGTTCAATGAATGTAGAATCGGAATTACAGCGATCCAGCATGTCTGAAGCAACCTGTTCGCGATGACGTTTTTGAAGAAAATTCAGGTCTTTCGGTACGAGTCGTGCGGCCACCTTTCTCATGCCCAAAATATCAATCAAAATCGTACGTGCGGACTCGTGGGATATCTTAAGATCATGTGCTATCTCTCTCAAGCTGGTACGACGGTTTTCCAGCACCCTTTCCTTAATTTTATCGACGTTATCTTCGATCGAAGCCGTCGATGGGCGACCACTTCACGACCGTCCTTGAAGGCTCTGTACCACTGATATGCACGAGTTTTCGATAGAGCATTATCACCAAAGGCCTTTTGCAACATTTTCAATGCATCGGCACACGAAAATTCATTTGCAACACAAAACTTTAAACAAATTCTTTGCTCAACGTAATCACCCATAGTAAAAATCGGCACGCACTCTGACATCGACTGACTTAATCAGCTGTTGCAAACACACTAGTTGACAGATCCCGCTCAAGCTTGGCATAGTAATTAAGGACAGTGTATTTTGTGCTTTGCCTATAAACTCCTACTTTTCCTCTATACTTTTTTGCCGTCTTATCCATACTTTCATTTGAAGAAATAACAAAGAAATTCAATAGGAGGTACTTGGTATCTGTTGCTGTATTATGACTACTTTACCTATAGGAACATGTACTTAAAAAACCAATTTTTATTAGCTTAAGGCCAATTTATGACAATAAATTTTTGATCGAAGGAAAACAGTGCTCTTTCGCCTAGCCTAAACAATTTTTTTATAGGTTCATAGCTATTTTTATTATATCTAGCTTTCCTCCATTTTCGTCCAGTATTTATCACATACGAAGCTGAACCTCAAAAAGAAACAGGTGGTACTGGATTGAATAATATTACCTTACCTTGAGGCTCAGCAACTCATGATCAACTAAAACAAGCAGTGAAAAATTATATTATGCATTTGTCGAATAAATGTCATCTTCTACGTTTAAAGATAAAATCACTTCTTAGATGCGTCTTTTTTTCAAACTAATGAATACATGCCTAATTATTCTAGTTCTAGAGAAACAGCAAAGGTTTTCAATTAGGAGTTGTATTGGAGCTTCTAGAGGCAACAATGTCAGAAGAGTTAAACCTTGTTCGCTTACCAGGAAAAAGTAAGAAAAAATACACAGCATGGTGACCTTCCAATACAGCAGCTTCTATTTTTTATCCTTCAGTAAATTTCCAGATATCTTTAATCGTTTTATTCCTAAATTTTTCTAAAGTTCAGCTTCAGGCCTTTAATTTTCTTATGCTAAATCTCAAAATGCGCATCAGAATAATATTTTTCTGGAATTAGATGCTTCTACTTAGATTCTACCTTATTAATGAGGAAATACTTCCTTTATTCATTTGTTAGTAAAGATAATGATGAAAATATGAGGGAAATGGTATGAATGAAAAATTGAAACAAGAGAAACTATATTTACAATACTTAAGCGTTTTCCTTTCATCTT
Source organism: Megalocaria dilatata (assembly GCA_034642435.1). NCBI lineage: Eukaryota > Metazoa > Arthropoda > Insecta > Coleoptera > Coccinellidae > Megalocaria > Megalocaria dilatata. The sequence goes on along the minus strand of CM067862.1, from coordinate 40,743,634 downwards.
CAGAATTTCAACTCGATCTCATGATACAATATTCCTTCTGCGTTTTTTAGACGCAAAGCTATCTTCGATCTCATACAAAGGCTTATCTTTGGTTTCCGGTAGAAATAAAGTCAAAATTACTGTACCAAACAATGTGCACGCACAATATACTGCGAGAACCCCAAAAATATTACCGAAAAATACGAGGAGATGAGGAAATGTTTGTACCGCTAAGTAGAGAAAAACATAACATGTGAAAGAGGTGATTGCTGTACCCAATCCTCTGTAAGCCAGAGGAAAAATTTCTCCCATCATAGTCCAAGACAAGGGCACGAGTCCAATTGCGATAAAAAATACGTAAGCCATCAACATTGAAAGTACAATATAAGGAGAATTCAAAGACACCTTGGGGACCAAATAGAGATAACAGCAAAGGAGCAGTAGTGTTAGACACACGCCAAACCCACTTAATTTCATCAAATTCCTCCTGGTCATCTTGAACACTAGAATACAAGAAAGTATCGAAGATAGAACCCTGACGGAATCCATGACGATCATTGCGAGATACTCGTCGAAAACTTCCCCGCTCAAACCGCATTCTTGGATGATTTTTATGGCGTAACTTGCAAGTGCGTTATTCCCTGTCAACTGGGCTGTGAAGAAGAGAACTGAAATCATAACCGTGGGCTTCCAGAACTTTGGATCGTTGAGATTCTTCATTTGATCCTTTAGTGATAATTTTGGTGCATTGTCCAAATTTTTCTGACGTTCGATGAGCTCTTCCAACTCCTTTTTAGATTCCTTTGAATCCCCTCTGCACCAATAGAATGCTTTCTTTGCCTCCTCTATTCTGCCTTTTTTGGCTAGATAAGTTGGAGATTCTGGTACGAAGAACAGAAGAATGACGAAGGGCACAGGGATCACACCACTAATTAATGCTGCAGTTCTCCACGTGAAGAAAGTACCCAGAAGATGTACCCCCAGAACCCCCGAAGTGATCGCAACACAAGTTGACATGATGAGGACACCTCTTACATTTGGATGAGAAGTTTCTGCTATGTAGACTCCAGTAGGAGGGCCAAGAAGACCATCGCTTACTCCTGTTAGGAACCTTCCAGCGAGAATCAAGAATGCGTTGGGTGCTAATGCTATTAGGAACCATCCTAGAATGAGAGGAAAGCAGGCCCAGATGTGAATAGCTCTCCTACCAATTTTTTCCATGAAATAACCACCGAAAAGGCATCCTCCAGCCATCGGCAGCGCTGACATCGAAGCTGAAATGTAAGAATATAAGAAATAAAAATGTTTAGTGAAGTTTAGAATGAAGCTTGCAGCTGTCACTTTGACCATGAAGAACAAATTTTGATTGTTTCATTAGTGAAGAAGAGATGTTTTATATCGAGTTAGGTCCTAAACCTACCACGAAATTTTCAAGTCTCTCGCTCTTTCCGTTCGAAAGTTGAGTGTTAATAGACTGGAATTCTAAAATTACAGACATTTGGGTAAAACAATAGCACACTGTTCCTTAAAACAAGCGCACAAAAATACTTCAGGCCTAAATAAAGCCATAGGGTTTTGTCTTCATTGTAAAGAAGTCAAAGAATATGGTGCCTGTTGTGAATAGATTAGACTTTGTATTAGATTTAAATATAACCCTCAGTTTTCAGACCCCAGATAGATAGACGTATGAAATAATAAATGATGTGCTTGAAAGTACTGTTTACATATTTTAATTTCGATTTTCCCTTACCTATCAGAGATGAAAGTTGGATGTCTACCTCAATAGTGCTATTTCCTTGTTGAAGCTGAGGTAAGAGTACACTAGAATATCCTTCGGTCATACCCAATGCACCGGTAATGATTATTGGACCAAAAGCCACAAGAATCTGGGAAAAATTTAATTAGTACATTTAAGTATATTCTTAAGAAGAATGAGGTATAGTAACAGAAAGCTATTCGAATCGGGACAGTGAAACATACATCTGTATAACAGTTCTAAACTCGCCGGGACGTAAGAAGCAGACATGCGCATGTAATGTTCAAAGAATACAAATCGGCCAAGAACAGATTATCAGCCGAATTAAGTCTATTAAATATATTGGAAACGTATCATGGTGCATCTTTTTACGTTTTTATAGCTTGAATGTGCTGTTTCCAAGTGAAGCATTAGTGGACTAGTGGGCATGTCCTTTTTTGGTTATTGTAACTTGTACTGATTTTGTTTCATTCATGGAAGGGAAATCTATGTCACCTAGTTGGTGCTCTGACTTTTGTCTTGAACTGTTGAAGAATATACATTGAAGGAAACACATCAGCTGGAAGCATGTTCCACAACTAGCCAGTTCGGTAGAAGAAGGGCTTATGTTAAACAGAAGTTCTTGAAGTTTTTAATTCTACTGCATAGGGAAGTTCTTATTGCGCAGACCTATTGCCACGTACGAATTTGGCGGCATTGGCATCATTTCCATCAGTTGCATGGAGCATCGAACCTGATAATATCTATAGAACAAGCAGAAGTTGGCAACTCTCTATGTTCCAACAACTCGCAGACCCCCATGTTCGGGATATTCTCATGAAATGACTCGGTGTTTAACGGGACATGACGGTTCGACCGGCTTTGTCCTGGCCCCGGATCAATGCGTAACTTTTTAGGGTTTGTGGATCTTGAAGAAATGGCTTAGCCGTTAGTGCTTGACTCCAGGATCAATCAAATGACCTCACATGGGTTCGGTGGGTCAGGACGTACAGGCCGGTTGACGGTGCTCGTACCAAGATCAATAGAAGTCATCAATCTTGAGATTATCTTAGTTCATGGGACTCCGTTCTGGTGCTTGGGTAAGAATTTCTTCCGGCGGGTGAGTTGCGTCACAAACCAACTCGGGTACTGACCTGCAGAGCCAGTAGAGGTTGAATAGTGCTTCGCTGCTACCAGTCAGAAGGTATTGGCTTTCTAGTCGGGGCCCAAACTGGAAGCTGGTGGGTTTATCTCTTCGGAGGGGTTCTCGCTTCGCGCGATGATATGGCGTAATCCTTATCACACTTTCTACCTCTAGGGGTGGACTGTGGAGACTGCTGAGTAGTCACTTGGTGAAAGTGCCATGCTCGTTATGCCAATACGAAAACCTGGTAGAATTCACGTGTTCCAACAACTAGCTGTTATAGTTGGGCAGTAAACCAATCGTAAGACTCTTTTGTGGATGGAATTCAAAAGTTGTAACGAATGCTTGGGTGCTGAGCACTATTCGAGTCCTGGTCTGATCTGGGCTTCATACAATAGAAGAATCTGATCAGCAGATAAATATTTCCTAGTCATGGACATCCCAGCTTATTTGCAGTAGACTTAGCAATGTCAGTTATAATGTTCCCCCCCCAAACAGACCAAAAAGTTGACAGTCACGCCAAGAAGATGCATGGAATCACTTGGCTGAAGTACTGGTTTTCCATCAAGTCAGAAGTCACGAACTGAGTTTTTCGAGAAAAAGTTGTTTAGGTCTTCAAGGCATTGAATTGGGATTTTCCTTCAGGGAGTCGATCTGTTAGCGTCTACAGAGAGGAGAGTCAGCAGTGCTCAACGGTTTGTCACTGGTGCTCTCATTCCTGAAGCTCACTGGTTCTCGGTCGTACTAAGCAGATTGTTTATTTAGAAAGAGGGAGGGCGACCAAACTGAGCTTTGGGACACTCCAGCGTTCACGTTGAAACCATGATCACATGAACATTCCTGTTGGTAAGGAAACTCGTGAAAATCATACGAAGAAAGCTTATTCAGAAAAGCCTTTTGCCAGATACGATCGACGCCATTTTTGGTGTCATTGTGCCAGCTCATTCAGACGTTCTTGAAGATTTTAGGAAGCTACTGCTTCATGCTAATAGAATGTCGCTATGTAGTCTGCAAGCAAGGTTAATTTGGTTTTCTGATTTTCTGGAATGTCAAATGTACAGATGAAATGAAATGAATCCAGTTTACTATGGAACCCCTGTTTTTATTTTGGTTAGGCTAAGGCTAGATGGAGCTTCACCATATAGATCGGTGAGATATTATTTCAGAATCAGATAATACAGTTGGGGTAGAAGTTTTTTCAATTTGAAGAGTAGTATATTATACTACACTATATTTTGTGGAAATCTCCAAGAATACACCAAGTCTTGTTTAAGTGGTGTTTATTACACGGTGTATTTGATGTGTTGCTGCATACTTTTCTCTAAATCTCTTGTTGACTGATAAGTACTCCCCTTCAATCTTTTGAACAGAAGTTCTTCAAACAGTTGTCACAAAATTGATCTATAGGATCTTACGTCGTATTCAAATTTGTTTGGTTTAGATATCATTATTTCAGTGTATTTCTAGATAGATAAGCTCATAGTTGGGTTGAATATAGTATTGATTAATATTTAAGCTTTTTGTGGCAGCTTTTTCGAAACTTCAACTGTTAAAAGATCGGAACTGGATGAAAATGGATGGACTTATTGAATATTTGAACATGAAGATCAACATTCTATTTTACAAATTGTAATGACATTTATTACAATTTAATTGGAAAGAAATCGACCGGTTACGTCAACTCGTTAGAAGGAACAATTAGATTATTATTGCAATTTCGAGAGACGCAGTCGTTAATGTAAATCAGAATCGTAAAATTTTCTTGTTCCTTTTCTGAATTATTCGCTTGAATTCGATACGGATACAAGATCAACCGGTTGAAGATGCCACAAATAAATGATATTCATTAAAATATTCCAAAATTTGAATATCAAAACAAATTAAAATATGTTTATCTTCTACAATTTCTATTTCAAAAAATTTTTATTCAAAAAACTTTTATAATTAAATTAATGTCTAAAACAAGCACCGCTTACATTTAATAGACGTATATAATCAAAACTCAATATATAATGTCAAATGGAATAAATAAACCAACAGATATACGAAAGTCATTAAAATTAATAAATAAATATTTAAAGGAGACAAAATTTGTTTCTGGTTTTACCTTTAAGAACGCCAATTGCCTTTTAAAAATTTTTTGAAATTAAAATTGTAGAAGATAAACATATTTTAATTTGTTTTGATATTCAAATTTTGTTATATTTCTTCTATGAAGTAAAAAGCCTTTTTCTATTTTATTTTATATATAATATATAATTATATTTTGGCTTCAATAAATCTCATTATGGAATGTCAATGAATTTAAATAAGCCTTAAAAATAACTCACACTGTTCTTTGATTCTGTTAGAACATAGATCAATCTTGAATTATAAAGTTGATCTGTGTCTCGGAACATTATTCATTTACACGTGGTACGTTGTTTGATATAGGTTAGTTTTTTGATTTTGATATTTGGAATATATTTCAGGACTGAAGAATTGCTTAGAATTATATTTGTTTTTTGAAGATATAGTGCATGTTTTGAGAGATTTCTGAATAAACTTATTCGAATATTTAAATATATTAAATATTTCAAATAAATTATATTCTTTGAGAAGTCCTTTAAGTGTGTTCATGTTTGTAAAAGGCAATTGGCGTTCTTAAAGGTAAGACTTAATATTTATTTATTAATTTAAATGACTTTCGTATATCTGTTGGTTTATTTATTCCATTTGACATTATATATTGAGTTTTGATTATATACGTCTATTAAATGTAAGCGGTGCTTGTTTTAGACATTAATTTAATTCTAAAAGTTTTTTGAATAAAAATTTTTTGAAATTAAAATTGTAGAAGATAAACATATTTTCATTTGTTTTGATATTCAAATTTTGTTATATTTCTTCTATCAAGTAAAAGACTTTTCTATTTTATTAAAATATTCATCCAGGAGAGTACGCTTATTATGCTGATGCCTTCCTGTGCTTCTTCAATTTTACGTGATCGTACCAGGACAATTTCATCCAATGTGTGCATTTTTCTAAGTATTTATAATAAAGGAAGTGTTCAGAGTGCTTAGATTTTGAGATGCATGTGAGAAGTTAAAGTTATTGCCTTCGCTAGCCAACTAATTCTTCCCATCTTTCTGGAAATTGACGGGTCTCATCGCAAAAAAAGGGCCGGCTCTTTGGCGACTATCCATGCATAGAACCATCTTTTGATTTTATCGTGATTGGGGGAGTGCTGGTCGGCCAGGCCTTGTTGCATCGATCGGAAGAGATGGTATTCGGAAGGAGTAATGTCTGGGCTGTACGACAGGTAGGACATCCCATTTGAGTGTTTCTAAGTACGTTTCAACTGGCGACACAACATGTGACCGACTGCAAAATAACTTTGTCGTACCTGTCGGCGTGTTGCGCCCATTTTGCTTGGCTCAAACCCATCAATTGTCGTCGGTTGAACTCCCCTGTGATCCTTTCTTTCGATTGCAGCAGCTCCTAATGCACCACACTCAGTTGGTCCCACCAAATACACAGCATGATCTTCTCTTGATAGTTGTTGATACGTAGCCCGATGTTGTGGATTATCGTAATGGATCCAATTTTCACAATTCAACGCAAAAAAGACTTTCTTTTCTGCCGTTGGAGCAGTTGTTCACACGTGGAAAAACGGCTTTCCACTTCTCGTCGCTTCAGTTCATACGGCACCCAATTTCCTACCTTTCGGATCATTCCCATTGCTTTTAAACGATGGAAAATGGCTGGTTGAGTGACCCCAAGTGTTTTTACGAGTTCCTCTTGCGATTGTGATAGGTCTTTATCGAGCCTTGCCTCTTATTTCTTGTCTTTGAATATTTCGGGTTGTCTGATTTGGGTCGAATATGAACCTTTTTATTATTATATTTTGTTGCAATTTTGAAGGTTTCTTCATAAGTCCTTTCTCATAGAAATCTTGGTTCTTATTGGCGAAAAAAGTCTATGCCAAAGAGCCACATACTTTGGAACACCTGGAAGAGAATATTCGTCATGTTGTTGGAGAAATATAGCCCGAATTATTGCACATAGTGAACAATAAGTGCGTCAGTGTGAAAAGAGTTACAATTATTAACCTATACTGAAACTCACATTACATCGCTCATTATTCAACTGGTCATTGTAAATAAATGATCACGCATGGCAGCCATTGTTTATTTGTGACATTGTCAGTTGTATAAACTGACAACAGTTGTATACAGTTGTATAAACTCCAACAACGTTTACAAATAATCCAAATTTATTATGAAAAATCGCGATCTGTTACTCTAACTTTACGTGCTTTAACTTCAATTTTTGATCATTATAATCGTCCGGATAAAAGAACAGTTGAACTTCACTAGAAGGAGTTTGAAACACTTCATGATGTTACAGTGCCAGTGAGACGAAGAAACGCAAGAAGTGAAGAGAATATTGTTGCCGTACGTTAGTGTTCGTGAAGACTAAAATTTATCAATTTGTCGACGTTCACAAGAACTAGGCATCTCCTAGGCGGCTTTGTGGAGAATTTTATGAAAAGACCTTGGTTTGGATCCATACAAAATTGTTTTAACCCAAGAACTGAAACCAACAGATCATTTAAAGCGTTGTCAAATCAGTAATTTCATATGAAATTCATTCTCAGCGATGAGGCTTATTTCTTTGGGGTTACATTCATTCATTGGTTTACAGACATCATCCAACAAATTTAGACGATTCACAGATCAATATTGAACGAGTAATTGCTAACATACGACCTGATTTGTGTGAGACAATCATGGAAAATTGGGTTCAACGCCTTCATTCCTGCCAGCGCTTCAGTAGTGGACGAGGTGTTTTTATTTTATAACTAATGGTATCCATTGTAGTTTATAATGAAATACAAATTTCAATAACTTTCAAATAAATAATGTGTTTTATTTACAAAACAAAATGGGGCGCTTTTAATGAAAAACCCTTTACTATCGGGGTTTTTAGAGTGATAAAACTTTGAATTAAAATGAAACACATTTAAATTGAGATTGAAGCCAATTTTTTTTATTTGAAAGATAATATTATGACATTTATTTTTTAAGCAAAATTTCCGGCATAAGTCCACTACGACCAGCTCTTAGGAACCGCATTCGACCAGACCAATTTTGGACCACTTTTTCGAGTAATTCAGGCCTTATTTCATCAATAACACGAGTTATGTTGGCTTCTTAAGCGTCTATTGTTTCTGGTTTATCACCATAAATCAATGATTTGATATAACTCGAAAGAAAATATTCCAGTGGAGTTATGTCACATGATCTTGGAGGCCAATTAATTGGACCAAGTAATGTTATCGCAAAATCTTTCTTTCAATAAATCAATTGTTACGGTAGCAGCATGAGATGTAGCACCATCTTGTTGAAACCAAAACAGTTCTGGGTCGGTACCATTCAAATTTTGAAACAAATAATCATTTATCATCGATCTGTAACGAGCACCATTCACTGTAACATTAGCTTCAGCACCATTCTCAAAGAAATATGGGCCGATGATGACTTCAGCGTGTAAAGCACACCATACAGAGCATTTTTCAGGATGCAATGGAACTTGCTGAACTTCTTGAGGATTGTTTTCACTCCATATTCGGCAATTCTGCTTGTTTACATAGCCGGTCAACCAGAAATGAGCTTCAACACTAAACACAATTTTACGATAAAAAAGTGGATCAACTTCAAGCTGTTCTATGGCCCAATCAGCAAACAAACGACGCTTATTATGGTCGCAAAATTTTCCATGTGGTGGATGCACAGAGTCCAATTTGTTGTGAACGTCGACGAATAGACAAATCTGGATCATCATTTACACTATGACTTACAGCAACGATATTTTCTTCTCAACGACAGTTCTTTGTGTTGTTGTTGTTTTTGTTGCATAGAGGAGAGAAAATGTTGTCCGAAATCTATCGATAGTTCGACGAATAAGCTGCTCTGATGTACGATTATGTAAACCATAAATTTCAAGAAAGGCTCTATAAGTTTGGCGAATAGAACACTGATTTTGAAAATAAATTTCAACAATTTTCACAAGTTTTTGCGTATTTTGAGTATTTTGAGTATTTGCATGATAATTTGTCAATGCTTACTGAACAGAAATATCAAAATAACATGTCTTCTACCTTCTGTCAAATCACCGTTATCCTTATCGAAAGTTCTATCACTCTAAAAAAAACACCTGATAAAAAAACACTATAAAATTATCTTCTTGAAAATGATGACAAAATTATATCCTTCGTTCCTTTTGTAAAGGTGGATTAAAGGAATTTTTTTGGTTTCCTTGATATGTAGCATATGTGACATACAGACGGTTTCTGGGGAAACTTTTATATTTCGTTGATTTAAAACTGTTAGCTAATTTGCGAAACCCCATGCGCTAATTGTATCGTCCTAAGGCCAGTAAAGCGTTTAAATTGTTTCCTTTAATCTGACGCAGTCTTCCTGAAACTGGTCTATGCCTGATATCCATACCATTTCATGTTTATCCTCTTTATTATCTCATATACGGCACTTTTTCCCTGGTCAGTCAATTGCACCAATTTTTTAAAGTTTCGAAAACCTTTTCTATACATATTTTATCTTTTTTTTATAGTTGCGACATTATTTCATAAATTGTATACCTGTTGACAATCAACAATATTTAACAAATGGTGTTGCCATGCAACTTTGACTATAGCCGACTTTCTGCACAACCTATAATATTTTATACATTATTTTTGTCTTAGAATGTTACAAAAATAAGTATATTAAAATCATGAAAAATAAAATATTCCAGATACTTTCTAGACGGAATATATAACGTTGCGAGCACAAATTCCTGAAACTCACCTGTTTGAACCGTGGTCCATCCAAAAAACCCAAAATGTTTCTCATAACTCCTTATTATTTTTCCATCTGCTTTTACCAATATTTACCCAACATCTTAAGACAATTTTGTCTGAACAAACTAACACGAGCATATGATACTGAATTACCACGAAATAACAATTACGATGTAAATATTTGATCTTCACAAATCTCCGTAGAGCTAAAGGAGATTATTTCGCTTTTTGATATTATGACGGTTGCGTGGAAAGTTATCTTTTTTTGGTATCTCAGATATGCCTGGTCTTCATTTCTTGAATGTATGTATCTTAAAAATTTAGCAAGAAGTTGATTTTAGTTGTTATCGTCGAAACTACCCTCTTGGCCGCCAAGCCGACCAGACCGGTTACCACTCGTACACGCATCCAAGGAGACAAACAGAAATCTGCAACCATTAAGAAGAATGAATTATTCATAATTTGAGTGGAGTCGAAATTACGTAATAATAGTTTTATTTCTACATAATGTATAAATTTTGAACGATATTTGTCGAAATTAGATTTTCAAATTTGTTTGGGCAAAATTTGCATATTAATTATGTTCCGCGTTGGACAACTGCTTTGACCGTTTAACCTTTCCGAGAACCTGAACACCAGACGAAAGTAAAAGTGTTAGATGGTCTAAATGTGATAGTTTGACTGATACAAATGGTAGTTCAACGCATTGATTGAATGATTTTATTGTTATATAATGAAATCTCGAGTTGGAGTTACATGATGAGACATAATAAGACTGACTATTATACAGGATGAACCAGTTCATACTGCCAGGAAGTGTAAATTCAATGAAGAATCAAAACGAGTTATTAGGAATTACTATGTTTCAGTAACAAAACATTCGAAGTTCACACTTTTTTGTGACTGTAGTTTCGAGATTTTACCTCATACCTCAGAAAACTTAACCAAAGGCACGAAGTATTTAAAGCATATTCAACAGGTACAAAAGTTTTAGAAAACACTGACATGAAGTCTTTTGCGCTATTGTTCATATGTCTCACGAACCTTACTAAATGTTGCATTAGCTTTCTTGTTATTATTTTACATCTACATGCTTAATTTAATCTCGGTCGTAGGACTGTAGTGATAAAGGAACTATCATTAACAGCGCCCATTTTGTTTTGTAAATAAAACCTATTATTTATTTTAAAATTATTGAAATGTTTATTTCCTTATGGAACAAAACATCATTTAAATGTCCACCACGGAAACGCTTTAGGAATGAAGTCGTTGAACCCAATTTTCCATGACTTTCACACAAATCATGTCGTATGTTAGCAATTATTGGTTCAATATTGATCTGAATATCGTTTAAATTTACTGAATGGCCTAATGTAACCTCAAAGAAAAAAGTCCAATGGGGTTAAATCGCAGAAACGAGGCGGATAGTTTATCAGTTCATTTCTTGAAATAATCGAATCACCGAATTTTGTCTTCCATAAAGTCATTGTGTCATTGGCAGTATGACAAGAAGCACCCCCCTGCTGAAATGTGTAAGATACGAATAATATTCTCGAGATAAATTCTACATTGCCTCTTTCACTATTTTCGCTGTTATTTCATTATCGATGGATATCTTGAGACGAAATTTTAGAGTCAGATAGTATTCGATACGATCTTCAAAATTAGTTATCGCAACACTCCTCATCCCTATTCAAAATCAAGGAGTTGTGCTCATCCCCGTTAGGGGGTTGAAGTTACGGGGATGAGAAAAGCGAAAAAGTTATTCCCTCTCGAATCTGGAATTGACAGGTTCGAGCGATTTTCCACATTTTCATTTTTAAGTCGGAAAATCGAGGTGTTAAGTTTTCGTTGAACCATCCTGTATATATTGTGGAAATTTTGCACAATTTGAGATATTTTTACATTTATTTTTATCCACTAACACCTTATGAATATCATTCGAATGTAATATTATTGCAATAACTGCATTTGCTGCAATATACCCTAACGTTATTCTTACAACATTGATGTTGTAACAACATCTTTTGCATCATGCATTGAAAACTTCGAACTTTTTATATTGAATTTGTTTGTTTATCGATGAAACTATAGGATAATCAAAAATGATTACTGATACATCACAGCATTCACTTTCGATTAAAGTCATAAAATAATCACCATATCTAATACTAAATAAAATAGGAGATTCTAAATACCTTGCAAATATTTTAAAATTGATCAATTCATAACATAAATAGAGGTTAATTCTTGATAGAAGGTATATAAAACTATTTAAATATTTTAATATTAGCCTTCTACATATTTAATTTCAAAAAATTATATTTAATGATTATAACTTCTGAAAATAAATTAAAATAATGTCATATAAGTACCACTTATATCAAATGACATATAAAATAAACATTCATTATAAGACATCCAAATGGTATTAGGAGTACAAATAAGTTTCCGCCGTTTTTTTGTAGATGGCGCGGCACGGAGTTTCGGTTAGCTTTCGCAGATGATAACCGGCTTAATAAATAGTTTGGACATTCAAGAACAACATAACCTATTAATATCATTGATTTTATATTGGTAAAATATAATTTTTATAAGTTGAAAATGTCAAAATTTGAGCTAAGAAAGCGTCATTTGCGGGAAATGTTAGTTTACTTCTTTAATTTAAAGAAATCTGCTGCTGAGGCGCATCAATTGCTCGTAGAAGCATATGGTGAGGGTGCTTTGAGTGAGAGAACGTGTCGAGAGTGGTTTCAAAAGTTTAAAAACGGTGATTTAGACGTAGAAGACAAAGATCGCAGTGGAAGGCCAAAAATTTACAAGGATGCAGAATTGGAGGAAGATTCATCTCAAACACAAAAAGAACTTGCTCTAACATTAGAAGTCACTCAGCAAGCAGTCTCACATCGTTTAAAATCATTAGGAATGATTCATATTTAATTTGTGTTAAAAAACGCCGGAAACTTATTTGCACTCCTAATACAACAAAATCCAATAAATAAAAATTGTTAACCAAAATCCTATAAATTAAATATTTTGAATAGACAAAATTTTCGTTGGGACATCCTGTATATTTCCGCTTTTGGTCCTTCGATCTTTTAAATGCGATCGATTCTTTTTAAAGGTCGAAAGTTTAGGTTGACATTAAAACAACTTTTTTGACTTTACTGTTACTCACAATTTTATATTACATATCGACCTATGGATGATTTCATGATGAATATACATAGGTCCTGAAATTTCTTCGACGAAATTTTTCCAATATCGATAATTATCCAGAAGTTGGAGAACAGGTGTACCACTTCTCTTGCGGACGGAAGACGTGATTTCATGGTCAACATGGTTCGTTTCCAGAAAAAATTCGCTAATTGGATATCTTTGTGTAGTTAGAAGCTTGAAACTACTTTCTACTTTGTTTTGCTTGGTTTACTGTCGATTGTGATGGATAGTTAGCATTAGGAACACATCTCTCCGCGTTTAATGAGGTTTGTTCTTATCTAGAACGTTATTATAAGGATCAGGCATGGTGATGGTAGAGATTTCGCGTCTTGAGATGAAAGGCAAAGCAGAAGATACTGGAGGATTGTGGAAAGGAATTCCTAGTGAAACCTTAAATAAAGACGTGTAATTTCTTGCTTGTTGTATTAGGATAATGGATTTATGATCAGGTTAAATGATTATATTCATAAGAACAGAATTACAAATACCGGGTGTCCCAACAGTGAGCATTTGCTCGATATATCGATAAGGCTGATTCATATGAAATAAAGCTTATATAAAAGTTACACGGCACCAAAAATTCGTTCGATCACCATGTCGCGCGGACGTGGTATTCAATGCTCTAGTTGTGAATTAAAAATCGATAGATATGATGACACTATTGAGTGTTCAAATTGTGAAAAATATTTTCATAGTAAGTGTGTCTTTCCATCGATGAATAATTATTTGAAATTACGTGGTGAAGATAAACTGAATCAATGGATGTGTAAGACCTGTATCCAATGTCCCACTGCAAATGGAAATAGTAATTTGGTTCAAATAAGCTTGGATAATACCGAGGAAACAGGAAATCTGGATCATACTACCACCGACCCAAATATGGAAAAACTATCTTGCCGCCACTCTAATGGGTGTTTAAATAAAAACGACTTATTGAGTTTCAAACAAGAAATCATAAAGGATATCAGTAATTTATTTACTGCAGAAATTTCCTCGTTGAAAGAAATGCTGGTTGCACAAGATAAAATAATTCGTGTATTGTTGGCTGAAAAAAGTGAATTGAAGCGAGGTAAAAATGTTTTCAAAACAAATCCACCTGGCAATGAAAGATCGCACGGCCAGGCTACTGTTAAATCGAGTATTTTACCGACATCTCAGACATCTGTACCCACCAGTGCTAGAGAGGATGTATCTTCGGGTGATCCTCGTTCAATGGAACTGATGCAAAAGAAAATTATGAACGATCTTATTCACATCGAGAATGACGGCGAGGCCCAGTCTGTCAATTATCTTAAGTCTGATGGAGTGGAAAAACAAACTGATTGGACATTAGTCAAATCTAAGAGAGGACCAAAATCCGGTAAACCTAATAATACAAGCAATCCTGCTGTAGAGAATATCTCCGTCTCAAAACAAAAACTGACAAAGGACTCTAGGAAGCCTAAAGGGCCCGTTGTGGGTACCATGAGGACAGATGCACTAGTTGCAGTCCCCAAGATGCGTCATGCCTTCATTCATATATCTAGATTAAGCCCAACAACAAACTCGCAAGATCTGGTAAACTACGTTGGTGCGAGTATACCGGGTGTGTCTTGTGAGAAATTGACATCTAAAAGACCTGACATTTATTCATCCTTTAAGATTATCATACCGTTTGAATCTTTGGATCAGGCTATGAACCCATCTTTCTGGCCTGAAGGTACTGCTGTTAAGCGTTTTTTTGTGAAACGCCGCCAGAGCGCACCTCTCACCTAAGTCCAGTTGCACAGTCATCGGATGTTAGTTTACTTCAATACTCTGTTCTGAATACTGAGATAAATTTCGCGATTATTCAACTCAATGTGCAGTCGATGCCCAACAAACGGAATATGCTTTCACTCTTACTGACTGAAAAATCACCAGACATTGTTAGCATAGTTGAACACTGGTGTGTTCCTGATGAAATGACTACTATGGTGATCCCTGGATATATATTGGTATCGTACTTCTGCAGACCCTTGCGTAAACATGGTGGAACTGCGATTTATGCAAAAATTGGTCTTCATGTTAGTGACTTGAAGATATCGGATGTATCACAGGAGCTAGAAAGTGAATTTTGTGCGGTGAGGTGCATCCTTGGTGGTGTCAAGTTCGGTGTCATCTCTGTGTATAGGCCACCTTCTGGGAGTATGCAGGTATTCTTGGACAAGACTTCGCATATACTCCAACGTTGCCAGTCAGCTGTGGACCATGTCTTTCTCTGTGGTGATGTTAATATAGATTTTTTGAAAACTAGTTGCAGACAGAGATCCCTTTTCATTGATTTGCTTAACTGTTTCAATTTAAGTGTTACAAACTTTGAGCCTACCAGAATATTTGTCGACAGAAATGGCCGTATGTCAGCTACAAAGGTTGACTACATACTAACTAATGCAATTGTCAAAAATTGTCAAACATCAAATTTAGAAACTCACATCGGTGATCACAGAGGACTTTTTTTAAATTTTGCTTTCAGAAGTATTACTCGGGAGACAGGCTCAAAATGTAGAATTAATAAATTATGTAGGTCCACTTCAGCTAGCAATTTGTATGAGCTCAGCTTATTTATGTCTCGAACTTCTTTCGATCCTGTGTATCAGTGTTCTGATATAGATTCTGCGTATGATTCCTTCTTGGAAATTATAAATTACTGTTTCGATATCTGCTGCCCATTGAAGTATCGAAGTATCTCGAATCGTCCTAACTCACGTTGGGTTACATCAGAAGTTAGAATGGCTAGCCAAAACCTCAAGAATCTGTACTGGCTTCATGTCAACCTGCGAAATCAACGTTCGTTCGATATTTACAGAGAAGCTAAAAATCAGTATAGACGGCTGTTGAAATATGCTAAGCTTGAGTTCCATACAAAATTGTTATGTACATCCGATAACCAGAGCAAAACAGCCTGGAATATAGTTAAACGGGAAACTGCCCAGCAACCAAATAATGCAGGAACGAACATGACACTGAATATTGCTGGTGTTCAGATTTCTGATCCCCTACTCATAGCTGAGTCTTTTGTAGACTATTTCTCGTCTATAGCAGCCCAAAATATCGCTGATCGCTATGGTGGAGACTTATCTTTTTCATGCACAACACCTTCCATGCATGATCACACATTCTTTTTCCATCCGGTGAGCCAGTGCGAGGTCTTGGATACAATCAGGTCGTTAAAAAGTAAAAAGAGTGTTGGTGCTGACTTTGTTTCGGTTGGGGTGCTGAAGGCAGTTTCGGGACATATTGCAGAGCCACTGTCTCGATTGATAAATCTTTCGGTCTCCTCTGGTGTTTTTCCTAGATCATTAAAACACTCCTTGGTGCTGCCTGTCCACAAAAAAAATAATGTTGAAGATCTCTGCAATTATAGACCGATTTCCATACTGAGTGTCTTTTCAAAGGTCGTTGAAAGAATAGTACTAGATCGCATGTCTGGATTCCTGAATAAGCATAAATTATTTACTGGTAGCCAACATGGCTTCAGGGAGCGAAGATCGACTCAGTCGGCTGCTATTGACTTTTTTGAGAGTGTCTATCAGTATCTCGACAGGGGTCTGCATGCTGCTGGTCTGTTTTTCGACCTCTCGAGAGCCTTCGACAGTATAACACCCACGTTCATTCTGAATAAGCTCTACAACCTGGGCTTTAGAGGTGTCTTTTTGAATTGGCTAGGCAGCTTCATTACAGGGCGTACTATGTCAGTGAGGGTGGGCAGCCAGTGCTCAGACAAACGTTCCTGCGAGCTAGGAGTCCCACAGGGCTCTATATTGGGGCCATTGCTTTTCATCCTGTTCATAAATGATCTACCAGAACATCTAGCAGCGGTAACAATGAAATTGATAATTTTCGTTGATGACACTTCAATTGCCGTCTCTGCTTCAGGCTTAAATGAACTCAGGGAAGTTTGCATGTCTCTAATCAGCCAATTTGAAAACTGGTGCAAAAAAAATGCACTGATAATGAACATTAATAAGACCGAGTGCGTTCGCTTTCAACTGAGAAGCGATACTGGCGGCACCTTTGAAATTTATCACAATGATGTCCCTTTAAAAGCTGATGATGTGATTAAGTTCTTGGGTATTTATGTGGACAGAAATTTGAGGTGGCACCATCATGTCGAGAGGGTGTGTAAGAAACTCAGCTCGTCTTTCTATGTTATATACCGTTTAAAAAATTCACTTCCACGTAAAATATTATTGAATATATATTATGGTTTGGTATATAGCCATATTGATTATTGCATTTTAATCTGGGGTGACTCTGTTGATTCAGACAGAGTTTTGGTGTCGCAAAAGCGCATATTACGTATGATCTTTAGCTTACAACCACGCACTTCCTGTCGACCAATATTTATAGAAAACAAAATTCTTACAGTACCTTGTATTTACATGTATAGAGCTCTGATATATATGAAGGATAATATGGCCAAATTCACCAAATTGTCCAACTACCACAATTATTCCACCAGAGGTACCGACACTCTATCTATTCCAGTGCATCGAACCACCAAATTTAAGTCCTCTATTTTATATAAAGGCATAATATTATATAATCACCTACCACCCATGGTAAGAGCACTGAATAGGAGAGAGTATGGTAGAACTGTGAAAGATATATTGGCAAAAAAAGCCTACTATAGTATACATGAATATATGTCTGATACAAATCTATTGTAAATTTGATATTTGAATTATATAGCTTCAACTTTCAGTGACTTGTCCCATACACTCTATCTGTGTCCAAAGGATCAATAAATTATATGTATATATATGTAAAAGGCCATGTTTTGAAACTAGTTCCAGATGCACAGGATGTTCCATTTTTCCGTAATAACAAAAACAATATTTTTTTAAATGGAACAATCAGTTTGTTTCTTGTTACAAAGCAAAGGTGCACTGTTGGGACACCCGGTATAAATCATGAATTTGAGTCTACTTGATGAAAGTTCTAACTCGGAAATTAAAATTATCTGAAAATTTTCAACTTTACATGAAGTACATACGAAGAAGGGAGATTCCTTAATTAATTTTAAGAAAAAAAAAGTTCCATAAACATGGGAACGCAAACGTTACGTTTTCGAGGTACAGGGTGTTAAAGTTTGAATTCTTCAAGTTTTTCTCTCATACTATCTGCATTTCACTAGATATTCAACTGAAATTTGGTTTCCTGTTTTCATTTGTATGATTGCATTGATTATGAGAATAAAGTTTATGTAGTGTTATGTTATATTGCCGGCCCATTCTGTCCGCCTTCAACCCTACAAAAAGTAATTTTAAATCCCTTCATTTATTCTTCATACTAAATTATTTAAACAAGTAATTTTTATGGTTTTTTTCTTGTTGATTAATTTCTTAACAACCCACAATATGTTTCATGTAATCAGTCCTAATTATTTCATACAGACACACCCTGCCAGTTACGAAAGTGATTCTCTTCTTCAAACGATCCGCAAGACCTTTTTTATCAGACTAACTTCCTATCAAAATACTAATTGCAGAAGTGTTGCCAGACTATAAATAACCACTACATCAAAATGCAAACTCTAGATGGCTCATCCTTTATGTAGCAGATAAAGCGCTTTCCAATAAAAGGTTTTATTTTGAATAGACTATCTGGGCAGCTGTCATCTTTTGACATTTGACAAGTGAAAGCTACGCCGTTACATAAAATGGAACCACAGACGCTTCCACAATGCACTGAAATTGTTAAAATTCGCTACAAAAATTGTGGAAATTTTGCAGTCACAGTTCGCAAAACGAAAGCACTTTTGGGTCTTCGTGAAGTAACTTTAGGGCCGAAACTAGCGGGATAGTTTGAGCTGTTGGGACAAGTTAATGATGTGAAGAATCGAAACCGCGTGCTGTAGACCGTAGTGTTGACGAATACCCAGAGTTGTCGATACCTCGTCGATCGTTGGAATTAGGCATTCCACAAAAGATAGTACACTGTATTTTTTATAAGGTCATAAGGCTTTTGAAGTTCAGTTAACACAAGAACGCAAGGCGGTTGATCACCAGCAACGGCGTATCTTCGCTGTTTGGGTCCTCAAAATGATCCGGATTTTTATCGAAGAATCAGTGATGGGCCACCGAGATCCTGTGATTTTTTTTTCGTTCCACGTGAAAGATGAGGTCTATGCTTCACAATTGGTTCAAGAATTAAAAGATGGAATTCGTGAAGTTATGGCTGATATCTTTTTCCATTGTTGATGGTATAACCTTCTCTTCACAATGAAGTAAACATTAATTTTTTTCAAAATATACTCGTTTTTTCAACATCAAAATAATATCTCTCATTTGAAAACATTTTATAAAGAAATTAATTGTCCCGCAAAATGTTGACCCACAAAAATCAGGCAGCACATTTTCGAATCCACGACTGTGATTCATCTGGCCAATTTGAATATCACGAACAATCATTGAGAAACTCGGAGTAACAATTCTACCATTTACCCACCACCTTCTACTGCGTCAGTAACCTAGTCTCGTTTCAAAAGAGCAAAGGCGTATCACACTAATCTTAACCTTCACTTTTATCGCGTTTGGCCAATTTCAATACTGGATGCATTATAGAAACAATAAATTCAGATATTAACATTTTAAGTGAGGGGCACCAATTTGTGGCCAGAATGACTCACCACCACCTATTTCTTTTGTTTCCGTGGAAAGCGCTCTGTAGCATGAAATCTAGTGTCATTACTGTTGGAAAGACATAATTTCATTTTTTCAAGTTTCGCCTTAGCTGAGATTGATGTTTTGCAGGTGAACAAAGAAGGAATTGCGTGACTCTTATAATGATACAATTATCTAAACTGCATTTTTTGAGTAGAGATATTTACGATAATTATACAGTGTGGCTCTGAAAGCTTTGCGGTGATAGAAGGTCAAGATCTTAGTGACCTACTGTCTCCAATATTATTCGAATATAACCGGTAGAATAATTCATAGCGTTTATAATTAAGAATGAGTGATTTTAATTAAACAACAAATACACTGAAGACCAACAATAACGGGTCACTAAGATTTTACACTGTTTTTTCCAATAGACTCGCGTGCTCAAATTAATTCAATAATATTTTGTTCATCATCTATCTTTCATTAGAAAATCAACTACATATGTAGACATATGGGCTAAAAAACTCGATAAAAGAAACCTTTGAATAATTCTTCACGATAAATTAATCATTTATCAGTTGCGTTCAACATTGGTCAATGAAAAGTTTGTTAAAATAAAATAGAAAGGCACGTGGTGCGTATGTTTTGCCCTTGACAAACATTTAAAAACATGTTCAGTTTCTGGTCTTATATTTATGAAAACTAAATCTTTTTCAAAAATACACAACATAATTTGAGGAACTTCTCCAAAACTAAGTTATTTGAAATATTTAATATGTTTAAATATTCAAATAAGTTACTTCAAAAACTCCCAAAATCATATAGCACATCCTCTAAAACAATTAAAAATTGAGATAATCAGTCAGTTCAACTTTACTTTTTATTATTTATTTTTTGGGTTTTTTATTCCATTTGATGTTGTATAGTATTCGATTTTTATACGTCTATGAAATATAAGCAATGCTTATTTAAGACATTAATTTAATTCTAAAAATTTTTTGAAATTAAAATTGTAGAAGACTGACAGATTAAATCCGTTTTGATATTCAAAGTTTGAAATTACTCTTCTATCAAGTAAAAAACACCTTTTTATTTTAACAGGAAAACCAATTTTTCGGCACAAAATCAATCTTCCGATTTCTACCGAAATTCAATTAAAGTCAATTAACCCCGCTGCGCCCCAAACCGAATCGCAGTGACCTAAACTGCATAAATAATATCATAATCTGGCCGGGGGTGAGCTCTAAAAATCCCAGCCCTCTTCGTAAATACGAGAAATTAAGATTCGTACATCGAAAGTGATATTGTATTTAATGAAAACTGTAACGCAAGTGTCTCTAGTCACAATATGGGGCAAATCATCCCCTTTGTCGAGAGCCACGTGCGCCGTAAAGACCCTAACAGGCGTGAAACAAGGGGGGTTGTTTTGATATTAGCTCTGATTTTCTTAATATGACTGCTGGCCATAGCTAATTCGCTCAAATAAGCCCCATATCGTATGGAATTATAATATGTTACGTTAGGGTATGTCAGAAAACATCTGGATTGCGTTCACCGGGAATTATTTCAGGAAAAATAGGAAAAACTCATTAAAAGAGAACGAAATCGGATATTTTTCAAATTTTAATGTGTCTATCAAATTTAATTGAATGAAAATATTGGGAATAGAAATGAGTTCATGCGGTTTCATAACAGGAGTCGTCACCAGTTTATTATTCCATTGTTTCATCTGGTAACACCTTCACGTTTAAGCGTTCTAATCAAGCTTTCTTTTTTCTGTCATTTTGCTGCAGTGTGAACAACGTAGTTTCCATGTGCCCTGAAAATGTCAGCTTTTGTACTGAATAATGTTTTCCGGGGAGTTTTACTTCATTAATTCAGTATGAAGGAAAACGTCATTATTTTTTCATACTCTAGCTGAACGAACGTGGTTTGCCCGATTTAAAAGTGACAATTGCGATTTGAAAGGCGGTCCTAGGAACTGAAGCCAAGAGACGTCGAACGCCGTTTTTTCACTTGTGAACAACTGCTCCAACAGCAAAAAAGAAGGCGGTTTTTGCATCTGACTGGCGATGAAAAGTGAGACCATAACATCATTAACTGTTGTGCTGAATATTCATAGCGTGCAGATCATGTTGTGTATTTTGGACCAGTTTGGTGTGGTGTGAATTCTACCGGTTAGGTTACTGGCATGTGAGCGTGGCTCTTTCACCAGGTGACTACTCAGCAGTCTCTACAATCTTCCCAGGAAGCAAAAAGTATAATGAAGGCTACGCCTTATCATCGCCCATAAGCGAGAACCACTCCGAAGAATTGAACCCACCAAACTTCCAGTTTCGGCTTCAGTCCGAGAACCTGGTGACCGGTAGCAGCGAAGCACTATCCAACCTCTACTGTCTCTATAGTGTCAGTACCCGAGTTCTTTTGGGACGCAACTCACTCACCGAAGGGGCTTCTTCTCCAAAAAAAAAAACCGGGTAGTCTAGCGATTCGAAAAAGTCGACGTAGGAAAATTTTAAATAGGAAGTTCGGAAAGTTGGGAAAAAGAAAAAGGGAGTCGTCGTTTGGCACTAATGACAGTCACTAATCGTTTCGTGGTCTGTATAATTTAGTTCAATTCCGTGAAATGAATGGAGAGTAAAAAATATTATGCTTGTTTCTGAAGGGGTGTCTTTGGACCATGGCCGACACCTCCGTGGAGAGGGTTCAGTTATTCAACATGATATCTGGTTTTGTGGATAGGTGTCCCGAAAAAGGTAGAATTTTTTTTTGGCTGTAACTTCACTCACATCTTTTTATTGGCTTTGAATGGAAATATTTTACAAATAAGAACGACAATATGACTTATTCAAATTAACACGCCCTGCCGGTCCCAGAACACAGTACACATTACCTTACCCGCGGACCAGGTTGTCTTCGCTTTGACTGGCGCCCCTTCCTCCTTCTTCCTCCACTCTTTACTTGACACCTTGGTTTCGGGAGTGTAATAGTGTACCCATGTTTCGTCTGAAGTGAAGATTCGCGTTAAAAAAAACCGTCCCTCTCTGCCTCGTATCGCGTCAGTAAGCGGCGACAAACTTCCAACCGCGTTAATTTTTGCTTGTTCAACAGTTTAGGAACCCATCGCGCCGTTATTTTGCGCATATTGAGGGTGTTCGTGGATGATTGACTCTACACTACCAATAGTGATGCCGACTTCAGCCGAAATGTCTCGAACATTCATCCTACGGTCCTCCAAAATGAGTTGTTCTGCGCGGCGAATGTTGTCTGGTGTGACGCTGGTTCGCGGTCGACGATCATGCGGCTCATTCTCGACGGTTTCGCGGCCATCCTTGAATGCTTTGGCCAATTTAAACACGACAGCCCTACTCAGGCACTGACTACCGAACTGATTTTGCAAACGCACAAAAATATTCGTGTTTTTTACGCCTTCTCCCACTAAAAAACGAATGATAATACGTTGCGCAACGGCAATCGGCACTTGACGTTCACTCATGGTCGAAGCACACGCGTGAAACACGTGCTAGGACGAAAACAAATGCCACACTGTCTTAAGAAACCCAGCTATCACATACTCAAGCCAAGACTTTCGAAACATACATGCGCGCCATCTACAGAGTTTGTCTCGATCATATTTGAACCACCCTCGTATATTTATTGACACCATATTAGTTCCTAATATGTGTTATTTTTTGCTCTATTCATCTCCTCAGAAAATATTTTCAAAACAAAAATCTTGTCCCTCATAACAAGTACGAACCCAAGTTCTTTCCAAAAAGAGATTTAGTAAATTAAGTGGGGTTTAATGTAACGGGTTATCCACTTCGTGGTCTGGATTTCACAGGCCTGTTTCAATGACATATGATCCGAAGCCTCATATGTTTAGTTGAAGGTTAGCCAATTAACAATATGGATCGTTTATCTACTGTTGAACGTGTAAAAATTGTGAAAACTTATTACGAAAACAATGATTATGTGGTAAATACGTTTCGTGCATTACGGGCAGATTATGGTTGACATAATCGTCCATCTGAGCGTACAATTAGTAACAATTGGTAAAAATTCGAAGAGACTGGATCTATTACTGATGTCTTAAGGCCCATACATCATCGAAATGCACGCTCGACCGAAAATATTTCTACTGTAAGTGAAAGTGTTGGAGAAGATCCAAATGTATCAATTCATCGGCGCGCACAACATTTTGGCCTCTCGTATGAAACGCTATGGCGTATTTTGCATCTGGCTTTGCATCTCCATCCCTATAAGGTTCAGTGACACAAAAACTAAAGCCAGCAGACCATAGAATACGTAGAACATATGCCGATTAGGTGCTTGAATAACAATGTTTTGATCAAGATTTTTCGATCGAATTTTCTTCATGGCGAAGCATATTTTTTCCTCGGTGGCTATATAAACAAGCAAAATTGTAGCAATTTGGTCTGGTGGAGTGATTGACCCGTACTTCTTTGAAAATGAAGCAAGCGTCACTCAAACTGTCAATTCTCATCGCTATTAGCCAAATAAAAACCAATTTTTTTTGCCTGAAATTATTGATATGGAATTGGAAGAGATGTGGTTCCAGTAAGATGGTGTAATAAAACACGCAACACGACCCATTTTGGCTTTATTGCAAGAAAAATTCCCAGGACGCGTGATTTCTTGTTTCGGCGATGTGAATTGGCCACCAAGATCTTGTGAATTATCGCCTTTGGATTTTTTTTGTGGGGTTATGCGAAGGATCGTCTTTATGCCGATAACTCTCAGACCATTGACGATCTGAAAACCAACATCCGCCAAATTATTGGTGAGATATTGCCCGAAATGTGCCGGACCTTTAAATGATGTTGTATTCCACACATAATGACAAGATCCCAGCATTATATTGAAATGACAATTTGATCGACCTTCTAAATGAAAGAGTGATTTATTTACGTTTACTATCGGAGGCACAAACCTGTATTTTCGAGTTGGGAACTAGATCCAGGAATTATGAGTAGAATGTAGTGAATTTAGTAAGAATGTGGTATACGAGGGTTGCCTTTTATATTTCAGGATTTGACAACCCTAGTGTTGCAATCTGGCAGCACACAGCTCTATCGTAAAGTTTGACATTTTTTAGGTTATGCGTACTCGGAAACGTTTCGACCTTGTTTACAGTAACTTAAAAGATGCATTTCGACCAAAAAGTGGAATTAATTCGTGGGATTATTTTTTACAACTTTCGCCGTGGATTAACTCAGCAACAGTGCATCGGTGAACTTCTTCTTCTTCTTCCTTCTTCATTATAGGCATGTTTGCCTGTTTCTTCTTCGTATCTTGTCCAGTTTTCAGTCGGTAGTCAGGTTATCACTCCACCTCTTCCTCAACTGGCTAAGCTATCACCAACCTTCCCGTTGGTGATTTATCACGTGCGATTCTGACTATCCTCTCATGATCCATTCGATCTATGTGTGCATTCCATTCGCGCTTTCTCCCCAGGATCCACTCATTCACTTCTTCCATCCCGCACATTCTTCTTATATTGTCACCGCGCCCTCTGTATAATAAAGTTTTTCCAGCTATCTTCCTTAGGACTTTCATTTCACATGTTTCTAATAACCTCTTAGTTTTTGTTGTGTCTGGTTGGGTTTCTGCTCTGTACGTCATTATAGGTCTTATGGTAGCTTTGTAGATCTTGCCTTTGTCTCAGTTCGTAAATGCTTGTTATTCATATGGTGTCGTTCAAGCATCCAGCTGTTCCCAATGCCTTATTTATTTGTTGTCATGCCTCAGACTCTACATTCCCGAATCCGCAAAGCTCTATCCCAGGTATTTGAACGTCATCTCTTGCTGTATATATTGGTCATCGAGGACGAGTTTGCATCTGAGAGGATTTTTAGATGTAGTCAAACATTTTGTTTTTGCGGCAGATATAACCATATTCAAGAATTTTGCTATGGAATTGAAGAGATATAGAAGCCTATGCAGGTCTTCCTCATTCTCTGCAACCACCACAGCGTCATAAGCGTAGCAAAAAATCGCAATGTTTTTATTGCCCATTTTATACCCGGCAGCGAACTTGTTTTATTGTTTCATCCATGATTACGTTGAAAAGCAATGGGCTCAAAGAATCACCCTGTAGCCTGTATTTTGTGGCGCTATATATCGGGTGTTTTTTTAGATTGATAGAACTTTAAATTGATATAAAATACATTTGAATTGAGATTGAAGCCAATTTTCGTTGACATTTATATTTTAGAAAAAATTTCCGGTATATGTCCACCTCGACTAGCTCTGAGGAATCGCATTCGACCAGACCAGTTTTGGACCACTTTTGCGAGTAATTCAGGCCTTATTTCATCAATTACTCAAGTTATGTTGGCTTCCAAAGCGTCTATTGTTTCTGGTTTATCAGCATAAACCAATCACTTGACATAACTCCAAAGAAAATAATCTAGTGGAGTTATGTCGCATGATCTTGGAGGCCAATTAATTGGACCATTTCTCGAAGTAATGTTATCGCAAAATCTTTATTTCAATAAAGCAATTGTTACGATAGCAGCATGAGGTGTAGCATCATCTTGTTGGAACCAAAACAATTATGGGTCGATACCCTTCAAATTTCTAAACAAATAATCATTGATCATCGATCTGTAACGAGCGCCATTCACTGTAACATTAGCTTCAGCATAGTTTTTAAATAAATATGGATCGATGATGCCTCCAGCGTGTAAAGCACACCATACAGTGCAGTTTTCAGGATGCAATGGAACCTGCAGAACTTCTTGAAGATTGTTTCCACTCCATATACGGCAATTTTGCTTGTTAACATAGCCGTTCAACCAGAAATGAGATTCATCACTAAATACAATATTACGATAAAAAAGTGGATTAACTTCAAGCTGTTCTAGGGCCCAATCAGCAAACAAACGACGCTTATTATGGTCAAGTAGCTTTAATTCTTGAACCAGTTGGATCTTGTATGGCAAAATTTGAATATCAAAACAAATTGAAATATGTTTATCTTCTACAATTTTAATTTCCAAAAGAATTTTTTATTCAAAAACTTTTAGAATTAAATTAATGTCTAAAACAAGCACCGCTTACATTTAATAGACGTATATAATCAAAACTCAATATACAATGTCAAATGAAATAAATAACCCAGTAGATATACGAAAGTAATTAAAATTAATAAATAAATATTCAAACGAGACAAAATTTTGTTTCTGGTCTTATCTTAAGAAATACTACTTGCCTTATAAAATTGTATATTGAGTTTTGATTATATACGTCTATTAAATGTAAGCGGTGCTTGTTTTAGACATTAATTTAATTCTAAAAGTTTTTGAATAAAAAATTCTTTTGGAAATTAAAATTGTAGAAGATAAACATATTTCAATTTGTTTTGATATTCAAATTTTGTTATATTTCTTCTATCAAGTAAATAGCCTTTCTATTTTATTTGATCTTGTATGGGTGTAGACTAAGATCTTTACGCAAAATTTTCCATGTCTATGACTTACAGCAGCGATATTTTCTTCTGTACGTACAGTTGTTTGTCTTGTTGTTGCATCGCAGTAGAGAAACTGTTGTCCGAAATCTATCCATAAATTTGACGAAGTGCTCTATAAGTTTGACGAATAGAACACTGATTTTGAAAATAAATTTCAACAATTTTCACAAGTTGTTGCGACGTGAGTCTTTCCTTGATAATTTGTCAATGCTTACTGAACAGAAATGTCAAAACAACATGGCTTCTACCTTCTATCAAATCACAGTTATCCCTATCAGAGCTCCCCCCCGTCTCTGTATCTTGTCGTGGTGGGGGAGCTTGTCATAACGAGTGTCCTAGTTTCATTTATGAAATGGAGGATATGGTTATGATGCATAAAGCAGATGACACGCAATCCAAACTTCCTTACTTTCTTTCTTTCTTGCATAATACCATTCCATCATGTTGTCCCACTCCATCCTTTTCCTACCGCAAGGCTTGGAATCGTACGGGGAAGCTGGCTCTGATTGACGACCAGAATCTGCGACCCTGCGATCGATTAGAGTTTTGTAATCCTTTCAATGGCGAAGGCGATGCCCTGCTGAATCTCAGCGTGGATTTTTCAACCTTCGTCCTCTTAGCCGCTGAAGGATCTTAAATGGTTGCTGAAGGAAAAAGGAGACTACGACGTTTCGAACAATTTGAGGGAATTGGGAGATTCGCTCTGCTCGCCCCCAAATTTGGCTCCATTTTTAGATCCTGAAGCTCCCGCTGCGGGTCCTGATTGGTCCGTTGGAGGACAAAGGGAGTTTTGAACAGATTGGTGGACTTGGGAAATTCGCTCTGCTCGTCCCTAACTCTTGTCCGCTGCGGGGTCGGAAGTGGTCCGTTGGAGGGAAAGGGAGATCACGGCGTTTCGACAAGGTTTGAGGGTCCTGGAAGATACGCTCTGCTCTCCCCCAACTCTGGCGCCCTTTTGATCCTAAAATCCAATCCTTTGATGCTTCGGAGCCTCGCTTTTAGTAGCAAAGAGCAACAGCGATCCTGTGGTGCGGGGGGTCCATGCTGAGAAGCTGTTATTTGTGTTGATTCGTTGCTTCAATCTTTTATAACCCTAGAGACACTCTGCTCTAATGACTGAGTGTTGGGATCGGCACGGCGATCTTTCTTCTTGGGTCGGGGAGGTGACTTGTGGGGGTCCCTCACCTAGTTATGCTGACGCAAAGTTCTCTATAAAACTTTTTTCAAAATTCCTATCTTTCTCTTTCAGCTTATCGGGGCTCTGCTGGAGTGTCAAAACTTGAGCAGAAACCCGGGACAGCGGTGATGACAATAGTACTTCAATGTGATTAGAGAGCTACGCTCACATTTTAACTTGTACAATTCTGAGTATATATCCCTATCGAAAGTTCTATGACTTTAATTAAGTCCGCCTGCATAGCTGCTGGATGGACAGAATAGTTCAGTGGCTATGTTGCCGGTCCCAAGTCCGGATAAAGGAGTGGGATTCAAAGGCAAGGTTAGCACCCTACATGAGATAAAAAAAAACAGTAATGCTCATAGAACCGGACACTTGCCTCGGAAAAGGACTGATCGATGAACTTAATTCAATTTTTGGCGATGAAGCTCCATCAAGAACGAGTGCTTAGCGATGGTATGGTGAATTCAATTGGGGTCGTAGTTCTCTCCAAGACAATTTCGTGAAGATCGTCCAAAATCAGTTGTTGTTCCGGAAACCATTGATGCAGTGCGCGAACTGATATTGAAAGATCGTCATGTGACCTATCGTGAGATTAAGACAATCTTAGGCATTAGTGGAACCAGCATACATGCAATATTGCATGAACGTTTGACTGTCAAAAAATTTGTTCGCGCTGGATCCCACACAATTTGTCAATCGTTCAAAAAAAGGCTCTTGTCGATTGGTCGAAAGAAATGCTCGAAAAATACGATCGTAGTGCTTCGAAACACGTCTAGGACATCGTGACATCGTGGATTTACGCGTATGAGCCCGAAAGTAAAAAGCAGTCGACTGTATGGGTGTTTCGAGATGAGCCACATCCAAAGTTGTTCACGCACGAAGCACTCACAAGCAAATGGTGGTCTGTTTTTTCGGAAATACTGGACATGTCGCAACTGTACCTCTAAAACAACGCAGGACAGTCAATTCTGAGTGGTACATAACCTTTTGTTTGCCAGTTGTCTTCCAAGAAATGAAGAAAACCAACCGCCCAAGACGGATTACTCTTCATCATAACAATGCGAACTCTCATACATCGGCTCAAACAACTATATTATTATTATTATTATTATTATTATTATTTATGGTGAGCGGGCGTCTGTCCACTCTACCACAGCGTCCGCACGGACTATTGTGGTTCACCCCTAATTTATATCTCCCCGACAAGATCCAGTTTTTGGATAAAACCAATAATCTTGTTCAGGGGTAATTTTTCAGTTCACTGTGGGCTATGAAAGCCTGGCCAAAGACCTCGAATCTGATGTGCATGGCTGTTTCAGTGTCCTCAAGACACAACCTGCATTCATTGTCTTCAGCCAGAACGATTTTGTGTAAATGCGCTTTCAGTCTGCAGTGACCTGTCATAATTCCGACAAGTGTTCTTAGTTTGGCCCTATCCAGACCTGGCGCTGGGTTCGCCATCTTTTTGTTCGAAGTTGTTTCAAGGAACAACTTCGAGTGTTTCAGGCCAGAATGGCTCCGCCAGAAAGACTCTAGCCTTGAGTTCATTCTGCCTGTTATCGCCTCGTTAGCCACGTCATGTGGTATTCCCAGGAATGGTTCCGGAACTACATTAGTATAGTCCTGACTTGGCACCGAATGACTTCTTTTTATTCCCGTACTTAAAAAATAAACTTAAAGGTCAACGTTTTTCGACACTTAACGTAGTTGAGCGTTCAGAATGCATATTTTGGAGATACCCCAATCAGAGTGGCCAACGTATAGATCTGCATGGGGAATATTTTGAAAAATAATAAAGCGATTTTCGATGATTAATATTTGTTTTTGTTCTGTAAACCCGAAATATAAA
Organism: Megalocaria dilatata; assembly: GCA_034642435.1. Lineage (NCBI taxonomy): Eukaryota > Metazoa > Arthropoda > Insecta > Coleoptera > Coccinellidae > Megalocaria > Megalocaria dilatata. The sequence continues at coordinate 40,713,563 of CM067862.1, read as the reverse complement.
AGGCAACCCTCGTAGTTATAAAAAGTTCATTCTGTGGGAAAAAATGTATTATTTCGTTTTTCCAACTTTTCGAAATTTTAAGAAAAAATGTTTCGTTATGTAGAAAGTGAAATTAACTATATTTTTTTTTATTTATTTATTCCATTTGACATTATATATTGAGTTTTGATTATATACGTCTATTAAATGTGAGCGGTGCTTATTTTAGACATTAATTTAATTCTAAAACTTTTTTGAATAAAAATTTTTTTGGAATTAAAATTGTAGAAGACAAACATATTTCAATTTGTTTTGATATTCAAATTTTGTTATATTTCTTTTATCAAGTAAAAAGCCTTTCTATTTTATTTTATATATAATATATAATTATATTTTGGCTTCAATAAATCTCATTATGGAATGTCAATGAATTTAAATAAGCCTTAAAAATAACTTACACTGTTCTTTGATTTTGTAAGAACATAGATCAATCTTGAATTATAAAGTTGATCTGTGTTTCGAAACATTCATTTCTTTACACGTGTGCGTTGTTGATATTGGTTAGTTTTTTGATTTTGACATTTGGAATATTATTCAGGACCGAAGAAGGGATTGCTCAAAATTATATTTGTTTTTTGAAGATATAGTGCATGTTTTGAGAGATTTCTGAATTAACTTATTCGAATATTTAAATACTAGCTTTTTACCCGCGGCTTCGCCCGCAGTGGAGTCATTAAATAAGTATGAAAGATAAAGGGTAAGGGTATAATAATAGTAAAACTTCATTACTGAAGTAGCTAAATTTGACGATTTTTTGACAAACAATTGTTTTATTTTTCGTAAAAAAAATTTTTTTTTTTAAATATAAAGTACCCTATGTTACTTCTAATACCTTCAAGAGTATATGTACAAAGTTTCATGATGATCGGTTCAGTAGTTTTTGCGTGAAAGCGTAACAAACAAACTTACATTCGCATTTATAATATTATAGTAGGGATAGTAGGGATATTAAATATTTCAAATAAATTATATTCTTTGAGAAGTCCTTAAGGTGTTTTCATGATTTTAAAAGGCAATTGGTGTTCCTAAAGGTAAGACCAGAGACAAAATTTTGTCTCCTTTAAATATTTATTTATTAATTTTAATGACTTTCGTATATCTGCTGGTTTATTTATTTCATTTGACATTATATATTGAGTTTTGATTATATACGTCTGTGAGCGGTGCTTATTTTAGACATTAATTTAATTCTAAAAGTTTTTTGAATAAAAATTTTTCTGAAATTAAAATTTTAGAAGACAAACATATTTTAATTTGTTTTGATATTCAAATTTTGTTATATTTTTTCTATCAAGTAAAAAGCCTTTCTATTTCATTCTATATTTTTTTTTAAGTAAGAAATATATAAAATTTCACACAGTTACCCTTATTATATTGAGAGTATATTGTGTGTTACAATGGGAAGTAGTGGATAGCGACGGACAATACCTTGAACTTTGAATGTTCATTTATTTTTTAACAATAAAGCTTCAATTTTCAAAAAAAACCGCACGAACTTATTCCTAAAATAACTTTACATTTTATATGGGTAAGGTTTAGGTAAAAACTTGAAAAGGGGGGTGTACAAATAATAGTCAAGTTTATTTAGAGCCTAAGATACATGAAGCTTTCACCAACAAACATATTTTGGTAGATGTCTTCATGAATCTGAATTCGAAACGGTTTGGAAACACAAAATAATCGCCAACACACATTTATTGACATAAATCTGCATTGTTTATAACATGAACGGAAATTTCCAAAACGTCCTCAATATGCATGAAATTTCGGTTGCGAAAGAGCCGAAGAGAAATCCTGCAATCTGTTGATTTTAAGAATGACATCGACACCATACCAGGAAAATAGACGACAACGGAAAGGTTTCTTAACGAAACGCAGGACATGGGAATAATTATAGAGACGGATATTGTCTAATGTAACATACCTAATTTAAATGAATGAAACAAACAATTGCCTCGAGTTGTGACAGAGTAGTCGGTTCTTGACATTGGCCTCTTTTTGGAATCCATGCAAAAACTCATTATTTTTGGTTTTACGCAATGGTTCAGCGGAACACTGGGTATGGTGTAGAAGAGACCAGTTCCAAGAACCTATATATCGATATTCGAGAAGGATCGCTTTCGTAATTTGTTCAAGAAACGAATGAGAAATATTGAGCTGTTTTTGTTCGAAACTAATAATGCTGTAAATTTCAAAAGGGTTTATTATAGCCAGATTTTTTGAATATCAAAACAAATTAAAATATGTTTGTCTTCTACAATTTTAATTTCAAAAAAATTTTTATTCAAAAAACTTTTAGAATTAAATTAATGTCCAAAATAAGCACCGCTCACGTTTAATAGACGTATATAATCAAAACTCAATATATAATGTCAAATGGAATAAATAAACCAACAGATATACGATTGTTATGAAAATTAATAAATAAATATTTAAAGGAGACAAAATTTTGTTTCTGGTATTACCTTTAAGAACACCAATTGCCTTTTGAAAACGTGAACACATCTTAAGGACTTCTCAAAGAATATAATTTATTTGAAATATTTAATATATTTAAATATTCGAATAAGTTTATTCAGAAATCTCTCAAAACATGCACTATATCTTCAAAAAACAAATATAATTCTAAGCAATCCCTTCTTCGGTCCTGAATAATATTCCAAATATCAAAATAAAAAACTAACCTATATCAACAACGCACCACGGTAAAGAAATGAATGTTTCGAAACACAGATCAACTTTATAATTCAAGATTGATCTATGTTCTAACAAAATCAAAGAACAGTGTGGGTTATTTTTAAGGCTTATTTAAATTCATTGACATTCCATAATGAGATTTATTGAAGCCAAAATATAATTATATATTATATATAAAATAAAATAGAATGGCCTTTTACTTGATAGAAGAAATATAACAAAATTTGAATATCAAAACAAATTAAAATATGTTTATATTGTTTATCTTCTACAATTTTTTTTAAAATTAAAATTGTAGAAGATAAACATATTTTAATTTGTTTTGATATTCAAATTTTGTTATATTTCTTCTATCAAGTAAAAGGCCTTTCTATTTTATTTTATTATAGCCTATAAAACATCTAGAAAAACAATGGCGTGAAGGCAGAAGGTAGTTCAAAGGTACATTTCCACTTTAGTTAGATTAAACACATATGAAGAGTTTCACAATAAGTTGTTTCATTCTGATAAAGAAAATTAGTATATTTTAAAATGTTTATTTCATTGTAAAGAGGAAGGTATGCCATTAACAATAGAAAACGATATCAGCCAACAGCTACGGTTGCAGCATCATGTCCTTTTCATGAAATATTTCATGATGACTTCGCAGATTTGTCCTCGATAACTCCACGAATTCGAACTTCGAGGTCTTAAATTAATTTTAGAGCATTGCTATACATCTTTTCTTCCACGTGTGTCTAAAGGTGTTAAATCACAAGACCAATTCTGATCACCTCTTCGAGAGATAAGACGACCAGGAAACTTTTCTTTCAAAGTTGCGATTTTTTTCGTTGCTTCTGTGGCACGTAGCATCGTCTTGTTGAAAATAAACGTCTTCCACATCAATTTCTTCCAAATCCGGCCATACTTCTTTTTAGATACTGAATTGTTTCAGCCGTTACTAGTTGGTAGTTGATCATAATTAAAACAAATTGTAGAAATTACTATATTTTACTACCAATAAAAATATATTTTACACATTTTCTTGTGACTAGAGTTTCGGGAAATGAACTATCCCATCATCAGACAAGTTGTCTAATGATGCGATAGTTCATTTCCCGAAACTCGAGTCACAAGAAAATGTGTAATATATCTTTTTTGGTAGTAAAATATAGTCATTTCTACATTTTGGTTTAATACTTCTTTTTTGTAACATTGTAAGACTAAAGTAAAGTATAAAATAGGTTGTGCAGATAGTCGGCTATGGCCAAAGTTGCATGGCAACACTATTTGTCGAATATTGTTGATCATCAACAGGTATACAATTCATGAAATAATGTCGCAACTAGAAAAAAAAACAGATAGAATATTTGTGTAGAAAAGGTTTTCGAAACGTTAAAAAATTAGGCAATTGACTGAACTGGGAAAAAGTGCTGTATATGAATTAAAGAGGATAAAAAAAATTTGTTGCCTGTAAAGTCGGTATACGGGCGAAAGTTTTACGTGACAACGACTTTGAGTGGTAAAATAATTTTAATGTGAATATTCATTCGTATAGTAGGAAGAAGGATGAAATAATAGTAACAATTTAAAACATTTATTTATACAAAGAATTATATTTAAAACATTAATTTATACAAAGAATCTCGCACTGAATTTCATATTAACAAAATTTTATTTATCAATCAGTTGTTATAAGTTATTAATAAATTTAACTTGTTTTACATTGTTATAAATATAAAAACTGAATTTAAAAGTTAGAACATTTATTTAAATCACATTAATTGTTAATATCAATCGATTTTAATTCAAAGTGTATTTTCTAAAAGGAGAAAACTAATTCACATTTGATCTTTGAATTTGTAAATCGCGCGCTTACGACCTTGCGCAGTGATTAGTCGTCTCGGTTTGAATGTTTGAAAGTTTCGATTTGACAGGTTGGAGGTTAAACATTGTTATTTCAATTTTTTACATAGCAAGTCGCGCTCATTTTTTCAAGTTAAACAAATTATTATTGGTTGAGAAACGATTTCTACTACTTTTTTGATTGAAAACTACCACAACATTGTGATTACTACAACATAACCTATTCACTTATGTCTTAGTCATTTATTTCATCATGTTATATTATCAGTCTGAAATTATTTACCTTTGCTGTTTGAATTGTTGCGATGGACGAAACTACCTTCACATTATCACTACACAATCGTTTTACAATTAACTGGCAACGTGTAAACTTGTATGCAGGCGCCTAAGCGAAATAGAAGCGCAAGACATGAACCGGTGTGTATGCCTATCTCTCTCACTCTCTCTCTCTCTCGCTCTGTCTCTCTTGCTCTTAGGCGGGCTAACTGTGCTCGAGTGGAAGGGACGCGTGCCTTTCACTTTTTATGTCTGTCTCTCTCGCTCTTAGGCGGGCTAACCATGCCCGAGTGGAAGGGACGCGTGCCTCTCACTCGCTCTCATTGTGAGCGCATAACGTGAGCGGAGCGTAACGCAGTTTCTTGAAGTGTCACCCGGCAAACCAATTTATAAGACGTTGTCACGTCAAAAATGGCATGAATATGAGGCACAGTTTCTGGACGACCGCGTAAAATTAAAGGAAACAATTTGAACGCTTTATTGGACTTAGGACGACACAATCCACGCCTAGGGTTTCGCTAACAAATTTGGAAAACAACAAAATATAAAAGTATGTCCAGAAACCGTCCGTATGTCGCTGAAAATACAAGGCTACACATCAAGGAAACCAAAAATATCACTATAAGGACACCTTTACAAAGGGAACGAAGGATAGAATTTTGTCAACGTTTTCAGGAATATAATTTTAATGATGAAAGTGGACTTAAGATTATCGATAAGAATCTCAAATAGCCTTTTTTAATGTGACACATTCTTGAAGAGTTTATTGAAAGAACTTTTAAAAGAGAGGTTGTTCAGAAGAATTTCTTAACTTTATGTAGAAATGACTTAGAATGTTGCACATTTTTTGGATGGAATTTATTTTTCCTAACAATTCCACTTAAAGTTTGTTGAGTAAGTTCGATCAATATTCTATATTTTTTTGGATTCTTTTATCTCCTTTTAATGCTATGTTATAAGTGTTAATTCTATGTCTTCTAAAGAAGAAACACTGTTTCTAAGGTATCTACTTAATTTAATTTTAAATTTTTTTTCAAGAAATTTTATAATATTTAATTTTATAAAATTGAAAAGATTAATTTTCACAAATTTGTGAAAATCAGAATAACCTTATTTCAAATTATTTAATATGGATTTTCACCAAGTAAGGACTGATAGAATTCAATAAATAAAAAGAAGAAGGCTTTTTACTTGATAGAAGAAATATAACAAAATTTGAATATCAAAACAAATTAAAATATTAATATTTTAATTTGTTTTGATATTCAAATTTTGTTATATTTCTTCTATCAAGTGAAAAGCTTTTTTATTTTATATATAATATATAATTATATTTTGGCTTCAATAAATCTCATTATGGAATGTCAATGAATTTAAATAGCCTCTAAAATAACTTACACTGTTCTGTGATTTTTTCGGTCCTAAATAATATTCCAAATATCAAAATCAAAAAACTAACCTATATCAACAACGCACACGTGTAAAGAAATGAATGTTTCGAAACACAGATCAACTTTATAATTCAAGATTGATCTATGTTCTAACAAAATCGAAAAACAGTGTAAGTTATTTTTAAGGCTTATTTAAATTCATTGACATTCCATAATGAGATTTATTGAAGCCAAAATATAAGTATAAAGATATTAAATATTTCAAATAAATTATATTCTTTGAGAAATCCTTAAGGTGTGTTCATGTTTTTAAAAGGCAATTGGTGTGTGGTTTATTTATTCCATTTGACATTATATATTGAGTTTTGATTATACTACTCTGTCAAGAAAGTACCAGGAATTTTCAATTAAAACAACATTTTTACATTTAATCGTCAAAATTTATTAGGTCGCCTTCAAAATAGGCTCCATTTGCTCCAATACATCTATGCCAACGGCACTTCCAATTATCGAAACATTTTTTATAGGCGCTTTCCGGGATGGACTTTAGCTCTCGCGCCGAATTTTGTTTTATGGCTTCAATCGACTCAAAACGGGTGCCACGAAGGGGCAATTTTAGTTTTGTGAAGAGGAAAAAGTCGCAAGGGGCCAAATCCGGCGAATACGGTGGTTGCTGAAGCACGTTTGTTGAGTTTCTGGCGAGAAAGTCAGTCACAATCGTAGCTCGGTGAGAAGGCGCGTTATCGTTATGCAAAATCCATGAGTTGTTCGCCCACAAATTTGGCCGCTTCTTACGGATATGCTCACGCAAACGTTTCATAACGCCTAAGTAATACTCCTTGTTTACCGTCTGACCCTCTGGAACGAATTCGTAGTGCACCACGCCACGGATATCGAAGAAAACAATGAGCATCACCTTCATTTTCGAGCGGCTTTGGCGTGGTTTTTTCGGTTTCGGCTCATTTTTTGCCACCCATTCCGATGATTGCTGGCTTGTTTGCATATCGTACTCGTAGACCCAGGTCTCATCACCAGTTATAATGCGTTCCATGAATGTAGAATCGGAATTACAGCGATCCAGCATGTCTGAAGCAACCTGTTCGCGATGACGTTTTTGAAGAAAATTCAGGTCTTTCGGTACGAGTCGTGCGGCCACCTTTCTCATGCCCAAAATATCAATCAAAATCGTACGTGCGGACTCGTGGGATATCTTAAGATCATGTGCTATCTCTCTCAAGCTGGTACGACGGTTTTCCAGCACCCTTTCCTTAATTTTATCGACGTTATCTTCGATCGAAGCCGTCGATGGGCGACCACTTCACGACCGTCCTTGAAGGCTCTGTACCACTGATATGCACGAGTTTTCGATAGAGCATTATCACCAAAGGCCTTTTGCAACATTTTCAATGCATCGGCACACGAAAATTCATTTGCAACACAAAACTTTAAACAAATTCTTTGCTCAACGTAATCACCCATAGTAAAAATCGGCACGCACTCTGACATCGACTGACTTAATCAGCTGTTGCAAACACACTAGTTGACAGATCCCGCTCAAGCTTGGCATAGTAATTAAGGACAGTGGTACCAATCTAGGAAAAAAAAAATTTACCTGCCTCATTGCCCCGCCAGATTTAAATCGATAATTCCCGGTACTTTCTTGACAGAATGTATACGTCTATTAAATGTAAGCGGTGGTTATTTTAGACATTTATTTAATTCTAAAACTTTTTAAATAAAAATTTTTTTGAAATTAAAATTGAAGAAGACAAACATATTTATTATTTTAATTTATTTTGATATTCAAATTTTGTTATAATTCTTCTATCAAGTAAAAAGCCTTTCTATTTTATTTTATATATAATATATAATTATATTTTGGCTTCAATAAATCTCATTATGGAATGTCAATGAATTCAAATAAGCCTTAAAAATAACTTATACTGTTCTTTGATTTTGTTAGAACATAGATCAATCTTGTATTATAAAGTTGATCTGTGTTTCGAAACATTCATTTCTTTACACGTAGTGCGTTGTTGATATAGGTTAGTTTTTTGATTTTGATATTTGGAATATTATTTAGGACCGAAGAAGGGATTGCTTAGAATTATATTTGTTTTTTGAAGATATAGTGCATGTTTTGAGAGATTTCTGAATTAACCTATTCGAATATTTAAATATATTAAATATTTCAAATAAATTATATTCTTTGAGAAGTCCTTAAGGTGTGTTCATGTTTTTAAAAGGCAATTGGTGTTCTTAAAGGTAAGATCAGAAACAAAATTTTGTCTCCTTTAAATATTTATTTATTAATTTTAATAACAATCGTATATCTGTTGGTTTATTTATTCCATTTGACATTATATATTGAGTTTTGATTATATACGTCTCTTAAACGTAAGCGGTGTTTATTTTAGATATTAATTTAATTCTAAAAGTTTTTTGAATAAAAATTTTTTTGAAATTAAAATTGTAGAAGACAAACATATTTTAATTTGTTTTGATATTCAAATTTAATTTTGTAGCTAGGAATAACAAAATTATTCTGTTTGATAATTAAGATATTGAAAAAACCTCCTGTTCAGTGAAAACTTTCACTTTTCATTAATTTATTCTACCTCTATATAAAAATTCAGAATTTTTAGATCCAATATATTGAAGTTTGAACTTCTTTGAGTCAAATGAAAACAGCGAATGCCTAAAACAAACCTGAAACTTGAAAATGATTGTATTTTCTTTCATAAATCACTAAATATTATATTTCAACAGTTGCGGAGCATCCGAAAGTCAATACTGACAAAGGAAGCCGTTTCAACCCTTACCATCGCCCTTTATAAGGTCCATAATGGAAATTTGTAAGAGCAACATGCTTCCGCTACCCCATTGGCAGCCAGAAGAGGGTTGGGGTGTGTGCAATACACCCTTATTATGAAGTTTCGACCAATAGAAACCTTCCAAATAAAAAAGACCTTGATGTATTGTCGAAGTGCAGGAAGATGCTTCAGTACGAAATTGATCTTTGCTTTGGGGGGTTATTTTGGTGTGAGTGGTGAAGGGTCAATTTCTGTGCAAAGGTGAAAAATACAACTGTTATCGATGAAAATGTCGTTTTCAAATGATCCCCCAGCATGGGATCCGAGCAATGTAAGTTGAAAAAAATAATTTCTCTTTCTGAGAAAATTATTCAAACCTTATAATTATAAAATATTAAAAAAGGACTTACTTGACATCAAAACCCTAGTTCGCTCGAATATTAAATAAAAATCCTTAATAAGAGGTGGGTCATTTAAAATTTGCATTTTCGAACGGTAATAATTAAAAAACTAATACATATTTTTTTAAAGTTTTGAGTTTATCAGATAGGTTGAACCTTGACATTTACGATCGAAAAACAATATCATCCAAATCACCGCCACGACTGGCTAAAATACCCCATCCGATGAACCCAATTTTTCAGTACATTGTCGATTGTTTGGGGCTCAATCTCATGAATGGCAACTTCAATTGCGTGTTTCAAGGCGTCAATAATTTCTGGATGGTTAGCGTAACACTTATCCTTAACGGATCCCCACGAAAAACGGTCCTCCAAGGTGAAAATGAGTTTCATCGCTTAAGATGGGAAACTGCCATGCGACCAAGTGATCATTAGCCTCCCTGTTTATGGGATTTTTTTTTCTTAAAATCATTCAAGGAATCTCCCCTCTTCATTTGTACCTTCAATTAAGAAGCAACCGGTATATACACAACATCTACAAAGTAACAGAAGAACTGAACACTTACATCTCCCAATACGCTGATGACACAGCGCTCATAACACAGAGCAAGAATCTGAAAGGCACTATGCAACAACTACAAAATTTTTATAACAAAATCATAATATGGATGAAAAAATCTAAAATTCTACCAAACCCAGACAAACCCACATATATTTAGAAGAATAGTAACGCACATGTTCCTGCAAAATTTCATGAGGATCATGGGATTAAAAGATTTTAAACCAAGACAAAAATTTTGTGAGCGGAGCAGCGTTGAGCGCTAAAGAAACCATAGCAGCCGTCCTGCGATGGGGTTTAAATTTAGCATTTACATGTAAAATAATGACAAGAAGGCTAAAAGATCGTAAAGACCAAAAAAAATATTTTTGTGGGAGTGCTGAGATATATGAACTATAGCGCACAAGCTCCTGACTTCACGCCAGTACTTTTCACCTTCATTAAGCATAAAAATCTGCTAACTGTTATATAAAAGTGTCTTCTTGTTTTCTTAGCAAATAAACCACAACTTCACTGTATCGTACCACGGTTTGTTTACCTCCGTATTTTGCTTATTACTTCAGTATCTTGAAACAAAAATCAGTTACATATTAATTAATCGCAATGATTAATTACGAGAGGTTATGTGGACTGTATTTCATAAAGTGTAGCGGTGATTTTAACTTTAAAAGGCACTTTGTACGTAGTTGATGACCAATTGAAGTAAAACTCAAACGCTTATAACAACAACAATTATTTAGGGTGATTCATTTAGAGGAAATTTTTGTTGTGGGGATTTAACTGCGGAGTTAAATCCCCACAAAAATTTGGAAGTAGAAAACCGACGCGTTCGAGGTATTAAATGGGCCAAAAAGGTGTTTGTTAGATAGTCTGGACACGTCGGAAAAACTAGTAAGGTCGTCGAGAAAAGATCGCGGTGCGATGCTCGAATTGGTCTCAGAACTTAGCATTATTATAATTATATTGAGTGATATCAGTAATGATTAGAAGTACAAATAAGTTTCCGCCGTTTTATTGTAGATGGCGCGGCACGGAGTTTCGGTTAGCTTTCGCAGATGATAACCGGCTTAAAAAATAGTTTGGACATTCAAGAACCACATGACCTATTAATATCATTGATTTTATATTGGTGAAATATATTTTTTATAAGTTGAAAATGTCAAAATTTGAGCCAAGTAAGCGTCATTTGCGGGAAATATTAGTTTACTTCTTTAATTTAAAGAAATCTGCTGCTGAGGCGCATCAATTGCTCGTAGAAGCATATGGTGAGGGTGCTTTGAGTGAGAGAACGTGTCGAGAGTGGTTTCAAAAGTTTAAAAACGGTCATTTCGACGTAAAAGACAAAGATCGCAGTGGAAGGCCAAACATTTACGAGGATGCGGAATTGGAGGAATTATTGGAGGAAGATTCATCTCAAACACAAAAAGAACTTGCTCTAACATTAGAAGTCACTCAGCAAGCAGTCTCACATCGTTTAAAATCATTAGGAATGATTCAAATTATTCTTCTGCATGACAATGCTCGTCCACATGTTGCGACTCCCGTGCTTGGAAACACTTGATTGGGAAGTGTTACCCCACCCGCCGTATTCACCAGACATTGCACCGTCCGATTATCACCTGTTCCGGTCCATGGCACATGCTCTGACAGCGCAGCGGTTCACATCTTATGAGGATACCAAAAATTGGGTTGATTCGTGGATAGCCTCAAAAGACAAGGAGTTCTTCAGACGTGGGATTCGAATGCTGCCTGAGAGATGGGAAAAAGTGGTTGCAAGTGATGGGCAATATTTTAAATAAATTTATATTACCGTTCATCTATAATAAATATTTAATTTGTGTTAAAAAACGGCGGAAACTTATTTGTACTCCTAATATTTTTGGAAGTCTAAGATTTGAATCAGAAGAATTAGAGAAATTGAATATAGTGCTAAGTTCCGGGACCAAGGAATTAAAGAGTCGTTCTTTATCGTTTATTATTCGTGTTAAATAGGTCGTTTCTTGTAGAAAATCGCGTGTGCCTAGTTTTGTTTTGAATCTATGGTCTTGGAGTCTAGGGGTAAGAAGTATCTAAAAACTTTGGTATATTATTCAGGTTGAAATTGTCTAATTAAAGTATTCAGAAATTAAGAAGTAGGATGACATATCTCTTCGTAATTATGATGTCTGTAGAATTTAAACAAAATTAAGAATTATACTACTCTGTCAAGAAAGTACCGGGAATTTTTAATTAAAACAACATTTTTACATTTAATCGTCAAAATTTATTGGGTCGCCTTTAAAATAGGCTCCATTTGCTCCAATACATCTATGCCAACGGCACTTCCAATTATCGAAACATTTTTTATAGGCATTTTCCGGGATGGACTTTAGCTCTCGCGCCGAATTTTGTTTTATGGCTTCAATCGACTCAAAACGGGTGCCACGAAGGGGCAATTTTAGTTTTGGGAAGAGGAAAAAGTCGCAGGGAGCCAAATCCGGCGAATACGGTGGTTGCTGAAGCACGTTTGTTGAGTTTTTGGCGAGAAAGTCAGTCACAATCGTAGCTCGGTGAGAAGGCGCGTTATCGTCATGCAAAATCCATGAGTTGTTCGCCCACAAATTTGGCCGCTTCTTACGGATACGCTCACGCAAACGTTTCATAACGCCTAGGTAATCCTCCTTGTTTACCGTCTGACCCTCTGGAACGAATTCGTAGTGCACCACGCCACGGATATCGAAGAAAACAATGAGCATCACCCTCAATTTCGAGCGGCTTTGGCGTGGTTTTTTCGGTTTCGGCTCATTTTTTGCCACCCATTCCGATGATTGCTGGCTTGTTGGCATATCGTACTCATAGACCCAGGTCTCATCACCAGTTATAATGCGTTCCATGAATGTAGAATCGGAATTACAGCGATCCAGCATGTCTGAAGCAACCTGTTCGCGATGACGTTTTTGAAGAAAATTCAGGTCTTTCGGTACGAGTCGTGCGGCCACCTTTCTCATGCCCAAAATATCAATCAAAATCGTACGTGCGGACTCGTGGGATATCTTAAGATCATGTGCTATCTCTCTCAAGCTGGTACGACGGTTTTCCAGCACCCTTTCTTTAATTTTATCGACGTTATCTTCGATCGAAGCCGTCGATGAGCGACCACTTCACGACCGTCCTTGAAGGCTCTGTACCACTGATATGCACGAGTTTTCGATAGAGCATTATCACCAAAGGCCTTTTGCAACATTTTCAATGAATCGGCACACGAAAATTCATTTGCAACACAAAACATTAAACAAATTCTTTGCTCAACGTAATCACCCATATTAAAAATCGGCACGCACTCTGACATCGACTGACTTAATCAGCTGTTGCAAACACACTAGTTGACAGATCCTGCTCAAGCTTGGCATAGTAATTAAGGACAGTGGTACCAACCTAGGAAAAAAAAATTTACCTGCCTCATTGCCCCGCCAGATTTAAATCGATAATTCCCGGTACTTTCTTGACAGAATGTATAAATGATTCGTAGTGCTTGAGGGATCCGCATCGCCCTCTCCTTAATTATTCATTGTATCAAAATTTTATTGAGTTTAGGATAAAACTATTGTATTTTGGCACACTTTATCATTATACTTCTTAAAATCTATAATTGAGTTTCATTACCATTTTCATTATCACAAAGAAAATTTATTAACATCAAAGACCTTCCATTTTCGCGAAGGCCGTACCCTACTCAACTTGGATTGATGAAATAAGTCAATCTAGTAATATTTTCCATTCAACCATCTCCCACAAAGAGGTGGCTTTTTACAACTAAATAAAAATCCATTGATTTCTCTTGAAATATACTCGTTTTTTTCAATCAAAATGAAACCTCTCATTAGAAAATCTTTCCCTTCAGAAAGTTTAAAGTTGTTTTTTTAATATTTAGTAAGCTTCAGGTTATAACAAGTGTTACAAATAAGTTAAATCAATCCAATTATTAATGTACTAGCGTCCTAGAGCTTCTGATGTAGAATAGGTGCTTTGATAATCCAGTTTTTTCTATATTCAGGGCACGGATTTTCCGTCATATCCACCTGCCGATATAACATCAGGCTATGGCCCCCTTTGGGATCCCCACCACTGCCTCAGTGCTGCAGCAGTAGCAGCGTCTGGACAAAACCACCCTTCTGCCGGTCTTTCGAACTACCCTGACATCTTAAGCGCTGCTTTCAATTCAGATTTGGGTAAGACTTGAGTTGTAATCCTGATGATCTTCATCATAATATTTTAATACAAATCTCTCAAAGATTTTTATATTTATACTTATGATATGTAATTCATATATAAATGAAAAACTCTACATTATTCACAACAGTTTGGCCTCGACAACAATGTGGTGCAATGGTCTCGAATAGATTGGGTAGAAATGGTTCAAACAACATTTCGTCTTCAAAAAAACCTAGAAGACGGGTGGCTACTTTGGCACAAAGAAGGGCTGCCAACATAAGAGAAAGAAGAAGGATGTTCAATCTCAACGAGGCATTCGATAAATTGAGGAGAAAGGTAGGCTAAACTGCTTTATCACGTCCAGAAAGTTATTTTTTTGAATACTGTTACATATGGCAATTGTTGCTTTACTTGCAGTCCTAAACGGCTTGAAATGATCAAATATTCAATTAAGATAACAGAAAATAAAAAATATTATAAAGGGTCTTTCAATGGGAACGCCCCATTTTTAAATTGACATTACTCACGCATGGCAGCCATTGTTCATTTGTGACATTGACAGTTGTATTTGTCAATGTCTACCATTTAATCATGAAAAGGTACATACTCCAACAACGTTTACAAATAATTCATATTTATTATGAAAAATCGCAATCTGTTACTCTAACTTCACATGCTTTAACTCCAATTTTTGGTCGTTATAATAGTCGGGATAAAAGAACATTTGAACGTTTATTGAAGAACTTTGAAACAAATTTTACACTTCATGATGTCACGGTCCCAGTGAGACAAATAAATGCAAGAAGTGAAGAGAATATTCTTGAAAGTGTTTGTGAAGACCTAAATTTATCGATTTCTTTACGTTCGCAAGAACTAGGCATCTCCCAGACGTCTTTATGGCGAATTTCACGAAAAGACGTTGGTTTACATCCATACGAAATTGTTTTAACCCAAGAACTCAAATCAACAGATCATTTAAGCGTCGTGTATTCGGTGATTCAATCATTTCAAAAATGGACCGATAGATTATCCGCCTCGTTCCTGCGATTAAACTCCATCGGACTTCTTTCTTTGGGGTTACATTGAAACTGGCCGTTTCGGCCAGTTTCACAAACAACATCAAAAGGCTCCTTTATGATAAAGTCCCTTTATGATAAAAGGATCCTTTAACTGGGAGCATCAGTTTCATAAACGCACATCGACCGTCCTTTACTTAAAGCTACCTTTAATGCGCCGGTCATATGTTTCCGACTGTTGGCTATCTTGAGAACTAGTGATTTTACGAATGTAGTTGGTGATATTCTGTAAAAATTGTGAGTTATTCGTTGGAACTTGTAAAAAGAAAAAGAGAAGAAGCATAAATCGATCTTTGCATAAACATGGTTATGTGCATAGATTAACAATAATAGTCTTGTTGGTCTATGGTTATGTGCAGAAGACAGTACAATTAAAATTTATATCATTATTACGTGCGAATTATTATATTTTATTACGTGCGTTATATGAATGTATATGGAAGAAAAGAGAAAAATGTATTATTTAAAACCTGAGGAGGAACTATGCCTCTTGGAATTGATTGAAAAAGAAAATTTTAATATTATAGGATAAAGTCTGGCAGAGAATAGAAACTGCTTTCAATGCAACAGTTCTCCATTGGAGAGATGGGGACCAGCTCAAATCCAAATATGACAATATAAAAACTAAAACTAGAAGGTGGTAGCTGCTCAACGCAGTCATATTGACTGGTGGTGGGGCTCCATTGAAATTGAGGGAGCCAATTTCCAAACAGTTGTTACGAACCCACTTGCCGAAGCGAAAGAGATGTATTATAAAAAAAACAGCTCTAGTAGAAGCTCAGATAGTGGCTATCAAGGAAGAGAATAGAAGAAAAGAAGAGGAGCATTGAAAGCTTAAAATATTAGATTTGCAAATTATGGAGATCAGCAAATTAAATAATAATTAAATCTTTTTTATTTTGAATGCACCTTCTGGAAAAAGCGGTATTAGAATTCTATTAACATTGCTGCAGACTATGATGTCCCCTCAAATTTGAATTCAAAACAGAAATTTCAATAACACATAATATTTTTATTTCTTTATTCTCACTTGAAACTTTTTCAGATGTGACCTAAAATAAAACAATGAATCAGAAATACAAACATAGAAGCCTATCTAAATACATACCTTGTAAAATCTTATAAAAATTATATGAAATCTTGTCATGTTGAAGATACAAATTGAATATGAAGAATAGTTCCACAAGTGACAAGCAAATTTATTTTCAATTATCACACAAATATAAATTTTAAATTAGCAAAATGTTTATTAATAATAGACTCTCGCTTGACGAGCTGCATTAACATTAGTTGAATTTGTTTGAAAGTCCTCTTCCTCCTACAATCATTCATTTGGAAATATTTCGTTCATATCTACTTATTGTGCAAAATAGCGGTAGCAACAATAATTGCCCTTATGGTCGTTAACTTAACACTCATTCCTCTAGAAAGTATAGGAAAATGACGTTTCCAAACTCCATACTTTCTCTCCACCACATTTTTTTTTCGTATAATTCACTGCTCATATAAATTTTCAGCTGCAGTTATAGCTTCCGGTAACTTTGTCATAAGATATGTCTGCAAACTATAACCACTACCACCAAGTAACAAATACCGTCCAAATTTACCACTCTCAAATTGTCTCTTCAAGACACTGTTATTAAAGATGGTTTGATCATATATTTCCAGTTCCATAGAATCTCAATGTCAAAAGTAGTTGGTTCATCAGTTCAATACAACTGCCTCTGAAAATTGTCAATTTAATGATTTGGTATGCATAAAATTATATCAACAAAATAATAAATCGAAATTTGTTTACCTGTTAAATGGGAAGTACAATTGATCTGCAATTTTTTGAAGCAAAGATTAAACAGTTCGTTTTGTCAGGCAAAAACGATAGAAGAAATCTAGATCATCTAACGTAGAAAAATGTCTCTCCTGTAAATTTTTGGTCTTCTCACAATTATTTCTCCATCATTTGATGAAGAAGTAGAACTAAAATCAGCATTCAACATTTGGTGCGACATATTTGGCAGTACGCTAAAATTAAACAAAATGGGTAAATGTGACAGTACAAGGTTATGTCCACTGTTTTTGTGCTTATCGAGCACCTGCGCAGTGTCGAGCTTCTCGTTAAAGGATCCTTTTCCAGCCGTAAAGGGCCGATTTTCTCATTTTAAGGTAAAGGACGCTTTTAAGTTCCCTCAAAATTTGTTTATGAAACACGTTTTATCATTAAAGGAGACTTTTTGGGAAAAAAGAGGCTTTAATTTCGTTTATGAAACCGGCCGTAAGTCATTGGTTTACAGCAATCATCCAGCAAATTTAGACGATTTTCAGATCAAAATTGAACGAGTAATTGCTAACATACGACCTGATTTGTGTGAGAGTAATGGAAAATTGGGTTCAACGATTTCATTCCTGCCAGAGTTTCCGTGGTGGACATTTAAATGATGTTTTGTTTCATAACTAATGGTATCCATTGTAATTTATGATGAAATAAAAATTTTAATAATTTTCAAATATATAATGTGTTTTATTTACACAACAAAATGGGGCGCTGTTAATGAAAGACCCTTTACTTTCTATCAAGAATATTAATTGTTTCGGCGTCTGTTAATAACACAGGAAACTTATCAGCCGACATAAAATAGAAGGTACAGGATATTGAATTAAAAGAAGCTTTCTGGATAAAGAATCTCTCCATTCATCATGACTCAAATAGAAATTTTTAGGTGCCCACTTTCGCTTACGAGAAAAGGCTTTCCCGCATAGAAACATTGAGGCTTGCTATCACATACATCAGTTTCATGGCGGAACTACTCCACGGACACCCGGTGGATCATAAAAGCTCCGATATATATTCTCAGCGAGAATACATCCCTTACGGTCTCATCAATTGAACCACTTCTTGAAAGTAGTTGGTAGATCGTGTAACAACCATTCTAGTCTTCCCAAAGTCTTCCAAACTTATAAGTAATTAGTTTTAGTTAACCTTGAAAATGTAAATGTGCAATATTATATGTATAAGGAAACTCAACAAATAAAAATAGATTTTCGATTTATTCAAACATATTTCGTATAACAATATAGAAAAACGACAGTATGGAGGGGCACACCAATTTTAAACATACAAGTATTTATTCTTACGCTTATTAAATGAATATAAAATATATTCGTACACCATAACGTTAGATTTTTGGAGATTTCAGAAAAATATTTAACAGCCATGTCACGTTACATTCAGAGTTAAAAATATATTCGATATCTTGCTTGTTTCAATATAAATTTCATTATAATTATTTACTTAAAAGTATGATAGATGCCACATATTATTTACCTTTTGATTTACACAAAGTAATACATTCGTCATGCATCGAATCACAAAATAGGGTCCTATATAGTGAGCAAGGATCTTTATATCAGTTCGAAGATTTTTATATCACAGTGAATGAAGAAAAGGAAAATATGATGCTTCGTTACCTTGTTACTTTTCTTTGGTTACTGTGAAAAATTAGAAAAATATATATATATGATTGTTAAACTTAAACCAGCCCAAGGACATTGAACAAAAGTTCAAATCAATTGTGATGTAGAGAGTTACTGGACATTCACATATGTAAAATATATGTAAACAAATCAATATTAGAAAGATATAAAAAAAGAATCTTTCCTATTCATAAAAAAGTACAAAATCACCACAGTAAAGTCAGAAATGTTCATTGAAATACTGAAAAGAAGGAAAATTTAAGCTCAATAGTCAAAACTGAACTCTTCCAAAACGTTTTTATTTTTCGAAATCGTTTGGTTCAAGTTGGTAAAATTCCAAATCTGATGTTTGGATTTCTTACATTTCTCCACTAGAACTCCTTTTCCTGGTTCCACTTCGAAGGTGGTGAGACATTTTCTGGTGGATGGATGGAATATGGTACCGTTGGAGAGATACATCCAATACTGATCCCTTTTGTGACCGTGGCACTCGGTTAATTGTACAGTACGTTCGTTATGAACCTCTGCACAGAAATTTTCTTTGCGAAGTTCCCCTTTTGCACTGAGGGAGAAATATTGGGACATCGCCAGGTTGGGATGACAAACGTACAGTCCAAGAGGGCCAACTTTACCTAAAAATAATAAATAATATAATATGCAACGTATTTGTTGAAGCCAAAATAATTGAAGAACACAACACAGATAACAGGGACTGCACAATTGTGAAAAAAATAAATAACCCCAAAATGAAATCATTAAATGTTGTGGTGATCAAATTTTGTTTAAGATTATGGCGAAAATTGAAGCCTCAAAATATTATAGTGTAATGTTCTTTGTTATGTATGTATATTATGTTTTATTAGAATTTATTTTGGATGAAATAATCGATGTATACCCCCCCCCCAAGAAAAAAAATTATCTACGCCCTTGAGAGCCTGGCTTGATTCAATGAAGGCTAGCAGAATGAATCTGTTTTGATATTTAAACTTACCTTCCGCTAACTGCAAATCATCTAAACAATATTCGTCCCGATTCTTAACTTGACCATAAGCAAAGACGTTTTCGTCCAATATGAATTTCTCCGGGTAAATATGATCCAAGTACCACTTGAAACTCTTACATCGCAACTTTTGCCGAAGCTGTTTACGATGCGTCAAGTCTCCTATTACAGGGTTGTTCTCCAATGAGGGCTCGAACATGTAGAAGAATCTTTTGTAATCGTCCATCCAAACTTCAACCAGTCGAGCTGTGTTTATACCGTGGGTATCTTTGTTGTCTGGAAAAGAGTAGGGATGGAAGTCCCTGAAGACGTGTCCAACTCTGGAGCAAGGCACCTGAAAATGTAAAAAAATTATAAAACCGATTTTAGTGTCAAGATAATTACTAAGAATGGCTATATATAAGGGTTTTCCAATAAGAGGTTTCATTTTGAATAGTCTGCTATCTGGCCAGCTGTCACTTTTGAAGCTGTCATCTTTTGACATTTGACAAGTTAAAACTACGCCATTACTAGCGATACAGGCTTCAACAACGCAATGAAATTGTTTAAATTCGCTACAAAAATGGTGGCAATTTTGCAGTCAAGTTCGAGAAACTAAAGCATTTTTGGGTTGTCGTGAAGCTCCTTCTCAACCGGCAATAGTAAAACTGGTGGATAAATTTGAGCTATTGGGACAGGTTAGTGATGTGATGAATCTAAAGCGTGTGCGTCGCTCAAAAACAACTGAAAATATTGCTGCTGTAGTCTGTAGTGTTGACAAAAACCCAGGTTTGTGGATTCCTTGTCGATCTTTAGAATTAGGCATTCCACAAACGACGTTACACTGTATTTTGAATAATGACTTAGGTCTTAAGGCTTTTACGGTTCAGTTAACACAAGAAAGCAAGCCAGTAAATGAGTAGCAATTCGCTGATTGGGTCATTGAAATGCATCAAAATGATCTGGATTTCCATTGAAAAATCATCTTCAGTTATGAGGCCCATTTTCACCTCGGAGGCTACAATAATAAGCAGAATTGTAGCATTTGGGGCTCAGAAAATCCTAAAATGATTGTTGAAAAGCCTCCCCATCCTCAAGGTGTCACTGTTTGGTGCGGTTTTTGGGCTGGGGATGCGATTGGATCTTAATTATTCGAAAATTTGGCAACTGTTTTCTTACGATTTAACACCTTTAGACTTTTTTCTTTAGGGCGACGTGAAAGATAAGGTCTACGCCAGTGCTCCAGAATCGATTCAAGGCATCAAAGATGGAATTCGTAAAGTTATTGAGGACATACGAGCCCTAAATGTGCGACTTGATCATGGAAAATTTCATAAACAGGACCGTAGCGTTGACGGCCATTTAGCTGATATTGTTTTGCATTGCTAATGGCATATATTCCCCTTTACAATGAAATAAACATTTATTGATTTCTCTTAAGATATACTCGTATTTTTTTAATATCAAAATCAAAACTCTTATTGGAAAACAGACAAGAATCAGCGTATTCAAAATTCAAGAGAAGTAGTGCTGTGTGAACAAGTTTTAAATGTGAAGGGGTGAGACGAATAACGCCAAAAATAGTGAAAAAGACCATAAGATGGCAGTGCAGGAACAAAAAAAACTAACTGAGACAGCGCTGCCATTGGAAGAGAGTTCTCCCGCTAGATTGCGTCAGCACTTTTTCCAATATTTTAAGGTATTAGTTTGAACGTGATTCTGAAGAGAATACTTAAAAATTTATAAAACAATTAGTGCAACGTTTGTACTTGTTTGTTTAGAATAAGAACAATGTGTTTCATTTATGATGCCAATTCACAACAAATAATGCTCACCGTTTCCAGTTTTCCCCCACACTGCCATATCCGGAAGGACATTTCCAAGTTTTCACCTCCCCAACCGTCCATCTGTTCATCGTAAGAACCGATGTCCCAGAAGAAGTTACGGTCTATGGCGAAAAGTCCACCAGCCATGGTGGGAGATTTTACTGGACGTAAGGTGTCTTTGTCTTCTTCCTTCTGAATATCTATCCAGGTAAAATGGCCGGACCACGAGAATCCACCAACTTGGAAGTTCGTTTCACCTGCAAAGAAGCATTGTGGATATTTCCTCTCATATCTTAACGTTAACTTGTTCAAAAGATGTTATGCTCCTAATAACGTATTTTCTCAATAAAACCATTCGTCATATGTAGTAGATTCTACTTATACTGTAACACAAGTAGAAGACACATTTCTGTCCCCATAAATAAAACATGACACAATATCCAAAACTTTTGATGAAAAGTATTAAAAAAATAACCCACCATTAGTGGAATAAGCAAATGTATTTGCTTCGATAACATCAATAATTGGTACCAAAACAGCTGTTTTATCCTCTTCGATCCTGGCTAACAAGGGTTCCAACCACTGAACTGTAGCCTCGCAATGGGAATCAAGAAACACTAAAACATCTCCAGTAGCCACTCTAGCTCCTTGCAAACGAGCTCTTATAAGTCCCATCCTAGTTGAAAGTCGAATCACCTTTATATTTTGATCTTTCAGTCTTGTTAAAAGGTAGTAGTCAAGGAGATCCTTCAGAGGCTCTAAGAAAGAAAACAAAGAAAAATTTAAAGGGATTTACTAATATAACAACAGTTTTAGTCTTAGCTACTGGAGACTTATGTAGTTAAATGTTAAGACATTTTGTATTACTAACCTGTTGTGCTACAATCATCAACTAGAATAATTTCCTGAAGTAAATTTGGGGGTGTTTGTAAAATAACACTCCATATAGTACGAAGAACTACAGATAAAAGTTCGTTATAAAATATAATTACAACAGAAGCCTTCAGTTTTGGTTCATAAGAAAACTCTTTGCACCTAAAATATAACCAAGGATAGTTAGATCTCGAAATCTTTGAAAGTGTCTGAACAATTGATTTACCTGGGACTTCTAGGGTCCCTAAGTTTCCTATCTAGAGGCATTCGATCGCTTAGAACTGTATTTAAAGCAAATGTTTTCAAAGACTCTTCTCCTTTAACTTGGTCCTCTCCTTCTAAATAAGCTGGCTCCCCATCATCGCCCAGACCCGAAATCATTTTGGACTCGTAATCTCGAAGGAAACTTTCATATTTCACTGCCAATTGGGCTACTTTTTCCTCATTTTCAGTCAAAACTTTCAATTTGAAAAATTTCAGATAAATAATGAACCATGCAATGATAGACAAAATTAAAAGTATTCTTGTATGTGACTTTTTTATTCTTCCACATCTCACCAACATATTGGAGACTTATTGATTGAAAACTTTCTGATCTACTGAAATAAAGTTATGAATCTACATTTTCCGAAAATTTTACGGTTAGAAATAAAGTGACGTCGCTTGATTCGTTGGCAAAATCCGTGTTTTGGGCATGTTTTATTAAAATAAGATAACTCTTCACTCAGAGTCCTGAGTTCCAAAATAAGTGTTCAATTCAGAATGGCCTTTTATTCTATAATTTGTCGGTTCTATGTGATTTATAAAGGAAAATAAATCAACTATAAATTGTGGTTATGTTTCATTTGAGGTGTCACTTTCAAGGTCATTCAGAGAAATTTGGAAATTTAATGATACTTCAATTACTTTATGAATAAATCAAACGATATAATTTATATTAGTAATGACTAATAAAACTCAAATTTGTAAATAATTAAATCTGGAAAAGTTGAAAGGAAATTTTCCGAAATAAAATTTATGCAGAAAGGAAAAAATTATTGAAATACTAATAAGTTTATACTTTTCTTATATTAGATTCTTAAACACTTAAATAATTCAATATATAATTACAATTGAATGATCTTAAAACTAATGTACAACCGCATTTAGAGGCTCCGCTTTAATATTCGCAAAGTTTAAACGATTGTCAATATCCTCATCAATAAGTCCAATTATAGCTCTAAAAAAATTAATATTATTAGTTTGTCAATGCTGCAATGGACTTAATATTTACTTACACATTGTCCCCTCTTATTATATGAAGTCCCAGCATAACTTGTTCAACTCCTGAGGTAGTAGAATACACTCTTTCATGTGATTCATCCAAAATTATGTTTATAGTTTGATCAAAGCCTTTTAGTGTGCCCTTAAAGAACTTCAATGAATATTTAAAGATTTAACAATGGTAAATACTTACAATGAAGTTTCTACCATCTGATGTAATGATTGAAACGGTATCTACGAGAAAAATCAAGGAAAATGTAATTCTTTAATTTTAAAGTAAACCAGAAAGTGATTGAAAGGATACGATTGACGAATGAATCTAAGCCGGACGTCATAATTCTTGGAAGTATTAAATTTCAATCAATAACTTCTTATGTTATGTATTTGATAGTTATTTGTTATGAATTTCGAAGATGGAATTCCCAATTTCTATTTAAAATGAAACGTTGTTGTTGAGGTTAGAAGTTTCATCTATAGAATCTGAACGTTTTTTCTATGCTTGAATGGCCGTTTTGAAATCCTTTTTTTTCAATGGTATTATTTTATTATATAATTAAATGCACTGATTACGCCTTTTCAATTGCAAATGAATATTGTTATAATGAATTTCTTCCAGGTTTTAATTTAATAGAAACAATTCTGTGGTTGTGAAGAAAATTCGTGGAGTATCTATCTGACAGCAAACGTCAGATAATTCTATCAATCTGGTTTAACATATCCGGAAAATACATATTGGAAAACAGTATTTCCATCGAAGTATTATAAAAATGAGTGAGCTTGTGTGGGGAATCAAAAACGGCGATTTAGATCAAGTGAAAGACATCGTTGAAAAAAAGGTTCTCTTCGGAAAACTCTAGAAAGTGCATCAATGATAACTGAATTTTTTAATTTTTCAGGTTGTAAATTTGAATGAACAAATTGACGGTAGGCCTCCAATACATTATGCAGCAGATTATGGCCAAAAAGACGTTATAGAATATCTCATTTCTGTAGGAGCAAATGTAAATGTAAGTTTCAAGATTTGTGTAATTTTTCTTAGAGAGATAACCTGAGTGAAGTCTGCAATTGTAATTTGTTAATTAGTTATGGTGCGTTGGTCTGATTAAGTGGATTTTGGATATGTTTGGTGAGGTACTGTTAAGATAATATTGTCTTCAGGTACATTCATTACATTTGCTGTGTATTTCCTTAAATTCTTATTAGATCATATACTTGCAGATTGGAATAAATGTTGGTAAAATTATGTATACTAAACATTTAAAATTGTTCATTAAGTCAATATTGCTATAAGGAAGTTTATGATATCAGATATTAAACATATCAGCATGGATAAATAATGTAAAAAACTATATTTGTGGATGTGTCTAATGAATTCTGGCCTGTTCTTTTAAATAGAACCAGTTATTGTAATTTGTTTCTGTAAATTTGAAAGATTCTCTTTCAATTTTTATTTTTGTATAAATACAGGCTATTCCAGAAATCTATATAAATGAATGATAAGGCAAGTGCCAGTTATCAAAAGATTAGAAAATATCTTACTTTTAAAATTATTGGTAAAATAAAGGTTGGGGAAACTGCTACCACACAATATATGATTCTGGTTTCTGGGACACCTGTATAATTGGAATGTTTAAGAGAATATTATAGTGTGGAAACCACTCGAAGAACATAATTATTTGTGTCCTTATGTTAGAATATTATAAAAAATACTGCAACACGTCAACTTTCAAATTCAATGGTGAGCTTTTTAAGCATAAATTTAAATATACAGGGTGATTCGCGCAAGTCCAGAACAGTCGGTCCTCATTTCAAATGGAACAGCCTTTATATTTTTTAAAGCTCCTTAACAACCTGATTTCAACGAACTATATCATGTATGATCTATTACTAATAATACCGGGTGAAATAATGAATTAAATAATTTATCATGCATTAAATAATGCCATTTTTTAAGTAACCTAAACACCGATTTATTAAATTTTCTGAACTATCAATTAAGTTGAAAAAATTTCTAAAACCAATTCTCGATACGCTCATGGATCTCAGTTTTGTTAAAAATTTTTCGTCATGAATACTAAAAAAATTAACTGCATATGCTGATAAATAGAGAAAATCTGCAAATAAGGTGGATTGTTATTAGTCAGATGTGGAGGTGTTGAGATTTACATTGAAATAGTAAATTACAGATTAAAAACGTATTTACTGTAGAAGTAATAATGAAATATTTAACTGCGGCTCACTGAATTGAGATTTTTTGATGATCGGTTACGGGTATAATTGCAGAAGTCAAGTTGAAGTGGCAAACTTATTTAATCAGAGGTATCCTCAGTTGCCTAATGTTACACAAGGTATTGTGACTAAAATTCATGTACAATGAAATTGGACATGTTGAACTATTAAAAAGAAAACGGCAATTCGTTGAAGATACTGTGAAATTAGATATTTTGTTAGGTGTTGCAGAGGATACAACGACAAGTACACGTTAAATTGCCCGTAAAAATAAGGTAAGTCATACAACTGTCATAAGGTGAGGAAAATTTCATCAATATAATATGACTTTTGTGCAAGAGCTAACAGAAGACTATCTAGATCATAGAATGTATTTCTGGGAAATATCGATGAATAAAATGTACGGAAATGAAATAGTTCTTGGAACAATCATTTTCTCTGATGAATCAATAAAATTACATTGAACGGATAGGTAAACCGATAAAATTGTAGCTATTGGTCAGCGGAGAATACTCATTGGATGCATGAGACACATGCGCAGTATCCACAAAAGGTGAACGTTTGGGCAAGTATCATAGATTACCATATTATTGGTCTCATATTTATAGATGGGACTTTAGCCGAAAAATATTTGAGTTTGATTAAAGACAACGTTGTTCCTGCATTAGTCAACTTATTTCCTAATGAAATAGATCCAAGCCTACCGAATGAAAATGTCTGGTTCCAGCAGGATGGAGCCCCACCCCATTATGCTTCAATGGTCAGAACTTAAACACAATCTTCCCCAATAAATGGATTGAAGGAAGATTATTCCGACATATGATAAGGAATAAAAATAATTTTATTCCATAAGTGATTTCCACAATGTATATTAACTTGAGTTTGTGTATGCTTAAAGGAACAAACTCTTTAAAGTTCTTTATCCATAACTTGATAAAAGAAATCCTAATAATTCTTATGTATTAGGAGTACAAATAAGTTTCCGCCGTTTTTAACACAAATTAAATATTTATTATAGAAGAAGGGTAATATAAATTTATTTAAAATATTGCCCATCACTTGCAACCACTTTTTCCCATCTCTCAGGCAGCATTCGAATCCCACGTCTGAAGAACTCCTTGTCTTTTGAGGCTATCCACGAATTAACCCAATTTTTGGTATCCTCATAAGATGTGAACCGGTGCGTCGTCAGAGCATGTGCCATGGACCGAAACAGGTGATAATCGGACGGTGCAATGTCTGGTGAATACGGCGGGTGGGGTAACACTTCCCAATCAAGTGTTTCCAAGTACTTTTTCACGGGAGCCGCAACATGTGGACGAGCATTGTTCAATATCTCTCGGCTTTAATTCGTACGGAACCCAATTTCCTTGTTTATGAATCATTCCTAATGATTTTAAACGATGTGAGACTGCTTGCTGAGTGACTTCTAATGTTAGAGCAAGTTCTTTTTGTGTTTGAGATTAATCTTCCTCCAAAAATTCCTCCAATTCTGCATCCTCGTAAATTTTTGGCCTTCCACTGCGATCTTTGTCTTCTACGTCGAAATCACCGTTTTTAAACTTTTGAAACCACTCTCCACACGTTCTCTCACTCAAAGCACCCTCACCATATGCTTCTACGAGCAATTGATGCGCCTCAGCAGCAGATTTCTTTAAATTAAAGAAGTAAACTCTAATATTTCCCGCAAATGATACTTACTTGGCTCAAATTTTGACATTTTCAACTTATAAAAATTATATTTTACCAATATAAAATCAATGATATTAATAGGTTATGTTGTTCTTGAATGTCCAAACTATTTTTTAAGCCGGTTATCATCTGCGAAAGCTAACCGAAACTCCGTGCCGCGCCATCTACAATAAAACGGCGGAAACTTATTTGTACTCCTAATATGTTCGTCCTTGTGTAATTAACCATTTTTTTCAGTTTTTAGATTAACTTAGAGGCTATTCAACTAAAATTTGATTTGTATTGTATTATTTTTCAGTCCACAGACAAACATGGCATAACTCCAATTTTGGCCGCCATATGGGAGGGACATATAGACTGCGTCAAGCTCCTTCTGGATAAAGGGGCCAAAAAAGATGGCATAGCCCCTGATGGCAAGTCCTACGTGGAATCTGCAGAGAGCAACGAAATCAAAGCGCTTCTAGCTTAGGTTATGGGCTCCCTAGAATTTCATTTTGAATCGTATACTTAGAATTCCAGGATATCTGATTGTAATTTTGGCGGTTTTAAAAGTTGACTATATTTTTCTTAGTGAAAGAAGTTTCATTTTTGGAATACTAACAAGTTTCAGAAGTATTAATCGTATTTTTGTAGTTTGTACCATGTGGGAGATTTCTTTATTACCGATAAATATTTTATTTACGAGTCCCACGATTTCAGAAAGTGCTAAATGATGTATATTGATATGCCCTCCTTAAATGATATGAAACTAGTATTTTGCATATCTATTGTGAGTTGAACGCTCAAATTTATTTATTTTCAATTCCATTTTTTATGATATGACAGGATTTAATAAAGGAATTTATTCTTTTATTGTAGTCTCATTCGACATAAAATAATAATTAATAATTATTTAAGAGTTCCTTCAATTGTTAAAAAATTCTCTTAGATGTTATTTTGGTTTTGGAAATCGAAACTAATTCAACGTTAATCTTGTTATTCTGAACAATTGCCAGATTAGCCGGATTAGTTAACAAATAACTGAAAAAATCATTGAAATTGACAAATTGAGTATAGTACAAATATTATATATTTGAATCTACTTGATGAAAGCTTTAATTTAGAATTGAATAAATCAGAAGTATCAAAATTTCAAAGTTATTATCAGTCACAAACACATGTAAATATCATGTGGGTTTTTGTTCAGAATTTTTTCTTCAAAGGTAAATTGGAATCTCGTTATTGTGTTCAATTCTCAATGTTAGAGCTATCTGATGATTGGGAACAACCATGAAATACGTATAGTAGCTTATATTTCAACTTGAGTATATTATCATATCTTTAGTCTTTTTAAGTTTCACAGTAAAGAAAAGAAAAACAAAAATTACATTACACACAATATCATATAAAGAAAAATAAATGTTTTTGTAGACAAATATTAATATAATATATATTTTGACTATAAATAGTAAGGTTTTCAGATTTCTATCGCAAATCGGTAGTTTGGAGATCATTGTAAAATGATGAGTAGGCATATAGTAATTAATGGAGGTGCTGTCTGTCACTGCTGAACACAGACATCATAGATCAACAAGACTATATTATTGTTAATCTATGACAGACATAAACGTTTGCTCTGGTGCAGGGAGATAATTCAGTGGTGAGTTCTAGCTTCCGACTGTGGTTGTATGATGGTCAGCCAAGGGTTACAAGGCGATGTGGTGACCCATAATTTGACAAAGAGCGCTATGTTCTCCACACATTAGTGTATGGGTTTCTATTTGCTTACGGTAACAGATCATCATTAAATTTATGATAGATTGGGCCGTTGCTTGGTAGAAATCAGTTGTAATTGTCAACAAGTGTTTTATTTTATAATGACAAGATCATCATTAATTTCATTAGAGGCAGCGGTGCTACATTCAGGAGGTAATTGAACCATATGTGATTACACGCTACACTTCAACAAGATAATTCCAGACCGCGTGTTGCCAAGGAAATTGTAGCCCTCATGAACCGTTTACCTTGGCCCCCAAGATCACCTGATATGTTTCCATTTGAACATGTGTGAGACACGATAGGTTACAGTCTCTTCAGTTTGAAGCACCCTCCACAAACTTTAGCAACCCTTTCTCATGAAGTAGCTTTAAATGAAATATCCCGAGAAAACATCGACCACCTTAACCGAACCGAGTCTAGGCGTATGTATTAATGGGTGCATAAGAAATCGCAGGTGATCAAAATATTATTGATTCAGTTTTTCTAGTAGTAAGTTATCTAATGAATCACAAATTTTAATAATTCAGTGATTAAAATCGGATAAACCTGGGAGTTTATCTTTTTTCGTCGGTCAGTATTTGTTGTACTTGGATCTTAAATTCTAATATTCCAAGACCATTTGTCTTCTAGTTATGAAGCGTAAAATTGGTTAAAATCTGTTGAAATATCAATATTGCTAATAATTCGATTTTTAATTTGAGAGAACAAACACATTCCATCTTCATTTAATTAACGAAGAAATAAAGAATATTTTTTTTATTCAATGAAAATTAATTTTATTTAGAAAATACGATTGTGTGGAACTCACCCCTAATGCAAATTAATGTTCATGAAATCTATGGTTCAAATTTTGGCGTTTGCCATTTTTAATTGCGATTTTTTGCGCATTATGTAGTATTTCTTCAAGTTGAAATTTTTCATTTGCATTGGTAATAATTGTAATACCGATCAATTTTTGTATTTTATCGTATCCACGGTAAAGTGATTTCACTGAAGTTTATTCTATTTACTCATTTGAATAAGTGAAATTGCCGTTGATTGAGAAGATGAATTTTTCTATTGATTATTCCCATTTTATTGAACTGCAAAATATTATGAATTGCATCCACTTTATTCTACATCCATTAACGAAGAATGAACCTACGTTGATTAATCAATTTGGTCAAGATTTTAAATTGGACTACCCGGTTGTTCAACGATTTCATTCTGGAAGAACTATAACTCGAGATTCTCAGGCAACTCTTTCATCAGACGTCTATATAATTGACATCGACCATACCTCCATCTCACAGATTTTGTATGAAATGGTTCATGAAAGGTATAAAACAACAGCCATCTTCTTGTTAATTGGCCAGTACATCAACGTCACTGATATACAAAACCTGATTAAAAAATATATATTTAATTTTATATTCCTTCAGTATGAAACAGGTGAAATCCAAACAGTTTTTCCTTACAAATCGACGAATTTGCATAATATTTCAACAAAGCTTGAGAAAATTGGATACTGCCATGAAGGTAAATTGTTATCTGATCAGGAATTATTTCCGCAGAAAATTCAAAATTCTTGGGAAAATTCAGCGATCTATATAATATACCGTTATGATGAACCTTTCACAATAAATCCACGTAAGTTTAAAAGGGGAATTGAATTAGACATAATGGCCACCATTGTTGAGAAAATGGGAATACATGCCAAGTATGTGGATGATAAGATTTTTATTATGAATACAAACATTTATGTATGGTATTATAGAAAATTTGTTATTTGCTTGGGCAATGAAATAACAACTATGGCAACTTTTAGGAAATACACAATACCATATAGTTGCCATTCGTTGTTTTGGTACGTACCACAACCCGATGTTATTCCTAAATGGAAATTAGTTTTAGCGGCATTTTCCAGGGATTTGTATTTGTTATATAGTTTATGTTTAATTAATTTTTCAGTAATTTGGTATATAACTTATATCTTATTGAAAGGTCAAAAGTCTGCTAATCATTTCTTCAAGAAATTATGGTCTGTTTTCACTTTAATATTGGAACAATCTGATAATTATCTTTCAGATTCTATAACAGTCATAAATCTGGTATTTTTGGTTTTGCTATCTTCCTTGATCATAAATGTATTATACAAGGCAAGGTATACTTTTTTATTATCTGGAAAAAATTTCTATGACAAGTTGGAGTCTTTTGAAGATGTAATGAGGAAGAAAGTCAAAATTGGATTCACAAAGTATGTAGAAATGAACTTCGACCCACAGGAGGCAGAATATATAGAAAAAAATATTGTGAGTTGCAATAATGAAACTGATTGCTTAAATCGTACAGCTTTCCAAAAGGACATGGTTATTTTAATGCCAATGAGGCGTATTGACTTTTTTCTGAAATTATTCACAGATGAAGATGGCTATTCTTTATTACACAGGACTAGAGATCCAGTTGTTACTTATTGTAACACTTTCGTTTTTTGGACAGGGCATCCTCTCTTTTTGTCAGTGAACAAGTGGATGTTCCATCTTATAGATCACGGTTTTGTGCATAAAATAATATCCGAGTATGGAGGTTTAGAAAATGGAATAAGCGAACCATCGACAAAAAAATTGGATTTTGAAGATGTGAAAGCGCCATTTATTGTATTACTGTTGGGAAATTCTGGCGGTTTATTTGTTTTCATCACTGAGAAACTGGTGGATTTAATGCTGAAAAAAATGAAAGCGCATAAATCTAATAGGTTGGTTATCCTAGTGAAGTCTTAATATAGGAATGAGAATAATAATAATAATATCCTTTATTTCATAGTATTTCATATTTCATAGTATCTACATAAAATGAAAAGGTGTCATAAAGAAAAAAATCAGTTCAGATAATACTTCTCTAATATTTCAAATTCAACTAAGCATTATTTGAATATCAAAACAAATTAAAATATGTTTATCTTCTACAATTTTAATTTCAAAAAACTTTTAAAATTAAATGAATGTCTAAAACAAGCACCGCTTACATTTAATATATGTATATTTTGATTATATACGTCTATTAAATGTAAGCGGTGCTTGTTTTAGACATTAATTTAATTTTAAAAATTTTTTGAAATTAAAATTGTAGAAGATAAACATATTTTAATTTGTTTTAATATTCAAATTTTGTTATATTTCTTCTATCAAGTAAAAGGCCTTTCTATTTTATTTTATATATAATTATATTTTGGCTTCAATAAATCTCATTATGGAATGTCAATGAATTTAAATAAGCCTTAAAAATAACTCGCACTGTTCTTTGATTCTGTTAGAACATAGATCAATCTTGAATTATAAAGTTGATCTGTGTCTCGAAACATTATTCATTTACACGTGGTACGTTGTTTGATATAGGTTAGTTTTTTGATTTTGATATTTGGAATATATTTCAGGACTGAAGAAGGAATTGCTTAGAATTATATTTGTTTTTTGAAGATATAGTGCATGTTTTGAGAGATTTCTGAATTAACTTATTCGAATATTTAAATATATTAAATATTTCAAATAAATTATATTCTTTGAGAAGTCCTTTAAATGTGTTCATGTTTTTAAAAGGCAATTGGCGTTCTTAAAGGTAATACCAGAAACAAAATTTTGTCTCCTTTAAATATTTATTCATTAATTTTAATGACTTTCGTATATCTGTTGGTTTATTTATTCTATTTGACATTATTTATTGAGTTTTGATTATATACGTTTATTGAATGTAAGCGGTGCTTGTTTTAGACATTAATTCAATTCTAAAAGTTTTTTGAATAAAAATTTTTTGAAATAAAAATGGTAGAAAATAAACATATTTTAATTTGTTTTGATATTCAAATTTTGTTATATTTCTTCTATCAAGTAAAAGGCCTTTCTATTTCATTTTATTCAACTAAGCATTTCATAACCCTACTTTCAAAACACTTAATAATAATAACCACACTCTTCAACCCATCAGGTAGTCTGTTAAAAACCTTATTAATACTTTAATACACATATATGATCAGTGTTTTTTTTGATAAAGTTGATCTGTGTATTGGATAACGTAAACTTAATGAGCTTATTGCATATTCAGTTTTACTTGTGTGAGCGTAAAATGTATCCTTGTTCGTGAAATAAAAAGTAAATATTCTAATATATAAATTTCAAATATTGCTAGTATTTTGTTTTTCTCAAATATTCCTGTACAAGATTATTTGAAAATCATTTTAAACATATATTTTTTTATAATTCTTATTATACTTTGGAGGTTTAAATAATTTGAGATAGTCCTGATACCAAAACCTACGCTATATAATTCCCCTGCCAGATAATTTATGTGAAATGACCATCTCGGAAAACAGTCCAGTTTAACCTTCAGAAATTTAATAGATTCCTCAACTTTCACTTCACAACCATCCAAATAAATAATTTTCTCCACGAAGCAGTTAAATTGGTTCCTAAATCTTCTAACTCTAAAGAATCTTTCCCTTCCTCCCATATTCCTAATACCTATAAATCTTCCTGAAGTTTTCTTCCAATATCATCAGTAACCTCTGGATCTTCTCCATCATTTCTATTCTCTAATATTTATTCAGTTCACATTTCATAATCGGAGATTCTTGTTAGTACCTAATGATTCTTGCAGAAGATAGTAACATAGGCCGCTGTCATATAGCATAATTCGACGATGCCATCTATCCACGAATGTCCATATTCAGTGATGGTTAAACTATTTACTGGCAGATTTCCTTGTACTGATTTTTTTCATACTAAGATGATACAGCATGATGAGTGTAGATGGCATCAAACAGGCACTAAGGTAATGTAGGAATTTTATGATTCAAGTATTAACCTAATTGACATTGAGCATTTTCACAGATATCTATAAACTGCGGTATTGTTATTTAAATGTGTACATCGAGAGGGGTTAATTTTTAAATAAAATCAAACATTTAATTTCAAATATGATTTCATATTCATCTTTATACAAAGTATGCATGAAGTTAGTTATAAATATCCTTATTGGTTAAAATTGAAACTAAGGCTATTAGTTTTCAAGGTAAATTTTCAAATCTCGATTCAAACCTGTATGATATAGAGCCCAGGGTGAAATTGATCAAACTTTGATGTTGATATATTTAAAAATATCGATCGATATTTCAGCTAAAATTGAACCGAGTGGATTTCCCATTATTAAACAATTGTCAGAAATATAGACGGTTCCGTTAAATTGAAAGTAGTTTTGTTCAAGACATATTTCCAGGCAATTAAGTATATCATTAATTTTGATGGGATCGGTATTATTTTTAATTAATAGTTTTTTTACAATTTGTACTGTTTCAATGGGAGGTATACTAGGGAATAAATTTTGTACATCAAAAGAAATTAATTTACAATTTTTGGGTAATTGGATGGATTTAATATTGTCTATAAGTTGGGTGCTATTTTTAATAGCGTATTTAGCTAAAAAGTTTGTTTCGGTTTGAATAATAGAAATTAAAACTCTAGATAATTTTATGCTTGGTGATGTGACGAATGAAACTACTGGTCTAATTGGATTATTTTCTTTATGAAGTTTTATTAATGAATATAATTTTGGGATTTGTGGGTTCATTAAAGTGAGCAAATGTTTTTTTGGGAAGTTATTGAAAAGGCTAACAGATTGGTCTATTATGTTTTTTATTTGTTTTTGGAAATGTTCAGTGGGGTCTTTAGTAACGGTTTTATATTTATCTGGGGTTAAAAAAGCAATAGTTTTGTTGAAATATTCATGTTTTGGAATTGCAACGATACTGTTTCCTTTATCGGCTCGAGTGAATATTAAATTATTGGTGTTTCTTTTTTCGATGATTGATTTAACTAAATTCTGTTTTATTGAGGAAGAGTGAATTTCAGTTTTATTTTTGTCTTTAATTATGTCAGCAATAATATATTTATTGTAATTTGAATTTGATTGATTTTTGAGTGATTGAATAGATTTAATGGCGAGTTCTGAATCTATTGCTGAATAGTCTAGGGATTTTTGTGAATTATTATTTTCTAGGTTGAATTTAAATCCCTTTTCTAAAAGGTTGGATTCTCTACTGTTGAATTTTACATCAGATAAGTTGACAAATCTAGGGTAAAATTGATGTTCAGAGAAAAGATGTTTTTCACTTTTATTAAATTTCGGAATATTCTTTTTATTTTTATGAGTTAAATTTTCTAGGTTTTTAGTTTGAGTTAAGAATTTGGAGTGAATAATTTTGCCTACACGTTCTCTAGTATTTCTGTCAAAAATATCGAACTGAATAGAATGAAATCTACTAGTTAAATGTCAAATGTATGCATGAAAATATTGCTAAATATTTCAAAAGCAGTTTCAATTATAACGCGGCTTTTAAGACAATTAATAACCTTAGTACCTACATAAAAAAAATAAAGATCGTACAAATAAAGAAAAAAAATCCGGAGTCTACAAGTTGACTTGCAAATATTGCCCTTTAGTATACATTGGCCAGACTGGTAGATCATTCAAGAAACGTGTCCAAGAACACCAAAGGGGTTATATATCCAATTCTGTACATTCGACATATGCTAATCATCTTAAGGAATTCAGGCATAATTTCAATAATAATTATGAAATTATCCACGTTGAAAGCAAAAGTTCTAGATTAACACTTTTAGAATTTCTTGAAATCAACAGGTATAATGCCCGTAAAATCCTTTTGAACGAACAAACAGATGTCGATCATTCTCCATTACTGAATATCTTTCCTTAATGGCATTTTTAGCGGCAAACTCCAATAAACACCTAGAGTTTTTATGACTTGTGCTTCCATTATTTGGTCACGTACCTAAAAATGTATTTAAACTCGGTTACACTGAATACCATCAGACAGTACAATGTAATACCTGAAGAAGCCACATCGTGGTGAAACAATTGTTGTAGTGGTACAAGCATTTTTGTGGAAATAAATTACTGTCTCATATACATTTTTTTGATTCCAGTTAGGTATATTTGTAGATGAATTTGTAGGCAAGCCCGTCGTCGAAAATTTCGATAAAATCACAGAAATAATCGAAGTTGATCGGCATGTTAGTAGTTCTAGCATCGCGCAGGAGCTAAAGATCGACCATGAAGCATTTGCGCAAAAATGGATTAAAAAAGGAGCTCGATGTTTGGGTGCTACACCAATTAAGACCAAAAAAGGTGATGGATCGAATTTCCATCTGCGAAGTCTTGGCCAAACGGAATGAAATCGACCCATTTATTAAAGGGATGAGAAATAGGTCACATACGACAATATTGTGAGAAAACGTTCGATATCAAAGCGCGGTGAAGCAGCTCAAACAGTGGCCAAACCAGGACTAACAGCAAGGAAAGTTTTAATGTGTATTTGGTGGGACTGGAAAGGAATAATTTATTATGAGTTGCTTCCATATGGTCAAACACTAAATTCGTATCTCTACTGTCAAAAACTGGACCGTTTAAAGCTAGTGATTGACCAGAAACGGCCAGAATTGACCAACAGAAGAGGTGTTGTGTTCTGTCAGGACAACACCAGGCCACACGTCCGTAGTGACTAGCCAGAAACTCCGGGAGCTTGGCTGAGAAGTTTTAATGCATCCACCATATAGTACGGACCTGGCACCAAGAGATTACTATCTTTTTCTCGCATTATAATAATAATTTATTCAAATGATAAAAAATAACAGTTTGAATATTATAACCCATCAACTATTACATGGGGTGTCACTAAATATTTATTTATTTTATATTGTCTGTTTATTTCTTGTGCTTCTATTGAAATTGGGGTGAAGATAATAGACCGACAAAGGGATTACTTAGAATTATATTTGTTTTTTGAAGGTATAATGCATTTTTTTAGAGATTTCTGAATTAACTTATTCGAATATTTAAATATATTAAATATTTCAAATAAATTATATTCTTTGAGAAGTCCTTTAAGTGTGTTCATTTTTTTAAAAGGCAATTGGTGTTCTTAAAGGTAAGACCAGAAACAAAATTTTGTCTCCTTTAAATATTTATTTATTAATTTTAATGACTTTCGTATATCTGTTGGTTTATTTATTTCATTATATATTGAGTTTTGATTATATACGTCTATTAAATGTAAGCGGTGCTTATTGTAGACATTAATTTAATTCTAAAAGTTTTTTGAATAAAAAATTTTTTTGAAATTAAAATTGTAGAAGATAAACATATTTCAATTTGTTTTAATATTCAAATTTTGTTATATTTCTTCTATCAAGTAAAAGGCCTTTCTATTTTATTTTATACACATATAAATTTTAAAGTTTCTGGATTGTTCTTCTAAAGTTATCCTGTTCCAAACTTTTCCAAACTGTGAACTCGAAATTTTCTTCCGTTTGTCCAATGCAATCATTTTATGTTCAAAATTCAATAAATAAAAATAAAGCGAGCAAATAGAAAGCATTCTAGAACAAGTACAGAAAAACAAGGGCAGCGTTTTGACTCATGTTGTAAGTTTCAATTCTACCAAGAGGGAATATTTGAAAAATTTATTTTCAAACCTTTCAGTTTTTAACATTATCAACTTACCGATATTCAAAATGCAACTCTTCAGATTTTTTCCTCCATGCTTTACCATTCCATGAACATTTCCAAAAAAATACATCAAGAAAATCAATTTTTACAATCACAATTCTAAGCCCATCCAACCAATTTCTTCTAAAATAAGAGTAAAATTTTATAATTAATTATGTCATCAAGAATAAAGTGAAGGTTAAACATAATGATCCACAAGGAATATTCATAAAATGTACCGAATTTGATGCTTTAGAAATTTCAACTAAATAAATCAAGTTGATATTCAGGAGAAGAGACAATGTGAAAACTAAAACAAAATGTCCATTCTGAAGTTTTTTTTCAGAATGATGACGCAAAGTAACTAAAATTGCTATTGGGATGGAATTCATTTCAAAAAATATTATTTTCAATTCAAATATGAAACAAATACCTCCTGTGCTCCGTATCATGCAAGTTTGATTCGATATTTGAAAATTTACCTTGAAAACTACTGGCATTATTTTCCATATTAACCAAATAGGATATTTTATAACTAACTTTATGCATACCTTAAATGAAGATGAATGTGAAGTCATCTCTGAAATTAAATGTATATTTTTACTTAAAAATTAAGCGCTCTCAGTACGTACTTATTCAAATAACAACCCCACAGATTAGAGATATCCTTAATCTTTGAAAATATTTTCTAAATGTTAAAAACCTAATATTTGAATCACAAAATTCCTACATTACCTTATTGTCCGTTTGATGCCATCTACACGCATCTAACTGTATTACCTCAGAATTGTATAAATCAGTACAAAGAAATCTGCTAGTCTGGCTTCATCCAAAATTAAATATAGGTATTTATAGATAGATGGCACCATGCACTCGAATTACAAAATCATAGATTAACAATAATCTTCTTCTTCTTTATCCTTTACTATGTGCTGGGTATCTATGACCATCTACACAGGAGTTTTCTTGTTTGTAAAGTTAAATCTTTGTATAGATATTGCATTTTGTGGAGAGTATACTTCACTAACGTGCTTTGTTAGGATTGTGGGAAGGAACATTGGGTGGACATTGCTAAAGAAATTAGACATCACACTAGGATGTTAGTACACCACATATACATCGTCGTCACATACACCACACATTCTCATTTGAATAATTATCAAAGTCAATTTGAATTACTTCTCAGAGTTTAATTCCTGAAACAGATAGAAAGTTTACTATGATTTTGATCACTTGAATTTCACTCATAAACAGGACTTCCGAAAAATTTATTGGGAATGACAACCTATTTGCCAATAAACGGGTTAGGTCGGTGTGTAAATTAGCAATATTTTGTTCATTGTTGATACAATCATGGAATATATGAAAAATATCTCCCTTCTCTCCACAGTTACATAAGGGTGACTGATACACTCCTATCTTATGAAGATGAGCGGGGCTACTGCAATGAGAAGATCGCAATCTGATAATAGTAGACATATATATTCTAGGTAAAGAGATTGTGTTGAACCATGGACTGATAGGTAATTTTCTATTAAGGAATTCTACATATATTTTTCCCTTTTGAAGACCCATTCTCAACCACTGATCTTTCCATCTTTCCCAAATTACTCTTCGGAATTTAGGCCAAAATTCCCTCACGTCACCCTTGATATGTTTTTGATTGCGCAATTTTATGGCCTTTCTAGCTAATGAATCCGCCTTATCGTTTCCGTAGATTTGGGTGTGACTTGGAACCCAGGCCAATGAAATACAGAAACCTTTCTGTTTCAACTGATATAGATTTTTCCGAATATTCAAAGTTGCCATATCATTTGAACCGTGAATCCGCCAATTAGTGATCTTTTGAAGAGCACTCTTTGAATCTGAAATTATCACAGCTTTATGGATTCTTTTTGTTTGAATAAGGGTGATGGCTCTTTGGATAGCTGTGAGCTCCGCGGCGCATATGGAGAAAAAACCCGGCAGACGTTCCTTGTAGTCAATTGTTCTCAGACTATACACTCCTAAACCGACTCTATTATTATCCCTGGAAGCATCGGTAAAAACTCTAACTTCTTCTGGGAAAAGTTCATTACATCTGTCTAAGAATAATTGGGAATTATCTGGGTTATCCTTTCTTAAGCCGAATGAGTGATACTTAAATCTAGTGTAGTGAACTTCCAGGTCTAGAAGGAAACAAGGAAGAAGGAAGTTAGATTGTATATCGTCCGGATTTTCTAACAAATTGAGTGCTTCCATGAGAGGGGGCGGACAATTAACTGTCCAGAAGAATTGCAGTGAGTGTAATTGTTTCAAAATGGATAATACCGGATTATTCCTAACCTTGAACTGTTTCGACAGATACTTTAAGGCTAGCCAGATTCTTCTGAGACCAAGAGGAAGTTCGCATGATTCCGCCAAAATTACGTTGGTTGGAGTTGATCTCATCACCCCCAACACAGATCTTAAAGCCGAGAGTTGAGTGGTATCAAGTTTTTTTAATACTTTCTTGGAGCATCTCCCCAGAAAAATACCGCCGAAATCTAGATGAGAACGTACAATGGAATTGTATAGAATCATCAAGGTTGATGGATGAGAGCCCCACCAAGTTCTGCACAATGATCTTATTATGTTGATCCCCTGAAAGGCTTTAGTACACATATTGTCGATGTGTTCTGTCCATTTCAAGTTTCGCTGTACAGTAACACCCAAGTACCTGACCGAATCTACCCATCGAATGTCATTATTAAAAAGTTTTAATGAAGGGAGATTAGTCCACTGTTTAGACCTGTGGCAGCACATTGCCTTGGATTTTTCTGAGGATATCTGCAGTCCCTTTTTCTGAGACCATAGTTCTAGCTGAGTTAACGCGGAGGACATCAGGTTGAAGGCTGTTATAAAATTGGGAGCTGATACTAACAATGTCATGTCATCTGCATATTTGAGTACTTTAACTCCATTACCTCTTATGAATGAACCGATATCTTTTACATATATGTTAAATAATACTGGACTGTAAGGAGATCCCTGTTCCAGCCCAAGACTTGCCTGGCTTGGACCTAAGAGTACTCTAGTAAGGGGGTCAATTATGAAGATTGATCTATTTAACGTTAGAGACTCCAATATTTGTATAATTCCCTCGGGAATTCCCTCCCTTACTAACAGTTCCCTCAATATGTGGAAATTGACCGAATCATATGCGTGTTTAATGTCCAGGAACACAGCTAAGGTTACCTCTTTTTTGGCAAAGGATGTGTAAATGAATGATGTTAGATAAGTGATTGCGTCCTCTACTGACTTACCCTTTCTAAAGCCAAATTGAAGTTCCTCTTTTGAGGAGTTTTTTTCATAAATTCTCTCGAGTCTAGTGGACAGAATAGAACCTAAGATTTTAATCAGACAGGAGCTCAAGGCAATTGGTCTGTAACTTCGAGAGTCATTGGGGGGTTTGCCCGGTTTACATATTGGAACTATAACCGTTTCTTTGAGGGAAGGGGGAATGTTCGGAGAGTGGATATTTGAATTAACTATATCAAGTAAGATAATTTTTGCGTTCAGGGGTAGATTCTTTAGCATACTATAGGTGATTCCGTCTTTACCCGGAGCTGTGTCTCCTTTCTGTTCAAGCACACAAAGGAGTTCATCCAATGATATGTCAGGAAAGGAGGACGTCTCTACTAAAACTTGGGGTAAGGCAGTGGGAGCTGGCAAGGGAGAACAAAGCCGATTCAAAATTTCTCTTCCGCATGTTACTGATGGGAACTGAGAGGAGCTAGAACTGACACCGAATTTAAATCTCTTAATGTCTTTCCACAATTGCGCACCATTCTTATGTGGGAGGTTTTCACAGAAGGTCCTGAAAGATGACTTTTTGGCTTGTTTAATTTTGCGTTTGGCACTCGATTGAGACCTCTTCGCGAGCAGAAAAGATTCTATTGATGGGTTGGACAAATAATTCGCGAATGCCGCCGATCTTTCCTTTACCGCTTGGGTTAGAGTATCATCCCACCAACATATTGAGTACTTTGATCCCAAACCAGTAGTTTTGATCTTTTTTCGAGGAATTGATTCATCTGCCGCGGATATTACCATCTGTTGGAATGACTCGAAATTAGGGGGAGAATGGCTTGTAATTGAGCCTTCAATCTTATCTTGAAATGATTCCCAGTTCGCTTTTTTGATATTGTATTTGAATGAAAAGTATCGATTCGAATTGGGAGATGAGCAGGGTATGTTGATGTTTTCTATGATTATTGGATAATGATCACTATTACCTGGGTCTGTTTTGACTGACCACGTAAGAGCAAGTTTGATATCTTTTGAGCAGATAGAAAGATCGGGAGCACTCACACCATCCACACATGGAGAAACTCTAGTGCCTGAGCCATCGTTTAACAAACATATATCATTCTCCAGGAGAACCTTTTGAAGGGTCAATCCATTTGAATTTGACGTAGTGGATCCCCAGATGGGATTCTGGGCGTTTAGATCGCCACAAATTAGAAAGGGAGGAAGGAGGTTCAGCAATATACCGTCCCATATTTTTTTGGTGAGACGTGTTTGCGGGGGACAGTAAATATTTACTATAGAGTATTTGGCAATTCTTACCGCTTGGATTTGTAGTTCTTCAGGGATGGTTAGGTTGGAAAAGGACAGCGGATAGTGCTTAATGCCATTTCTTATGAGCGTTGCTATTCCACCTCCCCTTGAGGGTCGGTCGTCACGGATAATTGAAAAACCTGAGAGACGAAAAGAGCTGTCTGGGGTTAGCCATGTTTCCGAAAGAAGGACAACAGATGGATTGTCCTCGTCTATTCTTATTTTTAAATTTTCAATATTGGATCTGAGGGATCTTATATTCCATTGTAGAATACTGTTCATTAATTGGGGAGAATGATTACTGAGACTAAGAAAAATAAAGTAAAATTTGGAATTTAGGTTTTGGAATAGACGAAGTTCGACAAATAGTATAAGAATTAGTTAATGTGAATTAGAATCTGCTATAGTAGAATTGGTTTTATGTAGTATAGAATTTATTGAGGTTATAACCTCATTTAGATTTTTAATTAATTCAATATAGTTGCCTGACGAAAGACTCTGAACTATCATTTTCTGTATCTGTTCCGCTTGTGGGAGTTCTGGAGAAAGGGGTAAATAATTTAATGAAGGGGGTGAAGAATTTCTGATGATGGGGAGCTTCGGATCCGAGCTGTAGGAGATAAGCTGTTGTTGATGAGCAATTCTATCATAACCAGGAGGTGATGGGAGTCTCCTCTTTTTAGTAATTTCTGAATATTGGGTTTTGTTTTTTGGATCATCAAGGAGGGATCTCCGATTATGAACTGATATTATGTTCGCCTGCTTTGGTGAATTTAAAGGAGGAGAGGATTGCAGATGGGGAAATTCCTGTGGGGATCTTGAAGGGCTGGGAGTTGATGTTGAGTTAAGGGAGGTTGAGGGGCCGTAGGTTTTGGGCATTAATTTTACTGCGTCAAAGTAGGAAATGTTTTCGCAGGCTATTATATTATTTATTTGTTTTTGTCTTGAGAATTCTGGACAGTTGCGATCAGTTGATGCGTGTTTTCCCTCACAAAAAACACATTTATTAAGTTCTGGAGATTGATTAGAACACTCCTCTTCGTTGTGCTCTTCGCCGCAATTTCTGCACCTTTTCTTTCCGTTACAATTAGATAATGTGTGACCGTATCTTAAGCAGTTATAACATTGGATGACTGGTCCAACATAAAGTGATATACGCCTAATACATCCCCAGATGGAAATGAATTCAGGGAGATTTTTTCCTTCAAATGTTAGAACCCATGTATTAGAGGGAACATATTTAATGCCCTCGTCGGTTTTTGTTCTTCTATTGAGTTTTTTGGCGGAAATTATTTTAATTCGGGAGTCAGCGTAATTTAATACATCTTCAACTGTTATTTCATCACCTATATTTTTTATAACTCCTCTACAAGTTACCATTCTTGATGGTATGTAGACGTCTATGTTCTGATCAGTTGAGAATGGGTTGTTGGTTAAGAAAGAATTTGCGCTGGGAGCACTAGAGAATTCTAGGCTGATTCTGTTTTTACCTTTTTTTGAAATATTCTTTATTCCGGATGTACCTTCTTTTACTAACTTTTTTCCCAGATTCATTGGATGAATATTTCCAATATGATTATTAAATTTTGATTCGATAATAATAATATAGGGACCTACTGAAGAGATTGGATATTTAAATTTAG
Source organism: Megalocaria dilatata (assembly GCA_034642435.1). NCBI lineage: Eukaryota > Metazoa > Arthropoda > Insecta > Coleoptera > Coccinellidae > Megalocaria > Megalocaria dilatata. The sequence goes on along the minus strand of CM067862.1, from coordinate 40,669,428 downwards.
TTTTAGTAGCCTGAGGCCTATGTGAGATTTGTGATAATTTAGATTTTTCTTGTACATCAATTAATTTTTGAGATAAGGAATTTGCCTCATTTATTATTTCAATATCTTCACTAAATTGTGCTTTTATTAATTCTATTTCTCTGGAGAGAAGAGATATATTTGCAGGTGAATATTGAGATTCATCATCGTCAGATCTGTTTTGAATTTTGGAGAAAATTCGTTTACAAGTTGGAGTTAAATGGTTGTAGATAGAGATATCTGAGTGAATGGACGAGGAACCATCAGGTTCCTCGTCAATTTGCCAGTCCATCCCTCTACTGATAACAGTAGGGGAGGAGACTGCCCTTCTTCAATGTAACTATAAAAGGATTTCCAAATAGACTTGACTGTACAACGAATAACTTACCCCTAACAGTCACTAGTACATACCCTAGTTAGTTAGAAAAAAGGAACGAACTAAATATTAATTATTATAATAATAACAAAAATAAAAATAAACTTCTAATCCTGGATACACGAAACCTCCGTTAGATCAAGGAAATATAAGAAATTCAAGGAAAATCGGAAAGACGTATAGCACGTGAAACGTTTAACCTCTCTTTTTCCATTAACAATAATATAGTCTTGTTGATCTATGGTGTGGTCTCTGTTGACTATTTACCGCAACAAAGCTATACATATAGTAGGGCTACTGGTATTTTATTGAAATATTGGATTCTCGATATATCGAGATAACTCTGTTATCAGTTGATGCAAAAATACATATGAATTTTAAAGATTTTAGATAGTTCTTCAACAGTTATCGTGTTTCAAAGTGTTCCACACTTCGAATTCGAAATTTTTCACGTCTGTCCAATGCAACCATTCAAGACTATTTCATATTCAAAATTCGATAACTAAAAATAATGCAACTAAATAGAAAGCGTTTTGAAACCAGTACGGGAAAACAATGGCAGTGTTTCGACTAAAGTTGTAAGTTTCAATTCTTCAGGCATTTTTCATTAAATCTCACAAGTATTTTAATAGAAATTGAAAACTTAAAATCGCAAATCTGGATAGGTACATAGAAATTATTTTATATTTTTTAATCTGTTTGAAAAATGAGTACTTTTTAAAATCAATATTTATATAAATGGTTTTATCAATTTATTGTCACCTAAATATTCAGGTTGAACTACTATTGAAATGATAGATTATTTTCAAGCAGTTAAAATTGATTCAGATCAACCAAGAGGAAATGTTTGAAAATTTAATTTTTTAGCATGTTTACAATCAGTGTGAAATTAAGTAAATCTTTTTATGACCTTTTAATTTTTGACATTATCAACTTACCGATATTCAAAATGCAACTCTTAAGTTAATTTCATCTATGCATCACCATTCCATAAAAATACATCAAGGACTCCCAATTACCTGTCAGTATATTGAATATTTTCCAGTTACTAACAAATAAGTTTTCTTCTATTTTTCATTTCAAAGTGCTGAAAACATAAGTTAATTGAGGAGTAAAAAATGTAATCAATTTTTATAGTCACAAATTCCCATCAAAATAAGGGTGAAGTTTTATAATTCATCAAGAATAAAGTGGAGTTTAAAAATAATCATCCAGAAGGAATATTCATAAAATGTAACGAATTTGAATTTTGAATTTGAAATTTTAGCCAAACAAATCTAGTTGAAATGCAGGAGTGAAGACAATGTGAAAACTAAAAAAAAAAAATTCATTATGAAGTTTACTTTAATAAATTATACATTCAAAAATAAACAAAATTTGAACGGAGAATGATGACGCAAAGTAACTGAAATTGTTATTGAGATGGAATTTATTTCTAAAAATATTAAATTCAATTCAAATTTAAATCAAATTTCCCCTGGGCTCCGTATCATGCAGGTTTGAATCGAGATTTGAAAAGTATATAAACAATGGACAACCGATATTTACAAAACAATATCGACAAACATTATAGGGACTTCAATTTACATTTCCAGAATTCTTCCATACTATAATAGGCCTTCTTCAAAAGAAAAGTTTTGAGTTCCTTTTTCATTTTTTTGAACTATTCTGGTAAACAGTTATAAATCAACATCGATTCATGGTCGACACTTATTTGGATGCTGCTACCCTTAGATTATTTGCGTTTCTTGTTTGATATTAATGGTACTCACTATTTCTTGCCATCTCATTTGCTAAATCGTGGACATACATAACACGAGAGAGTACATATAAAGAGGTTTATAATAAAAAAAGAGAAATAATTGTTAGCTAAAAGCACTTTCGATCCCTCCCCTACACGCCATACAATACAATCTATATAATAACAGAATCATTCTCTGGTAACTACTAACAAAATGATTGAGTTTGCAGAGAGCAGGTGAATGAGGGGTGCTTGGGTATGCCTCCACTAGGTAAATATTATGTTTATATATATTATTATTTGCACATTCTAACAGGCAAATATATTAATGAAGGGCAAGCTTTTCATGAACGTGGGTATTATGACCAGAGCTAAAGATTGACATAACCTCTCATTATAATTTTTCAATGAATAATTGCAAACCTAAAAATGAAATTCTGATAAATTCTGGATAAACTAGTAAAAATCACCACAAAGTACAGAACAAATTCACACAAGAAATAATTAGAAGAAACGAAAGATCCAATCCATGAACAATTAAATAATAAACACAGACAATCGTAACACGCAAATATGTAAACGTTGACTGAAAACGTCATACTCAAGGTTATTGGAAAATCCTGATAACCTCTTTACCACTCTTCTGTATTTCTGAATTTTAATTAAGAAAACACTATTATGTAAAAATTAAACGTGACTTAAATTGAATACCTGGAAATACTAAAACAATACTAGTTATGACGCTTTTATATTTATTTTTATACCTTCACATGCACTGAAATAAAACATTTTGATAAAACTTAATGGTTAGTACAAATTATTTTCAATTACTCCATTAATAGTAGTACGGTGAGTATGACGAAATGTAATTTTAATTCCAGCCTAACCAGTATTTGTTAAGAACATCACAGAATAATACAAATATGTTTACTTGCGTTGCCAAAGAGTGATATCACATTAAAAGTGAGTTTATACCTCTTGAATCCTCTGTAAACATGACAAGTGTTTATATTAAATACGGAATTATCTTACTTCTTGCTACGTGATATCAGTAGTGGTTCGAAGGTAATTAGGAGCATATACTACTACTGATCCCCTTTTATTCTGAATTTAGATGGCTCGTAAAACACATGACTTGGAGACGGGAGATGGTCCAGCGCAGGATGGCGCTTCTAATACATCACCCTCGGTTATTGTACCCCAAATAAGAGATATGCCAAGCGAAACAACACTATTAACAAACGTCCAGACATATTTTTCAGACAAAAAAGTACAAATTCCAGAAACAGACAAAGTAAGTTGATTTCTAAACTCTTAATTATGAATCAAATGACTTAAAATTTTTGATACACATTCAAGAAAAATTTTGCTATAAAACTAAGAAATCATCAACCATTGAAATAGATAATTGGATTCGTCCACAAGTGCATATTATATTTGAATATTGCGCAAAAGAGTAATTCATATACTGGCATACTTGCAGTAAGATCTAACAAATAATACACGAAAAATCTGAGATACACTTTTCCATACCTTGTTCTCGTTTATTTATAATGTGGGGCACCTTCAGTTGTGAAATTTACTACCAACAATTTATGTTTTTTCAATTTATGAACAGAAAATTAATTGAGGTAGATAAATCATAAATTGAGCGTTGAAGAGGCAGAACATCAAATAATTTTTGTTATTATTAAAATAATGGATTTGTGAATTGTGGTTTCATCTTGATGAAACAAATCCTTCTTTTCACCTAAGACCGTCGTTTTTCCTTTATTGTTTCACTCACTGTTGATTTTACTTTTTGAACAATCTTTTGGATTTGGGACTGCCAAAACATATTAAAAGTTTATTGAAAGTCTTCAGGAATGATGCACCAAATACTGTCTAGGCAGGTTAGTGTCTATTTGGATACTTCCTTCCCATATACAAACACAATATCTACATATTCCTGAGTTTAGAAACAGTGTATTGTTTATTCAGAGTGTACACCAAGTGTCAAATGAATAATTAAAATAAGTCAGGTTGACATATCAACAGGCATTTTCATTTGTCAGCCTACTTTTAATTTAAACATAACAAAATATCTTTCCAAGTGCGTATATCTTTTACACGAAAACCAATCGGACTTATATTCATAGGAATAAAATGTTTAGAATTAGAATTGCTATCATCTGCTAGAATTTGAGCTTTTAAAATACTTTATATGAAAACCTTTGGAATATAACTTCTAGTTCTAAAATTAAGTAAGATTATGGGACACCTGTGTAAAGTACACTAATTAATTAGTGTTATTCGCAATTTAGTCAAATTTTTGCAGGAAACCTTCAGCTTCAGAAAGTTATGGGCTTTCACAGGACCTGGTTTTCTCATGTCAATTGCATATCTAGACCCTGGAAATATTGAAAGCGATTTGAAGAGCGGATCTGTTGCACAATATAGATTGTTATGGATTCTTTTATCTGCTACCTTATTAGGGTTGATGATGCAACGACTAGCTGCCAGATTAGGTAAGTAGATACCATCTGCTAAGGATGGAACGATGGATTGGTCAATACTGTAATGGAAATTAATGTTTTTAGGGGTCGTAACCGGACTTCATCTTGCCGAAATGTGTTACAGACAATACAAAAAAGTTCCTAGAATTATATTATGGATAATGATTGAAATAGCAATTATTGGATCTGATATGCAAGAAGTCATTGGAACAGCTATTGCTATATATTTATTATCAAATAAATGGTGAGAAAAATGCCATAAGCTTCTTCAACTGACAGCTGTCTTGTTCCAGTCTCTTTCGCCTGAAAATTTCAAATCTATGAATTATTTCTTAAAGAAGCTACATATGATGGATAAAAACACAGAATTATGTGTTCTGTCATTCAAAAGTCAAATAAATGTCATTTTTGCAGTTTCAGAACTGTTCTAAAGAAACGAAAAATCACGTGAAAGGGTAAAATAGATGGTTGAACGCCACCGTCCTCCCTTCGATTTGCATCGTTAGAAATTGGCAAGAAAGAGTAAAATTATATAATACTACTGACATCAGTTAAGAAAAAATTTTTAAAAATCTCGTTGATGTGATAGGTCGACCGAAAAGTAATGTTGCTTTTTCAAATTGAGTTCAAACTATCTGTTTCTTCTAGGATCGCCATTTGGCAAGGAGTTCTCATCACAATTGTAGACACCTTTACCTTTCTGTTCCTTGACAAATATGGCCTAAGGAAATTAGAATTAGTATTTGGTACGTTGATCACAGTTATGGGACTGAGTTTTGGTTACGAATTTATAGTATCAAAACCAAACGAGTATGAAGTCTTGAAAGGAATGTTCACCCCATGGTGTAAGGATTGTGATTCTGGTGCTTTATTACAAGCAGTTGGTATTGTAGGTGAGTTCAATTCGGCTCTATTATTTTCCACAACAATATTTTCTTATTGAGCGAAGGATGAGGGTAAAAAAGACTTTTTAGGCATGATATTTTCCTGATGGAATGGAGACGCTCAGATTCTCCAAGGTCTTAGAAGGTTTGTGTTAAAAAATCTGCTAGAAAAGTTCTCACTTCAATTTTTTGGGATTTCTGTGTTTGATTATTTCGAGAAATAACAGGGAATTACTACTCAACAATGTTATTGCCAACTCTACGAAAATTAATTACGGAGAATTATCCAAAGGTGTTTAGTTTTGCAGCACAATCTTTGGTTACTTCACATTTCTTCTCTGATTGAAATGTTATTATTTTTTCCAGGAGCTGTTATAATGCCTCATAATTTGTACCTGCACTCGGCGCTAGTTAAGTCCAGAGATGTCGACAGGACCAAACCGGCGAAAGTCAGAGACGCAAACCTTTACTTCTTCATCGAAGCTGCAATAGCGTTGACAGTCAGTTTTGTAATCAATGTATTCGTGGTCTCAGTATTCGCACATGGATTATATCATACAACAAATTCGGATCTTGTGAGTGTCCAATGATATGTCCATGAGGTATTTACTATTTTTTTTCTTTATTTCAGAGGAAGAAGTGTTTGGCATATCCATCAATAAACGCAACAATATTTCCGGTAAGTTGAAACTAAAAAGAATGGTGTTGTGGAATTTAATGAGTAGTTTGTAAGTGATACTTCTTGGGTTATTATGCAGTATTTTACGCCATTTGGTGGTTAATATTGGTTGTACTTAAAAGTATTTGAACTTTATATAGTTTCAAGAAAAACATCGATAGCCAGGGAGAGAATATTTATCGTATACAGCTGAAGAATTTTAATAATTTCAGATAATAAAATTTGGTATAAATAGCGGTAGCTTGATTCAATTTTTTTTTTTTTTTTTTTAAAGGTATTTATTTATCAGCAATCAGAATACATTTCTATAAGCTAATTTTATATCCATACAGTGAGAATTAAGCGTGAAGAAGTTCCCCCCATTGGGGGAATCTCTTAATATTCCATAAGGTCAGTTGGCCATTTCCTTTGCAGTCTTCTTGCTTGGTTGTCCTCTGTTAGGGGTCGTAGAAGGGTATTTGTGTGCTCTTTCAATCTAGAATGGTGATTTCTACTTCTTGTTTTAATGACATCCTTAACAAAGGGGATTTTCATATCTTCATGGAGTGTTAGGTTTGTGACATACCATGGTGCGTTGGCTATCATTCGCAATATCTTGGACTGGCTTCTTTGTATGTTGGCTATATTTGACTTGCTTGCACATCCCCAAATTTCAAGTCCATACGTCCAGATTGGAATTATAACTGTTTTGTACAGTAGAATTTTATTTTCTAATGACAGTTTTGAACCTCTTCCCACAAGCCAATACATCTCCTTGATTTTCAAGTCTATTTGCTTCCTTTTCTTTTTTATGTGTTCTTTCCAAGTAAGTCTGGTATCTAGATGGAATCCTAAATACTTTGCTGTTTCTGCCTGTGGTATTGCTTTTCCATTAAGGTGAATTGGTGGGCATCGTTCTTTTCTCAAGGTGAAATCTACTTTTTTTGATTTTGTTTCATTTATTTTTATTCTCCATTTCTTGATCCATTTTTCCACTAGATTCAGATGTTCTTGAACAAGTTTAGATGCTGTTATGGGGTCTTCATGGGAGGCCATTATGGTGGTATCATCTGCAAAAGTTCCTGTGATTGTGTTATCACATGTCGGCAGATCAGAAGTATACAGAATATAAAGAATAGGACCCAACACACTTCCTTGTGGGACTCCGGCTTTAATGGGGTAATTTTTAGATGTTTCTTCGCCTACCTTTGTTCTGAATTCTCGATCAGTAAGGTACGACTTCAAGATGCTGAAATACTTCAGAGGGAGAATAGTTTTGATTTTATACAAGAGCCCAGCGTGCCAGACTTTGTCAAAAGCCTGACTTACATCTAGGAATACCGATGTGCAGTACTGTTTTTGTTCAAATGTTTGATGGATGAATCTTGTTATTCGATGGGTCTGTTGAACTGTTGAGTGTCCTTGCCTGAATCCAAACTGATGAGAGGGAATCCAGTGTTCATTGGGTAACTCTGTCTCAATCCTTTGTAGGAGGAGCCTTTCGAGTAACTTGGAGATGGTCGGCAACAGGCTTATAGGTCGGTATGATGAAACCTCGTGTGGTGATTTTCCTGGCTTTATTACCATAATTATTTCAGCTGTCTTCAGCATTTTTGGCCAGTAGTTCAATTTTGTGATGGCATTGAGGATATATGTTAGTAATTTAACTGCTTTCTTAGGAAGTTCTTTGATCATTTTTGCTGTTACTCCATCTAGACCAGGGGCTTTTCGAATGTTTAGATACTTAATTTCTTTCTGAATTTCTTTTACCGTGAATGATTTTATTTTAGGTAATACAGCCGAGACTGTTAGATCATGTGTGGCCATTTCTACATTGATAGTTGTGGCTTGAAGATAATCAATTTGATGTTTTGGTAATTCATAGTGGGTAATGGTCTCCTTTATTATGACTGCAGTACCGGCATGTGCTGTGTTATCTGGATGATTTGTGCAATAGGTTGTATAGTGTGGTATTTGGAAGTGAGATCTATCTGTAAAGTGTGTTTCGCTTATAAGAAGAATATCTATAGAGTTGAGGTGTAGAAATGTTTCAACTTCGTTCTTGTGCTGCAGTAAACCGTTGGAATTCCATTGGGCTATTCTTATCAATCTAGTGAATTTTAGTGATTAGGGTTGAGAGCATGTTGAGTATCATGTTGTTTTGCTGGACCAATTGTTGAAACATGTTTTTGAATTCAGCTAAGAAGGACGTTAAGGTGGCAGCATTATCTGTGTTTTGTGAATTGTTGTTTATTCCTTTTAGTTTGTCCGAATAGCTGGGTTTGTTTTGTTCTTCTGGTATTTGATTTCTAGGCATTGAGTAATAATTGTTGTTTACTGCTTGTATAGCAGGCTGTTGATTGTACATTCAATCTGTTGTTCTGGTTGTTTGGTCTCCTCAAGATTGCGTGGTAAAATTCACATCCCCTGTAATTAGCTGGATGAGGTCCATTACATAGGGCACATTTTGCCGGTGTGTTATTGCTTTTTTTGCAATTTTCCGTATTATGTTCTCCTCCACATTTTACACACACAAAGGGCCTGTTGCAGTAAGTTTTGGTGTGACCATATTGTTGACATCTTGTGCACTGTGGTAAACCGCTGACTTTTTTTGGGGGTTCAATCTGCACGATTCTATTCTGGATTCCTCGAATTTTGTAAATTTCTTTGTTGTTATCTGAAGGTTCTAAGTCCACAAAAAATAGATTAAGTGGTTCCTTTGTCACTCTGCTTCTTCCATTGTGGATGTTTCTCACTTTGTGTCCTTGTAGAGTGAGTTCACTTTTTATTTCCTCTGTGTTTGTTGAGAAATGAAGATTTTTAATTACCACTTGGAATGCTCTGTTTTCTTTTGGCTGGTAGGTGTGATGTATTATATTGGTTTCTCTCATGTGGAATATCATTTTGCGATAATCATCCGGAGTTCGGCAGTTCACTTTTATGGTGTTGTCCGCTAAAGTTTTTGTTGTGAAATTTCCAATTTGCAGTATTCTATTTAGGTTGGATATCATTTCACCATAGTTGGTCACTCCGTACACAAAAATTGGAGGAGGTTTTGGGATATTAGTCGACTGTTCCTGTGAATGATTTGTTCTTCCTTCATGTTCCTCATTTAATTGGCTGAATCTATTGCTTGTTGGTATTTCCACATTGTTAGTGGTATTAATCTTTCTTTTCTTTGTTGGACGTTTCATAGTTTGCCAGGTATTTATATTGTTTGGGTCGTTGGGGAATCCTAGGAAATCTTCATCACTGGTAGATGACATTCTGTAGTAGCTAGTATTTTGTGTTTGCATCTCCCGTACTTCTTCGCTTTGTTGACTTATCATCATTTCTTGGGAATTCCCAGCTGGTAGCATGATTTTATCTTATCTTCTTGTTGTTGTTATCGCCGGCCGTCATGTGTTGTATTGATTTCCGAGTGGAAATTCTTTGTTTATAATCCGAATTTCCGCGGATTGCGGAAATTTGAGAGAAAAACTATTTCTTTTTTTCCCTCAAGTAAATCTTCAGCTTTGAATAAATTGGATATCGGTATTTTTCTAAAATTTTCAAAGTCGCTTTTCACACTTTTATCACTGTTTGACTCTGGAATATCTTCTAGCATGTGCACTCATTCGTCACCTGCCACTGAATGAAATATTCTTCATTCAATGAAGCAGAGAACCGGATCTTGGCAAAGCGAACCCACCCGCAATAAACAAACCTCTGAACGAAACCCTTCACTGGGCAACGAAAACCTTCATATTTTTCTCTCATGTAAACATCCCTACTCAAGGATCAAAGAAAATATATTCAGAAAAACAGCACAATACAAATATGCTCTTATTCATTGGTGACTGTAATAAAAGAAAGAATAAACAAATCCGACAATTTCTAGAAAACTCAGAATTCACTCAAATTAATAGTCTAGTCGACAAGTGCCTTTTGGGTCAACTTTTTTCAGCAGTCTACGAAAATTATGATCAAGGTGTCATTCGATTCGGAATGGCATCTAGATGATTTTTGAAAGAAATGAAGTTCCGCTTGCAAAAATTGCAAAAGTTATTAACAATTAACTAAAAAAAAAAAAGAGGGTTTAGTTTTTTGCAAATATCTCAAAAACTAATAAAGATTTTTGAAATAAAAAAAAAGATTCAAAAAGAGGAGGAGATTTCCAAAAAAAAGTGTCGACTCCCGGAATTGTAGTCCCAATATTAATAATTTTCCCAGAGGGATGAAAATACGGCCGAAAACGGGTGCTCTGGTTTTCGTAAGCCACGCCTACTTTGGACACAGATTAAATATGAAATTTAATAATAAAAAAATTCCGGGGCATACTGGATAGATGAATGAAGAATAATCCGCCAAAAAAAATTTTTATCTCAATTTTTCAATTAGTTATGCAATAGTTAATTAATAATTTTTTTCTGCTTGGACATGAACATTGCAAGTGTGATAATTGTTAAACTATCAACTTGAGATTTTTTTCCTCCATTGGAGCAATTTTTGGAAGATTTTAGAATAGATCCCCCTTGGAAAAATTTAAAAATGTTTATTTTTCAGTTTTTTATTAACAATTTTCGTTGTTGCAAAATTAAAAACTTAGATTAATTATCGAAAAAAATTTTTTTTTCAAAATATTATTAATGGTCCGTTTTTATGTTGTAGAAAGCTACATAGAAATATTTTTTTTAAATTTTTATCTCTTATTGTTTAAAAAATTGTTATGAACAAATGCGTTGTTTATAAAATAATTGAAGATTTTTTTAAGGAATATCAATCTTTGATGCAAATAATGATTTAAAAAAAAAAATTTTTATTGCTTAAAAACGCATTTGTTAATTAACAATCGTTTTCTCCCACTTCTAACTAATATTAAGGAACCATTTTTCCTTTAAAACTCATGATTTATTTTTCTTTTCCATATAAAGAAAAATTTCGTTTTGTTTAATTTTTCATTGTTTATATAATAAACAATTTGTTATTCAATCTTATATGAAAATATTATATTTTTAATTTGGTTCTCCCCCAGGAAAATGACGAATTTGTTGACGCAGATTTGTATAAAGGTGGTATTTTCTTGGGTTGTACTTACGGACTTGCTGCCCTGTATATTTGGGGAGTAGGAATTTTGGCCGCTGGACAGAGTTCTACTATGACAGGTTAGTGAATATTCATTAGAATTTGAAGAGAAATGAACAGACTGTGATTTAAAAAGTTAGTTGAGTATTAAAGGAAAATCAGTAATCAATGAACACATAAGTCTGTGTTATTGGAATAGGTAGACAGATGAAATAAGAGAAAAGTAGTTCAATGATGTCAAATAATCCTATTTGAATTGGTCCTTACTTGATGGAAATTCATTTTAATTGAATTAATTGCTGCGACTTTGGTTTGTTACTTCATAAAAATGTTACTTTGGATTTCTACAGTCAAAACATTTTTCTAATTCCCCTGAAATTATCAATTTAGTTTCGAAATTTCTAAAATTTAAAAGTGTAAAGTTTGGATCGTCTACTCTTTTTCTTCTAAACGAAAGACCTACCAACTTTAATGAAATTGTAATAAGCATTCAGAAATGAAATCGAATACTATGTAGATATTTTTTTTATTTAAAATAATTCACACAGTTTTTATGTTCCACAATTTACTCAGAATTCTGACACGTGTTTCGATCTTTCGACCATCTTCAAAGGAGTACAAAAAGGAACTAAAGTTAAAATTGAAAAAGGTTCTATTTATTACACTTCGGACATCTGTGTTTTTTTATGGCGCGTGGAAATAACAGCATCCAATATAGGGGTGTTGCCGAATAGTATTTGGGAGTTTGTTGAATTCTCCTTTTTCTCAACGGCTTTTTTGATTGAAAGAATCTCCAAATAGTTCATCAATTTACCCTAATTAACATTATACATTCTGTCAAGAAAGTACCGGGAATTATCGATTTAAATCTGGCGGGGCAATGAGGCAGGTAAAATTTTTTTTTCCTAGGTTGGTACCACTGTCCTTAATTACTATGCCAAGCTTGAGCGGGATCTGTCAACTAGTGTGTTTGCAACAGCTGATTAAGTCAGTCGATGTCAGAGTGCGTGCCGATTTTTACTATGGGTGATTACGTTGAGCAAAGAATTTGTTTAAAGTTTTGTGTTGCAAATGAATTTTCGTGTGCCGATGCATTGAAAATGTTGCAAAAGGCCTTTGGTGATAATGCTCTATCGAAAACTCGTGCATATCAGTGGTACAGAGCCTTCAAGGACGGTCGTGAAGTGGTCGCCCATCGACGGCTTCGATCGAAGATAACGTCGATAAAATTAAGGAAAGGGTGCTGGAAAACCGTCGTACCAGCTTGAGAGAGATAGCACATGATCTTAAGATATCCCACGAGTCCGCACGTACGATTTTGATTGATATTTTGGGCATGAGAAAGGTGGCCGCACGACTCGTACCGAAAGACCTGAATTTTCTTCAAAAACGTCATCGCGAACAGGTTGCTTCAGACAAGCTGGATCGCTGTAATTCCGATTCTACATTCATGGAACGCATTATAACTGGTGATGAGACCTGGGTCTACGAGTACGATATGCAAACAAGCCAGCAATCATCGGAATGGGTGGCAAAAAATGAGCCGAAACCGAAAAAACCACGCCAAAGCCGCTCGAAAATGAAGGTGATGCTCATTGTTTTCTTCGATATCCGTGGCGTGGTGCACTACGAATTCGTTCCAGAGGGTCAGACGGTAAACAAGGAGTATTACCTAGGCGTTATGAAACGTTTGCGTGAGCGTATCCGTAAGAAGCGGCCAAATTTGTGGGCGAACAACTCATGGATTTTGCATGACGATAACGCGCCTTCTCACCGAGCTACGATTGTGACTGACTTTCTCGTCAAAAACTCAACAAACGTGCTTCAGCAACCACCGTATTCGCCGGATTCGGCTCCCCGCGACTTTTTCCTCTTCCCAAAAGTAAAATTGCCCCTTCGTGGCACCCGTTTTGGATCGATTGAAGCCATAAAACAAAATTCGGCGCGAGAGCTAAAGTCCATCCCGGAAAGCGCCTATAAAAAATGTTTCGATAATTGGAAGTGCCGTTGGCATAGATGTATTGGAGCAAATGGAGCCTATTTTGAAGGCGACCCAATAAATTTTGACGATTAAATGTAAAAATGTTGTTTTAATTGAAAATTCCCGGTACTTTCTTGACAGAGTAGTATAGTGAAGTGACATCTTTCACATTAAAAAAATCATTATTTTCTATACAATGTTCTGCAAAGCCGGTTGATTTTGTTGACTTGACTTGTCTTATACACTGTGGTATCTTAAGGTATTAAATACATTTTTATTATTATTATTATAAACAGTATAATCTAATAATCCAATTTCTGCAGGTACATATGCCGGACAATTCTCTATGGAGGGATTCCTCAATCTTCAGTGGCCCAGATGGAAAAGAGTTCTCTTCACCAGATCAATAGCAATAATTCCCACTTTCTTCCTCGCCTTTTTCAGTCAAATTGAAGATCTCACTAGTATGAATGACATTTTAAATGCGATAATGAGCTTGCAGTTGCCGTTTGCAACGATACCTACCATCGCTTTCACCAGTAATCCTCAGATAATGGGGGAGTTCGTGAACGGATGGTGAGAACTTGTTATTATTATACAAATTATTTCTCTTAACTCATACCAAAAAAGAAATCAGATTGAAATAAAATTGAATGCGAAGAATGAAAAATTTGTCAATAGTAAAGCAGTAGAAAAAGCACATTAGAGGATCAACAATTTGCGTTTCAAAAAGACAACAGTACAGAATACACAATAACATCTACTAAAACTATCTCAGTTTAATTTCTTTTCTATGTGCAGGTTGAATAAAGTAGCGGCCATATTGTTGAGTATAGTTGTCATAGCAATCAACACCTACTTTGTAATTCAAACCGTCCAACACTACGCTTCATGGCCTTGGCTGGTACTAGTCTCCATTATTGGCGTTTTATACTTAGTATTTTGCGTGTATTTGGTCCTACATATGGCAGTATCAATGGGTTATGAAGGTTTGCTCAAGTACGACTTCATAAGCAATTATGTTATTGGACCAGTGAACTCGCAACTTACCGTACAACCAATCAATTATTCCAGGTAGGTGCTGACAAGGGGGACTTTTCTTTGTTTGTAGCGAAGCTTTTGTGTAAATATGCGTTACTAACAATATTCTTTACCTCTGTAATATTTCCTAGGTTATGTATATTAATGTTTGTGTTTTTTGTATATTGGGCTATTGGAAATTATTTCTTTGGTAATTCAATTTTAGAATTAAAACGTTATATTAATTTGCAAAGATAGTTCCAGAAGTACCCAACCAGTCTTATATATGAATTAAATAAAACGGTGGATATTTATTCCAAAATATTAGGAGTACAAATAAGTTTCCGCCGTTTTTTAACACAAATTAAATATGAATCATTCCTAATGATTTTAAACGATGTGAGACTGCTTGCTGAGTTACTTCTAATGTTAGAGCAAGTTCTTTTTGTGTTTGAGATGAATCTTCCTCCAATAATTCACGAAATCACCGTTTTTAAACTTTTGAAACCACTCTCGACACGTTCTCTCACTCAAAGCACCCTCACCATATGCTTCTACGAGCAACTGATGCGCCTCAGCAGCAGATTTCTTTAAATTAAAGAAGTAAACTAATATTTCCCGCAAATGACGCTGACTTGGCTCCAATTTTGACATTTTCAACTTATAAAAATTATATTTTACCAATATAAAATCAATGATATTAATAGGTTGTGTTGTTCTTGAATGTCCAACCTATTTTTTAAGCCGGTTATCATCTGCGAAAGCTAACCGAAACTCCGCGCCATCTACAATAAAACGGCGGACACTTATTTGTACTCCTAATATGATATGGAGTATGATCTATGGTAAACAGGAAGTTTCTCCAATCGGGACAGTGCAACTTGCATCACCATTACAATCCAAAACTCAAATACAGCCGAATAGGTTTTGTTGTCATCAGGCTTAAGCAGCAGACATGTTTCATAGCTTTTTGGCTACTCTTCAGTGTAATGCTGATGAATGCATGCTGAATAAAGACACTATTTCTGTTAAGAACTTTTCAGATACTTTGTCGTTTATCCTGGTCCTAAACTCCCTGTCAGATATGACTTCAGAAGTTGAAAATAGGCAATGGAGAGAAACTTTCTTATTTTGAACAGCAATCCGGGATGCCAGACCTTATCGAATGCCTGAGTATTGTCCAAGAGTAAATATGGGCAGTGCTCTTTGTGTTCTAAGGCTTGGCTGATCTGATACGTTATTTGATGGTTTTGCTCTATGGTGGAATGTTCTGAATCTGAACTGGTACATTTCTCTGTGTTAGAATCTGAATTCAATTTGTGTATCAAAAGCTTTTCCAGGATTTTTGATATAACGGAAAGTAAACTGATAGGATGATATGAATTGACCGTACAAAATAAAATACTCTTTTGCACATTCGTTGTGATTCCTTTTTTAGATCTGGTGCTTCTGGAACTACACTTGTCTCATATTTCTCTAGAAAACATTCTTATTTTTGGCAGAAAGATATTTGCTATTGCTCTATTACATGTTGTACTCTATATTATATTCAGGTCTATATTTATGCGATATTAAAACCCTTTATTTTTTTTTATTCAACCAAATATTATAATCAGTTTTCTCAAGTTTCCACAATTATTCAGAATTTAGATAATCGTTGACTGAATATAATATTTTTCTATTATTTAAACATTAGCTTACTAGCGAATTTCACATACTCTATTACATAAAAACGGGGATGTATTTTACTAGAGATTACCAGGGTTAGACGATTTCATTGTGCTAGAAACTTTTTTTATGATAATTCGTTAATTAGCAATCAGTATATACACATTCTTTAAGCTAATTTGTTAAGTATCGAGCTTGAGACTCATTATGAGGTCTTTTTGAGTGAAAAGACCCCTTCAACTCTATCTTAAGTCACCTGGCCATTTCCTTTTTAGTATTCTGTATTGAGGCAGTACCAATGGAAGTAATAGAATATTGGTATGGTTGTCCGTTTTAGCATTATGTTTCTAGCTCTTCTCTTTAACGACATTCTTCACATAAGGGATTCATTAATCTTAATGTAGGGTCTGCTTAGTGACTTGTGATAAAGCGTTTGAAGTATTTTTGGCCTTTCTGTATTATTCATATATTTGATTTGCTTGTAAATCCCCAGAGGTCGATACCATATATCTATAGAGACCCTATCACTGTTTTATAGACGAGTATCTTGTTCTCCAGTGCCAATTTAGATGTCCTACCTATAAGCCAATTTAGTTCTCGTGTTTTCAAGTCTATTTGTTTCCATTTCATTATTATGTGTTCTTTCCATGTATGTTTGCTATCTAAATGCATCCCCAAGTATTTCGTACTTGAGGCCTCTGGTATTTGTGTATTATTCATATATACCGGTGGACACTGGCTACTTACACAGATTTAGATTCATTCATTTAGATTTTCCACTTTTGGAGCTATTTTTACATTTCTTTCAAATTTTTCTGCAATTTGTTGGCGGCATTTTATGGATCTTCATCAATAGCTAGAATGCCTGTATCATCTGTGAAAGTTCCCAATATGGTATAAGGATTTGTAGGTAGGTCAGAGGTGTACAGCAGCGGTCCAATGACGCTTCCCTAAGGAACTCCCGAACGTATTAGGAAGTAGTTTGATTCCTCACCACCAACTCGAATCCTAAAACGTCTTTCACTAAGATACAATTTCAATAACGTATAATAACATCCAGGCAGATAGGTTTTGATTTTATATAGCAAACCGGGATGCCAGACTTTATCCAGAGCTTGATTCACATCGAAGAATGCTGATAAACAGCACTTTACTTATTTTTTGATCGATTCTATGGATTTGCTGTATTGTGGAGTGATTTGAATGGGATCCAAACTGATATTCATTTCTCTGTACTTGGGTCAGAGTTTATTCTTTGAAGCACCAGTCTTTCTAGGATCTTTTACAGAAGTAGGAGCAAGCTGATTGGACAGTAGGATGTGATGGTGTTTACATCTTTATCTGGTTTAGGTAAATTCTAGCAGTTTTGTAAGATTTCATGACACAAACTTTCTTTTCAATGTTATGTTATTATGTTATTTATGGCGAGCGGGCGTCTGTCCACCCTACCACTGCGTCCGCACGGACTATTGTGGTTCACCCCTTATATCTCCCCGACGAGATCCAGTTTTTGGATGAAACCGATAATCTTGTTCAGGGGTAATTTTTTCAGTTCGCTGTGGGCTATAAAAGCCTGGCCAAAGACCTCGAATCTGATGCGACTCACCGCTGGGCACTCTGAGACGATGTGCATGGCTGTTTCAGTGTCCTCAAGACACAGCCTGCATTCATCGTCTTCAGCCAGACCGATTTTGTGCAAATGGGCGTTCAGTCTGCAGTGATCTGTCATAATTCCGACAAGTGTTCTTAGTTTGGCCCTATCCAGGCGTAGCGCTAGGTTCGCCATCTTTTTGTTCGCTGTTCCAAGGCACAACTTCGAATGTTTCAGGCCAGAATGGCTCCGCCAGAAAGACTCTAGCCTTGAGTTCATTCTGCCTGTTATCGCTCCGTTAGCCACGTCATGTGATACTCCCAGGAATGGCAGCGCCATTGGATAATTCCGCCATTATCCCATTTCCAAACCATTACTTGCAGGTGTGATTCTCTGACCCTGTAAAGGAGATTGTTGCATTTCTTGTTTCCTAATTTTTCTTTTTGTGTTGAAATTTTACATAAAGTTAAATTTCTTCGAAGGTTAACCACCACTGTAACCATTTTTCCTCGTCAGTCATGATAAGCTGCAAAAATCTTGGAAACGGCTGTCCACATGCGAAATTTCACCGCTTAAATTTGTACAGTGTGTTTGTTTTGAACTGTTTTCACTTTAAGGAAATGGCCTATATTTCAAGATGTTTCTAGGTTATTATGTTTCTTTACGAAAAAAAGGCAAACGTACCACAAATTAAGAGTTTTAGCTCAATGAAATGATCAAATTTGATATTACATCATCTGGTATCTCTGTCCGTTGATGTATTAGGAAGTAGTAGTTTTGTGGCACTGATTAACTTGATATATTGTGTTTTTCAAAACTCTTTGATTTTTTTTTCAGAGAGAGTTTGGATGAAACTGCATAAAATAAACTGGATTATAAAGAATAATTCTTTGAGTAAGCATATTTAGTTTGAATTTTATTAACATAGAGGATTTCAAATGCTGATAGGTCAGCAATTTGCGGTTTGAATATCCATTTATATATTTTTGAAGATATTTAATTTTGCTTGTTGTTCTTGTTGCGCTCTGCTATTATGTTTTATCATTTTAGATAACACACGAAGCAAATTGCCATTTACGTGTCCATCTAAACTGTGACAGAGAAATTTGTTTTATTGTTATTTTTAGGGATATTCATTAACATTTTCTTATGGATTCATTATCTTAAGTAATTTAATATAAAAATTTCACATACTACAATATTATAATTATATACAATAGTATTATTGAAGTCCTGAAAATAAAAATTTATGGTGTTGGTTTTGATTTGCTTTCTGTGTTTCTTTTGTGTTAATTTTTATTTAACCTTTTATTTGCTCACTAGCTTAAAGCGTGTAAATACCTATGTAACTGACAAGAATCCTGATGAAGTAACAGATGTAAGTATTCTTTCTATTTTTTTCTTATTTCGTAAATGTTGAGCAACAGGATTGGATGAAACTATACAGGAAGATCAGAGAGGTTATGTTGGAAGGTAAAATGCCTTGTTGTAAAAATAAATCATGTCTGTATTTGTGGCAGTAAGAGGAATAGGGAAAAAAATATAAAGTAAAAATTTATTTGTTTATAACAAATTGTTTATTATATAAACAATGAAAAATTAAACAAAACGAAAATTTTTTTTTATATGGAAAAGAAAAGTAAATCTTGATTTTTAAAGAAAAAATGGTTCCTTAATATTAGTTAGAAGTGGGAGAAAACTAATGTTAATTAACAAATGCGTTTTTAAGCAATAAAAACCTTTTTTTTAAGGAAAAAATTTTTTTTTTAAATCATTATTTGCATCAAAGATTGATATTCCTTAAAAAAAATTTCAATTATTTCATAAACAACGCATTTGTTTATAACAATTTTTTAAACAATAAGAGATAAAAAAAAATATTTCTATGTAGCTTCCTACAACATAAAAACTGACCATTAATAATAAAATTATTGAAAAAAAAATTTTTCGATAATTAATCTAAGTCTTTTTTTTTATTTCAAAAATTATATTAGTTTTTGACATATTTACTAAAAACTAAACCCTCTTTTTTTTTAGTTAATTGTTGATAACTTTTGCAATTTTTGCAAGCGGAACTTCATTTTTTTCAAAAATCATCTAGATGCCATTCCGAATCGAATGACACCCTGATCATAATTTTCGGAGACTGCTGAAAAAAGTTGACCCAAAAGGCACTTAGTGACTAGACTATCAGTAAAAAGAAAGATACAAATTAAGAGAAAATTTGATGAAATCTATTAAATTTTCAAGTACTATTTGTCCAAAATCAAAATTCGTTCTACTTTTAAAGGCCTCTAAAATAGAAGTGTATTTTGAAAACTAGTTGATATTGGTAAAATAACCCTTATTACTTTGAAATCAAATCGCAAGAAATAAATTTTTATTTAAGTTTTTGGAAACATTTATGGACTGTTCACGGCATTTCAAATATATTTTTGTCGCCCTCAAATTTCTTATTTATTGTTCTCCATAATTTTGAAAATCGTACTTCTAAATTCCTAAAAATTGGAACATATATAGGGGATAATTTGTATATTCTTCAAGAACATCGCCGCTCCAATCATCCTGTATATGTGAATATTTCAAAAGTTTGGAGGTTTAAGTTGATCTTAGTAATGCAGCAATTATTCAATCTTTTTGTTCAATATTCTTTTGTATATTTACAGTTCCCCCTTTATTGATGAATCAAGACGAAAAAGTTTAGGTCTATTGATATTTAAAAAAAAATTTTGTCTAATGTTATATCTGTTTGACTATTAAATCTCGGATTAAACACCAGTATAAAAAAATACCGGAGACCTTTAATTTCCTTGTTAAAATGTACCATTTATTTTTATTATCTAAATCTACTATGTGAATTTTCGATTCAGTAGTAAAATAGGAACTGAACAAAATTTGCAGAATTTTTTATTATAATTCTATTCCATTTGAAACTAAAAACTTTCAGTTGCTTTTTTTTAACGTTTTATTTTTTCAATATATTGAGCATAAAATAACATAAATAGAGGCTAATACTTGATAGAAGGTGTATAAAATTATTTAAATATTTTAATATTAGCCTTCTTCATATTTAATTTCAAAAAATTATATTTGATAATAATTATTAAATATAATTTTTTGAAATTAAATATGTAGAAGGCTAATATTAAAATATAAACGACATATAAAATAAACATTCATTATACTGAATGTTTATTTTATATTTATTATTTAAATATTTTAATATTAGCCTTCTACATATTTAATTCCAAAAAATTATATTTAATGATTATAACTTCTGAAAATAAATTAAAATAATGTCATATAAGTACCACTGATATCAATTGACATATAAAATAAACATTCATTATAAGACAACCGAATGGTATAACAAAATCCAATAAATAAAAATTATTAACCAAAATCCTATAAATTAAATATTTTGAATAGATAGTTTTATGATGAAATTCTTAAGATTATGTTAGATATTTTTGAAAGATATTGGTTTTCATAAGATTGATCAGCAGAAACAAAATTTTGTCTATTCAAAATATTTAATTTATAGGATTTTGGTTAATAATTTTTATTTATTGGATTTTGTTATATCATTCGGATGTCTTATAATGAATGTTTATTTTATATGTCAATTGATATAAGTGGTACTTATACGACATTATTTTAATTTATTTTCAGAAGTTATAATCATTAAATATAATTTTTTGGAATTAAATATGTAGAAGGCTAATATTGAAATATTTAAATAATTTTATATACCTTCTATCAAGAAATAACCTCTATTTATGTTAGTTTATTTTATATGTTGTTTGATATAAGTGGTACTTTATGACATTATTTCAATTCAATTCCTGAAGTTATAATTATTAAATATAATTTTTTGAAATTAAATATGTAGAAGGCTAATATTAAAATATTTAAATATTGAGCATATACTATTACACAGCATTCATGTAAAAAATTGCGTTCTGCTATCTTTTAATACATGTTAAATTTTTAGGACCAGCTCAGAACTGACCTTGCAGAGTAGCGACACAATAAACCAAAAATTCTAAATTAATTTCATCTGATTATACTCGAAATAATGAATTAAGTTATGTAATTCAGGCAATATTTCTTGTGATTGAATTTTATTGATATTAAAAGTGAATGTATAAAATATATCTCTGTTGTAGTTTTATATATTGTAAATATAATAAATATGTTGCCAAAGTAAATGTTCAGTATTCTTTAAATATTATGATATTAATCATAATATTTAGTGAATCCTTCAAGACAGTCTGTAAAAGTATCAGAGCCAACTGTCCAATTAAAAAAACTTATTTCTTTAGAATAAAATAATAAGGAACGGTTTTTTACTTGATAGAAGGATCATTACCAAAATTGTAGAAGACCAACAGATTAAATCTGTTTTGATATTCAAATTTTGTAATAATCCTTCTATCAAGTAAAAAACCGTTCCTTATTATTTTATTCTATATATAATATATTATTATATCAGGTTTTTAAATAAAGAAATTCATTATACAGCGTGGAATGTTTTTAACTAAGATCATTAAGGTGCCCTATAAGCTTTATGTGATTTTTTGTGAGCATAGAAAGAACATAGAGTACTTTGGATATTTGATGTACCTATGTGTATGTTTCTGAAGATTGCATTCGGCAAGTCATTATTGTTAATTGGATGGAGTAGTCCGTTACTTTGTTATAGTTCATTTTAATGGAATGAAATAAGAAATTACTTTTTTATTTATTATTGTTTAATTGATTTTATTATTTTTTTATATGTAAAGTTGAACTGATCTTATCGTAATTTTAATTATTTTTTGAGGATGTGCTACATGTTTTGAGATTTTTTGAAGTAATTCATTTAAATATATTGAATATTTCGCATAAATTAGTTTTTGAGAAGTTCTTAAAATTATGTTTTATATTTTTGAGAAAGTTATTTTTCATAAATAATAGGATCAGAAAACAATACATTTTGTAACAAACAGGGCTTCGTACGTTTGTCTGAACAGTTCAGTACGCATGCCTGGAACGAAACAAAAAAATGTTTGTTTATTTATTTTTTAATTTTAATTAACAATTTATATTCGTTGGTTTTTCTTAATTCCATTTGATATTGTATGATGAATTTCGATTTTATACGTCTATTAAATATGAGCAGTGCTCATAAAGACATTAATTTAATTCTTAAAGTTTCTTCAGTAAATTTTTTGAAATTAAAATTGTAGAAGACCAACAGATTAAATCTGTTTTGATATTCAAATTATTTCTTTAGACATGAAGGTAGAGGGGGGGGGAACAAGCTACTTGATCTCATTCATACATAAATTTCAAAACTCAATTTTAATTTTCCACCATTTTATTGAGACTTACAATAAAATCTGTCAGGCATATTCACTTGACAATTGTTCATACATAGCCTTCTTATGAGTTTGTTCAGGTTTCAAGCATTGTATGGCACCAAGTATGAGAAGTGATATCAATGTGAAACTAACAAAAAGTGTAAAAGCCACTACGTTATCGCTATGGTTAAACGGTAAAACATCAATCCAGCTGACTTCACATTCAATCTCCCACGTCTTAGAATCGATGGTAATTGGCTTCAGGATTTCCACGAATTTGTTCAAGTCGCAATCTAACTCGCACCCCCTCAAATGTAATAGGACTGGATCGGTTGAATTCTTGTAAAATAAATTAAGGTAAGTACTGTTGTCCTCTCTTTGTCTGAGTTCAAACAGAACGGTTGCTGCAAACGGAGGACAATGCATATCAAACAGCCCCATAGAGTTTAGAACGTTCGCTATCGTAGTATCGTGGCCCGAAAGCATCAAAAATTTTCTGTCCAAAACGTTTTTAGTGGAATAATTATGGTTCCTAAAGGAGTGTTCGGATACATTTTTGAAATGCTCGATGATCAAATTGAATAGTGGTCCTGTTTTCAGTCGGGCCAGTTCTGGCGTGTAAGCATCCAGAGCGAACGAGAGTTTCGCCAGATATTCCATCTTTTGCGGAAATACTTTCTGAGTCCACAATGGCAGTGTTAGATTGAAACTTTGCTCTACCGTTAAGGTATTGTAGATATATTCGACCTCATCTGGTGAATTGACTAGTGTTCCGCTATATCTAGTTAAAAATGCGTAGAGATCGTGATACGTATGCGAAATGTTTAGGAAGAACGGTGTTTGGAACAATTCTTTAAAAAGTTTGTTATATTTTGCGCAGGGCCTCTTCATGGCCAGTACTTCGTCTGTGGTTTCTTTGATGGTGTGGACAGGTATAGGTTGCCAATTCAAATTTGGGTAAAAATCTTTTTGAGGTGGATAGAAACCGGCTAAATTAGATTCCGCTGACATAAGAGTCCGATCTACGTCGGTTGATCTCACATAGATGTCTTTTTCTGAGTATACATCCGGCATGAAACCTGAATAACGTTTTCTAAACCATTGTCCTAGCTCCAAGTGTTGTCTTTTGCCCTCCTGTAAACAATTGAAACAGTTATTGTTTGTTGCATTATATCTTAATTACATTGTAAAATGAAGAGAGTGACAATCTTTTTCATTATTAAAGTTACCTTTTACACACAGATCAGATAAAATCACGACATAACATGGGTCTTTCAGTGTAACAGATAACAGCATTTACATGAGGGACGTAATTACAGAGGTAGCTCTACGTTTCTTCCTCTTCCATGAAAACATGACAGTTATCGTAATTTGCAGCAAGCGTTTAGAAAAAAGACAACAAATTATCCAATCTATATTTATATATTTGGGAAAAGAAATCCATTATTTTTTTCGGTAGAAGGCTGTAGTAACCGATATCTCGTAAAGTATCGATCAAGCAACTTCAGATTTATGCTCGTTGTCAAGGTGACATTTCAAACTAAAAAAATCCATTTGCTGTTGTTCGTTTTGTCCATTCAGTTGTGAGTTACAGGGTGTTAAAAATGTTTGGGAAGTTTTAACGCATCCACCATATAGTCCGGAGTTGGAACCAAGCGATTACCATTCTCGCATTGTAAAACTTCCTGAGTGATAAGAAATTGGCATCAAGAGAAGTTTCTGAAAATCGATAACGAGAGTTTTTCGCCAATAAGGCCTAAGACACCTATGAGAGAGGCATAACCACAAATTATAGGACAAAATGGAGCATATTTGACCCAAAGCGGACAACCCGAAACACGTTGAATAAAGTCTTGAAGTTCACGCAAAAATAATGGAATTTTTCCCCATCCTATTATTATTCTGACTGCGACAATAGTTGTTTTAATTGTTGCAAGTTGAAATAGTTATAACCAATAAAGATTGCAAATACTTGTGGAAATAACATAACTAAAACAGTTGTAAAATGCCAAAATATTATTATTGAAACACTCATTACAAATAACATAAATAGAGGTTAATTCTTGATAGAAGGTATATAAAATTATTTAAATATTTTAATATTAGCCTTCTACATATTTAATTTCAATTTTCATAAGATTGATCAGCAGAAACAAAATTTTGTCTACTCAAAATATTTAATTTATAGGATTTTGGTTAACAATTTTTATTTATCGGATTTTGTTATATCATTTGGATGTCTTATAATGAATGTTTATTTTATATGTCGTTTGATATAAGTGGAACTTATATGACATTATTTTTAATTTAATTCTAGAAGTTATAATTATTTAATATAATTTTTCGAAATCAAATATGTAGAAGGCTAATATTAAAATATTTAAATAATTTTATATACCTTCTATTAAGAATTAACCTCTATTTATGTTATTTTATTCATAACATATAATTATTTGGTTTCCTTAACATTCTGTATACAGATAGTCCTTGTGCTATAGCAGAGGCCGTTAAAATTGTCTTTCAATCTTTTAGATCAAGGGTAAATCACAGAACTATTTATTTGTAGTTAACCTCCATTTAAATTTTTCAGTATTCATTTACCAGAAGTTTTCTAAATTGTTGAAGGGTGAGTAAATATTTTTTGTTGATTGATGTTATATTTTATTGAATATGAATTATTTGAATACTGACGAAGCAAAGTCTCTCTTAAAACTTGTTTTTTAGTAATGTTTTTACATATCTTTAGATTTTATAGAAACTAACTTAGTTAGATATCCAATAATATTGAATATTCCGAGTAAGATAGTTTTATGATGAAATTCTTAAGATTATGTTAAACATTTTTGAAAGATATTTGTTTTCATAAGATTGATCAGCAGAAACAAAATTTTGTCTACTCAAAATATTTAATTTATAGGATTTTGGTTAACAATTTTTATTTATTGGATTTTGTTATATCATTTGGATGTCTTATAATGAATGTTTATTTTATATGTCATTTGATAGAAGTTGTACTTATATGACATTATTTTTAATTTAATTCTTGAAGTTATAATTATTGGATATAATTTTTTGAAATTAAATATGTAGAAGGCTAATATTAAAATATTTAAATAACTCATTACAAAAATCAATTTCTTGATTTTACAGCCCATGAGTGTTCACACGATGTAAGTATTGACTACTGCTCAAGTAACTCTTCTTCACTAATTAAATAATATACAAATACAGGCATGGAAAAGACAGTCGGAAACATAGGAAATTCAATATTAATCTATAAACAAGGTAGGTCCAGTGGAGCAGTGGAAAAATCAAAACCTTAGCGCAATGCGATGACGAATAAACGACTGTTCTCACTCAATGGTCGTGGCGAGTGGGGGGATGCTTCGATCAAAACGAGGCTCTGCACTCTGCTTTCAGCAATCAGAAAAATTCGCACTTCAAACGTGGTATGCGTCAGACCATATCGGTTGAAAATAAATACGACTATCTTATTCCATTGAATGCGAGGAATTTATTTGCACTATTAATGACACAAATAATTTCCTCTGTGAAAATGAATACTAAGGTTCCTTTTCGCCAGAACTGGCTTAAAAATAAAATGAATTCTACGAAAATAAGAAATTCGAAAACAAAAACAAATTCTGAAAAACGCGAAATCGGAGGTCGACAAATTTAAATTAAATGTTTGAATAATCCACCTTGTCGAGTCAAACAGTAGCTAAATCTATTATAAAGAGATAATCTCATATCTCTGATCAGATTCGGCATAGTTGCTAATTTGGCAGAAAGGTGGATTATTTTAAACCTTAATTCATTAATTTTCGTCGCTCTATCAATTTCATGCGCATAAACCAAATTTTTCAGATATCCCCGAAGCAAAAAAATCATTGGGAGATAAATCTGGTGATCTGGGGGGCCATTTGTTGAAATGGCACGATCCGAAAAGTCGTCCTGAGATATTGAGAGACTACTCTTGTGTTGTGACTTCGACAGCCATCCTGTTGAAACCAGATACAATCGAAATTAATTGGTAGCTGACGAATTGTCGGAATAATTTGATTCTCTAAAATCTCTACATATTTGGCAGAGTTTAGGTTACCACCGATTAAAAATGGCCCCAGGATGTAATTCTCCAGTATTCCTGTCCAAACATTAAGATTTTGAGGATACTGGAAATATTAAGATGCTTATTCTTCCTAGACCAATATGTTACTAATGATGTTACAGATAATATTAGGAGTACATATAAGTTTCCGCCGTTTTTTAACACAAATTAAATATTTATTATAGAAGACGATGTGAGACTGATTGCTGAGTGACTTATAATGTTAGAGCAAGTTCTTTTTGTGTTTGAGATTAATCTTCCTCCAATAATTCCTCCAATTCTGCATCCTCGTAAATTTTTGGCCTTTCACTGCGATCTTTGTCTTCTACGTCGAAATCACCGTTTTTAAACTTTTGAAACCACTCTCGACACGTTCTCCCACTCAAAGCACCCTCACCATATGCTTCTACGAGCAATTGATGCGCCTCAGCAGCAGATTTCTTTAAATTAAAGAAGTAAACTAATATTTCCCGCAAATGACGCTTACTTGGCTCAAATTTTGACATTTTCAACTTATAAAAATTACATTTTACCAATATAAAATCAATGATATTAATAGATTATGTTGTTCTTGATTGTCCAAACTATTTTTTAAGCCGGTTATCATCTGCGAAAGCTAACCGAAACTCCGTGCCGCGCCATCTACAATAAAACGGCGGAAACTTATTTGTACTCCTAATAGCTGGAATTAATTCTCCGGAACCTCTACAGATTTAAATCTAAATAGATCTCATAAAAACATTAGGAATCAAATTTTTAAAAAACATGTCCTAGATATCTCTGTATCACTTTATAAACGTATATATTATCATCGCATGTGGTGGAAATTAACTAATAGAGCAGAGAAACTTTAGCGAAGTTAATATTTCATAATTAGAAATCAACATTTTTGTATGAAATGTACCGGAAACGACGTCATATTTTATAACGAGGGATGAATTCACAAATTTCAAAGATAGAGCTTTTGAATTTTGCCTCAAAGTGGCAAATAACTATCTCAAGATCTAATCTGCCTGTTAATAATACAAAGCTGACAACGATTTCATTTTTACAGCGTCCATTTGCAAACAACTGTTCAATTGTCATCCCATTTCTGATAATATCGGGTGTTTTTTTTAGAGTGATAGAACTTTCGATAGGGATAACTGTGATTTGACAGAAGCCTGTTATTTTGACATTTCTGTTCAGTAAGCATTGACAAATTATCATGCTTATTCGTCGAACTATCGATAGATTTCGGACATTTTTTCTACTCGATGCAACAACAACAACAAGACAAAGAACTGTACGTACAGAAGAAAATATCGCTGCTATAAGTCATGGTGTCAATGATGATCCAGATTTGTTTATTCGTCGACGTTCACAACAAGTTGGACTCTGCGCATCCACCACACGGAAAATTCTTCAAGTATTCCCGTTTTTATCAAAAATCTTAAACTGTATGAGGCCCATTTTATCGAAAACTTTGAGTTGGAGAGCCTTTATGACGTTAAAGTTGAGGACCTTTTCATCTTTCCACCTTTAACACCTTGTGTCTCAGAAGTAAAAATAGTTTTAAGCCATGTATACAGGAAATTTGTACTTATTTTCATTGTTACTATCTAAACTATGGGTTTGTTATATCGGGTATTTTTTTTATAGTGATAGAACTTTCGATAGGGATAACTGTGATTTGACAGAAGGTAGAAGCCATGTTGTTTTGACATTTCTGTTCAGTAAGCATTGACAAATTATCATGGAAAGACTTACGCCGCAACAACGTTTACAAATTGTTGAAATTTATTTTCAAAATCAGAGTTCTATTCGCCAAACTTATAGAGCACTTCGAGAAATTTATGGTTTACATAATCGTCCATCAGAGCAGCTTATTCGTCGAACTATCGATAGATTTTGGACAGCATTTTCTCTATTCGATGCAACAACAACCACAAGACCAAGAACTGTACATACAGAAGAAAATATCACTGCTGGAAGTCATAGTATTAATGATGATCCGAAGTTGGACTCTGTGCATCCACCACATGGAAAATTTTGCGTAAAGATCTTGGTCTCTACCCATACAAGATCCAACTGATTCAAGAACTAAAGCTACTTGACCATAATAAGCGTCGTTTGTTTTCTGATTGGGCCCTAGAACAGCTTGAAGTTGATTCACTTTTTTATCGTAAAATTGTGTATAGTGATGAAGCTCATTTCTGGTTGAACGGCTATGTAAACAAGCAAATTTTCTGTATATGGAGTGAAAACAATCCTCAAGAAGTTCTGAAGGTTCCATTGCATCCTGAAAGATGCACTGTATGATGTGCTTTACACGCTGAAGGCATCACCAGTCCATATTTCTTTAAAAACGACGATGGAGCTAATGTGAATGGTGCTCGTTACAGATCGATGATCAATGGTTATTTGTTTAAAAATTTGAATGGTACCGACCCAGAAGTGTTTTGGTTCCATCAAGATGGTGCTACACCTCATGCTACTACCTTAACAATTGATTTAATGAAAGAAAGATTTGCCGAGAACATTATTTCGAGAAATGGTCCAATTAATTGGCCTCCAAGATCATGCGACATAACTCCACTGGATTATTTTCTTTGGGGTTATGTCAAGTCATTGGTTTATGCTGATAAACCAGAAACAATAGACGCTTTAGAAGCCAACATAACTCGTGTTAATGATGAAATAAGGCCTGAATTACTCGAAAAAGTGGCCCAAAATTGGTCTGGTCGAATGCGGTTCCTCAGAGCTAGTCGTGGTGGACATATGCCGGAAATTATTTTTAAAACATAAATGTCATAAAATTATCTTTCAAATAAAAAAAAAATTGGCTTCAATCTCAATTTGAATGTGTTTTATTTCGATTTAAAGTTCTATCACTCTAAAAAAAAAACACCCGATACTTCCGTATATTGTAAACTTTCGTTGTTTGTCAAATGCAATTATGAGACAAACATAACCTCAGTACTATTATTGTTAATGCCTTATTTACACCTATACTGATAAAGGTGAAAATATCAACAACTCATATCTGATCCTCAAATAATGAACAATAAACTGAAAAAATGTTCAAACACAATGTACTTGTGATTATATTGTTTAATTAGAATCGGAAATAACAATCTAACAGACGGTGATAAAAATTTGAATCACAGTGTGATAAAGGTAAAGTTGAATGAATCATGATAAATTCATTCCACAATTTTTTAAACTTAAGCAAAGGGAATTAGAAAATATTCTGCATAAATTAGAGGTATAAACGAAGAGTATTCCTTGAATAATTTTAAGAAAAAAAGTCCCATAAACATGGGGTCGCAAACGTTTCGTTTTCGAGATACAGGGTGTTAAAGTTTGATTTTTTTTAAAGTTTTTTTCTCATAGTATCTGCATTTCACAAGATATTCAACTGGAATTTGGCATTGATATTATAATTTAGAGTTTACATCACGTGACATGCCAATTATGATTGCAAATCTACAGGGTGATATTTTTTCTGGAACACAGGGAATAGTCAAATAGGTACAGAATGAATGGAGGTTCATTTTGATGGAAAATGGATAGGAAGATTCGGACCAATCAGATGGCCTTCTCGAAGTCCCGACCTTACACCTCTAGACTTCATCCTTAGGGGCGTTTTAGAAAATATGGTGTAAACTACCCCAATTCATACTCGTGACCAGCTTATAGAAAAGATACATAACTGCTGCAACAAAGACAACGACGGGGGCAGTTGCGGAAAGCTGTGGATTCTATTCGAAAGCGATGTAGACCTTGCATTAGAGAAGGTGGCAGACATTTTCAGAATTCAATATAAGAAAAACAAATGTTAACTTTCGCCATTTTATTGATTTACACGACAATTGTTTCGTCATACCATGACTTCATCAGGTAAGTATTTAAACTGAGGTATACAATGCAAAACATGACCTTAAATACACAGCTCTGGTACAAAAAATAGAGGGGTGGAAAGAGATGGTTTACAATTAATAAAAAATATTGAGTAGGGGGATCTGTTTAAATCTATTTGAATAAAATTTGTCTTTTATTATATCTATTGATCTCTAAAGTTTCTAACAGATTTAGTTTCTGACTTTTGTTTTCGATATGTAATATTTCATAGTTCATATTAAAATTATGACCAGTCTCTAACAAATGGTTGGCATAAGTTGAATTCGGTTTATTATTAATATAACATCTTTCATGTTCTCGTATCCTTGTTTGGAATGAGCGGCGTGTCTGTCCCACATATACACATGGGCAATCACTACATGTTAACTTGTAAACTCATCATCTACATAGCGGTACCAAAAAACGATATCTTTAAAATGTGGGAGTTTTTTCGATATTGGTTTCTACGTGATCCATGAATATTTCTGATAACAAGGGACTTAATGGGTTCCCCATTGTTAGACTTTCTTCGTCTAGATAAAACGTGCCGTTGAACATAAAGTAATTTTGATCTAGGCAAACGTTTAAGGCGTCTAATATTTCTGTTTTACAACAGGATTAGTTCGTTTTTGGAGTAATAAATCATCAACTAATTTTATGGTTTCACTGACCGGTATACTAGGAAATAAGTTTTTTACATCAAAGGAAACAAATTTGACATTGTTTGGGATATGTATATGCTTAATTTACATTAATCAAAATTATACTAACAGAAACCAACTTTGAAGCCAAATTTGCAATAAAAAACTGTTATCAACATATACAAAAAATTAAGCATATATTAGGAGTATAAATAAGTTTCCGCCGTACGGAACCCAATTTCCTTGTTTATGAATCATTCCTAATGATTTTAAACGATGTGAGACTGCTTGCTGAGTGACTTCTAATGTTAGAGCAAGTTCTTTTTGTGTTTGAGATGAATCTTCCTCCAATAATTCCTCCAATTCTGCATCCTAGTAAATTTTTGGCCTTCTACTGCGATCTTTGTCTTCTACGTCGAAATCACCGTTTTTAAACTTTTGAAACCACTCTCGACACGTTCTCTCACTCAAAGCACCCTCACCATATGCTTCTACGAGCAATTGATGCGCCTCAGCAGCAGATTTCTTTAAATTAAAGAAGTAAACTCATATTTCCCGCAAATGACGCTTACTTGGCTCAAATTTTGACATTTTCAACTTATAAAAATTATATTTTACCAATATAAAATCAATGATATTAATAGGTTATGTTGTTCTTGAATGTCCAAACTATTTTTTAAGCCGGTTATCATCTGCGAAAGCTAACCGAAACTCCGTGCCACGCCATCTACAATAAAACGGCGGAAACTTATTTGTACTCCTAATACATATCCCAAACAATGCCAAATTTGTTTCCTTTGATGTAAAAAACTTATTTTCTAGTATACCGGTCAGTGAAGCCATAAAATTAGTTGATGATTTATTACTCCAAAAACGAACTAATCTTGTTGTAAAAACAGAAATATTAGACGCCTTAAACGTTTGTCTAGATCAAAATTACTTTATGTTCAACGGCACGTTTTATCTAGACGAAGAAAGTCTAACAATGGGGAACCCATTAAGCCCCTTGTTATCAGAAATATTCATGGATCACGTAGAAACCAGTATCTAAAAACTCCCATATTTTAAAGATTTCGTTTATGGGTACCGCTATGTAGATGACATAATTTGTTTATTTAAAGGCACAAACAGACAACTTTGTTAATTTTTGTAATCTATCAATAAATTATATCCAACAATTCAATTCACACGGGAAGTGAAGTAAATAATAGCATCAATTTCTTAGATATAAAAATCACCAAAATTAATAATAGACACGACTTTTCCATATACAGAAAACCTACACATACAGATGGTACGATTCATTATACTTCAAACCATCCATTTTCACAAAAATTGTCAGCTTATAATAGTATGCTTTATAGATTGGTTAACATATCCATGACGAAAGAAAATTTTGACAAAGAGTATAAAACCATTAAACAAATAGCTTTCAATAATGATTTTAATCCGTTAATTGTAGACAATTTACTTGTTAAAATAAATTACAAGAGAGTAATATCACTTGTATATCCAAAATTTCAAAATTCAAACGAAACCAAATTTATTTCATTAACTTACATAGGCCAAAAATCTGAAAAGATTGCTAGATATTTAAAGAAAAAAGAAAAATATAACATCTCTTTTAAAACCATTAATTCTTTAGCCAGCTTAATAAAAAATAATGAAGATGTCATTCCTAAAAACAAAAAATCAGGAGTTTACAAGTTAACATGTAGTGATTGCCCATGTGTATATGTGAAACAGACAGGCCGTTCATTCCAAACAAGGATACGAGAACATGAAAAATGTTACATTAATAATAAACCGAATTCAACTTATGCCAACCATTTGTTGAAGACTGGTCATAATTTTGATATGAACTATGAAATATAACATATCGAAAACAAAAGTCAGAAACTAAATCTGTTAGAAACTTCAGAGAACAATAGATATAATGAAAGACAAATTTTATTAAATGATCAAATAGATTTAAACAGATCCCCCTACTTAATATTTTTCATTAATTGTAAACCATCTCTTTCCACCCCTCTATTTTTTGTACCAGAGCTGTGTATTTAAGGTCATGTTTTTATTAAATGTGAGCGGTGCTTGTTTTAGACATTAATTTAATTCTAAAAGTTTTTTGAATAAAAAAATTCTTTTGGAAATTAAAATTGTAGAAGATAAACATATTTCAATTTGTTTTGATATTCAAATTTTGTTATATTTCTTCTATCAAGTAAAAAGCCTTTCTATTTTATTTTATATATAATATATAATTATATTTTGGCTTCAATAAATCTCATTATAGAATGTCAATGAATTTAAGTAAACCTTAAAATAACTCACTTTGTTCTTTGATTTTGTTAGAACATAGAACAATCTTGAATATATAGTTGATCTGTAGTTCGAAGCTTAAGTCTTTTAACACGTGAGTGATGTAGGTTATGTTTTTGATTTTGATATTTGGAATATTGAAAAAGGGCTGAAGACGGGATTATCTAGAATTATATTTGTTTTTTGAAGATGTAGTGCACATTTTTTAGAGATTTTTGAAATAATTTGTTCGAATATTTAAATATATTAAATATTTCAAATAAATTATATTCTTTGGGAAGTCCTTTAAGTGTGTTCATGTTTTTATAAGGCAAGTAGTATTTCTTAAAGATAAAACCAGAAACAAAATTTTGTCTCCTTTGAATATTTATTTATTAATTTTAATTACTTTCGTATTTCTGTTGGGTTATTTATTTCATTTGACATTGTATATTGAGTTTTGATTATATACGTCTATTAAATGTGAGCGGTGCTTGTTTTAGACATTAATTTAATTCTAAAAGTTTTTTGAATAAAAAAATTCTTTTGGAAATTAAAATTGTAGAAGATAAACATATTTCAATTTGTTTTGATATTCAAATTTTGTTATATTTCTTCTATCAAGTAAAAAGCCTTTCTATTTTATTTTATATATAATATATAATTATATTTTGGCTTCAATAAATCTCATTATAGAATGTCAATGAATTTAAGTAAACCTTAAAATAACTCACTTTGTTCTTTGATTTTGTTAGAAAATAGAACAATCTTGAATATATAGTTGATCTGTAGTTCGAAGCTTAAGTCTTTTAACACGTGAGTGATGTAGGTTATGTTTTTGATTTTGATATTTGGAATATTGAAAAAGGGCTGAAGACGGGATTATCTAGAATTATATTTGTTTTTTGAAGATATAGTGCACATTTTTTAGAGATTTTTGAAATAATTTGTTCGAATATTTAAATATATTAAATATTTCAAATAAATTATATTCTTTGGGAAGTCCTTTAAGTGTGTTCATGTTTTTATAAGGCAAGTAGTATTTCTTAAAGATAAAACCAGAAACAAAATTTTGTCTCCTTTGAATATTTATTTATTAATTTTAATTACTTTCGTATATCTGTTGGGTTATTTATTTCATTTGACATTGTATATTGAGTTTTGATTATATACGTCTATTAAATGTGAGCGGTGCTTGTTTTAGACATTAATTTAATTCTAAAAGTTTTTTGAATAAAAAAATTCTTTTGGAAATTAAAATTGTAGAAGATAAACATATTTCAATTTGTTTTGATATTCAAATTTTGTCATGTTTTGCATTGTATACCTCAGTTTTAATACTCACCTGTTGAAGTCATGGTATGACGAAACAATTGTCGTGTAAATCATTAAAATAGCGGAAGTTAACATTTGTTTTTCTCATATTGAAGATGAATTTCCGTCAAGTAAAGACCGATACAATAAAAAAAATTTCAGAATTGTTTGTGATAAGTTTTAATGTTTCTGTAGACGATGTTATCTCACTGTTTCTTCTTTCATAGTTTCACATCTATTGTCCAATGAAAATGAAGATTTAATAGAATGTATTAGTCATTGAAAAGCTTTAAAAATAACGCAGTTTTTGCACCTAATTTTCATGGAAGTTTATGGAACGGAATTTAGAGTAAACTTTGACCAAAGATTACTGCTGAAGAAAAGTTTATAATAATTTTTTCCTTAACCACCCTTCAATAAGTGTATTTCATAAAAATTTCCATCAGACCACCCTTGTCTAAGGAGAATTTCCGCTCTTTCCAATGGTGTACACTGAATTTTGATTAAGACGATAATTTTTCAAGTTATGTTATGTTTTTAGTAAAAAAATTGTGAAATGATACAAAATAGTAGAATCTCAAATAACTTTACAACAAAAGATAAAAACTATATAGGAACTTTGCAAATTTCCTGCAGAATCATCTTGTGAAATTTGACCAGAGCCAACTTGGGTATATCAACAATTTCAAGTAATTCAAAGCAATATTTAATATTTGTGTACTTGTGAAATACCATTCGAGGTGGAAGTTGAAATATTCAAGAAAAATATTACAGGAAACGGGTTTTACCCAGTGTGATGAATTATAAAAAGTTTTCTTTGGGTTTACAGGCGGAACATTCTTTTTGTAGGTGCCATTGGGTTTGTAACATAGTTGTAGTCTTTTATGGAATTAAAAAAGTTATTCAGGATTTGTTGTTGAATCTTATGTCAGCTACAAGAATCCCAATATTTCAAGCAATTCACTAGAAACAAACATTACAACATATCCTCATTATTTATAACAAAACTTTTCGAGAAATTTTAGTCACTATTTAATATTTTCACATATTTACAGATAATAGCTGGAATTAATTCTCCGGAACCTCTACAGATTAAAATGTAAATATATCTTATGAAAACATTTAGAATTAAATTTTTAAAAAACATGTCCTTGAGAACACTGTATAACTTCATAGACATATATAATATCATCACATGTGGTAGAAATTAACTAACAAAAGAAATATAAAATAATGAACAAATTATTTAGAAATTTTAGAAATAATTTGGTCCTTATTTTATATTTATATTTCATACAACCTCTAGAGATTAAAATTTAAATAAATCTCATGAAAACTTTTAGAATTAAATTTTTAAGAGAGGTTGTATGAAGTGATACAGTGTTATCAAGGACATTTAATTCTGAATGTTTTCATGAGATTTATTTAGATTTCAATCTGTAGAGGTTGCGGAGAATTAATTCCATATTATCTGTAATATTCAATTACTTCTTCATGGTAAATTTTCAATATATAATATTTCCACATAAAATGAAACAAAAATAAAAATCGAAAAAGTTTTAACAAACGAGAAAGTGTTACAATTCAATTACCGTAAGAATTAGCGAATGAACGCTCTGCACTGAAGTGAAGGAAAGATGATAAAAATAAGGGATTCAAATAAAAAAATACCCCAAATAATATAAACGAATCAGATGAAACCCAATATTATTATCCTGGCAATCTAAGTTTGTGACTTATAAAAGAAATTATGGAAAAGAGAGCAATATGGCTAAATATACAAAGAATAAATAAAAATGTTACATTTTCCAAAATTAAAAAAGCATCTTTCTATGAACCTTTTCTTTGTTATCAAAGAAAACTTATTCGAAGTAGGAAAAACTTTCTTCGAAATTTGATAATATAAATAGTTTATAGCTATTTTAGTATAATAATTTAAAAAAAATTATCTGGGAGTTTAAAAATCTCTCTACAGCATCATCTTCCATGCATATTGAATGAGTACTTCATTCACTAACTAAGCAATAACAATATTTAACAACTCACATTAGTCAATTGTCCAAATCCAGCTGGCCAGAAAGCTTCATTCCTGTAAGGATCATTCGGATAAGGGTTGATAGGAGTTCTTGCCCCATGTCGAAAAACCTACGAATCATTGTTATCAGAAAAGACAATAAAAAAATTTCAAAATACTCACCACAACGGCAGATATCAATTCATCTTCACCGTGACAAAGGGAAAGAAGTGCAGATGTGAATAACAAAATCTTATACATTTTTTCGATTACTATTTTACTCAGATATCTAATAGAGAACAATTGACAACACTTAAATTATCATAACCGAGTCTTCATACTTTAAAAATAAACTTAATAAAGCAACACTTCAACTCTGGACTACTGATGCCCAGCTGGTTTCTTTTTAAAATCGGCTGGAGTTATATACCAATTTACTAATAGGTGTTATTGTTTTGCTAATTATTGTATTGAATCATAGAATATCAGGAAACTGTCAAATGTACTGCGCATGGGTCATCAAAACTTATCTTGTATTACACCCTAGGGCTGGGTAAGTGGGTTTTTATCGATATTATTGCCATTACGATAGATTTGAATTTCACAAAAAAACGGGTGTCACAGTAGTTGATATATGATTACTTGGATAAATAAACAATGCTATTTTGAAAAATTGCAACTAGAATACTAAACATTATTTAAACTTCAAAACTTAATGTTAATTTAAGAACAAATTCAAGATATACTCTCTGCAACATATGTTCGTAATAAATCACCTGGTCACACGTATATGTAGTACCACAGCGTCTATCATTTCATTAGAGATTTTCCGAATTTGGGCCTTGAATGTAAAATATATCAAGGAATAATCCAACACTGTTGTCTGTCCGCTCTGTTGGACTTTTTATAAGCACGAAAAGAAACTTAAGACAATAAAATTATTAAGATACATTTAGGTCCAATTAAGAAGTTCCCTAGAAACTTGGATGTACTCAATTGTATTTTGTTTCTTTTAAATACTCCGATGATTATCAAATGGATATTTTAGTTATTCTATTGAAATTATTAATAGAAATACATGTATTTTTATCCTATCATGACCTTCTCAGAAAACATTGGAGCTACAGATGAAAATTCGTGATTAAAATTTAAAATTGTATACATATGAAGTGTCGATTAAATGGAACATCTAGATACTGAGCAATCATTTTAGCACAAGAGTAAATACTGACTATCTGATTTTTGATACAACCTAGAGTCTTGGTGATATATTTATTCGTTGGTCATTGGACATATTGATTGAAGATATCAACAACAAAATCTGAATAAAGTTGTATCACAAGTTTGTAAGTCATGTTTGACCTTTTAATTTATTTTTTGTTCTGCATCCTGAATGTCGTTTCCCTGAATACCCAAAAGAGGTGACTCTGAACCCAAAAATAGATTGTTGCTCTTTGTCGGTTATACGAGTGATATTTTATAGCTCTAGAAAATATGACGTACAGTCAATTTTACTTAGGTATCATCTTGAATTTTTTTACTGATAAAAGTTTCGTATTTGAATTAATATTGTTATATGTATTATATCTCCAAATATACGAAATAATGAGATTCAATTATAAAGTTCTCAATTCAGCTCCTAATCTTCTTAATTTATAATAACTTTAAAATAGAAATGCGATCTAATGTAATCTGTACTTGACCGAATTAACTTGCAGTCGCAAAAAAATGCTCGCCACAGATATACCTTAACCTCAATTATTTCTGTCATTCCAACCATGTCAAAGATTTGCACCTAGAAACGTTTATATTGACTAAGGTTATATTTAGAGGACGTTATGTTAGCGAATATGTAAGAATATATCATTTAAGAATCATTAATTACTCAATCCGTAAGTAGAAGTATCTTAACCGCATAAGTAGAGGGATTCAATTACGATATTGACAAGTCTTAATGTAACAATAGAATTCCGATATCTGCTCATATTATGTTCTTAGGCATTCAAATGATAAGAAGTTTTCGGAGAATATTAAGTGAATAATTACGTGTTTGAAGACAATACTGTAATCAAGATTACTTCCTGTTATTACAAATGATTTATAAAGTTGCAATATTTGTGTTATCTCTTAGTCATATTCAAACAATTTGTTTTGCTCAAGAAGGTGAGTGACTTTTTTTGATTTGAAGTTTAGTACAATTCTTAAGAAAAATTTTTTCATTCAAAAAATGCCAAATTATTTTTGACAACTTAAAAATCATTCTTGGAAAAGGACTTGCAACAGACTTGTTTAGTTGCATATTTATAATCTCTAACAAACTCTACAAGAAATGAAAAGAACATTTCATACAACTGTATAATGAATATTGTGGTATTGGGTCAAATTATTTCTATTTGATATTGTCTGAAGGTAATACATAATTCAATTTCTGCAAAATTTTTAATTCTTTTGATGATTTCAAACTAATGTGAAGGATTCATCGAGCAGTATAGTTGATTTAAACATTTCTTCACTTTGTATTAATCTTCTGCTTTGAATAAAATCAACTTAGTTGAAATTTGATTTTCAATTCTTTTGTCCAAAGGTGGAAATAAGATAAAATTAAAGGTGGGAGAGTAGTTTGCAATTGTGTAATACAGAGTGCTTCAGAAATGTAGAACCTTGTTTACTTGGGAAAAAATGCATGAGTAAAGTCTTTCAAATGCACCACTGTATATTTTTATGATTTTAAAGTCTACGTTGAGTTTCAGATTGACTTTATTCAGATATCCCGTTTCGAAATTGACCTCTTTATTAGATAAAATGTTCTAAACAAAACCTGAGGTGACTTGATAGCATAATTTTATTATCATTTACTTGATAAAATTAAATATTAAGGCAACATATAATAGCATACTCTGTAGTAGTATTTTTATTGCAATAGCTTCCATTATCAGAATTTTTCTGGTTCAAAAAATTATGCAGGGTGGCTAAATTATCTCTGGCCAAATTTCACAAGGTGATTTTACAGGCAGTTTGCAACACAAAAGTTCCTACAGAGTATAGTCGAATTATCTTTTGTTGTAAAGTTATTCAAGATTCACCACGATGTGGCTTCTTCAGGTATCTACATTTTACTGACTGATTGTGTCCAGTGTAACTGAGTTTAAATACAGTGTTAAGTACGTGACAAAGTAATGGAAGAAAAAGTCGTAAAAACTCAAGGTGTTTGTTGGAGTTTGCCGCTAAAAAACGCCATTAGGGAAAGATGTTTAGTGATGGAGACTTGTCAACATCTGATTGTTCATTCAAAAGGATTTTACGGGCATTGTACCTATTGATTTCAAGAAATTCTAAACGTGTTAACCTAGAACTTTTGCTTTCGATGTGGATAATTTCATAGTTATTGTTGAAATTATTCCTGAATTCCTAAAGATGTAGAAAGAAAGATGTCCGAATGTACGGAATCAGATATGTAACTCCTTTGGTGTTCTTGGATTCTTTTCTTGAATTATCTACCTGTGTAGCCAATGTATACTAAAGGGCAATCATTACAAGTCAACTTGTAGATTTCAGATTTGTTTTCTTCATTTGTTCGATCCTTATTGTTTTTTATGTGAGTACTAAGGTTAATAATGGTTTTAAAAGCTGCGTTCTAATTGAATACACTTACATAAAAAACAATAAGGATCGAACAAATAAAGAAAATAAATCTGGAGTCCACAAGTTGACTTGCAACGACAGGTAGATAATTCAAGAAAATAATCCAAGAACACCAAAGGAGTTACTATCGGATTCCGTACATTCGACGTATGCATCTTAAGGAATTCAGGAATAATTTCAATAATAATTATGAAATTATCCACATCGAAAGCATAAGTTCCACGTTTAGAATTTCTTGAAATCAACAGGTACAATGCCCGTAAAATCCTTTTGAATGAACAAACAGATGTTGACAAGTCTCCATCACTGAATTCTTGCCCTAATGGCATTTTTTAGCGGAAAACTCCAATAAACAACTTCAGTGTTTATGACTTGTTCTTCCATTATTTTAACACTGTATTTAAACTCTGTTACACCGGACACCATCAGCCAGTAGAATGTAGTTACCTGAAGAAGCCACATCGTGGTGTAACAAGTGTTATAAACATTTTTGTGGAAATTAAAATACTGTCTCTTATATATTTTTTAATTAAAATGAGTTTCCACCAAGTAAAGACCGAATCAATCAAACATTTATTCAAGATTCTATTGGGTTGTTCGAAAAGTAATTTCGTTTTTTTATTATGGAAAATGAAAGACAATTTTCGTAACATGAATAAACATTTTATTGAATTATATATCGGCCATTCTGGTCCAACACCTTTTGCCATCTTTCTGGTAGCAGCATATTTCGACGCTCATTTTTGGTCTTTGCTGGCAAAAAACTGATCCAGGTGATTTTTGACCTTTTCATTTGAAGTAAAGGTTTACCGTCCAAAAATTTTTGCAGTGACCGGAACAAATAATAATCCGAAGGCGCCAGATCTGGAGAATATGGTGGGTGTGGCAGTGTATCCCATTCAAGCTGTAAAAGCTTTTGGCGTATGACGACAGTAGACTTCCGAATTAATTGTTTGTAAAAGCTCAAAAATAAAGATTTCTTTAAAATCCCACCAAACAGACAGCATCACCTCTTTTTGATGGA
Organism: Megalocaria dilatata; assembly: GCA_034642435.1. Taxonomy (NCBI): domain Eukaryota; kingdom Metazoa; phylum Arthropoda; class Insecta; order Coleoptera; family Coccinellidae; genus Megalocaria; species Megalocaria dilatata. The sequence goes on along the minus strand of CM067862.1, from coordinate 40,627,664 downwards.
TATTGGCTTTCGAAATGCTTTGAGCCGGTTCATCTTTTTTGCACTATGATCTCTTGCGTTTGACATTGTTATGTACAACCCATTTTTGGTCCCCAGTAATTATGCGCTTCAAAAATGGATCGCTTTCGTGACGTTTGAGAAGCGAATCACAGACGTCAACGCGACGACACAAATTTATCTCCGTGAATACATGGGGAACCCATATATCTAGCTTCGTGGTTAAACCTAGGCCTTTCAAGTGGTCATAAACAGTTGAATTCGATAAATTTAACCTTTCACCGATCTCACGTGTTGTTTTTCGCCGATTTGCATCAACTAATGCCTTTATCGTGCCTTGATCAGCTTCAACCGGCCTTCAGGAACGTGGCGCATCTTTGGCATCAAAATTGCCGGGTCGAAATTTTGCAAACCAGTTCTGGCACTGACGTATTGTCAACACATCTTCTGCATACACATCGGTTAATTTCTTTCTGGCTTGAACAGCATTTTCACCTTTTCTTTAGTAAAAAAGTAAAATATAAAGAAAATGCTACTTATTGCTCTCCATATTTAAAAGGCACCAATCAAAAACTACTGCGTAGAATTAATTGAACTTTTTCACGCACAAGCCTTGCTATATCATTTCTCGAAACATATAATGATTATGGGGCTTAAGTGTGAAGTTGGGTTCGAAAAAATACAATTAAATCCTCTGTCGGGAAAAATGAAATTACTTTCCGAACAACCTTATGATATTTTGTGAAATTTCACAATTTTTTCACTAAAAACATAGCATAACTTGAAAACTAGCATTGAAAAATTTGATTTTCAAAAAGATGGCGAAATTATTATCGGCCCAAATATCTTGGCTAGCCATACATCAACCTTGAACTCGTATTAGTAATGAGTCGTAACAGTTGATTATTATGGGCCCAAATATAGGAATTATGGAAATTAATTATTGCAGAGCGTGTAAAGGTTGAATAGCTTTATAAGTAAGGTAGTTTTTGCACATAATTTCCATTGGGTTTTACGCAAAGGAATTTAGGTAAACTCTGCCAAAGCTTATGGTTGAAGAAACTGTTAAAATCATTTTTTCTTAACCACTCTATAATAAGTAAGTAATTCAAAGTTATATAAATATTTTAAAAATTTTTAAAAAATTTTAAAAATTAGCCTTCTACATATTTAATTCCAAAAGATTATATTTAATGATTATAACTTCTGAAAATAAATTAAAATAATGTCGTATAATTACCACTTATATCATGACATAAAATAAACATTCATTATAAGACATCCGAATGGTATAACAAAATCCAATAAATAAAAATTATTAACCAAAATCCTATAAATTAAATATTTTGAATAGACAAAATTTTAATTTAAAGGTTTCATTTCGGTAGAACTGTCTCTAGAAGTTTGAATATTTGTTGTTAATTGATGTTATATTTTTTGAATATGAATTATTTGAATACTGACGAAGCAAAGTCGATCTTAAAACTTGTTTTTCAGTAATGTTTTACATATCTTGAGTTTTTATATAAGGTACCTTGGTTAGATATCCAATAATATTGAATAGTCTAAGTAAGATAGTTTTATGATGAAATTCTTAGGATTATGTTGGATATTCTTGAAAGATATTGGTTTTCATAAGATTGATCAGTAGAAACAAAATTTTGTCTATTCAAAATATTTAATTTATAGGATTTTGGTTAATAATTTTTATTTATTGGATTTTGTTATACCATTCGGATGTCTTATAATGAATGTTTATTTTATGTCATGATATAAGTGGTAATTATACGACATTATTTTAATTTATTTTCAGAAGTTATAATCATTAAATATAATCTTTTGGAATTAAATATGTAGAAGGCTAATTTTTAAAATTTTTTAAAAATTTTTAAAATATTTATATAATTTTATATACCTTCTATCAAGAATTAACCTCTATTTATGTTATTTAATTTAAAGTTATACTATGTTTTTAGTGAAAAAATTGTAAAACGTCTCAAAATAGTAGAATCTTGGACAACTTTACGACAAAAGATAATTCGACCATTTTTTCACTCTGTAGGAACTTTTGTGTTGTAAATTTCCTGTATAATCACCCAGTATATCTAACGCAAATGAATTAATTCTTCAGAATTAATTATCCAATTTTGATAACGGTATTGAAGAAATCAAATATAGAAAAAGATTGAAGAGGATTTGAACATTTGGATGAGAATATTAATTATAATATTTCATTTGACATTGTATATTGAGTTTTGATTATATACGTCTATTAAATGTAAGCGGTGCTTGTTTTAGACATTAATTTAATTCTAAAAGTTTTGAATAAAAAATTCTTTTGGAAATTAAAATTGTAGAAGATAAACATATTTCAATTTGTTTTGATATTCAAATTTTGTTATAATATTCTCATCAAGTTTTTAATCTGAACCGGTTTTATCCGGTTTGAAGACACATTTTATCATTGTTCGTATGGAAATATAGTCCATCGTACAATATTTTCCTGTGAATATTATAATTTATGTATAAGTTAGGTAACAAGAAACACAATTTCTAGATTTTAACTTTTATTTGCATAAACTTGATAAGACAGGGTGTTTTGAATCTAATCCGTTAAACACTTTTAAAATGAAACTAATGGTAATTTTGTTTTAATGATCTATCGCCCTGATTATACTTTTAAAATGAAACTAATGGGATTATTGTGAAGATCTACCTCTTTCATTATAAAATGTATAAATATTGCTTTATCTCTTCTAACTTTTATCGCACACCATCACTTAATCTTACTCTATCATATTTTTCTATTGTGCTGACCAAAATACAAATATTATTTATCTTAATAGCGTTTAAAGTAACGTTCTATTGGAAATAAATAAGCAATAGCATTTTGAAAAACAAGTAAAAAAAATTGACTATTTCAAACTGTTAACTAAACACGCCGTAATATTGTTTTTAAAAAAATTTGAATATTAAAACAAATTAATATATGTTTATCTTCTACAATTTTAATTTAAAAAATTTTATTAAAAAAACTTTTAGAATTAAATTAATGTCTAAAACAAGCACCGCTTATATTTAATAGACGTATATAATCTAAACTCAATATACAATGTCAAATGGAATAAATAAACCAAAAGATACACGAAAGTCCCTTAAATTAATAAATAAATATTTAAAGGAGACAAAATTTGTTTCTGGTCTTGCCCTCAAAACGCCATTTGTATCTTAGAAACATGAACACACTTAAAGGACCTCTCAAAGAATATAATTTATTTGAAATATTTAATATATTTAAATATTCGAATAAGTAAATTCAGAAATCTCTCAAAGCATGCACTATATCTTCAAATGGTACAGGTTAGTTTTTTGATTTTGATATTTTGAATATATTTCAGGACTGAAGAAGGAATTGCTTTGAACTATATTTGTTTTTTGAAGATATAGTGCATGCTTTGAGAGATTTCTGAATTTACTTATTCGAATATTTAAATATATTAAATATTTCAAATAAATTATATTCTTTGAGAGGTCCTTTAAGTGTGTTCATGTTTCTAAGATACAAATGGCGTTTTGAGGGCAAGACCAGAAACAAATTTTGTCTCCTTTAAATATTTATTTATTAATTTTAGGGACTTTCGTGTATCTTTTGGTTTATTTATTCCATCTGACATTGTATATTGAGTTTAGATTATATACGTCTATTAAATATAAGCGGTGCTTGTTTTAGACATTAATTTAATTCTAAAAGTTTTTTTAATAAAATTTTTTAAATTAAAATTGTAGAAGATAAACATATATTAATTTGTTTTAATATTCAAATTTTGTTATATTTCTTCTATCAAGTAAAAGGCCTTTCTATTTTATTTTATATATAATATATAATTATATCTTGGCTTCAATAAATCTCATTATACAATGTCAATGAATTTAAGTAAGTCTTAAAAATAGCTCACACTGTTCTTTGATTCTGTTAGAGCATAGATAAATCTTGAATTATAAAGATGATCTATGTCTCGAAACATTATTCATTTACACGTGTTGAGTGGTTTGGTACAGGTTAGTTTTTTGATTTTGATATTTTGAATATATTTCAGGACTGAAGAAGGAATTGCTTTGAACTATATTTGTTTTTTGAAGATATAGTGCATGCTTTGAGAGATTTCTGAATTTACTTATTCGAATATTTAAATATATTAAATATTTCAAATAAATTATATTCTTTGAGAGGTCCTTTAAGTGTGTTCATGTTTCTAAGATACAAATGGCGTTTTGAGGGCAAGACCAGAAACAAATTTTGTCTCCTTTAAATATTTATTTATTAATTTTAGGGACTTTCGTGTATCTTTTGGTTTATTTATTCCATTTGACATTGTATATTGAGTTTAGATTATATACGTCTATTAAATATAAGCGGTGCTTGTTTTAGACATTAATTTAATTCTAAAAGTTTTTTTAATAAAATTTTTTAAATTAAAATTGTAGAAGATAAACATATATTAATTTGTTTTAATATTCAAATTTTGTTATATTTCTTCTATCAAGTAAAAGGCCTTTCTATTTTTTTGTAATATTGTTTTATTATTTCCTCAGATAATAAACCTTCAGTGGCTGATAAAGATAAATTTAATCCACGATGAAAATTTCATTTTTATGTTATTAACTGAACACGTTGCAAAATCCATTAAAAAATCTTTTTCCGAGAAACTATCAGATAAAAATTCGTGAAACTTGGTTAAAAAAATCTATAAAAGCACTAACGTGAAGTCAAAAGCTTTGCGCTTTTGTTCAACAGTCCATTTTTTTTAACAGGGTAAACTAAATTCAGTGCAATTTTATTTTGTTTAAATTTTTTGCTATTATATTTCGACCGTAGTCGGTATTGAATGCAATTTGCTTTATCATATTCAATTCTATAAAAAAGTTATCGCGATTCATAGGTACATTAACCAATCTATTGATCATACTGTGATATGCAGCCATTTTCTGATTTATAGGATGGTTCGATGTTTGATGAATTGTGTTATCTGTATACGTCGGATTTTCCGTAATCCGATTTTTTACGTCGGATTACGGAAAATGCTGAATTCATGCAATATCTTTTCTCAAATTTACAAGATCAAGAACGTTTATACTAGAATTCTTCTCTTTCTCAAAAGTGAATTTGGTATTTTAATGAATTTCATTAATTAATCAAAATTGCATTGAATTTAGTTTCTTAAGAAAGATTTGACTATGATACATTTCCATTCCTTACGTTAATAAAATATCAGATAACATTGCCAAGTATTTTAAAATTAAATTTGACTTGAATGTAGCTTTTAGAACGGTTAATAATTTAGGAATATATATAAAAAATAACAAAGGTGAAGCAAATAAAGACAAAAAATCTGAAATCTGAATAACTTGACTTGTCCTATTGTATACTACTCTGTCAAGAAAGTACCGGGAATTTTCAATTAAAACAACATTTTTACATTTAATCGTCAAAATTTATTGGGTCGCCTTCAAAATAGGCTCCATTTGCTCAAATACATCTATGCCAACGGCACTTCCAATTATCGAAACATTTTTTATATGCGCTTTCCGGGATGGACTTTAGCTCTCGCGCCGAATTTTGTTTTATGGCTTCAATCGACTCAAAACGGGTGCCACGAAGGGGCAATTTTAGTTTTGGGAAGAGGAAAAAGTCGCAGGGAGCCAAATCCGGCGAATACGGTGGTTGCTGAAGCACGTTTGTTGAGTTTTTGGCGAGAAAGTCAGTCACAATCGTAGCTCGGTGAAAAGGCGCGTTATCGTCATGCAAAATCCATGAGTTGTTCGCCCACAAATTTGGCCGCTTCTTACGGATACGCTCACGCAAACGTTTCATAACGCCTAGGTAATACTCCTTGTTTACCGTCTGACCCTCTGAAACGAATTCGTAGTGCACCACGCCACGGATATCGAAGAAAACAATGAGCATCACTTTCATTTTCGAGCGGCTTTGGCGTGGTTTTTTCGGTTTCGGCTCATTTTTTGCCACCCATTCCGATGATTGCTGGCTTGTTTGCATATCGTACTCGTAGACCCAGGTCTCATCACCAGTTATAATGCGTTCCATGAATGTAGAATCAGAATTACAGCGATCCAGCATGTCTGAAGAAACTTGTTCGCGATGACGTTTTTGAAGAAAATTCAGGTCTTTCGGTACGAGTCGTGCGGCCACCTTTCTCATGCCCAAAATATCAATCAAAATCGTACGTGCGGACTCGTGGGATATCTTAAGATCATGTGCTATCTCTCTCAAGCTGGTACGACGGTTTTCCAGCACCCTTTCCTTAATTTTATCGACGTTATCTTCGATCGAAGCTGTCGATGGGCGACCACTTCACGACCGTCCTTGAAGGCTCTGTACCACTGATATGCACGAGTTTTCGATAGAGCATTATCACCAAAGGCCTTTTGCAACATTTTCAATGCATCGGCACACGAAAATTCATTTGCAACACAAAACTTTAAACAAATTCTTTGCTCAACGTAATCACCCATAGTAAAAATCGGCACGCACTCTGACATCGACTGACTTAATCAGCTGTTGCAAACACACTAGTTGACAGATCCCGCTCAAGCTTGGCATACTAATTAAGGACAGTGGTACCAACCTAGGCAAAAAAAATTTTACCTGCCTCATTGCCCCGCCAGATTTAAATCGATAATTCCCGGTACTTTCTTGACAGAATGTATATTGGTCAAACAGGAAGATCTTTCAAGAAAAGAATTTACGAACACCAGCGAAATTGTACGTCAGACATCTCACATACAGCATATGCCAGTCATTTCAAAGAATTTGGACATAATTTTAACAATAACTAGGAAATTATTCATTAGGACAATAAATGTACCAGATTCCCGCTTTCGGAAGCAATTAATAGGTATAAAAACCATAAAATTCTTCTTGACGACTAACCAGATGGTGCAAAATCCCTATTGTTGAATGTTTTTACTTATCATCTTAAGGTAGTTTCGATAATTGACCCAATATATTTTATGGTTTCATTTTAAACACAGTTTTTATGTTTCACAGTTTATTCAGAATCTTGACACGTGTTTCGGTCTTTCGACCATCTTCAAAGGAGTACAAAATGTAACTAAACTTAAAATTGAAAAGGTTCCTTTATTACACTTAGGACATCTGTGTATTTTTAGGGCGCATGAAAATAACAGCATCCCAAAAAGTATTTTGGAATTTGTTAAATTCTCGTTTTCCCAATGGCTCTTTTGATTGAAAGAATCTCCAAATAGTCCATCAATTTACCCTTTTTAACATTATATAGTAAAGTGACATCTTTCTCATTAAAAAAATTATTATTTTCTATACAATATTCTGCAAAACCGGTTGATTTATCAAAATAAACAATGTTCTTTAATTCTATGTTGTAAACATCGGCCTGTCTGTCCTATATATGTAGCATTACAATCATCACATTTAATTTGATAAATCCCCGATTCGGAAAAGATGGAGTTCCGTTCTTTATTGTTTACCAAAATCTTAGCTAAATTATTTCTATTTACTGCTAAAGAATTCATTCCTATTTTATGAAGACCATTAGAGATCCTACTGCTGAAACCTTTTATACGAGCCATTTAAAACCATATTTTCATTTCTTCATAAGGATCATTTATATTGATCTAATTTTTTTTTGAATATTGCGGTAAGTTTTCTTTTTATTAATCATTTTTTCAATGATTTCAGTTCTATAGCCATAATTCACCGCTATGGTTTTAATTATATTGACTTATTTTCGGAAATTATCTTCGTTCAACGGGATGGTCAAAAGCCTATGAATGAAACTATGGAATGTTGACATTTTAATTTGCCATGACTAATTCTATTTTGAATTGATTATTGTATCAGTAGTGGTAGGCTTTCTAAAAATGTCGAACTCGAACTTTACATTTTGAACTCAAAATGTAAACTTCTTTTCAATATCTTAAGGAATTAGTTTGAACGTTATTCTGATGGAAAGTTTGTAAAACTGAATAATATTGAAGTCTGTCTGTACCTGTGAAGCAACAGAAAATATCGTCTACATATCTATAAAATATTTTTTTTTATATTGGTATAGATATGTAGACGATATTTTCTGTTGCTTCACAGGTACAGACAGACTGTTGAAAAAATTATTTTTATTCATCAATGAAATACATCCTTCAATTAAATTCACTATTGAAACCGAACTTAATAATTCTATTAATTTTCTTGATTTAACTGTTACTCGAATAATTAATTCACATGATTTTTCAATATTTAACAAACCAACCTATACGGATGCTATTATACACAATAAATCAAATCATCGTCTAAATCAAAAATTATCAGCATTTAATTGTATGATCCATAGATTAGTTAATATTCCCATGAATCGAGAAAATTATATTTAAGAACTTAACATAATTAAACAAATAGCTATTAATAATGACTATGATCCAAAGTTGATAGACAAATTATTGATGAATAAAAATAATAAAATAGCTTTAAATATGGTGTTTCCTAATATAAAAGAAAATTTTAAATACATTTCCCTAAAGGTATTTCTGAGAAAATTGCTACATACCTCAAAAATAAATATAATTTGAGAACTTCATTTAAAACTAATTCAAACTTGAGTAAATTTATTAAAAATAATAAAGACTGCACACATAAAGATGATAAATCTGGGGTTTATAAGTTAACCTGCGGTGATTGCCCTAAAGTTTACATAGGACAGACTGGAAGAACTTTCCGTCATAGAATGTGTGAACATTTGAAGAGTTTCCTCAATAATAAAAGCAATTCTGCATATTCCAACCATTTGTTAGAAACAGGACATACTTTCAACCATAACTTTGAAATTCTACATATAGAAAGCAAAAGTTATGCCTTAAATCTGTTAGAATCCCTAGAGATAAATAAACATAATAAAATTGGAATATTACTTAACGAACAAATAGATTTAAATAAGTCACCTCTGTTAAATATATTCAGATAAGCTGGAATTTGCAGGGACCCTTTTTTTTTGGGTTTTAGTGCTCAATAAAAATTTATTGTACTTACTGTAATATAAATAGCAACGGATTTCGGAAACAAGCTTAGTTATTCAAAATGTGATCTTGCCTGATGATGCTACTGTGATAGCGAAACAATTGTTGTGAATATAACAATAAAAATTTGTGAAAATCAGAATAACCTTATTTCAATATTATTCAATATGGATTTTCACCAAGTAAGGACTGATACAATTCAATATTTGTAAAACTGGATCATCTGTATTTTTTTATCATCCTAAAACTATTGGAGGAACTTCTGTATTTATTTTTTGAGAAAAGTATAAATTCAGTGATCCATTCTGTGAACGAAACGTATGTCAGTACCAATAAATTAAGGTACTCGTAGAAATTGAAACAAACAAGTGTTTTTTATAATTTATAATGTCAATGATCCTACAAACTGATGTGTTTTTTTTTCAAATTGGGGTATCAAAATAGTTGCTCGGGACTCTCAAGTGTTTTTGCGAGTTCCCCTTGCGTTTGTGATGGCTCTTCATCGAGGGTTTCCTCTAATTTTTCATCCTTAAACTTTGGTGGCGCCCCAAATCGTTCATTGTCTTTGAAATCGGGCAAACCAACTTCTGACATGTTCGTTCAGCTAGAGCGCGGCCACAATAAACACAATTTGCATTACAGGAATACCATATTGGAGGAAAACAGGTTTTGACGAGTTGCAGGAAGCGTTGAACATCAAACAGAACAATAACTTCGCCAAAAATGTCATTATTTTCATTGGTGATGGAATGGGACTGCCAACTGTTACTGCGGCAAGAATATATTCGAAGACCGAAAAGGGGTTCCTTGCTTGGGAAAAATTCGAACACACGGGTCTTCTCAAGGTAGGCGAAAATTATTATTATTATTAAATATTTATACATAAAGAGAGGTCAATTCTTGATAGAAGGTTTATAAAATTATTTAAATATTTTAATATTAGCCTTCTACATATTTAATTTCAAAAAATTATATTTAATAAGTATAACAGAAAATAAATTAAAAAAATAATGTCATATAAGTACCATTTATATCAAATGACATATAAAATAAACATTCATTATAAAATATCCAAATGGTATAACAAAATCCAATAAATAAAAATTGTTAACCAAATCCTATAAATTAAATATTTTGAATAGACAAAATTTTGTTTCTGCTGATCAATCTTACGAAAACAAATATCTTTCAAAAATGTCTAACATAATCTTAAGAATTTCATCATAAAACTATCTTACTTAGAATATTCAATATTATTGGATATCTAACTAAGTTACTTTCTATAAAAACTCAAGATATGTAAAAACATTACTGAAAAACAAGTTTTAAGAGAGATTTTGCTTCGTCAGTATTCAAATAATTCATATTCAATAAATATAACATCAATCAACAACAAATATTTACTCACCCTTCAACAATTTAGAAAACTTCTGGTAAATGAATACTGAAAAATTTAAATGTAGTATACGGTTAACTATTAATAAATAATTCTGTGGTAATTTATTTTCTGAAGTTATAATTATTAAATATAATTTTTTGAAATTAAATATGTAGAAGACTAATATTAAAATATATAAATAAATATTTGTACAGTGTGCAAAACAATTATGGAATAAAATTCTTTGAAACACTGAAACATGTCAACTTTCAAATTCAATGATTCGCTTTTTAGGCATAAATTTACATGTACAGGGTGATTCGCGCAAGTCCAACACAGTCCGTCCTCTTTATTTTAAATGGAACATTCTGTATATTTTTTTGAAGTCCCTCAACAGCCTGATTTCAACTAATGCATCTATTACGTAAATACCGGGTGACATAATGAAATTAATAATTTATCACGCGTTAAATAATGAATTTTTTTAAATAAGGAAAATTTTGAACTAACCATCAATTAAATTGGGAACATTTCTAAAATCAATTCTCGTTACGCTCATGAATCTTGGTTTTGTTAACATTTTTTTGTCATGAATACCTGAAAAACTATCTACATATGCCGATAAATAAAGAAAATCTGCAAATAATGTGGATTTGAATCAGTCGAGATGTTGCGGTGTTGAAATTTACATTGAAATAGTAAATTCCTTATTGAAAACATATTTCTTGTAGAAGTAATAATGAATTATTTAACTGGGACTCTCTGATTTGAGGTTTTAATGATGATCGGTTACGGGGATAATTCCAGAAGTCAAGTTGAAGTGGCAAACTTATTTAATCAGAGGTACCTTCAGTTGCCCAATATTTCACAAGGTGCTGTGACTAAAATTCATGCACAATTCAGAGAACTTGGACATTGAAATTGGATATTTTGTTAGGTGTTGCAGAGGATCCAACGACAAGTACACGTCAAATTTCCCGTGAAAATAATGTAAGTCATACAGCTGCCATAAGGTGTCTCCACAAAGAAATTTTTCATCCATATAAAATGACTTTTGTGCTCCTAGAATGTATTTCTGGGAAATAACAATGAACAGAATTGAAATAGCTGTTGGTACAATCTCATTTTCTGATAAATCAACAATTACGTTGAACGGATAGGTAAACCGACAAAAGTGGCAAACTTATTTAATCAGTTGCCTAATATTTCACAAGGTACTATGTCTAAAATGCATGCACAATTCAGAGAACTTGGACATATCAAAAAATTAAATAGAAAACTGCAATCCGCATCCATTTAAAATTACTGCTGATGGAACAACCCTTTTTTCTGATGAATCAACATTTACATTGAACGGGAATGTCAACGAACAACATTGTAGATAGTGGTCAGCGGAGAATCCTCATTGGATGCATGAGACATATGCAGTTGGATCGTGTATGGGTGTAAACCAAGACCTTTACGCAAAATTTTCCATGTGGTAGATGCACAGAGTCCAACTTGTTGTGAACGTCGACGAATAGACAAATGTGGATCATCATTAACACTGTGACTTACAGCAGCGATATTTTCTTCCATACGTACAGTTCTTTGTCTTGTTGCATCGAGTAGAGAAAATATTGTGTGAAATCTATCGACAGTTCGACGAATAAGCTGATACTTGTTAAAAGAACGCCTACTAGATTGGGAAGTACTTGCTTCGTGATCGTTCTCTCTTGATGTTGTCTGAGGTTTATTTGTTTCCAACTTTTCAGCGATAACTTCAAAACCATACTAAAACTAGCCATGACGAATATTTTGGAATAAAATCGAAACTATTTGGCGTTGTTTTAAGAAGTGGTTTAGTTCTAATAAGTTTACCTTCTTTCAGTTATAAACTTTAACAGTAATTAGGTATATTGTTGGTATGTGTTGCATTTATCACAGAATACAAAGATATGAATTGCTGTCATTATATGACATTTTGGGAAAAATTTACCCAATCCTCCACTGTCACTTAGTATATACATTCTGTCAAGAAAGTATCGGGAATTATCGATTTAAATCAGGCGGGGCAATGAGGCAGGTAAAATTTTTTTTGCCTAGGTTGGTACCACTGTCCTTAATTAGTATGCCAAGCTTGAGCGGGATCTGTCAACTAGTGTGTTTGCAACAGCTGATTAAGTCAGTCGATGTCAGAGTGCGTGCTGATTTTTACTATGGGTGATTACGTTGAGCAAAGAATTTGTTTAAAGTTTTGTGTTGCAAATGAATTTTCGTGTGCCGATGCATTGAAAATGTTGCAAAAGGCCTTTGGTGATAATGCTCTATCGAAAACTCGTGCATATCAGTGGTACAGAGCCTTCAAGGACGGTCGTGAAGTGGTCGCCCATCGACGGCTTCGATCGAAGATAACGTCGATAAAATTAAGGAAAGGGTGCTGGAAAACCGTCGTACCAGCTTGAGAGAGATAGCACATGATCTTAAGATATTCCACGAGTCCGCACGTACGATTTTGATTGATATTTTGGGCATGAGAAAGGTGGCCGCACGACTCGTACCGAAAGACCTGAATTTTCTTCAAAAACGTCATCGCGAACAGGTTGCTTCAGACATGCTGGATCGCTGTAATTCCGATTCTACATTCATGGAACGCATTATAACTGGTGATGAGACCTGGGTCTACGAGTACGATATGCAAACAAGCCAGCAATCATCGGAATGGGTGGCAAAAAATGAGCCGAAACCGAAAAAACCACGCCAAAGCCGCTCGAAAATGAAGGTGATGCTCATTGTTTTCTTCGATATTCGTGGCGTGGTGCACTACGAATTCGTTCCAGAGGGTCAGACGGTAAACAAGGAGTATTACCTAGGCGTTATGAAACGTTTGCGTGAGCGTATCCGTAAGAAGCGGCCAAATTTGTGGGCGAACAACTCATGGATTTTGCATGACGATAACGCGCCTTCTCACCGAGCTACGATTGTGACTGACTTTCTCGCCAAAAACTCAACAAACGTGCTTCAGCAACCACCGTATTCGCCGGATTTGGCTCCCTGCGACTTTTTCCTCTTCCCAAAACTAAAATTGCCCCTTCGTGGCACCCGTTTTGAGTCGATTGAAGCCATAAAACAAAATTCGGCGCGAGAGCTAAAGTCCATCCCGGAAAGCGCCTATAAAAAATGTTTCGATAATTGGAAGTGCCGTTGGCATAGATGTATTGGAGCAAATGGAGCCTATTTTGAAGGCGACCCAATAAATTTTGACGATTAAATGTAAAAATGTTGTTTTAATTGAAAATTCCCGGTACTTTCTTGACAGAGTAGTATAACACCGTTATTTCAAAAGATAATGAATTCTTCCTTTTCATTTCTAGACGTACTCTAACAACATGTTGGTACCAGATTCCGCCAGCACAGGAAATGCGCTCTTCTCTGGGGTGAAAATAAATCAAAGAACCTTAGGTGTAGATGGCACGGTTCAAAAAGAAGATTGCAAAGCCTCTCTCAATCCCAAAACGCACACTCCAAGTGTTTTACAATGGGCGATGGAAGCAGGAAAAGCAACAGGTAGGACTTGTGTACAAAGCTCGTTCAATAAGCACACAAGTAGGGATAATTATTTTTAAAATAATGTAGACTTTATTTATTTATTTGTTAAGCCCTTCCATTAATTACAATTTGTCGAACTCGTTTTGATCCTGTGCTAACAACTAGCCAGAAAAGGAGCTATAAGCCTTTATGGATTCAGGAAAACGCACCTATAAAGATGAGTTTGGGAAAAAAGAGAAAACTGATAGAGAGCAGTCTTCCAAGTTTAAAGCACTTAAAAACTTATCTTATGTAGATGCTACATCTTCTTACGAGCACTCTTGGGGTCATTTAATTTATTCAATATAAAATAATAACCATTTCATTCATTACAGAAAGTTTAATATTGCAGGATTTGTAACAACCACTACGGTTACACATGCAACTCCGGCAGCTTTATATGCACATTCACCGTACAGGAAATGGGAATGTGAGGCGAGAATGCCACCAGGGACTGAAAAGTGCAAAGACATAGGAAGACAACTCATTGAAGATTATCCTGGGAAAAATATAAAGGTAAAGGTCATTTCAAAGCCAAAATTGTAGTTGGCCATGATTTAGGAAAATTAATCTCATGCTGTTTGGTGTTTGAGTTTATTCATCAACAATACATTTTGTGTACTATGTATAACGTTAGGTATTCATTCAAGTACATTTTATATGAAAGAATACGTAAAAATTTTCATGGAAATTGCCAGGAAATAATGAGATGTGGAACTGAAATAATTGAAATCGTGGAAATTTTATAAATGATGTAGAGGACCAACAGCAAGTACGAAGTAATTTTGTCCACGTTATTAAAGACAATAATAATAAAGCAACACAATATTTTGAAAAGAAAGCTTTGTATATACTGTATTAGTCGTGGTAAAAAAACTCACTTTCAAATACCCAAGGAAGATAAACTAGAACTAGAGTTCATCAATAACATTTGGAATTAATATTTCCTCTGTCCTTAAGGGAAGAAACAACAAACAATATTTACTACAGTACGCAGATGACACCTTCATTATATCACATGACAAATCACTGACAAGTTGCTTGAATGGATTACAATGCACGATGATTACATTGGAAATGTGACTCAGTAAATGGAGACTGAAATCTAACCCTAAGAAATCAGATTATATAATATTTAATCATAAAATTTGTGCGACTTCGCCTACCGTATCAATAAAAGAAATCGTCAAATCAACACCGAGATAAAATATCTGTGAGTTGAAGTTGACAACAACAAATATACTTCATAATATTATGTGTTCATATATCATTGTCAATTGTTTTTTTTTTTGTTCGAAATGTTAACCAATAAATTCATGTTATTATTATTTCCTTTGTTCGATTCCAGGTAATTATGGGTGGAGGCCGACAAGTGCTGCAGTCCAACACTACAGAAACGCCTACTGATCCTCTGGAGCATTGGAGCTGTATAAGTCAAGATGGCCGTGATTTGATGAGCGATTGGGTGAAGGATAAAGTGAAGAGAAAGGCTTCACATGCAGTGGTCACAAATAATAGGGAGCTTCAAAGCTTGAAGGATTCCACTGAGTACGTTTTGGGTAAGTATTTTCATTGTAATTTACGAAAAAAAAAAACATTTTTCTTGTATCTAGAAATATAGCACAAGGTAGTGGCTAGCAATGGACAATATTTTAGTGACGCAAGGATATGTTCAAAGCCTTAATGTTGTTCTGACTTAATTTTTTTGTGGCATAAGCGAAAGTGCTGCAAAAGTATTAAGTTTATTCTTTCTTCTTTATCAAGGTATATTCACCAATGGGCATCTTCCGAAGCACTACAAAAGAAATATAGGCCCTGAAGGAACTCCTTCGTTAAGTAACATGACAGAAAAAGCTATCAAGCTTCTGAGGAATAATAAGAAAGGATTCTTCTTGATGGTAAGTAGTTCGATGTATGAGTATCATATTCCTTCACATTAGTACGAGAGTTACTACTTCAGTTTTGAAATTTGAGACACATAAAACAAATATTTATAATCGGAAATGGCGTTATTGTCCTTCAAAATATTCTCCATCAAGTCCAATATACTTTTGCATGTCTTTGAAACAATTTTTGAAGCGCTTTTTCTATTCCAATTGAAGTACCTCCAAAACTCTAGGGTGAATCTGTCGGAACAAGCTTGCAGGGTTGAGGCTAGATAATTAATAATTGATTTTCCTACTTTTTCATCCACTATTTTCGGACGAAATCTTTGTTCAGCGAGTTTTTGTCCTTTTATTTAAGTTGTTGTACTTCAAATTGTCAACTTTAACAATTTTAAGGGGTTGCATTCTTGGATTTCAATATTTGGACATACTCAACCAAAACGGCATGTTTCGTATATCACAATTTATTTTTAAAGGTGGAAAGTGGACAGATCGACATGGCACATCACAGGGGCCATGCGCGACAAGCTCTGGAAGAGACTGCTGCTTTAAGTGATGCAGTCGATGTAGCCCTCTCGTTAGTCAGTACTGAAGACACACTTATTATAGTCACCAGTGATCATTCACATTCATTAATGTTCTTGGGGTATTTGGGTAGAAAGGAAAACATATTAGGTAAGGTGACACCAACAGTTTCTGTTGGCTTTGGCATACTAATTTTAAGAGGACAGATTATTGTTGTTTTCATAAAACTAACAAACTTCAATATTATTAGGAGTACAAATAAGTTTTCGCCGTTTTATTGTAGATGGCGCGGCACGGAGTTTAGGTTAGCTTTCGCAGATGATAACCGGCTTAAAAAATAGTTTGGACATTCAAGAACAACATAACCTATTAATATCATTGATTTTATATTGGTAAAATATAATTTTTATGAATTGAAAATGTGAAAATTTGAGCCAAGTAAGCGTCATTTGCGGGAAATATTAGTTTACTTCTTTAATTTAAAGAAATCTGCTGCTGAGGCGCATAAATTGCTCGTAGAAGCATATGGTGAGGGTGCTTTGAGTGAGAGAACGTGTCGAGAGTGGTTTCAAAAGTTTAAAAACGGTGATTTCGGCGTAAAAGACAAAGATCGCAGTGGAAGGCCAAAAATTTACGAGGATGCAGAATTGGAGGAATTGTTGGAGGAAGATTCATCTCAAACACAAAAAGAACTTGCTCTAACATTAGAAGTCACTCAGCAAGCGCTCTCACATCGTTTAAAATCATCAGGAATGATTCATGAACAAGGAAATTGGGTTCCGTACGAATTAAAGCCGAGAGATATTGAACAATGCTCGTCTACATGTTGCGGCTCCCGTGAAAAGTACTTGGAAACACTTGATTGGGAAGTGTTACCCCACCCGTCGTATTCACCAGACATTGCACCGTCCGATTATCACCTGTTCCGGTCCATGGCACATGCTCTGACGGCGCAGCGGTTCACATCTTATGAGGATACCAAAAATTGGGTTGACTCGTGGATAGCCTCAAAAGACAAGGAGTTCTTCAGACGTGGGATTCGAATGCTGCCTGAGAGATGGGAAAAAGTGGTTGCAAGTGATGGGCAATATTTTAAATAAATTTATATTACCGTTCTTCTATAATAAATATTTGATTTGTGTTAAAAAACGGCGGAAACTTATTTGTACTCCTTATACTTTGGTAGCATAAGTCAAAAAATGGCCAATAGTTTTTCAAAATCAGATGTCAATATTGCCTTCAAAACGCAAAACAAGTTATCATCGGTATTATTTAACGCAAAGGACCCTACTCCAAACATACACAAAACAGGAGTTTATGAGTTATCTTGTTCTACGTGCAGTAATAAATATATAGGACAATCAGGACGTGCCTTCAAGACGAGGTTCAACGATCATAAAATGAGTTTCAGGAAAAATAAACAAAATTCTACTTTTGCCACTCATTGTCTAGAAAACGGCCATTCCTTTCCCACAATAGATAATCTTAAAACTTTACATGTAGAATCAAAAGGGAAGAAACTCGATTATCTAGAATGTGTTGAAATTTTCAAATTAGTTGACAATAACAATAATGTAAAAATAATGAATGACTGTACGGAGCTATGTAAATCGAAAATATTTGAGATATTTAAAAAGTAACATCTGTTTAAAACCTTTTTCAACGAACATAAAATGAATTTAATGAAAAGTAAACAAAAATTCAACTTTTGCCACTCATTCTTTAGAAAAGAGTAATTCCTTTCGACAAAAGAAAATCTTAAGAAAATTTTACATGTAGATTCAAAAGAAAAGAAACTTGAGTATTGAAATTTTCAAATTCGTTCACAATAAAAATAATGTAAAAAAATTTGTTGCCTGTAAAGTCGGTATACGGGCGAAAGTTTTACGTGACAACGACTTTGAGTGGTAAAATAATTTTAATGTGAATATTCATTCGTATAGTAGGAAGAAGGATGAAATAATAGTAACAATTTAAAACATTTATTTATACAAAGAATTATATTTAAAACATTAATTTATACAAAGAATCTCGCACTGAATTTCATATTAACAAAATTTTATTTATCAATCAGTTGTTATAAGTTATTAATAAATTTAACTTGTTTTACATTGTTATAAATATAAAAACTGAATTTAAAAGTTAGAACATTTATTTAAATCACATTAATTGTTAATATCAATCGATTTTAATTCAAAGTGTATTTTCTAAAAGGAGAAAACTAATTCACATTTGATCTTTGAATTTGTAAATCGCGCGCTTACGACCTTGCGCAGTGATTAGTCGTCTCGGTTTGAATGTTTGAAAGTTTCGATTTGACAGGTTGGAGGTTAAACATTGTTATTTCAATTTTTTACATAGCAAGTCGCGCTCATTTTTTCAAGTTAAACAAATTATTATTGGTTGAGAAACGATTTCTACTACTTTTTTGATTGAAAACTACCACAACATTGTGATTACTACAACATAACCTATTCACTTATGTCTTAGTCATTTATTTCATCATGTTATATTATCAGTCTGAAATTATTTACCTTTGCTGTTTGAATTGTTGCGATGGACGAAACTACCTTCACATTATCACTACACAATCGTTTTACAATTAACTGGCAACGTGTAAACTTGTATGCAGGCGCCTAAGCGAAATAGAAGCGCAAGACATGAACCGGTGTGTATGCCTATCTCTCTCACTCTCTCTCTCTCTCGCTCTGTCTCTCTTGCTCTTAGGCGGGCTAACTGTGCTCGAGTGGAAGGGACGAGTGCCTTTCACTTTTTATGTCTGTCTCTCTCGCTCTTAGGCGGGCTAACCATGCCCGAGTGGAAGGGACGCGTGCCTCTCACTCGCTCTCATTGTGAGCGCATAACGTGAGCGGAGCGTAACGCAGTTTCTTGAAGTGTCACCCGGCAAACCAATTTATAAGACGTTGTCACGTCAATATATTTTTATTGGTAGTAAAACATAGTAATTTCTACAATTTGTTTTAACATATTACTTTCTTATAAAAATTCCATACATCTTTTAACATAACTCATCAAGGCTTTTTTCACTTAGGAGTAGTACACAAAAAATCGTACACCGGTGAAAATTTACAACCGCACACGCCGCTTCTGTATGGAATTGGTGGAAAAGAAAATTTCCAGTTCGATGTGCTGCAGGGGAAGGTGCACAGAAGGGATCCTACCCAGGATAACACCTCATCGTACGAGTATTCGCAGCAGACTGGAATATTGCAAGATGAAGCTCTACATGGCGGTGAAGATATCGCGATTTATGCTACAGGTGAGAATTTCTTTCAACTACCCGATCTGATGTATAGAGGGTGTCCCAGAGTAGGTATCGGGCTTTTTTTTAGAGTGATAGAACTTTAAATTGGAATAAAACACATTTAAATTAAGATTGAAGCCAAATTTTTTTTTATTTGAAAGATAATTTTATGACATTTATGTTTTAAAAGTAATTTCCGGCATATGTCCACCACGACTAGCTCTGAGGAACCGCATACGACCAGACCAATTTTGGACCACTTTTTCGAGTAATTCAGGCCTTATTCCATCAATAACACGAGTTATGTTGACTTCCAAAGCGTCTATTGTTTCTGGTTTATCAGCATAAACCATTGACTTCACATAACCCCAAAGAAAATAATCCAGTGGAGTTATGTCGCATGATCTTGGAGGCCAATTAATTGGATCATTTCTCGTAATAACGTTATCGCCAAATCTATATTTCAATAAATCAATTGTTACGGGAGCAGCATGAGGTGTAGCACCATCTTGATGGAACCAAAACACTTCTGGGTCGGTACCATTCAAATTTTGAAACAAATAACCATTGATCATCGATCTGTAACGAGCACCATTCATATTAGCTCCATCGTCGTTTTTAAAGAAATATGGACTGGTGATGCCTTCAGCGTATAAAGCACACCATACAGTGCATCTTTCAGGATGCAATGGAACCTTCAGAACTTCTTGAGATTGTTTTCACTCCATATACGGAAAATTTGCTTGTTTACATAGCCGTTCGACCAGAAATGAGCTTCATCACTATACACAATCTTACGATAAAAAAGTGAATCAACCAATGACTTCACATAACCCCAAAGAAAATAATCCAGTGGAGTTATGTCGCATGATCTTGGAGGCCAATTAATTGGACCATTTCTCGAAATAATGTTCTCGGCAAATCTTTCTTTCATTAAATCAATTGTTAAGGTAGTAGCATGAGGTGTAGCACCATCTTGTTGGAACCAAAACACTTCTGGGTCGATACCATTCAAATTTTGAAACAAATAACCATTGATCATCGATCTGTAATGAGCATCATTCATTGTAACATTAGCTCCAGCATCGTTTTTAAAGAAATATGGACCGATGATGCCTCCACCGTGTAAAGCACATCATACAGTGCATTTTTCAGGATGCAATGGAACCTGCAGAACTTCTATAGGATTGTTTTCACTCTATATATGGCAATTTTACTTGTTTACATAGCCGTTCAACCAGAAATGAGCTTCATCACTAAATACAATTTTACGATAAAAAAATGGATAAACTTTAAGCTGTTCTAAGGCCCAATCAGCAAACAAACGACGCTTATTATGGTCAAGTGGCTTTAGTTCTTGAATCAGTTGGATCTTGTATGGATGTAGACCAGGATCTTTACGCAAAATTTTCCATGAGGTGGATGCACAGAGTCCAACTTGTTGTGAGAATCGACGAATAGACAAATCTGGATCATCGTTAACACTATGACTTACAGCAGCGATATTTTCTTCGGTATGTACAGTTCTTTGTCTTGTTGTTGCATCGAATAGAGAAAATGCTGTCCAAAATCTATCGATAGTTCGACGAATATATAATTCTTGGTCATTATTCGTCGTATTCAGGATACCTGTTATTAATGGCCAAATATGAAGAACTTCAAATTGTTATTTCTCGATTTTTTTCAAATGTAACCTCCTGTATTTTTTGCACAATATTGTAGAGTATTGAATGCCTCGCATTTTCTCAGAAGTAACCTTTGGGCTATTTTCACTCCACGAAAAATGCACCTAATAACTAACGAATATCAAAAAAAGGTGAAATAACTAAACATTCGGTAGAAATTATTCAGATAATATTCGGTAAATATTTGTTTATGTTAAAGATCCAAGAGATGTCGTCCGCCTTCTTCGAACACAAAGCGATCTGATCGTGGAATGACCTACTTACCCTGGTCAGCATGACTGTAGTAATGTTACGAAAAGCATTAACTATTCTCTCCCGCATATTGAGAGTTATATACTACTCTGTCAAGAAAGTACCGGGAATTTTCAATTAAAACAACATTTTTACATTTAATCGTCAAAATTTATTGGGTCGCCTTCAAAATAGGCTCCATTTGCTCCAATACATCTATGCCAACGGCACTTCCAATTATCGAAACATTTTTTATAGGCGCTTTCCGGGATGGACTTTAGCTCTCGCGCCGAATTTTGTTTTATGGCTTCAATCGACTCAAAACGGGTGCCACGAAGGGGCAATTTTAGTTTTGGGAAGAGGAAAAAGTCGCAGGGAGCCAAATCCGGCGAATACGGTGGTTGCTGAAGCACGTTTGTTGAGTTTTTGGCGAGAAAGTCAGTCACAATCGTAGCTCGGTGAGAAGGCGCGTTATCGTCATGCAAAATCCATGAGTTGTTCGCTCACAAATTTGGCCGCTTCTTACGGATACGCTCACGCAAACGTTTCATAACGCCTAGGTAATACTCCTTGTTTACCGTCTGACCCTCTGGAACGAATTCGTAGTGCACCACGCCACGGATATCGAAGAAAACAATGAGCATCACCTTCATTTTCGATCGGCTTTGGCGTGGTTTTTTCGGTTTCGGCTCATTTTTTGCCACCCATTCCGATGATTGCTGGCTTGTTTGCATATCGTACTCGTAGACCCAGGTCTCATCACCAGTTATAATGCGTTCCATGAATGTAGAATCGGAATTACAGCGATCCAGCATGTCTGAAGCAACCTGTTCGCGATGACGTTTTTGAAGAAAATTCAGGTCTTTCGGTACGAGTCGTGCGGCCACCTTTCTCATGCCCAAAATATCAATCAAAATCGTACGTGCGGACTCGTGGGATATCTTAAGATCATGTGCTATCTCTCTCAAGCTGGTACGACGGTTTTCCAGCACCCTTTCCTTAATTTTATCGACGTTATCTTCGATCGAAGCCGTCGATGGGCGACCACTTCACGACCGTCCTTGAAGGCTCTGTACCACTGATATGCACGAGTTTTCGATAGAGCATTATCACCAAAGGCCTTTTGCAACATTTTCAATGCATCGGCACACGAAAATTCATTTGCAACACAAAACTTTAAACAAATTCTTTGCTCAACGTAATCACCCATAGTAAAAATCGGCACGCACTCTGACATCGACTGACTTAATCAGCTGTTGCAAACACACTAGTTGACAGATCCCGCTCAAGCTTGGCATAGTAATTAAGAACAGTGGTACCAACCTAGGAAAAAAAAATTTACCTGCCTCATTGCCGCGCCAGATTTAAATCGATAATTCCCGGTACTTTCTTGACAGAATGTATATTATGAGTGTGGATAGCTCAGCAGGAGAGCATCGGACTCGTGACCGGGAGCTCCAGGTTCGAATCCTGTTCAGGTAGAATAGAAATTTTCTAGTTGGACGGGTATATGCCACCATTTCACTGTTGGGTCAAAAATCAACAGTGCTGTGACCTAAAGTGGCGCAAGATCGCAGTAACAAAGCCTACACAGAACACAACTGAACTCCTAACTCGCACAAGCTGAAAAAGCTTCTGAGGGATCTTCACAGAAGATCTAGGAGTATCAGGATAATAATAATAATAATAAGCTGCTCTGATGGACGATTATGTAAACCATAAATTTCACAAAGTGCTCTATAAGTTTGGCGAATAGAACACTGATCTTGAAAATAAATTTCAACAATTTGTAAACGTTGTTGCAGCGTAAGTCTTTCCATGATAAGTTTTCAATGCTTACTGAACTGAAATGTCAAAACAACATGGCTTCTACCTTCTGTCAAATCACAGTTATCCCTATCGAAAGTTCTGTCACTATAAAAAAAATACCCGATATAACAAACCCATAGTTTAGATAGTACTAATGAAAATAAGAACCAATTTCCTGTATACATGACTTAAAACTATTTTTACTTCTGAGACACAAGGTGTTATAGTTGGAAAGATGAAAAGGTCCTCAACTTTAACCCCATTTTTCTTCAAAAATGGTACTCTTAGTCGAAAGCTCTCCAACTCACAGTTTTCGATAAAATGGGCCAAATACATTTTAAGATTTTTGATAAAAACGAGAATACTTGAAGAATTAAGGATTTTCCAATGAGGGGTTTCATTTTGAATAGAATTGCGCTACCAAGCTACGATTGATATTTTATGGCCAGAATTGGAAGATATTGATGTGGAAGACGTTTATTTTCAACGAGAAGTGCTATGTGCCACGCAAGCAACGAAACAATCGCAATTTTGCAAGAGAAGTTTCCAGGCCATGTTATTTCTTGAAGAGCTAATCACAATTGGCCACCAAGATCTCGTGATTCAACAATCTCATTTTTCTTTGGGGCTACGTAAAAGATAAGCTCCATAATCGATTTCAGATGAACATCCATTGATTTCTCTTTATATATAATCCCGTTTTTTTTTAATATCAAAATTAAACCTCTTATTGGAAAACGCTTTAGGCACAAAATGCAAAATTAGATGTTCAATGTGTTTCCTATATAAGCAGTCACCATACACCACAAATTTTCCCAAACTCTTTAAAAATTTCTTGTTTTATCAATTGAAATGTACGTAGAAGGCCATGTTTTATTTATCCAAAAAGTAAAACTGTCAACTTGTGTTTATTTGACTATTGTATGACAGAGCACAAAATTCTGCGTTTATATTCATCACATGTAGCTCTCTTAAGAATTAATTCACAGTTTTCAAATTCCCAGGCAGAATGAAGTGTTGAACAAACGCGCATTCTGACTTCACGCCAGTGCTTTTCCACATTTTTTTATGTTATGCTTTTTGGGCTTTTTCTACAAGTGCTAAATTATCTATTCTGTTGTACTTTTCAATCCTCTTTTCTGTCCAGGTCCAATGTCACATCTTGTTCGTTCTGTGAGAGAACAGACATTTGTAGCTTACTTGATGAGTTATGCTGCCCAAATAGGACCAGCTCGAGACATCAAAGGAAGAAGTGGGGCTGCAGAAATGTGTGGTTCTTTTCATATTCTGCTAATATTTATGGCACCAGCATTAGTGAATATTGTGTCTTCTAAATTTTATTTAGGTACCTTATTTATTTATTAATGTCTCTTGTTGTTGTGTAAACTTAGACCAATTTGTAAATTTTTTTAGGGTATATAAAGAACAATTTCTCCATTGATATTTATTTATAAATGGTACATAGTCTAGTAAAAGATATTGTAACCTATTTTTTACATACAAATGTCTGTAATTTTCGAACCGTGCATTACAAGAAAACGGACGAAATATAAAGACAGACAAGTAAATATTTAGAATCGATCAAATGACCACTGGCTGTTTGGACGGATGCAACACGCTTTGGCAGGTCACCGCTTGTCTTTCGAAGAAATAAAAAATTAGATTCAAAATTGGATCGCCTCAAAAGACAAGAAGTTTTTCCGAGACAGAATTAGGAAATACACCCAGAGGTAGGGAAAAGTAATAAGCAGTGATTTGACAATATTTTGATTGATTTGTTAATTCATTATACTTTGAAATAAGTGCATTTTTGAGTTGAAACAATGAATAGTTTTTTTACAGTCTAATGAGTTTTTGCGTGCTTGTCCTAGGAAACGGCGCGCTATCCAAATAAGTTTCGAATTTTGAGCCGAAAATGGTCTCAAACTGCTATTGGATTCACTAATGAAGA
This sequence comes from Megalocaria dilatata, assembly GCA_034642435.1. NCBI lineage: Eukaryota > Metazoa > Arthropoda > Insecta > Coleoptera > Coccinellidae > Megalocaria > Megalocaria dilatata. The sequence goes on along the minus strand of CM067862.1, from coordinate 40,602,307 downwards.
ATCAGAGGTCAAAAGTAATCCCCTCCCGCAGGTTTGTAAACACTCTAACGGAAAGAGAAAGAGATGTTGAATTGTAAAAGCTTATTATTTCTTTTTTTCAGTTTGTAGCTTTTTTATCAGAAATATGCATTCATTAGTTGAAAAACTAAGGACTATGTTCTCAAATAAAACTAATTATAGGTAATTTACATTATTATTTTCTGTTATTTCTGTGGAATTCTTAATAGAAAATTTAGGTGAGAAATTAGTGAAATCATTGAATTTTCGATTAAGAAATCTAGAAAGTCTACCTAAGGAAAAGTTAATATAAGAAACTACGTCTGACCGGATCACATTCTTAGTGAATAAATTGCTGGAAAAAGTTACTCTCAACACCTTAGATATTTGCGGTGAATCTCTTGAAAGATTTAAAAATGTTATGTTGTCATTTGATTCTTCTTCTAATTTAAATTTTGTTTTATCCTAAGTGCAATGAAGCGGTAATTTCCAAAAACTTGTTTGAATTATGATCAACCAGCAAGTACTACGTGTTGACGATTGCGAAAATTGCACGTCTGTTTTGAAAATAATAAAAAAGATTTTATCTAAAATAATCTCTTTTGGTATTTATAAATTTTTCTTCCCTTTCCGCCATTTTTGTACATTTTCATAAGAAATGAAGAGTCCTCCAGCAAAAGCGTTCCCCAGTGATTCAAATAGATGATAATCAGATGGAGCCAAGTCTGGAGCATAAGCCACATGCGCTAGTATTTCCCCGCCTTAATCGTTTTTCTGTGTGTGAGGATACATTATCATTCGGCTCATTGTCCACGTAATTCTCGATTTAAATTGATCATTTGCTTCTGATCCTACAGAAAACAGAGCATTGTATGATATCCAAAGCTATTTGATCTTGCAGTAGATATTGATGGTTCGGCTGAATTCACCCATGATTTAATAGGCTTAAGATTCTCCAAATATATCCGTTTTTCATCACCTGTCACCATTCGATGGAGAAATGACTTTCTATTGTATCTGTGGAGCAGAGCAAGTGGTTTTTCGATTTTTTTGCTGCCTTCATGCTAATTTCGGCACTTTCTGAATCTTTTCTAGAGTTTCAAACGAATAAAGACGGCTGGCTTTCTGCATCACATTCAATTGATCCACGAGTTCTTGTTGAGTTTGAGTAACATCTTCATCCAATGCGATTCTTGAACTTTTTCGGTGGTTTTCCCCCCACTCTTCCTTTCTCACGTTAAAATCACCACTTTTGAATTTTTTAAACTGCTCATCACACTGTGTTTTACCAGGAGTATGCTCACCATAGGTTTCAAAAAGCATTCAATGCAATTTTGTAGTAGTTTTCTTCAAACGTTAACAGAAAAATCCAATGCTGTCCACAAATCATAGTTTGTAGACATAATACTCAACGTGTTTAAGTTTATAGAAAAATATATAGGCGTATGGAACACTTAGGTTGTTGTGTGTTGAAAATATTCCTCAGCTGTTAGATGGCGCTGCAGAAGCAGTCTTACTGTCCATAAACTGATGGCTAGCACCAAGTATAGTTTCACGAGTGCGGACAGCTCAGTAAAAGAGCATAGGGCTCATGACTGGAAGGTCTGGGTTCTAATCGTGTTCAGGTGGAAAAGAAATTTTCTATGTCGGCCACCATTTCACTGTGGGTCAAAAATTAACAGTGCTGTGACCTAAAGTGGCGCAAGATCGCAGTAACAAAGCCTACCCAGAACACAACTGAAGTCCTAATTCGCACAAGCTGAAAAAGCTTCTGAGGAATCTTCACTTCTATACCAGGTAGTAAGGGGTGAAATAATTCAATATTTGAAATGATTGTTGCCAATTTTTGATGATCTGCTTTAACACATATGGGTTGAAATAAAGAATTTGGGGAATATCTTAAAAATTAATTAAAACAAATTGTAGAAATTACTATGTTTTACTACCAATAAAAATATATTTTACACATTTTTTTGTGACTCGAGTTTCGGGAAATGAACTATCCCATCATCAGACAACTGAAGACCTAACAGTGGTACAGTGGTATTTAAACAAAAGTGATAAATATTTTGAATATTTCAATAGATTCTAGATAACACCTAATAGTGGTACAGAGGTTTACAAGCGGAACGTGATAAAAACCCGGTTAAAAAAGAGGGGCCTTCTAACAGATATCGGAATGTCGGCAATCGACAAAGAAGGTTATTAAACAGATGGTACCCATTTAAATATCTCAAATAATTTTTGGGGTTACATAGCTCCGTATAGTCATTCATTATTTTTACGTTATTTTGTTGTACATCTCAAATATTTGGATTTACATAGCTCCATACAGTCATTCATTATTTTTTTTACATTATTTTTATTATGAACGAATTTGAAAATTTCAATAATCAAGTTTCTTTTCTTTTGAATCTACATGTAAAATTTTCTTAAGATGTTCTTTTGTCGAAAGGAATTACTGTTTTCTAAAGAATGAGTGGCGAAAGTTGAATTTTTGTTTACTTTTCATTAAATTCATTTTATGTTCGTTGAAAAAGGTTTTAAACAGATGTTACTTTTTGAATATCTCAAATATTTTCGATTTACATAGCTCCGTACAGTTCATTATTTTTACATTATTGTTATTGTGAACTAATTTGAAAATTTCAACAGATTCTAGATAATCTAGTTTCTTCCCTTTTGATTCTACATGTAAAATTTTTTTAAGATTATCTATTGTGGGGAAGGAATGGCCGTTTTCTAGACAATGAGTGGCAAAAGAGGAATTTTGTCTATTTTTTATGAAACTCATTTTATGTTCGTTGAACCTCGTCTTGAAGGAACGTCCTGTTTGTCCTATATATTTATTACTGCACGTAGAACAAGATAACTCATAAACTCCTGATTTGTGTATGTAGGGTCCTTTGCGTTAAATAATACCGATGATAATTTGTTTTGCGTTTTGAAGGCAATATTGACATCTGATTTTGAAAAACTATTGGCCACTTTTTGACTTATGCTACCAAAGTACGATAGAGAAATGATTTTTTTTCTTCTTTTCTCTATCGTACTTTGGTAGCATAAGTCAAAAAGTGGCCAATAGTTTTTCAAAATCAGATGTCAATATTGCCTTCAAAACGCAAAACAAATTATCCATCGGTATTATTTAACGCAAAGGACCCTACTCCAAACATACACAAATCAGGAGTTTATGAGTTATCTTGTTCTATGTGCAGTAATAAATATATAGGACAAACAGAACGTTCCTTCAAGACTAGGTTCAACGAACATAAAATGAAATGAAATAAGGAATTACTTTGTTTTCTATCACTTTTTATTATAACTGATATACAGTGACTCGAGTTTCGTAGTGTGACTTCACTACAGATCACACGTTCCCAGAATTGAACAACCTTGTTATCTTGCACGTGGAAGCGAAAGGGAAAAAACTTGACATCCTGGAATCCATAGAAATTGAAAAATATAAAAAGCACGTACCAATAATAAAACTACTTAACGAACAGACGGAACTTCGGAAAACCCCTTTCTTCGAAGCTCTGCCGAAGCCTACAATCCCCATATATAATAGTTGAGATCTAATTTGTTCGTTCAGTTTGAAAATGTAGTAAACACTACGAAACTCGAGTCACTGTATATCAGTTATAATAAAAAGTGATAGAAAACAAAGTAATTCCTTATTTCATTCCATTAAAATGAACTATCACAAAGTAACGGACTACTCCATCCAATATTTGAACATAAAATGAGTTTCATAAAAAATTAACAAAATTCTACTTTTGCCAGTCATTGTCTAGAAAACGGTAATTTCTTTTCCACAATAGATAATCTTAAAATTTTACATGTAGAATCAAAAGGGAAGAAACTCGATTATCTAGAATCTGTTGAAATTTTCAAATTAGTTCACAATAACAATAATGTAAAAATAATGAATGACTATACGGAGCTATGTAAATCGAAAATATTTGAGATATTCAAAAAGTAACATCTGTTTAAAACCTTTTTCAACGAACATAAAATGAATTTAATGAAAAGTAAACAAAAATTCAACTTTTGCCACTCATTCTTTAGAAAACAGTAATTCCTTTCGACAAAAGAAAATCTTAAGAAAATTTTACATGTATATTCAAAAGAAAAGAAACTTGATTATTGAAATTTTCAAATAAGTTTAAAATAACAATAATGTAAAAAAAATGAATGACTTTACGGAGATATGTAAATCGTAAATATTTGAAATATTTAAAAAGTAACATCTGTTTAAAACCTTTTTCAACGAACATAAAATGAATTTAATGAAAAGTAAACAAAAATTCAACTTTTGCCACTCATTCTTTAGAAAACAGTAATTCCTTTCGACAAAAGAAAATCTTAAGAAAATTTTACAAGTATATTCAAAAGAAAAGAAACTTGATTATTGAAATTTTCAAATAAGTTTAAAATAACAATAATGTAAAAAAAATGAATGACTTTACGGAGATATGTAAATCGTAAATATTTGAAATATTTAAAAAGTAACATCTGTTTAAAACCTTTTTCAACGAACATAAAATGAATTCAATGAAAAGTAAACAAAAATTCAACCTTTGCCACTTATTCTTTAGAAAACAGTAAATCCTTTCAACAAAAGAAAATCTTAAGAAAATTTTACATGTAGATTCAAATGAAAAGAAACCTGATTATTGAAATATTCAAATTTGTTCACAATAAAAATAATTTAAAAAATAATGAATGACTGTATGGAGCTTTCTAAATCCAAATATTTGAGATGTACAACAAAATAACGTAAAAATAATGAATGACTGTACGGAGCTATGTAACCCCAAAAATTATTTGAGATATTTAAATGGGTACCATCTGTTTAACAACCTTCTTTGTCGATTGCCGACATTCCGATATCTGTTAAGACCCCTCTTTTTTAACCGGGTTTTTATCACGTTCCGCTTGTAAACCTCTGTACCACTATTAGGTGTTATCTATTGAAATATTCAAAATATTTATCACTTTTTTCAAATACCACTGTTAGGTCTGCAGTTGTCTGATGATGGGATAGTTCATTTCCCGAAACTCGAGTCACAAGAAAATCTTAATATATATAAATCTCGTGTCACAATGTTTGTCCTCAATGGACTCCTAAACCATTTAACCGATTATAATAAAATTCGCACACCATGTGCAGTTCGATCCAACTTGAGAGATAGGATAGTTTAAATCTCAAATTATAGTCGCAATTTTAATTTATTGCTAATTATTTGACAGTCACAATTATCTGTTAACTCCAAATGATTCTAACAGATGTCGATACCTTTCGACTGGGTTGAGTAAGTAATCAATAGATGGCGCTGCTATGGTAAATCTACGAACGTGTCATATAAGCTACATTTTAACAGCATAATTACCACGTGTTGTTGACGCTATAAAAGAGTCCATTTAGGACAAACATTGTGACACGAGATTTATATATATTAAGATAACAAAAACTTTAGCCACAGCAACGCGTGGCCGGGTCAGCTAGTGTGTAATATATATTTTTATTGGTAGTAAAACGTAGTAATTTCTACAATTTGTTTTAATTATGATCAACTACCGAGTAGTAACGGCTGAAACAATTCAGTATCTTAAAAATGTAGAAAAATAATACACTACTACAATAAAAAAAAAAATAAAAATTTTGTTTATTGTCTAAACAGGAGGAATCCCAATTACAAGACAACATATTAATATATGGTACAAAGCTGATGAATATTGCAAAATTAAATACTAACTACATCAATGATGCAGAACAGAAAAAGGAAAATTTACAAAAACTCTTTCAATCTATAGGCAACTTTGCCTAAGATGCAGTAGTTCCCTCAGTTTCAGTTTAAAAATTCGTAAACCATCGCTGCAGACATCAACATCAACACATATCCTATTGAACTGCTGACACATAACATATATTGGTGATCTAATCATCGTGTTCGTTCTGGGTTTAGGGAGGTATAGCATCTGTTCAAGTCGACTACCATTGCGAGGAATGCGAAAGCTCAGCCTGGCCAGCAAATCAGGACAATCTATATAGAAATTAACCAGCTTGTAGAGGACAAGACACAAGTAGTAGACCCTCCTGTTCTCCAATGCCAAGCATGCGAATCTGTTCAGAAGAGTGCGATGGTCAAAACCCTGGGCCGGGTACACACCATCTAATTTGAATGCTAAAAATTTCAAAAACTGCCTCTGAACAGACTCTAGTTGGTTGATGTGTACGTTATATATTGGACCCCAGACAGGACTGGCGTACTCAAGTTTTGAACGGACAAAGGAATTGAACAGGGTAATGAAACAGTTGGGATCCTTGAAGTCTCGACATACCCTGAAAATAAAGCCAAGCATTCGCTTCGCAGCAGCTGTGCTATTTCCATAATGCGGTACAAATGTTAACTTATGGTCAAATTGAACTCCCAAATCTTTAACTTGATGTACTCTCTCTAAAGCTAGATGGCTTATAGTGTAGTCGTACAAAATGGATGCGTTCCTCAGGGTGTAAGTTATGGTCTTACATTTATTAATATTCAATGGTAATTTATTCACAGTACACCAATTGCTCAGCCTATGAAGATCCTGCTGAAGCAGCCAACAGTCATGAACGGTAGATATGGTCCTGAACAGCTTGAGGTCGTCAGCAAACAATAGAGAGCAGCATAGCAGATTTTCTCCGACATCATTAATAAAAATTAGAAAAAGTAGTGGAGCCAAATTACTACCCTGAGGGACACCGCTGAGCGCTGGGAAGGAACATGATCTATGACCCCTAAATTCCACAAATGCAATACGATTAGTGAGGTAAGAGAGGAACAGCAGGAGCAGCCGACGATCGAAACCAAAGTGTTCCAGCTTCTGCAATAAAATTGAGTGATCTACCCTGTCGAAAGCTTTCGAAAAGTCAGTGTATACTGCATCAACTTGCAACTGATCGTCTACAGCCTCACAGACAAATTGTGTAAATATTGTTAAGTTGGTAGTGGTAGATCTTTTGTTAATAAAACCATGTTGACTATCCGATATGAGGCTCCTGACTGGGGAAAATATTCTGTTATATATACACATCTCAAATACTTTAGCAAAGTTGGATAAAAGGGAAACAGGTCATTAGAAATGTCATCCATTTTTCCGGACTTAAAGACTGGGCACACCACGGAGGTCTTCCATAAGTCCGGAAAGCAACTATTCTCCAAGGCTAAATTATAAATGGTCTGCAGTGATTTGGAAAATACATAAGCATAAAGAAAACTTGAAAATTAGTTCAGTAAACTTCCGATGTTTGTGGCGAAATTTAACCCACACAATTTTCAGAATTAAAATAACTATTATCCGAAAGGGAGTTGGAAAGTTCTAGCTCGGAACTCGAGTGAACGGAGTCCACATGTCTCTCGAAAACACGTTTATTGTTCGTCGCATAATCGCACACTTCGCACTTGAATTTCTTCACGTTCAGATGGACGCAATCCACGTGCAACTTGAGATTCGATTTCACGGTGGCCGCGTAATCGCAGAAATTACACTTGAACTTCCTCAATTTCAAATGGACCGAATCTACGTGATTCTTCAGAAGGGCCCGCTGAGACGCCGTATATTCGCACAAGTCGCAGTCGAACTTCAGATTTAAATGAACGAAATTCACGTGATTCTTCAGCTGGCACCTTTGATTCGTGGCATAGCCGCACAAGTCGCACTTGTGTCTCCTCAGTTTCAAATGAACGGAATCGACGTGACTCTTAAGGTGACTCTTGTGACTCGTAGCGTAACCGCATACGTGACACTTGTGTTCCCGCAATTTCAAGTGAACGTTCGCGACGTGCTTCCTGAGATAGCACTTTTGGGTCGCGGTAAAATCGCACTCTTCGCACTTGTGACATCTCAAGTTCAAATGAACGGAATCCGTGTGAATTTTAACGTTACTCGCCTGGTTCGCCGTGTAATCACATACGGTACACTTATATTTCCTGGAATTCAGATGGACACACTCCATGTGGCTCTTGAGATTGCTCTTTATGCTTGCCGCGTAGTCGCAGACGGTACACTTGAATCTCTTCAGATTCAAGTGGACGGAATTGACGTGATCCCGGAGATTGCTCTTCTGGCTAGCGGCGTAACCACACAGTTCGCACCTGAATCTTCTCACGTTGAAATGAACGGAATCTATGTGTTTTTTTAGGGGAAGTCTATCGTTTACCGCATAATCGCACACGTGGCACTTGTATTCTTTCAGATTCAAGTGGACGGAATCCACGTGTTTCTTGAGAGAAGTTTTGTAATTCGCCGCGTAATCGCACACGTCGCACTTGTATCGCAGCAATCTCAGATGGACACTTTCCACGTGTTTTTTAATGATATATTTGTAGCTCGCAACATAATCACATAAGTAACACTTATGCTGTTTCCGTTTTATATGGACATTGTCGATGTGTTTATCTAGTTTGTCTTTAGAGTCTGAACTATATTCACAAGAACTACACTTGTAGATTCCTAGACCTATTGCAACTCCGTTTTTCAAAGTATATTCACACAAGTTATTATCATTTCTGAGTGTGAAATTATTTTCACCAATTTGTTTGGATGTTCCACTTTCACGTTCATCTATGCCATGAACTCCATTAGTATGGATAAATTGTTCAGGAATGTTTAAATTTTCTACTTTAATCTCTGGGGTTACATAGTTCCCTTCATCGTTTGTGTATTGAGCGCTGAAAAAAAATATTTTTTGAGTTATACTAACCTCAATTAGAATACTTTGAAACGTCAATTGATAATCCTTAAATAAACCTAGACTTGTTTGTTTGATCTTCTACTTACTTGAATTGTTAGAAATATTTAAATTCTGAAAGGATATCAAATGAAATGAACCTTGTTTGCTTATTCATTCCATTAATATTGTAACTAATGTTCAGATTGATAGTTAGAATACTACTCCTGTGAACTTATCCACGCATTTCCAGCCACGGTTTATGACGCGCGGTGGGTCGATCGTGGGATAGAGGCGAATCGGCAGGCCGCGTTGCCAAACCTTCTTTTATTCGGGAAATTGTGTTATTCACTGATTTTTTGATGTGTTTAGCTACTGAATCGCTATAGAATAGGATTTATAACTTTCGAATTGTCTCGTACAAAGCTGTATAGCAACAATTAAAAATTTCTTGAAATAAATCATTTAATTTCCGTGAGTCATTCTCTCACAATAGTGAAAAATCATAACTCGGAAAGTAGATACCGCTCTCAGAAAATTTTTTCATCCTAATATTCTCATTGAAATGTTGCAATTTAATAAACCTTCAGGTAATTCCAGACTAGCGACCAAAATTCGTGATAGCGAAAAAACCGTCCAGTCGAGGATATCTCAAAACTCGAAAAAAATCCATAACTCCGAAACTAGACACCGCTCTCATAAAATTTTTTCATCGTAATATTCTCATTGAAATGCTGTAATTTAATCAACCTTCAGGTAATTCCAGACTAGCGACTGAAATTCGTGACAACGAAAAAACCGTCCAGCCCAGGATATCTCATTTTCTCATTCTCATTTCTTTATAAGAATATTACGATGAAAAAATTTTCTGAGAGCGGTGTCTAGTTTCGGAGTTATGAATTTTTTTCCAGTTTTGAGATATCCTCGACTGGACGGTTTTTTCCCTATCACGAATTTTGGTCGCTAGTCTGGAATTACCTGAAGGTTGATTAAATTACAGCATTTCAATGAGAATATAAGGATGAAAAAATTTTCTGAGAGCGGTGTCTAGTTTCGGAGTTATGAATTTTTTTCCAGTTTTGAGATATCCTCGACTGGACGGTTTTTTCACTATCACGAATTTTGGTCGCTAGTCTGGAATTACCTGAAGGTTGATTAAATTACAGCATTTCAATGAGAATATAAGGATGAAAAAATTTTCTGAGAGCGGTGTCTAGTTTCGGATTTATGAATTTTTTTCCAGTTTTGAGATATCCTCGACTAGACGGTTTTTTCGCTATCACGAATTTCGGTCGCTAGTCTGGAATTACCTGAAGGTTGATTAAATTACAGCATTTCAATGAGAATATAAGGATGAAAAAATTTTCTGAGAGCGGTGTCTAGTTTCGGAGTTATGAATTTTTTTCCAGTTTTGAGATATCCTTGGCTGGACGGTTTTTTCGTTGTCACGAATTTCGGTCGCTAGTCTGGAATTACCTGAAGGTTGATTAAATTACAGCATTTCAATGAGAATATTACGATGAAAAAATTTTCTGAGAGCGGTGTCTAGTTTCGGAGTTATGAATTTTTTTCCAGTTTTGAGATATCCTCGACTGGACGGTTTTTTCGCTATCACGAATTTTGGTCGCTAGTCTGGAATTACCTGAAGGTTTATTAAATTGCAACATTTCAATGAGAATATTAGGATGAAAAAATTTTCTGAGAGCGGTGTCTACTTTCCGAGTTATGATTTTTCACTCTTGTGAGAGAATGACTCACGGGAATTAAATGATTTATTTCAAGAAATTTTTAAATTTTGCTATACAGCTTTGTACGAGACAATTCGAAAGTTACAAATCCTATTCTTTAGCGATTCAGTAGCTAAACACATCAAAAAATCAGTGAATAACACAATTTCCCGAATAAAAGAAAGTTTGGCAACGCCGCCTGCCGATTCGCCTCTATCCCACGATCGACCCACCGCGCGTCACAAACCGTGGCTGGAAATGCGTGAATAAGTTCTTAGGAGTTAGAATACTAGGTACACTGAATCACTGTCTCAACGACTAGTTAAACAAAAACTTACTAATTCGCTGAATTTTCTTCCACTCCATCAATTTTTCCATATTCATCAAATTCCTCGACAAAATCTATGTTTTCAACTTTAATTTTCTTCAACTGAGGATTCTCCACTGTTTCTTGCATCGAATCTAACCCCACATTTGAAGTACCGGACATTACCAGAAACAATTTTTCTTGAATGCAATACTATAAGAGCTGCCAATTTGAAGTCAAAGATACTTTAAACAATTAAATGATCAATAATACAACAATTTACCACTTCATACAGTTCGGATTAGTGCTGGGAAATCGGAAAGAGGGGACCATAGAAAATTATCATTCATTTTATGCTCCATTTTTATCACAGATAGTAATCTGTAAACTTGATAGATACTACAGAAAACATATTTCATCATTCACAGAGTTCTTCTTAAAATGTCGTTAAGAATTAATTCGCAAATTCGAAATTTTTAGGATAATTGGACAACAAGCGCGCAAAAGATACTGATTTCACATCAGTGCTAAATTCAACACAGATCTCTACTAGCGGTGAGTCTGCCTATTAGCCGCTAGATGGACCAAATTCAGCATACATCACAAATGTTGAGTCTGAACACAAACCTGTCCTTAAACACAAGATACAGGTTTTTGAAAACATATATATGTATATATATATATATATATATATTCGGTTCTTCTATATGGAGTCGAGCCTGGGCGTTGGGAGTCCGCTCCATAAGACGATCGTGATGTGGGTACTGCGCAGAATGCTTAAAATTTCTTGAACAGAACACGTATGTAATGAAACTATCTTGAGAACAATGTATGTAAACCTGCAGCAAGTGTTCTTTTCGGCATTGCTTTCCAATAAAGTCGTTTCGTCTCCATTATACACTTGCTCAGGTTTTAGATTGTATTCTGTTATATTTTCTAAATCGTAGCAAAAATCTGCCATCAGCACTTAATTTATCTCCTTGAGTAGCTAATTCACGTATTCCATGACGTTTTCTGAATCTATATAGCCAACCAAAAGATGCTGAAAAGTTTCCATTAATTTTCAACTGCTCGTGAAACTTTTGGGCTTGTCTGGCACACATAAGTCTTGATACAGGAACCCCTCCTCATCTTTTCTGTGAAAACCACCTGGTCATCATCCAGTTCTCGAAATGTAGACCCTTTCAGAGATACCTCTTGTGCTATCTTGCTTTATCTACAATGCTCTGTAATTCGGCTGTTTTCTTCACAATATCACGAACTGTTTGCTGTCCAATATTGTATGTTTCAGCCAACATGGCAACGTTGTGTTATTTTCAAATCGTTTCACTATTTCTATTTTTTGTTCAATAGTTAGAACATTGCGTTTACGTTTTTCAATAGCACCGGTACGCTGCATTGTGTCTGATTGCATTATTTCAATTAATAAGTTGGTTGGCAGTTGGCGACATAATATGTACTCAAATGTTGATGAGGATTCCCCGAGATGAAAGTCTGCATAGTTCGTTCAGCGTTTTTGTGCGCCAACCCCTGATCTAACCGCCTCGCCCCCCAGGCATTAGATCTTGACGTGATGGGGGCGCTTGTCATGACTATGCGAAATGGACCTGTATGGTGGAAGATCTCCGAACGGGGCCCTAGTTTTGCCGCTCAGGTGAAATGGAGGGCTGAGCCGGTAGATTAACTCAGTGACAAGGGAGTCTGTCACAGCACAGGGCTTCGCCCTTAAAACTGGCGTACTGTACCCTATCGCAGTATGAATCTCCGGATTCTGTGTAATGGCCGAGTGCGTTATGTAGCATACTGCGTTACCTCGGGGGGGTGGTTTGCCCACAGGTGTTACTTATACCACCTGGCCACCCCATTGGTGTTGGACTCGAGGGGGCAGTGGTTGAAAGTCCGCATGCTAGACTAGGGGGGTATTTCATTTATCTGTTCGCAGACCCCCATGTTCGGGATATTCTCATGAAACGACTCGGGGTTTAGCGGGACTTGACGGTTCGACCGGCCTGTCCTGGCCCCTGGATCAATGAGTGACAATTTAGGGTTTGTGGATCTCGACGAAATGGCTTCGCCATTAGTGCTTGACGCCAGGATCAATCAAATGACTTCACATGGGTTCGGTGAGTCAGGACGTACAGGCCGCTAGACGGTGCTCGTACCAGGATGAATTGTAGTCGTCAATCTTGGGTTTATCTTAGTTCATGGGACTGCGTTCCGGTGGATGGATAAGAATTCCCTCCGGCGGGTGAGTTGCGTCTCAAACCAACTCGGGTACTGACCTGCTGAGCCAGTAGGGGTTGGATAGTGCTTCGCTGCTACCAGTCAGACGGTTCTGGCTTTCGAGTCGGGGCCCAAACTGGAAGCTGGTGGGTTCATCTCTTCGGAGGGGTTCTCGCCACACAGACCCCCATGTTCGGGATATTCTCATGAAACGACTCGGGGTTTAGCGGGACTTGACGGTCCCACCGGCCTGTCCTGGCCCCTGAATCAATGTGTAACAATTTAGGGTTTGTGGATCTCGACGAAATGGCTCCGCCATTAGTGCTTGACGCCAGGATCAATCAAATGACCTCACATGGGTTCGGTGAGTCAGGACGTACAGACCGCTAGACGGTGCTCGTACCAGGATCAATTTTAGTCGTCAATCTTGAGTTTATCTTAGTTCATGGGACTGCGTTCGGGTGGATGGATAAGAATTCCCTCCGGCGGGTGAGTTGCGTCTCAAACCAACTCGGGTACTGACCTGCTGAGCCAGTAGGGGTTGGATAGTGCTTCGCTGCTACCAGTCAGACGGTTCTGGCTTTCGAGTCGGGGCCAAACTGGAAGCTGGTGGGTTCATCTCTTCGGAGGGGTTCTCGCCACGCGCGATGATATGGCGTAATCCTTATCACACTTTCTACCTCTAGGGGTGGACTGTGGAGACTGCTGTGTAGTCAGTTGGAAAAAAGGTATCCTCAAATAGCCAATAACTATTCTGGTAGAATTCACGTGATCTAACCGCCTGCCATAGATAATCCGCGTACAGTTCTACTGTATATACATGTTCATGCAAAATTTCACGAGAATCACATGTTCGGAAGATTCAAAATAAAAAAATATTCAATGAACACAGCAATGGTGATATTCCATAAGTATAAAACTAATTGATTACACTTATTACTCATTTATTTTAACTTGTGTCAATCAATAAAAGTTAATGATCAATATTCATCTCTTAAATACTCAACAAAGGATTCTAAATACAAAAACGCTAAATTTATTGAATGTTATTCTGTGCCGGCTTGTTTTGCCCCATTCTGTCCTTGTTGTTGCCTCTGCAACTGCTCCATTACTTCGTGGTTATATGTCGAGTGAAGCAAAAGTGCAAGCACTCCTGCTCTATTTGCTAGTGCTACACGAATATTCCTTTCTTTCTCCAACAGCTCATCCATCTTCAACCACTGACGAACCCTCTCTAGATCGATCTATAAAAAAGAAAACCACTGACTGGAATAGACTGAAAAGATTAAACATTTAAACTCCTTTTAAAAGAACAAACACAAAAAAACAATACAAGATATACGAGAATTGCTACCAAAGTTTTAAGACCTGACAACACAGATGTGAATATAAATAATAATATCTATTACCTCAGCTCTTCTTAGTTTATCCCACACAAAATGCTTGATGCAGGATTTCTTGGGTACTCGGCAGAAATCACCTGTGAGATTGAACACATTAGTCACCAAAGGACAACCGCACACTTCATCGTCTCCCACTTTGGAATCCTTGGAATGTTCCGGACATAGGACGCGTAATCTTTTACAATAGGTCTGATTTGAAGAGTTGAAGAAGTCGCAGAACATGTTGTTGCCTGCAAGTTAAAATTATTAATCGATGTTTAAAAGTCCAAAGAGTACACAAAATTACCTTCGATTCTGGTCTTGTAGACAGATCCAAAAGAGGCTTGCGATTCGTATTTATTAAAGCATTTCTCCATGTGTTTAATGGCGGTCCTAGAGTGGATCTCGTGACCGCAAGTAATGCAGTACATGGACATTTCAGCCTCTTCGTCCTGTTCATGCTCGTAGTTCGCGTCCACTGTCACATTTCGAGCTCTCTCTATGATTGCGTCTAGTTCCTTGTGTCTTTTGTCTAGTTCTTGTAAAATGTGGCTAACTTCATCTTTCTGTTTTCTAACTTGGTCCAAAGCTGTGAGAAAAATAAATGTTATAAAGGGTTTTCCAATAGCGATGATACAAGTTAAAAAAACACATAAGTTATTCAGCAACACGCAATTTTTTTTTTATTTGAAAGGTTACGTTACGTATGGGAAATAACATCATTCAAATGACCACTACGACTTCTCCGTACGTACTGCATTCTGTCAATCCAATTTTTCATCATGCCATCCTAAAACTGAACTACTGGCCAGAACAGCAGAAATTATACTTGTCCCTAAAGGAGGTAAAGACGCAAACGCCATCACATTATTCAGAAAATTATACCATATCTTAGCCTAGATTCAAAATTTATATAATATAGTACCTTCAAAGATCTTTTGTTTAAATACTCCGGTATTCTGTGTCAAATTTTCGAAACAAGCAGTCACCCTTCGCCTCAAATATTCCCGAACTCTTTGCAAACTTCTCAGTTTGCGAATTGAAATGTACATGGAAGACCTCGTTTGATTCCTCCAAAAAATAAAACTATGGAACATTATACCATATTATAGAACACTGTTATACTTAAAATTACACCTTTAGAACCAATTGAGATCAGAAACATTTCAATTACTATTGCTCATACCTCTTAGATTCTTATTTTCAGAAACACAAGGAGTTAAAATCCACTCCTGGATCCTCTGGGGTAACACTTGAAGGATCCTGCTGGATGCGAGTTTCATCCCGCAGTTATCTGAACAATACTTTGAACCAAATCTAGCGCTATTTGTACACATGGGACCATAACACTGTCTTGCATACTCAGTCATCAAATGGGAATTGGAAGGCATTTCTCTATCAGAACTAGAGTCTCTACGCTTCCTCCTACCTCTAAAATCAATTGGAACATTTGAATGATCAAAATATTTCATATTACCAGCAACGTACCCTCCGTAATTTATACATATCCTTTGTTTACACCTCTCCTTCTGTCTACCACTTCCGTGTTTGTGTTTTTTGGTGCATACATCACATCGTCCACAATCTTCTGTTCTATAACATCCCATACAATCCCCACACCTCTTCAACTTCTTATCTGGCTTGTTCTCGTATCTCTCTTTTTTCCTTTTAGACCTCCTTTCTTCATTATTGGTAGCGGCAGTAGCAGAGTCGTCTTTCTTCGTTTTCCATCTAGTTTTAAGTGTGGGATCTTCCTCTATACATCTGACGCAGAAATATTGCTTGATGAGTTTCGCTTCTTTTCCAGAAATTCCGATACAGTCTCCATGGTACCACTCCTCGCAAGCATCACAAGCAATCATGAACCTGGAGCTATCGGAACTTCTGCAAATGCAGTAAGCTTGCCCATCTTGCCTAAGAAGGGTGTCGATCTTGGATTGTCTTTCCGGTAGTAGAAATTGCTTGGCGATCTCTTCTCTCTAGAAAGCTAAGTTTTTAAGAAGTTATTATGAATATTTAAAAGACTTACGGTTTTATCTCTTTTTTTCGACATTTCACTTTAAAATGATATAACCTTTGAAACAATATTAGGTTAAGTGGATACTATCATTAATTATTATTGTGATTTCATTCCATCTTCCTAAACTTATAAAATTTGATAAATTATTTCTTTCAAACTTTGATGTTAATGTTTTTATTCAAATGTCATTTTGAACCATAGAATACTGTAATATTTTCTGAGGGATGCTCTTAGACTCTTAGTCCTCAACCGAGGACGAAACGTTATATATACGTTACTATCCTAATTTAATACGTGTATGGTCAAGACCAATTCATTTTGAAACAGCAGTCTAAGTTAGAGTTGTGTCGATGGTCTTAGTATACAAGCACATACAAAAGAGAGGAAGAAGATCTATGGGCATGCTCATAATAAAAAAAATATTTAGAAAAGTGATTATTATTCATGGATGACGACGTTAGAGTAATAAACATTTATTACTCTGAGGTGACGGCTAAGCGACTTGAAGAAAGAACTGCAAATAATCAGGTATAAGTAACATATTTGGATCTCTGAAAAATTACCTGTTTACTTACCCATAGCTCTGACCGAAAATTTGTTGTGGGAACAGTTATTTTGTTTATTATATTTGTGAATAATTCTTTAATATAATATTTCCACCAAAAAGCACAATATAAAATACCTCAGACATTTGACAGACAAGAAAATTAAAAATAAGATGAAAACTTGTGTGTAGTTGTTGGGGAAGTAAACTTCTCCTCTCTGCCCACTCTACCGAAGCCCATATGAAACAGGGTACAATATTGGTGTTTTGAAAAAAAAATAACTATAAAAAATTCGTTACAAGAAATTACTACTAAAATTTGAGATTTGGTGTTTGAAATATTTTTACCATTATTGTATTTGTGGTCTAAGATCGATGTTTTTGATTTTTTCTATGTTCTATGTGATATCGACACAATTTAAAAAGTTAGATAAATAATCTGTGGTTGAAATTATAATGATTGGTTTTTGGCATGTTTCCATGGTAACGGAACGTTCAAAACCTTCGTGAAATTTACATTTACATAGGAAGTGTCTGAAAGATTAACGAGGAAAACGAACCCTGATGCGTCCACAAATAAGGTGAATTTCATAAAAATGTATAAAATAATATAACAACATAGCGAAATTTTCGAATCGTTAACTTTTTTCTAGAAGTCTCCCGCTGTGTAAAGTTGAATGTCCTCAGTTCAGCTGGGCGGTACGTAATAATTCCGAAAACATTTCTGTGGCCCTCCAACCTGACCTTCATAATTACCAAGAGAAAAATGAAGAGGAAAATAATATATTCGTTGAAGAAAACAAGGGAAATGGGCTCGCACCGAACAAATCGTGTTATTGCTTGGATCAAAGATTGAGACCCACTTTGTTTCCTCACCCTGTATCTTGCGTTTGCTCAAATGAACCCTATCCTCCCACAAACGAAAAGTACAGGCAGGTACCATCTTCATATCTTTCAGTTTCTGATTGTAAACAATCGTGATTAATATATTGCATTTGTTTCTAGATATTGCAGATTAAAAATGGACAAAGCAATAGGCGATGTGATGGAGGAAATTATAATGGAGAACATTCCTATTTCTCCTTCGTTCCCAGCTCCTAGAACAGATAGGCTGATGAAAAAAATTATGAGATCTTCCTACATACCAGAGCAGGTTGATCTCACAGATAAGAACGCATGCGTTGAATGCCTAGCGAAAGACCCCATCATGCTCAAGGAACTCGTAGATAGTATAAAATACAAAAAGAACTTAGAAGATGAAAGGGAGGATAGAAATATTTGCATGGACGCTGAAGAATGCAGGAAGAGATCGATAGCAAAAGACGAATTCAAATATTTCGGTGACAGTTCCCCTCCAGAACCAGAGGTAAGTCAGGATAAGAGGTGCAAGTGGAAGAAGGATACAGTGTGCTCCTGTAAGGAGTTGAGAAATTACCTCTGTAGGGATTGCGATAAATGTGGGTGTAAATGTCGGAAGACTTGCTTGAAATGCACATGCAAGAAAGGAGAAGTCTCCAAATTAATAGATTCTCCTAGTAGAAAGGAAGAAAGCTGTGAAAGGAGCGTGCACATAGAGCATCCAACCGAAGACAAAGATGAAGGAGATCTTGTGAAGACCAAAAAGAGTTCCAAAAAGGTCAGCAAAGGAAAGGAATCGGTTGAAACCGGCAGAGAACCATTGCTTTCAAGTCCACACGTAAGGAAACTTGAAGGGAAAACTAAGAAGACCCAGGTTAAATCACCAAAGAAATCACGAGCAAAATCGCCGGTTAAAAAAACCAAATTAAAGAGGCCCGATAATATAATCTGCGAACGTTTCGAGTTTATAGAAACGAACCCCTTCTTCCAAGAAAACGAATCCGGCGTAAATCAAATGAAGAAAGTTTCTCCCGTACAAATTTACGAACACTATCGAGCGGTTGGAGCAGTTAAATCTGGAAGCTCCAAAAGCGCTTCGGAACAAGTCGTAATTCCCAGCTTAACTCGACCAAAGAGTTTTAATACTCGGAAGTTCATCACGAGTTCCTTGTCTAGCACCAAAAACCCTCGAAAAACGAGAGTCAATCACAACAATAAGCCTGTGAAGATGCCATGGAATTGGCACAATCAGCCTAAGGTTGAAGATCCGTACAAGGATTGGGGAGGCACTAGGTACTCCTGGAGCAAGAAGCTGGACTATGCCGCATTAGGCAGAAACTTGGAGGAAAATAATGAGAAGCTGCTAAGAAGTAGGGGTGGAGATGATGCTATGGTTGGATCTGGAGTAAAGGGGCCAAGATTCTTCGAATATAAGCCGAATCTGAGACCAAGGAACTTCAAGCAAATCGCCGATAATGAAGAGGAAATTAAGAAAAAAGAGCAAAGAAGATATCGAAATGGTTATGGAAGAATGAGGGTGAAGAATTGGCACCAAACGCTGGAAGAAAATACGATCACTGATGAAAAAAAGGAAGAAGTAGAGATCAAGGAAAAAACTCAGTTTTCCGAAGATGATTTATCGGAGAACAACCCAGAATCCTCAGACGATGAGAATCACGATAGAAAACAGTGCCTCCAATGTCTCATGAGTGATGTTCAACAGAGATTTATAGGGTCCTCCAATAACTTATGCTCTCATGGATCGAACGAAGTTGGTGAAAAGACTAATTTGAAGAGAGATCTTACTCTTGAATCAAAGACTGTGAACAATAAGAATAACATCAATGAAGGCTCTGCAAATATTGGTGACCTCCCTGGAAGACGATTACCGACTATTCTCGAAGAAAATTATGGAAAGTGTGAGTGTAGATTGGAAGAAAGCAGGGTAATCGATAATGTTGAGGAGGAAAATGGGAAGTTCTGTACAGGAACAATGAAAAGAAGACCAAGAACAGCGGAGGACTACTTGGTGGACTCCTCGGAAAAGCCCTTCTTCAACGTGATAAAACAAAGAATTAACTCGCGCAGCAAGACTTTGGAGGACTTGGATAGTTTCAGAAATGAGATCTTCACGAAGAAACCAGACACGGAACACACCTGTATTCATAGATTCACCATAGACGAACGCCTTTTCCCTAAGCCGCTGCACTGCGACGAATCTGGCACAAGTTGCTGCATACAGTGCGACAAACCGATGAAGTCTAGCGAGAAGTCTGTGTTCTTGGACCAGAGAGAATCGAAAGAGAGGGTGGGTGACGAAACGAAAGTGCAGAGGCAAGTGTCGAAGTTTAGCCTGAGACCAAAACCGGTACATATAGGAGCGAAAAACAGTGTGATGGAGATCAGATTGGGGCCGGAACACGATGAGTTGCTGAAGGGTTATGATAGCGAAACGGTTAGAAAGAAAGAATTTTATTCAGATAGCTTGGCTTTAAGGCATCAAAGGAGGTGAGGAAGTGTTTTAAGATGGTTTTACGTGATTTATATATTTGCTGGAGATTTTAGAAAAATTAAAGTTTTTACATTTGATGTTTGGTTTCATTTTGTTCTTTGTAAGTTTTCATGGTGAAATTTTATATCGACTCATCTCTAAAGAGCTAATTATTGATAATCTGGATACTCTAGCACTCTGGTGCAATCTTACTGGAGGACTCCAAGGAGTTACTCTGGAGCTTTAACAACAAGAAATCAAAAACTTATCTCAATTCTAGCAAGAATATGCTACATCTTATGATAGGCTCATAAACTTTTGTCGCATTGGAAAGCATTTACAAGGATATATTGAAAAATTGTTAGCCTGCTACAGAAGTAAAAAGTACATTTGTTGCAAAAAAGCTGCAACGCCTCCAGACCTATCTAAAACCAATTTTTATCTTGCTCCACAGACCATACCTAAGCTTCTGGAACTTCTACGTTGGAAGAAAATTCACTTTTAAACTTTTTTCATTGTAAGCGAATTAAAGAAAACTGATTAAAGCACCATTATCGAGGATAACGAAATCAGTCCAAAGCTGTTGTTGAATAAATGGTCTCTTTTTGAGCAGAGTGAGATATATAGTAAAGGGTTTTCCAATAATAGGTTTCATTTTGAATAGCCCGCTATCTGGGCAGGTGACACTTTTGAATCAGTCATCTTTTAACATTTGACAAGTAAAGACTACGCCATTACTAATGGAATAAAAATGAAACGATGCACGCTTCAACAACGCAATGAAATTGTAAAAATTCACCTCTCATTGGAAAACCTTCATATCAAACTACGCCTTTCCAACAATTGTGACGGGTTGTCATTATAAAATAATGACAATTACAACTGATTTCTACCAAGCAACGGCCCAATCTATCATAAAAATTGTGACGGGTTCAAGGTTCAATCTTTTATGATTTCAGTAGTTCCCAAGAGCGGGGCATTCTGCCACAAGGTGTTCAGGTGTTTCTCTCTTCTCCCAACATAATCTGCATTCACCTTCTGCAGAATATAATCATTCTCAGTGTTTTCTAAGGCGAAAATGCATTGTAAGGAAACTTATGAGAAGTCGTAGCTTATTCTTGCTAAGATCATGATGAATATTTTGTGATCAATTCAAAAGTGACGAAATTCTGAGAGTACTTCAAATCTAGAAAATTCCACCAGTCGGCTACTTTGGCAGTTTCTTCTTTCTTTCCGAGCCATTTCTAGCCGTATTAAAACTTTTATGTATTAAAACTTTTATTTTAGAAAAAACTCATAAATTACACGTAAACTTTTAATAGGAAATACTCTGCTGAAGTCATAAAGTTTGATGAAATCCTATAAATGGCTCTAATAAGTGGCCACAAATTTCCTACCTTTCAATTTTCCTTGGGAAATAATATTTTCATGAATTTTAGCTTAATTAAAAAAATGTATATGAGACAGTAATTTATTTCCACAAAAATGTTTGTACTACTACAACAATTGTTTCACCACGATGTGGCTTCTTCAGGTATTACATTGTACTGTCTGATGGTATTCAGTGTAACCGAGTTTAAATACATTTTTAGGTACGTGACCAAATAATGGAAGCACAAGTCATAAAAACTCTAGGTGTTTATTGGAGTTTGCCGCTAAAAATGCCATTAAGGAAAAATATTCAGTAATGGAGAATGATCAACATCTGTTTGTTCGTTCAAAAGGATTTTACGGGCATTATACCTGTTGATTTCAAGAAATTCTAAAAGTGTTAATCTAGAACTTTTGCTTTCAAGGTGGATAATTTCATTATTGTTGAAATTATGCCTAAATTCCTTAAGATGATTAGCATATGTCGAATGTACAGAATTGGATATATAACCCCTTTGGTGTTCTTGGACACGTTTCTTGAATCATCTACCAGTCTGGCCAATGTATACTACAGAGCAATCTTTGCAAGTCAACTTGTAGACTCCGGATTTATTTTCTTTATTTGTACGATCTTTATTGTTTTTTATGTAGGTACTAAGGTTATTAATTTTCTTAAAAGCCGCGTTATAATTGAAACAACTTTTGAAATATTTAGCAATATTTTCAGATAATCCATTGACATAAGATAACGAAAAATATTTCTGTGTATTGTCCTCTTTTATGATTGGGTACACGAGATTTAATGCCATTTTCTTTTGTTTATTGGATACCATTTTGTCTATAAGAAAGGGATTGTAAACGTTGTTTGACGCTATTTGTTTAATAATTTTTAATTCTTTCATAAAGTTTTCTGAATTTAAAGGGACATTCAATAATCTATGAATAGAATTTCTTGAAATCAACAGGTATAATGCCCGTAAAATCCTTTTGAACGAACAAACAGATGTTGATCATTCTCCAGTACTGAATATCTTTCCTTAATGGCATTTTTAGCGGCAAACTCCAATAAACACCTAGAGTTTTTATGACTTGTGCTTCCATTATTTGGTCACGTACCTAAAAATGTATTTAAACTCGGTTACACTGAATACCATCAGACAGTACAATGTAATACCTGAAGAAGCCACATCGTGGTGAAACAATTGTTGTAGTAGTACAAACATTTTTGTGGAAATAAATTACTGTCTCATATACATTTTTTTAATTAAAATGAGTTTCCACCAAGTAAAGACCGAATCTATCGAATAATTTTAGCTTAGATCATAACATAGACTCACTGTTGAAAATATCCTGTATACCAAGGAGCACGAACTTTTAAATCTTCCCTCGTAGCAATGACAGAATGCGTAAATAAACATTACTACATTTCTTAGTTTCCGTCTTAAGTTCACAGTTTCGTCTTACTGTTCATTATGTAAGTGCTCCATCGTTTTAAATTTAGAAAGAAAATAATCAACTCTAATGTGTGGCATATTTAAGAAGTACCTGGTGTTAATCTACTAAGAATGCGTAATTTAGGTTTGCTTTCGTTTTCATCTGGAATCTATGGGATCTATAAAAAGCATGCTAACCAAAGTATGATTCACTGTGTTCCCTAGAATGTACGCTAATACGCAGCATGCCAAAATGTTGGCAATAAATATGAAAATATTCTGGATATTGAAAGAATACAGCGAATTAATACACAAAAAAAAATAATAATGCTTATAATCTAACATGAACATAATTTCGTAATTTCCCGACAGAGGGTTTAATTGTATTTTTTCGAACCGAACTTCACGTTGAACCCGCATAATCATTATATGTTTTGAGAACTGATGGAGCAAGGATTGTGTGTAAAAAAAGTTCAATTAATTCTACGCTGCAGTTTTTGAATATGGAGGGCAATAAGCAGCATTGTCGTCATATTTTACTTTGTTACTATAGAAAAGGTGGAGATGCTGTTCAAGCCAGAAAGAAATTAATCGATGTGTATGCAGAAGATGTGTTGACAGTACGCCAGTGCCAGAACTGGTTTGCAAAATTTCGACCCGGCAATTTTGATGCCGAAGATGCACCACGTTCCAGAAGGCCGGTTGAAGCTGATAAAGATACGATAAAGGCATTAGTTGATACAAATCGGCGAATAACAACACGTGAGATCGGTGAGAGGTTAAATTTATCGAAATTCAAATGTTTATGACCACTTGGAAGGCCTGGGTTCAATCTCGAAATATGGGTTCCATATGTTATCACGGATATGTCGTCGCGTTGACGTCTGTGATTCGCTTCTCAAACGTCACGAAAATGGTCCATTTTTGAAGTGCATCATTATTGGGGTTTATTGGGGATTAATATTATAACAAAATATTTATTCATTATACGAAAATTGTCTTTCATTTTCCCAAAAAAAAAAACAAAATTACTTTCCGAACAACCTAATATTTTCTCAATTAAATTTATTACCTTAAGATAAGTAAGTAAACATGATACATGATACATGAAACATGATTCAAGGAAAAAGCGGTAGACAAAACTCTTATTTAATATCTAAGCACATATTTATCGAAAAGTGAGAAACTCAAACTGAATTTAACTAATTTAAAATGGAGAAAGATGTGCTCTTTTTTTCTACTTCTTTTTGAATTATTTGCCGTTCTATGACCTTCATCAAACAGATATTGTACGACACTTCGAACATGTTCTATGAATGTAATGTCCTTAATGTTTCTGGCTAGTTAATCAAGCGAGTTTCCGAAAAAAATAAAGGAACGTTACCTATCGTTTTATTTGTAGCGACCATCCTCTTCGCTCCTCGTCCAGAAACCTGCTCTGTTGCAGCTTGACCGGCGTATCGACACGGCCAGTCTAAAGATTCCTGACTGACCGTCCCCACCGAGTTCGAATAGGGCAAGGCACACAGCGGAACACTTGGTTACTGGCGTCACAGGCAGACATGCGCACCACGCCTGTCTGAAAAGTTTCAGGTGCGCATGCTCAGAACAAAATGCCCTCTCCCAAATTAACAAGCTCTCTCGCAACACCGCATTCCTCCAAGAGCTTCATATTCATCCTAGGTTCTAATACGCAAATTTCTCTCAATCTGGTTCCGTGAGTATATTCTACTCATAGACTTATTAAAGAATAAGTCTATGGTTCTACTTCTACTCAATCAGTACAGCATTTAAATTGATATATAAACAAAGATTGAAAATACAATTCCCTCAAGTCAAACAGTCTACTTTTGTCGAATAGTTAGTCTGTTGGAAATCGATAATTCTTCCGAGACATAACTTTAAGAATCCACTTCTCTGCAATATCTACCTTTCCCAAGAAACAACTTTACATCCATATAAAGCTATATTACTGCATAGCAGAAGACTTTGCATGGGTATATTAAATTAGCAGTGTAAATAAGTTGAAAATTGAAGCTTTATTGTGAAAAATTGGTTATACATTAAATGTTCAAAGTATTGTACGTCACTAGTCACCGTTTTTTCCCATCTTTCTGGCAATTAATGAATCCCATCGCGAAAAAACGCCGGCTTTTTGGCCACTCTCCGTGCATCGATCCATTCTTTGAATTAATCGTAATTGGAGAAGTCCTGGTCAGACAGGCCATGTTGCATCAATCGGAAGAGATGGTAATCGGAAGAAGCAACGTCTGGGCTGCACGGAGTAGCCCTTCCCATTTAAGCTTTTCTAAGTACGTTTTAACGGGTGACACAACATGTGGCATGCTGCAAAATAACTCTTTCTTGTCTGTCGGCGTATTGCAGCCGTTTTTCTCGCAATGCTCGGTTAAAACGCATCAATTGTCTTCGGTAGACACTTCCTTGTGATCTCTTCGATCGATTGTAGCAGCTCCTAATACACCACACCCATCTGGTCACATCAAATATACGTTTTGGATCATCATAATGGACCGACTTTTCATCGCCAGTCGCAATTCGATGCAAGAACCCCTTTCTTTTTTGCGGTTGGAGCAGTTGTTCACATGTGAAAAATCGGCGTTCGACGTCTCTTGCCTTCAGTTCATACGGCACAAAATTTCCATTCGCAATGATCTTTTTTCAGTCTTCTCTAGACTGATGCGTGTCTCATATAGGGAAGCATCTGCTTCTTCTTAAAAGTTTTTTTTACGGATATTTGAATCATCATCATCAGTATACCCTCGAATTCTGCCAGCTTTCTATGCCGCTCTTTTCTATTCCCGGTTTGCTTTTAACGGTTGAGGGAATCTATCCTCCTTTTGTCTTCTGTAAAACCATATGTTCTATGAATATATGTGTTTTGTTTCACTGGCTAATTTTCGCTAGTTTTAAGACTCTGTAATAAGTGCTAATAAAAAAAATTGTAAAGGTTTTCCAATAAGAGGTTTCATTTTCATATTGAAAAAGAGTATATTTCAAGAGAAATCAATGGATGTTTATTTCATTGTAAAGATGAAGATATAACTCCACGAAGTCCATTTTTAAGGTCCTGATCGACATAGACCTTATCTTTCACAAAGGTGTTAAATCACAAGATCTTGGTGGTCAATTGTGATCACCTCTTCGAAGAAATAACACAACCAAAAAAAGTTTCATGCAAAATTGCGATTGCTTGTGTGCTTCACCATTTTTTTAGTGCGTTCCAATGCGTTGTTGGAGCGTGTATCGTTCCATTTTTAGTAAAGGAATAGTTTTCAGTTGTCAAATGTCAAAAGACGACAGCTGTCCAGAAAGCGGCCTATTCAAAATGAAAACCCTTATAATCCAATTTTAAATCTAATTTCCGCACTTCTATTTAATTAGCATGATAACTGGTATGAAATAGATGATCTAAAAATGTAGAAATCTGGAAATAGACATATCTGGAACAGGAAATAATAAAGGTTTTTAAGACGTGCAGTGTATGAACGATCGATCCATCACTCAATTTTTCGATCAGTTTCAAATTAGGACGAATTATTTGTTTTTCAACGCAGTCGGTTGTTTGTTTTTCTTAAGCCCCACTTTGAACTCGGCGATCGACAAGATGAATTCTACGCTTTTATACAGCGTTGTTCAAAAACATTGTTATTCCATTCACTCTTTGCAACAGCAAGGAGCAAGGTGGTTGTGATTCAACTAAAAATAATACTCCTATTTTCTCCCGCGGCTGTTAAAATTTTATTTTTTCGTCGGACGCAAACAGAAGAATAAATTGACACATTGTCGCGTAGAATGTGGTGAATTTTGTACTTGATGGTTTTCTCGAGAGAAAAGCCTATAGATGCTGGGATGAAAAGGACAGACTCTGGAGGTTTGGAGTGCTATTTGGAGTACGGTGAGATTTTCTTTTGTCTTCGTATTTGTTCTTTCTCAACTTTGGTGTCTTCAAAATGAAGTTCTATTTTGATTCCGCCTTTCAAGGGAAATAGTAGTTTTTTTATGAGCTTCCTGTTCGTGAGATCGAGGTCAAAAACGATGTAATTTTCTCATTTATTTTTCTTTATAGCTAAAGTTTTCAAAATCCTTCTACTTTTTTACTGAAATTCTTTATATCCAAACACTCACAGCGTAATTTTTATTTATCATATAAACTATGACTTTGATTTAAGAACTTCATTCAAAATTTATTTAAACCTAAATAAAGTCATTGAAAATAATTAAGATATTACACATAAAGATGATAAATTGAAAGTTTATATGTTAACCTGTGTTGATTGCCTAAAAGTTAACTTAGGACATACTGGAAGAACTTTCCGACATAGAAATTGTGAACATTTAAAAACTTTCCCTCCTTTACAAAAGTAAATATTCGAATCATTTGTTAGAAACAGTACATACTTTACCAATCTTTTGAAATATTACACATAGAAAGTAAAAGTTATGCCTTAAACCTGTTAGAGTAACTAGAGATAAATAAATACAACAAAATTGGAATAGTACTTAACGAACAATTAGACCTAAATAACTCACCCCTGTTAAACATATTCAGATAAGCTGGAATTTACAGAGAAGCCCTTTTTTGGGTTTTAGTGTTCAATAAAAATATATGCAGGGTGTATATGAATAGTTGCGAAAAAATTTAGGGAGTGTTTCCTTGTCAAAAAATAGGGTGGTCTTTTATATAAACTTTATTTTTTTGAGCCCCCCTGCTTAGTTACAGCCCCCTAAAGATGGAAAATAGTTTTTAATTCTTTTCTTAAAAACCAAAAAACTGACAAGAATAAAATTAAGCAGACATTTTATGCGGGTGAGAAGGCACTCAAAAATTTTTTGGTGGTGTTACTCTATGATTGCAAGGGGTAGAAAAAGCCACTTCTAAACCTTCTTTCGCAATAACTTTTTTCCATATTTCTATTTGACAATAAAAAAAATAATTTTGGACAGCTTGATCCAGTCTTAACAAATAAGGTCTCTTGTAATTTCTTGCTAGAATTCAAGGTTTTTGAGAAAAAAAATGTATAAACATGATAGCACAAGTTGTAGAGCCTGGAATTATTTCCGAACTAGAATTTATCTAGTAAGCGGATGTCATTTTGTTATGACAACTGACTTGTTTTGATTGACTTTGATTCAGTTACAATTATTGTCAGTTTTTTGGTTTTTGAGAAAAAACTTGAAGCAAGTTTTTCGGGCGCCATCTTAAGGGGGCTGTAACTAAGCAGGGGGGGGCTCAAAAAATAATCCTATTTGTTGACAAGGAAACCCCCTAAATTTTTTCGCAATTATTCATATACACCCTGTATAGAAACCGATTTCAGAAACAAATTTAGTTATTTGAAAATGTTAGATACCGCCACCTGAAGATGCTATTGTGACAGCAAAACAACTGTATCATAATAACAATAAAAATTTGTGAAAATCAGAATGACCCTACTTAATATCTAAAATCTGAAAAACTTTCACTATATACAGAATGAATCATAACTATTGGGAGAAAGGTTAAGGTCAAGTTATTTCAACCAAAATATGTCGATTTGACCAAATATGCCTCAATAAAATATTGCTGTGGAAAAAGATACAGGGTTAAAGTTGAATTTTTTTCGTTTTTTGCCTATAATTTCATTGTTTAATCCTCAATTGTTTCTCAAAATAGGCACAGAAGCATAATTTTAGTAGATAAATATTATTTTATGTATTACTTCAGGGGAAGCCACGTGAATAATTCCTGATGATGAAATTAAGTGGTAGCTTTTTTTGACGAAACTTGATGGTGATTTTGCTTGAAAAATACGATGTAAAAATCATTTTTTCATCTACTCGAACCAAAGTTTCATCTTCTTCATTAGGTGTCATTTGTTTTGGACGACCACCTAGATTTTTGCTAGGTGAAATAAACTGCCGAAAGTTTTATGATTTGGTCGCCTCCAGCCTGGAAATAAAAATTCATACCTTCTGGCTGCAGAGCGATCGCAAAAGTTTTCTTATGCATATACACAAATAATGTCCCTCATTTCTTCATTCGTAAAATGAATGCGACATTTCAATCGAAGAAGCCTTAAAAAATGCAACAATAAACTATAATCTCACAGCTAAAATAATTCACTTAAAAGAAATGACATTTACCAGCAACATTTTTATGACACTCCAAAGCATATTTTACTCTATTACTTTTTGTAATTACTGGTGTTTAATGTAGTTCCTAACTGTTGATAATGCAAAAATAGGCCACAAAAATACGACAATAGCTCTAACTTTGACTTGACCGAGAATAATTTTACTGTGATCATAAATAGATTATGATCTGGAACATTATTGCTGAATGAATTTCGTATTATAAAGGCTCTTTCATTAACAGCGTCCCATTTTGTTTTGTGAATTAAACAAATTATTCACTTGAAAATTATTGAAATTTTTATTTCATTACAAAGTACAATGGATACCATTTGTTATGAAACAAAACATCATTTAAATGTCCACCACGGAAAATCTGGAAGGAATGAAGTCGTTGAACCCAATTTTCCACGATTCACACAAAACAGGTCGTATGTTAGCAATTACTCGTTCAATTTTGATCTGTTAATCTTCTGAATTTGCTGGATGATTGCTGTAAACCAATGACATAATGTTACCCAAAGAGTCCAATGTAGTTAAATCGCTGGAACGAGGCGGATAATTTATCAGTCCATTTTTCGAAATAATCGAATCACCGAATTTTACTGAATACACGACGCTTTAAATGATCTGTTGGTTTGAGTTCTTGGGTTAAAACAATTTTGTATGGATGTAAACCAAGGTTTTTTCTTAAAATTGGCCACAAAGACGTCTGGGTGATGCCTAGTTCTTGTGAACGTCGAGAAATCGATAAATTTTGGTCTTCACTTCTTGCATTTATTTGTCTCACTTGCACTGTTACATCATGAAGTGTAAAATTTGTTTCAAACTTCTTCACTAAACGTACGACTCTTTTTTTATCCGGACGATTATAACGACCTAAAATTGGAGTTAAAGCACTTAAAGTTAGAGATTTATTTAGATTTAAATCTGTAGAGATTCCGGACAATTAATTCCAGCTATTATCTGTAATATTCAAATATTTCTTCATAGTAAATTTTCAATATATATATTAGGAGTACAAATAAGTTTCCGCCGTTTTATTGTAGATGGCGCGGCAGGGAGTTTCGCTTAGCTTTCGCAGATGACAACCGGCTTAAAAAATAGTTTGGACATTCAAGAACAACCTATTAATATTATTGATTTTATATTGGTAAAATATAATTTTTATAAGTTGAAAATGTGAAAATTTGAGCCAAGTAAGCGTCATTTGCGGGAAATATTAGTTTACTTCTTTAATTTAAAGAAATCTGCTGCTGAGGCGCATCAATTGCTCGTAGAAGCATATGGTGAGGGAGTTTTGAGTGAGAGAACGTGTCGAGAGTGGTTTTAAAAGTTTAAAAACGGTGATTTCGACGTAGAAGACAAAGATCGCAGTGGAAGGCCAAAAATTTACGAGGATGCAGAATTGGAGGAATTATTGGAGGAAGATTCATCTCAAACACAAAAAGAACTTGCTCTAACATTAGGAGTCACTCAGCAAGCTTTCTTCTATAATAAATATTTAATTTGTGTTAAAAAACGGCGGAAACTTATTTGTACTCCTAATATACATATATATATATATATATATATATATATATATATATATATATATATATATATATATAAATTTAATTATGTTGAAGTTTACAGAATGATTATGTTTTTATATCAAAGATTACCATATTGCTATTTGTAAGAAGAATAAATAAATAACTAAATCCCTTTCTTCAACTGAAAAAAATTGAAGAATAAAGTTTCTTTAAATGCAGAGGTGATAGAAGATGAAGAGACCTGTTATGCAGAGCAAGACGAGAATTTTTTCTGATAGGTCTTGAGGTGTTGCAGGTTCGTTGAAATAAATGTTTTCAATCAAGGCGCCAGTATGTTGAAAACCAAATTATTTTGACATGCAACTTTTGTTTGCTTCTATAGAAGGCTGAGAAATTTTCAGTACATCTTCTTAGATATTAAATTGTCAACTGGTTCAATTACTGACAACGAAGCATTTGCTAATCCTTGCCTCCATCTGGACCAGACATTCAGTGAAGCATCATCCTTGCCAATTTCTGTCAAAATTTGAATATCAAAACAAATTAAATATAATATGTTGTCTTCTACAGTTTTAATTTCAAAAAATTTTATTCAAAAAACTTTTAGAATTAAATTAATGTCTAAAATAAGCACCGCTTAAAGGTAAGACCAGAAACAAAATTTTGTCTCCTTTAAATATTTATTTATTAATTTTAATGACTTTCGTATATCTATTGGTTTATTTATTCCATTTGACATTATATATTGAGTTTTTATTATATACGTCTATTACACGTAAGCGGTGCTTATTTTAGACATTAATTTAATTCTAAAAGTTTTTTGAATAAAAATTTTTGAAATTAAAATTGTAGAAGACAACATATTATATTTAATTTGTTTTGATATTCAAATTTTGTTATATTTCTTCTATCAAGTAAAAAGCCTTTTTCTATTTTAATTTCTGTCAAATTTCGGCAGCATCTCCAACGTACACTATCGGAGATATTTCCTAAGTGAATTAATTTTAAATCCAAAATTAAGCCCTGTATTACACTATCCAAATTTATTATATGTTCATAAAACTGATTATACTTTAATAATGTTTATTTTCAGAAAAATCGTTCACAATGGGTTGTGTAGAGTATATGGCTACAATTGGTTCTGTAATATTACTGATTATGACCTTTCCCTTTTCTCTCTTCTGGTGTTTCAAGGTGAGTTCTAAAGTTTCTTCAGATTCTTATTGTTTGTGTGTTTAGGTTTCCTTGTTTTTTTTATTTGGAAATGTATTAGAGATATTCTGCATATTTTCAAAGTACCGACTTGGTGTTAGCGTTTTCGTTCATTAATTTTTACAGATGTGCGATACTTAGCTCAGTGGCGTGGGTAAAACCAAATAGGTATTGACTCAGTATAATAGAGAGAGTTTTCAGAGTAAGCAGGTATTCAGCTTCAGAGGGCCATTTCAACCCTTTTAAAAGAATGAAAGACAGTTTTTTCCTTTTTTTTCATAATCTTCATGATTGACAAGGTGAGGGGTGAAGATTTGTTTCCTTGTCTATGTCAGCGCAGTTTACCAAATAGTAGCCTTGTTGATTTATGCTGATGCGTAGAGTACGAGCTAAGCTTTCAGCAGAATACTAGGCAATGCGAATGGGTGGGGGAAGATTCAAACAGCCATCCAGTTGAATATTAGTCACCATTTATGACGTAGAACTAAGTTATTCTTGGGCTGGGCGACTGGCTTAATAGCTCCTCTTGTAAATGCATTGTGAATACTATATTCCGAAAATTATGAAGCTCTCGAATGAATGTGGATGTTGCGAGGGAGCTTCCACCTCTTACTTAGGGAGACGGCGTTTCGTTTCCGAGCATGCGCATCTTAAACTCGTCAGACAGGCTTGATGCGCAGGCTCTGCCTGTGACGCCGGTGACCATACGTCCGCTTGGAACGCTGATCTTCAAACGCAGTGCCTTGCTCTATTTGAACCTGGCGGGGACGGGTAGTCACGGATTTGTTGACTGGTCGGGTCCTCTATCGGTACGCCGGTCAAACTACGACAGAGCAAGGCAGGTTTCTGGACGAGGAGCGAAGAAGTTGTTCGCTACAATTACTTTCGTTACATGTATATCGAATTAACGTTTTTTAAATATTATCCTGATACTCCTACATCTTCAGTGAAGATCTCTCAGAAGCTATTTCAGCTTGTGCGAGTTAGGAGTTCAGTTGTGTTTTGGGTAGGCTTTGTTACTGCGATCTTACGCCACTTAAGGTCACAACACTGTTAATTTTCGACTCAACAGTGAAATGGTGGCCGAAACCCGTCCAACTAGAAAATTTCTTTCCCATCTAAACAGGTTTTGAACCCGTGACCTTTCGGTTACGAGCCCCATACTGAGCTATCGACACTCATCAAATGACACTACCTATAACTGGAGAAGTAGCTCGATTGAGATAAAAAAAATCTGTTAGCTTGGTCACGTCAGACCAACACCTCGTCTTCAGTCTTCCTAATGATAAAACTTTCGCTTAAATCTTGCACAGGTTGTCCAGGAGTACGAAAGAGCGGTTATATTCAGATTGGGAAGGCTAAGAACAGGTGGTGCTAGAGGTCCTGGAATTTTTTTCATTGTACCATGCGTTGACAGCTACTGCAAGGTGGATCTGAGGACGGTCTCATTTGATGTACCTCCTCAAGAGGTCAGTATGATACGGTTGCATCAACGACATTTGTTTAAGGTAAATCTTCATGAATTTCCAGGCTTTGACGAAAGATTCTGTAACAGTCACTGTAGATGCTGTTGTTTATTATAGGATTCAGGACCCGCTTAATGCTGTTATTAAAGTTGCTAACTATAGGTGAGTCAAAACAAAAATATTTTACTTTGTTCATTACATATATCACATAGGTTTTCGAGCGTTGTTGTGATTGTTAGTAGACCAAATTCCCATCAATTGTATTACAGTAACTAATAACATGAAAGGATACATAATGATTCCCGCCTTAAGATCTGACCACATGGCTATTCTGATCACACTAACTCTACCAAATCAACTACCACAGATAACAAAGGATGACCATTTGAATCTAGATAAATGCAGTCAGCGATGAGATGGAAAACTTCATCAATGTCGAAACTCCAATAACGTATGAATACATAAGTGAATTCCAAAGCAGACTAGCAGATCTAGTAAACAAACATACACCAAAACTCACCAGAAAGTACTTGAAATAAAGAAGCAAACAAGATACAACATAAAAGCCAACGTACATTCAACGCAAAGAGCAACAAAATTTTTGACAGAAGCTTTAAAACTCAAATAGAAAACCACAGAGAAGTGGCAAATTCAAATAATATAGACCTTGACCTAGAGATAATTGATGCAGAGTACGAAGAAGACATGAAAAAAACACAGCACCTGGTTACTTCAACAAGGAAAATACTTCCCAATAGAATGAAAAAACAATCCACAAACACCGTACAGACTATAACCAAGTGTCTAACTATCAGCTCATCACCCTTTTAACAATTTCACTATTTCCATTACTAGCTCTAATACGTACAAACCACAATGAAAAAAGATCACAAGTCAGCATCCATATTTATGGACATCAAGAAAGTATTTGATAGTGTATGATGTACGATGGTCTTCTGCACAAACTCCAGAATTGGACACCCCAGTTTACCTACAAAATATTATAACTTCTCAAGGGACAATAGCACGAGGATTAAAATAAACAAGCATTTCTCTACAACGTTTTATCCTCAACAAGGTGTACCACAGGGCTATCCACTGTCACCCTTTCTATACAATATCTACTAAATAACAGAAAAACTGAAAATTTACATTCTCCAGTATGTTGATGACACAGCGAGAATATTAGACACAATGGAAAAGCTATAAAATCTATGTGACAAAATCATGAAATTAATGAAAAAATGGAGAATTCTATTAGGAGTACAAATAAGTTTCGGCCGTTTTTAACACAAATTAAATATTTATTATAGAAGAAAGCTTGCTGAGTGACTTCTAATGTTAGAGCAAGTTGTTTTTGTGTTTGAGATGAATCTTCCTCCAATAATTCCTCCAATTCAGCATCCTCGTAAATTTTTGGCCTTCCACTGCGATCTTTGTCTTCTACGTCGAAATCACCGTTTTTAAACTTTTGAAACCACTCTCGACACGTTCTCTCACTCAAAGCACCCTCACCATATGCTTCTTCGAGCAACTGATGATGCGCCTCAGCAGCAGATTTCTTTAAATTAAAGAAGTAAACTAATATTTCCCGCAAATGACGCTTACTTGGCTCAAATTTTGACATTTTCAACTTATAAAAATTATATTTTACCAATATAAAATCAATGATATTAATAGGTTATGTTTTTCTTGAATGTCCAAACTATTTTTTAAGCCAGTTATCATTTGCGAAAGCTAACCGAAACTCCGTGCCGCGCCATCTACAATAAAACTTCGGAAACTTATTTGTACTCCTAATAGCAAATCTTGACAAATCCAAATACTATTCAGCCATAAATTAGCAGACAATTCACCAATCATCAACATAACATAAAAGCAGTCCAACACGCTAAATACTTAGTAATCATATAGGAATAATAAGATCAATTTTAAAAAACATTCCTATAATAAAAAAAGAGAAATAATTGCTTGATCCCTCATCTACAAAAACCGCGGCATAAACCACACAACAGCTTCAAGAATCTACCAAAGTATATGCAGACCGATATTAGAATATGGACATCTCATATATAACAATTATGGAAGACCCACCCTTAATAATATCGAACTAGAGGAACGCAGTAGATTGAGGACTTTGAGCCATCCAGGAAATCCACTCCGTAACCCATCAATGACCTTCTCTATGAAAAAATGAAGATAGACCCGATTCGAGTAGACTTCAAATGTTAGGCAAGAATTAAAACAAATTGCAGAAATGACTATGTTTTACTACCAAAAAATATATATTACACATTATCTTGTGACTCGAGTTTCGGGAAATGAACTATCCCATCATCAGACAACTGAAGACCTAACAGTGGTACAGTGGTATTTAAACAAAAGTGATAAATATTTTGAATATTTCAACAGATTCTCGGTAATACCTAATAGTGGTACAGAGGTTTACAATCGGAACGTGATAAAAAACCGGGTTGAAAAAGAGGGGCCTTCTAACAGATATCGGAATGTCGGCAATCGACAAAGAAGGTTGTTAAACAGATGGTACCCATTTAAATATCTCAAATAATTTTTGGGGTTACATAGCTCCGTACAGTCATTCATTATTTTTACATTATTTTGTTGTATATCTCAAATATTTGGATTTAGAAAGCTCCATACAGTCATTCATTATTTTTTACATTATTTTTATTGTGAACGAATTTGAAAATTTCAATAATCAAGTTTCTTTTCTTTTGAATCTACATGTAAAATTTTCTTAAGATTTTCTTTTGTCGGAAGGAATTACTGTTTTCTAAAGAATGAGTGGCAAAAGTTGAATTTTTGTTTACTTTTCATTAAATTCATTTTATGTTCGTTGAAAAAGGTTTTAAACAGATGTTACTTTTTAAATATCTCAAATCTTTTCGATTTACATAGCTCCGTACAGTCATTCATTATTTTTGCATTATTGTAATTGTGAACTAATTTGAAAATTTCAACAGATTCTAGATAATCGAGTTTCTTCCCTTTTGATTCAACATGTAAAATTTTAAGATTATCTATTGTGGGAAAGGAATGACCGTTTTCTAGACAATGAGTGGCAAAAGTAGAATTTTGTTTATTTTTCCTGAAACTC
Source organism: Megalocaria dilatata (assembly GCA_034642435.1). Taxonomy (NCBI): domain Eukaryota; kingdom Metazoa; phylum Arthropoda; class Insecta; order Coleoptera; family Coccinellidae; genus Megalocaria; species Megalocaria dilatata. Next base: position 40,565,772 of record CM067862.1, on the reverse strand, counting down.
ATTTTATGTTTGTTGAACACCGTCTTGAAGGAACGTCCTGTTTGTCCTATATATTTATTACTGCACGTAGAACAAGATAACTCATAAACTCCTGATTTGTGTATGTTTGAAGTAGGGTCCTTTGCGTTTAATAATACCGATGATAATTTGTTTTGCGTTTTGAAGGCAATAAGGACATCTGATTTTGAAAAACTATTGTCCACTTTTTGACTTATGCTACCCAAAGTACGACAGAGAAATGAATTCTTTATCTTCTTCGGTTTTTATGATGGGATAAATTTGGCTCATAGCTATTTTATATAGTTTCTGTCGAATTAGATTATCTATTATATTGGGGTTGAAACCGTTGTTCGCGACTATTGAATATTTAATAAATAATAATAAACTATTGCCATCACTATTGCCTCTGGCCTGTCAATCGCCAGTTGATATAGTTTGTATGTGGTTCGTTCCGCCTCCCTCTGCACGAGTAGGTGCAGGGGTGGTAGATTAAGTAGGACCTCCATGGCTGCCGTGCGAAACGCACCTGTAATTGCAAGGCAAGCCTGTCTCTGGAGTCGGGTGAGCTTTTGTTCGCCAACCGTTTGTTGGCCTTTCTTCAACAACTGTATACTTCACTCCTTGAATTGATGGTAGAAGGAATGTGGTTTCATTATTAAATTTTTTCAGCAATTCTACAAGATTACTAGCAATGACAACCCTGAGAAATATCTTGGGAACCCGAAACTTGGCCGAAATTTTGTCTGATAGAGAGGCTATCTCGCATGCCATGCAAACCTCTTTGGACATAGCAACAGATCCTTGGGGAGTGAAAGTGGAAAGAGTTGAAATGTGAGAAAATTACACAAAAATTTCATTAGGATACAAATTTTCAGTATAGCCATAAACAAATATAACGATTCACAGACCAATCTTTAATCGTTTTCCCTTGTAGTAAAGACGTTAGTTTGCCACAACAGTTGCAAAGAGCGATGGCAACAGAAGCCGAGGCGACTAGAGAAGCCAGAGCTAAAGTTATAGCTGCCGAAGGAGAAATGAAGGCATCCAGAGCACTTAAAGAGGCATCCGATGTAATAAATCAGAGTCCAGCTGCATTACAGGTACAATTTTATTTCATTTCTGCTGCAAAAAGTTATTTGAGACTCTTGTTTCAGTTGCGATATCTTCAAACGTTGAACAACATATCAGCAGAGAAGAATTCTACCATTATCTTTCCTTTGCCAATTGATTTGTTGACTTGTTTTGTTAATAAGGTGAATAATATCAACATGGTTTAATGATACAGAATTTGGTATTATTATTAAGTTCCAATGTCCTTCAACTGGTACAAAAGTAGAATTGAGAAGCCTGAATTCGATACATGACGGAAATTTTCTCTGATAGTGGAAAATTTTAAAAGCAGTAAGTTATCGAGCATTTTCTGAAATGGTGTCAATGGCTTTTAAAATTCATAAGCTCAGGGCCTCATCTTTCTCTCGAGTTCTCTTTTTGTTGTCTGCTCATTTGGGTTTCTCTTACTGTTCGTCTCCTTACGACTGTATGTATTTACATTACATTTTGGTTTTAAAACTAGTTTTTTACAAAATACTATGGCGACGTGTCCCGCTCCTTGCCTAGAATTCTACACTGCTCTGCTGCAGCTTCCCGGCGTATCACATAGAGGACGCGACCGGTTTCAGATAATACCTAACTCACCAACCCCATCGGGTTCAAGTAGAGCAGAGTACAAGCGTTCGACAACCGATGTTAAACAAGGTCACTGGCGTTATAGGCAGACTTGCGCCCTACGCTTATCTAATGAGTTCAGGGGTAGGAAGTTAAATCATAAACTCCAGATTTTGTATGTTTGGAGATGGGTCTTTTGCTTGAAATAATAAAAATGATATTTTGTTTTGTCGTTTAAAACAATATTAAGATCTAATTTTAAAAGACTATTGGTCTGTTGTGCACCTTTGTCACCGAAGTACGCTAAAGAAATGCAAATTTAGGTTTTTTCAGTTTTTGATGGGGTATATTTGGTTTTAGTTGAGATTGTTTTTGTTTATTTAAACCGACTAGTATATCATGATTGAAACCATTCTCTGTAGTTTTTGTTTTTACAGTTTTAATTTTATTTCGTGGGTGATATTGATATGCTGAAACAAACGGTTTCAATTCACAGATTTATGAACTGTTGTTTAAAGGTAAGATTAATTATCAGAATCACTTTCTATTATTACAGTTAATCGAAAACATGATATCAAACAATTATCTGAAACCAGTAACAATCATAGAAAGTTAAACCGACTTCCTGAAAAACAGATTTTTTATTTCCAATTTTCACAGTGTAATATTTATAATATTGAGTAAAAAGTTAGCCAAACGTAGTGATAATGATAAAAATCGATATATTATTCTTTGAGATCTTAAATTTAAATGAAAACATTCAGGACTCTAAATTAAAATAATATCGAATACTGATAATATAAAACATTTAAATATCGCTGGCTTCCTGAGGTCATTTTCAAGGATTATATGAGAGCAGATGGGGAGGAAAATGTCCCGATTCTCCTAATACTTTCAAGTTAACTCTTCCACCTGGTGTAATGGTGATCCATGTTATACTGCCATGGTTTAGGGAAATTCTTAACCATGCTTCTGCCGGGAATTGTAAAGCCCTATAAATTAAGAAAGCAATGAAGAACTGCAAAGAAACTTTAAATACTCATAAATCTTTTTTTGTTCTTACCTGCAAACAAAGTATCTAATAACGTTGGCATGGCATACCAGAAGTGTGTAAGAGTCTTTCTCTTGGGTTGGATCAGCACGATGGAAGTATTTTCTAAAAGCTGCCTCTATTCTTGCACCATCCTGATAAAACTGCTATATATTATAAGAAAACCGGTAAATTCTAACATAGGAAAGGTTTCATTAAATCAAATTTATTAATTAATCGAACGAATATTGATTTAACGACTCACTCAATAATTCTAGTAAGAATGGACGTTTATTTTGTGATTAAATATGAAGTCGAATAAATAAGTATAGCTTTTATATTATATATCAGAAATAGCCTGTTTAAAGCGCAAGGGCTTATGGTGTACCTAATAATAAAAAACATAACAAACAACAATATCATATTTAAAATATTCTGATTCATTTGAAACTGTTACCAACTAATCAAATGATCATCAATCAGGCTTATGGTTAACGAATGGATTTGTTTTATCAAATTTTAATTGAAATGGAAACTTTAAGATTTCAGAACCTGGTCACATGTAGCACGAATTAATGAAGAAAAAGTATGCTAGTTAGGCTGGGAAGTTGTAACTTAAATTCCCCAATATAGTATTAAGAGTATAAATATTAGGAGTACAAATAAGTTTCCGCCGTTTTATTGTAGATGGCGCGGCACGGAGTTTCGGTTAGCTTTCGCAGATGATAACCGGCTTAAAAAATAGTTTGGACATTCAAGAACAACATAACCTATTAATATCATTGATTTTATATTGGTAAAATATAATTTTTATAAGTTGACAATGTCAAAATTTGAGCCAAGTAAGCGTCATTTGCGGGAAATATTAGTTTACATCTTTAATTTAAAGAAATCTGCTGTTGAGGCGCATCAATTGCTCGTAGAAGCATATGGTGAGGGTGCTTTGAGTGAGAGAACGTGTCGAGAGTGGTTTCAAAAGTTTAAAAACGGTGATTTCGACGTAGAAGACAAAGATCGCAGTGGAAGGCCAAAAATTTACGAGGATGCAGAATTGGAGGAATTATTGGAGGAAGATTCATCTCAAACACAAAAAGAACTTCCTCTAACATTAGAAGTCACTCAGCAAGCAGTCTTACATCTTTTAAAATCATTGGGAATGATTCATAAACAATTTGTGTTAAAAAACTGCGGAAACTTATTTGTACTCCTAATAAGTTTGTGCGGTTTGATAAGAGGTGTTGCTATTTGATCATTATTCCATTGTTTTATCTGGCAACACCTTCATTTTGAAGTATCATTAGGCATTTCAGTATCTGTCATTTCGCTGAAGTGTAAACAACTGTTTCTGCGTGCTATGAAAATGTCAACTTCATTATAAGTAAAGGGGTGCCGAAAGTTATCTTATTTTAGTGGACGTTCATGGTAACCATGCTCTAGCTGAGTGAACGTGTCAAAAGTACCCGATTTAAAGGAGGTAATTTTAATTTGAAAGAGGAAGAACGATCCTGGGCACCACCAAAGTTTAAGGATGAAGAATTAGAGGCAAAGCTTGATGAAGATCCATCACAAACACAAGAAGATTCGTAAAAACAATTGGAGTCACTCAATCAGCCTTTTGCCATCGTTTAAAAGCAATGAAAATTATCCAAAAAGTAGAGAATTGGGTTTTCACAATAAAGCTTCAATTTTCGACAAAAAACCGGTAAAGTCCTAGAGGGAAAGGACAATAAATTTTAGTTTAACTGGAGTCATTGAATCTTGGTAGGAAACTGGTTAATTCTTGAATTAAATACAGTTTATACAAGGATATATTGATATCTAGTTAGCCTAGACCAGTTTCATGAATAAAGAAAATATTATGATACCATAGCAACGAACAATACCTCATTAGAAGTGTCAGTGTTAAGTTTTACCTCAAAAAGATGCTGATTACAATGGTGAAAATTGAAGAATTGGCATATCGAGCCCTCATGTGACCATGTAAAATTGGACTGCAAGCTTCAAAAATGGTAAATTTTCGATGACGAAGAAGAACATTGAGAAAAAGTTTATAAGGTCCTAAATTGTTTCCAATGAAGGCATTGTTGGCTTCTATAGTAGGCTAAGAATTCAACAATACATCCTTGTACCTGTTGAACTAAAATTTTATTTTAAACTTGCACAGATTTTTGTCTAGTTAAGTTATAGGGCAGGGTTTATAATTGTTGACTCTATAAACATAAAACTGATACAACCCTTTATAGGCAGTATTCATATATGAACCAAATAGGAACGGATCATATATAAAACTATTATGACCAATTTCAAACTTTGCAATCTGTAGATCTCACCTTCATTTCAGCCCTCCAGTTACCAATTGAAGGTTCAGGAGGTATTGGGATTCCTTCTCTAATAAAATCACAGTTAATTACAGGTATCTGAAAACATAAAACATTGAAACAATTTTTAGACTTCCATTTTTTTATACTAACATTGGGTAAGCTTTTGGAAATAAGAGTGCCAGTTTCTTGGGCTCTAGACATCGTAGATTTCACCATTTCTGTGAAGGGAATACCTAATTCTTTTAGCCTGATACCAGTTAGTTCGGCCTGTTTTCTACCTAGGTTTATTGACAGAAAAAGGTTTAATTAGAAATAGCATTATTACAAGTCAAAAAAGTAAATCAAAATGCATATTTAAAAAAAAATACCAGTTTCTGTCAAAATTCTTTCATCATCTGTGAGACCCAAAGTGTTGTACTGTCCGTGCCTTATGAGTATAATATGCCTAAAGGCCCTCGATGTCTTTTTTTCCAATATTTCATTAAATTCGTTGTCGCCAGATGCATTTACCAACTTTTTTGGATTCACCATAGACTTTGGTTCCATGCTAAAATTCTAGTGTTGCATCACATAAATTTTTATTTGCTGACTGACTCACTGGTCCCAATTGTTATTCCATTTGGCTAATGGATGAGGCTCATAGTTGGTAGTCCAAGAGGTATAGGCAATTTTGTCGATATCATTGTATTTCATGTAAACATAGCTGCTTAGGAAGCCGGTTACTGCACCCACACCAACGGCGAATTTGTTCATTCCCAATTTCATTCTGTGAAAATATTAGTTCAAATGGGATATTTTCCTATAAAATTGTAAAGTTCCAATAAAAAGTCTGATTTTCCCTAAGCAACAATTTTCTGTTAAGGTTAGGTTTTTTGACGCTTGATTGCAAGTCAGTAAATACCTGTCGTTTTAAAAAATCTTTTCGCTACCACAGAAGAAACTTAAATTTTCAGGTATTCTGTGGAATCAATAGTGAGGTTACTAGGGTAGAATGAATTAGCATGTTATGTCAGGTGCCTTTTATTATGGTGCTTCCGAATCACCCTTATGTAACCCTTACAAAGTATAAAAAAATCCATGAATACTTAGGTGTTCTGTGCCTTTAGAATAAATCCACAGATTACGAATGGAAATTCTACTAGATTAAACTCTATAATCTGTGACACCAATCTGACGTCTGTTGATATCGCCGATTCTTACTGTCAACTGTCAAAAAATGGGCTGCTGCAGCTAAATATGATTTAATTTCTGAATTACAATTTATTTCATATATCACAGTATTAATAATTTAATCAGCTAATATCCAATTAAGTCGAATAAAAATAATCGATGAAACCGCGTCCTAGCTGTGCGTTATAAATTTGAATTCTTATTTATTTTAAAAGCTTCCGAAGGTGTGTATCATTGAATGGGCGATACCTACAAGTCGTTTCGCATCTGTTTTTCATATTTTCATCACGATTTTTCAAGTTAAATGCACGTGCGATTTATTTTGAATTAGTAATCTAAAGTGACTGTTTTTTGGTTTCCTAGTAGAACGAAATCTTCAGTCATCACAGTTTATTAATTTCAGGTAAAATCCTCATTGTGTGCCGTTGGTCCAAGATTTGAATGTTTTCTTGTTTATAACATGGATTTAAGTTCGCAAATCATTTCAGCACTCGTCCTAATAGACTACCCCGATTTGGTAAGTGCGATTTGATTATTTCTCTAACAGCATTTCAGGTTATTAATTCAGCTTAAATTCTACCTTGCATATTTCCAGTATGTCTAGATGTGATATCCGTTTTTTTGTTTAAGTCAATCAATGTTCGCAAAATTACTGATTAATTATTGACATTGCGTATATCTTAATGTTTCTCTGGCCATTATCACGACCGCGGATTTAGCTTAATTTGCAAGTATAATAAATGTATCCACCACTTTTTTGCACAAGATTTCGCCTTGAATTTCTGTATAATTTATCTCATTCACACCGAATCCCCTTATAATTTTTTATATTTCTCTTATATATGCGGGAGTCACTTTAAGAAATTGTGCAATAAGGCTTTAGTCTCCCGCATGTGACTTTAATTAAACCATTTGGTTTTAACTAATTTATTGTTTCAATTAATACTTATTAGGACTGGATTGAATTTCTAATTGTGCAAGTTGTTGGAGTTAATTGATATTGATTTCTTTCTAAGAGTAAGTTGATTTTATTATTTTGGTTTAAATGGTCTAAATTTGACAGGACTTATTTTAATATTACTAAAATTTACAGGACTTATTTTAATATTATTTTTAATACCTAAAAAATAGTAATTATCTGAAATTTCTTCTCTCAACGCTATCTTATATCATATTGTGTAATTTTGCATTTTGTTTTACGTGATTTTTTGTTGATTGAGGTTTGGTTTGTTAAGAAAAACTCATTTAAATTGTAGGTTTTTATTGTCTCAAAGAAATCTAAACGAGTTGAAATTGATAAGTTGGAATTATTCATTTATTTTAATTGGATTTACAATAATTCGAATGGTTATGCAGAATTTGATTAGGATCATATCACTAGAAGCACTGGAAAAATTAATTTGTACTAAATAATATTTCAATAATGTTATTCTGATTTCCACAAATTTTTATTGTTATGTTTACAACAATCGTTTCACTATCACAGTAGCATCATCAGGCAAGATTACATTTTGAATAACTAAGTTTGTTTCCGAAATCCGTTGCTATTTATATTACAGTAAGTACAATAAATTTTTTATTGAGCACTAAAACCCAAAAAAAGGGTCTCTGCAAATTCCAGCTTATCTGAATATATTTAACAGAGGTGAGTTATTTAAATCTATTTGTTCGTTAAGTATTATAATATTCCAATTTTATTATGTTTATTTATTTATCTCTAGGAATTCTAACAGATTTAAGGCATAACTTTTGCTTTCTATATGTAGAATTTCAAAGTTATGGTTGAAAGTATGTCCTGTTTCTAACAAATGGTTGGAATATGTAGAATTGCTTTTATTATTGAGGAAACTCTTCAAATGTTCACAAATTCTATGACGGAAAGTTCTTCCAGTCTGTCCTTTAGGGCAACCGCAGGTTAACTTAGAAACCCCCGATTTATCATCTTTATGTGTGCAGTCTTCATTATTTTTAATAAATTTACTCAAGTTTGAATTGGTTTTAAATGAAATTCTCAAATTGTATTTATTTTTGAGGTATGTAGCAATTTTCTCAGAAATACCTTTAGTGTATTTTAAGGAAATGTATTTAAAATTTTCTTTTATATTAGGAAACACCATATTTAAAGCTATTTTATTATTTTTATTCATCAACAATTTGTCTATCAACTTAGGATCATAGTCATTATTAATAGCTATTTGTTTAATAATGTTAAGTTCTGAAGTATAATTTTCTCGATTCATGGGAATATTAACTAATCTATGGATCATATCAATCATAAATAATCAGCATTCAATTGTATGATCCATAGATTAGTTAATATTCCCATGAATCGAGAAAATTATACTTCAGAACTTAACATAATTAAACAAATAGCTATTAATAATGACTATGATCCTAAGTTGATAGACAAATTGTTGATGAATAAAAATAATAAAATAGCTTTAAATATGGTGTTTCCTAATATAAAAGAAAATTTTAAATACATTTCCTTAAAATACACTAAAGGTATTTCTGAGAAAATTGCTACATACCTCAAAAATAAATACAATTTGAGAATTTCATTTAAAACCAATTCAAACTTGAGTAAATTTATTAAAAATAATAAAGACTGCACACATAAAGATGATAAATCGGGGGTTTATAAGTTAACCTGCGGTTGCCCTAAAGGACAGACTGGAAGAACTTTCCGTCATAGAATTTGTGAACATTTGAAGAGTTTCCTCAATAATAAAAGCAATTCTACATATTCCAACCATTTGTTAGAAACATGACATACTTTCAACCATAACTTTAAAATTCTACATATAGAAAGTAAAAGTTATGCCTTAAATCTGTTAGAATCCCTAGAGATAAATAAACATAATAAAATTGGAATATTACTTAACGAACAAATAGATTTAAATAACTCACCTCTGTTAAATATATTCAGATAAGTTGGAATTTGCAGAGACCCTTTTTTTTGGGTTTTAATGCTCAATAAAAAATTTATTGCACTTACTGTAATATAAATAACAACGGATTTCGGAAACAAGCTTAGTTATTGAAAATGTAACCTTGCCTGATGATGCTACTGTGATAGCGAAACGATTGTTGTAAACATAACAATAAAAATTTGTGAAAATCAGAATAACCTTATTTAAATATCATTTAATATGGATTTTCACCAAGTAAGGACTGATTCAATTCAATAATTTGTACTAATTTTCAGCGGGAATACCAATTTTATTTGGTCTTTTATTTTTTTAAATACAAGGGCAAAAAAATAGCAACAGTATTTTTGTATGAATCAAAAAGTCACAAGTTTCGTAAAATTTAGAAATCTTGACGGAATAGATCTTCTTTTTGTTTTAAATTATTTGCATTGAGAAGTGAAGTGTCAAAGTTCGCTGATATAATTTTTTTGAATCAGTCTTCACATGATGGAATTCCATATTAAATAAGGTTATTCTGATTTTTACAAATTTTTATTGTTATTATAATACAACAATTCTTTCGTTATCAACTCAACATCTTCAAGTAGGTGGTATCTTACATCTTTAATAACTAAATTTGCTTTCGAAATCGCTTTCTATTTATATTAGAGTATATACAAAAATTTTTATTGAGCACTAAAACCCAAAAAGGGAGTCTCCATTAATTCCAGCTTACCTGAATTTGTTTAACAGAGGTGAATTATTTAAGTCTAATTGTTCGTTAAGTACTATTCCAATTTTGTCGTATTTATTCATCTCTAGGGACCCTAGCAGGTTTAAGGCATAAACTTTACTTTCTATATTAAACCTGAAAAAATTGCTACATATCTTAAAAATAAATATGATTTAAGAACTTCATTCAAAATTTATTCAGACCTAAATAAATTCATTCAAAATAATTTATAGTCCAGTCAAAATAGATAAAACAAAGTTATAACTTTGCCAAAATTCGCATAGAGTTGAAAATTGGTATAGATGTTGAATAAACCATTACAAATGAAATGTTGAAAATCCCCTTCGATCCTCCTTCTACAAAAAAATTAATTCAAGGTCAAAGTAAAAAATTCGGGCTTTTCCCATTTTCCATTTCCAAAAATTATTCAGATACATTTTTGTAGAGTATTATATGATCTACTACTTATGTCTGACTTATTTTCACGATAAAACTTGCAGTTGCAGAGAAAAATTGAAAAAACCTGAAATTTTTACATTTGACCTTGAATAAATTTTTTGTAGAAGTAGGATCGGAGGGGATTTTTGACATTTAATTTTAAACGGCTTATTTAACGTCTATACCAATTGCTAGAACAGGTGGAAATTCCAAAATTAGTTCATTTTAATAAGAGAACCTTTCATAAAAATAAAACTCGTTCCATCACGCTAAAAACATTCAGAAAGTAATAATTTTTTTTTTGAATAATATTGATAATTAACACGTCGAAAGCGGAATTTATGGAAAATATATGAAATCAATAGAAATAAAGGTAACATTTTCCAATTCAAGGAATAAACGGAATTTATTACTCTTTTCAATAACACTGGGCGACAAAAAAATTTTTCTTGGTTGTAACATAAAGCTGGATAGCATATTATGGTAGAATGGACGTATCTAAATACGAAAATGAGAAAAAATAGTTGTAACACGCACGGTTTTTTTGTTACATTAATAGAACCCCATTTAACGTTACAATATTAGAGTGTGGATAGCTCAGCGGGAGAGCATCGGACTCGTGACCGGGAGGTCCAGGTTCGAGTCCTGTTCAGGTAGAAAAGAAATTTTCTAGTTGGACGGGTATCTGCCACCATTTCACTGTTGGGTCAAAAATTAACAGTGCTGTGACCTAAAGTGGCGCAAGATCGCAGTAACAAAGCCTACACAGAACACAACTGAACTCCTAACTCGCACAAGCTGAAAAAGCTTCTGAGGGATCTTCACAGAAGATCTAGGAGTATCAGGATAATAATAATAAAAAATAATAAAAATAATATCTGATGTGTATTGGAAAAAATGATTTCAGAATTCTTTTAACCGTATATAACGACTTTATTTTTTAGTTTTACACCTACTAAACGTACCTCACATTTCAGAAAAACACAAAGATTGAAAATATTGACTTAAAAAACTAATTAAGTTCAAATTTTTCCTTTTATGAGAGGTCATATCTTCTCTCTTCAAAAATCAGCAGTAATCACCCATCATGGCTGGATCCCATCGTCCTTGATAGCGAATTTCCATTGTCCTTATATCTTGGTGGAATTTTTCACCCCTGCTCGTCACTGATAGTTCCCAAATTTTCAGGAAGAAATGACAGATGTGAATAGAGGAAATTAATTTTTAATGACATTCGGGCACCAAGCGATTTGTAGGCATCTAATAGTTCATTAACTAACTGTTGGTAATTTGCATCCATATTGTTGCCCAAAAATCGTCTTATCACACTAACAAATGAGTTCCATGCTGAGTTCGTGCCTGGTAAACTTCTCTTCAAAATTATCGTCGTCCCGCAATTTTCTGATTTGTGGCCAAATAAAAATGCCTTCCTTTAATTTGGCATCACTGAAAGACTTGTCTTAAGTATTTGAATCCATCACCTTTTTTACTCATAGCCTTCGCAACCTTTTTCATCAGTCCAAATTTAATGTGAAGAGGAGACAGAAGGATATTTTTGGGGTCTAAACTTAACATTTTGAGATTCCGGTTGAAATGCACTTCTTCCTGGCCAATTTTTTGTTATATAATGCTGATTTACTGCCCACTGTCCCATAGACAAAGAGAACAGCAATACTTTGAAAATCCTCCCTGAGGTCCCACTAAAATTTCTATAACTTTTAAGTCCCCACATATCTGCCAAATATACGTGTTGTAGTTTATTTAATCCGAAAGAGTGCGCATATTTTCATAACTTTCTTTGATCGTCACTGAATGGACAACTGGTATAGAGGGTTTTAAATTTCCATTATGCAATAGCACTGCTTTTAAACTGTATTTAGACGAATCTATAAATAAACGTTACTCAGAGAGGGAATGCTCAATATCAAGTTCCTGCAATAAACCATCAATATCAGTACAGGCACACAACAAATTTTTCATATTGTAGAATGCAGAAAATGGAGCATTTCTTTTTCTGAAATTCCTAATTTTAGTTCCGTTGCCTACTAAGTTCCATTCCTCAAGAAGGGAACCAAGAAATTCTGACTATTGCTTCGTTCACGTCATTTAACTCATTTTGAACAATTAAATGTGGCTCGCCGCAACTGGGACTTGGAGTAAAGGTAGGGTCGGTGCAGTGTTCTTTGAAGCTGCCTGATGATGTTGCGTTATCTCTCATATCTTCCAAAACAACATTTTAGTAGAATTAGTTTGCCCAAGAGAGTCCACAGTGGTGTTCCACATGGTACAGTACTTGGACCAATATAGTCCATAATTTATTTGAATGATTTGCTCGCTGTGAAGTCTTCAGGTACGGTTATTTCATACGCAGATGATACAGTCTTTTTGTATTGTGCAGATTCCTGGACGGAGGTCAAACATAAGGCAGAAAACGATCTGAAAATGGTGGACAACTGGCTTCGGTGTAACTTGCTGACAGTTAATGTGGCTAAAACGAATTTTTTACCTTTTACTTCCCTTCGGGCATCTCTGCCTGTCTATTGTCATATTTCCTTCGGTGGGAAACCGGTTAAGATCGTGAATACTGTTCATTACTTGGGTATACCCATTGACTCTTATTTGAGATGGGACATCTTATCTGAAGAAAAAAATTCGTTCTCTTCGTTATGAGTTCTACCAAATACGATATTTTTGCCTTTGCAGCAGCTGAAAGTTCTATATTATGCCTTAACTGAATCATTGTTGGGCTACGGAATCATTGAATAGGGAGGTATGAGGAAAACTGTACTTGAACCTTCAATGGTAGTCCAGAGGAGACTTCCGAAAATGATGTCATTTAAACCTTCTCTTTATGACTCCAATCGGTTATTCATGGATCTCAGCGTTCTGGACATACGACAGTTGTTTGTCAGGACAATGCTTATATTTGTCAATGAGGGTGCAACTTACCACAGCAGGCTAGATCACCCATATAATATACGTGGATTACTGAGGGATAATCTTTGCTTACCAAGGGCAAAAAAGTCAATTGATCAACGATCCTTCACGTATTTTGCGCCTAGGGCTTTCAACTTGATCCCTGAGAGTATAAGAGATGTAAGATCAAAATGTAGGTCTAAAAAGGAACGGAAAGCATGGATTCTGCGGGATAGAGGCTTCTGTCGTTCGATAGTTGACACACTCTAGAGGTGCATTTCTTTTTCTGAAGTTCGTAATTTTCGTTTCGTTGCCCAATAAGCTCCATTCCTTCAGACGGGAACCAAGAAGTTCTGACTGTTGCTTTGATAACTCCAAATCACGTACTAAATCATTTAACTGACTTTGAACAATTAAGTGCGGCTCGCTGTAACTTGGAACTGGAGTAAAAGTAGGAGTTCTTCAGAGCTGCGTGTTGATGCGTTTTCTCCAACATCTTCCAAAACAACGTTTTGCGGATCTACAGGTGCGATCGGCACTGGTAAATCTGCATTATGAGGAAGAGGTCGTATTGGAGAGTTCAAATTTGGGTGGTCGATCTTGTGCTTTCCCTTTTTGGAATAACCTTCAGTCTTTGTCAGGTAAAAATAGCAATCGCCTAAATGATTAGTAGGTTTTCGCCTTACCCTAGGCACTGCGAAAGGGATGCTTTTTCTCTTCCCATTCACCCACTGCACCAATGATACGCTACAACTAACACAGCACACATGGAGAGCCCACTGCTGGTCTTGATCTCCAATTCTTCACAAATATAACAAAAATTGTCAGGAGAGATTTTGCAACTGCGGCGCGCCAGTCTCGACATTTTCGTCCTTAAAACAGTTTCTTATCTACACACAGGAAAACACTCACTTCGAAAGTAAAAAAAAGATTTTTAATCTTAATTTTGTATCTAATATTGTGAATAACGCAGTTTAAGTACTTTTCCTTCTATAATGCATCCATTTTAACCGTCCCCTCATAAAATTGACGACTTGCTAATGTAAAATGTTCTTGAATATTGAATGGAGTAGTCCGTTACTTTGTGATAGTTCATTTTAATTGGAATGAAATGAGAAATTACTTTGTTTCCTATCACTTTTATTTAGTGATTATACACTGACTCGAGTTTCGTAGTGATACTACATTTTCAAACTGAATAAACAAATTATGTCTTAACTATTTTATTTCTTGATGGCTTCGGCAAAACTTCAAAAAGTCGGGTTTGCCACAGGCCCGTCTGCTCATTTAATAGTTTAGTTGTCGGTACGTGCATTTTGTGTTTATGAATTTCGATGGATTCCAGGATGTCTAGTTTTTTTCCTTTCGCTTCCATGTGCAATATTTCGAGATTATCCAATTCTGGGAAGGTGTGGTCGGTTACCATAAAATGTTTCGCAAAATTGGAGTTATCTTTCCGGTTTCTAAAGGCACTGATGTCCTTTGTACCTTTTGTGGAAAGATCTACCGGTTTGTCCTATATATACGCTACTGCACTGTTGACAACTTAATTTATACACTCCAGAATTATTCAGCCGGTTGTTTTTGTCTTTTGCATTGAAAAAGAGGTTAGAAATTTTATATGAGGTGAAAGCTGTTATTATGTTAATTTTTGACAAAATGTGAGCTATTTTTTGTGAGACTGGTCCAAAATACGTTAATTTTATGAATTTCTTGTCTTTATTATCTGATATGGAAATGGGGTATATTTGCTTACGAATTAGTTGTTTTTGCATTCTCAATTCCTTTGAATAATATAACGTTAAAAAAAGAACTGAATACAATCAAACAAATAGCCACAAATAATCATTTCGAAACTAAAATAATAAATTCTCTCATAAATAAAAAACAAAAACAACTAATTCGTAAGCAAATATACCTCATTTCCATATCAGATAACATAGACAGGAAATTCATAAAATTAACATATTTTGGACCAGTCTCACTAAAAATAGCTTTGATTTCGTCAAAAATTAAAATAATAACAGCTTTCACACCCTCATATAAAATTTCTAACCTCTTTTTCAATGCGAAAGTCAAAAACAACCGGCTGAATAATTCTGGAGCCTATAAATTAAGTTGGCAACAGTGCAGTAGCGTATATAGGGGAAAAACCGGGAGATCTTTCCACAAAAGGTACAAAGAACAGTCTGCCTTTAGGAACGGGAAAGATAACTCCAATTTTGCGAAACATTTTTTCGCAACCGACCATACCTTCCCAGAATTGGATAATCTCGAAATATTGCACGTGGAAGCGAAAATAAAAAAATTAGACATCCTGGAATCCATCGAAATTCATAAACACAAAAACCTCGTACCGACAATTAAACTATTAAATGAGCAGACGGACCTGTGGCAAACCCCACTTTTTGGAGTTTTGCCGAAGCCATCAAGAAATGCATATATATATATATATATATATATTAGACTGGGCCAAAAAAAACGTCAGTTTTTTTTAACGATACTGTGAAAATATCATTCATGATAATAAAAAAAAATTATCTTGAAAGTTTGAGCCCTTAATAATAGTATTAAGGGGTGTATCGTTACGATTATTGGTTTTTTAACAGTAATCGCATTTTTTTACTCAAAACTCGTCAATTATTGATCTGAAAAATTCGAGCGATGCGTATTCTTAAAGGAAATTGAATTCCCTAGAAAAAAGCTTTCTTTGTGAATTTATGTAAAACTAGCCGTTTGCTTGTAATCGTGCCTTAAACATCGATTTATTTTTTTAATTTTGCGTTTCGATTTTGCATTTTTGTAATTACCAGAAATATCAATATTTTTATCGTTCAAAATACTTATTTTTAAAGGAAATTTAATACTCTAGAAAAAAAGTTTCTTAACATTTTTAATTAAGTTCACTCCTCCCAAAGTTATTCGACGTTGAAGGTAAATTCAAAAGTAATTTATCTTTTTTTTTTCGCCTTACATATGATTTTTTCCACTTGATCGAAAAATTTATCACTTAAATATTGAGAATAACTTCATTTTAAATAATATTTAAATAAGGTTATTCTGATTTTCACAAATTTTTATTGTTATGTTTACAACAATCGTTTAGCTATCACAGTAGCATCATCAAGCAAGATTACATTTTGAATAACTCTTGCCTGATGATAGCTAAACGATTGTTGTAAACATAACAATAAAATTTTGTGAAAATCAGAATAACCTTATTTAAATATTATTTAATATGGATTTTCACCAAGTAAGGACTGATTCAATTCAATAACTTCATTTTGTTAGACTACTAATTTTTTTTTATAAAATCATAATTTATCAATGTATTATTTTGCTTTTTATCGATTAGTTATCTACAATCTAGATAACTACAATGTAGATAACTAATCGTTAAAAAGCAAAATAATAAATTGATAAATTATGATTTTATAAAATGAAGTTTAGTAGTCCAACAAAATGAAGTTATTCTCAATATTTAAGTGATAAATTTTTCGATCAAGTGGAAAAAATCATATGTAAGGCGAAAAAAAAAAGATAAATTACTTTTGAATTTACCTTCAACGTCGAATAACTTTGGGAGGAGTGAACTTAATTAAAAATGTTAAGAAACTTTTTTTCTAGAGTATTAAATTTCCTTTAAAAATAAGTATTTTGAACGATAAAAATATTGATATTTCTGGTAATTACAAAAATGCAAAATCGAAACGCAAAATTAAAAAAATAAATCGATGTTTAAGGCACGATTACAAGCAAACGGCTAGTTTTACATAAATTCACAAAGAAAGCTTTTTTCTAGGGAATTCAATTTCCTTTAAGAATACGCATCGCTCGAATTTTTCAGATCAATAATTGACGAGTTTTGAGTAAAAAAATGCGATTACTGTTAAAAAACCAATAATCGTAACGATACACCCCTTAATACTACTATTAAGGACTCAAACTTTCACGATAATTTTTTTTATCATCATGAATGATATTTTCACAGTATCCTTAAAAAAATTGACGTTTTTTTGGCCAAGTCTAATATATATATAATAGTTGAGACATAATTTGTTTATTCAGTTTGAAAATGAAGTATCACTACTAAACTCGAGTCACTGTATAATCGTAAATAAAGTGATAGGAAACAAAGTAATTTCTCATTTCATTCCAGTTAAAATGGACTTATTGAGCTATTGAAAAGTTGTTTGGGTTACAAAAATCTTATCGACCACTGTAATTAGAAACTAAATAGACTACGTATTGATCAATAAACGTTTTGGAACATCAGTAATAAGAATATGATTTGAAGTAAAACACTTTATTTCCGCTTATTTTTATTTTTCAACGACAATTGTTTCGTCAATTACATATTGACTTCGTCAGGTGAGTATGGTAACTGATGAATTTCCGTCAAGTAGAGACCGAAACAATCAAGAATAAGAATATGTACATACCCTGTACCAATGTAATTGAAACAGCAGGTGGGCCATTTAAAATGAGCATTTTTGAAGGGCTATAAATAAAAAACTAATGAATATTTTTTCAATGATGTGTATGAGTTTGATATAAATTATGAACCTTGACATTCACGAATGACAAACAATACAACTCAAATGATCACTACGACTGGTTACAATACCCTATCCGTTCAAACCAATTTTAAGTACATTGTCGATTGTTTGGGTCGTTTGAATGATATGGTTTTTCATTCGTTAATGTCAAGGCTCAACCTTTCTAATAAATTCATAACTGTGAAAAAATATTCATTAATTTTTTATTTATAGCCGATCAAAAATGCAAAGCTGCTTTTAAATGGAAACATTCAATTCGATTCTGTTTCGAATCTGGGGGACAACTTTTTCCATATTCGGTTTTTCGTTTTTAATTAACTCGTAAGCCAACTATAGCTATTAACGATCGAATGCGATAAAGTCAAGTAAAAGGTTTTATAAATCGTCTTAATACGATATTGCTTACTAACCATGTCATTCCAAATTCGTGCGTACTAACGCCGTGACCTAGTTTGCCTATAATGATCATTATTCATCTTCTAGAATTGTTTTCTTCAATTTTCACCCCTCAAATTTCCTCCGCCAACTTTCAACTCTTGGAATGAATCGGTTGAGACCAAAAGTAGGAATCGAATGATACTCTATTTTTTTTAAATATCACCCTGGTGGTTTTGGCGCGACAGATAATAAACTTTACACCAATTCTTCGATGGGTACAAAGTCCATTGTAGTCCTCATATGTTTCAATATCGTTCTTAAAGCTTGGTACGATCAAAAAACGCGGTAGTTCTCGGCGAGTGATCACCGCAGAATTTCCCAGTTTTAGTTTTGATAGCGCGACAGATTGTAGTACGTCCCCGAATGTTTACGTTGCGATAACCGACAATTTTTGACAACGTACACGCTCGTTGAAGAAGCTTCTTACAGGACTCGTGGTGAATGAGTGATATTCGCATCAAAGTGTTGTTTTTTTTTTATAAAACTACGGTAAGTGATTCATTACATTTTCTAATTCCATTTTTTTGGTTTGTTTGATGAGTGGACAAGAATCCCAAACGATTCCATTGGACGTACATTGGATGCACATTTCTTCTTCAAATTTAATAGTGTCGGGTTTTTCATAACCTCCATAATCTCCAATAGATTTAATGATAAACTGAGTCACAGAAAAAGACGAATAGAAGTGACGTGAAGTACGAGTGTCCTCGTTCATATCACCCACCAAATTCATGAAATTTTGCATTAGCCTTCTTGTCGTTACATGTGAATACTAAATTTAAACTTGATCGATTCTATGGGCAGTAACTGATTCGTTACATTTTCTGATTTAATTTCTCCGTCCTAATTTGGTTGATTTTGAGTAGAAAAGAGCCTCAGATGATTCCATTGGACCTACAGATGAATATTTCTCTTTCAAATCCAATACTCTCAGGCCTTTTGGAACCTCCATAATCGTCAAAAGATCTAATGATGAACTGACTGACAGAAAAAGGTGAAAAGCACAGACGTGAAGTCCGGGCGCACTTGTTCATATCATCCACGATAGTCAGGAAATTTTGCATTAGCCTTCTTTTCGTTATTTTACATGTAAATGCTAAATTTAAGCTTGATCGTTTCTATGGGCTGTAAGTGACTCGTTAAATTTTCTGATTTCATTTGTTCGTCCTAATCTTGTGATTTTGAGTAGAAAAGAGCCTCAGATGATTCCATTGGACCTACAGATGAATATTTCTCTTTCAAATCCAATACTCTCAGGCCTTTTGGAACCTCCATAATCGTCAAAAGATCTAATGATGAACTGACTGACAGAAAAAGGTGAAAAGCACAGACGTGAAGTCCGGGCGCACTTGTTCATATCATCCACGATAGTCAGGAAATTTTGCATTAGCCTTCTTTTCGTTATTTTACATGTAAATGCTAAATTTAAGTTTGATCGTTTCTATGGGCTGTAAGTGACTCGTTAAATTTTCTGATTTCATTTGTTCGTCCTAATCTTGTGATTTTGAGTAGAAAAGAGCCTCAGATGATTCCATTGGACCTACAGATGAATATTTCTCTTTCAAATCCAATACTCTCAGGCCTTTTGGAACCTCCATAATCTTCAAAAGATTCAATGATGAACTGACTGACAGAAAAAGGTGAAAAGCACAGACGTGAAGTCCGGACGCACTTGTTCATATCATCCACGATAGTCAGGAAATTTTGCATTAGCCTTCTTTTCGTTATTTTACATGTAAATGCTAAATTTAAGTTTGATCGTTTCTATGGGCTGTAAGTGACTCGTTAAATTTTCTGATTTCATTTGTTCGTCCTAATCTTGTGATTTTGAGTAGAAAAGAGCCTCAGATGATTCCATTGGACCTACAGATGAATATTTCTCTTTCAAATCCAATACTCTCAGGCCTTTTGGAACCTCCATTATCTTCAAAAGATTCAATGATGAACTGACTGACAGAAAAAGGTGAAAAGCACAGACGTGAAGTCCGGGCGCACTTGTTCATATCATCCACGATAGTCAGGAAATTTTGCATTAGCCTTCTTTTCGTTATTTTACATGTAAATGCTAAATTTAAGTTTGATCGTTTCTATGGGCTGTAAGTGACTCGTTAAATTTTCTGATTTCATTTGTTCGTCCTAATCTTGTGATTTTGAGTAGAAAAGAGCCTCAGATGATTCCATTGGACCTACAGATGAATATTTCTCTTTCAAATCCAATACTCTCAGGCCTTTTGGAACCTCCATAATCTTCAAAAGATTCAATGATGAACTGACTGACAGAAAAAGGTGAAAAGCACAGACGTGAAGTCCGGACGCACTTGTTCATATCATCCACGATAGTCAGGAAATTTTGCATTAGCCTTCTTTTCGTTATTTTACATGTAAATGCTAAATTTAAGTTTGATCGTTTCTATGGGCTGTAAGTGACTCGTTAAATTTTCTGATTTCATTTGTTCGTCCTAATCTTGTGATTTTGAGTAGAAAAGAGCCTCAGATGATTCCATTGGACCTACAGATGAATATTTCTCTTTCAAATCCAATACTCTCAGGCCTTTTGGAACCTCCATAATCTTCAAAAGATTCAATGATGAACTGACTGACAGAAAAAGGTGAAAAGCACAGACGTGAAGTCCGGACGCACTTGTTCATATCATCCACGATAGTCAGGAAATTTTGCATTAGCCTTCTTTTCGTTATTTTACATGTAAATGCTAAATTTAAGTTTGATCGTTTCTATGGGCTGTAAGTGACTCGTTAAATTTTCTGATTTCATTTGTTCGTCCTAATCTTGTGATTTTGAGTAGAAAAGAGCCTCAGATGATTCCATTGGACCTACAGATGAATATTTCTCTTTCAAATCCAATACTCTCAGGCCTTTTGGAACCTCCATAATCTTCAAAAGATTCAATGATGAACTGACTGACAGAAAAAGGTGAAAAGCACAGACGTGAAGTCCGGGCGCACTTGTTCATATCATCCACGATAGTCAGGAAATTTTGCATTAGCCTTCTTTTCGTTATTTTACATGTAAATGCTAAATTTAAGTTTGATCGTTTCTATGGGCTGTAAGTGACTCGTTAAATTTTCTGATTTCATTTGTTCGTCCTAATCTTGTGATTTTGAGTAGAAAAGAGCTTCAGATGATTCCATTGGACCTACAGATGAATATTTCTCTTTCAAATCCAATACTCTCAGGCCTTTTGGAACCTCCATAATCTTCAAAAGATTCAATGATGAACTGACTGACAGAAAAAGGTGAAAAGCACAGACGTGAAGTCCGGACGCACTTGTTCATATCATCCACGATAGTCAGGAAATTTTGCATTAGCCTTCTTTTCGTTATTTTAAATGTAAATGCTAAATTTAAGCTTGATCGTTTCTATGGGCTGTAAGTGACTCGTTAAATTTTCTGATTTCATTTGTTCGTCCTAATCTTGTGATTTTGAGTAGAAAAGAGCCTCAGATGATTCCATTGGACCTACAGATGAATATTTCTCTTTCAAATCCAATACTCTCAGGCCTTTTGGAACCTCCATTATCTTCAAAAGATTCAATGATGAACTGACTGACAGAAAAAGGTGAAAAGCACAGACGTGAAGTCCGGGTGGACTTGTTCATATCATCCACGATAGTCAGGAAATTTTGTATTAGCCCTCTTTTCGTTATTTAACATATAAATGCTAAATTTAAGCTTGATCGTTTCTATGGGCTGTAAGTGACTTGTTAAATTTTCTGATTTCATTTGTTCGTCCTAATCTTGTGATTTTGAGTAGAAAATAGTCTCAGATGATTCCATTGGACCTACAGATGAATATTTCTTGTTCAAATTCAGTACTGTTAGGTTTTTTGGAACCTCCATAATCTTCAAAAGATTTAATGATGAACTGACTGACAGAAAAAGGTGAAAAGCACAAACGTGAAGTCCGGGTGCACTTGTTCATATCATCCACGATAGTCAGGAAATTTTGCATTAGCCTTCTTTTCGTTATTTTACATGTAAATGCTAAATTTAAGCTTGATCGTTTCTATGGGCTGTAAGTGACTTGTCAAATTTTCTGATTTCATTTGTTCGTCCTAATCTTGTGATTTTGAGTAGAAAATAGTCTCAGATGATTCCATTGGACCTACAGATGAATATTTCTCTTTCAAATCCAATATTCTCAGGCCTTTTGGAACCTCCATAATTTTCAAAAGATTTAATGATGAACTGACTGACAGAAAAAGGTGAAAGACTTCACAGACGTGAAGTCCGGGTGCACTTGTTCATATCATCCACGATGATCAGGAAATTTTGCATTAGCCTTCTTTTCGTTATTTTACATGTAAATGCTAAATTTAAGTTTGATCGTTTCTATGGGCTGTAAGTGACTTGTTAAATTTTCTGATTTCATTTGTTCGTCCTAATCTTGTGATTTTGAGTAGAAAATAGTCTCAGATGATTCCATTGGACCTACAGATGAATATTTCTTGTTCAAATTCAGTACTGTTAGGTTTTTTGTGACCTCCATAATCTCCAATAGATTTAATGATAAACTGAGTCACAAAAAAAGACGAACAGAAGTGACGTGAAGTCCGGGTGTCCTCGTTCATATCACCTACGATCCTCATGAAATTTTGCATTAGCATTATTGTCGTTGTTTTACATGTATAGGGTGTGTTTTTTGGTGTGATATAACTTTAAATCGAAATAAAACACATTTAAATTAAGATCGAAGCCAATTATTTTCTTATTTGAAAGATAATTTTATGACATTTATGTTTTAAAAATAATTTCCGGCATATGTCCACCACGACTAGCACTGAGGAACCGCATTCGACCAGACCAATTTTGGACCACTTTTTCGCGTAATTCTGGCCTTATTTCATCAATAACACGAGTTATGTTGGTTTCCAAAGCGTCTATTATTTCTGGTTTATCAGCATAAACCAATGACTCGACATAACCCCAAAGAAAATAACCCAGTGGAGTTATGTCGCATGATCTTGGAGGGCAATTAATTGCACCATTTCTCGAAATAATGTTATCGCCAAATCTCTCTTTCAATAAATCAATTGTTACGCTAGCAGTAGAGGTGTAGCACCATTTTGTTGGAAGCAAAACACATCTGTGTCGATATCCTTCAAATTTTGAAACAAATAATTATTGATCATCGATCTGTAATGAGCACCATTCACTGTTACATTAGCTCCAGCATCGTTTTTAAAGAAATATGGACCGATGGTGCCTCCAGCATGTAAAACACACCATACAGTGCATTTTCAGGATGCAATGGAACCTGCAGAACTTTTTGAGAATTGTTTTCACTCCATATACAGCAATTTTGCTTGTTTACATAGCCGTTCAACCAGAAATGAGCTTCATCACTAAACACAATTTTACGATAAAAAGTGGATCAACTTCAAGTTGTTCTAGGGCCCAATCAGCAAACAAACGACGCTTATTATGGTCAAGTGGTTTTAGTTCTTGAACCAGTTGGATCTTGTATGGGCGTAGATCAAGATCTTTACGCAAAATTTTCCATGTGGTGGATGCACAGAGATCAACTAGTTGTGAACGTCTACGAATAGACAAATCTGGATCAGCATTAGCACTATGACTTACAGCAGCGATATTTTCTTCTGTACGTACAGTTCTTTGTGTTGTTGTTGTTGTTGTTACATCGAGTAGAGAAAATGTTGTCCGAAATCTATCGATAGTTCGACGAATAAGCTGCTCTGATGGACGACTATGTAAACCATAAATTTTACGAAGTTTGGCGAATAGAACACTGATTTTGAAAATAAATTTCAACAATTTGTAAACGTTGTTACGGCGTGAGTCTTTCCATGATAATTTGTCAATGCTTACTGAACAGAAATGTCAAAACAATACGGCTTCTACCTTCTGTCAAATCACAGTTATTCCTATCGAAAGTTCTATCACTCTAAAAAAAAACCCGATATATGCTAAATTTAAAGCTTCATCGTTTCTATAGGCAGTAAGTGATTTGTTACATTTTCTGATATCATTTTTTCGTCCTAATCTTGTTGATTTTGGGTAGATAAGAGATCAGTCTATTCCACTGGACCTACGGATGAATATTTATTTTTCAAATCCAATAGTGAGAGGCTTTCTGTACCTCCAAAATCTCCGAACGATTTAATGATGAACTGACTTACAAAAAAAGGTGAAAAGCACTGACGTAAAGTCCGGGCGCGTTTGTTCATATCACTCATGATCCTCACGAAATTTTGCATTAGCCTACTTGTCGTTATTTCACATGTAAATGCTGAATTCAAACTTGATCGTTTCCATGGGCAGTAAGTGATTTGTTACATTGTGTGATTTCAATTATTCGTCCTAATCTTGTTGATTTTGAGTAGAAGGGAATCTCAGTTGATCCCATTGGACTTACGGTTGTACGTTTCTTGTTCAAATTCAATATTGTCAGGATTTTTGTGAACTCCATAATCTCCTGTAAGATTTAATGATGAACTGACTGATAAAAAAGGTGAAAAGCACCGACGTGAAGTCCGGAGATTTTCCGCGTTTGTTCATATCGCCCACGATTTTCACGAAATTTTGCATTAGCCGTCCTGATGTTATTTTACATATAAATGCAAAATTTAAACTCGAACGTTTCTTTAATTTAGTTAGGTTAGTTAGCATCATGCAATTTGTGCTTGAGTTTTGGATTTTCATCTGTGTAGTCCTAAATTTCTGTTTCAGTCTCAAAAAGTTCTGAAAACGTTATTATTTCATCGTTACTCCATACCGTTGGCGTTTGAGAAGACATTTTTCATTATTGCTAAGTGTAATTGATCTAGTAGAATGTCAAACAATCTGTATAAAACCGATAATTAGGATCCAAAATTAATCAGTATTAAACCATCGTCGAATTGTTGAGTCACTTAATGAGTGTCGACCCCCTTATTGCTCGCTTTTTAACCGCATTTTAATCAATGTGAACTTTGACTGTTTTCGAAATACCAACTTAACGAGTTCTAGTTTTTTCTCCTTTTCCCTAGCGATATTGGCGAAATCGTTTTTTCGCGACCTTGGCTGTACGTTTTAGTCGCTTGGAATTGGAGACCTGACCTGCCGATGACCCATTCCGGCTGAATTATTCATCCATCGATTGTTTTGTTTATGTTTATTTTTTCGACGAACATCAATATGTATTTGAATGTTTACGAGCGTAATACAAACGTGGAAACGTTACGTGTGCGCAATTTTTATCCTGTACGTACATGCTGGTCAGAAAATAATAGTTTGGGGAAAAGGAATCCATTATTTTACGTTAAGTTCAAGGACTAAATTTAACACGTTAAATATGCACCGTTTTGGTGTAAAATTTGTTGTCATTTTAAAAGTAGCCTGGTCCTTATTGGCGAAAAACTCTAGTAATCGATTTTCACAGTCTAATTAAATGAATGGAAAATGCGGTTGGCTCTAGGTGAAACATTATAACAATTTTATTTAAAAAATTCAAACAGTTTTTATGTTTCACAATTTATTAAGATTCCTGACACTCTTCAAAAGATTTTTGATTGTCTCGGTCTTTACTTGACGGAAATTCATCTTCAATATAAGAAAAACAAACAACTTCCGCTATTTTATTGATTTTCACAACAATTGTTTCGTCATACCATGACTTCATCAGGTGAGTATATAAACTGAGGTATACAATGCAAAACATGACCTTAAATACACAGCTCTGGTACAAAAAATAGAGGGGTGGAAAGAGATGGTATACAATCAATGAAAAATATTAAGTAGGGGGGATCTGTTTGAATCTATTTGATCATTCAATAAAATTTGTCTTTTATTATATCTATTGATCTCTAAAGTTTCTAACAGATTCAGTTTCTGATTTTTGTTTTCGATATGTAATATTTCATAGTTCATATTAAAATTATGACCAGTCTCTAACAAATGGTTAGCATAAGTTGAATTCGGTTTATTATTAATGTAACATTTTTCATGTTCTCATGTTTGGAATGAACGGCCTGTCTGTCCCACATATACACATGGCAATCACTACATGTTAACTTGTAAACTCCTGATTTTTTGTTTTTAGGAATGACGTCTTCATTATTTTTTATGAAGCTGCCTAAAGAATGAATAGTTTATTTATTTCATTAACTTACATAGGCCAAATATCTGAAAAGATTGCTAGATATTTAAAGAAAAATATAACATCTCTTTTAAAACTTTATTTCGTCAGTTTTCTGTTCCGATATTTACACTTTGTGTTTAGTGATGCTTTTTATTGGGCATGTTGCATTGAACTCCTGCATAAAAATATCAGAGAAGAACTTCCGTTGCTTGTTCACGTCCCTCATCAATTCAATTTAGTTTCTCCCAATTTAGTGCTGCCTGCTTTCTCTTTAAATCAGCTCAATTTTTTTCCCTGAGATCTCTCACCCTTTTTATTGAAGTTAAGATCTTCTGCCTAATATCTAATACTATAACCTGGGCTGTATTATGGTCTGATAGAGTTAGTTGTCTTTACCACATCCTTCTCATAACTGACTGATTGTTATGATGTTATCAATACAGATTTTGCTAGTCGTTGTTATTCTAGTAGGTTCTATACGAGTTGAAGACATCAATTAAAAAGCTTTTTGTGCCATCAGGTGCTACATAGATAGATATAATAATAATTGTCTCCTCTCCAATTGATAATTCGTATAAGAAAGAATATTGTATTGAAATAGAAAAAACAATAAAAGAAAAAAATGAAGAATACTTGAACAAGGCGAAAAATAAGCAGAAAGCACTATGGGAAGTTATAAGAAGGAACAACTCGAAAACAACAAAGGAAAATGCAAGCAGAGAACTTCTTGCCGATTCACTGAACAACCATTTCGCAAGTGTTGGCCAGAGAATATGTGAAGAGTTAAGAACTACAACTTATGAATCTAGTAAGATACCACAAAATAAATTTTTCAATAATGAAAAATCTTGCTTTTTCTTTGAGTGCACTGGAAATGAAGTAAAGAGAATAATAACCTCTTTTAAACCCAAAACAACAGTTAATATTTACAACATTACCGTAGATATTCTGAAAAATATTAGTGAAGAAATTGCCAATCCTATTTCAATCATAATAAATAAATGTTTCCAGAAGAACTCAAAATTGCAAAAGTTATTCCAATCTACAAAGGAAAAAGCGACAAAAACGAATGTAATAATTATCGACCCATCGCAATTCTTCTCTGTATGTCGAAAATACTTGAGACTGTGGTTGAAAACAGAATGTTGAAATGGGCGAAGAAGAAAAATATTTTAAACCAGCATGGATACAGAAAAGGTCGAAGTACAACTACTGCACTAATGGAATAGTTGAATAATGTGACAAAAGCTATCGATGAAGGAGATTTTGTAGAGATGCTAAATTTTGACTCAAGTAAAGCTTTCGATGCAGTCTCAAATGTGACCCTGCTTAAGAAACTGAACGCCTGCGGTTTCGGAGGAAACATCCTAAAACTGATGGAATCTTACTTGAAAAAAAGATTTCAGAAAGTATACTGGAATGACCTTTTGTCAACAGAAGAAAGAATTAAGTTAGGGAGTACCCCAGGGTTCGATACTTGGACCTGTATTGTTCTTGGTGTATTTGAATGATATCATTATCGAAAATTGTGACCGTTTAAGCTGGTTCCGCGATGACGCCTCCATAATAGTAAAATCGAAGGATGGAAAAGATTTCACAGTCAAATTAACTACAGAGAAAACAGTTGAGTTAGCATTTGGAAGTAGAGGGAACCCAGCGAATGCCAGATTTTTGGGTGTAATCCTAGATGGTAAATTGAGTTGGTCCACTCATATTGATTATACTTGCGACAAACTGTCCAGAGTGCTATATCTTCTGAGTAGATTGAAAAAGTGTGGTACTCTCGGAATGAGCAGAACTGCATTTTTGACGTGACAACGTCTTATAAATTGGTTTGCCGGGTGACACTTCAAGAAACTGCGTTACGCTCCGCTCACGTTATGCGCTCACAATGAGAGCGAGTGAGAGGCACGCGTCCCTTCCACTCGGGCATGGTTAGCCCGCCTAAGAGCGAGAGAGACAGACATAAAAAGTGAAAGGCACGCGTCCCTTCCACTCGAGCACAGTTAGCCCGCCTAAGAGCAAGAGAGACAGAGCGAGAGAGAGAGAGAGTGAGAGAGTGAGAGAGATAGGCATACACACCGGTTCATGTCTTGCGCTTCTATTTCGCTTAGGCGCCTGCATACAAGTTTACACGTTGCCAGTTAATTGTACAACGATTGTGTAGTGATAATGTGAAGGTAGTTTCGTCCATCGCAACAATTCAAACAGCAAAGGTAAATAATTTCAGACTGATAATATAACATGATGAAATAAATGACTAAGACATAAGTGAATAGGTTATGCTGTAGTAATCACAATGTTGTGGTAGTTTTCAATCAAAAAAGTAGTAGAAATCGTTTCTCAACCAATAATAATTTGTTTAACTTGAAAAAATGAGCGCGACTTGCTATGTAAAAAATTGAAATAACAATGTTTAACCTCCAACCTGTCAAATCGAAACTTTCAAACATTCAAACCGAGACGACTAATCACTGCGCAAGGTCGTAAGCGCGCGATTTACAAATTCAAAGATCAAATGTGAATTAGTTTTCTCCTTTTAGAAAATACACTTTGAATTAAAATCGATTGATATTAACAATTAATGTGATTTAAATAAATGTTCTAACTTTTAAATTTAGTTTTTATATTTATAACAATGTAAAACAAGTTAAATTTATTAATAACTTATAACAACTGATTGATAAATAAAATTTTGTTAATATGAAATTCAGTGCGAGATTCTTTGTATAAATTAATGTTTTAAATATAATTCTTTGTATAAATAAATGTTTTAAATTGTTACTATTATTTCATCCTTCTTCCTACTATACGAATGAATATTCACATTAAAATTATTTTACCACTCAAAGTCGTTGTCACGTAAAACTTTCGCCCGTATACCGACTTTACAGGCAACAAATTTTTTTGGAACTTTCAAAGTTTGCTATTGTACGGAATACTTCTGTGGGGAAACGCGACTTATACTACCAGGACTTTTCTTCTACAAAAAAAGCTCTCCGAATTATGGGACTCATCACTTATTTAACACCAGACATAAGAATGATTTTATTACACCATTGCACAGGAACAAAAATACACAAAATTTCTCGCACTACTGGGGCATCAAAATTGTTCAATAAATTACCTGCAGACGTTAAAGACTTCCCAGAACGTGTTTTAAAAAAGAGGATTCATAATATTTTAGTTGGAAATGTATTTTATTCAGTAGAAGAATTTTTGAGTTTTTATCTATAAATAATTTATACCATGTAAAATTGATGGCAATAAATTATTATTATTATTATGTTGTAAACATCTGTCCTATATATGTAGCCTTTAATTTGATAAATCATCGATACGAAAAAGTTTCTTTATTGTTCACCAACATCTTAGCTAAATTATTTCTATTTACTTTTTTAAAAACAATTTTATATCAATATAAATGTTTCTTTTGAAGAAAAGAAAAATAATTCACACAGTTTTTATGTTTCACAATTTATTCAGAATCCTGACACGTGTTTTGGTTTTTAGACCATCTTCAAAGGAGTACAAAAAGGAACTAAACTTAAAATTGAAAAATATTCTGTTTGTTACACTTCGGACATGTGTATTTTTATAGCGCATGGAAATAACTGGAAGCTTAAAAATTGAAAAAGGTTCCATTTATTACACTTCGGTCATTGTGTATTTTTATGGAGCATAGAAATAACAGCATCTATAGGGGTGTTGCCGAAAAGTATTTGGGAATTTGTTAAATTCACCTTTTTCTCAACGGCTTTTTTGATTGAAAGAATCTCCAAATTGTCCATCAATTTTCCCTTAATAACAGTATATAGTAAAGTGGCATCTCTATTGTTTTCTGCAATGTTCTGCAAAACCGGTTGATTTCTGGTTTTTCGAAATAGAAATCCTTTGATTCTATGCTGCAAACTGCTAAACAATTAATTCCCATTTTATAAAGACCATTAAAAATCCTACTGCTGAAACCTTTTTATAAGATAAAATAGAAAGGCCTTTTACTTGATAGAAGAAATTTAACAAAATTTGAATAGCAAAACAAATTAAAATATGTTTATCTTCTACAATTTTAATTTCAAAAAATTTTTATTCAAGAAACTTTTAGAATTAAATTAATGTCTAAAACAAGCACCGCTTACATTTAATAGACGTATATAATCAAAACTCAATATATAATGTCAAATGGAATAAATAAACCAACAGATATACGAAAGTCATTAAAATTAATAAATAAATATTTAAAGGAGACAAAATTTTGTTTCTGGTCTTACCTTTAAGAACACCAATTGCCTTTTAAAAACATGAACACACCTTAAGGACTTCTCAAAGAATATAATTTATTTGAAATATTTAATATATTTAAATATTCGAATAAGTTAATTCAGAAATCTCTAAAAGCATGCACTATATCTGCAAAAAACAAATATAATTCTAAATAATTCCGTCTTCAGTCCTCAATAATATTCCAAATATCAAAATCAAAAAACTAACCTATATCACAAAACCCTCAGCACGTGTAAAAGGACTAATGCTTCGAAACACAGATCAACTTTATAATTCAAGATTGATCTATGTTCTAACAAAATCAAAGAACAGTGTTAGTTATTTTTAAGGCTTATTTAAATTCATTGACATTATATTATATTATATACGTCTATTAAATGTAAGCGGTGCTTGTTTTAGACATTAATTTAATTCTAAAAGTTTTTTGAATAAAAATTTTTTTTGAAATTAAAATTGTAGAAGAAAAACATATTTCAATTTCTTTTGATATTCAAATTTTGTTATATTTCTTCTATCAAGTAAAAAGCCTTTCTATTTTATTTTATATATAATATATAATTATATTTTGGCTTCAATAAATCTCATTATGGAATGTCAATGAATTTAAATAAGCCTTAAAAATAACTCACACTGTTCTTTGATTATGTTAGAACATAGATCAATCTTGAATTATATAGTTGATCTGTGTCTCGAAACATTATTCATTTACACGTGGTACGTTGTTTGATATAGGTTAGTTTTTTGATTTTGATATTTGGAATATATTTCAGGACTGAAGAAGGAATTGCTTAGAATTATATTTGTTTTTTGAAGATATAATGCATGTTTTGAGAGATTTCTGAATTAACTTATTCGAATATTCAAATATATTAAATATTTCAAATAAATTATATTCTTTGAGAAGTCCTTTAAGTGTGTTCATGTTTTCAAAAGGCAATTGGCGCTCTTAAAGGTAAGACCAGAAACAAAATTTTGTCTCCTTTAAATATTTATTTATTAATTTTAATGACTTTCGTATATCTGTTGGTTTATTTATTCTATTTGACATTATATATTGAGTTTTGATTATATACGTCTATTAAATGTAAGCGGTGCTTGTTTTAGACATTAATTCAATTCTAAAAGTTTTTTGAATGAAAATTTTTTGAAATTAAAATTGTAGAAGATAAACATATTTTAATTTGTTTTGATATTCAAACTTTTTATAAGACATTGAAAACCATATTTTCTTTTCTTCATAAGAATCATGAATATTGATTTAATATTTGTTTTAAATATTATGGTCAATTTTCTTATTAATCATTTTGTCAATGATTTCAGTTCTATAGCCATTGTTCACCGGTATATTTTTAATTATATTGACTTCTTTTCGGAAATTTGCTTCATTCAACGGAATATCAATTTCCGTATCAATAAAAAGATCGATCAATATTCCGTATTTTCTTTGGATTCTTTTATATCTTTTTGCATCCAAAAGTTTTGCCTTGTAAAAACCATTTTAGAAACCGGAATATAGATAATGCAATGATAAAAATATAAACCAACTCTGATAGATAGAAGAAAGACCTTGGCCCAACTCGCTTGATGTTGACCTAGAATTGTTGCGTAAAAGTGTTGAAGCATTATTCAAAATGCACTCGTGTATTAATTTCCACGAAAGATTTGGTTTTGAAATTTTAGTAGATACAGAATTGAAGAATCTAACTGAAGGATTCACACTATTATATAAATTATGAATTTTGAGCCTATTTGGTGAAAGTCCTAATTTAGAATTAAAAATTTAGAAACCTGAAAAACTTTCCACTCTACAGGTGCCCAAGTTATCTATGGCCCAATTATCGTTCGTTGTGAAGTTATTCAAGATTATATTAGGAGTACAAATAAGTTTCCGCCATTTTTTAACACAAATTAAATATTTATTATAGAAGACCGGTAATATAAATTTATTTAAAATATTGCCCATCACTTGTAATTTGAAATAGTAATCCCGCAACAAAAAACAACTTCACTTTTATAAGGGGCTAAAACCTTTAAAATTTCAAAGCTTTTCATGTTTATTATTTTGAACAATAAATCATCCCACACGCTGTTCGGGCGTATTTAACGAACTACTTGGATAAAATACAAGAAACTAAAAAACTCAACTTTATATCCAGCTTAAAATAAATTATTAGGAGTACAAATAAGTTTCCGTCGTTTTTTAACACAAATTAAATATTTATTATAGAAGAACGGTAATATAAATTTATTTAAAATATTGCCCATCACTTGCAACCACTTTTCCCATCTCTCAGGCAGCATTCGAATCCCACGTCTGAAGAACTCCTTGTCTTTTGAGGCTATCCACGAATCAACCCAATTTTTGGTATCCTCATAAGATGTGAACCGCTGCGCCGTCAGAGCATGTGCCATGGACCGGAACAGGTGATAATCGGACGGTGCAATGTCTGGTGAATACGGCGGGTGGGGTAACACTTCCCAATCAAGTGTTTCCAAGTACTTTTTCACGGGAGCCGCAACATGTGGACGAGCATTGTTCAATATCTCTCGGCTTTAATTCGTACGGAACCCAATTTCCTTGTTTATGAATCATTCTAATGATTTTAAACGATGTGAGACTGCTTGATGAGTGACTTCTAATGTTAGAGCAAGTTCTTTTTGTGTTTGAGATGAATATTCCTCCAATTCTGCATCCTCGTAAATTTTTGGCCTTCCACTGCGATCTCTGTCTTCTACGTCGAAATCACCGTTTTTAAACTTTTGAAACCACTCTCGACACGTTCTCTCACTCAAAGCACCCTCACCATATGCTTCTACGAGCAATTGATGCGCCTCAGCAGCAGATTTCTTTAAATTAAAGAAGTAAACTAATATTTCCCGCAAATGACGATTACTTGGCTCAAATTTTGACATTTTCAACTTATAAAAATTATATTTTACCAATATAAAATCAATGATATTAATAGGTTATGTTGTTCTTGAATGTCCAAACTATTTTTTAAGCCGGTTATCATCTGCGAAAGCTAACCGAAACTCCGTGCCGCGCCATCTACAATAATACGGCGGAAACTCATTTGTACTCCTAATACTTTTTTGTAACGTTCCACAATTTTTTCACTAAAAATATAGCATCAACTTAATCAAAATTCAGTGTGAACCATTGGAAAGAGCGGAAAGTTCTTCTTAGGCTAGGATGATTTCTTGCAGATTTTAATAAAATACTTATAGAGTGGTTAAAGAAAAATTATGCCGCCTCGTAACCCCCCTTAGAAATTATGTGCAAAAACTGCCTTACTTATAAAGATTTCCAACGACGTATAATATAGCCCGTCTAGAAAGTATCTGTAATTTATAATTTGAATATACTTCTTTTTTGTAACATTCTAAGACAAGAGCAATGTATAAAATAGGTTGTGAGATAGTCGGCTATGGCAAAAGTTGCATGGCAACACTATTTGTCAAATACTGTTGATTGTTAACAGGTATATTTATGAAATAATGTCGCAACTAAAAAAAAGAAAAGAGGTAAAATATTTGGATAGAAAAGTTTTTCGAAACGTTAAAAAATTAGAAAATATGAATAAAAACAATATTCTAATTTCCGCTAATATTTTATTAACACTACGATCGTTACGTCATACCATGACTTCTTCAGGTGAGTATTACAAGATACTGAGTATACCATGAACAAGAAATTCATTTTATAGTACATGGATATAACAAAAATAGAGGGGGTGAAGAGAGTTTTACAATTCTTTTGGAAATCTGAAAAATGATTCAAAAAAGATTCAACAAAGGGGAGCTACTTAATTCTGTTTGGTTATTCAATAATATTTTTCTTTTATGACATCTATTATAATTTCTAAAGTTTCTAACAAGTTTAATCTAAAACTTTTGTTTTCTGAGTGTAAAATTTCAAAGTTACTATTAAAACTATGTCCTGTGTCTAGAAGGTGCTCTGCGTAGGTTGAATTTCTCTTTTTGTTACAATAACATTTTTCATGTTCCCTAAGTCTCGTCTGGAACGATCTTCCTGTCTGACCAACATATACAAAATGGCAAGTACCGCAAGTTAACTTATAAACACCTGATTTCTTGTTCTTAGATGTTTTATCTGTATTATTTTTTATTAGTTTTCCTAGGGAGTTATTCGTTTTATAAGAAATTCTAAAATTGTGGTTCTTCTTTAAATATCTAGCTACCTTTTCTGTTTTTGGTCCCAAGTATGTCAACGAAATGTATTTACTTTCAATTGAATTATTATTTATGGGATATACTAATTTCAAAGCCAGCTTTAATTGTATTTTTGTGAAAAAATTCTCAATAATCGGGACGTTGAAACCGTTGTTCAACGCAGTCTGTTTGATAATGTTATATTTTTTGTCAAAATTCTCACGTGACATGGGTATGTTGGCTAATCTATATAACATACTATTGTATGCTGCTAATTTTTGTGAATATGGGTGGTTTGATTTGAAGTGAATTATTCCATCTGTATGGGTTGGTTTCCGGTATATTGAAAAAACGTGTTTATTATTAATTTTTGTGATAGTTAAGTCTAAAAAGTTTATACTATTGTATTTTTCCCATTCATAAGTGAAAATATCAATTAGTACAATTGACTGAAGCTTGGATGCAAGAACAACCATTTCATGGCCAGCAGCTCAACCAGATCTTAGTCCCATTGAAAACATATGGGAACTAATGAAGATTGAAGTTGAACGAGCAGCGCCAAATAAAGATGATTTAATTCATTCAGTTTTACAGACTACCATCACCGAAAATGGAGATGATCTAGTTTCGGATGTACCTCGACTAGACTGGGCCAAAAAAACGTCAATTTTTTTTAACGATACTGTGAAAATATCATTCATGATGATAAAAAAAATTATCGTGAAACTTTGAGCCCTTAATAATAGTATTAAGGGGTGTATCGTTACGATTATTGGTTTTTAACAGTGATCGCATTTTTTTACTCAAAACTGGTCAATTATTAATCTGAAAAATTCGAGCGATGCGTATTCTTAAAGGAAATTAAATGCCCTAGAAAAAGCTCTCTTTGTGAATTTATGTAAATCTAGCCGTTTGCTGGTAATCGTGCCTTAAACATTGATTTATTTTTTCAATTTTACGTTTCGATTTTGCACTTTTGTAACTACCAGAAATATCAATATTTGTATGGTTCAAAATACTTACTTTTAAAGGAAATTCAATACTCTACAAAAAAAGTTTCTTAACATTTTCAATAAAGTTCACTCCTTTCAAAGTTATTCGACGTTGAGGGTAAATACAAAAGTAATTTATCGTTTTTTTTCGCGTTACACAGATTTTTTTCAATTGATCGAAAAATTTATCACTTAAATATTGAGAATAACTTCATTTTGTTGGACATCTAAACTTTTTTTTATGAAATCATAATTTATCAATGTATTATTTTGCTTTTTAACGATTAATTATGTACAATGTAGATAACTACAATGTAGTTATCAACAATGTAGATAACTAAAATGTAGATAACTACAATGTAGATAACAAATCGTTAAAAAGCAAAATAATACATTGATAAATTATGATTTTATAAAAAGAAGTTTAGTAGTCCAACAAAATGAAGTTATTCTCAATATTTAAGTGATAAATTTTTCGATCAAGTGGAAAAAATCATATGTAACGCGAAAAACAAACGATAAATTACCTTTGAATTTAGCATAAACGTCGAATAACTTTGGAAGGAGTGAACTTAATTAAAAATGTTAAAAAACTTTTTTTGTAGAGTATTAAATTTCCTTTAAAATAAGTATTTTGAACCATAAAAATATTGATATTTCTGGTAGTTACAAAAATGCAAAATCGAAACGCAAAATTGAAAAAATAAATCAATGTTTAAGACACGATTACAAGTAAACGGCTAGTTTTACATGAATTCACAAAGAAAACTTTTTTCTAGGCAATTCAATTTCCTTTAAGAATACGCATCGCTCGATTTTTTCAGATCAATAATTGACGAGTTTTGAGTAAAAAAATGCGATTACTGTTAAAAACCAATAATCGTAACGATACACCCCTTAATACTATTATTAAGGACTCAAACTTTCACGATATTTTTTTTTATCATCATGAATGATATTTTCACAGTATCCTTAAAAAAAAAATTGATGTTTTTTTTGCCCCTGTCTAACCTCGACGTTTAGTCAAGGGTTAACAGTTAAATGGAGGTTGTATAAGTAAATAAGATGAATATTTTGTTATAATTTTCTAATTCAAGAATTATAAATATATACTGAATTATTGCAATTGAGCTTTGTTTTTTCCGGATACTTTCTAGACGTTCTATACATTCTATCAGGTCTTAATTTTCATTGGACAATAGATGTGAATCTGCGAAAGTTGAAACAGTAAGATGAATCTACAGCTTCCTGCAACTGCCCCCGTCGTTACTTAAGCATATTGCAGCAGTTATGTATTCTTTCGATAAGCTGGTCACCAGTGTGAATTCGAGTAGTATACATCATATCTTTTAAAACACCCCAAAGGAAGTAGTCTAAAGGTGTAAGGTCGGGACTTCGAGCAGGTCATCTGATCGGTCCGAATCTTCCTATCCATTTTCCTTCAAAATGAAACCTCCATCCATTCTGTAAAATTATTCTACTATTGTATGCTGGACCCTAATCCATTTGAAACCAGCAGATTTCTGAAAGTGGTACAATTCAAACGCTCTGGAAATATTATCGGCTCGAAAATTTCATATCTTTTCATGGCTAATCATACATTAACCTTGAACTCGTGTTGGCAACGAGTCGTAACATTTGCGTGTGGATTATTATGGTCCCAAACATGGGAATTGTGGAAATGAAATATTCCAGAGCGTGTAAAGATCGCCTCATTAGTCCAGAATATTTGGTCGTGTCTCCAAGTATCTAGTTGATTTAACTTTTTTTCACTTATACCCAATTGTCTAGTTACTCGTCTGATTCTGGTTCCTGAATTTCATTCAAAATGCTGCAGAACAGTGGCTGTACGTTCCTCATTGGAATGACGATATTCACGTTTTGTATTTTTAGATTTCCCGTTCTACCAGCTCTTGTATAAACTTCACTTAAAGTTTGTTTATTTGGTAATCTTCGATCAGGAAATCGTCTGGCATATTCGATAGTTTCCATTCGCAAAACCATAAACAAATAAAATATCGCGGTACTCTTCATTAGAAAACATTTTGAAGAAGACTAATGAGATTGTAATTCGCAAATAATAAAAGGGTTTTTCTCTTGATAGAAGGATTATTACAAAATTTTTAAATATCATACAGATTTATTTTGTTAAGCTCCTACAGATTTAAATTTCATTTTTATTGAAAATTTTTTAGAATTAAATCAAATAATTTTATAATTTTATTGTATATATATAATAATTATATATTTTGAGTTACACTTATTACATATTATCATTTGGTTTTAAAGGAGTCCATAAAATACCTTGCAAACTTTATGTAATTTTTTGGAACGAACATAGAATACGTATAAGTTTACTTCATTTTAGTGTTTGTCTAGTAAACAGCATTCGGTTGAATAAAATAGAGAGGCCTTTTAATTGATAGAAGAAATATAACAAAATTTGAATATCAAAAGAAATTAAAATATGTTAATCTTCTACAATTTCTAATTTCAAAAAAATTTTTTATTCAAAAAACTTTTAGAATCAAATTAATGTCTAAAACAAGCACCGCTTACATTTAATAGACGTATATAATCAAAACTCAATATATAATGTCAAATGGAATAAATAAACCAACAGATATACGAAAGTCATTAAAATTAATAAATAAATATTTAAAGGAGACAAAATTTTGTTTCTGGTCTTACCTTTAAGAACACCAATTGCCTTTTAAAAACATGAACACACTTAAAGGACTTCTCAAAGAATATAATTTATTTGAAATATTTAATATATTTAAATATTCGAATAAGTTAATTCAGAAATCTCTCAAAACATGCACTGTATCTTCAAAAAATAAATATAATTCTAAGCAATCCCTTCTTCGGTTCTGAATAATATTCCAAATATCAAAATCAAAAAACTAACCTATATCAACAACGCACCACGTGTAAAGGAATAACGTTTCGAAACACAGATCAACTTTATAATTCAAGATTTATCTATGTTCTAACAAAATCAAAGAACAGTGTAGTTATTTTTAAGGCTTATTTAAATTCATTGACATTCCATAATGAGATTTATTGAAGCCAAAATATAATTATATATTATATATAAAATAAAATAAAAGGCCTTTTACTTGATAGAGGAAATATAACAAAATTTGAATATCAAAATTGAATTATAAAGTTGACCTGTGTTTCGAAACATTATTCCTTTACACGTGGTGCGTTGTTGATATACTATTATATTTGTTTTTTGAAGATACAGTGCATGTTTTGAGAGATTTCTGAATTAACTTATTCGAATATTTAAATATATTAAATATTCCAAATAAATTATATTCTTTGAGAAGTCCTTTAAGTGTGTTAATGTTTTTAAAAGGCAATTGGTGTTCTTAAAGGTAAGACCAGAAACAAAATTTTGTCTCCTTTAAATATTTATTTATTAATTTTAATGACTTTCGTATATCTGTTGGTTTATTTATTCCATTTGACATTATATATTGAGTTTTGATTATATACGTCTATTAAATGTAAGCGGTGCTTGTTTTAGACATTAATTTAATTCTGAAAGTTTTTTGAATTAAAAATTTTTTTGAAATTAAAATTGTAGAAGATAAACATTTTAATTTCTTTTGATATTCAAATTAAGCATTCAGTTGGTTTGGTAAGATATTTTTTGTTAATTATTTTTAATTTTTCAAATTGAAGTTGAGCTGAGGAGTTACCGCTGTAATAATTCTCAATTGTTTTTTAAAGATGTTCTACATGTTTTAGGAATTTTTTTAAAGGAATTTTGAGCAAGTTGTTTTTGAATAAACTTTTGAAGTTATGTTCTGCATTTTTTGAAAGAAATTTAGTTTTTATAAAACAAGGAACGAAACAAAATTTTGTACTCATCAAGTATTTATTCAATAATTTTAGTTGACAATTTTGAATTCCTTTCATTCCCTTTGGTACTGTGTAATAATTATTAATTTAATAATTGACACAGTGTGTTCTAAAGACATTTAATTTAATTCTAAAAATTTTTTTTTTTAATTAAAATTTGTAGGAGGTTTACAGAATAAATCTGTATGATAATTCGCAAATGTTCAATACGTTATTGGGGACAAATTATTGAAACGTTTCAGTTATCTTTTATTTTCTAAGGTAACGACCTATGCATAAATAATACGTTCCAACTGATATTTACAATCTGTACTAACGCAAAAAAATATATAAATGAATGTGAAAGTAGGCGTTCACATAGACGCAACGAACATGTTATTGTTTTAACGAAAAAGGGGAATAACAAATTAGGTCAGGCATTCGATAGAGTTAGTAAAAAGCGCCTGATAAACATCTTATACATACAAAATTAACATAAATTAGCGAATATTTTACTACTATATCCATTAAAACTAACTTTTAATCAGAAGCAAAAATATTTTTTTTTATGGTTTCTGGAATTATTTCGTCAATTTCTCAATAAAAATGAAGTTTTTCTTCAATGTATTATACGTCGTTGAAAAGCTGAATCTGTTTTTAAATTCAGAAATATATTCTAACTTCTACATTATATTTCGAAACTATATACAATATTATATACATTATATTACAATTATATACATTTTGTATATAGTTTCAATATATAATGTGGAAGTATTGACTCACATTAAAATTAGTGAATCTGTTTTGATATTCAAATTTTGTAATAATCCTTCTATCAAGTAAATAACCTCTTCTTATTATTTAATTTCCATAGGTGTTTACGGGTTGGAATTGAAATTAAACTTTCACCCACGATTATGGCTGAAGAAAATTTTATAATCATTTTTTCCTTAACCACCCTTTAATAAGGAGGTATTTCATAAAAATCTCCTGTAACTACCCCAGTTTAAGGAGAATTTTCCGCTCTTCCCAATGGTGTACATTGAAATTTGATTAAGATGATAGTTTGCAAGTTATGCTATGTTTTTATTGAAAACATTGTGAAACTTTAAGAAATAGTAGAATCTTGAATAACTTCACAACGGAAGATAATTGGACTTTACTCAATAGGAACTTTTGTGTTTTGTGCAAATTGCCTGAAAAATCACCTAGTTCAATTTGAGATAACTTGAGCAGCGTATATATTTCATTTTGACATTTAAATTTATCCATTGGTATGAAAATCTAAGTGAGACTACGGATATAATAAAATACTCAAAATTAAACACAATCACTATACAATGTCATTAAATGAAAAATAAATGTTTTTCTAGACAAGTATCAATTTTATATTGATCTCATTTTTATTTTTTGTGAACGTAAACTGTAAAAAAATCAGGTTAATATTTTTTAAATCAGAAAGTAAATAAGTGGAAATTAGTTTTTTTAACAAATTTACACCGAATTTATTCAACTTGTCTGATTATAAATCTCACCTAAAACGAAGTGGAAAATTTCGATATGTCTATCAGTTATCGGTTTTTCAATTGTTTTTTTTTTAAGACTGTTGATTTAAGCGTCGACCGGATCCTTTTGATGTCTGTTTATCTGTTTATTCTGTTATTCGTACGTTGGAATTTCAGGATTTTTCAGGCTTTTCCATCAAAAAGCGGAATGGTGATATAAATTCGACGATAAAAAACTAATACAAACCAATCCATACATAACAAGCGATAAGCGAATTATTTAATATTTGCTTAATCACACGAGAATAAACAATAATATCGTAGAGGCAGTGGCGTGACCACGACAAGCTCACTTTCTGATAATTATTAATACGCAATAATTCGCATATTGGTTTATTATTTTCCCAAATAATAACGTGTAAAATTATCAAAAGAACAACAACAGTGTGAATCGACGTAAAGTGAAAAATGTCTGAAATGTATATGAACAAAAAATAAATTTATTAAGTGTATACTTGATAAAGGTTAATATTCAATCTTAAATATAAAAGTAGAATTTTCGTTAACCCTTTCATAAATCAATTTTTAGAAGAATTAATTAAAAATGTTTTAGAGAAACTAATTTTTTATTTTGGTAGACATGCAATTTTCAAATATTGTACAACATTCTTAATAAAACTTTATAGTTATGAAGAAAAACGATAGAAAATCATGGCTGAGACAATATTGTTTCGCTGGAAAAATTTCGATCTGGAAAATGCGCTTGAATTAAATTAAAAATTAACACATTTTTTGGAACGCTTGAAAATCTATGTGTTCCGTCTCATTAGTTCGAAATGATTTTGTCATCGATACTTAGGTCTTTTACATTGATATTTCTATCTAGCAGTTTTGAGAATTGTCCTTAGAACTGTTTACACTTTAGATTATTTGTTTTCTACTGATTATAAATGGCCTTAGAAAACATGGAAAGTCATTTAGAGATTTTAATATATTTATGCCTGTTAATTTGACATGACACAGCATTCGGAATTTTCAACCATTCTATTCTTCTTTTTTATTATTATCCTGATTTACTTGCATTAATCTTATAATTTTTCTTTAGCAATTAGGAAGGCTCATTTCGTTCATTTAGTCCACCTCCAAATGGACCATCCAATCAATTACGTTAGTTTCCCTCTTTTTGTTAGAAGGGATCCATCGAGCACCTCCCAACGATCAATCTTTGAAAATTCTGTAAAATCATTATTCTCCTAATAGTCAAGCTTGTCGCATGTAGCCGTTGCTACATTATGCACTATCATTCGGATAGTCAAATTTGTCGTACGTAGCTTGTGACATTTCGGTCCAAGCTATCGAAGTTATTATTGTTTATATAGTAATCCAGTCGATTGCCAAAGTATTGGAAAATTCATTACATTTGTTTTTAGTGGAATTATCATATCTTTTGACTTGCTTTATATACAGTAAACCAAGAATATTATAGTACGTTATCATAGTGTATTATGAGTGTTTTATTTCAATTCCTTATCATTTTCGTTGGTTTATTTTATTGGATAAACAAAGCTAGTTCATCATCGAGTTAACTACATTCAAGTGTCCTAGAAGTAAAACTTTTCGCCAACTTCGTCAAAATACAGTCCACTAATACAGTCGAAATTAATTAAATTGCAATTTCCTGTTATTTCAAAATACTGAAATAATAGGCAAAATACTGCGGTAAACTAATCGTGGTACGTTACAATATGTTATATTGTTTTTTGATAGATTTTTATGTTGCATTTTCAAGATTGTAGAGCATTTGGGATATAGATTTTCAATTGATGTCCCAAAAAATGTGTTATATTTCAATATATATAGTACATTTCTCAAATCAAAATATGTCGGTAAAAATTTCACCAGCAAAATAAGACAAGAGAAGTTTTAACCATGAGCAAGTTGTATTTTCAATTTTCTTAATTTTTATAGATTTATTGTGTCTTAGAATGTTGTACAACCTGAATTTTTCCAAGACATTTTTAATATAATTTTTTCTTCAATAAATACTTTATGTAAGAGTTACAGAACGTGCTGTTTATGTATTTAAAATTTCTAATTTTGTTGACGTGTATTAATTCAATATTTTTTCTCTTTACCCGATATTTACTACAACGAAAGATAATTACAGTTCAAATGACTATAAACGAAAACAATAGTAGAGAGTTATTTCCAATGAAGAATAAAAGGAAAAACACTGTGTAGTCTCTATTCACATAAATTCACCACAGTGCTACCATTTTATAAGTGTTGCGTGAAACGAAGTGAAAGAAAACTCGAACACTTTTAATATAAAACAAAATTAGTGTTTCTGTCATTGTTTAGGACACCAATTTACAACTTTGATTACAGAACTAAACATAACTCGCCCTGCAAAATTTCCTGAGTGATAAATTATCATCAAGAGAAGATTGTGAAAATGGATTACTAGAGTTTTTCGCCACTTAGGAACAAGACTTTTATGAGAGAGGCATTATGAAGTTACCTTTAAAATGGCAACAAATTATAGAACAAAACGGTGCATATTTGACTCAAATCGGACAATCTGAAGGACGTTAAATGAAGTCTTGAAGTTCACGGAAAAATAATGGATTTT
Source organism: Megalocaria dilatata (assembly GCA_034642435.1). Lineage (NCBI taxonomy): Eukaryota > Metazoa > Arthropoda > Insecta > Coleoptera > Coccinellidae > Megalocaria > Megalocaria dilatata. The sequence goes on along the minus strand of CM067862.1, from coordinate 40,522,047 downwards.
CCCCCAGCCTATTATATTTATTTATTCAACATATACTAAGGGTACAGATAAAACCTATATAGACCTATAGCAACATAGAATTATGACAAAAAAGAAACAATGGTATATCATATCGATAAATTACCTCATTTAATTTCCATATTCTTGGAAAAATGCATAATCATTCTATTTGAAAGTACATTGATAATTTTATCGCAGTGGGCGGCTATTTCACATAAATGAAGGATAACAAACACGGGGCATCATAAGTATGGAAATTTTGCCAATCTTATGAATAAAACCATTAGGTTAACTTTGAGAAATTTGATGAAAAAATATCAACTGATTGCTTCATCTTCCAAAAATGTTGTATTAACCACTGAAATATTTACATATTTGAATTTAGTTGTTTCTCAGTTTCGAACTAAGAATGTTATATCTTTGGCACGTCTATCCATAAATGATGTGAACTTCTGTGAGAAAATTACTTTGGCTTTGATTTTTCTTTATTTGAAACACATTTTTTTTATTTCAAAGGTTGCATTATACCATTATGCTTGGAAAATAACATCATTCAAATGACCACCTTGACTTCTCCATACGTACTGCGTTCTGTCAACCTAATTTTTCATCACTCTTACATATTTTGGTTGTATTTCATCAATGGTGCGTTCAATGTTTATTTTTAATTGTTCAGTTGTTGTGGGATCATCAGCATAAAAATGTGACTTAACATATCCCCAAAGAAAGAAATTACAAGATGTTAAATCACACGACCTGGGAGGATAATTAACTGGACCGTTTCTTGAGATAATTTTATGACCAAATTTTGTTTCCAATATATCGACTGTTGAGGTGACTGTATGGCAGGTAGCACCATCTTGTTGAAACCACATATTCTTCAGATTCTTCAGCAGCAGGAAAAAAATTTATTCAACATTGTTCTGTTTAGTTATCCATTAACTGTCACTCTTTAACTATTTTCTTCAAAGAAATATGGACCAATAGTTCCGTCTACCACAATTTCCCACCACACCGTGACTTTACCTGTATGTAATGGTGTCCGAACAGTTTTGTATGGATTTTTATCACTCCAAATTCTGCAATTCTGTTTGTTTACATACCATTCAACCAAAAATGAGCTTCATCACTAAATAAAATCTTAAGATAAAATTGCTAATCATTTTCAAGCTGTTCAGATGATAAGCGACGTTCATGGAGGTCAAATGGCTGCAGTTTTTGAACCAGTTGAATTTTGTAAGGTTGAAAAACCCAAATCATAACTTAAAATTCTTGGTTTTAGAAATATTTTATTTAGCATAAATAGAGGTTAATACTTGATAGAATATTTTTTAAATATATTATTTAAATATTTTAATATTAGCCTTCTACATATTTAATTTCAACAAATTATATTTAATAATTATAACTTCAGGAATTAAATTGAAATAACAAATACAAAGTAACTTAGTTAGATATCCAATAATATTGAATATTCTAAGTAGGATAGTTTTATGATAAAATTCTTAAGATTATGTTAAATATTTTTGAAAGATATTTGTTTTCATAAGATTGATGAGCAGAAACAAAATTTTGTCTATTCAAAATATTTAATATATAGGATTTTGGTTAACAATTTTTATTTATTGGATTTTGTTATATCATTTGGTTGTCTTATAATGAATGTTTATTTTATATGTCGTTTGATATAAGTGGTACTTATATGACATTATTTCAATTCAATTCCTGAAGTTATTATATAATTATTAAATATAATTTTTTGAAATTAAATATGTAGAAGGCTAATATTAAAATATTTAAATAATTAAATATTTAATTGTTGAGAACGGCGTGGAATCTATAAATTTGGATTTTCTCTTATACTTGCTGTAGTCAAGTCAATATTCCCTGCATTTCTTTGTTCTACTGGTCATCTGATATCGTGTAAAGAAAATTCAAATTTGTCTACAATACGACGAATAGTGAGATGATAAACTGAATAATTTCGTCCATGAATTCTTTTTGAATTTTGACCGTTTTAACAAATGAACACTGATTTTTATGAAATAATAAAAAAATTCTAAATGTTCTCGAAACGTGTATCTTTCCATGATAAATGACAGAACCTACTGTACACAAATGACATTAGAAATGTTAAATATAATAGACAGAAAATTAAATAAAATGAATTACAACTAATACTTTAAGTAAATATAGTACGATATTAATAATAATTTTCATGATAAATGACAGAACCTACTGTACACAAATGACATTAGAAATGTTAAATATAATAGACAGAAAATTAAATAAAATGAATTACAACTAATACTTTAAGTAAATATAGTACGATATTAATAATAATTTCTGTCAAAATTTTCCATAGATTCCGTTATAATTTTGAGTATTTTATGATATTATTCTATACGTTTACCTAAATAGAAACAGTGTTCTTAAGACATGATGATCAACTATTTTTTAAATTAAATCATGTAGAGATTTCACAGAATAAATCTGGTCCAATATTTAAAACTTAAAATCAGTTAATGATAAGAAAATTTCTTATTATCTGAAATACATTTAATAATTTTACGTATAAAGGCTTTTTTCCACTGGTTCTTGTTCTGATTAAAGGTTCTTCTTAATAAGACACGAAATTATTAGGAGTGCAAATAAGTTTCCGCCGTTTTTTAACACAAATTAGATATTTATTATAGAAGAACGGTAATATAAATTTATTTAAAATATTGCCCATCACTTGCAACCACTTTTTCCCATCTCTCAGGCAGCATTCGAATCCCACGTCTGAAGAACTCCTTGTCTTTTGAGGCTATCCACGAATCAACCCAATTTTTGGTATCCTCATAAGAACCGCTGCGCCGTCAGAGCACGTGCCATGGACCGGAACAGGAGATAATCGGACGGTGCAATGTCTGGTGAATACGGCGGGTGGGGTAACACTTCCTAATCAAGTGTTTCCAAGTACTTTTTCACGTGAGCCGCAACATGTGTCTAGAATAGTATTGAGGGCGTTTTTCCTTCAGAGCTCGGCTCAATCTCATCAATTGTGTTCGATAGAGGGCTCCAGTAATTGTTTCACTCGGATTAAGCAACTCATAATACACTACAGCTAGCTGATCCCACCAAATACACAGCATGAGTTTTTTTCCGTGAATATTCGGTTTTGCTGTTGATGTTGACGCGTGGCCAGGTAATCCCCATGATTTTCTTCTTTTTGAATGGTCATAATGTCTCCACTTCTCATCACCAGTTACGATACGATGTAAAAAACCCTTTTTTATGTCTAGCTAGCAGCATTTCACTTAAGCATAATCGGCGTTCAATATCTCCCAGCTTTAGTTCGTACGGAACCCAATTTCCTTGTTTATGAATCATTCCTGATGATTTCAAACGATGTGAGACAGCTTGCTGAGTGACTTCTAATGTTAGAGCAAGTTCTTTTTGTGTTTGAGATGAATCTTCCTCCAATTCAGCGTCCTCGTAAATTTTTGGCCTTCCACTGCGATCTTTGTCTTCTACGTCGAAATCACCGTTTTTAAACTTTTGAAACCACTCTCGACACGTTCTCTCACTCAAAGCACCCTCACCATATGCTTCTACGAGCAATTGATGCGCCTCAGCAGCAGATTTCTTTAAATTAAAGAAGTAAACTAATATTTCCCGCAAATGACGCTTACTTGGCTCAAATTTTGACATTTTCAACTTATAAAAATTATATTTTACCAATATAAAATCAATGATATCAATAGGTTATGTTGTTCTTGAATGTCCAACTATTTTTTAAGCCGGTTATCATCTGCGAAAGCTAACCGAAACTCCGTGCCGCGCCATCTACAATAAAACGGCGGAAACTTATTTGTACTCCTAATATATTATATAGTTCTTTTATTTCATGTTGTTTGAAATAGATGCATTATTTTCAATATCCTTAGATTTAGAATACACGTGTATGTGAACAATTTTTAACTACCTCCATTTAAGTATTGACATTGATGATTCTATGATCAGCTTAGTTTCTTGTATCTGTAGTACTTCAAACTGGGATTCCTAAATCGCGCACGCCACTGACGACACCGTTTCGCACAATTTGCTTGCTCATTGCCGCCGGATTATATCGGTCCCAATCACTCCCTTCACATTGTCAGCAATAAAAATTTTCGATATACCACCGCCAAAGTGGGCGATCGAAATTAATCCGTCATATTTCGTTTCAGTACGGTGATCTAGATGTCGCTCCTAGCGCAGTATCGTCAAGGAGCAGGTGGCCGCTGAAGGGTGGACTGGCAAAGCCTTTTTTGGGGTCGCGAGACTCCTTGTTCGTCTGGTAACTTCGAGAAAGATGTGCAGTGACCTGCGCCCTGAGTGTACGTTGTTAGAAATCTGATTGGTCCGCGACGTGAGATTAGAGAAAGTGAAGATGGTATCAAACGGTATCTACGCCCCTGACTTGTCCTATCCCAAGAAAGAGGAGAAGCAACAATGTCTGATCTACAGGATTTTTGGTGAGTTGGTCAACTTATCTATCAGCCACTATATGAGTTGGTACATTTTTATACTATAACGGAAAGTTTATATTGATTCCCATTTCACCAGGTTGTCCAGAATGATTAGATAAGTCTTAATTGTGCCCAAAATTTAATTAAATCCTGGAAAGTCTCAGTTTTTACTTGACGGAGATTCATCTTGGAATTTATAAAATCAAAACGGTTTTAACTTCCGCTAATTATTAATGTTTACACAACAATTGTTTCGTCATACCATGACTCAATTGAGTATTTAAACTGACTCATGCTACACGATGTTCACAAAAAATAGAAGGATGAATGAACAATAAAATTGTTCATTATATTATGATTATAATAAATTTATTACGAATATTAGGTAATTCCAAATTATTTTTCAGAAACGTAAAGCGGGGGGATCTGTTTAGGTCTATTTGATCGTTCAATAGAATTAGTTTTATTGTATATACAGATCTCTAGGATCAAAGCATTTAGAAAGCCAATATCCATCAAAAAAAGGTGATGCTGTCTGTTTGGTGGGATTTTAAAGGAATCGTTTTTTTTTGAGCTTTTATCGGATAACACAACAATTAATTCGGAAGTCTACTGTCATCAGTTGGACAAACTGAATGATGCGCTTCAACAGAAAAGGCCAGAATTAATCAACAGATCTCTAGGCTCAAAGTATTTAGAAAGCCAATATCCATCAAAAAAAGGTGATACTGTCTGTTTGGTGGGATTTTGAAGAAATCGTTTTTTTTTTGAGCTTTTATCGGATAACACAACAATTAATTCGGAAGTCTACTGTCATCAGTTTGACAAACTGAATGATGCACTTCAACAGAAAAGGCCAGAATTAATCAACAGATCTCTAGGCTCAAAGCATTTAGAAAGCCAATATCGATCAAAAAAACGTGATGCTGTCTGTTTGGTGGGATTTTAAAGGAATGGTTTTTTTTTGAGCTTTTATCGGATAACACAACAATCAATTCGGAATTCTACAGTCATCAGTTGGACAAACTGAATGATGCACTTCAACAGAAAAGGCCAGAATTAATCAACAGAAAGGTGTAGTGTTCTACCAAGATAATGCGAAACCTTATACAAGTTTGGTCACTCGGCAAAAGCTTTTACAGCTTCAATAGGATACACGGCCACACCCACCATATTCTCCAGAACGGGCGCCATCGGATTATTATTTGTTTCAGTCATTGCAAAATTTTTTGGACGGTAAAACCTTTACTTCAAATGAAGAGGTCAAAAATCACCTGGATCAGTATTTGCCAGCAAATACCAAAAATTTTATGAGATTGGAATCATCCTACTACCAGAAAGATGCCAAAAGGTGTTGGACTAGAATGGCCAATATATAATCTAATGAAATATTTATTCATTATACGAAAATTGTCTTTCATTTTCCCGAAAAAAACTAACTTACTTTCCGAACAACCCAAAAAAGTAAGGAATAATTTCCGCAAATTCATTAAATGAATTGAAATTGTCATCACTGCAGCTAATACAGGTTTATATTTCGAACATTTCCTCAGACAGCGGTTTCGAATCTAAAAGTTGTGGTTAAGAGTGAAAAAATAGTATAAATGGTTGATACAGGATGTGAAAACCTGATTGACTCTGGTGAGGAAATGGTTAATCTATTTTCGAATATCAAAACATATTTAATCTGTTAGTCTTCTACAATTTTAATTTTAAAAAATTTATTCAAGAAACTTTAAGAATTAAATTAATATCTTATAAGCACTGCTTATATTTAATAGACGTATAAAATCGAAACTCATTATACAATATCAAATGGAATTTGAAAAAATCCAACGAATATAAATTGTCAATTAAAATTAATAAATAAATAAATGTTTTTTTGTTTGTTCCAGGCATCTTTCTCAAAAATATACAACATAATTTCAAGAACTTCTCAAAAACTATTATAATTGATCTGAAATATTCAATATATTTAAATAAATTACTTCAAAAACTCTCAAAACATGTAGCACATCCTCAAAATATAAATAGAATCACAATAAGACCAGTTCAACTTCAAATTTAAAAGATAATAAATAAACTTACCCAATACGATCTCTAGGAATATGTTTGTTGAACATTAAATAATAAATAAACTTACCCAATACGATCTCTAGGAATATGTTTGTTGAACATTAGATAATAAATAAACTTACCCAATACGATCTCTAGGAATATGTTTGTTGAACATTAGAACTATTCCAAGGTACTATTTAATGGTCTTAGTTAAAACATTCAATACTGCATAATAAATTTGTTTATTTAAAAACCTAATATAATTATATATTATATATAAAATAAAATAATGAGAAGCGGTTTTTTACTTGATAGAAGGATTATTAATAATTTTTAATTGATTTTATCTTGTAAATTTGATTAATATTTAAATAAGGTTATTCTGATTTTCACAAACTTTTATTGTTATGTTTACAACAATCGTTTCGCTATCACAGTAGCATCATCAGGCAAGATTACATTTTGAATAACTAAGCTTGTTTCCGAAATCCGTTGCTATTTATATTACAGTAAGTACAATAAATTTTTATTGAGCACTAAAAACCCAAAAACGGTCTCTGCAAATTCCAGCTTATCTGAATATATTTAACAGAAGTGAGTTATTTAAATCTATTTGTTCGTTAAATAATATTCCAATTTTATTGTGTTTATTTATCTCTAGGGATTCTAACAGATTTAAGGTATAACTTTTACTTTCTATATGTAGAATTTCAAAGTTATGGTTGAAAGTATGTCCTGTTTCTAACAAATGGTTGGAATATGTAGAATTACTTTTATTATTGAGGAAACTCTTCAAATGTTCACAAATTCTATGTCGGAAAGTTCTTCCAGTCTGTCCTAGCTTAGTTATTCAAAATGTAATCTTGCCTGATGATGCTACTGTGATAGCGAGACGATTGTTGTAAACATAACAATACAAGTTTGTGAAAATCAGAATAACCTCATTTAAATATTATTTAATATGGATTTTCACCAAATAAGGACTGATTCAATACAATATTGTAAGTTTGAAGTTGAACTGGTCTTATCTGAATTCTAATTATATTTTGAGGATGTGCTACATGTTTTGAGAGTTTTTGAAGTAATTTATTTAAATATATTAAATATTTCAAATAAATTAGTTTTTGAGAAGTTCTTGAAATTATGTTGCATATTTTTGAGAAAGATTTAGTTTTTATAAATATTAGATCAGAAAGCAAAACATTTTGTTACAAGCAGAGCTGTGTACGCTTGTCTGGTGAGTTCAGTACGCATGCCTGGAACGAAACAAAAAAACATTTATTTATTCATTAATTTTAATTGACAATTTATATTCGTTTGGGTTTTCTTAATTCCATTTGATATTGGATAGTGAGTTACGTTTTTATACGTCTATTAAATATAAGCAGTGCTTATAAGACATTAATTTAATTCTTGAAGTTTCTTGAACAAATTTTTTGAAATTAAAATTGTAGAAGACTAACAGATTAAATCTGATACTGAATTGTTTCAGCCGTTACTATTCGGTAGTTGATCATAATTAAAACAAATTGTAGAAATTACTATGTTTTACTACCAATAAAAATATATTTTACACATTTTCTTGTGACTCGAGTTTCGGGAAATGAACTATCCCATCATCAGACAACTGAAGACCTAACAGTGGTACAGAGGTATTTAAACAAAAGTGATAAATATTTTGAATATTTCAATAGATAACACCTAATAGCGGTACAGAGGTTTACAAGCGGAACGTGATAAAAACCCGGTTAAAAAGGAGGGGCCTTCTAACAAATATCGGAATGTCGGCAATCGACAAAGAAGGTTATTAAACAGATGGTACCCAAATATCTCAAATAATTTTTTGGGCTTACATAGCTCCGTACAGTTATTCATTATTTTTACGTTATTTTGTTGTACATCTCAAATATTTGGATTTACATAGCTCCATACAGTCATTCATTATTTTTTAAATTATTTTTATTGTGAACGAATTTGAAAATATTAATAATCAAGTTTCTTTTCATTTGAATCTTACATGTAAAATTTTCTGAAGATTTTCGTTTGTCGAAAGGAATTACTAATTTCTAAAGAATGAGTGGCAAAAGTTGAATTTTTGTTTACTTTCCATTAAATTAATTTTATGTTCGTTGAAAAAGGTTTTAAACAGATGTTACTTTTCGAATATCTCAAATATTTTCGATTTACATAGCTCCGTACACTCATTCATTATTTTTAAATTATTGTTATTGTGAACTAATTTGAAAATTTCAACGATTTTCTTCCTTTTTGATTCTATATGTAAAATTTTAAGATTATCTATTGTGGGAAAGGAATGACCGTTTTCTAGACAATGAGTGGCAAAAGTAGAATTCTGTTTATTTTTTATGAAACTCATTTTATGTTCGTTGAACCTCGTCTTGAAGGAACGTCCTGTTTGTCCTATATATTTATTACTGCACGTAGAACAAGATAACTCATAAACTCCTGATTTGTGTATGTTTGGAGTAGGGTCCTTTGCGTTAAAAAATACCGATGATAACTTGTTTTGCGTTTTGAAGGCAATATTGACATCTGATTAAATCTGTTTTGATATTCAAAGTTTGTTATAATGCTTCTATCAAGTAAAAACCGCTTCTTATTATTTTATTGGTTAATCTATTTGTTAGTTTGCCGTGTTTTTCATATAGAGCTGTCCTAGAATGCTTGGATAAGCATAAAACACCTCATAACTTAGCGATTTCTGAAATCTTGTTGTAATTAACGATGGGCCATCTGGCGTTTGCATTTTGAAGTAGTGGTTATTTCCAGTCTGGCAATTCGTGTTTTGATAGGAAGTTAGTTTGAGATTTGACATGACCAGGAAAGTTACCATAAAATTTTCACGTAAATTCCATTTTTTCACGAAGGTGAATTTTTCCAGTCACCAATTTGCATAAATTACATTTTATGCGAGCATAAAACGGAATATTTTGAGCCATTAACAATTTCGAACGTTTAGTGCGCGAAAGTCAGATTCCGTCTAGCAATGGACGCTTTGCCATTTTCGAATACATACGTGTAAATATTAAATAATCGCGTGTAAGAATTATCCAATAAAATGGCGTGTAATTAGCTAGAAAATGTTTCAATATAATGTTCTTATCACGTTCTCAACATCTAACGAGTTTAATCGAAATATCAGAGGACTATTTGAATTCCTGCATGCACATGATCAATTATAAATAATAACGAATCATTATTCACTCTCCTTGCGTCTTAAGAGGGGTACAAAAGCGAATTGCAATTTGAAAAAAAAATGAATCGTTGAATCCTCAACTCTGTAATTTACATCAAACTGACATGGAAACTCTTTTACTATTATTTGACATTAATTGAGCATAAATTGTTTAATAAGTGGTCAATTTAAAATAATTTTTCCTCGTCCAGTCAGTGACATAATTCCGATTACTTCTGTGATGAAAAGTTGTGAAACATAAAAAATACAATACTGTGTGATACTGATGCTATGTTATTTATTGGGGAAACCACATAACAACTACAATGGAAAGTTCAATGATTAAGAACCTTTAATATAGGTGGCCATGTTCCCTACAAAACCCACATATGAAATGTGTATGTGCTTCGGCGAATATTTTCGCAGATATTGAATTTCAAAATTTAAGGCATGGAACTACCCCGAAATCCCTCCAGAAGTTCTATAATTCTGATACTGAATTGTTTCAGCCGTTACTATTTGGTAGTTGTTCATAATGAAAACAAATTTTAGAAATTATATGTAGAATCAAAAGGGAAGAAACTCGATTATCTAGAATCTGTTGAAATTTTCAAATTAGTTCACAATAATAATAATGTAAAAATAATGAATGACTGTACGGAGCTATGTTAATCGAAAATATTTGAGATATTCAAAAACTAACATCTGTTTAAAACCTTTTTCAACGAACATAAAATGAATTTAATGAAAAGTAAACAAAAATTCAACTTTTGCCACTCATTCTTTAGAAATTAGTAATTCCTTTCGACAAAAAAAATGTTAAGAAAATTTTACATGTAGATTCAAATGAAAAGAAACTTGATTATTAAAATTTTCAAATTCGTTCACAATAAAAATAATTTAAAAAATAATGAATGACTGCATGGAGCTATGTAAATCCAAATATTTGAGATGTACAACAAAATAACGTAAAAATAATGAATGACTGTACGGAGTTATGTAACCCCAAAAAATTATTTGAGATATTTGAGTACCATCTGTTTAATAACCTTCTTTGTCGATTGCCGACATTCCGATATCTGTTAGAAGGCCCCTCTTTTTCAACCGGGTTTTTATCACGTTCCGCTTGTAAACCTCTGTATCACTATTAGGTGTTGTCTATTGAAATATTCAAAATATTTATCACTTTTGTTTAAATACCTCTGTACCACTGTTAGGTCTTCAGTTGTCTGATGATGGGATAGTTCATTTCCCGAAACTCGAGTCACAAGAAAATGTGTAAAATATATTTTTATTGGTAGTAAAATATAGTAATTTCTACAATTTGTTTTAATTCTATAATTCTGCTAAATTGACACCGGTGGTTGAGATTGTTTTTTTTTCATAGTTCAACCAGTAGAAACACGTTCACAGTATATTAACGTTGAAACTGTACAACCTCTATAATAGGAGATGTCCATAACCATCGTAAAAGAAAATCTTCCATGATTGAGAAAAAGCACGAGATCAACATACCCTTCAGTTCATCATTAAGTTGAATATCATGAAACATTCTTGTTAATAAGAGCTATTGACTCTTATTATTCTAATTAAGCATTGTGTTTTGTACCACAGTTGATTTATCGTGGTTAATTTTTATTGAAACAGTAAATGCAGAAAGGTTGAATGGATTAATCACTCGATTAATTTCAATGTGGTCAAGCAATGAAGACGTCCGATGATTTATTAATCTTTTACTTAAATATTAATATGTTAGAAGTGACCTGAACCTGGTTAAGTTGGTATAAATTTTAAGGTTATATAATTTGGAAAAGGGTATTTTAAATATTAAAACAGGATAATACGTGAAACCTCCACAAAATTTAATTAAGAAAAAAATTAAATGAAAATGTCTTAGAAACACTGTTTCTGTTCAAGTAGTCATATTAACCTGGTCAAACAAAGAGTATAATGAAGACCACAAAAAGAAGGTAGAGACTGGCATGAAAATGGATTCTCATAAATAAGACTGGAAGAAAATATTGCAACCATTAGAGAGAAAAAGTATTAAAAAGCACTACACCATGGAAATAACACGTCCCCTAGCTATGATAAAATCCCCAGAAAATTACTGACAAAATTACACTATAAAATAGAAAAAGGCTTTTCACTTGATAGAAGAAATATAACAAAATTTGAATATCAAAACAGATTTAATCTGTTAGTCTTCTACAATTTCAATTTCAAAAAAAAAATTTTATTAAAAAAACTTTTAGAATTAAATTAATGTCTACAATAAGCACCGCTTATATTTAATAAACGTTTATAATCAAAACTCAATATATAATGTCAAATGGAATAAATAAACCAACAGATATAAAAAAGTCATTAAAATTAATAAATAAATATTTAAAGGAGACAAAATTTTGTTTCTGATCTTATCATTAAGAACACCAATTGCCTTTCAAAAACATGAACACAACTTAAGGACTTCTCAAAAAATATAATTTATTTGAAATATTCAAATAAGTTAATTCAGAAATCTCTCAAAACATGCACTGAAAAAGTACATCCAAACTAAAAACGTTCCTTTACATGAGTGGGAAACATACATTCTGTCAAGAAAGTACCGGGAATTATCGATTTAAATCTGGCGGGGCAATGAGGCAGGTAAATTTTTTTTTTCCTAGGTTGGTACCACTGTCCTTAATTACTATGCCAAGCTTGAGCGGGATCTGTCAACTAGTGTGTTTGCAACAGCTGATTAAGTCAGTCGATGTCAGAGTGCGTGCCGATTTTTACTATGGGTGATTACGTTGAGCAAAGAATTTGTTTAAAGTTTTGTGTTGCAAATGAATTTTCGTGTGCCGATGCATTGAAAATGTTGCAAAAGGCCTTTGGTGATAATGCTCTATCGAAAACTCGTGCATATCAGTGGTACAGAGCCTTCAAGGACGGTCGTGAAGTGGTCGACCATCGACGGCTTCGATCGAAGATAACGTCGATAAAATTAAGGAAAGGGTGCTGGAAAACCGTCGTACCAGCTTGAGAGAGATAGCACATGATCTTAAGATATACCACGAGTCCGCACGTACGATTTTGATTGATATTTTGGGCATGAGAAAGGTGGCCGCACGACTCGTACCGAAAGACCTGAATTTTCTTCAAAAACGTCATCGCGAACAGGTTGCTTCAGACATGCTGGATCGCTGTAATTCCGATTCTACATTCATGGAACGCATTATAACTGGTGATGAGACCTGGGTCTACGAGTACGATATGCAAACAAGCCAGCAATCATCGGAATGGGTGGCAAAAAATGAGCCGAAACCGAAAAAACCACGCCAAAGCCGCTCGAAAATGAAGGTGATGCTCATTGTTTTCTTCGATATCCGTGGCGTGGTGCACTACGAATTCGTTCCAGAGGGTCAGACGGTAAACAAGGAGTATTACCTAGGCGTTATGAAACGTTTGCGTGAGCGTATCCGTAAGAATCGGCCAAATTTGTGGGCGAACAACTCATGGATTTTGCATGACGATAACGCGCCTTCTCACCGAGCTACGATTGTGACTGACTTTCTCGCCAAAAACTCAACAAACGTGCTTCAGCAACCACCGTATTCGCCGGATTTGGCTCCCTGCGACTTTTTCCTCTTCCCAAAACTAAAATTGCCCCTTCGTGGCACCCGTTTTGAGTCGATTGAAGCCATAAAACAAAATTCGGCGCGAGAGCTAAAGTCCATCCCGGAAAGCGCCTATAAAAAATGTTTCGATAATTGGAAGTGCCGTTGGCATAGATGTATTGGAGCAAATGGAGCCTATTTTGAAGGTGACCCAATAAATTTTGACGATTAAATGTAAAAATGTTGTTTTAATTGAAAATTCCCGGTACTTTCTTGACAGAGTAGTATTTTAGAAAACTTTACGGAAGCGATGATCAAGAAGCTCAGAGAAATGCACCGGAGGAAGAGACGACAGATGAAGTGACGATTACTCAGGAGAACATTGAGATGAAGATGAAAAAACTGAAAAACCGAAAGTCACCAGGAGTTGATGAGATACCCAACGAACTTTTGAAATATGGCGGACAAGAACTAGCAAAAAAGCTAACCGAACTATTCAACAAGATAATGGCTACATCTGATATACCAACAGAATGGAAGAAGAGCATCACGATACCGATCTTCAAAAAGGGACAAAAAACCAACCCGGAGAATTACAGAGGAATTAGCCTACTCTGCACCAGCATGAAACTGTTCACCAGCATAATCAAAGATATCCTTCAGGATGCCATAGAGAATAGAGATGAGCAACAGGGATTTAGGAAAAATAGATCGACAACCGACGCACTGTTCATTTTGAGACAGGTGAAAGAGAAGGCCATCGAGTACAGCTATCCAACATATGTATGTTTCATTGACTTGACAAAGGCATTTGACAGAATAAAACTTCAGCATGTTATCAAAATATTGAGGCAAAAACGAATACCAAACGCGATAATAAACGTCATCAGGAATCTGAATATAGACAATACAACAAGAATAAGAGTTAACAACCAAACAACTGAAGATATACCAACACCAGCCGGTATTAGGCAAGGGGATAGCCTCAGCCCATTCCTTTTTAATCTTGTCATGGATGAAATCGTACAAGAAATAATATCTATGAAGATGGGATACAGATTGAGCGGCAAACCAATCGGCATGATATGCTTTGCGGACGACGCAGTTATTCTAGTTTCATCAGATCAGCAGAAATTACAACATGTCCATATCTATTGAAAAACGAAATGTATGACATTTTCGAAGGAACCATCAAGATGTAAAATAGTTATAGATGGTAAGATAGTGGAACAAGTGATGAAGTTCCGTTACCTAGGAGCGGACATAGCCAGCAATCATAATCCGATAGAGGACGTCAAGTCACAGGTCAACAAGGCCTTAGTAATATCCGGCTGTCTAAGAGAAGTTGTTTGGGCAAACAAGCATATGCGTGTCGATGGAAAAGTGCGACTATATAAATCCTGTGTTAGGCCGGTCCTGACCTATGGTATCGAGACTCGAGCTGACACGAATAAGACGAAGAACATCCTAAGAACAGCGGAGATGAAAACTCTCAGAATCGCAGGAAAAACATTAAGAGACAGAGTTAGAAACAGCGATATAAGATCTCTCTGTAAAGTTGAAGATATAGTGAGATGGGGAAGGAAGAGGAGAAGATATTGGCGAGACCACGTAGAAAGAATGGACCACAATAGACTAGCATACATCGCTAAGGACGGAAAACCAGCAAGCAGAAGGCCATTAGGAAGACCACCCAAACGATGGAAGGATAGCTGGAGTTCAATCTCCCAGGAAGCCGCTTCCTAAGGGGGAGACCTTCAGAGTGAACAGACCTTAAGGTCTAGAAGAAGAAGAAGAAGACATTATATATTGAGTTTTGATTATATACGTCTATTAAACGTAAGCGGTGCTTATTTTAGACATTAATTTAATTCTAAAAGTGTTTTGAATAAAAAATTTTTTGAAATTAAAATTGTAGAAGATTAACATACTTAATTTATGTTGATATTCAAATTTTGTTATATTTCTTCTATCAAGTAAAAAGCCTTTTTCTATTTTAAATAAATATGCATTAGTTCTTCATTTAGAGCCGATCAGAAATACGAATTTTAAATGGCCCAACCGTTACATCATCAAAGAGTATTTTTGTCACTAATGCAACTTGTCTTTTCTAGGACAAGTGCCTGCTCGGCTCGTCCTCTACATGCTGTCCTGGTCTGGATTCCTGGTGTCTTTCATGATGAGAACGGATATCAATTTAACAATCGTAGCTATGGTGGCTGACCCACCTAAAAACTCCCTGAATATCTCTCACGAATATTGCTATACAACCGACAATGAAACCTCAATAACGGTAAGTTTGTTACGCTGTGTGCTTCGAATTACAACAGATTACACTGGAACAGGTATTTGGAAAATTATTTTGAGCGGTTTCCCTCTCAAAATTCTGACCAGGACAAGAATGTGTTCTTCCAATTGCAACAATTATAATTGGAAATAGTGAAGTGAATGAAATGTTCTGTGAAAATTATTAGGAGTAGAAATAAGTTCGTGCGGTTTTGATAACAGATGTCGCTACTAGTTTATTATTCAACACCTTCAATTTGAAGTGTCATCATTAGGCTTTCTTATCTGCCATTTCGCTGAAGTGTTAACTACATAGTTTTTGTGTGCTCCTACTTTTGTACCAAATAATGTTTTTGCGGGGAGTTTCACTTCATTACTTCAATATGAAGAAAAAGGCTGCCGGAAGCATCGCATTTTAGTGGACGTTTATGGTGACCATGCTCTAGCTGAACAAACTGTGTTTGCCCGATTTAAAATTGGCAATTTTGATTTGGAAGGCGAAGAACGACTCGGAGCGCCACCAAAATTTAAAAATTTAGAATTAGGCTTGATGAAAATTCATCACAAACGCAAGAGGAACTCGCAAAAACACTTTGAGTCACTCAATCAACCATTTGCCATCGTTTAAAAGCAATGTTCTCATTTATGGAGCCTTAGGCTGGAGCCATTTGAGATGTATCGACGTATTTTGAGCATTTCATGGATCGATAAAATCACCAACGACCAGGTGATAAGATAAAGAGATCATTGATACTGTGAAGACTAGGAAGTTGTAGTATCCAGGTGATGTCATGCGTGGAGATAAATACCAACTACTACAATTGATCAAAATACGCTCACCCGACTACAGAGACAGTCTTGCGTTGCAATTACAGGTGTCTTTCGTACCACACCTACGGCACCCATGGAGGTCCTACTAAATCTACCGTCCCTGCACCTGGTCGTGCAAAGGGAGGCGGAACGGACCACATACAAACTTCATCAACTGTCGATCGACAGGCCAGAAGCAATAGTGATGGGAGGCTCAGGAATGCTGGACGAGCTTTTAACGAACAGCACCCTATTGATGCTCTCGGATCTAATGTCAAAAGTAACGAGCCAAGAACGGCATTTCAACGTAATCGTCCCCAGTCAGGACGAATGGACCCAGCATGCTGAGGTTCTATTGAGGACCGACCTTGGCTTGTTCACAGACGGCTCGCGAACGAAACGGGAGCGGGAGTCTATGGGAGCAAACCGAGAATCAACATCTCATCGAGTCTTGGTCAATACGCATGTTCCAGGAAGAAATATTTGCCATTGAGACCGCGGCAGATCTGCTGATAAAACTGCAAATCCACCAGGGTAAAATCAAAATATATAGCTGGAATCCAGCTGTTGTACATCGAAAACAGTCTGGAGTTGCCGCACGGCTTTAAACAGGCTCGGTATGTATAACAGAATCCCTCTTGTTTGGATACCGAGCCACTCAAACTATTTGGGAAACGATAAGATAGATCGGCTGGCGTTTGTTGAAGCCGCGCTGCCTCTGGTAGGCCCGGAACCATTTATGGGAATACCACATGACGGACATTAACAGGCAGAATGAACTCTAGACTAGAATATTTCTGGCTGAGCCATCCAGATCTGAAACATTCGAATGAGTTCCTTGGAACAGCTACGAACCAAAAGATGGTAGACCTAGTTAACTATCTGGGTAACGAAGAGGCAGATCGGCTGGCGTTTCCTGGGGCCACGCTGCCTCAGTAGGCCCGGAACTATTCCTGGAAATACCGCATGGCGTGGCTAGGCGGACGATAACAGGCAGAATGAACCCATGACTAGAGTCTTTCTGGCTGGGCCATCCTGGCCTGAAATATTCGAAGGCGTTCCTTGGAACAGCTTCGAACAAAAAGATGGCGAACCTAGTGTTAGGTCTGCATATGGCCAAACTAAGAGTACTTGTCGGAATTATGACAGGTCACTGCAGGCTGAAAGCGCATTTGCACAAACTCGGTCTGGCTGAAGACTATGAATGCAGGCTGTGTTTTGAGGACAACGAAACAGCTATGCACATCGTCTCAGAGTGCCCAGCGGTGAGTCGCATCAGATTCGAGGTCTTTGGTCAAGCTTTTGTAGCCCACTGCGAACTGAAAAAATTACCTTCGAACAAGATTATCGGTTTTATCAAAAAACTGGATCTCGTTGGGGAAATATAAATCAGGGGCGAACCACAATAGTCCGTGCAGACGCAGTGGTAGGGTGGACACACACCCGTTCACTATAAATAATAAAAAAATGCTACAATTGATCGTGCAAGGGAAGATCCAAGATAAACGGAGAATGTAGAAGGAGAATGTCACGGTTGAGAAACCTCAGAGAGTGATTTGGATGCAACTCCAATCAGTTATTCCGGAATGCAGTATCCAGTATTACAATGATGATTGCAAACCTTCAAACGAATGGATCACAAGAATTGATGCACTTGAGCCGATCATTGCGAGAAAAATGAGCTCAATACGCCGACAGACTCGATAAAGTTATTTTGCAGCATGACACACGTTGCGTCGTCTGTTAAAACGTACTTAGAAACGTTCAAATAGAAGTCCTACCCCACTCGTCGTACAACCCAGACATTTCTCCTTCCGATCACCATCTCTTCCGATCGAGGTAACATGGCCTGGCTGACCAGCATCTCTCCAATTACGATAAAGTTAAAAAATGGATCGATGCATGGATAGCGGCCAAAGAGCCGTCCTTTTTTCGCTATGGAATCCATCAATTGCCAGAAAAATGGAAAGAAGTACTGGCAATACGGACAATACTTCGAAACAAATTTTTCATAATAAAGCTTCAATTTTCGACAGAAAACCGCACGAACTTATTTATACTCCTAATATATACAATTTATATTAGGAATACAAATAAGTTTCCGCCGTTTTTTAACACAAATTAAATATTTATTATAGAAGAACGGTAATATAAATGTATTTAAAATATTGCCCATCACTTGCAACCACTTTTTTCCATCTCTCAGGCAGCATTCGAATCCCACATCTGAAGAACTCCTTGTCTTTTGAGGCTATCCACGAATCAACCCAATTTTTGATATCCTCATAAGATGTGAACCGCTGCGCCGTCAGAGCATGTGCCATGGACCGGAACAGGTGATAATCGGACGGTGCAATGTCTGGTGAATACGGCGGGTGGGATAACACTTCCCAATCAAGTGTTTCCAAGTACTTTTTCACGGGAGCCGCAACATGTGGACAAGCATTGTCATGCAGAAGAATAATTTTTTCGTATCTAGAATAGTATTGAGGGCGTTTTTCCTTCAGAGCTCGGCTCAATCTTATCAATTGTGTTCGATAGAGGGCTCCAGTAATTGTTTCGCTCGAATTAAGCAACTCATAATACACTACACCTAGCTGATCCCACCAAATACACAGCATAAATTTTTTTCCGTGAATATTCGGTTTTGCTGGTGATGTTGACGCGTGGCCAGGTAATCCCCATGATTTTCTTCTTTTTGGATTGTCATAATGTATCCACTTCTCATCACCAGTTACGATACGATGTAAAAAACCCTTTTTTTTTACGTCTAGCTAGCAGCATTTCACTTAAGCATAATCGGCGTTCAATATCTCTCGGCTTTAATTCGTACGGAACCCAATTTCCTTGTTTATGAATCATTCCTAATGATTTTAAACGATGTGAGACTGCTTGCTGAGTGACTTCTAACGTTAGAGCAAGTTCTTTTTGTGTTTGAGATGAATCTTCCTCCAATAATTCCTCCAATTCTGCATCCTCGTAAATTTTTGGCCTTTCACCGCGATCTTTGTGTTCTACGTCGAAATCACCGTTTTTAAACTTTTGAAACCACTCTCGACACGTTCTCTCACTCAAAGCACCCTCACCATATGCTTCTACGAGCAATTGATGCGCCTCAGCAGCAGATTTCTTTAAATTAAAGAAGTAAACTTATATTTCCCGCAAATGACGCTTACTTGGCTCAAAATTTGATATTTTCAACTTATAAAATTATATTTTACCAATATAAAATCAATGATATTAATAGGTTATGTTGTTCTTGAATGTCCAAACTATTTTTTAAGCCGGTTATCATCTGCGAAAGCTAACCGAAACTCCGTGCCGCGCCATCTACAATAAAACGGCGAAACTTATTTGTACTCCTAATATTATGTTGGTTCTGTTAAATATAACCATACATCTAGCTACTGGTCAGGGGTCACAAAAATGGATTTGAAATTCATAGCGCAGGTTCGCAAAGCCCAAAAACAAAATATGCAAATGCTATATCACGTCACTTCTATCATAACTTCCTTCTAGAAGTTTATTTTTCATTTTTAAATACATAAGAAGCATAGAAAGAACAGCTACATTTTTACGAAAAAATAATGAATCTCTGTATTTCTTACCGAATTTTCAAACCAAATTTGTAAGTATAGTAAAATGAGTTATAATAATATATGAACCTGTAATTAAGGAACCTCATTCATAATTAAGATATTTATATTAAAAATAACACTCGGTTTATATTTCACAGTTTATTCAGAAATCTGACACGTGTTTCGGTATTTCAACCATCTTCAGAGGAGTACAAAAAGTAACTAAACTTAAAATCACAGAGGTTCGTTTTTATTACAATTACAACATCTGTTGCTTTTTATGGCACATTTTTACAACAGAATCCAATACAGGCGTACTAGGAAAGAGTATTTGGGAATTGGTCAAATTTTCTTTATTCTCTAAAGATTTTTTGATTGAAAGAATCTCCAAATAGTCCATCACTTTACCCTTATTAACATTGTATAATAAACTAACATCCTTTTCGTTGAAAAAGTGATTATTCTCTATACAATGTTCTGCAAAACCGGTTGATTTATGGTTTTTTAGAATTGATACCCTATGTTCTTTCACTCGATGTTGTAAACACCGACCTGTTTGTCCAATATATATAGCATCACAATCATCACATTTTAGTTGGTAAATTCCCGTATTAGTCAATATAATATATAAACTGTGAAATATAAACCGAGTGTTATTTTTAATATAAATATTATAATGTTTCACCTAGAACCAACCGCAAACTCAATTCTTCTTATTAATAGTGCTAGTACGGCAAAACTCGCGGTTATGTACAAAAAGACTATCCTGAAAATTAAAAAACTAATACGGGAATTTACCAACTAAAATGTGATGATTGTGATGCTATATATATTGGACAAACAGGTCGGTGTTTACAACATCGAGTGAAAGAACATAGGGTATCAATTCTAAAAAACCATAAATCAACCGGTTTTGCAGAACATTGTATAGAGAATAATCA
This sequence comes from Megalocaria dilatata, assembly GCA_034642435.1. Classification (NCBI taxonomy): domain Eukaryota; kingdom Metazoa; phylum Arthropoda; class Insecta; order Coleoptera; family Coccinellidae; genus Megalocaria; species Megalocaria dilatata. Next base: position 40,501,080 of record CM067862.1, on the reverse strand, counting down.
CTTTTTCAACGAAAAGGATGTTAGTTTATTATACAATGTTAATAAGGGTAAAGTGATGGACTATTTGGAGATTCTTTCAATCAAAAAATCTTTAGAGAATAAAGAAAATTTGACCAATTCCCAAATACTCTTTCCTAGTACGCCTGTATTGGATTCTGTTGTAAAAATGTGCCATAAAAAGCAACAGATGTTGTAATTGTAATAAAAACGAACCTCTGTGATTTTAAGTTTAGTTACTTTTTGTACTCCTCTGAAGATGGTTGAAATACCGAAACACGTGTCAGATTTCTGAATAAACTGTGAAATATAAACCGAGTGTTATTTTTAATATAAATATTATAATGTTTCACCTAGAACCAACCGCAAACTCAATTCTTCTCATAATTAAGAGTTCGTTAAACAATAGAGATTCATTATGCTATTACCGGAAACAATGTGTTCCCTTGAACTCTTTATTGAGTGATCGAATAATGAATGATATTTATCCTTGAAAATTGTTTCTTTAGTTATACAATTCTAAATCTAATACTTAGCAATCGTTTGAGTTTGTGAAAGTTACATATCAGATTTAGCAAATTTTTTTCTTAGCCAATAATAGAGATTAATTAGAAATACCTACCAAAATTGTGAATATGAATGTATAAATCGTAACTTATTGTAAGTTATAAAATTCAGGTGGAAGGTTTTAATGGAAATAATAATAAAATTTGAATATCAAAACAAATTAAAATATGTTTGTCTTCTGCAATTTTAATTTCAAAAAAAATTTTTATTCAAAAAACTTTTAGAATTAAATTAATGTCTAAAATAAGCACCGCTTACATTTAATAGACGTATATAATCAAAACTCAATATATAATGTCAAATGGAATAAATAAACCAACAGATATACGAAAGTCATTAAAATTAATAAATAAATATTTAAAGGAGACAAAATTTTGTTTCTGGTCTTACCTTTAAGAACACCAATTGCCTTTTAAAAAACATGAACACACCTTAAGGACTTCTCAAAGAATATAATTTATTTGAAATATTTAATGTATTTAAATATTCGAATAAGTTAATTCAGAAATCTCTCAAAACATGCACTATATCTTCAAAAAACAAATAAAATTCTAAGCAATCCCTTCTTCGGTCCTGAATAATATTCCAAATATCAAAATCAAAAAACTAACCTATATCAACAACGCACACGTGCAAAGAAATGAATGTTTCGAAACACAGATCAACTTTATAATACAAGATTGATCTATGTTCTAACAAAATCAAAGAACAGTGTAAGTTATTTTTAAGGCTTATTTAAATTCATTGACATTCCATAATGAGATTTATTGAAGCCAAAATATAATTATATATTATATATAAAATAAAATAGAAAGGCTTTTTACTTGATAGAAGAAATATAACAAATTTTGAATATCAAAACGAATTAAAATATGTTTGTCTTCTACAATTTCTTTTGAAATTAAAATTGTAGAAGACAAACATATTTTAATTCTATATAAATATTTAAAAAAAAATTTTTTAAATTTTAAAAATTAGCCTTCTACATATTTAATTCCAAAAGATTATATTCAATGATTACAACTTCTGAAAATAAATTAAAATAATGTCGTATAAGTACCACTTATATCATGACATAAAATAAACATTCATTATAAGACATCCGAATGGTATAACAAAATCCAATAAATAAAAATTATTAACTAAAATCCTATAAATTAAATATTTTGAATAGACAAAATTTTGTTTCTGCTGATCAATCTTATGATGAAATTCTTAGGATTATGTTGGATATTCTTGAAAGATATTGGTTTTCATAAGATTGATCAGCAGAAACAAAATTTTGTCTATTCAAAATATTTAATTTATAAGATTTTGGTTAATAATTTTTATTTATTGGATTTTGTTATACCATTCGGATGTCTTATAATGAATGTTTATTTTATGTCATGATATAAGTGGTACTTATACGACATTATTTTAATTTATTTTCAGAAGTTATAATCATTAAATATAATCTTTTGGAATTAAATATGTAGAAGGCTAATTTTTAAAATTTTTTAAAAAATTTTTGAAATATTTATATAATTTTATATACCTTCTATCAAGAATTAACCTCTATGTTATATTTGAATTCGTTTTGATATTCAAATTTGGTTATATTTCTTCTATCAAGTAAAAAGCCTTTCTATTTTATTTGAAATAATAATATATTCCAAAAAAAATTTGAGTTCACGCATTATTAGAATTTATTCCCTTATAGTTGCTTGTAAAAAGCACAACGAGGTGTTAATAGGGGGGTACAAATTAATTCGATCTGTTATTTTAGCTCAAAAAAGGCATTTATTTCAAAAAATAATCAATTAACAAATTAATTAAAATATCTCTAAGGCAATTTCCGAATCCGGTCTCGAAAAAACTTCTTGTCTTTTGAGGGGATAAAATTTTAAATCCCATTTTGGATTGTTTGAAGGAAGTGAAGCGGTTACCAGCTAAATTGTGTTGCATCCATCGAAACAGCTAGTAGTCAGAATATATAACCACACAATATTATGAAAATAGATTTGCTTCATCAGTTTCTCTCTGGTTCTTCCAATGTCAGTGTCAGTGGTTTTGGTGGAACTTTTCTGGCTGTTTGGGCGATCTGTTCGCGGTGGGAGAATTTAAAGATGTCCTGTGGTTCTTTCAAACGCAGCTAAAAATGTATATTGAGCTTTTTAAGTCGTTCCTCTATTGGTTGTACTTTCGTTAAACAGTACGTTGGATGGATTGTGAAGTCTGTTTTTGGGGGGTTTAATTTTTGTTATTGTACGAAGGAATGTAATTTCTGCAGTTTTCAAGTTGTTCAGGGTGAATGTCGACAATTGACGAAGATTAGATGTGCATACTCCAGGACAGGTCTGCATATTTTTGTGTATATTCTGACTGCGTTCATTATGCCTATTCCTTATAGCAAGTTTGGTAAAAGTTTTGGTTCTTGCTATAGCTTTATTTTTAATTGAAGTAGTATATTTGTCGAAGTTCATTTTCTTGTCAACTTCAACTCACATATATTTTATTTCTGGTGTTGGTTTGACGATTTCTTTTATTGCTATGGTAGGCGAAGTCGCACAAATTTTATGATGAAATATTATATAATCTGATTTCTTAGGGTTAGATTCCAGTCGCCATTTACTGAGTCACATATCCAATGTAATCATCATTCATTGTAATCCATTCAAACAACTTGTTACTAATCAGACTTTACATGAAGACCTGAAGGTGCCATATGTGAAAGAAATCATCAGAAAAAAGTATAAATCACCACTAAAAATTACATGATTACAAAAATACTTCTATCCAACCATTGGTCGATTCACAAGATGGTACAAGACTCAAAAGGAACTGGCCAGCAGATCTGATAGAGGACTGAAGAGAACTGCTTATTGGAGAGCATGCAACTCTAAGCTATCACATTAGCCTATAGAATAAATGTATTCTGATTGCTGATAAAGTGTTGAATAAAAAAAAACTCTACAGATGAATTGCGAGGTCAACGTTTTTAGACACCTAAAGAAGTGGTTAATGTGTTAAAATCAGATGTTTTTGGAGGAATAGAAAAAGTGCTTCGAAAATTGTTTCAAAGGCATGCAAAAGTATATTGGACTTGATGGAGATTATTTTGAAGGGCAATAAAGCCATTTCCGATTATAAATATTTGTTTTATGTGTCTCAAATTTCAAATATATAACCACACAATATTATATAACCACACAATATTATGAAAGTATATTTGCTTCATCAGTTTCTCTCTGGTTCTTCCAGTGTCAGTGTCAGTGGTTTTGGTGGAACTTTTCTGGCTGTTTGGGCGATCTGTTCGCGGTGGGAGAATTTGAAGATGTCCTGTGGTTCTTTCAAACGCAGCTAAAAATGTATATTGAGCTTTTCAAGTTGTTCTTCTATTGTTTATACTTTCGTTAAACGGTAAAATAATTCATTGGATGCATTGTGAAGTCTGTTTTTAGGGTGTTTAATTTTTGTAATTGTATGAAGGGATGTAATTTTTGAAGTTTTCAAGTTGTTTAAAGCTGGATGTCGACAATTGACGAAGATTACATGTGCATACTCCAGGACAGGTCTGCATATTTTTGTGTATATTCTGACTCCATTCTTTATACCTATTTCTTATAGTAAGTTTGGTAAAAATTTTGGTTCTTGCTATAGTTTTCTTTTTAATTGAAGTAGTATATTTGTTGAAGTTCATTTTTTTGTCAACTTCAACTCACAGATAGTTTATTTCTGGTGTTGGTTTAACGATTTCTTTTATTGCTATGGTAGGCGAAGTCGCACAAATTTTATGATGAAATATTATATAATCTGTTTTCTTAGGGTTAGATTTACTGAGTCACATTTCCAATTTAATCATCATGCATTGTAGTCCATTCAAGCAACTTGTCAGTGATTTGTCATTTGATAAATGAAGGTGTCATCTGCGTACTTTAATAAATATTGTTTGTTGTTTCTTACCTTAAGGACAGAGGAAATATTAAATCCACACTATTATTAATGATTATTATTATTAATGTTATTAATGAACACTAGTTCTAGTTTATCTTCCTTGGGTATTTGAAAGTGAGTTTTTTTAACACGACTAATACAGTATATACAGACAAAGCTTTCTTTTCAAAAGATTGTGTTGCTTTATTATTATTGTCTTTAATAACATGGACAAAATTACTTCGTACTTGCTGTTGGTCCTCTACATCATTTATAAAATTTCCACGATTTCAATTATTTCAGTTCCACATCTCATTCTTTCCTGGCAATTTCCATGAAAATTTTACGTTCATTTCATATAAATTTCACTTGAATGAATACTTAACGTTATACATAGTACACAAAATGTATTGTTGATGAATAAACTCAAACACCAAACAGCATGAGATTATTTTTCCAATATCATGGCCAACTACAATTTTGGCTTTAAAATGACCTTTACCTTTATATTTTTCCCAGGATAATCTTCAATGAGTTGTCTTCCTATGTCTTTGCGCTTTTCAGTCCCTAGTGGCATTCTCGCCTCACATTCCCATTTCCTGTACAGTGAATGTGCATATAAAGCTGCCGGAGTTGCATGTGCAACCTTTGATTGTTACAAATCTTGCAATATTAAACTTTCTGTAATGAATGAAATGGTTATTATTTTATATTGAAAAAATTAGATGACCCCAAGAGTGCTCGTAAGATGTAGCATCTACATAAGATAAGTCGAGCTAGATGTCGATAATGGACGAAGATTTGATGTGCACACTGCAGGACAAGTCCGCATATTGTTGAGTATATTCTGATTGCGTTCTGTATGCTGTGTTTTTGCTCCTGCTATAGTTTTCTTTTTAATTGAAGTAGTATATTTGTTGAAGTTCATTTTGTTGTCAACTGCAACTCCTAGGTATTTTATTTGTGGTATTGATTTTTTGACGATTCCTTTTATTGTTATGGGAGGCGAAGTCGGACAAATTTTATGATGAAAAATTATATAATTTGATTTCCTACCGTTAGGTTTCAGTCGCCATTTACTGAGCCACATTTCCAATTTATTTATCATGCCTTGTATGATATAATAAAGATGTCATCTGCGTACTGTAGTAAATATTGTTGGTTGTTTGTTCCCTTAGGGGTATCATAGCAGTACAAGATATACAACAAAGGGGACAGTTTCGAACCTTGTGGAGTTCCGTGTTTGGGCCTTACACTATTTTTAATTCTTACTATCAGCTTTCTGTCATTTCAAAAATTCATGATTATATCTATGAGGTACCTAGGTAAGTTAATTTTAAATAATTTATAGATTAGACCCCTATGACATATGCTAACGAAAGCTTTTTTCCAATTAAAACAATCCAAAATTAAAACATCCCAGAAAATGCTGTTCAATTTAAAAAAAAATCTGACATTTTCAACAGCGGAACAAAAAACGTTTTGTATGAAACAAATTCAAACTGGATGTTATCGGAAGATGATCAATCTATCTAAAACCACGACAATCAGCTGTTACTATTTAAAAATTTAATGTTTTTGCAGCCATCTTTTGAAAACGGGTCGAATTAATTTTTACTCCCAATAATACAAAAATTAACATTTGAAGCATATTTTTTACGCACTTCATGCTGCCATCTGCAACTCGTTCGCTATTGTTGGCTCGTATAACCCTTACACCGACACAATCAAAACATACCGTTTTCTGGCATCTGATAGATATCAATAAAATCCCATTTCGTTTCTTGTCTAGATTCGAATATATCCCAGAGATATTCGCGGTCTTTTTTAGGCCCACTATGGGGGTACCCTGCAATGGTCCGAGAAGGTGCAGAGCTACGTACTGGCCTCGTTTTACTGGGCCTACATCATTTCGCAGATCGTAGGAGGCGTGGCTACCCAATGGCTGGGATCTAAGAAAGTTTTTGGTTACTCTCAGCTGGTGACTGCACTCTGCAGTCTTAATTTACCTTGGGCGGCCAACACTCACTATGGGTTGGCTATAGCCCTTAGATTCCTACAGGGATTCGCTTCGGTGAGTCAATTTTATAGTTATTATTTTGCTATAATCCCAGATTTTTAAGAGGGGTGTTTTTTCAGAACATTAAATTGGTAAAACTGTTTTTATGACATCCGAAACATTATTTTCATCAAATTAACTCAATTAAAACCAAACTCATGGATATTGAAAACATTTTATTTCAATTTAAAGTTTTTTACCTCTTTAGGTGTTATAACAAGTATTTGCTTGTTATAATTTTTTTAGGTGATATTTTACTGATTTTTTTCTTCTCATTCTCAAGGGCTTAACATGGCCTGCGATGTATGCATTGGTTGGACCTTGGATTCCAATCCCAGAACGAAGTAGATTTATGTCAAGTTTTCAAGGTAAATGTGTTTCCAAAGCTAATTTAGATATGACTGTACTAATTTGTAGTACATTCCAATATTTTCATTGAATGTTTTAAAGTTTTTTTGCCAAAATCCCATTATATTTTACGATTCTGTTTTTATGTACTACATTATTGTAATATAAAGATCGATCAGTAAGCCATTTTGTACTGTCATCTGTTAAATGTCATTTTATTTCAGTCAGCGGCTGAAACTGTGAATGGTTTTTATGGTCCCGATACTGTAACAGCTGATTACATGCAATTTTGGTATCTCGAATTCGTTCAGGCATTTTTGATGTTAGAGATGCAGTTCTCACAGGCAGGCCCGTCTCTAAAATGTCGATAAAATTACAGAAATAATAGATGTTGACCGGCATGTTAGTAGTCGTGGCATCGCCCAGGAGTTAAAGATTGACCAATTAACAGTTTTGAATCATTTGCTCAAAGCTGGATTAAAAAAAAAGCTGGATTTTTGGGTACCACACGTATTAACACCAAAAAACATGATGGATTAAATTTCCACATGTGAAGCCTTGGCCAAACATGAAAACGACCCATTTCTTAAACATATGGTGGCTGGAGATGAGAAATAGGTCACATATGACAATATTGTCTGAAAACGATCATGGTCAATGGGTGGTGAAGCAGCCCAAACGTTAGCCGAATCAGGACTAATAGCCAGGAAGGTTCTACCGTGTATTTAGTTGGACTGGAAAGGAATCATTTATTATGAGTTGCTTTTATAAACCCAAACACTAAATTCGTATCTCTACTGTCAACAACTGGACTGTTTGAAGCTAGCGATTGTCCAGAAACGGCCAGAATTGACCAATGGAAGAGGTGTTGTGTTCCATCAGGTCAACGCCAGGCCACACATCTATAGTGACTAGGAACTTCGAGAGTTTGGGAAATTTTAATGCATCCACCATATAGTCCGGACCTGGCTCATAGCGATTATCATCTTTTTCTCGCATTGCAGAACTTCCTGAGTGATAAGAAATTAGCATCAAGAGAAGATTGTAAAAATCGATTACTAAAGTTGTTCGCCAATAAAGACCAAGACTTCTTTGAAGCTACCATTAGAATGGCAACAAATTATAGAACAAACACTGCATATTTGATCGAAATCGGACAATCGAAAACATATTAAATAAAATCTTGAAGTTCACACAAAAATAATGGTTTTTTTCCGCAACCTATTATGTCTGTACATATTCCTAAAATAAACACAAAACTTAATATTCTTAAATTTCTCTGTGTGTTATATTATAAAAGTTTTCTTCAGTCTTATCAAGCTTCTCTTCTTAGGTTTCAGCATAGGCATAGGCATAACCTACCCCTTGGCCGGTTACCTGATAGCCAACTTCGGCTGGCCTTCCGTGTTCTATACCACAGGCAGCCTAGGGGTGAGTTGGTGCCTGGTCTGGTATCTGCTGGCCTTCGACAGCCCAGAGACACACCCAAGGATAAGTCTGAGCGAACAGAAATACATCAAAGAGAACACTGCCAACGCAAAGATCATCACCAAAGAACATAAAACCCCCTGGTGGGAGATCGCCAAGTCCCCCCACACCTGGGCCATAGGTGTCACCACTTTCGGTAGGATCTGGGTGCATTACACTTTCATGATTCCGGGACCGAAATACATGAAAAGCATTCTTGGATTCAGCGTCGAAAAGGTGACATAAATAACTTTTTAACACAAATTTTATTAATGAATCTAATAGCTTGATTTCATTACCTTATTTCAAAATTTCAATTTTACTAAAATTAATCAAAATAATTATAATAATAACAGGAATTGATTGCTCATAGTAAAAGGCCATCGACCCAAGGTCGTTAACAATCTCTCCCACTGTTCCCTATTTTGAGCGATTTGTGTCCACAATATTCCTTTCTTTTTCTTAATAGAATCCTACCATCTTATTATTGGACGACCACAGCTTCTTTTACCATCTCTTTGATATCATTTCTTCACCAACTTGGCCCTTTTTTCAGTCGACTTCATTGCTATATGGCCAGCCCAAGTCCACAGTTCTTTTCCTACATCTTTTATTCGTGTTTTTCTTGTGATATGTATATTTCTTATTCGGTCTTTTAAGTTGATTCCAAATAAACTTTTTTCCATTCTTTTAACTTTTGTGTTTGGTTTTTCAGTTAGGGACTAACTTTCAGCGCCATATGATAAAACAGGCAGTACACACATATTCATCACTTCCCTCTTGATATTCAAGGAAAAGTCACTCTTCAGGATAAACACGAGTGCCCATTAGTGACTTCAAGGGTTTTATATTCTTCTCTTGATCTCTTTGTCCGTATGATTTGTAAAAGGAACGATCTGGCCAAGATAACAATATTCCTGAACATAGTCAATGGTTTTATCATTCATTTTTATTTCTTTTTCTTCAGCGTTTGTAATCACTTTAGTTTCGGTTTCATTTATCGTTAGTCCAGCTTCTCCACTATGAGTATTCTGGTCATTCAGCATTTGTTGAAGTTCTGCTTGGTTTTCTGAAAAGAGGACAATATCGACTGCGAAGCTAAGATTAGATAAATACTTCCCATTGATTTTGATGCCTTGTTCATTTCCCCAATCAATGGTTCTGAATATTTGCTCTAACAATGCTGTAAATAGCTTTGGAGAAATGGGGTCTCCTTGTCATACACCTTTTCTGATTTTAAAGGGCTTTCCTAAATTTTCAAGTTTGATTTTTGCGGAGCAATGGTGATAAATATGAACAGGTATGGAAAAGACAGTCGGAAACATAGGAAACTCAATGTTAATCTAGAGTGCAGTGGAGCGGTGGGAGAATCAAAACTTCAGCGCGATACGATGACGACTAAACGATTGTTCTCTTTCAATAGCTTCGATCGAAGCATACTCCTCGCTGCCATTGAGAGAGAACAGTCGTTTATTCGGCATCGCATCGCATTTAGGTTTTGATTCTTCCACTGCTCCACTGGACTCTAGATTAACATTGAATTTCCTATGTTTCCGACTGTCTTTGTATAGACACATAGTAGATTTGTTTTATAATTTTTTCTCTTGATCTTCCAATGTCAGTTTAAGTGATTTTGGTGGCTATTTTATGGCTGCTTGGGCGATGAGGTGAAAGACTCCAAGATGTCCTGTAACTCTTTCAGGCGCATATAAAAATTTTCATTGAGCTTTTAAAGTCATTCTACTATTGGTTGTACTTTCATTAAAAATTGTACAATAATTCATTGGATGATTGTTAAGTCTGTTTTGGGGGTGTCTAATTTTTGTAATTGTACGAAGAGATGTAGTTTCTGCAGTTTTTAAGTTGTTTAAGGATGGATGTCGAAAATTGGCGAAGATTGGATGTGCACGCTCCAGGACAGGTCTGCATATTGTCGTGTATATTTTGACCTATTTCTTTATGCTTATTCTTTTATTCCTTATGGTAAGTTTGGTAAAAGTTTTGGTTAATTGGTAACTAAGCAATAAAACCACTATAATGAACTTATTACATAATATTATTAGGAGTACAAATAAGTTTCCGCCGTTTTATTGTAGATGGCGCGGCACGGAGTTTCGGTTAGCTTTCGCAGATGATAACCGGCTTAAAAAATAGTTTGGACATTCAAGAACAACATAACCTATTAATATCATTGATTTTATATTGCTAAAATATAATTTTTATAAGTTGAAAATGTCATAATTTGAGCCAAGTAAGCGTCATTTGCGGGAAATATTAAGTTTACTTCTTTAATTTAAAGAAATCTGCTGCTGAGGCGCATCAATTGCTCGTAGAAGCATATGGTGAGGGTGCTTTGAGTGAGAGAACGTGTCGAGAGTGGTTTCAAAAGTTTAAAAACGGTGATTTCGACGTAGAAGACAAAGATCGCAGTGGAAAGCCAAAAATTTACGAGGATGCAGAATTGGAGGAATTTTTGGAGGAAGATTTATCTCAAATACAAAAAGAACTTGCTCTAACATTAGAAGTCACTCAGCAAGCAGTCTCACATCGTTTAAAATCATTAGGAATGATTCATAAACAAGGAAATTGGGTTCCGTACGGCGAAAACTTATTTGTACTCCTAATATTTACGAAGCTTTTCTAAGAAAAAAGAGATTGCTATTTATTTTTACGTTCTTCAGTACTTATTAATTTTCTGGTTTTCAGAATGGACTTCTTTCCGGCCTTCCCTTTGTTTGTAGTTACGTTGCATCTGTGTTCTTCTGCTATCTTGCCGATAAGCTCGTTACTAAAAATATAATGTCCCTACTTAACGTGAGGAAGCTCATGACTGCTATAGGTAAGTCTAACTATATTTATGATAATAATTTATTCACCACTCAGTACTTGAATAAAGACAATGAACCAAATGTTAAGAGAATATGAGCATAAAGGTTAAAACATTTGACATCCTCTCGATCTAGGGACAATTGTGCTTTCAAAGCTTATGGTGAACATGCCTCTGGTGTTTTGAGTATTTAACAAAATTCAAAAGTGATGATTTTGATGCGAAAAACCAAGAGTGTGGAAAACCACCGGAAAAATCCTCAGGCAACGAATAGCAAGCTTATTGGATGTAGATGATAGTCAACAAGACCTCGGTGACGCAGAAAGTTGTCCTTTATTCTTTTGAAAGATTTGCAAAGTAGGAAAATCGGTGAATGAAAGTTAGCAATAAAATCGAAAAACCACTTGTAAAATGCTGCTTGACAGACACAAAGGAAAGTCATTTCCGCATCGAATCATGACCGCTGATGAAAAATTAACATATTTTGAGAATCAATCACCAATAATAATAATAATAGTGCCTTTATTCATACATTTACAATATATAAACATAGGGCGAAGTCTAGCTTAAAGCTACTCCATTCAACCCTGAAAAAAAAAACAAAAAGGAAAGAAAAAAAACAAAAGGATAGAAACAAAAATAAGCGAAAAAAAATAAATAAAATTAACCAATCAATTACATTATGAGTAAACAAAACATATTTTATATTCACAAAATTATCCTAATTTATAATTGGCTCGTCAAGAAATTTGACTTCAAAATTTTTCTCAGTGAGCCCAAAGAAACGCCTTCACACGAAACTAAAAATTCATTATGCAACTTCACCGCATTGAAGGTGAAGGAGCGCTGAAACATGGCCGAACCAAATCTTGGCAACATGAGCCTATGACCATGCCTAACGTCTACGCAATGAACATCACGTCTAAGAATTAGCTTTTCCCTCAAATACGGTGGAAGACAAGAACGTAAAATTTGATGAACCATAGTCGTCAGGTGGAGCCGGAAAACATTCTCAACCCTAAGCCATCCCAAGCTGTTAATTCCGTCCCTTATTCCACTGTCATATTTCCTCAAACCGAAAACAAACCGGCAGCATGAATTCTGCATTTTCTGTAGTCTACCTCTCTGCACGGAATCAAGGCCGATACAAAAGGCGCAATGCAAGGAAAGAATTCCTCAACAGCAACGAGACATGCTCCCTGAATCTCAACTGGCAATTTAAAAAGATTCCCAGGTTTCTACAGCAGGTGGAGAACGGAATTCTTTCACCACCCATCTTGATCTCAACCACACCCTGAAATGTCCTGGGAAAAAGGCATATATAAAAACATTTTTTAACATTTATCTTCAAATTATTCATTTGGGAATAGCGCATAATTAAGTCTAAATCCTCATTCAACCGCTCGACAGCCTGAGAAACAGAGGAGGGATGAAAAGAGAGGCGAACCTGAGTGTCATCACAATAAAAATGAGTGGATACGAATCTGACCACTTTATGCATGTCAGCCACATATGTAAGGAAAAACAGAGGGCCAAGAACAGATCCTTGTGGCACCCCTGAAGTTATAAGGCAATAATCTGAATATGTATCACGCAATTTGACGCACTGATACCTATGGAAAAGGTAAGATTTGAAAAATCTCAGAGCAGTTTCATCAAAACCAATATAAGTTAATTTAGCACAAAGCAGTTCATGGTCCAGGGTATCGAATGCCTTTGCGAAATCCAATAAGGTGAGAATTGAGGCATGTCCCCCATCCAAAGATCGCAAAATATCATCAGTGATGTTCAGCAGAAGAGTGGTAGTACTGTAACCCTTCCTGAATCCCGACTGCCGCGCAGTGAGAATTCCATTGTCGGTGACGTATTTATAAACCTGAAGAAACAATATCCTCTCCAGAACCTTTGACAGAGCTGGTAGCACACTTATCGGACGAAAATCAGATAAGTTCTCAGGACTAGGGATCTTGGTTATAGGATTCACAATATAGTACTTCCAATCATACGGATAATAACCAGGCTCAATGCAAACATTAACAATGTGCGTTATGAAGGGCAGAGTAACACCGAGGGATAACTTAAGCATTCTAGCAGATATACAATCAATCCCTAGAGCGTTCGAACGAAGATCCAAGACAACTGATTTTATCTCGTCTGTAGTCGCAAACCTGATCGAAAATTTTTTATTTGCATCAAATCTGTTCGAGCTATAATAACTGGTTCTCTCCGGGCAAGAATTGGAAGGACTAAAAACCGACCGAAAATAGTCATGAGGGTTAGAAAAGCGTTCAGGCACAAAATTCTGTGATCAAGGATGCAATGTCCTGAAGGATTTCCAAAAAAACCGGAACCCCGAGATCTGGCCTGGGACATGAAACTGCATTTCTCCCTTCGCACAGCAGAAGTGACAACATTTCGCAGATGAGTATAATAACTGTAATCAGCTAAGTTCTTCGTAAGCTTATATCTAGATAGAGCAGCATTTCTCAACTTCATCATGCTTCTTATTGTAGGAGTTATCCACGGGGAAAATAATTTAGGAACTCTCGATTCAACGTAAGGGGCATGCTTGTCAAATATATCAGTCAGGCATTGACAAAAAATTGAGATCTTTAAATCAATATCACTAACATAAAGGATTCTATCAAATGAAGCACTAGAAAGGTCCGATAAAAAGATGGCAAACCGACGAAAATCACGATAACGAATAATCTTCGGCGTATTTATTTTTCTCTTTAAATTTATCCTGTGATCAGCTAAACGGGTAAAGGAAACCTTACTTCCATACTTCTACACCTTAGTAAACAAAATGTAGGAGGCTATGACTAAATTTGTAAAATGTTTAAACGCCAAATAAAAAAAATTTTATTTGATGAGAGTAATCTATGGTTAATGTACAACTTGAAAGACTCAACCTGTATAGTTTTAATTTCTATTTTTAAGAATTTTTGTTCATTTACAGCTCAAGTCCTGCCGGGCATCCTGGTCCTCTTCATCGGCAATGTGGGTTGCAACATCGAACTGGTACTCGTAATGTGGTTCATAGCAGTAACTGTCGTACCGGCAGCCTACGCTGGCGCCATGGCCAATGTGGTGGACATAGCCCCAAATTTCGCAGGCCCTGTTTTGGCCTTTGCTCAGACCATCCACATGTCGGCAAGCTTCCTGAGCCCCCTTGCTGCCTTTCACATACTGGACGGAAGGGACCTACTCATGTCGTCTTGGAGGATGGTGTTTTACGTGACCGCTTTCGTTTCGATATCCACTTACTTCGTGTACCAAATATGGGGAACCACAGAGGTGAGTCGGCTTTATATTGTTAATTCAAATTTTCCAGAGATATTAGGAGTAAAACTAAGTTCGTGCTGTTTTGATAACTTCGTTGCTACTAGTTGCTACTATTTCATTGTTTCATCCGACAACACCTTCATTTTGAAGGGTCATCATTAGGCTTTTTTTCAGTATCTGTCATTTCGCTGAAGTGTCAACAACATAGTTTCTATGTGCTCATCTTCTGTGTTTATTTAAATTATCAAATTTTCATAACATTAGAAATATACTAATTTAGTATTATTACATATGATAAATTAATCAAATAACATGAATCTTTCTCAAAGATCCAATCCTGGAACTACGTACCTGATCTTCCCAAGCAAGATGAGCAAGAGGAGCTCATGGAGGGAAAACGTTCAGACAGAGACCCCGAAGCTGGAACGGTGAAAAACACAGCCCCTGACACCGTCGCGTCGTCTGACAACGGTGCAGTTATAACATAAAATCCCACCAATTAGGGGGCCATGACACATTCCTAACCATTTGTTCCCCGACCGTTAGAACTAAAATCCCCTTCGTTGTAGGTTAAAAGGGCCCCAAGGGGGGTCGACAGTATTTTTAGATCGTTTAATTACCCCACTCGAACCAACTGTCGTCTCTACTCAGATTTAAGCGTCGCATGGTGGAAATAGGCGGAGGGCATTTTTAGAGGTTAGAAAATGATAGTTTTGACCTAAAGTTTTTTCTCTCTTGAAATGATTTGAACCGTTTCAATATATAGGCTGTTGTCACAAATTTTGAGCTTATTCAAAACTATTCTTGAAGAAAACTTGGACCATTTGGACCATACAACACTTTCTCGAAGTTTGTGCGTTTTCGCATTTTTCGATGAAATTGTCTCGATTGTCGTTTAAATATAATTCGCCAACTTTTCTTCATAAATTTCAGACGAAAAAATCTCTGTGATCTTCGAAAGTTTCTCTAGACATGTATATAGCTCTCTACTCAATTTAATTGATCAAACTATCGCCCTTTCATTGCCTGAAGCCTTTGATTCTTTCCATGTGGCGCACTTGTGATACTTAAGTAGTTTCAGGACAGTAGTTTTAGAGAATTTTATATTTTTTCATCGAAAGTTTCAATTATAGTTACAGGACCAGTCTCATTTACTTAAGAGGTGTATGTATTTAAAAAATGTTATATATTCTTTCGCTGTTTCACACCTAGATCTGCTATTTTATCGTTGAAATTTTTTTGTAAATAATCATATATTTTAAGGCACTTGCTTTTCACGTGTTGAAGGTACTGCTATGAAATTCTTACGAAAAATTAGCTACACAAAGCGGTGATGATTTCATAACAATTGACTCCCTACGTTAGGCTCCAATTTATTATGAAATCACCTTATTCTGATTAAAAAATATCACCGTTTTATGTAACTTATTTAGTAAGAAATTTTTATGATTTGATAAACAATTGTCGCCCCACGTTGGGCGCCAATTTATTATGAAATCTCCTTATATTAATTAAAAAATATCACTGCTTTATGCAGGTAATTTGGTAGGAAATTTTTATTCTCATCATTGTATATAGATTGGATTTTGTGCCTATATAATATAAATCCAATATTTTAAATCACAATCTAAATCAAATTACTGAGTTAGGTAAACAACACGAAATACAAAAACTTGCTGCATACAAGGATAAGCATAAAAATTTCATGCCAAATTAATTGCACGAAGCAATTATAGTTCTTAATCAGTATCAGGATAATAATGATCAATGTAAGGAGATTTTGTAACGTAGATGATGTGTTTCCCAGTGAATTTTCCTAATTTTCACTGAGGTTGTTGGTGAATAAAGAAGGTTCTGAAGGAGACAAAGAATCTAAGTAAAATGCCGAGTTTTATAATCTCACTGGTGTTCATAAATTTTTGCCATTTTTACGTTGGCTATGATTATTATGTTAGAGGTTTTTAGGAACAAAATAACAATTTATAACACATCTTAGATATTTGTAATCGAAACACTTAATTTCTCCTAACTGTTGTTTTTCATATTATTCAATTATTTTTATTGTTCAATTTTAGTGATATATTGTTGTTTTACATAAGCTTTATTGTTGAAGTTTTGGAGTGAGTCATATTGAATTGGCCAGGAACATAAATTTTGTTGTGTAGACGTTTTCCTTGAAATTTTAAATGTAAACACTGCAACCTAAATCTTTATCATTGAACTCCTTTTCTGTAGTAAAATTTGAACCTTTTAAAGTGATCCTTAGATTGATATTACTGTTTTAGATTTACCCCGAGCACAAATCACTATTTATGTACCAGCCTTACATACTTAATGTGGTTTTGAATAATCATAAAACGAACATGTAAAAGCATAATTCACAAATTTTCTTAAGTGCCAATATATGCAGAACGGTACCAAGAAAAAATAATATGTTAATTATATATAAATTTAGGGAGTACTTACCTGTTGATATGATAATAACAAAGAAACTTATTTAGCGATTTTGAGATTCACTTGTATTCTAAAATCTGTTCAAACTGTTGAAAGAAAAGTTTTTCCTGTGATGGAGGCCTCAAAACTAAGAAAAAAAAATTATTTAGCTTAGCTTCGGGCACCTTTAAAATACACACAGTGTTGTCATTTATGCAAGGAAGTGATTAGTTTGTTTGAATAATGTCCAACATTCAAATTTGTTCTTGAATGTTTTGCTCACGAAAGTTTTTTCGTTGTTTTGCTGGCCTTCCAGTATTTGAGGTGACAGACAGATACACTTCTTCAGCATTTACAATCAGTCTTGCGTTTAAATGTTACGATGTGGTTAAATGTAGTACTTAGGAAGAATTTGGAGAGTCTCTCTCACAAGGTTAATGTTCATGAAATAGATCTTAGCACATTTTTTTCCCAGAGAAAATGTGTAGGTAGACCAGTGAAATGATGTAGAAAAAAAAATATATTTTTATCATACGCAATCGGATTTTCTGTTGATACAGGGCTTAAATACCAAGGTTTGCTACTTAAGTTTTGAGATGTGGCAACACTGATGTGGATATGTAATATCTGACATTGCCATTGCAAAGTTTGACATTTTTAATGGTGCCATTTGTGTTATTTACAGATACTTAAAACATTAATCCTGGTCAAAAAATGGAATTAAATCGTGTAAATTTTCGTATGATTTTCTATGACTTTCCAACGTGGATTAAAACGACAGAAGTGTGCCAATCAGGTTGTTTCGATTTTTGGTGATGAAGCACCACCTCAAGTCTGTCTGGTGACCCAGTCGAAATAGACAACTCTATCGGAGTGAACGTAAACCGAGTGGATCTCATGGAATTCGTGGAAGGCTTCAACTTCGCTTTTCGGTAGCAAGTTCAGACTCTACTGGTCAATCGGGTATTTCCAGAACTCTTGGCAACCAGCCAACTTAACGTTGGATTTTTTATCCTTCGTTTAAACAAAAGTAAATGAAGCATCACTTAACTACAGATTACAGAAGGCCACACAGTTAAGTAATCTGTGCACTTAACCTTAAATATCTTGATAACTGACGATTGAACCTAATGTCATGAAATTTTTATACATATCTTTTGAAGCTTAGTACTACCGTGGCCGTGTTCCAAAACTTAATAACCCAACTGATAAAATTATTCTAAAATTATCTGATTCTTATAAAATAAGTTCTTCGTAATAACAATTCTTACGGCCAGTTTCATAAACAACATCAAAAGGTTCCTTTATGATAAAGTCCCTTTATGAAAAAGGATCCTTTAAATGGGACCATCAGTTTCATAAACGCACATCGACAGTCCTTTGCTTAAAGCTTCCTTTAATGCGCCGGTCATATGTTTCCGACTGTTGGCTATCCTGAGAACTAGTGATTTTACGAATATAGTTGGTGATATTCTGTAAAAATTGTGAGCTATGCGTCGGAACTTGTAAAAAGATAAAGAAGAGAAGCATAAATCAGTCTTTGCATAAACATGGTTATGTGCAGAAGATAGTGTATTGGAATTTATATCATTATTACGTGCGAACTGCTATATTTTAGTTATATGAATGAATATGGAAGAAAAGAAAAAAAAGTATTACTTTAAAACCAGAGGAGGAAGTACGTCTCTTGGAATTGATTGAAAAAAAGAATTTTGAAGTTAAAGGATAAAGTCTGGCAGAGAATAGCAACTGCTTTCAATGCAACAGTTCTCCATTGGAGAGATGGGGACCAGCTCAAATCCAAACATGACAATATAAAAACTTAAACTAGAAAGGTGGTAGCTGCTCAACGCAGTCATATTAAAGGGACTGGTGGTGGGGCTCCATTGAAATTGAGGGAGCTAATTTCCAAATAGTTGAGCCCAACTGTTGCCGAAGCGAAAGACATGTGTTTTAAAAAAAACAGCTTTAGTAGAAGCTCAGATAGTGGCTATCAAGGAAGAGAATAGAAGAAAAGAAGAGGAGCATTCAAAGCTTAAAATATTAGATCTGCAAATTATGGAGATGAAGAGAAAATTAAATAATAACAATTAAATATTTTTCATTTTGAATGCACTTTCTGGAAAAAGCGGTATTAGAATTCTATCAGCAATGCTGCAGACTATGAAATCCCCTCAAATTTGAATTAAAAACAGAAATTTCAATAACACATAATATTTTTATTTCTTTATTCTCACTTGAAACTTTTTCAGATGTGACCTAAAGTAAAACAATGAATCAGAAATAAAAACATAGAAACCTATCTAAATACATACCTTGTAAAATCTTTTAAAAATTATATGAAATCTTGTCATGTTGAAGATACAAATTGAATATGAAGAATAGTTTCACAAGTGATGAGCAAATTTATTTTCAATTATCACACAAATATAAATTTTAAATTAGCAAAATGTTTATTAATAATAGACTCTCACTTGACGAGCTGCATTAACATTAGTTGAATTTGCTTGAAAGTCCTCTTCCTCCTGCAATCATTCATTTGGAAATATCTCGTTCATATCTACAGCTATATTGTGTAAAACAGCGGTAGCAACAATAACTTAACACCCATTCCTTTAGAAAGAATAGGAAAACGTTTCCAAACTCCATACTTTCTCTCCACCACATTTCTAGTTCGTATAATTGACTGCTTATATAAATTTTCAGCTACAGTTATAGATTCCGGTTACTTTGTCATAAGATAAGCCTGTAAACTATAACCACTATCACCAAGTAGCAAATACCGTCCAAATTTACCATTTTCAAATTATCTCTTCAAGACACTGTTATTAAAGATGGTTCGATCATGTGTTTAGACAGGTCATCTAGCTACAATAATTCTGATTCTCAAATCAGAATAACACACGGTTTGAACGTTAACATATTTCGTAGTACGCTAAAATCAAACAAAATGGGCTAATGTGACAGAGAAAGGTTAGGTCCACTGTTTATGTGTTTATCGAGCACCTGAGCAGTGTCGAGCTTCTCGTTAAAGGATCCTTTTCCAGCCGTAAGGGGCCGATTTTCTCACTTTAAGATAAGAGACGCTTTTAAGTTCCCTTTAAACTTTAAATTTATGAAACACGTTTTATCATTAAAGGAGACTTTTTGAAAAAAAGGGAGCTTTAATTTCGATTATGAAACTGGCGGTTACTAACCCTCTCAAATAAAGCAAAAGTAAATCAGTGTTTCCATTTATTCTTTAAAATTTCAAAAATAATTTATTTATTGTATATATACATTTAAAATATAAGCAGAATCGTTCAAAAAATCATGATAGGACTCCCAAAAATTAGTCTCTTGGTTTTGGGGGAATTATAAATTATAACTTGTATGAAAAATTTAAAAACGACAAATGTTTACAATATAGTCTTTAGCTACAACCAATTATATGAAATCTAGTAGACATGGTCCTTGACGAACAATCCAGCCTCTCCGGCTTTTCCTTTTACACTGCCAGCCTCGTATTTGCCCAAGGATGCTTGGCTGTTGGCCTGCACGAAGAAAAAATTTATTTAAAACAATATGTTATGTCAGATTTGAAACAACATACACACTTGAAACACTAGACCGAGTAACTTCGAAATGAAGCAGGTAAGTATGTTGGAATTTTATATTATGTTAAACTTGAATGAGAAAAATGTGTATTCATATTATACGACACGCTCAAATCCATAATTTGATTAAAACTCACTTAAACAGTAAAATATATTTATATATTATATTATTTATTATTATATTATAAAAAAAAAAATAGACTATCATTTAAAATTTTGTATATACCATTGAATATTCTATCGATAAAATTGAATTGAATATTATGATCAATTTAATTCACATTATAAAAGAAAATCTATCTAATATACTTTGTAATTTTTCAACAGAAGACGTTCTTAGTATTTAATACAAAATGATGTATAATAGACATCTACAAAAGTTGAAAAATGAACCATTTATCACTGATCGTAATTTTTATAACTAAATTATTTAATTTGAAAACGATTACGAAGTTGAAAGAGAAATGTTAAATATTCCTTCTAATACGACTCCTATTAAAAGTATCACCATAAAAGAAGTACAAAAAGAAATAAAATACCTGAACACACGAAAAGCTGCCGGAATAGATAAGGTTACACCAAAAATGATCAAGGAACTGCCTAAGAAAGGAGTAACAATGATGGCATATATATTCAATGCTATCCTGAGACAAAATTATTGGCCAGAACACCTAAAAACTGGAGAAATAATCCTCATACTGAAACCTGGCAAGGATCCAAATGCTGTAACGTCATATAGACCAATTAGCTTACTGCCAACTTTATCTAAGATTTTGGAGAAAATTTTGCTATTGAGAATAAAGTCGGATCCCAACACCCAAGAATGGATTCCTCCACACCAATTTGGATTCAGAACAAATCAGTCCACCATACAGCAGACACACAGAATAAGTCATGAGATAAGCAAAGCCCTGGAACTCAAACAATACTGCACATCTGCTTTTTTGGATGTAAGCCAGGCCTTCGATAAAGTCTGGCATTCTGGACTATTGTATAAAATAAAGAAATGTCTGCCATTATACTGCTACAAGCTGATGAGATCTTATCATACTGGAAGGAGATTCAGAGTACGGGTGAATGATAAAAAGTCTGATTTTTATCCTATTCAGTCCGGTGTTCCCCAAGGAAGTGTTATGGGACCGTTTTTGTATATACTGTATACGGCATATATGCCCCACAAATGCGAATACGATAATGGGAACTTTAGCAGATGATGCTGCAATTCTTGCAAGCAGTGAAGATCCCAAAGAAGCATCTAATAGATTGCAAATTCATCTTGATGAAATAAAAGAATGGCTGCATAAGTGGAAGATAAAAGTTAATGAAACCAAGTCAGTTCAAGTAAATTATACTCTTCGAAGAGACCAGTGTCCACCCATCTTTATAAACAATATTTGAATATCAAAACAAATTGAAATATGTTTATCTTCTACAATTTTAATTTCCAAAAGAATTTTTTATTCAAAAACTTTTAGAATTAAATTAATGTCTAAAACAAGCACCGCTTACATTTAATAGACGTATATAATCAAAACTCAATATACAATGTCAAATGAAATAAATAACCCAGTAGATATACGAAAGTAATTAAAATTAATAAATAAATATTCAATATTATCTAGAAGTATATTTGTTTTTTGAAAATATAGTGCACATTTTTTAGAGTTTTTTGAAATAATTTGTTCGAATATTTAAATGTATTAAATATTTCAAATAAATTATATTCTTTGGGAAGTCCTTCAAGTGTGTTCATGTTTTTATAAGGCAAGTAGTATTTCTTAAGATAAGACCAGAAACAAAATTTTGTCTCGTTTGAATATTTATTTATTAATTTTAATTACTTTCGTATATCTACTGGGTTATTTATTTCATTTGACATTGTATATTGAGTTTTGATTATATACGTCTATTAAATGTAAGCGGTGCTTGTTTTAGACATTAATTTAATTCTAAAAGTTTTTGAATAAAAAATTCTTTTGGAAATTAAAATTGTAGAAGATAAACATATTTCAATTTGTTTTGATATTCAAATTTTGTTATATTTCTTCTATCAAGTAAAAAGCCTTTCTATTTTATTTTATATATAATATATAATTATATTTTGGCTTCAATAAATTTCTTTATACGGTGTCAATGGATTTAGGTAAACCTTAAAATAACTCATTTTGTTCTTTGATTTTGTTAGAACATAGATCAATCTTGAATATATAGTTGATCTGTAGTTCGAAGCATAAGTCTTTTAACACGTGAGTGATGTAGGTTATGTTTTTGATTTTGATATTTGGAGTATTAATAACGGCTGATGAAGGGATTATCTAGAAGTATATTTGTTTTTTGAAAATATAGTGCACATTTTTTAGAGTTTTTTGAAATAATTTGTTCGAATATTTAAATGTATTAAATATTTCAAATAAATTATATTCTTTGGGAAGTCCTTCAAGTGTGTTCATGTTTTTATAAGGCAAGTAGTATTTCTTAAGATAAGACCAGAAACAAAATTTTGTCTCGTTTGAATATTTATTTATTAATTTTAATTACTTTCGTATATCTACTGGGTTATTTATTTCATTTGACATTGTATATTGAGTTTTGTTTATATACGTCTATTAAATGTAAGCGGTGCTTGTTTTAGACATTAATTTAATTCTAAAAGTTTTTGAATAAAAAATTCTTTTGGAAATTAAAATTGTAGAAGATAAACATATTTCAATTTGTTTTGATATTCAAATTTTGTTATATTTCTTCTATCAAGTAAAAAGCCTTTCTATTTTATTTTATATATAATATATAATTATATTTTGGCTTCAATAAATTTCTTTATACGGTGTCAATGGATTTAGGTAAACCTTAAAATAACTCATTTTGTTCTTTGATTTTGTTAGAACATAGATCAATCTTGAATATATAGTTGATCTGTAGTTCGAAGCATAAGTCTTTTAACACGTGAGTGATGTAGGTTATGTTTTTGATTTTGATATTTGGAGTATTAATAACGGCTGATGAAGGGATTATCTAGAAGTATATTTGTTTTTTGAAAATATAGTGCACATTTTTTAGAGTTTTTTGAAATAATTTGTTCGAATATTTAAATGTATTAAATATTTCAAATAAATTATATTCTTTGGGAAGTCCTTCAAGTGTGTTCATGTTTTTATAAGGCAAGTAGTATTTCTTAAGATAAGACCAGAAACAAAATTTTGTCTCGTTTGAATATTTATTTATTAATTTTAATTACTTTCGTATATCTACTGGGTTATTTATTTCATTTGACATTGTATATTGAGTTTTGATTATATACGTCTATTAAATGTAAGCGGTGCTTGTTTTAGACATTAATTTAATTCTAAAAGTTTTTGAATAAAAAATTCTTTTGGAAATTAAAATTGTAGAAGATAAACATATTTCAATTTGTTTTGATATTCAAATTTTGTTATATTTCTTCTATCAAGTAAAAAGCCTTTCTATTTTATTTTATATATAATATATAATTATATTTTGGCTTCAATAAATTTCTTTATACGGTGTCAATGGATTTAGGTAAACCTTAAAATAACTCATTTTGTTCTTTGATTTTGTTAGAACATAGATCAATCTTGAATATATAGTTGATCTGTAGTTCGAAGCATAAGTCTTTTAACACGTGAGTGATGTAGGTTATGTTTTTGATTTTGATATTTGGAGTATTAATAACGGCTGATGAAGGGATTATCTAGAAGTATATTTGTTTTTTGAAAATATAGTGCACATTTTTTAGAGTTTTTTGAAATAATTTGTTCGAATATTTAAATGTATTAAATATTTCAAATAAATTATATTCTTTGGGAAGTCCTTCAAGTGTGTTCATGTTTTTATAAGGCAAGTAGTATTTCTTAAGATAAGACCAGAAACAAAATTTTGTCTCGTTTGAATATTTATTTATTAATTTTAATTACTTTCGTATATCTACTGGGTTATTTATTTCATTTGACATTGTATATTGAGTTTTGATTATATACGTCTATTAAATGTAAGCGGTGCTTGTTTTAGACATTAATTTAATTCTAAAAGTTTTTGAATAAAAAATTCTTTTGGAAATTAAAATTGTAGAAGATAAACATATTTCAATTTGTTTTGATATTCAAATTTTGTTATATTTCTTCTATCAAGTAAAAAGCCTTTCTATTTTATTTTATATATAATATATAATTATATTTTGGCTTCAATAAATTTCTTTATACGGTGTCAATGGATTTAGGTAAACCTTAAAATAACTCATTTTGTTCTTTGATTTTGTTAGAACATAGATCAATCTTGAATATATAGTTGATCTGTAGTTCGAAGCATAAGTCTTTTAACACGTGAGTGATGTAGGTTATGTTTTTGATTTTGATATTTGGAGTATTAATAACGGCTGATGAAGGGATTATCTAGAAGTATATTTGTTTTTTGAAAATATAGTGCACATTTTTTAGAGTTTTTTGAAATAATTTGTTCGAATATTTAAATGTATTAAATATTTCAAATAAATTATATTCTTTGGGAAGTCCTTCAAGTGTGTTCATGTTTTTATAAGGCAAGTAGTATTTCTTAAGATAAGACCAGAAACAAAATTTTGTCTCGTTTGAATATTTATTTATTAATTTTAATTACTTTCGTATATCTACTGGGTTATTTATTTCATTTGACATTGTATATTGAGTTTTGATTATATACGTCTATTAAATGTAAGCGGTGCTTGTTTTAGACATTAATTTAATTCTAAAAGTTTTTGAATAAAAAATTCTTTTGGAAATTAAAATTGTAGAAGATAAACATATTTCAATTTGTTTTGATATTCAAATTTTGTTATATTTCTTCTATCAAGTAAAAAGCCTTTCTATTTTATTTTATATATAATATATAATTATATTTTGGCTTCAATAAATTTCTTTATACGGTGTCAATGGATTTAGGTAAACCTTAAAATAACTCATTTTGTTCTTTGATTTTGTTAGAACATAGATCAATCTTGAATATATAGTTGATCTGTAGTTCGAAGCATAAGTCTTTTAACACGTGAGTGATGTAGGTTATGTTTTTGATTTTGATATTTGGAGTATTAATAACGGCTGATGAAGGGATTATCTAGAAGTATATTTGTTTTTTGAAAATATAGTGCACATTTTTTAGAGTTTTTTGAAATAATTTGTTCGAATATTTAAATGTATTAAATATTTCAAATAAATTATATTCTTTGGGAAGTCCTTCAAGTGTGTTCATGTTTTTATAAGGCAAGTAGTATTTCTTAAGATAAGACCAGAAACAAAATTTTGTCTCGTTTGAATATTTATTTATTAATTTTAATTACTTTCGTATATCTACTGGGTTATTTATTTCATTTGACATTGTATATTGAGTTTTGATTATATACGTCTATTAAATGTAAGCGGTGCTTGTTTTAGACATTAATTTAATTCTAAAAGTTTTTGAATAAAAAATTCTTTTGGAAATTAAAATTGTAGAAGATAAACATATTTCAATTTGTTTTGATATTCAAATTTTGTTATATTTCTTCTATCAAGTAAAAAGCCTTTCTATTTTATTTTATATATAATATATAATTATATTTTGGCTTCAATAAATTTCTTTATACGGTGTCAATGGATTTAGGTAAACCTTAAAATAACTCATTTTGTTCTTTGATTTTGTTAGAACATAGATCAATCTTGAATATATAGTTGATCTGTAGTTCGAAGCATAAGTCTTTTAACACGTGAGTGATGTAGGTTATGTTTTTGATTTTGATATTTGGAGTATTAATAACGGCTGATGAAGGGATTATCTAGAAGTATATTTGTTTTTTGAAAATATAGTGCACATTTTTTAGAGTTTTTTGAAATAATTTGTTCGAATATTTAAATGTATTAAATATTTCAAATAAATTATATTCTTTGGGAAGTCCTTCAAGTGTGTTCATGTTTTTATAAGGCAAGTAGTATTTCTTAAGATAAGACCAGAAACAAAATTTTGTCTCGTTTGAATATTTATTTATTAATTTTAATTACTTTCGTATATCTACTGGGTTATTTATTTCATTTGACATTGTATATTGAGTTTTGATTATATACGTCTATTAAATGTAAGCGGTGCTTGTTTTAGACATTAATTTAATTCTAAAAGTTTTTGAATAAAAAATTCTTTTGGAAATTAAAATTGTAGAAGATAAACATATTTCAATTTGTTTTGATATTCAAATTTTGTTATATTTCTTCTATCAAGTAAAAAGCCTTTCTATTTTATTTTATATATAATATATAATTATATTTTGGCTTCAATAAATTTCTTTATACGGTGTCAATGGATTTAGGTAAACCTTAAAATAACTCATTTTGTTCTTTGATTTTGTTAGAACATAGATCAATCTTGAATATATAGTTGATCTGTAGTTCGAAGCATAAGTCTTTTAACACGTGAGTGATGTAGGTTATGTTTTTGATTTTGATATTTGGAGTATTAATAACGGCTGATGAAGGGATTATCTAGAAGTATATTTGTTTTTTGAAAATATAGTGCACATTTTTTAGAGTTTTTTGAAATAATTTGTTCGAATATTTAAATGTATTAAATATTTCAAATAAATTATATTCTTTGGGAAGTCCTTCAAGTGTGTTCATGTTTTTATAAGGCAAGTAGTATTTCTTAAGATAAGACCAGAAACAAAATTTTGTCTCGTTTGAATATTTATTTATTAATTTTAATTACTTTCGTATATCTACTGGGTTATTTATTTCATTTGACATTGTATATTGAGTTTTGATTATATACGTCTATTAAATGTAAGCGGTGCTTGTTTTAGACATTAATTTAATTCTAAAAGTTTTTGAATAAAAAATTCTTTTGGAAATTAAAATTGTAGAAGATAAACATATTTCAATTTGTTTTGATATTCAAATTTTGTTATATTTCTTCTATCAAGTAAAAAGCCTTTCTATTTTATTTTATATATAATATATAATTATATTTTGGCTTCAATAAATTTCTTTATACGGTGTCAATGGATTTAGGTAAACCTTAAAATAACTCATTTTGTTCTTTGATTTTGTTAGAACATAGATCAATCTTGAATATATAGTTGATCTGTAGTTCGAAGCATAAGTCTTTTAACACGTGAGTGATGTAGGTTATGTTTTTGATTTTGATATTTGGAGTATTAATAACGGCTGATGAAGGGATTATCTAGAAGTATATTTGTTTTTTGAAAATATAGTGCACATTTTTTAGAGTTTTTTGAAATAATTTGTTCGAATATTTAAATGTATTAAATATTTCAAATAAATTATATTCTTTGGGAAGTCCTTCAAGTGTGTTCATGTTTTTATAAGGCAAGTAGTATTTCTTAAGATAAGACCAGAAACAAAATTTTGTCTCGTTTGAATATTTATTTATTAATTTTAAT
Organism: Megalocaria dilatata; assembly: GCA_034642435.1. Lineage (NCBI taxonomy): Eukaryota > Metazoa > Arthropoda > Insecta > Coleoptera > Coccinellidae > Megalocaria > Megalocaria dilatata. The sequence continues at coordinate 40,473,169 of CM067862.1, read as the reverse complement.
TACTTTCGTATATCTACTGGGTTATTTATTTCATTTGACATTGTATATTGAGTTTTGATTATATACGTCTATTAAATGTAAGCGGTGCTTGTTTTAGACATTAATTTAATTCTAAAAGTTTTTGAATAAAAAATTCTTTTGGAAATTAAAATTGTAGAAGATAAACATATTTCAATTTGTTTTGATATTCAAATTTTGTTATATTTCTTCTATCAAGTAAAAAGCCTTTCTATTTTATTTTATATATAATATATAATTATATTTTGGCTTCAATAAATTTCTTTATACGGTGTCAATGGATTTAGGTAAACCTTAAAATAACTCATTTTGTTCTTTGATTTTGTTAGAACATAGATCAATCTTGAATATATAGTTGATCTGTAGTTCGAAGCATAAGTCTTTTAACACGTGAGTGATGTAGGTTATGTTTTTGATTTTGATATTTGGAGTATTAATAACGGCTGATGAAGGGATTATCTAGAAGTATATTTGTTTTTTGAAAATATAGTGCACATTTTTTAGAGTTTTTTGAAATAATTTGTTCGAATATTTAAATGTATTAAATATTTCAAATAAATTATATTCTTTGGGAAGTCCTTCAAGTGTGTTCATGTTTTTATAAGGCAAGTAGTATTTCTTAAGATAAGACCAGAAACAAAATTTTGTCTCGTTTGAATATTTATTTATTAATTTTAATTACTTTCGTATATCTACTGGGTTATTTATTTCATTTGACATTGTATATTGAGTTTTGATTATATACGTCTATTAAATGTAAGCGGTGCTTGTTTTAGACATTAATTTAATTCTAAAAGTTTTTGAATAAAAAATTCTTTTGGAAATTAAAATTGTAGAAGATAAACATATTTCAATTTGTTTTGATATTCAAATTTTGTTATATTTCTTCTATCAAGTAAAAAGCCTTTCTATTTTATTTTATATATAATATATAATTATATTTTGGCTTCAATAAATTTCTTTATACGGTGTCAATGGATTTAGGTAAACCTTAAAATAACTCATTTTGTTCTTTGATTTTGTTAGAACATAGATCAATCTTGAATATATAGTTGATCTGTAGTTCGAAGCATAAGTCTTTTAACACGTGAGTGATGTAGGTTATGTTTTTGATTTTGATATTTGGAGTATTAATAACGGCTGATGAAGGGATTATCTAGAAGTATATTTGTTTTTTGAAAATATAGTGCACATTTTTTAGAGTTTTTTGAAATAATTTGTTCGAATATTTAAATGTATTAAATATTTCAAATAAATTATATTCTTTGGGAAGTCCTTCAAGTGTGTTCATGTTTTTATAAGGCAAGTAGTATTTCTTAAGATAAGACCAGAAACAAAATTTTGTCTCGTTTGAATATTTATTTATTAATTTTAATTACTTTCGTATATCTACTGGGTTATTTATTTCATTTGACATTGTATATTGAGTTTTGATTATATACGTCTATTAAATGTAAGCGGTGCTTGTTTTAGACATTAATTTAATTCTAAAAGTTTTTGAATAAAAAATTCTTTTGGAAATTAAAATTGTAGAAGATAAACATATTTCAATTTGTTTTGATATTCAAATTTTGTTATATTTCTTCTATCAAGTAAAAAGCCTTTCTATTTTATTTTATATATAATATATAATTATATTTTGGCTTCAATAAATTTCTTTATACGGTGTCAATGGATTTAGGTAAACCTTAAAATAACTCATTTTGTTCTTTGATTTTGTTAGAACATAGATCAATCTTGAATATATAGTTGATCTGTAGTTCGAAGCATAAGTCTTTTAACACGTGAGTGATGTAGGTTATGTTTTTGATTTTGATATTTGGAGTATTAATAACGGCTGATGAAGGGATTATCTAGAAGTATATTTGTTTTTTGAAAATATAGTGCACATTTTTTAGAGTTTTTTGAAATAATTTGTTCGAATATTTAAATGTATTAAATATTTCAAATAAATTATATTCTTTGGGAAGTCCTTCAAGTGTGTTCATGTTTTTATAAGGCAAGTAGTATTTCTTAAGATAAGACCAGAAACAAAATTTTGTCTCGTTTGAATATTTATTTATTAATTTTAATTACTTTCGTATATCTACTGGGTTATTTATTTCATTTGACATTGTATATTGAGTTTTGATTATATACGTCTATTAAATGTAAGCGGTGCTTGTTTTAGACATTAATTTAATTCTAAAAGTTTTTGAATAAAAAATTCTTTTGGAAATTAAAATTGTAGAAGATAAACATATTTCAATTTGTTTTGATATTCAAATTTTGTTATATTTCTTCTATCAAGTAAAAAGCCTTTCTATTTTATTTTATATATAATATATAATTATATTTTGGCTTCAATAAATTTCTTTATACGGTGTCAATGGATTTAGGTAAACCTTAAAATAACTCATTTTGTTCTTTGATTTTGTTAGAACATAGATCAATCTTGAATATATAGTTGATCTGTAGTTCGAAGCATAAGTCTTTTAACACGTGAGTGATGTAGGTTATGTTTTTGATTTTGATATTTGGAGTATTAATAACGGCTGATGAAGGGATTATCTAGAAGTATATTTGTTTTTTGAAAATATAGTGCACATTTTTTAGAGTTTTTTGAAATAATTTGTTCGAATATTTAAATGTATTAAATATTTCAAATAAATTATATTCTTTGGGAAGTCCTTCAAGTGTGTTCATGTTTTTATAAGGCAAGTAGTATTTCTTAAGATAAGACCAGAAACAAAATTTTGTCTCGTTTGAATATTTATTTATTAATTTTAATTACTTTCGTATATCTACTGGGTTATTTATTTCATTTGACATTGTATATTGAGTTTTGATTATATACGTCTATTAAATGTAAGCGGTGCTTGTTTTAGACATTAATTTAATTCTAAAAGTTTTTGAATAAAAAATTCTTTTGGAAATTAAAATTGTAGAAGATAAACATATTTCAATTTGTTTTGATATTCAAATTTTGTTATATTTCTTCTATCAAGTAAAAAGCCTTTCTATTTTATTTTATATATAATATATAATTATATTTTGGCTTCAATAAATTTCTTTATACGGTGTCAATGGATTTAGGTAAACCTTAAAATAACTCATTTTGTTCTTTGATTTTGTTAGAACATAGATCAATCTTGAATATATAGTTGATCTGTAGTTCGAAGCATAAGTCTTTTAACACGTGAGTGATGTAGGTTATGTTTTTGATTTTGATATTTGGAGTATTAATAACGGCTGATGAAGGGATTATCTAGAAGTATATTTGTTTTTTGAAAATATAGTGCACATTTTTTAGAGTTTTTTGAAATAATTTGTTCGAATATTTAAATGTATTAAATATTTCAAATAAATTATATTCTTTGGGAAGTCCTTCAAGTGTGTTCATGTTTTTATAAGGCAAGTAGTATTTCTTAAGATAAGACCAGAAACAAAATTTTGTCTCGTTTGAATATTTATTTATTAATTTTAATTACTTTCGTATATCTACTGGGTTATTTATTTCATTTGACATTGTATATTGAGTTTTGATTATATACGTCTATTAAATGTAAGCGGTGCTTGTTTTAGACATTAATTTAATTCTAAAAGTTTTTGAATAAAAAATTCTTTTGGAAATTAAAATTGTAGAAGATAAACATATTTCAATTTGTTTTGATATTCAAATTTTGTTATATTTCTTCTATCAAGTAAAAAGCCTTTCTATTTTATTTTATATATAATATATAATTATATTTTGGCTTCAATAAATTTCTTTATACGGTGTCAATGGATTTAGGTAAACCTTAAAATAACTCATTTTGTTCTTTGATTTTGTTAGAACATAGATCAATCTTGAATATATAGTTGATCTGTAGTTCGAAGCATAAGTCTTTTAACACGTGAGTGATGTAGGTTATGTTTTTGATTTTGATATTTGGAGTATTAATAACGGCTGATGAAGGGATTATCTAGAAGTATATTTGTTTTTTGAAAATATAGTGCACATTTTTTAGAGTTTTTTGAAATAATTTGTTCGAATATTTAAATGTATTAAATATTTCAAATAAATTATATTCTTTGGGAAGTCCTTCAAGTGTGTTCATGTTTTTATAAGGCAAGTAGTATTTCTTAAGATAAGACCAGAAACAAAATTTTGTCTCGTTTGAATATTTATTTATTAATTTTAATTACTTTCGTATATCTACTGGGTTATTTATTTCATTTGACATTGTATATTGAGTTTTGATTATATACGTCTATTAAATGTAAGCGGTGCTTGTTTTAGACATTAATTTAATTCTAAAAGTTTTTGAATAAAAAATTCTTTTGGAAATTAAAATTGTAGAAGATAAACATATTTCAATTTGTTTTGATATTCAAATTTTGTTATATTTCTTCTATCAAGTAAAAAGCCTTTCTATTTTATTTTATAAACAATATAAAAATACCAAATTCCCCAACTGTTAAATATTTGGGAGTGAATTTAGATAGCAGACTAACCTGGAAGGAGCATATTATAAAAAAAAGGAAGCAAATAGACCTTAGAACTAAAGAACTCAATTGGCTTATAGGTAGAAAATCGAAACTCTCATTAGAAAACAAGCTGCTGATATATAAAACGGTCATAAAGCCCATATGGACATACGGAATTGAACTTTGGGGATGTACAAGTAAGTCCAATGTAACTCTAATCCAGAGAAGCCAATCGAAAATACTGAGATTGCTAACAAATGCTCCATGCTATATATCAAATCAAACCCTGCATGAAGATTTGAAAATACCTTATGTGAAGGATGTCATCAAGGAACAGAGCCAAAAACATCACACTAAGTTAGATGGTCATATAAACGACTTACTACAACCTCAAGACATGAGAAGACTCAAAAGGACCTGGCCAGCTGATATGAAGTGGATTTAAAATGGTCATTTCACTGGAGAAGACCATATCAAATCATTTGAGAGCTCAAAGCTCTGTAGACAGCAAATTAGCTCATAGAATTGTTGTATTCTGATTGCTAATGAATAAATGATAAAATAATAAAAGAAAATCTACCTAATATACTTTGTAATTTTTCAACAGAAGACGTTCTTAGTATTTAATACAAAATTATGTATAATAGACATCTTACAAAAGTTGAAAAATGAACCATTTATCATGGATCGTTATTTTTATAACTGAATTATTTAATTTGAAAATGAAATGAAAATATAAAATTTCTTGATACATACAAGAGTTAATTTTAGAATGATAAATTTTGCGATTCTCTATGGAGAAATGTGTTTATTAACTATTAACATTTGCCTGAAATGAATTTTCAGAAGGTACTAAATGTAAAAAATACCAACCTTAGCTCTAATGAGAAGTTCTTGTTGCCCAGCTGGTATGTTCTCGTCTTTGCCTGCCCAGGCTTTCAAGACAGAAGCTTGCAAGGCACGACCATAACTGAAGGAAAGAGCCCATGGTTTCTTTCCTTGGTATCTGAAACAAAAAAGAGAATTTTTTACAGGTATCGAAGAATACATTATTTAAAAAGTTTTGTTATTATCAACAGAATATCACTCAAAAGAGTGGTTTGAGTCGAAAAAATTTTGAATATCGTGATTGATAAATATTAGAAAATTTAAAAAATAGAATAAATAAAGGGACGGGCCATCTATAATTTTCATTTTGAAGTAGTAGTTATTTTGAGTCTGCAAACACCTCGGTCATTCGTAATTTGTAACCATTAATTTAACATAAACAGATTATCCCAGAAGTACCTGACCTAACCTATAGATGGCTCTATGAAAGGAAAATAAAAGAGTAATAGTGATAAATCTCATGTTTGGTGATTTTATGTGGTTAAATATTTGTTTGGTCGCCATCTTTATCAAATGCCTTCACCAACAGTGAAGAAACAATGAGCTACAATAAAAAACAATTATTGTTACAAAACAAACTATACTGAATATAATAAATGAAAGCTAACCACATTTAAATCATTTTAAACATAAATAAAATAATATCATCTTTATTCTTATTACCTGTTCATAGCATCCAAATTTTGTGTAGCTTCTTCTTCAGATTGACCACCAGAAAGGAAGGTTACACCTGGAACAGCTGGTGGTACTGTCCTGGAGAGAGCGGTAACAGTTGCTTTAGCGATCTCCTCCTTTGTGGCTTTTGTTTTGGCGGATTGTCCAGCGGTCACCATGTTTGGTTTCAGCAATGTACCTTCTAGGAAGACATTATGATCCGCTAGGGCTTTGTATACAAAGGCCAAGACAGTCTCAGTTACCTAGAGAAGAAATTAGTCATTAACTAGATGTTGTTAAAGATGCTTGTAAAACACAAGTTTTTATAACTTACTTTTTGACAACGTTCGATACAATGGTCACCGTCGGGAAGGATCTCGGGTTCTACAATTGGTACAATCCTGTTGGCTTGGCAGACCGAAGCGTAACGTGCCAAAACGTTGGCGTTTTCTAAGATGGCTTGGTATGAAGGGGTGTGTTCTCCAATTTTCAACACGCAACGCCATTTAGCGAACTGGCACCCGTCTTTCTTGTATTGTGCACATCTTTTGCCAAGATCGTCAAGACCTAGGTAGAAAAAAAGATATTATTATAAACCTAATGTGATAATTTTAAGCGTTTAAGAACCACAACAAGATTATAAGAATCCAATAATAAGAATAATGTTTTTAATATGAATTAAATAGTACAAAAATTTTATAAGTTGTTAAGTACCTGCCAAGTGAGCTTAAGAACAAACAAAAGCTTAGCCAGAACATAGTACTCTTAGAGAGAACCAATTTTTTTAAAACATAAATTTTGAATTTTATCACTTTTTATTGGTTTGTGTGAAATGTTTTGTGAATTCTTCTATTTCATTTTGAACTTATATTTTAATTTTATTATTTGTTAACTGAAAATCTTGAAGGAAAATATGAATTGCTCTAATATTAGGAATACAAATAAGTTTCCGCCGTTTTATTGTAGATGGCGCGGCACGGAGTTTCGGTTAGCTTTCGCAGATGATAACCGGCTTAAAAAATAGTTTGGACATTCAAGAACAACATAACCTATTAATATCATTGATTTTATATTGGTAAAATATAATTTTTATAAGTTGAAAATGTCAAAATTTGAGCCAAGTAAGCGTCATTTGCGGAAAATATTAGTTTACTTCTTTAATTTAAAGAAATCTGCTGCTGAGGCGCATCAATTGCTTGTAGAAGCATATGGTGAGGGTGCTTTGAGTGAGAGAACGTGTCGAGAGTGGTTTTAAAAGTTTAAAAACGGTGATTTCGACGTAGAAGACAAAGATCGCAGTGGAAGGCCAAAAATTTACGAGGATGCAGAATTGGAGGAATTATTGGAGGAAGATTCATCTCAAACACAAAAATAACTTGCTCTAACATTAGAAGTCACTCACATCGTTTAAAATCATTAGGAATGATTCATAAACAAGGAAATTGGGTTCGGTACGAGAATCAAAGCCGAGAGATATTGAACAATGCTCGTCCACATGTTGCGGCTCCCGTGAAAAAGTACTTGGAAACACTTGATTGGGAAGAGTTTCCCCACCCGCCGTATTCACCAGACATTGCACCGTCCGATTATCACCTGTTCCGGTCCATGGCACATGCTCTGACGGCGCAGCGGTTCACATCTTATGAGGATACAAAAATTGGGTTGATTCGTGGATAGCCTCAAAAGACAAGGAGTTCTTCAGACGTGGGATTCGAATGCTGCCTGAGAGATGGGAAAAAGTGGTTGCAAGTGATGGGCAATCTTTTAAATAAATTTATATTACCGTTCTTCTATAATAAATGTTTAATTTGTGTTAAAAACCGGCGGAAACTTATTTTTACTCCTAATACTTCCTTTAGCCTTTTTATTAAGGTATAATTGCTTTGAGAGAACTATTTCTGATAGCTAGTAAGTTTTTAAGAATCATTTAAGCATCAAAGTACTGAAAGGAAAACTTATTACAGACTATTACTAAGATACTATTTGCCTTCTATCACAAATATCCACTAAAGATCTAAATAAGTTTTTATCCTTCTGCATAAAAGTGTTTTAATGATTATGAAACAGCTACGTCTGAGATTATCCTTTTCTTGATTGAATTATGGACCAAAGTGTATGTGTATCACCTTAATTTTCCCAAGACATTACAGGAAAAACAAAATCTGCACTTCAAATAATATAGAACCAGAGATAACTGATGTAAGAGTATGAAGAAGCTTTACATGGAAAAAACCAAGTGTCTAGCTATCGGCCCATCACCCTCATCTAATGGATGCAATAAGGAACCTTCCAAGTGGAGATAACACCGTCGACTTCTCACTTTCAGTCTTTGTGTTTCAATAATTATGTACACTTCCTTTTGAAAATAAATTTGTATGAAAAGTACTTATACCGGCAGAAAGACGCAAATCATTAGCCATTTGCTAGAGCAATTAATATCTTTTCTCTCTCTCTCTCTCTCTCTCTCTCTCTCTCTCTCTCTCTCTCTCTCTCTCTCTCTCTCTCTCTCTCTCTCTCTCTAAAATCTATACAATATAAACACTAATAAGTTCACACCATCTTTCCTACCTTGAGTTGTGGTTTCATCCAAAGATCCCATCAAGGGCACTACACCAGTATCGACCTTGATGCCGGGAATGATACCCCTCTGCTTCAACAACTCGACGAAGGGCGTACCATCATCCGCCTTTTGGTAGACGGTCTCGTGGAAGAGGATAACGCCACTGATGGAGTCGCCTAGGCTCTTGTCGGTGGTGAAGAGTAACTGCCTGTATTTTCTCCTGTTCTCTTCGGTGTTTTCCAAGCCGATATCAGCGAGACGTTTACCCATGGTACCTACAGATTCATCGGCAGCCAGTATGCCTTTTCCTGGAGCCACAATGGCGTTGGCGATCTTGCGGAGCTCATCTTGGAGCTCTGGGGCGGGGTAGTTCCAACGGGTAGGCATGGTTGTAGTTTATAATACTGAAGAATACATTCAAGAATTAATGAAAATTTAGGAAAATCGGACAGTAAACACAAAGAAATTTTCAGCCGGACAGAAGTAAAGAAAGAATAAAAATTAGATTAACGTTTAGTTGTCTATTTTCTGGCATTAAGAATAATAATTCTGGTATCCTTTTAAGTATGACTATGTAGATTACAGTGTATGTGAAATTTTTTATAGTAATTTGGCGTTCGCCCATTTTTAAGAATAACAATTTTGATAACGATATATTTTTATCTCAGGCTTGTGATTTTGTTGGGACAATCAGGAGGGTTTTTCATGCATATTTGAAAAAGATCATTCTTAAAAGAGTAAATTTTAACGTAACAATTGAAAATTCCTGTGTTGTACATACGACATAAAAAATGTCTTACTGCGCACTTGTACCAAGGTGCTACCTTTTCATACAAATATTAGTAATAATAATAACTGTACTTTATTGATAACAAGTTATCAACAGCCAGTCGACCAAAGTTCTTCAGCCTATAGTAAATCTAAATTAAATTTTGATTAATAATAATTAAAAAAAAAAGTTTAGGAAGAGTTCAAAAACGGATAAAATCATTTATATAAATTTTGAATACAAGTCAATTAATTTAGATGCAAATAAGGTGTCGATAAACAGAGTTAAATCCGAAATTTTTCATAGCTTTTTATCAAAAGAAAATGAGATTTATCCAGAAATCACCATAAATGTCGATACAATTGCAAAATGATATTAAGAATTCATACATTCTGTCAAGAAAGTACCGGGAATTATCGATTTAAATCTGGCGGGGCAATGAGGCAGGTAAAAATTTTTTTTCCTAGGTTGGTACCACTGTCCTTAATTACTATGCCAAGCTTGAGCGGGATCTGTCAACTAGTGTGTTTGCAACAGCTGATTAAGTCAGTCGATGTCAGAGTGCGTGCCGATTTTTACTATGGGTGATTACGTTGAGCAAAGAATTTGTTTAAAGTTTTGTGTTGCAAATGAATTTTCGTGTGCCGATGCATTGAAAATGTTGCAAAAGGCCCTTGGGGATAATGCTCTATCGTGCATATCAGTGGTAGAGAGCCTTCAAGGAGGGTCGTGAAGTGGTCGCCCATCGACGGCTTCGATCGAAGATAACGTCAATCATCGGAATGGGTGGCAAAAAATGAGCCGAAACCGAAAAAACCACCCCAAAGCCGCTCGAAAATGAAGGTGATGCTCATTGTTTTCTTCGATATCCGTGGCGTGGTGCACTACGAATTCGTTCCAGAGGGTCAGACGGTAAACAAGGAGTATTACCTAGGCGTTATGAAACGTTTGCGTGAGCGTCTCCGTAAGAAGCGGCCAAATTTGTGGGCGAACAACTCATGGATTTTGCATGACGATAACGCGCCTTCTCACCGAGCTACGATTGTGACTGACTTTCTCGCCAAAAACTCAACAAACGTGCTTCAGCAACCACCGTATTCGCCGGATTTGGCTCCCTGCGACTTTTTCCTCTTCCCAAAACTAAAATTGCCCCTTCGTAGCACCCGTTTTGAGTCGATTGAAGCCATAAAACAAAATTCGGCGCGAGAGCTAAAGTCCATCCCGGAAAGCGCCTATAAAAAATGTTTCGATAATTGGAAGTGCCGTTGGCATAGATGTATTGGAGCAAATGGAGCCTATTTTGAAGGCGACCCAATAAATTTTGACGATTAAATGTAAAAATGTTGTTTTAATTCAAAATTCCCGGTACTTTCTTGACAGAGTACTATGTGACGTTTTGATTGAAACCACGAAATTCTTAAAAATTCAAATGAGTGATGTTAAAAAACTATGAATTTACGAGAACGCAAGCCTTCGACAACAAATCAATTTTTTCGTGTTCAAAGTCCGACCATTAAAATAAAATCTATTATATTCCTTCATTTACAAGCTTCGTAAACCTGCAACGTCATTTCATTTACAATTTCGAAGTAGGTGCGGTTTCTAGGAATTTTGTTTTGTTAGGATGAAATTAGAGGTATCAAAATGACCTATGCTGTAGCAATAAAAAAATTGCTTAAAAATTACCGTCATTTGGACAAAATGATAGCACGTTGTCCCCTAGAACAAGCACGCAGAAATAAAAAAAAAAACTTAAAACATTTAAAATACATTTGAAATTTTCAATTTCAAAAACATAAATGGAATCATTTCCATAAAATTTGAATGTTTTGAATACAAGTCAATTAATTTAGATCCCAATAAGTTGTCGATAAACTAAGTTGGATAAAAACAATTTTACAGCTTTTTTATCAGAAAATGACATTTATCCAGAAATAACCATAAATAGTCATCGATAAAATTGCAAATTGAGATTAAAAGCTCATATGTGACGTTTTGATTGAAATTACGAAATTCCTAAAAATCTAAATGAGTGATGTTATAAACCAATGAAATTGAACTCACGAATTTACGAGAACGCTAAAACCTTCGACAAAAAATCAATTTTTTCGTGTTCAAAGTCCGATTATTAAAATAACATCTTTTATCCTCCTGCTTTTACCAACTTCGTAAACCTGCATCGTCGTTTTATTTACAATATCGAAGTAGGTGCGGTTTCCAGGAATTTTGTTTTGTTACGATAAGATTAGAGGTATCAAAATGACCTATGCTGTAGCAATAACAAAATTGCTTAAAAATTACTGTCATTTGGACAAAATGATAGCACGTTGTCCCCTAGAACAAGCACGCAGAAATAAAAAAAAAACTTAAAACATTTAAAATACATTTGAAATTTTCAATTTCAAAAACATAAATGGAATCATTTCCATAAAATTTGAATGTTTTGAATACAAGTCAATTAATTTAGATCCCAATAAGTTGTCGATAAACTAAGTTGGATAAAAACAATTTTACAGCTTTTTTATCAGAAAATGACATTTATCCAGAAATAACCATAAATAGTCATCGATAAAATTGCAAATTGAGATTAAAAGCTCATATGTGACGTTTTGATTGAAATTACGAAATTCATAAAAATCTAAATGAGTGATGTTATAAACCAATGAAATTGAACTCACGAATTTACGAGAACGCTAAAACCTTCGACAAAAAATCAATTTTTTCGTGTTCAAAGTCCGATTATTAAAATAACATCTTTTATCCTCCTGCTTTTACCAACTTCGTAAACCTGCAACGTCGTTTTATTTACAATATCGAAGTAGGTGCGGTTTCCAGGAATTTTGTTTTGTTACGATAAGATTAGAGGTATCAAAATGACCTATGTCGTAGCAATAAACAAATTGCTCAACTGGTCAGTCTAATTTTAGGATAACACCGTGAGAGGACACAGGTTAATCTGTATCTCGATCACGCTACAGGACGAGACGTGAACTTGAGGAAATGTAATTATAAGAAGAAAGGTTGAATAACTGGACTTCAAACTCTTTGTTTATCAGTTGACCTTCACAAGGTGCGGAAGATAGGGGAAAAAATCAGTCAAGTGCTCAACTGCATTGGTTATTATTCAGAAAGTTCGATTGAATGATATATAGGATGTTTCATGAATGGGGGTTGGTAATTTCATACAGATTGTAGGAAGTGTTGTAATTATTTTAAAAATATACTTTATTAATTTAATTTACACAGTTTTTATGTTTCACAATTTATTCGAAATTCTGACACGTGTTTCGATCTTTCGACCATCTTCAAAGAAATACAAAAAGGAACTAAATTTAAAATTGAAAAAGGTTTCTTGATTACACTTAGACATTTGTGTATTTTTATGGCGCATGGAAATAACAGCATCCAATATAGGGATGTTGCCGAATAGTATTTGAGAATTTGTTGAATTCTCCTTTTTCTCAATGGCTTTTTTGAATGAAAGAATCTCCAAATAGTCCATCAATTTACCCTTATTAACGTTATATAGTAAAGTGACATATTTCTCTTTAAAAAAATGATTATTTTATATACAATGTTCTGCAAAACCGGTTGATTTGTGATTTTTCAAAATAGTCATCCTATGTTCTTTGATTCTATGTTGTAAACATCGGCCTGTCTGTCCTATAAACAGTGTGGTCCAACGAAAACTTAACACTTCGATTTTCCGGCTTTAAAATGAAAATGTGGAAAATTTCTCGGACCTGTCAATTTCTGATTCGAGGGGGAACAACTTTTCCGCTCTTCGCATTCCCGTAGCTGCAACCCCCTAACGGGGGTGAGTACAACCCCTTGATTTTGAATAAGGATGAGGGGTGTTGCGATACCTCATTTTGAAGATCTTATCGAGTACTATCTGATCATGAAATTTCGCTTCAAAATTTTCATCGATAAAGAAATGACAGGTAAAATAGTGGAAGAGTACTTATTTTTGTGATTAGTTTATTAAATGATGGAAATGGACACCATCCACTTCCATGCAGTAATGTAAGTTTTGTTGAAAACGTTCATGTACGTTACGATTTTTGGTGTCATTTGACGGCTTTCATTAATGATCCGAGTTCGCAAATCATCCAGTGACTCCGGCTGGGTAGCTTAAATTTTGGATTCCAGGTGACCCCATAAAAAAAGTCCAGTGGAGCCAGATCAGGTGATCTGGGTGGCCACTCATTATGTCCCCTTCTTCCAATCCAGGCGTGAGGAAAATTTTCAACGTACCGGTTGAACGAAATGAGGTCTTGTTGGAAAATGATCGTTTGATGGTCTTCTGTATTCTCCAACATTTGCACGAGGGCTGAATAAATAGCGTTTTCCAATGGATCTAAATAAATTTGGCCAGTGAGATTACCGGGTATAAAAAAAGAGCCGATTATGTGATTTCCATAAATACCCGCCCAAACATTTAATTTCTGGAGAGGCCGAGTATGCACCTCATGAAGTAATCTTGGATTTTCATCTGATCAATACTGACAGTTATGCCGGTTTACAAATCCGTTAAGGTAAAACGGACACTCTTCCGAAAAACAGCTATCGAACATGTAGTTTTAATTACCGTTAATCATTTCACTGATCCCTTCACAGAACTGGAGTTGGCTATCGAGATCATCCTCATTCAGTTCCTTATAAGGACGGAATTTATGTTGTTTCAGGATTCTCATGATTGTTGTGCGTGAAACACCAGATACATCGGACAATTTCCTAGTACTCAAGGTTGGATCCACTGCTACATGACCTAAGACAGCCACGTCTGTCGCTTCGTCTCTTTCATTCACCCCCTTTTTGTTTCCGACTGAACCGTCAAATTTGACAACCAGTTGCACAACGTAAGCAGATAAATTCCACATTGCCTCTTTCACCATTTTCGCTGTTCGTTCATTATCGATGGATATTTTGAAGCGAAACTTTAGGGTCAGATAGTACTCGATACGATCTTCGAAATTAGTTGTCGCATCACCCCTTATCCCTATTCAAAATAAAGGAATTGTGCTCACCCCCGTTAGGGGGATGAAGTTACGGTGATGAAAAAAGCGGAAAAGTTATTCCCCCTTGAATCAGAAATTGACGGTCCGAGCGATTTTCCACATTTTCATTTTAAAACCGGAAAATCGAGGTGTTAAGTTTTCGTTGGACCAGCTGTATGTAGCATTATAATGATCACAATTAATTTGATAAATCCCTGATTCGGAAATGATAGGGTTCCTTTCTTTATTGTACATCAAAATCTTAGCTAAATTATTTACCCCAACTTTTCCGAATCCGGGATTTATCGAATTAATAGTGATTATTGTAATTCTACATATATAGGACAGACAGGTCGACGTTTACAGCATATAATTAAAGAACATAAGATGTCTATTTTGAAAAACCAAAAGTAAACGGGTTTCGCAGAACATTGTATAGAAAATAATCATTTTTTCAATGAGAAAGATGTCATTTTATTATATAATGTTAATAAGGGTGAATTGATGGAGATATTGAAAGTCATGATTGAGATATTGAAAGCCATTGAAAATATATGAAAATTTACGGAGTGATCCATTTAAAAAATCACCCATTTGTTGAATAATTTTTTGGGAACATCGTGTTATTAGAAAATAAATTCTTGAGATGCAGAAATGTATATGTAATTTACATAATATTTTTACCAATTAGATTGATATCTTGTGGCATCAGTTACAATTTATGATAACTTTTTCTGTTTCAGTATATACCCCAATTTTTCCGCTCTTTTTGCAATAGTTTTTTGTCTTCCATACCGTAATACTAATAATTTTTATTCTGATCCTTCATTTCCTTCGAAGTTATCCGAAATCAAAATAACTATTAAGTTTATTTGAACACTCAGAAATTTCTTTAGTTCTTTAACCAATTACCTAAAAGTATAACTAATTCATTTTGAATAGCCCGCTATCTGGGCTGTCATATTTTGACATTCGACAAGTAAAAACTACGCCATTACTAAAAACGGAACGATACACGCTTCAACAACGCATTAAAATGTTAAAATTCAATACAAAAATGGTTGAAGCACCTTCTCGTCCGGCAATAGTGAAACTGGTGGAAAAACTTGAGCTTTTGGGGCAAGTTAGTGATGTGAAGAATCGAAATCGTGTGCATCGCTCAAGAACGACTGAAAATTTCTTGCTGCACCCTATATTGTTGACGAAAACCCATATATTACATTTTCGGTGAAATTTTTGTTATATAATTTTCAAATAAACGTTTGGTAGATATAACGTGGGGCAAAATAATTAATTTTTGATGAAATCAAATATAAAAATTGAGTCCAAACGAATGATGACAGAACATTCATAAACACGTAAAATACTATTATAAACTAATAAACTGAAGAAATTTTAGCATAGTGTTCCTATGAGGTTGGATGTTCAGTTTATGATAATATAATACTTATTGTTATTACGCAAAAAATTCCAAATTAAAATGAAAATCAGTGAAATGACAAATCTCCATCGTTATAAAAAAATCAAAATAAAATGATTTCTGCCATAAATATCCACATTTTCTCTGTAAATTTTATCTTGGTTTCAAAAACATACAAACCTAACTTATATAACAAAAATAAAATGGCCTGTACTCACTTTTTCTCAAAAAATCCCGTACTACACCCTTCAACCTCTAAACACAATTGAATGAAATTGTTCTAGCTGCACCAGAGGACGTAGGAAGGTCACTTGCGGACACAACTTGGGAAAATTTTTGGAAAAGTTTTCCCCTCTTCCTTTCTTTCTCGATTATCTACGTGAGTCTTGACAGGAACGGTGGGTATGTCTCAGCTTGAGCAACTGCTAGTGCGCACGTGACGTTGCCCTACATCGCTGCCAAATCGGCGCGAATTCCCTTCGTTTAGGGGAGAAAGGGAAAGTTGAAGTCGAAATTTTCATTTTCTGATCAGTACAGTTATTCTTATGGTGTTTCAACTAGTGAACGCATAGATCTACCAGCCAATAGATCAATAAATCGGTAGATCAATGGAACCGGTGGATGAATTTAATTTATAGATACGCCTAAAGGGTAGATCCATTTAGAAGATCACGAAGAGTTAAATTCTATATTATATATATCATATTAGAAAATCTTCCTCAGATGACAATATCCAGTGTTGTGAAAGAAAGCATTTCTTAGAAAATCTTTGGAAACCCTCACGGAAATCGGTGGATCAATTTGTTCGTAAAAACTGGACCGTCATTTGAGCATTTTCCAAAAAAATTCACTCATTCTAATTGGTTGTTCATTATTTTAAGATCGGGATCTTTGTGGACTTTCATTATTTCCAAAAACTCTATTATTTTCATTTTTAATCCCCTTCGTTAACTATAAAGGTTGCCTATATGGTCATTTATAGCTTCAATATGTTCAAAGACGACCTTTTATTTGACTTGCAAACTTGAATTTCCAGTGGTAAACTTATGGGTAATGTGAATGGAATGTAACATTTTCTGTAAGTTCTTTCTCAATTTTTTCATAATTTTGATTCTAAAAGCTTCCATCTGTATTAACTAGGAAATTTCAAAGAGAACACTAATGAAAAATTATAGCGTAAGTTGTTAATGATGTCGAAGAGAAGTAGATAAAAAGACGGTTATATATATATATATATATAGATATATATATATGTATATATATATATTAGGAGTACAAATAAGTTTCTGCCGTTTTATTGTAGATGGCGCGGCACGGAGTTTCGGTTAGCTTTCGCAGATGATAACCGGCTTAAAAAATAGTTTGGACATTCAAGAACAATATAACCTATTAATATCATTGATTTTATATTGGTAAAATATAATTTTCATAAGTTGAAAATGTCAAAATTTGAGCCAAGTAGGCGTCATTTGCGGGAAATATTAGTTTACTTCTTTAATTTAAAGAAATCTACTGCTGAGGCGCATCAATTGCTCGTAGAAGCATATGGTGAGGGTGCTTTGAGTGAGAGAACGTTTCGAGAGTGGTTTCAAAAGTTTAAAAACGGTGATTTCGGCGTAGAAGACAAACATCGCAGTGAAAGGCCAAAAATTTACGAGGATGCAGAATTGGAGGAATAATTGGAAGAAGATTCATCTCAAACACAAAAAGAACTTGCTCTAACATTAGATGTCACTCAGCAAGCAGTCTCACATCGTCTTCTATAATAAATATTTAATTTGTGTTAAAAAACGGCGGAAACTTATTTGTATGGATTATTAATTCCTCCAATTCTGCTTCCTCGTAAATTTTTGGCCTTCCACTGCGATCTTTGTCTTCTACGTCGAAATCACCGTTTTTAAACTTTTGAAACCACTCTCGACACGTTCTCTCAATCAAAGCACCCTCACCATATGCTTCTACGAGTAATTGATGCGCTTCAGCAACAGATTTCTTTAAATTAAAGAAGTAAACTAATATTTCCCGCAAATGA
Source organism: Megalocaria dilatata (assembly GCA_034642435.1). Lineage (NCBI taxonomy): Eukaryota > Metazoa > Arthropoda > Insecta > Coleoptera > Coccinellidae > Megalocaria > Megalocaria dilatata. Next base: position 40,455,379 of record CM067862.1, on the reverse strand, counting down.
CGCTTACTTGGCTCAAATTTTGACATTTTCAACTTATAAAAATTATATTCTACCAATATAAAATCAATGATATTAATAGGTTATATTGTTCTTGAATGTCCAAACTATTTTTTAAGCCGGTTATCATCTGCGAAAGCTAACCGAACCTCCGTGCCGCGCCATCTACAATAAAACGGCGGAAACTTATTCGTACTCCTAATATATATATATATATATATATATATATATATATATATATATATATATCCTAGATGTAAGCTATTTATTGCACGAAACGATCAAATATATTTCCGTAATCAAAGTTTTGGGTATGTACTATGAAAAACATTGGCAACGTCGAATTTTCACCTCATAGAATGGTGAAGGAATTTGAACTTTATACGCACGTAATTTAAAATAGAAAGTTCCATGAAATTGACGTAATATTACGAAAGAATTCAAACACTTTTTGAAAAACGATATAATGTTTTTGAATACATTGAAAATTTTTTTTCGATGTAGCCATCAATTTCCCTAACTTAACAATAAATGCTTGAACTAATGCTGATATATCGATTACTGAAACATCATGAATATCGGATGTATAGTTTTTAAGGTAATCCCGCATGTTCTTACATGCAAAATACATAATGTTTTTGTTGAAATCACTTGAAAACAGTGAATTTGCCTTGTAGATAATAATGATTAAGAATGGTGGATGCGCTTAAGAGTTAAACTCCGAAAACAAGAAAGACCAAGAAAAGCTGATTGTTCCGCAAAATAGTCGATTATCCGATAAGACTACCGAAGTATTGTCCAGTTGACTTGAAGGAATAATAAACTATTCCGTCAATGAAGAAAACCTATTCAAGTTCCTGAGTAATATTATCAACAAATTGGTTCATTTTTCTAGTCGATGGTTGCAAAAAATTATGGAAAATAAAATATTTTTTGATAATTACAAGAAATTTTTAGAATTTCAGTATAAGTACTGAAATGTTAAATAATCCTTCGAACAATGTACTCGAAACGGTGAGAAAATTATTCATTCTTGAAATTTTGAAGAAACTGAATAGATTAATACTGAATTGTTTCAACCGTTACTATTTGGTAGTTGATCATAATTAAGACAAATTGTAAAAATTACTATGTTTTATTACCAATAAAAATATATATTACACATTTTCTTGTGACTCGAGTTTCGGGAAATGAACTATCCCATTATCAGACAACTGAAGACCTAACAGTGGTACAGAGGTATTTAAACAGAAGTGATACATATTTTTAATATTTCAATAGATTCTAGTTAACGCCTAATAGTGGTACAGAGGTTTACAAGCGGAACGTGATTAAAAACCGGGTTAAAAAAGAGCGGCCTTCTAACAGATATCGGAATGTCGGCAATCGGCAAAGAAGGTTGTTAAACAGATGGTACCCATTTAAATATCTCAAATAATTTTTGGGGTTACATAGCTCCGTACAGTCATTCATTATTTTTACGTTATTTTGTTGTACATCTCAAATATTTGGATTTAGAAAGCTCCATACAGTCATTCATAATTTTTTTAAATTATTTTTATTGTGAACGAATTTGAAAATTTCAATAATCAAGTTTCTTTTCATTTGAATCTACATGTAAAATTTTCTTAAGATTTTCTTTTGTCGAAAGGAATTACTGTTTTCTAAAGAATGAGTGGCAAAAGTTGAATTTTTGTTTACTTTTCATTAAATTCATTTTATGTTCGTCGAAAAAGGTTTTAAACAGATGCTACTTTTTAAATATCTCAAATATTTTCGATTACATACAGTCATTCATTATTTTTACATAATTGTTGCAATTTTCAAATTAGTTCACAATAATGAAAGCCAGTACCCTCTCGGAAAAAGATAAGATACTGCAAGAAAAAGAAGCCGAACTTAAGAGAATGCAAGAAATTATAGCTGCCATGCAAGCCAAGATGCAGATGCAACAGTGAAGTGCCATAACCTAGTAATGTGATTATTGTAGCATTGCATATCCCAAGAGCCAAATGATATAGATATATTTGCAATGTACTTTAAATTATAATATGAGAAGACGGTTTTATCTCCTGGATCTGAAAATGCTGAATCTCTTTTTGTATTTTATTCTCTTAGTATTAAGTTTATTCGATTTATTTCTTATATGACATTTTGATATTTTTATATATTGAAATCTTTTAAATTTTCTTGTGCATTAATCGATCTAGCCATATTTTTTATGAATGCATAGGTGAGATATTTTTTATATGATAATGAAATTGAGTATGAATATATTTAAAGTATATTTTATTGGAGTGTTTCAATCCTTCAATTTATAGCACCTGCTCCCTTTATTTGAGGAATATTAGTTTTTTGTTTCAAAGGTCAGCCATATGTAAGTGGTATTAAAATATAGTTTGCGCTTTTTTACATATTACTTACTGAAAAATAATATTCAGCCAAAACCTAACAAGGACCACAGAAAAGTAGAAAACCATAGTCCCATAATACTCCTGCGAGTACTAGGAAAATTATTAGAGAAAATAATTATATTCAAACTTGAAGGACACTTCCAATTTGGTTTCCGCAGGAAGTAAGCTACAGTTTACCTCCTCTCAATATTAATTAATCCTACAGAATGCACAAATAAACAACGAGAGAACGGTAGTAGCCTTTATACATATTAATAAAGCATTTGATAGTATGTGGATGAAGGGGCTACTATACAAATTATTCAAAAAGGACACCTCTTTTTACCTTAGCCATATAACAAGAATTAACGAAATTTATTGATATCATTAAAGATGCTGCAAAACAAGCTACTCCCCGGACAGCAAATAGAGAGAATGCATTCTACCATATTCCAATAGAAATCAAGAAAATATTGATGCAAAAAATAGGGCAAAGGCAAGATGGCATCTTACCATAGACGTATTAAAACATACTGAATTGTTTCAGTTGTTACTATGTTTTACTTCCAATAAAAATATATATTACACATTTTCTTGTGACTCGAGTTTCGGGAAATGAACTATTCCATCATCAGACAACTGAAGACCTAACAGTGGTACAGAGGTATTTAAACAAAAGTGATACATATTTTAAATATTTCAATAGATTCTAGGTAACACCTAATAGTGGTACAGAGGTTTACAAGCGGAACTTGATAAAACGCCGGGTTAAAAAAGGGGGCCTTTTAACAGATATCGGAATGTCGGCAATGGACAAAGAAGGTTGTTAAACAGATGGTACCCATTTAATTATCTCAAATAATTTTTGGGGTTACATAGCTCCGTGCAGTCATTCATTATTTTTACATTATTTTGTTGTATATCTCAAATATTTGGCTTTACATAGCTCCGTACATTGATTCATTATTTTTTACATTATTTTTATTGTGAACTAATTTGAAAATTTCAATAATCAAGTTCCTTTTCTTTTGAATCTACATGTAAAATTTTCTTAAGATTTTCTTTTGTCGAAAGAAATTACTGTTTTCTAAAGAATGAGTGGCAAAAGTTGAATTTTTGTTTACTTTTCATTAAATTCATTTTATGTTCGTTGAAAAAGGTTCTAAACAGATGCTACTTTTTAAATATCTCAAATATTTTCGATTACATACAGTCATTCATTATTTTTACATAATTGTTGCAATTTTCAAATTAGTTCACAATAATGAATGACTACTGTACGGAGCTATGTAAATCGAAAATATTTGAGATATTTAAAAAGTAGCATCTGTTTAAAACCTAAAAACAAAAGAAAATCTTAAGAAAATTTTACATGTAGATTCAAAGGAAGAGAAACTTGATTATCGAAATTTTCAAATAAGTTCGCAATAAAAATAATGAATGAATATACGGAGCTATGTAAATCCAAATATTTGAGATAAACAACAAAATAATGTAAAAATAATGAATGACTGTACGGAGCTATGTAACCCCAAAAATTATTTGAGATATTTAAATGGGTACCATCTGTTTAACAACCTTCTTCGTCGATTGCCGACATTCCTATATCTGCTAAAAGGCCCTTTTTTTAACCTGGTTTTTTATTACGTTCCGCTTGTAAGCCTCTGTTCCACTATTAGGTGTTACCTAGAATCTATTGAAATATTCAAAATATTTATCACATTTGTTTGAATACCTCTGTACCACTGTTAGGCTTCAGTTGTCTGGGGGGATAGTTCATTTCCCGAAACTCGAGTCACAAGAAAATGTGTAAAATATATTTTTATTGGTAGTAAAACATAGTAATTTTTACAATTTGTTCGAATAGATTAACATCCCAAACTTTTGTACGGGGATTTATAAATTCCTAATCGAAATACATTTTCATTATTGAAATGTTTTCATCTTTCAAGAATACTGCATAGCGTAATTTGCATTTGTTTCAGAAATGTTTAGCTTTAAAAGATGTATCATAGCTTACTATCTGTATGTGATGATTTTATCTTAATTGCTTGAATAAAAAATTATAAATTCGAATTAATTCATAAGGAGTGTGGCTATGGTAATAGAAAGTTCTACAAATCGAGACAGTGTAACATACATCTGTATAATAATTCCACACTAAAACAAACTCGATAAGGCTTTGTTGATCAACAAAACCTCATCGAGCTTGTTTGAGTATGGAATTTTATACAGATGTATGTTACACTGTCTCGATTTGAAATATTGTCAAAAATTAGGTGAAGGAAACAAAGAAAAGAGACAATCGCTCTATATTTCGAAGGATATGATTCACAAAATTTTCAAATGAAAGTTGATCATTTCCGATATATTTCATTACATGTATAATGATTGTACGTTACTTTATTATTATGATCTACCACTTCATGAATATTTTACATAAGTAAATGAGTGTAAAATCTATCCGCAACTTTTTTTCCGATTAGACTGTTCAATACGCGTGATCCTTGATGTAGAGTCCTTGTTCTCCGGCCTTTCCTTGAGCGCTACCTGCCTCGTATTTGCCTAGTGATGCTTCGCTATTGGCCTGAAATATATTGCATGTATAATACTAACACTCCACTTACAAAAGCAAAATCACTTAGAAAAAAACCAACCTTAGCTCTGATCAATAGTTCTTGTTGCCCTGCAGCTATGTTCTCATCTTTTCCAGCCCATGACTTCAAAACTGAAGCCTGTAAGGCACGTCCATAGCTGAATGTCAAAGCCCATGGCTTCTTTCCAGGATAACTGAAAAAATTCCAGAAAGTTGAAATAATGATAATAATAATGAAGAGATCCGGATCCTCTAAGGATCATACGAGTCACAGAGTCCCTGATAGATTATATAAATTCCATCATTATGTCATTGTATTTACCCGCGTTATTTCTGTGTCAAAATGCTCTGTGGCGCTGTAACTTGACATGTTGGTGATTAGTTACAATAACAAAGGAGGACAATGTCCTTATAGCGTCCCCATTGTATTTTAATTCATTCGAGAGGAAGGTTCTTGGAAAATAAACCTCCTGAGCAACTTAGTAACATATTCGAGATAATAGTAATTATAACAGTGTCCCTTGGTAACTCTTAGTAGGTAAACTTCTTTTAAATAATGAATAATTATTTTTTAGTGGGATTAGGACAAATTATAATATGTCAGATTGTTTAGTACATATATTCGGCGACGTTTCGCAAATTCACATTTGCTTCCTCAGGCCTACAAAAATCAAAAATATATCAGCAATATTCTTCTTTACATAGATACATAAAGTGACAGAAAATTACATACCTCAATATGAAGGTTGTAAATTCTGACCATATAGTATAGAAAAATCTCTTAAATACAAGTTAAAATATAAAATTAAAAACATGGAAGAATGGAATTGCACACCAAATAAAAAGACGTCCAAAACAACAAACCATAACCTATAAATGAGACGTCACAAAACAAGTCGTGTTTTGGTTGTCAAATATTGAACTATTTCACGTTTGAACCACCTAGTTTATCTTTTGTCAAATTCTTATATTTAGACAGTATTGGATTATATAAACAACTAAGATGACTAGTATCAGATCTAAAATTGACAGACTTTTTCAAATTAATGTGAATCATCTCTAAGATATTTCTTTTTGTAAATTGTTTTTCTTTTTCAAGAATTTTCACATTCGGAAAATCGAACCTGTGATTCTCCACGAAGAAATGGGAGCACAGTGCCGTCTTTTCTTTGTTTTTTACGTCTTTCAAGTCATATTTGTGTTGTTTCATCCTGCTACTCAAATATTGCCTTGTTTGTCCAATATATACCCTATCACAGTCTAAGCATGGAACTCCATATATCAACCCCGATTTTTGTTCTTTTTTAATAGGATCTTTGATATGGCTGTGTAACAATCCCACAGTTTTCATATTGTAAAATATTAATTCCTTGTTGTCTATTTTTAGAGTTCTTTTGAGTTTTTGTGATAGTTCTGGTATATATGGTATTTTATAGTATTTCTTAGTTGTTTCAATTATGTTATTGTCTTTGTTCCTGTTTTCAATTTTCGGTATAAGTTCTGAAATAATTCTGCTGACGAAATGTTTAGGATAATTGTTGCTGCATAGGATATTCTTTACTTTTTCTATGTTCTGGTTGTGGTATACAGGTGCACTTAAGTTGATTGCTCTATTCAGAATGTTGTGAATGGCACTGATTTTATAGCCAAGGGAATGTGTAGATAAATAATTTAACATAACACCCGAACTTGTGGGTTTCGTATACCAGTTAGTTGTAAGTTTTTGTTGTTCAGTTCGGTGCACACATACGTCAAGGAATGGTAGTGATCCTTCATTCTCTACTTCTACCGTGAACTGGATTCTATCATGGTAACGGTTGAACAATGACAGTGTCTCATTCACCTTGTCTTTTGGTATGGCTGCCAATACAGCCATACCAAAAGACAAGGTGAATGAGACACTGTCATTGTTCAACCGTTACCATGATAGAATCCAGTTCACGGTAGAAGTAGAGAATGAAGGATCACTACCATTCCTTGACGTATGTGTGCACCGAACTGAACAACAAAAACTTACAACTAACTGGTATACGAAACCCACAAGTTCGGGTGTTATGTTAAATTATTTATCTACACATTCCCTTGGCTATAAAATCAGTGCCATTCACAACATTCTGAATAGAGCAATCAACTTAAGTGCACCTGTATACCACAACCAGAACATAGAAAAAGTAAAGAATATCCTATGCAGCAACAATTATCCTAAACATTTCGTCAGCAGAATTATTTCAGAACTTATACCGAAAATTGAAAACAGGAACAAAGACAATAACATAATTGAAACAACTAAGAAATACTATAAAATACCATATATACCAGAACTATCACAAAAACTCAAAAGAACTCTAAAAATAGACAACAAGGAATTAATATTTTACAATATGAAAACTGTGGGATTGTTACACAGCCATATCAAAGATCCTATTAAAAAAGAACAAAAATCGGGGTTGATATATGGAGTTCCATGCTTAGACTGTGATAGGGTATATATTGGACAAACAAGGCAATATTTGAGTAGCAGGATGAAACAACACAAATATGACTTGAAAGACGTAAAAAACAAAGAAAAGACGGCACTGTGCTCCCATTTCTTCGTGGAGAATCACAGGTTCGATTTTCCGAATGTGAAAATTCTTGAAAAAGAAAAACAATTTACAAAAAGAAATATCTTAGAGATGATTCACATTAATTTGAAAAAGTCTGTCAATTTTAGATCTGATACTAGTCATCTTAGTTGTTTATATAATCCAATACTGTCTAAATATAAGAATTTGACAAAAGATAAACTAGGTGGTTCAAACGTGAAATAGTTCAATATTTGACAACCAAAACACGACTTGTTTTGTGACGTCTCATTTATAGGTTATGGTTTGTTGTTTTGGACGTCTTTTTATTTGGTGTGCAATTCCATTCTTCCATGTTTTTAATTTTATATTTTAACTTGTATTTAAGAGATTTTTCTATACTATATGGTCAGAATTTACAACCTTCATATTGAGGTATGTAATTTTTCTGTCACTTTATGTATCTATGTAAAGAAGAATATTGCTGATATATTTTTGATTTTTGTAGGCCTGAGGAAGCAAATGTGAATTTGCGAAACGTCGCCGAATATATGTACTAAACAATCTGACATATTATAATTTGTCCTAATCCCACTAAAAAATAATTATTCATTATTAAATCTTGGAGGACACTAAATATTATTTTACTTCTTTTAAATGCTTCTGATTAATTGCATGCTTTACATTTTTAAATACCACCTTTGTGTTAATGTGAAATTAATTACTGCACGCTCGTCCATTGTACTTCGCTTTTCATTCTTGGAATTTTGCTTCACTGTTATTTAATTCGACTGGAATGTTTTAACTAAATTGCATTGCCTGTGTACATAACTAAAGAGACCCTCACAAGTTTTCTGTTTGTATTGTATACTTTCTGTCGGTGCCTGATTGCTTTTGCTGTACTTGTAAATAATGGTTCTTTATCTGCGTAAAACTTGCTAATAGTTGTAATATCTGTTCTTAATAATTGCGGTGCTTGGTATGTAACTGCTTTGCATGTACTCTTGTGTGATCCTCGGTTACCTATTTCTTTGTTCTTATTGTAACGTTCATTAACGCACCTAGGTGATGGGGTACTGTATCTAGTTTATGATGTCCTAGTCAGTTCATGTTACATATTTGTCATATGCATGTGCCCGCTCACCTTGAAAGATTGTATTCCTTGTGAACCAGTGGCGTTCTTTAGGGTAAACCGCAGAGTAGTCCTGGTAGAGGACGACATATCGTATAGAGACAGTAAATAGCTCCAGATATCCAATGTTATCGTGAGAATGTGTGAGTGATTGCTAAATATTTGTTCCGGGTACTGTGATATCTCCAGGGATTAGTTTGCGTGACCCTACTGGTAGTGTTCGGTTCGTTCTTCAGTAAGGGTTAAGCCTTCCTGGGCGTTTGTCACCCCGAGGTGGCTAGATACAGTCCATTTTGATAGTAACTTTTCCGGTCGACTTGAATTATGTTAGATCCCCTCTTCAAGGAGATCTTCTGGGCTTACCACAGTTACCTTTATCTTACTGTCCGTTAAACTTACCCCTTGTAATTGAGGTTCAGCACTGATTACCGGAAGTGCAGTTGAAGGTGCAGGCTGGCTGTATCCCCATTTCCTGCATAACTTTACCCTTTCCGCTGCATAAGAATGATATCTGATTTGAGCGAGTTACGACCTAACAATATGTAGTAATAAGTCATTTAGAACCGGGGCGCTATTGGTTTCACTGGGGCGCTTTGCGAACCACTGTGTAGAGTAGATTTAACCACAGGCTGATGAATGTGCTTCCATTTATTGAGGGTTGTTGCTTTTGAACATTATTAATGAAAATATATTATTCTGGTATTATTGTGTTTCGAATATTTGAACCTCCCGTCACTGTTTTCTTGCTCTCGTTAGGTGTAATTTGGGTTGCCTACACAACGTAAAGTCCTATTCGCCCGCCACTAGACGATCACGATAAGAAAGGTTAGCGGTCTTTAGATTACTTCGTGTAATTCCAGATCTTTTAGAGTACTCCATAAACCCCCAGTTCTTAGAGTACTCCGTAACATCCCGGATCTTTTAGAGTACTCTGTAATGTACGGGATAGCTCAATAACAAATTTATAATGAAACTAATTCAACAAAATTGGACTTCACACTAAGAAGAAATCAATGTTCACCTGTTTCCATTAACAATGTACACATAACGGAATCCACATCTACCAAATCTTTGGATACTAGGAAGTATCCGTGTCCGCTTACTTTGGGAAATTATATTCTTTGTGAACTAGTGGCGTTCTTTAGGGCGATTCTTGTAGTAGTCTTAGTAGAGGACAACATATTGTATAGAAACAGTAAATAAATCCCGATATCCAACGCTGCGGTGAGAATGTGTGAGTGACTGATGGATCATTGTTCTTGGTATTGGTATTGTGGTATTACCAGGATTAGTGACCCTTCAGTTTAGTGTGTGGTGTGTTTTATAGTAATATCTGAGCCTTTCTGGGTCTTGGCCACCCCGAGGAGGCAAGATACAACACTCTTGATAGTTTCTGCTTGACTAGAGTTACGTTAGATCTCCTCTTCAAGGTGATCATCTGGGGATACCACATTATCCACCTTTCTGCTCATCCAGATTCCGTCCCGCGTGCCCTGCTAAATGAATTTGGGAAGTCTACACAACGTAGCATTTTATTCTCTCCCAACTAGACGATAACGATAGAAAGGTAAGCATTCTTAGAGTACTCCGTAAATTACGGAAAGTACAGTATGTTACTAACCAGACCTTACACGAAGCCTGAAGTTCATAAAATAGATATTAACGCCGGCGAAAAAGACTTCAGGTGAACTAAAAGCACAATGTACTCTTAATAAAGTTGAACTCACCGATTCATGGCATCCAGATTGCAGGTAGCCTCCTCTTCTGACTGGCCACCAGAAAGGAATGTGACACCAGGGACTGCAGGTGGTACCGTCCTGGACAAAGCAACAACAGTGTGCTTTCCGATCTCCTCCTTACTGTATTTAGTGGAACATTGAGCTCCCCCAGTTACCATGTTTGGTTTGAGCAGAGTTCCTTCAAGGAATATATTGTGGTCTGCTAGAGCCTTATAGACGAAGGCCAAAACAGTTTCGGTTACCTGATAAAGGCGACAAATAAAAATGTTTAATAGGTCAGAAAGGATATATAAAGGTGCGTCCATAAGTGCACCTCTTCTCGCTTTATCGCGACAGACTAGCTTACGGAGAAACGCACTCTTTATATTATAATATAATCAGTTTTTGTTTGATGAAGAGTATTGGAAGGAAAAAGGTAACAGTATAATTACCAAATGAAAGAATAAAGAGCAGAAAAACAAGATCTTTAGGAATAGAGGAAAAACTAGCATGGAAGTGAAGATATCCGGATCCTCTAAGGATCATACGAGTCACAGAGTCCCTGATAGATTATATAAATTCCACCATTATGTCATTGTATTAACCCGCGTTATTTCTGTGTTAAAATGCTCTGTGGCGCTGTAACTTGAGTAAATAACTCCAGATATCCAACGCTACTGTGAGAATGTGTGAGTGATTGCTAGATAATTCTTCCGAGGTACTGTGCCATCTAATGACAATTTTGGTAGATTATAACTATGAAAATGATATCACTGAAAAAATTCATTCAGCTAAGGGTAAACAACATAAAAGGAAAGGTAATTTTTTGTCATCATTATGTCGGGTACTTCTAAAACTACTCCAGTTAACGCCAAATGAAAACTCATAAAATGACAGGAGGAAATGACAATGATAAAGGATAACTAAAAATATCGTCTTTCTACTACAAGAACCTACTGGAATTTCAACTTTGAATCATGGTCCTGGTAGGGGACGACATATCGTATAGAGACAGTAAATAGCTCCAGATATCCAATGTTATCGTGAGAACGTGTGAGTGATTGCTAAATATTTGTTCCGGGTACTGTGATATCTCCAGGGATTAGTTTGCGTGACCCTTCTGGTAGTGTTCGGTTCGTTCTTCAGTAAGGGTTAAGCCTTCCTGGGCGTTTGTCACCCCGAGGTGGCTAGATATAGTCCATTTTGATAGTAACTTTTCCGGTCGACTTGAATTATGTTAGATCCCCTCTTCAAGGAGATCTCCTGGGCATACCACAGTTACCCTTACCTTACTGTCTGTTAAACTTACCCCTTGTAACGGAAGGTTCAGCACTGGTTACCGGAAGTGCAGTTGAAGGTGCACGCTGGCTGTATCCTCTTTTCCTGCATAACTTTACCCTTTCCGCTGCTTAAGAATGATATCTGATTTGAGCGAGTACCGACCTAACAATATGTAGTAATAAGTCATTTAGACCCGGGGCGCTATTGGTTTCACTGGGGCGCTTTGCGAACCACTGCGTAGAGTAGATTTCACCACAGGCTGATGAATGTGTTTCCATTTATTGAGGGTTGTTGCTTTTGAACCTTATTAATAAAAATCTATTATTCTGGTATTATTGTGTTTCGAATATTTGAACCTCCCGTCACCGTTTCCTTGCTGTCGTAAGGTGTAATTTGGGTTGCCTACACAACGTAAAGTCCTATTCGCCCGCCACTAGACGATCACGATAAAAAGGTTAGCGCTCTTTAGATTACTTCGTATAATTCCAGATCTTTTAGAGTACTCCGTAAACCCCTATATCTTTTAGAGTACTCCGTAAACCCTCAGATCTTAGAGTACTCCGTAAGACCCCGGATCTTTTAGAGTACTCCGTAACACCCCGGATCTTTTAGAGTACTCCGTAATGTACGGGATAGCTCAGAAGCAATTGTGATATAAGAATAAAACTAGGAATACCAACCCCAGTTAACACATGATGCCCAACAACTCACCTTCTGGCAACGCTCTATGTCGTGATCACCATCAGGAAGAATCTCAGGCTCCACGATTGGGACTATCCTGTTGGATTGGCAGATGGAGGCATAACGTGCCAGTACGTTGGCGTTCTCCAAAATTGCTTGGTATGAAGGACTGTGCTCTCCAATTTTCAAAACGCAACGCCATTTAGCAAAGTGGCAACCGTCCTTCTTGTACTGGGCACATCTTTTTCCAAGATCGTCAAGACCTATCGAAACAAAAACAAAATCATTTTTAGAACTAGGTTAAATGTTGCGCATTCAAATATATGCCTAAGAAATATATATCAGGGTTTGGAATGATTGAGAGCTTCTTGATATAACGACAAGAAGGCTTATCCAAAATATCGCGAGAATATAACTGTGGGAGATATCAAGCACCTGATTTCACGTCAGTGCATTTCACTATTTTCTGATCTATGTAATCAGATAATACAGAGCACTTTCTCAATCATCTAGGAACTGAAATCTGATTGGATCAGAAAGACTAGAAATAAAAAGTTTTCTGACCTCACATCTTTGGGCTGTTTCACCCAAATTTATTTAAAAGCATATGTATCATTTGAGCCTCATACGAAAATGCAAGTTTTCTTAAGAATTTCATTTAATCAAGATGTTGATGAGAAGAGTGATATAAAGATAGATAGACATCATGAGCCAAAGTGAGATCGAAATGTGCGGAGATGCTTGATTGAGGAAACAAACTTCGGATGTAAATATGACATATTCACCCTTCTAAATGATTCTTCATTTTCTTCTTACCTTGAGTTGTTGTTTCATCCAAAGACCCCATCAAAGGCACTACTCCAGTATCGACTTTGATGCCCGGGATGATCCCCCTTTGCTTTAGCAGCTCGATGAAAGGAGTACCGTCGTCTGCCTTCTGGTAAATGGTTTCGTGGAAAAGGATGACCCCGCTGATATAGTCGCCCAGCTGCTTGTCTGTGGTGAAGAGTAACTGTCTGTACTTCCTCCTGTTATCCTCCGTATTTTCCAGACCTATGTCCGCCAGTCTTTTTCCGCAGGTGCTCACCGATTCGTCCGCGGCCAGGATGCCTTTGCCAGGGGCTACAATGGCGTTAGCGATCTTGCGAAGTTCATCTTGCAGCGCAGGTTCAGGGTAGTTCCAACGGGTAGGCATGTTTCTGTAGATTATAGGGGTGCTGAAAGTAGAGAGAATTTCTAGAATCATCGTGTTACTTTTAGGCTTTAATCGGCGTTCTTGCACTCTCCGGAGATTTTTATAAGATTTCTACTTATTGAAGGGTCGTTAAGGAAATAATGATTATAAAATTTTCTTCAGCCATAATATTTGGTCAAGGTAGTTTGTTACACAAAATTTCCAAGGGGGTTAATGGGGCGATATTTAGAGTAAACTTTGACTAATGGCTGAAAAAAACTTTATATTCATTTTTCAACCACCCTATAATGAGTAAGTCTTTTATAAAAAAATCCATGAAACTAGCCTGTCCAAGTAGAATTTTCCGTTATTCCCATTGGTGTACACTGAATTTTGATTGAGATGACAGTTTTCAAGTTATGATATGTTTCCAGTGAAAAAATTGTCGAATATTGAATAAATTTACAACGAAAGATAATTTGACCACACCCTGTGGGACCTTTCACGTTGCAAATTACCTGTAGAATCACCTTAAGACCTCTCAAGTCTCTAAGTCTTTCCGTTCGAAAGTTTAAGTGTTCACGCTCTGACCGGCCGGACGGAACAAGTTTTGACCTCAGATTCTTTATCAGTGAGTTCAACCAAATCGTTTGATACCAAGTTCAGCTCAAAATTCGAAAATAACAAACATTTGTTAAGTCGAAGGGCTTTGTAATTTTCATTTTAGATTAAACTGTGATTAAAAGTTTTCACTTAATCAACGTGGTTTTCACAGAGAAGTATGAATTCATCACAAAAGTAATACATTTTAAAATTTGAATATCAAAACAGATTTAATGTTAGTCTCCTATAATTTTAATTTAAAAAAAATTTTATTCAAAAATTTTTAGAATTAAATGAATGTCTTATAAGCACAAATTATATTTAATAGACGTATAAAATCAAAACTCAATATACACTATCAAATGGAATAAATAAACCAACAAATATAAATTGTCAATTAAAATTAATAAATAAATATTTGAAGCAGACAAAATTTTGTTTCCGATCTTACCTTTATGAAAACCAATTCCTTTTCAACAATACAAGACATAATTTAAGGACTCCCCAGAAAATATAATTTATTTGAAATATTTAATATATTTAAATATTCAAATAAGTTACTTCAAAAATCCCCCAAAACATGTATTATATCTTCAAAAACAATTAGAAATCCGTAAGGTCTTCATTGGTCCTACTTCACATTTGAAAAACTAAAATTAATCAACAACAAATATAACTCAACTGACAAAACTGATATCCTTGATTTGAACACATAAAACTTTAAAATCTAAGATATTCTATGTTAGTCACAAAAATCACAGAAAGCTGTAAGGTATTATATGTTTTTTTTTAACCACTTGATATTCAAATATTTTAATATTAGCCTTCTACATATTTAATTTCAAAAAATTATATTTAATGATTATAACTTCTGAAAATAAATTAAAATAATGTCATAAAAGTACCACTCATATCATGATATAAGTGGTACTTATAATTTTTTGAAATTAAATAGTAGAAGGCTAATACTAAAATGATTTTATATACCTTCTATCAAGAATTAACCTCTATTTATGTTATTTTATTCATAATATATAATCACTTGATATTCCATAATGAGTTTTATTGAAACCTAGTATAATTATATATTATACATAAAATTTTCACTTGATAGAAGAAATATTACAAAATTTTGAATATCAAAACAGATTTAATCTGTTAGTCTCTAACAGATTGTTCTGATATTCAAATTTTGTGAAAGTAAAAAACCTCTTTTTATTATTTTATTGTAATTCATTATGTTGAAACATGCGAGATTCTTATGAATATTAACATAACCATGAGGAAAAATACAATTTATTGAAATGATATGACAGTGTTTTTGAATTTAAAATTTTTTTAGTGTTGTATTCTGCATAATATGATTTCCAAGAAATATTCATTTTCTCGAATAGGATATTCATATTAAACAATTTGAATAACTCGTATTCTGAATAAAACAATCAATCATAACACAAAAATTGTCAGCTTATAATAGTATGCTTTATAGATTGGTTAACATACCCATGACGAAAGAAAATTTTGACAAAGAGTATAAAACGATTAAACAAATAGCTTTCAATAATGATTTTAAGCCGTTAATTGTAGACAATTTACATGATAAAATAAATTACAAGAAAGCAATATCACTTGTATATCCAAAATTTCAAAATTCAAACGAAACCAAATTTATTTCATTAACTTACATAGGCCAAAAATCTGAAAAGATTGCTAGATATTTAAAGAAAAAAGAAAAATATAACATCTTTTTTAAAACTACTAATTCTTTAGGCAGCTTAATAAAAAATAATAAAGACGTCATTCCTAAAAACAAAAAATCAGGAGTTTACAAGTTAACATGTAGTGATTGCCCATGTGTATATGTGGGACAGACAGGCCTTTCATTCCAGACAAGGATACGAGAACATGAAAAATGTTACATTAATAATAAACCGAATTCAACTTATGCCAACCATTTGTTAGAGACTGGCCATAATTTTAATATGAACTATGAAATATTACATATTGAAAACAAAAGTCAGAAACTAAATCTGTTAGAAACTTTAGAAATCAATAGATATAATAAAAGACAAATTTTATTGAATGATCAAATAGATATAAAGAATTCCCCCTACTTAATATTTTTCATTAATTGTAAACCATCTCTTTCCACCCCTCTATTTTTTGTACCAGAGCTGTGTATTTAAGGTCATGCTTTGCATTGTATACCTCAGTTTAAATACTCACCTGATGAAGTCATGGTATGACGAAACAATTGTTGTGAAAATCAATAGAATAGCGGAAGTTAACATTTGTTTTTCTTATATTGAAGATGAATTTCCGTCAAGTAAAGACCGAGACAATCAAAAATATAACACGAAAGAAATGAGATTCTGAAAGTAATGATTCATTTTTGAGCGTTAAATGTCTGCAGTTTGCGAATTTTGAAACTAATTAGACTCAAGCGATTGTAAAGGGTGGCCTATCTAGAGCTTGCATTTTGAAGTAGTGATTATTTCGAGTTTGGCAACACTTTTGTTGTTCGTGTTTTGACAGAAAGTTAGTTTAATCTTGACCTTAACGAAATGGGTCGATTTACGCTTGAACAAAACTGGGAAATATCGAAAACTTATTGACCAAGTGTTAACCAAAGTGTTAGAAGTTTACGTGGAAAATTTCTTTTGCAAGGAAGCTCATTTACACCTCGGAGGA
The DNA here is from genome assembly GCA_034642435.1 of Megalocaria dilatata. Classification (NCBI taxonomy): domain Eukaryota; kingdom Metazoa; phylum Arthropoda; class Insecta; order Coleoptera; family Coccinellidae; genus Megalocaria; species Megalocaria dilatata. The sequence continues at coordinate 40,438,549 of CM067862.1, read as the reverse complement.
GTTTTTTATTGGGGATTCTTTAGGATAAGTGTTAGGCTAACCATTCAGGAACGATTGATGCCTTTAAACACGAAATTTAATTCTACCGTCTGTCTGTTAGTTAGTAGTAGGTAGCGGTGTAGAGCACTCACAGCAGTGGTCTAATGACTTCCCCGAGGAACTCCTGGGGAAGTAGTTCGATTACTTAACACCAACCCGCACACTCAGTCGTCTCTCACTAAGATAAGATGTCAATAATTTACAACAAAATCCTGACAGACTTTATCAAAAGCTTAACACACGTCCAAGAATGCTGATTTACTGTATTGTCTGTGTTCAAGTACTTTACTTATCTCGTGATTCTATGAATTCACTGTATTGTGGAGTGATTTGACCGAAATTCAAACTGATGATCTGACATCCACTCCTCTGCATTTCGGTCATAGTTTATTCTTTGAAGCATCAGTTTTTCTAGCATTTTTGATAGAACTGGGAGCAAGCGAAGATAGGACAGTGTTTGCATCTTTATCTGGTTTAGGGGCTTCTTTCAGTTGTTCTGCCAAGTAGTTCAGTTTTAGGATGGCATTGAATATGTAGGCAATTATCAATAGTCCTTTCTTTGGTAACTCTTTAATCATCTTTGGTGTTATTTTATCATTTCCTGCAGCTCTTCTAATATTCAGGTATTTCATTTCATTTTGAACTTGCTTCATAGTGATTTTCCTTGAAGGTGTGGTACTTGCAGCAGCTCTCTTTTCAGATCGTCATCGATTATGTCATTTGGAGTGAATAGTTTAGTCAGATGTTCAGCAAATATTTTCGGTCCTTTCCCATTTTATCTTTGATACTGTTATGTTGCGGTGTGGTATATGTTTCATTGGTCTTTTTAAGTTCTTTATGGGTTCCCACATCTCAATTATATGAGAAAATTTATTGTTCATTCTATGTATTATTATGTAAATGCACGTGTTCAGTAACGAATATTGCATAAATGGGTGATTTTGCTCGTACTCGATTAAAACAATATATCACGAATTAATAAATGCTCATTGAGCATTGTTCAATCACAGCTTCAATTAATGGAAATCGAAATCCTTTGGTACGACTTGGATCATACGAGGTTTTTCGTGACATTGAAATCATCTCTGTTCAGTAATATGAGATCGATAATTCTCATATTCAACCTGCATAATTTTCTTCTAATTGCACATCCTTGTATCGGTACCGTCTGTTTTTGTTTAGGCTAATAACATGTCTTACTATCGGATAAATGAAGGATAAGAAGAATTCTTGGCTTTCGAATTTCCACGAAGCCTGAGGTAAATGGAAAAACCTGTTAAAATTATACGAATTTTTAGTTTTACAAGCAATCATTGAGAATATAAGAAGAACAAATGTTAACTTCCGCTATTTTATTGATTTACACGACAATTGTTTCGTCATACAATGACTTCATCAGGTGAGCATTAAAACTGAGGTATACAATGCAAAACATGACCTTAAATACACAGCTCTGGTACAAATAATAGGGGGTGGAAAGAGATGGTTTACAATCAATGAAAAATATTAAGTAGGGGGATCTGTTTAAATCTATTTGATCATTCAATGAAATTTGTCTTTTAGTATATCTATTGATCTCTAAAGTTTCTAACAGATTTAGTTTCTGACTTTTGTTTTCGATATGTAATATTTCATAGTTCATATTAAAATTATGATCAGTCTCTAACAAATGGTGGGCATAGGTTGAATTTGTTTTATTATTAATATTACATTTTTCATGTTCTCGTATCCTCGTTTGGAATGAACCACAAAAACACATGGACAATCACTGCATGTTAACTTGTAAACTACTGATTTTTTGTTTTTAGGAATGACGTCTTTATTATTTTTTATTAAGCTGCCTAAAGAATTAATGGTTCCAAAGGAGATGTTATAACTTTCTTTTTTCGTTTGAAACGAAACAAAATTTATTTCATTAACATTATCGCATAGGCCAAAAATCATTACATAGGCCAAAAATCTGAAAAGATTGCTGGATATTTAAAGAAAGAAGAAAATTATAACATCTCTTTTAGAACCATTAATTCTCTAGGCAGCTTAAAAAAATAATAAAGACGACATTCCTAAAAACAAAAAATCAGGAGTTTACAAGTTCACATGTAGTGATTGCCATGTGTATTTGTGGGACAGACATGTCGTTCTTCCTAAACAAGGATTCGAGAACATGAAAAATGTTATATTAATAAGAAACCAAATTCAACTTATGCCAACCATTTGTTAGAGACTGGTCATAATTTTAATATGAACTATGAAATATTACATATCGAAAACAAAAGTCAGAAATTAAATCTGTTAGAAACTGTAGAGATCAAAAGATATAATAAAAGACAAATTTTATTGAATGATCAAATAGATTCAAACAGATCTCCCCTACTTAATATTTTTCATTGATTGTAAACCATCTCTTTCCACCCCTTTATTATTTGTATCAGAGCTGTGTATTTAAGGTCATGTTTTGCATTGTATATCTCAGTTTTAATACTCACCTGATGAAGTCATTGCATGACGAAACAATTGTCGTGTAAATCAATAAAATAGCGGAAGTTAACATTTGTTTTTTCATATTGAAGATAAATTTCCGCCAAGTAAAGACCGAGACAATCAAAAATTGAGAAGTTCAAATTTTTGTGTGAATTCAGGGTTTACATTTTTTGTATCTCCGTTAAAAATTACTATATCATCATCAGACAACTGAAAACCTAACGGTGCTTAATAAGGGGTGGGCCATTTAAAATGTGCATTTCCGATCGGTTATAAAAAAAAAACTAATCAATATTTTTTCGAAGTTATGATTTTATTAGGCTACAGTACTGATCAACCAAATTTTTCAGTACATTATCGATTGAGGCTCTATCTCATGAATGTCAAATTCGATTTTGTGTTTTAAGTCATCAATCGTTTCTCGATGGTTAGCTGAATACTTATCCTTAACGGATGCGATCATTAGATTGAGCAGAGTGGAAAGGCATCTAATGGTCACGAAGTCACTTCTTGCACTAGTTGACCTTTATAAGCCTTCATACTGAGTTCTTTATGCAAAATTCTACTCAGAGAGGTGCGAGAAATGTTCAGTTCTTGAGCAAGATGTTAATGGATGATCAGCTACATTTTGGCCTACAGCGGCAATGTTTTCAGGTGTGCTCACTGAACGAGAACGTGAACGTGTTGCTTCATCAAATAACGAACCAGTTTTCACGAAGAAATTGATCCACAAATCGCCCTAAGGTCATTTCATTTCTATTGAATTTTCTACGTAAATTTCTAACAGTTTGGATAGTAGGTTCACCACTTTGGAAATGAGTTTTTAATATGTTCCAGTTTTGTTCAAGCGTAAATCAGCGTAAATGTCAAATATTCAAGTAACTTTCTATCAAAACTCGCATGACAGAAGTGTTTCTACTTTTAAATATAAGGTGCAATTTAAAATTTGAATATCAACACAAATTGAATATGTTAATCTTCTACAATTTTAATTTCAAAAAAATTTTCATTCAAAAAACTTTTAGAATTAAATTAATGTCTAAAATAAGCACCGCTTACGTTTAATAGACGTATATAATAAAAACTCAATATATAATATCAAATGGAATAAATAAACAACAGATATACGAAAGTCATTAAAATTAATAAATAAATATTTAAAGGAGACAAAATTTTGTTTCTGATCTTACCTTTAAGAACACCAATTGCCTTTTAAAAACATGAACACACCTTAAGGACTTCTCAAGGAATATAATTTATTTGAAATATTTAAATATTCGAATAAGTTAATTCAGAAATCTCTCAAAACATGCACTATATCTTCAAAAAACAAATATAATTCTAAGTAATCCCCTCGTCGGTCCTAGATAATATTCCAAATATCAAAATCAAAAAACTACACCTGTGTCATAACGTCCACGTTAAGAAAAAATGCTTCGAAAACAAACCGACTTTAGAATTCAAAATTGATCTATGTTCTAACAAAATCACAGAACAGTGTAAGTTATTTTAAGATTATTTAAATTCATTGACATTCCATAATGAGATTTATTGAAGCCAAAATATAATTATATATTATATATTTCTTCTATCAAGTAAAAAGCCTTTTTCTATTTTATTGTGCAATTTAAAGGTGTCGAATACTTTGAATTGACACAGATCACTTTGGTCATTCATCATTTTCAGATTATCTTTATGAAGTAAATCATGGATTCCAAACAGTAAAGCTCCCTGTCTTTCGATTTAAGATTATCTACAGGATGATACTTGCAACGGGTCATTTGCAACAAATTGAATCTATTTAAAGGCGCAGGGTACTGTTAACAACCTAAAATTAAAAAAAAAACTCGTCACTTCCATCTGTTGTGCGAAATATATAAATTGTAATACAGTATATTTATTTACCTTATTAATAGGGTAATATTTCAAAATTTCAATAAAAAAAAAGTCTAAGGGTGTTAAATGACAAGATCTTGGTGGCCAATTAAGATCACATCTTCGAGAAATTACACAGTCAGGAAACATTTCATGCACAATTGCGATTGTTCGTTGCTTGTTCGGCACGTAGCGTCGTCTTGTTGAAAATAAACGTCCACATCAATATATTCCAATGCCGGACATAAAACATCATTAATCATAGCTTGGAAGCGCAATCCATTCACCTTAACGGTTGTACCAGCCTCATTTTCGAATGAGTAAGGTCCAATCACACCGCTAGCCCAAAAACCGCACCAAACAGTGACAGGCTGAGGATGGAGAGGCTTTTCAACAATCATTCTTGGATTTTCTGAGCCCCAAATACGACAATTTCGACTATTAACGTAGCCTCCCAGGTGAAAATGAGCCTCATCACTAAAGATGATTTTTAGATGGAAACCCAGATCATTTTGATGCATTTCAAGGACCCAATCAGCGAAGATACGACGTTGCTAATGATCGACCGGCTTGAGTTATTGTGTTAACTAAACTTTAAAAGCCTTAAGACCTAAGTCATTATGCAAAATACAGTATAAAGTCCTTTGTGGAATACCTAATTCCAAAGATTGAGAAGGAATCGACAAACCTGGGTTTTCGTCAACACTACAGGCTAAAGCAGCAATATTTTTTCGACTTTTTTTTGCAAAAATTGCGATTGTTTCGTTGCTTGTGTGCCATGAAAAATCATTAATCATAGCTCGTTAGCGCAATCGATTCACCGCAACAGTTGCACCAGCCTCATTTTAGAATAAGTAAGGTCCCAATCACACCGCCAGCCCAAAAACCGCACCAAAGAGTGACACGTTGAGGATGGAGAGGCTTTTCAGCAATCATTCTTGGATTTTCCGAGCCCAAATGCGACTAATCTGCTCATTAACGTAGCCTTCGAGGTGAAAATCACTGATTTTCAACATCATTCATTGGATTTTCTGATCCCAAATGCGGCTATTGTACTGTATTTTGCATAACGACTTAGGTCTTAAGGCTTTTGAAGTTTAGTAAACACAATAACTCGAACCGGTCGATCAATAGCAACGTCGTATCTTTGCTGATTGGGCCCTTGAAATGCATAAAAAGTATCTGGATTTCCATCTAAAAATCATCTTTAGTGATGAGGCTCATTTTCACCTCGGAGAGGCTACGTTAATAGTCAGAATTGTCGCATTTGGGCTCGGAAAATCCAAGAATGTTTGTTTCTCAACTAAAATTCTCTTCACCCTTCACCCTGGACCATTTTGTATGAATTTTTTTTTAAATCATGTTTCGATTAGAACACGAATCACTTCCGTACCACGCGCCCGCGTGAGCTTAGGTTATCCCGGTTGTTTTAAAACGAAACGCCGGTACCTTCTTACGGTACCCACCAAGCTAACCGCGGTACCATTTTTCAGTCGTCCGCACATCGCGGAACCGTCAAGTGGGCCGTGAAATCCTTGTGCGTCCGCAAAGATCGTCTATTGTTCCACGACCGACTCGATTTCGTGAACAAAAATTATTATATGGGTTTTGGTGAATTAAAGTCCAAGTTTTTTACTGTCTCCGTTGGTTCCGTTGATTTACGAAATGTCAATTGAGGTCGTAGACCTCTTTAAGTTCCATTTGGTGTATGGGCTTCGATCAGAAAGGTGACACTTCAAGACTTATTTAGGGTTTGATTGGACTAGTCGTTCGTGAAGGACCAAGTGGACTTTTCTATTCGAATTTCCCAAGGATACTGAAAATAGGACAATATGATGCCGTCGCATATGAAGGTAGATCGACTTAGGATGTAAATCAATCAATTAAATTAAATTTAATTTTATAAGTTACTGGCGAATACAAGTTTCAACGACAACATTTGCTTCTACCTACCGAAATAAGACGTTTGATTCAAAAAGTGTTCAATCACATAATCCTGCTGATCAACACTGTCGCCATTACGAGGAATTTAATGGCCTTTAAATGGATATTTGAAAGAATATAAATGAAAGTTACGACAAGTTTGTTATTGAATTTTATTTAATATTTGCTCCTCAAATTATTATAAATTCGACAGGTTTACATTTTAAGCTCTCTCTAAATTACATACACATCAGATTTTAAATAGGTATGGTTGATAAAACTGAGAAAAAATTGCGAGAAGCACAAACGTAAAGTCATGCGCCTAACAAAAAACGTGAATAGGTAGTTTAATCAAATAATGATCCAGTTTTCACGATTAAATTGATCTACATCTCCGCGAGGGCATTTAATTTCTTTAGAATATTCCACGTACATTTCTAACGCTTTGGAAATGAGTTTTTAATATTTACCAACTTTTTTCAAGCGTAAATCGACCCATTTCGTTAACGTCAAATATGAAACTAACTTTCTGACGAAACATAAATTAAATAAGTGTTACTTTACTCGAATTAACCACTACTTCAAAATGCAAACGCTAGATGGTCCACCTTTTAGTTCGAAATTGATACCATTGATATACACAACATTAATTTTTAGCAGGACGGTGCAACATGCAATAATGCTCGTGAAACATCGACTTCTTTAGGGCACGTTAATCTCGAGATGAAAGCATCAATTCACGTCGAGATTGTGCGATTCGATACTATAAGATTATTTTTCTTTGGAGTTTCAGCGAGGATGAGGTCTACGGTAATGCTCTAGCAACGATTCAAATACAAGAACCCCGCCTTTCTCTCTTAATTTAAAATTGAACTTCTTGTTGGAAGATCCTTTATTCTAATGAACGTTCGTTTTCTGGACATTATTGTAGTATTTTGAAACATAAATTCTTAGTATGATTTATTGAGAGATCAACATCAACTTTTTGATTACCTAAAATAGAAGGTGAACATTAATCAGAGGAAATTTTGGCAATAATAAATACCAATAATCTTTTACAACGCATTCGCCATTTTGCAACACTGTCAATTCAATTAGAGTAAATTACATTAAACTGGGAACACAGTAATAGTTGGGATATTTTTAATCATTTTTGGTATAATTTTCTAAGAAATATCCAGGCAGTGAGAAGATAAAACCATTAGTGTTGTGCCATATCAGTACTTTGGGTTTTTGGTTACCCATTTCTCTAAAAATAATCACCACAGGTCTGCAATATACCTGTGATCATCATATAGTCCGCCTAGAAAGTGTCCGAAATTTATTATTCTTCATAATTTTGATATACTCCTTTTTTGTAACATTTGAAGACAAAAGTAATGTATAAAATAGGTTGTGCAGATAGTCGGCTATGGCCAAAGTTGCATGGCAACAATATTTATAAAATACTGAATTGCTTCAGCCGTTACTATTTGGTAGTTGATCATAATTAAAACAAATTGCAGAAATTACTATGTTTTACTACAAATAAAAATATATTTTACACATTTTCTTGTGACTCGATTTTCGGGAAATGAACTATTCCATCATCAGACAACTGAAGACCTAACAGTGGTACAGAGGTATTTAAACAAAAGTGATAAATAATTTGAATATTTCAATAGATAACACCTAATAGTGGTACAGAGGTTTACAAGCGGAACGTGAAAAAAACCCGGTTAAAAAAGAAGGGCCTTCTAACAGATATTGGAATGTCGGCAATCGACAAAGAAGGTTATTAAACAAATGGTACCCAAATATCTCAAATAATTTTTTGGTGTTACATAGCTCCGTACAGTTATTCATTATTTTTACGTTATTTTGTTGTACACCTCAAATATTTGGATTTACATAGCTCCATACAGTCATTCATTATTTTTTAAATTATTTTTATTGTGAAGGAATTTGAAAATTTTAATAATCAAGTTTCTTTTCATTTGAATCTACATGTTAAATTTTTTTAAGATTTTCTTTTGTCGAAAGGAATTACTAATTTCTAAAGAATAAGTGGCAAAAGTTGAATTTTTGTTTACTTTTCATTAAATTAATTTTATTTTCGTTGAAAAAGGTTTTAAACAGATGTTACTTTTTGAATATCTCAAATATTTTCGATTTACATAGCTCCGTACAGGTCATTCATTATTTTTACATTATTGTTATTGTGAACGAATTTGAAAATTTCAACAGATTTTAGATAATCGAGTTTCTTCCCTTTTGATTCTACATGTAAAATTTTAAGATTATCTATTGTGGGAAAGGAATGACCGTTTTCTAGACAATGAGTGGCAAAAGTAGAATTCTGTTTATTTTTTATGAAACTCCTTTTATGTTCGTTGAACCTCGTCTTGAAGGAACGTCCTGTTTGTCCTATATATTTATTACTGCACGTAGAACAAGATAACTCATAAACTCCTGATTTGTGTATATTTGGAGTACGGTATTTTTTAAGGCAAACTCCACCTGAGAATCTTGCAGAACTGCAACAAAGAATCATCACGGAATGCCGAATACTGACACCAGACATTTTGGAAAATGTTAGAGAAGGATTTGAAAGACTATATCATTGTATGGAGGTTGGTGGTGGTCATTTTGAACAATACATACGTTAGTCCTTAAGATGGTTTAAATTTTTTCTGGAAGTTCCCTATCATTACTTACAGATGTGGTTCATTTGAATGTATTGGGTTTTTTGTTTGAGTTATCCTTCTGATAATGTTCAATATCAAATTGCGTGAAAAAAATCACATAATTTCAAAATTTCGACTAGCATGTTTAGAGAACAAAAAACGCTTTTTAACTAAATTACATCCGCCATCTCTTTGGTATTCAAAAAAAAAAAAAATGGGGGGTTTTTTGAAATTCTCAGGTGTTTTTTTCGGAATTCTTTCCCCCTAATACTGAACTTGAAAATTATGTACAGAATAAAATAGAAAAAGGCTTTTTACTTGATAGAAGAAATATAACAAAATTTGAATATCAAAACAGATTTAATCAGTTAGTCTTCTACAATTTTAATTTCAAAAAAAAATTTTCATTCAAGAAACTTTTAGAATTAAATTAATGTCTACAATAAGCACCGCTCACATTTAATAGACGTATATATTCAAAACTCAATATATAATGTCAAATGGAATAAATAAACCAACCAATATAAAAAAGGCAATTAAAATTAATAAATAAATATTTGAAGGAGACAAAATTTTGTTTCTGATCTTACCATAGTGAAACCAATTCCTATCTAGGGCCGATGAAGAGATTATCTGTATTCTAATTGTTTTTTGAAGATATATTGCATGTTTTGAGAGATTTTTGAATTAACTTATTTGAATATTTAAATATATTCAATATTTCAAATAAATTATATATTTTTTGAGAAATCCTTGAGTTGTGTTTTATAATATGTTTTTGAAAAGGAATTGGTTTCATTATGGTAAGATCAGAAACAAAATTTTGTCTCCTTCAAATATTCATTTATTAATTTTAATTGCCTCTTTTATATTGGTTGGTTTATTTATTCCATTTGACATTGTATATTGGGATTTGAATATATACGTCTTTTAAATATAAGCGGTGCTTATTGTAGACATTAATTTAATTCTAAAAGTTTTTTGAATAAAAAATTTTTTTTTCAAATAAAAATTGTAGAAGACTAACAGATTAAATCTGTTTTGATATTCAAATTTTGTTATATTTCTTCTATAAAGTAAAAAGCCTTTTTCTATTTTATTTTATACATAATATATAATTATATTTAGGCTTGAATAATTCTCATTATGGAATGTCAATGGTTTGAAGAAAACCATAGAATGTCTTGCAGATTTCTGTGATTTTGTGACGAACTGACTACCTGGATTTTTAAAGTTAGTCTGTTTCAAACAAGTTTCGTGTTACATTCTAAGGTATGATATACTGATGGTTAGTTGATTTTGATATTTTAAATGTTATCTAAGACCGATGAAGAGATTATCCGCATTCTAATTGTTTTTTGAAGATATATTGCATGTTTTGAGAGATTTTTGAATTAACTTATTTGAATATTTAAATATATTAAATATTTCAAATAAATTATATTTTTTGAGAAATCCTTAAGTTGTGTTTTATGTTTTTGAAAAGGAATTGGTTTCACTATGGTAAGATCAGAAACAAAATTTTGTCTCCTTCAAATATTTATTTATTAATTTTAATTGCCTTTTTTATATTGGTTGGTTAATTTATTCCATTTGACAATGTATATTGAGTTTTGAATATATACGTCTATTAAATATAAGCGGTGCTTATTGTAGACATTAATTTAATTCTAATAGTTTTTTGAATACAATTTTTTTTTTTATTAAAATTGTAGAAGACTAACAGATCAAATCTGTTTTGATATTCAAATTTTGAAAATTATTTTTGGATTCTTCGAAACTCTCAGGTTCTTGAGTTTGGGTGGTTCACATAGACTTATTATACTTATATTAATACATATAATATTTTAATACGTCTATGGTTCAATATCACCTTTTGACGGTTAGTTCAATAATTAGATTATTTCGTGAATAGTTGACCGATTAGGAAAATTTTAACTAGGTTGTGTACAGAACATAAATAACCTTCAAATTAATCATTACTCGACATTTCTTCCCTCTAAAAAAAATTTTGGGGGTGGTTTTTTCGGAACAAACTCATGATGAAAATTCGTTCCCCTCAAGACATTGACCTGTTTTTTTTTAAATCTTGGAAATTTCTTCGTTTCTTAGTTCTGGAGGGGTAAAATTTCCGTTTGTCCATCTGAATTTGTAAAACAACCTACAACATCGTCAACATATTTATACATATGTGGAATATATGAATTCAAAAATTTCCTTGTGCTAAAATTTATCACTGGCAGTGACAATGAATATATGTACAAATTGAACAATAAATAACGTTCTTATCGGGCAGTTTTTATCTGACTTTAGGCATTAAATGTAATTTTCGTGTGCTGAAATGTGTATAATGACCAGTCGCGATTTATCGAACCCATTCTTCATTGTTCGACAGGAGCGTTTAATTTATTTCTTCGATTACGTTTCATTGTTATTTACGAAGAATCGTTATCGCGCCAATATGAATGGCTTCTGTTATGCAAAAATTATTGATAAGAACTAAACACCACTTGGATTATTGTTGCAAACGAATAAAGGCTATAGAAGAATTCGAGAAGGAAGAAAATTTAGCGCGAGTTGCTTCTATTTAAATAAAATGATATAGATTATTTCCACAATTTATTAATCTAACGCCAAACGTATCGGCAACTGTGACTCCGTCAAGTTTACATTTTGAACTAACTTTTAAAATTACACCTTCACCCTTTTATGAAAAGATTTCCCGGTTTGTCCTATATGTACGCTACTGCACTGTTGTCAACTTAATTCATACACTCAAGAATTATTCAGCCGGTTGTTTTTGTCTTTTGCATTGAAAAAGAGTTTAGACATTTTATGTTTGCTAGCTTTTTGCGAAATTGATCGAAAAAAAAAGTTAATTCTGTCTACATATGCCGATAAATAAAGAAAATCTGCAAATAATGTAGATTGTTATCAGTTAGATGTTGCTGTGTTGAGATTTACATCGAAATAAAAAATTGAAACGTATTTCTTATAGAAGTGATAATGAAATACAAAATTTAACTGGGGCTCACCGAATTGAGGTTTTAATGGTGAACGGTTAAGAGGATAATTGCAGAAGTCAAGTTGAAGTGACAAACTTATTTAATCAGAAGTATCCTCAGTTGTTTTATATTTCACAAGATACTGTGTCTTAAATTCATGAACAATTCAGAGAATTTGCAGAGGATCAAACGACAAATACACGTCAAATTGCCCGAGAAAAATAATATAAGTAACAAAGGGTCTTTCATTAACAGCGCCCCATTTTGTTTTGTAAATAAAACACATTATTTATTTGAAAATTATTGAAATATTTATTTCATTATAAAGTATTATGGATACCATTAGTTATGAAACAAAACATCATTCAAATGTCCACGACGGAAACGCTGGCAGGAATGAAGTCATTGAACCCAATTTTCCAGGACTCTCACACAAATCAGGTCGTATCTTAGCAATTACTCGTTCAAAATTGATCTGTAAGTAGTCTCAATTTGCTGGATGATTGCTGTAAACCAATGACTTAATGTAACCACAAAAAAGTCCAATGGAGTTAAATCGCAGGAACAGGGCGGATAATTTATCGGTCCATTTCTTCCGATTTTTTCTAAGTATCAATTACTGAATACACGACGCTTTAAATGATCCGTTGGTTTGAGTTCCTGGGTTGAACCATCTTTGTGTGGATGTAAACCTAGGTCTTTTCGTAAAATTTGCCACAAAGACCTCTGGGAGACACCCAGTTCTTGTGAAGATCGAGAAATCGATAAATTTTGGTCTTCACGAACACTTTGATGTACGGCAGCAATATTCTCTTCACTTCTTGCATTTGTTTGTCTCACTGGCACTGTAACATCTAAAGTGCAAAATTTGTTTCAAACTTCTTCACTAAACATTGAACTGTTTTTTTATCGGGACGATTATAACCAAAAATTGGAGTTAAAGTACGTAAAGTTGGAGTAACAGATCGCGATTATTCATAATAAATATGTATTATTTGTAAACATTGTTGAAATGTTTACCTTTCTATGATCAAATGGTAAACATTGATAAATACGACTGTCAATGTCACAAATAAACAATGGCTGCCAGGCGTGAGTAATGGCAATTTAAAATGGGGCGTTTCCATTGAAAGACCAATTATTTTGCATCAATTTCGCAGAAGATAGCTCAAATATTTTCGAAAACTGACATAAAATCAGCTTTCACACCCTCGCATAAAATTTCTAACATTTTTTTTATGAAAAAGACAAAAACAACCGGTTGAATAATTCTGAAGCTTATAAATGAAGTAGTCAATATTGCAGTAGCGTGTATATAGAACAATCATTAATCAGGAGTATGAGTTATGGTAATAGAAAGTTCTACAAATCGAGACAGTGTAACATACATAGCATACATAACATTGTGGTATGAAATTTATCCTATAGAATTTTTCTTTTTCTTTGTCTTGAAGAATAGGGTAAAGAGGAGTTGGAGCTCTTTTATGCTGTTTTTTGAAAATTAATTTATCGATTACGTTCGTATTGTAACCATTGTTCGACGCTAATGACTTCAAAACTTTGATTTCATTAGCGTCGAACAATAGTTACAATAAAATAAATTAGAAAGGCTTTTTACTTGATAGAAGAAATATAACAAAATTTGAATATCAAAACAAATTAAAATATGTTTGTCTTCTACAATTTTAATTTCAAAAAAATTTTATTAAAAAAACTTTGAAAATTAAATTAAAGTCTAAAATAAGCACCGCTCATATTTAATAGACGTATATAATCAAAAATCAATATATAATGTCAAATGGAATAAATAAACCAACAGATATACGAAAGTCATTGAAATTAATAAATAAATATTTAAAGGAGACAAAATTTTGTTTCTGGTCTTACCTTTAAGAACACCAATTGCCTTTCATAAACATGAACACACCTCAAGTACGTCTCAAAGAATATAATTTATTTGCAATATTTAATATATTTAAATATTCGAATAAGTTAATTCAGAAATCTCTCAAAACATGCACTATATCTTCAAAAAATAAATATAATTCTAAGTAATCCCTTCTACGGTCCTAAATAATATTCCAAATATCAATATCAAAAAACTAACCTATATCAACAACGCACACGTGCAAAGAAATGAATGTTTCGAAACACAGATCAACTTTATAATTCAAGATTAATCTATGTTCTAACAAAATCAAAGAACAGTGTAAGTTATTTTTAAGGCTTATTTAAATGCATTGACATTCCATAATGAGA